>CM038558.1:47215179-49995941 GCA_021527575.1 Ensete glaucum
GATTGTTAAAATTTTATGATGCATAGTAATCTTATAATTTCGGAATTTTATGATGATAATTGATTGGTGATATTAGAATGATTATTTGATTTAGATGGATCTTTCAAGCTCAAGTGAAATTTAAGATTGATTCAATTATTGAATTTTTTACTTTTGGATTAGTATAATAGTTCTAGTCTATTTAATTTGTGTTTCAAAAATTATGTATGAATTTAAATGATTTAATTAGTTTCAAATTTAAGATCATGAATTTAAATTCTTTAAATTATGAATTTGAGTTATTTTTTATCTAATTTGATAAAAGAAGTCTAATTAGGGTCTGACTTGAGTTAGGTTGATTTGTCAAGCTGAGTCAACTCAACCCATACAACTAGGTATGACCCAACCTGTGTGATATGGTTAGGCATGACATAGCCTATGTGGTTGAGTAGGAGCCAGCCTATGTGCTAAGGTACGACTTGACCCTTATGGCTAGTCACGACCTAGCCTATGTGGTCATGTATGACCCGATCCCTGTGGCAATGTATAACCTAACCCATGTTGTCAAGCATGACCTAACCCATGTGGTCAGGTACGATCCTATCCATGTAGTCGGGTAGTAGTTGGCTCATGTGGTAAAGTACGACCTAACCACTATGGTCAGGCATGGTCTAGCTCATGTGGATAGGGACGACCTAATCCGTGTGGTTAGACATAATCGCAACTCATGTGTCTAAGCATGACTCAACCTGTAAGCCAAACATGACCTAATTCTGTGGTGTGACTTGACCTAACTTGTGAGTAAGACTTAGCCTAGTCCATAAAGCTAAGCCTGCCCAGCTATGCGATTGGCGCTAGACACATTGTCACTCCTCTCTAGCCTATTGTACCTCAACCAACCTATTACTTGGGACAAACACGTGCGATACATATGACTCGTCCAAGATTCAGGTGGGTTAGTTTGGTTTGAGCTAGCACTATATGACTTAGTTTGATTTCCCCTCCCTGTATTGGTTTGAGCTCGTTAATTGACTGAATCAGATAGGTTGATCGGTTCAAGTCGGCTTAGGGTGATTCTAGACCAACTTGATTTGTTTAAATCTGCTTGACCTAATCGAGATCAATCAAATCTAAATTAGACCAGTCTAGGGTGATTCCAGACGGGTTTTATAAGGATTTAAGGTTAGTTCTGTTAGGTCAAAATCGAGTTGAGTTTGGTTTAAGTCAATCGAGCTATTCCAATTAGAGATTTGGTTAATTGAAGACTATTGAGAGATTGATATTTCACATCTTTATGATTTGATGAGCTTAAAAGTTCTATTTGAAAATATCATTTGAAGTGATTATTGGTTTTTTACTTTCTTTAAGTCTATAATATTGATATAATCGTTATCATGTAGTGAGTCCACTTTGGAAGTGCAACTTGTGAAAGGAGTTACGGGCCCATCACAGTGTAGAGCCACCAATGGATAAATTATAGCAAATCATACATCAAACATGGACTTTTATAATATTTGATCATACTATTGATGTATGCCTGAATGAATGGATGAATGTAAATGAGTGATCATGGATGTTTATGTATCATTCTCGAGGACATGTATGGCGATTCTCTTTGGGGATTAGCGGGTCGTCAAAATGTGATGACTAGACGGTTCCTCCATTCGCAATTGGGAGGAACGTGTCTCTACTTGGGCGGGTGAGGGATACCACTCCATTCGCAGTTGGGAGTGCAATATGGATTATCTCCATCCATGGTTGGTAGGAATCCATCCTGTGGAGTATGCATCTCCATCCGCTGTTGGGAGAGTGCACCATCGGGTGTGACTTACACCTTTGATATCTAATTTGTATGTATGTGTGTTGCATTTGGTTGTGATATGGATTATCTCCATCCGCTGTTGGGAGAAATCCATCCCGTGGACTATGCCTCTCCATCCGCAATTGGGAGAGTGCACCATCGGGTGTGATGCATGCATTTGTTATCTGATTATTATGTATGTGTTGCATGTGGTTGATGCATGATTATGTTATTATATAAGAAATTATTCTAGTTTTTCTGATGCGTAAGTTTTATGATGAATTGATATTTTTATCATTATTGACATTTCTATATGTTTCACGATTAATTAAAGATTATTTTATGATTTTCGAGGTTCCTACCAACATGAGTGGTTGTTGATATGATTTTATCTTATATTTATTTTCAGAGTAATCTATTACTTTGTCATAGATCTGAAGCCTGGGTGGAATTGAATTTTGAGCATACAAGGACTAGGTTTTTTAGAATATTTATTATTGTAAAGATAAGGATTAAATTCAAGAAAAAGAAGAGTATTCTGTAAAGTATGATGATTTATTATTTTTTCATAAATTCGGGATGTGACACTTTCAATTTGCAAGATGGGAACTCTCTTTTCACCATATTCTTACATATATAAATAATCTGAGGATTTCAAACACCTTCTTGTTATCCATTCTCAAATAATTAATCCACTATCCATATTCATAGCCTCTTTTAGAGGTTGCTTTTCTGACTGGTATATGGTCCATAGAACCAAGGCTTAAGTTAATTCATTTTTGTTTTGAATGATTAGTATTTTCTGATTCAACCAAGTATTTAATTGAGATTCTCTATGATCATTTTGATATTATCAACTATCAGCAGCGGCAGAAAAATTAGTTCTTTGGAATACTAGAGGTTTTGATTGTTTACTACACTCTCCGCATGTATGCTAATTGTATTTAGTATAATTACTTTTGTATCTTGGTTTCTCTTCTTTAGATGAATCCAACACTGTTTTAATGTGTCCTAACTTGAGAGGTTTCTATATCAATGCAACTAAATGCTTTCCATTGCTTTATTTGATATTCAAAGAAACACAAACTAGATGCTTTGCTTGCCTTGTTGCTGCAGCACCGGACCAGGAAAGGGTTATTCAGGATGGACACGCGGTGTTGGCCGTGGGAGCGGCAGGGGCCGTGGGCGAGGTAAAGGACGTGGTGAACCAATGTCTGCTGCAACACTTGATGCTGATTTGGACAAGTACCATGCAGTAGCAATGCAAACCAACTGAGTGCCTCTGGTTGGTTTCTTTAATCTATGATCGTTGCCTGCATGATGCTGCTTGGTAATCTTATTATTCTGCTAACAATGCATACTAAATGGAAGATGATGTCAAAAGACTGAGTGAGTTTTAGGGCTTTCATTTTGACATTGTTGTTGCAAATTTTGATTTCATCTGGTGTCTGGCCATAGTGATCGTTCTTGGTGAAGCTTTTTACTTTGTCCTTGGCGGCTCACGTGTTATTGTTGTATGGGTTGGGACGGGAACCTTTATCACAAGTATCGCGACGAATCAGATGAAGGTGTGTTGTATGTTCTATTTGCTGCATAAACTACCTTCTTTGTTATAGGTAGTTACTAAGTTATACTGGCAGGGAACTGTAGTAGATCTTTTCTTTGGAGTTCATATAAGCGGTCCAGTTATTTTTTTTGGTATGTGAGATTTCTAAGCACAACCAAAGATTTTATGTTCTGGAGATTGTTTTGATTGGCTATTCCTCAAATCAATTAATAACAGTTGGTACGTGTTGTGTGTTCTTAGGGAAAACCAGTCCATACTTCAATTTTTTTTTTTTTAAAAACCCCCCACACGTTGTTAAATGACCCTCAAAACAATTAATAACAGTTGGTACCTGGACGGAAGAACATAGAAGAAAAAGGAAAAAAGCAGAGAATGAGAAAAATATATATTACCAACTTGTCTCATGCAAAACGACTACCCCCTGCTGCTAAGCATATATACAGCCATCGTAAACAGCAGGGAAACAAAGCGCGGGCCTTTTAAAATGAATATCGACCGTCCATGGGGATGATGATGATGGATCATGACAATTATTAGATCACCAACCCATCAGCGATCGCCTCACTCCATCCACAACCTCACCTCTAGCCTGGCTGGTTCCCAGTGGCAGCTCCCTGCTGTCATCCAACAGAAATCTGTAAACCTCCCACTGTCTTTCAAAAGCCGTGTGCCTGCCGATTTCAGCCTGCGCATAAACATCGTTAGGATGAACTGGGGGGGGGGCTTCAGACAAATATATATTTGCAAAGGGAGAAGAACTTTCCCAATGTTTTTTTTTTTTTTGGCTTACAGAGAAAATGCAGATTCCAAGCACTTTGAGAGCGAGGGTGACATCATAGAAGACCCGAGGCCTCCCCTTCCCGCACAGCTCAACCGGATTTGCAACAAGGAGTTCGGTGTCTGGTCCGCGATTTACAAGTATCACTCTTAAAGGATGAAGCATCTCCAGTTTCAATCGGGAACAGAGCACCCCCTGCTTGTCAGGATCCACGATTTTCTTCCCATCACCTTGCTGTATGAAAAGGTCTACCTCTCGTGAACCTTTCATGTCCGACAGAAATCGCCCATACGCCACCTACATGACACAACCCAGCCAACTGTTTTAACGAAGCCACAGCACTCATTGAGAGCATCATCATAATAATAATAATAATACAGCATTCGACTAAGTCGGCAATCGACTTCTTATTAACATGTACATTTATGACAAATGCAGAACAAAGGTTTTATCTCTAAATCATTTAGAAAATTCATTAGCTTCCTTTTTCAGGTGGAGCATTTGGCAAGGTTTACAACATGCCTGACCAATAATCAAGAGCATACTACTGCGGAACCATCAATGTAAAGTTCAAAGCAATTGGGTATAACATAGATAGATAGAACTACCTGAATGCTGCAGTCCTTTAAGGTCCTCATAATGTCGTAGAGTAGTCCCTTCTGATCAACACAATGGATTTGAAGTAGAGTGTGGGAAGGGCTCAATGAATTGTCAATGTTCACATCCGCCTTCTTCAGCCTTTTCATCTCTGGGCTAAGTATCGCTGAACATACTTCGCTGCCTGACAACTCCTGCTTAAATAGCTCTTCCACAACTACTGGTGGAAGAGAAGAAAATCCCTGCTGAAAACCTTCGGCAAGCTCAATCTCACAGCTATTAACGGACTCTCCTATAACAACTGCATTTAACCTTTCACGCAGATCGTCCTGTCTCATTTTTGTGTGCAATAACTCCCTAAACACATGCATGTAAGTCGTAAGAAACTGACAAAATGTTAACAGGCGCTAACTTCGAAATACTAAAGAAAGTATTAAGAAAATGATTCACATGCCAGGAAATTCAAAAAAAAAAAAAAAATCTCCAAATGAGTCATCCCTGTCCTAGCAAATAAGAGAGCGAATCGCAGACTAAAAGGATTAAAATGAAACATCTGACAGGTAATCATCCGTAAGCAGGAAGATTGGTATTCCCCGCAAATGAAGCCATCGAGTTGGCTGTCGCACAGATATACAGAAATAGACAAGGCAATTTACTAACTAAGCAGACCTATTATATATTTTCTTTTGAAGAAGAAAGAGGAACAAAAGTAATACTACATCAGAACTAGTCTGAACAGAGTTCAATGGACAAAGACAAGAGTTAAGGTCAACCGGTATATAGTATAAAGATACTGCCATCAGTTCTTAATCTCTTATGTTAAAAGTGCCTTGGAGATTAGCAGCGGACAACAACTAAACAGTCGCTGTTACACCAACATGCACTCGATAAGCTATTCTGATAGAGGCATACTCACATGGCATCTGTTATAAAGAAGAAGTCCACGACTCTACCATTTGGAGTTGTCGACACTTTCACTCGATGAATCGCAAGCTCGAGCTCACACAGTACCTTAGTGACATCTGCATCAAATGACACGTGTATCAGAAATAACTCAACCCCCAACCTAACAAACAGACAGACAGGTTACAATTGGGTACCATGCAACAATCCCTTGCGGTCGACGGAGAACAGCTTCAGAAGGTACATTTGCGAGCTCGTGGGCCTATTCACCATGTCAAAGTAGAACGGGATGGAACAAGATGGACAGAGAGACAGTAACCTGTTCTTCAAGCTTGGCCATTGGATATTACTGGTGGCGGGACGTGGTACGACCCAGAACACTAAGTAGCACCATTGCCCATCAGTCGAAATGTCTTCAAAGAACACAACAGAGTAACATCACAGATTAGACAAGCAGATGGACAACGAAAATAGGGCAAATGGTAGAGAAAAAAGACTACCAAGAACTCAAATCATCAACCATAAATAAAATTAGTTCTTCCTGCACTAAACGCAACGTTAGGAATGTCAATTATACTGTCCATTGTACGTCTCAAACAATAGGAGAAAATAATAGAATGTTCGCCGAACATTTTTAAGAAACGTATCAAAAAACAGAAAACAAACGAGATAACAGATTGTCTGAAATGTATAATCCTAAAACAGAGTAATAGACGAACCCTAAACCCCAATCAAGAGAATAACCATAATTTGGCGAGCAAAACTACGGTGGCGGTGGGAAATAAAGGAAAAAATCAATAAAAGAAATCAAAGATCAAGAAAATCCCCATTTCCCATAAGAGGCGGTCTCAAATTTATAACCTAAAACAGAGTAATAGACAAACCCTAAGCCCCAATCAAGAGAATCACCCTAATTCGGTAAGAAAAACTACTGTGGCGGTGGGGAAATCGATAAAGGAAATCAAGAAAAATAGCAAGAAAAATCAAGAAAACCCTCATTTCCCATAGGAGATGGTCTCAAATTTATAACCCTAAAACGGAGTAATAGACGAACCGTAAACCCCGATCATCTATATGCACCATCAACTGGTAAACGAAACCACTATGGCGGTGGGAAAGAAAGACGAATCGATAAAAATAATCAAGAAAGATTGGCTCAGGAAAAACTGCGATGGAATCAGAAGAAACCAACTCATCAAGAATCCGATTGAAACGGAAAGAGGAGACACAAGAAAGTTAATCGCGGAAGGTAAGAAGAGGCGGCGAGTGTCGAGATGGGGCTCACGGACGGACCTCCTCGAGTGATGCAGAGGCCGAAATCGAGGATGGCGCGGCAGAGGTCGCATCCAAGGCCGGTCTGGTCAGGACAATTGACGGTGATGACGGTGGGTTCCCCGGCCCGCTTGGCCGCCTGGATGACCACCGCGTCCTCGCTCGACGCCACCATCACTCCTCCCGCGCCGCCCGACCCCGATTCGTAGGCCGTCGTCAGCCTCCCGACCGCATCGAGGACCGCCCCCCCAGTCCAACGGTATATCCCTTCCAGCTTCCCCTCTCTCCCCCCACCCCCCCTATCCTCTTTCCCCCCGCCCCTCCCCTCCCCGCCCGCGTAACCCTCCTCTCTCTCTCGCTCTCTCTCTCTCATCCCATGCGGTCTGTTATATGGCGAGGTTGGCGGGCGTCACCGATTCGAGCCACGTCAATATGGATAGCCGCTGCATAGTCCCCACGTGACGCCACCTTAAACGTCGGTAACGCACGCCTAAGGAAGCCTGCGAATGACGTGGACCCCTCTCTTCATGGAGATTATGTGATTCATTATTATAGCAGCAGTACAACTTAATCATGTGGATCTGCCCAGCACGATTTTTAAAGGTCTAGGCCATACATACATATCTCAATCCGCATACAATCTTATCTATATGACTAGTTTGAGAGGCCACCAACATTGCTTGGATCTGCTGTTTGTGTCGCCAATCCAATCAACGAGCCGCCTTATTTGACAGCCTGGTCCTTTATCCATCAGGAAATCCATGGGTGGAGCCGATGCGTGCTTTTGTTTCCACGGAAAAGGAGACCAAAGTCATCACAATGGGATGTAATGCACTGCTGGAAATTGATGGGACTCGATTTGAAGCTCTCATTTCTGCTTGCTCATATGGGAATCCGAACATTCTCTTTATGTATTCTCCTGATCGGCGGAGAGGACCACCGGGGACTGGGTACGTGGCAGACAACGTCCGGTAGCGAACGCGGGGCCAGCCTCCAAGGAATTTGACCCTGGTCCACGGGCGGCGGTGGACCGCAGTCGATGTACCGAATCGGGACCGTGCGATAGGTAGCCGATTCCAATTTGCTGCTCTCGAAGGACCTCTGATTGCAATTACAACAAATCATGAAGTCTTACCAAATCCAGTTTTTGAAGGAATTGTACTTGTAATCATCATCACCATGAGGGTATGGGAACGTTTTTTTTTTTTTTGAGTTAGGTGGTGGGGCGACAGAAATGTTTTTGTTCCGGTTTACCAACTTGATGAGGGCCACTTCCATGGATTGCTGCAAGTTGCAGATGGAAGGCGTGCGGTGCGAGCTTGATCCATCCGCAAGGACGGGTGAGCTGGGAACGATGCAGGTGAAAGGTTGGGCATTATTACTTGTATGTCGTAGAAGACAGATGGCATCTACTGCAAGGACGACTACGAGTCATTTCAGGCTATGTACACATACATAAGGGGAGGAGGGGGTTTGGGTTTGGGTTTGGCCAAAAGAGAAGCTGTTGCCACTTCAAATACATTTCTCGATTAGCAAATATGTGACATGACCAAAATTTAATTGGCATGAATAAATCTTTATCACCTGAGAGACACCTAAATCCCAGCTGGGCTTCCATCTTTCCTTGGATCACTAATGGCGATTAGCTTACCGTGGAAGATGTTGTTACCATTCTTCACCATCCTGTTATCTTTCCTGTGGGTGCTCAGAACCGGCACTTGAAGGTTATGCACAACAAGCTGGGAGACGGCAGCAGCTGACGATAAGCTACTGACGATATGCCCTCTCTGCTCCAAAAACAGCTTCGTCTCCTCTCCGAACTCGATCTTCTCCCCATCGATGGCGGTGAAGTTCTCATAAAGAACCTTGTTTGGAATGAGCTGCATGAGTAGAGATCATTAACTCCGGTTGGCTGATAACAATAACGTGAATCTATTACTCTTAACCGTTCCAGAGCTTTTCTTTTCATGAAATGGTTCTGCTTAGACATGTTTTTTTTTTTTCTTTGCCAGCTATCAGTCAACAACAGTATGCAAAAGTTCCTTATCTAGGCTTGTCAAGATGAGTGTTCCAAGCAAATAATGGAATAACAATAACGACAAAGCAGTAAGTCTCGACTAAGAAATCCACACAAAAAATAATGACAATGAAGAACAACCTTGTGGAAGACCCTTGGATGCCGAACAGCTGCTAGAGGTTCCATTCCCAGGACAAAGTGATTCAGGAAAACCTGGACAACTGCCGGAATTATATTAAGTCCACCGCTGGCTCCCACCACTCCTGCAAGCTGATTGTCCTGAACATAAAAACAGCCTCACTTGGTCTTAATAACTTGTTAAGGATAATTGCAGTTGCTGTATTAACATTTTATTTAATAAGAAGAATATCCATCATTCATCAAGATAATTATGCAATAAAAAAAAAACAACCATATTGTTCTATAAGGCCACATACCAGGATTAGAAGGATTTCATCTTATATTAAAGAATTCACAGTTATAGAGAGGACCCCGATGAATTGCTAGATAGAAAGGCTTCCTGAGTATGACCAGTAGGAATCATCAAGGAACGGATGCAAACCATATTTTATAACCAGATACCCAAGTTAAGTTTCAAATCCATGTCAGGCTGCTTTGAAATTTAACAGTGCAGGATCTTTGCTCATACAGATGATTCTGGTAATATAGTACCTTTAGGACAATGATAGGTGCCATGGAAGAAAGTGGTCTCTTATTTGGCTCTATAAAGTTTGCTGGTGCTGGTGGAAGATGATCTGGACTCTCTTCTGTTGGTGTAGAAAAGTCATCCATCTCATTGTTCAGCAAAATGCCTGTTGATGATGACAGCACCCGAGCTCCAAAATACGAATTAACTGTTGTCGTCAAAGACACTGCATTTCGATCAGTATCCACAATGCACAAGTGGCTTGTTCCATGGTCTCTTAACTGACTCCACCTGAGAACATGCACTATAACTTAGCCAAAGTAATTCTAACACTTGAATTATAGACAGTAAAGTTTGCTAATGTAGCCATGTTTATAAGTAAACTAAATGGCATCATGTGATTTGCACTTAAATTCCAAGGGGAAGGCATGAGGTCACCCTGCGGTATGTTGCAATAACATGTTCAAAACCTGAAAGGAAAATTGTTTGAGACTCCCAAATAATTTACTGAGAGACTGCTCATATTCACCAGTAATGTAGATTCTGTCTAAGAATATTTTTTTTATCTGAAGAAAGTTACCATCCTAGCCGCCACCTCTAGTTCTTCCCATGAATTTTGTGGAATTCTCCCCTAGCACATTGAATAAAACAGTAACAGTTGAAAATAAGTTAGACAAGAATCACCTTGCCATATAGTAGGATGGCTCAAATGTGGTATTGTCAACAATCTTCTGCTGAATTTTCTTAGCAAAGAAGGGAGAAAGCATGTCAGAAACATATTCTTTGATATTAACAAAATCAGGATCCCCAAGATTCATCCGCACAGCAAACATATGCTTGAATGCTTCGATGAGCCGATGGAGACCAAGCAAACCTTTCACAGCATCCAAGGACTCATAGCTTCCTAAAATGTTCAGAACCTAATTAATTCCATAAAATAATGTTAGTTAAAACACACAAAAAATTTTGAATCAGAAAAATTTATTCCACAACACAAGTTTTTTGAAGAAAGGAACAGACACCTACTCATATGCATTGGTGAAACAAATAGTGGATTATTTTGAAAAGAAATCTATCAAAATTTCAGGTGCATCAGAATTACAGCAGCAACTGAAATATTTATGGGGAACCAGATGGTAACATTATTATCAAGATTACAGCAAACAAATGAAATATCTAAGGGGAAATAGATACAGAAAGATGTTGTATATTCAACTACATCAGACATAGTCATAATATCTGAACTGCACCAAATAACAAATAAACAATAACTCACCAGAGACATTCCCACTGTTCCACTGGAAGGTGGGGGCATACCAAGTATTGTATACCCCATAGCATTGGCTACCGTCGCTTCTGAGACCTTTACGGTATATCTACTCAAATCCTCCATTGTTGCAATCCCACCGGCATTTTTCACATCCTCAATGAATTTTTCACCAATGCTTCCGTTGTAGAATGCCTTTGGACCCTCAGTTGATATCACCTCCAATGTGTAGGCCAGTGCAGGATTGTAGCAAGTGTCATTTGTCTGCAGTATTTTCCCGTTTGGTGCTAGCAATTCTTGCAACCCATGATCTGCTAGTATATCATCCTCCTTTTTCTTAATAGCATCTGCTAGAAAAGGTACAACAAGAAATCCATCTTTTGCAAGGCCTATGGCTGGTTGAATGAGAGCTTTCCATGGGAGCCTTCCGTACTTCAACCAAGCTTTGTGGAGGCCAGCAAGCTCTCCTGGAATCCCCATTGAGAGTGCACCCTTGGACTTCGATGATGGACTATTTTCATACATATTCTGTTAAAATTTCAACGATAGATAAATCAAAATTTCGTATGATGCACTAATCTCGAAAGTAGCATTTTTGAGATAGTGTCCATTGACTTCCACAATGATCACCAGTGATGCTACCTGTTTTTCACAAGGTTGCTGGCTTCAGAGATTTACAAGTAAATCTTGAACGACATATAAATTCAATTGCAAACCGCAAGTTTCATAAGAGTCTAACATAATATGTCTAGATTTCTTTTTGTATAGCAAACAGGGAAATGCAGCTTTCCTTTTCCGCCACAAAGAAGGGCTAGTGCAATCATCAGTACTTTACGATTGCATTCATTAGATCTTTGCATTCCAAGAATGATTGGAAATGGTACGTAGTGACCACATTCGATTATCCTGTATTACATGATTTAGATGAATGTTGCAAGAGAAAATACATGCATGAGGATATAGTATCCATTAAAGAAAACAAATACTGCACTACGTCAGCTAATGGTATGCAGGGAAATGCAAGCAAGCAAACACACCCAAGTATCACATGGGAAAAATTATGGACTGATGAAGGTGTATACATATACATAAATATACGGGAGTATCTAAGGCTTGATGGCTTAAACTTATAGGCCATTCGAGACCTAATTCCCTTCTCGTCAAGTGCTCGAGAGCCTGTGGTTCAGCATGGGCAATCGGAATTGGTGGACGAGCAATGAACGCAACAATAAGTGGGCGTCACAAACTAAGAGACGAGACTCATGCTGAGAACTAATACAACCAGTTGAGCGGCACGTTTGATAAACAAATGCATAAGGAAGCTGAAAACTGTATGGACCGCATGTATTTTTGGTTGGTACACAAGAAAGCACGATGAGCTTCGGCAGCAAACCATGCCATCGAAAGGTAGGACCTTGCACAAGGGAGATGCAGCAAGGGAATGGGCCTCCAGTTTGAGGGGAAGGACTGCGTTGACCAATAGAAGAGGTCTCCATACTGTTCCCCCAAACCTGCCTACCACCAGATGTTATGATGGTAGTCTACTACTACTACTACAAATTGATCCCAAGAAGGACGGACGGATCGGAAACACTGCGTTTTGCAACTCATTCTAGTGAGCGACCCCGACTCCACAATCTCAATCCACTGGAAGCGTGCCACGCCTGCTGACGACAGCCGTGGCACGACACGGAGACGGGGGAAGCGGAAAAATGAGCCGCATCGGATCCCCTCCAATCCAGCAGTAGCAACAAATCGCGGCACATCGTCACCATCATCGTGATCGCCGTCACGGACATCGTCGGGATAATAATTCCAATCCACAGAGGGCAAATTGGGGATTCAAAAGGAGAGAGCGAGTAAGAAGAGGAAGATGGGTGGGATAACCTTGGATGCCGCCGAAGGGGCCGTCTCGCGAGAATCGAAGGCCTCGGCCTCGCCGGAATCCGCCGATCGGACGACGATGAAGGCGCCGCCGCCTATCCCGCTCGACACCGGATGCACCACCCCGAGACACAGCGCCGCCGCCACGGCCGCGTCCACCGCGTGGCCCCCCGCCCTCAGCGCCGCCACCCCGATCTCCGAGCACCGCCCGTCGTCCGCCGCCACCACTCCCACCTCCGACTCCACCGCCTCCGGCCCTCCGATGCTCCCCCACCGCTCCCGCGTCACCTCCAGCCTCACGTCCCGATCTCCGCCGAGGGACCAGATGAGCACAAAGAAGAGAAGCCCCCAGGCTGCGAAGAACAAGACGAACTCGCTTCAACGAACCCAAGCCAAAAGGCCAATGACTAAAAGAGGACCGGGGACGAAGCGGATACCGACGATTGCCGCGGCGGAGGACCACCAGACGCGCCGCCCGGTGGCGGCGTCGGGGGCGGGCGCACGACGACGGAGGAGGGAGGATCGAATGCCATCGAGCGTCGGCATGGGGGCGGAGAAAGCGAGAGGTGAAGAATCCGCCGAGCTCCCTCCCCAGCCTAGTGCTGGAGTCGAAATTACGGATGAGGAACACCAGGTTGGGAAGGTAAATAGCACCGTGGACGGAGGTTCGTGGGGGGACATCGAGGCGCTTGGATTCGAATCCCGCACGCAACGATGACACGGATGTGGGGACCACCGAGGCGATTCCGCACGCAACGATGACATGGATCAGAGGAGCCGATGATGGCTTCCTTGCTTTCTTCATCACAGCCGTGTAATATTGCATATGACGATACGCTAAACTGGTACAATGCCGTCTCGGCTTCGGTTTGGTCGATTCAAATCCCAATTTGGTCCTAATATGTTCATGGAAGTCCAGTGAATTAGTATATCTTTTGATCTCGTTTGTTGCGTGAGGAAGAACATGTGGCCATTAAATTATCAAATCATTGACAATGTTACATTTATTGTCTCAAAATTGTTAGTTTATTGGGTGCCCACGTGATTGATTCAGCCGGTTATGATTTGACATTCTTGCTCTAGTACATTTTTCTGGGCTACCCGACTTATGTACCTTTCCTCAAAATGGATAGAGGAGTGCTGCTTTGAAGGTAGTGGTGAAATGATTAGATCAGTGGGCTCCCCTGCCGGATTGAGTCGAACTTGGCGTTCGCGAAACACCCGTCAACGTGACCGAGCCGACTCAAAGCCATGGATTCACTCGTGCGCACATTTCAGGCCGGATTGGGTCTGGTCTCTACCTCTCCGCCGGCGACGACAGGGCGAGCAAGAAGCCTTCGTCGACACCGCCACCACCATCGCCTCGACCTCTGAAGAAGGTGAGGTGAAGTGAGTGTCTCGTCCTCTTCCTCTCTTCTTTTTCTTCGCTACCCTAATTTAACTTATTCCCCCGTTTCGATACTTTCACGCCAAACCCTAAAGACCTCGACCTGTCTCATCCACCTGTGGTTCAACACTCGCCTATCAACAGCCCGTCTCTTGTGCCTGCCCGTCCAACCTCTCTCTCTCTCTCCTTCTCTCTTTGTATCATAAGATGGATTGATTGGTTTAGATGCTTTTAAGTTGTTATAATCACTACTGCGGTGTAAATATTGGTCAAATTCATCCGGCTGCAGTGATCCAAAACGTTTTCATGACATTGTATGTCTATAGTAAACCATTGACTGCCTCCCCTAAATAACCCTTTTTACATTGTTATCGTTTGAAAAAGGTTGGAACAACAATAATACTATGGTGCTATTGTAGATCACTGTTATTTCTGTTACCAATAGCTTATACCTTAGATAAAGATGAGAGGTTTGAAGTAGAAAAGCATCATATTATGCTCTTATGTAGATAAAAATTATGGTTCCTGGGTTAAAACTTTAGATTAGATTGCCAAACAGGGGAACTACTTTTTGGCTTTTAGTTATTGCATTCTAAAGTTTATATGCTACTATGATCTACTGCTTCTGCTGAAGAGAAAAAGATTAGTGTTGGATTTTTTCAGTAACTTATACTGGATATAGAAGGATATTGCATAGAGGAAACATATTACAAGTATTCTGCAAGAATTGGCACAACAACAATGCTTGCTTCTTATGAGTTAGATTAAGAGCAATCAATATAAAGTAAATCTTTCTAGGAGTTAACAGTTGAATATCTTTCTTGTTGTTGTCATGATTTTATTGAATGCAATGTGCTGGCATTGAGTGGTCCAAAGCGTAAAAGGTTGCAGAACTTGATTCAGCTTTTATAGGATTACATTTTGGACAGGGAAATATTCTTGGATTTCTTTGCAAATGGGTTTATCTTTTGTCTCTGTTCGAGTACATTAATGTCATTTTTGCCTTCCGAAATTAATGAAGAGGTGCAAGAGAAAAACCTACAGTGAGCATATTACTTTTGAATCGATGCAGGTTCATATTGTTCGGTTGTTAATTTCGAGCGAAGGCTTGTAGATGAAGATGAAGCTGAGGGTGGTATGTCGGAAACTATAAGATTGTGTTCACTATGATCTGAAAGAAATTGCTTTCCCTTCTTCTCTGCTTGATCCACCGCATATCAAGAAACGAAGAAAACTCACATGGATGGAGCACTGGTGTGTTCTGAAGGAAGCATGTAGACTCTATGCTGCTAGTTGGGTGCCCTGATCTTAGACCAGCTATAAAAGAAACATGAAGTTTGATGGTGAGATTCATCAAGATAATACGACATCCAACAGAAGAAAACCTTCACCTTTGGAAGATCTTGTGTGACAACTAGAGGTGGAATGGAGACATTAAGGCCTGCTCTGCAGCGTGTAAGAGATACACTTAAAAGCTTTATGCTAGGGTATCAAGAAGGGATAAAACAAGTCATGGAGGGCAAGGAAGGTGATAGGTCTCTGTCACAGGACAATGATCCAAAGAAGTCTGTCTATATCTTTTTTGCAAAGGAAAATTTTCAGCTGTTCTATAACTCATGGCATTCACTAGTTGGGTGCCTACTCAGAAATTTTCTAAAGACATATATAGACTTAGTTGATTGTTTCTTTTTTAATATTGATTGTGAGGAATTTGTCTGCATCTTTATTTATTTTTTCTTTCCTACGATTGAACAATTTATGAGTAATTGTTCAAGCTTCTGCTCTGATTTTATATTGATCCATGTATGTGTTTGATTTCCTTTTGTAGTTGGTAAGTCTGTGTTGTGTGTGCTTAAGGTGACATGGGTAGATTTGCTATGCATGTATCTGATAATATTTTTTGCTGCAGTTCGCATTCCTCACGGGACATGAGGGGATCTTAATTTGTTGATTAACTCACAAGGAAATGATGCAATATCCGAGGCCAGGCAGGGTCGAAGGTTTGTTGTGGTGCTAAGCCTCGCTGGGCTCGTATGTATCCGTCCAACCCTTCAAGCCATTGGTCGAGATACTGGGGGCCACAAATATTGTGACGGAAAAATCCTGAATCCTGTCGGAACAAGTGAGCCGCACCAGAAGCTTCCCCGGCCCAAATTTAGGATGGTTCTAGAAATGACACGTGGACGCCTGGGTGGTTCCTCACCTCCCTTGTCCGTCTCGTCTCCTCCGTTCTCCGAATGGCTCAATCCCGAATGTTCCCGAATCAACTTGGCGTTCCCCTATATAACGACCTCCTCCTCTGCATGGTATGCAGAGAAAGGAAGCAACGACTCAACGTGTGACGCTACCTGACACCAATTCTTTTTGATCTCTGAAGTCGATGGTGAAGAGCGAAGGTCCAGCGATCGGTATCGACCTCGGCACCACCTATTCTTTTTTATCTCTGAAGTCGATGGTGAAGAGCGAAGGTCCAGCGATCGGTATCGACCTCGGCACCACCTATTCTTTTTGATCTCTGAAGTCGATGGTGAAGAGCGAAGGTCCAGCGATCGGTATCGACCTCGGCACCACCTATTCGTGCGTCGGGGTATCGCAGCACGACCGGGTGGAGATCATAGCCAACGACCAGGGCAACCGGACCACCCCCTCCTACGTTGCCTTCACCGACACCGAGCGCCTCATTGGCGATGCTGCCAAGAATCAGGTCGCCATGAACCCGACCAACACCGTCTTCGGTGAGTTATTCCGTCTCTCGATTCGCCTTCTGTACATCATTTGTTTTCGTAGTTGCTGCACGTCGATTTGCTTGTAAGCCTTAAAGCTTGATTGCAAAATCTTCATCTGCTGCTTTGCTTTCCTGCCTGGAGGCAGTGAGAACAGAGCAGAGCAACATGAAGCATCTCTTCTTCTGTCTCTTTCTGTTCTTCTTGAAAGATTGTAAGATGAATTAGGTATTAAAGATTTGTTATTTCTGCTAAATCTGTGTTGTAGATGCGAAGAGGTTGATCGGTAGGCGTTTCAGCGACCCCTCCGTGCAGAGCGACATGAAACTATGGCCGTTCAAGGTGGTCGCCGGACCCGGCGACAAGCCCATGATTGTGGTTCAGCACAAGGGCGAGGACAAGCAGTTCGCTCCTGAGGAGATCTCTTCCATGGTCCTCACCAAGATGAAGGAGATCGCCGAGGCGTACCTCGGCAAACCCGTCAAAAACGCGGTGGTCACCGTCCCTGCCTACTTCAACGACTCCCAGCGCCAGGCCACTAAGGACGCTGGCGTCATCGCCGGCCTCAACGTCATGCGCATCATCAGTGAGCCCACCGCTGCGGCAATCGCCTACGGCCTCGACAAGAAGGCGGGCGGTTCGTCCGGCGAGAAGAACGTGCTCATCTTTGATCTCGGCGGCGGCACCTTCGACGTCTCCCTGCTCACCATCGAGGAGAGCATCTTCGAGGTGAAGGGCACTGCCGGCGAACTCACCTCGGTGGCGAAGACTTCGACAACCGGTTGGTGAACCATTTCGTGCAGGAGTTCAGGAGGAAGCACAAGAAGGACATCAGTGGCAACCCGAGAGCGCTGAGGAGGTTGAGGACGGCTTGCGAGAGGGCGAAGCGGACGCTGTCGTCCACGGCTCAGACCACCATCGAGATCGACTCGGCTTTATGAGGGCATCGACTTCTACTCCACCATCACCCGGGCGAGGTTCGAGGAGCTGAACATGGACTTGTTCAGGAAGTGCATGGAGCCAGTGGAGAAGTGCCTGAGGGATGCCAAGATGGACAAGAGCAGCGTGCACGATGTCGTTCTCGTGGGCGGCTCGACGAGGATTCCCAAAGTGCAGCAGCTGTTGCAAGAATTCTTCGACGGGAAGGAGCTCTGCAAGAGCATCAACCCCGACGAGGCCGTCGCCTACGGCGCTGCTGTCCAAGCTGCGATCTTGAGCGGTGAAGGCAACGAGAAGGTGCAGGAGCTGTTGCTCTTGGACGTCACTCCTCTGTCTCTGGGAATCGAGACGGCCGGTGGAGTGATGACCGTGCTGATTCCGAGGAACACCACCATCCCCACCAAGAAGGAGCAGATCTTCTCCACCTACGCCGACAACCAGCCGGGAGTTCTGATTCAGGTCTACGAGGGCGAGCGGGCGCGGACCAAGGACAACAATTTGCTGGGCAAATTCGAGCTCTCCGGCGTCCCTCCTGCTCCGAGGGGCGTGCCTCAGATCAATGTCTGCTTCGACATCGATGCCAATGGCATACTGAACGTCACCGCGGAGGACAAAACGACGGGGCACAAGAACAAGATCACGATCACCAACGACAAAGGCAGGCTCAGCAAGGAAGACATCGAGAAGATGGTCCAAGAAGCAGAGAAGTACAAGGCGGAGGACGAGGAGCACAAGAGGAAGGTGGAGGCGAAGAACGCGCTGGAGAACTACGCGTACAACACGCGGAACACGGTCAAGGACGACAAGCTCAGCTCCAAGCTGCCTCCGGCCGACAAGAAGAAGGTCGAGGACGCGATCGAGCAGGCGATTCAGTGGCTGGACAGGAACCAGCTAGCCGAAGTCGACGATGGACGACAAGCTGAAGGAGCTCGAGAGCCTCTGCAATCCAATCGTCGCCAAGACGTACCAAGGTGCAGGAGCTGCCATGCACGGTGGTGGTGGGATGGAGGAAGATGGTAATCCTAGTGGCGCAGGGCCTAACATCGAGGAGGTCGATTAAGCAACATAGTCGAATACAAACGTAAAAGATCTGCTGCCGGTGTTATCGATCTAATGGAATACATGTTCAGAATGTTCTGATGATAATAACCACGCAAGCATGTATGAGCCCCCTTTTTCGTCGAGGAAGGAGCACAAAATTACAGAGTGTATGTATCGTATAGGCATTTAAACAAACACATGTAAGGAGTTATTATAGGAAATGAAACATGTTGACGGAGTAGAGATCAATCGATCGGGATGCTGATGTTATCGACTGAGTCCATATCCGATTGATAGCCGGTTCTACCCAACAATCTTCCGCTGCCTTCGTCACCGGACGGCTGAGCCCACGGGTGTCTCTCGAACCTCCTCAACCTCTCCAGCTCCTCTGCTACTTCCTTCATCGAAGGCCTTTCCTCCCCGGTGAGTCTCAAGCATCTCTCCGCGAGCTGTGCTACTTCCTCCAGCTGCGTCCCGTCGCCCTCGGTGGCAACCCGCCGTTCCAAGATCTCAAAAAGCTGGCCCCTTTCCATGGACGAAATGAAGTGCATTGCCAGCAACTGCTCCTCGCGGGACATCTGAGAAGAAACCGCTGGCTTCCCGGTTAGCAGCTCCGCGAGCACCACCCCGAAGCTGTAGACGTCGCTCTTCTCGGTGAGCACGCCGGCGTGGAAGTACTCGGGATCTAAATAGCCAAGTGTCCCCTGTACCAGCGTGGTCAGATGAGCTCTACCTAATGGCACCAACCTCGACGCGCCGAAATCAGACACCTTAGCGGTGTAGTTATGATCCAAGAGGATGTTGGTGGACTTGATGTCCCTGTGAATGATCGGCCTGGCTGTTGCAGAGTGGAGATAGGCGAGCACTCCTGCAGTTTCCGCGGCGATACTTAGTCGCGCTTGCCATGACAGCGAGGAGTAGTCGCGGCGGCCGTGGAGGCGGTCGGAGAGTGTCCCATTCGGGACATACTCATAGACCAGCAGCGGGACTTGAGTCTCCAAACAGCAGCCCAAGATCTTGACCACGTTCCGGTGCATGACCTGGGAGAGAACCACCACCTCGTTGATGAACTGTTCCACTTGGCTCCCGTCGAGCACCATGGACTTCTTGATGGCGACCACGCTGTTGTCTGGGAGGATCCCCTTGTAGACTGTACCATTGCCGCCTTTGCCGATGACTCGATCTTGGCTGTAGTTGTTGGTGGCCTTGGCGAGCTGCTCTGCGGTGAAGATCTTGGCAGTTCGAGCTGCTCCTTCCCGGGACGCGATCTGCCGCTGCAAGAGCACCCCTCCGTTCTCCTCGAACAGCTTCTCTCTCATTTGGACCATCCTCCTCTTCTTCACTCCCCAGTAGACCAAGGAACTGATCGCCAG
The DNA here is from genome assembly GCA_021527575.1 of Ensete glaucum. Taxonomy (NCBI): domain Eukaryota; kingdom Viridiplantae; phylum Streptophyta; class Magnoliopsida; order Zingiberales; family Musaceae; genus Ensete; species Ensete glaucum. Next base: position 47,235,354 of record CM038558.1, read on the forward strand.
CAGGAACATGAAGCCTAATCCACAACCTACAGCGTGACAGAGACATGGTGGAAACGATCGATGACTCCAAACAGGAGAACGGAAACAACCGGAGGAGGGCTTATGAGTTGACTACCTAGAACGACTTGTACCAGTGGAAATGTCTTGGTTGCTGATCTGCATCCACTTCCATCTCTTTTGCCATCACCTGCCGTGCCATCGGAGCAAGAGCAGATATAGCTTCCAGGAGTGTTGGTGCAGATGCTTACGCAGGGATTTGTGCTTGGATCTTCACACTCATCGATATCTACAAAACCCAAATGCACAAACAGCAGGAGAAGATTACCAGCAGGAGAAGACCAGGTGTTCGATGAAATAAATGCCTACCTTCGCATCCGACGGCGAGGTACGGATTGCCGTGGTACCCCTGGTTGCATCGGCACTTGTACCCCGGGCCGTTGTCGGAATCCACGCATCCGCTATTTGGCCCACAGACGATGCTTCCCGACTTGTTCGCGTCGCCGCAGGTGTGGTTGCCCACCGCCCAATCCAACACGACCGGCACGGTGCTCCGGCTCCGGAAACGGATGAAATCCGGAACGCTGAACTCGAACTGCTCCCGGTCGATCAGGAAGGCAAAACTGCAGGGGCTAAAGCTCTTCGTGGTGGTGTGGTTCTGCACGCTGCCGAGCATGGCGTCGAACCTCTTCATCCCCATCGGGATGGTGGTCTGGCAGCAGCCGCTGCCGGCGCAGGTGCCGTTGGCGACGCTGTCGTCGTCGGCGCACAGCGAGATGCAGCCGCTCGTGAAGTCCACGAGCGTGGCGCGGTAGAGGAGCGCTAACGTGTCGCACCCGATGGCCGTGAACCTGTTGCGGGCGTAGGAGAGGGTGTAGGGGGTGTTCTCTATGTTGGTCCACACGTGAGTGGAGGTCGGCAGCTCGCCGTAGCAGTCGCGGGCGACCAACCCCTCCATGAACACGTTGTCCAGAGTGACTTGGGTGATCTCGATGTTGCCGGAGCCCATGAAGAGCTTGGGAGGGTCATAGAACGTGTCGTTGCATGTCATCTTGAAGCCCGGCATGTAGCAGCCCTCCTCCATGCCGAATGGGTAAGGGAGAGTGAGGTTGCCGCAGGCGGTGCGGCAGCCCGGTAGCGCAGTGGAGATCGGCGATGTCGCTTGGGCGAGGCATAGGAGGAAGAGAAGGGCGATCAGGGACTGGGCTACCATTGATTGCTGAAGCCAGCAAGCTGCATGCGCTTGATGAGGCTCTCCTGCACGCCCTTTTAGTTGACGGCTAATTAGGTAGAAACGCGTCGGAAGAGCCATTATTGTTGACCACTTCAAAGCTGCGCGATTCGGTCTCAGCTTCCACAGATCATGCCCCACATTTCTGCGCTGCTCGATCGATCGATGTTCTATCGACATCATTTCCAACGCCTGATGGCTTCTTCTTCTTCTTCTGGCCAAAACAAGAACGTATACGGCACGAAGGATAACGGAGGGCGGATATGGTGGCCCAAAGTAAGATTGCTTTGTTTTTTTTTTTTCTTGTTGTGGAAGGGCTTCTTGTTCTTGATCACAGGTCAAGTCAACCAGATGCAGTTGACTTCCTTCCATGTGAGGAGAGCCGCCGAATCTGACATATCACCACGCGGAACGTGACGGCCAAGCAAAGATCATCAGCTGCTTGCTTACGTTGACCTGAAGGATATTGACTAATTTTTTATTATATTAAATTATATACATGACAACCGCACGTAATATTATTTTTTTCACACTGATCAATCCAAACGTCCCAGAATTATGACTTTGTAAAATAAGAGATGGAGACTTGAGAGAGACTTAGGTATTAGAATTTGAATATTGATGAGTTTGGGTCTTGATAAGAATTACTATATAAAATCAATTTGACCTAAAAAAAAATATTAATATATGCAACTTTGACTCTATCACTTCTTAGCGTTGAGAGATTGTTTTTCTTGGTTGGCTCTCTTCATCTCGGACATGAATACTATCCGTGTAGGCTAAAGAAAGTGGAAGAGAGAATTAGTATCGTAAAGAAAGATAAGTGGATTTTTTTAATATTTCTTAACAAAAGATATACGAAGAAGATAAAATTTGAATACAAAATCTTACCATCATAGTTTATTATGTTTAAAATTTGGTGTGAGAGTAGTTTTTATATATCGTATCATCGGATCAATATTTTAGATGTGAAAAGAGTAAGAATTAATTTCACCAATTGGAGTATGATTCAGCTTTGGGATCAAATCTAATGTGTCAGATGAAACCGAAGGAAGAGCTTAGTCTGTAATTTGCCTTCCATGTCTGCATGAATCAGTGGAATTGTGATCTTATTCACTTAATACATAAATATAGAATAAAACTGTTCTTCCCCTTAAAGGAAAATATTATGTTATGGTATCAGTTACTCGAGTAATAATCAAAGTATCTTTTCTGTTTTAATCTTATAATTCTGATTGAATAGTAAAATTAATGATCTTATTCACTGAATCCATAAATACAACACAAATATTCTTCCCTACTTCTGCATGATTACGACACAAAACAGATTTGGATACAAAGTGAACCAAAGTGAAAAGGAAGTCCTGATGGGTGGACAATCATCATCTACCTTCGTCATCATCCTCTGGTCATTTCCAGAGAGAGCATGATATGTGCATCCAAGTCTTCGTCTCCGGTGATAGGACTTGTGTAGTACACCGTCGCTGGTTCCCTGAGCAAGCTCTGACTCTCTCCGTGCTCGTTTTCCAGCCATGGGTGCTCCCTTCGTCTTCTTGTCCGCTCGAGCTCCGTTGCCACCTCCGTCATGGTGGGCCTTTCGGTCCCTCGCAGCCGAAGGCATCTCCTGGTCAGCTCAGCCACCGTGAGCAGCTGCTCACGGCTTCTTCCCTCGTTGCGTACTCGAGGCTCCAATATCTCGAACAGGCGGTCTTCCCTCATGTGAACGAGGAAATAGATGGCTAAGTTCTGCTGTTCTTGCCGCCTGTCCTGAGAGATGGGCAAGAGCCCCGTCAGGAGTTCCGCGAGGACGACGCCGAAGCTGTAAACGTCGCTCTTCTCCGTCAGTTGTCCGGTCTGGAAGTACTCGGGATCCAGGTAGCCGAGTGTGCCTTGGACCAACGTGGTTATCTGCATCCTGTCCATGGGGATCAGCCTCGAAGCTCCGAAGTCGGACACCTTAGCCATGTAGTTCTCGTCGAGGAGGATGTTGGCGGACTTGACGTCCCGATGGAAGATCGGCCTGGCGGTGGCGGAGTGGAGGTAGGCAAGCGCCCCGGCGGTGTCCGCCGCTATCCTCAGGCGCGTCTCCCAGGAGAGCGACGACGCGCGGCCATGGCCGTGGACATGGTGGTGAAGGTTGCCGTTGGGAACGTACTCGTAGACCAGCAAGGGGACCTGCGTTTCCAGGCAGCAGCCCAGGATTCGGACCACGTTCCGGTGGATGACTTGGGAGAGGATGACCACCTCGTTGATGAACTGCTCCAACTGGCTCTCATCGATGACTCTGGACTTCTTGATGGCCACCACTCGGGTGTCCGGCAGGATCCCCTTGTACACGATGCCGTAGCCGCCTCTTCCGATCACGCGGCTGTCGCTGTAGTTGTCGGTGGCCCGTTCGAGTTCCTCGGCTGTGAAGATCCTGGCGGTCTCTGCAGCGCCCTCGCTGGAAGCGATTCGCTGCTGCAGCAACAGCCCTCCGTTTTGCTTGAAGAACTTCTCTTGGAGCCTCATTTGCCGCCTCTTCTTCAGCCCCCAGTTCAGCCAAGAACCAGTGATGAGCAGGAAAAGGAGACCCAGTCCGCAACCTGCAGCACGACGAACAGAGCAGGTCTCAAAAGCTGACACAGGAGATGCACTGAGAGAGCCAACTTACCAAGCACAACTTGGAAGAGCGGAAATCTCTTGGCGTCCTTAATGCAGCCGCTGCCGCTCCTCCTGCCATCGCCAGAGAATCCCCGCGGACAGGAGCAGATGTAACCTCCCACCGTGTTCTCACAGATTGCAGCGCAGGGATTGGTCGCCGGATCCTCGCACTCGTTTATATCTGTAGATGAAACCAACGGTAGTTTAGACCGGTGATCCTTTGCTCGATAAAGAAGGCAACGTACTGTACCTTGGCATCCACGGGTTAGATAAGGGTTCCCTCGATAACCAGTATTGCAGCTGCAACGATAGCCCCGACCATTGGTGGCGTTGACGCAGTGGCTGTTGTCGCCGCACGAGAAGTCCGGCGACCCGGCCGCGTCCTCGCAGCTCTGGCTCCCGATCGCCCAGTCCATCACCACCGGCACCACGCCGTTGTTCTTGGTGTAGAAGTCGTCGAGGTCCGTCAAGTTGAAGACGAACGTCTCCCGGTCCACCAGGAAGGCGTAGCTGCAGGGGCTGAAGGTCCATGTGGTGCTGTGGTTCCTCAAGCTCCTCAGAATGGTGTAGATGCTCTTGAGACCCTTGGGAATGGAGGTCTGGCAGCAGCCGATGCCGGCACACGAGCCGTTGACGATGCTCGACTTGTCGCTGCAGAAGGAGACGCAGCCGCTGGAGAAGGAGAAGCTGGACTGGTAGTTGAGGGCGACGGTGTCGCAGCCGAGCGCCGTGAACATGTTGCGGGAGGAGGAGAAGGTGTAGGGGAGGCCAGTCACGTCGGTGGAGATGCTGTTGATGTTGGGCCCCAGGCCGAGGCCGGAGAAGCAGTCGCGGGCGATCGGGGTGTAGACGGTGACGCTGTCCTGGGAGATCTCGGCGACCTCGATGTCGGTGGTGGAAAGGAGCAACCTGGGGGGGTTGTAGGTGGTGTTGCAGGAGACGTAGAATCCACGGCTGAGGTAGCAGCCGGAGGAGGTGCCGAAGGGGTACGGAATGGACACGTTGCCGCACTTGCCGGAACAGCCCGGTAAGGCATCGGCGGGGGCGGTGTTGGAGGCCAACGAAGGAGAGAAGAACAGGAGGTGGAACATCACCAGAAAGTGGAACATGGCTGCCTCTCTCTTGCCTCTCTTCCTTTGCCTCAAAGAAGTCGTTTGGCGATAACACGATGGAGCAAGTGGTGGTGGTATGTATGTATGATGCTGAGAAGGCGACCCCAGTACCGGCGTAGACCGCCGTCCTCCACCTTCACAATTTGGTAGCAGTGTGTCCCTCCCCACCACACAAAAAGGCTCCCATTGCGGACAAAACCACATGTCAAAAGTCACCCACTGATCAACTATCAACCTGTTTCTTTTCTGAAGCTCCCAACCAGTTTAGTACGCGCAAATCAACACAAGGAATACGTCTTTCTGGCCCTATCTTTTTTTTTCCTTTCTCGAGAGGTGGAAGACGAAACCATGTCATTGACTTCAAACCTGAATGACCAAAAACAAAAAAGCCTTCTACTCCAGTCACAAACAGATGCTCATGCTGTCAGTTTGTTCACCAGAACGCGGTATGCGTTCACTTGTGATCAAAGCAATGAAGCAGGGAACTCGAAACAAGCTAACATAGCTCGTAAAATAAAAAACATAACAATTCAATAATCAATCATTAGGCAAAAAAAATAAAAAAAAACAAGCACTAGAAGCTCTATTAACAATTCCATAATTCCAAACTCGTCACTTCTTACACTACACATTCATGGTTCGGATTTAAGATCTACACATGATGTATAATACTACATGGTCAACCAAAACATCCCTTTCATTTACAAGCAACAAAAAGCTGCTTAGATAAAGATATGCACAAAGCGGTATTGCAATCTGTGCTAACTTGAACTGCAGGAGAACAATGGAACGGCTTGGCTTTAGCAGGGCAACCAAGACACCACAAATCACCCATGGAAGGCATCAAACATGAGGCCTGCACTGCAGAACCAAGTGGGCAAATCTTTAGAGCGAACAGAGGCATCCAAGGCAAGCTAAACAATTAGGACAAGCTGGTAACTAAGCAAGTAGTTGTAACAAGCTGTTCCATCAAGCTGGTAACTAACTAGTTGAATCACAAAAAGATTTCAAGGTTAACAAAAGCTTGATGTGGAAATCAGACAAGATAGTTCGACAGTACAGAAATAACACCAATATGTCTTGTAGCAAATTAACAGAAAAGGGGGAAAAAGTTCATAACATAAATGGCAGATAGGAGTTGCCTTAGCTTGTTGGCTCACATATTTGTCCATTCACCATTACTGAACCTCTCTCTTAAAAGAAAAAGGGTAGATATTACACAGATGAACTCTAGCACAAGACTACATGAACTTAGCTTAGATCAGTAAATGAAATCACCATCATTTCCATGCTCTGGATCCATAACATCGTATCATAAAGAAAAACAGAAATGGAATTACTAGTATATGTTACAAGATAGTATTTGAGTCAAAAATGAAAAGCCAATCCTTGAAATTTGTCATAATTTCACCATTTGGTCATGCTGAACATATACTAAAACTATAACCTATATACTTGTAGAGTTCTGAGCAGCAGTCAAAGCAAGACCTAGAATTTTTTTCTGCACAAAGATGAAAATTTCCAGCTTGATTATGTAAAAGTTCAAAACAACATAGTTGTTTAATTGAACACAGCACAGCTGTTAACAAGATTTTAGACATTTTGTTAAAAAAACATTTTTGCACTATTGTTCCAATATTCTCTTCAAAGCAAATACTCAAGAGCATAGTTCACCAAAACAGAAAAGTGCTTGCAACTTATCTAGGTTCTTGCCAACTGACTACTTTCACACATATTGTCCAAGGGATACTGTTTACAGTATCCTCACTGCATGAAGCTCCCACCAATTCAGGATCTGTTGTGAATCAAGGCATCGAAAGCTTATTTGAAAATGTAAGCACACTTGCTTCCTTGACACCAACTATCTTCCATATGACAGAAACCTATATTATTTTAATCACTGCAGTTCTGATGTCAAAACAGTCTTATGCTGTTATCTTTTAATTATTTCCTCAAACAGCACCATGAATACTTTATGTGGCTACCGATTAAAAAAAGGAATAAATTGGAAAATGTGCAACAAAGAACTTGCTGAGCCTCCATAGAAGTGCCAAGGGACAACTAAAAATAAAATTTAAGAAAGAAAAATAAAAACCATAAAGGACACTCTTACCCTGATGCGACCCTTATCTACTAGCTAGACCAAATCAAGCATGACCCAATTGTACTACATCAAAACAACAAAAGTTCTCAATATTAGATCAATGTTAGCTCCAATTCCATTAAACATTTTTCTATCAATTGTCAAAAAATAAAAATATGAAAAAAAAAAGAAAAACCAGAAAAAGTACGACCATATTATTAAAATATAGATAAATCATGCCCTAACATGATCCAAATCTACTAGCTAGACCAAATTGCACATGACCCACTTGTAATCCATCAAAACACAGAAGTTCTCAATATTATATCATTGTTAACTTCAACTAAGTTAAATATTATTATATTATTTGTAAAAAAATAGCTCATATAAATTGCAAGACCCAACTAGATAGTGTGCCAAGATAAGATATGCTTTTCTACAGTGTATTTATTTTCTAACCTCAAATTTTGGTGCCCTCAAAATCACTTAGCTAAGCCTTAGTTCCCACAAGCTGATACAAGTGCAGCGGTGGCTGCAAATGCCGATGAGTGGCAAGTTCTAACAGTACAAAGGTAGGAAGAAGTTTGGAAAACACCTATGAATAAATCCATAAATCAGGAAAATTGAAGTATTACAGAATTTAAATTAACAATGAACAGTAATTATTACAGCTACTTTTTAAAATGTAGCTCTCTTTTGTTCATTTTTCTGTCTTCCTTTCTCTTCTTTTCATTCTCCAATTATCCTTTATTTTGCTCTTCATTTTCTCAATGTCTGCCCCTTTTCTTTTCCCTTCTCTTCTTGAAAAGAGAAATTCTTAGAATTCAAATCACTTATTTCATGGGAGTTAAATCTCTCATATTTTTCTCTTTCAGACTTGCACAGTTGCATCCCCTGATCTCTTTTTGATGGCACATCATAATGGAGCCTGACCAACAGCAAAGCCTGATGACAGCAGCATTCCAATGACAATGATTGACAGAGAACCATCAGCTTCTTTCCTATCCACTTCTCTTCATCTTTCTACCCAGAAGACCTGCAGCAATGTGGTGTATGCCCGCTGCCACTGCTCAGTGGTCTAGGATGGTAAGAATCACAATTTTAAATGTCTGGTCAAAATTCCTAACCATTTACACTTAGTCTCAATTCCAACACAAGTACCCTAGGTGCATTACCATCCCTGCTACTATGAACCAACCAAGCCCTTCAAGGCGAACCCCACATTCACCGAAAATAGAAATTGTAATGAGAGAAAACTATATGTACCAACTTCAATTTGGTTTTTGTACTATATTAATGGACTTGGAGTAAGAAAATTAAAAAGATTGAAAGCGAACAAAGAATATGGCTATCACTTCAAACTCGATTACCAAATAAAAAAAGTGTGAATTTAACAAAATATCTTTTCACTTCTCAAGAAAATGCAAGAAGGAATCTGACAGCAGAAAACTCAGGCATAACAAACAGCTAATGGTTTTAACTTTTAAACTATAAGCAAAAGGTCATGTTTAGGCTTAGCAATAAAAATCCAAAATATGAAGTCATAAAGAACTACATAACAATACAAGGGTCTTACAATTAATTATCAAAAAAAAGGGCCCTGCTGATCCATACGATTCTCATGTTGCAGCACCATTGGCTCCTGATAATAATTATGATCGATAAGCATATGGAGTGTACACTTGTATCTGAATTTTAATTTATCATTCTTACCGTTGGCAACAAATATTGCAAAAGTCCTAGCAGAAAAAAGACTAAAGGTATATATACCTCTTAAAATAATCCTAATAAAGACCATTTAAGTTGGTGGTAGTTTGCCGAAGCACTTCAGAACTCCGATCAAGACCATGAGATGCCACCTTGTACAATTTATAAAAGGAGCATAATCAATTAAAAGTTATACAAAACCATGCAAACCAAATTATACCAACCAAAAACATTAAAAGAAACAGCAACGTCAAGGATTGAATTCATTCAATCTGTTGTTCAGTTCCAAAATAATTTCACAAGAAAGACCATAACATATTACTCACCAAATATGTAAGAGCATTATAGCGCTCCTTACTGAGATACAAAGGCTTCCCTCGGGACATGTCATGGTCCTGCATACGAACAGTATAATATACATGTCAGACACCACAGAACACTAAAATATGACATAATAGAAAGGATCGTCAATGTATAATTTGTCCAAACAACCACAACAAACAAAAGTTCCTGAGGACCAGCTTTCTGAGTTCAAAAATCCCTTGATTACAGTAGGCATGCCACAAATGATTACAGGTTATGATATACCCATAGCTTATGGCATGCTCTAGGTGTGTACCTTAGTGGCAGTGCATCAAAGCAATAGTATTGGAAACATGGGACAGCAAGCCTATCACAGGCAATACATGTGTCTTGGGAGGAAAAAAAAAACTTCGTTTCTTTTTTTTTCACTTTGGCTCACAGAAAACCCTAATACGATACCTTCTAGAGCACTATCGAGAAAATCATTATCATTACACAGGACTCAGGGAAAAGGTTTGAGTAATTCACTATAATGATTCCAAATTTGAAAGAGACCCAACTAGTAGGGTAAGAAACAAACTACCAATAAGTTGTATCAAAAAATAATGTGTGAGCAGTAATTGAGAACCTACTATGGCAATTTGATAGCAACCCACCCTATTAAGATTCAAGTTTTACCTTCTGACTTTATTGAACTAAAACCATAAGAAAAACGAGATGCAAAACAGCACATATCTAGGTCAACAAGATTAACTAGAAAGAGGAGCCACTAAGTTCACCCAAAAACAGAATTCACTAAAAAAATAACTAGTATGCCACATCATAACCCAACCAACAAACCTACTAATCCCGTAACTTGGATATTACAGACCTTTTATCACATTTCCCAACCTTATTAAACCAACTTTCATCATGTTTCCCAACTTTATTAAACCTAAGTTACTAGTAGCAAGCTTGTCTCATGTCGCATTCATCATTATTGTCTACCCTGGGACTTTGGAGGAGTCACAAGCCACATGGCTTGGTTCTTAAAAGTCAAGTACCATAGAATCATAGAACTCCAAAAGACTTTGTGACAAAGAACCAGTGCATGATCATAATCTCCTTCACAGTCAACCACCCCACCTGGACTGTCCATATTCTTCCTTGAATGCTACCTCTCCACATGTTTGTGTGTGCATGATATATCTTAGTCACAACCAACATCTCTGCTTCTCCACCATCACGCGTAAACACCTTCAGCTAATATACTGGATAGTGCCAATGTCTGAAGCACCTCTGTATGCCTTCTCTGCTCTGTCGATAAAATCATCCTTCCACTAAATACCACCTTGCATTAAATACCATCTCAGATCCCCAGCTTCCTTATTTATTCATCTTTAAAACTCCAAACACCTCAGTTACCTGGTTGAGCATATTTATTTAACCAGGAACATATGACTGGCCATAAATTTGTGTACACTGTGCATGGAGCAGCAATTACCAGTATGTATACTTCAGAAAATTTTCCAACCCCCCAGTAAGGTTTTGATTCCATAACAGCAATATTCCTAAGCTTGCTAATCATATACTAATCAGACAAAAATTCTTCGACATCAACTTTGAAAATGAAATCCATTTTACTGAATTAGATTATGTACTATAATGTACATAATCCAAAAAATGAATTACCATTAGAACAGAATACATAATCCATCATAAGTTGAGATAGCACTGCTAGAAGTCAGTTGTAAAAGAGCTGCTAACATATGTGATAACTTGTTAAATGATCACAGATTACAAGAATGCCGTGCAAAATATACATTTAATACACAATGCATTTTCTTCATAAATGATTCCTTATCCACTTAAAAATTAACTGATAATATTAAATTTTTCTGATTTGTCACTCAACCATCTACATTTGGAATTGAAAAGATCCAATCATTCCTCTGAAATGTTTGCACCTTTTCAATTTTAGTTCCTGAATGTGTATACAACAGGATAAATTTATAAGCTGATACAAAAAATAAAAATCAGAACCAGCACAGCCCATAACATCAAACTGAGGACTTTCTTAACTGACCGAGTACTAGAGCAATAAAATATATCACAATTACCTCTTCACCAAAGGCATCCAAATAAAGAGATGGCCAGAGGGCCCGACGAGCTGACCTCTGCAATAAGATTGTGGTTTTCTGCAGATATGAACAAGGCAATGAAGCTAAATAAAATGTGACCTTTACCAAACACAAAGCAGAAAACAGTGTGATATACATACCCTGACCAGCAAGAATACACCAATACCAGCCCCACAGATCATTGCATGATTTAAGCATTTGCTTTGCCTAAAGGAGAATAACCAACTACTAAGGTGACAGCTTTCCTAAGATATGGAAAGGATAGAAATGTACCAAACAAAACATGTACAGCCGTAGATTATAGGGACATGAAGTTAAATAGTATTAAATGTACCTGCAGCAAGACTTCCTGTATAGCGAACATAATTTACCACAAAGCAAGCACAAAGCAGGTTCCTCTGGGACAGACTTGCAATTAGGGCATGGTAGCTTTATGTACCTGGTAAAAGATTACAATACTTTAGCAACTGTTGGCAGCCTTACCCTTTACAAAAATAGACCTTTCACCATAAAACTGCCTGATATTTTGAAATACACTAACTTTTTCAGTAGATCCTGATAGATGAGAGGAAGTTCCATCAGCTTAAATGGAACAGCAGGAGATGAAGCTAAGACGCCTCTGTACTTACGAACTCCAAACTCATCACAGAAATGGTCACACCATCTCAAAGCCAAGGCATGCACAGCCTCATTCTTGAGAACCAAATCCAATGAGCAAATCATAAACATGTCCTCCAATTCCCTTATATTATAGACCTCAACTCTTAATTGGCTGTCACTATCCAATTGTACATCTTTTGAACAAAGATATGACCTTTCCCATGTGTGACTGTCATATGACAGGGACAATGTCGAAGAGTTTAGTAAATTCCAAAGTAGTGCACATCTACGAAGGTATGGAAATGTTAGTCTGCGTATCATATCCTTCGGATGGTAAAGGTGATCAATATAGCTGGAGACAAAATACTGTCTCACACGGTCAGACTCTGCCATTGTCCTGCAAACATCATTAAGAACGTTGCTGCCAAAACTTGATGCATCAAAACTTTGATTGCCATAGCATGTAATCATAGCCTGCAAAAAACACAGATAAGGAATAAAAACATATTATGCTGACAGTCAATATTCACAGGTTAGGTATTGATACAAAGGGTTAAATATTAACAAAAAATATATTAGCATGACATTATACTGCTTACATACCTGAACAATGCAAACAGCATAAAATAAATGCACAAGAGCAACGAAACATTCTCTTGAGGACTTAAAAGGGGCTGGGAGGCAGAAAAGAACCCACATAAGAGAAGAAAAGGGATCATGAGCAAGAATAGGATCAGCAGCACGTTTCCAGAATTGTATGTCAGGAAAAGCTTCCCCATTGTCATAACATTCAAACGAGGAAGAACTTGTGCCTGCAAGGGCATGATGAATAAAGGTGAGTTTCATAATTTCATCCCTGAATTTAATATTCTCCCCATGAAGAGAGTCAATCAAAAGCTGCATTATTCAAACTGTCACTGCCAACTAATAACTCAAAGTACCAACTAATTTTTACATTTCTTCATATTCAAATTATGAATCTGTATGTCAGGAAAAGCTTCCCCATTGTCATAACATTCAATCGAGGAAGTTGTGCCTGCAAGGGCATGATGAATAAAGGTGAGTTTCATAATTTCTTCTCTGAATTTAATATTCTCCCCACGGAGAGAGTCAATCAAAAGCTGCATTATTTGAACTGTCACTGCCAACTAATAACTCAAAGTACCGACTCAGTATTACATCTTTTCATATTCAAATTATATTAGTTCTTGCCTTAGCAAATATAGACAGGTTTTCTTGTGAAGGCTTTTCCACATTATTATTATTACTTCAGAAAAAACTAATATGGTTATCCAAGGTTGCATGGAAAGATAATTAATAATCTAGGAAACTTACACCATGATTGCAAGAGTATGTCTACAATTTCACAACTGGAACCAGACTGACAATGTTGTAACAATTCCGATGAATACAAATCAAGCAGTTACTTAAAATTTCTCAGCCTTTCCCCTTTCAGATAGAAAACTCTAAAACAAAAGAATCTTGATCATGTTACATGAGAAATGAAACTGTACACAAAAACTTATTAAGAAAACTATCAGAAATTGTCTTCTTATCGGACTACCAATTTCATCTTATTCATCAATGAGTCAATTTACACAAGATAGTCAAGTATAAAAAACAAAAAATATCAGCTTCCCAAGAATGTAAAGATCACTCATCTATTAAAGCCCACTACTAGGAGTAACCTCATCGACTTTTAAGGGATCTTTAGAAAATAATTATCGAGAGAGATTGTTTTACAAATTGGATAATCGCTTAGCAACATGATAATACATTTAAGAAATCCATATCCCATCAGATATTTGTTTAAAAGATTTTTAGAAACTCAGAATCACACTTAATAATCAGTGTGCTACATATACTAAGGATAACATTATTTCTTATTGTAACAGAACAAAAGGTCCAAGTCACTATCAATACCTTTTTGCTTATCTCCATTGGACAAGTAATTATCACCGGACACACCAGAACAAATAGACCCTGTTAGAAGTTGAAGACTGCTGAACCTCAAGAGAACTTCAAGACAATTAGAACTGCCGGCAGACTGAGCAACATGGAGTAGAACTGACATTATATACCCACTAGAAGAGCGAAGTTCCTCAGTCAAAGATTCTAAGCAAGACTGAGATCCAACTGAATTTGTGTTCAACTTTGCACGAGCAGCAATTTCTGTAGACGTAACTGAGTACCTAAGTGTGTCCCACAGAATTAAGGATCGACTGAGCCAGCCATGGGCTGACAAACTACTGTAACTGTGAGAATAATACAGCATATACAATTTTCTGAGGGAAGGCTCTAAAACTAAATTCATGGTCTCATTAATTTTTCCAGACAAAACCTTTAGATTTCTGCACTGCCCAACAATTTTTGCTGTATTTTGAAGAAGAGATGATGCAAGAGCAATGTGTAAGTTGCTACAATTCATATCTGATGACGTTGAAGGAACATCATTTGGCATTGAACTGCTGAAGGCTGATTCTTCTGAAAGTTTATTGGAGAAACCAGTGCATGCAGGGAGGATGGCGTTTGCAAATCTTCGGCATACTGGACAAAGTAATTCTCCCTGAAGTCAAAAAAGACGAAGTAACAAAACCATCTAAAGATAGTAAGAAAAAAGTCAATGTAACTAAACAATTTAAAGAAAATACAATAACAAGGATATGACAAAAAGATTTACCAGGTCAGGATCCACAATATGACTTCCTTCAAAACCAAGATTTCCGATGTATCTGAAATTACAAGCGATAACCAAGCACATGAAATTAACTTTCACTTCATGAAAGAAGATAAATGAAAAGTTATAATGTCAGTATCTTATCAAAAGAGTATTTCATAATCCTATAACACCCAGGTTTTTTTTTTTGTGAACGAACTATGCCTGTCATATTAAGAGTCAATTAAACTTGGTAATCTAAACACCTTCTCTAAATATTTATTGCTTCACAATCTTAATAACAAACAAAATTGTTTTTTCCAGAGACCCAGATTTTGTTACAGAAATATATTTAAACAGAACTCGGGTACCATTATGTGACTTTAGGGTAAAGAAGAGTGAAATATAAGGTTATGAAATTTAAAAAACAATTTATCTATGAGATAGGAAAACTATCTTTACTAGATATATGTTGCATGATACAGTACCGTAATATCAAGTTACAAGTACAATATAATCACAAATGAAGGAAAAGGCAAAACAAAACAAAACAAAATTGCACTTCAATTAAACTGAAAACCATAGGAGCTACGCTTTCCTCAACGTATAAGACGCATAAACATAAAGGGAAGAATGGCAAATAATCCAAAACTAAAATTCATGCCGATCTGATAGTAGAAGCCACCAGTTGTTATGATGCACTCATCACAATCTAACTCCAAGGACTCATAATTTATATGACAATGCCAATGAAACTAAAACCATTCAGCAGTTCAATGAAATTCAGAATAATTTGAGATACGTGCTGTCTCCTTGGATTTATTATGCACTAAAATTATTTTTTTATTCTAGACTTATTCTAGACTACCAGAAACCAATCTTTTCCAGCCTACAGAACGTCAACTGACAATATCAATACTTCAGGAAAAAAGAAGACAAATTTCATTCCACAAATTGTATTCAATGTTCCAATATTGAACTTGAAAATAATTGCTAAAAAGTATATGGGCTTTCCTTTCTGTAAATACATTTTAGCTATGGATCCAAATCTGTTAATCACTAAGTTACGGAGTCTCTGAAAATCAGAATAGGCTAGCTATGAGCCAAAACAAATTCAAACCAACCACAAAAGTAGCTGATAATATCAAATAACCTCAATCAGCTCTATAACCAAACACAATAAAAGCAAGAGGTACTTAAATGATGATTGACGATATAATTCATAATCCAATTACAGTATAATGAGTGCTACTGTCATACAAATTAAAAGCTTTCGAATAATAGTGTGGAAATCATAATGATTTGAACGCCCTTTTACCTTCAAAAGTTTGTTTGATTTACTTTTCTAGCTCATTATGTACACTATCTGTCTACTTAGACCTCAAAATAGAGGGACATTAACACAAGGATTACAGCTTATATAAGAGTTGCTGCACTTCTACCAGAAGATATATAAAAAATTTCAACTGCCGGCTTCAAGAGGATAAAGAACTTGTAATCCATGAGCAGAGAAAAGCTTGTTTTACATCTAATCGCTACATGCAGTGAGCTACATCTTGAACCACTAATACACAAGATGGTGCATGCACTTGCATGTAACATGCACCGGTCTTGCAATAGTACATTAGCATAAATAGCACCCTGCAACGGCACCTTAGCATGCACCAAATATGATGTGGGTACCACCAACCAATTGTGTAACTTCCACATCTTACAGAAAATGTCAGTAATACAAATCAAATTTGAAGCTTTTCATGATATTTATAGAAACTTATGATGATCAAGCATGTTCATTTTTGTATGTTTTTCTCTTCTATTTTCATTGATCTGTCCACAAGTTTTTCTCGTGAACCTAGTCCTCTTGGTAGATGGACAAATATAAATTAAGTAAAGGACTTCCATGGAATAGATTAATGTGTCTCTCAAAAAGAATGTTCGGTACTGCAGTTGTTAACTGTTGACTAGTTCGACTTATAAATACCAGAAGGAAACTAAATGACAAAAGATGGCATGGATTATTGCCATAGCCATTGAAAAAAAAAAAACAAGGATGTTAGCTTCTAGATTGTCTTCCTCTAATAAGTTCATCTCATCATGATATTTGATGCTTTACTAGATTCCGCTGCTAAAATTCCTACCATTAACTGATCAATAATACATCAACAGCTAGAAAATGAAACCTGTGAGATCAAGAAGAGAAAATGCTACGTTCTTTTTTGCATTTGGTAAAAATTTTCGGGAACACACGTACACCCTTTAGTATGAGATCCTACAATGTATTTCCTGTTTTTACTATAGAGAAGTCAACTAGATAAAAATTCTAGTATTGAAAACCAACAATAAATTTAAGATTATGTGAAAATTAGAAAGCATCATCTATATTTGGTATAGATTTTCTATAACTTTATTCAGCAAAATTATCTAACCTTATATTTTTTCCTCTTCAAGAGTGTAAAATTAGTTATTGTAAAAAATGGATAATTTTCTATTCGTATTATCAACAGCCTGCACGAGGATCTGAATTATAAAAAATACACTATCATATCGATGAGATTCAGGGTCTATTTGCATCATATACCTTTGCTTCAAAGACAACTGATATCTATCATGGCATTCCCGATGCACAGCATGACCACAAGAAGAAATATGAATTCCATCACAATCACTTGGACCGAATCCACTAATCATAGTAGTTGAAGCAGTTGACCTTGATGCCAAATTCACAATGCGTTGAGGGCCAAAAATGAAAGAGTGATTTTGTTTTGGCTCTCTTGATAGACTTAAAACATACTCGCCAAGTCCAAAAAATTCTGCAATGCTTCCTTTCCTTGAACCCAATACAGCATCCTTGGTTAAATATTTCTTTTTGGCATCCAGCATATCTAAAATAGATTTAGAATTGTGTATATCCCTTATAATAGACCGGTAAATATCATCCTCCATACTCTCAAGGGATGCACTAAGTTCTGTGTCAGTACCAGTAAAGACATCGAGTGGTTGAATGTTTCTAAAAGCAGGCAGTTGTTCATTCAGAAAGACCAAAGACCTATCAACTTCTGCAGGTTCCATGTCAAAGGGGAATTCAACACCTACATTCTGAATTGACTGCACTATATTTTTCGAATCAGATCCACCTTGGCCATTTGATCCTTCCATACCAGCTGAAGGAATTTCGTTTTGCTGGCCTACATCTTCCCAGGACAGAGGAGCTCTCTCAACAAAAGTTGTAAGACAGGATTTCTGGTTAGAACAAAATATGCCAATTATTAAAATTAACAATCAGAAAGGTAAATGCGTGACTAAAATGTCAGCAAGTCAAACAGTTCATAACTCATCGATTGAAAAACAGAACAAACAAGAACAAATCAAATGACATTAAACAAATTTTAATAGATAATTTTATCAATTTTTAAGCATACTTTGAAAACCAACTTTACGGACAAATAAAATCACAAATGCACGGGAAGGAGTATATCTTAACCTGGAGAAGTATCAGGAAACACAAAGGACTTTGGGAGTGTGGATCTCGACAAAAAGAGCAAACAATTGCTGATTCCTCAGAAACATTGTCCTCTTGATCTAACTTTTCCTCTTTGGATATCGAGCCATCTGCTTCACTGTTAGGTGTTGACTTCAGACTTGCCATGAATCTTGATTGTTCAGCCCTCATTTTTTCCTTCAATACATCCAGAAAGCAAAAGCAAAATGTTATTTATCGCAAAAATGTTCAACCAAAGCCCTAAACATTTCAGTTAAAATGACAGCAACATGTTTTATCAAGCCTAAGAGCCATGTTCATAAGTAGCTATGAGAATATGTACTAAGCTACATCCACTTTGACAAAACAACTGCCAATAAATAGCTATGGAGATTCTAGTGCCTAACAAGTGGTGAATAATTACCATAAGCTAGTCATGAATTTTATTGAATGTTTATTTAGGGCCATAACATACTGATGTTACACATCTATAATAGGGCCACTTTTGCATTCTGCAACTTTACAAAATCCAGTAATATCTAAAATAACCAGAAAAGTGGAACCTCATGAAGCTCATTCACATATAATACTTAAAATAAACAGACTGGAGTAGTTACAGCTAGTTCTAATAGTCAAAAACTCTCAAGGTCATATATATTCCTATCAACCAAAAACAATGAAACCAAATGCATATTTACGGCTTGTTCTCTATTCTTCCATTTATGTGGGATGGAAGACTCCAGTCACATTATCCAGGAAATCATTTCCCTCAACCAGGAAAGTAATGGCACGAAGCTAGTCGGGAGTGCATTTATTTCCTGCAAATTTCTAATTTGAAAGCTTTTTTGGCTCCAGATGCAAAATGTTTTAGATTCCCATTAGATTATGCAAGTCGTTCATCCAAGGGAATTTTATAGTAGATTAATTGACACAGCTCTAACATATATAAAAGAACTTAAAGAAAGGTAAAGTTTATGTATCGTTATTAAGAAGTAAAATGAACTCAATAATAGCCTAGAAGTGGTGGTAAAGGATCCGGCTGCTGCATGACACATTTTATATTTCATAAGTACCAGAATTGCCTCCTTACCGATAAATATTTCAAGTTATTTAACACACATCTCCAGTCATAAAATTGAAGGTACAAAGTCATTATCATGACAGATGAATATAACACAATGGAGGCACAGCAAGGAAAGACATAAATTACCCACACACCAACGAAAAATCCCACATCATGAAGCCGAATAAAATAAAAAATTCATGTTGCCCAAACCTGAATGTTGAAGCCTATGACTTTGATTGTTAATGTATTTCCTAGATGTGTATAATCCAAGAATTGTCCCAGCACTCATACATGAGCGGCTAAGTGCTCGACCTGCCAGGCAGATCTGGTGTGATGCCACAACTCATGGGCGCACTATATATGGGTAACATCTGTGAGCATATCGAACCCAGATTCCTTATTAAATTCACCAAACATCATAAATATCAAAATAACTCTTAAACATGATGAAAAAATAAGGTATACTTTTGTGCTGATGGTAAGATGCCATTGAGCCATTTAACTCATACAAGTGTCAGTAGATACATAAGCTACTTCATATTAATACTTGTTTATAAAGTCCAATTCAATCAATGTTTTCTGCACCAAACTGATCATGCATAGCAGATATTACAATTCCTTACGATCAAAGTGGAAACTCAAGTTCACAAAGGAGTTAAGAAAATAACAGTCTAAAATAACTAGCAGGAAAGACCACAAATCTTACCATTATAGCAGCCTGTCGCTCTCGGGCTTTTGCCCGCCGCTCTTCAGCATCAGAAGCCGATGCTGACCTCTCTGGAGCATCTTCAGTGGGCTGCTTACGCATATGACAGACCACTTCTGGTGCTATTCTTTGAAGCATAACCAAGCAATCGGTGTTCAGCTCAGCAATTTTCTTCAATAATGTCTCAACGAGTAATGAAATGTTACAATGTCTCGTTTCGGAATAATGACTGTCACTTTCTTTCTTGTATTTCCTCATCAGTAATACTAGTAAGGATAACATGCTTTGGTTTTTGCACAATGCTGACTCACCATGTGCAGCTACATCAAGTTGTTCAGTAGCATGAGCCAGTATAGGAGGTAAATCTTCCACATAATGCGAAACTTCCATGAATGAGTGATCAGGATGTGAGAAATCAATACCAGAACCATAATTAGTACTATGTGTTTGAGTTTGACTCACTGAGCCACAAATATCTAAAGCAAGAGAAAGTAAGTGTAAAGCTGCTATAAGAACTCCATCAGGAGCGCGAGATGCAAGGGAAACATCCACATATGCAGCATAAAAGAAAACTGCACGGACAATTTTGAGGACTGCTTTTGATGTAGCTATTCTAGAAATTGTTTTCAAAGGAATATAAACGTTCGTCCATTGTGGCAACTGGACGTTGCGAGCAGAGACTTCACAGAACTGAAAATATCTCTCCTCTGCCACTTGCAAGTCCCTATAATTCCAGCGAGGGTGATACAGGTCCAACTCTTTCCAGTAAGCTTTTCGAAGAGAATATTTACCCTGAAATTCAATAATCATCAGTTTAGTTTATTGATTGAGACCAAGTTTCAAGAAATCTGAAGCATAGTATGTTATGGACCATAACCTGCTTCATGCCAGATGGATTCGAATACGTGGCAAGCATATCCAGAACAGTTTGAAGTTGATCACAGTTTAAAAGATCACGAGGAAGAGCCTTCACCAGCTGGCTACGGGTGGCATCACCAACAGTGAGTTTATAAACTAATTCTCTCTTCAAATTATCAACAGAAGAAAGGCCAGAAAACCGGCGCTCTTTGACAACCTGTATGATAAGAGTAAGCATCTCTTGCACCAGAACTGCCTCATACCTGTGAACAATGTGTTTTTTCAGTATGGCATATGAGCAATAATTAAAGAACAATTGCAAATTTAAACCTATTCATATAAATAGACAGCAACAGTATGACTGAGATTGAAGTTGAAGGTCACATTAATCAACATGATTAATCAAAAAGATGATTGTTCGGCTTCATTAGTATGTGTAGCTCTGTTCCACAATCAAAAGTTGAAGCTCAATCAAATAGTGAACTGCCAAGCACGTATATGAAAAGTATCCGTATATGTAGCTATGTTCACAATCAAAAGTTGAAGCTCAATCAAAGAGTGAACTGCCAAGCATGTATAAGACCAGCCATAATTTCAAAACTGGCTCTTACTCTAAAGGAGATTCTTGAGTTCATATCAAGGGTTTACATACCGGTCCGTGCCGGTGCACCGAGACTATCTCGGTACTGGTATGGTACCAGCACCAGGTGGTACACAGTACATACCGCCGGGTATATTAAAATATATTAATTTTTTTATAATATTAAATATTATATATATTTAAAAAAAATAAAGGGACGACGTCGCCTCGATCTTTCTCCCCGCGTTGGGAGACATTCCGTCCTCACGTAGGAGAAAATTCGCCCGCGGGCGAGCGCGACGACGACGCGTAGGCGAGGAGGTACTTCTTTCTTCTTCTCCTCTTCTTCTTCTTTCTTCTTTTCTTCTTCTTCTTCTTCTTCCCTTTTTCTCCCTCAATCGACCGTCGACGATCGATTTCTCCCTCAATTGATTGTCGACAGCTGAAATCGACCGCCGACGGTCGATTTTGGTGGTACCGCCAGATAGCGACCGGTCCACGTACCAATAACTTGGCGGACTGGTACGTACCGCCCATACCGAGCGATACAGATCGAAATTGCATTCCTTGGTTCATATAAATAATGATGTCAAGGAAAACAACAATAGGTTTTTCTCAGCTCTATCTACAAACCAACGAAAAAAGGCGATCGATTTTGGCGGTACCGCCAGATAGCGGCCGGTCCGCGTACCAATAACCTGACGGACTGGTATGTATCGCCCATACCGGGCAATATAGATCGAAATTGCATTCCTTGGTTCATATAAATAATGATGTCAGAGAAAACAACAGTAGGTTTTTCTCAGCTCTATCTACAAACCAATGAAAAAAGGGACATCAACCTAAGGTAGAAAAAGGGACATTAATCCAAGGTATAAAATAATGACAGAACTTTGTAGGTTCCCACAGGGATCACTTTTCATTCAAATAGTTTCCAGAAATCCATTTTTTGATACTCAAAATTAAGATAAATGAAAATGCCTTATCTGACTAATACTAATTGGCAAGCATATGAAAGATCCATCATTCCGCATGTTAAATGTCAACTATAGTGATTTTGCAATCCAAGCTGGGACAAGACTGTACAACCTTATGATGTAACAAAACTCAAGAAATTTTCAATCACCATCACTGTAAGTCATGACTGAAAGCCACAACTAGAAAAACAAACAAAAAGACAGCAACCGACCAACACATTCATCAGCCAAATAGGCTGCATTTGTTCATCAAACTTGTGCAGTCTATGCTTACCCTAGATTCAATCATTCATCCTGCAAATCCTCCAGAGGTCACCAGTATTGACTAGCCAAACTCACAAGACAAGTTCTCTCAAAACCTCTTGGCTCTCAAAAGTAAGAAAGTTGTCCCTGCAATCGATTCACTCATGACTCGTCAGCCTCTTATTCTTGCATTTCAGCATATCCTATTAATTTTAACAATGACAAGCGCTCAACATACTCTCTGCTTTTTCCCCTTTCTTCTAAACAACACTGCAAATATTGTACCTAATGTCATGGGATTACCCTGTCAATGGGATACCGGCTGGGAACAGATATGACATCTCACAAACATTTCAATCATGACCTTATAAGGTGCACATATAGTACCCATGCCATGTCAGCCTTATATCCACAGACACACACACACACAACCCAGCACCTTGCTGAAATCATGGGAATGATTAGGCCAAAGTAACTGCAGTTTCATTATACCAATAGCATTTTTGGTTCACAGAAACAACTAAAAAGGAAAAATTACATGTTTTGCATGTATATTGCCTTGAACTTAATATTAAAAAAATGTTACAAGTATCCAAAAGTACTAGAAAAAGTCATTTATCTCACTTTGAAAAAATGCAAGAAACAAAGGAAACTTACTCATTGCACTCTGAAAGACTCAAAGATGTATAATTTACTAATCCAAATCTTTCTTGAATTCTCTCAACAAACAATTCTGGTGGAGCTAATGCAGCACAGCATTGCAGCAGGAAAAGATCAGATTCTAGCCCTTGATTAAACCTGGATAAAACAAGTGAAAGAATTGAGATCATCTAGTTACTATATTATAGTTTCATGTGTTCTTTTTTAATATGAACTAACCACTGGACGGCACGATAAAACTCAGAGTTAAATATGGCTGCATCACCATTCCTGCGCCACATGCCAGCACGTACTTGGGCGCAAAACACCCGTAACCGAAGTGGATGCTCCATCAGAAAGGCCGAAAATCCACAAGGTTGTAAACCTCTCAAAACCTGCCCAAAGAACTCATGACCCCATGCTGATGAAGGAAGTGACAAGCCACTACTTGCCTTCTCTGGCTTTTCAATCTCATTGTGACAATATTCCATCGCTTTTCGCAATATTAATGAAAGCAAACGATGTAAAGGAATGTGAAATGATATTTCCTGTGAACTAACATCATAAACTATGTCAGGCCAATCAGCAATATTTAACAAACCAAATGCTTCTGATTCAGCACCAGGATCTACCTCCACAATACTATCATCTAATATCCTACTTGAAGTGGTATGCTCAAGTCTTCCGTCGGTGTCCATTAAATCAGAGACCTCATGATGCTCACCAGAAGCAAGTGACTGATGCATATCTACTCCCTGCCTAGACACAGACAACCCAAAAATTTTGTTACTATTTGCACCCTCTTTTGACTTGAATAATTTCTTTCTAAAACTACGGTAGTTCATGTCATCAACGAAGAGTGAAATTTTCCTTGCATGGCACAACCAGTCATCAATTGATTTAAGGCACTCGAAAATCAACCAAATAGCAGGTGACGGAACAGAGAGGTGGTCAACACCACTGTACTTCACATCACTATATTGGGATGAGCCATCCAATCCACCGCTTGTTCTATTTATACTGCAAGCAGAACTGTCTTGTGAAATTCTGCCTACTTTTGAATGACGATAACCTTCGTTATCATCTAACCATTCAGAATATGGGTAAGAAAAAGAAGTGATCTTCCTTTCTCTGGTTTCAAAAGCAGAAAATGCTCCTTGCACCAAGAGATTATGAACTTTGCTTAGGAAGTGTCCCAGCACAAAAGGTGCAGAAAGATATTCATGTTCTTCTTCAATAGGAGTAGTTGTTACTCTCTTATGGGGATCCATGCCTTGCACAAGAGATAAAAGCTTCAGCCAAGCTCTTGAAATATCAGGCCGCTCATGAGTTATGTATGCAAGAACCTCTTTGTGAGTTAGGACGAATCGTGTGTCTTCCACCAAACGGATTATTGTCTCATAGAGGTTTTCCCACTTGCTTACCTGCAAAAGTGCTTGTGATCATGAAACCACTTAAAAGTCAAAGGAACAAAGGACATCAATTAAGACCAGATAATATGCTTCTGTTTAAAAATAATGCAGACTTCACTAATACCAAATGCACTCAAAAAATAGGATGCTAAAGCTTCACAAGGGACTGCTTCAGAAACAAACAAGAGAAAGACTGCTAACTGAAGTAGTAGCACGGGCGCTGTGGTTGAACACATGATTTCTTACCTGTAATTCACCGTCTTCTCGAATGCAAAAAAGGAACAGGTCCTTCAAGCATCCCAAAAGTACACCCAGCAGGTTCACCTCTCGTACAAGTCGTGGTGTCAATGTGGGCACAGTGAACAATTGCACAGAGAATGTTGACAGTAGCGGATACTTCTCAAATGCTTTATCAGTTGACTCTTTGATAATTTCACTTACAGAAAAAGGATAATATCTCGTAAAAGCTTTAGCAAACTCATATTTAAAAACAGGCTCCCCAAGCAATTTTAGAAGTAATTCATGGAGCTTCTTCACAACGTTCTTGTGCAAGAACCTCTCTGCCCTCACAAGAACATCGAGCAAATCGGTACACTCAAACATTTTCTTTGATATGAAACTAAGAAGGCTTTCGCTACATTTGCAGAAGTCCAGCAACATCTCAACAACTGCAGAAGATAACCTATTCCCCATCCCTGCAGACACATCAGTTTTGCTATGTTCCCTTGGATTCCTCTGGTTTTCAGCGAGCATTAATTTGTCCTTCCAGAGTTCAAGAAGAACATCCATAACAGGCCTGATGGAATTTGCCAACTCTTCTGGCAAAGGTTGCATCTGCTCAGTTCCTCTGTGCTTGGAACAGAATCCTTCACGTTTCCAGGCTGTCACATCTCCGCAGTCACAGCATCCGCCACCTGTATACATAATTGAGTAATCATGATCCTTGTGATTGCCATTCTGGAAACATGGAACGCATATAGCACAGGTTGGATCCTGTTCGCATGTGCGGCAGCGATAGGCCAAGTCATTCTGACCCCAAACGGCTCCACACACAGCACGCTGACCAACAGCATCTGATGCCAAATTCTCAAGAGATGATTGTGGTTCAGCTTCAAACATCAACCACCCTAGCCACGACATACTCTCACGAAATAGATCCTCTGTGTTGCCACCGCTGGACGCATCCGATGAGATTCGCAGCTCCGACAAATCATCCTCGGTTGGTAAGATGGAAGAGATCAACACGGGACACATAGGTTTGTTTTCCTTGAGATATGATATAAGCCCCATTTGAGACTGCTCCAACACCTCGGAGGGAACACCTTTGGTGATAAGTCTCTGAAAAAAGATGCAAACGAATAGGGTATAGACATATAAGCCACAATGTGTGCGGATTCTTCGTCCACTTCAAAATGTATCTAGCAAACGACCAGGATTGTTAATTATGGACTAAGAACAGAAGAAAAGTAACAACAATATGGTACTTCTCTTCTACACATCCACGCATGTCTCGTTCTTAGTTCTTGCTGTCCGATCAGAAATCGAACAAAGATAATCACCACAGTGTTCAAGAAATGAACGGGGGGGCTGAAGAAACCATACCTGGACGATGCGATCTCTCGGAGACAACACGGTGTCCCGCGGCGAATCGAGCTCCATGCCGGCCATGACGCGAAGCCAATCGGCGCAACTCCAGGGGCTCGATCGGGAGCTTCCCCGCCCCAGGGTTGCGGAGGTGCGACGACGCCGACAAATGAAGACGAAAGAAAGGAGGGAGGAAGGAAAGATCGAGAGTCCCCCCCGATGAGAAACCCTAATCCTTCCGCTCTTCGGCCCCCTTTCTTGTTTTCTCCCTTCCCTTCTGATTGGGGTTATCGGTGGCGTCGAGAATCCAAACAAACGATCTCCCTCGGGTAGCGGTGTTTTTGTTTTCGTACTGTGTTTATTTTTGCTGAATCGTGTTTAGGGAGGGGGCGGTGTCGGGAGGGGGGCAAAGTCGGCAGGGTACGGTTTGTGCTGCTGTCTCGAACCGTCTCTTCCGAGCCGTGATAAGACTTCACCACCCTTTTCTCTAATAAACCATAATAATCTAACCATCCCCCGCATGGAGGTCCACAACCACCACCGTCAGATTGGACCCGTTATGGACGACGCTGATGCTGATGAGGCCGCTTAGTCGTATGTAGATTTAGTAAATTTAATATTTTAAATAAATTAATTTTGAGAAGTTCTCCTATAATACCTTCGTTTCCAAAAAAATTTCAAAGGACATTGTTTTATTTAAAAAAAAATTTAAATAAAATTAATTTTAAAAATTCTCATGAAAACTCTTATTTTTTATTTTTTAAAATATTTTCTCTCTCGTAAAAGAATAATTTCACCCATACCTTTATCACACTAATCATAAGTCCTTGATCGTCTCCGTGTGTAACCCTCATCGCTTGCTCATCACCCTCATCGTCCTTGGTTGCATCCACCTCCGCGTATGTCTCATGCTTTGCTGCCCATCATTTCCCTCTCCTCCCCTCCTCTTTTCGATGACATGATCAATTTTCGGCCCAACATGATGATGGTGACATTTGCAAATGGGGATTATCAAGGCTTCTTTTTCCGATCGTCGTGTCCATAATAATTAAGGAGGGTGGATAAGAATTATTGGAAATCACTAGTAGCATAGTGAGGAAAGGGAAGAAGACAATGAGCGACGAGGAAGGGTGAACGATGAGAGAGGAGGAGGAGGAGAAGGGGAAAGAACTGCGGACGACGGATGTATGGCTAGTGGGGTGAAGGTGAAGGTAACGGTGCAAAGGCTAAGGCAATATCAATGCAATGGAAGTTATAGTAAAATAATCTTTTAGGAAAGAAAAGACATTTTACGAAAATTTAAAAAATGAGGATCAAAATTAGAAACTTTTATTAAATAGAATTTGAGGGATGACCTAAAGGAAACAACTGAGATAGGACCTTAAATATCAGTATAAACAATCTCAAATGGTTTAGAATAAAAAATAGACGATGTACCAAAAGGTAGTCGATGACTCTCAGAGCTAAGACAAGCATCACAATAAGTGATAACATAACTATATTCTAAAATAAGAATAAAATAATAAGAAAATATTTTTTATTAAATAGAATTTGACGGATGACCTAGACGTTGATGTCATATGTAAACCAGAGCAATAGTGGAAGTATTAGCGATAGATCGAGTAAGATACAAGGCTACCAGCTATTCATAGTTATTGTTTTTATTCGGGCCACGAACTAATGATGCCCTTGTGCTCAAGTCCTTGACAAAAAAATAATAAAAAAAATTCAATTGAAGTATGATTTTATTGGCAGAATTGAGATATAAAAATAAGATTTCTTTTAATGTGGGGTGTACACAAAACATCATCGAGTGTAAAAGAAATGACATGTGAATTAAGCATCATAGAACTAGTATGAGTGATAGGAATTCATTTACTATCATCGATGACGATGTCTTTATTTCCGCCATAGTTGTTGTGGATTAACAGATTCTAGAGATCGAAAATGATATGGTAGAAACCACTAGAGTCCACAATCCAATTGGAGTGATTAGCTAACAGAGTAGTCATGACATTTACCTTAGGCCAGGTTGACGGAGCTGGAAGGCAAGGTCGAGACCGACAAACTTTTGCAGAGTGATCAATTTTGTCATACAACTAGCAGATGACCTGTTGATGAAATGTAGGAGGAGGACGACGTGGCTGGAAAGAAACATCCTGGCTATGGTTAAAGTTTAGAGGATATAGAGGGGGAAGAGACAAGGTGGTGCCCATAGAAGTAGGAGGATAGCTGGCCACACCTTTTGAAGCACTCTTGTTGTATTTACGATTTTGTCATTTGGACTTTTGGTTGAACTAAGTTGTGATGGGAGGTCCTGATAGAGGTCCTAGTAACCTATCATCACGCTTCAGATAAGCTTCAAAGTCTGTTAACTTGTCATAAAGTTCTTCAAAGGAAATGGGAGAATCACATGCTCGAATTGTTTAGAGAGGCTTGAATTATTTAGAGAATGAGTCTATCTTAGTGTAACCATAGTTTATATGCTGAATTTGGTACTGGGTTGGGTACTCCAGGAACATGAATTATTGCTGGTGGACAATTGAGAGAGCCATTAATATAGCTTAATAAATCATAGCCAAATAAAAGATTAGAAAATTGAGCACGATAAGACACGTAGTTGCCGCCCTTCGATAACTTAAAGGGAATTAGGGAGGCAGCATTAATGGAAATAAGTCTTGGATGCGGAGAAAGATTCCCAACAAGAAAGATAGTTAGAGCATCAGAGGTAAATGAAGAAGACATTGGAAAACCACCAGGGAGGATAGTCAAGGAGAAGACAAAAGAAGGAAAACCTCAAACCATAGAGAAATTAAGAAAAAGCACAGAGAAATAAGTAGACTCAGGAAAAATAACACAACTTAGTGTCCAAGAAATAGGTGGCAAAGAGCGCAATAGGGAGGAATTATATAAGGGAAAAAAAACCTCAAACCAGCATAGGGTTACCTCCATCGGTTTGAGATAGGTGGTTTTAGTTTGGCAAGCTTGGGAGAATAGGAAACGACCATCAGCCTGGTGCCACAAGCCATAAATTGCGACAGCAGGACAATAAATACTTGCAGATATCGCTTCTGGAGCTGCAAGTTCTTGTTCCTGAACTTGGAAGGCTGGGTGCAATAGTCATATACTGTCAGAACCAGTCCTCAGAGCAATGTAATGAAAACTTCTCTTTTTCACTATGAGAAGTTGAAGTTCTCCAGAATAACAATGTGGAGGTGCCTTAGCAGATCCACATCGTTTGGAGGTACCAGCCCAAGAAGTTGCTGGTGTATCTTTGCTAACCAAAGCTGCAGATAAACCAGATTACTACGGTTGTTGCTGCTGTGGGAGCTGCAGCATGTCTACAATGAAAGGAGCAGAGGAACATGAGTAGAGAGGTGGTGCTAGCAGAAGTAGAGATCAATGACGTTGTCGAGAGGAGAAAGTAAAAGTTGAAGACCTCATTATGCCAATGCTAGAGTAGTACCGACAATGACTGTACCAGAAACTGATGGTCGTCTTGCAGATTGGGCAGTAGCAGCAGAACACATTTGGTGCTAGTGAGGTAAGTACATGAGAGGTCCAGTAGGTGGTAGACAAAGGATAGAAGAGAGAGACCCTAAGGTGAAGAGGGGAGGCAGGGTCGTAGTAAGAGCTTCTTGTGGAAGAAGAGGCAAGGTGTCACCAATGAGGAGCGGTCGCTAGTGAAGGCAACCCAGGAGGAGGCTGTAGCGACTAATGGTGAGAGCAGGTTCTGACAAGGAAGAGGAGCCCTCGACATCTTTCACAATTGAGAAGGCAGAGTAAAGGCGTGGAAGCAAGGTCTATGGCCACGATTGTGGTCGACGAGGGAACCTATCTCTTACTAGAGAGGGAGATCTGCATCGAGGAGTGAGTTGCCTTTAAAGCAGAGGAAGCAGAGGATATCTGACTACGACAGAACTGGAAAGTTCTAATAGTTATCGCGTCTTCTGCAGTTGGGAAGGGCCACGTCGTGTCTTCATGCGGTGACTTCCTGATGCCAGTGGGGATCACCAACTCTGTGATCTATTCTCTACTGTGCATGCTGCTAAGTGTGTAGAAGAGGAAGGCAGCGTGGGTTGGATGAGAGGGTCGACATCCATAGCAGATATGGAAGATGTTGTCGTATGACAGCAAAGAAATTGCAGCAGAAGGAAACCATAATGGGCGATCAAATTACAATGGGCGATCGATGACGGAGGTGGAGAGGGTGCACAGTGTCCCGAGTGAAACAGGATAGGTGCTCGTAGTAAAGAAAGCAATAGTGGCGATGGTGCTAGTAGAGGAAGGAAAGATTGGTAGGAGAACGGGGTCACAATGGGGAGGAAGCTCCACCTACAGACACAATGGCCATGAGAGAGAGGGCCTGAAGCGAAGCACTGAGGCATGGCCATGGCAACCGTACGTAGGACTTGAGTGCGCAGCAAGAGCGCCTCACAAGAGGAGAGCGGTGGGAGCACCGAACATAGTAGAGCATAACTCCTTTTACTATTTCTGACAAAGATTTATATTATTCCACAAATACCATAGTATAAAAAGGACATTGTGAATAATAATATGACATATATAGGAAACATATGTGGAATAACAAAATGTACATGTGCCAATATGAAACAATACGATACAACATAAACTTTTCATAAAGGTATGTAAATAATTTAGGGACAATAGCATATAATAATTTAAAGAAAAAAATATAAAGATTAATTGAAGAAAGTACTTTAGCTAAAATCAATTTCTAAAGGAAGAAAATAAGAGTAGGTAAAATCATTAAAAGTTCGATTTTGGTAAAATTTAAGATGCATATTATATGATTTATTTAAATAACCAATTATGCTCCAAATTACTCAAAAAGATCTCATTTGAAAGATATACTAATCTATTTTTAGATGAATTAAATTTTATATGAATTAGAGTTTCCAAGAAGGAGTTTCAAATAATTTAGTAACAAAAGGTCAGATGATAACAATTCTATTTTGTAAAATCTATGGAGTAACTTAGAACAAATATTTCAGTAGCTATTTATTTTTCAAATCTATCAAATTAGATATTAAAGAAAGATCTAAAAGTCTATTTTCTGATGAAATAAGTTATGCATAAATCAAAATTTTTAACAGAGAGTCATAAATAATTAAGTATTAAGAGGTCAGAGATTTCAAAGTTTGTTTTATAAATTCTTCAAGGTCAATTAAAATAAGAGTTTAGATAGATATATTAACTCTAAAATTTTTAATTTTAGTATTAAAATAAAGATCTACAAGCATACTTTCAGATGAAATAGGTTTTGCCTAAATCAGAGTTTAATGCAGAAAATTATGATAAGAATAAAGCAGAAAGATCATAATATCAATTTTTCAGATCTATAGATTTACAAATGAATGGGAGAGATATTATATTTAAAGTCACAAATATTTCAAAATAATATCAAACTAAGCTGAAATCAAGGAATTAAGACTTTTGTAGGATGGGGTAAGAATACTTACCTTAGAAAAATTGATCCCTAAGAGCAAGGAATCGATCCAAAACCTAAAACAAATGCACAACTCCTACTTTAATTTCATCTTCTCTTCTCAAGTATACGTTGGTTGTGATAACATATAGGATTTAGATATGATAGCATATAGGATTTAGATATGATTTCTCCAACTGAATGAAAATCTAGTAGATCATTTAAGGAAAATCCTCATCTTCATATGTATAAATAGATGATCAATTAATAAACTTAATTGGGCTTTTTCATTCTCACTTTTTATTCTAACAGGCTGCATGCCTTCCACTTTTTCTTTGAAAAGTTTTCCTTCTCTAGTTGTTGCTTAGTTTTAGCTAACACAAGAGTTGCTAGGTGACAAGCATACATGAAATATACTTAGGTGTCACCTACGCAACATGCATAAGTGGCACCATCTTTAAGCTAGTTAGTGACACATGTCTTTTTTTTTTATAACTTAATGTGAATTTTTAATAATCCATATCAAACTTCTAACTTTCACATTTAGGTCCATAACAATAAACTTTTAATATAAAATTATTTAATAAAAAATTAACGAATTCTCATATTTACAAATAGATCATTATAAATAAATTTAAAATAGATCATTTAAAATATTTCAGAAATGAGGGATATTACACTCACATGATCAATATGTCTTTTTGATGTCACAGAGGAGCAAGTTAGCAATGGGCATGTCAGATGAATTAAATGACATATTCCATACCCCTATAACAAGACCCCCAAAACATGTCTCGGGGAGGACAAATGATAGAGAATATATTAACGACCAATCATTATTTGACATATAAACATTAGTGTAGAAGCCATCATAGAAAGAAGGTCCATCTCACCCTAAACCCATTTGTCACATGGACAAAAATCCAAGATAGGTAGTTCAGAGTTGTCTCTACCCTATTGGCCATTATAGACAAAACGCTAAAAGAAGGATGTTAGGGTAGTTATAGATTGTCTCCTCCAAGGCCAAATACAAAAAAAAGTTAGTCCTCGATGTTATGCCAAGTGACTCTTTTTTAAAAAAAGAAATCACACATATTAAGAGATATCGATCACTAACTTAAACATCAAAGGGATCGAGTCGAGAATTTTCCATTGACATCATTCTTAGTATATGGTGGCACCTCGAGAGCTCGATACTTACTTCTCAGAGCTACCTCAAAGTCATATTGAAACTACCTCGGATCTACCTCAGTCACCACCTTGGACACTCCTATGCTATCAAGTTTGGATCGCGTCATATTGACTCGAAGGTCGATGATGATTTCTCCTAATAATATCCAAATAATAAAGTTGAAGGACTTGTGTATTCTGTGATGAAGATTATAAGAATATTATTGGAATTCTAATATGATTCAAATTACTTAGAGAATCATGAATTTAAATATAATAATTTGTTTGTAGACCTCGAGGTATCAGTGAGGGAGGCATAGATATAATTAAAGAAGAGTATCGAACCGTATAGATCTTGTGTTGGTGTTTTTCATATTTTTATTTGAGTAGAGTTGATATTTTGAATTTATATTTTGACATAAAACGTCTTCTCCCCTCTAAAGCTGTCAACTATTTCCTTCTGTTTGAAGCCAAGAAGACCATAGACTGTGAACTCGATTGACGTTTGCAGAAGACGTCGAGAAGGCAGGCATGGAAGAAGACCTTTTCAGGCATCGAAGACGAAGCAATCAGGTGGACAAACCCTATTGGCTTTTAGTCTTCTCTGGAACAGTTCGCGGAATCGAGGTATGAAAACGTTTGGGTGGAGCAATAAGTTTACAATCGATCATTGGATCATATCAGCTTCCCGTTTCTAAAAGGTGGGCGATCATCCCACGTTACTTGTCGTCGAGGAACCCTCCAAGGTCAGAAGCGGGAGCCGTGAGAGAAGAAAGGCGAAGAGTCAAAAGGGGCATGAGAAAAAGCATCATGGAAGACAACAGCGGTGGATTGATGCCTCCCACCTCTGGAAAGAGAAAGGTTGTCCTGTGGCAACGAAGGGTAGGTAGTAAAAGTCAATCGATTGTTCTTATAGTAAACCTAGTGGATTCTCGCGCTTGCACTGTTCTAAAGATACGTTCCAAACAACGCATGTATACGGATGATTCAAAGAACAAATACGCATGTCGCGTTGTCTTCGACTCTTTTTGGTGTTTAATGTAAACTATGATTTGGATTCTGGATGCATATGATCGACTTTTGGAATAGTTGCAAATGCATACAATACAAGAAGACACTACGAGTCTTCATTGGGAAGCAGTAGACGTCTCAAAGGTTGGAAGACTGTGGAGAAAATGCCTACCAGCAAAAGCTTCCTTTCTTCTTCCGAGGGGGGCGTGTGGAGAGCAGCGGCTTCGGTGCATCCAACTCATCTCAACTCGCTTCCTGCCTCTTTCCCTCCCCTTCTTTTCTTGCCACGCCTTCAGCCACCTCGTGCTCCATTAGGCTTTTGTTTCAACGATGTGGATTGCTATACGAGACGATGGCTTAGGATGATGTATTAAAAATATTTAAATGATGAAAGTATTTAAAATTTATGTAGTTTTTGGATGCTATTTATTTTTTTTAATTTTCAAAAAATATCCTATGATTTTATTTAACATTATAAGATTATTAAAATGATTTAGTGAGAAACCAATGTGATTTATATTTTTTATTTTTTTATTTTTAAAATAATTATTCACTATATATTTGTGTCATATGAATTTTTTTACAAGATTACATGCATTCATTCATTTATTTACATTTATCTACTAAGTAATTAAAATATGCATATTCAGTTTTAAATAAATATTAAAAAATATTAAAATGGTTTATTTGTCATAAAATATTTAATATACTTTTAAAATATATTTATACCAAACAGCACTTACGTTAATGCATATTTAAAATGTAGTTTTCATTTATAGTTTATCAAACACTTATAGCATTCCATAAATTATACTATCACTCAATTTTCTTCCCTTATATTATAAATATAAATATATTCCCAAACTCAAACTTAGTACATTAGAGGGCAAACAAAAGGATATTGTTAGGGCCCACTACTCTATTTGACCAATCAAAATTTACTTATTTTTAGAAAAAGTCCTTATTTTCCTTTCGAGCATTAGAAAAACAAATCTTCTATTTTTCTACATATTAGTCGCATTGCACACAAACTTTCTTTCATTGCTTTGCTACAGTAATCATTTTTATTGACATAACTACATAATAACTTCAATTAATAGTGACTCAATTTTAGTTCTTTGGAGCATATAAAGTTTTCCAACTATTCATACTTTATGATCATATTTGTAATCCATATGATCGAATACTAAGTTTGCTCTATTTGAAGTAGGTTTTATCCCGCAACATCTCTCTCTCTCTCTCCATATATATATATTGTATAATCTAAATCATTCATACGTATGAAATGAAAGCCAAAAGAAAGATAGTGTCCCGTACCATCGCATTCAATAGTCCTAAAGCCTAGTTTTCAATGCATGTCTATAGATAAATCCTTGTATTGGCAACACTAGATATATTTAAATTATAAAAAAAGTCTTTACAAATTAAGAGATGGAAAGTAATATTTATATGTAATAATATGAATAATAAAAAAAATCATGTAGATTATTCGTGAATTATTGGATTAAGATTTCAACTCAATACATTTATGTTGTATCGATAAGATAAGGACAGTCATGTCATTTTATATGATCCAATTTAGACACGTCAAGCCATGATTAGTGTGTTACGTTTTCTTCGTTCGAATAAGGACGATGGGGGAAGTGGGGACCGCCGCCCGCCATTGATGGCGCCCCCCACCCCCCCCCCCCGAGCTTAGTGTGAGAGGTCAGCCTCCATCACCCAACCTCTAAAAGGAGAGCGACGGGGAGGGCCAGGAAAATACCGCACAAAAGGAGCCGCCTTTAGCTCGCTTTCCCAGTTCTCCATCTACTTCTCTCCTTCCGATTCGGCACGATTGGATCTGCGGCTTTCGTTTCTTTTATTTTGGTGATCTCCAACCAGAAATCCCGTATTGGATTTCGGTAACCGGAGATCTGTTTGGCACCTGTTGCGGCTGTCGGCGGTCGGTTTCCCTTTCATATTTCCGTCGGCTTTCTGGGTCGGAGAGCTTTCGGGTTGGTTTCGCTTTTTATATGCGAAATGGAGTTGTGCCCTTGACGAGTTCGCCTCCTCCGTCTTGAACCCTAGTTTTCGAGGTGGGTGGTTCGTGCTCGTTCTTGCGCTTTGGGAGATCTCGGATGGGGAATTGCTGGGGAGCTAAGATCAAGGCGGAGAGCCCCTCCTACAGCGCCTTCGCCTCAGGTACTAAAAAGCAGATCATTTTTAGCAGCCTTTAATGCCTTTTAGGGCTCGGGATCCGAAAGTTGACGACTTTATAGTGTTTTTGTTTGTTTTGGGGGTTTTCTTAGGGTTCTACTTCCCAAACTTGTCTGAGACAACGAGCTTGGGAGGAATTACTAAGTATGGCTCATTAATCTTCTCCTCCGACTAAATTTGAGGGTTTTAACGAAAGCTTCCATTGTTAGATCTGTTCCAATTGGGATGCGTGTTTCTGCAAGGGGAGAATATTTTCTTGATAATTTCTTTTGGGGTTATCCTATCTGATCAAATTAAATGCTTCCCCCACATTTCCTGCACTTGTAGCAACCTGGGAACTACCTGACCAGCTTATGGAATTTTAACAAGTATTTAGGTTCTATATTGCTTCGTAAAAAAAAAAGAATTTGCCATGTTGTCGTTATGTTAATTTAAGTGGATTCATTAAGATAGTAATAAGTGAATTTTTGCAACAGGTAACTTTGATCACAATACTTTTAGGTAGTTCATGTTATAGGGGATGACTATTTATCTTTTTCTTTTTGTTTATGGGAACAATTATCGGCTGCAATTTGCTTTAACGGTTTGTTTGATGATTTTTTAAAATATACTTAAAGTAAATGCAAGGACTTTTTTTTTTAGTGAATCTGATGAAAATATCTAATGTTTGGATCATCAGGGACGAACTCTAAATATGGTAGCAGGGAAGGGAAGGTGTTTAGTAGTTCTAGCAGCAAGGTGTCTGTGCCTCCAACCCCTCGGAGCGAGGATGAGATTTTGCAATCGTCAAATGTGAAAAGTTTCACCTTCAATGAACTGAAAACTGCCACCAGGAACTTCCGGCCGGACAGTGTGTTGGGAGAGGGAGGCTTTGGTTCGGTGTTTAAGGGATGGGTTGATGAAAACACCTTTGCACCTACCAAGCCCGGGACCGGTATGGTTATCGCTGTGAAGAAGCTCAACCAGGATGGACACCAAGGTCATAGGGAATGGTTGGTTAGTGTCATTTTCTTCTCAATCTGTTGTCTGTTTCTTAACGTTTTGCTTCTCGAATCTGAAGTCCAGATAAGGATTTTTATGCATGATTGACTGGTAGTTGGACATATGGTTTTTGCTTGTGTGCTTGACAGTGGCTCTACTACGATATCAACTTGTGATTTCTGTTCATTTTGATAAGCAATTCCCTGACAATTTTGTAGGCGGAGGTTAATTATTTAGGTCAACTATCCCATCCTAATCTTGTGAGGCTAATTGGATACTGCTTGGAAGAGGAACAACGGCTCCTTGTGTATGAATTCATGCAACGTGGAAGCTTGGAGAACCATCTTTTCCGAAGTATGTCCCTTGTACATTAGCATATTGACATTACACTACATTGTTCTTTGAGCATTAAATTGTTATTGAGCTTTAAGATTTACTGAATCTATATCCATACAGGGAGTTCAACTTATCAACCACTGTCTTGGAACATCCGTATGAGGGTCGCTCTTGGAGCTGCAAAAGGTCTTGCCTTTCTGCATAGCGACAAGGCAAAGGTCATATATCGCGATTTTAAAGCCTCTAACGTGCTGCTGGATTCAGTAAGTTATCTTCTAGCGTGTTCTAGTCCTTCATATCAGTATTAGTTCACCTGGGAAGTAATCTTGTTACCATGCGTACAGAACTACAATGCAAAACTTTCAGATTTTGGATTGGCTAAAGATGGTCCGACGGGTGATAAGAGCCACGTCTCTACGAGGGTCATGGGGACGCATGGATATGCTGCCCCCGAATATCTTGCAACAGGTAGGTAAATTCTATATGGTTTTCATCCAACCTCATGTTACGCATGCTTGCTCATTTGGTTTATTAACATACTTGCAATTTGCCGAATGCTCTTTAAGATACCTAGTCAGGATGGTCTCCAAACTGTTGAAGCTTTTACGTCCTTGGTACAATTTTTGCATTTTTTTTCTTCACATTTCACTTGAATATGGATTTATGTGGGAAGCACCCTTTCCGCTTCAAGAGTTCTATTCTCTTGGTTCCCCGTTTTCTATCTCTTTGATAACGGACTTCTCTGAAAGTGTTTGGTATTATCCCACTACAGACTAGTCACAACATACAGGGGGAGAGTTGCACACACTGACAGAAGCAATGGCAGAAAATGAATAGATTGCCTGATGCAGCCTGGTCGTGTAGCTGTGAGACCAATATAATGGACACAGTATTCTTAATTATAACTAGTCCAGATATTGTAACACTGCCCAAGAAATAACAATGTTTTTTTCTTCTTGTATCGCATGACATCTTCTATGCTGCAGATTATGCAAATTTTCTGGAAGGCTATGATAGATAACTAACACATTAGTGATACATCATTTTAATTCCTGTCATAAATGTTGACACTCTGATAATTGAATAGGAGTATCAAATGCTACAGAATTAGTTAACAAGAAGTGAAGCTCTCTAGTTAATGTTGTATCTGAGTCGGGTAGTTTTTGTGACCTGGCTAAACATATCCAAGTTTCATCCTTCTGGATATTCTAGATCTGTAAATTGGCAACTGGGCAAGGTTTTGTTTGTGCATTTACTTTAGCATATCGAAAAATGGCAGATGGTCTGACTAAGATTGTTTGTACAACTTTAAGGTCATTTGACAACCAAGAGCGACGTGTATAGCTTTGGAGTTGTTCTACTGGAGCTGTTGTCTGGCCGCCGTGCGTTGGACAGGAACCGCCCCACCGGAGAGCACAATTTGGTAGAGTGGGCAAAGCCTTTTCTTGCAAGCAAACGGAGGATTTTCCGTGTATTGGATGCCCGGTTGGGAGCACAGTATCCACTGGCCATGGCCCAGAAAGCTGCCTTCATCGCGCTTCAGTGCCTGTCCACAGAAGCAAGGCACCGACCGGCGATGGATCAGGTGGTTTCTGCATTAGAGGAGCTTCAAAATGCTGAAGTTACCGACCAAAGCCTGCGTACAGGACAGAAGTCGAGCAGCCAAAGCGGCTACAGTAATCCTCACAGGTCTCGACGGAGAAGTGCCGGAGAAATTGGGAACGTTAAGGTTGCATATCCTGGGCCGTCAGCTTCCCCTCTGTATGCTTAGCATACCATTGATAGATTGACCTATAAATGGGGAACACAACAAGAGAAGTCGTGTGCTTAGTGGTGTATATGTATACATCTCGTCTGTTGTTTTTGTACAGCTTTTCTTGTTACTTGTGTTTTTGGCACAGTCACAAGCATCCTTCTCCATTAACAGACAGGGATGAGAATGTCCATTGCTGAGTGCTTTCAGTCGCAAATTTTGCTTTGGTAGCTCTTAAAGCTGGAAAGAAGTTGACGGATGGGATGAGCCTTCATCACTTTGACATCACTATCATTGTTGTCATGGTTATTAAGGTGTATAATTTGTATTATTTTGATCGAAGAAATCTCTGCAAAAATCTTTAGTATCCATTTCAAAGTCGTGGCGAAATGAACAACGGGGATTGATATCAACCCGTAGATGCAAGTATGAATCAGAAAAAGAAATAGGATATGAGAGAGACTTTTCCCAGACTTAACGTGGAAACCCTGGGTTCAATTTCTAGAATCGTATCCACCATTGAAATCCAGGTCTGTGGTGTGCTTGGAAAGGGTCGCCCGCCCGCCTCGGTGCATTCCAGATGGAAAAGCTCATGGTGATAATGATAAGTTATATGTGCTAAGCGTTGTTCATTAAAGATTAAAAAATGTTGTGTTTAATAACAATGAGCACAGAACAGTGCCGGCGGCGGGGGAGTTGAGTAGGTGAGGTAAGCCCGACCTGCCGTCTCTACTGATCCATCGGAGGTAAAATAAGAAAGGGGACGCATTCCGTAGGCAATAATAGGGGATCAAGGGAGGATATCATATAATACTTTCCAAAAGTCCATCAAATAGTTGGCTCGATTAGCTTCTCTCCTTGTGCCTAATCCATCAATCTCTTTGACAATGTCAAAGGAACGACGAAGACATCGACAAAGAGGCAATCAACGATGTTGCTTCCGACCACACCTGTGACATAGTATAAAAGCATTATCGCACGAACATCAACGACATGGATATATATATATATATATATATATATATATATACTGAAGAAGGTGACGAACGATGTCCATAGCAAGTAAAGGTTGATGATGACTATGTCGATAGAGATAACGAGGATAAAATTTAAAAAAAAAAAAAGTATGAAAAAATGAATAAAATAGATATTTTTATGTTATAAATAATAAAACAATATTTTATTAGTTTTAGAGGAAACTGAATAGTAGTAGTAAGCTGCGCGTGGTCAAGAGAGGTGGAGGGGGAGGAGCCGTGCTTGTTTGGCTCGGCATCTTCGTTCCCCTCGTGGCGACTCCTTCCTGCGTAGACCTCCGGGGACCACTGCCACGGTGACAGCTCTTCTACTCCAACCACACTTGATATGAGCCGTGTGTGAGAGACGTATGTTTGGCTTTAGTTGTTTCACCTCTGTTCTCCTTTTTTTTCTTTCCCCCCCTCTCTACGGTGGGTAACTGATGCGAACACATAGATGCACTGAAGTTTTGTACGATAGATAGCGGAGCTGTCGCCTCATACGTCCTAAGCAAACTCCAGCCAACAAAAAAAAAAAAAACTGTTCCTCAGAGATCTACCGGCGATATCCCCAAAAAAAAAAAAAAAAAAAGAGTGGATGATGGACATCAGAAACGAGTAGTGACTTGGGAGAACAGTGGCTTGAAATCAGTAGTTGGGGTACCCGTCCCTTCTGGTTTTGATGCCAGATCAAACGCCTTGAATTTGGCCTCCTCGTACTGCAGAGCCTGTAATTGAAAGCTCACATTATGTTATTATGGTAGATAAGACAGTAATTGAAAAGAGACATGTCGGGTTTCATTATCTTTGCTTACCATCAGATTGGTATAACAGCATCTACTACGATCCATGGCGTTTCTAGCTAACCAACATGATTGCAAGAGAATGAAGGTTCCGTACCTGGATGCAGACCTCTGCAACATCAGGCCTAGCAATTGTTCTAGTTTCCGTCTTGAGAAGCTCGTCATCCTTCCCCACAAGCAATTCTCGCAGGCCCCCATCTTTATCCTGTAAGCCTCCTGCCCTGTTTCCTACAATATGCATTTTATCAACGGGTGTTTGTTTCCTCAAGGAGTAGGCCACAGACCATGTTAGATGATCCAAGGAGGAGGATAGTTCCATTAAAGCCTTGTAAGGCAACAACGAAAAATAAAACGTACACGCCCACACACACACACACACACACAAGAACTGAAGTTGTCATTTATACGCTATTGAGTTTCTACAATCCAATAGTTAATTGTTTGATAACTCAAGAATATAAATTGCTACATGTATCTAAAATATTT
Organism: Ensete glaucum; assembly: GCA_021527575.1. Lineage (NCBI taxonomy): Eukaryota > Viridiplantae > Streptophyta > Magnoliopsida > Zingiberales > Musaceae > Ensete > Ensete glaucum. The sequence goes on from CM038558.1 coordinate 47,276,550, forward strand.
CTCTCCATTTCCAATAAAACTTCAGGACCTGTAGAATCTGGACATCTCTATGGAGTCTACTCTTTTGGGCATAGCTGCATTTTTTGCCCAAACATTTGCTTAGTGTTACACTCTCGGTGCTAGTGAACAATCTTCCATTTAAAGAGTTAAGTACTAATGTACTATCTCTATTCCTATTTTTATTTTTGCAAATGCAGAATTTATGTTCTGAAAATAATGAGGAGGAATTCAGCCAATTGTATCCTAAGAGGCAGGGATTACTGTTGCCCGCATGTCTTCTAAGCCATTTGGAATGATGGAGGAACATAAAACAGTATCGCCAAATAAAGGTGTCCCTTATGATCTATTGAAACATAGCTGCAAGACACTTGAATGTGCTGTGTGGTGTAAGTTCTGAAAACTGTACCTTATGATTGTGTATGGTACTCCAGAGTCCGCTAAATACTGTTCAGCTTTCCTTTTCCAGATCTGCAAAATCATAAGAAATTATTCGTCAGAATTTGTCAATGGTATTCTTAATGCTCATCTAACATTCCTTCTAATCCACATGGCTTATCTACAAATGATGTAAACAAACTTTGTAACATGCAAGACACGGATAATATGAACAAGTTTGGTGATTAAATATCTAGAGCAACTAAATTATAAAAGACCCCAGAAAAACCCTGCATTCTTCCTATTCGGATATATGATAAGCATGGAAACAACATACTAGGTAGGCTTTCCCCCAGACAAATTATTCTGTGATAAGCCATAATTTTCACAAGTTAAGAAAAAGTTAACGAGAAGCTGCAGCAAAGCAAAGCTTTTAGCAGACATCCCCAGATGGAAATGCATAATAAGTCTATTGTGTCTGCAAGAGGCTTTGAGAAATAGTAGCAAGTTGATATCGGTATAAAATGTCTGATTGAAGGAACATCATAGTTCACTTAACAGGAAGGGCAGTTGAGTTGTTCATAATGGATGTAGTACTAAAGTTATTGTTTCAACCTGTAATAATTGGTGTTAGATTGTTAATTTGTTGCCACAAGTGGTGATTATCCTACATATAAATCACTTGCTGGCCAAGTGATGTTAACTGTCCATCTCCTTCGATCTAAAAGCATAAATGGTAGTAGTTTAGCCAGATAACACATAATGAAATCAACTATATCAATCTTGTTCTTCAATATCTACAAAATAATTTATATGTATGGTTTACCACTGCAATCATTCATAGACATGGAATAAACTTTTCATAAAGAAACATGCAAATCAAATAGAAAAGTACTTAAGTCAAATGTCATGATTCAAATAGATACTCCAGAGTCAAGAGAAAGTACAAAAATGAAAATATAGACAAGATCAAGTACATTGAGGGACTACAATCAGCAAACAGAACTACTTACCAATATCTTCCCATTCCCAATGGTGTTCAATGGGTGATTGATATCTGTTCCACCCATAGAACCAACCAAAACAATCTGCTTGACACCAACAGCTCGAGCTGTATAAGCAAAGATTTAGATACACAATAAATAAAAAACATTAAGGCAGACTAGGATTTTATGTATTGGTACCGTTATCGGTTCCAACAATCTCTTTTACAGTGTGTACTGACTGGTGTCTTAAAACATGGGATAATATCAATATTAGTAAACATATGAGTGATTCTTCAGAGCCAAGTTTTCCATAACCTTTTACACTACCTTTCTTAAGAATTAAGGATGTGGCACATGGGTGAGAAAAACTAACAATGTTTTATTGAAGTTGTAGACAACATGGATGGAATGAATTGAAAGAATAACTGAGTGATACCAACAAGTGTAGTTTCACGCAGGCACATGTATCATAAAGACATGATATTAGCCACATATATCGATTGATACACAAAAACATGAATGCACAAGTAGTTGAATAATACATAGAGAGAAGAGGAATAAAGAAGAGTTACCAGCATCAATTTGATTCTTCTGACCAATCCAGTCGACCTAAGCAGCAAAATGTACAGCGTGATCAAAGTGTTGCAAAGATGAAACTTAGATCCACCATGAATCAACTCAACTTTTAAACATACCTGTTCAGGATATGATCCATCTTCAAAATAAAACTCAGGTCGTTCACCTTTACTTGGGTCAAATCCTGGTTTCATCTTTGGCACAGCACTGGTAAGAATGATGAGTGCATCAATACCTTGAACAGCAGGGATGATACTTTCAGCATTCCTTATGTCGCCCACAAATACATCATCAGCACCTCCAATTTTTTCTTTGCTTTCTGCTGTCCTAACTAAGCCTCTAGCGACAAACTGGTCTGATCTTTCTTTCAATTTCTTGTAAACAATTTGACCTGAAAAAGCAAAAAAATTGAAGGGCAACAATGAGATATACAATATAATAATAACAATAAAAGTCCCAACTATTTGGAGTTAGCTACATGGATCTTTTGCCGTCATCGAGATCCGTAAAAAATCATATGTTTAGTTAAATTTAGAACACTTAAATCTTTATTTATAGTTTACGTTAAGATCTTTTTACTTCTTCCTTTATTTTTTCTCATACTACTGATATTAATTCTTTCACCTCTTTTGACTATCACATCCGAAGGTCTCCTAAGCATGTGCTCATACCATCTTAAATGATTTCTCTCATCTTATTCTCTATTGAAGCGATGCCTAATTGTTCACGAGTTAAAATATATATTTTTTTCTATCTTGCCTAGTAACTTCATACATCCATCTTAACATTCTCATTTCAGCATACAATAACATATCAGAGTGAGATTTTTTAGTTTACATTTGTTTGAATTTTCACATGTACTATGCACAAACAAATAATTCCTATTGTCTTATGGCATTTTTAGACATTGATCAACAGACAGAGACTCCTCTGTTACCTCAAATTGGCATTACAACCAAACAAAGTCTAGTTAGTATTCACCCTTAGTCTTGTTCTTTATATGCAAACTTGAATCTAGGAAAGAGAAGGTGCTTATTTGACATGGCAATCAAAGTCTTCGCATCTTCTAGTATGGGCTAAACATGAACAAAGCACCGGGGGTCCTATCTTCAAGTGAATATTGCTTAGATTATTTCCAAAGAAAGCCTTATTCTGCCGTAGAACAAGATGTGAACAACAGCTCGCTCTACACCCCTATTTAGCATCCTTGTAACCATTAAAGGCATTCATCGGAAAATTGCATTCCCCTGCCTCGCATCTCTTGCCTGCTCCACCACAAGCTTCAAGAAGCATCATTCACAAAGACAGGAACCTGAGCCGATCATTGACTGAGACGGATCATGCTATTCATCCGATACTCATCATGTCAGATGTAGTTAAAGCACCATCGTCCCTCTCGCGTTCTTCCAACCCTAATCCAACGCCTGGATGACAATTTTGCAAGCAGGCGAGTTCCTCAAGAATGCCATCCCTATCTCCAATAACTCATCCGGTGCCCTAAAACTAATTAAGATTCAGCAAGCCCTAACAGGACATTTCCCTGCCATCCTTCACTAGAAGTAACAAGAACTTCAAATCGGCATACTGAAGGAAACGTCGGATTACAACCCAAGCATGGAAGGGAAGAGTGGCCCTCTGATAGAGAGAAAGAGAGACGGGAGAACCTGTTCTGCCACCGGCTCCAGTTACGAGGACGACGGGGGCGGTACCGTCGGCCATGGCCGCCGAAGTGGCGAGCGTTACGGCTGTCTTCCTCGCGCTTGCGCTCCTGGGGAAGCGAGATGGCGATAGAGGAGTAGGCTTCTGAGAGATCTTGGGAGGGGCGGCGAGGAAGTAGACGCTCATCAGCATCGTCCTCACGGAAGGTGTGGCACCACCACCACCACCTACTGCCTTATCTTCGGGCGCGCAATTACGTAACTACGCGGCAGTTGAACGGTTAAAAGGGCGATCCTAAGGGCTGGCCCATTGGGCTCTGGGCCGGCCACAGTGGATGATATCTCATCGCAATTAATTTTTATTAATGGAGCGAATCGCCTTACGTGGCCTCGCGACCTTTATGCGGTCGAATACAAGACGTACGTCGGCACGACTGACGTGTGTCGATTGAATAAGAATAGTGCACTGCACACGTGTGTCGTGATGGTAGCAGGAGTTTTGGGATCGGCCGAGTGGAGTCAAAGTATGAATTGTTCTTGATAACATTATTATTGCACAATGTTGGACGTCTACTTCAGCCTGCTGTCATGGATTACATTATTATTGTGTTCTTGTTTCCTTGTGGTGTCCACGGCCTGCTTTTTTTTTTTTTTTTTTTTTTTTTGTTTACCTTCTCCATCACCCAGCCTCGTCGATCCTACTTCATCTCCTACCACAGACACACACGGGTAATAAAATTGATTCCTTTCGAAGGAATTTTTTTTTTAATTTAATCGTGACACCTTTCTCTTTTATTGTTTTGTAAGCTTCCTTTCGAAGAGTGCGGTCAACGATCTCGATTAAGGTTGAATCGGTTGGTGGCTCAGGTTTGCCCGTCATCACACCGATGCATCACTTTTATTATTTGAAGAAAGGTAGAACCACGTCTAAGTTAGAAAATATATTTTAATAATAAAAATAAAAATATATAAGCCATTTGTAAAACGAATTAACATGTATTTTGCTTCGTTGTAGATTTTTAGCTTCTGTTTTTTTTAATGTAATACATAAGTTTATGTAGTAATTTTATAATTTATTAATACAAGTATCCTATGATGAGTTGAAAGAGCAAAATATGCGCATATTAAGGGACTTATAGATAAATGAATTAATCAATCGGAATAGCATCCTCTCCGATCGCAAATTTGATAGGAATCTATCAATTCTTCCATCTAAATTATTCGTCTGTCCCACCCATCACTGTTGGACCCCGTTCAGTGATAGGAGGATTCCTAACCCTTGTTTGGGACCCACGGCCCTTCTGAGATACAAAAACTGTGCCACTTCACGAGTGATAGGACGGGTAAGTGGGTGTACACAGCAAGCATTAACAGTTCGATAATGACGTTTAAATAGTTGGTTTAGGTAAAGATAATGTCCCAACGCAAATGAACTGTAGGAAAGATTGACCCAAAATGTTACCCATCGGCCCCCACCACTCAATCCTCTGCGCTGTCTCCATCGCCGTTTTCACATACATTCCCCCCCCCCCCCTCTCCCCCTCTTCCCTTTCCCATGTCCTCTATAAATACGAACGCTCACACGGCCAACTCCCCGTAGTCTCACTCACACATAGACACTCTCTCTCTGGCTCTCCGTCGATCTAGCAGAGGAACAGCAGGAGGGGAAGGAGATGGAGCTGTACATGGAGGAGAAGTGGAAGCTGTCGAAGAAGGGGAGCAGGAGCTGCAACGCGAGCAGAAGAGTGATGGGAGCAGAGGGGGCTGGACACTTCCTGAAGGGATCGGCGAGCACGAGGGAGATGAGGCGGACGGCCGCCCCGGGCTCCTTCTCCAGCCGGTTCGCCAGCCTGGTCAAGGAGCAGAGAGCCAGGTTCTACATCGTGCGCCGCTGTGTCACCATGCTCATCTGCTGGCGAGACTACCCATGAGGTTCCGCTGTTTGTGTCCTTCTTTCTGTCAGTCCCACCCACAAGCAGCGAAGAAAGATCTCAGAGGAAACTTGTACATCTACATAGAGAGAGAGAGAGAGAGAGAGAGAGAGAGAGAGAGAGAGAGCATAGATCAGAGGTTTCTTTTACCCTTGCTGTGTATATTTCTCCCGTGAAGGGAGTGAGGGGCTGATGCCTCGCTTGGAGACGGAATGTGTTCTTGTGCTCTGCAACTCCACCTCATCGATGCGCTTTCCCAGGCTTAATTTTCTCCTCCTTCTCCTCAGCTATGACCTGATTGATTGATGGAGATAGAGAGAAAGAGGAGGTGGCGACTGACAAGCTGAATTATTGGCCTGCGTTTGTATCGTTCGTCTACAAAATTGTGTGTGGATGGCGTCACGTTAACGTGAAAACACAGAGAACTTTAATTCCCCTATGAAACTGTGGGGAATCCACCAACGTGAGGAAGGGGCCTCTCAGCCCGGAAAAGAGGTGGCAGGGTTGACCCCTCCTTTGGTCAACACCTATCCGCCATTAAACGGTCGATCCAGCAGCGGTGGACATGAAGAAGAATACGTCGAAAGGGAAAATAAAAGAGAAATGAATTCTTAAAATTTCTGGAAAAAAAATTATCATTTTTTTCTCAACATTCCAATGAGACTGCCAGCTGTCCTGGCACTGACCCTGTTCGAAGGTTTTTTTTTTTTTTTGGTTGTTGTTGTTGTGGCGAATTGCCCGCTGCCCGTTGCCATCACATGGTTCTCACGTGCGAACAATGGGTCCCAATTAGACGACAGAAAGTCTCACATGCGGCACGCTGACTAAAGACTCAAACACGATAATTAAGGAAGTAATGGATGGCATCATAATACAAATATACTTTAAAATCATGATGTCGATGCCCAAATTATTACCATCTCGAGCTCAATTTCTCATTCCGATTGACTCGATCATGACAAGACACCCATCGTTCATCATAAACCACCGACAAAGCGCATCGCGTCACGATTCTAAGAGCAGGAGTTGGAAGTGCTTCCATCACCAACCTATTCGCGCTCGTGCGCTTCCGCACACACCGTCGCGTTCGAGATCAAAAGGCGAGTGGCGTGGGTGGGACCCTACTGGGTTAAGTGCGCTGCAGCGTCGACCGCACGTGTGGGGTAAGGTGGGCGCACCTGCAGCCCCACCCGACGACCCGACCCGCGTCAATCATTGCGATTTGACCCGCACCACTCGCGGGTTGGGCTCGGCCTCAACGGTCGGATGCGGATCCGAGGGATGCTTTCGCGTCGCGGGTCGTGCGCCTCGGGGCCCGCGCGGCACCAGCCACCGCAGGCAGACTCACGTGGTGTGGCCCCCGCAAACGTGGCCTAGATGGGACGCGGCACGTTCACGTGGCGGTGTGTGGGGACCAGTACGGATGAGTCATTTGAACGCAGCCGTTTCCTTCTCCTGTCGTTTCATGTATGCATGTACGTACGCATTTATGATAGTACGTATAATAGAATATATCCGTGGACTATCACAAAAAAAATTATACCGTATTGGATTCTATTTGGGCTAAAAGGGGGCTCTTTGGGCTTTGGGCTTCGGGATACACCAAACCCAACCAAGAGTAGTACTGCACGTCCACACCAACAAACGCAGGTACGCGCCAGACCTCGCGGAGACGCAAAGAAGAAGACAACTCACGTCGAGAACACGACATCAAAGTTCATACGAGTCTCGGCATGATGAATATGGCAGTGGAAGAAGGCTCTACTTCTCGTAACTTGATGTGTTTCTGCAAAGCTCCGCCAATGTGGGGAGAGGAATCGAATGGAGGAAGCTAATAACGATGAAGGTCATGGGCTCGCAACGCCCAGTAGGCGACTCGCCTGGTCGCAGCGCGCCGGCGCGAACCCGATACGGGCGTTCTCCAGGTCGTACGACACCCACAAGTTCTGCTGATGGTGGTGCCCGATCACGTACGCTGACAGCGGCACCAAGTCCGAGTTGCCGAACGTGAAGCACCACACCGCGTCGGGGCCGGGCGACTGGCCCGCCGCACGGTACAGCAGCCGCTCCCCCGCCACTGCCACTTCCGCTCCGCCGCGGAGCAGGAGTACCACCGTCGGAAGTCCCGGCGGCGGCGCGTCCCTCTCGGCCGGGAGCCGGAAGCAGAGGTCGAACGCCCCCTGGAAGACGAAGTCCGGCTCGTCCAGGGGGACGAGCGCGCCGCTCGTCTGCCGCGAGAACTCCGACTTCAGCGCGTCGTAGGCGGGGCCGAGGAGGAAGGTGAACTGGGTGCCGGAGTCGACCATGGTCTGCCCGGCGCCGGTGTGGTCGGGGACGAGCACCGACTTGGGGATCGGTAGGAGGGTGTCGCCGACGCAGATGCCCTCGAGCTGGACAGTGTAGGCGACCCGGTCGAAGTAGGGCAGGGGAAGGGAGATCTGGATCAGAGGGGTGTAGTTGAGCGAGAGTGGGAAAGGGGGCTCGGCGTCGCCGAGGACAAGCACGCCGGAGGCGTCGTCGTCCGGGACGCAGTAGGAGAATCGGCGGATGCCGCTCTGGTTCACGAAGGAAAGGGATCCCCTGTTCATGCCAAGCAGCCCTGCAGCGTCAGTGTCGCCACCGGCGGAGGAGTAGGTGGAAGCCACGCATCCAAAGACGGTGGGCAGGGGGGAAGAGCTGCCCACGAGGAAGGAGTCGGTAGCGAGGACGCCCTCGGCTGTGGAAGCGTCAGCGTAAGAGAGGTAAAAGTGACAGAAACCGGCAGTGGAGGAGGCGTCGCAGACGGGCGGCATGGGGAGGTCACGCCCGCGGTCGCTGCAAGCCGGTGAGGAGCAGGGAACGGGATAGTAGGAAGACGAGCGCTGGGGGTCGAAGGACAGCGCGGCGGCGGAGGAGGAGTTGCAGAGGAGCCAGGACAGCTCGCTGCCAGTGTCGAACACCATGGTCACGTTCTGCGGCGGCGAGCCGACGGCGAGGGGCACGGTGAGGGTGACATTGTGATGGAAGAGGAGCTTGTTGGGTGGCGTGGGGAGCGACAAAGATGGCACCTTTTGAGCTCTAAGTGGTAGCACATGGGACAAAGATGGCACCTTCGAAGCAGTGGGATTTGTCGTCGTTGCTACTCTGTGGGAATGGGAGGTGAAGGGTTGCAGAAGACAAAGGAACAGAAACAGAAGAAAGGATTGAGAAGTAGAAGCAGAGGAGGAGGTCATGCTGTTTACCTCTTCTGGTTGTTGTCTGTGGATTCGGATGAAGAGGGAAGATTAGAAGACAGGATATAGTCTAGGGGGAACTCGAAGCACAGAGAGATTGATCGAAGGAAGAACATATCATTTGTAGGCTTGATAGTGTTGGATTGATCCAAGAACGGAAAGCATATCGAGGATTCCGAGTACTGGGACTGGGAGCATCACGATGCAAAAGTTCCATCGTCATTATTGATCTCTCATGAAGAAGCAAGCCATTTGAGACACCAAGGCAATGTAGCACGTCAAAATCCCGAATCAAACTGAAATAAATGCCACGAACCAAATTAATTTCTCTCTTCTACAGATCCATATGCGCAGCCTAAAAGGATGTTGTGGCCCCATTGACTTTCCAGCAGATGACTAAACCGAAGAAGACGACACCTCCTCTGTGATCAAAAGGAGGAAGATTGAGCGCGAGCATTCATGCGTTGCAGCTGTTGTGGAGAGCACTCAATAAATCAAGGAACACGACCGCAGGAAAACGAGAAATTGATTGATTATGAGTGCGGCGGTGCTTTGCTAGGAGATGAAGATGGTAAACTGTCAGGTACGTAAGAAGGGGACTTGTGGAGATGATGGAGCTCAGATCCATCACCCTCTTAAGTGTACCTACCTAGAAAGCTACACAAGCGAGTCGTTGCCGGGGCCATGTGGTTGCAATGCACGACAGGCGTTCGATCAATTGCCCGAGCCAGCGACAGGACAAGCATGCATGTAGCCATGTCTTTGCAATGAAGTATGGGGCCGTGGTTAGCATCTACCGGTCCTCAAAAGCACTCGATTAGTTGAAGTTTACTGAGTACTGTGCACCAAACAGGTGGTTGAAGTCGGATGGCAAAGGTGAGAGTTGGTTTCCCTTATTAAAGTTTAAGTACGTAAACACATCATAGAGTCAAGATGGCCGAGTTGGTCTAAGGCGCTAGTTTCAGGTACTAGTCCGAAAGGGCATGGGTTCGAATCCCATTCTTGACAATTAATAACTTTTTTCTTATGATTCAAATAAAAGCTTTATTTATTGTCTCATATAAGGTGACACGCGGAACAACAATCCACGGGCAGTCGGTGACACCGAGTCAAATTTACACAGCCAAACAGCAGACTTAGTGCTTAGGTGGGCAGAAGGTGATGAGGTAGCGCGACGCGCGGCACTTCTTCAAGCTCGACGGGTCGTCGAAGGCGTAGCTGTAAGCACGAGGGCATATGGACTTGAAGAGGTGGGAGAAGCGCGTCGGGTGGCAACTCGTCGGCGACCCATATCTCCCGGTGCAGCAGTACTCGTCGGCCTTCAGCGCCAAGCACGCGCTTTTGCACCCCACCACCCGTCGTCCCCTCCGCACCTCAAACTCCGCGGGGCAGCAGGCGGTGACGTCGGCTTCGCACCCCGCGACGCCGCACCCGATCCCCCCGCCCACCGGCGCCATGGTGACCGGAAGGTTGAATCCCTCCACCAGGCTCACGTCGTAGAAGTGGAGCGGCGACGCGGGGGTGCCGAACGTCATCTCCACCACCGACGCCGGTGGCGCCCCCCACTTGCCCATGCAGTGCAGCCGGCGGCCGCAGTCCCCGGTGTCGCAATAGCCGCCGCCGTGCTCGTCGAAGCAGCAGCCCGTCCTGCCCCATATCCTCCCCGACCATCCCTCGGGCACGTCATAGACGGATTCCTCGAAGCGGGCGAGGTGGAAGCCGCCGTCCTTGGGGGTGAGGTGGCCGGCGTTGCCGAGCGTGCCCGGCCACACGGTGTAGTTGCAGTTGTTGACGAGGATAAGTTGAATCTGACCTGCGACGGAGGAAGAAGAGCAAGCGAGATCAGTTACACAGTCGTTTCGGCGGTATCAGTTCGAGACCGAAGCTAACATGATAAAGAGGTGAGCGAGCAGAGGCAGAGGAAGAAGAGATGTGCTTTGTGTGTCGCCATTCCTTTCCTTCTTATTGCTGCAGCCACTGCAATACTACCTATTTATGAGTGACGAGAGAACGCCGAGGAATGCTGTAAAGCGTGCTGGTATTTGATAAACAATCATCTTTAGTGCTGTAATTAAAAATTCGAGCTGCTTTTTCTTTAGAAGTATTGACTGCCATTAGAATGATGGTTTGTTTATATATGCATTTCTTATGAAAAAGTGAAGAAAAATGAGGAGGAACACAAAAGGAAAAGGTAAGACAAAAAGATGATGAGATGCTTCCATGGTGCTTTAAGCAATTATTGCAAGGGGGAATCATCTGATGTGAGTTGCTGCTACGATCAAATTCTTTTCATGAAACCGTCCTATTTCTGCTGCAACATCTAATTAATCTTCTGCTGCAGCAAGCAAATCCCAAAATGAATCAGTTATTTCTGCAGTTAATTGTAGTTGGAAGATCATTATAGGATCATACCAAGTAAAACCCTAAAGCAACATATTATTACTTGCAGGGGAAACATACCATATTATTCCATTCAAAATCTCTCGCCAAACCTTAAAAATACTGCACCAGTGCCAGAGTTGTGATCCACCGCATACTCTGCTCTCACCATCCCAAGCTTGAGACCGGCACCGTATGAAGAGCCATGTCCAGCTCGGCGGAAGAACTCCGTCGGGTTTCCCTTCACATCCTTCGAACTGCCGAGGTCATTTCCATGCTCCACAAACAAATATACATGGGTTTTCTTTATCGGAATTCGCAGCTCAGCAGCAAGCTAACATTGGAGAAAAAAGCATTATATTCGATGCAAATAGCCAAATGAAGATCTACAACGATAATTTTGTGGAAATTGTAAGACAAATGAGGCATGAAAGCTTGATATTATAAACAAGGAGCAGGGGTAGACCATGCTTACCTCAAGAATGTTCCTGCATGCACCCAACTCTCCCATGTTGTAGCCTCTCACAGAGTAAGGCCCTCCAAGAGTGAAAGCATCGTAGCTTGCAAGGTCTCCGACACAACCACCATAGTGTCCATGTAGAACCAAGATTGGTGGCGCTGATTTACCGATGCCTTCTTCGATTTGTTTCAATGGAATGAAGCGGGTTGATGTGAGCTGGTGACGGTTGAAGAAGGGGAAGTTGCTGCCGATTCCAAGACCTTGGTCCACCTAGCATCAGAATAAGTGTGATTATCAGATGAGCATATGATCATGTGTAGATGTTCTATCGCTCCATAACACTTACAGGAAATGCCGATGTCAAATGTTGGCAACAAGTAGTGAAAGGGTAAAATCATCTCTAGAGATCTTTTTGAGAAAAAATAGTGAAAACTGGACAAGTTGTCTCAGTAAGGCATTGGAGTTGTTCGTAGTGCTCAAAATTTGTGAACTAATGCATCTCCACAGACAAAAAAATATATAGCAAATAACATATATAAGACTCTAATCATTTACATGTCCCTGTCCCTCAGTATAGCTTAGACATAGTTTCAACTTATCATGTTACACAACCTTTGGATCAATTATTTGAACAGGTGCCTAGATATGAGAGAGAAGATAATGCAGTCATGAAACTATCAAATGCTTGAGTGGATCACTTCATATCCAAAATAATTTTAAAGAACTAAAGACACCACCACTTCAGCAACTTCCAATACACAAGCATGCGAAAAAAACAAAAAGAACACTACGCTGAAAGAAAGACATGGATACCTGAAAGACATCTCTCTCACCAACAATTGCACCATTCAGAAACTTTGTGTTGTCACGTGTAATATTTGCCTGTGCAAATGCCATCCGATCAACACCAGTGCCACTGAGGGTTGTTGGAGGTCCATCCATGCTTAAACCGCCACTAGGCAGTGCCCGAGCACCATGGGTACATATACTGCTAGTTTCATCACGAGTTGTGATTTCCTCCATTACAAGCCCATAAGTGAATTTGCTTTGTCGGGTGTAGTTCTGAAATGCTAATAATGAGTATCACAGCAATGTACAGATGGATTGCAGAAAAAGATAACTCATCATTTTCAACAATGACACCTACCTCTGTTATATTGGCTTTAAAACCTGCCCTATCAATCCACACAGGTGGAACTTCATCCGCACCTGGTCCACCAATGAAAACAGGACTCAATTTTCGACTGTTAAAGCAGCTGACACGGAAGGTACGATTGCGAGGGTTGGTCACACCATCCAAATAAGGGTGCACATAGTCAAGCTTAAAGGACAGATCATCCTAAACAAGAATAAGATCATCATATAATGAGTCAAAGTAATAAGACATATCACCAAAAGACCACAAAAATCATGCTAAGCATATGCAGTTTTGAGGTTGACTCCAAATTCTCCCCTCACTGTGGTATCAACTACTAAAGTGAAAGAAATGGAGAAGTTTATTTTCTCAAACCAATACAGTGTCAAGCAAATAAGAATGACATTTAGTGCACACAGACAAAAAAAAAAATCTGTTATATGCAAGGTTGTTGATTTAGAATAACTCCATAAGAGGAAATTGAAAGTCTGACTCCAGACAGTTATATAAGCATTCTTGTCAACGATGAATCCTAAAAGGACGGCCACAAACCTCGAACGAATGCACATATGCATAAAGCTTTACCCAATAATGCGGTCATTTTCAGTGATATAAACCAACCAATCATATCAAAAATTGGCCTCAAGGAGATTTTTCTTTTTTTTGGTGTTGGGGGGGGGAGAGAGGGGAGGATTTCAATTCCATCAGTTTAAGCCGAAATCAAAACTAAGAATTTGTAAAATTGCAACAAGGAAATGGTACATACCTGAGGATTGAGAAGATTGCTTGATGTAACTGAACCAACAATTGATCTGTTCAATCCTTTGATGTTGCGATGTTCAAATGAAACAGTTCCACCAGGTTGGATCGATGCCTAACAACAAGAGTGCCATTGATGTTAGGGGTCTATCCATTTACATAAGACAATACATATGCAACTCCGCTACATATATTTTGGATATCTCTGAAACTTGTACAAGTTTCAGCAGCTTGTTGTTATAAACTGCAATACATGTCCCTGTGGACAAAATTACCAGAGTTGGTCGTCCATGACGTCCTGGTACAATACTCCATTCTATGCTAACTTCAGCTGACTTTTGATCCATTTCTCTTAGTTTAATTTCAACTATAATTCCTCCTTCATTCTTTTCATCTGGTCGTGGGTTTACTTCTATGTTAGAGAACAAGGAAAGTGAATTTATATTCCTCAAAGCTTGTTTTCCTGCTTCTATGTTAAAGACATGCCCTGGTCGAAGCTGCACCAAGTAAAAAACATTGTGATAATATGCACAAAGTTAAATCTTTAAAATCATGATAATATGCTAAAGAAGAACCCATAATTCATCGAATTCTGGTATAGAATAAATTGAAGTACGCTATCGAATATACATCTTTGAGAACTTTATGAATCTAGCGACCTTATTAATGAGGGTATAGAAAAAATATAAGTGATGGGAGTGGCAAAATAAAGAAAAGAAAGAGGATCCTGCTGAATTCTGATTGACCTTGGTTTTCTCACTTGTATTTTTGCCTTATCGAAGAGCAGAGAGAAGCAAACAGCTCTCTTTCAAATACATCTATATAAATAGGTTTATAGTTAGCCTGGAAGGCAAAATAAACATTGTGTTTCTGTTCACCATCCATAATTGTCATGAATCAGCCCAATGAAAAAACTGACCAAGCAAGTTTGTCTCCAGTGCCATTCATTTGCATGATCAAAGTGACTCATATCAAACAATTACACCAGCACTAGTATTTTCTTCTTCTTCCAGTAAGCTTTCATGATCATTTACGTAATATACCTTATCATAGAAAATTTTAGTGGATATCAGAAAAAGGAAAGGAAACAGAGAATGCAATGAGCCACAGGTATACCTGTCTCGGTAGTTCCCGACGAATGACTGCCAGGTGAGTGTTTCCTTCACATAAGTTTCCAAGTTTATCGAGGAATTGGATGTTGAGCTGAGTGATATCGCCCTCCACTACCTCACACACCACCTCTCTAGTGTTCAGGTTCCCAAAATTGACGACCTGAGCGCAAGCATATCCCTCATCCTGGTACCATTTCTGCACCCTGTCCCGAATCCTCTGCAGCAGCCTAGCGCTAACCTTTCCCTGCTCGCGGAGCATCTGCAGCACCTCGCGCTGCACCGTCACGGGCAGCAAACAAGGCCTCGACCGTTCGATCCTCCTCCTGTATTCCCTCTCCTGGGCCCGAAAGTACTCCAACTTCTCCCTCTCCGTCATGTCGGCGTCCATCTCCATCTGCTTCGTCTGCGGCAGCAGGCCGACGTTGATGCAGCGGAATGCGTCGGCGGACTGCCACGTGCTCTCGACGAACGACACCGTGAGGGCCAGCGTGCCGTCGGGCTTGGTCTTGCCCTCGAGATCGACCTTCTCGAACATGCCGGAAGAGGCTAGGCTTTCGACCTCCTTCTGGAGCTGGGCCTTGGTGTAGACGCCACCGTTGCGCAGGGAGACCATCTCGAAGAACGAGTCATCGGTGCCGGCGACGGTGGTCGAGCGACGGCGGTCGAAGAAAAGGATCTCGGAGATCTTGTACCGCTTGAGTCCGCTCAGCTTGTTGAGCTGGACAACGATGTTGGCCGGCAGGCCATGAGGATCCCACTCCTGGCCACCGCCGCCGCCGCCTTCCTCCGCAAGGGCCACGAACGGGGAGAACAGGTTGGACCAGAAACCACCACCCCCATCACCGCCGCCGCCGTGGAACCAACCGCCGCCGCCGCCGCCGCCGCCGATAGGGGGAGAAGGAGGAGGCAACGACGAGATCAAGATGAACCCGCCAGCAGCCGCGGCGGCAACGGAGGCAACGACGGAGGCGGAGAAGAGTGCGAGAGATTTCTTGCAGACCCGAATGATGATAGTTGTAGGGCCGATGGTTCTGCCGTAGGGAATATGTTCGCGCCTCCGTGGTGCAGCGGCGACGGAGTTCTTGCAGGCCCTAACGATGATAGTTGTAGGGCCGATGGTTCTGCCGTAGGGAATATGGTCGCGCCTCCGTGGAGCAGCGGCGACGGATTTCCTGCAGGCCCAAACGATGACAGTTGTAGGGACGATGGTTCTGTCATAGGGCATATGTTTGCGCCTCCGTGGAACAGCGGCGGAGGAGTAGATCTGGGGGCCGAGTAGTTGCGTTGGGGCAGCGATCGCCATGGCGGTTCCGCGACGGGGTGGGGAGAGGATCGACTACGGGAACAGGACGACTCTTTTCTTTGAGAGAGAGAGAGAGAGAGAGAGAGCGAGATTTAGGCTAACAGGGTTTAATGCGATACCGGGTTCGATCCTATAGGCCATATTGGATCGAGCCCATGGGCCACACTGGGCTCATTCAATTGGCTCGTTTGGGTGGTGTGATACCATTAAATTGAGATGTCACGTTAAGTTCGCGCTACTTCCTGTTTCACTTAGTTGTGTTAATTACTGCATATATCACACAGCTATACCTTTTCCTAAATATATCACAGCATACCAATGTAGATATTAAAGGTTGACATGGAAAACGAGTGCATGTTAATTGCTGCAGCGAGTTTGCCGGTCATCAATCTCCATAACGTTATACACAAAATTTGATCAATCTCGAAAAAATCACAGAATTATTATTGTCGTGATCCAATTCAATAAAGTAAGTTAGAATCTTACAAGGGAGTAATTGAGATCCGATAGAAAATTTATCAATAGTTAATCCACGTAAATCCACATCATCCTTTATGTATATATATATATATATATATATATATATATATATATATATATATATATATATATATATATATATATATATTGGTAAGATGGGAAACACAAACATTTTTCTCTTCCTTTATAACAAATATGATTCTAATATTTTGGCTCATACTCAATACTCAATAATTTTATATTATTAATTTCAACGTCAAAGAGATCGGATCCGAAAAATATTTTTTAGTTTTGATCTTTGTATAGGTGTCATATTCGGTTTGAATAATGTTAGGCTGACTAATATATTAATAATATTTTTTTTATAATAAGATCCAAGACAGTTGTGTTTTTTTACATTTGTCTACCTGAAATCAAGTCAACTCTATTGCATGATCATGAGGTGTCTTATATATAAAATTTTAATTTATATTAGTCAACTTCATGATATGCCGTAAGAGTTTAAAATTGAAGATATTAATCAGGTGTATATGACGTTTAGCCCGGTGGTCTTCTAACGTAGGTTAATTCCACATTATGGCATATGTTATACATAAGATATGATCGATTTTAGAAATCAAAATATCATATATGTTATAATATTATCATGATCAAATGAGATAACTAACTTATTAATATGAACTATGGATCATATTGGTTAAGACATGCGATTCACTATTGTATTATTGCACAAGTCATATATCTTAAATTAAAATTCATATGCGAACGTCTTGTATGCTATTTAGTGTTTTTTTTTTTTTTTTGAAACGTAAACCAGTGTCCTATATTGCTTGATTCCAATTAGTGATCGTTACTATTATCTATTCCACTGTGTGTTGATCACTGTCTTGACCTACATTACCGTGTCAATAGATAAATCGAACATATGGTTAGGCTAATGCGAGATCAAATTTTTATTATTGTTGTTCAAATTGTTACGTTGTTGTTAGTGTTTTCCATTAAAATTTGTTATGTAAGAAATAATATTAATTCTCCCATAGCAATTCTTGTTAGAGGATAGCAACCTTTTGTGCTCCGACAATATTCCTAATCGGATATATTGTTGGGTACCATTTTGTTAATGCACTCAGTGGAAACGCTTAGCTTATGGGCCTAACCCTAGTCATAATTGTAGGCTACAGGAATAGATTTCATATCATTCAATATCATGGACGGGAAAATATTATTAATATCTTGATCGGTTTGATGTGGTCTAGACCCATGTATAAAGTATTATCCAAGGTGCTTCCAAGATGAAAATGTCGAGATCTTGATGTGTCGTCACATATATAAAGATCGAGGTAGAAATAGGTTTCCCGACCTAATCCCTCCGACACCTAAGTTTTTTCCGAGATCAATATGTATGATTGTGAGTAGTGAAAAGTGAACCCTTATGACTATGCGAAAAATGAGTCGATCTACATAATGGACATAATATTTTTATAAAGTATTATGCAAGAATATAGTTCTCCACCGTCTGTAACAACATCCACTTGGTATTTTCTCCATGTGGGCAATAAGGGAGAGACATCATGTAATTGCTTATCTTAAACCCTTGTCCACGTGGTCAGACCAATGGAGGTTAGCCTTTATCTCCTTATGGTATGGATGCCAGTTACATTTTAGATGAAGATTAGTTGACGATGTTCTCTATTATGATAATAACGACAATCACACGCTTATTTCTCATCCAAAAATAATCACAAACTTTCTTATTATTTTTTATGACAATGATTCTCATCCATTATGATAAGAAAAAAAAAAGCAAAAACTCTATTCTCATCCTTTAATGTATAAAAGAATACCTTAAACCTAATGCAAGAAACTCCTTTTGAACTGCTCGAACCCATATTCGGGGGCCTCGAATTATTAATCCAAGCATCGAAGATATATGATTGGGAAATCTCTTTTGACATTAGTCTTTGTGCAGGTGACATCTCAGGAGCTATGCATTTCCACCTCTGAAGCACCTTGCATAACCCTACATATACAAGTAAAACTTTTTTGCTCAAGCGTTTATCGAGAGGATCGAGGCGAATGTGTTATCGTGACATTATGCTCTCTTTCTAGTATCAAAAATAATATGAGAAGATTTTATTGATATCTTGATCAGCTTAATATGATCTATTCTCATCCTTTAATGTATAAAAGAATACCTTAAACCTAATGCAATAGACTCCTTTTGAACTGCTCCAACCCATATTCGAGGGCCTCAGATTACTAATCCAAGCATCGAAGATATATGATTGGGAAATCTTTTTTGACCTTAGTATTTGTGTAGATGACATCTCAGGAGCTCTGTATTTCCACCTCGGAAGCATCTTGCACAACCCTACATATACAGGTTAGAAACATCAGGTTGATCAAAGATGCCAACAATTCTTTATCCTAACAAGGATGAATGTTATTCCCAACAATTCTTTAGAAACATCAGGTTGATCAGGTGTATCAGGTAGATACACCGATATGCAAAAAGGATGAATGTTATTCCCTTCGAGTAAAAGTAATATAGGTCGAGGGTAAATTTTTTTTGCTCAAGCGTTTATTGAGAGGATCGAGGTGTATGTGTTATTGTGACATTAGGCCCTCATTCTAGTACCAAAAATAAAAAGAGAAGATTTTATTGATATCTTGGTCAGCTTAATATGATCTAGATCGGTGTACATAAGATTATCGAATGTGTCTCGAGATAAACATGCTAAATTCTCAAGATACCACCTATATAAAGATCAAGATCGGAAGAGATTTATTGATTTTATCCCTCTCATATATAAGTTAGTAATTAAAGTTAGGCTCATGTGATCACAAGTTATGAATTCCTTTGAGATTACCTAAAGATGAGATTTTTTATATGATCATAAAAAATTTATTGCCAATGAGAGGAATGGCCTCCACGATTACTCTTATCCCTGCCTTGATTGACTCCACAGCTTACTATAATGCGGATGTCATATGCTGATTAATGCATGCATGCCACGTACCGAAGCTGTGGTAGTGGGATCCACACACGTACGTGATGCGTCGAATCATTAATTTATTTTGGACGGGCGAGCCTATCGACATGAAATTAAATAATACCTAAATAATTAGATGCATTAATTTTTTTAATCGAAGGGTATATATGGAGCTCCGTCATATATACGATAAATCATTAGGTCAAAATGATTAAATTAAAATCAATAATAATATGTTTAGTTAAAAAATGTCAATTTGGAGCTTTGTTCGCTTTCGAAGAAGCGATACTAATTAGGATATCGTAAGTGTGATCATATCTACGTTACCGAGGAGACAAGTTGAAGGTAAGTTGATGCATTGGGGTGGGAGTTATCTTAGTAAATTATTATCTAACAATTAATATTTATTCGTGTGTAAAAATAATATTGTCGAGAGATTGACATTTTCGACAAACTCCAGCATAACCTAAAATTAAATCAAAGTCTGACTTAACATTTATAATTATCATAATTTTATCTAATGAGATAATTAGTTTGCTAACTTTGTTAAACATTAATCATTGGGTCAAACTTTTTACGTTAAAATTAATAATAATATACTTAATAAATCCTTAAATATCAATCTTAATTTTACTAATTTTCTAATGTGATACTAATTAGGATATTATACGTATGATTAGATCTGAGTTATTGAGAAGATAAGTTGGATATAAGTTGATGATACGAAGATGAAACATTACCATGAGTATTCCCCAATTCAAGAAGTGATGAGGAAATGTTCTTGAAATATCTATAAGAAAAATTGATGTATGATATTTTATATTCAACCTCTCTAATGCCTAACTCTTTATGGAGTTCGAGATGAAGTGATTTAGAGTCTAAAGAACGAGAAGAGAGAAAAAGAGTCAAAGCTCTCTAATAAATGTACAACGATCGTCAACATGATCGATCTTACGTAATATCTAGTAATTATATTTTGACACACATATATCAAATAAGAGAAAGAATAATATATATATATATATATATATATATATATATATATATATATATATATATATATATATTATGAGTTTTAACTGCATGGTTAGACAGACCATATCAACAAAATATAATATAACAGCAAATAGAGAATGGGCTCTTCTTCCATACTCAAATCCCTTGTTTATTAATCGTATCCTTCAGAACTCGATTTCTATTAGCAATCCAAAAGTGACACACTCGATCTAAGAAGATACAGATCGTCGATTGCAGGTGTGTTTGTGGATGCAAACATCTAATTCTTCGATCATCTTAAATTTAAAATTATTTCATTTCATTCAGAAGGAACTGAATAAATCTAAATTATTATTTTTATTTTTCCCGATCGGTAATGGAAAAAAGAAATCCCATTGGTCCGCACTCGGCTTTCTCCTTCAGCCCACAGCCCACACATCACGGCACGTGTACACACACGCGCACACGCTCTCTCTCTCTCTCTCTCTCTCTCTTCTCCCAATAAAAAATATCTGCGTCATGCGTCTTATCCGCCACCTCTCGGTCGCCAACATGCGTCTGTCTCCATGCGGCGCCCAACGTTTCCTGCTCTCCAATTGGCCATCCATCCTGCGACACACTTTGACTCGTGGCCGACTCATTGCGTCAGCAGCGTTACACACCCCTACACTAAAAAGCAAGGTCAAATGTGTCGCCTTAATACGTGTAACGCAGCAGTGACATGCCTCACGCCACACACCTAATTTGGTGGGGGGCAGCGTACTGTCATCCCATTCTGCCATGACGTGCCGTGCCGTGCCATGCCGCTGGTTTATACAATTCAAAACCAGATTACTGATATATATATATATATATATATGTGTGTGTGTGTGAAATGCTATATACTTTTGTTCATACATTATTGATTGACTTTAGTATTCCCGAGAGCAACACCCAAGTCTTCATTCGACATGGTTGCGGGTTTACACGCCTAACTCGTAACAAGATGGCGAGGCGTGTACTGTATCGTGTTATACGACTTGCACATAAAAGAAGGCAAGTCTCCTACGGTATCCTGGATCTGACTTCGAGTCCATGCCACATCAGACACGCGGCCCTGCCCCGCCGGTGCCTGTCGCCTATGCGAGGCCGTAGTCTACACATCTGTTGATTGGCCGGAGATGTGGGTCCCGGAGGGAAATTTGGGAGGTGTGTACCTGATGGGTGCGATTGCTTTTGGTGATTTCAAAACCGCCCACTGGAATTTGCGCGGCCGCTGCGGAGTCCGGTATCGTGGTTTTGGTTTTGTCACGAGGTTATAATTGGAAGGGGCAGGGGGGGAGGGGGAGGGGTGAATCGCTTGGAAGAAAAAGGCAAGAGATATGATAAGATACGATTTCTTTTTGAGGTCCCCGCATCGTGGGGCCCGGAGGTACTCGTGCACGGTGGAGATGGCGTGGGACGCCGCGATGGACGGCTGTGATGAAGCCCCTTCTGGTGAGGCGAGGGGAGGGCTACGTCAGAGCAACTGTGGGTTGGCGCAGAGGTGGGACCGCGGCCCGTGACGCTGACCCACGGGCACGGGCAGCTGCGCTGTCCCGGGCACGGCACAGGCGCTTTCTGTTGCTGGGGCTGCCACCGCGACGAGGAGCTCATTAATGACCCCCCACCTTTCTCTTCCCCCACCTGTTCTCTTCTCTCTTCCCGCAAGTGTCTTTCCGTTTTAAGCGGAGGAGCGGCGCACCCACCTCGCTCTTCTATTTGGAGGACTTGGATCTATACATGGCGGAGATCTGTTGCGACGTCGCGGGCAAGGCGGAGCCGCCGGTGGCCCCCTGCGAGCGTAGTACCCGCGTGGCCAGGCGCCGCCGGATGGTGATCCGGCGGTTCAAGTTCGTTGCCGGCGTGGAGGCGGTGGATCCGGCGGAAGAAGCGCCCCGGAAACGGCAGCGGTTGAGTTGCTCCGCCTTGGTGCCCCTGGATTTGGAGAACGCGGTAGCCTCGGAATTGGAGCCCCGGAGAGCTTGCGAGCAGGATGACGCGGACTTCCGCACCTCGAGGTACGGGGTGATGTCCGTTTGCGGCCGGAGGAAGGAGATGGAGGACTCTGTGTTCGTCCTTCCCGATTTCGCCCGGCGAACATGTGGGTCCGGCGGTGGGAGCCACCATTTCTTCGGCGTCTACGACGGCCATGGTTGCTCCCATGTAAGATTGATCATGTGGTCTCTATTGGATATTTTCTCTGTTCCTCTTTCCTCGTCCTTATGGTTGTATTACTCGAATAGTTGTGGGCTTATAGCTCCCCCCTCCTCTCCACCTGCAGGTGGCGGCGTTATGCGGTGGTCGGATGCACGAGTTCGTGGCAGATGAGATGTCGAGTTTCGGATCTGTTCCACCGACTCCGGAGGCTTGGACGGGGCTGATGGAGCGGAGCTTCTTGCGGATGGACTCGGCGGCGGCGGAGGCGCTGCAAGGAGGCCGGCCAACCCTCTGTTGCCGCTGCGAGCTCCACGCACCCAGGTGCGACAACGTGGGTTCCACCGCTGTCGTCGCCGTCGTGGGGCCCACCCGCATCGTCGTGGCCAACTGCGGCGACTCCCGCGCCGTCCTCTGCCGCGGTGGCGTCCCCTCGCCCCTTTCCTCTGACCACAAGGTAATTCATGGAATTCAAGAAATGGGACTTCTTTCTACTTCCGTTATTCTGCATCAGCCTGATTTCTTATTGCTCTTTTGGGTGTTGCAGCCGGACAGGCCGGACGAGCTGAGCCGGATCGAGGCGGCGGGTGGTCGAGTCATCTACTGGGAGGGGGCGCGAGTTCTGGGCGTGCTCGCCATGTCCCGAGCTATCGGTACGGTACCCCGTTCCGCCCCACCACCTATCGCAGCCTACTGAGTTCGCGTTAACTGATTAGCTGCCTGGATGTCTTGTTTCTAATAGGGGACGGCTATCTAAAACCCTACGTGACATCAGAGCCGGAGGTGACCGTGACGGAAAGGCGCGATGACGACGAGTTCCTCATCCTTGGCAGCGACGGGCTGTGGGACGTGGTCACCAACGAGATGGCGTGCGACGTCGTTCGCACGTGCCTGCGTCCCAAGGCGCTCGTTAAGGAGCCCATCGGCGAGGAGGAGGTGAGCAGAGATGGTCGTTGTAGCGATAGGGCGTGCTCGGACGCAGCGGCGCTGCTGACGAAGCTGGCGCTTGCGAGGCAGAGCGCGGATAACGTCAGCGTGGTCGTCGTTGACCTCAGGAGGTGTAGGAGGAGTTGGTAGCAGTAGTAGTGGTGGTTTGTGAAGCAGCGTTCACCTCTAATACTATGGGAGTTCGTTTTATTTCCTTTTATTTTCTTTGTTTTATTATTTACCACCTCAAGATCCGATCTAGGAAAGCTTGAGGCTGTAATGTGGAGTAAGTGAGGAGGAAAGGGTGGAGACTTAAAACGAAGGATCCATCGGTGGGAAAAAGGCGAAAGGAAAATGCCTTTTAATTTCTACTTACTGCAATTAGTGAATTTAATATATAAACACATATATAGATGGCAGGTAAGCTTGCTTTTCTTATCATTTTTTTTTTTTGTATATCCTCCGAATTCCAATTGCTTGTATCCGTCAAAAATTTCCTCCTCATTTTTTGGGATCAGCATGGCTTGTTTGGTTCCAAAATGTAATGAAATAAGATCTAATTCTATCAGTTATTTTTCCACCAAAAATAATATATGTTTCATATTTCAGTTTATGATCGAGAATTGTGGGTAATTTTGCAGCATTAGCCCGTTACTCCCATCATGAAAGCTTCCCGCTATGTTTAGCGGCGGTGATTCGGTCAACATCATCATCAATATATTGCATCTGTGTTCTATTCGTAGATTATGATTCGATAGTGTTCGTAGATGCCACACGCATCTGCCTATCGCTTTTAATTGGGAATGTCCAAGAATAGTGCGTCAGGCTTTGAAGCGTAACAAGGGAATCGTAACCCACTCAACGCCTGAATCGTATTCCTCTGAGAGCAATGCAATAATGCTCACTCGATATATTCGACTCATGCAACGGGAATCGGGTCTTCTCGCGACAGGTCACGACATCGGTCACACCAGTGCGACCAACATATCCCACAGAATTTTACGTTCCGACTTGGGCCACAGCGCAGAACAATGGGTCGTTGGAGAAGTCGCGACTCAGACGAGTTGATCGAAGATCGTACCCGATCCGTTTGCGTTGTGGATTGGATCAACTTCAGGTTTAACTTTATCGGATCTGAAACGCTTACCCATACCCGATCCGTTTACACTGGGGGTGGGATTGACGGAGTCGATGGTTAGGATGAGACTGTGAGGCGGCGATCCTTCCATTAATGCACCGCCCTCACTTCTATCTCGTTGTGGAAGGAAAAGCTACGAACAGTAATCGAGGTGGGAAGCTTCAGATCTGTCGCGGTAGGCTTCCGGTGCCCCGTTTACAGGTCGCTCTCGCTTCTTGCGAAACCCTCCAATTACTTGGTTGGCCATTGCTCTTGGATCTTGTTTCTTTCGTGCTACGATCTCGCCCCTCGTTCCGCGCTTCACATTGTCGACTCCGATCGCTCGCTTGGTGCGTTCGATCCGCAGCAGATTCTCGCGTCTTGGCTCAAGTTCATGGATCCTTTTCGAGATGCAATCGCCCTGCATTCCTATGTTCGTTCTTTATCTATTTACGGAGTTTGTGCCTATCATCCTGGGTTTGTTTGATCTTGGAACTCTCTGCGCTGCAAAGGCTTTTCGTTATGGAATTTAGTGAGGTTGATGTGATGATTTCTTTGCCTCCTTACTTTGATCAGCATTAGGGCTGGCAGTCCTTCGGGATTCGAAGAACTGAAGTATGGCGTCAAGGCGAGCGATTAATCCATCTCGACGCGTGGCTGATAGCGGAAGCATTCCGCTGGTCAGCTCACTCAGTCAAAAGTCGCGGAATTCGCCTCTACTATCTGTTGGATTGGTTGTCTTGGTACGTGCTTTATTCCCATTTCTGGAGTACAATCGCTTTCTAAGTTGATAGAGGTGCGCCATCCACGGATGGGGGGAACGTAAATATTAGAATGTGATGGGTCGACCTTTCTGAAATTTTAGGGTGCTTTTTTTCTCATTGGTTATTCACTTGGAGGTTCAGGTACGTGCGACTCTCATATATTATAATTGAGATAGAATCGGGCACTTGATTCAATTTTGGGGAGAACTTATTGTCTATTGATATGGAAATCTCGTACTCCTCATTTATATTTTTTGGTTGCCTAAACTATCATGCTTGAATAATCTACTTTTCTCGCTACAATGACCAGGTGGATTTGCTGGTAACAAGGAAGCTATAAATATTGTTCAAGGTACCTTTTCTATTTTCCAGTTGACCCAGTAGACTTTCTTGAATTGAACTGTTGTTTCGTCTGATCACATGATTATCTCTATGGATGTTTCCCTGTGGCTGGCCTTAGCTTAGTTTTTACTCGTTTGTATATATAATTTGTTGAGTTTGAGAAGCGTTCTGGATATGTGCTCAGTTCCTTTTGCTTTTCATTTTGCCTCATGTTTCACCTTTTACCAAACTTTTTAACCTCTTGCTCCTACTCAATTTCACAAAGTCAGTCTCGTATGCAAGAAGATTGTAGGTCACAAAAATAATATGCCGAGATACAAGTAGACATTTCTGCTACAATTTGAGTTTTTGAAGATGTGTAGTGTAAATCATTGGACCAGTACGGATCTTTCATTCAAACCTTGAACGATACAAGATCAGCTATATTGCATCACTCAGGAATCTGAGAAGGCTTCCCGGAAGACTGTTGAAGTCAATTAAAAGTTTGATGTCAACCCTCTATAGTTGAATTCAGATGTGTTGCTAAAGCAAATTTAAATTGTAAAAAAACCTACAACACGAGTTATTTCTGATATTTTGCCTGCATATGCCCCATTTCCAATCCAACTGGTGTTTTCGATTTGTAAAGCATCTGAAATAAGCCAATGGAGCCAACGGACAGAACCTTTAAGTTATGATGCATGAAATATTCTTGATGAACTAAGAGCTAGGCTTTAAGTATTGATGAACTAACATTCTTTAAACAAAATAATGGCGTCATCCAGTTATCATATTTCAACTCCTCTGCTTTAAGTTTTTTGTGGAACATTCTTGGCATTTGGCAAAGCACCTAGGCTATATTAAATGTTAATCATATTTTTCACTAGTTCTCGTTGCTCATGTTATTGTTGCATGTGGATATTTGATGCTGCAGCTTTCATCACTTTGTCAAAGTTATGCTAAATTTTCATTTGTATTTCTCATATTAACAGGTGTTTCCTGCACATCAGATGTTCTACAAGCTATACCTATTCTAAAGAAAGCTTACAGTGATGGTATGCGGAAGGTGTTGTATGTAGGTCCTGACTCCTGCACAGTTGTTTCTAGATTGTTGAAAGAAGAAGATACTGAAGCCTGGGGTGTTGAACCATATGATCTGGAAGATGCCGATAATAGTTGCAAGAGCCTTGTACGCAAAGGCTTTGTGCGCGTATCTGATATCAAGTTTCCTTTACCATACAGGCCAAAGTCATTTTCCCTTGTTGTTGTCTCAGATTCATTGGATTACTTATCTCCAAAATACCTGATCAAGACCCTCCCAGACCTTTCAAGGGTATCAACAGACGGTCTTGTTATATTTGCTGGTAAATTTTTTATTACTTCTTTATTACCTATACTCACAGCAGCCTAGTTCTTACAGTTGTTATGATGTATAAAGGGTACCTTCAATGCATCTCTTACCATTCATCCTCTTTTTGGGCACAGAACAGGGTGTATATACTTGTGACAATTAGTATTAAGAAGAATTTTTTTACAGGCTTGGTCATGTAGTCAGTGAAGTTTAAGGTAGATCTGTTGTTGCAGGCACACATAGATGTGAAGGTCCAAACTATTAATTTTCTTTAGTTGGAATTCATAGTTTTTAGTTCTTTTATTTTCTGTTGATTACTTTTTAATTAAGCTAAATGGTCATTTATGGATCAATATCTTGACAAAATTGTCTGTTTGCTATTCTTGGCTGTGGCATCTCAGAAACTATATCCTGGTATATAATACTGGTAATTGAAATCTGGCCTTGAATAAGGTTCCATCCAATAGGATTTCAGCCACAGATAGATATAAAAAACAATTCAGGACATATTTTTTCGTAGTTGTAACACAAACAATGACAAATTATATGGTTTCTTCTGTGAAATGTCTGTCTTTGTGCCTGTTCCTTGCCTACATCCTTTGATGCAATTTGTATGAAGATATTTAAATCTACATGAGCGTTCAACAGCATGGATTCACCCTATTTAGTTTGAAATATCCAACACCTAAACACAAAAGCTGAAGATAAGTTACTCTTTTGAGATTCATAAATTACAAGAGTGTTGGCATTGTCTACATAAATTATATAGATAATTATGGTTTGTATTAAAGTGAAACTGTACCCAGACCTCTGTGATGTGAATATGTATTAAAAAAAGAAGTCTTCATTAGTCTCATTCCAGCTCATGATTTTTGTAGGTTATCCAGGTCACCAGAGAGTGAAGGTCTCAGAGCTGGCAAAATTTGGAAGGCCGGTATGTTCTCCATTAATCTACAGTTCTGTTGGCATTCCCCACTTTGTAGGATGTCATTTGATATATGGTTTTTCTGGGGATAGTGGTAGTTGTCATGATAATGTCTCTATTTCATGTATATAATTTCTCTTCCTCTTCTTTTCATTTTTCCTTTTTCAGCTTTCTTTATCAATGCTAGATTCAGGTTTTTTCCTCAGTGGATGCATCAGTCTCCAGTCTTTAGTTGGAATAAATGAAGAGTAAAGTTGTTTAGAAAGCGATGCACATGCTGACCTTTTGTTTGGCCACAGTTATTCTTTTGTTTTATGTATAGAAAATTCTCTATATCATTGATAGAAGAGGTTGATGATTGTCAACTTGCTGTAACATAAAACTTGTTGGCCTGTACCATCTTTGAATATTTATAGAGGAACTCATCTTGTTTAGCAACCATGATGGAAGTCTCTTTTCGCTCTTCTCTATGTGCATGCATTATAGTTACTGTCAGGAAAGCCACTTACAACCAACATTACTACACTGTCCCTCAATACTAAATTCTGTAGGCTCTCTCTGCCCTCTTCAATTGGATATTGCAGTTCAATACTCAGCTTCAGAAACATATTCTTCTCAGTTTGCCTCTTAACCGAATTCGTAGGGTGGTAACCGTCAGGGTTTTTCCCTGAACTCCGAAGAGAAACTCTGACTTTGCTTTTCAAATCATTACTTGTAATGTTCTCGGTGCCATCAATACTCTTCTTCTTATTCTTCATCATGAAATTTTAGGATTCAGTTGGGGAAATGCATATCTCCACTAGAGTTTAAGATGAGATCTTGGAACTGGCTGAGAAATAATAGAAATCTAATGGAGGTGTAATTGCATGTGAACTATTCTACTGCATGTCTGGCACTGGAATGAGAAAAGGTAGAAACTTTTACTTGGATTTTCAGGACACTTAATCATGACAAAATAGCTTGTTTGTGTGAAGAAGCATCATTATGTATAAAGCTGATGCCACAAAGAAATGTGTTTCTGATCTGAAACTCTCAATTTGTGCTTTGTTCAATATCTCTCATTTAAGAAATGTGTTTTTCTAATCATTCTAATGTTACAGCAAATTGTTTTTTGGTAGCTACACAAGTGGTCACTGTGATTGTTCCATTGCATTTTCAAGATGATTACCATTTGACATTTCACTTTATGTGCAGGCCAAATTAAGGAGTTCATCCTGGTGGATAAGATATTTTCGTCAGAATGGCTTAGAAGAGAATGAAACTGTTGTAAAGAAATATGAGCAAGCTTCAAGCAAAAGTTCTTACAAACCAAGCTGCCAACATTTCCACATCAACTCGTAGAGATGTATCATTTTGTGGCCCCTGTTTGCCACCGATTGTTGCTGGCACACCTTAATATGGTTATAATATTAATTGACACTACTTCCTCCAACTGTAGATCTTTCTTTTTTTGAAAAATCAATTTGATTGAGTGTTATAGTTGACTTATGTCTGCTGTGTACAACCGAAAAAAATTGTATGATTCCGGTGGGATTCTTCTCTTTCAATTTTCCTATTCATTCCATAATAAATGTATGGCCACAACAATTTATGTTTTCTAAATCTGATATTTCTTTTCTTATTTTTTCACAGTGAATCATGGCCATTCTCCAGCTCTTAGGATCTTCCATCTGCGGTATGTGTTTCCCTTTCCCACACCCTCCAATGCTTGCAGATTCTTTCAATCATTTCCAAATGGTGTTCCACCTGACAACTGGAGTCGGATGCTTGTCCTTGCTTGATTGTGGAAGCTTCATTCTTATTCATATCGGGGTTGGTATCAGTTACTTTGCGAGGTAAAACACTAAACAACTTGGCTTTCGCAATTACTTGCCTTGTGTTATCTTAAGTTAATTGAGTAAAGACAACATTTGACGTGATCGACACTAGACTGAGAGTGGACGCAAAGAAATCACTCGATTACTCCGGAAGCTTACATCTTTAGATGTTTACAGGTGATGGAAACCAGACCAAGAGCTCAAATATAGAAACCAGCTGGTCCACGAGGAAACCAAATCCAAAGGTTCCATCTGCCAAATCTTCCAGTAGGTGTAACCAGATCAGCATTAATATCTACTTATTATCTTATCATGCAGGTAGCTATTTTGCACCAGCGAATGACTTGTAATGAACTTGTTCCTGCCCTGCCATGGGTCTCGGAAGCTCGTGACTGAGGTCTGACCTTTTCAGCTGCAGTCTCGCCTACTTTTACATATAAATGAATTTAATGTCATGACAGAGTTGGTGAGAAATCAGCGGTCAGAAAGCTACAGCTGCTGACGCTGCCCTTCTTCCCTCCTCTCTGCTTGCCCAGTTAACTTTGGCGTCCAGGTCGCACCTGATGGCCGATCGCTTCACCTTCCTTGAAGCAGCTGCTGCCTCCATTTAACACTTCGCCCCCCCCCCTCTTCTTCTGCCATCCTCTCACCACCAACCACCGTCCCCCTCGCATCCCACCAAGTTCTCGTTCGGTTTTGTCCATCGATCGTAATGGAAGGGCTGATTCCGTTCCTATACAGGACCTTCGTCGGGTACAGCAACGGTGGGCAGTCTCCTGTGAGGAACATACTGTTCAACGAGTCGCCTTCCGCTTCCTACATGCGACTTCCCGGCGACTCCGGTAGATTGCCGTCATCAGAGATCCGTTTCTTCTCTTCTTCGTTGCAGCCTCCTCCGGCGCTGCAGTCTCCTCCCCGGAGAACCGCTCCTCGATCAAGACCCACTTAAGGTATTCGATCCTTTATTATTTGGCTTCGATAAGGCATGGGCATATATGTCAAAAGCCAGTCCTGCCACCATTTGTCCTTCTTCACGAAGCTTGTATTTTCTCCACGTACCGTGCAGTATCTGTCCCACAATGGTCGATGTTATCAGTTAAAGTCATTATTCTAGAAGCTTTATCTTGTTTCATCATGAAAGTTTTTATCTAAGCCTAGATGTGAAACGTCCTGTATGATCGGCATGAATCGTTCTGCAACCTTCGTAGTCCGAGGTATTCACGTTGAGCAGTTCTACACCTCCGGAAGGCTAGTCAAAGACCAAGATAAGGAGGGGATCCGATTGCCTTCTCCTTAGACTGATGGCGTCGAGTCAAGTGGTCAAGTTTGACGGCGAAGCCGTCGCTGCACTTGTGGTGGCGCACCTCGCGATGCTGACCGTGACCTTGGAAATCTTCTCATTTGCGGGAGACTTTGACCTTTGTTTCTTCTATAGATAGGAGAGAAGGGCCCCCACAGCACGTCCTCCCACGTTGCGTAACGCGGGAAGGAAGTGGGTTCTGGCTGTGTGCTGCTACGTGACAAAGGCGAAACCAGTGCTCGAGTCAACACTAAAGTCAAAAGCCCTGTGTTCTCGAGCATGAAACCTACATCCCAAAGGTCCCGACAGGGCCAAATTGTCAAGACCAAGCAGAACAGACATCAGCTGTGTTCACGAGGAATTAGCTACTACTGCAAGTCGACATCACGGTCAGCACCACAACGCGATAGTCAAACTAATCCCATTACCAATTAAATCCACAATTTGAACCTATTAGTCAACCCATCGACTCCCCCTCTTGCCCTATTCAATAGCAGGAGTAAGAACAATGACCTTAAAAACACCCCCCCCCACCCACCTCTTCCCCGTCATCGAACTACGCTCCACCTATCATAATGGCCAAGAAGAAGCCCTCCCCCGGTCACCCTCTCAGCTTCTTCTTCCTCCTCCTCTTCCTCCCCCTGTTGCTCTGCCTCTCCGCCAGACCAAAGGCCGAGCTGTGTCCGCCGTGCGGCTCGACGTCCGTCCCCTTCCCACTGAGCACGGGCGCCGGTTGCGGCGACCCGTCCTACAAGGTCCGATGCGACAACGCGACCAAATCCCTCTTCTTCGACGCCCTCAACGGCTCCTCGTACCCCGTCACCTCCATCAGCCCCTCCACCCAGCGCCTCGTCATCCGGCCGGCGGCGTTCGTGTCCGGCGGCTCCTGCGTCACCACGGATCTCCCCTCCCAGGGCATCCAGCTCAACAGCTCCCTCCCGTTCAACGTCAGCAGCAGCAACACCATCATGCTCCTCAACTGCACCGCCCGCCTCCTCCTGTCCCCGCTCAACTGCTCCTCCAACAGCCTCTGCCACGTCTACGCCAACGGCACCTCCGACGCCAGCTCCTGCCGCTCGATTCCCATCTGCTGCACCTTCGTCGCCGGCGGCTCCTCCACCTCTTACTCCGTCCGCGCCAGCGGCACCGGCTGCAGCGCCTACCG
Source organism: Ensete glaucum (assembly GCA_021527575.1). Taxonomy (NCBI): domain Eukaryota; kingdom Viridiplantae; phylum Streptophyta; class Magnoliopsida; order Zingiberales; family Musaceae; genus Ensete; species Ensete glaucum. The sequence goes on from CM038558.1 coordinate 47,308,767, forward strand.
GAGCTTCGTGAACCTGGACGCCGTGGGAACGCCGGTGGCGCAGTGGGCAGAGCGCGCCGGCGTGGAGCTGCAGTGGGCGTCGCCCAGGGAGCCCGTATGCCGCACCCAGGCGGACTGCGAGGCCGGTTCCAACGCCACGTGTAGGGCGGATCCCTCTTCCAGCGGCACGATCCGTCGATGCTTCTGCATCGATAGCCTGCGGTGGGACCCTTTCTCCGGCGTCTGCGTCAACAGTGAGTTCCTCGAGCAGCCCTCCTCTGCTTGTGCTCTGTTTCCCTCTGCTTCTTTCGCTAACTCCCTTCTCCTTCTTCCTTATTTCGTAGATGTTACCATCTCGAGCAGCAATTCCAACCATGGGCCTCTGATTGCAGGTAACATTTCTGTCTGCACTGTATGCATCGACTCATCTCGAATCCACAAGTACTACTTGTATTATTTTAAGTGCATCATTGACATCGATTGGTCAATGAGGAGGAATGCCTGTGGATGAGATGTACCCATCATTGATATCTCAATGGTGAGTGCATCTCCCCCTGCCCGATTACCTCGTCTTGACTTGGCCCAAGTCAATTTCTGCCTACAACTGGCTGGGCTTACTTCTCATGGTGATCAGACCAAATGGCTCTCTGCTTGCATTTGATGGAATGCAATATGATGAACAAAGAAGACGACGTATGAAACAGGGCTTGTGTCCGGCTTGGGCGCGGCGGCGGTCGTCACCGCGGTGGGCTTCCTGCTTTACCGTCGGCAGCGCCGCATCAGCGAGGCACGCAAGCGGCTGGCCAAGGAGCGGCAGGACATCCTCAACGCCAATAACTCCGGCGGACGCTCCGCCAAGCACTTCACCGCGAGGGAAATCAAGAGGGCCACCTCCAACTTCGCGCACGACAACCTCCTCGGTTCCGGCGGCTACGGCGATGTCTTCAAGGGCACCCTCGCCGACGGCACCCCGGTGGCCGTTAAGTGCGCCAAGCTCGGAAATGTCAAGTCCACGGAGCAGGTGCTCAACGAGGTCCGCGTGCTCTCCCAGGTTAACCACCGCTCCCTCGTCCGCCTCCTCGGCTGCTGCGTCGACCTCGACCAGCCCCTTATGGTGTACGAGTTCATCCCCAACGGCACCCTCTTCGACCACCTCCACGGCCTCCGCCCGCTCCTCCCCTGGCGGCGCCGACTCGCCATCGCCCACCAGACCGCCGAGGGCCTCGCCTACCTCCACTCCTCCGCGGTGCCCCCCATCTACCACCGCGACGTCAAGTCCAGCAACATCCTGCTCGACGACAAGCTCAACGCCAAGGTCTCCGACTTCGGCCTCTCCCGCCTGGCGGAGCCGGGCCTCAGCCACGTCTCCACCTGCGCCCAGGGCACCCTCGGCTACCTCGACCCGGAGTACTACCGCAACTACCAGCTGACCGACAAGAGCGACGTGTACAGCTACGGGGTGGTGCTGCTGGAGCTGCTCACCTCCCAGAAGGCCATCGACTTCAACCGCGGCCCCGACGACGTGAACCTGGCGGTGCACGTGCAGCGCAACGTGGAGGAGGAGAAACTGATGGACACCGTCGACGGAGCGCTCAAGGAGGGGGCGACCCAGGTGGAGCTGGACACCATGAAGGCTCTAGGGTTCCTGGCCATGGGATGCCTGGAGGAGAAGAGGCAGAACCGACCGTCGATGAAGGAGGTGACGGAGGAGATCGAGTACATCATCAACATTCTCGACGCTGGCGGTGTGGAGAAGCGTGACAGCGCTTAGCGATGCATGCAATGCTATCTATCAATTGGTAATATAGACTTGTAATGAATGTGTTCGGAATCCTTCACTCGTCAAGGAAAATAGGTGATTTATCATTTGGATTAAAATCTGGGATAAATAAAATGACAGGTCTTACTATCGTAAGGCTCGAGACGTCTGGAGCGATGCATCCCCGTATCTTGGAACGGTGTTAGACGATCGATGTCGTCTTAAGATCTAAGGCGACGACTACATCTCAGGGTGTTGAGGTATTTGGGAGTAGCTAACTTGGCTCTAAAGGTTGACATGATCTAGATGACTAGGTAGACACATTATTTATGATAGGTTAAATAATTCTTATAAAGAATCAAATGTATCGTTCATGTCAATACTATCATCAAGAATTCTTAGATATCAATACTATTATCAAGAATTCTTAAGAGTTTCTAGTGGTCTAATTCCAACCCGATGATTTCTTTTCATCATAAACTCTATAATCTTAGTAATAATTTTTTCTAAATGGAATAAATATAATGTGAGCAATCTTAAAAAGTACCTCGATCCAAATAGCTCTTATTGAGCAGAAGAAAAAGATCATATCCCCTGTCCTCCATTGCAATTGCTCTCAATTCAATAATCACTTGGATTGAGGCCGGTGACAAAAAACATAAGATATTTTCATAATTTTATTCGCTTCAAGAAAAGACTTTAACACTAACCATCTTCTAATTAATGATTTTGGTTCAATCATTCATGATCATAATCTCATCATCAATACCTTTGCTAATTGCTACTTCAACCTTTTTTATAATCAAAATAACTCTTTAGACTAGTTATCTAAATTAGTCTCTTAATTATCTACTAACACTCGGGACTGACTCTATTACATGTTCTTTTACTAAAAAAAACATATTTACCACTGCTCTTAAATCTATGGCATATGATAAATATCCTGATTCACTATTGATATCTTCACTCATTTTTGGTATACAAAAAATATCAAAAAATGTCTAGTTTTACAGGAAATAAAAATAAAAATTAAAACGATTGTTGTAAATGACAATCATAAATGTGTAAATAAATAAAAAAACCATAGCAATTGATAAATTTTTGAAAACCTAAAAAATAAAAAAAAAATAAGACCACCCAAACATTATTTTATCCCAATGGCTTCCTCGTGCGTCAAACGAGAGGTCGTCGTTCCCGCTGCGGCGCTGTGCACGGATAATGTTTATCCATTTGCTCGAATCAATCCAACCTTCAGCCAATCTACATGTGACCTCTCTGACATGCATCGCTGTTCTACCACCACCAGTCTCTGCATCACTTCACCATTTTACTACGGCCTCGCATCTACAAATGGCGGGGCTGTGCTTGGCTCTTCATCACCAGGTGATCCGAAGAGCCACCACATACCACATCTACAATGGCGAGTTCCACTCCCACCTCCGCCCTCCTCCTCCTCCTCCTCCTGCCGGCCATCTTCGGCCTTCTCATACCGTCTTGCACTGCCGACAACATTCTCTACACCGACGAGACGCTCTACGCGGGGCAGTCGCTGACGTACGGGGGCTACAGATTCACTCTGCAGTCAGACTGCAACCTGGTCCTCTACGACTCCGATCGTGCCGTGTGGTCCTCCGGCACGGACAACCGCGGCTACAACTGCATCCTCAAGATGCAGGCGGACGGCAACCTTGTGATCTACAGCAACGGCAACGCTCTGTGGGCGTCCAACACCTCGAGGGACCGAGCCAACTATGTATTGGTCCTGCAAAGGGATCGCAATGTGGTGATCTATGGCCCTGCGATCTGGGCCACCAGCACCAACTACGGCACTCCGGGTGTCGTCATAGCCGGGAACGCCACCAGCACTCCGGTGGTCGTCGCGTCCGCCGCCGAGGACGTCAACAACAGGAAGATCGCCATGGTGACTAAGAACTGACTGCTGGCGGTGATTTCTGCGATAATAAGCACGCTTTGCGGCGCTGCATGCGTTGTTGTTGGCGTGTCCAAATAAGTGCTTGTCTCGTCGTCTTCTCTGTGGCCTGTCTTTGACATGCTCCTCTTCTTATAACATGGAAAGGAAAAGGTGTCACCATTTCCACCAATCAACTCCATCGCATAAACAACATCATCATCAAGATTAGAAGCTGTATGTAGTCAACCATGAGAGAATCCAAATGCTAAATCCCCTATTTTCCTTGACGACCGAAGGATTCCGAACACATACATCGCAAATCTATATTACCAATTCATAGATAGCATCGCATGCATCGCTAGAATGTTGATGATGCACTCGATCTCCTCCGTCACCTCCTTCATCGGCGGCCGGTTCTGCCTCTTCTCCTCGGGGCATCCCATGCCCGGAGAACCCTAGAGCCTTCATGGTGTCCAGCTCCACCAGGGAAGTGGACTGTTAAACATATTCCTGCTCAGGGATACTCCTGGGTTTGAACTCCACACCCCCCACAATACGTTAAAAACTTTATATAATTTTTTTTTAAAAAAATAAGAACAAGTGGACTCGCATAGAGATTAAAATGGTCGGAAGACGACTTAGAGCGTTAATGTTATTTCTAGTGTCAACTTTGGAATTCACTGTCACCCCTTGCTTTGTCAAGTAGAATTGATGTCATATTTCATATTCTTTGTAATTGTCATTTTGTCATTTTTGATATCTGACGTAGGACAAAAAATGAAAATAAGAAATCACTGGATGAGTAAAATCATAGGTTTAGAGGAGACCTTTATTATTATTATTTTTGATAATTTCATAAGTTTAGAGGAGTCCCTTATTATATTAGTTCTAGGCCTCTAAAACTAATTAATAATGTGGAATTATTAAAAGAAACATAAAATGTAAAAATTAACAATGTGGGATAAACAAAAATGATAAGTCTACAGTTTTCTATTTGAAAATAGTCTTCTTTATCTTGTTTCGTGTTAATCCCCTTCGCGTGAGAAAAAAATTCATCCTTGAGCTTATGGCTAGATAAAATACATTCTTATTTGAAAAATAATCATATAAGTTTGTAATATTGAAGGTCATTGAGATCTCCAAATCATCTAGTAAATCAATAACAAAGGTATTTTTATTAATTTTCTTTAAAATTTTGTAAGGGTCATATTTCTTAGGATTGAATTCGTTGTAACTATTTATGAAAAATCTCTTAGAATATGTTCTCTCTCTCATGCTTATTAGTTGCTTCCTTATACCTACTATTGATACTGCACATGCGCTCATATTTTTTAGGTCATGTCTTTTTCTCATCGACTTTTCTACTTTTTCCTTTATTATCTCATTCTTTTTGAGTTCATCTAGTAACGAGTTAAATTTGACATACTTTCTATTGGAGTCAAATCAATTTGGTGTTGAATATTTCTCATGGGTGGAAGTCCATATGATCTTTTTTAATTCTTCCAATATCAATTTTAATTCATTTGGAATCTTTGCTCTATGTGGCTTTTCTTCGTTAATAATAAGAACATACCATTCTCTCATTTCTTTAGAACTACCAATAAATTGATACACAGAGTTAGAAATATGTAAGAAAGATTTTCCTTCCACTTTAGAAGTGTTGGTTACATATCCCTTTTTATTAGTCGGTAGAATAACAATCTTTTTTTCATTCCACTAGAATATATAGATATTCTTTTTCTTAAGGTCGGTTGTAGTCACATCATATTGACATGATCTTCCAAGATGTATATGACATGCATTCATGTCAACTACCTCATATATAACTTCCTCTTTGTAGCTTTTCCTAATTGAGAGAGGAACTCTATAGATCCCAGTTACATTGACAGTTGGGCTTCTTTAATCCATCCTTCTATTAACACTTCATTAAGAGTAAAATATTTTCTTATGCTAAGATGGATCTTCTTAACTTAGGGTGAGTAATAATCCTTTTACAACACATGCAATATGTTCTCCTTCTTATTCTACTATTGTAGTATTATTAATATCATCAATCATATCATCTTGGGCATTTCCTTCTTCAAAGTCATCTTTATATTCCGTAAGGTTGACAATCCTTCAAGCACGACACTCATTGGAACGATGATCAAACTCTTCACATTTGGGGCACTTTCCAACCAGGGGTTGAGTATATAGATTGTTTGTAGTAATTAGGTTATGCTTAGCTTGCCTTATTGCTCTTCCAGTGGTTGTGCCTTGATTTATAGATTATAATGATTCAGTCACAACTTGCTTTTTTTTGTTAAAAGTATATTGTGTCATAGTAGAGAATTGTAAGATAGTAATTGAAGGTCGAGTTAATAATATTTCAATCTTTAATATCATATTGTAAGCTTCATCTATTATTTAGATCAAGTTAAAGGCATTCTATCTTGAATTAAGTCCATTGACATTGTTTGTTGGTGATAGATTACATCTGACTAAAAGATGTAAGAATTTATCAGTATACTCGGTTATAATGTTGTAATTTTTATATTATTGGAACAATAATTGTTAATCTAGGGGTAGGAATCTTATTTTGAAAAGTTGTTTTATCTTTAGTCACGTGTGTACTAGTATCTTTTCTTGTCTTTTTTTGTTATACTATAATGTAACCCACTAAATTACTACATAACTTGTATATAACAAGCTTGACTTATTTGTGATCATCTTAAAAAAATTCTCTACTTTATAACTCTAGTTAAGAAAAGCTTCAATGTTGAGGTGGTCATTAAAATTGGGAGGTATATTTTGAGGCGATAATACTCAAATAGTCTATTTCGTCTAGATGGTGCTTGATGTCTTTCGTACCTTTCATTGTCATCTTCTATTCCTCTTCTTCATCTAACATATTTTTATAGGTTGATTGCCTACGTTGGGATTGTAGGCTCATGCTGAGGATTATGTTGGCCATAAGCATCAAGTATGGTACAGTTGATCCTACCATCATCATAAACTCAATTGGTGCCCAAACCCAAGTTAGTGAATAGGTAACGAATCTCTAAGAGTTCTCATAACATCCTCGCTTCTTGTGTTTTTAACACCGTCCACAAGGCTGGCACTCCCCCATCAGTATTATTGGGGTTATTGCCATTGCCTCTATCATGAAGGTTGTCACTATCTAACTTACCATTGCTTGATAACATCATTGTCGTTGTCACCATTATTGCTAACAAACTTCATCTTAAGAGTTATAGAGTTGTATTTAGTAAATTAAGTTTTTGATATATAAGACGGTTATATGTGATGAGTGTAAAGCATATTCCTTAATTTTGTAACCACAAATCTATTATGCTAATATTAAGAGCAAGGTTGTGATACGAATGATGCAGGATGAAAACAAAAATAAGAAATCACTCCTAGAAAATATTCTAGTAAACTGACCTAATCAGGAAGAAACATAAACCATTAGTTCTAAACCTTCAAAACTTAACTAACAATATGAGACTATCGCTATAAAGAAGAAGACAATCCCGATAAAAACTCTTCCTATTATAATTGATGTTATTATAACTTTCTTTTGGATGTTCTACAAGAATATATATATATATATATATTTTACAACCGCATCCCCTCTCCCAATTGCATGCCCTTGTTTGTGATGATTGCAAACTACCCAAGCAACATGAGGACTTCACTAGCTTCATTTCAAATACTACTGCTACAATTGTTCTGCATAAGAACCCATAGGGAAGCGACCTTCTGCCCTCGGCCAATTGTAGTTTCGGGAAAGGCCACACTTTCCTCATTTATTGGTGCTGCACCTTTTTTTCTTGACGGGAACGAGTTGTGATAGAATGATATGCTATACGAAGATGCCAATGCCAAAACTATTAATGATATGCTATAAGAAGATGTACCATTCGATCGTTGGAATGAAATGAACCCTTGAAGGATATGCTATAAGAAGATATGCTATAAGGGGAAGAGAGAGAGAGAGGGGGGGTGGGGGGGTGGGGGGGGGTGGTTGGTATCTATCCCAATGCCAAAACTATTTACCATATTTTGCTAATGATATGCTATAAGAAGATGTACCATTGGATCGTTGGAATGAAATGAACCCTTGAAGGATACCCTCAACCTCTCTTTATTAGCTACTCAGCTATAAAAGTCAACTCCTAAAAGCTTGAAGAGGGCATCTTAAAAAAAAAACTTCTAATATCCCTACTCCACTAGTAACTTTACTATCGTATAGGTCAGGTCGAAAACTCTCCCAATGCTAATCGCTTATGCAGGGTTCCTAAGGAAGCCAAGACACTCCTTGGCTCAACCCCAGATCCCCGAGAATGCTCGGATCACCTTGGTCAAATACAAACAAAAATAGAAAGTCAGTCTACTAAACCGAGACAAAGCAAACCGATAAACTAACAAAGTGAGACATACCCCGAGGGGCAGGTCTGAGCCACTTCGACCAGCTCCAGCGAGCTTCTAGTCCCGATCATCTTTAGCAAGCTTTCAGTCTCAATCGTCTCCAGTGGGCTTTCAGTCTCAAACAGCTCCAGTTGGCTTTCAATCCAGCCCATCCCTAATAGGCTTTCAGTCATGACCAACTCTAGCGAGCTTCTAGTCTCGATTGTCCCCAACATGCTTTCAGTCCCGACCATCCCCAACGGGCTTTCAGTCTCGACCATCTCCAGCGGGCTTTCAGTCCCAATTAGCTCCAATAAGCTTACGGTCCCAACCATCGACAATGAGCTTTCACCCCTGACCAACATCCGTTAAGTTTTTAATCTTGGCCAATTTAAAAGGGGGCTCTTGGCCCCGATATGCCCGAGGTATATGCTAACTTTAACTCCAACACTGTAATAGAGTCCTCCTCGAAGCTCCCCCTCAAGAAACTTCACGGAGTACTTCTTCGGGGTGGAGAGAGAATTATAGGGTAAATATTGGGTTCGACAGCCCGGCCTGACCATGCTAGGATGAGGATCACGTTGACACCCACCTCGGTAATCCGTCAACCTCGACACGTCAGCCTAAGGACCATATCGGCAGCTACCTCGGTAACCCATCAGTTACGACATGTCAACCCAAGGACCATGTCGGTAGCTACCTTAGCAACCCGTCAGCCTCAACACAACAGACCGAGGGCCACATCGATCGCATAGGGGGTCGTACTCGTGATCAACGACCTCATCGAATGAGACCTCGAGAATTGGCGAAAACATCTCTACATAGAGTCATACCTACAGCTTAGCCAAAGGCATCGCACCCATTAAATACTTTGGTACAACCTCCCTCCGCTCTGTAGGTATAAATACCTCCACAGTAACCCACGTTGGGAGGACTTTTCCTGAGCAACTCCTCTCCAAAACCTCCGGGATCTTCTGATTCCCACTTTACAAGCTCTACCCATAAACTCTAACTTAGCCGTCGAAGGTATCTCGTCGGGCACCCCCCCCAACAAAGATCTTCTTGCAGGTCTGAGACGCCACTCAAAATCGACCCGATCGACTCCCGAACCCGAGGAGCCGCAACTCAATGAAGCCCAACTATCTCGCCGAGCTTCGTCGAGACTCTGGATCCTGCCAAATCGATCATACGCACACAAGTTGAACCATACCGTACTGACTCCTCGTCCATGACACTAAGTCCAGCAACACAGAGAAATATTCTATCTATATCTCAAAAACATTTCGAAATCAATTATTTTTTATTATACCATTTTGACTCAATTATTGAATTAAATATGAAATGACTACTTCAAAAAATATATCTGACCTCGACTTTTATATAAATCGGTCATAAAGAAAGCAATTGAACTAGTTGATGAAACTAGCAAACGTTCCAACCTTCCCATCAATCATGTAAAATTTTTTATCCACACATTTGAATAAAATCCGATTAATTTAGATATCACTCATGTAATCATTATGCATTGTAGTTATCATACGAAACACTCCTGATGAGGTGGGTTTCCTCCGACCTGAGGTGTCGTGGTTAGTGGACCCATTACGTTTGACGTGTAAGTTATTGTAGTGTTTCAAAATATAATTTATTGCACCGTTCCACCGTCCATTGTCCCATCATTTGTTCAATCTATCGTCCTACTAATGAGTATTCTGCCTCTCATCCTGGATGAACTCTTTTTTTACTCTCTTTTATTTCAAGAGGCAGAAGAAACGCATTACGATGTGCATTGAATCCCTAATATAATGAAACTGTTCTTTCTAAATTACTGCAGCATGTCGGTTTCACATATCCTACGTTCATTAGAAATCAAGTTTTCCAATAACAACACGCATCATCACTAAGCATCTACTTGGAATGCATCTCTTTCGATTTTGCACCAACACCAATGCATATATATATATATATATATAGCTCATCTTTCTTCGTTACAATGAGTATATTTATTATTTGTTAAGCTCAATCCAGTCCATTTTACTTTTTGGCCAACAATTGCCGTCTCTCATAGTTATCTTCTGCAATCTATCATCGCTCCTGCATCAGTCAAATTCCACCCACATTTGTTTTGACCTTTGCGTTGTCGTAATGCAAGCAGGTGCAGATTCGGTCGGAAATGGAGGCGACTAGATTCCAAGGTGGTGATTGATGATTTCCAGATGAGTAAAGTAAAAGAACAAATTCTTGAAATTTCTTCATCAAGCTGAGTGTAGAACAAATTCTTAGATCAAACTTTTAGGGTTTCAAAGATCTGATATCCTGTATCAGCTTCTCGAATTCCAAGAAGGATGAGCCTCCGGTGGAGGAGACGCTGTCTCTTGCCATCTCCGCCATCATAGCGGCGGATGTCCTTAACTCTTCTGCCCTGTTTCCCTCCATCATCTCCCTCACCATCTTCTCCACGATGTCCCTGCCGTGCATGTCCTTCATGTCCAACCCCACCCTCCACACCTCCTCGACGAACCTGCTGTTGGTCTGCTGGTCCGCGAAGAATGGCCAGCACAGCATGGGCACGCCGGCCACCAGGCTCTCCAGCGTCGAGTTCCACCCGCTGTGCGTCAGGAAGCACCCCACCGCCGGGTGTCCCAGCACCTCCTCCTGCGGTACCCACTCCACCAGGCACCCCCTCTCCCTCGTCGCTTTTTCCAGCTGCGCCGCTGTCGCTCCGGCGGCGGCGGCCCCCTCGCCCAACTCTTTTCCGTCGACCAGATCCCTCCTCACCACCCACAGGAACCGCTGCCCGCTGTTGACCAGCCCGAGCCAGAACTCGGTGAAGTCTTCCCGCGACATCACCGTGAGGCTTCCGAAGCTCACATACACCACCGACCTGCCGGGCTGCGCGTCGAGCCAGGAGATGCAGCTCCGGTCCTCCTGCCATAAGCTGGCGGAGGCCGTGCTGCGTACTTCTTCGGCATCGCTCCCTGAAGTCGATCGGTAGTAAGTCCTGAGCAGAGCATGAAGGGGGCCGATGCAGTAAGTGACGGGGCAGCGGGAGCGGATGTGCTCCAACGCGCAAGGCTCCAAGGACTCGAACGTGTTGAGTATGAGCGCTCGGGCCCGGACACTGTCGGCGGTGGCGGTGGACAGGAGCCTGAGGATGGGATCGTTGGAGTCCTTTGCATTCCTGCAGAAGATTGACAAGTCCCTCCGGCGGAGGAAGCCATTCATGCCCGGCACGTTCCTTATCGGCACGTCGAGATCAGCATCGTCTGTGGCCACGTAACCCACCATGTAACGCAACTATCAGGTGATCAAGGTGTGTAGTGTATCGTAGTTATACCTGGAAAAGGGAGCTCCCCAGTTCGGAGCAGCTCCGGGATGCACAAGTAGGACGAAATGCTGCAGGCGCTGACCGTGCGGAAGAACATGGCGGGGACTCCCACCTCGCTCGCGATGTCGACCGCAAAGGTCATGATCCCATCGGCTATCACGCACGTCAGGGCCGGCCATCCTCCGTGACCCTCGCCATCTCGGCGCTGGAGGTTGAGCAGGAGATCCTTGTAAGGGCCCACGGACCGCGTTTGCAGCGATTCCACCAGATCCAGCAGGCGCGACGCGGATCGGGGGCGCTCGTCCTCGAGTCCGTCGGCGATCGAGCGGAAGCGGAATCTGGGACTTCGGACCAGCCGCGCATAGGGGACGGAGTGTTGAGCGAGCAGGCCGAGGTTGTGGTCGGTGTTGAGGAAGGTGACGTGAAGGCCGGCCAGCGAGAGCAGCTCGGCCAGCTTCAGCATGGAGTTGACATGGCCCTGCAGCGGGAACGGGAACACCAGTACGTGATCCGCCATGCTCCCCTTCTCAGCCCCTTCCTGTTGGAGTTGAAGCAATAAGGCCTCCTTCCATCTCCTTGAATAAATGGATGGCAAGCAAATCAAAATGGAACTCACAACCTGTGACTGTGGATGGACAGCTACAATTAGATCAAAATGGACCACTGAATTGGGATGTTCGCTTTAATGACACACGAGTGGTGGCATCATTTGTATTAAATTTGTACAGGTTAGTGTTAGAAAGAGAATAATATTTGACAACCACCTCAAAATCAACGTGGCACACAAGAGTAGACATGGCATCATCCGAAACAAACAGATCGATCGCCTTAAGCATCATTGCCCATCAATGATATGTGCACAATCGACCCCTTATAATATGTATATATGATCGACTCGCTCAAGGGATCTAAACTAAGACACTCAAACTCCCTCTTATATTAACTTAAGCTTCGAAGAGATCTAGTCATGAAACCCCCACCTGACATCAACCTATTATGCAAGAACTCGACGCTGAAGGCGATCCTAACACCACCTTGAGTCGACCTAGGAGACACCAGTCCCATCTCTCTCTCTCTCTCTCTCTCTCTCCATTCTTCTCTCCCTTCGAGCATCTAAGTAGACACTCTCGCGCGATCAAAACCAAACCACGTCGTATCGACCCCCAGAACACGATATAAAGATAATAATATTTTTTGTGCTAGAGGGAGGACCCAATGTCGCAAGAGCGTTTGCCACTGAGCAACCTTAATGAACGCCCTGCCGAGGAGGAGCCCACTACTCACTTTGCTTTATGCCTCAGAGGGAAACTGCTCGCTATCTTGCAGATGGACGAGAATGCCTCGGCTTAGACTCCAGGATGTTAATGGTACTTATTCAATGATCATGGGTTCTCACCTCTCGGGGTCGACACGAGATAACTAGTGGTGCACACCTCCTAAGCTTCACCCATTAGGTACAGGCATTGGCGGGGATGATGCAAATCATTGCGCGCCTCATCTCTTAGTTAACCCAGTAGGCAACCCCTCCCCCATAGTCATCGCCTGCGATCCTACCCGCTTCCATTCTCGTAGTGCATGATGCCACCTTAGTTGGCCAACCATCTCTAGCTTCTGATACCAACCCTCTAACTAGGGGGCATACGAGAGACACGAGGCCGATGGCAGCGCATAGTGCCCCCCTATCCCTATGCAATACCTCGACCTTTCTCCAAGTGAACACCTCGTTGTTCAACTCAATAGGTGACTCATTGTGGGACCAACTGTAACTGGTACATAAGCGTCTTGACGAGGTCAAGAGGGAATTTCATAAGTCCAATGAGGAGCACATAGAAAACACCTCGACAGGATCCCCTTCGTCCAAGAAATTCAAAACAAGCCCATCCCACCCTACAAGAGTCATGCAAGTCAATCACGTGAGTAATGATATGTGTGATACACTATACATTCTTTATTATTATTAATTTTTATTTTATTTTATTATTATTATTTTATATTATATGATTAATATATTGTGATATCTTTAGATATATGTAATGAAAATTGGATCATGATGAGATTATTATAATGAGACCAATTCGACTTTAAACACAAATCCTAAATTATCCTGGTCATAGATTTCTCAAGATGAATATCAAAATAACAAGATAAATCAATATGTTATATGTCCAACCATATAATAGAGGCAGCTGGTCTCATGACTGCTTGTGTGGAGACGCTAGGGATATAGTGCAAGTACTCGTTGGAGAATGAGTTCACTGATTGATGGATGGTTAATAATACCCCATTGTCAAATAGTTATTTGTAGTCACAATTGTATATATGATTCTTAGACTTGATACACGAATGATGTATTTTTTGAGTAATTTATTCTTAATATCAGACTTATGGATCGGAAAGTTTCAAATCTGGTACAATCCATTATTGGAAATGATGACCAACCTTACGAGTAATTGAGTGTCAATACAGGATCATCCACTCGGTATCACAAGAGGAATATCTCATGTGTTCTTGCTTAGGCAAATTCCTAGCTATAGTCATTTAGATTAAGAGATGAGTTCTCCGGGAGAATCCGATTAGGGTGAAACTCGGATAGATTTCGTATGGGCCTGATAGTACCATACCCAATATGTGGTCTCTAGAATATTAGATGAATGAGAGACTATAAATATGCCATAACTAAGGGTAGACAGATCCAATGGATTAGATTTTCCTGTATCATCTAAGGACTATGGTCTAGTGGGCTAGTACATCGATAGTTGATGAATTAAGTGAATTATTATGAGATTATAATTCACTGAGTCAGGAGGAGTTCTGACAAGTGCAACTCAGGGCCAGCTCGGTATTGGGCCTAGAGGGTCACACACATATAGCGGATGACACCACAAATAGAAGATTGTATATGTGATATCCAATAAGTCTTTATATTATTAGATCTATTGGGTGAAACCCAATAAGAGTTTAGAGTAAATATTTGGACAAATAGCCAATTTTCATTAAGCTATCGATAATTGGATGGAGATCCAATGTCCAATATATAAGGTAATTAGAATAAGATCTAATACCCAATATGATAGGATTCATTAAGGTTAACTTGATATAGCTCTCTATAAATAGGAGAGGAGCCAAAGGGTCATGGGCTAGACCTTTTGGCCACCCACCTCTTATTCTCCTTCGTCCCTTTCCTCTTTTGCTAGCAGCCCTATTTGAGTGTGAGAAAAGCAAGAAGGACCAGACCCTTCTTGAATTTATTATAGCCTTGTGGTGTGCAAAAGTGAGGAAAGATAGTGCTGCAAGAGGAGGTGCATTACCGTTTTATCCATCATGTGAAACGATGCTAAAAAGTAGTTCACAAGAGTCCCTTCATCCATAGACTTAGATCTACATTCTTGAGGAAATGCGAGTTCCCTTAGGTGAGATCGTCCCACTTCTCCATGCGATTTTTATCATTTTTTGAGTTTTTTACTCGCAATCATCGCAAGAAGATTAGATATGATTCTTTTGATAAATCTATTTATTTTTTATTTTTTTGTTGCGTATGTGATATTCCCCAAGGTTTTCTAACATACCCAACTTCTATCTCTCGGTGCTGGAGGCTTATGATGATGACTCTGATCTAGTGGAGCATGTCACCACCTTTCGGGCCTAGATGACCCTGTATGATACATCTAATGTCCTAATGTATCTGGTGTTTCCTACCACCCTTCGAGGCTCGGCTCGAGTGTGGCACAACTTGATCTCATCTTGATGATTCATTTCGATCTACAGTACAAATGAGAAATAATAGTAAGATTCAAGTGGAATAAAAATGAATAATTATTGTATACATCAAATATGATAAAAAACTTAATGATGTGATATTTATTCTTGGTTTAAAATAAGATTTAGTATAATACAATCGATGAGAAAAGGATATTATGCTATTTTTTATTAAAAAAATACTTGATTTAGATAAAAAATTAAAAATTGATAGAAACTGTGTGAATGATAAAAAAAATAAGTTGTTTTCATTATTATTTTCATATTTTTTCACTACTAATGCTATTGATAAATCCACGTTATGACAAAAAATTATAATCAAGTTTTGTTGGTATATGCAAACTATCTCATATGATGGTTATAAGATAAAACTATAGTTGATGAGACACATGCATAGGAAAAGGATGAGGCCCTAAACTCCATTGATAACAATAAATGTATGGTGAGTATAGAAATTTTTGAAGATGTAAAAAAAGCTAAGAAAAAAAAAGAGAAAGCATCAGCATCCAAAAGGATTCGATCCTACAAATATAGATCCTCCATCAGATCATCAGGGATGATTACCAAATAAAAAAAGTCAAGTTATATAAAAAAAAGGATAAACAAAGTTAGGTTAAGAGTTTTCAAGAATTTATGAATGGAGAGAAGCATAAGATAATTACTGTAGCATCGAACATCATTTTACAATTATTTTCATAAAAATACTTTTGCAAAAGAAAAATAAGACAACTATAAATTACAACAATTTGAATTAAGGGTGAGTGCTAAGGATAATTCAAATATTTAAAATTAGATAAAATAAAAAAAAAATAAAAAAATTAGATTAAATGAGGATGGTATTTATTATGATATGATAGATTTTTTAATATTTGATGTATTCCGTCTTTTATTAATATAAATAAGTATTTTTTTGATCAATCCAAATCACTGCATATTAAAAATACTTAAGGTTTCCAATACTATTTTTTTTTTCTTCAGTTCTGGAGAAAAGCCAAGACATAGCGACTCCCACCTCTCTCGCGACGTCGGCCGCGAACGTCATGAACCCATCGGCTATCACGCACGTCAGGGCCGGCCATCCTCCGTGACCCTCGCCACCCCGGCGCAAAAGATCGAGCCGGAGATCCTTATATGAGCCCGCCGACCGCGCTCGTAGCGACACCATCAGATCCAGCACGGATCGTCGGCGTTCGTCCTCGAATCCGTCGGGGATCGAGCGGAAGCAGAATCTGCGTCTCCGGACCATGCAGCCGCGCGTCGGCGACGGAGTGGCGAGCCATCAGGCGGTGGTTGCGTCGGTGTTGATCAAGGTGATGTCAAGGCCGGCCAGCGAGAGTAGCTCGGCCAGCTTCAGCATGGAGTTGACACGGCCCTCACCGGGAACGGGAACACCAGTACGTGATTCGCCACATGCTCCTCCCCTTCTCAACCCCTTCCTGCTGGATTAGGTGCAATAATTCCTCCTTCCCATCTCCTCTATGCATAGATGTATCGCTAACAATCAAAATGGAGTCTCAATGGCAACAGTGTTGGTGGTGGCTGCATTTTAACAATAATTCTGGTTGGTGGATCGCACCAGATGACCAGAGGTAATCAGACAACATATACGACAGCATCACCCAATTAACGAAGACAGCTCGAACAATAACAGTTAAAGAGACGTACAGAAAAAAGAAATAATAAAAAATGTTTAATTACCTCTTGCATCAAATTTCTAGTGCCCACCACGATTCCATGAATCAACAAAATAGGATACGAACGACACGAACAAAAAAGGAGCGATGAAAGCAGCGACGGACGTACCCGATGATTGATCCCGTGGCATAACCGTGAATATGACCATGTCTTTATCTCGAATTGGCTGGTGGAGTCCGACCACCATCCGCGGAGCCCAACGAGTGTCGGCACTCATCCACTGGCTGATGAGGGCGGGCCCCACGCCATCGGGCAATCCGAGCTGGCTGATCCAACATCCCCCGTTGCGCCACTTGCACCGAAAGGCAAACAGTCCAACAATTCTGACTACGTATCGTTGATCGCTGCAGTAACAAAACCGACACCGCAAGTACATGGAGTCGAGGTGCTCACGGGTGGAGCTCGGCCCCGCCCTCGGCCTCTTCCTCGTCCCCTCGCGCCGAGCCATCGTTTGCCAATCAGTAGCAGTACGAACGAATCCTTTTCCCGATCGCTTGCTCGATGGAGAAGCGCGATTCTTCTCCCCCACCGACCGACCGCGTCGTCTTCTGTTCGTGCGCACAGTGAGCTCCTCTTCTTTTCTCAGGTCCCCTCAGCTACTCTGGGCTTGTGTTGTTTGCGGATTGCCTATTGCGCAGCCGAGGAAGGCAGAGTCACGGCTCCCTTTTTGTTATTTCCTCGTTGTCCGGCCATTCCTCCACGGTGCGTCTCTTATATCAGTTCTTTCTTGTTCCTTGCATCTTATTCATGCGTTGCACAAATATTTCCATGATCTTGCTCTACATCAAAAACCCCAATCCACGTTGCTGGCAATTAATGGACGCATTTATCCAAGCTTTTTCCATTCGGCGGGCATCACAACGCAAGCTTATCCCTGTGTTTCCCAGAGTAACTAGGAACTCCAACTTGCAAGATGGGAAGCAAATGCCACAGGGAGGGAGGTGATAGCATTCACGCAAAGGCTTCGAAAGTTGGAGTTCTTGAATGGGGATTGCTCGAGAGATGGAAGTACCATCAGAAATGTGTGGCTCCTGGGGGAACCAAAAGATCAAACTCTGTCAACTACAGATCCCCGGTGCTGCATACTTTTGGGTCGTCTTCCCAGTGTACTGGAAGCACATGCAGATCTCCTTCTAAACGAGAAGAATTTGCTTCTGTGGATTACAAAACGAAAGAGATTGTTGTATCTCGACATCTCACGAGCTTTCATGATGCAGATAGTACAGATATGAAGTCCGTGCGCTCTGATGTGTGCTTCAATATGGACTCTGCAACTTTACATCCACCTTCCACCATCATTAATGGTCAAACCTCAGCTCCTGGAGCAAAAGTCACAGAGACTCAAGCCCGTCGACCTGGAAATGCAGAGAAGCTCCAAGGCTATCGTCACGATCTAGATTTCGAGGGCAACTGGCAGCAGCTATGTCATGATACTAATAATTTGTGGCATCATCTTCAAGCCGGTGATCAGATCAGACGAAATAGTTTCGAGTCATATTTCGATGATGCCAAAAGCTTGTCACTTTGCCATCTTGACAACGCTAAGGACATCAAGGGATCTCCCCATATTGATACGCTCAATACTTTTCGACCAGAAACTGAAATCTCTACCAAGAAATCAATCGAGAAAGGAAAAGAATCGTCCAATCATCAGTCAAGTGTCAGGCCAACATGGATGATTCGAAGTGCTAGCTTAAGGGATGGTTCCTCTGCACCAGTACTGCTGAGACCATTTGATGGCAGCAAGGAAGCGTCAAGTAGGCGTAGTCCACTGAGGAGGATGTTTGACACTTTGCTGAAGCCAAAGAACCTAAGTGACAAGGGTGGAAATCTGACATATGAAGAACCTGATGATAAAACCAGACACGCTCTTCTCCAACTTGCTTGGGAAAATGGGCAGCCTATGTTTATGTTCTCATCCACGTACAGTGATGTTCTTGCAGCCATGTTGACACAGCAGAGCGAAACAGAGAAGGATGATTTGGAATGCATTTACACAATATACTGCATTCAACAACGTGAGAAGAAATCAGGAGCTTGGATCGGATTGGGAAGGAAGAACTGGAAGCATCAGCTGGTATCTGATGCCATTGGCAGGATGAACGTTTTCAGATCGAGAAACTATGATGCCAAAAGTCATCATGTCACAAGAGAGTTTGTGTTGCTTGGTGTTGAACCAACACCACCATCTCATGGGCCTGTTGATTTCTCATTGAACAGCGAGCTGGCTGCCATTGTTGTCGATGTTCCAGAAGAAATGGCAGAAGATAATACAGTAATTGTCCTTCCTGGTGGAACTCATGGCTCTTCGACTGATGGCAAACCGCCATCTTTGATCGAGAGATGGAGATCAGGAGGAGTATGCGACTGCGGAGGTTGGGATGAGGGTTGCAGGCTGACTGTTCTAAGCAAAAGCTTCCTTCAGGTATCCTTTAATTCCTTTCTTGCATCAAAGCAGCTCATCCTTGTCTAACGGGACTATATATGATGCCTCAGGGAGATGGATCGCGGGCAAATGGACATGTCTTCCGAATGGTTTCTTTGAAGGATAGGCTGTATAGAGTCGAGTTTGGGACGTCCATCGCTTGGCTTCAGGCTTTCGCAATAGGTTTAGCGATCATTCAAGGTAAGAATCCCACCAATAACTCCGGCGAGCCAAAAGGGTTGCTGGAACGAACGGTCAAGCGTCGGAACGCCGGGAAGACTGAAGGAATGGTCCAAGGGGCGTCTCCTACGAGCTATATACCGTATTGTCCACCACCTCGTTCGCCTGTTGGAAGAGCTTAGTTGCATCTGCAACATTAGAAGAGCTCTGCCTTGCCCTGTGATCCTATCTCGCATGGATTTGACGCTTGCTAATATGTGATGGAAGCTTACCGCTGCTGTACATGGAGGTTGGAGTGTAGTCATGTGTACACAGATGCATGAACAGATTGAGAGAAGAGAAGAAATGAAGTTTCCTTTTTTTTCTTTGCGGAAAAGAGAAACCGTTAAAAACACGAAGAGAAGCACAAATTTACAGCAACGTAACACAGAAATATATTAGGGGAAAACTTATTGAAATCAAAAGTATAGAGGGTATGATCTATGCGGTTGAATATTTTTTGACTATACATATATATATATATATATATAGTCAAAAACTAAAACCTGCAGGGAATGTCCCAACTCTTTATCTTTACTTGGATTAATCCGAAGAAATCGACGTTGGATAAATAAGAGATCTGATTGTTTCATCTCCCAAGGCAAACAAGTAAAAACCATATCCCGTCATGTCTTCCGTGGCATCGTCGCATCAATATTAGTAGCCGCCTCCGCCGTCCAAGCATGTTCCTTGGTCATGGAGTTGACCTTTTCGGGACCAAGGCGCATAGTAAACTGCAGCCATGTCATTGAATTCTTCGAGGAGGCAAAGGTGAAATGTTTCGATATCCGAAGTCAAATATACAGGGAAGAAGGGAACTGGCACCGCAGATTTCCAATGCGCCTTTCGTGATCTCCGATTCCTTCACCAAAATAGCCAACCCAACCACGAGCTCTGAGCTGAGACAATGCCCAGAGCTCCCGCCACCACCACCGTCTTCGAGGACCAATGCACATGCTGTCTGACTCACACCACCTGCTTCCTCGGGGCAGCTCTCTGCTCGTCTTTCTTACCTTGTGGGATATTTTGACCATTCAACGCCGCAGACTGCGGAGGGGGGCGGGCGGTCAACGGGCACATCGGAACTCGCCCTCGGTGGCGGTGGGCAACGGCAGCAGAGCGCAGCCTCCTCGCGTGAACCACTGACATCAGCCGTCGGAAGTAAGCGAGCAGGCGGTCGCCCAGAGTTCTTGGGAGTCCGAACGGAGCGGCCTCCCTCCGCTTCCGTAGCCGCCGCTGCCGCCTCCGTATCTCCGACGCCCAAATCCATTCCCTCTCACACACACCCAAAAGGAACACAAATCCAAACCTGCACTCGGGAGGACTCAATATAACATATGAAATCCTAGGGAATAATTTGGTAGTGTTGAACGTGGCCACTCGTTCTCACTTCCAGCGATGCAACGAGTCGAGTCGCAGTGGGTGGGACGAGGTGACAACGAATCTGATCTGGACTCTGCTCACGTCTCACTCGTTAGGTGGGGCCACGCTTGTACCCACCCGCTGTTTCATGTGCACCTGAAGTCGTTTCATTCGGTGTCGTGATTTGCTTAACACTTAATTCGATTTAAAAGATAAAAGAATCCACTTACAATCTTTTGGATTCAAAATGAAATAAATAAATAAAAAGGAGATGCGGGAGGACGGACGAGGCGGCCGCAGTCTGTTCTTGGCCGTGCGAGACGTTCCTTCTTCTCGCCCGTCTTCTTTACCTTCCTCCCTCGTCTCCGACTCGTCCCTTGTTTGGGTTCGGGTCTCCCTGTCGTCCCCTTAATGTTCTTTCTCTTCTTCTCCTTCGATCGGTCGCCGCCGGCTGCAACATGTAACGAACCTTCCGGCCGTAGGCGGAGGGCCGCGTGAAGACCGCGTTGCCTAACAAAAGAAGGGGAGCAGGGGAAGAGGGGAAGAAGGCCCACGAAACCCGACTGTGTCACTCACTGACGTCCGCAATCTCATTTCTATTCTGCTTTTTGTTCCCAACAACAAAGTCGTATGTCTCTCTAATTCTGCATGCGTGCGTAAGGAGGAATGTTTCTTGTTGTGGAAGAAATGAAAGGGTGATTTGTTTTCGTTCGTTTCAACGGTTTTCTGGTGTTAGATCGAATTCACGATCGGGGTTTTGGGCAATCGCCAGCCAGGCTTTGGTCTCTGATCGGTGAAAGAAGGCCGACGCACGGTGGGGTTTCGATTTCTGGAAGAATTAGAGGGGTCATGCGGAGAACGAAGCAGGTCGGTTGCTGAAAGAGTATGGGAGTGGTTGGACCTCCGGTTTCCAGTCATGACCGTCTACATTGCTCGCGAGGCTTCCAAGGTACCCCTATTCCGTCACAGAATTAATCTGTTTTGCTCCATCTTTCTATTTGCTTTTGCTCTTTTCCCCCTCTTCTTTTTATTGTTCTTCTTCGTCTTTTATTCAGAACATCTCTCAGAGTTTTTCTCTGTTTGTATTATGGATTTCTGTCTGCAGCTATGGAGGAAGGTTTGCGTGGAGACGTCTGTGGAGCTTCAACTTCTTGCGGAGAAATGGAAGCTTCTGTTCGCAGGACTCATGTTCCAGGTGTTCATTTTGTCCCCCTTCTTCAAGTACCTCAAATGGATCTCTGAACAACTGCTCTAATAGAATTTCTTTGGAATTCAGATGAGTTCTTGATTTTTTTTTTTTTTACCGGACATTCTTTCTGAGAGTTTCCTTCATTAGGCATTTCTTTTATGTGTTGGTGTTGAATGGGAATCAGTTCTGGTGCCTTTACGCGTAAAACATTTGTCATCGCATATTGTGCTTAGCTGTTTCTTGGTCGCTCCTTTTGGCAAGCTGAGTGCAGTAATCTGAGAAACTTATCATGGCCTGAAAATGTCTGGGTTGCTTTCTCTCAGACTTTTGCCTTGTCAATTATTTTAGAAAGCTTGTCATTAATCAACTTTCACTTTCGATATCTCCACCGTTGGTGATCTTAGAGTTCTATGGGGGTCTGATTGACAGACTAGAATGACCTTGGAATAGATACATTGACATTTAACCGAGTCAACAATTACTTCTGTTGCTTCAGAACTGAAGCTATGTTAGAGTTATAACTTCATATTCTCTGATTCTTTAGTTAGATCCTTCATCCAAATGGTGTTTTTATCATTTGGATTTTGGATGCTTTAGGTTACTTATATAATGATTATGAAGGATCATCCGTTCACTCTTTTATGACCATAGGACTAAAGTTGCAATCAAAGTTTACTTGGGTTGGAGTATTCAGTATATCAATTCACTAGCATATCATACTTGAGCAATATGTTCCATTTCATTTTAGATATAGCCTTCATAATGTTGTTATTGATAAAATGTTTCTTTGAATATGCATGATAATTAGCTGTTGGAGGTGTTCGCCAATTTGATTTCTGCTGTAGAATACTGTCTCCTACATGGAAGAAGTTCATGCAAATTTCTGGCAGCATTTACAGCAATTGTCTCATCCCTATGAATGCTATTTTTTTCCTAAGCGATTTTCTTGAATTTTGAATCAAACTGGAAGTTATTTATATGTCTACAAATTCAACGAAAGATGTATATTGTTAAAAATCCTTTTGTTCCGTAGCAATCTTTTCTATTGTCATCTTGTTGTATATTGTTAATGGTTGCATTTCATCTAGGCCTGTCGGATTGGTTTCTTGATGGTCTGTAAATGTTACAAGAGATATTTTTTGGAGTTATGTTTTTATTCTTGATTATCTTACCGCTGTTCTGCTTAAAATCTTGTGTGTTTGTTTATCTGTGTTTTTGATGGTCATCACACAGGGTTAGTATTAGATGACTCTTCTATACGGATTAGGCTGGTGAATCATTCAATGATTATTGCTTTTCTTGTTGTAGTATGTACATGGGTTGGCTGCGCGAGGAGTTCATTATCTACATCGACCTGGACCAACTCTTCAAGATCTTGGGTATATGATTCTTCCGGTATGTCCTAGTGCTGTGCTTAATTAAGTACAATTCTGCACAAAAATGAATGAAGTGATATCATAGTTGTACTGATGCTTCTGTATTTCTAGGAACTTGGAAGAGAAAGAGGCTACATCAGTGAGAGTCTATTCACCTCTGTGTTTTTGTCCTTTGTACTGGTATACCATTGTCCTTTTATTTATTTATGTGTTCTCTTGTAAGTTTCTACACCCACAGTTCTGTTTTTAAATGGGAAAAGAACTATACTTACAAGGTACATTTATTTTTTGAAAGAAATGCAAAAAATTGCAAAAACTCTAATATGAAACATGTTGAGAACTTATGTCAGAAGATTTCTTCATCACAGAGACAATTCAATGTCACTTTAGTTGACTGTCCTGGCCTCTTTATGTTGCTGTGTGTTCACTTCTATTGTTTGTTCTCATCGTGCAACCTTTTTTAATTATTCCTTTAACCTTGGTTTTTATCTTTGTGTTGTTCCTCTTGATGTTAGTCAGCTAGCATTTATTATATAAGCATGAGGTCTAAAGGCATCACCATTGCACGTAGTATATGTTGCAACCATTTCTTTTCTCATGTGTACCTCACTCTTTGATATCTCTTCCCGTCTTCCTCTTCTTTTATGCGTGCACACATTTTTATGCACACAAATATATGGTCAGGTGCCTTCTCGAGGGGTCTTTCTTTTTAAGCTTGTACATTATACTGCATACCTTCACTGCCACGATAGGCACCATATATTTATTTAGTTATTGATGATTATGCCCTGTTATTGTTATTATTGCAGTGGACATTTCATCCCTTTGTTTATCATAGCAAGCGCTTCTACACTGTTCTGCTGTGGCGGAGAATTTTGGCATTTCTAGTTGTAAGACTGTTTATTTCCCTTCTCCTTGGTCATTCTGTTATTTAATGCTTTCTAATTGTAAGTTTGATATTTGCTCTCTTTGGCCATTCTGTATCTTATGTGGTTTTTCAGGCTTCTCAACTGTTGAGGATCATTACATTCTATTCTACTCAACTTCCTGGTCCTAACTATCACTGCCATGAGGTTTTATCTGCATGAAATGGATTCAGTTATTAGAATCATTTTGCCACTAAAATAGTTCTCTAGTCTATAAACATCACTGATAATTTATTTTTTCCATTTAATTTAGGGCTCGAAGCTTGCCAGACTGCCCCCACCAGGGAGTATAACTGAAGTGCTTCTAATTAACTGTGTGATCCTCTCTCTGGTATTTATCCTGGCAGTCAAATTTCCTATTTAGTGTATAATTTTGCTTCTCTTGCTTGCAGTTCCTCATGGAGTCATATATGGTTGTGGTGATCTGATATTTTCGTCCCATATGATATTCACACTGGTTTTCGTGCTTACGTACCATAAATATGGCTCTAAAAGGTTCACCCTTGGCATTTAATTATGCTCATGGACTTGATGTATTTAGAAAAGCAGCTATGCAACTTTCACTTGTTTTCTAAAAGTCTGCTTAATTTGAAGTCACTTTTGCAGGCTCGTTAAGCTTCTTGCTTGGGTTATTGCTATTATTCAGAGTCTTCTTATAGTAGCTTCCCGCAAGCACTACACAGTAGATGTAGTAGTTGCATGGTGTGGTGTTTTTCTTTCAAATTAGCATTATAGTTTTTTATAGTATTATAGTAGGACAACTGGCTTATATTTTTGACTTTTATGCTTGCAGGTATACTGTAAATTTGGTGGTATTCTTCATTGACAAGAAACTACCAGGTGTCCTCTTTTTTTAGTTCAGTGACTATCTATCATATTCAAGATTGCTTCATATTAAAGATTTGATTGCATGAAAATTTTTAATATTGTATGTGACAGAAATGCCCGATCGCTCTACTGGATCTCAGCCGATGCTACCATTAAACGTTAAGGAGAAAGATGGAAAAACCAGAGGAGAGACTCTCAAGTTATTGAATGGAAATTCTGTGGATTCTGCCGATTGGGTATAACACTTGACTAATGTACTGCTTTCCTAACCGACCATCGTTTAGTTCTAGTATGTTATGTACTCAACTGATAATATGCCACTTTATTAGCAAAGCCTGTGACAATTAGGTGACATAGACCGGATCTACTAGATAGATATGAAATGCTAATAAATAGAATGAAGCTGGAAAACTGTGATCTTGTTTGTTGCCACAATAATTAGTACTAGAATTCTAGAACTCGTGACTGTGGAATCAGTTTATGTAGAGGAAACATTATATTAATTCTGTTCAAGCATTGAATGCACACTACAGCATAGATAAGTTTAATATTCCTAGTAAGTAATTTGCCACTGCCTATGCCTTTCTTTTTCTTGGTTTCCTATAATGACTCAACGATTAATCAATTATGACCTTAGAACAGCCTGTTTTGCTTGGTTTCTTTTTACAAGTCTTTCCCCATTTTTCCTCCAAATGTTCTTGTTAATAAGTGCAAAACGTCTTTGGTCGTTTCCAAACAGAGACAGAGGATGCAAGTGAATGGCACACATGGAGACGATGGGAACCATGTCCATTCTGAATCTGCTGTGAATGGGGTAAATAGATGATCTTGGACAACATTGTTTTCCTCGATGATGTTCCGCAGAAGGGAATACGAAAAATGGATGGTGCCTCTACTCTCTTTGAATTAAAGCACTCTACCGGGGAAGTGCTACATCATGGTCTCGTTGTCGTATGTGTTGACTGAATGGGCGTGGATGGATGGATGGATGGATGGATGGTTCTATTTGTGCAAGAAACTGAAATTTGTCTTGGGGAGGGATCCTTGAATCATAACACGTCCATATGTATCATTTTCTTCAACGATTCTTTACCAGGCAGCAAAATGGAATCTTTATTCTCCTCCTTATTAAGTTTCAGGCATTTATAAACCAAAGAAGAATTATATATATATATATATATATGTGTGTGTGTGTGTGTGTGTGTGTGATTCATCAAAGAGGAAAATAAATAGAGACGAGATAGGAAAAAGACTCTGCCGAGAATTGAGGAAATCGAGTGTCATATATTAGGTCTAATCGAAGTTAGGTTTTTCTATTATGATCATCCTGCCCGATTTGACTTGGATTCTATTATAAAGGGGGGAAAAAAGTCAACATGCAGGAAACAATGAGAAATAATACATCATCATAATGGATTGACAATCCACCCAATTCTAAACGGCCTTATTATATATATTACGATCATGTATAACGCATCAATTATCATGTCTCTTGTAACGTTCTGCCAATAGAACAGTAATGGAACTCATTCACCCGAAGACAGGGACGAGATAAACAAACGTACAAGTAAGAAAAATGAAGTATGGTTTCATTTTTATTTCATGTATGAAAAGTATATGAGGCTACAAATCCTATATAATCATATCACCGAAAAATAGCAGATCCACACACTTCCTATCAACCAACGATTCCCCTCGAACAGACTTCTACTTCTCATATCCAACCACGTAGTTAAAAATGGGGAACCCCCCAACGAAGGACACTAAATACTCAGGGCGACACAGGAGGTGGAGCCACAGGGCCAGGTGCTGCTCCAGAGCTGAGAATCTGCGCCATGGAACGCCGAGGATTCGCTCGCTGAGCCTCGCACAGATCCGGCAGGAAAACACCTGCAACGTTCGTCAAAACATGAGGTTTTGCTCAAGGAAATGATCTGTGACATGCCATCAGGGGGTCACGTAGACTTATCATACCTTCTCCGGCGGCGAGATTGAAGTAGAGGTCGACGATGTTGGGGCAGTTGCGATAGCACCGGGAAGAGCAGAGCTTCTGGGCTAAGTCGGACTCCATGAGGGAGTCGGAGGAGATGCCGACGGAGTCGCGGCTGACGCCGCAGGCCCGCACGCACTCGTCCGTCTCGATCCAGTCCGACATCCGCTCCACCACCGCCTCCGACGTCCTGCACTGGTACTCGGTGCGCCCACCCTCGTTCAGGGTGCTCTCCAGCAGGCACCGCTTCGACGTGGAGGAGATGGCGAAGGCGCACACCTCCCGCGGCAGCTCCTCGCAGATCACTCCCGCTGAAAGGAAACACCGACGTCGTTAACTCGTCCCTGACATGCAAGAGACAAAGAGAATGAAGGGGAAGTCATTACCTGAAGCGGCCGGGAAGAGAAAGAGGTACTGCAAGAGAAGAAGCGCCAAGGCCATCATCTTGCAAGACGCTGGAGAAGACATGGACGAGATGGGGTGGAATGGCCTTTATAACAAGGAAACCTCGTCAAGATTAGAGCCCGGTATTGTGGGTAGGCCGGGTGGCTGAGAGAAGGGGATGGATCAAGCAGAGCACGGTGAGGGGAGAGAGAGTAGGAGGAGGAGTCCTCTATATAAAGAGGAAAGAGAGAAAGAGTGACATCGAGGCGACGACTGTGTTTAGGCGAACGTTGACTCTCTTTTGGTGTATGACTTCCTTTCCAAGCCTTGCCTGCCCTTCTTCTTCCTTTCCTCCGCCGCATAGCGCGTCTCTCGTTGGCATTTGCAGAAGCCAGACAGGTAACGTGAAGGAATTGAAGCCTAACACACATTACATTATAGATTAGAGATCAAGAGAGTGTGAACCACGTTTATGGATTTCATTTTCTTCTTCCACCCTCATCTTTTTCTTTGGTCTTGCATTTTGTTCTCTCTCTCTTTTTTTTTTTTTTGACCTTTATTTTCTGATTTGAAAAATAATTGTCGAGGTCTAATGCTCTAGAAACGTTGATGGTGGACTTATCAATGATGTCTCCTCGGTCATGGAACACATGTGTAAGAGTATTGAGATGACGAAGAAGGTGACTCAGGTGCTCGCCTAACAATCAATCTACACAAAGACAGGAGCTAGATAGAGTGTTCTACCTAATCTTTTCGATACTTTAAGTTAATACTAAGATAAAAAAAGCATAAAGTCATGGATAAACAGTAACTATGCTCGATAGCAATAAATTAGTAGGTAGACTACACTTAAAAAGGAATATTCTAAGATATGAAGAGAATGTTATCTTTTGGGTTTATTGTTATCACTGTATTTAGGTAGCTGTCACGTTGTTTGGGTTCATATTAATTATTTATCTTTGTCAGTGTCTTTACGGGTTGAGAGATGAATTAATCATATTAATTATTTGTCATTCTCATGACGATTGTGAAAGAAAACATTCGTGTATTCTAAAAAGGTGGCTTTCCAACCTCCTTTTAGTCTCAAGTCATAAAGACCAAAAGCATGCAAGTCTTTAAATTTAATTAATATGGTTGATGAAAAACATGGAGAGTTAACATTAAAGTGAGACAATCATTAGGACTAATATTTTTGTTGAATTAAGAAATAGATTATGAAAAGAATAAATATTTATACAAGTTTTGTGGGAAAGAGTCAATCATTCAAATCAAACAAAGAAATTTATGTTTGAATATCAAAACATAGATTGACTGAAAATATAAAAAAAAGGAAAGTTGAAAGAGAGTGGAGGAAACTTTGGAGAAGTCATACGTTGGTGGTGTGGAATACTGTGGCGAAGGAAGTAAATAACAAAACACGAAGACTTGATGATGGCGGCTGACCGCGTTACGTTCGCGTTGAGCTGCGATTGCAGGGAAGCTTCGGAAGCGTGAAAGAGACGCCGATGGAAGCTTGCCAATCTTTCCTACCAACGATTCTTAATTTCCAAATTGCAGTAGAGACCCACTTCTCTCTTCTCCGTCTTTTACGGCTTTGTGGATCGCACACGTCTTCCCAAGTCATGCATACATTCTTTACTATCAAAAAATAATTCAAAAAAATTGAAAGAGTCAAACGATGATGCATTTTGAGATTCATCAATAACCTGTGAAATTTATGCGTAAGATGAGGATTAATAAGAACACTACCAATCTCATATTTGTAAGACTCGAGAGACTCGGATAGTATATTATTGGGTTTGATGAGTTTTAATTTTTTTTAATTAAATTGGTATATAAGCTTGATTTGCAAGCGAGTCATTCATTACCTTCTCATCGTTTCAAGTCAAAAGAGCTTTATTTCTTCTAGAATGACTTTATCACATCACGTATACACAAAGCTATTATTGAGAGAGTCCATACACACCCGTGAGTCCTCCACCGTGTCATGTGGATCCGTACAACGAGATTCTAGTACCCGTGAGTCACGAGCATGAGAGTCGCTCCACGTCTCAGGTCGATGTGTGTGGATGCTCCGATTGTGACTTCGATGCGAGTCTTTCTAACCTCGCTAGATTGTTCCTGCAAGAGAAGACCTCCCATGTGATGGGTTCCTGGGGTGGTCCCATCGACGATCAAGTTAGGGTTTATTTGAAGGGTGAAGTTACTGGAGCTTCTTTTCTTTTTCGATTGAAGTAGAGAGGGAGAGGGAGAGTGTTAGCCAGAGCCCCCCCTCGAGGGTCCTTGGGATGTCGCTTTTATATCTGTATGTCGTCGACCGATCAAGTCTCGGTCTCATCATCCTTCTGACATTTTCTGCCAGCCCATTTAATGTCGATGACAACGTCGACGGTTATTCGTGCTGCCGGTTGCGTGTTGCTTTTGTTCTGTTGTCGTATGGTTCCCTTAGGTTCTTATAGGACCTGATAGTGACTGCACGGTATCCGATGCTGTCAAACTTAAGGTTTGTCTATCCGTTTATGACACATTGTTCATGTATGTCAGAGGATGGGGTTGAGGAAATTGATCATCCGGACCGGTCCTTCCACGTTGGCTGGCGTTAAGCTACGTCGTCCGATCTGGGAGGGGGACCACTATTATCTATCTCATATATTAAGTTTGAGCAATAATTTAATAAGTTTAAGCTTATAAATTGAATTAATATCAATCTTGCCATGTAATTTAAACTCACGATTAAGCTTTGTGAGAGATCAAATTGGCTAGTTTAAAAGAAATTGTTCTTACGTTCTCCTCATTTCAAATCAGGAGAACCACATACGTAGTTAATTATACCTTATAGAACGAGGAAAGAGACACTCTTAATTAAGAGAGGCCACATCACTTCATTGGTCTATGGCCATAGGTGTATTTGACTACTTCTTCTTGTAGACTTGTACATTAAAACATTAAAATTTGTCTTCTCAAAATCCACATCTATGTAATCTTTTTCGTAGGTCAGATAAAATTCCAACGACTGTAAAAGAACTGTTCTAAAAATAAAGTTCATATGTCATCTATATATCATCACCAGTAGCATACAAATAGATGGAAATGATTGGAATCTGGCAATTCATATAAAACCACACAATGAGCGATAAATTGAGGTTCCACTTTGACTCTATGATTCAGAGTGATTTCCTCCGTTTGCCACATCAAAATATTGCTAACTTCTGGTTTATGATATGATAATATTTTTCACTCGATTCTTTCTACTCACATAAAGATCTCAAAAATGTTGTTGGCTTAAGCAACCATATGATACTTTACACATGACTGCGAGAAGAAGCGCAAATGTGCCTTTCAAGTTAGTCTCGCATAGAATGCGACGCCGATATAGTTTTAAAGTAGTTTGTGCTATTAATTCATGAGCTAATCTACATATATGTCATTCGACTCTTTGGATTCTTAATCATATGTGGTTTTTTTTTTTTTAGGTTTTTTTAATCTTTTATCTCATGCATGAATAATCATTTTAAATATATCTTCCCCCGAAACTAGTAAGATTTTTTCAACACCAACATAACTCAAAAGTTCAAGTTGTTAAAAGTTATACATCACCCTCACTATATTATTCGACTCTTTTTTAATTCTTCATTGATTCTTAGTCCCATGATATTATTCTTTAATATTTTCCAATAAAAAAAACACCATAAACGATCCACAGAACACAGCATTTTTCTGTTAAAACTTGCATTGAGATTCAATGAAGGGGACTCATCAACGAAAAGACATGGAAGATATGGCTTAAAAGTTTGCAGTACAGTTCATGAATTCTCCTATTACATGAGGTAATTTCCTGTTGCAGGGAACGTATAGATAGCTTGCTTGGGGAAGAAAGGAAGGAAGGAGAAAGCATGCACAGTGGAGTAAGGAGAACAGTTTTCCTATGTATCAGTTGGTGGTTCTTCGACAGTCGTCGGAGAGTTCTCCTACGACACCAATCCCTCCTTTTTGGAGAAAGAGGTGGCGAAGAAGATGACCTTATTATCTCGTATGGAGGATGAGCTTATCATAAAGGGAGGAAGTAACATGAGAAACATATACATCATAAAATAAATGATAATAAGTGACACATCATTATTATAATACTTTCATCTACATTCGCATTGTGCAACACTCACTATCATGCCCTAGATTTATTTAAAAAATAATTATTATTTTATATATTCATAATTTACAAAATAAATTGAATTTAAAATGTTTATATTTATAACACTAAATATTTTTAGCTAAAACATTATAATAATTCCCTAGTAAGACCATACACAATGAAATCTCTACCATGCAAGCATCATTTCTACTATAAATTAATATGTGACTATGAAACAAAGGATAAAAGTATATCAACAATCACGAAATAAATTATCAAAGAAAAATTATAATAATATAATATACTCATAAGATATACTAGTAATTTGATATAAAATAATAATATATCAATTTGTTACAAAACTTATGCAACAAAATATATTAGACACTCGATAAAGAGAACCTATATTTGGATGAAGTAGTATTAATCATCTACTTAAGTAAGGACACATCCTCCCAATATCATATGGATGAATCAATTACATAATCATTCATAACTATTCATTTATATTTATTTATGTATGTATTAAAAGAAGTAATATGATGAAATTTTATAGGAGATCATACTTAGTGTATAACCTATTATAATATGTCTATTGATGGCTCCATAGTATATGTATGGCCTGCTAACACAATTGATTTGAATCTGACTAAATTCAACTAGGACAAAGGTCCAAATCGATCTATAATTCTTATTAAATCAGTCCATAATTATCTTAAACTAGTCTAGTTAAATTTAATCGATTATAATTGGGTCAAATGGACTTAAACGATTAAATTGGTCATCAATTATTATGAATTGACTTGAATCAATTAAACTAGTTTGGTTCAATCAACTAATAAACTTGAATCAATAAGACAGGAAAGAATTGAGCTAGGCTACATAGTGCTAGCCTAAACTAGACTGACCCTACCTAGGTCTTAGATGGGTCATATACGTCATATATGCTAATCCCAAAGAGTAGATTGAGCTGATGTATATTGAGATAAATAGAGTGATGACGTCCGTAGCTCCAATCGCATAGTTGAGAGGGTTTAGCCTCTGGGTTGAGCTGAGCCTTGTCGTATAATCGATTCATACTTAGCTCACTCGTTAGACCCATGCTTGATCACATGGCCTGAATCATATCTAACTACATTAGTTAGATTATGCATTATCACACGAGCTAGGTTGTACTTGATCATATGAGTTGAGTCATATTTGGTCACATCAGCTAAACCATGCTTGGCCATATGATGAGTCGACTTGGTCTTACAGATCAACTCGATTCGTATCACACTTGAGTTTGACCCTAAATCTTTTAAAAATACTTTGATTTATCTGAAAATAACACTTTAACCTGAACAAATTAGTCGTATAAGTATCTCATTAAAACATACTTCTAAATAATTAAATTTAAAATCTTATTTTTATGAATTAAATAATTTAATAAAATTATTATCCTAAATTTAAAGCTAATCAAATCTTAAAAATTCACATATAATTATGTGACAAGGATAAGTCCAGTTAAATAAATTAGAACCATTAATTTGACATAGTTTTTACAAAATAAATCAACATAGGATTTAAGGTTAAAATAACTTTTCTACTCATGCATCATCATCATTAAATAAATTTTTTTAATTATTTAAATTTAATAATTATTATTTACTAATCATATAATATTAAAATTAAAAATTCATTAATAATCATAAATGTTGCTGGAGTTTATGTCGTGGCCGAGGAGTTAGCACGATTTAGTTTTGTCCGAGTATGCAAGTTCGTCTATGTCGGTTGGTTGAGAGAGGTAAGGAGCTCAAGAGAGGTTAGTTGTGTCTACTCGAGTGTGCTCTTTGGGTTACTCCCCCTCGGAGCATGTCGAGGAATTCTGCACAAAGGCCTAGTCAAGGTGGGGTGCGCCCAATGTGGCCCCTCCAATGATCAAGTCAGTGCCTTGCCTAAGACGTTTAAGTTTTCCTTGACCCTTCAATGCCGGCGACGTTCTTCAGCTAAGTCAAGTGTACAATGCTGCTCCAAGGGGGGCTTTTGCTGAGTCCTGGGGTCCTAGTAAACGAGGTGATGTCAGGTGGCATTGTCTATTGAGACTCGTGCATGACATTATGTCTGATCATATGATACTGTGCTAGGTCAATCGTTATTGTGCCAGGTCGAACGATGGTGTGCCATTTGTCTTGTGTCGTATGGTGATATAACCCGACAGTGTCGAGGTGCTCGGGTGACCTGGCTCTAGGGATGATGTGGGCCATGGTGACTGGGCCAACCCACTTTTTGTCATATCAATAAAATTATAATAAATTTAATATAGAAAATCTCAAAACATAAATCAAAACTTTGGAATAAAAATGATTGAGGAGCATGAATCCTTAGTAGAATAGGGAGAAAGAGCTTGGAAGAAGATAAAGTATTCTCAAAAAGTTAAAGTAATAATTTAAATTATATATTAATTTTATTTTTACATAAAGATAGAATTATATTATATTATTATTTATTATTCATATTAAAAAAGTAAATCAATTAATATTTTTAGATAATTTAATTATTTAATTGATTGATTGAATTTCTATTTGTCCATACGACTAAGGAAAGTCATTTTAATTAAAGTAAAACATTAATTTTGATAATTTGATTGATGGGTAAAATCTTTAAAATCATTACACTGATCGCTATAATGTCTCAACAAAGACGTGATGTTGTATTATTTATGAGGCGTGAACATATTAATATCCGACCCGTTTCCGAACCACCTCGAATCCGTTGCGTTTGGGTTGGATCGCGTCGTTCGTAAATCTCAGCAAATTTAAGGGTATAATCGTCATTGATGCGTTCTCTACCCTTCCTTCTGCTTCAGCATCCGGCGCGGCAGCGGTGACGCGATCTCATCGAGTACATCATCTAATCAGCGACCGTAACTCTCTCTCTCTCTCTCTCTCTGGAGTTCTCGTTGGGTTTCGCGGAGGAGAAGACGACGAGACGACGACGACGGAGGAGAAAATAGGGGAAGCAAAAGAAGAAAGAAGGGGAGATGTCGGTGCAGGAGTATCTCGACAAGCACTTGCTCTCTCGGAAGATCGAGGACGCCGTCAATGCCGCCGTCAGGGCCAAGTCCTCCGACCCCGTCCTCTTCATCGTACGAATTCCCCTCACCACCTCCCCATCTCCTCTTCTTGGGTTTGTTTCGTCGTTTGATTTCATCGTCGCCTCTGTTCGTTCTGCAGTCCAATCACATGCGGAAGGCGGTCCCTCCCGTCATCACCAAGATCAAAGCGCGGCAGATCTTGGACAGCCGAGGGATCCCCACCGTGGAAGTCGACCTCTACACCAACAAGGGCATGTATCGCGCCTCGGTTCCCAGCGGTGCCTCCGCCGGAATGTACGTGGACCGTCTTCCTCCTCCTTTATGATCCAATCATGCTCCCAAATCTTTTAATGCTCGTTAGTTGCTTTCTCGGGTGATCGCCACCGTTCTTACGAGGTTGTTGAATCGCATCAATTCAATCCATCTCATGGGGCTTTCTGTGTGAACGATTTCTGGA
Organism: Ensete glaucum; assembly: GCA_021527575.1. NCBI lineage: Eukaryota > Viridiplantae > Streptophyta > Magnoliopsida > Zingiberales > Musaceae > Ensete > Ensete glaucum. The sequence continues at coordinate 47,343,943 of CM038558.1, forward strand.
AACCTAGATGCATTTTAATCAACATATCTTTTGCATAAAAATAGTAATGTGGCAGTCGATTCTGACGCAGAATTTTTTATCGGAAACAACGGAATGTGATTCTTGGCCCTTATCCAATCCGGTTAGAAGGTTTAGCCCGAAAAATGATCACAATAGGCTACCACAAATGTGATCATCATTGAATATGCGAGGATCTTAATGAAGGACTCCAAGAACTGACCCTGCGAAATCACATACAAAATCACTTGTTTTTTTATTTATATACTAATTTTGGAGGACCCTGCTATTCTCAAAGATCCGGTTAGCACCTTGCAGTTTGAATGTTTTCTATTCTAGATATTCATTTTTTAGTACCAGAAATATGGTTCTTGCCATATGGGTTGCTTACTGCATATTTTCTGTACTCTGTACATTTTATTTATTATGAAATGTATTTGAGGTTTTCCATCTTAGCTTAAGAAAGCCTAGCTTGTTAATTTTAATGTTCCCCATAAAACAAGGATCATGTCATTGGAAGTACTTTGTTAAGTTTAGCTTGTTACTTTATAAAGCACCGCTAAGATTAGCAACCACACAAAAACCCACTTATATCATGTCATTGGAAGTACTAGACATTAATGTTAGTACCACATATTATGCTGGAATGAAGGTTCAAAGAGTGCTTGGCTAGTGTCCTGTTTGCCATTGTTGCATTCTCATGCAAACAAGGACGAATGCATTATCTGTACAGGTTGTCACAGTTTCATTTTGCATTCATCTGATGTTAGTAATTGACAAAATGTATGTGCAATGAAAAGCACCTTGATGTTTTCCCCTGCTCTCATATAATTGCTTCACATTAAGAAACTGTCAATTGTTTTGCTGTCAAAAGGAGTCATCACTTCTTCATGCCTTATCTGAATCCTTGCACCTCAATTATAATAGTTCATGTTGATCACTGTCTTTATTGTCTAAACCCAGGTACGAAGCTGTTGAATTACGTGATGGTGACAAAGGAAAGTATCTTGGTAAGGGTGTTTTAAAAGCTGTCAATATGATCAATGAGAAGATTTCTGAAGCCTTAATTGGCATGGACCCCCTACTCCAAGTCCAAATAGATCAAGCAATGATGGACTTGGACAAAACTGAGTATAAGGTATGTTTTCTTTTTGTTGATAACGTAACTTTATTGCTTTGGCCATTCTTGCTTGTATTTCTCTAAAGTCTTCCATGCTGAAAATATCTCTAAAGGCTTATATTACTTTGGCAGTTTAGTTACAAAGGAAAATCTGATTGTATTGTTTTAGCACTTTGTTCTAAGGCTCATGCATTCTATATATATTTATTTATTTTGTTGATGGTCCAAGGAGATGTATGCATTTTCTCATTGACGCTTACTGTCAATGTGATCACTTTCATCTATCTATTATGCAGAATTCATTATCTTTACAAGACTGTGCTTTATATCTATGCTCCTTTTACTAAAAACTTTTGATCATCTGGACGCAAGGGTGTTAGATTAAATCCTTCCGAGTCTCTAAAATATATTAATGGTTGGTTAACCTGTTATTGTCCTAAAATTAATTGAAGTATCATACAATTTTATCCATTGTGTATTTGTTAAGTTATTTTCTTTATTTTTAATCCATGAAAGTCAAATTCAGATTTTCTATTTAATGGAGACTGCAATTTTGTGTTAATGTTTCTGTCAACCATGAGTAGCAAGATACAAATCAACAATTACTTGAAGAGTTCATGATAGGATTGAAGTGTTTGATAATGTCTTCAATCCTTGAGACTCCAAATCTTATAGCTTTTTCTGAAAGAATTTATTTGTTTTACCTTTCTAAATTGACTATTATCATTGCTATTTATCAAAGATTTTCTTATACCTTTGTAGCTTGACTTTTATCATTGTTATTTATCTTTGGAATTATCAGTCTCTTTGAAATTATTTTTGACAAATGAAAGAAAAGAATCACCAGCTAAAAGAATATCATACAGATAATTAAGTTTACGCTTCGAAAAGGACATTCTTTTGTTAGTCAACTACTGCATTGGATCAATTTTGTACAATAAATGCATAAGAGAAAGTTTACACTTCAAAAAGAGATGAATGGACTGAGTAGACAAAAGGAAAAGAACAGTTATGATGAAAGTCAAATAGTTAATATTGCATGCTGAAAATTAGTAGTCTTCTAGAGTCCTCTTGCTTATCATCAATTGTTCTTTATTAATTTGGAGATATTCCTAATTCTGTTGCTTTTTATTTATATGATTTTTTCTTCTTTTGTTGCTAGATTAACATTTAACCTCTAGTTCTTTATATATTGTATGTACAGTTTGATATTCACCCAATGTCTTTGTTTTTTGTGTTAAACCACTTGATTTCTTTCTTTTGCCAGTGGATAGCTGTTCTTACCTGCAGAATTTATTTGTTAACTACCACATGTTTATCCTTAACTCATATATTTTTCATGTTTCTTAGGGAATAAATGGCATTAAGTATTTAACATGGTAGCATATGATCCCTTTATCTGTCTGGATGTCATATTTGAGGGATTGAATTTTGTATCTTGTTTCATTATCTATCTCGTCTGTATTTACAGAATGCTTATGATAAAAGCAGGATATATTTAGTAGGCTACATTTTGCAGGCTGAGCTTGGAGCAAATGCGATGTTAGCTGTGTCAATTGCTGCCTGTAAAGCTGGTGCTGCTGAAAAAGAGGCACAATATAATTTTGACTTGGCTGTTGGATTTTCTGTTTCATTTATCTACACCTTTGTTCATTTTCTTCTTGTATTTTCAGGTTCCATTGTACAAGCATATTGCTGATCTTTCTGGTAAAAGCAATCCAGTTCTTCCTGTTCCAGCCATCACAGTCATCAGTGGTGGAAAACATGCTGAGAACAATCTGGCCGTTCAGGTATTGCCTATATTAGTCCTGATTTTTGAGACCAATTGTCTTTTGCTAGATGATTGAGATGCATGGATGAGAGGCTATTAACATCTTAACATAGTTGAACCAATTAAAGGAGTGATGCATCAAGTTATTCAATTAGTCATGTTTAATTTAACCCACATTTGCTTGTGTTTTTATGCAAATTCAGTGTGCTTTCTGTTTAATTACATTTCTGCTAAATTCAGTATGCTTAAATTCAGTGGTATTTTTCTGTTTCCTTTACTACTGTTAAGATGTATGTCAATAACACTTGCACTGCTGAATGATTCACATATGAAACAGTTCCATGCTTGCTAGAAATTCTTTTTTCATATCACACCATGTGTTCAGACTAAGATTTATCAACTTTCATTTCAAAATACTTGGCATTTTTTATTTTTAAGTTTCCCTCTTTCTGATGTTGAAAACTTTATCAACTCATGGATAATTTTTTGTTTCTGATAATCTTATTTGGTGAGGTTAGAAACTGACAATGTCAATTACTACACTTTCAGGAAATTATGATTCTTCCAGTTGGTGCAAATAGCTTTCAGGAAGCAATGCAGATGGGTTCTGAAACATATCATCACTTAAAGGTACTCAAAATCAACTTCTTAGCGTTGTGTTATTCTTTTGCAATATTTGATTCTTCTGAAAATAACAACTTGCTCATATAACCTCTTGAAAGTAGAGTTTCATCGATAGATTTTCTACTGCATCTGACTATTGTTTCTTGGTTTCAGGTGTTTCAAGTGTCACATGCATTATGTTTTATCTAAATAGTTGATATGTTAATTTGAGATTTTCTTTAACCTTTTATTTCATTTTCTTACAATACACTACATCAGTGCAGCTCTAGAATTTTTCTTTAATTCCTCACTCTTGTACCATTTCAAAGGATTCTTCTACTTGATTATTCTGGTTTTCACTCTATATTTTCCAGCCTCAACTAATCTGGCTGCTCTTCACATGGTTTGGCTGAACTCCAGGCTATTATTATGGAGCAATATGGTTCGGTTGGGTATAATGTTGGTGATGATGGTGGATTTGCTCCAAATATCTCAAGGCAAGTTATACCGTTCTTTTCTGACATTAAATATGAAAGTAACTATGAAACAATCCCTACCAGGAAAGCTATTTACTCCATTGGTTGCAAGGCTTTCTTCTAGTTTCCAAAAATAAAACTCCAGTGCATGGTTGTTTTGCTGAAGATCTTTTTTGGCTCAAGGATAATTGTTTCACTGTACAAGGATGTAGCAATACCTTTTTGGCATGGTAGAATACTGTGCTATGCCAGATGGCATGCCCTTATGTTAATCAACATAGACCAGAAATTAAATCTACACATATTTGAATGCCTTACGCACGGGCTGGCATAGTACATTTGATTACATTTCTGCCACAATACATCTTGACTTGTGCCATCACATTCTGATTGGCACAATTGTCCTTAAGTAGACTCAAATATTCTACTTGCTATGTAAATTTGTTCTCTTTTAGAACTTATTTGGACCAGCTAATCCTTTTTTTCTGGGCATCAGCATCACGGAGTGCTTGGATCTTGTTAAGGAGGCAATTGACAGAGCAGGATATAATGGAAGAATTAAGATGGCAATAGATGTTGGTGCTACTGATTTTTGCATCGGTAAATGCAATGCAAGAAACTTAGTTCCACTTTCTCTATTTAAATTTCAAATATCACATGTTAATTTTGCTCAGTGTTTCCTGTTATCGGAATTAACGGCATCATGAAACATGATGTCGATGTGCCTAAATAAAAATGTCAGATATCGTGTGCCTAACTGATTTATTTAATTGATGTATTCTGCAAAGAAACATGTTAGACTTCAAAATGCAAAATATATCAGGAAAAATGTTTAGTGTGGACAAATAATAAATGAGCAGTTGCTCCTTGAACCATTCATTTAAATTATCCGAACTATGTATAGTTTGTGATTGGTTGCTATTAATGTGACACCAGGTCCATTATGATGTCAGTAGACAACTAACTAAAAATATTTTTTGTTCTTATCAGGAAAGAAGTATGATTTGGATTTCAAAACACCAGCTAAATCAGGACAAGATTTCAAAACAGGGGAAGATATGCTCGAGTTATATACTAAGCTGTGTACAGGTAAGTCATCTGCCTTGTTGATTATTTTTAGTTCACTATTGAAATTATGCGAAGCAACATAGATCTAATTGACAAATTACATTTCTACTAGAATATCCAATTGTTTCTATTGAGCAGCCCTTCGACAAGGAGGACTGGGAACACACAAAGTTGTTCTCTGCCTTAGGGTTATGCCAGGTACATTCCTTGTTCTGAGTACTTCTGGGCTAAAGATGAAGAACAGCTCTTGATAGAACATTTTGCAGGTGGTTGGAGATGACTTATTGATGTCAAATCCTAAACGCATTGAGCGGGCAGTAAATGAGTACACTTGCAATGCCCTTCTTCTCAAGGTAGCCTGCTGATCTGAGCACACACATGGGTTTAGCAGTGTCTATGATAGAAGTATGATAACTGTCTTGGACACTTTACTTTCTCTAAACGTAGTTCAAAACAGGTTTGGGAAAAAGTTGGCGGCGTTAACGAACCCTATATTGATTTTTGTCATGGCTGTTCAAAAATATAAGCCTTAGATTAGGAAAATTAGCAATACCAATATTTTTGAATTGAATTCACTTGACAAATTGATTAGGACTTAATATAGTTAATTTCAAACAATTGCATTAATCAAACCAGAAAAAGAAATTGAATCAAAACTGGGATATAGGTTGGCTGATGTAAATGATTGTTTGTTGAATTCTTAATCTCATGAGCTTGATATGATTAATTCTGGATCTCGATTATGATACAGGTAAATCAGGTCGGTACTGTCACAGAGGCTATAGAAGTTGTTAAACAAGCAAAGGATGCTCAATGGGGAGTCATCATTTCTCATAGATCTGGAGAGACTGAAGAGTCATTCATTGCTGATTTAGCAGTTGGGCTTGCCACTGGTCAAGTAAAAGCTGGTGCACCATGTCGGGGTGAGCGGCTTGCAAAATACAATCAGGTTGGTGCATTCCTAGTAAATAAGAAGAGCATATTAGTGTGGCTCATTTAAACCATTAAGATGTTGACTATGAACACTAAGATTGGGTCACTTTAAATTAAACTAACTACCAATAGGGCATATATCGCTTTGTGCCTTTTTGCACAAAGCAAATAGTTGTCGCCATAATGAGATTACATGTTTTATAGGATAGATACCAACCACATGCTGAGCCTTTGTAAAAGAAAGACTTTTTTGCTTTGAAATGGGTCTCGTGCTATGTATCTTATCATTTATGTTTTTCACAATTCCATAATTTTACTAATATTCTTTTCTAAGATTTCATCAAATTAAGGATTGTTTCTGTTGAATTGGAAGTGGATCACTACAAGCTGCTATGTTGACTTTTTTTTTTTTTGTTTTTTGAAAATTATGCCAGATAGCGTTCTAATATTTATTTTGTGTGTATGTTGACAATTTTATTTTTCAACACTGCAGCTGCTTAGAATTGAGGAAGAACTTGGAAACCAGGCCATCTATGCTGGAGAAAATTGGAAATACCCGTGACTGCAGGTTGTCTTTTCCACAATCTCGCCTTGGATAATCTCCTGTGCAAATTTTGCTGCTCAAATCATGTTGTTTAAATAGATATGAAGTTGTGGTTAACGAAACCTGGCTGTGGTTTTTTGAGTTTGCTAGTGAGGAAAGATGCACATATTTGGAATGATGATTGGTTAACCTATATTGATGAGGTGAGGTTTGTCAACAACTTGTGGCTGTTATTTAGAAAAGAGCTCCCAACCAAGCAATGTTTTTGTTTAGGAGACTTTTACAAGGTTGGTTGATATCCTCGTGCAACCAAATGAAAAAGAAATTGGTTGGTTTTTTCATTGTGGTCACCGTTGATGTTTTTCTGTCATGTAAAGTTTGAATTTGGTTGGTGTGGACGATTTTGTTAGAGAGAAGAAATTGTACAATTTATCTTTTACCAGTGACGGAGTCCCCCACCTTTTCTTCTATATGCAGCATCACTTTGAAGGTGGCCCAGTCTTGCCGATGCTGCTTGCTGCTTTGGGATAATTCGGCGTTCGTCATTCCTCTGGGCCCCAAAGGCAAAAAGCATATCAAAGATTTCAGATGCCAGCAGTAGTGGTGCCACAGACAGCAAACCAAAAGTTGAAAGCATATTTTGTCACATATTTTGTTGTATGAAAAGCATATCAAGATTTCGTTATTTAACCACTAAAACATATTTTTTTGCATTGAATTGGTTACCGCCATCGACGTCGATGCTGCTGCACCACCACCTCAAACACGTCATCACTTAGGTACTGCGTGCCTTGGGCTCATAATCTATTATTATTGCCTTCTTGTAGGTGTACCATTTCGCCATCAGAAGATACACCCCAAAGTTCACGAGGCTGAGGACGGCCAGGAGCCCGAAGAAGTAGTCGAGGTGGCCGCGGTCGAGGTCGTCCGGAATCCATCCCGGCTTCCCGTTCTTCGTGGTGACGCGTGCGACGACGGTGACAAGCAAGCTGCTCAAGTAGTTGCCGAGCGCCGCCGTGGTGAGCGAGAGGGCGGAGCACATGCTCCTCATCGCGTCTGGCGCCTGGTCGTAGAAGAACTCCAGCTGTCCGACGAAGGTGAAGACCTCGGCTGCCCCCACGATGACGTACTGAGGCACCTGCCAGAACACGGACATGGGAACATAGCCATCGTACCGCTTGTGCCGCGCCACCACCCGGCGGAGCCTCGCGACCTCGAGCACGCCAGCGGACGACATGGCGATGACGGAGATCACCAGGCCGACGCCCATGCGCGTCAGGTGGGTGAACCCCCGCTCCCGACCCGTAAACCTTCGGGCCACCGGAACGACGACGCGGTCGTAGATGGGAACCCAGACGATGACGCTGATGGTGTCGAAGATGGAGAGGGAGGCTGACGGGATCTCGAAGCGGGGGCCCATGTGGCGATCCATGGTGTTGCCTTGCAGCACGAACATGGTGCCCATCTGGCTGTAGACGGTGGAGAAGACGATGCCGCTCGCCCATACGGGGAGGAGGCGCACGATGCTCTTCAGCTCCTCGACTTGGGTGACCGTGCACAGCCTCCATGGGTTCACCGCGCCGCCGTTGATCTTGTCCTCTTGGCTCTGCACCGCAGCCTTGTCCAGGAACCTGTTGGGGAGTAGTGTAGGGGGAGGGGTTCAGGTGGTGGGTGACAGACAGACATCACACAAAGAAAGCATTGGTTGATCAGGGCAGAGACGGAGAACAAAACAGGGGAGGATCGATCAGATCAGAAAGGCTTATTTTAGGAGTTCCAGGTGGGACTTCTTACTTCAACTGGTCCGTGTGATCCATTTTGCGGCTACCTCGTATGGCAGATTCTTCCCGTGTGATTTCGTACAGCAGTGACTTGTCTGCGGGCAGCTTCACTCCAGATTTCCTCACGGATGCCACCATAACCTGGGCAATACGTGTCAGAGGGCTTCCTCCCGGCTTCTGGTGCCTGTACAATGGTGTGCCCAAGAAAAAGCTCACGACCGCAACAGCCATGGCGACGGCCGGGATCCCGAACCCCCAACCCCACCCCACGTTCGTCTGTATCCATACCAGCACCGAAGCAGCCACCAGCGAGCCTATGTTGATGGAGAAGTAGAACCAGTTGAAGAAGGAGCTCTTCCTCTTCTTCTCCGACTCGTCCGTCTCATCGAATTGGTCAGCGCCCAAGGAGGAGACGCATGGCTTGATTCCTCCGGTTGCGAGCGCAATGAGATACAGGGATGCGAAGACCACCGCAGTCTGCGCTCTCGTAGGATCACAGACGCCGCCGTGACAAGTAGGTTCCAGGGCTTTGACTGATGCCGTCAACGTCAGCAGCGTCAGGCCCTGCAGTCAGTCGAGTGGGTGGTGGGGTGATCATGAATGAAGCTGGAGATGATCATACACGTACGTACGGATGCGACTTCCCTCACCAAGATGTAGATGATCATGAAGCCGGCGATCGTCCAGTATCGTCCAGCGTAGGCATCAGCTATAAACGCCCCAAGCAGCGGCATGACGTAGCAGGTACCCGACCAGTAGGTGACGTTATTTGCTGCGGTAGCACTCCCTTGGTGGAGACGATCCTTCATGTAGTTCACCAGGTTGGTGCTCATGCCATAGTATGCCAGCCTCTCGCAGCATTCGTTTGCTGATGACACCAAGATAAATAATATTTATTTATACAGTGGCTGCAACCGCGGTTACGAGAGAACAAAGAGATGCGATGCGTACCAAGAATGTAGGGGCAAGCCCTCCAATTTCCAGTGTCCTTCTTGATCGCAGGGTTCCCATGCAGATCGGTGGTTCCATCTTTGGTGTATATACTAATATCTTCTTCGCCTTCTTCCCCCATTTGGCTTCAACTGACTGATCCTTCCTTGTGACTAATAAATAAATAGGTCACCCCCTCCTGCATAACAAAAGCATTAATAATAATAATATCAACACACCGAAATGAGGAAGAATTTAATTGCACGCTATCTGTTCCTGCTCCTCCGATCAGGCACTCACCGTCTTTCTCCAGTCTGAGCTCGCGGGAATTGGGGGGCGGTGGGGGTAGGTTTATAAAGACCGTCAAGCTTTCTTCCAAGATCAAACTACAAATGACACCGATCACCACAACATAATTGAAGAATTGAAGGAGGACACGCTTCCAGAGAATACATTGATGTCCTTGATGATGATAGCCGTCGTCGATAGATGGCACGCTTTCCTAGGTTTAGCAGTGAGGGAGGGGGGGGTGTACCAATAAAACCAATTTATAATTATCAATCACGGGATCCTTGTTTATTCCATCTTCCTATGCGAATCAGATAAATACTTAATTTGACACCACAAGGATGCAGTTTTAGCATCATCTCAATACAATACCTGGTTTTTGTAGGGCTCTCTGTTCTTGAAAACAAAGCATCATCTCAATACAATACCTGGTTTTTGTAGGGCTCTCTGTTCTTGAAAACAAAAAACTCAGTCCTGCTTCAGAGCTGGCAATTGCAAGAGGCTCTCCACTTGTTATCAATACAACAAATGTACTTCAAAATAAATCACGATACAGGAAGGAACAACGTAGAATGCAGACCTGAAGGACAACTCCATCAGCTTCTGTTGTCTAGATTCATCTTCAGCCCGTATCCCAGTGGAAACAGGGGGTCATAGCCATTGTGCCCAGCATTCATGGGCAACTGGTCGGCTGACCTGAACCAAGTTACCGGCAGCACACCTTCAAAGTCGTAATCTCCAAACAGGACATCAGCAATGCCCCTTCCCTCACTTCCAGGTAGCCAAGCTGCAACCAGGGCATCGATCTTGTCCAACAATTCCGGCTCAAAAACCAATGGCCTACCTGATATCACAATCACCACCGTGGGGACCTTGCCGGCAACCAGAGAGATCATAGTGGCACCATCAAATGGTATGCCAAGCTCGGTTCTGTCACCTAAAAACTCTGCATAAGCATCCTCCCCAATGGCAACTATTGCGTACGAGTATTCCTGATCAGAAAATGTGGCTTCAGATGGGCATCTCTCGTGTACAACTTCTGTTTCATTTCCTGCTGCTTCTCTAATTGCTTCCAACACGGTTGTGCCTGAAAATGTAAACTTGGCATGAACTAATTTTACTCCATCGATAATGTTCAACTCATAGACATTGAGAAAAGATAAAAACCTTCCATTGAAATTAAGAAAGCTGAGCTTGAGAAACAAATTGTGGCGAGCATACAAAATGTGGCAAGGCTACCGACATAAAAGAACCCAAGTCATGAACAATAACTGCTCCTTTGCTTTCTATATTCTGACAAATTAGTCCGTGTGTTACTCGAGGAAAGCAACTACGTGTATGTTACACTGTATGATCACTTGAACATGCTCAAAAATATCAATTATCTCTACCCTAAAACAACAATTCACTGGATTAATTTAGCAAAGCGAACAACCATGCATGTCTCATCATGCAAAGGCACCTATCTAACACTCTATCACTTGGTTCCAAATTGGGGCATGCCAGTTTGTAGAGTTCATTACTTTTGACTTTGAACAGATCCATCACAGATATGCAGACATTATGGCCTCTCAGAACAATTCACCAAAATGTCACAAGTGCATCCCAGTCATTGTGCGCCAAGAAGAACTTCAATAATTGACATGAACAACTCAAAAGTTCTGTTCTATGTGATGCCTGTCAAATATTTTGTCTCTTGTTTATCATATTCTCTGGAATGTATCTGTCAGATGCTGCTAATGAGTTCCACTCTCTGTACTGTATCATTGATATTATAAACCTTCAAGACTACATATTTTTGAAGTAAGGACAATTTGGCACCATGAACATCTGAAATAGCAATCTTAACTAGAATTCAGTTCATCTTCCATAAAGCCCCGCCAAGAAACATAGACAGCCTCAGTATGTAGTTTGATATGACCTATTGTATTTAGGTAGATGAAATAGGTCATCAACATCTTCCCCAAAAAAGATCCCTCAAATTCTCGTGCAAGATTATGCAAAGAAAATTCATGTTTAACAAGTTACTTTGTCGAATAATCCATAGTGAAAATAACAAATACCCGCTATAATTGGCTCTTTTTGTTTCAGATTAGGTAAACCTGCCAAAATATGTTAAGCCCGTGACAAATGTATGCAAGTCATCTATGTGATGTATATTATTACTAAAACTTTCATGTTATGCAGTACAAGAACACACGTATGCACAAAATTCAGCTTTTGCAGTTTGTGGATCGCCCAGCCACTGACTAGTTGGACACCACAACATCAGACAAACATATTGCAAGACAACTTTCAGCTTCACAGGCTTAGGCTACCATAAAGGAAGTCCTAAAACTATTTGGCCGACCACTTGGCACCTGTTGAAGATTAGAAAATTTGTCTGTGGTAGATACGAAAATAGTTATAGTAGATGAGGATATTCAGGGAGGAGGGGCAAAGAAATACTACAGGAGATTCTGCCATTGCTAAGACATGCAAGAAAGCTTTTAGCAAATCATTATGTTGTGTATGCTTAAGCAATAGACATGCATGACACACCAAAATACAGTGAAGTTTCTAAATATCCAGTTACCATAAACTGTCAAAAGCCAAATCAAATAAAAGAAATAAAATACGGTAAAGGAAATATTTTTCCGAACCAATCAAAACATAGCCTACCGGTTGTTATTCTTCCACTACTTCCATGCCATGTTATAGTCCATCCCCCACACTGATATCCAATATCATCAGCATGTGTCCCAGCAACAAGGATTCTTCTGGCATTTTTGTCTAGAGGAAGGATTGGTTTCTTTAGATCCTTTCCATTTTTCAATAAAACTAGGGACCTTCTAACAGCTTCACGTGCTAGAATTTGATGTTCCTGATAAAAATATGATATAAAGAAGCAACAAATAAATAAAAAATTCTATGGTGATTAATGATTAAATAAAGAGATAAAAGGATAGGCCTGTTCACAAAACTATTGGAGACACCCACACTAAGGAAACAACAGTAGCACATATCACTAATAAGTGGAAGGCCCTGAGCATACAAGAAGGATTTTTTTTATGCAGATAAATTATGTCAAGAATTTACTAATTCATACAGCCTCTGAGCTTCTTATTTGAAGCCTTTACATAACTGCTTTGCCGAAATTTTCTGCTGGAACTTTAGTTAACATGTGGCCAAACTTCTAATATCCATCAGGTTGAACACTATTATTACCAATAATTATTCTTTAATATGAGACAACATAAACTACATGTTAATGAACTCATTCTTTATCCTGTGCTTAATGTTGGCCTAATAAGCTTGAATTTTTGTAAATTTCTAAAAGAAACCTAAACATGAAACAATAGACTATATATCGTTTTCATTTAACAATATGTATTGGCTATTTTCTACAATAGTACTTTTGTTTTATATGACTGGTATATCTGTTTTCATATTGAATATATCATTGCTATCATTTTGATGAATTGTACCGATTGTTTAGTCTCTTATATCATTTTTTATCTTTTTAATTAGTTCATTTAAAAGACGATTGATATCTTAAGTCGTAGATGAAGTTTAAGACCTAAGAAGTTAAAAAAGGTGAAGCTGGTCTGGTGGTGGCACAAAGACATACATATGTTTTTTTGCTTTACTATCTCAAACTTTATTGTGATTCACCAAGCTTACCATGCAGCCAACAACATCAAACAAAGATCTGTCAGAGAAAGGGTACTCAAATAGTCCAACAATAAATTTCACCCTCAGGATGCGTTCTACAGCATCGTCAATCCTTGACATCGATATCCTCCCGGATTCCACTAGAAATACCAAATCTTCTAAAAACTTCTCATAGCTGTGGGGCACCATAATCTGTAGAATTGTTAGTAGGCAAATAAAGATAAAAGTTGCTGAATGTACAGTATGTTTATTTCAATCATCACCATGTCGATTCCAGCATTAACTGAAGCATAAATGCAATAACGGTAATCCGATCCATGTGGTTGGCATAGCCTATCTATTCCTTCCCAATCTGATATCACAAAACCCTGAAATCAAAATAATAAGGAGTAAGTTTATTTATCCACGATTGCTAACATTTGGTCCAAAATGAAAGAAAAGTATTTCAAGAAAATAAAATTCAAAAAGTAACAGACCAAACATGCAAACATAGTTGACACCAATATCCTTTGTTCTTGTGTTTGTGACATGAGTAACGAATAAGACTAGATAATCCTGTAGCAGTGAACATTGGTACCTTAAAACCCAGCTTTTTCTTTAGAATCTCTGTTATAAGATAATGATCCGAATGCAATGGCCTCCCGTTCCAACTAGAATATGATGCCATAATTGTGGAAACTCCCTGTGCAAGACAGTCGAGATAAGGCTTCATATGAGTTGCCTCCAACTCCTCAAACGTACAAATCGTATTCCCTTCATTCTTTCCTTTATCGGTGCCCCCATCCCCAACGAAGTGCTTGGCACAGGCAATCACATTCTTCCTGCAATTGGAACAAAAATATCAAGAAACAAAGCCATGAATAGTTTATGGATGGGGGATTTCGGACCTGTTGGTGGCAGATTACAAGAACTTTTATTACTATCGAAATCAGAGACAGCAGCAAGGCATAAGTCTGAAACCCTAAAGAAAAAAATTAAAGAGGAGATTGGTCCTGCAGTATATTATGACAGGAGTTGTTGTTCACCCTTGATGCCTTGGCAGATTATTTACCTCCCAGCAAGAAAAGGATAACCTGGAGGGTGACCCGGGGGAGGTGATCCCTGCAATCCCGCAACAATCGAAGTCATAGTCCGGACAATATCTGTGTCCTCGCTGTAACTCTCATAGCATCTCCCCCACCTGGGATCTCTGCAGACCTACGGAAACAAATCAAGAATTCCTTCATTCGTGGACTGCGGCATAGTCATACATACAACAACTTAAAGAGAGAACTTGTTGATTTGATGACGCTTACAGCCACACAAGGGGCGAACGTCCAGTGGATGCCGGTAGCTCTCACCTCCAAGGCCGTCGCTTCTCCAATTCTGCGAGCGAGGTCGCCGTCTCTGAGATCCACACGAGGACGTGTTGTTAAAGCACAAGAACATTTCCATGGAGGAGGAGAAGGAGGAGAGAGGGCGGGGAGGACCTAATGGCGCCGAGGGCGACGTTGTGGGGAAAGATGGTGGCGCCGTAGAGGTTGTTGTGACCATGGACGGCATCGGAGGCGTAGAGGATGGGGATGCCGAGGCGGGATGCCAGAGCCCAGTGCTGCATCCGGTCGATCATGTCGGCCCAGTCGCGAGGAGAGGCGCGCTCCCTGGGGGCGCTACCTCCGGCGCTGAGCACGCTCCCGACGGGGAGGCCGGAGAGGACGGAGGGGGAGGCGACGCGGCGCTCGATCTGGGCCATCTGGGCGGCCTTCTCCCTGAGTGTCATGCGCGAGACCAAGTCCCGCACGCGCGACTCCACTGGCTGCGTCGCGTCCCGGTAAGGAGGGAGCAGCTCGTTCGCCATCCAAGAATCTAGGAGAGAGAACGAGGGAAGACGAGGAGCATACAACGATGCAGGCGCTGCCGCTCCCTCGCCCTCTCCGCCAACAAGTAGACCGAATCCGCACGGTGGAATCTGTCAGAGAGACGGCGAGGGATGCCTTCCGCTTTCTTGAATCGGCCTTCGTCAACGACTTACGGACCGATTGAAGTATGCACTCCATTCCTCACCGACCCGACCGGCTCACACACCCTCGTGCCGGATTTATTTAGGTCGTAACTTAACTTGAACCAAGTTACAGGCGTGCGCCTTCCAAGTCGTGATCTCCAAACAGGACATCAGCAATGCCCCCCATCCCTCCCTCGCTTTCCAAGGCAACCAAGGCATCAATCTTCTCCAACAACTCCGGCACAGACACCAATGGCCGGCCCTATATCACAACCACCACCGTTGGAACTTTGCTGGCAACCGGAGACACCGTACTCGCGCCATCGAAGGGCATGCCGAGCTCTGTTCTGTCACCTGAGGACTCTGCATGGGCATCCTCCCCTATGGCAACTACTGCGTATGATAAGTCCTGGTCACAGAAGGTGGCTTCAGAAGGGGGGATGTATCGGATATAGCTTCTGCTTCATTTCCTGCTGCATCTCTGATTCCTTCCAACACAGTTGTGCCTGCAAATAGAAGAACGGCATGGACTCATTGACTCTGTTTGAGAATGTCCGGGGCAACGTCTACTTCATGTCTCAATCGAGAAGGAGGACTTTCTACCAATAAATTGGAAAATAACCTACTGATCGTTGTTTTTCCACTGTTTTATTGTCACGATATAGTTTTGTTGTGAAAATTTATGTCGTGACTGAGGAGTTATTATAACTAGGTTCCGCTTGTATGCGTAATCTAGTCCGTGTCGATCAGAAAGAGGTGAGAAAGCTTGAAAGAGATCCGTTGGGTCTTGGATGTGCGTCTCAGGATACTCTTGCTCGAAGGCTCCCGTGGGGTCCTACATGAAAGCCTAGTTGGGGTGGGGTACACTCGATGTGACCCATCCGACAATCAAGTTAGTGTCCCGACTGAGATAGTCTCAAGTGTTCAATATGTAGAGAGAGTGAGTCTCGTTAGCTGTTCTCAATTATAGCTTTTATACATACGGACCTGAGGACAATCATACCGGGTTCGTTAATGCTGGCGACGTTCTCGACTGACTCGATCGTACAATGTTACATTGGTCATTGCCCCTGCTCGTTCACGGGCCTCGGTTGATGAGAAATGTGTCAGGTTGGCTGACATAATGTTAGGTCAGTCGCATTGTACCAAGTGATAATGTATCAAAGTATTAACGAAGAAGCCACGTATCAAAGTATTAGGTCAGTCGCATTCCCAATCTGAAAAAGATTGAAGTGACCGAGGTGATGTGACTCTAGACGCAAGGAAGAAGCCACGTCATCCATACGGGCGCTCCTTATCACCGTGACCAAAGTCGTGCCATACATAAACTGTGACGTAATATTTTTTATGCTTTAGTCTCCATTCATTATTGGAATTTCCAACGTACGATGGTATGATATGGTACCGTCGGTCCTGAGAATTTGCGAGTAACGTAGTCTCCGAGTCAACTACCAGCCTTAGAAATGCATTGGGTGTTACGACAGCCATGTTTCAGGTCACTCTTCCTCATCTAATATATTACCAACGCTGTGATCTTTTAGTGTCATTTGGACTGTATTTTTATTTCTTCTCTCGCCTAATCAATCCGTTTAATTTTATCTGAGATCGTCAGCTTTAATACATAAGTTAGCATCTTATCATATTAATTTTTTTAATGAGATATCTAGAAAAAATAAATGAAAAAATCACGAGAATTACGAACTAAGAGACTTGAACCATTCCTCTGGTTCCAATGAACCCTACCTCTTTGTCTGTTCCAGTAGCATCATACGCATGCTTCAATTAAAACAAGGTTTATCTTGATGTCAATGAGGAGTGGACAAGACAAAATTCAAAAGACAAAAACTATAAAGATTAAAATTTCTATTATATAGTGATAATTTTATAATTTTAAATAATATAATAAAAGATTTAAAAAATATTATAGTTTATTAATACTAAATGCTGAGATGCTAATGTTATCATAAGACAGTAACATTTGGACATTTATAATGTTACGTTCAAACTAAATATGACTTGAAAAAAATTTACTAAATATCAATTTACATTTGAAATATGCATTGAGCTCTAAATGCATATTGCAAAAGTGTTATCAAATAGCACCCTACTTGAATCATCCCTCAACCATTGATGTAATTTCAAGTTTAAACTAATTCTAGAACAATATTCAAAAATACTAAATACTGAAATGCTAATGTTATCGTAAGACAGCAGCAACATTTGAACATTTATAATGTAATATTCAAATTAGATATGACTTTAAAATTTTTTACTAAATATCAATTTACATTGGAAATATGCATTGCGTTCTAAATGCATATTTCAAGAGTATTCTCAAACGCACGCTACTTGAATGATCCCTCAACCATTGATGTAATTTCAAGTTTAAACTAATTCTTGAACAATATTCGAAAATACTAATGTCATTTACTGCAAATAGAAGGTTGATTTACGATTACATTCACCTACTTTTTTATCTATTACCTATACTTTAAAAATCCATGTAATTAGTATACCTAAAATTTTAATTAATAAAATTGTCATGCACAGGGATGCAATATGATAATTGAAGTCAAGTTAGTGAAAAATAAAGCTAGTTATGATTACACAGTCAACAACCTTCGTTATGGAAAGAATTTGAGATTAATCAGGCTAGAGCAAGAACAATGATTCATTCATCCTCCAAGTAAGATGCAAAAGAGAACATGAACAATAACATTATTAACTAAAAGATGCAACTACTTACCTTCTCAGTCATCAACATCCAATCTGGTGTTTATGAACGATTGTAGTCAGAGCGAAATAATGCATGCCTCCGAACATGACCTGATCTAAGTATAGCTGTTGATTTGACGTGAAGCAGAACAGGATGTCATCTTCTTCAAAAGTATCCAAGTATTTGAGAACAAAATTTGGATAGTCAAAACTCATCCTATAATCATCGGTAAGTTGCAAATCTCATGAAACTATGACAGTCAAATTTAAGTTCATTTAAACAAGGGCAGCCAACCAAGTTTGGTCTGATTACTTTATCAACATAACTTTGAAGAGCAATGTTGCCTATAACCTCATCACCGTTTTACCAACTCAGGATTCCTGCCAAGTAGATTAAGCAATATCATGAATCTGGATAGAGCAGTTGAAGCCCAGCAGAAAACTTTGAGCGATACATTTAGTCACATGGCTCACCTCTGAATGTGATCAAGAATGAGAAGCCTTGGCCCGGGTGGAATATTGACATCTCGGAGTGCACTGGAACATACATACAGAAATAAATAATTAGAGAAGAGTGAGACTGTTTTCATGCAAAAGGAACTTGTTCAAGTAATTAGAGAATGTAGGAGAGCTGGGTCAGCCTTGGAAGAGCTGAATCATTCTTGCCTGTCAGTGAGAAGGGGTAAAGTAGCATCACTGAGTAAGCCTTTCTTGAAGTTCTTCTCATAATTCTGAAGGCCAAGGTTTGCTAGCATTCTTTTTGTGCCAGAGTATAACACGTCATCAGCCGGTGGCTGTGAGAATTTCTCACCTATCTGCAATTTTATCGGAAAGGAAAAAGTAAAGAGGAAATGCATATTTGACCAGTCAAATATTCTTGATAGTGATTTCAAACATGCTAACAGTGCTCATGGTGGCATCAGTTTAATTGTTATGGCAAGTACTGAAATTATCAATAACCAAGAATGATATCATAACTATCAAAAAGAAGCTAGCACATATCACCATTTAATTTTGTTTGTAACATTGATATCATCTGTTTGATCTGCCGTACACAGCCTTCATGTTGCTTTAGAATAAAAATGAACGAAAATTATGCTATATTATTTGCTAATTGATCAATCCTCACATCAAGGAAATTTATTTGCAACGTACTGAAATTCTACTTCTTGTATGGTCTAGAAATGCATAATTCCACGATAGGTTTGGGCTAAAGCAGCATCATGTTCAGTATACATTAGACTTTTCCTTGAAACCAAAGCACCAAAGCACCAAAGCAGAGATCTGGTGATAAGTTGATCTTCTGATTTCTACATGGATTAACTGTAGCTGGGATCACCAATGACAGTAGGTAACTAAAACTTAGTACAACATCATAAGTTTCGCCTTTGCTTTCATACCTTGAAAAGTCCACCTTGAACAAGTGCAAAAAATAGTCCTGAAGTAACTGCATTAAGAGCTTGATTTGGTCCTCCCATGCCACTAACCAATGAAAACATTGCTCCAGAACCAAAAGCTGCTGCCATGCTGAAAGATGAACCAGAATAAAGCCAATTTTGAGTACATAAACAGAGTTGAACAGTACTTATCCCTCTTTTCCATCAGTATTGATCAACTTATATGGTATCTGTATAGTCTATTATTCTTGCAGATGACAAGATCATCACAACAATATCTCCTTATATCCCCTGATTAAGATACCACCATGCTATCACTGGCTTATATCAGAACTTACAAAACATGCTACCTTGAAGCAACACGAAGCATAATAGATTAACCAGGACTGAAAATAATAGTCCTGTAACTATAAGAGCTTCTGAGGATTACTATAGCAAAAATATTACTATATGAAGTATTGAATTTATTGAAGAACATAGAACAGCTAAGATGTTATATAAGGTGATTTTCTACAATAACTCTAATATGCTCTGAGAAATGAATAGGAAGATCAATGAGATATCATGTAAGCATATTTTAAGAGCTGGATGGTGGTAAGAAACAACCAATCTTTACAGCAGGAGATGTTGTAGTTCTGATACTTGACATGCAAAGAATTCCTCAGGCTGCTGTATATATTACTTACAAATCTGTGAAATTAAGAAGTAAATTTGACAATCCAGCTCAAAGGCAAGTAACTCAAATATGTCCTTCATGATTTCCGATGCCAGTATGTGAGCCATCATGATCTTCTTTAAAGACTTTTAAGTCAGGAAGTGCTAGGATTGTCACACCCCTCATATTAGCCTTTATGAGGTTGAAGCTATGATCAGCTTCTAGTCTCTAAAAGAATATCTTTCTTGACAAAGTTCATAAGGGAGCAACCAAGACTAGGATTGCAAGTAAATCGCCTAAGAAAAAAAACACACCTCAATAATGAAAACTACGGGCCACATTGATTTAGGTATTTGGCCTTTTTGTGTTTTTAGATACATCCCTTTCCCCTGATGAATCAGAATTCCCTCTATCAACACTGTTCATCCCAAAAAGATCAATCAGTCATTAAAGCACACTTATGTTGACATACAATTTATTCTTCCCCAATATCTCCACATTCACATAAATATCAACATGTTCAACACTAATGCAATCATACAGTCGCATGTATATTCGTGATCGCATATATAGAAAATTGCATTTTGGGGCATTCCAAACTTAAACATCGTAGCATGCCCAAGTACGAGGAATGTCACATGCCAAGGCACAAGATGGAGCTAAGCGGTAAGTCCATACACAGCGTGTGCACACACATTAGATTCAACATATCATAACATGATATGGATGCTGACAAAAAATCAGTTAGTTTGGTTATCGATAAGTTAGATTTTAATGCTTGACTTAACATAGACGCAAGATTTTAATGCTTGACTTAACATAGACGCAAACAGCTTTTTACTTAAAAGACATTGTTATTCAACAATACATGTTTGTGAGAATTTTGCATCTATGCTGCTTCCAAGATTCTGCATTCAAACAATAGCTATAATATCTAAAATCAACAGGCATATGTTGCTAACAGACCCCATATTGGCAAGAAACGCACACATTGTGACGTCTTTCTATAATGTGCATAAATGACTAGCAGATCTCTTTGATCAACGCATAGTTCTTTGTGTTTCCTTGTTTCAAAGCAAATAAAGGCTAAACACAGGAGCACAAGATATGATTCTTTACTTTTTAACCAACTTGAGTGGATTTTAAAAAAAAATGCTATAAACTAAAAATTGATTGAACAAAACACATGAAAAGTTTGCCAGTGATCTCACCTGCCTTGCATATCCTCCACCCCTCTTACTCTCTTCATCACACAGGATATACCCGCATTAGTACCTGTCATGACTGCAAAGTTACGAGCTTGCACTAACGGGCCACCTGCAAAAGCCTGTGACACATACAACAGAGTCAGGTTGTTGAGAATCTATGTAAAAGTATGTATGGGTATGAGTGCAACATGGCGTCTCTGTTCCGTTACCAAATGGCACATGATAAGTCACTTAGTCTCGGTACATATAATGTGACAGGACAGAAAGGGCTGAGAGAATGACACGAGAAGATGAATAAGAAGGATACAAATGCTTAGAATCAGCATATTTCAAGTTCCAGCCATAACAGAAGCAAACCAATTTCATGTAATATATGATTGACCAATACAATAAGAACTTTGCGAAAGTATATTTCTCGATCAAAAAGGAGCACTAATTATCTAGTATGAAGTATACTGATTTCAGATCAATAGTATAAATTTCCGCTGAAATATTGGAGCAGGGATAAAAACATATCACAATGTACTTCAAATGCCAAAAAAGGAACATAAACTCAAGAAGATTAGAGAGGAAGAGCTACCTGCGCCTGCTTGAGGGAGGCCATGGCTTGGGGGTTGAGGCCGGGAGCGTTGGGAGGTGGGGTGGGTAAGGCCGAGGAGGCGTCGGATGTGAGAGAACCCATGAGGGCGCCGATGACAGCGCCCTGTGCGGCGCTGGTGGCGGTGACGATGGCCGCCTCCACGGCGGTGGGCTGCTTCGCCAGCCAGGCCCGGAACCCAGTCTCCAGCTCCTTGATTCGCGTCTGCAGCTGCGCGATGGGGTTCGCCGGGGGAGGGCTCGGTGGAGCCAACACCATCGCGCCCTGGTTCCCTTTCATGGACCGACCGCCGCTCTCTCTATCCCTCTCTCGCTCTCTCTCTCTGCGAAGAGGACTTCTGATGCGTCGCGGATAATAAGACCACCCAATTTGTCGACAGAAGGAATTTATACCGACGCGAGTTTAATCTCATTTTTCTAATTAGCTAAATAAACACTTTTTCTTTTGCCTATTTCTTGCATCAAATAAAAAAATCAGTCATTTCAATTGGCACTATATTTCATATTTTAATTTTGTCTTTATATAAGCGCATTACTATTGATATTTTTTAAAAAATAAAAGTTTTTATTATTTATAATATCATTATTCTCGATCTTATTTTTTTCTCTTCCTCACAATTCATTATTTCATCCATTCACTTGCCAATGCCCCTCATCGTCGACAAAGTTTAATGTCGACACCCTTCCGTTCTTATTAGTAGCTCACTTATTTTTTTCTTTATCAATAATGTAAATTTTCAACATGTCAACTATCGCTTTCACTAGCAGTCGAAGCCAAATCAAAGAGGAAAAAGAAGAATATAATCTATTTATAGAATAGTATTTTATGAATATTAAAATTTTTAAAGATATTATACAAAAAATAAAAAAAGGGTTACGAATAAAAATTTCCTATATCAAAAGCTTTATTTAAAAAAAATTATAACAAAGATAAAGATATCTCAACTTGCTTCCATAGAATTCTACCAACTAATTTAATATTTAGAGAAATATTTGTATATAGGGGAAAATATACGCTATTTCCAAACGATATGTAGAAGCCCCAAAATAAATAATAAACAACGATGTAGAGGTGATGAGGTGAATTGGACCGCATAAAATACAGGGCACACGAAAGGAGCAAATCGCCGCGACCTAAATATAGCACACGAATGTGAATTGGGAATTCGTGCTAATTTGCCTCCCGATTCGTCCCAAGCGCCGCCGCCGCCACCGTTGCGTTCCGACGGCGATGGCCTCGCTCGCTCCTCTTTCTTCTTGGACAGCCATCGGAGTGACGAGGGCGCTCGCGGCTGCTCGCCGCGTTCAGCCGCCCGCGAATTCGTTCGTCGCCGGACCCCGAAGAAGGGATGTCGCAACGCTCGTCTCTCAACCGTCACGGTTCCGATCCAAGAGCCCGGGGACCTCCCTCTCCGCCCGGTGCTTCTCCGGTATGATCTCGTTCCCTTTTGATCAACCGTTGACCCGTCATCATGCTCCGAAGGCCCTCACTTCCTTTTTCTTTCCGGATTTCTCCTCTGAACTGGAAAAATCGTATTTTTTGTCCGGTTTGAACGATCATTGCTAGTCATCAATTGCAATTGTTTGTTAATATTTGATGTCTTGAGTTGATCAACGTGTTGATTTTGATTTTGCTTCAGCGTTGAGTCCTGAGATGAAATCGACGATCGACAAGGTTGTTCAGTCGCACAAAGTGGTGCTCTTCATGAAGGGAACCAAAGATTTCCCCCAGTGTGGCTTCTCCAACACCGTGGTGCAGATATTGAAGTCACTGAATGTGCCCTTCGAGACGCTGAACATACTCGAGAATGACATGCTGCGTCAGGGGATGAAGGAGTACTCGAGCTGGCCTACTTTTCCCCAGCTCTACATTGATGGGGAGTTCTTTGGTGGCTGTGACATTACTATCGGTAAGATATAGTTTCTGATGCCTTCAACTCGCCATTTACTTCAATTAGTCCATGAGAGTTTGTCGATAGAACTGATGCTTCAATCATAACAATGATGTTGTTGCAGGATGCCCACTTTCACCATGGATCTATCTCTTAAAACTAGAGAAAACTGGCAGTATATGTATTTATTACTATAGATGTAATCATAACAATATCTGTGTGACCATGGATATTGTTGCAGGATCCACATTTTCATGTCCACATTATTACAGAAATCTGAGCATCTTACGTTTAAATAGTTAGGCATACTTGTCTATACTAGCGAGGTGATAGAGAAAATATTGTCGATCAATTATCATCTTACACATGACCTACATGTGGTAGCCAAGTTTGGCACAGGGGAGGCAAGACCTGCCCCCCTTGGTATGCTTGTGTGGACAAGTCCAAAGTAGGTGTCGCCCCCTTTTTCGCCATCTACTTGGACAAGAGTCCAAGAGGGGCTATTAAAGGCTATCCCCTGAGGGAATATTCCTTGGAATATTTTGTCCTCTTTTTACCTGGTATAAAAGCCTATCTCTAGCATAAGAATCGATGTTAGTCACCTTTTTACCACTTCCACCTCACTTCACCTCACCTCGAGGCTAACTTGGGCGTCGGAGGGACTGGGTTGAGAAACCCACTCCCAACCTTGGCCTTTGTGTAGGTCATCGCCAGAGCACTTGAGTGTACCCACATCGACACCTCCAACATCACCTTGATGGCACCTCATTGTTCCGGCGCACGTGTAGTCGAACCACGTTGGGCTGACCTGAACGTCAATGACGTTTTCCCCTAACATTTTGGCACTAGGAGGGCCATGTCGAAGGAACGTCATCTCGTTGACATGCTTAACGAGCGTTCGAGCAAGGAGGCTCCACCCTCAACTCATAGTACTTTCACTCACAAGGGGTAGTACTTGGCGTTTTCGAACCTCGACATTTCTGTCTTGACACAAACTTCGATGAGGTACTAACGTTTGTTCAACGACTTAGGCCTCTCTCCCCCAATGACGATCCCGATCCACATGCTTGTCCCCATCAAGGTCTTCCTAAACCTTTCTCAATAAGTGCAGACATTGATGGGAATGATACAGATCATTGCTCCACTCCTGCCTCAGCTGGTCTTATCGACAATGCCTCTAGCCTTGTCGCAATCTGCAGTACTATCGATGCTCGTTGAGATTCCTTGACCTGACGTGGCATTGACCCCCTAAGCCCGAGGCCTATCAAGCTTCCAATAGATGGGGCACCCTGATCCTTGATCATAGAGTTCAACAAACGTCAACCATTCTTGGCCTACCTTAGTCGAGTCCAAGGCACAGTTCACAAACTACACGGAGAACACCCTTCGGGTGTAATTGCAGTAGATGGACCAGCGCATGGAGGACATGCGTCAAGAGTTTCAACTAACTAGGGGAAAAGACCGACCTCAACTCGGGCCGATCATCATTCATTCAGAAGATTCAAGAAGAGCCTATCCCCGCTATATTTCGATTCGCGACCTCGGAGGCATTTGATGGTTGTGTTGACCTATCCGAGCACATCATAGCTTTTCGTGCTCAGATGTCCTTATACAGCACGACAGACATCTCTGATGTATCACACCTTCCCTACCACACTGCAAGGCCTTGCGTGAGAGTGGTACGCCACTTGAAGCCACTCTTGATTAACTCATTTGGCCAATTAGCAAAAGAGTTCGAGCAACATTTCGTCATGAATGTATGGCCTTGGTGTTTGACAGTAGCCTTCTTGGGTCTTCGACAAGAGGGAGGAAGAGATGCTCACTGATTTCGTTATCTGATTCGCAAACGAGATTCGGGGCATAGTTGATGCCTATCCATTGCTCATGATGGGGCTTAGGTCCTCTTGACTCTTCTAGTCGTTGATAGAAAGAGCACCGACGATAGTATTCGAGACACTCCAGAGGACCAACTAATACATCGCCACTTAGGCGATGGCCTTGAGTAAGTGTGAGGAGTTGTGCAAGAGTTCGAGGTAGGAACAACCATTGCTTGATTATCTCACCCGAGGTGTGCCTAATGAAGTAGAGGACTCGGGAGTTTGCTTTCGACCACCCTTAAGCTGTCAGCTATGAGGTAGACAAGTGGTTAGGTGTTGGATTTATTTTTGAGGTGCAATACCCTTAGTGGCTCGCTAATGTTGTATTTGTTAAAAAAAATCTAATAGAATCTAGCGGATGTTCGTTGATTATATCGAGCTCAAAAAGGCATGCCTCGGGGGTGAACATCTCAACAACACATACGCAACCCTACGAGGGTAAGTATTTAAAGATACTCGATGCACTCTCCTCAGGGGTGAGCATCTCAATGACACCCAATGCGCCCCTAAGGAGGTGAGCATTTAAAGATGTTTGATGTGCCCTCCTCGAGGGTGAGCATCTTAATGACACCAATGCGCCCCTATGGGGGTGAGCGCCTGAAGATACCCAATGCGACCTCCTCAGGGGTGAGCATCTCAACGGCACCAACATGCCCCTACGGGGGTGAGCATCTCAACGACACTGACGTGCCCCTACAAGGGTGAGCGTCCAAAAATACACCCCTAAGGAGGTGAGCATCTCAACGATACCCAATGCGCCCCTAAGGAGGTGAGCATTTAAAGATGTTTGATGCGCCCTCCTCGAGGGTGAGCATCTTAACGACACCAACGCGTCCCTATAGGGGTGAGCGCCTGAAGATGCCCAATACGACCTCCGTAGGGGTGAGCATCTCAATGGCACCGACATGCCCCTACGGGGGTGAGCATCTCAATGACACTGACATGCCCCTACAAGGGTGAGCGTCCAAAAATGCCTGACGCGTCTTCGGGGGTGAGAAACTCAACAGCGTTGACGCGTCCCTACAAGAGTGTGTGTCTAAAGATGCCCGATGTGCTCTCATTAGGGGTGAGCATCTCAACAGCACCCGACACGTCCGTCCGAAGATATGCGATGCGCCCTCCTCGTGGGTGAGCATCTCAATGGCACTGACGCACTCCTAGTGGTGAGTGTTCAAAGAGCCCGATGCACCCTCCTCAGGGATGAGCATCTCAATAGCATTGATGCACCCCTATATGCATAAGCGCCCGAAGATGCCCGGTGCGCCCTCCTCGAGAGTAAGCATCTTAGCAGCATCTATGTGCCCTTGCGGGGTGAGCGTCCAAAGATGCCCGATGCACCCTCCTTGGGGGGTGAGCATCTCAATGGCACTGAAAGCGCCCCTATGGGGTTAGTGTCCAAAAATGCTCGAGACATCTTCGAGGTGAGTATCTCAACAACATCGATGTGCCCCACAGGGGCGAGCGTCACATAATGGCACAAAGCATATCTCGGGAGATCACCACCTCACGAAACTCCTAAGGTGCGTAGGTTGACCAAGACCGACCCAACCTCCTCCAAGAGCCCAAGGTGACCTCGAGGTGCATAGGATCCAAGTTCGACCCGACCTCCTCGGAGAGCTCGATGTGCATAGGTTAGCTAAGCCCGACTAGACATCCACGAAGAGCCCGAGGTGCATAGGTTGTCTAAGCTCGACCAAACCTCCTTGGTGAGCTCAAGGTGGGTTTGAGGTGCCTAAGTTGGCCAAACCCGACCTGACCTCCTCAGAGACCCCAAGGTGAGCCTGAGGTGCATAGGTCGGCTAAGCATGACCCGACCTCCTTGAAGAGCCCAAGATGCATGGGTCGGTCAAGCCTAGTCCGACCTCCTTGGAGGGGTTGAGGCATGTAAGTCAGCCATGCATTGAGCATCCCCTCCGCTTTTATATGTTACGTGTTGAGATAATCCATGGCCACGTTTTCAAACCTCTCAAGGAAAGCTCCTAAAGTGTACCTTCAAAGGGGACAAATGATAGAGAAAATATTGTTGATCAATTATCATTCGACGTGTGACCTACACGTGGCAGCCAAGTTGGCATAAGAGAGACAACATTTGCGCCTTGGTCTACCTACGTGGACATTAGTCCAAAGTAGGCGGTTACGGGCTATATCCCCTTTTTTTTGTTGTTTACATGGACAAGAATCCAAGAGGGGCTATTAGAGGCTATTTGGGGTTGTCCCCTTAAGGAATATTCCTTGGAATGTTCTATTCTCCTTTTACTTGGTATAAAAGCCTATATTCGGCATAGGTATCGAGGTCAGTCATCTTTTTACCACGTCCGCCTCACTTCATCTTACCTCACCTCGGGGCTAACTTGAGCGTCGGAGAGATCGGATTGGGAAACCCACTCTCAACCTCAGTCTTTGTGCAGGTCATCGCTAGAGCACCTGAGCACACCCACACTGACTTTTGCGAGACCTCCAACATCACCTCAGCCACACCTCATTGTTCCTACGCACGTGTATCTGGACTACTGCCGTTTTGCCCCTTTGGAGTTTTGTATTTGCAGCCAGTTCCAATCATCTCTTCTTCAACATACTTGGTCTAGTACAAAAACAAGTGAATGTATATGTACATACATATACTTGAAGATGTATATGCAACATACTTGCATGCCGATGTCTATATCTATGATGCATCAGGTATTGGCTTCCAAAAATTTAATTTAGTGATGGAAGTTGGAAACCTGAAGAAATCTGATTCATGACACTACCTGTTGTTTTTCTCTATTATTCTCTTTCTTGTTTATGCTTATTCTTGTAACACCATCCTTTATGACTTGAAACTTTTTTTTTTTCTTGTTCTATATAAAGTGGCTACAATATTGGAATATGCAATAATTGAAAGGGAACTTAGAAGTGGAAAAATGAGTGTTAGCAGGATATATACGAAGAGGAGTTGCAGTGCAGGTGATTATCGTTGAGAAATTCATTTGGTTAAAGTTGAATGAACAAATGGTAATGGAAGAAACACAGGAGATATTGCTGCTTATACGATTCCATTCCATGTTTTATTCTAGCAACTTTTACTTGCTCAGCAACTATAGTTTAATTGATTTGTTATTGAATTGGCTAGTATGTCCTTTTGCCTTTATTTGCTAATGTTCTTGCATTTATTGTGTAACAGAAGCATACAAGAGTGGGCAATTGCAAGAACTAATTGAGAAAGCAATGTGTTCTTGATGATCAGCGGGTTACGTATTGATTTTGATATTTGTGGTAATGTAACTATCTCTTGAGTTCCTAAATTCTAAACCCTCGTTTTCATTTGTCACTGAACGTGTCCTTTGTTGATTCATAAATGTTCTTTTAGTTGGAACTCTTAAACCATAAATGATGGTTTTTGCTTACGTAATCTTACATGGTTTTTATCTTTACATAGACAAATATGGGATCCATCGAACAATTACTTTCGAGGTACATTTTGTACAAAAAAATTTCCCAAATTAGTAGTTAGCTCAACTCATTAATGCATAGTCCATAGTGGATATATAATTGTGTTTGGATTTTTTTAATTTTAGGAGTTCTTAATTCTAGAGATTTGATATTTATTTTTAATTATGGCAGAAGTTTTTGAGTTTTTCTTAATTATGGTAGGAGTCCTTTGGATTGTTATTTTTTTGTTAGAAATTCTAATCCTATATATATATATATATATATATATATATATATATATATATATATATATATATATATATATATATATATATATATATATATATATATATATATATAATGTCTTTGGTTATTTTTTTAAGCAATGAAAGACAACTCAAAGCTCACCAATTGACCTATTCGGAGATTGATCCTATCAAAACGATTAAAAAAAAAAAAGGTAGATCCGATTGGAGAGTGATCAAATATCTATTTTTTTTTCTTAGATAAAACTCTTTAGATTTTATCAAACTGATTGCATATTAATTGATTGCATGGAACCGATGAAATTAGCAACCACTGAATCCCCATGATCCTTGTCGCATAAAATTTCACTGTATTTATTTTGTTTGTTAGATTCATAACCAACATTTGTATTTATAACCAATCATATGACTTCCCAGTGGTCGAGGTTGGCTCTTTGTAGGATATTATTGTTCAGACAAGAAATCATAGTTTTTTGTTTTAGTTTCTGGAATCTTAGAAAGCTCTTTTATTCTTCTTCTCAAAGCAAAATTAATATTCAATCAATTAATTGCTTATCAATATAGCAGAGGGCCTTTTCGACGGAAAACAACGCAGGCAATAAGAGAAAAGTTTTACGTAAGCAATAAGATCAAAAGGTCAGGTTAGGCAACACAGCGGCAAGCACATCTTACAATGCTCCACAGAGCCCTCAGAATGGCTGTCGGTCTTCACGCCAACTCTACTAAACCCAACAAATCTACACTTAGAAATGTTAACAGCTTTCTTGACCATGTAAGGTAGCGAGGGAAGCTTAAAACTGGCAAAAAAAAAAAAAAAACATTAAAGAACAGCAAAGAAAGAGGGAATCGCAAACACTATCATAAGCACAAAAATAGCTGAACATAAGAGGGGTATCAACCACGAAAGAAGGGGAAGTTGGATCGCTGAAATGGAGATTTCAGCACAGGGTAGCAGTAGGGAACGTGTCTTCTCAAAAGCAAGACTTTTAGTAATTCATGTGGAAAATACACAATCCATATATATGTGCAAACCAAAATGCCTAAATGAGCCTTAAGAATGATGAAGGATAATTGTGGTGTAACCTACATGAACATTCCCAAGTAAAAAAAAAAAAAAAACACAGGTATGGTAGTGGGCATTAACAGAGAAAGGCAAAGGACAACAGTTAGTACAGCAGAAAGAAGAAAAGGTTTGACATCTTTGCCTAAAACAAATGCCTTGGCAGTGAGATAAACTAGCATTAGAGACAACACCTGTGAACCAGCCACAAAAGTGGCCCCAAAATGATTAAGCTGATAAACATGCAATAGATTGAATGACCACATAAGGATATGCAAAATAGAAACAAACAGGTATAGTAGATCATTTGAGATATATACACCAATGTGCCATATGCCCAAAAAAAAAAAAAAAAATACAGCTGACTATGATAATGCACTTTTTAGAAGTGAGGAGTTTTACCACAAGCAGAAACATGTAATTATTTAAGAACTAACAGTGACAGAGCTACAGAGACATCTAGATGAGGTCAAGATGCAGCTAAACTGCTGACTGTGCTGGTTGTGCTCAGTGGTCAGCCACTATAAGCAGCTTGCCATAAAAGGTCTCTGTTGGGACATCCAGATGATTAGCACAGTTGATAAGTCTCAACTTCAGATTCGTGTTGGAGCATATTATATGCAATCTAAAATAATGAAAAAAATAATTTATAGAAGAAAAAAAAAAACCCTCACTAATCTAGGCATATAAAGTTGAGGCTCATCTCACATCAAGTCAGAAAGAACAACATCTACAGTAGGCAAGTTGGTATGATGCAAGTAGCTTACCTCTAATGCTCACAAACTAAGGAACAAAACCACAAAAGAAATTAAATGGGCACTTACCAATCAAAGAGCCTCATAATGGTCTGCATAGACCATGCAACCAACACACACAACTCCATGATGTGCGTGAGGAAGTCCAATAAGAATTGATGATGTCGATGGTGAAGCAGTAATGCAGTCCGAAAGATCAACAGATTGCAGCATGAGGCATAAAAATTTCTAGTCATCGCCACTTCATTGTTTCACAAAATCAAGAAAGAGCAATAAAAAATTTCACTAAATCCACGTCAAGCTAAATACTTGTACAAAAATGCCACTGACCATTGACATGCTTCAGAAAGAAATTATCGCTTGACCTTAATTATACCAAGTATTCCTACTTTCTATGAAATACTTAAGACATTACACTTGCATGATCTGCAACACAATAAATCAAAATCTATTATCAGGTTTGACTAATCTTAACTTCTTTTTTTCTTCTTCTTTTTTGCCTGTCAACTAATAGTTGTCAATGGCTGAACTGAACCAGGATCTACATACAATACAGAACCTGACATGACTACCAAGGACATCCGAAAACAGAACTCAATTTAATGTTTAAGATCTAACTGATGGAAGAAAAATACATCAAACTATGCAAAGAAGGAACATAACAAGTAAAGCAATAACCTTTTCAAGACAGGAAATTAAACAGCAGTACGAGATAACAACTGAGATAGATAGTAGACAAGCACAGTGTCCTAACCTCAAGTGCACTAAGAAGCATGAGAACATTAAAGCACACCTTTGTTCGTTGATCATCAAGACTGCAGCGACACCATATACATGATAGTAAGAGATATCAAAGCGACAACATTGAAGCGGCATCATTTATTCATCTTTGCCTCTTCCAACACCAAGTCACGACTACTGAACTGTAATGGCAAGGAACACCAGCAACGTTCATGGTAGTCAGTAGTCTGCACGATGATCACTGGAATAATCATCTCTTGCAGAGAAAGATCTCTCCGTCCTTTCGGTGATCTTCTCTTCCTCGTACCTCAGTCCTTCTTCCAGTGCCAACCCTCCTAATGCACCAGCCACCGCCCCAGCTGCCAGGCCTGTAGCCGCTCCAATTTTGCTACCTTTTGGCCTATGATCATAAGCAGAAAACCCTGACGAGTAGCCCGTCGGGGCTGATGGCCCCCCGTAGCCGGATGGCCGATCATAGTAGGGCTGGGCCGGAGCCGGAGCCGGAGGCGCCGAGTAGTATGCAGCGGCAGGGGAGTAATATCCGGAAGAGTAGGGATCGGAGTATCTCCCATATGGGTACTGCGAGGGAGGGAGGTGAGACGGGATAGGGTGGCCGTAAGGAGGGATGGGAGGGGGCGGCGGAGAGAAGTTGCGGTAATCTCTAGCCGAGTGAGCAGGAGGAGGAGGAGGAGGAGGAGAAGGGAAGGGAGGAGCGTTGGAGGGATAATAGTATCCGGAAGAAGGTGGGGGAGGGGGGAAGTGGTAACCGGGTCTGGGTTCGGGTGGGGGGCAGGGACGCTCTCGGATGGCGAGCCTGATGCGGATCTTACCCTGGGGGCGGCCGGATGGGCGCCGGAGCTCGAGCGTTCGGACGGGAGAGGGTGGGGCTCCGCCACCGCGGCCGGTGGCGTAGCCGGCGAAGGCGTCCTGATGGAGCAGGTCCTTGAGAGGGGATCGGGCGGTGCCGACGAGGGGCTTGGGGGTCTCGGAAGGCTTGGAGTGGAAGACATCGAGGGTGAGGAAGAGAAGGGTCTCGGCCGAGGGTAGGGGGAGGGCGAGGCGCTCGTTCCAGACAGGGCGGGTGGAGCCGGCGTCGTCGGGCTTGCTGGCGGCGCGGCGATCGGGGTCGAGGTAGACGACGACGTAAGGCTTGAGGTCGCCGTTGCGCCAGTTGACGTTCTTCAGGTGATTCGCGGAGACGATGGTGACTTCGAGGTCGAGGGGCCTCGACGACGAAGATGGGGGAGGAGGAGAAGGAGACGGAGGGAGGAGGCGCCGCGGAGTGTCCATCGATTCCGACCGATCAAGATAGCATACCCTAAGACGCCTGGGCTTGCGGAGGGTTGGACGAAAGGGGTGGGGGTGGGGGTGGGGGTGGGGGTGGGGGTGGGAGAGATCGGTGGACGCGCACAAAGGCGAGTAAGAAGATTTGTTCGGCGACGTAGATGCGTAATTTCCGTTTACTTTTTTCCTTTATATTTTTCCATCCCCTTCCGATTTTAAATTCTCTTCAATATTCTTTTCTATTTTTCCTTTATCCATTCAATAAGATCAGAGGATGTAAACGGCCTCTGATCTCATTTTTATTTAATTCGAATAAAATAACTAAATAGTCACTAAACTAATTTTGGTCGTATATAATTTTTCAGCGATGTAATTTTATGTTGGATGTGATTTAATCTAATCCATCGTTAAATTAAATCAGAGTTATGATGGTTTTTGTCATGAGGAATTATCGTTAACGTTTAAATCAATTCGACGTGATCCAAACCCGAGTGACTAGGATTGATTGAGATATTCCGAGGTACCTCTGAGGTGGCTCTGATGTGGTATGTGCATCAACACCAATGTCGGGAGAAAATTTTAGATCTGACCCTTTCGACGTTAAAGTTAGTGAACGATGTCTCTTGATGGGTGTGGATATTTTTCTGGAATAAAGCGAGGATCCGCTTTTATATCTAATATTGGAGGGGACAACTTGTAATCACTCAAATGTTTTCTTCTTAGCATTTTGTTCATGTGGACAATAAGGAGGAGATAGGCCTGAATAGCTTGCTTTAGACTTTTTGTCCATGCCGACAGACGAGTGGAGGTTGTCCTAGACCTTTTTCTTCCATGATGGCTTCCACGTAGTGCTTATGTGTTGGATAATAGTTGGTCATTAATATATTCCTTATCATTTGCCCTGCACCCCACTTTGGCCCAAGGCATGCTTCGGGACTCTTATGAGAATGGTTCGAAGTGAGGTGTTTAGTTCATTCAACATAGGAGTGTCTGAGATTTCCTCTCATGGGTCGGGTTTTCTCGACTAACACACATGCATTGATAGAGATTGGGCTTCCCAACCTTCGTCTCCCAACCTCTATGTCTTAGGCGGAGGCGAAGGTCAAATACATCGACCTTCACGCCTCGAGCAGAGGTGAGGATTAAGCATCTTGACCTCCATGCCTTTAGTAGAGGCGGAGATCGAGCATCTTGATCCCCTCATCTCGGGTGGAGGCGGGGGTCGAGCGTTCCATTCTCCACGACTCGTGTGAAGATGGAGATCGGGTATCTCGACCTCCTCATCTCGAGTGGAGGCAGGAGCCAGACGTCCTGACCTCCATGTCTTTGGCGAAGATTGAGCATTCCGACCTCCATGCCTCGGGCGAAAGCGGGTGTCGGGTGTCTTGACCTTCATGTCTCATGCAACGATGGATGTCGAGTTTGTCGAACTTTGCGCCTCTATTGGGGCAGAGGTTAGGCGTCTCAACCTCCATGCCTTGAGCGAAGCCAAGGGTCGGGCTTCCTGACCTTTATGCTTCAAGCAAAGGTGGAGGTCTGGCATCCTAACCCTTACACCTCGGGCAAAGGTAGAGATCAGGCATCCTGACCTCTGTGCCTATTACAGAAGCGAGCATTGGACTTTCCGACCCATGCACCTTAGGCTTCTTAGACTTGTGGCTCTCGTTGTGACGAGTTTATTTTGACGTAGTTCTAATTTCTATTCAAGTGTCCCAAGAATATTTTATCTTGTGCCTCTATTATGACAGATTTCTTCTCATGCGGGATGGGCTTTCCCAACTCACTTGTCTCAAGCATATTTGGCTTGTGCCTTCATCATGGTGAACTTATTTTCATATGGGTCAGATTTTCGTAACTCATGTGTATCAAGGACATTTTGCCCTACAACTATTTCATTGCAGATTTCTTCTCATGTGGGCCGGGTTCTCTTGACTTATACGTCTCAAGCACATTTAGCCTGTGTCTCCATTGTGACTAATTTCTTCTCCCGTGGGTTAGGTTTTCTCAACTCATGTGTCTCGGACACATTTTGTTTGTGCCTCCATCGTGGTGGATTTCTTCTCATGCAGGTTGAGTTTTTCTAACTCATGTGTCTCGAACACATTTGGCTTGTGCCTCTATCATGGTGGATTTCTTCTCACACGGGTCAAGTTTTCTCGGCTCACATGTTTCAAGCATATTTGGCTTATGCTTCTGTCGTGGTTGATTTTTTCTCATGTGGATCGGACTTTCTAACTCATGTGGGTAAGGTTTTCGACTTATGTGTCTCAAGCACATTTGGCTTATGCCTCTATCATGACGAATTTCTTCTCATGCGGGTTGAGTTTTTTTGACTCACATGTCTCAAACATATTTGGCCTGTGTATTCGTCATGGTAGATTTCTTCTCACGTGGGTCAGGTTTTCCTAACTCATGTGTCTCGAGCACATTTAGTTTGTGCCTCCATCGCAATGGATTTCTTCTCATATAGGTTGGGTTTTCCTAACTCATGTGTCTTTGACATATTTGGCTTGTGCCTCCATCATGATGAATTTCCTCACATGGGTTGGATTTTCTCGACTCATGTATCTCGAGCACATTTGGCTCGTGCTTCCATCGTGGTTGATTTTTTCTTATGTGGATCGAGCTTTCTAACTCATACATCTAAAACACATTTTGCTTATACCTCCATCATAGTGGATTTCTTCTCATGCAGGTCAGGTTTTCCCGACTTATGTATCTCGAGCACATTTGGCCTGTGCCTCTGTTGTAGCGGATTTCTTTTCACACGAGTTGGGTTTTCTTAAGTCACAAGTCTCGAGCATATTTTACTTGTGCCTCTACCATGACAGATTTCTCTTAGTGCGGATCGAATTTTTTTGACACACACCTCGGGCACATTTTGCCCTACACATCCATCATAGCGAACTTCTTTTAACACAAGTTGGGTTTTTTTTAACTTAAACGTCGTAGGCACATTTTGCCATATGCTTTCATTTGTAGTGCATTTCTCTTAACACAGGTCTGGTTTTCTCAACTCATATGCCTCTAACATATTTCGACCTGTGCCTCTACCATAGAAGATTTCTCCTAGCATGGGTCAACTTTCCTGACTCATATGCCTCAAACACGTTTCACCTTATGCCACCTTATGATGAGCTTCAAGTCATTCCTTTGTCGTGGCAGATTTTGAGTCCTCCTTTTGTTGTGGTCGACTTCAAGTCTTTCCTTTATCATGGCGAATTTCATGTACTCCCTCCACCATGACGGATTTTGAGTCCTCCCTCTATCATGATGGATTTTGAATCCTCTTCTAGTCATGGTGGACTTTAAGTCCTCCCTCCATCGTGACAAACAGTGGATATTCTTCTTGTCGTTCCATACTTTATCTAGGGGATCTAGGGGTGCCTCGATCAGTGACTCCATTGACTTCGAATGTGGGAGAGACTTGGCAAAATTCCAAGGGTTGATCGGTGGCACATCAAGTCGAGCCTTCTTCGATAAAGAGATAGCACTTGCATTACTCCCTCGAGTTGCTTCTCAGCTATCCAACACCAATACTCATTGGAAATTTCATCACCATATGGTAGGTCAATACTATTACTCTCAACTTGTTGAGCATGAATCGGCCTATGGTCATGTTGTACGTTGATGGAAAGTTGACTATCATGAATTTAGTCATCAGTGTTTCCGTCCTCGAATGTGACATGCAAGCTCATAATCCCGAGAGTGGAGATGGAGTTGCTAGTGAACCCTATCAGCGAAGAAGTCATAGGGGTGAGATCATTAGTCGAGAGTCCAAATTTTTTAAAAGTGACAAAGTAGAGGATATCGAGAAAGCTACATATGTCAATAATGACTCTCTTCACTCAGGTGTTAATCATCATCACGTAGACCACCAAGGCATTGTCGTGGTTTGGGTCGAGGTACTCCATCTCTTATTCCTTGAATATTATTTTCGAGTCATCTTGGGACCTCGAGCATTTTTTGATCGTAGCCCAAGCGTAAGCTTTGTGGCCCGAGGAGTTATATCCTCCCGAGGCAGGTCCACTGATGATAATGTCGATCTACCTCTCTGTTGGCCCTTGAGGTCAAGGCATAGGTTCTTGGTGCCTCCAGGCAAACCTCTCGAGGTGCCCCCAATATGAGTTCTTCGGATTTTTCCTTCAAATCGTGATAGTCCTCTATGTCATGGCCATAATTACGATGGAAGTTATACTACTTGGATTTGTTCCTCCTCTCCAATGATATCTTCATCAATTAAGGGTCTTTTAAGAGTCATTTTTCCTTTATATGTAAAAAGACTTTGGTTCTAATTATGTTCAAGGAAGTCAACTCGAACCTTAGGCGAGGTAGCTTAGGTCGGTCATTTCTTCTTCACCTCATGTTTTTCGTTGAGTCGGTCATTTTTTTCTTCATTGTAGTGACCTCAGGACGGTAGTCGCTCTTGTCTTAGCCATTTGCACATCTCCTTGCACTTATTCGAGACCGTTGCCTCTACGATAACATATTAGTTGGCTCTCTAGAGCACATTGGGTATCGTTGCTGGCGTCCTCTCCATCGATGACTAAAAAAAGTGAGAGGGCTTGAGCCCCATCACGAAGGCCTATATCACAAGGCGATGTATGGGCTTCTTGCACACCTCATATCTTGTTAGTGAATCGAGCAACAAAGTCAGAAAGTGCTTCTTCCCCCTCCCCCCCCCTATGTATATTCCTAAGGAAGTAAAGCTCAAACTCTTAGTTGATTAAAGGACCTAACATAGAGTGGCTTCAAGCAAGTATACCATTCTTATGCTGGGCCTCCTAATGTTGTTGGAAGACATGACACATCAGAGCGTCCAAGGTGTCGTAAGTGACATCTGGGCATGGAAGGCGGCAGTGAGCTTTATCATGTCGATATTATCATCAAAGTCCTCTAGTG
Source organism: Ensete glaucum (assembly GCA_021527575.1). Lineage (NCBI taxonomy): Eukaryota > Viridiplantae > Streptophyta > Magnoliopsida > Zingiberales > Musaceae > Ensete > Ensete glaucum. Next base: position 47,381,849 of record CM038558.1, read on the forward strand.
ATGAGAGGTAAAAGTTTGTCGAGATTGACACCTCCTAGATGTTCTAAGTGAATAAGGATTGACTTGAGGTGGGATCAATCGAACTTTCCTCTCTGGATTGCTAGAACTCTCGCTGCATCTCTTATAAGCATTGGTACATTTGCCATAGTTGGATCCTCAGGGAGAGTCATCCATCGAATCTACTAACCATGTTGGGAAAAGTAGAGTGGTGGTGTGACGGTGTATTGAATCCACGATTGGGGAGCAAGACACTCGCTCGACCGGTTGAGATATTGATCGTGACTGAGATGACACTACTTGTTGGGCTAGCGGAAGTAGGATCGAGGCGATAGCTTGCATCATACCCATTAGCATTTATACCTGTTGGGTGAGGTTCAGGAACACCTTGGCAAGGATAAGTAGGTGGCTCGAGATCATCCCTAGGAGTAAGAGACATGAGTCATTGAACATATGCTAGTAACGTATCGATATTTTGCTTTGAAATAGATGCATCCATGTGTAGAAAGGATGACAACTCCCACCTTTCGAGTAAAATTACTATGGGTCAAAGACAAAGCCCCATTGTTGGAGCATTTGTTGGGAGGGATGAACGAAGAACGTTCCTATGATATCATGCCCTCCTTATAATGCCAAAATATTAGAAAAAATTATCGTCAATGTTTAAGTCAACTCGACATGATCTAACTCCAAGGGCGTAGGAATGTCTGAGGTGGTGACTGAGGTGACACCTACACCGAGATCGATATTAGGAAAAACCTAAAATTTGAGGGGATAACCTATAACTATTCTAATGTCATTTTATTAAAATTTTATTGACAACGATAGAGGAGACAATCCTGAACTATTTGTTTTAGATTTTGTTCATGTTTACAGATAAATAAAGGTTGAGCTGGACCTTTTCCTTCGACGATAAATTTCACTTATGTATCAGATGATGATTGATCATTAATATATTTTTTATTAATTTTAATATAAACTAATATAAGTTCAAAGTAATTAAAATTAAAATAATTAAATCATAAAAAATAATTTATTTTCTATAAAACAATATAGTTAATAAGACTGATGGTTGCTGCTGATTTGTGTCGATTAACTCAGCTGAGGTGGCTTGAGATGGCTGACCGATTAGCTCAGCTGAGGTAGCACAGCGAACGCGTGCCGCTGACTGCATACCGTTTCGAATTCTGACACGCGGGAGCGGCCAAGTGTTCCCCCCATCCCACAGAGGCGGAGATTTCTTAGGGCTTGAGATGGTCGCAATTTTGGGTTCGTTAGCGGGAGCAGAGAAACCAATTCCTAAGCTTATCGATCCCCTTCTCCCCCCGAATCTTTCTTCTTCCCCTTCACCTATAGTGCAGGAACGAGGTTGGGTTCAAAGAATCTTGCAACTGGTATCGGAATGAATCCTTCTGTCGTTTGATATGGATGTAAGTTGTTGTTCTTACCTTTCACCGGTTAAATGCAGATCTTCCCGGAAATTAGTGTCGGCGCAACTTCTGGAACTCCCACTTCTCTGCTCTCTACAAAACACCCTCCCCCGCTTATCGTCTCTTCTCTCTTGTAGAACCTGTAGACTCCAAGTGATAGCGCGAGAGAAGATCCCTTCTCCCTCATTGTCCGGGTCACTAGACCTGATCTGGTAAGCCATCGATCGAATCTCTTTTTTGTTCTCTCTCTAAGAATTGGAACATCTTTCATGTTGATTTGGCCCTATTTATTTGGGGATTGCGCTGAATAAACTGCAAGATGATGGAGTTGGAGTCCTAAACGCATTCTGTTACTGGCATTTGAATTTGAACTGTAAAATGCCTTTTCCTGTAGTCCACGGATAATTCGTTTCACTGCATCGTGCTGTGAAATCTCTAAAATTTGCTCCATTTTGGCCTAAACCGTTCTATCTGAGAATTATATTTTTAGCTGGGCCACTGGGCATGTGTTACTTTTGCTCTATAAGTGCTCAGTTCATTTCATCAGTGGGTATATTTATGTTTGTAACGATTTGAAGATGCTGGCAAACCACAGTGCGTAGCATCGTTCCTTGATATGAAACTCTACCATATGTGAGGTTGACATTAGATGAGACATCCGTGGAAAGATTGCCATCTTTTGGTGAATCTCATGTGTGTTTTCTCCTGATTTCGTGTCCACTTGTTCATTTCACTAGATCTAAGATAACTTGTAAGATTTTTTATGAAGATCTAGGGTCTGGGATTTTTATAGTCAGTTCATTAGTTTATGCATTCGGTAAATGAGGCTGCAGGTTGTTTTCCTTAGCATGTTAGTTTTCTTTTATCTTGCCAAGTAAGAATAAGGGGTTTGCTGGTTGCTAATTGTGATTTGCATGTGAAGTCAGAAAGGATGTGGATGACAAATATATGAGAAAGCAAATTGATGCTTTACTGATATTGATTTATGGGTTACTGTTGTTGGTGCAACCCATCATTCTTGTGGATATGGATGGGATTTTTTTTTTATTTTTATGACAACTATATAACAAACAATATGTACTATAAGTTTGTTTCAGAACGAAACAAAGTCATCCCAATTGATATGCAGTGTGATCTCTGTTCTCTGCATGTAATAATACTTCATTTGAATTTACTTAGAACAGCTGCATCTATGGTTTTTTGTGGATAACAAATTGCAGCTATGGTTGCAGCAATTAAGCATGACCGACAAAAATACTATTTGCAATACTCTCTTACTGGTCACTTGCACTATTTTTGGGGTTTTATGGACGATAAGTTGTTTAGGGATTTAAATTGCCAAATGTTGCAAGCTACAGATTGCCAGTATATCAAAATGATAACATTTTGATAAAATTATTGAAATCATATCTGCATGTAGTAAATCGATTCATTCTTCTCTAATGTTCTATTGATATTTGGTCATATACTGCTTAGTTAATTTAATCTCATTTAATCTACAAATATTGCACCATAAGATAAGCAATTGTCTCACTGATGTTGAAGTGTGGATCATCTCAGCAGAATCATTTTTGTTTGAGTACCACTCAGGAAGAACCATGGATGGAACTGATGATAGGTACACAAAAGATGGCACAACAGACATCCATGGAAAGCCAGCGGTGAGGAAGGATACTGGCAATTGGAGGGCTTGCCCCTATATTCTTGGTATCATCATGCAGGATGGTTAAAGTTTGGGCTTTGTGTTGCTATTAATCTAACTGTTGGAATTTTGCATTTCATCGCAGCGAATGAATGCTGTGAAAGGCTGGCATATTATGGGATGAGCACAAATTTAGTGAACTATATGAAGGACCGTCTCCACCAAGGAAATACAGCAGCATCAAATAATGTCACAAACTGGTCAGGAACATGCTATATCATGACACTGCTTGGGGCCTTTGTTGCCGATTCCTACTTGGGAAGATATTGGACGATTGCAAGCTTCATGACAGTTTACATCATTGTAAGACTCGTACCACCAGCTTACCCAGTTTTCATATTTAGAAACTTGTAAGCAACTAATGTGCTTGTTTTACAGGGTTTGACACTTTTAACAATGACAGCATCTGTCAAAGGTCTGGAACCTACTTGCCGCGATGGTGTCTGTGATCCCACAAAGGCACAAACAGCGATGGTTTTTGTAGCGCTTTATCTCATTGCACTGGGAACTGGAGGAATAAAGCCTTGTGTCTCCTCTTTCGGTGCTGACCAATTCGATGAATCAGATGAATCAGAGAAGAAACGGAAGAGCTCCTTCTTCAATTGGTTCTACTTCTCCATCAACATTGGTGCCTTGGTTGCTTCTTCTGTGCTGGTATGGATACAAACCAATGTAGGATGGGGCTGGGGATTTGGAATACCAGCAGTGACGATGGCAATAGCAGTTGTGAGCTTCTTCCTGGGAACCCCATTGTACAGGCACCAGAAACCTGGAGGAAGTCCGATCACACGCGTTGCTCAGGTCATCATAGCATCGTTGAGAAAGACTCGAGCCGAGGTGCCCGACGACAAGTCCCTTCTTTATGAGGTCCCAGAGAACGAATCTGTCATACACGGTAGCCGCAAGCTTGAACACACCGACGAACTGAAGTAAGCTCTTTCTAGCTTACTTTTTTGCTTCTTAATTTCTATTTGATTTACCTTAGTTGACTTAATTTGGCTCATATGAATCGAACTTGCTGTGTGGTTTTTAGATGAAGGCAAGTTTCGATGCACCATTATGATACGTTATGTTCGGAAGATGATGATGCATTTAGCATGCGCTACTTACTACTGTCTGACTTCCATTCAGGTTCCTTGACAAGGCCGCAGTCGTCACTCAAGAAGACAAGAACTCTACGAACTCATGGAGGCTGTGCACTGTCACCCAAGTCGAGGAGCTCAAGAGCATCGTGAGATTGCTTCCGATATTGGGGAGCGGCGTCGTCTTCGCCACAACCTACAGCCAGATGGGAACCATGTTTGTGCTCCAAGGCAACACTCTAGATCCTCGTATGGGTCCTCAATTCGAGATTCCAGCAGCCTCACTCTCCATATTTGATACGATCAGCGTGATCGTTTGGGTCCCCGTCTACGACCGGATGATCGTCCCGGTGGCACGCAGGTTCACCGGCCGCGAGCGTGGCTTCACTCAGCTGACTCGGATGGGCATCGGCCTGGGCATCTCCATCTTGGCCATGTTGGCTGCCGGAGTTATGGAGGTGGTGAGGCTCCACATGGTGGCGAGTCACAACTTATACGACTCCGAAGACTACGTGCCGATCTCCATATTCTGGCAGATCCCTCAGTACTTCTTGGTGGGAGCAGCTGAGATCTTCACCTTCATCGGACAATTGGAGTTCTTCTACGACCAGGCACCGGATGCCATGAGGAGCTTGTGCTCTGCTCTGTCACTCACCACCGTGGCACTCGGCAATTACGTGAGCTCCCTGCTCGTCACAATAGTCACGCGCATCACGACGAGGAACGGCAGGCTTGGTTGGATTCCAGATAACCTGAACCGAGGCCACATCGATTACTTCTTTTGGCTCTTGGCAACTCTCAGCATGGTCAACCTTATGATGTATCTTCTGATCGCCAATTGGTACACCTACAAGAAGACGACCGACGACGACGACTACGACAACAATGAACTCCAATAGTGTCAATCGTTTTAGGTGTTTCTATCGCATGGATCGATCGTGTTTTATTTTTCATAATGTAAATGCATTTTGGTTTGGTTGCTCGCTTATTTGGTTCATCTACTTACTACTCGACACTGCCTTCATGCTTCATATAACCCACATGATTCTGGAAATTAATTTATACTCGACCATTATTAGCTTATTGGTAGATCGTTGATACTCAACCTTCCTTCCTTCCTTCCTTCCTTTCAAGGGGTAGAAGAGCGGTGAGTGGCTGTGTGATGGAAAGGAAGGAAGGGAGACTATTGTTTATTCTTCACAGGGTTCTCTTTCCTTTTGGTAGCTTTGCCAGCAGGAAGAGAGAGAGAGAGAGAGAGAGAGAGGTAGCTCCTCAGGCATGCCCCCAGAGAAAAAGCATAAAAAGCAGGGTTTGTCATTGCTGCTTTTCCCAATTCAAATGCCTTTGGGCCCCAGCAGTGATGATTTCCATGCAGTCCAATCAAGCTTTATCTCCATCGTCTCAGTCCACGGGGCCCTCCATCCCCGCCCCCTCCCTTTGCGAACTCCAAGGAGCTCCTCTCCCCCTGCGCCATGCAGGCCCCCTCCTCCATCAATCAAAGCAGTGCCAGGCCTAAGATCTCGCTGGAATATTGTGGATCCCCAAGAAGGTTTAAAGAAGGTTTTACCCCGCCCCCCTTTGCCGTGTGAGCTCCCATGCTTTGTTCCCTCGACCAAGGCTTAGGGGGGAGGGTTAGGTTCGAAAGCTAGGCAGCCTGTAGGATCAAACAAGGTGGGAGAGTCGGGTCTCCAACATGGTGGTGGTAATCATGAGCTTATCGCTTCTGCGTGTTGGGGGGTGCGTCCTTCCAGCTCGCACTGCCTTGCCTTTCCCTCTTCCCTTAACCCATTAAAAAGCTTTTGCCAAAATGTCAAGATTAGCGATCTCATCCACACATGCTGATCATGACAGACAAATCCCGAGGACCCTCTTTCGATTCCTCCCTCCTGATAAAGATCTGATGCCATCCCGGCGCTCACGACTTGTCATCCACCCTCTCACCCATCCCTCTTTGTTTTCTTTTGTTCCACTGGCAACACTTGCATCATTCTGCAACTTTCACTTCCCAAAGTAACGCACCCAAACCTCAACCCCGTCCCCCCCCCCTTTGGCCTTGTTAAAAAAAAAAAAAAAATACTACCCTAACATTACCAAGACCAACAAGCTCACATCGGTGGTTTCTGGCTGCCTCTCAATTAAAGAGAACCGAAGCGCCCTTTTTGTTCCCTTGTTAATGGATAAAGAACTGCCGCAGGAGCTGCTCGCATTATTTTAGTAAAACCCATCCAACCCACATGTCAAATGGATCCACGATCCGAATCTTCACCGAGCAGAAGGAAAAAAGGGTTAAAGAATTATAAAGAGGGTTGCTTGATCACTGTCACTACGTACTCCCCCCCCCGCCACCTACTGAAACCTTCCCCTGTAGCAAGCAGTGGTACTCCTCCACAGCAAAACGGTGCACGTAATAATAGATGGATAAGTGCACAGCAGTAATCGCCATCGCCGATGATTGCGATCCTCTCATGTTCGACACCATTCATTCATTCGTCCAAGAGCAGAACCACCCCCACAGCGGCAGCAGCAGCAGCAGAACTTAGTTGATGGCTCATGTGAGTTCCGTGAGCCAGGAATCACCCATCTGGTTCATCTGACACCCACTCGGCCCCCACCACACACACACACACCCACACCCACCCACCTTAAGTCTCCCATGGTTATGGTAAGTTAAGCCATGTCGTGTCACACAATGCCTCCAGTTTTATGTTTGGCTTGTTGTCAACCTTTGTCTCTTCCATCTCACTGCCCCCACATGTCAAAAGTGCTCATTTGGTACAAATATTTTGCATTATTTACGCCATGCATCGATCGACTAACAACAAGCTTTGCTTTTCCACTAAGCACCGGACGCCAAGTACACAACCAAACAAAATATATCAACTATGTGAAGAAGAAAGCAGAGAGAGGATGTATAAAGTGAAACGAGGGGGTGTGAGCGATTGCTTTCGCCGCTTTTTCTCTCGTGGAATCCTATTTCTCATATTTCCTCGTCTCTTTTGTATCCACTTTACTGACATCTCCCTCTCCCCCTCGTCGACCAACGACGCTTCCTTCCTCGCTATTTCCTACGAACGAGTCGAGACGACACCGAGAGAAGAGTGCTAGCGAGCGAACTGGGAAAGCGGGGGTGGGTGGGTTGGGTGGGGGGGTGGGGGGTGAGAGATGGCTTCGTTCATTGCCGGGGGGGACTGGACCAGTCGCGACGCTTCCATGATGGTCGACATGGAGAGCCACCATCACCAACACCAGCGGCAACTCCATCCGCCTCTGCAGCCTCAGCGTCGCGCGCCTTCCTCCACTTGCGACCTCCACCCGGGCGAGACCGTCACTGGCTTCTGCGCCTCTTGCCTCCGCGAGCGCCTCGCTGGCCTCGAGACCCCCACTGCTGCTTCCGGCCGCAAGTCCACCTCCGCGCTCCGGTCCGTGTTTTGCAAGGTGACCGCTGGTGCCGCCCCTTCCGCTGGCCCCTCGTTCCTCCGCCGGTCCAAGTCCTTCTCCTTTAGCCGCGGCGGCAGCGGCGGCGGGGTCGGCGACGGGTTCTCTGCCCAGCGACCCCGCGCCTCCGCCTTCGAGCCCCAGCGCAGGTCCTGCGACGTCCGCGGCCGCAGCACGCTGTGGTCCCTCTTCCACGAGGACGACCGCCACAGGGCGCCTCAAAGCGCCTCCACCTCCGTCGTCGCCGCGGCGTCTGCTGGGGTAGCGAACGATGTGGTGTGCCGGAACCAAGGCCATTCGGGTCCCTCCGTCGCCCCTCCCGTCCCCGAAACCCGCGAAGAGGAGGTCGACGACCGCGGCGACGAGATCACGCCTGTTGACCCTGTCGTCCTGGTGGTCGGATCCTCGGGGGAGATAAATGAGGAAAGGCAGGAGGCGGCTGAGGAGAAGAAGGCGGAACTGAAGCCGATGAAGGACCACATAGATCGCGACTCCCAGCAGCAGGCAAAGAAACCGCCTTCCAAGGACCTCAAGGAAATCGCCAGCAGCTTCTGGCTCGCGGCCTCCGTGTTCAGCAAAAAGCTCCAGAAGTGGGGGAGAAGGCAGAAGCTGAAGAAGCAAGGTGGCGAAGCCGCAATGCCGGCGGAGAAGCCAGCCAAGACATCCCGGCGGTTCCGCGACACTCAGTCGGAGGTCGCCGTGGATGCCTCCGGCCGGAGATCCTGCGACACCGACCCGCGCTTCTCTCTGGACGCCGGCCGGATGTCCTTCGACGACCCCAGGTTCTCGTGGGACGAGCCGAGGGCGTCTTGGGACGGGTACCTGTTTGGAGGCCGATCCGTGCTCCCTCGGCTCCCTCCCATGCTCTCCGTCGTCGAGGACGGCCCCGCCCCCGCCCCCGCCCCCGCCGTCCAGCGGTCAGACTACCTTATCCCCGTCGAGGAGGACGCCGCCATCCCAGGGGGGTCCACGCAGACTCGAGACTACTACTTGGACTCCTCCAGTCGGCGGAGGCGAAGCCTCGACCGCTCCAGCTCCGTCAGGGAGCAGCCTGTCGAGATCAGTGAGCCTAAGCCAGTCTCCAACGGGAAGGTATCCCCTGCAAATGGTATGGACTTCTTACACTTTCACCATGACACCTTGCTCGACCGGGATGTGAAAGACTGGAGCTCGAATTCTCTGAGGGACGATTACTCGGGCAGCTTCGAGTCGGCTTTCAGGGATCCTCACAGAGGTGCTGCTGCCAAGAAGTCCAGGAGGTGGAGCAAAGCATGGAATATATGGGGTTTTATTCAGCGAAGAAACAGTGGCAGAGGAGAAACCAATATGGTCGAGAGATCCTTGTCGGAGACCTGGCCGGAGCTAGGATCCAAGAGCTTCAGGAGCAAGATTCTCCGGAGTAACAGTAGTGTGAGCTTCAGGAGCTCTTTCAGTGGCAGTGCCGGGTTTGGGGGCATGAAGAACAGCAGTACGAAGCCCATTGGCAATCATAAGAAGAAGAGAGATGAATTTGGTTTGGAGAGAAACAGAAGTGCTCGGTATTCTCCAAACCATGTCGACAATGGCATGCTGCGGTTTTACTTGACGCCGATGCGAAATAGCCGCAGGACAGGAGTTCCAGCGAGCGGGAGACAGATACCTTCCCAATACTTCACAAGGAGCATGCTAGGATTGCATTGAGCTGGTTGGTTCCTCCTTCCTTCTATCAGGTCCCTATTCTTCTGTTAATTCTGTGTCTTATTATTGTTGGAACAAATGCTGGTTTTTGTGCTTCCACAATAATTGCCTTCCCCTAACCCACTTTAAATTGTGATCAACTTACAGATGGTTGGAGAATTGACATCTGATCATTATGGAACCCACACTAACCAGTGAGATCCAACTTATTAGCAATGGTAGTTGGTCAATCTGCTACTAGCTTCCACTTGTAGCCTGCTGTCCCTTTTCTGCATCTTCTTCTTAACATGCTTAATAAGTTTCACCATAGAGTTCATCCGTGCAGACTAATGTCGTCCGATATTTTAGTTCAATCTGAATATGCTGCTTGCCATATGAATATCCATCCAGTCCGCTATCTGTTTTCTCGAGACAACTTGAATGATAATACAGATAGATGGAAGCTTTTGCTTGTTTTCGGTTTATTTCTGTTTAAAACACTCTCAAATGTGCACCAGCCTCATTCCTCGATCGTTAGTTTTACCAATACTTACGAAACCATTGCTAACACTAGGTATCATTCTGTGTTGTTGATCTCAAATCATTAATTTGCTTGGGTTGAAGTTGCAATGTTGGACCTCCTATGGTGCTTATCTATACCATATGGAAGAAGTACCAAGTGTTAGCAAGGATAATTGTTTGCTAATTAATTCTCCATCCCCAGAGTGTCTGTTAGCACTTCTTCACATTTTTGACATTGGATTAGGTGAGACATTTGTTGATTACTGCTTTATGCTGCGGAGGGGAATCAATAATCAGTCCAATTGTGCATAGGGCTATCAGGAAATGAACATTTACTGTATTATGTCCTGCAAATGTTCTCTTCCAACATGATGCTGGCCCCGTCGTTCTGGTCACTTCAGATCAATTCAGTCTATTCAGCCATCTTTCTCAATCATGTAATTTGCCTTTGCTCTTTCTCTTCGGATGCTCTTTATGCTGGTCCACCCAAAAGATTGATGAAGACAGTTGAAAGGAGGTAACTTGAGGAGCAAAAGACAGCTCAATACCACTTCAGAGGCAGCCGGCCGGTGAGGTGAGGTGAGGACCGGTTGTTGCGACTCCAGAGCTACAGCAACACACTTTGTAAAGTCGAACCAACTCTGAACGATCATAGGCTGCCTGTAGTGCTAATCTTAGAATGAAACCGAATGACCTGTTTAGTTGCTTGAGATTTTTAACCTATGAATTAAATTTATGGTCATTTCGTTCCCTAGTTAATGCTTCCAAAATGGCTAGAGCTCCTGTTTGTTTATCTATTTATTAGCCAGAGATTACAAAAGATGAATTCGATACTTATTCGGATGCCTAACACCATGATCGTCTTATTTTCATTTTGTTTATGCAGGTGATCCTGTTCAGAGCAGAAAATGTGGCCATCACCCTCACTGCTAAAGTGTAATAACATTTTTTCGGTAAATCAAAGTCAGCTTGATGCTGAGGCCATGTTACATATGCTCATATATATGGGGTCTGGGAATGACAAAAAAGCTCAAGTTTGGAAAATTGGTGAATCATGATAGCTTGTAGACCTTTTGACAAAATGCTCAAGTTTGGAAAATTGGTGATCCCACCTCAAACTGCTAGTTCCTGGTTGAAGATTATCCAAAGATTTATATTGGCAGCCTAATTTCAAGTGTCAGTCCTTTTCCTATCCTTTTCACCATGTCATTTCCACAGCATGGGAATACGATTCCTGAGTCTGAAAGCAAGCAAATGAAACACTCGTTTGGGGAAGAAAGATGACTGCACTAACTCTACCCACCCCTGGGGATTATTTGTGTTCTTCTTACCCATAAATTCCCAAGCCTTGTCCATAATTCTCTTGTTCTTGCAGACTCTTATGTATCTTAAGCAGCTCACATTGTTATGTCAAGTGCATCAATTGCTTGTGGTTCTCACTCGGTCATAAGAACACTGCAAGCACCAAACAACCCATGGGGGTGCATGAGAATAAACTCAAAGACCGTCTGAATCAATTATTTATCCAATACAAATAAAATTACTAGTGTAAAAGAACGATTCATTGTTCAACCAACACCAAATTATTTAGTTCTCTTACCCATACAATAGGTTTTTGCTTTCTTTAGCTATCGGCCAAGCGTGACATGCTATTTGATATGTCTGCATCCACACTAGCCACATATAATTGCATCGATATATATATATATATATATATATATATAGATAGATAGATAGATAGATACGGCTGTATCTGATCGTGTATAATTTATTCATCTATTTTTGGGGTGTGGTGACTAATGATGTGACGTTCATATATCCACATATCAAATCTCTCATATCACATACGAATGTGGTCAATTGAAATTTAGAGGTAACAAGTAGATAGATAACGGGCCGGGTTTATTTCGGCCTCTTGTCCGGTCCGTGCCATTTCCGGGTGGACGATTGGCTCGATCCAACCATCTAATGTCGATGCGATGCGATCCTAATTCTAAGGTGAACCGATGGCCTCGTCGTAATGGGTTGTTGGATTCGGAAACTTCGAACGGAAGGCAAGCCATCGGGGACGGCCGCCTTTCGTCGAGCGTCGGGCAGTCATCGTTGCTCTCCTCCTCTCCTCGCCATCTTTAAGAAGAAGAAGATGCATCAGGCGATCCCCCGCATCGCCGCTCGCCCAAAACCCTAAGCCAGCTCCCACACAATGGCCTCCGGAACCACACTCATGGAGATCATCACCTCCGATCCGGCGGCGGCCGCCTCCGCTACCCCCAACCCTACGACTCTGGCTGCCGTCTCCACCCTCAGCAAGCCGGTGGCCACGGATCGGAAGCCCAGGAGGGCCACCTTCAACCCAGATCCAGAGCCAACCGAGACCAATAGTTGCTGCGTCTATCGGACGCGGCGAGGTGGATCAGATCGACCAGCAACAGCCCATCCAAAGCGTCCACCACTGAGGTTAATCCATGCGTAATCACGCACACATCGTATCGCATCGTATATGATACGTACCGTAGGATGATTGCAACACGCAGCAAAAAAGAATGGGCAGATCGCGAGGTCTGGTCGGCGAGAAGGCTGACGGGTCACGGTGTCGCATTAATGGCCGACGCCCACCGCCTTTAATATGTTACGGTATGAGGCTCGAGAAGTACGAGGCCGCGACCGTAGTTGTACTCCGGGCGAGATCTCGCGAGACCTCTGGTGATAGATCTGCTTCCTAAGGCTTGAACGCATTCTTTTGAGATGCGCGACGAGGAGTTGCAATCGATCCCATCCTTTTCATCCAGGTAGAGAGCTTTACTCCTCCGTGATGGCAACCTCTTGATAGCTCAGCTGTCTTCTTCTCTTTGTGACGCCAGATGAAGCAATGTTTCCTCTTGGAAATGATAGGAGATTGAAATGTGGTAGTAGAAAGGTGCGTCGTGCTTGTCGCAGTCTCTCTGCTTTGTGGTTATTATTATTATTATCGGTGATGCTGCAGGTAGAAACAGGAGGCCTGTTAAAGGAGTGAGAAGGTCACCACCATCGGTGATCTGCTTTAGCGAGCCGCCTCCTCCCCTAGCAGCCATCATCTTTCCGGAGCCGCTTTGTGGGTTATTATTATTGTTGGTGTTGCTGCAGGTTGAACCAGGAGGCCGTTTAAAGGAGGGAGAAGGGAGATGGCGAACAAGGTCACAACCATCGGTGATCTGCTTCAGCGAGCCGCCTCCTCGCCTCTCAGCCATCATCTTCCCGAAGGTCACGCGTTCGAAGACGGCGACTTCGAGGAGGAAGAGGAGGTGCAGGGTGTTGGTATCTGGGATGAGGAAGGTCACGAGGTGTCCGCTACCTCTGGGGCTTCTCGCAAGGGCAAGATCAGAGAGATGGAGAGCTTCATGTACGAGGTGTTCGACGCCGCCTCCGCGGTGAAGCGAGCGTACGTGGGCCTTCAGGAGGCGCACAGCCCGTGGGACCCGGACAAGCTACGGGTGGCGGATGCGGCGGTGGTGGCGGAGCTACGGAAGCTGGGGAGGTTGAGGGATCGGTTCCGGCGGGGCTGCTTCAACCCTTCTTCCACCGGCTCACCGGCGGGGCCGTTGAGGGATGCGGTAGCTCCGTACGAGGCGACGATCGAGGATCTGAAAAGACAGCTGAACGCGAAGAATGCGGACGTGGACAGCCTCAACGAGAAGTTGCGGAGCGCCACGCTCGGTGGTTTGGGAAGGAAAGGACGACTCCATTCCGGCAAGAGGGTCGGACGCATCACCGTCCTCGGTTAGTACCTTCTTCTGTTTCTGATACTACCCTGACGTACTTCGATAACACTTCATTTGCGCATTTCGTCGTATAATAAAAGGGCATTTTGAGCAGGGGCGCCCGGCACGGCCACGCCCGAGCTGTTCGAGGCGTACATGGAGCAAGTGAAGTCGGCGTCCAAGACCTTCACATCCCACCTTCTCTCCCTCATGCGCTCCGCCGGCTGGGACGTCGCCGCCCTCTTCCGGTCCATCATCGAAGGAGGCGGCGGCGACGGGGCGGCCAAGGATCACGCTCTGGCCATTCCCAACCTGGAAGCCCGCCATGCCAAGTACGCCCTGGAGGCGTACGTGAACGGCAACCTGTTCCAAGGATTCGAGAACGAGACGTTCTACCTGGAGGGATCACTGAGCTCACTGATCAACCCGGCGGAGTTCCGGCCCGACTGCTTTGCCCAGTTCCAGGACATGCGGGGAATGGAGCCGGAGCAGCTGCTGGGCATCGTCCCGGGATGCCCCTTCGGGCGGTTCGCCGCCAGCAAGTACCTAGCCGTCGTGCACGACAAGATGGAGGAATCGCTGTTCGGCGGCGGGTCGAAGCAGAGGCAGCAGGTGCTGACGGGGGCGCACCCACGGACGGGGTTCTACCGGGAGTTCCTCCGGCTGGCCAAGGCGGTGTGGCTGCTCCACCTGCTGGCTTTCGCGCTGGACCCGTCACCGGCCCACTTCGAGGCGAGCAGGGGCGCGGAGTTCCACCCAAACTACATGGAGAGCGTGGCCCGGTTCGCGGGCGGTGGCGTGCCGCCCGGCGCGGTGGTCGGCTTCCCGGTCGGGCGGGGCTTCAGGCTCGGCAATGGTTCGGTGGTCCGTGCGAGGGTCTACCTGAACCCAAGAGCACAGCCTCAGTGACGTGATGGGTGCTAGGACAAAAGCGGATCAATCCGACCCAAGCAAACAAGTAGTCTTCATCTTCGTGGCAATGCCCATTTCCATCGTCTTTCCTCTTCCCTGTCTCTGTCTTTCCCATTTAAACCTATGAATTATGGGCGTAAAAAGGGTAAAATAATTTCTTATTTGATATAATTTACAGGTAAACCAATTAATTACCCTAGCTGATCTCCGAGGTGACGGAGGGCTATTTTAGTCTTTTTCGCATCCAATAAAAAGGTCATAATCATCTTTGGTGAGTCGTTGATGTAACTTATTAAGTCGTCAATGTTTATAAGAGTATGCAGAGGATTTATATTTATATAAGACTGACTATAAAAGATTAATATACATGACAAAATTCCACGTGGATTGACCATTGACATCTTGGCATCGGGCGCGGGCCTTATAACAGACTTCACCATCCCCTCCTCCCCTTAACCGCCCTCACCGAGCCAGTGTTCCAATGGCGATCGGCCTCAAACGCCCGTCAAACGGTGAATCCCCCTTTTCTCTGATCGATTTGGGTTTCCTTCCTCTGAAAGCTCTGTACTCGTTGGGTTGCGGAGGGTATCCTCGCGCAACTGAGAGATGGAAGCGCCAGCGCCCGCTTCGAGCTTCTCCCGCCTCCGGATCCCGCCGGCCCTCGGTTCATCCCTAGGGTCAAGCCATTCCTGTATGTTTCTGTTCCTCCCCAACTCCTTGTCGCGTCTCGTTGCGGATCTGCTTTTGTTTTAGGTCACCTGGACGACCTTCGGTCTTCGGCGTGGGCATGATGTCTTGAATTCAAGGATCGCCGGGGGTCTGACCGCCGGTGGAGCATTACACGGTGCAGAAAGTTACAGACGACGGCCGTTGCATGATCCGAGCACTGGTGGTAGATCCGTTCTTCATTTCCTTTAAAATTGATACTGAGCACAATACATGTCTTCCCCCTCTTTACTTCTTGTTTCTCTTTCTTTTTGGTAATTGTTCGCATAGGTCTCCGTAATTTACCTATCCTTTTTAGTAATAATTTAAGAAGTTTATTGTTCACCTTCCCTTTTTTTTACTATTAACAATCTTTGTAAAAATAATAAAATATTATTTCATTATTTACAACTCGAGTATCATTGAAAATTATTTTAGAATATATATATATATAATAAAAAGATAATTTAAAAATATTAGAAAATATAAATAATGAAACAGAATTTGTAAATTCTCCATGATTTATCTATCCTTCTACGTCTCCATACTTCTCAATTTATTTGGCTTTCCACGTTTATTGAAATATACAAGCAATTTATACTTTTGTTAATAGAAAGTACATGTCAAAATACTTAATTTCCGACGGAGACCACCGATATGTTTGCCGGGCCGCTCGCGGCCCAACGCAGCCTGTTGACGATTGACTTCTTGGCAACAGACGCGGCTGTGGATTAGGCTCGGCCATTCCGCCGTCGTCGTCGTGAGTTCCACGATCCGCTAAGGGTTCCATGGCGAACCGCCGCAATCGTCCTTCGAACGGTGCCTTACCCTTTCTTTTCTCCTTCTGGTGATTAGTGTTTTCTTAAGAAGCTGTTCTTGCTGGGCTGCAGAGGTCTTACTGGGGCAGCTAAAAGATGGAACCGCCCGCTTCGAGCTCCTCCAGCCGCCGGCTGCTCTGGCTGCCACCGGCGTTCGGTTCTTCGCCAGGATCGGCTCCTCCTTGTACGTTTTTGTTCCCGCCGAGGTCCTTGTTTTCTTCTGGTCATCTTTCGGCTTAATGGGTGAAAATGTCTTGAAATCAAGGAGAGCGGAGGGTTCACCGGCGGCGAAAAAGGTGGAGCATTACACTGTTCAGAAAGTAAAAGGTGACGGCCGCTGCATGTTCCGTGCACTGGTGCGATTCCTCCTCTTTTTTGTTTATTTCCTTTATCATTGTTGCAAATTACATTATTTTATATCAACCATTAGCGTCTCATGGGATTTCTCATATGGTAATTATTCATTTATGCATCTTTGATGTCTGGCATATGTTCAGTTATCTCAATTTGCTGAAAACATGATAAATTTTGTGATAGGAGTGTGATACTTCATGTTACTTTTCTGCATCTTAGGCCATACAGCAAGAAACAATTTCTAGAACTGTGGATTGGCTAAACACTGTGATACTTCCGTTCCTTGTTACGGACCTTTACTTCGGCTGTTGCAAGCTTCTTCCCTGATTGACTTGTAGCTGAATGCTTGCATGTCTATCCATCTTTTTACTCACATAAAAGTTATAATTAATCTTAATCATTTATTCTTGTAGGTCAAAGGAATGGCAAATAACAAAGGATTGGTACTTAACGCAAGGCAAGAGATGGATGATGCAGGTAGCCGGGAGAAACTTCCTTGCTTTTGTTGTTCCATAACCTTGCATTTTTTCATTATACACTCATATGATCTTGTCCTTGAATATAACTATGTCTATATGCAAATTTCCATGGATCTATGGTGCTCAAAAGTATGTAGTGGATGAGGATTGAAGAATTTGATAGCCACCCATATTTTAGCTTTCATTTTTCCAAAAATTGATGCGATTCACATGTGAGTTGAAGGCCATGCCAGTTGAATGTGATATACTTGCGACATAAATCTTGATTCATTTGCATGTGCCATTCTTCACCCTTGTCTTTGTTTGTTTTCAGCATTGCCTTGATGCCCTTTATAGATTGGCACAGCATCGATCTGTGCAAAGAAAAGTGTGATAGTGTCTTCCTTGTCTTGTTAGATATACTGACATCTTGAATTATCCAGATGACTTACGGATGGCTGTCAAAGAAGTCATATGTGACAGTGAAACTGAGCGACCTCAGTATGAGGAAGCACTAATAGCAATCACTGTGGATGAGTCTTTGAAACAGTGAGTTGATGTGTGTGTGGATTTGTTATTGTCAATGTTAAGAAATTCATTATTTATTCCCAACATTGTTATTGCAGATACTGCCAGCGTATTGAACGATCCGATTTTTGGGGAGGCGAGTCAGAATTGTTGGTAAAGCTTTTGGCATGCTTTATATTGTTAGTTTAACATGAATATGAGCACATAGGCACACATCCATATATGTATATAAGCATATTTAAAATCCATGTTGTCTAGGAAGTTATGTCTATCTAAACGCTTAATTCCAGAATATTTGTTGACAGAATTTATGTAAATATACGGTACTAGTTCGAGAACCTGTTGACGATAAATGGTGTTTGTTAAACGAGTCAAGATTATATTAATTGGCATCCATTTTGAATCAACATTGCTCAGCTTCCATCAAATTGTACTTTTTCTTTTTGCTTTTATCTCTTGTTTATATGTCATTTTGACTAAAATATTATTTTCTTTCTATGTGGTGAAGATTATAAGATTTCATTGACGCAAGAATCAGATTGACTTTTGGTTGGTGTGCAATGATGTAGTTAAAAGTAGCACTTTGAATGTTTTAAACTGTACCTAACAGTGTGATCCACTTCAGGTGTTGTCAAAATTGTGCCAGCAGCCGATCATTGTCTACATACCTGAACATGAAGTAAGTCTATTAATTGGTAAAAAAAAAAATATATATATATATATATATATTGGTAGCTTGGTTTTAGATTTACTATTTGGTAAAACTTTCATAGCATATTGGATATACAAATTGCAAACTTTCACTTTTGGCTGATAATATGGCTGCTCTGCAAAATCATATTATCGACAGCATACGCATGGCGCATGGGGCAACCGATTTATTCCTATAACACAGTACGGATCAGAGTTTGGCAAGAAATCGAGAAACGGAAAGCAGAGGGCTCCTGTCAGATTGTTATACAGTGGTAGGAATCACTATGATTTACTGGTTTGAAAGTGCAGAATTTACTATTCTTTTCTGGAAACATGCAATCCGTAAAGTTATTTCTTTTTTGTGTTGAACGAGTTGTACTGTAGAATTTGTCAATCCGTATTTGCAAGGTTATCCTTCCAAAGTTCTTCAGTGTTTGACATTTACTGGAGCAGTATGGGAAATATATAATCTGAACAAATCCCTGTCAGTAATGTGAAACGAGCATGATGAATCCGATATTACCAGCATTTATATAATTACATGAGAAAATTGGTTTTGTAATCATTCTTACATTTGCCAGCAATGTGAAAAGAACATGTTTTTTTACCTGTGGCAGTTTCTCGTTGGAGGAGAACCATACTTCCTTATCATGCCACATCTGCCCCCATCTTTACTTATAATACACACTTTCCCATTTGTTAATTTAATTATTTAAATAATTATTTTACAACATTTTCGTTTG
Organism: Ensete glaucum; assembly: GCA_021527575.1. Lineage (NCBI taxonomy): Eukaryota > Viridiplantae > Streptophyta > Magnoliopsida > Zingiberales > Musaceae > Ensete > Ensete glaucum. The sequence goes on from CM038558.1 coordinate 47,400,621, forward strand.
ATTTTTTTTTCAAATATAAAAATGTAAATGGGTTAACAATGAAGCATTCCAAAAGAAGATATTTTAGATATGTATTTTTTTTTATAGGATAATTTACCAAGAAAGTTCATACTAATTTATTTTTATCGGATGATGCCCCGTCTCTTGAGAGAAATTATCTTTTGGGTTTTTTTCTTTTTCTAAATTTCAGTTTTGCCCTCCTGTTGTCATCCTCTTTCACCGAATCGGTTTTCAAAAGTATCTGAACCAGTTAAGCTGCGCATCTGCATCACTACTCTTTACCTTCTTTCTCCTCCCTACGGAAATGAGAGGCGACGGAGTCATCCATCTGCAACAGAAGAGAAGAAAGAAAGAAGGGGAGAAGAAGCGATCTATATATATAAAGCTAAAAGGAGAAGAACAATCATAAAAAAAAAATCAATTAATAGGGGGGTGTTTTTTCAAGTAACTTGCCCTGTTTCCTGGATTCAAGTTCAAGGGAGAGAAATTTCTGCACGAGACCTAGGAGACGTTACATGCGACCGGGGGAGCAAATCCTATGTGTGAGATCATGGCAAGAAGTGGCACAGAAGAACTAATACTGCACTGGTAAACCAGATGGCATAATTGAAAGGGAGCTAGGTTGCAAGGGAGATGAACATGAAGATTGAAATCGTAGCATCCAACACGACTGAAACCATTTCTGCAGAATCACTGAGACGGCAAGAGTTTGTTCAGTTAAAATAATTAAAAGAAGGTAAGATTGATTGTTTTGATAAGTCCATATCCAATAGGGTCAAACGAGTCTCAAGCATACAAGATTCTACAACAAATACTCGAACCATATGAATCTCGATTAATTAAAAGAAACAGGCAGGAACTCAACTCATAAATCAAACAAGAGAAGTAAATTCTACCAGAGAGATAGGAATCGTGACGGGAACTTTGGATATCCTGATTTCCGATATCAAAGAGGCACTTCTCTTATAAAAAACATTTTGACCTGTCCATCGGAGATACAAAAGTAAGTGAAATTGTCAAAGAAATATCTCAGAATATTATCGTCAGCAAATATCCACTCATACTCCAAGGGGCTAACATATGTTTGATAATTTGTCCAAAACATGCAAAGCTATTTGGGATTTTTTTTAGTTCACATGGCTGTGCAGAAGCTACTGCTACTCAAATCCACTAGGGTGTTGTTTGTTAGCTTTTATATCATAGTCTTAGGGCAAGAGGTTCCCTAATGTCGCACTTGTAAGAATTGCAAGAGGAAGTTAATAATTTGTGACTATATGAATTAGAGTTTACCTGCTCCAGTGTCAGGAACATTATCACATTCCATGATCCAAGCCGAACAAAATTTGGAATGAAGCCCTTATAAAGAGCTAAAGGTCCCTGCAAGCAAAAATCCCCTTTTTTTGTTCAAGTCAACCACACATTGTACAATTAGGGAGGATCCCAAAGATAACAACAACATTAAGTGATGCATCTCGCCATCTCAAGTGATTTTTTTATTTTTCCAAAAAAATTTCACATATTTAAGCATGTAGAAATACAAAATAAAGCTAAAAAAATTTCAACATACTTCATTTTTCAGTGTCTTGATGAAGCAATCAAGTGTGCTTTTATAGGATGAATCTCCCATCATTCTCGACTTGACCTGCAAAAAGCAATTTCTATATTCAGCCAGAGAATTTAGAAGGCCTTTGTAGGATGCAGCAATCTATTCAGAATGTTAGCAATTGCCAATCTTGTTCACTATGTTGGCATAGAATGACAAGATTAAAGCAACCCTATAGTGTACCTGTCTATTATATAATGTCAAAATATATTTTACATTATCAAGCACGACTGTCACAGACCCAGATAGAGGACTGTTGCATCTTTTAGCTGACAATTAGCGTGAGATTTGTCAAACTATAAACTATTAAGTTTGGGCTTCACCAGATATACAGTGTTGCCAGATCATTGCTCAAATATTGACACATTGCATCAAAACAAGAAGCAACACTTCTAAAAGAAAGGTGCCTAGAAACCTAGGACATCATCTCGAAGGGACCACCACATCAGTGCCCAAGTGGAGTGGCAAGTAAAAGGATTCTCACACTGTTATGGAATGGAACAAATTAAGAAATAAGAGATAAATCAGAATTGATAACTATAATAATTTGAATTAAACTGAACACAATTTGCTCAGTCAAAAAATGGAGAACAGGAAACCTAGAGAAATTGAAGATACTCATACTTACAAGTAGGAGTGGCGTTATGTTGGCTGGTCGAAGAAGTAGGCAGCCATTACACCTAATTGGAGCGGGAAGGGTTGGCCAAAACTCCTACTCGAAGTAGGAACAGAAGAGAGGACCAGCTATCCCAGCTGCCACCATACCTGTATGGATCAGTAGGGGAGCTATATCTAAAGGCCAACCATCATAGAGAACAATTGAGAGAAATAAGTGCAACAAGGATAACTCCAAAGTTGTTCTCTACATATACACATTCTTCCAAGCCTTTATTCTTTCAGACCTTTCCTAGGATCTCTCATTAGTGCAGTCACTGGATGCTTGAAATCAACCTTAAACACAAGTCCTTGCAGCTAATCCTGCTATATTGGTTGATGTTTCGAGGAAATATGAGTCACGAAGAAGATGCCCTATTTTAAACTTGAAATTTGGTTTTCAACCTCAAGTTACACAACCCCATCTCCAACATTTGGTTGGTCAAGGTTCAGCAGCATAAACTAGGTTGACACCTTCATCAAGTTCGGCATCCTTAGCTAGATCAACCACGTCTCCTGCATCCTCAGAATTTCAAAAGCTATGCAAGCTCCCACAATTCAGCAGTTGGTCGAGAATAGGCAAAGGGCTTGCGCTCCCACTACTATAAGAGATGGACTTTGGAGGGCTTCTGTTCCCACTGCAATAAGAAGTGGAATCTGGCACCCAAGTGCTAGTCTATAAATTTCATGGTGTGACTGATGATAACAACGTAGAAAGCCTGGTTAAACTGGACAGGTGAAAGATCCTGAAGAAATTCTGAAACTGACAATCAAAGTGTCTAGTAGATGTCAAAATCTTATTGCATCCTATATGGTATCACTCGAAATCTGTGATTACAATATTCTTGTAGCTTCCTGTTGGTGGCAGATCCACCCACTGCTTTACCAACTTCAGCATCTCCGACCAGTAACAAAGAAGAATATCCTCTGACTTATTGGAAGGTTTACGGAGAGCAATGTCGAAAAACTTAAGTGCCATGGCAAGTGTGAGGAATTTCCCCTTGCATCCAGGAAATACAATTTGACATCACCCTCTCTGCTAACACTCTTGAAGGGTACTAACATCAATCATACTTGTACTGATATGGCTACATGAGGATTGTGTATGACATCCATAAGAACTTTGAGGACATGACACTGATATTCGAATGTGACTGATGTAGCTTAAGGATACAGAGTTGCAGGACCTCCAGCAAATCATCAAATTGGCAAAAATTTCTCCGGCCAATCTTTTCAAATTAACCACGGAAAGAGAAAAAGCAGCTCGCGTTTACAGGTTTTAAACCAGCAGCAATTTCCATCCTATTTGTGCTGGCAGAGCCCTTCCTATGAGACCCATTGCCAGACTTAAGACCACTTCTCCAAGGACCATCTACCAGGAAAATGCTGCAATTGGAACAGATTAGACCCCTCAGTAGTCTTAACAGTGCAGCAGGATATGTCACTTCTTAACTGTCATGTCCGTCCACTATAATTTGACCTAATCTCTGAAGAACAAGGTAGTAGCTTAAGTTTTTTGATTTCTTGTGTCCTGACCTATTTGTAAAAGCCAATGGCCACACTCCAGGGCATGAACATGACCAGTGTATCCCTATTGTGCCCCGAGCATGACTAGCCAACGTACAATCATATCAATACCAACACATGAAGATGTTGAAGATCAAGCATCAAGTGCAGGTGATGCTTCAAACTGATATAAACCGTACTTCATGAAGCGCGTGTTCTTTACTGGTCTTGCTAGTTCAGAAGCATGATAATTGGAGGTTATATGTCGACTACCTGAGAGTGGTCCTAATCCTGTGAATGATGATAGGATAAGATAACATTGGGAAATCAAATAATGATAATCCTGAATAATATTAATTCAGATAATACAATAGGCACCTAAGTACTTGGGAGATTTAGGCTATCTGAACAAAAAGCTCAGCAATTAAGAATCCATCTAACATGTGGAGGAAAAACTTATATAAATATAATAAAACAAATGCCTCCATATTCTGCATTCACCATATGTTGCATGGTGTCGTAGTATCACAGCCCTTCACGCCTTTCATTTTAAAAAGAATCAATTTCCTATCAAATATGAGCTTGCAATTCTCTTCGACAGAAGTTAGTGCAAAATATAATAGATGCCAAAAGCAATTTTTGCAAATCAGCAATTTTATGTGACAATATTGATATGGACATACAAAGGTTACAGGCATTGTCCTATATGCAATCAAGAAGTCTTCCACTTAGTTACAACTTACAGTAAAAAAATGATTTCTTTGCAAACAGTCACTGAAATTAGAAAAACAAATGACATTATGCCATGATTGGTTATATTTTCTAACAAAAAAAAATTGATTAAAAAAAGGGTAGCAGTTGACTCTGAGAAAAACATACCACATCAACAGGAGAACCAATACAAACAGCAAAGAATCCAGCACCCAAACCAGCTAAAACATGAGTGAAAATGTCATCTGTGAATCCGGGAATTTCCAAGATTGTCTGCACCCAAAAGAAGACTCATATAGCAGAGGAATGAAAAAGGGCAAAAAAGAACTAGAAACCTCCACTGATGAGATCTGATGGAAAGGGTCTAACCTGTTTTATTTGATCATAGCTTGCTAGCTCGGCAGCATTTATAATCGCGTTACGTGCAATATTGGGACCAAGACCAGTCCATAAAGACCGAATTCCTTCCTAAATTGTAAAATTGGACAAATTCATTTTGAAATATGATCCACTAGAAACTTTTGATCGGTTAGTTGTGAAATATAGACCTGTCTGATTATTTTGAAATAAGCATCCAATGCTCCTAAATAACGTCTTGGTACACCTGGTGGAAGTTTGCCTTCGGATTGAAGGCGAACTTTTACAAGATCAGTTGGATTGGCCACGGTAATTGCCAAGGCACCTAATTGAATTGCAAATACTAGGTTAAGATGACATAACAAGCACAAACTGGCCATAGTTTATCTTAGACAATGAAATCACTGATCCCAATTATGAAAGATCAGACCGATAGAACATCAAACTCTTGAATAAACTATATTCGATTGTTTTCATTTACACGATCCATGAAACTCACCAGTTATAAGCCCAGCAAGGATTTTCTTTATCAATGAAATATCTCCAACAAAACTATCACCAGCAAAGAAGGCTTTGACCTGTCAAGATAGGCAAACTGTTAGTTGAAACAACAGTTTCGATAGTCTACTACTGAGCTTTGAGTAAGAACAAGCACTGTAACTTACAGGCTCATACATCCCAATCCGTAACCCACCAAAAAGACACTGACGATGCAACCCAGGTACGAGACCTGTCCATAGTGCTGTCAAACCTTCCTCCCTAAATATTGTTATTATGGTGCCCAACATTCCCCTGTATTTTGGTATTCCCACTGCATCCCCGGAGGCCGTTTTTTTCTGTAGCTGAAGCCTGACTTTAGCAGTGTCCAAAGGAATGGTGCAAAACTGCATCAAATCAGCACACATTATACGGTGTGACAAAGAATATAACTCCAAAGCAAGGAAATAAAAGTGTCTAATAGGAAAAAGAAGGTGGACATTACACGAATGAATTCTGATGCTTGTTCGAGTGTGTCGTGTGGTAAGGAAACAAAATGAAGACGAAAGGATATGCAAGTTAAAAATTTGTTTACAAAGACAATATATACCATGTTACCAAAAATGACAGTCTAAAAGGCTGAGTTCCTAATAAGCCAATATGCCCAAAATTGTCCAACTTCTCCTTGAGATTTTAAATATGCCCTCAAGGTGTTTGACGAGTGTCCTACTTGCAGATATGAACCAAAAGACAGATCCTATCGAAATCAGATCTCCAACTCAAACTGCTGCCTTATCATAAAGCTTTTATCTCGCCAACAAGAGCAATTTCTTTTTTCCTTCGCCTAATTTTTCTTCCGGGCACGAACCATAGCTTGCTGCGACTTGTAAGGGCACATAATCACCAATGGTCAAAATGGACGGCACGGGAACGAAATCGAACATCTAAAATTTTACGATCTTGAATCGAACACGCCCCAGATCGAGAAACGGACAAGTAGCACACGAGTAACGGGATGCCGCCAACGCGGCGATCAGAGTCCAAGTAAACCGACCTCGGCGAAGCAGGCGGCGATGGCGCTGCTTGCGAACCGCCAGTAGAAGGAGATACCCGTCCCGGAGCCGTGGTCCGCCATGGCCGCGGGTGAACCCCGATCTGCTGCTGCTGCTGCTGCTGCTGCTGCTGCCGGGGAAATCGGAGGAAGTGTGTTGCGTAGCCCAAGGACGAGGGACTAGGGATCTCGGAGTAGGTAATACAAGAAGAGAGAGCGGAGAAGGATCCCAACTTCTCTCCGGGGCAATGGGGTTCGGAGGCGACGATGGATCGTCCGATCCCTCTCACCTCGTCGCGTTCTTCTTCTTTCACGGGGATCAAACAAACACAAACTTATATTTCCTGATCGATTTTTCTTATGGAGTTCCCAATCGCCAGCTTAAGGGCAGAGAGGTAAGCTTAAAGCTGCATGGTAAGTGCACCGACTTTGACTCTGCAGGTACGATCTGCTGCACGTGGGCCGGCCAGACCGCAATCGACGATGCCGTTTCGCCTCGTCGTGCACACGTTTGGGTTGGGTTTAGTTTCGAGAGTTTGGTCCGACCGAATGGAATTAAACCAAAATTAACTCGACTTGGTTCGAGTCGTTGTTACTAATATGCTATGAAATGGAAGCTACGGGAAGACATGTTTTGATACTTTCGGATCAGATGCACAATCCCCTTTTAAGTCATGTCACTCAATCACATTATGATATTTTCAGATCAGATGTACCTCGGATGTTGATATGATTTCAACAAGGACAATTGGAAAACCCGATACGTCGATCGACCCACATCACAACGGACAAGCTACACCTGACAACGCGGTTGAAGGCTTACGACATCGTCAAAGGACCCAAGGATCCTGCAAAGGGCTATACCCGGCACCACCAAGTACTATAGTAGTGACAACGACTTGGTACGACAACCTTTGCCTCCACATGTATAGAAACCCTTAGGCGATCGCTAATAAGAGGGATCGACAACAACTCAAAAGACTGACATTCCCTGATATCAAAACTGATCCCTGACTTAAGCTTCGGAGGGACTCGATCGAGCACCAATCGCTCGATCAAAGTCTTTGTGCAAGAATCCTGAGCCAATCTGCTTTGAATGGAGCTGACTTGAAACCGGGATCAAACGCCCTCCTCTTCATTCCACGAAGACGAGCTTACACACACAGAGAATTACCCTCGGGCTATTTCATTAGTCCATATTACGGAACGACCATAACACTACGCGAGTTGACGAGAGTTGAAGGAAACTTCTATAACGATATGCTATCAAAATGACACTCCCTACAAAATTTGTCAATCATGGGAAATCATATAATTACTTCTCTAAACATTCTTATTTTTTCACCTGACACAATATTTGTTCTACTCTACTTTTCTTTCCCAAGCCATCCATATTGTAAGAATAATACCAACACTCATTTTGATAATGTTATGGATAATATCCAAGACTCATATAAGTCCCTTTTTTCCTTTTTTTTTTTATCGACAGAACAACTATGTTGATTGGTTTTATCTTTTGCCCACCACTATCTTAATCAACACCTGAATCTAAAATCCTTAATAAGATTTTATCTTTTGATAAGAAATTTTTATTAGAATGAATCATTCGTAGTACCATGCATCTTATCGTTTGGCACCGTCTTACCATAGCTAAAAAGATGATATGTGGTAAAAGACTTACTCTATAAATTTTGTGACAAGATCTTCATTTATTGGAAATATGGTTCTCTCACATTTGCGAGCAATTGTTCCCACAACTAGAATATTGCTTGTGCAATATTAAATCTTTATTATCCCCTAAAAGTGGATTTAGAATATTCATTAGTACTAATATTTGGATTGCTTGTTGGGAGAGCTTGTAGCTTGACAACATCCCGTTCTCCACATAACTCTCTTTCATTTTTATCTTTTTTTTTCTTTTTTTTTTGGTTAAGGGTGAGTGGTGAAGACATGATTCGAGTTTAAGATGCTACAATAAACTATCGAGGTTTTAACCAACTAGACTAAGTGACACATTTTTTTTCTTTTAAATCAATGTTGATGTCATGCAACACTACTTTCAAGTGGTTGACCTTATATCTATAATGGCTACTCTTCTTTATATTTATTATTTTATTATTTGAGTTATTTACCTCCCTTAATAGCCCAGTGATAACAATTAGGTTTAGATAGATACTAAGTCTATATAAAAGTACTTCGGTAAATAATGTCTACAATTACTTAAGTAGAGGAACGAACCCTAGGAAAAAATTTGATCGGGTTAGAAGGTGGTTTAAGAGCTAAAAGTGACTCCTTTGGGTCCGAAACGTACGGGTTAGAGGAGCTGTGTATGTTTGAAATTTTAGACGTGGCATTTGCTGATAGGTTGCCAGTGTACGCCGCGGACCTCAACAGCTCCCGTGATTCCTGACTGACACCTGGGCCCCACACGTGGTCCCCGAGGAACCCTGTAAGATGTCACCAATTACCACACGGGTAGGATTGTGGGTGAATCATCAACTGGAATATAGCGTGCGGGTGAGATATTAATAGCCGGCGAGCGAACCATCGGCTCCCGCTCGTCGGGTCGGTGTCTCCACGTAGTCATCACCTTCGATCTTACAAGATGCGCAGTTGTTAGACTTAGGACGATTTATACACTCCCCTTTTCCTCTATCTACGCTCCCGACGTATCTATCCAATGGCGTGCAGTTTATGAAACGAGGGGTGCAAAACCGGAGTAGGTATAGCGAGGGGACCCTTTCCGCCATTTTATTGAACGAAAAAGAAGCCCCGTCGGAGCGGCACCATCGAAAAGCCTGGCTAAAAGGGTACGTGTTGCATGGATGAGGCGTGGGGAGCACATTTGAAACGCTCTGCTAAGCAGCGGATCCCATCCCCGCATGCGCGAGCCACTTCTTACGCCCTTTCACGTTTGTCATCATCATCAATACCAGTGCTTCCGCCTTCCCATCTCTTTCCTCCTCCGCTCTCTTTTTCTTTCGTTCCGATTTAACGCCTCCGGCTGCGTCCAATAGCGGAGAGATCCCGAATCGTTGCTTCCCGATTTGGCTTGGGAGACGTGTTTGTGATCCATCCGTCGGCGTTGGAGGTGGAGGAGTCGAAGCGATTAGGAAAGAGGATATGGCTTTCAACTTCACAGGCACACAGCAGAAATGCAAGGCCTGCGACAAGACGGTCTACCTGATGGACCAGCTGACCGCCGATGGCGTCGTCTTCCACAAGTCCTGCTTTAAGTGCAACCACTGCAAAGGAACCCTAACGGTATCATAGCTCTTGTCCCTTTCTTTCCTTGTTTTCCCCTTTCCGTTTTCCGGGATTTTCTTGGCGAATATGTTTAGGATGCGCATGATCTATCTTCCATTTCGGCCGGGATGGATGTTAATGAGTCCAACTATCCTGGCCTCGGTCGTATTCTTTCCAACAGTCGGAAAGATCGGAATTTGTGGTCGATGATCGATCCCCTATATCGTGCAAGATTCACAAAACAGGTCCAGATGAATTCATTGTGACTGCCGAAAGTACATGATAATGCCGCTAGCTGCATTTTTGTTCCTCGTACCAAAATACTAACAGATTTACGTCCATATGTGTTCTCAGATTCCTGTCTAAATGCAATCCAAATAGCTGAATCCATCGTTTTTTCTTTTCTGCAAAGTATTGATTTTTACTACAGCCTCTCTCTGGGGCAGAAGTCTTGGCATATTTAATCAGATCCGTAGAATCTGCCTCTTATATACGAGAACCATAAAGGATCTATTTAAGAAGTAGCAACAGCCTTGAATGATTCTGAGGAAACATAATGGGGTTAAGCAAGATCATAATTAGTAAAGGTGAAGCACACAATCTGCGGCTTTGGGTATTATTGTTACAGAACGTTATCCAGTGTAGCACAGTATAGATCCAGCATAGGAATCAGTAGGAGATATATATGCGTGCACCACTGAAAATTTCTAATTTAAAAGGTAGGTCTTCCTTCACCAACTTGTTTCTAAAATGTATCACCGGTAAGAAAAAACTAAAGTACCATTCAATCAAGCTGCATGCAAATTTCAGCCAAACTGGATTCTGATGTCCTCAATTATTTGCATCAAATTGGCAGCATTGAGAAGCCATGATATATTTAAAGAGTCGCCTACATTTGAATGGATTATTGGGTATCCTGGTTGGAATTTATATTATAAAATACCACAGATCATGTTAATTGTCCAAATAGTTTGGGGACTGCAGATTGGTGATTATTAAGATTTGAAACCTTCTTTCCTTTCCAGCTTGTGTTTGATCTTTCTCATTGAGCTTTTGCAGCTAAGAGAAAGTGCCATTCATAAAAATACATTAATATAACAAGTTTACTATGTGTTGATCATAATGTTTCATAATTACTGATGGAAGTGTTTTGCTTACCATCTTACTAACCAGACTCTGCAATGAACATTCATTTTCCTGTTTCATGGTTACTATATTCATAAGTGCCACTGGGTCAACCGTTATGTCACAAAGTGCTATTTTTATGATCGTAGTCATAGTCTGCTTTCTACCTCAACTAAATTCATTCCAATTTTTAGCTTTGGGTGCATGTGCATATGCTTTATGAAATGCAATTAATCATGATGAATTTAGTAGATGAAATTTGATGTGTGTTTGTCTCATGCACATGTTGTTGTTGGAATATTATGCCTTTTTGGTTTAATCACTCAGAGTTGAATAGATTGTAGGGTTTAGCTGTATGGGTATTGGCTATATGAATTTATATATAATTGTTTTACAAAACTGGAGATATGACTTCATACTTTGCTTAATCATGAACTAGCTCATGACCTTGTTTGTCATCAATTTTCCGATCTACTGTATTAGTCTCTTATGTGGTATGAGGAATTTAAGCATTGGCAATAATCTGTAGTTCCTCTCAGGAAAATAAAGAAAAGAAAAAAGAAAATAGGAAAAAGAAGAAGAAAAATTTTGTAGTTCCTAACTATTGTAGTAAGATAAAACTGCATTATGAAATAAATGTTTAAAAATAGCATGGAAAATTCACTGAATTTGGAGCAGAGACAATGTACTCATGCTTCTAATTTTCTTGTTCTTTCTTGTCAGCTAAGTACATATTCTTCAATGGAAGGTGTGTTGTATTGTAAGCCTCATTTTGAGCAACTCTTCAAAGAATCTGGCAACTTCAACAAGAATTTTCAGTCGCGTAAGACTAGCAAATCCAGTTAGAGATAGTTTGATCATGACTTTCACATAATGCCTAAAATTTGCTTATTATAAATGTTTGCAGCTGCAAAATCAGCCGAAAAAGCTCCAGAACTGGTAAGTTCAAACTGCCACTACCTCTTTCTTTCCTGTTTGTTTCCAAGCTACTTATCCTTTATTGCTTGTTGTAAAAATGATCTTAGACAAAAAGAATTTTGTGGATAGTTTTCTAATATGCATGATGTGTATTTCATTCAGACTAGGTCTCCCAGCAAAGCCGCCAGTATGTTCTCTGGAACACAAGAAAAATGTGCCACTTGTGCGAAAACAGCTTATCCTCTTGAAAAGGTTTGGCCAAAAAGTTGTTCTTCTTGTCTTATATTACTGGTTTATATATTTCTGTGTGCTCTAAATCTAGTGAAGTTTAGTTTATTCAGAACCTACATGATGAATAGTCTGAAAAAAGTTTTGTCATTCAACCAAGTTATGTTGCCGCAAATGCATATTCTAACATTAAGATTTTCCACATAATGGCCATGCAAAGGAAAAAAAATATGGATGCCGTACATACGGTAATCATGCAATTATGTGGCCATACTTTCTTGGATATCATGTTTGTTCTGCTTAAGGTCACAAACAACTGATTTATCTGCCCTTTTTTTTTCTTGCTTAATTACTCATATCCCCATAACTGTGCATTCAGGATCTTCAGAAAGAAGCCACCAAATTCGATAAGATGTCTTTTATTATTCCAAAGTAATGAAGGATAACGTGTCCAACTTTCTTCGTATACATTATAGTTGTTCCTTAAACGCAATCACGTCAACAAGTTTCTGTTTCTAATAGCTATTAGTGGTGTTAATTCTGTCAGGTCACTGTGGAAGGACAGGCATATCACAAGTCCTGTTTCAAATGTTCTCATGGTGGCTGCTCAATTACCCCCTCCAACTATGCAGCACTTGAAGGGATCCTGTACTGCAAGCATCATTTCTCCCAGCTCTTCAAGGAAAAGGGAAGCTATAACCATCTCATCAAGTCTGCTTCTATCAAGCGTTCTGCAGCTACTGCCCCGGATCTCTAGTCTTGGTGGATTTTGCAGCTATCTATCATCTCAATGGCAAATAGTTATCTTTTGCGCTTCTACCTTTGCTGCTTGATCTGCAAAGACATTTGAAATCTCGCTTTCTTTTTATTTTTCCTGCATTTTCTTTATGTGGAATCTGCAGAACTTATCCCAGTGAAACTGGTCTTCTATTTAATGCATATGGTGTTTGACTTCTCATCAGGAAATTTCCACTGGCTGTCTTGTATAATAACTAAACTGTTAATTCAGCTAGATTTATCTCTCTTTGATATGTAACTTTTGTGGTGAGGTCTTAGATAAGAGGTTTGTCGAACAGTAATTTTGTTAATAAATTTGATCCATAGTTTTTAAGGTCTCTAATATATGGGTCGGATTGGTGTCCGATAATTTGGGTCGGTTTGGTTCAATCCGACCCGACCAGAGTCCATTCGTGTTCACGCTTCACTACCCGCGAACTGTGCGTTCGAACTCCTTGCCAAAACCAAGGCGAGTCAACGTGTGGTTGGTCGTCGAGGTGTTCGCTTCCGCGTGCGGGGCCCCGCTCGAGCCAGCCTCCTTCGCAGCTAAGAAATAGAAGTAAATTAAGAAAACAAAGCCCATCTTCAAGTGAACCGCGCCCCAAAATGCCTCCCACAAACTTTTTCGTCCTACGTGGCTCTACGGGTTATGGAACATGTGTGGATCCCACATTTTGTAGTTGGAAAGATAGCCACATATTGAGGTCGGATATCAACGGCGGGTATTGACGCGAGTGTCTGAGAACTTTCCTCGTTCCCATGGGCTGGAAATAAGCTGGAGAACGATATATACACCCCGTTCTTCCATGATGCCCCTACAACATCTGCGTCTTCGGTCTCTCCGACCACCGCATACCCCTCGAAACCCCTTTTGCATCAATGGATCAGCAGCCTCTGCTTTCATCAGGTACGTCTTTCTCTCTCACTCTCACTGTCGTTATGTCTTCTCTCACTTGAGTTCCGGCGTAGCTCGCTGTTTTGGTTACCGGCTATAATTCACAATATACTGAAGGGGAAGCGGGAGGAAAAGCGGAAGAATCGTGGGTTTCGTACCAGTACGTCGGGAGGAGCCCCTCCGTGCACGCACCCCCATCGTCTGTCGCGGCCGGAAAGGAGTTGAGCGTCGAGGAGATCCGAGCAGCCTCCGTCTTCTCCTCCGACCACTATTATCCGCCTTCCATCCACGGGGCACTCGTGGGCTCCCCCGAGTCCGATTTCTCCCAAGGTACTCGTTTCTAGTTTTAGTCATTAGTGGTACGGGAATCTCTTCTTTGATTGGGGTCATTGGCTGGAAAATTAGGGTTTGTACTCCTCTTTGGAAGTACTAAACATTGAGGGAACTCTCCTCTTTCCCATTGGGGAATCTGATCCCAAAGCAGAAGAAACGTTTTTCTGATCTACCAGTTGTTAGCTGTGGCTTGGTTTCATATGTTTGAATGGCGTGACGAATAATGCCTCATAGTTTTTCTTTGTTAATTTGTGGTCGAGTACTAATTAATGTTGGATTGGGAACAAACTGGAATCCTATGATTTTCACTTAGTATTTTATCTAAGATATGCCTCTGCAGTATGAATAATGTTGCCTTTGACACCAGTTGTTACAGATCAAGCTATTATCCCTCAAGGAGGATACGATGGGTACTCTGGTGGATACAGCTCAAAGGAATTTGGGAGGTCAGTTTTAGCAATGTGCTGTCAAATGCTGTTTTCAATAGCCATTTGGTTGATTTTTATACTGTATTTATAAAAAAAAGGTGAATTATTTTTTTCTTGAAGATTCTTATAATTGTCGCATCTCACTTCTTTGTCTTCTTTCATTAGAATTATTATACATAATATGCTGTGGATACAATCTCAGACATTTCATCCGTTCGTACAACCCTTAGCGCTAATTAAATGTTTAAAGTAAACAGCCTAGGCTTGTGCTCTTTCTGACTCAAAAATGTTTGTGTATAACATTCTGTTGGTTGTTAGGAATTTGCTCTATCTTGTGCACAACATTTCAGATTTTGGTTTCTCATGTACATGTTCTAGTTGTTGAAGTATTATCCAATAAACAAAAATTTTCACTTCTAAGACCTCAGCAGGCCTCTTCTTTCTTAGCTTCACATCGATGGTTTTTGTTATAAAAAAATGGTAGTTTAATTGTGTTTAAATTGATTTACAGGCAAATTCTGGATGAAGTGGAAGTACGACAATTACTTATTGACCATGTGGGGCACCGCTGTTGTTGGGGAAGTCAACCTGCCCGTAGGTGGAAAATAAGTTCAATTGAGGATTGCAATGTATATGTTGGAACTCTAGAAACTTTTATAGAGGAGAGAGAAACTATTGAAGAAAAAGAGCCATACTTGGGAGGAAAATTTGATGGGAAAGAGGAGGGACAGGAAGTTGGGGTGTGGGAATTGGATCTGAGGTCTGAGTTTCCAGTTCTTTTTGTGCCACAAAAAGAAACAAGAGTTAAGATCCCTCATTCTGAAGCTGTTGAGAAATGCCCTGGTAAGAGCCTATGATCTACTACTTATGTCTGTAAATTTTTTTCCCTAAGAGTAAGCCTTTTTAGGACTGATTTATATTCAACTGCTAATGACTGATAGACCAAGTAATGACTTTCACATAGTTTAGTTTCACCTTTGGCTCCTATAATTTATTAGAAGAGAACACTTTTTACTAAAAAATCCCTCATGGTGAATTGTTTTTGGAAGCTTCCTTCTTGAGGGAGAATTGTTCCTATATTTTAGGTTGTCCAACAAAGATTAAGGCTCAGTTCTTATTACATTGACAGTTTTCGTTCAGTGCAACAATCTAGATACCAAGCAGCTTAAAAGGGTGGCCTAGATGGGTAGTGTGCTAGATGTTTTGCACTCTTTTGTAGATTTTTTCAATTTGCTTCTTTGATGTTTTCAGTGAAATGACTGCTATAACTTTGTAATGTATATATTTTTTCTCTGTCTCTGTCATATTTCTTTTTCCTGGTGATTGAAATTTAAATATCTAATTTTTAATCATTCTTTTTCATCCCTTGAATTATAACATGTGTTAATGCTAGATGACTGTGCAATTTAACTAGATACTATTTTTAATTATTTCTAGTCAGAATTTTCACCAGCTGCATTATTACCATAATGTGTCAACTGTTATATCCATAAAAACTGGCAGAGTGCGATAGTCGAGGGGATGTAGCCTGCCCTACATGTAATCCTGGTGAAGAACGTGGTTTTTACAAGGAAAATCAGATGACCCAGTGTCCTACTTGTTATGGAAGGGGTTTGATTGCTCATCGAGATGGATCTGATACAATGTAAGCTAGTTGAGCATTCTCTTAAAGGTAGATCTAGATTTCTTTTGTTGTCTATGGAAACTTACTAGTATCAAGGTTGTGACAGATGCACAAAATGCTCTGGTAAGGGAATGTTACCATGTGCAACATGTGGATCCCGTGGGCTCGTGAAATGCCATTCATGTGAAGGACAAGGTTCTCTCATTACACGCAACATTGCTCTTGTTAAATGGTATGTTTCACATTAACACTAAAAATTTATCGATTTTGAATGCTGAATTTCAAGGTCTTAACTGGCTGATGCAAAGAGAACATGTATGAAAAATAATCACTAGCTTGTCACATTCTTATGTGACGCAAGTCTTTTAGGAGCAGTTGCACTTCGCCTTACAAATTTATATTCAGAATTCTGCATGTTTAATTTGTACCTTCTATTAAGAGAATTCTTTGAATTTTCTATTACTTGAGGATTTTCTTTTGATAATTTTATCTGTGTATAGTCATTTACACATTACTTATTAAAGAGCTAAAAACTGCAGTTTATGTTTCTTCAGTAGCAGGATTTTTTTTCTCAAAAAGTAAAGAAACATGCTTTACTATGATGCTTGTCCTTATTGAATGTTTAAGTTCCAAATCAAGGCATGACAAATGACTGATATGTAAATATAAATATCAATGGCTGCAGATGACACACATTAAGGTTGAATCATGGACATTGAGATGGAATGGGAGTAATCAAGTATGAAACACTATGAACATATTGACTTATCATTTAGCAAACTTAAGGAAAAAGAAAGAGTAATATGTGTTACTGATGTGGCATAGAAGAGTTGACATTGAACTAGAGACAAGATCAGCTTTTATGTTCAGTTCATCAAGAGCTCCTCAGGTGTAATAAGTTGCAACTTTTGGTATGTAATCAAATTCGTATCTGTAGTTTGATCCATATTAAAGAAACTATCTGTGTGGGGCCCGAAAACAACTGTGTATTTACATGAGCTAGTATCTTAGTGCAAATCAATGATCAGCTCCATAATGGGTGGAGCTAAGCCATATATTGATTTCCAGTTAGAAGGATAATGCCCCAGTCTGACGCAAGCAAAGATATTCTATCACAGAATAGTAATCCCTTGCTCACATTGGTGGATTTCGACATAATTTCCTACTAATCAGATCCCATATTACAGACATGGATAATGTACCATAGAAAAATCGATTCCATTTTGTTGGTGAACATTTTGAGTAGTATCCTTTATTATGATATCCATAGAAATAATCTGAGGATTTTCTCTTTCTTATGGCCATGTAGAAGTTTTGTGCCTTGTGCCACACAAGCTGTCTTCCTCCTTTTGTATGTCGCATCTTCAACAATCATTGACAGATACCTTTGCTGTTCGTTGATGAACCACCCATCCAAATATTCATCAACATAAACTAATTTAGTATCATCTGTGTAGAAATAAATCAGTATCCTAGCTTCTTTAGCAGACTAGATTATAGAACCTATCCAAGCAAGATAAGATAGTTCTAAAACTTGTACCCATATTAAGGGCTCGGGGAAAGAAAATTCTAGTTGCATTTTTCACCCTTTAGTGCATCAAATAAAGTATAGCACAAACATACTCTCACAAAATTAGTTAAGTTCTCCAGATTGAACCTTGGTTTAAATTATCGCTTACCAGACTTGATGAATCAAGCTTCCATGGGCTTGAACTGCATTATCAAATGAGTTTACTGATTTTTTGGCTTTCCTTGGCTACATCGATATTTGTAGGATAAACTTCACATGGCTTACTTGTTTGCTCTGCTTGTAGTGTCCAAATTATAATGTATGCTTCATAGATTTAAAACATATCCATCATAATGCTGTGTTCGTCTTTCTACCTATTGTTCTCTGGAGAACATTCTGGCGCGTGCCAAATAGTCATGCTTTAAGAATGTGCAGTTTATTCAATTTATTTGCCTGAAGTTTATCCAGTTCATTTCCATCCAGATATTTATGCTTGTGTTCATATTTTCTTTTGCTTCATTACAGAAGCAAACTGAGAGCCAATTCATGATTTATTTATTGGTTTTATGTGCAGGAAGACACTCTCCAACCGGAAAGTTAGCGCCAGCAGCGCTGCTGCCTCAGTTCCCGATGAAGTGTTCCACAGAGCCAGGGGGGTCCAGCTCTGCAACATTCAGGCGTGCCAATGTACACCTGCCTTTTTTGCTGATTCATATCTCCTCAACAGGTTCTCATCTGAAGTCATTGCTAATCGCTCTTCAATCCCCCCCGCCGCTAGGGTCATCTGTGAGAGGCACATGATCTCTGTGGTACCTGTTACACGAGTGACAATGGCTCATGGCAATCGATCCTTCAGTTTTTATATAATTGGATACAGCAGGGAGGTTTTCATGAGGGACTATCCGAAGAAGTTCTGCTGGGGCTTGTGTTGTTGCTTTGATTGGCTGAAAGTATAGTGTTTATAGACTAAGTTGGACATGATAGACTCGTGGATGAAGGCATATGAAGAGTTTAATTTGTGGTCGTTGGTATCTATGTTTTGCAAGTATAATAAAGGTCTCACACTGCATTGTTTATATGGAAGCTAGAGATGTGGAGGAAGACATATGAAGAGTGTCAAATGCGGTTGTGACCTGTATCCATGCTTTATCAATATTCCCTGCTTTATCAGTATAATAAATGTTTCGTTCCGCGTTTGATAACGTAAATTTTTTATGGTGTCTATATTAGGTGTCAATTATATTTGCGGTCATAGATATTTGTTCCTAATGTTGTCTTCATCCTTATCTTGTTTGTATTATTACATTATATGTAATATATACTAATTAATTAATTATATAAATGAAAATTTATATACTTATAATTAGATTCAATACTTATAACTTCAACAACCTAATATTAATCATGAACTAATTTTATATTGTATTTGTTGTAAATAAAATAATAAAAAAAATAAATAAGATAATTTTATTTTGTGTTTATAATTAATTTTATGAAATAAATTAGTTAGGAGAATTTTAGTTTGTGCGCACAAATTTGTGTATACCTGCAGACAAACCCGAATGCGTGAAACGATTCGGGCTGATGTGGTCGGTTATGTTCAGATTGGTTCGGTTCATCGACCGCTTGTTTTTGAGGAGCCCTAAAACATAGAAGATCCCCAAAGTTGCCTCGTTCTCACTGCGGTCCGATCTCTCGTTCCCCGTTGCTTATTCCGGCGGCGCCGTATCCTACGACGGTAAGGCTTTCTCTATAATTCATCGGCATTGTCTGGTATTTCAACTATGGAAGTGAATCTTTGCTCTCTGTTGAACGATAATGACCCTTGTTTCTTCGATCGTTGCCACTACAATCCCGATGTCCTAACTAAGCTTTGGTTCCAAGAATCAAGCCTTTGTTTGTGGATCTTAATTTGATTCCATGTGTCAGTAGCGTAACTGGACCACTGCCTTCGGTTTCGATTTGTTTGCTAGTCGTATGTGTGCTCAGCAATGCGCCCCTTTCTTTGTCGGTTGTTTATGCTTGGTCTTTTCCTTTTAATTTTTGCATAACATTTATTATCATCTCTCCGTCAGGATATTCAACAAGTTCTGCAATGTCTGCTAAAAACGGTGCAAGCAGTATTGAGAAAGAGCAGGTGCCTAAATCTTCTTGTGCATAATCTTTTCTCCTCATTTTGGTCGGTTTATTCTTATCATTGGATATGGGCGGCAACTGTTATTTGTGTTCTTGATCTCTTATTCTCTGAAATATTTGAATTGCTTTCTTCAAGTTCACTACGGAACTTCTAAAGATCGGTCTTTTGCAGAAGAAATATAACCTTAATTCTTCAATTGGGCAAGACAGTAAATGTATCTGGTCCTTGGGCATGTCTTCTAGTAAAGTCTTTTGCTTATTCAATCTTGGGTACATGTGTTTGTGAATGGCATTTTGCAAAATGCAACATAGAAATGCTGAGCTTTACCATACTATGTGATGCTTCTTGCTTCAGCTATAACATGCATGCTTATGTGTAAATGATGTGGATATGTTTTTCTTCTCAGTGGTATTATTCTTCAAGTATTTAGGAATACCATAAAGAAACTGATGATCTTTTTGACTTGAATTTCATGACCATTAGTATCATGATTATCTAAGGCCATTTTATCATTTTTTCTTTGTATTTTCTATGAACTTATCTTATAGTCTGCTAACCTAATTTTGCAGATTTTTGGAATGGCAGAGAAAGAAATGGAGTACAGGGTGGACCTCTTTAACAGGTAAGCAGCTTTCAAATGTAAAATATTTCATGGATACTTAGCATCAACGTCCAGTTGATGTTATCCATGCTTTGAAAATTTCATGTGGCTGGGTTCTTTGTATTTCCCGTTGCTTAAACTTCACCTTCCTTCTTCATCTGTTGGGAACAACCTCTGCTAACTAGGGTTCTTGCTTTGATGGAGAGAAATGCTCCACTAAGAGCTGACTGATGGTAATAATAATATTACATTATTCTGAAAACAAAATAACAAAGGTTTCAGACTTCTTTGGAACTTGCAGGCACCCTTAACCATAGAGAACTATGTTCTTAGGTCTTAACTCATTTGGAAAGGGACCATTTTCAATCATCACACTGTTGCCCTGACTTAGCCGACCTTCTTATTGAGTTGTAGAGCTAGCTGGCCTTGTGTAATCGATACTAAGGCTGGCTGATCCTTGACACAGATGGCTTCACCCGTTGCTCTTTTATTCGGGCTGGAAATAATCCTCTCAAGTCAGGTCCCTGCTGTAGTCCATCTGCTAATACCTTTAGGAGTTCTTTCAGGGTCTTGGATTCAGCCTTGTAGACTTTTCAAACTCATCCCTCTGTTGGCCCAGTCAGACTGAGTTGTTCCAGCTGCCGAAGGATGTATTGCATTTTGTGGTTCCCGCAGGAGCTGACCCAGCTCTTCATCAATGCAGCAGTCTGGCTGGTTGCTGATGGGGTCTGGGTGTAAACTGGAGCTGGGCACATCAGCCTCATGTCAGGCCTCAAGATGATACAATGCTAATTATAAACATTATCATTCTCGTTCTACCAGTTTGCTAAACAAACAGTATGCAGTTCTATCAGACAGGACCTAGTATAGCTTACAAGAGAGGACTCGCTTTATTTTTCTAAAGGTGGAAAAAATGCCCATCATTTGAACTTTAACATGGTCAACATGTCACCAAATGTTGAGGTTCTAAATTTGAATCTGAAATTCATCCAGGTAGGTCTTTGAAATTTGAATCTGAAATTTGAATCTGAAATTTGAAATGCTGCTTATATGGTAACTTGTATAAGGGGTGGAATCATTTGACGTTTTTTCTTTATCTTTGAAACAGGCTTACACAGACATGTTTTCAGAAATGTATCGAGAAAAGGTATGTCATGCTACAGTTACAACTTTTTTTATGCTCTGTTAGTACTTTGTTTTGCTCTTTATGACTTTCTTTATCTTTTTTTATATTTAACATCTGTTTGCTCGGTGACATGATAGATTGATGTATTTTGCTCTCATAAATATTTTTGGAAGGTTTCTTTTCTCTAGGGTAGAATTTTATGTTGTCTTTCCTTTAAAATGATTAAATCATCAAATGTTGTTGTTTGTACTGAGCAAGTAATTAACTAACAACTACTCTCAATATTCTTTCCAGGTATAAGGAATCTGAGCTCAATATGGGGGAAAACAGTTGCATTGATCGCTGTGTTTCAAAATATTGGCAGGCAAGATATTTGGAGTTGCAGACTTTTAATGTTGTATTTAGTTAAGTGGTCTTTGTGCGTATACTTTCATATTAGTAAAAAAGAGAATAGATACAACATCGAAAATCAAGAAGCACCTTACAAATTATTGTCTTCAAACTCCCCTTCAGTTTATTAGATACCATATTACGTCGGTGCAAAAGTAAGAAAAGAAGCTCATTGAGGCTCAGTTAGATTGTGTGTGAAGATAATTTTAAGTGCAACAATAATGATGTATGTAGATGGCCCAAAAGGATGAAAGGGACTTATATGATAGGTGATGGCATAGTCATAAAAGTTCTTTACATTTATTATATTGTTGAGTTCTGTAGAGTAAATACTACTAGTAATTTGCTATGTAAATGTCTCAGACGAGTTGGCATTCATATATGACAATATAATATATATGTCTTTGGTGTCAGTCAGTCTTCTTTTTAGTGTCTGCCTGATTTATCGTTGTTAAGTCTGCAAGTTGCTTGCATCACTCTATTCTGAAAAGTCCTTGATCTATTTTGGGGTTATCATTGTATCAGAGCTTTTTGTAACCTTGATGTTCCTAATTTTATTTTAGGGAGAAAAAGTGTGTATAATGTGCAGAACTTAATGGAATGTGTGTTTTTACGAAAAGAAAATAAATCATCCAAATAATATTTCTTCTATCATGTACTTAAGACTCCTTCATTTTCATTGCCACATTTTAATAATTGTTTGATAGTTGATCAGTCATTTCTGAAGAGAGCACTCAGACTTTGTTAAAATGGACTTTTGCTAACTGCTAGTTCATGCTTCTTGCTGTTATCAGATTTTTATGGTAGTTTTCCTTGAAGAAATATTATCTTAGTCTCCATGATTGTGGTAATTTTTCAGGTGACAAATTTAGTAGGGCAACTACTTGGTTCAAACAGGCCTCCGATGTGAAGCATCAGATACTTTTCATACCGATGTGCTATTTCACCATTGGCAACATACATGAATGATCATGCAACACATTCTGCATAACTTGGGGACACAGAGAGAGGCAACGGCTAACATAAAACAATTGAGAGAGAAGATCATGCTCTCTTGTTGGTCTTATGATAACTTGTTTCCCCATGACTTTTATGCGCATCTTTGCATTCATTATTCAACAGCAGTGGTATATAAAATGGGTCCGTTATCTAGCCACACATGCTAAAAAAATTTGTGTGGGAGATTGGTTACTGCTCATTCCTTCTCTTTTTTTACTTCACAATTCCCATCATGAAAACTGGCACCAGACCCTATACATAATTGTTGTCTCTGTTTGTTGATTGTTGAATAATGCTGCTTGACATGGCTGGTCCAGTGTGACCCTCCCTCTTTTGGGGTTATGCTGCCTCCTCTACTATTTTTAACTTACTTTTAAGCTTTTCTTGAAGCATAGAGAACACATTACATAACCTTTAGATATGGATATTCGAATGTGTAGAAGATTCTGCCTACTGCTAGGTTGATGTTAGTACTAGCTCAGTTTTGGTGATTTATGCTTGGTTTAATGACCCCAGGATCAGTCATCTGCAGTGTTGTTGGTGGATTCGAGTGCATGTTCTGCGGTCTCATGTCGTATTCACTTGGAGACACATCACATGGTAGGTGGAGCCGTGGATGTGTGCCCATCTCATCTACCTGCTGCGTACCCTGTATAGTTTGTGAAGTTTAAAGCATGACAAAATTTGCCTGTTATATATATATATATATATATATATATATATATGTATATGATTCCTTCAACGGCTCTCTGAATCAGGTCATCAGCCTTCATCACCTTTACGCAATGAATAGCTCTAACGGACACGAGCAGATCGCAGATAGCCGTAAATGGAGGTTGGTCTTCTTTTATCACCTTTAACGCAATGAATAGTAGCTAACAGTAGAAAATAACAACTGCAGGATTACTATGCCGTACTCACAGTCTATAATATACGAGGCAGAGACACTCAAGCTCTCCCAACAGGCGAAAGCGGTGGATGATTTGGGACATAGGCTTTGGCAGCACTTCTCCCCAGCTGATCATTCGCAGTTTGTTCCTGCAAGTGTTTTGGTTCTGCAGATTGATCGCTGGGCTTCCTGCCATGGAGCACCGCTATGCAAATAGCTAAAGCCTGAAGCAAAGAGATGGATGATCGGGACTCCACAGTGTAGAGCCCCTGCTTGAAGGAAACAATGCTGAAGGCATGTCTT
Organism: Ensete glaucum; assembly: GCA_021527575.1. Lineage (NCBI taxonomy): Eukaryota > Viridiplantae > Streptophyta > Magnoliopsida > Zingiberales > Musaceae > Ensete > Ensete glaucum. The sequence continues at coordinate 47,424,509 of CM038558.1, forward strand.
CTCTCTTTCGATCCGCCCTGAGATGGTTCAACAACAGTCGTTTGTTACCTACTTGAGCGCCGACACAGCCAGGAAAGCAAGAGATGGCCGGTTAGGCTGCCATACCTGAATCGATAGTTCAAGTCTTTGAGTACCGTCTGCGGTTTGACGGGCTTGGAAGGAACACGAGGTATTATTGTCGTGCTGCTCTCGAGACTTGTCGCTGAGAACAGTTAGCATGCAACCCTCGTCCCAACCTCCGCAGTCGCATGCTCCTCCCGATCTCCATCTCTCTATCAATGGCGAGGGCTCGCCACGGGTCGACGAGCCATGAACCCCACTTGGAAGTATCACTCGCAGCCGATCTGCCTGCAAGCATTTCTCATCACTCGAAGCACTTCTATTTCCTGCCGGATTCTTCGTCGACTCGGCGGAGGAATCCGACTTGCACATGGATGGCCGTACCTCAACAACAATGGCAGCCAGCTCGCTCGTAGCTGAGGAGTCGTCAGATGTCGGTGACGGATGAGGAGCACCAAGCAGAACAAACTCTCGCGCAACATGAGACCCGCCATTGTCGTAGCTCCTCGTCTTGCAGAGTGAAACCTTCAGCTGGGCGACGACATGGGAGATCAACTGCTGCCTCTTGCCCTTGTTCCCGTAGTTGCTCCAGAACATGCTTTTCTTCTTGGCACTGTTCACAGAGAACATCTTATATATGCACTCCAGATCATCATCACTACTATCATCGAGGCTTCTCATTGTTATTGCCGCTGCAAGCACTTCACTGTCACAAGACGAGAGCATGAACAGCGGGAGGCCATTCTTCCAAGCAACTTGAAGAAGAGCTTGCTTCATCGGTGCTGCATCCCCTTCATCAGGTACTTGACTTGAAGTAATCATGCTTCTCCTTGCAGGACATGTAGACTCTACACCTGCGTTTAAGGGCTTGCGCAAGCCATGCGGAGACGCGTCCATTCTACTTAGTTCACAAGAATGGCGACTGCTCCGTAAGGCTGCAGCTGCCGCAGTCGAATCAACATTGTTCTTTGGCTTCAGTATAGGATCCAGTATCCTCCTCAGTGGGCTTTGCCTGTGCTTATTCTTCGAGGTCGCTTGATCTCCAAGTGAATTATATGGACAAGAAACAGAATCAAATTGCTCTCTGCATGAAGCTTCCTTCGAACTACAACTTCTGCTCATCCTTTTAAGAACAGCACTTGAATGGTCGGATGGTTTCTTTCCTGCTACAGCCGTCACTTTTGCTTCAGACATCCTGGATTTTTCTTGGGCTGTATTGGCTTCAGAATGATGCTTGCAGAGACCTCTAGAGAATAGTTCAGTGTCTCCATTTCTGCATATGGATTCATCAGTTGGCACTGCACTTTCTGATGGACGAGTGCAGGACATGTCATGTTCATCTTCCAGAATGGCACGGGGTAGAGGGCATGAGTGAGGAACTTGAGGATATCGATGGATGAGTTCGACATCGTCAGCTAAAGCACCTGAATGACTGCAGCCACTTCCCTCAGCCAGCCAGTCGTCAGTGGTTAATGGAGGGGAATCAGAACTAAGCCATCCGCTGTCGATGCTCTCTGGAAGATGATCCCATCTTCCTTTGAGATCCTGGGAAAGTTGTGGCATATGGTTGGCCTTGGATTGACACTCTTCTGCTTTCATCGAGCTGCCATTCTGGTCCTCTGCCATTCCAGTTGCGGTAGCATCATCAATCTTGTAACTTGGAGGTGGAGTTGCAGATCGTCGAGCTCGCAGGACATTGCAGGACATGGCTTCCATATCTGAATCTTTACTGTTACCTGCAGCAACATGTTTGTGGCTTAAAACATCAGCACAAAAGTCACCATCATGATCCTTATCACTTCCACCAGGAAACTTAGTGCAAGAAATCCTTGAACCAGGAGAGCCTTCTATATGTCCAGAATCTTCTCTTTCATATGCCACAGGAGATTTCTTCAGTCGAGATAGAGGACTGGAAATGGTTCTACAAGATTGGTTGGAGAATCCAAATGTAGAAAATGACGAGGACTCAGTACTACTAGATGTCGAGTCTCCACCTCCCACATCCGTAACACATTTCTGGTGGTATGTCCATCTCTCGAGGCGCCCCCAATCCAGAACTCCAAAATTCAGTGCTTTTCCATGAATGTCATCTCCGTTCTCGGTGCGCTGAAGATAAAATGGCACATTTGACATGTTCATAACTGGTTCATCGACACCGGTCACCTTCCTACCCGGCCATGGCTTTTGAGAAGTCCCCAGAGGAGGTGATGCAACTGAGCTTTTCTTCATCTTGTGCCGATCTTTGGCCACTGTTCTAGGGAGCTTTTCGGTATTTAGGGCCACAAACTTCTCTAAGAGGTCAACATTCTTGATTTTGCTCGGGAATGAACAGTTCTCCTTGGATGATCTTGAGCAGTGAAGCTGAAGTGAGCTCTTTCTTTCATGTCTATTGAACAGCATTTCTGGTGTTCTTTTGTCCGCTGCTTCAACAGCTATTATACTGGAAGGCATGATTGGTTAGTTCTCTTCCAAAAATTTCTATCAGCTTTCCTTGTCTTCGCTGCAGCTTGTTCTTATACGGCACAATCGAATTGCCTGCGATTAGCTCTCACAACATGACTGTCTAAGCTCCCGATTTCCTTTTGTTCATGTTGAGGGATAAAGAAGCTTCCTTCGCATGCGATCGTCTTCTAGTGGAAGAGTGCATAATGCTGCCTGCATCAAAGAAAATTCATGATTCATAAGTTGCTCTCAATTGCCATGGAGCAAAGAAGTACAATTACTACAATGAAATATAGACCAAAGCTTCACTTGGACACACTTCGAGAACAAAATTAGAACATCGCAGTGATCTTAATCGGTGAAGAACTGATGACCATACCGCAAGACCGAAGGATGCGAGAGTTCCATTACTATTATTCACTACAGTGTACCACTTTGTAGCATGTATAATTAATTTCATTTCATCTACACGCCAAAGGGGGGGAAAGAGGGGGTATGCGAAGGCGATGAACAGAGAGTCTTCAGAAGCTCAACGAAGTTGGACATCACCCAATTCTGATCACTCCAGACTATGAAATTTCTCGATTTTAAGCAACAATTTTGCTTTGATTTGAGCTGCTACTACGCATCAAAAAAATGCATAGGATCAACGAAAGAAAAGGCCCTAAAAAGGAGATCTTTTTTTATTCTTCACCAACCACACTGGTACCGAGAAGTGCATCTACTGCCATCCGGATACTGACTCGGCAATGCTTGCATTCTTCGGGAATGGCAAGAAAGCGGCACTAAGATTAGGCGAGCAAGCAGGGCGGAAACAAAAGAGAAGAGAAGAATCGCAACAAGAGACTAAAGGGAGCAGACACGACTAGCTATTAGGAGGAGGATTCAGAATGAGGCCATACCGAAAAGGAGAAGAACTCGAGATGTGCATCTGCTGTGCCCCTTCTTTCCCGTTTCGCTGAGAAGAGTTCACCGCGGCCTCGAGGGACCAAAGTAAGAGAGAGGAGCAAGATCAAACCAGAGAGTGAAGAGAGGAGAGGCTTGGCGATCGCTTTCGTAAGAATAGGAGTAGTGCGGGGAGAAGCAGAGCGGCGGGCGTTGTCGTCCCTTCCGATGAGGAGGAATCAGCCAACAGAGGCGGTGGGGCGGGACGCGAGTAGCGGAGGCGCGTCTGCGGTGCCTTCGGATGGTTGTGGAAGGCCAGCTGGCGGAGGGAAAGAAAAGGACGTGCGGAGGTCGCTGAAAGCGAGACGTGCAGACCTCCCACCCCACCCCCACTCCCCCCACCCCGCCAAAGCTGTGGGTCCCGCGCCGCTCCCTCACCCCGCCCCTTCTCTCTCTCTCTCTCTCTCTCTTCGTTGTGTTAGCTCTAACACGTCGAATACTCGCGCGCTTAATGTCTTCGTAGAATAATTAGCGTCACCATAAAATGACATTATCTAAGTCGGAATTAATTGAATAATACGTCCAAATGGAAACATATATATATATATATATAATATTAGGGAGTTCAATTGACAATTTTGACTGTGAAGTCAATGTTATGGGCCACTGCAGCACGTGATCTCATGTATGCACCAAAGCAACCCCCACAAGTGTGTCCTCGCCTGACAATGACGTGTGCAGGGGGGTGAGAAAAGAATAGTTCCACCAGGGGAGGCCCACCATAAAAAACTATTGCCAGCTGTCCACGTCACATTCCGCAAGTAATTAAGTTGGGATTGATTTGGATTATAGGAGTTAACGACATCATGTAACTAATTGTAGCGCTTCTTTGGGAATCATAATGATTAAATTATTTGGAACCGACATTAAATAAATGATGAAGCAGATGACTTCTGGAAAAGCCAAGTCCCAGTGATCGATCGATGCCATCACCATAGACGATGGAGGCTTATCCCCGGTGGGTCTTATTTTGTTTGGAGTTTGATTGGACCATTGTGTAAAGCCCCCAACGATAGGATACTGCCTTGACGAACGAATATGTCATACGATACCTTCATTATTGAGGTATAATTATATAAATATATTACTCAATTTAAAATTAGAATAAATTTTTTTATGATTGAAACTAAAAATATATGTTATTAATTTATGTAATTATAGAAAATATACTATCAGCTAATAATCATCTGACATATAATCGTCATGCAAAGTCTTGAGGTTATCTTTCTCCCTACCGTGGACAAAAAAAAATCCAAGATAAGCAATTTTAGGTTATCCCTCCCTTACTGTTGCCCACGTGGATAAGAGGCCATGAATGAATTCTTGGGGATGATCAAAGGCTACCTCCCTGTAAAATATTTTACAAAATATTCTATCTTCAAGCGAGGAGATTCTGTCCTCGATCTATAGTGCTTTTACTCAAGGGGGATAGCAATCATCCTTTTCGCATGTTGATGCATCCACTTCGACACAAACACCGATATGATACTATCGTATGTTCAACCCCCAATCTTGACCTGAACCTATGAGAAAAAAGTACTTCTTCTAACCCTTATGCTTAAAAGGGGGCACTACTAACTTTTAATCCTCATTGAGTGAGTAGATAATAACTATTTTTTCCTTTGCATAGTTAAAAATAAGTAGCGACAAATTTACAAGTTAGGGTAATATCGACACACCATCATTCTCCGATGAACACTATCATGTAATGTCAAGAGTTGGGCACCATTTGAAAGGATGATATCTTCCACAATTGCAGACAAGACACTATCATTGAGTGGAGGAGATGACAAAATCCCACCTCAATGGTATCCTATGGCAAGAAAAAAGTACCCAAGCATAGGGTCGAATGGATGTTGATAGGGTCAAGGACTTATAAATTAAATTTGACCGGGATGGAGTATTTAATTTGAAAGTGATCCAGGAGTGGTGCACTCATTGTTGAATCATAGTCATATGAGCTTTTCATAGACTCTAAGTCCTAAAGAACCTTTTGGTTCATGTGAACTAGGGGGAGGTCGAGACCCCCTTTGCCCTTGGGCTATTCAAATAAGGAATGATGCTAACCTCAACCATTTAATAGTCAGAAGATCAAGAGGAACTTATGCAAGAAAGAATAGACATCCCGACCTAAGGAGGCAGAAGAATAGGATGGTGGAAGACCGACTTATTACAGAACCAACATCAGGGCTATGAGGGACTCGAGGTCTGACTCACCCTATAGGGAATCAGAGTGAAGTAGAGAGGGCTTCTAAGGAAGCCCTAGAGGCAAAACAGAAGGCTTTTGAGAATGCACTGGAGGCTCAAATAAAAGAATGAGCCTTATCCCACATTGTAACAAAGATTTATAGGGAGGTAGCGAATCTCTCTCCTCTCATGGTTGAGACAAGTGTCACTTCATGACAATTTCAAAGTGACATTATAAAATAAACTAAAAAATACTAAAATTTGCTCAAGACATATTAGTGAGAAAAATTCGACCCATTTAAGGAGAAATCCACTACAATGGAGACGCAAGATAAAATATGCTCAATGCACGTGATTCAATAAAATATGACACGCGTAAAGAGAAATTTGCCATGTTTGAGACATGTGGGTTGGGAAAATCGGACCCATGTGAGCAAAGATCCATCATGACATTAGCGTAGGACAAAATGTGTCCAAAGTGTGTGATAGAAAACTTAACTTACATAAAGAGAAATCCATCATTGTGGAGGTGTATGTGCTTAAGGCACGTGAGTCAAGAAAACTTAACCGTGTAGTGAGAAATCCGACATAGCAAAGAAATATGGCAACATATGTCTGAAGCATGTGAATCAGGAAAACTTGACCCACATGAGGAGAATTATACCACAATGGAGGCATAAGGTAAAATGTGCCTAAGGCGTATGAGTTAAGAAAACCTGACCTATATGAGGAGAAACCCACCATGATAAAGGTGCAAGGAAGAATGAGCCTAAGGTACACGGGTCGCGAAAATTCAACCCACTTAAGGAGAAATGTGTCACAATGAAATGTAGGGCAAAATGTGCCCGATGTATGTGAGTTAGGAAAACCTAACTCACATAAAGAAAAATCTGCCATGGCGGAGGCATAGGACACAATGTGCTCGAGGTGTTTGAGTTGAGAAAACCCAACTCATATAACGAGAAATCCACTGTGGCAGAGATGCAAGACAAAATATGACTGAGGTGCATGAGTTAGGAAAACCCGATCCACGTAAGGAGAAATCCGTCTCAAAGAAATCTCAGAGAAAACTCGACTCACGTAAGGAAAATTTTATCATCACAAAGATGTATGACAAAATATGCTTGAGATACGTAAGTTGGGAAAACCTTACCTACATGAGGAGAACCCAGCTATAATAGAGTCATACAGTCAAATGCGCCTGAGGCGCACATCGGGAAAACATGACCTACGTAAGGAGAAATCCGTCATAACGAAGATGCATAATAAAATATACTTGAGGCGCATGAGTCTAGAAAACTTGACCTACATAAGAAAAAACTCTGTCATGATAAAAGCATAGGACAAAATATGTCTGAGACGTATGAGCCAGAAAAACACAACTCGCTCAAACACACTCATGTGAGATAAACTATATCATACTTTGGACCTCTCTGGAAAGGGCCCTGAAGTACGCCGGGGGGGGGGGACGACAAGTAATAATGAATACATTATCAGTTAATCATCATTTGACATGTAACCACCACATGGAATCCTCGGTTAGAGGAAAAAGTCCAGGTCACTATCCACCCGTTTTAACGCATAGACAAGAGTCCTAGATAGGTCCAAGGCAAGTAGTTAGAGGTTATCCCCCTCCCTTATTGCCCATACGGACAAAAGGCTAAGAAGGGACCATTGGGGCAGCTAGAGGTTACCTCCTTGTAGAATATTTCACGAAATATTATACTCGATGACCATATATAAAAATTCATCTTCACTACGATGAGAGATGAGACTTACTTCTTTTGACTACGTGTGTTAGCACTCGAACACCTCGGATTACTTGCGTCTCCATGCAAGTGGTATCTCGAGAAAATAACATTTTCACCTTGGAGACACATCGGACAACCCTACACATATAGGTGCGAACCATGTCGGGTTGACTATGACGACAACAATATTTTTCCTCATTTATGTATAAAATAATTTTTAAATTTCCATTATTTTTTATATATCTGTTTATTTAATTCTGAAATCCGAGAAAAATTGAATCGGGCGGGTACAACCCGGCTCAGCCCAATGAATGCCGCGGCCCGGCGATGTCGACCCCCCTGCGCGGCCAATCACAGTGGTTTGCCAGCCGACTCTGCAATGTTCACAGGCCGACAATTACCAACCAAACACCAACAAAATTACAAGCTCGAGTCGAGTTGCCTGATAGAATACTTGTACGTACATGCAAACCGTTTGCCACCGAACTCTGCAATGTCTACAGTAACATATTAATCACCAGCCACCACGCCAAGAAAGTTACAATCTCTATATAGAACCAGAGTACTTGTGATGAATGACCACATATATATATATGACTCTGGTCTGGTATTAAGCCCCCTCTCTGCTCTGCTCTGCTCTCAAGATGATGCTTCTTCTTAGGCTTCAGTGTTCATGCATGAAATCGACTCTGCTGTCCGAACAACATTGACAGAGCCTGTTGTTGTTCCCTTCACCTCTACACCGAGATAATTTTTCAATATTTTCTTCACACCAAATCCATGGTTATGATGAGACTTACCATCGACGAAGACAGGGCACTCCTCCCTTGTAGAACTAATCAACGGTGCAGGCGAGAAACCTGCTGCGGAATAAGCATTCGCAAATGCAGTGTTTGAAGTAGGCACCGAGCATGGGAATGATACCTTCCGGTGGGTGATGACGCCGGTTCTGGAATCCAACAGGTGGTCTGAGTTCTTGCTGAAGTCATCTACGTACAGCAGTTCATCGATGCGAGCAACAATGTTGAATGCAAGGCTCTCCAAAACTCTGGAATAGCTTTCAAGAATGGATTTCCCGAGGTCCTAAACTTTCAACCACATATGAGATATGAAATAACAATGTTTCCGAGGTCGGAATTGAACTTTCAGACAAGGGGGGTGGGGGAAGCAACCACAAACCTTGTTAAACTGGATTTTGCACACATCCAGTGCGGTTTGGGTCAGACCAGGAAACCTCTGCTTCAGGCACAGCAAGATAGTCTCAGCTCTGTCAGCAAATAATCCTCTTCTTCCTGCATCCACAACCTTGTCCTTGACGGTGCTCCAGGATGATTTGGTGGTAGCGACGCCATTTCTGTTGCTTGCAGGTCTGGCCACCATTCTTCGACGCCAAATGTACATCGATGCCTCGACACGGTTTGCGATTTCCAGAGCTTGGTGTTCGGAGGACAAATCAAGACAATCGAGAAGGCATTCAGGTGAAAATTGATCCGAAGTAATATAACGATGCATCAAATCGCCCAAGCTCGCTCTTGCATTCTGTGAGTCAGGGCCATAACCAATCAGTCTTAACATGAGGAGAGAAGCCAATGGAGAACTTGTAGTAGGTTGATAGGAAGGAAAATGGACAGCCATGGATATCTAAAAGAAAGATTGAGGAGGAGAGCACAGACCTTTGGAAGGGAACTAAGGTAAGATTCGGGAACCTCCATTTCTGTCAGAGCATCAGTGTTAATGGCAATTGAAGCCTTCAAAATCTGACTTGCACATTCTCTTTTGTGCTGCAACTGCTTTCTTGTGTGTTCATGAAGGCCATCGAGGGGAACATGAGGGACGGGAAGCCACCACTTCTCTTCTTGCCGGCAAAGTGTTCTTCTGAAAGAGGCTGCTGAGCCATCAGAATCTGGTGCCACTATACCTTGATCAACATACCAAAACTCAGGATCATTGAAACCATCCAGTATTCCCTGCAAAAGCACAAATCAGTGAGCACCCCTCCCCTGTCTCCAAGGCTGATATCATTGATATACATGTAAGGGTGATGTCAGATCTCACAAGAAGCATGTTGTCTAATTTTCGCAGTGCCGGCAGATTGATATACAAATCTGATCTTGGTCTGCAGGTCATGACCTGAATTCCGAGGGCTAACAGTATAAGCACTCACAAGAGTCAACATAAGCTATGTTGAGGACTACAAAGAGAGTGTCTGGATTCTTACTGACAGAAGCATTCAAGGTTCTCATTATAGCCACAAAAATGGAGCAAGAACAGCATGTACCTCGAGCTTGCTCCCATCAGGAAATGTTTGCCAAGAGGGCATCAGCTCCACAATGTGATCGCTAACGCAAAGAAGCCACTCCATCTCCCTTCTCCACAATGACTTCTTTTCGGGAGGCAGAGGTTCCAACCTCCAGAGTTGCCCAAAGACCGTGGCTGTAGAAGAAGAACCAAGTTGCATCACTTGAAGTTGTCTACCAAGAAGAGGCGAAGAAGTCGGAAACCACAGCAGGCTTACCGCAGAGATTGGTGATGGCATTGGAGATTGCCAGTGCAGTGCACACCCCCTTCCCGCAGCCTGACATGTCTTCTCCCAGCAACAGCTTGGAAAACCTCTCCTTCATCGACTCAATATCTAACCGAATCCCCAAAAACAATACCAAAAAAATCTAAGACGATGACCAGATAATTATAGGATTCAGTAAACTAAATCCAAAGCTGCAAGCGGATGGGAATGTGCACGAGATAGCAAATAGAATAGCAGTACTAAACATAAGTAATTGGAAGATTCATCTCTGCCTGTTGGCTATATAAAACGAGCAAAGCACCTGAGACACAAACCTCTGAGCTTATCAGCTTTGGCATCGTTCGAATCGGTTCTTTCGTCATCCGCGTCTGCATCAGAATCGGAGACCTTCCGCGTCGGCCAACTCGATGCCACCGACTGCGGCAGCGGTTCCTCGGAGCCGCTCGCGCCTCGTGCCTCCTCGCCTGGCGAGGTCTCAAAGCTTGAACTGCTCCCGCACCGCTCGTCTTCCGTCGAGTAACTCAGCATGATCTTGAGCTCTCGGCCAGCGTAATCGAGAGGTGGTCGTTCCCTGTCACCGCATTTCTCCACCGAATCCTGCATTGCGAGCCTTTTCCCCAACGATCAGGGTGATCTCAGGCACAGAGAAAGCCCACCCTTAATAGTCCTGACACCGAGAGGGTGGCGGTGGTTGGCTAAAGTTGGCCGAGGGGAAGATGTAGTGCTTCCTGGGGTCCTCTCCGCCTGCTTGCTTGCTTGCTGGAGGAGGGACTAGTCTGGCCCCTAAAGAAGGTGACCATTTCTGCAATGGGCAAAAGGAAGAGCAACGAGAGGACGACCGTGGGGACTTCTCGGTGAGGGTTGGTGATGGCCAATGATAACCATAGCTGGATCTTATACATGGAACTCCATCAAGGAGATGGGAGAGAAAGAAGCGCCACGGGCTTTCAAATCTTAATTCTCAACGGTCAAATATCGAGAGGAAGCAGAGCCCAAAAGGAGGGGTTCGCGGTAAAGAAACTCCTATCTTTTGGTCACTTGATGATGCCTGAGATTGTGCGATCGAGTCCAATTCGAAGTTGAAACAGGGGGGAAGAACATTTGTTTCGTGTTGTTTGATCGAGTTCATTTCAAAACTAAAGTTGAAAACAGGATCCGCCGCTGCCAAATGCAATTCCAACTAATGGCGAGCCTCCACGTCATCACATGTATGTACTAGAGAGGGTGATCTCGTGTGGCCGTACCAATGGATCGGATCCGATAGAGGTGAGACGACTCGATCCGAATGCATATGCTGAATCACAACCACAACAACCGTAACACTACTGCTTATCTGATTATTTATTTTCCTTGTTCGAGCCGGACGAAATGAGAGCTGCCCAAATAATGGAGATACCATCTATATACATATGGATCCATGTAATGAATGCACTTTTAACAATATGAACATAAAAAGATTGTACAGTAGTAAATCGAAAGAAAATTAAGAAAAGCATTGGCCAAGTCTAAAACTTATCTCAAGCACTTCAATTAAACTATTGCAACATTCAACCACCTAAAATGGCATGTCACAATGAACTATGATTTGGTCTTCGTAACAAAGAGAAGATTAGAGAACTTGTACGCCAACTAGGTACAGTATATAAATATAAATATCTATATTTATATATATATGAGCGAAACAAGTAGTAAGTACCAAACAGAGATTGGTCAAATGATTACATGGGCATTATCGCCTTAAGTGTGAAGATAGTTAGCAGCCATCATCAACTCCAACGTCATCTCGGGTTCAATGTGAAACTCCGTCTCTTTTCCACTGTCAAGAAGAACCACCAAAAATGAGTGGAAGTCACCAAACACAAAAAAAAAAAGGGGAATAAAAGTGAATGAGGAGTCTATGTTGGGCAAACATAATATTCAAACTAACACACAAATAATACCCAAACATATCCACCATTCTTCATCATTACTATCTGATTAATATTCAAACACATAACGCCATAATTTGAATGGATCTTTTCACTTTTTTATAGTGAGATAAGTATTCTATTCAAAGAAATAATTGTTTACCAGCATAAGTAGAGAATTATTCACTAGGTTATTGAGAAGATCCAGTTATCTCTCATTCATGAAATAAGGATTGCATACTCCGTTCTATCAGCACAAGAGCTTCCAAGAAGTAACAAAGGAGTATCTAAGATTTCAAGATACACCACCAAAGTTTTAAGACAAGGCTACGACTGAGATGATTTTCTTTAAAAGAAATATTAATATTTGGACATCCTTAATGTGACAACTGAATTGATTATGACGTATGTCGCTATCCCTAAGTTCAGAAATATTGTAATAGGCACTATGGTAATTTATTTCCTTGGGAGAAATCCACCTTATCTCTTTGTAATCAACATAAAGTATTTGTCTAGGAGACATGGTGATTGAAGGCAGCTTTGGGTTTCATACTAAATAGAATATGCTGAAAGATTAGGCATGATGATCAATGTGAGTGTTCTGTGACGGAAACAGCACAGTATAAGAAAGATGACTGTGTTGGACCATCAATTTGTTCACACTGTAAAAGCATCTGAGAGGAAATTAGATCTGTCATGATTCAACATACAGATTATAAAGAATTATGGGATTCTAACAGACTTAAGTTCTTTAACATATTGGAAACTTGGGAAAACATCCAAGAAAGAAAAAGCTCGCTATGGTAAAGGCAATTAATAGGCTAACGATAAGAGGGATTGTGCAGCACTCTGGATATACTTTCTGCCTTAAAGAAGCTTAAAAAATTCTGCATTTAATTTTTTGAGTGACTGTCAGGATATCGGAAGCTCTCTTTCAAAATCATACAGGAATACAAGAAACACTATGTCAACCAAAGTAAGGGAAAAATTCTAATGCATTGCATGAGGAGATGTTTGTTAGAAGTTGCAGTATATCACATGTGGGCTGAGAGGGATAAGAAAGTTCCTAAGCAGCAACAAACTACGAATCAAAAAAATGAGTAGCGAGGTTGGCAAGAGGGATTTATGTACAATACACAACAAAAGGCAAAAAATCAAGTTCTAGTTGGACTGGTTCATACTGTCTGGTGTATATTGGTCTGGCTAAGGATTGGATCAAATAGGTTGATACCCATTTATATATATATATATATATATATATATATATATATACACACACACACACACTATTTCTTCAGTGATGAGATGGTACAGGTTGGAACACTGATATCATACCAGTCTGGTCAGTTGCCAAAACCATTATCAAATGGAGATTTAAATCCTTTATGAGATGTGATTTGTTTTTTATTTTCTTTTGAGTGTTACCATATGCATGCTTAGTTGTGAATATTCCTGTTCATTGGAATTAGAGATCACTTGACAAGAAAAGAGAAAGGAAAACTATATGACACAAGTAGTTAGGATAATTTCCTTCTGCAATAAGACTCCATTATTACTTATCAGCCCAAAAATAGAGAACACGAGTGTAAATAGTGCAAACCAAGTCCTCCTCTATCTTTATTACTTTAGTACAAAAATGGCTACAATTTGGATTCAGAAAGGTCACTGATGGTCACCATTCTGTGAATAAGCAGAAGTATCCTAGGAACCATATTGGAGGATTAGATGAAAAGGAAAAATGATGGAACAAATAGATTGGGTAATGATTAACAATGGTTTTTCTGTTAATGCACTACCCAAGCGTGAAAGTGAAACAACAAACAACAATATGCTGGCAGGCCGGTCAAATATAAAATAAATAACAACCTAATACTTAAATTGCTCTCACTTGTCACAATAACAAGTGACCCATGGAATGACAAGTAACATGTAAGACATACAGAGTCAACAGAGGGTCCTCAGATAAAGTTGTGAAGATGTTCAACACTAGATTCTGATGTATTTAGATGGAAAAAATTACAGAACTGCTCATGAAAGAAAAAAAAGGATGTAGCAACTAGTAAGCAGACAAGTCTCCCTCCCTCACTCCTGCATTTTTGTTTTATTTGAGGAAGACATAGCATTTTGGTCAAATTGAAAGGCCAATCTTAATGCTGTCAGCAATATAGAATTTCATTAGGGACAAAGTAACTGATATCAAAGGTGCAGAGAGAACCTGACAAACTATATCTTATTCGTCAATCAGGGTTAGAATTTGATTGGGCAATATCAGAAATAGGCAAATTTTTTCAATGGAATAAACCAACTATAAGTTTATTACATGAGTCTCTTTATGATTTGTTACGTCATCCTCCATAATCATGGAATCTCTTAAAGTCTTTCATATATGCTCAATTATTTGTACCTAATCTTATGCCAAATGGCCTAAGATATCAATCAGAAAATAGTACAATATTATGAAAGTCTATGCAATATCATGAAAACAAAAGTTAAACCAGGAATCTAGAGAAGATCTTTTCCAAGTATACTCAAGGCAAGGAACACACTGTCCTTTTCCTTCTGAAACCATGTATAGCATCTAGGGGTTCCATATGAATGGACAAATCCATAATCCAGCTTCGACGATCAAGGATTCTGCTACATGACTACAGAGAAAACTATCAGATACACGTCCATTAGTTTAGATATCAAGCATCCAAGAAAGAAATTTGATTCCACAACAATCAGCACACTGTTTCAAAACTACTGCTTATTGTTTTGGGGGAAAAAGGAGATAGCATAAAAAAGCCGATTATTTAAGAACTATTAAGCATATGGCATATACTAGTGGGTTAGCAACCTAAAGCAGCCATGCATTTAAGACCGCTTTGGCTTGTACTAACTTTCTGAGTAATATTAAAAGTTAATTGATAAGTGATACCTCATAACGATAATATTTGATGCAGAATCATAGAATAAGACTAATTCTACGATATTAGAAGAAGTTAAGTCGGCTCACATCAATCAATCGTCACTGCAATTGGCAAGAAGTAGAAGCAAATCCATGGGAGTCGAACAAGCAGCATTTCACAAGAAAATAAGCAATTCGTTTAGAAGTAATTTAGAAGTAAAATGGATTGGGATCCTGAAACCCTTAAATTTGAAGAACTTTGTCGACCCAAAAGAAAAAGGAAAGGAAAAAACTACAACGCGTACTGATAAGAAATCAAAGTGGGAAGGATGGCAACCTGGAGTATTCGAGGGACCAGTAGAAGTATTGGCAGATCTTCTCGAGGATAGGAGTGCTGATCTCCGGAAACGTCACCTGCCCGTGCTGCGTCTCCGCGAATCCACCTGCGCGCCCACAAATAGACGACAACTTATGACGTGATCGCTCTCGACATCGCATCAGATACTGGAACGAACGAAAGAGAAGAAGAAAAAGCGGAGGAGGACGAGCGAAGGAAGGAGGAGGAGGAGGAAGGGGAGGGATCAAGACCGACCTGGGGAAGTAAGCATGTTGCGGATAGTCTGGGAGACCATGGCAGCCTTTTTGTCGATGATGAACTCGAAGCCCTCGGCGCTTATCAGCTTCACCGTCTCCTCTTTCCTCGTGTTCTCCTCCCCAGTCTCCATCTCCTCGACGCCACCACCAATGTGAACCCTCCTCCCTCCCGGAGACTCATATAGAGGGCGTAAACCGATCGGATCTGTTCTATGGTGGGTCAGCGGAACCATAACCCGCATCATATCGGATCCCGCTAGAAACCGGATCTCAACCCGACGGCCCGACCCACAAGGAACAGGCGAGGTGAAAAAACCCGTTTGCGTTAGTTAATATTAGATAGATCTGATCGTGATATGAAGAATTTTGCAATGAATCACCAAACTCATTTGCAATTATATGAATGAGTGATTCACCCCAAAAAAAAAAAAAAAAAAAAGATCGACGCTCCCAAATGAGCGAGCGATCATATATACGTGATATCACTTTCTTACTAATTAAACGGAAATAATAATAATATAAGGCGGTCATGTAACAACAGCTCTTGCGAAGAAGGGAACGGTCAGCGGAGGTAAGGGTAGGCTTCGTTCTCAAGTTTTAAGCATGATATTGGACCGCGTTAAAGAGAGGTGAATAAATGAATGGCCCTAAAAAAAAGGCGGTTTCGACGTTCAAATGCCCCCCCAATTCCTTGGGTGCCCTGTTATTCCTCCTCTCCGATCTCCTCTCCCCCGCAGAAGCATCGACTTCTCGGCCTTCGTTTGATCGCATCTCGTGTCAGGTCGCTTACTCCTCCCCTTTCTGATCCAATTTTTGATCTCTTTGCGCCTTGTCTCTCTATCGATTATGTATGTTGTGATTTTTGTCTGTTTCTCGGGTTTATGGATTGAACTCATGTTATAGAGAGGAGGAGGAGGAGGAGGAGGCGGATTGAGGAAGAGAAATGGCGTACCGGGTGGACAACGAGTACGACTATCTGTTTAAGATCGTGCTGATCGGCGATTCGGGCGTCGGGAAATCCAACATCCTCTCCCGGTTCACGCGCAACGAGTTCTGCCTGGAATCCAAGTCCACCATCGGCGTCGAGTTCGCCACCAGGACCCTTCAGGTGATCAATCGTCGTCCTTCCCACTGCCCCCTTATCCTGGTTGATTCTGCACACCATCTGATCTCTTCTTGGAACTCGGTTCATTCTAAGTTCTGGATTTCGGATTTCTCGATATATTGCAGAGCTGCATGCATACTAATGTTCTTATAATCTTTACCGGAAGCCTTCCCAGCAAGGGGTCATGCATGACTTATCCTCAACATGCTCAACAAATTGCCCCTACATAATTCACTCACCCTTAAAATCCATTCAGGGCTATATGAGTTATGGCAGCCTCTACTGAGCAAGCGAGCTTAAGGGGATTTCTTGGATCTTGTGGCCACACAATGGGGTTAGCGCTTAGTGGCATTGCGGGCTAGATGAACTATTGCAGCATTTAATGGTTTAAATTAGCGAACCAGATAGATGAAAGATTTCCCCCCCTTTTTTTTTTTTTTTACCACTTCGTTTCAGTGTTGTGGAGTTTCAATCGAAATTATAGGATGTCCTTAAAAGAAGATGAAGTGTGTTGTCCTTAACTGAGCCTTTAAGCTAAGTTTATTGCCTGATTTACCTTCTTCTCTGAGATTTCATCTTGTGGCTTAATGGATGCCAAAATTGATGTGTTCTTGGCTTCATACAGAGATTGATATCGTCAGTACATATTGAAAGCCTTCTTTGTTTGGTTTCAATTCATGTTGAAAAGCCTCGTCAGAGGTTGATTTATCGTAGTGGTTTCTTCAGATGTGATCACTGACTGAGTCAACGTTACATGTTGCTTTGCATGAGGCATGATCACTTTTTTTTTTTTTTAATTTTAATGAAGCGATTGTTTGATTGCACAAACAGATAGAGGGGAAGACGATCAAGGCGCAGATATGGGACACGGCTGGCCAGGAGAGGTACCGTGCCATTACCAGCGCTTACTACAGGGGTGCAGTGGGAGCACTCCTCGTCTACGACATAACAAAGAAGCAAACCTTTGAAAACGTCCAGAGGTGGCTTCGTGAGCTCAGGGACCATGCGGACTCCAACATTGTGATCTTGATGGTGGGTAACAAGGCAGACTTGAGGCATCTGAGAGCAGTTCCGGAGGATGAAGCCCAGATGTTAGCTGAGAAGGAAGAGCTGTCTTTTATGGAAACATCGGCCTTGGAAGCACTCAACATAGATAAAGCATTTCAGACCATTCTAAAGGACATTTACAACATAATTAGCCGGAAGGCTCTCGCTGCACAGGAGGCAGCAGGAACAGTTCCCTCCCAGGGGATGACGATTAATGTGTCCGATTCCTCTGGAGGTTTTGCAAAGAGAGGTTGCTGTTCTTCCTAGGTGAACAGTTTCCCTTCTGCTTGATCGATTACATGGTGTGCGATCCGAGAAAGGTGGATTAGGCACAAGGGGGCTAACAATTTTTGGAGGCTACGAGATGTAGAGTTCCTTTCTTTCCCCAGCAGCAATTCCTGAGCCATATAACTGTTGATTTCTTGTTATGATTTTAATCTTTGACATTGATTGAAGCATATGATGTCGTAGCATTATGGACTGGAAATTGAAACCGTCTTTTGTTTCCTTTAGATCCCCAAACCGGCAGCGGACTTCCAATGTGGAGTAGCTTTCTACGGTTGGTGTTTGTGGAGTCTCGTCATTGCAGTTGAACTCGTTCTCCTGAGGCATTGCTCGGTTCTCTTGTTTGGAGTAACGCCATTTGGTGCAGAGCAAATTGAAGAGCACACGGCACTTTTTATTTCTTTTCTTTTGGAAGTGGGATTATTGCTGAATAATTTCATTGACGCAGCATGGGAAAATATGCAAGTATAAAACATAACCCAAAATTCCTAAAATAAAATACTATAATTATCTTCAATGTTTTTTTAAAATTTTATTTTATCTTTAATCATGATATAAAAATGTTGGCACTTTAAATATCTCGTGATATGTGCTAGATAACTTGCCTGATGTAGACTTTTAGATTCTCAATATGCTCGGATGTTAGACCTGGATTAGCTCCAAATTTTTGGTATGTCAGACAACCAAAATCTCTAATAACAAATCATAAATATGATTACAAACATAATCAAATATCTTTATCTACTAAATTATTTAATACCTTCAAATTTTGGATACAAAAATATAATTTTAAATGAGTGTAAGATTTAATCTCGTTACTTTATATATTTTACAATGAAAAAGGTATGATCCTTCGATGCAACAAGCTTAAGTGTGTTAACTGATTTGAGTATAATGTTATGTAATAACCATAGTGACTAGAAGTGACGATTGAATTTTAATCGGCCTTAAGTAGAAAAGTTTAAGTTTTAGTATCATATATGTGACAAATAATAAACTATTTAGGCATGGATACGGTAATAAAAAAATATATTAAAATATAAATTAAGGAAGAGTGCTATACTAAAAAAATTGAGATACTTAACTTGGATTGAAGGATGAGCTTAAATAAAAAATATCATCTTTGTTAAACCAAATTTGACTCAATTGAAGTCATTATAATCTTATAATTATATTAGTAAAATAAGAAAAATAAAAACTTGAAATAAGTTCCAACGAAGTTGAGTCCTAGATCTCACGATAATCTCTTAAGCACCTCTATTTTATTTTGACATCATCTTCTTTACCAACCAAATAACTTATGACCTTTTTATTTTTTTTCTTCAATCATTCTCTCAGTTTTTCTTATGAAGACTAGGAAATCGTAGTTCTAAAAAAGGTTGAGATATGAAAAACTTAATTCTTTTCTTCTTATACCTATGATTTTAGTTTTATAAATTTTAGAATATTTTTTTAATTATTTATGTGTAATCTAAACTTTGAAATTATATTTATTTTTTAAAATATATTTTATATAAATATCTTATGTTTCTAATGTCTCTGATATGACTTTAATATGAGATTAATGTCTTGAGTTACGAGTGTCCTGATATAAGATACTCGAAATCTTTTTTTTCTTCTAACAATTCTATTTGAGTTAGGCTCTCTCTCCTTTTCATATGTCTTCAAATTCTATTAGATTTAAAATTCAATAATACTTATTTTTTGCACTAAGATATAAGGTTTATAAATTTAGATACTCTTAATCCAATTTCAACAAAACATAATAAGTGTTGGTATCAAATTAGAAAATTGGTTTAGCCTCTAAATAATTATATTTTAAGCTAAAAATTCATGTACATTTAGTTTTATATTTTTCTATAAAATTTTATGATAATTCAAGATTGTTTGGTAAGATAGTGAACTAAAATTTCTTTACAGAACTGTATATTGTTTTGAGTGATATTAATTAGTTCATTGATTATAAAGTTAATTGTTAAAATTTAGATAAATTTTTAAGTTGAGTATTATCTATTTTACTAAAAATATTATCAATTTTTTTATAAATTACAACTATGAATTATTATAAATTAACAATTCAAGAGGTAATGTTCTTGGTTAGGGCATCATACGAACTTATGCTCTAAATTTGAATGATGTATCGCTCCGTAGCACACTCGATGTGATCTTTTACCAATATATTTTATTTTTAAGTTAAATCAAATAAGTATGAATTTAATTCATCATAAAATAGTGGTCATATAAATTATCATATTCACTTAAATATAAGTTAAATTAATACATTTTAGAAAGTATGTTTAGAATGATATGATTGTAGGTAGACATGAGCCAAATATAAATATATATTTTATAAATATAAAATTATATGAATTATAATAAAATTATATTGTAGCATGCATATATAGTGTAAGAGTACATGTGTTTTATATAGTGTGCGGTGTGGGACATATATTTCCAACTTGTGTATCCAAATATTTCAAATTTTTTTTGCATAGAATACGCTCTATTTTGCATATACTAAGGTTATGAGGTGTTTACTATTATTTTTTTTTCTGTAGATAATTTTAAATATTATATGTATATGAAATGATATATTTTTACCTAAATAAAATGATAAAAGTTTATACTTATAATTGTCTACATGTTGTCAAGATCATTAGTAAATTAACATATTTTACTTTTCAAAATTTTATTTTTTAATTATATTTCTATGTATAATAATTAAAAGATTAAAAATGACATCTTTTTTTAAATTATATTTCTATGTATAATATTTTTGAGTGAATGTATCTCAAAACTAGCCGCTATTTCTGAAAAAAAAATGTGTTCGAGGATTTGGCATATAAATAGTTTACAAGTGTTGTTTAAGAAACACTAACATACGCTGCTCGGTGGGTTTCTTTAGCTTTGGTCGATTCTCGATAGCGGCCATGGCGAGGTTCGTGGCGAAAACTCTTCCCCTTGCCTCCCGATGCACCAGTCCTCGTCCGCGGCCTCTCGCCGGCGCTTCCTCATGGCGCCGGACGACTCGCCTTCCGAGCCCTCCCCCCACTCCTCCCCTTTCACATTCGGTTCCCGTCCCTGCCTTCTTCTCTAATGTTTCCGCCAGGGCGTTTCGGTCCCTTTCCGACAGTTCGTGCTCTTTGGTGCCGGTTTGGGGGTTCTTTGCAGCCTTTACCCGGGGTTATAGGAACGTAAGGCGGAGGGGACGGCTGCCGAAGAAGAAGCAGTTGGAACTCGACGTCAACATTTGCATCGAAGAGGAATTACCCGATGATCCTCAGATTTTGGTAACGTTAGGGTTTCTTTGTCCTTTTAGCTTTCAAGTTTATGCTGTGTTTAGGGGATAGTTTGCATCTTTTGCTGAGACGGATTGCAAGTTTGCCCTTATTTCATTGTTAAAGATAGTGGAGAAGAAAGGGAGGGATATATATACTACGATTATAGGAGGGTGAATGCAACGATAATCTTTATAGCGTCTCTGTCAGTCCTGACCATAGTCCGTTTGCTGTTCTTGATAATCTTCATAGCGTCTCTGCTAATCCTGGTCATACACTGTTGATTATTCTTAAAATATTAATACCAAAGAATATTACCTTGTCTCCTTGGTATCAAGAGGGTAGTTAGCTAAACCATGTCTGTGGTGAATGACAGGGTGACAAGTGCATAATAAGTCCCATCCACAAAGTTCAATTATAGAAAACATTTTCATAGATTTCTTAAGGTGTCACTCACATAGCCGTAGGTTTGGAGAAATTTAGGCACCTGCAATAAAAAAGGTCTATGATAGGTCCTTGGACAATCCAACCAGCTTAAAGGAGAATTTGTTTGCTTTTTAGTATCCTGGCAAAACAAGTTCTCTTGTATGTAGCTTCACGCAATTCACCATCCACCATGAAACTATAAAAGGACTTGTCCTTAAAGCAT
This sequence comes from Ensete glaucum, assembly GCA_021527575.1. NCBI lineage: Eukaryota > Viridiplantae > Streptophyta > Magnoliopsida > Zingiberales > Musaceae > Ensete > Ensete glaucum. Next base: position 47,446,173 of record CM038558.1, read on the forward strand.
CTATAAATGCTGATATCTAAATCATTTATTTGTTTCAACAGTCAAAACATTTATATGTTCCAGCAATTTGGTTTCAATTTTCAAGTTTGCACGGCAAGGAGCATCTAAGGGTCCTTCTTGTGGTTTCTTATAGACTGTTTGACATGTGACATGAATTATTATGACTATATGACAAATCTATGCCCTTTTTTTCCGTTTTCTATCTGATCATTGTTATCGATAATGATATCAATGCTTTCAACTTTGGTTTTGTTGAACCATGAATTTTGGGGCATGAAATATGGTAGTAGGTTACTGGGAACATTGTAAGCATGTCCTTTTCATTTTGTCATTTTAATTTGCTTACATCAGAAAAGGATGCTGTGCATAACATCATTTCTAAGAGTTAACGCACACTCTTGACAATTTTATTTGATGATTTGGAGGGATCATAAGTGAAGAATCTTTAATGGATTTGTTAAATGCCAGGTCTACTTTTTCCATGGTCATCCATCTTCACAATATCCTTTTTTCAATTGTGGATGACACCTCTATAATGCTATCACACAGTAAGATAATCAAGTGGAATAATTAAGTCTCTATCAATTTATGGTGTCCTTGTTTAGTGTTTGCCATATATTCTGCAATTGGAGGACCAAGAAAAAGAATGATTAGCTAGACTATTTTATGATCATATCCTTTTTAATGTGGATATTTTTATTTGTCTGTGAATTAAATGATATTTTCATTTTGGTTTTTCCTGTAATGTAGTTCATGACATTTTCCAGGTGGACTATGTATGTTCTATTTCATATACTGATGAAAATCTATTTTCTGTATGCAGAACGTTGCAGAGACACTTAAGTCTGATGTTCCTGTTGCACTGAAAGTTGCACTTGATGGTTTAATAGCTTTGAAATATAATACAAGAGATACTTCTATAGATGATGTTAACAAGTATGAAAAAGTTGAGCTATCAGTATTGCTTTGTGATGATGGTTTTATCCAGAAATTAAATAAGTATTGGCGGGATGTGGACCAGGCCACTGATGTTTTGTCCATGTCACAACACATCCCTGAACTAGGCCTTCCCATTGTGAGACACCATCATATTTTCTTGCTGTTTCTACTGGTTATGATTTTTTTCTTGATTGTTTAACTGCGCTGTTTCAGCTTTTATTAGGTGACATAATAATTTCTGTGGAAACAGCTTCCAGGCAAGCACAGGAAAGAGGCTATACACCTCTTGATGAAATTCGGGTCCTCATGGTTGGTTTGCTATTTTTTGCTTCTTTCCATTCTGGGTTTATATGCTTGTTATTGCTGATTTCACATGGTTTAAGCACATGAATTTTTCTTTTTTGAAGAGTACTGTTCGAATCTTCAATTGCCTTTTTCCCCCTTTTGCCTTTTATGTTTTCTGTACATGACCAAAAGTATCTATATCTGTTTGGCCTCTCAGCACCCTAGTCATAATTTGTGCATTACCATCTGAATTTTCATCTCTTGCATGCTCATATATTACATATAAGTAATTTAACCTGCATTTGCCGTGTCGACTACATTTTTTGGATAGGTTCATGGTTTGCTGCATCTTTTGGGCTTTGATCATGAGATCAGCCATGAAGCTGAAGCTGAAATGGAGAAGGAAGAAGAACTAATTCTTAGGAAACTTGGATGGAAAGGAAAAGGTCTAATTAAGAGTACAAATCATTCCATAATTGCTGAAAGTCATCCAACAAGCAGCCCAAATGGTATGTAGTTTATGTTCTATAATCTTGATTTTTACCAAGCGAACATGCTCTAATTGCACTGTTGTGTTTCACATCTGTGCAAGAAATTATAAAGCACCAATGCAAGTGTAGATCTTTGCAGAACTTGTGAAAAATGTGAAAATGGAAGGCCATTCAGGATTATATGAAGCAAAATTGAGTTATATGTTCTGTGACGTGGATGGTATGAACATGGCTTTCAGTGCACTTTTTGTCTTTTCCTGTATATTTTTTTCTTGCTTTTGTGTGTATGCCTTCAGTTTTTGTAACAAGTTCCTATGACAAAAGATACTCTTTTCAATGGTAAAAGTCAAATCAATACAAGAATGGCAGAAGCAATGAGAGAGGCACTCTCAAGGGGAGCAAAAGTAGTCATCGTTACTAGAATGGTTGGATTCTAACTCCATGTTTTATTTTTAGCTCTGGGGCCTTCATGTTAGAGAAAAGTACTTGCTAGCAAGCTCTACACTGTCTAAAGCTTAATTAACTAGTACTTACCTGTAGAAAATTAACTGTTCAATCCATTGGTCTTAAGTACTATTTTTTTGTTGTAAAACCACTAATTCGATTGACTTCTGAATTGCTTCATATATATCTTTTTATGAATTCTGAACAATTTGATTTGGTGAAAGCAAACCACTTAGAGGGTGAACCTTGGCACTATGTTTGAGGTCTTTGTGGTTTGTGTCTACTGTTCATGTCTTGGAAACAGCCTTAAAGCGGTCGGTAGCATCATGGTCAAAGTGTTTGTAACTCAGACGTCAATCATTTGTGTGTTGAAAACAGCCTTTCTGCTCTATTGATAAAGCTTGCATACAATGACCTTCCATGACCTTACATACAACGATCCTCATTCTTGTTATTGCTGTCTGTTACTGTTTTATTTTTATTCTAATTGCATTGTTCGTGTGCTGTATACAAAGCAGACCCGGTCAGCAGTTATAAGAGCTTCAAGTTTGGCTAGTTTGGCAGGAAAAGATGGTATTGTATCAGAAGCATCACCTGGCATTTTTCTACAGGTTTCTTGTCTTTTCTACTGTGAATCACATAATGATTTCAAACCTATTGATTAGACTGTAATAGAACTATCATGTTTTGCCAATCTCCTGAATTTTTTTTTTGTCAAAGGTTTTGTGAATCACATAATGATTTCAGACCTATTGATCAGACTGTAATAGAACTATCATGTTTTGCCAATCTCCTGAACTTTTTTTCTGTCAAAGGTTTTATGATACCAGTTCAAATTTAATGCTCATAATGGTTTCTTAATTGGATTTAAAAGTGTTTTCCAAGACTTACCATAATAGTGTTACAAACGTGTATTTAGATCTTCATTAGCTCTTAATTATGGTTTCAATTTTAAAAGATGTCATTAGAAATATGCATACCACTGCTCTTTCTCATTGTGGTCATGTGGAAAATACTATATTGTGAGATCTCCATTGTCTCACATCGAAAGAAATGGGAAAATGGACTTGTACATATGAATTTGAGGGCTAGTACTTTAGGCTCATGCTAAACCCTGTCATGCAAAAGGAGAAGATTAGCAGTCCAGCAGCAAATAAGCCTATTCAAGATAATTCTGATGTACTAGGAAAATCAAACCAAATTTGGAATTTCTACGTTAACATAAGATGGAGAGATTCAATGAGGGCGCAGCTAAACCCTGTCTGTTCCGGGATTTGGGGACTTGACAAGGCCTACTGGCCCCTAACAAGGGTGACCAACTGCTAAAGCTGACCCCAACCCCGACCCTACTGGGGACTGACAAAGGCATTGGTCGGCCAGCCTTCGCACTGAGGACAGCTTGCAGCAGGTTGTGGAACGGGATATCGACTCATTACAGTGTGTATTAAATAGAAGAAAGCTCTACAAGATTGTAGAGATTGACTTGTAGTAGGTGTAGATGGCAATGGTAAGCTCTAAATATAGAGAGGATGTTTCTGTGACTCGAATCCTGGTCTCCCAGGTCACAGAGGACAACCTTATCATTGTGCCAAGCATGGTCTCCCACCCTCTCCATTGATCGGATTTATAAGCTCCGTAATTTGTTTTGGTGAACATCTTGCTTTTAATGCTTTTGTAGATGTTATGCACACTTTTTATCATCCATATTGACTAGGATCACATTTGTTTTAAGTCCCATCATGATATTCTGATTCTCTCTCTCCAAAAATTATTTAGCTACAATATTTGGCTTATAAAGTCAACCTGATGTGCTTCTCTTTCTTTTTTGTCATACTTGTCTTGAATTTCAGGGATCTCTTGTATATGGGAGACAAGGTCAAGAGATTTACAGAGCAAGTGTAGATAAGAATCTTTGTAGAGAGGTAACTATTTATTAATTTATATTTCAATTGTTTAAAAGGCACAATATATGCTAATAGGTATTTGAGTCTTTTATTACTTTCTTGACTTGCATCATCTTTAGTTTGTGTTCCTTGACAGGTTTCCATGTCAAAAGATATATCATTCAATAATATGAATAAGTGCCTCTTACCAACTTGCATATCATACAAGGAAATTTATTTGAAGGAATATAGAATATCCTGCTTGAACTTGACTACATTTGCTTATGATGATTCTTTTATTTTTGTCATCTCACTCTTTGGTTGGTCATGTAATCCATCCAAGCAGCTTAGAGTTTGGCACTTGAATATTTTTATTGGTGGATACATTTTACCCTATTGTGGGAAATTCATACCAGTCTTAGTTTTTATTCATCTACTGTATATTGATGACTATTTGCTTTTTAACTGCAGGCGTTTCTTTACTCTTTGGAACATGAGGTTCCTCTTGTAGCATTTTGTGAGGATCAGTGTTTCACACTATTTGAACATCCTTTGATTGATTTACTTCATATTCTGCATCATGAGCCAAAGGTACTGATACAACATGGTTGTTTGCGATGTTATAGTTGTAGATGATTGCTATTAGTTGCTTAATAAACAAAATTTCTTGCCAGGCAGAGATCATGCCTTCAGTTGAGCACCTTTTAGCAGTTTCTGATGTACAGGTATGCACCTGTTCCAACTTGTAGAGTTATAAGCAACCAATAAAAAATTCTAGACAAGCACACACTTATAGATACAGACACATATTTTTGAGCACACAAGCTTCTGAATATGTTGTGTTATGCATGTGTATTTAGTAAAGTTACACTGCTCTCACCAATACTAAACCCTTTTTTCCCTTTGATGCATTTATTGCCTCTGATTTCATAGCATACATGCATTAATTTTTGTAATGTAGTGATAATTGCATTAGTAGAGAGTATACAAGTATTATATTTATTTACATAACTGCTTGTGTTCATAATGATGTACGAGTGAAGGATAGTTGGTAGTGTAATTATAAGGCCAATGAATTCTCAGTAACCGATGTACTTCACCAAGAGTAATTCTGAGTTCTTTACATGTTTGTACTTGTAATGCTTAAAAAATGAATGTACCCCATGCGGGAGCTGGAGAGGGTCAATGAGACTATCAATGTATATCTACTAAATGTTTAATGTTTGTTGATGACATGGTCTTAATTGGGATTAGAGTCGAGATAACCTAGACCAAGGTTATGGAAACAAATTTTAGAACCTAAGGGCTATAATTGTTTATGGTTTGACAGAATATAACAGTTAAAAGAAGCACGTGTACAGTTTTAATCCAAAAACAATAAAATTGAAATGTTATTATTTGGACTATTATCTAATGAGGATGTAAAACAGGAGATCTGGCTGTAGAATTTTAGAAGTATTAAGTTTTTTTATAATTTTGAGACTTGGACTATTAATTAATGAGGAGATTAATTCAAAAGGAAATTGTAATTTGATGGTCAAAATGGACAGGCATCTGACTTATGTGCAACTGTTGCATGTCTACTAGGTTTTAGAAAAACACAATTATATCACTAGGTGTGTTCTATGGGTCAGAAACAGGAGCAATTATGAAACCAAACTTTTGATGACATTGTAGCAAATATGAGTATTTTAAGATAATAAGTCTTTGGATTGATAGAAAAGATTATCGTTCATGATGGGAAGTTTAAAGGTGGATTAGACATGTCCAAAGAAAATCTATAAATGCATAGTTGAGGAGCAAAATTAACTCAGATCAGAGGTGTCTAGATAGGTAAGAAAGTCCAAAGAAGACTGCCAAAAAACCAAAAAAAGAAAGGATATGATGGGCCTTCTGATCATCAAGTGACATTATCCAAAACATAATTTTAGCATGTGGATGAGGATCTGTGTAGCCAGTACCAAACAATCAAGAAAATGGCATATATAATATAACATTTTTTCTGATAAATCAGTCTCAATAATCTATATTGTATTTTACAACTGCGGACTTTGAATTAGGTGATGGCTTCCATTGTTATGTACGGTGATACTTTCCCATGATTTTCCAATGTTCTCTTGCCATCTAATTTGACTTTTCCATTTTTTTCTCGTTGTCTAAAACCAGTCAAAAAAGATTTTAAGTCTCCTTTATTTCATCCTTTTTTTGTCAGTCAGTCGCAATCTCATTTGTTTTAGATCCTACGGTCCCAATTGTTAACACAGAATTGCAATAGTACTTGACTTACAGTGCCTTAGCTTGCTCTTTATTTACGTTCAATCATCTTAGATAGAATCCAAGCAAGAAATTTTAAATGGTCAGTCGGTGTAATGTCTTGTTTGAAATGTAGGTGCAAGTTTCTAAATGAGCAAATTTCGATTTAGGCACTTAGGGTTTTCTTAAGGCAATCATGACTCAGCTGTCATTGTTTAGGCTGAATCCAGGAAGCATATACCATGAGCAGTTCACACTTCTGATCGCTAAGGTAAAATATCCGAATCTCATTTTGAATGTGCAGAAGTTGCTTTTTCTTGGAACTGCTGAAGCGATCTCTACGCTAAGGCCATATTGGTTGGAGGCAACACGGGGGATTGCAGATATCGTGCAGGCAATGCCAGATATGCTTGAAATTGTTCCATGTGGAGCTGCAAAAGGCAGTGGCATAAAGTTGCTGTTGGACCACCTTGGAATTGCTGCAGATGAGGTATGAAATGAGATACTAATTTGAATATCCTTTTTAAAGATTATCGAATAAAAACTGCTTATTTGGTATCATTATCAGTATTAAGGTTAGCATCAATGTGTTATAAAGTGCCCATTTCGCAAGCATTAGGGTATGGATAATATCTATAGAGGCTCTAATGAGCCATTCAATATCTGCTTGGGTTAAGCATGTCCTTACATCCTGAAACAGCGCAACATTTGGTTACTCATGGAATACTTTATTATCTTTGCTGCGTGTGTAAGTTATTGTAGGAAAAGCTGGAGACAGAGTTTGATGCTTCTGAGGGCCGTCGATATGGTCGAATAAATCATTTGGAATTTAGCTGTGGATATAAAAATTAGTGTTATCATCTTTCCTTCTGACGTGATAAAGTTCATCTTCGAACAGATTATGCCACACTTTGATGGTGAGAATAAGATGGAGGAGCCGTAACCATCATCAGGCGTCGAACCAGGCAAATGTCTAAACTGCAGTTTGATTACTAGAGTTGCACCAGGTACACCATAGACGTTTTTGGCTCAAACCCTGGCAAAAATGTTGGAATTCATTCTGCTCCATTTCCTTGGCACACACCATTACAGTCCTACCTACTCAAAAGAGGAAATAATTTCTTTCATGGAACAAAAGCAGAGGACAATCCTTTTGCTTTTTTTTCACACTTGTCTTCAATGGAGCTCCTGGGAACAGCGATTTGGAGATATCCAGTACAGAAAGCTATGCAGTAGCAGTTAGATGAGATGAACTCAATGAAGACGCAATGCTGTTTCAGTGGCTAGAAAAAAAAGAAGAAGAAGAAGAATTCGTATGGTAGACTTAAAATTGGTTGGGGGATAGATATCAGTGCATCTTTATCGTTATCACTTTCATTCAACTTAAATGTTGTAAATTCTATCGAAGTTGGGAAAAGGATTGTTCCCTTTGATGTCAGTACTTCCATTTTGGCACTTTGATGTTGGTTTGTTATAGAGTCTGCTGCTGCTCCTTGCTTTCCTCCTCCCCCTGATACAGAACACCATTGGCCCGGTGCACTTTCGCCGGAGGTAAATCCAGCGGCTTCCCGCTCCACAAACGACTACTTCTGTTCCTTCTCGCCGGCAAAGAGGGACACGAACCCCTCTTCGATGTTGTCTTCTTATAAAGCCTCGGTGTTGCACCGAGTCCGCCGATGCCGTGGCATACCTTCATCTTCTTCCTGTTGGGGTTCTCTTCCTTTGCGAGATCCTCTATGCATCTAACATCTGATAGGGATCGAAAAGACTGGGACTTGCCCTGGTAGTATTTGGACAGCCCTCTTCTGCAGGTTTCAACGATATAAACCTTCATCAACAGCCATACAACAATATAAGGGAGACACCAACTTTGTCAACGAGACAAGAGAGATAGAAGAGAAAGCTTATCGATTTCCCACATAGAAAGCGTAGCATATGGGAGAAGTCGGAGGAGCTCACTTGATTGGGAGTTCGGCCATGAGCGACGACAAGTCGAAAAGAGATCCAATTGAATCTGGCTGCGATGCGGTCGACGATGAAGTGGCATCGTCTGTAAGCTCCGACGACCAGGAGAGCTCGGAACTAACAGAGGCGCCATGGGACGACGAAGATTCACACAGATCACCTTCACCCATATCTGCTGCTAATTTGCAACGCGAGGAACTCTTTTGAGGTTAGATTGCAAGCATATATAGCCGCAAAGGAGTCGAGGGACCGGTCCATGTTCTTCCTTAGTATCGCATCGCCTATATGAGGATTAGGATAACTTACTTGTCTCCCCGGACGCTAACACGAAGGGATTAGGAGGAGTTCGTGGATAGATAGGATAAGGAATGTGGATAAAGACGACGTCGTCCTCTCATATCCATATTTCTTTATTGCCACGTTCTATGTTTCTCCCTATTCGATGATGACTTCCCCCAACAATTGTTACCATTTGTTAGACGCTCAAATGTCACATCCAACCAGCTTTTGATGAGACGCCACGTTATCTGATTGAGGAATTCAAGCCAAAATGCACAGCCGCCGAGATAGGATCCGAGGTTGGGCAGCGTAGCGCAATGGTCGGTTCTAAGTCGTATCAAAGCAACTCGTTGAATAATTGGATAAGACTGTTTCAGGTAAGAAAAGAATATTAAAAAAAAATGCGGAAGGCGTCCACGGATTAATCACTATTACTTTCTTAAAATAAAATTTATGGATCAGCAGATTCCGTATTTATGACAGTTTTAATTGCTGAGTTAAGTACATGTTTTTTTCTATTTCTTAAAATATTTAATATTATTTGATTTCGTGTAGTGGACGATAAGTTAACACGGCACGGTTCAACCCCGTGGAATCGACTTAGTAAGATTCGGAGGTTCCTCAAGATTCGGAGGATCGAGGAAGCTTGATAAGGCAGCGGGGCTCCATGATGTGGCAGCTCCTCAAAACGGGAAGGCGATCGGGTCAATTTCGAGAGGTGTTCGGGACCTACAAAGAGACCTTCGTCGGAGGTGCACTCCCAACTAAACCCCTCCGATGTTAGCATTTGGAGGTGGAATCTATGGTTGAAACTATGGAGGTCATGTCCGATTTATGGGAAAATAGGTCGACAGTTCCGAAAAAAGACCCCCCACTAGGCTATAGTGGGGGTGTATTTATATATGTCGAGCAGAAGGGGGTCGTACCGTAGTGTTTAACGGCTGCGACGCATTCGACCGAGCAATGGGTATGGTCCTGTGCTAAGCGACGCTTTCGCTGGTTTCTAGGATCTCGGTTGACAGAGACGACAAGCACGAGCACGACGCTTAGGGTATCTGTAACCCTCGAATCGACGTGTCGAAGTTGATTGATCGAGACGTCGCGACTGCCAACATGGCCCTCGGCCTGGCATGGTTGGATCGAGCCATGCGGGTCCAATATTTACCCTATCATTTCTTAATAAGAAAGGATGATTATGATGTTTTAATCCATAAGGTGAATAGACTCATCTATTTTGATTGATCCATAAGACCAATTGATGTAATATTTTTGAATAGGCTTATATTATATTTTTTTAAAACACTATAAGTCTATTTAAAAATAGAAATAATTCTTTCATTTGATTATTTTGGTTTATAAACTAATAAAAATAGTTATTTGGAACCCTATTTTTATACATAAGATTGTATCCCCAGAGTACAGAGTATCATGTCAATTTGCCTCAATTATAATATTTTTTTAGTAGACTTAGTACGTTTATGACATTATAAGCCTCTTCAAAAATAAATTTTATGGATAGATGAACCGGTCCATATGGTGTCACCAGGTACTACTCAAGTTGTGTATTTTCGAGTAATATATCAGGAATTATGATAAATAAAAATTAGTCTTTGAAAAATATGATATCTCGATTTGTCTTTGACGATTACAACTCGTTTATTATATTTTCTATCTCACTCTATTCAAAACATATGTCACTGAATTGGGCCGTAAAATAAACGAGCAGAGAGTAGGATGGATGGGGAGATATGAGATAAAATAGAATGGTTGACCATTCCACGCGTGATCGGCGGCGGCGGTGGTGGTGGTGGTGGTGGTGGTGGTGTTCGATCTTAAATGGCAACTCCACCGCATGAAGGCAGACGAACCTTAATCCTCTTTCTCGGGCATTAATGGCTTCACGTTTTGTGAGTTTGCCATCATCAAAATCATAGCTCTTATTCTTTCTTATTGGCAGCAAAACAATTCTCATATTGTTCAAAAGGATTTATTGCACCAAATGGTGCTCTTGACTCTTCTTCAGTCGAATCTATCCAAAACTTTGTCGAGAATAATATGACCATAAACAATTGGAAAAAGAATTATTCTGGACCACTGAATGACAAGCTTGCAAAGCTATCTATTGCTCATCTCATTGTCATTTTTTTTTTTTTAGTGTTTATCAATCCTTTTCTTGTTAAACAAGAAGAAGAAGAAAAAAAAAAGTGGGATAAGTGTTATGATCCATAAGGATCTATGGACTACTAATACAATTTTTCATACTAATAAATTAAGTATGAAAAGACTGTCTTATGAATAGAAATATAAAAAAAATAAGGTTTGACTATTTTTTATAAATAACTCATGTATCTCTATATCATAGTAAAATGAGAATGTAAAAAATATACTTCCAACACTTAATAAGATTCTCATTAATATGTCTAGAGAAAATTTAAAAAATGCTAAAAAATTTAATTTATATAACGATCGATACAAAATAATTTGTACTGAAGTTAGAGTTAGCTCAAGCTAATCCGATCTTCTATCGCATAATGTTCGTTATTGAATCTCGTAAATTTTATTTAACTTTCAAAACCTCCTCTTCTAAAATAATAAGGTTATAACTTAAGATCGTGAAATATTTGAGAGAGCACCGCAGACATTCCACCTACTTGGAAGACTTCCAATCCATATGAATTATATCTCATCCAATCTATCTTATTTTGTAATATTATTGATTTGGTTATCGTATGTTACATGAAATTTATGTTTTACCTAATCTATCTTGTGTTATGGTCTCACTAGGATTCCTCATGATGTTTAATATCGATTGGACTACAGATTAAAGGGTAAATATTCTTGGAAAAATGAACAGATTAAGGATTAAATAGATTTTATGTAAATATAAAACATAGGATAGATTTCAAAGCTTTGGAAAAAATCAACCCCATAATAATATAATGGGCCGAGCCGGAGAAATAGGTGCTCTGGCTGGGCCAAATTGAAGCCCAAATATGATCCGATCGGGTTCAATTGAATCGGAATTCTTTTTGGCTGAAGAGAACCGCGGGCCCCGCCGCGTGATCAAAAGCGTCGGGTGCTGGCCGATCGGATGATCCGACGGTCGCCATCGATTTGCTACGTCATTTCCTAGGAGTCCTATCTCAGTGTGCTAACGGCAAGCCTCCTACGCGTCAAAGAAAGCTCCAACCGTCCGATCGAATGATCCGACGGTCATCATCGATTTGCCACGTCGATTTCTGGAATCCTCGGTGTTTTCCTCCGTCCTCGAGAGGTTTCCGGGAAAACACCGGAGAGAGAAGAAGCTCCGCGTTGCTTTCTTCATTACTCGATCGTCGTCTCGCCCTGAGAGAGCAAGAGACATCACGTTGCGATCCCGAGGATGTCTTCTCCGGCTGAGTAAGTTTGGAACCATCGCGTTGTAGTCTTCGTCAAACCCTAACTTCGTTTTTGCTTTGTTAGTTGCGAGGGTCGATCTCGTTTCGCACTTTACATGATCTCGTTTGGTTTATAGATTCAAGATAATCTTCGCTATAGATTAGGGTTCGGACCCTGTTTTCGGATTGGATCTTTTTTGTTGCTGCATTTCCCAAGAAATTAGTGGGATTTCGTAATTGAGCTGCTGCTGCTTCATTATGGTTGTGAATTACGTGTCTTTTTGTCTATATGATCTGAAACATTACAAAGAAGAATCGATCCGATTAGAAGTTGTTATGTTGAAACGGAGGTCTCCGTTTTTAAGTGAAGTCAAATGCTAAATCGAATTTTCTTGGAGGGTTGGATGAGTGAAGGACTGCGTCTATCTCGTTTGTTGACACTGATTGGAAAAAGGACATTAATTGTATAATTAGGAGAGAAACCAGGATGTTTGCCTTTCTTGTGTGCGCAAGCGCATGCGTGTGTGTTTTTGGGTGGTGTGAGGCTGAAGCATATGTATTGTTAAGGCCATAATTTGGTTATAAACATTTCTTTTAACGAGCTTTGATAGGGATCTTGGATCTTCTATCAGAAAACAAAGACCTTCAATCTTTCTTTTATTGAGCATGAAAACTCTTTTGTGACGGAAAATGAATTGGTGCATGTTAGTATAATATGTTACTAAAATAGAACAAAAATTGGTTATAACCTTTCATAGCAACTATTTGTTTCTGATAGTGTTTCATAATCACTTCATTATTGTTGCTATTAAAAGTATTTCTCGAGGCAAGTAGGTTGGCACCGAGTTATTTACTACTGAAAAAGTCCACTTCATTAACTGTTATTTTAATCACTGTGCATAATGATAATTCCATTTAAGTGAATTTGTTGGAAAGAAGTATGCCCCGAGTTGACTGTCTTTCCCTTGGTCTTGTAAACGAGTTGGTGTTTTCTTGTCAACAAATTAGCCAATATGTTCATTTAATTTATTTCCAACTCAGTTTTTCCTCTTTTTTGCCTCACTATGCATTATGATAATTTGGTGTATATGGATTTTGGAATATATTGGATCTACTCTATGACCTCGGTGATAACCTTCTAAGTTGTGAATTAAACTCACAGTAAGGTGGAGAACCAATGTCATAAATTACATGAGTAGTTCTCTTTGCAGTATCATATCCTTCTTGTTCCTATAAGGCCATAATGCATGCTTTTTTAAGTTTCTGTGACTTGGATTATGACAACATAATGTCAGAGAACATGTTGTATGGGCTGACATGCCATGGCATAATCTATGAACAGTGAACTCTCAGGTACCTAATGGCTATAGTCTGAGGAATACCAATAAGAGTTTAATCTTACATGGATTAGAAGGATTTTGGACAACATGTGTCTTGATGTGGTCGCTGGGGTTTGATTATGGGTGGATTTAATATCTGTGGGAAGTAATGTTTCTGATATGAGATAAATATAGAAATTGTATCAATTTTTCTATGGCCCGGTTGGGATGTTGCTGTTGTGGGAATCCTTGTTGTTTTACCTTGGTTCTTATATGATGGACAAATAAAAAAATTAAACCACTTAACTGGTTTATGATTCAGTATTTAGTGGTCTGTCATATATGTTCTGATACATAGGTGGCCAAATGTTCTTTAGGAATGATATGCATCCTTTTCTTTTTATTATTATTCTTTTGTCATCATCTTTCATCCTCAGGAATGAAGTACTTCCTAAGCTGGGTCGATGTGCTTAGAAAGACACTTACTTTCCAACTAGGAAACCACCTTATGTGCTACCAGAAGTCTCACCTAATCTATTTAGGTGGAGTAGGAATCCTCCATGTTTGATGTAGCCAATCCATGGGACTGTGAAGCCTTCCAAGTCGCTGGCCAAGCTAGATTCTTGGTTGATTCCATTGTTTTGATCAAAACAGTGGGGGCTCATGATATTAATATATGTATATATATGGAGGGTAATAGCGATATCGTAATATATGTGAAGTTCGTCGGTCATCTAGAAATGGTTGTTTCCTTTGGATTTATATTTTGTTTTGCCCTCTATATACGCATGACACTACATGAGCTTGTGATGTGAATTGTTTAATAAGCGACAGCTATCTTTGATGATGTTCACCTTCTTTAGCATATCTAATACCATTTGAAGAGGGTGTGAGACTGCTTGGTAAACCCATTATTATAATTTATGCAAATTGATCACCACCGTACTCTCTTCTTTCCACCCTTGGTTTACAAAGAAACTATTTTGACATTAGTTTGCTGCTAAACAACTATTAAGTTCTCTCTTTATTTTCTTCCAGATTCTACAATTCTCTTCCACCAGTGAGCAAGGCCTATGGTACTCTGTGCTTGTTGACCACTGCATTATTCCAGTTAAACTTGTTTGATCTTGGAACTATTGCGCTACTATATCAGCCAGTATTTACTCAAGTTCAGGTATAATAGTCTTGTTGTTCCTTGAATTCAACTATGACTTTTTAGCCATTCTTTGTCATCCTTTTATAATAATAACTAGAGACTGAATATTCATCTACGCAAATGATATTGAGTCATCCTAATTAGGCTTTGCAAACCAAGACCAGATCAGGCACTCAACAGAACGTGTGATACATTTTGCATCCTCTTTGTTATTTAGGTTTTGTTCTCGATGGTCAAATTATTTTAAAGACATAGTTCACACTGTCGCACCTTTTTTCTAGTTGCTGAATTATTCATAGTTTTGTTAATTTGCTTTCTCTTTTTGTTGATATGAAACTTACTGTTTTGTTGTTCACATGCAGCTGTCTGTCTGCACTAATCATGAATGGTATTATTGAAACCTCAACATGTTTTTTGTTAATTTTATAAACAATGAGTTAAATATACTTTTAAAACTAAGAAAATGTCTTGTCATTATCTATACGAGGATTTATCTTAAGTTCTACATATCTTTCACAAGCATTTTATTTAAATCTGTCAATCACGTATTATATTAATATACAGGCTTTCCTAACATGAAAGTATCACATAATTTGGTATTTTAGCTTGGTGTTTTTAACAGAAATTGAGAAAATATTGATTTATTTCTGTTGAAAAGTGTTTTATTTATTCTCATATATTTATATTATTGTTATCGAGATGTAACTTCAGAATTACTCTCCATGACTAAATATTATTTTATTTCTGTAGTTTGTTCATTTATTCATTTCATGTAGCTTAAATAACTTGTCTTGCTTGTTTTGTTTGATTTACTCTTCTAAAAGTTCTTAATCTTGCCTTTAGGTCTGGAGGCTGTTTACCAATTTTTTCTTCCTTGGTAACTTTTCGATCAACTTTGGAATTCGCCTTCTGATGATGTATGTCTTTCAGTATGATTGAAGTTTATTTGTCCTTCTTTAGTGTATCCTTGAAATCCTTGAGATGTATAACCTCACTAATAAAAATGCAGAGCAAGATATGGTGTACAACTGGAAAAGGGCCCCTTTGACAAACGTACAGCAGATTTTCTTTGGATGATGTTATTTGGAGCATTTTTTTTATTGGTCAGTGTTCTATAATTTTTAACTTCTTTCTTCGTGTTTTCTCTTTTGTAGACAGATATCAAGTTCATTACTATGCAACATTTAGTTATCAAGTTCATTACTATGTAACATTTGTTGCAAGCTTGCCATTCTTTTTTCTTTAAGCTTACATAGATACAGCAAGCAGTGACAGTATTTCGTTTTCTTTATACTAGGTATTGTCTGCCATTCCCTTTTTTGGGTCTCCCTTTTTGGGGACATCAATGGTCTTCATGCTGCTCTATCTTTGGAGCCGGGAGTTCCCAACCGTGCAGATAAACATATATGGACTTGTCACGTTGAAGGTATCATAGGCTCTTCTACATTGTATTCTTTCGTTGTACCTCAACGTTTGAGCAACTGGGCCCATTTTAATGCAGTGACATCTCAATATTTTTCAACCTGCAGGCATTTTATCTACCATGGGCAATGCTTATGTTGGACACTATATTTGGCTCACGCATTATGCCTAGCCTTCTGGGAATTGTTGCTGGTCATTTGTATTACTTCTTGACAGTATTACATCCTCTTGCTAGTGGAAGGAACTTACTGAAAACGCCAGCATGGGTGTATCCTTTTTGGTTAATTCATTTTAAATATGTCATCGTTCCTACGAAACCTGGCCGTCTTCTTTAGTTTAAATTTGTATAATTACTTTGATAGTTTATGAATGAATGATCTTGTGTGCTTAATATCGTCATGATTATTGGTGGACTTCTCAGTATTTGGTTAGTTTTTAACTAATAGAAGCGTCAGGTTGCTCATAATTATTGTTGTATTGAAATAACATTCTCAACATTTCATAATCCATTCCTCCATGTATTTTGGCAATTTACTGTGAATTTTCTGCAGTTTGATCCTTGACAATTTGTTTTACAGACACAAATTGGTTGCTCTTCTGGGTTGGGGAGTGCAATCAAATCCTGGTTTTCGACCTAACAGTACCAACACTGCTACTGGTAGTGTAGCTTTCAGAGGGAGGAGCTATAGGCTTAACAGATGAACGACGTTGTAATTCACACTTATTTGCAGCAAATTTGATGAAACTTCTTGTTATGAAGACCTTTGAAGATTCAAATACAAATTCGGGTTTTGTTGACATGATTCTTCTACTATTCCATATGTTGGCAATTGGACATGTACATTGTTGGGTATCTTTAGAGTTTAGACAACAAATGCAGGCCAGATAGCAAAAAGTTGTAAGAGGTTGAAGAATAAAAAAATTATGCTCCTCATTTGAACACATTACTTGTTGCTTGAAAGTGTATTTCGACTCTGATAATGTTTCTTAGGTATCATGTTGATTGAATGACCCTTCACTCTTTTGTTCATAGTATAGAGTACTGTACGTCTTCAATAGATTTATCCCAGAAATTTGGTCATAGTGTTGATCGCTAAATGTTTGCTTTGAAGTGTCTTTGTAGATCTTATAACAGGAAAGTTGAAGGATGAGATTGACACTTTATCTTTGCAGACAGTGGCATCCTAATGCAAACTGCTGGTTTGGTAGGGTGATTTCATCTTTTACAGGGATGCTGGGAATGCTAGCTAATCCAGGTCTGACATGGGGACTGTTAAAAATCCTGGAATGCTAGCTACTCCAGACCTCTCTCATCCTGTGTAGGTTCTTATCAGAAACTGTGCAAAGCCATATTGATTCAGTTTCTTTGATTTTAGTTGTCAATTCCTTTGTATACTTGCGTTTTCTTACCTTTTTCACAACCATAGGAAAACTTTGAAGAAATCATTTGCCACTATATTGTTTGATTTTTCGGATAGCATACATATTCCATATTCTATGATACCTGATATTTCCCTTTTGTATCTTGTCTAGTGAGTTCCATTCTTCAAAGAACGATGGTTAGGGTCAATTTTTTGTGGCTTGTTTCTACTTCTGTTTCTTATTTCATTGAATTGGTATCAATCCTTGTACATCTTTTCTATGTTTTATGAAGTTTATGAGGTTGTGGAACCTTTGTCCCTGAATGAGAAAAATGGATGAGAGGACTTTTGATTGCTATAAATTCTAATAGCCAATTGGCAATAGCTCAGTTTGGTGTAACAGTGTTTGAAGAATGGAAAATATTTAGAGGTAAACTAACTAAAAAAAGGATGAGCTACATCCTTGAATGTGAGGTCTGATGGAAGTATATATATATATATATATACAGACTTTGACATACAACACTTGAATTTTATGTTTCTGGCAACTATTTTTTTGATACATTATCATGTGGTTTTACTGTAGGCTGGTTGTTTATCCATCTTTGTCCTGATGAGTAATTGAATCAGTCATCATCAAGAAGAGACTGAAGCTCCTCCTCTTCCTTTCTCTGACAAAAAAAAGGTACAATAGCATAGCATAGTACATTATAATGAGTAATCATGCTTACAGTCTGTCTTCTCATCTTTTCTTGTTTAATATTCCTTTGTTAATCAATTCGCACTGGAAGTTATACAGGCTTTCAAGAATTTTCTGCTACCTAGTTAATCCAAACATAAGTGACATTTGAGTTTATGTTTGCATTTCTGCATATTGTGATAATCAAACATCAAGTTTACCATGTTTTTTTGGCGCTAAACTTGTAAAATTCCTGACTTTAGGAGTTCATTATACTTTCAGCTATGTTATGAAGGAATCATATATACCGGACATACTCATGAAGCATGGCATATGAAAGGTAACTTTTAATCTCTGCGTCATGAACTTGTAGGTGGGTGACAAATATTTCTCTCTCTGTGCTGCAGAATACAGACTGGATGCCATCAGTGCTGCTTTCATCCACACAACCATCACTGCCTTCATGATTTGCAAGCCAGGTTGTTCTGATAGACTATCTGCCTCTTTTCGATTAACTTTTAAGAGTTGGGTCCTAACGTACCCACCCGTGCATTGTTGCAATCAATAGTCACTTCTAAAAGCTGCTTGATCCCTCTCATTGCAGACAACATGATCCCAGAATTGCCCTTCCAAAACCATGTTGCTGTTGCTCAAAGCAACTCGGTGAGATCTCCCCTTCATCTATTGTCGACTTTATATTTGTCGCCTCAACATCACTTGATGATTATATTCCCTTGTTTACTCTAATCTGTATTCTGAAGTCCTCCATTGCTTATATGTTCATTAGAGACAAGTGAAAAAGTATTTATTAGCTTCGGGTAGACCATTTTACTATTTCTTTAGAACATGCATTTATTATATTCACTTATGAAACATATCCGAGTACATCATTAGGGAGTTTAAGCTTTAGTATTACCTCATTGAAACTAGAATCATCTGTTACATGTTTCAGAGAAAGAAAAAAAGAAAACAGGAATGGTTAAGATGTCTCGTTCTCTCAAAAACTTATTCCGACAATTATTGCTTGTAGGCTTCATCTTCCAATCTATGAATAAGAAAGTGTAAAAGGTCTATCACAATGAATGCAGGTAGATCAAGGCAATAGCGAAAAAGAAACAAAATAAAGATAGTCTTAGCTGTTATCTCTATATAAGAAAAATAGGCTATGTTCCAACCATTTAAATTGTCAATCGATATGAATCATATCAACCTTCACATTTCGAAAATAAACATAAAAGATTTAATAGAAGATATTATGTAAATTATACCTAACTCGTATCGACAGTCTACCGGATGTCGCGCGTTTGTTCAATAGAACTAAAGGTTTCGCTTCGCTGGCTCTTTTTAACATTTAGGACCTCTAACGAGTTCTTATTTTATTTTCCCCGCATTCGTTCGTTCGTTCGTTCGCGCCTATAAATTTATGACCGGAGTCAGCCTCCTCACTCATCCTCTGCTTTGGTAATTCTCTCGCAAGCCGAGCAAGGGGGAAGGCGATGTCTTGGCAAACGTACGTCGATGACCATTTGATGTGCGACATCGATGGGCAGCGCCTCACTGCCGCCGCCATCGTTGGCCATGACATGACGGCAGCGTCTGGGCCCAGAGCGACTCCTTCCCTCAGGTATCCTTCCCTTCCCCCTAGCTACACGCTTTTAATTTAATTCATTCCCCCCTTCGTTATTTTTGGAGTCGATTAGCTGCATTTGGTGTACTTTGATCTGATGTTGGATCGGCCTGCTTGGATTTGTGATTTTGTCTGCGTACGAGGAAAATAGCTTACCTTTGTGAATGCCGGTAAATGAAGGGTTACGTTATCATGCTATCTGACGAATCCATCGCCCAAAACAATTAGGAGCGATTCGTTGGTCTTTAGACCGCGCAGACTCCTAGCCGCCAAAGCATGTGGCGATTGCCAACGATTGATGAGGAGAAGATTTGATGATGGGCGTTCTTCGTCATATGCTTCCAATTCTCATGGTGGCATTTTTACGATCAGATTTATGAATATAAGTTACCAATCTTTGGTGATTAGAAGAGATTATACAGTTTTAATCATCAATCCCCATTTTAAAAAATATTTGTGTCACTTATTGAATGATAAATTATGGAAACTATCCAATATATTTTGACCCAATAAATCCAATTTATTGTTTGCGATATTCATTTTTATATGTTATCTTTTTCTTTTCCTACTTTTCTCAAGTTTTGGTTTTAGTGGATCCTCTGATAACTCAAGCACATTATTTTGACTTCTTTTAAGTTCCTTCGTATTGTCTGCGTTTGACATCACTTGCTGAAAAGGCCTTCTTCGGTGATGTAGTGATGATTGACCTACATGAATTTGTTTAACTAAAATGCTAGGTTAACAGGTTGCTTCGTGTAGTCTGTGTTTGACATCACTTGCTGAAAAGGCCTTCTTTGGTGATGTAGTGATGATTGGCCTACATGAATTTATTTAACTAAAATGCTAAGTGAACAGGTTGCTTTGTATAGTCTGTGTTTGATATCACTTGCTGAAAAGGTCTTGTTTGGTGATGTAGTGATGATTGACCTACATGAATTTGTTTAACTAAAATGCTAGGTCAACAGGTTGCTTCATGTAGTCTGTGTTTGACATCACTTGCTGAAAAGGCCTTCTTTGGTGATGTAGTGATGATTGGCCTACATGAATTTATTTAACTAAAATGCTAAGTGAACAGGTTGCTTTGTATAGTCTGTGTTCGATATCACTTGCTGAAAAGGTCTTGTTTGGTGATGTAGTGATGATTGACGTACATGAATTGGTTTAACTAAAATGCTAGGTTAACATGTTGCTTCGTATAGTCTGTGTCTGATATCACTTGCTGAAAAGGCCTTCTTTGGTGATGTAGTGATGATTGACCTACATGAATTTGTTTGACTAAATTGCTAGGTTAACAGGTTGCCAAACAGTACAGTAACATGAGAAACTGGAGTGTTGATATCATCAAATTCTCATACAATGCAGATGCTATGATAGAAAAATGATTGGTAAGATCTCTGTCAAAGGATGTTTTGCTCCTCCCTTCCTGCAACAATGAAGTTTGTGGATTCTTAAGTTCAGTTGGTTGATTTCTTGGTGAATAATAAAATTTCTTTTAACCTGTGGAATTGGGGAGATGCCTTTCCACAGTATGTTTTATTCCCCCCCTGTCCTGCAGCACTCTAAGATTTCTTGTTTACAGACTATCACCAGATACAAACAATAAAATGCACTAGCTGGTGGTGCTGCGGAGCTTTTTTTTTTTTTTTTGGTTCTCTCTAGATCTGTTATATAGTCAATGAATGAGCTTTATTAACATTAATTATGCAGGACAAGCCTGACGAGATTTCTGCAATTATGAAAGACTTTGATGAACCTGGATCTCTTGCTCCAACTGGTTTGTACCTTGGTGGAACAAAGTACATGGTTATCCAAGGTGAGCCAGGAGCTGTTATTCGAGGCAAGAAGGTCAGAATCTATCCTTTTTAAAGCGTAATCTGTGTTTGTTCATTGTTTTAACAGAAAAAAGAATATTAGTTGACCTAGAAATCCAATGATTACCGCATTCACGCTACTCAAATTTATACAGCCAAGTCGTTTATGTTCTGTAGAATTTGCATGGTATGTTATCAATAGCTCCACTTTTTTTTGTCAGTTTTTGAGGAAATACAAGGTAATCGATCCATGTATGACTCGTTAATCCATTTGACAAGCATAACTTCATGATAATTAACTTTTGGTTCTACTGAACAGAGAGTCATCTTATGAAGATTAAAACAACATGAATGAGCTACAGAAATGTATAACTCGTAGGATTTTCTATGTGAATGCCTTGTTCAAGGAAGGAAAAAAGTTATCAAATGTCAAAATTTATAATTTTCACATCTTTGAGAAAGATATCGATTCTTCTTCTGAGTGATTATAGTTAAATAATCACAATAGTACCTCATGAATAGACAAGTAATTGTGAACCTTGTATAATGAAACTTTAGGTACACAGCATAAATTGACAGCTTGTCTTTGCATATCTTTTGGTTAAATAACAAAAAGTCAACATGGAAAAAAAAAATAGAGAGAGGGGATAAATAATGAAATAATGCATGTCCAAATGTTTATGACTCTAGAATCATTTAACGAAAAAAATTCATATACGATGATGATGATTAACTCTAAAATTCTTTAACTGAAAATTCATATATGATGATGATAGATTGTTTTGTACATTTACCAAGTGAAATTTCAGGTAGATAGAAGTCCATATTATAATCCGACCCAATGGGATAATTGGTCTATTAACTTAGTTGAATTTGAATGATTAAGCTTAACATAAATACGATGTAGAGCCTTTCCTAGTAGAGCCTTTCGCTATGCTTCGATACTATATCAACTTTGATATCAATTGTGACAGACCAGCTTGATGGAATTAACTGGTTTATTAATTTTGTTGAGATTGAACCATGAGTTCAAAAATACTTAAGCCTAAGCTAATAATAGTACACCTATAAATATTCAATGTGAGATTAAATCGGGGTGTTATAGCTTTCCTATTTTGCTTTTCTACACATCAATCAATCATACGATTGGTCGAAATAAAAATATGAAGAAGTCAATATGATCATTATTTCGCTAGTATGCTTGACAAATTTTAGAGGATCAAAATCAAACATGGTACATAGGGACACTAGCTTAGGTCTTGGTATTGGCAAAATCCTAAGAAGAAGATAAATTTCCTTCTTAAAGTCAAATAGTTTTTCCCTCGTCGTTCATTTAATAAGCCAGTGGTTACCAGACATACTGATTTGTTGAGTTCTGAAGGAATTTTTAACTAAATAAAACATATTTGATATACAACCGGTGAAATGGATGTGAAGTTTCCGAGTCAAACATAAGTTAGAGACATGCAATCTTGCACTTTTTGTGTTATTTGCTTGAGCTGTGGCATTTAGGGTCTGCCTGTGACTTCTCGATGACTTGTAGGGTTCCATGCAATCTTGCACTTTTTGTGTTAATTGCTTGAGCTGTGGCATATAGGGTCTGCCTGTGACTTCTCGACGACTTGTAGGGTTCCGGTGGTGTTACTGTCAAGAAAACCAATCTGGCTTTGATCTTTGGAATGTACGTGGAGCCAATGACCGCCGGTCGATCCAATCCTTTATCGGTTTGCCTGTTGGTCTTAAATCCTTTGCTTGTCTTCCTGAAATCGCAACCAGTGCCGAGCAATAATGAGCTTGAGGTCCTGTTGGAAGTTTTGTTGATATAGATACTGTTATTTGTCTGTTCGTATGAACTCTCTCCAAGTCCTTTATATGGTGAATGCTATGTTACATATTATCGATGGGTAAAAAAAACCATTACCACATCATCAAACCACTGTCCCTCATATGTCGAGTCTACATGGTTGAGTTATGTTGATCAATTAGATAGATGATTAAAATTAAATCGGTTCGTCTGGAATTAAATCTAATGAATCTGATTAGCTATACTTGATTGTGCATCTTGCATAATCTTCGTTTCCTGTTGTTTCTTTCTTTCATTCAATCTTGTTGGTTTTTTCTAAATGAATTCTGGATCGACATCATCTTCCTGGCTTTTAATAAAGAACAAGACAGGCCGTTGATGTGCAACCTGTTATGGTCTCCTTGTTGACTTAGTGGCAATTGTTTCCTGTTCCCTTGACATTGTTATTGATCTCCTATTGGAGAACAAGGTTTCTTTCGCTGTTCTCCATATCTTTTTATGAGCATCTCAGAAGACGACAACTCTACCTGCTCGATGCCTATCAGCTTCTGTGATCTACTCTTACTCTGTTATCGAGGAAGGCATCAATCATCACCCTCCGACCTCTCATTCCTCCAAAACAGAGACAGTAAGCATTTACCCATGGATGATACTATCTTCAAACTTCATACTACCTTTAAATGAAAGTTTTTGACATTTAACAAACACTTCTTTGCACTTACTTACATCAGTCTGGTTTCCATGCCAAAGCCTGATGATTAGGTTTCAGTTCAGAGTAAATTATGGGTTGGCCCAACGCCCCCAACCATTCAGTCCAGCCCCAATCAGCTGACTCAGCTATTAAGGAAAATTATGGCTAGTCATCGGCAGATCTGTGATCGAGGTGGTACAGAGTTGACCAAGATGTTACATCGACAGTCGAGTTGAAACCTCCATGTTGACACATAAGCTGGAGTCTTCATAAATGCTTAATGTCGTAATCCATAGCGATCACCCCTCCCCAACCCTTGAGCACCGAGGATAGTATTAGAAACAGTACGATCGACCCTCAAGTATAAAAATCAACCGAAGACATAGTTATAAAAGAGAAAGAAAAAACTCACTCTTCATACAATGAATATTAAAGTCATCTTGGTCTGGGCACTAACTTGATCGTTGGAGGGACCTCATCGGACGCTCCATCCCCCCACAAAGCCTTCATGCCGGATCCCTCGATTGACCCGAGACGCACTTTTGCGCGACCCCAGTAGACCACTCTCGAGTCTCTCACTTTTTCACGATTGATGTGGACGAGCTTACGCATACGAGTGAAACTAAATCGTGTTGACTCATCGGTCATGACACAAAGTTTCTCTAAATCGATTGAAAGAGAATAAAAAAATTGAGATACAAATTTGATTCCTTGATGAATTTTTTTTTTAATGAATCTAAACCAACTATTTTATAATGAGAACTAGAATCGATAATTTTAGAACCGAAACTGTTTAGAACAAGTTTGATTCTGATTGTATTTTCTATAGAATTAGAACTGTTGATTCTGAAATCGTGATCAAATCTATTAGCACCCCAACTCTTCTTCCCGCCCCTTCATCTTGAAGGTAATGCTTGATCTCATACCTAAATCTCAATCTCGAGCTGCCAACCACTGCGACCAAAGAACCATAAAAAGAGAGAGATGGTTGGTTCTATTAGAAACGTGGTGAATCCGTGATCGCAAGTTAACCGAAGTCACATTACAAAGAGGAGGACCACACGGATTCCATCCATCCACATGTATGTATGCGCGGCTCCCGACACCGGCGCAGGTTCTCTGACACGGTCACTCCGTAGATCCTGATGACACCCAAGGAATTCCAAGGACAAGCTCGTGTAAGCATTACCTCATACACCACGGGTGCAATTCCACCATCGCCAACACAAACCGGTCTTCTTGCTCCTCGACACCAACCTGGTAATAAATACAATTCAGATACCGTCGAGTTCCTCTTCATTGGGATCATAGCTCCTAGTTTACTCGCCCGTAGCAGATCTGGTCGCGCATGGCCTTCACGGCGGACAGCACCATGAAATTGTTGCTTGTGCAGCAAGCTTGGGTTGTGATGATGTATGCTCGACTGCAGTCTTAATCCTCGGCGTGTACTTACTGCAATGAGCTCCGTAAGGACATCATTGGGATGCATGAGCATAAACCTTTTAGAAACCCTAGGAGATAACCTACTGCCTCTTCCAGCATGAACCACCACCACACCCGACCTCAACAACAGGATGGGGGCACCTTGACCCAGTTTGCACCCTTCTCAAGAATTCAAAATTGTAGGTCTCTTCTTGCATCGGACCTCCTTAAACTAAATGCAAGCATCCATACCGACATTTGAAATAACGTTAGTTTATTAGTTCACTGATGTTTGAAATATACTTAAGATATTGGAGAGATGGGATGCCAAAAGATTACATGCCTCGTGGAGCGAGCTTGGAGTAAAGAAAGGTCGACACAGGGCTTCTTGAGGTCAGCTTTGGCGATCATGTTCGGTTCGCAGCACTCGAAAACAAAAAAAGAGGGGACAAGAACTGATGCACACATAAAGGCTGCATGATGGCTATGATATGGATTAGGCTCAAGTTGACTTGCATTAAAGGGGTGGAGTGGACTTGTACAACATCATTCAAGCTTCGATTTCCATTGCTTTGGATCCGTTGTTGAATGTTAAAGATTGTGTTATCTCTAGAAAACTGATCTCAGCCCTCAGCCGATGATCTGATAGTTGAGAGCTCAAATTCTGTACTTGTTTGCCAAAACTCGTATTATATTGTTAGTGTAAGGATGAGAGTAGATTCCCAGTACATGTGGTTATGTTGAATGAGGAGTGCTTGAAGGTTCCTTTTTGTTTGGTTCAATATGATCAGCTTTCTTTTAGGAAATCAAGACAATGAGTCGGTGATCTTTCGGAGATATATATATATATTTGATTAGTATCCTAATAATTGATGATGTTATTGGTAAGCAGAGGATTAAAAAAAAAATCTATTAACACATTTGTTACGATAATGTCAACGACGTGAAATAGCTTACCTGACTTATTATTTCACTTGCACTCGATGATTAATCTCAAGAATGCATACTCAAAACATATATAACGTGGGCACATAAATCCTTTACAGACTTCCTCCTGAATCCAAAATCTTGCTCAGTTGTACCATACAGTCTCTCTTATGCTCAACTTAATTGTTAGTAAAAGCAGAAAAATATTTAAAATAGCAAAAAAGGTGCAAATGAAAAAAAAATCTATGATGATAAGTCATTGTATCGAAATTTGATTCAAAGAATTGAATCTAATATGAAACTAAGGTGAAAGTATTATGTTTTTTAAAGTGACAAACAACATCACGAGGATCAAGACCAAAAAGAATTTTTCTAATGGATCCCCTTCACATTCAAGTTAACAAAACTGAGATTTGAATCAGAATAGTTTATTTGTAACGAAATTATCTTTATTTTTATTTAAGATACATTTTTATATATTTGGAGGAAGTTTACATTTCTTTGTTATTATGATTTTTCGTAAATGTAGACCACCGACGAAGAATGATGTGATAAATTTTCTATCACATTAGATAAAAACAAAATATTGATCATATCAGCTTTCTTTTCAAATGATACAGCACCTGATGCATCCGATGTTTGAAACTAATGCTTTGAATTCATCTTTTCATGATCGCTAACTTTTCTTGATATGTTTTAGCTTTTCTCCGACTTGGAATCGCACTAAAACGACAGAAAAGATTGGAGAGAGATGATTTCTCCTACTCGGAATCGCACCAAAAGAAGAGAGCGGAGGATTGCTAACGCAGATACTATCTATCAATCATGAACTAATCCATACTACTTATCCTCGTTAAACCTAACCTACAAGCATTAAACCCTACGTGCCCGCATGCATCAGCATATGTAATGCTCCATCGTGGCTTCACGTAGAAGAGATTTCTGGGTACGGGGGGTGGCTGTGTTCCTGAAATGACATCATCAGATGGTGCCTCCACGGAGAACAGTACAGATCGAATCCATTAATTTGACCGGAGAGTGCATTCCGATGTGCAGTCCTCTATCTCGAGAAAAGAAAAAAGAAAAAAAAAAGGTGGTGGCTGTAGTCAGCAGTCGCCGAACGTCGATCCAATCTACTCCATCGCTTCTGAAGAAGCGAGGACATGGATATCATGGAGATGAGGGTACGTAACGATAGCTCCCACGTCATGGAGAAAGCTGCGGCACAGCTCGGCGAATAGAGCAGCAGTGTGAGTCGTGAGTGGCTCAGGCACCCAAGTGCTCCCTCGGGCGGAGCACTTCAGTTCGGAGAGATGAGGCAGCCACGGGTCCAGCGAGAGAGAGAGAGAGAGAGGGGGGAGACGATGGAAAAGCTTCGAGGAAAGAGAAAGCGATCTCATCTATCAAATCAAAACCCTAATGATTACTGAAAGAAGAAGACGATAGATAGCTTGCAGATCTAACTTGCTCACCTCCTCCCGCCCCACGAGATCTTTGCGATCTCAACTTTTGAAGTTGTCTGTGCGAGTCTTTTGGCATCAGAAGCCCGTAGGGGTCAGAAGTGATAGTAATCATTTGGTGGCATTACAAAAACCACTGGTCTCGTCAAAGTCGATCTGCAGAGGTCATCAAAGTGTTCCGCCTGCTTTGGTGCAGACGACACTGAAGAGAGTCCACAAAAGATTACATCATGGAGTGTTGCAGGGGAAGACTTCTACGTCACATATTTATGATAGGAGTTTGACGAAGATTGATATCTTTTGCTTTCCTTCGACGAAAATATAATATTTTTATTATTATATTTTTTTAATATAAATTATAAAAAAATATAATTTGATAAGAAATATATATAATTATTCAAGATAAATAGATAATTAATAATATATTGTGTCGCTCTTATAGATTAAAAAAATCAAGAAGATTTATTAAAAATAATTAAAGACTTCTCTATATAGATTATTCTAATCCTTTAAGTAAAGATATAAAAATTCATGATCACTCATGTTCATATTTATCTATCTCGACTTATTAATTTGATAAATTCTATAGATTAAGTCAAGAAATTTTTTTCAATCTTGGTTTTTGTGTAGATAACATATTGAAACTTGTTTCATCTTAAAGGTACCTTAGTTAATATTACACACAGAGTCTAGATTACATCTGATTGATGAAGAAATATTTTAACACTCGTAACACAAGTAATAATTTATGAATAAATATTTTAGAACAAAAATATTTCTAATATTTGTGATAGATAAGGTGAGAATAAAAATAGTTAGATTCATACATAAGAATAAGTAGAATTGGATGGATTGATTCATCGTATATATCACAATGTATTAGGAAAAGAAATATGTGATTATCAAGTTAAGAAAAGGTACAAAATTAGGTAAAGAAAATATATCACTTTAAGAAATCTTTTTAGGGAAATCTAAAAATATATATTTTGAAAAATATTTTTAATTTATTTAAAGAAATTTAAAAATATTTATAATATTTATGGTAGCTCACGTAAGTGCAAATAGCCCGACTTGATTTGAATTGTAACCTCACACAACGAAATAAATCCAAAACTAAAAATTAGACTTCAGTTTCACATTTCAACAAAAGCCACGATCGGATCGCAGGTAGTAGAATCTTTTCCTATTCGATATACCAAAAGCCATAGAAAAAAAATAATAAAGAAAAACTACTTATTTTCTTAAACAATAAACTTACGTGTCATAATTCTTTAACCCTTTTTAAAACTTCATATATTAATTTATATTTTTATTTCATCTAATCATCATAATCTATTTAATTTCATCCAAAGTTGGGACGAATCAGTATTTTTTCCTATAAGTTTATGTTCAATCTCAAGTGTTTTATATGATTGATGTCGAAATCTCGATGGCCAACTGCATATTACTCAATTCTCTTATCATTTCGATCCTTAGATTTAAAATATATATAATGACATCTTTATGAATTATCGATTTTACCAATTACAAAATGATCATTTTAGGTATAAGGTAAATCGACAAGTATAGCAACCTTCAATGAATCAATCCATCAAATTGGATTGATTGTCATGGTTCCTTTGAATCAAACTATTTCCATCCTCACCTTATCTAGCATAAATGTTATAAATATATTTCTAGAGACGAAGGCGAGATGACATGGATGGAAAGCTAACGGAGGTAGGATATTTAGTATGGTCGACGGAAATAAAAGGATGTGCATATGAGTAGATGAAAGTGATATCAGAGAAGGACTCACCTTATCGAGCACAAATGTTCCAAATATTTTTTTGGAGGCGACATGACATGGATGAAAAGCTAACGAAGGTCGATGTACATGTGAGTAGATGAAAGTGATATCTCATTTTTTTCATTGATAAAATTAATATATATATAATATTGTTATTAATAAAATCGATAATTCTATAACATTAGGATAAATAAAATTAAAATATTGACATACAAATATCAAAGAAAACTTTATAGTGTCTTAATTGGTAATATGTAATTAGCCCAAGTCTCGGATATCTGCTGTATCTTAAAGTTTGGTCGACGGATGCCCCCTTCTCTGTTGGCCAACTCAAACCTCGGCGGTGGGTAAGATAAAACCATGAGCTGCTCATCTGGGAATCCAACACAGCTCCCCTCCACCGCCCCCATTTCCACTACTACTGATAACCACCTCGCTGTCTCCCCGCCACCGTCACACGTTTCACCCTTCTTCGCCCCACCCAACGCTGTCCACGGCCGCGGTCGTCTGGTCTCCGGCAAACCCCATCCTGACGCACATGCACTTGCTTACTTCCATATGAAACATCAACAGTCTCGAGGAAACCCATCAAGAACCAGAGGAAGAAGAAATGAGGATTTCTCGATCGGACACTTGAGAATTTACATCGACCACTGTTGTGATCGTAACAGGAAAACATATGAAACGAAACGATCAGTAGAGGAAGAAGTAAAAGAGATGTCCTCTTATTCTTGTAAACTTCTTGGTAGAGCTAGCCTTCGGCATTACGAGTTCGTGTGCCAGTACAACTCCCTCGCTGCCTCCTTCCCCGGCTCCCAGCACCTGTCGAGCCTCCCAACGACGGCGCTCTTGAAGTTGAAGGCCTCTTGGACACGAGAGCAGGACCTTTGCATTCCGACTCCGCTCAGACTAGCCCGGGATTCGAGCATTACCTCACTCAAAGGCAGCCTCTTTCTCGTCCCCGCCGGCTCCGGCCGCTGCTTCGGGGCGCTGTGGGACCTCGACTTCGCATCGAAGGACCGCGTGCTTGACATGTAGTTGGGGCAGTTTGGAACGTTCAAAGTGAAGCGGCGGAGGGCGGCCTCGGAGCCGCACATGCTCTTGGCCGGAGTGACGGGCGGATTGCTATTTGAATTCATGTAGCGGGGAGTGTTCTGCGCTGTCGCGGATAGCCGGCACCCCTCGCCTGCGAGGCACCAGTCGTAGTCTTGGAAGTTCCGGCAGTCGGGGATGGAGATCCTGGCTGGAATCTGGCACGGGAGCGGCGAAGAGATGGAACTCGAGTGGAAGTCATCGGCGGGGTCGAGAACAGACGGATTGGCTCGTCGGGAAGATCTCGACGACTTCGGGCGGCAGGTGTCTATCTCCACAATCTTTGGGCTCCTATCAAAGCCATTGGAAGCACTGTCCAGGCTCGCGGAAAGCCTTCTACTATGGAACGACGACAAGGTCTCGCTTCGGCCGGACTCGTCGAACCTTTCCTGTGTTCAGAGAAAGCACAAAGGAAACCCTGGGTAAACCGACGATTACTTCGATCGTGTTGAAGCAGCAATCAGCACACGAAACGTACCAAAGATCGCCGGTGGCGGATTTCCGGCTGAAACCTTTTCTCATTCCGAACAAGACTTCGAGCTCTCTGAGCTCGGATAGTGGCCTGAGCTCTGATGAGAGCCTGCATGCTATGAAGAGTGGCGGTCGCTTGCTTGCGCACGAGATAGCCTCTGACGAGAGCTTGTAGCTTAACCAGTGCTTTCAGAGCTCTGAGAGCTTTCTTTGCCTGCATAGCGCATACCCACCGGATTCAACCTCATCAGAACCGGTGAAAAGGAACTCAAGGAATGAAGATTGGAAGAAGAAGAAGAAGACGAGTTAAATGGATCACGAAAGGAGATACAATTATAAGACTTGACTCGATTCGGAACACAAATGATCGAGCGATATGAATGGATAAAGCAAAAACTAAGAATCAAGAGCAACTCCAAAAATAGAACCGGAGGTGCTGCAAAGGCTCAAAGAGGATCCATTTCACAGGAGCAAGAAAAGCTCATCATTCCTTATCAGAGAGCAGTGAAGAAATGGAAAAGAATTAGTTTCGATACCAAGTATCCCCTGAATGCCGTCTGGATCTTCACCGCAGCCCGACGCTCGAGGCTGCCGCCGGAGATGGCGCCCCTCCCCTGGCTCGTAAGCCGGACTACCGCGACGGCAGCTTGTGCGGCAGCCACCGCCGCATTCGCAGCCGCAGCCGTGGCCGCGGCCACTGCAATGGCGTGCTTGCTTTGCTCCTTCTCACTCTCCGAGTAGAAGGACCTAAA
This sequence comes from Ensete glaucum, assembly GCA_021527575.1. NCBI lineage: Eukaryota > Viridiplantae > Streptophyta > Magnoliopsida > Zingiberales > Musaceae > Ensete > Ensete glaucum. The sequence continues at coordinate 47,477,872 of CM038558.1, forward strand.
CCACGCCGCCTCCACAGCGGCGGCCGTCGTGGCGTTTTGACCCAGCAGCACGTCACCGGTGTCCCTCGCCGGCTTCGTGAAGCTCCACCTTTTCTTCTCCCTCCTGTCCTCACGGCCACTGAAGCCGGAGGAGTCCTTGGCCTCGTTGTTCTCCTTCTTTCCACCCCAGAGTCTCCGCAGCCACCGCGTCGCTCGACCCATCTTCCGGCAACTGGAATCTTCCAAATTCCGGCAGTAAGCGCAGGATTTGAGCAAGAAAAGCCTACTGGTTGCTGGTCCTGCAAGGCAAACAAGAACAGCAAGGGATGTGAATTCAATGGTCTAACATCATACGAACTAAAAACAAGAAGAGCAGGGAATCTTATCGAGGTGGTAAAAACTCAAATGGGGGAGGCGATACGTGATAAAAACCTTGAAAGACGCAAGGGGAGATCAGCAAAATTAGGCCAAAGGGGATGCAAAGATGGGATCTTTTTCAAAAGGAAGGAAAAAACCTGTCAAGCCCTCGTGAAGAAGAGCATTAGAAGACAAAAGGATGTTGCAGAGAGACGCAGGCATATTGAAGCCTTCCCCCGCCCCACCTCCCGAAACCATTAAACTAATAGCAGCGCGCTGGTAAAACCCACAACGGAGAGACATTACACAACAAAAGCAGAGCGCAGATAGAGAAAGAGGCAGATAAAATTTGCCAGGTTCAAAAGTGGAAGACTGAGGAGGAGGAGGCTTTTGCTCGTGTTCAGCTGGTAGAGGAGTTCAAATGTGCAGGCGGAGGAAAACAGCTCAACTTTCCAGATATTCTCTAGCCTCCAAAGATTCAGCAGAAAAGACACAGAGGGATCAAAGAAACCAGCAAATCAAGCTATCTTGAATCTTAGAGACGGAAAAAGACTCGATTTTTACTCTCTCTCACTGTATTCCCCTGCCTCCCAACTCGAGATCAAGAAAAGGCCACCGAGAGAAGGCTGAGGAAGACTCTGAAGGTTCGGGATTGCCTTTCCCTCCGCTCCATCCGCTTTGTACCAAATCCCACGATGCACAACAAAATTTAAAGCAGACCGACACACCTCTAGTTCAAATTTCTCGAAAATTTTCTCTCAGCGCTGAACTGATCTCTACAGTGACGACTCCCTCCTATGGCTCTCTAAAAGCTACATATTCTTCTCTTTTACTCTCTCTCTCTCTCTCTCTCTCTCTCGATTCTCATTGCCGCTGGCAGTGCAGTGTGAATAACCCCTGACCTCCTATTTAATGCGGATTTGCACTCTTTCTCTTTCTCCCTCGTTTGCTATCATACCTACTCTGCTAACGTTTACAAGTCCGCAGCTTTTTCCCATCTCACAAATAGAACTGCACCGAAGGACGAGATTTTAAGACAGAGGGGAAAGGGATCGCTGGTCATTCCTCTCTATCTTCCCATGAACATCTTTTATGGACGTCATCATCAAGGAGAGCAGAGCATCGGGACGGACTGCCTCCCTCTGTCCCTCTCTCTCTCTCTCTCTCGCAAACAATCGGCCACGGGTTGTGATGAAGCTTACTCTTTTCTCGCACCTTTGCAGTACGCTCGGTCTCCTCCGCCGTCGGTAGGCCGTGGGATTGGCGCGAGAATCCACGGGGAGAAGAGCAAATGTGGAGGATTTATGGGATTTCCCTTTTGACGAAGCGGGTGGAAAGATCGCACCTTTGAGCACGATCTCCGCTCCGCGGCGACTATTGGAAACAGTTACTATTAGTAAGAGGACGAGGGAGCAGAACACTTGGAAAGGCGAATCCACCGATCTTTTGGGATTAAGAACAGTGCCCTTTTTCTCGGGGGAGGAAAAGTTAAGGGTTCTTCTGTGCTTTATATGGCCCCCCCAACCTCCGTTGCCATCCCCCCCCCCCCCCCTCCCCTCACGGCGAATCCCACGCGTTCGTTCGCTGTACCAAAACGGCCCCCCAACAAGACATGCGATTCACCGATGTACCATCGGCGGAGAACGGACGGACAAAGGGTGTTTCAGTCATTTCATAATGCCACGTACACTACGGTCCACGTCCGCCGTTCACGGAATCCCGACAGTGCCGTCAGTCCAGGCTGATTCTTTGAAATAAGCCCCTTGGATTTGTTGGTTGACATACATGGAATTACCAGACGACGGAGGGGGGTTTCTAGAAAATGACATCACGGCCACGGTGGACTAACGGTCGAGACGGGGATACAACAATTACTGGGCTTCATGTCGGAGGAAATTACGAGGAGGGGATTGTTTAAATTTCCCGCTAAGATACCGAATCTTTTTCAATTTTTGAAATAGGGTACACCTCAGGGGTATGAGAAGATTCTGAGAAAGTCGCTAACCTCGAACGCAAATGACCAGGTTACCCCCGCCATGGTCTTGCGTGGGATGAGCGTAGTACTTCGTCTCGGGACTTCACCGCCACGGGAAGCGGGTCGGATGCGTCTTGGTCGGGTCGCGGGTCCAAATCCTTTCGGGCTCGGATTCAGATGGGCGTGTCGGGTCTCTCTCGCACGGTTGGGTTGGGACATCATCATGACGAACGCAACCAAAGGAGGCTTCGGGGGGATGGCGCTTCCCTACTTTGAGATTCGTGAACTGGAAATCTAACGATGGATTCATGCCGAGGGATACGAACCTGTGCTCTCCTAACGTCCTACGGTATGCGGCATGAAAGTGAACGAACCATTAATTATGTTTCCGAATTCAAATGAAGACAATAATTATGCCGACTAACTTGCTTTAAAATCAATCATAAAAGGGCTCGCGGACTTCATTCACAAGATAAAATAGTTATGACCTACAAACATAAGGAGATGCGATGTTTGAGAGCCATATTGATTGAGCATTTCAAGGTCATATCCAGAGTATTGAGTTGCAGATCGAAAGGTGTAGAAAAAAGCTTACTTAGGATGAAGTGATACTTTTTTTTTTTTATCATCATTGCAAATACTTGAATTCGTTAGGTAAGATCGTAAAATACTTCGGTGGAAATGTCCATTTGGACGACACGACACCTCCTTTCATAGTAGATAATTCAAATCATTGAAGAGACACGTGATGATAAAGGATTTTACGGTAATAACCTCTATACAAGACCATAGTTGGCATTCCCTATTGATTGGTTATACAATTTTATTGACATTTCTTCTGGTGCTAACCGACTAATATCCAACTTAGTTATCTACCTAAAAGGGTCTTCCGAATAGGATGCCTGACCTACGTAAATTAATGCCATGTTATTATTCCTCCGAATAGCTCTTTGATGTCCAAATCAATCTACCAGCTGAATATTGAGATGCCAAATATTTTGAGCCAATACAGTGAGAGTGTAATCAATTGGGGCTTAAGGTATCATGAGTATCTTCAATTTGTAAGTCGATATGGTAGGTTCACTGTCGAGAGTGTAGGTTCACCCAAGTGCCCCTTCCTGATTAATGCGGGAGATTTGGTGGGGTGAGATCACATAGGCGATCTAATTTAGAAGTTGTTCTATTGATGAGGACCCAGCTCAAGACAGTCGGATAGGCAGATTAGAACCCCCTTAATCGCACGATTTTTTCTTCAAGGGCTGGGTTATCCATGTATCCTCGATTGTCCGATAATCCTGCATGGCAGGCTGACGTCGAGGGTTGCCCAACATGGCCCCTCCAATGCTTAAGTCAGTGGAAGGAAAAAAGAAATAATATAAACTGTATGAGTAAGACAAAGGATATCCCTGGATAAGATCCCTAAGACTTCCTAGGACTATCTCGGGATAAGATCAAGTTAACTAACTGATCATTCTAGTCTCTGATCTTGATAAGGTAAGATGGTTATTGTCGATCATCATGACACACGATGATAACATTTTAAGGTTGGTGACATAGAGCCCTAATTAGGTGTTGGCCTCTATGGTGATGAGCTAGTAGGGGACAAAATTATCCCAATGTCCCCTCTCAGAATGATGTCTTTCAGGGCCTTTTTCCGGAGGGCAAACACGTATTGCTCATATGTGTATTCTTCTGATGAGTACATGCCCTAATGGAAACATGGTAGCTAGAGAATGATGAGAGCGCAACAATGAGTACATGCCCTGACAGGGGTTACCCGACATGGCCCCTCCAATGTTTAAGTCAGTGGAAGGGAGAAGACAATATAATATAAAGTGTATGAGTAAGACAAAAGATATACCGAGGGCTATCCCTAGGCCTTCCTAGGGGCTATCTCGAGATAAGATCAGGTTAACTATCCGATCATTGTAGTCTCTGATCTTGATAAGGTAAGATGATTATTATCAATCATCATGACACACGATGATGACATTTTGGGGTTGGTGATGTAGAGCCCTGATTAGGTGTTGGCCTCCATGGCGGATGAGCTAGCATGGGACAAAATCATCCCTATGCCCCCCCCCCCCTCTCTAAATGAGGTGCCTTTTTCTGGAGGGCGCACTCGTATGACTCAGATACTTACTCTTCTAATGAGTACATACCCTGATGAAAACATACTATGATGGAAACATGCTAGCTAAAGAATGATAGAAGCATAACGATTTGGCCTAGGTCCTTCATGTCATAGACTCGACCGAGGTGTAGGTGTCGAGCCTTCTCGTTGAGGAGCTTGGCTCATGAGTAAGATTTTTTTGACTCCACTCGTTTTAGGTGTCATCCTCGGGTCTTCATATCGAGTATACAATTAGGGAATTTAAAAGCTCCGCCTAGGTACAACCCTCAGAGTTTCTCTATGTGGATTCATCCATCTGTAGGAGGGCGGGGAGCTATCCTTCCTGCCCAAAGGTCAGATGGACAGGAGCCTCCTCGCCGAGGCGTTCATTGAGGTTGTTCATTAGTAGATACTCTTGCGACATCGCTGACCTTCCTTCTAATGCCAAAGATGTAATGCAACTTTATACCGTGGTTGATGAGTTAGTATGATTTGATCCTGCTCTGAAGGCGCAAGATAGTTCACGTGGTCGGAAGGGCTGGCTCTTGAGGAGGCAGGAGGAGGGAGAAACGAGGTCGGATCAGAGGGTTGGCTCTTGAGCTTTCGTTGCATTTCCATGGCTGACCCGAGGTGGGACTTGAGTCATCTCATCTACATCGTATTCTTGCACAATAGGTCAATGTCGGAAGGGGAGAATTCTCGCCTCGACCCTTCGATGCTTAAATTAGCACGTAGATTTTTTTCAAATGTCAAAGGTCATCTCCTTCTATCAGTTAGGAGGTCAGCTTTTGTATATGCAGAGTCGACCCGAAAGCACATCGATCGTTATTGCTCATCGTCATCGTTGTTGCTCGATACGGTCATGCGAGCGATCGACCCGTATGTTACTGACGGTGCGAATCGACCTGTGCGGACTTTCGCTGACCATGCGTATACCAGAAGTGTCTTCTTTCGGGTTATTCCACGTCAGCTTTTAGGTGGTCGTCAGGTGCTCTTTTATGTTGACGTCGAGACGTTCCACCCCCATGCACGCTGGTTTCATATTTCGAGTTTGGTCATGTGAGACGTGACTTGGACGCCGCCGACTGACGGGGAACCAAACCACCACCACCACCACCACCACCTCCTCCCAAGCTTCCAGACGTCTAAGTCCGGTCCCCCTTCCTCCGTTCCTTTCTTATTCTTTTTCCTTATCTCCCCTCTTTTCCATCTTCGTGTTCCTTCCGAATCAACCGACCGCAGCCACAAAACACGAAGGTAATTAGGTTTCGGACATATGGGAAGCAATTATACGATTACTATGACGGTTAATCATAATCACTGCCGTCCCAAACGGTCCGACGTCAACGGCATCGCGACCGTCGACTACCCACTCTCGTTATATTTCGGCCCGTCCACCGCCAAATCTTACTAAAACGCTTCACATTTTATATTGCAGAGATATTTTTTGTGTTTCCGCGTCTACGACGGAGGCCACCACCCTGCGGCGCTTCCCCCTCCAGAGCTCAACGCTGCGTCCGATCGCCGCTGGAAAGTACCGCGTGGTGGTGGTGGATCGGTGGATACGTCTCCCCCCTCTTCCTTCTTTTGTGCCATCCTCCTCCCGACCCGACCCGACCCCTCGATCCCCGTCAGATTACGTCCCGCATCGTGTCTCTTCTCACCTCGAATAGCCGCCGCCGTCCCCACCCCCTAGAAGCTACTCGCTGTTGCACATTTGGGATTTCGGCGCCTCGTCCCTCCCGTGGCGCCGATCGGTGGAATTGGTCCGACTCTTGATCTTGATTTCCCGTTCAGGTTTCTTTTTCTTTGCCCTTTATTGCCTTTTATCGTTCCGTCTTGAATTCGATCTCCGTGGCACCGGAGTTAATGAAGTTCCCTGTTTTTCCTTTTTTGTCCTGTGTAGTGCCTACCGCTTTGCGTTTCGGATTTGGTTTCGCGGTATTCGATTGTGATCGGATTTGGTTGTCTGTTCTCCTATCCACGCCGTTTCCGGTGGTGCTCTTCGTGGATTTATAGTGCCGTCTAAGATAGATAGGTGGGAGATATCTTTCTCCTATCATCTGGGCGGATCCGTCTTTCTTGATTGTAGTGCGTTCGTTCTCATCGTCGTTTTTAATAGGGCTTTGAGGTAATCGGATACTTTGGAAATCTTTGATTTCTTTAGGGTTCCATTTTGTGCTACCTTGGTTGATTATGCTCTGTCAGTGATCCGAGACGAAGAGTGACCTTTTACATTTTTCTCCTTTATTTATTTATTTTTTGTCAGATTTGTTCCCTCTATATCTGGAGATTGGGGTTGTTTGCTTCTGTATTCTAGATCGTTGGCGGTTCTTTCATCTTTGCATCTCTTCCTGTTGACTGTGTTGTTAAAGCTTCTCTATTACTGTTAGCAGAAGAGAGTTTTATCCCTTGGTGCCACTCTCTGATTGTGGGGCGGGTTGTTCTGATTAAATGGGTAGCCCGTCTCCACCTGCTCCAAGGCAGTACGGTATAACAAAGCCAATCTCGACTGCTGGACCCACTGAGGCTGATCTCAAGAGGACAGCTGAACTTGAAAAAGTATCTTTGTTGCCTTCTCTATTGCTTCCCTCTCTTCATCTTCAGATAATTTGTTTCCTTGATTTATTTGTTGTCTACTTTAGTTTGGCATTTACATATGCGCTTCTCTTTTAAGTTCTTGGTTGATGCTGAACTCTATGAGAGCCAAGAGGAGGCTGTCAAGAGAGAGAAGGTTTTAGGAGAACTAGGCAAGGTAATCTTTTTTTCTTTTATTTTTAGCCATTCATCTTGTTTGTTATATGAATTGATCAAACAGATCCCATGCAAATTTTCAGTTAAATTGCTTATATAGGGGTCTATCTATATATTTACCTTTGTACTTTTCGTGTGATATTTGAGATACATAAGTTGGTGGAATTCTTTTGGTCTCGTTTTTCTTAGTAATTGATTATTCATCATTGAGTTGTTGATGATACTTTGAAGATTGTTGGACAATGAAGCTCCTCAATAGTAGACAAATTACCTTTATTACTATTATGATTTCATGGTCTTCTAACTTTTTTGCATGAAGACCAAGAAAAAAGATTACTGTTTTTTTAGTAGAGTAAAATTTCTTCCAAGGCTTGTAATATGATGATGAAAATTAAACAAAGTTGTCAAAGATGCTTATGAGCAATTCAAGGGGATGTTAGAGTTCCTTATGTAAGTGAAAAAGTGAATACTTGATTCATAATGTTGTCATGAAAATCAAAGATTTTACTTTCTTGGTAGTTGGAATGACATCTGTTGGGATATGCTTCTAGGAGAGAAGGTACTTCCAATGTTTTGTTAGATTATAAATAGTACTTTATCTGGGCCTCTTAGGGGATTGTTGTGTATCATGCTTCATCAAGCTGACAATTTCCGAGTTTCAGAATCAGGTTCTTAAAATTGAAGGATCATTCTCAAAGATGACATAATGTGGATGTCCTGACCTTATATAGAAAAAAGAAATTTTGGTGAGGATCATTTTTGAAATTATGAGTTGGATGAGTCAGAATAAATTTCTTGATTGGCTGGTTTGGCAGGAGAACATAACATATGGCTATTTCGCAGGGGTGATGTCTACGTCTGACAGACCTCAATAAGTTTGCCTTTTACTAATTTCTGAAGAAAAGTTTGTCTTCACACTGGCGTTTGCTTGTTTTCTTAGACACGTGAAAGTAAATCGTATTTCTTTTCTGATTAGTTTCTCAAGCTACATATTGTGTTCTTTCTAGGGTCCTTAGCATTATTGTTCTGCAATCTGTTGAACAATTTCTTATGCTGATCTTGTAAGTTGGTTTTGTAAGTTGATTTTTATGTTCTATTTCCAATTAATCTACTATATAAGCTGTGTAATATGATTTCTTTAGTTTTTATGACTGAATTATTTCTAGATACCATGTGACTCTTAATTTGCACTTTGGACTCTCAGATTGTCAAAAGCTGGGTGAAACAGTTAACTCGGCAGAGGGGTTACTCTGATCAAATGGTTGAAGATGCAAGTGCAGTAATCTTCACATTTGGATCTTATCGCTTGGGGGTAAGATATGAACGAATATATTTGAGTTCTATGATTTTTTTTACATTTTGATTATATTGCTAGGGCATGAGGTATGAGTCTTGGATTTCTGTAATTAAGCCTTTGTTGATTGTGTATATGAATGAGAAGATGCACATAATTGTGAACAAGATCCTTAATTATTGATATATATTGAAGAGTAACCATCGTTCTTATTATTGTTTGCAAATACATATCATCTTGATTCTTCATAATTCCTTGGATAAGGTTGCAATAGTGCTTGATGAATCACAACCCCTCTATTCATATAACATATGCAGTTATTACCATTTAATTTGCTTTTATAAGCTTCCTGTGTTGTTGGCTGAGTTACTTTTTCACAATGTTTCTACAGATAAGTAAACTGGGTATGTTGAAGTTCTACATTGACTGCACTTCTTATGTTTAATATATAGGATATAAAATTGTATCTATCATTGCACTGGGAGGAGCACACATTAGTTATTTGTTGCTTCTTTTAGTTCTCTTTGTACTATGGGCTGCTCTAGTTTCAAATTTGATTTAGTATGCTTGAACGTGTTAAGCCCAGAGTAGGATGTCTATAAAGCTTGACGTATTGGCATTACTTTAAATCCTCTAGAGGCATATTTACTGATAATTTAAACCTGTCAGTTTTAGCTAGCTCGAGGATGTGATGGAACTTTTCTACTTTTCGAAGTGTAAGCTTAAGTATTAAGACTTTTTTGTTAATCTTTTCTGAGTTAAGTTTTGAAGGCAGTTCTTGAATCACTTTTGCAGTGTACATCATTGTTAAATTTGTTTATATTTTGGTGGTAACTGCGTGAGTATTGTGACATGTTTTTAATGAATATTCTTCAAAAAGACAAGATCCAATCCAGTGAATGAATTTTAAGCTAGAATCTTATGGATCTCATGATTAATTTGCTACGCATTGGTTTTTTGCTAAAAGAAGTTTGAAAGAAAAGTCAAAATGGTATTAAATAAGGTTGATACTAGAGCATCACAAATGTAGGTCTTAATATGTGGTTTACATTTGATGGTGTTCTGTCATGGGAAGTGCAATCCCATAGGTAGTTTCATAATTAAGGCTCAAAAGAGCAAAACCTAAGGGAGAATACAAAGTTTTAGCTTGGATGGGTTGAGTGACTTTGGATCAAGGTTTGCAACTTCGACATTTACCGTCGGTACGAGTGGTACATACCAGTCCACCAGGTTGCCGGTACACGGACTGCCCGCTACCAAGCGGTACCACCAAAAATCGATCGTCGACGGTCGATTGAGGGAGAAATCGACTATCGGCGGTCGATTGACGAAGAAATCGGGTTGATTGAGGGAGAAAAAGGGAAGAAGAAGAAGAGGAAAAGAAAAAAAAAGAAGAGAAGAAGAAAACTTAGCGCCTGTCCTCGCCCGTGCACCATCATCGCCCTCGCGCTGTCGCTCGCGGATCGCTCGTGCCCGTCACCGCCCGCACCTGCGCGGGGAGACGTTCCATGTTCCGTCTCCTCATGAGGGGAGAAAGATCGAGCCGACGTCGCCCCTTTTCTTTTATTTTTAAATATTTTTAATATATTTTAATATTATATTATATAAATATTATTCCGTCTCCCCGCGTGGGGAGAAATGTTCCGTCTCCTCGCGAGGGGAGAAAGATCGAGCCGACGTCGCCGAGGACGTCGCCCCTTTTCTTTTATTTTTAAATATTTTTAATATATTTCAATATTATATTATAAAAATATTATAGTATAAAAAATATATTATATTTAATATATCGAATGGTATATACTGTGCATACCGCCCGGTATCGGTACCATACCGGTACCGATAATATGTCGATATACTGGTATGGACCGGTAAGTCAAACCTTGCTTTGGATCACTCCCAAATGATATTAATTGGTCATATTTGTCCCTGATCTCAACTGATTTGACCTCATGCTATATAAAATGGCAAATTTATCAAATAATATTCAGCTTGAGGCCTTGAGTTAATTATAGAAACTGATAAGGATCAGTTCTGTCTGAAGCACTTGTTTCCATTCAATAGCATTCACTAGATTGAATTTGAGATCTTCTAAAGCATCACTTTTGAAGAATATTTTATGCATGCCTTATTTTTGTTGTTTTTCCAAACTAAAGAGGGTTTGCTTTTGTTTATATGATGTTTCTTTTTACCTGATGCATGAGGTACTTTTGCTTCTCTCACGTACAGTTGTTGTTTATCGACTGCAATCCCAGTCCAAGTGGTTGAAAACTGAGTTGTGAAATTCTTCCACAAGGTATCTTAGGTCTTCCATGTGGAGCTGTTAATTCCATATTTCTAGCTTTAGTTGTTTGACAGAACAACCATGCTGATACTGATTGGTACAGTCATATAGTTAAAGTTTGATGTAAATTATTCATGGTTGGAATATGCATTTTTTTAAACTTATTTTTTATATGCAACTTTAGGTGTGTTTGGGAATACATTTGAAATGTGCATTGAGGGCCCATTACACATTTCAAATGTGATTTGGTGTTCGATAATTTTTTTCAAACGCATTTGGCTTGGATGCTGCATTGCTGATGCTCAAATGTTGATGCTACCTCAAGGTAGCATAAACATTTCAGTATTTGCGAGATGCTAATGTAATTTTTTAAATTCCCAAACTTACCCTATGACATTATCTAAAATCACAAAATTTTCAACATGGTTTAGTAAGAAACTAACATGATCTATGTCTTCTATAATGTGAAATTTTGTTTATTTATATGATTATATTATTTATTTATTATATATCTAGGCCATCTGAATTTTTTGTAAGATTACATACATTTATTTATTTATTTACTTATTAATTTAAAATAAAATTATGTATTCATTTTTTGAATAAATATTCAAAATATTAGAAGGGTAAATTTATCAGATAATATTAAATGGACTTTTGAAATACAATTTTACCAAACAACACTCATGTTAATACACATTAAAAATACAAATTTGTTCCCAAACGCAGTATTTGTTGTTTGGTGCATAAGCTTTGTGCAGCTTTTATTTGGCTCTGGTCCTTTCTCTCTTTTTTTCCCCCCTCTTTTATGGATTCCTTTTCCAGTAACTTATCATGATCTTTTTTCTCATCACTAACATTATTTGTGTTGGTAGATCTTAGATCAGTTTAACTCAGATAAACAGTTGAAATTGCTTTGTGTTGTGGCAGGTTTATGGACCGGGGGCTGACATTGATACTTTGTGCGTTGGACCTTCCTATGTTAGCCGAGAGGTTTAAGTTGTTTCTTGATTTTATTTGTGAATAGCATACCTCATATACTAATTATATTAACTAGCTAGGAACTTTCTACAGGACTTTTTCATTACTTTGCATGATATTTTGGTTGGAATGGAGGAAGTTTCTGAACTTCAGCCAGTGCCTGATGCTCATGTTCCTGTTATGAAATTTAAATTTGATGGAATATCTATCGATCTTCTTTATGCCAGTATATCACAACTAGTTGTTCCTGAGGTAGGTCTGCAATTTGCAATCTGTTTTCTTCTTCTTTGGTCTTGAAAAAAATATCTCTCTTCCTTTTGGTCTAATTTCTACTCTTTATGACTTTACAAGTTTAATTAATCTTTTAAACTGGCATTTTGCCACCTCCAAAACTTCTCAATAGATGCCTTCCACTGGGTTATCACTTGAGATAGAAACATATATATTTTAAAAATCCATTGCACTTGATTGGAAAATTGATTCTTAGATACCTTCTATGTGCATCTTCTTTAGGAAAGCTTCCGATTTTGCAAGATGTACCCTGCTTTGGTGCAATTGTTCGTTTTACTTTTTTCCTTGGAACAGTACTTTTAGTAATTATGCATAGTTATGACATTTTGTTGATACGTTTGTGGACAGGAATCTGCATAATAAAGTGCATACATGTGCATGGATATTCACTAATGTTGAATGCATATTGTTCCTATTGTAAATACAAGTTTTAGCTTGAACCAATAAAGTCTCGATTACTAAGTTGAGCTGTGATTTCCTAGTCATCCTACATTCAACTTACTTTTCATGAGCTTTTTTTTTTTTCTGTTCTACTACTATTACATCCTTAAATATTGCCTCAGTAGTGAAATTTTTGGGATAAAAAAAACTGCTATTCATCTATATCTTGCTATTCTTTCTTCCGATTTCTTGTTATATCACTTATTATTATTTATTCCTGTCTTCCATTTCTTGGACTTTTTGCTTGCAAATGATCTAATATCTATTGACCAGCAGCAATCATTACCCATTATATGAAATTAATGTTTATGTCAATCATGTTTGGTGTAGGGATGCACTGGTACAAAATCATTATATGAAATTCATTCCTTGTACGGTGTCCTACAGATCTACTAGCATGTTCCTGCTGCCACTGAGTATACATTGTGGCAACACATTGCGCTGGATGCTAAATAATCAGCATATGATTCTTTGGGAAAATCAACAAATACGATGAATAGATTTTGATGTTAGTTATAGTACTTCAGGTTATGTTTCAGAAGTTGGTATAAGCTGGTTGAAGATAATTTGCAACTTAAAGGTATTTAAAATTAAGATCAAGATGGCAACAATAGAACCTTTTTTTCATTGCCATGTGGAGCATTGTCTTCCAGTGAAGCTATATTCTGTACTTTTATGATACTGTAGATTTCCAACGTTTAAGATTGTGTTGGACATGAATTTTGTGCCTTCTAAAACGTGGTGGTTTTGTATCTGCTTGATATAAAGTCTTTCTGGTATTTTCATGCAGGATTTGGACATCTCCCATGTATCCGTGCTTTGCAATGTTGATGAGGCAACTGTTAGAAGTCTTAATGGCTGCAGAGTAGCAGACCAAATTATACGGCTGGTGCCAAATATTGAGGTTATCATCCTTGAATTTTGCATTATTCTTCGTAGTTTATCACACTTTATGTTGTCTCTGAACCAGTTATACTTCCTACAGAATTTTCGAACAACTCTCAGATGCTTGAAGCTCTGGGCTAAGAAGCGTGGAGTTTATTCAAATGTAAGCTCTCTTTGGTATTGTCATTCTTTAACAGATCAACCCTTAATATTGCTTGTTCATTTTTTTGAATTGTTCAGGTGATTGGATTTCTTGGGGGTGTCAACTGGGCTATATTGGTTGCCTGTGTCTGCCAGTTATATCCTAATGCTGTGCCAAGTACGCTAGTATCACGATTTTTCAGAGTTTATACCCTGTGGCGCTGGCCAAATCCAGTAAGGTTGTGTGACATTGAGGAAGCTGAACTTGGGTTCCCTGTGTGGGATAGCCGTAAGAACCCACGAGATCGAACTCACCATATGCCAATTATTACTCCAGCATATCCATGCATGAACTCTAGCTATAATGTATCAACAAGCACACTAAGGGTTATGACGGAACAATTTCAAATTGGCAACAATATCTGTGAGGTTTGTACTTCATGACTTCCTCTGTAGCGTTGCTGGGAAACCATCTTTTGCTTCATTTTCTTTATTTATCCTTGCAGGATATTGAGTTGAATAAGACTGGTTGGGGTGCTCTGTTTGAGCCTTACCCTTTCTTTGAGACATATAAAAACTATCTCCAGGTTGACATTGTTGCTGCTGATGCTGAGGATCTAAGATCATGGAAGGGATGGGTGGAATCTCGTCTGAGGCAGTTGACTCTGAAGGTGAGTTCCAACCTTTTCAGGTCCGAGTGCATTTTGCTATCCAACTCTTGTTTTATTTTATGTGATTCATCATTTAACATACTCATTTGTCTGTTCTATTTCCATCTTTAAAATAACATTCCTTTTTATTAACCCTTTCTTGTTTTGTTCACAAACAGATTGAGAGGGACACACGCGGCATGCTGCAGTGCCATCCATATCCCAACGAGTACGTAGATCCTTTTAAACAGTTTTCACATTGTGTTTTCTTTATGGGTTTGCAAAGGACACAGGGGGTGAAGATACAAGGAGGTCAGCGATTTGACATACGTGGAACTGTTGAAGAGTTCAAGGGTGATGTGGAGTCGTACTTGTTCTGGAAACCTGGAATGGAAATTCATGTTACTCATGTTCGCAGAAAGCAAATACCCTCTTATGTGTTTCCAGAAGGATATAAGAGACCTCGTCCATCGAAGCCCGTCTTTCAGCAGCTAACTGATGAAACTTCTGGTGAAGATATTCAGGAGCACCGTGGAGGATCCTTGGAGCAAAACTGTACGACAAAAAGTGATGTTGATTGCTTGGATGATAAACCAAATAAACCTGAGGAACATGCATTAATCAGTCCAAATCAGGAGAAGATTTCAATTTCTGATCAACAAGATCAAGCTGGTATAGATGATGATCAGAAAGATGGGAAAGAAGATGGACGCCATTGTAAGAGGAAAATTGATTGCTTGGATGCTAAGCGACACAAACCTGAAAAACATGCATTAGTCAATCCAAGGCGGCAGAAAATCTCAACTCCTGATCAACAAGATCAAGCAGGTATAGATGAGAAACAGAAAGAGTGGGAAAAAGATAACCAAGTCTTTAAGCAAGTCGACAATGATTCTGTTAGCCCAAGCAGACAGCCACAGTTCTCTTCTGTCACCAGTAGCTTATCAGGTACGATTTGTCATTTGATCTGGCATAAGTATCAGATCAAGGTAAGTATGCCCCTTGTTGATTTAAATATAATAAATATGTTGCCAGAGATGATATTCAACAGACTTGGTGGCTAATATTTGATGGACTTGGTGACAGTTAGGAATACTGCAGATGGTGCTGTTGAAACATCTAGTGGAAATGATGCTAGGAAGTTGGCAAATGAGACATTATATACAGAGTGTGGTGGGGATTCAGTGGGAGACCGGTTCTGCAACTCAGATTCCACTGAGGAGGTGGTTCTGCAGCAGTTTGCCGGCAGTTCCAGTTCCGGTGTGGGTGGCAGCCAAGAACTGTTGCAGGGGACCAGCACAGGGATGGATCAATTGGAGGATGGATCGGCACAAAATGGTGTGGTAGATGAATTGGAGGTCTTACCTCTAGTGCATATATTCCATTCTGTAACTACGTATTAGCAATCATAGATATGATTCACTGAATTAATTTTGTGTCTTTCTTTTATGTGTCCTACTTTTGTCTTCTGAAGCTAAACATGGCTCTCGGAGTGGGACTTAAAGCTCGTGGAGGGGTGTCAGCTGATGCTGCTTGGAAACCCTTCACTAAGGCATGTTTCCATGAACTCGTTTTACCTTGGGGAACTCTAATGCTCTTTTTTCTTTGTACTTTCCTGCCTTGTAGTGTATTTCCACCTTCCTGGCAGGTTAGAGTCTGACTTCAACAGCATGAAGTGTGAGGATGCTTAGTCAACGCAAGCCATGTATGCTGCAAAAGAAGCAGCAATCTGAATGGCACAATTTTGTAGATGGGAAAGCACTTGGTCTGCACTTGGCGGGGTAAGTTTTTCCGGACTTGCTGTTAGTGCAATGCGGGCAAACTGGAGTAGAAGACGATGAAACTGGCAGATAGGTGGAAATTATGTGGCAAGATGTGCATTAGTCATGGATGATGATCTAGCAGATGATTTAACTTAAAAAAATCTTCTAGATGGATTATCTCCAGTTTTAGGGATCTTACTCTGGTCTTTTGGCTACGCCTGCTGTCCGGAATTGTGTTACATAAGTTGCATAGTGTCAGATCCTAGGCAAAAGGTTCAATATTTAGGTTTTAGATTAGATAGCTCTCCCATTTCATTCATTCATTCATTCCTTGTTCCCAAGTGCAACTGTATATACTTGATTGTTTTGTAAAGTTAAATAGTTTCATAATCAAGTTCATTGTGTATTGTCTGTTTGATGCAAGCCAGACAATGGCCTGCAAAATGTTGAGTTGCTGCCTTTCCATGTGAAGGATAGGATGGCTTTATCAGCTATGCCGAATTGTCTTATGAAACCCTAACTAATTGCGCTTGTGAAGTCAAATCAAATAGGTTGACCTTGTCATCAAATCAAATCTGCTGGTGAGGGTGGGTTAATCTTCGTTATAGTATCAAATTAAAGATATATTAAAATTTAAACGTCTGATGCAAAACATTGCCGCCGTAGGCAACATTGCGAACCAACATCTCTAAGCCATAATGCGATTCAGCCTGCCAAATAATAGTGTCAGCTTGCATTCTTGCATAATTTGTTAATTGATTTTTCTCTCGGGTTATTTTTCATTCCAAAAATTAAGTGAATAAAAAAATATATATTCTTAATTATACTCAAAACTTTTCGTGCGGGTCAATCTTACTGGAAAATTAGATTGATGCTTGTAAGAGAAACTGTATTAATTAATTAATTATTAATCTTAGAATGTCACCTTGCAAGCTGCTTGAATCCCCCTACAGTGTCTTTTAATAAGTCTGCCCGAGGGATATAGATAGCAGCATCATCTCATATCGAATGAGTATATATATGAGATGGATAAATCCTCTCAAGAAATTATTCTCGTATTCAAATCACACATGGCCGATTAATTCATTTAGTCGTAAAGCAAACCTCACACCATTCATTCATGATGTGATCCGGTTGCTTCACACCGCTCACACATGGAGATAATAAATTTCAATTCATTTCTGATTTATCAATTATAATGTTTTAGCCTGTTTTTTTAATTAATAAAAGGAAATAATAATAATATAGACATAAAAGGTAACAATTTGCATCAAATGAAATATACAATATTTTTTTTTACTTTAAAGAAGATAATATTCTTGACTCGGATATGATACTAATCTTTTTTTATTATTATTGGTATATCTAATTAAGAGACTTTAATCTCATGAATTTTTAAGATATCTTCAATCCATCTTTTCAGTCAAGAAGCAACTTATGACAAATTCAAAGCATATCTAGACTAATAAATAAAATTTATTCAAATAATATGTAGACTAAAATTCTGCTGCCACCATGCAGCAATGTCTCAGAATTAATGTGAAATAAATATTAAAATATTGATTTATCGAAAAACTTATCTTGTCATCGGGTCCTTCCTCGTTTCATCCCTCCCGTCAATCCAGAAACTGCTTCGGCCGGAATGTGCCGTCCTTTTCACCCCGCCGAACCGATGCGTCTCGACTGCTGCTACGTGCAGCGGGAGAGCAATGGACTTGGTGCGACTTTACGAAACCTAACTCATAGAGCTGCCAACCCCTAGCTTGGATGAACTAAAGCTGCAAGCTTCCTTCTCCCCCCCACTGCAAACGCAACGCTCCACAGTGCGTTCACGCGATCACCTGATTGCTACAAATCAAATGCGACGAGTCGAGGGTTGCCGTCTACTCGACTGCCATCAACAGCATCTCTTTTCTTGGTGGGATCACTGCAGGTGCCGCTGTTGGATGGATCTAATAATTTTGTCTGGCGCGTAGTGCGATGAGGGGATCCCACACTCCCATCATTTCTAAACCATTTGGAGGCCGTGCAGCAGCAGTGGATGGGAACCGCAATATGGGAAACATAATTCCACTTCTTCAGACAAGAACCAAACCTCCCCCACTTGCCTCTTCCCCATTTGATCCTTCCTTTTGCCACTTCTTTTCGGCTGCGTCAAACACGCCTACCAGTGATGATTATTAGACACGCACAGCAACTTCAAAGTGGCTGCTGCATGGAGGAGCGAAGTATGTGCTCCATCATGATGTCCAAAGGCAACACAGGCCACGTGACGATTGTGCATGCGTGTGGGGCTTCTCGTGGCCATTTGTTGCACTTGACTACTGCCGGACGTATTAGCTTCACAAGGAAATCATACGTATAAACATCTTATGGGAGCTGAACCCAGGCATGTCTTCCCACTTTGTGAGGAAGAAAAAGGCTCCCTATACCGGGGACGTCGGGGACAACACCGGTGGCATCATACTGCCATCACTCTCCTTCTTCTTCTTCTTCTTCTTCTTCTTCTTTTTGTTTATCAAGGTTTTGCAAGTGCATGCATGCACGGCCGCTGAAGTTGAACTTTGGTAATAGGGGAGTTTGTAGTCACGCTGAGGCCGACAACGAGCTTGAAAAGTGACAGTAGACTACAGAATGGCTACCTATGAAAAAGCTTCTCATAGCTATCTGATTACCTAACAAGAAGCGTTAAGGGAATGCGTGCTCTCGTATCGGTCGTACGTGATTAGACTACTTTGTCTCGGCTTCGATGCTTTCGTGCATGTACAAGTTTGATTCCTAACCCAACGCCACTGTAAGTGCAGAAGTGACATGAATGATGTCAGCCTACATCCCTCTGCCGGCATTCATGGATTCAACAGGTTTCGAGTCCTGAAACCACTGCTGCGTTTCTGCTTACATTTTGTATCCTCTACATGTTCGAATGATGCTTCCCACCCCACTTTAGTTCATTTTATAGGACACATGCTTCTTTCTGACATTGAGTAGGAGGGTACAGATAGGACATGGATGAGAAGTGTCCTCCATCTCCCATCGCCTTCCAATAGCACGGCACACCTGTGCAGTTAAGCCCTATGCCTTGGGGAACTAGTCTCATTGTCTTCTGAAAAAGCCTGAGATGTAGGAAAATGTTGACCGTGGACAAGACTACCGAAGCAATGAGATGACGTGCCTTTGAAACCTCCATTCATGGAAAATTGGTTTAATCTGTCGTCGAGATCAATGACTTGGGCGGAACTAGTCATTTGCGTGAGTTCTGTTCCTATCCTGCTAAATGAGTCAGGTGGGCCGGCATGAACAATGATTAGGGTTGCAGATGATGTCAACCACAGCAGAATCCAATTACTTCTCTGCAGCAATCTTTAGATGGACTCGGTCAACCATATGTGTAATCCACCGACTGTGATAATAAGGAGGATGCAGCCAAAGAAAACGATTTGTCGTATTGACATCCTCTGATATGTGTCGTTGGACGGCCATATGTGTGTGTACGTATTTGTCGCGGCATCTTTGCATGCAAGTCCGTCTCCTTACGTTTCGAGGATATCAAAGTTGGTGATACGTGACGCCCGGATGCTGACAGATACAGAAATCCTAATACGGTGACAAACTAGAATCATGCATGACATTGCGGGGAACTATTTAGACAACAGTATCGAAACTTTCTCCATTTTGATTACACCGACACTGTTTCGTAAAGGAGACGGAGTTCCTGCTGACATTTTTATGCGCTTTAGCGTTTTGAGCAGTGATTTTGTCACACCAGTCAGCAACAAAATGGCAAAGAACCAATCGCGATTAGGTGCGAGATTGACTCAGAAGCATTTCTACATGCATATTGATCGTCTTTATACGTGAAAAGAAGAGTTACTGATGCTGAATACCACCAGAGGGACCAGCAGTCATAAATGCGCAGACCATCTCAAGTCCACCAGCAAAGCATATCATCACCATCACAGTAAAGCACATGATATGTAAGGCAGAACATAAGATATATGTTCAAGCACCAAGACAGAGTCGTCTTTCAATGTGCACAAGGAAGAAGAATTCGCAGATCTAATCAATGCTAGCTGGAACTGTAATAAAACAAAGCTTGTCATTCATCGCTTATTAATCTGATATGTCAGAATATATGCATGCAAGCTGCACTAAATGTCTCAGATTCCACCAATTATCTGATGCAGATCAAGTGCAATCTCTCCAGTAGACAACGACTGCTGCAAACCTTCTGCTTCGTTTGTACAGTATTGTTAGGTGTAACCACCGGACTATTATTCTAGGTGTTGACTAAAATGAACTTTTAGATATGAGTTGAAAAAAGGCATATGATTTAGAAGCATGCAGAGATGCAACAAGCACAGGCGTCGCCTTCATCAGTAGAAAGTTACAGTGGCCTACACCGTCCTATGTATAGTTTTGGAAATCTAACACTTTGACGAATAAGGAAGAAAGTTGTGAGCAGCGGTTGTGTTGATCTTTATCTGCAACCACAACTCACAGTGGAGAGGAAACAGACGAGAGCTGAATCTGTCAGTGGTAAGGACACCATGTCGGCTACCTAAATCTTTTTACTAAGAAGATCTATTGTCAATGTTTTCTTAATGTTACATCGCGGATCTGTAGCTTACTTATCCAACCATCAGCTCCATGGATGACCAAAGGAAGGACAAAGTTGGGGATCATGACAGCCACAAAGAAGCTGGCTTTGTCAACCTTTCCCCATGCTTTCCCCGCTTCCGCCAGGCAGAATACTCGATCACTACGCCGTCAACCACAGGCCACCCATGTCCATAACCTCACCGTGATTCGAGGGCCAGGATCCTCCCACTGTGATACCTTGAATTTGGTACGCACTTGCAGATCACGCCTCTCTCTAGGTTGGCAGTGCGATCTTCCCTCTCAGACTGCGACAGGCCTCACAAAAGAAAGGTAAACACTACTGGTGCTGTGAGCTCCTGCCGCCATTAATCGCACGCGTTTGTGGTGTCTAAGATATGGGACGACATGATGTTTGTGGACCGTTGGATTTTTTATGCACCAACTGCTGCCCATTCGAGTACGTAGATCAATATAATCTCATGTTTACGAGTATACTATCGAGAGGGAGTGAGGGGCGTTCGCTTATGGCGGACATGGATACCAACCCTTCACTGCCTAAAGCACGCAATGGATAGTTAACTACGTCTGACGTGACTTCTCTAACGTACGCTCTCACTTTGTTTGGAAAGACTTGTTTGAGCTATTCTGTGATCTTTCCAAAGATGTAGAACAGAGCGCCATGGATGCAGATGGTATATATTATACTCTTCTGTACATGGTGATCGAGTTTGACTCCCACCACTAGATTGTGATTCGTGCACATGAAACAGCCTACACGTCCTCTGTCTCTGCCTGATATCGTGGACGATTAAGCAGTGAACATTCTTTGCATGTGAGTCACCGTAAGGAGATTAGCAAGGAAAAATGGAATTTAAATCGTCAGAAATTTCAACGGCTGTGCTTCTTCTTCAAGTCTCCTCTCTTTCTTGTTCTTGATCGAATGTTGAAGAATCGAGACACTGTTGAGACCTCTCTTGCTACAGCGTCCCCATCTCTATAGATACTGCCGTGTGGCTGCATCTATGTTTGCAGCTGGAGCTTGGAGCTGCCTCCGGCGATCACTTGCCGCAGCGTTCGTTCGGCGAGCTTGCAGCAAAGTGTTCCTCGCATCCAACAGCGTCCCGCGCGAGGCCTACCCAGCACCGCCATCGGAAGCGGTGACGTCTCCTGCCGGAGGGACCCGCCAGCCATGATCGCCGGTCACAGGGAGGGCTGGCGAGGCGTTTAATGAGGACGAAGTCCAGGCTACAGGCGATGGAGGCCCACCGCAGCACGGTCCGTCCAGGCTGTGGCTGACACAGCCCAAGTACAAGCTCGAGCGTGCCACCGTACGCGTGCACCACCACCCACATAGACGACTCCAATCTTGCTCCGTATCGAAAAAGAAATACCGGTCAGAGAAGAAGAAGGAGAAGAGAAGAAGGAGGAGGAGGAGGAGGAGAAATCTTAAAGAAACGAAGGAAAAGCTTCAACATCCTCTACGTACACTCCTCTCCTTCCCGACTCAGCTCTAACCTTTTGGGCTGTACTTTGTTCCACAGAAATAACAAGATCATTATTGTTATTACTATCACTGTTGTGACGCAGTCATAGAGCAGGCTGATGGGATCGTCGCGGCAGCCGTACGCACTTGCCTCTCTCTCCCTCCCGTCTGACACGATATATATGCCTTCGATTTCCCCAATAATGGACTCTTAACCAAGTAAAACCTGTGCAAAGTTGCATCGCAATATTATGTGGGATATATATATAGATAGATATATATCAGAAGAATAATACCTATCCCGTGACATGTAGATTACGTGATCATGTAAAGATCTATTGTATATCTCGACGGATCTTTGGCTTTGTGGAGACATGTGAAGGATGACAGTGACCTCCTTTTGAGAGTTGGATGCATGTGGTTTTCCGACTTTAAGAAACAAAGCTTTGGTGTTAATGGCAGGAAGGGTAAGGAAGAGGGAGGGAGGGAGGGAGGGAGGGAGGGAGGGGGTAGGATGAGCCGCAGCCCCACGATACGGATGCGCCCACGGAAGGGCGCAGAGCGAGCGCAGGGAGGGAGTCAGTTTGGGCGCCGGGTATACAATGGTTGGGTAACTGCGGAATTAACGTGTGCCGTTCCTTTTTGGTGAGACGAGAAGAAGAAGAAGAAGAAGAAGGAAAAAAAACTAAAGATATTTATTGCGTCAGTTTGGGCTGGATTGAATGCCGGTGTAAACGGGGTGGGAACAGGATAGGAAACTATTCGGGCAAAATAGGTAACAGTTGTCTCCCTGTCCTTTGTCAAGTAAATGGCCACTGATTGAGCCGTGTCAGATTGATGGCCCAAAAATTTATGGCTACCTTCTTGGCTTGCAGGTTGTCAGATTGATGGCCAACATGAACCATATACGATGGGGCATGTGGCTCACCCTGTTTGCACTAGCGAGCAGGCTTGGTCGGTCTAATTTGGGCCTGCAACTCGCCGGTTCGGTCTGGAGGAGCCTGCTTCTCCTCTTGGTGTTGATCTTGTCTATCTGATGCACGCAAGATCGCATGCAGCATGAAGAAGATGGATGCATAACACTGACTTCCCAAGTGGAGTCAGTCGGATCCAAGGGTTCCTCTCTCTCTCTCTCTCTCGTAAAATTTATCTGCATCTGTTTCCTGGAGAAGGAAGCTGTGTGGAAGAAGCATGGCATAGTTGGGCGAGGGTATTAAAGCAGCAGGGAAAGAGAAAGAAGGAAACGGCTAATTTAATCCCGAGAATTGACCTCTCCCTCAGTCCCCGCCAGCTCTATTAATACACCCATACTGGAAACGCAAGCAATGAGCCGACCCCAACACCCCCCCCCCTCCCATATCCCCTCTTCTTCCCCTCCCCACTCTCACGAAAGAGAGAAGAGCAGCACAGCAACCGAGATAGACAACAACCCTCGAACTCCTCCCTCCGTTTCCGTAACGACACAACTCTCTTCTCTTCTTCCTCACCTTTCTCCCTCCCACTCCACGAGAGACGGCCAGAAGTTGAGCTTGACAAAGCTACAAGCGTGAAGAATAAGAAGAAACCCCATCGGAGGCTTGGTAATTCCGGTGGCTGTCGCCCACGCCATGTGCAACACGAACGCCACAACCACCTCCGCCGCCTCCATGGCGTCCCCCGACGACAAGAACCCCTTGCTACCTCCGGGCCATATCTATCTCACGCTCCTACCACTCCCCAAAGCGTCTGGGCGTAGTGATAAAGCCGAGGATTTGAAGTCATTTGCATCTCAGCCACCACAACAGCCGTCCATCACCGGTTCCGCCTCCCCGAACCAGCGGTTGCTGCTTCGCTTGCCATCGCCGTCGGAGACGTTGAAGGAGGCCGGCTCCCTCTTCCGCCTCTCCTTCCCCATTGCGCTGACGGCGCTGCTCCTATACTCGCGCTCCGTCCTCTCCATGCTATTCCTTGGTTCCCTCGGTGACCTCCCCCTCGCCGCCGGCTCCCTCGCCATCGCCTTCGCCAACATCACCGGCTACTCCGTGCTTTCCGGGCTGTCCCTTGGCATGGAGCCCCTCTGCTCCCAGGCCTTCGGCGCTAACCAACCCCGCCTCCTCTCGCTAACCTTCTACCGCACCGTACTCTTCCTCCTCTGTTCCTCCCTGCCCATCGCTCTGCTCTGGCTTTACATGTCCAGGATCCTCCTCTTCCTCGGCCAGGACCCCGACATCACCGCCCTCGCCCAGACCTACCTCCTCTTCTCCCTCCCGGACCTCCTCTCCTTCTCCCTCATCCACCCCATCCGGATCTACCTCCGCTCCCAGGGCGTCACCCGGCCGCTCACCGCCGCCGCCGCCTTCGCCGCCGCCGTCCATCTCCCTGCCAACTACCTCCTAGTCATCCGCCTCCACCTTGGCGCGCCTGGCGTTGCTGCTGCTGCCGCCGCCTCCAACCTCGCTCTCCTCCTCTGCCTCCTTCCCCACGTGCCCCACGGGCCCACCGCAGAGTGCCTTGGCGGGTGGGGCCCACTCGCTCGCCTGGCCGCCCCCAGCTGCGCCTCCGTCTGCCTCGAGTGGTGGTGGTATGAGCTCATGATCCTCCTCTGCGGCCTCCTCCCGGACCCCAGACCCGCCGTCGCCTCCATGGGCGTCCTCATCCAGACAACCGCCCTCGTCTACGTCTTCCCCTCGTCGCTCGGCATCGGCGTCTCCACGCGCGTCGGCAACGAGCTGGGCGCCAACCGCCCGTCGCGAGCCCGGGTTTCGGCCGCCGTCTCCGTTCTCCTGGCCGCCGTCATGGGCCTCGCCGCCATGGTATTCGCCGCTGGCGTGAGGGAGCGCTGGGGACGGATGTTCACCGAGGACAGCGAGATCCTGCGGATGACTGCGGCGGCACTGCCAGTCGTCGGCCTGTGCGAGCTCGGCAACTGCCCGCAGACGGTGGGCTGCGGCGTGCTCCGCGGCACCGCGAGGCCAGCCCGCGCAGCCCACGTCAACCTGGGAGCGTTCTACCTCGTCGGGACGCCCGTCGCAGTCGGGCTTGGCTTCTGGCTCGGGTTGGGCTTCGTCGGTCTGTGGATGGGCCTCCTCGCGGCTCAAGTCTGCTGCGCGGGACTCATGCTGCACGCGGTGGGCACCACCGACTGGGAGGCGCAGGCCCGGCGGGCCCAGGTGCGCACGCCGCCGCCGCCGCCCGAGTCGGCGGCCGCGACCGAGGTAAAGGTGGAAGGGGAAGAAGAAGCCGCGAAGCTGATGGATAAGGAAGAGAAGGAGGGCACCAAAGGCGTGATCTGCTGCTACGAGCCACTGATTTCGATTAAGGTGTGTGATCTCGAAAGGTGATACCGATCGTGAATGGTAATATTAGTTGGTAATTGGAATGCAGGGTGTGGAGACAAACTGATGGATTCAAGCATCTAAAGCTCTAACTTCACAAATTGAAGAGAAGAACAGATCCCTTTTTTTTTTTCCTGGATTATTGATATCTTCTTTTTTAAAATATATCTCAACGAGAAGTTTTGTCATGATTTTATTCAATGGACTTTGTACTATTAAATTTGATTTGATTTGGTCTGGGGATATAGTGGGTGAGATATATGTATAATATCATGTTCTTAGCTTTCCTGTCATTATGAACACTGCAGCTTTTCGCATGATGAAAAGAGCGTGTAATAATCCTCGGTGTCCTCTTGTTACGTGTGGTGGCAAAGTGCAACAGCATTCATTACATGGCACTTTTGGATGACGTCACGGGATCCATGCATATCTCGTGAGTAGATTGAGCTGGTGAAATATAAGTTATTTCAAAGACGGTTGAGTTGGTGGTATGCCCTAAGTGACAGGTATTCTAGAAGGATGAAGGGGGGAGTGAGTGTACTAAAATGAAATTGTGTAATTTTTGTTCATCATCGAGAATTTAATTATCATGGTTTGATTCGATCCTGAATACGTAAGATTGTCAACACATTTTCTCGAAGTAGGTATGCATTGGGTTGAGTTCGATCATCATTTTCCCATCGATCAAGGAAATTCTTCTTCATCAGGTTCCTACACACAAGTTGAAATCACGAAAAAAATTTTCAACTTGACCCTTCAAAAGTTGAGTTAAAAGGAGGATGTAAAGGTGAAGAAAGTTTTGAATGTTTGAAGATGCCCTTGACATTATTCTGGGGGAGGGGGTGGCTTTTGTACTTATGAACGGAGATTGATCATATATGACTTGTTAATGGCTTTCGACTTTTTCGACGATCGGCTCATATGTTTCGTGCGAGTGTCAACCGACCTATACGGATCAGTGCCATACGGTGCCACTTCGAGTTTTCTGGAGTGGCTCTATATTATGTGACGTCTTGTATAATAGAAGGAGTAGATAGTGGATCGTCCTAATATGAGGTATTGTATTAAAATAACATATAATATCAATCGTGAGGCTTTTTATTGACGCTTTTATGACTATAGATTATTATCATAGGATGGGATGGTACTGAAATATGTCACATTAGAATTCGTTATCTACTGGAATAAAAATGTAGAGATAAAAAAAAAAAACGTCGTTTATGTTGGCAATTAAGGAGGGATTACGGGGGGATGGTCCAGGCAAAACAAGGGTGTCGTTGGAGGAGCACCATCGACTGTTTGCCACTGGAGTGTTGGAGAAGCAAAGGTTCAGTTGGCTGGGCCAATAGCAACTCAGGAACATGTACTCTTGTCTTCTCCACTTTGGTAGGTGAATGAATGCAAGTGGCAGCAATGATGATCCTCTCATTTGATCATAAATGTTGTTGATGCAGTGGTTAGGAGGAACTGGAAGCATGCATGCATGCATGCACAGGACTTTTACCAGATGTTACAGCAACCACTGTGAGCGTTTTGGTTGCATGCTGAGAAGGAGTGAGTGATGAACAACAACAACACCAACGACCACAGGGTAGGAGGGAACAGGAGGTCCCGTGTCTGGTGCCAGGAGACGGGTTGTACTGATGGGGAAGAAGAAGGGGGGGGGGGAGGGGGGCGAGGACATTGAATGGGGCACAAAGGTGTGGGTTGCTGCTTGTGTACCACCGGAGGGAAGAAGCTCTCACGTCTATTTATGGAAGGGAATGGCTGCTTTCGGCCTGGCAAGGGACAAGAACAGTGATGGGAGCAGTGATGACTGCCTTCGTGACCATCGATGCACCCCACCCATAGGTCCTCGTAAGTCAAATAATCCTCTTACTGATGATGGCCGACTGGGTTGAGGTATCGGAAATGGTGAAGATTCAACCTGAGATCTCTCACAAACACAAAAAAAAATAACTATGTCAGAAAATATACTTGACGAATAAAGAGTATTTACTTAGCTACATCGTGTTAGTGTTCTTGAGAACATATTGATATCATTTCATAGTTCGATAGATAGATGATAATTGAATTAAGATTATGATAAATATCGAGAATAGTTATATGTGTCATTCATGCTGGGAGAAAAGAAAATAAAACAAATTTTTTGTTAAAAATATCAGTAACTTGATCTTCACTTTTGTAATACTCTATCTTGATTACTTTGTTCTTTATTTGATATGCTAGGAAGTGATATGTTACGTGAATACGATTGCTTCTATCACGAACGATCGATTGGGTCTTTGAACAGTTTCGAAACTAGAATTTTATAAAAAAAAAATAATTTGGTAGACACGTCATGATCTAAAATCAATCCTTCTTAGAAGATCATGATAAATATTTTTTTTACTTTTGTGGTCGACGTTGTCACAATGAATTGATTCTTAGAAGATG
The DNA here is from genome assembly GCA_021527575.1 of Ensete glaucum. Classification (NCBI taxonomy): domain Eukaryota; kingdom Viridiplantae; phylum Streptophyta; class Magnoliopsida; order Zingiberales; family Musaceae; genus Ensete; species Ensete glaucum. Next base: position 47,505,609 of record CM038558.1, read on the forward strand.
ATGAAATTATTCCAGATCTAAGATCCTAAGAAGAAAATATAATGGGATGTGCTTTTTCCACTATCAAGATCACTTAGATGATTACTGTCAGTAAATCCAATCAAATTAAATAAAAAAAATTCTATCATAAAAAATCAAAATAATGAGTTCCATTTACATAACATATGATTCTCTTCGTTGCTTGCAGATGAACTTTTATTGGATTCTCCACATATCTAAACTGAATCTATATATAATATATCATATGGTTGCAATCAAGCACATAAGACTATAATCTGTCTATAAAAAGTATTCCCAACTTTCTTACTACTTAATCCCATCAAATATGGTCCTTCACGTTAGAAAGTCGAGTAGACACATCCAACTCGACATAGACCCAATCTCGAGAAGGAGCACTACATCGGTCCACCGCTCGAGGGCGTCAAGTCAATATTAGGAAACAGATCGATGACATACTCCTCACCCACTGATAGAGGACCTCAGGTTGACACTAGTAAACAGATCGACGACTAGCTCCTCGCCCAAGAAGTATGACAACATATGACTCTAAACCAACGTCCGCACGTATTAAACAATCTCGTATGAACTCTTATTCCCGTAGATAGTATAAAATGCAACCATGTAAATAGTAAAACGGGAGGACATTTGAACCCATACAATATACACTCCAATATTTCACTTCTCATTGCTAATTTGATTGTCGGAGGGGTTGAGTCGAGGCACCCACACCCCTCGACTGTGACCTTGGCGTAGGAGTTGACGACCGGAGAACCAACTGAGGAGTGAAAGGATGCACTTGCAAAGAGAGAAGCTTTGCTCACAGAGGCTAACTAAATAAGGTTCCTCAACCAAATATAAGCAATTCTCTTTGAAACGTCATAACGGACTTCGAGTGGCTGCAGCACGAGGACGAAGGATCAAAAGTCGACGTTAGCACGAGGCAACCACCCGGGTTCTCAAGGAGCTAGCACATCCCTTAGGTGCCAACGAAGAATCCCCAAACGTGTATGTGTACGCAACAGTTCCAAGCCAAGATATACCTCAACCTCGATATGTAAGATGTACAACACTACTATTAGTATAATTGAGTTTCTTTTATCTATTTTGAACTTGGTAACAATCTCCCTACTATAATTTTCTAAAAGAATATTTTTTTATATTGGTGCTATTTTAATTCCAACATAATAATATTTCATCAAACTCAAGTCAGTCATATTAATTTATAAAAGTTGAGTCAGTCATATTAGTTTTTTTTTTCATAAAAGATTGAAACTCATGAATCATATCAGTATCATTATTAGTATAAATAACATCATTCACATATAAGAAAACAATTAATATTCTCTCTACCTTTCCTTATAAGCAAATAAAATATGTTGATTGTTACATTTTTCAGATTATGTGTCTCAAAATATGTATCAATATGATTATACCAAGCTCTAGGTACTTCCTTTAAATTATATAATATCTTTTTTAATCTATATATTTTTATTTTTAAATATTTTAATCATAAATTCAAGAAGTTGATTAACATAAACTTCTTCTTGTAACTCATCATGTAAAAAAAATTATTTAATATCTAATTGATAAGCTGACTAATTATTTTGAGCTGTAAGAGAAAGTACTAACTTCATTATTTCTTGTCTAGCTTATAATCAATCCATTTCTTCTTTTTATAGCCATTTTACAAACTAGCATGGTTTTGTATTTTTCAACAGTACCATCTTGTCTCAATTTTATTCAATAGATCTGCTTGATACTTTTGCTTTGGGGGTAAATCAACAAACTCCTAGGTTTGATTCTTTTCAATAGAATTAATATCCTATTGCATCACTTTTCATCAAGTGATGCCTCCTCATAAGTGATTGGATCATCATATGCAAATAGGGCAAAGTTAATTGGGATATTATTAGTTACTTCGTCAGTATATGCAAAATTATAGAGATTAATGGTATAATCTTTCATCCATCCTGCGGTGTCTTTTAATTCTTTTAGAAGTTATGAGAGCTGATATAGATGAAGATATTGAAAGATCTTTCTAAAGTTGATGGACTTGGAGAATTTCTAGTTGGGGAAGGAAATCCTACTGATGTACTGGTCACCTCATCCATTTGTTCATCTACATCTTCATTACTTACATTTGTCATATCAATTGGAATAAATTTATCTACATCCATAGTCTATTTAAAAGCTTTTTCTTCAACAAACATAACATCTATGCTAATTATGATTTTCTCAATATTGTGATTATGAAGTTTGTAAGTCTTTGAATTCTCACTGTAGCTTAAAAATATGCAAGTTTCTGTCTTATCATCCAATTTTACTTTTTTTTTCTCATTTGGAGTAGCCAAAAACTCTTAAGACAACTCACACTCTTAAGATAACTTACGCCAGCCTTATAATCACTCCATGCGTCCTTGTATCATATTTATATTTTTTTAAGGATATAGATTTAATATATATATATATATATATATATATATATATATATACTAAGGGATATAAATTTAATATATATATATATATATATATCCCAAGATGCAAGGGCAATCCAAAAATCCTTATACATTCAAGATACTTCTAACCTTATTGTTTATTGTTTTGTTCTTCTTTTTTTAATATTATTTGGCTGAAATTATTGTTAACTCCTTGTACTATGCCTCAAAATCAAAGTCATTCCATGTAGTTTAAAACTCGTATAAGTGACCCCCTATACTATGATTTTGCATCAAAGTGATATCCTCTGTTAGAAATAAGGTTACGTCATTAGGTAAAATAATGGTCAAAATTCTTGTTGACCCCATGTACTATGCCTCAAAATCAAAGTAACCCCTCCTACTTTAAAACTCATATAAATGACTCTCCGTACTACGATTTTACATCAAAATAGCCTCCTATGTTAGAAATAAAGATACATGAGATGAATTACTATTGATATACATTCCACTTAATATTGTTGTTGGATTACTAATAGTTGGGTATATAAGATATTTGTATGACATATTTAATTGGTAATGTTTTTGACTTTATGATAGTTAAATCAATTAATTATATCTTATTGTTCTTTGCAAGTTGATTATAAATAGGAGATATTCGAGTTTTAAGGAATGTGGTGTCTAAATTTAGTCACACTTAAAAGAAGTAAATAATCGTAACAATCATACACGTTAATATTTTTAAGAGATCAATTTTTAATTATTTAAAATAATTAAGTATATAACAAATAAAAATTATCATAAATCAATAGTACGAGGTTTATTTAATATCTTCAGAATAGTATGGGGGCACTTTGATACGAAATCGTAGTTATGAGGGTCACTTATATGAGTTTTAAAATACGAAGGGTGATCTTGATTTTGAAGCATAGCACGGAAGGATCAACAATAATTTGGACCATATCATTTTATCATAGAGTATATACTTTGGTCAATTTCCTTGTAATGCCATAAATTTTATAAAGTTTATTAAAAATTATGGAAATAAATTCACTACCCTGTCATCTCTTAAAATCTTAATATAATAATCAACTTTTTCAACAAAATATTTAAAAATATTAAAAAATTTATATTTTTTTCTCGAGAAAAGTATATCCATGTTTTTCTACTGAAAACATCAATAAAAATAAGAAATATTTTTCAATAATTTTTTGGCCGCTAAATATCTGAATGAATAACTTTTCAATTATTTTTTGGCTCTTCCGTAACTGTTTTTAAGAAAAAAAATAATGATATTACTATTTCAACAATTCTTCTCTCTTCGTGGATTTTCTCTCTCTATTATCTATCTCTCTAGTAGTAAGTGGTATTTATCTCTCTAAATTGTATTATTTCTCTCTTTAAATAGTCATATTTCTCTCTCTACAGTGCTAGTTTTCTCTCTAACAACTCGATTTTTATCTAACAGGTATCATGTCATCAGAAAAAAAAAGTGAAATAAATCAAAACATAGGAGAGAAGAAAAAGAAACAATATATAGATCATATGAGGATGATGTACCGATGACGACTGTCACATCTACATAGTGGATTCTAATTTGTGTCGTGCCATTCGTTGTACAGTTGTTTCTTCTCCTTCTACCCTTATTGAACACACACAAGATGTGAGAGAAAGAAGAGAGAGAGAGAGAGAGAGAGAGAGAGAGAGAGGAGCTTCTACTTGAAACGAATGGAACCCATTTGAACACATAGGTCTTTTGGATGACAATGACATGGCATCTGCAAGGAGTGGGTCCCCGAGGCCGAGGGTTTTGGACAATCCAATTCATTGAGCCTACCCCAATCAATGGCGTGTGATCAGAAAAGAAAACATCTTTATTTTTTTTTACAACACAAAACATAAATTTGATAAATTATTGTCCCTTACTCTCTCGATTCAATGGATTTTGATAAGTTATTAATTATTGAAATTAATTATATGTTGAAGGGTTTTACTAACCGTAATTTTTTTTGAGAAAACATATGTCATCGTATTCTTGAAGCTTAAGTTTATTGATGCGGTATGATCTAAATAAATTAAAATTAAAAGTATTATTAATTTTTTCATATTCTTTTCAAATTCAAAGTAATCTCATTCTTTATATATATATATATAATTCATACCGTTAAATATAGGATCGATAACATAATTACCTAGAAATATATTTTGTGTAATGGCCCATCTTATCTGATTAGAAAAGGACCCCACGATCCTGATTAGATGTTACCAAATCTCAAATTTATCAATGAAAAATAGATATACTTTTATTGGTTTTTTACAATTAATTTCTTTCATGTAATAAATACTAATTCGTCGGAGCTCGTCGATTAAGTACTATAAGATCTTATGCATTGAAACTCATTATTTATATTTTTAACACTCTCGATTGCTATTTGTAAGCATTAGATGACTCAACTCAACACATTAATAATAGATACACATATTTTTGTATTGCTTAATAACGTATAAATACATTAGATATTTGACTCCCATCTTAAGTTTTAGGAATTTATAATCAATCACCCAAATAAAAGCCCCGACAGTATCAGAGCATGTTGGTGAATCACGAGGCAAGTGGTTCCCTTGCAACAAGCGACACACCTAAACCTTAACCTAAATCTTGATGATGGCATAATTATAAGACCCCACCAGCACTGTCAGATGACAAGAGTTGGCCTGCACAGATGAAGAGGTTGTCAGTGCCGAGTCACATGCCACACCCATGGAGCTCAGCTACCTCACCTGTTCCTGCCCACTGTGGTCCTTGTCATCTTTGACGCAGGAAGAAGAAGAAGAAGAAGAAGAAGAAGAAGAAACACCATTACACAACATAACAAGAAGGAATCCTCATACGGAGCATAACCATTTGTACCAGTGGACTGAGGTAAGGTGTATTTGGTCCTGACAATTAGACTGAGGTAGATGACACCGTATTCTGCGCTTTTTTAGAAGCTTATTTAACTTAGTTTTCTTCGTTAATTACTTAACACATGATCAGTGTGTACCAAATAATCATCGCCTCTATTTTTAGTTTGATTACTTTGGTCGGTCATTCTCTGAGTTGGGGGTTTGTCTCAGCTTTTTATATTCTAAAGGGATCAAAAGGGCTTCAAATAGAGGTTAGCATGGATGACTTTCTTATGGGTCTTACAAACCATATTGACATATTAAAATTTTTATAGGTCTAATAATATCTTACGAGTGATTTCAAGATATAATAGTGGTCCAACAATTTTATTGATGTATGATGATTTTACTATCCGTCTATTATCGAATAATATAAATAGTAATTCTTGCCATCTTTCACAATCTTAACCCAGTACTCATTTATTATACTATAAAAGATATCGATAGTTTGGTAATTAATTTTGGATGACTATGCATATGGGAAAAGGATGTTGGGCATCCTTAATCTTTGTCTTGACCTTATGTGATGTTAATATGATGAATGATGTTTAACTGATTTTATAATTTCTATAAAAGATATCCAACTTTAGTCATGAGAACGTATTTATTTTGATAATATAGTTTTTATGAAGTTTTAGACTGAATCCTTTATATATCAACCTCATACCAATTGCAAAGTGATTGTTAATTTCTTCGAATCAATCAATTTATTATATAACTTTATGCTGTAGTCGAGATATCATCGTGGCTTGATTCATGTGTGCAAGGTCGCCCATGTGGCTTCTCGAGTGAAGAAGGTTGGCGTCAAGTCGGATCGGGACACTATTCGCTGAATAGACTCGAGGTAGAGCTAGAAGTTGGTCTTTTCTCCTCTCGTATTGGTTCCTTCACATGGGCTGAAGTTGGAAGAGAGGAGGGGGAGGGGGTGACTTCTCGACTCGACCCCTCTGATGTTTAAATGAGTATCTGATAGAGTTGAGAAAGTTTTGAGTATTTGAAATTCGACCACTAGTGCTAGCTATACTTGTGGTCGAGGGTCAATCATACGCGACCTATTAATGGTCGTTGATGTCTTGGACGATCGAGTCGTGGATTTCGCACGACATGGGCAGCAGGACAATCACATGTAGTTCGACATTGCTCCATGCGTTCTCGGGCGATCTCACACCATGCAGCATCGTCCTATACGGTCTTGAATAATATGGACATGATTTATGATGATCTTATATGAATCAGAGATGTCATATGAGAAGAACATATACGTATCGCATAGCATAGGCTCCGAGCCCTTAAGTCGGCACCAACGTGACTGTTAACTTATTTGTCGTAGGAGTGATATATTATATATCGTATCAGAATTCAATAACAAAAAAAAAAAAACGTGATAGCACATCCCAAGAAAAATAGAAGAAAAAGGGTAGGGAAAGAAAACAAAATCACGCTCCCACCCCGGAGACGTAGGGTGGCGTACATGAGTGCCATGTTGGCGTTGACAAAGAAGCCACGGGAGAGGACAGCATCATCCCTCGAACCATTATGCATCTCACATGCACCTTAATGCACTTGCCTGTTTGTTGTCTTTGTACGGGTGGCTCTGCACGGTGCTTTTAATTGGTCGAGTTTTCTCCCCTACTTTGAACTGGTCACAAATACTGCAACAAAAGAGATCGGAACAGCACAAAGTATGGTGTCATGGTGTATGTTTTTTCTTTAGCTCAAATCGGTAAAAACCATGTCTCCCCCCACACACGGTGTGTGCTCTCCCTGCCCCTATCATGTCCTCGTCTCATCGAGCTCATGTACTGAGAGCTCCATGGTGGCTACTTCCTCCCAGGTTGACACGGGGGGCCACGCCACAGCCAATGCATGCATGGTTTTTTTGGTTGCATGTTTCGAGAGCAAAGTACCAAATGCTGGTCATGTCTCAACGTGACTAAAGCCAAACACCAAGTTTTGCTACTCTTACTTAAACCTGTACTACATGTGAGGACAGAGCATCGAGGAGTCACAGATTTGTGTCTTGTTGCTGTAAGTTTAAATGTAGATGAGGACTGTGGTGGAGTCCTTGGAAAGGGTCCAAGTGACATTTATTTTACCTGGTCTCGGCCCACCGCAAGCCAGGTAAGTCTTAATTTTTTATTTTATTCCCTACAGCCGGTTCTTCGTGATCTATTTTATTAACTGGAGGAGAAAACCTGCGCCATTATTAACACTTGACTGATGTGACAAGCTCGAAAAGTAGGCATTCGAGTTGCTTGCTGGAATGCCAGCACGAGGGTGGTGAGAGATGTTCTCCAACGGGGGAAGTCCCAACTCGGCTCGGAAAGGAAAAGAGACCAACAAACGCATGCCAAATCGGGTAGCGACATGGCGCCGCTGCACGACGCCCGCCCAGAACAGGAGAGGGACCGGCGAGCCGAAAGTGAACCAGTACAGCATCGAACTGTGATGCTCGAGAGAGATCCGAAGGTGACCTCCATGTTTGGCGTGTGAGTTAAGGAAGCAACGACAAGAAAAGACGGTTCTGAAGGCTTGTCTGGCGTTGCATTGTGCGTCAGTTCCAACCCGAAGGTAGTGGTGGTGGTGGTGGTGGTGGTGGCGGCTTTGGACCAGACCACTCACTGCCAGTGGATGCTTCGGTGGTTTTCCTCTCTCGTGATATGCCACCGTATCTTTGATACGGGCCCTTGTTTGCAATGGGCTGGTCCAAAACAAAAATTATAACGACAATGGTAGTATATATAAATCGAGGCCCAGTTATGTTGACTCCAAAGATGGGAGAGGAGAGGCTAAATAAACCCCTTTTACAGGATGAGGTGGAGAGGCACTAAGAGGTAGCTAGCTAATCAAACCTACTTTTGCAACTTTAGATAGCTGGAGGTCCAATTATATCCCTTTGGGACATACTGATGGTCCATGGTGTACTCGGTAAACTTGGTTCACAAGCCACAGGAGGAGGAGGAGGAGGAGGAGGACAGGACCACCGATGTTATATGGCGATAAGTTGGGAGTTGCCCTCCACAAATTAAGGCCGCTTTCTCCCATTGGGTTTCAGGTCATTTGGCTGGCTGTGCGCGGCATGTGTAGGGGTGTGTAAAGCTTCGGCAAGCGACAACGGCACAAAGCGACGGGAATCTGGTCGAGCGAGTTCCTCCAGGGGGCCGCCGATCGGAGGAGGTCGCTCCTCAGGGCGAGCAATGTCAGCCGACGCATCAACCACGCGCCCGCTCGTCGGTCACTGTTCTCCCACATGGTCGAGGCACACAAGAGACACGGAATCACGTCGAGGGCGTCGGGCGATGCCGCAGATGGCGCCGCTAAATCGTAGGGGAAGGCGCAGCAGGTGAGGTGCCTCTCCGTCCTTGCGAGCGACTCCTAAAGTTTTTGGCGCATGTGTTGGCCGTGTCACTGCTTGCTGTCACCACAGCGACAATCTAACATACACCTCTGGTCCCCAAGTTCGATAGGTTGGCATGGGTACAAACGGGCCGTGCAGTGGCTTCAGTTAGGCCAACAAATCATCCGCAGATATTTTTTTTTTTCTTTTGTTGGGTCCGCATAATTAAATTATTCAGTCCGCCCTCCCAAACAACACCAGATATCTCTACAGGTGATGAGGCTTTATATCTAATTGGGCCCCTCGTATCCTTACTTATACATGGCCCGGCCCATGTCATTTAGGTTAAGCGCCTAAACCACCAGCTTACGCCTCGTTTGTTGATCGGGGATGTATGTTCAAAGAAAAGTCAGCAATATATATATATATATATATATATATATATATATATATATATATATATATATATATATATATATATATATGTTCTACATCGAATAAATAGTCTGACATTAAAAAAAAAAGTCTCAAAGCTGTCGACTATATTATCTTGTTGATCAGCCACATTGGATCATGATGCTTAAATATGTGCCTTGCAGCTACGAAGCTCACTAGTAAAATTAGGTATAATATACCAAGCGATCCGTCAATTGCTACAGAGACTACCATTGTTTTGAACTGACATGGAGAGAATTCTAGTGAGATGAAGGATGAATTATGTCGAGAATGCATATAAACTCGATTATTTCCTTTAAGATGGATGTTTACCGTACGAGCTGAGGTCGGCATGCGTGTCTTTGTATCTTTGGAGCAGGTATGCTGAACAAGTCACTGGAGGGAACCTGATTCAGGAAGCAAATCAGTAACAATATGTCAGCCATGGGATTTAAAGGTAATAAGGTTCATAAGGATGCTTTCTCTAAGGTCAAAGAACGAGAACAAGGAACATGACATGGGAGTTGCCGAAGCTGTTTTAAACTCTCCATGGTGATTTAGATCCACAAAATAAAATCTTGATCTGTTACGGCAGTCAAGTCGAATGATACTCTAATTCATGTAATACTAGCATAGAACTTACTTTGGAGGATTTGTGTCGGACTTGCAAGTTGGCAAACACTCGACTAGACACTCATGGCTTGGCTCCACAAAGTAAGCAATCTGATCAAATATATACAGACAATTTAGCAGTGTCCAAATTCACTGCAAGTTGAGAATTTAATCCTGGATTCAAAGTCCAAGATCCTGATCAAATCTGTTAGAGCCAAAATGATAAATTCAACATGACCTAAGAATGGCACTTGTCGTCAATGATAAACCCGTATTACTACCACCTAAGAATGTGACGGTTCTTGCCATGTTTTGGTTGGATCTACATAAAGTTGGGAGTAAGTTCATGTAAACTCGAGACAAATGAATGAATGAATAGGTGCGACAAGAGTGTCAAGTTACTCGAAAAAATATAGATATCAAAACTGAGATCAAAGTTTGCATTGGTCGAACTTGATACAACTTGTGCATAACGAAAGAAGATATTATTATGTTAAATGTGTGATAGCAGCCGATTAAGTATAGGTTAACGGGGAACAACTTGATGCACTAAATATCTTGATTTGCGTAGACATATTTTTTTGACACATCACATTGTCCTATATCATGCATTTGGGATGAAACCACAGGCTAACAATTTTATATCTTAGCTAAGGCAATTTGAGAACATGCCAGATGAAGGTAGATTATCTAGCATTGAAGATAAGAAGTTGCAACCATACAGCTGATGTTCATACGTTGATATGCAAGAACAATACAACTTACAGAATAGCGCTCTCTTCCGTCCAGAACTACTCTGTGCAACGTGGACCTACATCCAAGCAAAAGAATTAATGTTGCTTTCAATGGAGAGACTGGTTCTGAACTAGTCAAGACATGAATGCACAATTTCCTTGATATGACATGGATAAAAAGTAAAATTAACTTTGGTTTTGCAACAAATATTTCAGTCTCCTTTCCCAATCCACAATACAGATCTACAAGGCCTCTATAGAAGGAAGACAACAACAAGAAGAAAGACAAACAATATAATAGAAGAAGCAGTAACAACAATTGCAATACTATTGAGCAAGGTTCGACGTTTCGAATCATATCGCCCGGTACGGGCGGTATGTACCGGTCCACCTGTTGATCGGTACGTGGACCTCCGGCTGATCGGTACGTGGACGATCCGCCACTGGGTGGTACCGCCGATGGGGCTGTTTCCACCCTATTACCATCTGAAATTCGGTCAGTAACGATTGGTCGATTTCGACCGTCATCGACCGCTGTCGGGTGGTAATGGTCAATTTCGATCGTCACTGGCTGCTGTCGGGTGATAATGGTCGATTTCGATCGTCACCAGCCGCTGTCGGGCGGTAACAATCGATTTTGATTATCGATGGCCGATCTCGACCATCGATAGCCGATTTCGGGCTGTATCAGCCGATGGAGAAAGAAGAAGAGGGAGAAAAGGGAGAACCTGGATGTCCAACGTTGCTCTCCTAATCCCGATAAAAGTTGCCTGTGGGCTTTCTCGACGCTTTGCAAAGAGAATCTTCGATCACGAGGAGAAGAAAACGACGCGACACACGGGCTTCTTGCTGAGGCTTCGAGGGAGATTCCTTCTCCCAGCACGGGCTTCTCGGGGAGAAGACGTTTCTTCTCCCTGCACAAAGAGAAGAAACGTCTCCCTATGTGGGGAGAAGGAACGAGGCGATGTCGCCCTTTTCCTTATATATATATATATATGTATATGTATTGAGCGGTATGCTTGGGTGTACCATTCGGTATTGACGTATTATATCGTACCGAGCTGAGCTTGGTATGCTGGTACAGTACAGTTCGGCAGACCTTGCTATTGAGGTCCTAAACAAAGGAAAAGTGAGGTAGAAATGAGGGTATTTGTTTTACAAGCAACATATAACATTAGTTAACACTTCAATTCACAAGGCCCAAGGAAAAGAACAATTTCTGTTGCAAACAATCTAGATAACCAGTTTTAAATTAGTTACCAACCACATTGTGTAAATGCAATTGATTCCATACCGGTATTATGCTTCTTAATAGGATATAGGAATACCTGAAAACGCAATTACTCCAACGTTCCAGCATGTCACCAAGATTAACTATGAAGCCCCTGAAGAAAGCACAAACAATGTTGGAATTATGTCTCTCTTTCCACTAATCAGACTGTGATGTGAAAGACAAACAGAACATTCACTACAACCTTACAGTATATATGGTTTGAAAACAAACAAGTTCAGTTGCGTGAATTAACATATAACTCAAACTAACTAGATACGGTGATAAACACTAAACATATATTAAAACGAAACCACGTGTAATGAGTTGCCATAAGAAAACCTATCCTTTAGGTATAGCATCTCTATCCTTGCATATTAAAAGGCGACTGATGAAAACTAACCCCTTCACTGGTGCCACATATTCCCATACTTGAGGTTTAGCATCTCTATCCTTGCATATCTGCATCACAGTTGAAAAAAGAATATCCACTTCAATGATGGTAAACTGAGATTAGACAAGAGGGTTGATCAATCTATAGTGTTAAGCCTTGGACTAACTTGTAGTCCTGCTACATCATCCGTTGCCAGCAGAGTGATCAAACCATAATCAGAATGTGCTCCAGCTCCAAATACACCTTTTTCAGGATTTGAAATTTTATCTGATAATTATAAAAGATATTCATCATGGTATGCATGCATCACGATAGACTTCATAATAATAAGACTCCTAGGCATGACCTGTAAATTGGTTTGCACCTTCATAGTGTAGGAGTCGCAATGTTGCAATAGCCTCTCCGAGCATTGCTGGCTTATCAAAGAAGCCAGCGTCTAAGTCAAGTGCAAGTGCTATAATTCTAGCAATCGCTTTGGCAACTCTCCTAAAAATGAAGGAATAGGTCAAGATAACAAGGATAGCATGTTTATTTGCACAACTAAAAGCACAATGTTCAAATTTAAAAGTACCATTTTCAGTAAATTTTTTAGATTATACTATACATGTGTACCAATTTCAAGAAGAAAAAACTCTTGAACAGCAATTGCACTTCTAGCAAGTTGCTATTTCAGTGTTTTTACAAGAAGGTAAGAGAGCAAATAAGCAATACTGTAGTCAGATCTAGGTGATGGACCACCATGCACATGTAAAACCAACGGCATCAACCTCATGCACATATTCTCATGTTGAAAATAATGATTTAAAATCACATGAGATCTCATCCATACCAGTCAGTATACAATGCACCAAACATGGATCAGTATGCGGTCTGCACAACCAATCAGTAGCCAATGAACCTGCTTGTTCTGAGTTTTCTTATCCTTTTCCTCAAACTTAAAGAGTTAATTCGACCGCAGCTGTGTCAAGCCAGTTCAAGTCATATCGAACTGGCTCAAACATTGAACTGGCCCAGGTTCAACTCAATCTAATAGCCTACGCATAAAATGCAATTCGAGCAGCAACCAACTACAAAGGCAAAGAAAGGAGAGGAAGAAGTAGGTAGCAGGTATGTTGTGCATACTTCTGTAGCACTCCTAACTTTAGTCCTAACTTGATGGACATGCTACTATTAATACTTAAGCATTCTAGACTAATCAACTCATGGCAAACGGTATCAAAGCCGATCTAGTATTGGACATGTTGAGAGGCTCGAGTAAGAAAGATTACTGCTGGACAAGGTTAGACAACATGCCACACATTAAAGCAAGTGTTAGGCTAGGTTTCACATACACCATGTAAGAGTTTGATTCTCAGCTAAGTTGATTCTTGATGAGAACATCAGCCCCATAAGTAGGGAGGGAAAATTGTAACACCTCCAAGTCTATTCTCTCAAAAGTGGATAATGATCTGAATTAAATTATAAGGGCTTCATGGACGTACTATCATAATTTGGACTCAAACATTTTAATTAGTAGTTTAGCTCAATATACCAGTACCACATAGGACCAACCTGATGCATGGGATACACACTAGTATTCACTCAAGACATATAAATGAAATGCATAGCATAATATAAAATCACTAGTTTTGTCATGTTCTTAGAGTGTTGCATTGAAGAATGGTTTATTGGATGAAACATGATAATCGACTAAAGGCTGTGATGATTTATTACCGTCCCTAGAAAACAGTATCTGTTGCCTGTACATACAGCAAAAAGCTCTTGCATGCATATTCTTGAATTCTAAGATATTACGAATGAAATACTGAGGCTCTTCGTTTATAGAAAACATATTTAAAAGGTCATAATAAAAAGCATAGAAGCATGATATTGTGATCATGTGGGATTGAAGAGAAGTACTTAGTACTTACAATGCCTCCTTATGATATCGCTCCATGGTTTCCCTCCATCCAGGTAAAATATCTTCAGAAAGAAAACAGAAAATCAGATTGAAAATTTCAGATTCAATATAACTGGTGAATGCAACTCTCACTATTCAAAATTGATTCTGTCAATAAAAATAACTTCAAAAGAGTAAATTGCCAAGTGACTAAGTTGCTTCTATGTAGAACAAGAAAAGATTACAGACGGCATAAAGAAAACTGAGCATGTTAATGCACCATGTATTTGGCTTCTCTACGGATACTTGAATAGCCAAAGGAACTTAGACAAGATCTGACCTTATGATTGATAAAGCATTTGTCAAGCCCTGTGAACTCTCTTGACTTCTATTTTCATTTGTCATACCAAGCAATAAAGTTATAAAGATTCAAAGATAGTATCAGCAAAAATTTTGAAACAAATACACAAGAGTTATTATAGACTTTATAAAAAAATTAGAAGATGACAGTGTCAAAATGTAATGTCTAACTTTTTCTTCAATCTCTACTTCCATGATCTGATCAAATTCTAGGGGATAGGAAGCAGACCAGCAATTTACCTGCAGATGGCCACAGATTTGGTCCATAAAATGGTTTTTCTGCTTGTGGATCATCTTCATGTACTTCAACACCAATATAATATCCCTCCTTATAATCACCTAGAAAACAATAAGCACAGATTTTTTTAAAAGACATGCTAATTAAAAATGAAGCAGATTAAGAAGAAGCATTTATTAAAATTCCGATTTCAACTGCAGAGACGTATGTAGATTGTGAAGACAGTTACGGATTTATTGCACTAGACTGTACAACCCAAATTAAACTGATTGATTAGTTGGTTAAACTTAAATTTTCCACCCCAGAGTCTATATTCTATTTTATATGATTAATTGAATTACAAAGAGGCTAGCCAAAAAAGAGTTTACAAGTTTTCACTATTATGCTGAAGGTTTACGACAACAGCAAAGCTGCAGTGCCGAACTACTATGTTGCAAGTCTGAATAACCAAAATTTTTGAAGTACACGGTCCACAGCAATACATTTTGGTAGATGTCAGGTGACCTTAAAATTTTGATAGGTTCATGGTTGAGCCGACACCAGACAATTTTCACAAAGTCTCACTATTCACAGTTTTAATGTTAACGATGCAACCTTAAAACCCAGAAATATCTTGATTTAGATTACTCTAAAGGAAAAACTACAACAAAACTTTATGGTCAGGACCATGACAGGGATTGATCCATGACCAATGCAACAAGTGGCTACAAAAGTGCTTCGATGAACTTAATGAACATAGAGCCAATATTTAGTTCAATTAATTAGCTTCCTAACATGCTTTCAAAAATAAAAATGGAATAGATCTGCTTTTATCTAAAATAAGGTAAAGGAAGAAAAAGCCATGAGTCAGTATACTTTCTATACAATGATTTGTTAAATAGTACTGAAACTCATACATCATAACAAAGTTCGCCGTACCACAATGTGTTGCTTCGTATGGGTGAAATGTACCGATCCAATAGGGGACTAGTATGGGTGGTACATTGGCATGCCCCCATGTACCGTTTGTCGGTATACTCCATATTGCTCAATATAGCTCGGTATATACCGTACCAACAATTGGCTGGTACACTGGTATTGATCGGTAAAGCGAACCATATATCATATTTATGTGCACTTACAAGAAAACATTTGTGGTGTACATAAAAAGATGAATATCGGATTAGGAAACTTCTAGGTTAATCTAGAACTAATTCGAACTTTCTCAAAGTGCATGTTAGCAAATCATATTAAAGATATATAGCATTAGGCAGACAAATAATAAATATGTTATATAATTTTAGAATCTAGAAAGAAGAATAAAAACATTTATAAGAGAGAAGAGATATGTTAACTTCGTATCATCTTTGATGAGGGGAAGAACAATAGATGATTCCCTAGACGTCAGAAAACTAGTATGAAGTTTCTCCAGCATGATCAAGGCACAATAATAGAGAACATCTAAGACATTACCCTTAACAGTACTAAATGGCCAGGAAGTATCCAAATAATAAAATTTGAATAGTTTGGTGAGAAGTGTTTGTTTCTTAGAAAATGAAAGATAATCCATTGTATTAAATTAGCTAGCATAAGAGTCTCCAAAAACAAGATGGATCTTCGCCTATTAACCATTTGACTGAATCCACAGCCAGGTAACATTTAAGATGTTTTGGTACTCTAATTGCACAAGTTATAATCAAGCCTTGTCTCTGATTAATGTATGTGATATCGATGCATGTGATTTGATATAAAAGCACACATGTACAATTAGTTAATTTTATTGTTGTTATTTACTAATCTCATTTCAACATACACACACAATAATAACTTTGTCCAGTTCAAATAAGCAGTTTGATTCTAAAACATGTTGTTTTTCAACAATCGAATATCTTTTTGAAACCATTTTCAAACATTAGTATAATGAACATCATTTTCTTACAACTTCCAAGAACAATTCTCATTCTAGACAATGAAATATAGCACTTTGCAATATCTCAATTATTACTGAAAAGCATACTCATACATAACTTGCAATCCAAATTATAGCTAAAGATCATCTTTAATCCAAACAGTCAAAAATACCAAACATGCTATCAAATGCCAACCTTTAAAAATACATCCAAAAGCAACCGAAAAATTAGGCTATCAAAATTTTGATTCAAAAGTTTAGCAGATATTAACTCTAAGATATTAAACAAGCTAAGATAAAAAGAACAGTGGCAATAGAACATGTTTAAGAATGAGAGAAAAAAGAGAAAAGAACTGAACACTGACCATTTATCTGATGATCTGGGTCCAGAGTCTCATCTAGAATAGGTGTATAACCTCGATGTTTCTCATTTCTGAGCAGCTTCATTTTATCATCTATAGGTAGATCAAAACATTTCTTGCTTTGGGCAAAAACTTCATCCATAAACTCTTGGCTAATTCCATGATCGATGACATAAAAAAACCCAGAATCTAGGCATGCCTGACAACCAATTAACAAAGGAGGGTAGAATTAGAAAACTAGCCTTTGAGCATCAGAAGGAAAGGAGAAAGGAAAAAGAGGAGAGTACATAGAGTTGTATAACATTTATCATGCAAAAATAATAATAATAATAATCATAGATGAATTTACAGTTGGAGTTCATTGCCAGTATCTTCCTATGTATCATAAAGCTAATGATGTCATGAAAACAATAATTTGCCACAAATATTATGAATCAATAAAATGAATAAATAATATTTTTTTATTTTAAAAAGGAAAACCAAACTCATGTAATCTTTGACCACAAGTAAGGTATGAGATTCCCTCAAGTAAGTTTAATCCCACAAAAGATAGTGGAGGGGCAACATCTACTACAACGGTGAAGAAATGCACAACTTCTCACTTATGGGGATTGAAACCCTAACAACTTCTCACTTGGGAGGGATGCTCCATCAATCAAGACAAGGCATGGTGTATAGACTCGAGTTCGGCTTGCTTTTGAACCAGGCTAATTTTGGGGTCCATACTAACACGTAAGAAGCCAAAATTGATCATTCATCTAAGCAGTATACCATTATTTCACGCCAACCTGTAACATGGCAGACTCGATCATACTTGGCTCCATTACAACCTTAATCAAGACCATTAAAGATTGCAATAACACCACCAACTTTCTTGGTGTTAGTTCTATAACGAAATGAGGGAGAGAACAAAACCCGATACACATGAAAAGAAGAAAGTTATACTAAGGAATTGAGTGAATCGAGAAACGGCAGAACTGCCGTAAATATCTGCAAATAAACTACAAAAACTCATGATGAATAGAATTATAAGATGCTTCATCAGAAAGGAACGAAGAAAAAGGTAAGATTCCAAGAAAAAAAATTGAATCAACTTCCATCTTGGAAGTAAGCCGGTATGAGAAAGAAGAAAATTCTGATCCGACGAAGCAAAAGATTCCTTTTCTATCGAAAGCTACGGAATCAAGAACAGATTGGGGCCCTAAAACGAGTCGAACACGAAGACCAAACGAGGGGGAAGGTCGGTGCAATCAAGCGGAAACGAGCAATCGAAGTGGGGAAGGCGATCAAAAGGGCACCTGCTTGAGAAGCGTAACGGATTTGTTGATATCAGGCTCCGAAAGACTGATGCAATTGAGCGACGTGGTGTGGGAGGCCGGAGCACAACTCGCCATTCCACCCGACGCTTCTTCCGACAAATCTGCCCCGCTCTAGTGCTTCTTGCCTTCGGCCATCGTCTCCGACGGCAACCTCCGCAATATATAGTGAGGGAGGGGAGGGCCGATCACTGACTCCGACACGCACCCACATAAAACGAGCCCAGAAAAGTCACCTTAAAATTATTACAGTAATAAGGATAATAATATTAATAATTGTGTGGCGGTAATAAGTCTTCTTTATGGGTCTTTTTATATATATATATAAAAAAGCCAACCAATACCTTATATATAATTAAGACCAAGAAGAAGAAGGAGGCGATAAATAATTACAAAATATTGAGTATTTGAAATCTTATCCAGTTAACTTAATATCTAAAATTTTGATCTAGTTATAATATATTAGATTCACTTATCAAAGATCAATAACTTAAAATATTAACTTCACTTAATTAAATATGATCAACAAGTATAACAAAATAATATTGAACCCAAATTTTACACTTACCACTCATATTTAAGTATTTGATATCTCATGTGATCACTTAACAAATTAAAAACATTGAGTTGACGTCTAAAACATAAACTTATAAGAGGTTGAGAAATTGAAACATCATCTAACAATTTTGACATTTAAAATATTTGCTAGCCTTACTATATCAAATTCACTTACAAAAGTTAAGGACTCATATGACCTCATTTGGTTAATTTTAAATATACCAATTAGAGTCAATCGAAGTTTATTTTCAATCTTGTCCTGGGTTGAGGTTGAGAGTCTAAATAATTACTTACTTGAGATCATATTTGGATCATTTTATATTGTGACATGAGATCGTTAAATAAAAGTCAAGTTAAGGATGGGAATGGTTATACACATTTACCAATCATTAATGAGAATGTAAAATCGTGTGTCAAATTCAGGAGACATGGATTAACAACTTGTTGAGTTAATTTTCTATTAATACTATATCTCGATCTCGTATAATGTAATTGATTAACTTCATGAAACTATATCGATCTCCTATTAGTGTCATACCATTCATTTTATTGGTTCCGACCTTACAGAACGTTGAGCCAAGTTTCAACCAAGTGGAGTTTAATGTATCGACAAAATAAATCGACCGACATATCGGTAATTTGTCTATGTCATATTCTCCCTACACATGAATAAAAACTTTTATTGTGTATAATGATATATGAAATGGATTACAAAGAGACTTTAGTGATGTATGATTGATTGGTTAGATGGTGATGCAGACCTAAGTTGACCAGATTCAATGGTCCATGTACTCGTCAATGGTTAATAAGCCAAATCGTGTCACACACCCTTTATAAGTCAGCGATGTATTTGCGTGGAAGTATAAGTGTAATGCGATGGGAGGATTAGATCTTTTGCTCGATAGGGATCTACGAATAAAAGTACAAATCATGATGAAGCACATAAGAAGAGTGAAAGCAGCGTGGCATTAGAGAAGAAAAAGGGTCAAAAAGGAGAAGAAAAAAAAAGAATCAAAGTTCCTTTTTTCTTTGTTTAATAGGGAACGACGGTTCAAATTGAACTCATACGCCATCATTGTTGCTGCCACATTTTATTGACCATCTTTTCTTTTATTTAGTGGAGTGTCTGAGGAACGCATGTGGAATAAATATTATATGAAGGATGACTTTTTATTATATATATATATATATATATATATATATATATATATATATTCGTGTTTTAATTATTTCCTAAAAGGTACTTCTTCGTTTACTTTTTTTAGAATAATATTTTTAATTTGAAAATATCTAAAATATTTCTCCAAAAAAATAGTTAATTTTTTACTCTTTTTTTAATCAAATTTTAATTTTATATTATTTTTTAATATTATCTATGTTAGTTACAAGTGCCCCGCAAGCCAATCATGTGAGTGATAATACGTGTGATACGTTGTGCGATCTTTTTACTTATGATTATTATTGATATATTCTCACATTATATTATTTGTTATATATATATTGTGATATCTTTGGTTATGTACAATGGGAATCAGATCGTGATAAGATCACGATAATAAGATCGATTCACCTTTAAACACAGATCCTAAATAATCCCAGTCATAAGTTACTCGAGAAAGATATCGAGATAACCGGATAAACTGATGTACTATATACTCATCTATATGATGGAGGCAGCTGGTCTCATAGTTACTTGTATGGAGACACTAAGAATATAATACACGTGCTTATTCGGAAATAAAATTCACTGATTGATCCGCTTATGGAATATTATATAGTTAATAATACTTAATGTCATACAGTAGTTTCATAGCCCAAGTTGTATATTTGGTCCTTAGACTTGAGACATATTGTTTGAGTACTCATTTCTTTGATGCCAGACTTACAGGTTTAGAAAGCTTCAAATCTGATACAGTTGGTTATGTGGTCCCATGTCGACTCAGGCTATAGGTGGCTACTCATATTTTATTACATTTACTGATGATTTGTCAGGTATGAACACGTGTACTTGATGAAGTATAAGTTTGAGGCCTTTGAGAAATTCAAAAAATATAAGATTGAGGTGGAGAACTAAATTTGAAAGAGTATTAAGACTCTTCGATCAGATCGAGGAGGAGAGTACTTGAGTATGAAGGTTACCAATTTCCTCAGGGACAATAGGATTCTGTCACAGTGGATACCTCCTTATATACCTCAGCTCAATGGTATATCAGAAATAAGGAATCATACGCTATTAGACATGGTGTGATCCATAATAAGTTTCACTGACTACCCATCTCATTATGGGGGTACGCCTTAGAGACTGCAACTTACCTTATAAATAGAGTTTTATCAAAGTCGGTAGTGTCTACACCATATGAGATATAGAAAGAAAAGAAGTCTAATCTTAAGTTGGTTAAGATTTAGGGTTGTCATACCCACATTAGAAGACATAACTCTAATAAGCTGGAATCAAGGACAGAACGATGCACATTCATACGATACTCCAAGGGAACTTGTGGGTATTATTTCTATCATCCTGAGATCCAAAAGGTCTTTGTTGCCAAGAGAGTTATGTTCCTTGATAAGGAATACATTGTTAGTGGAAACAATGGGAGTGAGATATAATTGAACGAATTTGGAGAACCTATCTCAAAAAACATTCCAGAGCTCGAGTCTGTTCAGGTACCTAACACACAAGTTCCAACCTTGCATAGGTCTAGCAGAGTATCTCACCCTCTTAAAAGATATGTGGGAATATTAATGGAGAGAACTTTCAGAATGTTGATCCTCAAATCTACGAGGAGGCTATTATAAGTATAAACTCCATAAAGTGGCAAGAAACCATAAATTCTGAGATGGATTCCATGTACGCTAACAAGGTTGGAACATTGTAGATTCGCTTGAGGGTATGGTACCCATTGACTTCAAGTGGATTTTCAAAAAGAATATTAGAATAGATAAAAAGGTGAAGACCTATAGCTAAAGGATATCGTCGAAGATAAGGAGTTGACTATAATAAAACTTTTTCACCTATAGTCATGCTTAAGTCCATCAGAATTTTTTAGACTACTATGGTACACTATAACTATGATATCTGATAGATGGATGAGAAAACGATATTTCTCAATGTCAACCTCAAGGAAGGTGTATATGATACAGTCATAGGGATTCATATCTAGAGATAGTTTAGATAAAGTGTGCAGGCTGCTCAAGTCCATTTATGAAAAAACTTACCGAAGTTGGAACACAAGATTTGATAAGACAATCAGATCTTATAACTTTGTTAAGAACGAAGATGGGTCTTGTATGTATAGGAAGGTAAGTGTGAGTGCTATCACCTTCTTAGTATTGTATATGGATGACATTCTAATCATTGAGAATGATGTAGGAATACTCTCTATAATAAAGCTTGACCATCTAGAAACTTCTCAATGAAAGACTTAGGGAAAACATCTTATATTTTGGGGATCCGGATCTATAGAGATAGATCTAAGAGGATGCTTGGCTTGTCTCAGTCTAGGTATATAGACT
Organism: Ensete glaucum; assembly: GCA_021527575.1. Taxonomy (NCBI): domain Eukaryota; kingdom Viridiplantae; phylum Streptophyta; class Magnoliopsida; order Zingiberales; family Musaceae; genus Ensete; species Ensete glaucum. The sequence goes on from CM038558.1 coordinate 47,527,886, forward strand.
CTATTATAAAAAGGTTTGACATGAAGAATTCCAAAAGAGGTCTCATACTGATGAGACATATAATATCACTTTCTAGAAATATATCCCTAAAGACTCCTAAAAAAAAGGGCAGACATGAATAAGATATCTTATGCCTCAACGATAGGGACTATCATATATTCTATGTTATGTATCATGCCTGATATAACACATACTCTAAGTGTCACAAGCAGGTATCAGGCAGATCTAGGTTTAGAACACTAAAGGTAGTAAAATGTATCCTTAAGTATTTAAGGAGTAAGAATCTTTTACTAGTATATGAAGGAGGTAGCCTTCAGGTTGAGGGCTACACAAACTCAAGTTTTCAATCTGACATTGATGATAGCAAGTCAAACTCAGGGTATTTTCACCCTAAATGGAGTAGTAAGTTGGAAGAGTTTTAAGCAAAATACTACTGTTGACTCGACCAAAGAGGTGAAATACATTACTATAGCAGAAGCAACAAAAGAAAGGGTATAGATAAAAAAGTATGTGGAGCTGATTCCCATATACAACGACAGCAATAAGGCGATAGCTCTAGGAAGGGAACTCAGGTCTCATCATAATTATTCTGAGAAGGTTCCACTAAATTAGAGAGATCATAGCTTATAAATATATAACAATAGAAAGAGTTTCATCCGAAGATAACATTGCAGATCCATTGATAAAGTCGTTAGCTTATATTGTATTTGAACCTCATAAGGGTTTGATAGAGATTTGACATATATGTGATTAACTTTAGATCAAGTGGGAGATTATTGATTACAAGTACCCTGCAAGCCAACATGTGAGTGATAACACGTGTGACATGCTGTGTGATCTTTCTGTTTATGATTATTATTGGTATATTATTGTATTATATTATCTGTTGCATATATATTATGATGTCTTTGGTTCTACGCAATGAGAATCAGATCGTGATAAGATCATGATAATGAGACCGATTCATATTTAAACACAGATCCTAAATAATCATGGTTATAGCTTACTCGAGAGGGACATCGAGATAAGCGGATAAACTGATATACTATATACCCATCTATTTGATGGAGGTAGCTGGTCTTATAGCCATTTTTATGGAGACACTAAGGATATAATACAGGTGCTCATTGGAGAGTGAGTTCACCGATTGATCCACTTATGAAATATTGTATAGTTAATAATACCTAATATCATATAATAATTCTATAGTCCCAGTTGTGTATGTGGTCCTTAGACTTAGATACCAAAGATGTCTTGTTTGAATACTCTTTTCTTTGACACCAGACTTATATGTTTGGAAAGTTCTAAATCTGGTATAGTTGGTTATCATGATTCACAGCCAACCTTACGAATGTAATTGAGTATCAATAAAAGATTATCCACTCTCAGTATCGCGAGAGAAATATCTCGTATGTGTTTGCTTAGACAAATCCCTGACCAGGGTTATTCGGATTGAGAGAGAAAGAATTCTTCGTTAGAATCCGATTAGAGTAAGACAAATTGATTCCATACATGACCTGACAATACCATGTCCAATATACGGTCTCTGGGATATTAGTTGAATGAGAGATTATAGATACACGGTAACTGTGGACAGATAGGTTCGATGGATTTGATCCCTCTTGTACCATTTGGAACTATAGCGTAGTGACCTAATACATCTATAGTCGATGAGTCGAGTGAATTATTATGAGGATAATAATTCACTATATCAGAAGGAGTTGTGATGGGAGTAACTTACAACCAGCTTGGTATCGGGCCTAAAGGGTCACACATATATGATGGATGATTCATTGAATAGAGGATTGAATGGAGATATAATTAGCCTCTATTCTCATTAGATGAGACCCTATGTTGATGAGCTCATTGCTTAAGCCTAATTAGAGGCCTAAATAGATTATTGGATAGAGATCTAATAATGCAAGGTTAATACGTAATTTGATAAAAATCCAATTCCCAATAAGGTAGGAGCCCTAGGATTTTTGGTGGCTCTCTATAAATAGGAGGGAAGACTTATAGTTGATAGGTTACATCTTTGGCCTCCCCCTCCTATTCTTCTTCCTCCCTTTGCGTAAGAGTTACGAGATCAGATTGGAGGAGTTTCGCTGTAGAGATCCATCATGTGAATACTGTTGGAGAGGAAGATGCTTGACTTCCTTTATTCTCTCTATCCAGATCTGGAATACAGGGATATACGATTTTTCTAAGTAAAAACAATCTCTCATATGATGCGAACGATTTGATTTGCATGAAAAATTGATTTTTATTTTGATTTCTGTTGCGTGTGTGATGCTCCCAGTATGTTATTAATATATTAAAAATACTATAAATATTATTAAAAAATATTATAAGTGACATCACATTGTATGTCTTTGATTATTTATAATATTTATAATATTTAAAAAATATTGTAAGTGACATCATATAAATAGTATGTCATTATTGATGGACCATTTCAATATCATATTTTTAGACCTATTGTTAGTTGGTTTGATGTCATGAGTCTATTTATATTATTTATAGCGTTTTCAAATAGATTTTATAATATTTTTGTTATAGTGATCAAAATTTTATAACAAATCAAAAATATTTAATATATCAAATCTTAGACTGAAGTAGACTTCTTAGATCTTATTCTTACTATTTTTTTCTATATTTTATTCTTATTTGTATTTATTGAAGTATGTCTTTGCTACCTTTTAAAGTATGGGCACGGCCCACCTCACCAACAAGGCAAAAAAAATTGAAGGGTCACTTAGAAAGAGAAAAATATATATATATTTCGAAGTTATATGAGAGTACGTAGAAAAAAAAATTAGAGATTAAAAGTTCTTATATTTTAATTCTTTCATACGGTGAACAACCGTCGGCGTAGTCAAAGGGGTAGGGCAATTGGGTCAACACAGAGGAAAAAAAAAAACATATCAAGAAAATTGTCGAAGGGGATGAGAGAGAAAGGAATATTAATTATTATGATTTGGCATTGAGGTGACAAATAAGTCGATCGAACCGAACAAAAAAAAAAAAAGAAGAAGAAAAAAAATCCAACACAGTTTCTTTATTGGGTGCGTGCAGGACAGAGCTTTAGGATTCGTGCGCATGCAGCCGTAGTCGTTGCGTCGACCACTGACCTCCCTCAGGAAACATGGTTTGGAATGTTTGGTTGCGAGCTTCCTTTCACGAGTCGGATCGACGAGGGACCAATTCCCTTCTATCTACCCGTCTTCACCACAATAACATCCCAAATCCCAATCCCAGGATCGATCCCACCCACACGACCTCCATCGCATTCCTTTACCTCCGACTCCACCACCCCCATGCTTGTTGTACTAAGTAAGATCCACTCGTGCATGCAGTTGCACACTGCTACTCTAATCGTATGCCTCCTCCACAGGATGAGAACGGAAAGGCGAAGGGGATAAAAGTTCGGCCATCGAGCGAGCTGCTGCGGAAAGGAGTCGTCGCTTCACAGGTCAGTTGTCTCTGCCTCGATATCTCTTCGTGGTGTTGTGTTCATGCATCCATCCCTTCATCTTCGTATTGGTGTCGAGTAATGAATGCTCCATCGTTTTAATGAAATGATTTCGTGGTGGGTTTCCACACCAACGTGTGTTGTCATGCTATCATCATTCTTAGTCCATCAAATATGCATTTTGTGATGGAAGATAGCAAGTCCTCTGCCTTCGTCTATGTAGATCTTCTACCACGCTGTCTCCTGCCGTCCTTTATTTGTTATCTTGTTCTTTTTTGTGTGGCGTAGAAGCAAGATAGAGAGAGTCGTGTTCTTAAATCGAAATAAGTCTGATATTGATCTTTAATACAATTCAACGCTAGCTATTATTGCACCTTTCGTTGTGACTTAAAACAAATGAAGAGTTCAGATGATATGTTATTAGATTAATGTCTATTTTAACAGTATAGTTTTGGTCATTCAACTCTTAAGTTATCATGATTTATTCGTGTCTAAAATGACTCATTCACCCCTTAAGTTATTATGATTTATTCATGTCTAAAATGACTTATATATTTTCAAAAATATAATATATAAGTCTTTATTATTAAGTTCAGGTTAACAAACATTAGAGTTTACTTACACAGACGCGACGTGTGGAAGCGTAGAAGAGGACAAAGTGAAAGACGATGGAGATAAAAACACATGAGATAAGGAAGAGTGATCAGGAGACCAATGAATGCTTGGCGTTGGACTAATCTACATATATCCACTTGAGGTAAAACTAGAAACTTATGAGCTCATCATATACTATGTAGTAGTGGCTCGATGTTATTGCTAGTGGTTACTTTTACGATGACATCTCCTTTTGTCATTGATGAACGTATCAATTTTTCTTAATTTAGATTACACATATTATTATATTAATAATTTATTATCAATTAGCATATGATATAAGTAGATTCTAATATGGTTTGACGAGAAAAATTTATATATTATATTTTTAAAAATATAAAAAATATTTTAAATATAAATAAATCATAAAGACAAAATAAGTGACTACTGTTAAAATGAATATTTATATCATTTAAACAACTTTCTTTCCTATGCAATACACCTTTGGATTTGACAATACATCCACAAAAAAATGGATCTTACGGCTTACTTCCCAGTCCACACACATGCACGGTCAAATCCAAATTAAAAGGGGTTCTCTTTTCTCTTTGTATTTTTTTAATCCTAAATCTACATTTTTTTTGTGTTGGATTTTGATCAACCCAATCAAATCCCCCACATGAAACACGACAACAATCTTGGATGGCATAATTTCCACAAGTCAACCCACAGTGTAGACTTCACAGACGTAACAACCGGTCAGACTTCACTTAAACTAACAGTCTTTAAGATTCATTCTTGTGGCACCGATCAAATGATATTTCGTATTTTTTATATGACAACATCTATTGAAAAATAAAGAAATATAAACAATAATAAATTAGATTCATTCTTGATTCAAAAGTGAAAATTTTGATTGAAGATTCATCTTTATATAAATTAAATTTTATCGATCAATAAATATCATGAGGATTATACTTCAGAATTATAATCTTCTTCACGACAAAGATATTATACCTTTGATTTGATATGATAGTAATCTTTATTATCTATGTATTCTTTTTTATTTCAATATTAAACCTCTTTTATTATAATACATCAAACATAAAATGGATCATTATTTATGTGGAATAATCCATAATTAAAGGCTCGGATTCATTGCATAGCTAGTCCCCTTGACAATGCACACAAAAAAACGTGTTCATAAATACATTACTTCATGCACTACATATGATTTCTGAAGAAAATGAAAAATAAAAAGGATGTAGCAACTTGAGGAATAAGGACACAAGTAGAAAATTAATGTACATGCTTATAAATTTTCTAGTGTCACACCGAATACATCATATAAGCACTAACAAAGGCAGCAAATACATGTATACATGCATCCAATGTTAGGGGAAGCAGCTGCTTGTTCGTTGAATGGCAAAGCAAAACATATTTCGATTAACTGAATGAATACAATAAATGAAGTTGCATAAGAGATTCAAGAGCTTAATTAATACAAACTCTAGTAAACATATCACTCAAGTTCATCTTCTTTGCTAGTAGTTATACTCATGATCAAACCCAAACTGCTTCTCAAGTTCTTAGTAACACAACATAAATATATAGCTTCGTAATCTATATAACCAATTAATACTTGCCTGCATCATCTGCAAACTGCTCATGGACATCTTCCTCTATACCAGTCGGAGCCATAAGGTCATCTTCCCAAAAGGTTCCAAGTTCGAATGCAGGAACCGAAGGTGCAGCGTCGGCATATGCTGCAGGTACCATTATTTGGTTGCTCCCATCGCTGTTATTGCTTCTGCTGTTGTCGTTGTTGTTCTCGTCGTCGATGATGGTGTTATTGTGCTGCGGCTCGAAGATGTCGTCGTTGATCAACGAGTCAAGGAAGGAGGAGAAGATGTCATCAGTGTAACACTCCATCCCTATCCCTCCATCTTCGCCGGCATCATAATTGCCTTCTTCTTGGTCTGATGGCCTATCAACAGCGCACTCGTTGTTCTTCCATTCATCACCGTCGTCATTTTGCTGCAGGTTCAGCCCGTCGGAGAAATTTTTCTGGGTATCCTCTGCTCGGAGGAGGGTGGGAGCGGTGCTGGGGATTGTGCTAGGGTTAGGGTTACGGCATAGCTGCGGTGGAATAGGCTGGTGGATGGCGTCACCATCGGAAGTGGCCAGTGGTTTGTGGGTGCGGGGATCTATGCCTTGGCTGACGAGCTTCTTGCTGAGGTGGGTGTTCCAGTAGTTTTTAATCTCGTTATCCGTGCGCCCAGGAATCCTCCCGGCTATCAAAGACCACCTGCAGGTAGAACAAGAAGATTAAATTGAAAGCATGAGGAGGAAACCCTAGAGGTCGGGAAATCGAAGGGGTTGCTGGTGTTTGATGACCTGTTGCCGAGGAGGCGGTGGAGGCGAAGGATGAGGTCTTCCTCGTCGGGGGCGATGGGACCATGCTTGATGGAGGGACGGAGGTAGTTCATCCAGCGGAGGCGGCAGCTCTTGCCGCAGCGGAGGAGACCGGCGCGCTTGGGCAGCGTCCGCCACCGCCCCTCCCCCTCCCGCCGCACGAAGCTCGCCAGCACCTCGTCCTCCTCCGACGTCCACGGACCCCTCTTCAGGCCTACTTTGCTGCAGCACGGCGTCGGCCCTCGTCGCTGCCTGTCCTCGACCTCCATCGCCGCCATCGTCGACGAGCCTGGGGCTGATGACTGTGAGGGCTTCCTCATGTCTCTCTATCTACTGTGTGCTGTGTCGTCTGGATCCGTCTCTGTCTCTGTCTCCGCCTCTTGCTCTCTTTCTTTCTTCTGATCTTGAGCTTTCTTTAGGGCAAAGGATTGCCATCGGTGGTGTACCAATCAAACATGGTGGGAGCCACTGGGCCTGCGGCGTGGCAAAGCGCACCTGTATCAGCTAGCACAGGATCGAAGGAAGCGTAGTTGGTCACGAATCAGCTTTGACCTCGATCAACCTGTTTATTATATATGTATATATATGATTTATATTGGAAGTTCTAGGTGATTTAAGATATAAGGATCTTAATTTAGATATATCATAATCTTTTATTTGATATAGAGCTCCGTGACATCGCCGTGACCCTACCACACTTCCATTTCAAAGTCGATGAGGTATGACTTCGTCCCTTTGTTCTAGCTTCCATCTGCCACAGAATCTGTGGTGAACGGGAGAAAGGTCATCGAGGTCCTTGTGTCCACTTGATGAAGCTGATATGGATGCTCGAACCAGGCCACAAGATTAGGCCTCGCCTGAAAGGAAATAGCTCCGGTCTCGTTCATTCGGCAGCATACTCAGCTCTGATGTGCACATCAAACCGAGCATATTTGCTTGCTGCTGCTCCTCTTACCTCATGAACAATCCTACTCGCTACATCATCTAAGCTTAATAATACATGTTGGCTACAATGAGTGAGTGCTCTCATGATCAGACACCATGATTTCCGATCTCTATACCTACTGGATCTAATATGCTTATGTCTGATCTCATGAAACCTAAACCATTTGCCCACTGGAAACAAAAAGTCAATGCCATGCATGTATGCCAAAAGCACGTACGAGGTATTTCTTTCTGAAAAGAAACAAATACACAAACATCAAGGCTAGAGATTATTATGTATCACACAGGAGAATAACCAGTAATCTACTTGAGTCCCAAGCAATTGATGCCATGTTAGCACTAGCCAATTTGTGGATTCTGATACCACAAAGGAGACTGGATGAACAATGGTCCAAGTTGCCTACACGACAGACACCGGAATGATTAGGTGTGGACTTCCATCGTTTTTGCATTCGAGAGAAATAGCTAGGAAGATTTGTGACTACTGCCCTCATGAATCTTGAGGTGGAGGACTCTCTCTCTCTCTCTCTCTCTCTCTCAATATGTGGTTCTGAGAACTGGGTTCTCATGGCTCCCGCTCCAAGATAATGTTCTCTTTCCATCCACAAGACTCTCATGGTCTTTCTTTATGAGGCTGCAGGTAACCTCTACCACCACCACGACTTCGGCTACACAAGTCCTGCGCTTTGTTTGCAGAGGTGTGGTGGAGAAAGGAGACCCCACTTTGGATTGCACATGGTTGGGTTATCGCACCAATGTGATCCACCCCACTGTCAAGTCCTTTTTAAAAGGTTTTGCATGAGTCGGTCGTACCCTTTTCTTTAGTGCCACATTTTGCGTGACCATCTCAATTTACACCCCCAACAATTTCTCCGGGAAACCTCAACTCGTACTTCCCAACGAATTCTATGCGGGAAGGACATGGACGGCTGTGGGTGTCACTTCACCGCGCTTCCCATTCACTTCGTGGCTAAGGAATCTGTTCCTCCCGAATGGGGCCACGAATTGACAGGATAGGGTGTTTCGTCTTTGCGTCATGCTTTTGGTACATTGCATGTCAAACTGGATATGCTGCGTCCATGAATCTTTTTTTTTTTTTCCATTAAATGAGCAGTGACATTTTTAGATCGCTAAGTGCTAAAATGTCGGTACTACACCCATAAACAGTGATTGAGCATAATTTTATCTGGCCTAAAACAAGAAGACCAGAAATAGGCATTTGCCGGATAATTGTAGCCATAGGCTATGTAATATGTTAATTATCCATCGAAAACAATAGTCAAAGGAAGGACGGACCTTGGCGAAGACCAGGTCAACGGCTTCTCGTTAGTTTAGCTCTCCTCAGCCTCACAATCCTAATCAAGTCAACCGGACAGCGCAAATGTAATCCACCGAGAGATATCACGAGACCTATTGTCCGCTATCGTTTAATGCGGGCCAAAATAAGGACGTGGCGCGATCACGTGAGCGGCATCATCGTCATGTGATCCACATAATTTTGGACAGTGGCGATGGCGCACGAAATGGACGGTGGAGCTTTCCCCGCGCGCCCCGGAGTCTCGGCTTTCTCGTAATTATTGTCAATTATGTGGGGGGGGAGTTATAAAGGCAAGATAGAGGTTGCCTTCTGTTTTGCGTGCTTCCGAAAACCGATACAGCGTTCACCGAGACCGCAGCGGACGCGACGAGATTTTGCTGCTGGTTCGCTCGCTCGCTTGCTCTTCGGGAGGCGTGGGAGTGGTGGAGGCGCGGCCTCGAAGGGCTCCGGCCATTGAGCGGTTGTGGAGGCGGGCGGGGGGAGATGACGAGGCGGTGCTCTCACTGCAGCAACAACGGGCACAACTCCCGCACGTGCCCGGCGCGCGGGGGCGGCGTGCGGCTCTTCGGGGTGCGCCTGACGGACGGGGTGGGGACGATGAAGAAGAGCGCCAGCATGGGGTGCCTCTCCTCGGCGGCCGCCCTATCGACCGTCGGCGCGTCCCCATCCGCAGATCCGGCCGGTGACCACCCCGACGCCGCCGCCGCTGCGTCCGGGTACGCGTCCGATGACCCCGCCCACAGCTCCTGTTCTTCCGTTTCCCGCAAGAAAGGTCCGATTTTTCCCCTAAAGTTTTTATTTATTTTATCGTTTCTGATTGATTATATCTTGAAAGATCGTCATTTTTCGTCATCTGTCATCGTCTGCCGTCGAATCTGTTGCTCCTAATGTGTGCATGCCTCTATTTCTGTGAGATCTCTACACATGTCATCAAACTTGTTCATTAATTATTTTTCTTCTGATTTTTTCTCTTAAAAATATAGATCTTTTGTTATACCTCTTAGAATCTAACTCTACCACATAGAAAATCTAACAGAACAGATGTTCTCTAGAGAATCAAGATTGTTATTTTGTTAAGGATGTAAATGATTATATCTGTCTGTTCTAACTGTGCAGTCATGAGATGCATTTAAGGAGGTAATTTTTTTTACTGAGGTTGCTTTCTCATAGAAGCTTGATAGATATTGTTTATTGCCAGTATTTAGTGATCTGGCTTTCCTGGCATGCATTGGTGGTGTGGAACTGGCCAATTTTGCCAACAACATTAAAGGGTGGCCCCTTAGAATGGCATCACCCGAGTTTAGTGATTGATAGGCTGATGAAATATGGTCCACTGGGGATATTTGCTTTATTTGCATTTTGTGGTAGAATGGATGGAAGAGTCTTAATCAAATGGGCCAATAAGCTCTACATTTGATGGAATGCTCGTAACATCATGTTTTCCTAGGAGTTCTCTTCTTTATTATCCTGGTCAAACTGTTATGTCCATCTAGTTTTCGGACAGCTTGCGATTTCTCGTGATCTGAGAATTACCAGATATCATTTTTATCATGCTACGCATGGCAGACAGTTACTTCCTTGGAAAAGGATAAGCAAACTCTCTTGGGTTCAATTAAATTATTGCTTCTCTTATAAGATATTTAATTTCTTTTCTTTATGATGAATTAAATGTATCATGAATTGAAAGATAGTTCTGAGGCTAAAGGCAACTCTGAAGATCCATAATATAAAATCCTATGAAACATAAGCTTAATCCAACCAACCACCAAGTCAAGTTCAATATTCTTGGATGGTTTCTGGTCGATCGTCGTGTTTTCATCAAAATGTAGATCATCGACGATCAGCTTTGTCCAATGTCATCCTTTTTGCTTCTGAATGTATCGTTTTATCTAAGTAGGTGTAGTGCCATCTCAGTTTACCTACTCTTCCTGATACGATCTTGTTCAGGTTACTCGATTATTCCTTATGTTATAAATACATAGACGGTCAGTCGTATCACTTACGCCAGTAGTCTTTTCATCATGATGATAATCTTGGAAGCTTTATTGTCAAATATCTAGTAGCTATTTTTGGATTGGGATGTGAGATGAATACACATTTTTCTCTAATTAATTAGAAAAACTAGAACTTTTTTTCTCAGATTGAACGATTTTATTCACTTATATTCATTTTCTTTGTGATCATTTCCTTCAAAGGTGAGATGAGACTAGGTGGTTTAGATTTGTTATGGCTTGTTCTTGTTGATATGATGATGCTCGTCAACTTGAAGTTTATAGCTCACTGTCAATCGACCAATTTTCTTTGGCACAAATTGATGTTTGGCCAAAAATATGAATTTTTACATCTAAATTCAATTCACTGTTACCCACGTACAGTCAATGAATCGGATTCGCAGGTGTTCCTTGGACCGAAGAAGAGCATCGGATGTTCTTGCTGGGTCTTCAGAAACTGGGAAAAGGTGATTGGCGTGGAATAGCTCGGAACTTTGTTGTGTCTAGGACTCCAACGCAGGTTGCAAGTCACGCCCAGAAGTATTTCATTCGACAGAGTAATTCATCGAGAAGGAAGAGGCGCTCTAGCTTATTTGACATGGTCTCTAAAATTTTCTTTCTTCAGTTGCACTCATACTCGACCTTATTTGGATGATAGGCTAAAAAAAAATTCGTTGCTTATTTATTTTCTGTTCCTCTTATGCAGCCAATTGACCAGATCCCAATCCATGAAGAACAGCTCATGGCCCATGCCCCTCCTAATGAACTCGAGAACCTGACTTTGCGACCCAACGAACAACAAGGACCCGAGCTTTTGGAAACTTCAACAGCCAAATATGCTTCAGAACCAAGAGCAAGCATCCCATCTATAAACTCAATCACAATGGTACCAACATTCTACCCTGCTTTCATACCAGTGCCTATACCAATTTGGCCTCCCAATCTTGGTATCATGACGAAGGAGGAAGAGATGAGTGGAACTCATGAAGTCTTAAAGCCGATTCCAATAGTCCCAAAGGAGTCACTGAATGTCGAGGAGGTTGTCGGCATGTCTAAGCTGAGCATTGGTGATGGCCATGACAGCTGCACGGACCCATCTGAGCTCTCCCTCAAATCGGTCGGATCCTCTATGTCGAGCCCATCTGCGTTTCATGTTAACTCTTCTGTTGTCCTGCCTGATCTGAACCAGAGTAATGGCAGCCCCATCCATGCAGTCTAAGGCTTAGAAGTTGGAGGTTGCATCCAATCTCACTATCATACTATTTCTCTGTTGTCAACTCTTCCCTTCTCTCTGCATTGAGCTCTAGATTACCCATTCTTGTAACAAGCTAGCTGCATAATGTTCTAGTTTCTTTCATCTTGTTAATAGTTGAAGTAAAATTCTTACTACCCAAGCGCATCTTTTGTTGATCAAGGTTTTATGAATGAGTTGGTGTCGAAGAAAACACGACTACAGAGTGCTATTACTTTAAACTAGTCAGATCAATATATGGAGTTGCAACTATTGTCATCAAATCCGGTGCATATTTTTGTGTAAATTATTCATCTAATATTATACTAATCAAAATCAAAGGCTACAACCGATCTGATACTACCCCCATGGATGATATCTCTTTCAATTCAAGGTCATTTGTGATCATGGCCGGTGTTTGAATATTAGATCAAAATTTATGATTAAACAGGATTTTGATCTTGAAGTCTTAGTCGAGATAGATTCTCATCATAGAGATTCAAGTCTGAAAGATTGTATGACGCGCTTTTATATGAGTTTTTGGATTTGAATTGAGTTCTTTATTATCATTATTTTATGATTCCTTAATGTCCTCCATCACATCCTGAGATTTTTCGCTTCTCGAGACATTTAGGATGGTAAAAGGGTAGGTAGAGACGAAATGGATGGGCGCGAGAAGGCCCCCGCGCGTGGTGGGTGCTGCCACTGTGATGGTGGCGGAAGGCCCCCCCCCCCCCGTGGTGGGTGCTGCCACTGTGACGGTGGTGGTGGAAGGTCACGATGTAGCACCTCAGGGCATTTCTGAGGTGGGCTTCCACTCTTTATGTGTCACAATAATTATACAGGATTCAACGCCAGTGGACACAACTGAGCTGTAGCGAAGAGTCAGTGCTCCACAAATCTATGTAGATTGCACATGTACAACGAGAAGTAAATGAAAAGGAGGAACTCCCTGCCACCGCTCCATGTCGGAGACTCTGTGCAATAGACCCATTACCCATATCTTGTCAGGCCATGCTTGTATCGTTGTAGAAGACCCATTATCCATGTCGGAGACTCTGTTCTGTAGGACAGAACAGAGCACGCCATCGTGCTTTTTCTTCTCCCTTTCAACAAGATGCATGAAATTGGCACCATCTACATGCTTATTCTTCTGCCTCGGTACCATTTCTAAATCAGTGTTGTCCAATCTTCTAAAAGGATTGGTTTTCTTGTCATCTCCTAGTTCTTGTGTAGGGCAAAGATGGTGGACGAATGGGTTGGTGCTGCCCAACGTGTGTCTCCCTCGTCGGTGTGTCTTCCTCCTCCTCCGTTACCATTTACATAACCTGCAATGTCGAGTAAACCTCGCGCAGCAGATCAGATCAGATTCACCGGAGATAAAAAACGAACCTGCATAATGTATCGTAATTTTCGTCTCTAAATTCATGAAGGCGTCAGAAGGAAGAGGCTCTTCCTGGGGAACTCCTGCTACGTTATCAGTCCCAATCTCGATGGAGAGACATCACACGATGAAATGTGTTGCTCCAAAGTGGTGTGTTCGGTTTAGAAGGTTTTCGTCGGATTCAGATCAGATGATGCATTACAGCTAGAAAACTTCTCGGCAACACAACATATTTGGCTTCCACCAAGACAACTAAGAAAAAGACTCAGGATTAATCTGTAAGGCACTGTTAACCAGGCTAAGATGCTGACCGCTGACGGTAAACAAAAGAAGAAGATCTGTTCAGACAACAAAACTCTCAATGCACGAGCATCAGAATCATTGGAAGAACCGCTCTCGATTGGTTTCCTGAGAACTTTATCCTGTTCGAAGCAAAGCTTCTCGGCTTCAGATGATCTATCAAGAATGGAACCCCCGGCAACAAAGCATCGGAGCAAACTGACAGGACTTTTACCACTGCCAAGTTGACCTGCTATCAAATACTTGTTCTCGAAATCCTGCGCGGAGGACGAATGCCGAGTTCGATTCGGTGGATGGATGCGCGTGCAGCAGCACTCAGAGACGAGAGTGTGGTGTCAGAGCAGACCCGTTGATGACGGACGACTGCCATAGCTTTCCTCGTTGAAGTCCACAAAGCTTAGATTAAAAGTTTCAGCTGTCGGCTCTTTCTTCCACAGATTTCCAGCGTGCCAAGTACCGAAGGAGGACTATTTTTGTGTGTCAACCACCTGCAGAACTGCATATGAATCACGTGGAGAACTCGGTTCCGTTATGGTGACCTTATTTCTACGGAAAAATGTTGGATCATATATAGCTTTAATTTTTCATGGAATGATCTCATGGTATTACTAGTCAAACATCTAAGATCTAAAATGAAACCATTGTGAAAAGAAAAAAAATTCTCAAGATCTTGAACTTACACTTCAAACTTAATTACTCTTGATTTGGATATGAGTACTCTAGACTTGAGTGATCTATATAGCTATCGATTTAAAAGCATAATATGATCTCTTAAACTAATATATTCTAACTAAGATAAGAAAATATTCAAAACTGAGAAAAAAGAAAGAGGATCAATACAAGTGTAATCTTTTCTCAAATATTACTTACTACCTCAAAATACATACAAGACCTCCTGAACTATAACTCTATACTTTGATCTTCTATACCTAAATATGGAGTATTCCTCTGTACTCTAGACTTGAATAATAGACCTGAATAATCTATACATCTAAATGTCATGCCTATTTATAAGAATATTAAAACACCTTAAACTAATATAAGATTAACTTATCTTATTTGTATTTATTGGTCCTGTGTCTAAAACTCAACCTTTACAAGATGAGACTCTTGCCATGGCTAAAACATTGTGCGTGTGCCTAGAACATCTTCTCTCTATATATATCGAGCTCCAACATATCCCTCCTACGGCTTAACCATGGAAAAGTGGGAAGGCAAAGCCTCGGCCAAGCTCCCCACCAGCAAGGCTGACGAAGCCTGGTCCCTCCTCTCCAACTTCTGTAGCCTTCACTTGTGGCTCCCAGGACTGGTGGAGACATGCCGAAAGATAGCCGGCGCCGAAGGCCAACCCGATCCGTTACTGCACCAGCCCTTCCGGTGACGGTGGCAAGCCGATCATCTGGGCCTATGAGGAGCTGCTGGCTTTTGACCCGGCGTGGCGGTGCTTCGAGTACAAAGTGTAAGATTATGTGATCCTTTATTAATTAAATAAGATATATTATGGATTATTTAGATTTTGATAAAAGATATTAGCCAATGTTAAATAAAATCTATATTATATTAGAATATTTTAGGGGATGTCCTTGATGGAATGAACTCTCCTAATAACTTACCCTAGACCCTCTGCTCTCGCCTATAAATAGACAGGACTTACTATAAACCCAATGCACGATACAATAAAGAACGACAAAGGGGTGAATAGATTAAGATATTACAGTTATCCTCTTGATCTCCTAAAACCATCAATTAAGGTGGTCCTGTGAAAGGATAGGAAGAGAGGAGAATGGGTCTAGATCTATTCTAGTTCCTCTTGCAGATTGATATTCAGCGTTATTCAAATCCGACGGGCGGTGCTCTTGAAAATCTAATTGGATCTCAATCAGATGACATCTAAAGGTTTGCATCATAAATAGATTTAGTATTATTTGATTTCAATCATGGCATACTAGTTTTTTTCGCATAATAATTTACATGATTATAGTTTTTATGCCAATAATTGGCATCAGAGCCTAGGTTTTGAGATCAAAAATAATAGATCTATTGTTTTTGTTTACGATGTATTGATCTGAATATCTTATTAATCTGTTTTCCTATCTGTTAATTTTAATCATTTGATTGCGAATGATTCTTGATGGTCGTTGTGTATTAAAGATGCAATAATCTTACCACATTTTTGGCGGATCTACTGCGACAACGAGTGTGAGCACGGTAATCTACCCACCCGCTTGAGTAGGGTCGTGGTCGTGTGCGAGAGGCCTCGTGGCGATGACCTCGTATGCGATAGCGATATAGCGCAATGCCGCCGCAGCCAAGCGGCTGACGTAAGAAAAGAGGTTAGGTTTTTTTTTTCTCCTTAAGAAAATTACAGTTTTGCCATTGAATAAAAAATTATAATTTTACCATTAAATGTAAAATTGTGATTTTACCAAATTATAGTTTTACCATTCACCAAAATTATAGTTTTACCCTTCGGCTGAATAGGATTATTTTTAGTTTTCCCCTTGTGATTTGTTAATCCTATAATCTTTTAAAAAAATCTGTAATTCTTTTATATATTTTTTTTAGAATTATAATTCTATCATTATAAAGTTAAAAATTTTAGTTATTTTATTAATTATAAATTTGATCAATATATAATCTAATAAGATTTAATTATTATATTTTTTTATTATTAAATGATTATATTTTATTTTTGATCAATTTATTTAATTAGACTTATGAGCTTCTCTAATTAAATAAAATTAATTAGTTATATATATAAATGATTGTTTATTTATAGTTTTCTCATATGAATTATTAATTGTATGTGTTAAATCCAATTATTGGTTTAATTGGACTTCAGGATTTGTTTTCATGCTGGCTAGTGGAGCAATTTCTTAAAAAAATGTAAAATAACACTTATTGCATCATCTACGATGGAAGTTGAATTCGTGACATGCTTTGAAGCCACAAATCAAGCTTTATGGCTGCGAAATTTTATCTAAGGACTTGGTATGGTCGACTCAATTGCCAAGCCGTTGAAGATATTTTGTGATAATACTACAGCATTTTTCTTCTCTAAGAATGATAATTACTCTAGTGGTTCTAAGTATATTGGGATAAAATATTTGGTGGTTAGAGAAAGAGTCCAGAAATAACAAGTGTCAATTGAAAATTTGAGCACCACTATGATGATTGCTAATCCATTTATTAAAGCTTTGTAGTGTAAAATATTTAAAGAACATATTCTTAGAATGAGGCTTGTAAGCAAGCCATAAAGGATATTGTGATGCATGTTTAAGTGGATGATATTATTTACATTTCGTTTTGTATAATTAAAGTTATTTATTTCTGTTATCCTGTTTGTGTTTATGTTTATGCATATTATGGTTGAATGCAAGAAACATGATTATCTTAATAAGATAAATTACATGGGTCATTATAGAGTATATAAGGAAAGACTAACAGTGTTGTAGTACATAGAAGGAAGTGTGGCATTGATGACATACAACCGCTATGACTCACATTGATAGTTAGACTGAATATAGTATTATTATGCTTATTGGACTTATTGGCTTATTTTTAAAATCATAGCCATGTATAAAATGCTTTTCAAAATTTTCAGAATCTAATTATATAAAATTATTTTTAAATAAATTTTATTTTATTTATTTTAATTTTGGATATCTTTTATATCTTATTAATTAATGGGCCAAGTGGGAGAATGTAAGATTATGCGATCCTTTATTAGTTGAATAAGATATATTATGGATTATTTGGATTCTGATAAAAGATATTAGTCAATATTAAATAAAATCTATATTATATTAGGATATTTTAGGGGATGTCTTTGATGAAAGTAAATCTCCTAATAACTTATTCTAGACTCTTTATTCTCGCCTATAAATAGATATGACCTACTATAAACTCAATGCATGGCATAATAAAAAACGACAAAGTGGTGAATAGATCAATAGATTAATATTTATCCTCTTGATTTAGATCGATATTCGACGTTATTCAGATCCGATATACGGTGTTCTTGAAGATTTAAAGGTACGCATCGTAAACAGATCTAACAAAAAGTAGGATTGAAACGGTACATCACGACATTAAGGGTGCTTCTGCCGCCGTCGAACGGGGAGGACGGGTGCCGACTCGAGTGGTCGTTCCACTGCGATCCGGTCAGTGGTTGGACGGAAGACAGCCTCGCCGCTTTCCTGCAGACCGGTATCGAAGCCATGGCGAAGAAAGTGGAAGAAACACTGCAAGTTACTGCTGCCGGTGATGGACAGCCACTATATATGATCTGAAGCGCTGCCATAGGATCGCTGGTCTTCGGAAATTTTAATGATGATGCATTATTCTATTAATCAGCATGTACTCAATATACAGATAATAATAATATATTCTTCTGTCTCTTATAAGTTAATATAAGTGGTAAGCCACTTTCGATATGGACTAAATTGAAATATTACGATCGATGAAATGATACTGCAATAGTAATTTCGTTAACGAACTAAACAAGTTTACTGTATCTTCTGTGGGAGTCCACAAGCACAAGTCCAGTCTCCCAATGTCTGCCATTTTTTGGCTTCTACGTGACATTACAGAGTGGGGGAGGAAAAGTCTATTGACCCACTCTTTGCATAGAACATGTGATGGAAGGATGGATGGAAGACAGCCTTTGCCCTTTCATCTCTATCCTCAGGTCGTCTCATAATTTCTACAAGACCTTCACAAAAATTTCATACAGTCGAGTAATATCATATCCTTAATAGTTAGCACTGTTTGCAGATTTCTCGTGTTTGGTTGATGTTATCGTCCCGTCATATTACTTCCATGCTTGATTTGACAAACCTTACGTTGGATAGACAATAATGGTTGCAAACTTCTATTTGACTTGTGCAAAGAGTTGCTTGTCGGAATTGTTTTGTATTTATGGATGATATCCAAGCTGGGATATTTGGAGCTTCTTCTGCTTCTTCTTCTTCTTCTTCTGTTTTCCTTCGGAGCAGCTTCTGACAACACAGGTTGTGGTGCACGCAAAAGGAGCTAGAAGCTAATAGGTATGGCTTTTGGACTTGCAAATATTATTATTTTCATGAATAGCAGCCAAGCGTAGATCACAAGCTGAGTTTTTTTTTTTTTTCTCTTTGAACGTTTTTCAAAAAAAAGTTTTTCTTTATTTTTTAAAAGATATTTCTGTTTTTATTTTATTTTCAGATATTACCATATAATCCAATAAATGTTCCTCTCTATCATTCATTGTTCATCGCCTCAGTCCCATCGCAATATCTCATCCTTTCACCACATCAATCGACGAGTCCTTCCTATGCATTACAATCGTCGAGCTTGGTGCTTTCGCCCCTCGCCTCTCACTCTTCATAACTTTTGTTCCTCGTCATCACCTTCACCATGTAAAGGTTTTATGTCCCTCCTCACATCAAGTATTGCTGGTGTCTTCTTTTTAAATTATTTTATTTTTATGATTAATTGACGATGAGTGATAGATGTGACAGTAAGAGGTAGAAACATATGTCAGAAGAGACGAAGATGATCAAGAGGTATTTCTGAAATTATAAAAATAATCTAAAAATAAAAACAGTGGATACCTTCTGCAATAAGTCCAAACTGAATTTTCCTTTTTATTTTTATTTTTCCATTAGAGAAGTTGTTGACAACATAGTGTCCATGTGCGGGCAGACAGACAGAGGTGTCAGCTGCAAGCAGTAGTATCCAACCCAGGACGAGCGCATGCCTCGTCAAGATCGTGCTTTACTTTAGAGTTAATATTGGTTAGTTTATCCATATTGCACTCTGCGATGTGGTCGTCAGATTCACTGGACGAAGATTTCCATGTGGTTGGTGCTGTCTTCCTCTTTATGCAGAGAGGAGGCAGAAGGCGAACTCCTGCACCAGCTTCCCAGGCTCTTGCGATGGAGCAATGCCAAGTAGAGAAGTGGGAAGGCAAAGCCACCACTAAGCTCCCCAGCACCAAGGCTGACGAAGCCTGGTCCCTCCTCTCCAGCTTCTGCAGCCTTCACATGTGGTTCCCTTCGATCGGCTGCCGTATGGTCGCGGGCGCCGAAGGGCAACCCGGCTGCGTCCGCTACTGCACCAGCCCTCCCGGCGACGACGGTAGCGATGCGGCCTACTGGGCGGCGGAGGAACTGCTGGCGTTCGACCCCGTCGGCCGGAGTTACAGCTACAAGGTGGCGGAGAACAACATGGGGTTCGGCCGCTACGTCGCGACGTTGAAGGCGGTGCCGCTGCCGGGCGACGAACGCGGGTGCGAGCTGCAGTGGTCGTTCGACTGCGACCCGTTGCCGGCGTGGACGAAGGAGGGCTTCGTTGCGTATCTGCAAGTTAACCTGGACGGCATCGCCAAGCGAGTGGAAGACGCCGTGCGAACTGCCGCTGCCGCTTCTCTCACTAATTCTGGCCAGTGAATGAGATCAAGCTCTGATGTGTGGTTTCCTGTTGCATTAGAACATCCTTTGCATTCCCAGAATAAAAGTTCTATGCGTGTAGCATCTTCTCTTGTGATTACCATGCACTGGAATATGATTAATGGAGGGTTCTTAAAGAGAGATTTGGGTGGCGCAAACAGACGGAATATAATCTTTCAATAGATGTTGCGAAATGGGGGGGATCAGATTCTCGAAACAAATCACACCTGCAATTGCCTTTCTTTTCTTTTATGTGGTCTTTAATGAATTAGAGGCATCCAGCATCTGATGCTCATACGAAAAGCCATCAATAAGAGCCCCCCTCAGTTAAAACACGAGATGAGACCTCTTCTTCTCAGCATCAGATACAGAGAAGGGTTTTGCTGCGATGAGATAAAGTGCTTGCGGAACAGAAACAGGGGGCGTGTCCCAGACTGGGAGCTTGTGTTCTGTCGCCATGGGGCCTTGACAAATGGCTCGTCTTGGCTAACTCACTGCCTGCCAACGCGTCGCGTTTTGGACTCCTCGGGAAGGAGAAGACACCACAGGTTGGCTTACATCTGGTGAGACCACTTGGGGGGGTGCGGTGGGGGAGGGGCGGTATAGCTCGAGGTGTTAGATGTATGCATAAGTTCCTCTAGGCTAACTCACTTGACAGATTATGCATCCTTTATGTTAGAATTAGAGTCAGTTAGGTTCTGCTCATATGCATAAGTTCATTCGTATCGATTTTTGTAGAGGTATAGTTCTAGAGAAGATCGGTGGTAGCTCGATTTTTGTAGAGGTAGAGCACTGATGCTCGGGAGTTGGACTAGCTGAGCATTCCTTCTCGGGAACTGGATTGGGCTGGTCAAGCACTGTTGCTCCGGAGCTAAACTGATCGAGCATTATTCCTCGGCTAGACTGGATTGACCTTGCACTGCTGCTCGGGAATTAGACTAGGCTGGCGGAGCACTGCTATTTGGGAGCTGGACTAACCGAGTATTACTGCTCGGGCACAGGTATTCTAACATGGGCTGAGAGGGTCAACTCAAGCACAGGTTTGTTAACCTAGTTGAGAGGGTTAACTCGGGCACAGGTTCATTAACCTGCTAGAGAGGGTCAACTTGGACACAACTTCATTAACCTACCTGAGAGGGTCAACTCGGGCATAAGTTCATTAACCTGATAGAGATGGTCAACTCGGGCACAGGTTCATTAACTTGGCTGAGAGGGTCAACTCGGGCATAGGTTCATTACACATGACCGAGAGGGTCAACTCGGGCATAGGTTCATTAACCTTACCAAAATGGTCAACTCGGGCACAGGTACATTAACCTGGTCGAGAGGGTCAACTCAGGCATAGATTCATTAACATAGTTGAGAGGGTAAACTCGGACACAGGTTCATTAACTTAGCGAAGAGGATCAACTCGGGCACAGGTTCATTAACTTGGCTGAGGGTGAACTTGGGCACAGGTTCATTAACCTGGCCAAGAGGTTCAACTCAGGCATAGGTTCATTAACCTGGCCAAGAGGTTCAACTCGGGCATAGGTTCATTAACATGTCCAAGAGGGTCAACTCGAGCATAAGATCGTTAACCTAATCGAGAGGGTGAACTCGGGTACATGTTTGGTTAACGCCCTTGCCCGTTAATAATGACGTGTGAAAGGAACGGGCTTGCGATCAGTCTGTGTGGATTATCGAGTCCACATTCAATTTCTAATCCATGTGGGTTGTCGAGTTGAAGCATATAGCTTGCCTACATGGATTGTTGAGTTGGATCCTACAATTGTCATGGTATTGATGGCGTTCTTTGGATTCTAAAGGTTGTTGGTATTTAATGCGATTTTAGAGTTCCACAGGCGAAGTCATGGTGCTACCTCGGGGAGGACGATTGTCAGCAAAAATGACAAGGTATATTATGTTGTGCATATGACCGACCTGCCTTCACAATACCTTGACTCTAAAATACGAACCCGATGGGCAAATTTGAAAAGTTCAACGCAAGCCTAGATGATCCTCAGGCGACATCAGAGTTTGGGAGAGGGGTTCTGCACCCCCAATTGGCGAAGGAGTTGTATATGCTACTGCCCGAGGTGCTCATGGCGTAGGACGATCACCTTTTAAAGGCCATCAGGGAACTTGAAACTCAATGGACCAAACTATTGAAGAAGATAATTGAAAATTACAATGAGTCAATCGGGTTCAGATGGGGTTTATGATGAATGGGGCAGGCTTCTTATGAGTACGGGCATCAGGTTGTACTAGCCCATTTTCAAGCTCAGTATCCAGACTCGAAGGTGGAAGATAACTTATTCACCATACAGCCCGAGGATGATTTAGCACTGATGGAAACACAGCAACCTTTTTATGACACGATTCCTCTTAAGTCTATAGTAGTTTTGCTTCTCCCCTTTTGTAATTCGGGTGGCATTCCATAGTTTGGTCGTTGGACCAATTTTGGTATCATGGTCGGACCAAGTCTTATTTTGTAGCCGACCCATTTTGTATAAAAATATTTTGATTAATGGTATCATTGCTTTCTTCTTCTCCCACTAACTGTAAAAGTTGTGAGTAGAATTTTTGGAGAATGGATATGTGCCATGTCCTCGGTAGTAGTCGACCATCCATGGTTGTACGGGTATAAGTCCCTTCTCGGAACCTTTATAACTCAGTAGGGACCCTCCTAGTTTGGTACTAATTTGCCTCGGGATCAAGTCAGGTTGTTGATCTCGGCCTTCTGCAAGACTAGGTCACCCGACCCGACATGTCGAGGGTGTACTTTACAATTGTAGAGCATTGTGATGATTTTTTGTAAGCCAATGTCCTGAGATGAGCCTCGACCCACTTTTCTTCCAATAGATAAAGGTTATCACGCAATTGTTTGTCCGAGGATTCCTCCTCATATAATTCGACTTAGAGTATTAGATAGATGACCTCAGGAGGGTGTATTGCCTTGGTGCCAAAGGCTAGACTGAAGGGCGACTCCCCAGTCAGGTGAACTGTGTTCCATTATCGATGGTGATGACACCCGGGAGGCCGAACCTGGTTATGATGTTGTTCTTCCAAACGAACTCATCGACTTATCTTTCAGTGATGGACACTAGCGGTTCGGCCTCGAGCCACTTGATAAAATAGTTGACCCCGATTATAAGAAATCTACGCTAGCCCGAGACTGGGGGAATTGGCCCGAGGAGGTCCATTCCCTATTAAGAAAAAGGCCAAGCACAGTCTGAGGTCACAAGTAGTGTCGCTGGCTGGTGTTGGATCCAGGCATGTCTTTGGCATTGTTCGCATCCTTGGACGTAGGCTAGGGCATCACAATGAATGGTCGGCCAGTAATACCCTTGCCTGGGAATTTTATGTGCTAGAGTTCGTGCGCCAATATGATCTCATATTCCTTCATGTATCTCGGCCAAGGTGATTTATGCCTCAGTAGGGTGCAAATAGTGGAGTAGAGGTCGGTTGAAACCTTTTCAGTAGAGGCATTTGTTGAGGATGAAATACTATGCTTTTGTTCTTTTGATCTGTTATGCTGTCACTGTATTATCGGGAAGGATGTTTTCCTCTTTGAAGCGGAGTAGGTGGTCGACCCAATTACACCATCGTGGCCACTTCGGTTGAGTTGATGGTCGATTTTAGAATCTTGGCTATCCACAATGGCAGCTCTCTCGACCTGCGGGCGGAGGCCACCTTGACTAAGGCGTCTGTCTGCTTACAAGTTCTCGGCTCGGGGTACTTTAGTGATGGAGAAGTTCTAAAATACATCAATTAGTCATCGTGCCTTGGCTACATATTTGATTATCGATTATTCCCAAGCTTCAAACTCGTTAATTTGTTTAGCCACAAGCTGGGAGTCGGTAAAGACTTTAATATCTTCCACGTGGAGCTCAGCAACTAGTTTTAGTTCGGATAGCAACATTTCATATTCAACTTCATTGTTCATAGCTTTAGATTCTAGTTAGAGGGCATGCTCAAAGACTTGGTCAGAAGGGCCTTTCAGAACGAGCCCAACTCCTCCCCATTGGTCGATCCATCGATATGCGATGTCCAAGTTGACTCGAGTTCACCAGGCTTTCCAGGACCACAAGCTCTGTGATGAAGTTGGCTATTGCCTGAGCTTTTATTGCTATCCTCAGGACATACTCGAGGTTAAATTCCATGAGCTCAACTAATTATTTGAGCATCCAAACCTGTAACATCAAATTTTGATAGGATTTGGAGCAGGGGTCGGTCGATAATTACTTTGATGGAATGTGCCTGAAAGTATGATCTCACTTTCCTTAACGCTAGGACCAGTGCCAAGGGTAGCTTTTCAATTGCGGGGTAGCGTACCTTAGGACCATTTAGGATGTAACTGGAGTAGTACTAGATATTACTTTCTCTATTAATGTAGTATCCAAGTTTATGTATAATCTAAGCAAAAATTATCTGGGAGCTGTTGAAATAATTTTACATTATATTACTAGAACTATAAATAATGGTGTTTGATATTTTCATAATTTTAAATATAAATTATTTAGTTTCACCGATAATGATTATGCATGAACTTTAGATGATAGAAAAAATATTTCATGTAATATTTTTAGCCTCGAATCAGGATCTATATCTTAGAGTTCAAAAAAATAAGTAACAACTATGTTATCGACATCGCAAAGCAAATTATATAACCATAACGTCAACAACTTATCAAACAATATAACTGCAAAGACTTTTTTTAAATCTTAGAAAGAACAAAAAGAATCAATTGAAATATTTTAAAGTATTATAACATAGATGAATAAATTATAGACATTATCACTAAATCACTTTTATTTAAAAATTATATTTATTTTATATCATAAATCGATATATATAATTATAAATTAAGGGGAATTATTTAGAATTGATGATGTATGTTACTGGTTGGAGATAGTTCTTACATATAATCATGGGTGATATAGGATTATAGTTGATAAAGCAAAGGTATATTTAATTGAGAATGCTTTATCAATATTTCTAGTCTTATTTTTTTTATTTAATATTATTTTAAATTTTTTAATTAGAAATATTTTTTTAATTATTCTAATTCCTCCATCCCAAACACACATGTGGATGAGAAGGGCTTCGTTGCGTATTTGCAGGTTAACCTGGATGGCGTCGCCAAGCGAGTGGAAGGCGTCGGGCGTCGGGCGTCGGGCACCGCGCGAACTGCCGTTGCCGCTGCTCTCAGTAATACTCAGGCCAGTGAATGAGATGGAGCTCTGATATGTGGTTTCCTGTTGCGCCATTAAAACAACCTTTGGATTCCACGAATAAAATAGTAGCAGCTTATCTTGTAATTACCATGTAATGGAATATGATTAATGGAGGGATCTTAGGGACAGATTTGGGCAGTGCAAACAGAGGCAATGTAATCTTTCGAATCAATTTAAAACACCCGCAGCTCCAACCTTCTGAAATCCCAACCCAACCCAGCGAATGAATAAAAAATGACTTGATTCGGGTTGAACCAATGAATAAAAAATGACTTGATTCGGGTTCAACCGAATCCAATTTAATTGCACGCGGTTGGTGCTGAACCATGACTCGAGGCGAGCACAAGACGCTTTAAATCCGGCTGCATGGATGTGTTACTACTGAGGTAGAAACATCACATGATCAAACTCAGATGGAGTTTATAAAGCATGCCATGCTTTGCATCAAAGACACCACGAAACAATACATTATTGCTGCTATCCATACCATAGATTCGATGATTAAAACTTACATCGTGCTTACATGCATTGCAAGAATCCCATGACAACAATACTTGATTCTGGCAGCAAACTTACAAAGCAGAGGGTAATTATTGGCTTATTGCCAAGATTAACATCAAGAGTGGGCTTCAGATTGAGCTGCATGTCTGCTGCATATTTTAGTGCTGAGGAAATCGGAACTCTTGATCAGGATCGGTTGATGGACCAATACTAAATACAAAACAGACATTTGGGTCTTCTAAAAGCTAAACATCATGTCCATCACTTTGGACAGGGCAGACTTTGTAGGTGAAGCAATGGCTTTTGTAGAGCCTTGGCCACCAGTTTCACTGGTTGCAATGTTGCTGCTATGCTGTTTATGCTGAGCCCAGGTAGATGGTGCCATGGGGCCCTGACCAGCAGAGCTCCCTGCTACTGATCCTAAGGACATGGGAACCATGAAGCCCCTGTTATGGTTGCTTTCAAGATGCTCGTTTAGATACTGCTTTTGCTGAGGATCGATAGGCTTCACCCCAACGATGACCACGCTGTTTAACTGCATACCATGCTTTGCGAGGGCCTTCTGGGCATCGTATCGGCTCTGCGTAGAGAATAGGAAAGAAGTGGAAATTCTATACTGAATCAGAAGATCCCAGCAAGCGAAACTCAGACTAAATGTAAGGGAGTATTGAAACATCACCAGAATTTTATATGATTATGATAATAACACATTAATAAATCAGTACCAAGGACAATAATCTCAGTACAACCTACAATTGAAGACAACAGCTTTTTAAAATATTTGTACATAAACCAACACTTTTGTATAAACTGGTTGTATACTCAAAGTTTCACCAATAGTTGTAGCAGTATTTCGCAAAAGAGAACATAAAGAAAAAGGTGCAGAAAATGACTAAAATGTATGGCTACCAAACAACTGACTTTGAGTTTCCATTGCAGGCCTCTTTCAAAAATATGGAACAGTGGGCAGAAGAAGAAATTTGCTTCTAATAGGACAAAAGGAAAAGATGACCAGAAGAATAGCAAATCAAGCATAAACAGTAGATGAATCAAAACCAAACTAATAGGTATACCTCGATAAATCTAGTGTAGGATATTAACACTTGGACACCAGATAGAAATCAAGCAATTGTCTTTGAGATGCAACCAATAGTTTCAAGTCAAAATCCCTAATTTGCACTCTCATTTACATACAATAGTAAGAACTTATGTAAGTTACAGAGTCATGTATATTAAGTGTGAAATAAATCACACAGTGTCTTTAATTGCTTGTTATTTAGGTATTTGACATGTTAATTAGTAAAGGTTTCAGAAAATCTGTCTGATGGTTGCCCAAAGCATAATGCATCACCAATTGCCTATGAGTTAGGCAGTTGCCTAAAGCAGTTTGACATTATGCATAAGATTGAAACAGTATAAATGATTTCAGAAAACAAGAGGTACCTGGTACAAAATATGCACCCAGTTAGCATCTCTTGGACCAAGCACATGTTTCAGTATTACTCCAAATTTCTCAAATTCTCGCAGTACCAAGTTTGTATCACCAATGGAAAACCTGGGAGGTAACAAAGATATGAACAGCTGAAGTGCTACGAAAAGGTACACAATAAGAGGAAATGCAAAAAACCAACAGTAAAATTTATAGGTTTTTTATTGTATCACAATTAAGCACCATCTGAAAAATTACACAGAGAAGTCATGGGTAAAAGATGCAAAAGTCTTCTTAATTATTTTGATCTCAAAATTATGTCATTATGGGCAAAGCAACATGTGTGACCACAACTGATAGCGCCAAGTAATTGTCTCCAGCAACATCAAGGGTAAACAAGGACAACATTTTGCAAATCCAAAAATCATGGCATGTCTGTGCAAGTCACCTGTAAGGTGCTGAAGGGTACCAGACACTGCTAAATGGTGACAATATATGTCGATAACAAGCAAATGCATTTTTCATCCATCAATTAGTGCATTTTCATGCCTGAAAAGATACATACACCAACAGGCCTTCATGCTGCAAAACCACAAGACATGTAACATGCCCCAAGCAATAGGCTTGGTATTGTGCGATAATGTAGGTAGAATTAATTCTCTAATATAGACGATATAAGACAAATTTTAACAAAAAAAAAAAACTTGCAAACAAACAAAAGAAGTACAGAGAAGAGAATACACCAGCAACATAAGTAATATGATCAAATGTTTCTGCAGCATAATACTAGGACCACTAATGTATGCCACAATGAACTCTAGTGTCAATAACAACAACAACAATAGAGCCCAACTATTTGGGATATGAACTCTAGTATCAAACAACAAAAATTGTAACATTGCTAAATGGTCATAACCATAAAGGGCTTGGAAGGCAGATATAGAGAGGCAGAAGAACTAGACACACATATGAGCCCACAGATAAAATGCCAAAAAATATATTTGATTTAACTAAAATACAAATGAAGTTCTTCTTTCAATGGGTATGGACACGAGCACTTTAACAAACAAATATGCATGATGAATATAGGTAAAGAAACACTTCAAAGAACAATATTGTCAGTTTACTCATGATAAAATATTAACATGGAAGGAACCACAGCTGAGGGGAAAAACTCATTTCCCAATCCATAAATGGCATTAGCAGCAAGCTAAAAACAATGACAATACAATCGTTAACCTACTTTGGAATAAGACCAACCGAATGATGCAACAAACACACCTTCCTTTAGTAAGTTTGAGCAGAAAGTTTTGCAGAATGAGAAAACTAAAATAAAAGGACAAGGCCCATGAACAATATGCCCTAATTACCAGTTCAAATTAGCAATAAGAGAGCTAATAAAAAACATCCCCCTATTACAACAAGAAACAACCTTGGTGGATGCAAATTTTTATGATAGAAGTATTCTGAATTCCTAGGTAGCATGAGTAAATATGTAATGTACATCGAAGTCCAAGGAAAATAAATCAAGAATACGCTAGTTTGATTGAGTAGTCCATGTTCTCAGCAAAAATGTTCAAAACAGTTCGGACCACACAAAAAAATCTTTAAATTAATATGTGGCTTAGTTCGTTCTTCCCCGATCAATAGAATCCCAACTGATAAGAGATCTCATCAACCCTAAATGAAGAAAATATAGTTGCGTTCGACCAAATAGATGGGAAGTTTGTCGATGAGACATACCCGTACACGGTAACCCACTGCTCTTCATCGAGCGCTCCCGCCAAGGGCAAGTTATTCCGCCGGACTTCTGGCCTAGCCACTTCCCTCGGGGGCGGAAGAGTGATCAACGCCCCCGGCTGGACGATCCCGTCGACCGGCGAACCTTTCCCCTTCCCCGTACGGTCCGCGGTGCCGCCGCTCTTGCCAGGGGACACCCAGCCCGAGTCCCCGCCGCTCGGAACCCGGAGGACCCGAAACCCCTCGTCGGGGGCGCCGGAGCCACTGGGCTCCGCGGTGACCTTGAAAGGGGATGAGAACGATGCGGGCTCATAAAGGGCGTGCGGAGGGGTTCGGGATACGGGGGAGAGCGGCGTCAGGTCAGCGGCGAGGGCGGGCTCGGGAGAGAAGTCGACGCGGTCGCCAAGGGTGAATACGGGAGGCGGAGGAGGATCAGGGGAGGCGAAGTTGTCGCGCCAGAGGGCGGAGACTGCCGCTGCCTGGCCGGGAGTGGCAAAGCGTCCGGCGCCACCACCGCCGCTGCGGCGGCCAGAGACCGGGGTAGCGAGGTCTCGGAGGAATGGGGATTGCCTGTCGGCTTTCGAGCTTCTTGTTGTAGTCGGATTCATCGCAATGGAGAGATTGTTCTTCCGGCCGGATTGAGGGCAGTTAAATAGGTGCGCGCAGAATAGCTTGGTACAGCGGCCAAACCCTTAGGGTTCTTTATATATATATATATATATATATATATATATATATAACGTGGTCAAGTAGTCAGTATGCGTTGGGAAGCAGTTGAAGCTTGGTCGAGTCAGGTATCTCAAGATGCACCCACTCGGTTCTGTGGATGCATCCTGCACAAAGACTTTGATCGGAAAGATGTGTGCTCGATATGAGTTCTTTGATGCTAAAATTAGCGAGTGAGGCGATTTCGAAAATTTATGAGTCAAAGGTCCCCCGAGGGTAAGAAGTTGGTTTTTGTACCTGCAAATGAGTGGGTAGCAGTTGTATATGGTTTCTAAATGGCGATCGCATCATTGGACGACTTGGACATACATCGAGTGAGACGCGGGGAGGAGCTTAGGACGGTGAAATGTAGGAAGCTATTGCTAGACAGCGTCTGTCGCCTTTCGAGATCTCGAGTGGTTGGTACGAGTCGAGATGTCATGTTGTATTTTGGGATCTTAAAAAATTGATATAATTCAGGATGTCAAAGTTACTTTTGGGATCTCGGGTAGTTAGTATGACTCACGAGATGTCAATGTCACTTTTAAGATCTGGAGCGTTTGCTATTGTTTGGGAGCCAATGTGGCTTGGAGCGCTGATGTGGCCTTGGGGGTGTGGCAAGTCCATGAATTATCCTATTATATATATATATATATATATATATATATATATATATATATATATATATATATATATATATATAATAGAATATTTAAAAATAATTTTATATTTTTATTAAAAATATATTTTAAGTAATATTTAAAAAATATAATGATACAATAGAAGATTACCATGACACATATGAATAAAAAAATAGATCATATATGTCTTAACCCTAGTTTAGTATAGCTAAACCTTTTCTTAAACAGGTTGGATCTATCCTATCTAGAAAATGCGGCCCATTATTATCCATACATCATAATTATTAGATATTTGTTTCTTTTTTCTATAAATAGATAGTGAAGATAAGATTCGATCCATGGTTTTATTATCAAATAGCTTAAGTAAAAAATCTTTCTAGGTTAGCGAACCAACGGTAAAAGGTTTTAAGCAATAATTGGATTGACATAAGATTTGGTAAAACAAAACGCAAATAGGTTAGAGTAACTCTTTGTCAATTTCTTGCAAGCCAAAAAAGCAACTAATAATCCATGCACCATGAACACCAAAAAAAAAAAAAAAAATCTTGGATTTGTTGTAGGCACCATTGATTTGTATGAAATAATGATATGAGTCACCATCGTTGCTATTTCATCCTTATTTAATCGATATGTAAACCATATTTATTTTTCACCTATTTCATTCTAACTCAATCGATATATCAACCGAGATTCTTCTCTATCTTACAAGCCTAATAAATAGCATGACATTTCACTAATGCAAATCTCAACTCTATATCTCTCGAGTTCAGCACATGATTCTCAATAATGGTCGAATAATACACATAACTATGTTTTATATTTACAATAATCTCAAACAAATTATCATCTATATCGCTATAATAAAAAATATGCTTAGGTGCATTCTTAAACTCTCAAACACTCTCATTTGATACGGTAGCTTCCACATCTGACTAAATTATTCGAAATGTTTACTAGCTTAAATATTGAAAAGCACTTATCAAGTAATATAAGCTCACGAGTCAATTTGGACTTTGATTACCTTCGAACACTATCCACATATTGAATAACTATAATTTATAATAAGAATGTCATAGGTGATTTAAAAAAAAAAAAAGGAATGATGTGTGTTGTTCACTAATAAAACTTTCCTCTTAGTATAAACAAAAAATATAAAATAAAACTAAAATTATTAATGGTCGTATATGATCGTAGCTAATAAACACATACCATGAACAATTAAATCAAATAACTTACATGGACTTAGGCTATTTCATCATAATAGCTAGGATGATTAGACTCAGTTTCCACTCAATCAGCATCTTAATCATATTTCTCTAGCAAGATAGATTTTATTCGATTGAGGCAAAAGTATCAGACTTGACATGTGGATGTCTCCTTAATAGATAATGATAATAATTAGCATATAGAATCCATCATGTCAACCTTAATCATAACTTCAATTTTTTTCTATGTTCACGATTTAGTATTGTTAAATATAAATAAAGATGTGTTCATAGGGGATAGATACACTCTCTCGCTCTCTATCTTTTTTTTTTTTTTTTTGTCTTGGATATTTATCAACTTAGAAATTGAAAAGAGATGCAGTGAAGGACTGAGTCCAACATCAATCAATCTTTGTTCCAATAAACAAAGTTTGCAAGCGATCAATTTCTCTTTGTAAGAAAATTAACTATGCTGGAGGCTTAAAAAAATTATTTGATATAATCATGATATATATTTAATTTGAAAAACTAAAAAAGCTGAGTGATATAACAAAAACACAAACAAATTTATTTCAGAATTATTTGTCATCACAATTTTAGGCACATGCATGTACATATGACTAAATTAAATTAAAGACTAACCATAATGGAGGGGTCATGAAAAATATTTGGTACCATGATTCTATATATTTAATTTGAATAATTCAAAACTTTAAATAAAAAAAGTCAAGTGATATAATAAAGAATATATAAATAATTTATTTTGAATGCGTCATCGTCGCAACTACGCCTACAAGCATGCACGCACGTGTTCGCCCACACACGTGTATTATAAGAATGACATAAATATTATCCTTTCGATGGCACAAAAAAGTATTCATAAGAGTGCTTTGTGGACTTGTGGGCGACTAACATGAAGGGCTAAAAAAAAATATTATAATTTCAATTTGAATATACTTTTGGGCATGCAATCTTAATGGTCGTATATGATCATAGCTAAACAAAAATATAAAAGAATATAAAAGAAAATATAAAAGAAAACTAAGAATAGTAATGGTCGTATATGATCATAGCTAATAAACACATACCATGAACGATTAAATCAAATAACTTACATGGACTTAGGTTATTTCATCATAATAGCTAGGATGATTAGACTTAGTTTCCACTCAATCAATACTAACCTAACTCAATTCTTCACACCATAAGCAAGTCCATATGATAGAATCCTACCCCATCATCTTAATCATATTTCTGTAGCAAAATATATTATATTTATATATTACAAGAATGATATAAATATTATCATTTCGATTGCCTAAGGAAATATACGTGGGAGTTCTACGTGGACTTATGGATGAAATATGACGGATATATAAAAGTTTCAAAATTTAGAAATTGGATGCATATTTAAAATCATTTTGGGATGATTTTGCTTGTAGGTGTCGCTTAAGTATATTTTGGTTGTCTTTAGTGCGTTTGGATCAACCAAACAAATTTCTAATTTATCTCAATCAAACAATCTAAGGTATTGGGAAGTCTCTTAAGACTTGAATATAGAGACTCTAAAGAGCATACTAAATAAGATTATTTCGGTGCTTAGCTCAATAGAAGATTGGGAGGATCGATAAAATAGTCAAAGTCAAAGAAATAATAAGCCTCTCTTGAGGATGCACATGAGGGATGTTTCATAGTGTATTGGGTCGATACGCCAAGGTTAAATAAATATGAAGAACTATTATGCAAGCTATCCGAGTAATAACGAGTTGTACAATGATGCGTTTAACCAACGGTGTTAGAGTTAACTGGTAACAGTTTGTACTAAATTAATATCGAGTCAAAATTGGTGATTAGTTGTTATCCTATTCTTGTAGCATTTTGTTTCTTTAACATTTTCTTTGAACTTTTTTTTTTTAAAAAATCTCCATGCAAACTAATGTCATGCGTTCATTTAGTTGTTCGATAAAGGTGATTCTTTTCTATATCCGCGAAATCGAATAGAAAGTTTTTTTTTTATATTAACAAAAGAATATTTAATTTCGAACAAATTCTCCATATATACATACATACCCACCACTCGAGATTTGTGGCAACCATTTAATGAATCGATAGCTAATATTTTTCCTCCAATATATAATACCGTCCACCATTATAGAGAGGAGTGGAATCTATTGGACACGCGCACGCGAGGAAGTTGACCTTGTTCCTCCCCTCTTTCTTCTTCCTCGTGCTACATTTCTCAATACGATCGGAATGGTTGACGGCGGCCGAGAGAAGCGAAAGCTTGCAAGGTGGCGTAGTCCATCTCATTAGAATGAACAGTATTGGCAGATGGGGGGCCGGTGACATCGGAGGTACTCCTCCTTTGTTCTTCGACTGTCTCCGGCCGCGGAACGTGTCACCCAGCGGCAGCGCCGACGGTCGTGTTCGTCCGACAACCATCCCGCCGGATCCAGCGAAAGATTTGGTAAGCCGCAGTCTGTCGGTCAGCTTTCCCGTCGCTGGATTCGCCACGCACCGCGTTTAGCCGCACGTGCTGCAAAATGGTGTCAACTTCGGATCTCGCCATGACGCAGCAACACCGTTCGTGATGTCCCGCGCCTGAGGCGATCCCCCAAGTAAAAGTTTCCGACGATGATTCGTCTCAGAATCCCATTCCCATGGCGCTTCGTTGCCTCCGTAATGTCTCGTGTTCCCAAATCCGATTCATGCAACTCCACAATCAATTCAAAAGGACATGAGAAAACAGTGCTTCCCAACACGCAAAAAAAAAAAAGAGAGAGAGAGAGAGAGAGGGGGCTGGAGACAGAGAGAAGACTCGAACGAGCACTTTTGGGAGTCGGTGCAAAGCAATCCTGCGTGCGCGTTCAACGACAGCGCTGCCACTCGGCGGCATGCGATGCCATTCGTCGTGCCGTCGGCCATCGCACGTCGACGTCACATCTGGAAAAGTCGACTGCCGGTTTGGCTGCGAGATCTGATCAATTCGGACGTGGCGAGAGCGATAGATTTCTACGTGACTTTTCACTGCGCCAGTAGGCCACTCCCACTCGTCGGCACGCACGCACCTCAGATTGTCCGCAATGATTGGGGGTAAAAAAAATCTTGGAGATCAAAGTGGGGTCCGGATTTATCTTCACGAAGAACAACATGGTTTGGAAGCTTATGGGTGTGCAAGTATTGAATGCCAAGGGTGGCCATCAGTCCTTTTTAAGTTCCACCAACCACGTTGACGATCGCATACGTAGATGGTATCGCTTTGAACGCGTATGCGCTGGAAAGTTCGCGTCTGAGGTAGAGAACAAAGCATCGGCATCTTCTCCGACTCGCATCGTTCTATCTAATCCCCGCCGTCGAGCTTGTCGGCGACACCACGTCCTCTAAACATTCCACGGCGAGACTGTGCCTGACATAATTACTTTCGTACATATGACACCTGTCCTATTATTATTGTCATGAACAGAGAGAGCAACGTTGTTATCGACGTTTGCAAATTATAATCATATTATACGAACTATCATCGTGGTCCCGTAACACACACATTCGTCAACGAATCATTTATGTTTGTTTTATAAGATTGTTTGATATTATATTTTTATCTTTATTTTTTTTCTATAATTACAAGATTATGCAAAGTATCTATTACTGCAAATCATTACTCATCTTAGTTCCTTGGAGTTTTATTTGAGGTAACATTAGATCGGATGATGATTTAGGATAATATTGAGTTGCACATAAAAATATTTATTAAATTATTAATAAAAAAATCTTTTGCCAGACGTTTGAACTCATCCCATTTTTTGGTTTTTTAAGCAATCAACATTATTGTTATAGGTTCTTTGGGACCTATGTAAGGATAATTCTAATTTGATCCGGATATTACAAGAGACTTCACAGGTCTTTTTTAAACTAATTGTTTGCTGAATACTCGTACGTTTTTTTCTTTACAGAGACGTTTGGACTAATCTATTTTTTTTGTTTTTTTATTAATCAATATTTTTTTATAGGTCTTTTGAGATATGTATGAGGATGTTTTTAAGTTAATTTTTTTATATAAATAAAAATAATAAGAGTATGTCATGACTAATGTAGAATAAATTTATTGTGAGGAAAAAGAAATGAAATGAAGAGGAGCGGTGAACGCTCGCTGTTGTGAAGCCAACTCTTGTGTTTGCCAGTACGCAGCGTGCGTCAAAGGGAAGGGGCTGTGGCCTTCCTTCTCCTCGAGAGTGTTGCCATCCTCGACACCTCTTTGATGTAATACGTCGAACAACCCGCGGGAGAGCGGCCAGGAAACACGACCCAACAGCGTCTTTAAGCCGCACGATATGACACCAACGCCCCTTTCATCGCCATTTCCTCGAAACAGGGGACGAACCCAACTCGGAAAGCCGCTAGCTAAGCACACAGTGGAGGAACACAAGAATCCGAGGATACATCCCAGTTTTTCTTGGATTTTTGTGCGCTAGTTAGATTCAACTTCTATCTGGCAGAAAGATTTGATTCCGGAAATGGAATCTCGAAGATGATTGTCTAAATAGTAAAACAGAGCAAGCAGCCTTTTTTGCTTGTGTGTCCTCACAGAGCTGCCATTGCAACTTGGTATTTTTATTCTTCACGAAATCAGGCAAGTTGGATCTGGTGATGTCTTAATCTTTGAATAAACGCTGCAAAAACCGCGCTTGGATTCGATTGCAGCTCGGCCAAGTGTGAGAAAGAATGTGAAAAAGGCAGAGCATCGTTGTATGTTTAGGTGTGTGTAGCTGATGCCAATTGGCATTTAAGTGTCATCGGGTGAAAGGAAACCACTTAGCTTGGTAATTTTATGTTCAGAATCTTGCAATCAAAATGCATCTTGAAACATTACTCTGTTTGGATTAGTCTAAGCAGCAATCATTAAGCTAGAGATTTTGTGGATTTCTTCTTTTAGGAGTACCTTTCTTTTGTAATTTTGTCTCTATCATGAATAGCCACAATCCAACAATAATTGGATAGGAAAACTTCAAAAGATTCTAAGCATTCATTGTTTCTCTTTCATGGGCAGACAACCACAAAACAAAAGGACAGCATTTTTTGTTCTTCTACACTCGTTTTCAAGAGCACTGTACAAATCGATTTTACCCACAAAAACTCAGGAAAACACACAGGAAGAAGAGACGATTGACTGCGGAGAAGAAGGAAAGAAGTAAAAGCTCTTCAGCCCAATACAAAATTAGAGGGCATTAGTGAGTAGAGAGAGAGAGAGAGACTATGATTGAGCCTTAGGAGTCCCATAGAAGAGCTTCGAAGCCGGTGGGATCCATTGGCGGCCACATCTGGTCGGGCTCGAGACACATCTCGGTCTCCGCCCAGAGGGCCCACGAGTCGGCCGCGTCGTGGAACACGAACTCGCAGCCGTCCAGCCGCGGTAGCTCCACTATCTCCCCGAGCTCGTCGGAAGTGTCCGGATCATCATCCTCGGGAGCCGCCGGAGTTGGGGCCGGGTCCATGGCAGCGGCCTTGGCGGCGGCGGCCTGGACGTCGCGCGGGGAGAGAGTGGCTGGGCGGGGGAGGGAGGCGGCGAGCTCCGGGAAGTTGAGGACCGCGGCGGTTCCTTTGATGTTGAGAGCGGCCACGTCGTGCGCCCTTGCTGCCATCTCCGGTGTCGGGAACGTGCCCAGCCAGATGCGCGACTTCTTGCGCGGCTCCCGGATCTCCGACACCCACTTCCCCCAGCTCCGCATCCGGACGCCGCGGTACGCCGGTTGCTTACTCCCGTCCCGCGCCCGCTTCGTGCCCCCTCCGGCCTTCCTCGCCGCGGCAGAGGTGGCTGTCGTCTGGTTCAATGCGTCCGTAGCCGGCAGCACTGGAGAAGGGGACGAGGAGGTGGTGGTGGAGGATGGGGAGGATACGGACGAAGACATCGAATGGGCGCTGCTCTCCAGCTCAGAGCAGTTGCGTGTATCCGCCATTGCTGCCCAAAAAACTGATCTTTTATGGCTGGGATCCGTGTGCTATTATCCCTCACGGATACTGTTGGTGGCAAAAGGCAAACTTTCCGATGGCGTCCTCCCGTTGCCCCCGTGATGCAGGTTACAGAGAGTTAATAATGGTGGAAGGTGGCGCGTGTGGACGCAACACAAAGAGTTCCCTAATTTTGGCTCCGAAAGGTAGGCTTTGAGTTCTGCTCTTTGTTTAATTAGGTAGACGCACGGCTTGCTCGCAAAGAAGAGAAACCGGAATTGATAATGGAGGCTGGAGTGCGCTGATGGTTATGTATAGCTTCTGGAACAGAGAGACAGACGTATGGCGATTATATTGGAAGGAGTAGCTGCAGGACTTGCTGTACAAGTACCTTGACCGAGAAGAAAATGAAGATTCAAGCTTTTCTTGGAGGCAAACAGAGCAACCGTCAATGAGGTTCTCCGGTGCCTCAAGAAAGGAACAAGCCGCACGCTTCTACAACGGACTCGACACCAAGGAAGAGAGAGAGAGATGAGGAGAAGAAGAAGAAGGCAGAGTTGGGAGGACGAGATGCAGGGGAAGGAGAAGCTTTAGTAGAGGCGGAAGCGTGCGGTCTTAAAAGCGACCCGGCACCAGCCTCTCTTTCCCTATCATTTCCTCAGGACGCTTGCGCCCACTTCCTTTCGGATCATGCTATAGTACAGTAAGAAGTGATCCCCTACTTTTTATCTTTTACTTTCTTCTTCCTCTCATCACTCTGCATCCCCGTTCTCTTCACCATTTGCCACCCAAAGAGCCATTCAATATTAGTCTCGTCACTCAATACCTATGATCAATCATTTTTTTGTGCAATTGAGCTAAAATTTTCCTACCCCCGTAGACCTATTAAGAATTCAGACATGGTACATCTCTTCTTCAGATGACTTTGCGTAGACTTGCACTCCACTGCTCAAACTCCTCCTGTAGCACTACAGTTTATCTTACGACTGTATTGGGATTCATAGGTTTTTTGGTTTTGTTACGACGGAGGAAGCCACAATTGTCCTCCTCAATCATCTTCATGGATGGTTGGTGATGTACATGGCCGAGAAGGGACCAAGAAAAGAAAGAGGCAACTAATGAGTCGAATCTGTACGGTGACGTTCTTATGGCTGAAGCCTCCTCCTACTTCCATATTATGTTTCTTTCCTGTCCAGATGAAGATGGCTGCTTCTATCTTATTCTTCTTCTTCTTCTTCTTTTCCTCCAATTTATGCATAATATCTCAATCATTTATTGTTAGCTATAATAGATTTCTCTCAACTGATAAACAAAAATTTTATCACGGAGTTATCATGACATTTGCCCGAGGCTAGTCTGACGGAGTTGGAAGGCGAGGTACACACCGACAAACTTTTGCCGAGTGATCGATTTTATCACATAATTGGCAGACAACCGTTTGCGAAAGCACAAAAGGAGGACAACGTGGCTGGAAGACAATGTTCTAACGAGTGTTGAAGTACGAAGAATGTTGAGGTGGTAGTGATGGAGTGGGACCCATAGAAGTGGGAGGAAAGTTGGTCACACCTTTTGAATCATTCTTATGGTATTTATGATTTTGCTGTTTAGATTTCTAGTTGAACTAAGCTGTGATAGGAGGTCCTGGCAGGGGTCCTGATAGTCTATCATCACGCTTCAGGTAAGCTTCATAGTCGGTTAGCTTGTCGTAGAGTTCTTCAAAGTAAATCGGAGAGTCACGCGCTCGAAGTGCGACAGCTAGTTCTTTGAACTTTGTACTCAATTCATTAAGCGTATGGAAAAGAACTTCTTCATAAGTTAGGGAATGACCTATCAAAGCTATGTCATCAATAATCATTTTGATATGTTATAAGTACTTGGCAATAGTAATTCCCTCTTGCTTAAGGTTCATAAGGCTGGAGAGTAGTCCAAGTATGCGAGTCCGTGAGCGATTCACGAAGGTAGTTTGTAACTTTGTCCAAGCTTCCGCAGTAGTAGCACAGGAGGACACAAGCAGAGCAATGGATCCCGTGACAGAGGCTTGAATTGCTTAGAGTATTAGCCTATCTTGACATAACCATAGCTTATAGGCATAATTTGGTACTGGGCTAGGTTCTCCTGAAACATGTATCATTACTGGTGGACAACTAAGATAACCATCAATGTAACCAATAAATCATAACCAAATAAAAGGTTCGAGAATTGAGCTCGCTAGAACGTATAATTACCACTCTTGGATAATTTAAAAAAAATCAAGGAGGCAACATTAATGGAGGTGAGTCCTGAATGAAGAGAAAGATTGCCAACAGGAAAAAGTGTTGGAGCATCAGAGGTAGAGGAGGAAGACATCGGGGAATCAATAATAGGTCAAGGGGAAAGTAAGAGAGAAATGTAGGTAATCTCATTGAGAAAACAGTTTCAAGAATCGTTAAGAGATAGAGAAACAGTAAGAGCGAGAGTAGGAAACCGATTTATGAATAATATGACTGAATCGTCCAAGAAATTGATGGAAAAAAAAATGAGGAATGAAAGGAAAAGAAACTCTACCATCGTCCAGATATGACAAACAATAATTTTCGATAGCAAATGCTTGTTGGAGCTAGCGATCGAGTGCGGCAATCCTGCTAGAACTAGCCCTTCCAAAGAATAATATGACACATAGTGAATGACATCAGATATTAGACTGCCATCGTTGCAAGATGAAAAATCAAGGATATAAAAGAAGAGGCTGCCACTGTTAAAAGAGAACACATGACGCTTGTCTCAAAACCAACAGAGTACTACTGCAGTGCACCGAGGAGACGTGTAGGTGTATGTCAGAGTGTTCTATCGCTCGGGTTAAGGAGTTCTGCCGGTAGAGAGTGGTAGTGCGGTTGAGGGCAGACGGGAGTGACACCATGAGAGAGTGAGAGGTTAAGGAAGAATCCAAGGGATGATGCTGGCGACAGAAGAAACTTGCAGATAGACTGTAGCACTGCTGATCTGAGAGGCAGGATCCAAGCAGTTAAAATCAAGAGGTGCCAAATAATTGGTCCTCGGTAGCTAATAAGAATGCCAACGGTGACATTCTGCTCTCCATGAACTAGGCTACAAGGAGGTCAGAATTTGAGAAAGCTGCGAATGAAGTCCCCCTGTGTCAGCCAGCAGAAATCGACGGTAGCGAGCTTCTTTTAGCCAATGGAGCCCTCCAATGTCGAACCGCGACGATCTACCGAGAGGAGCGATGGTGCTGCAGCCAACGGAGACCTCCAATGTCGTGTGACAGCGAGAAGAGAGAGGGGTTTGCCATGAACCAGAACCCCTATTGGTGCTAATGGGGCGGGCATCTGCTGCGGCAGGAGAGGCAACGATGTGGCAGGGCTGCGCTGAAGCAATAGAGGGAAGGATGCTCTGTTTTGTTGATAAAGTAGAGGTCAATTGGTTGTAGCTCCACAGGAAAGAAGATGAGGAAAGGATGCTCTGTTTTGTCGATAAAACAGAGATTCGGCTGTAGCTCCGCAGAAGAGAGGAGGAAATACGCGATCGGACGCGATGGCTACTTGATGTCGTTGGACAGCGATATAATAGCTTGCTCTAGGCAAGCTAGTTATGATACCATGTTAAGAATGAACATGGAAAACAAAAGCACACTTGTTATTTAGTTTCAACATCTATTTATACAGTGATAGAAGACATATTTCCCTCGATCGATGAACGAGATCTTATCCTTCAGTTAGTGAACTCTGTTACAGCTAACATTTACAACAATTTTCCAAGAAGATTCGAAGTCAAATCAAAGATGGCGAATGAATTGTTGAGTACTCTGTAAGCCTTCAAACACAACCCTTCCGAGTGACCATCATCGGCGTGTATGGTTGGTTGAGTTCATGGATTGGTTGACTGCGATTGAGAATTCCAACTATGTATCGTAGTGATCACATCCTCCCAACCAGAAGCCAATAAGTCAAGAAGACGATGGGTGCAAGCTCACATCTTCCAAAAGAATGAACTATGATGCATCTTCTAATTTGCTTTTCGGCCACATTAGTTTAGTTCGTGATCTCCTTATCAACTTGATCTCACAGCAATTTTTCCTGGCATTGGCTTCAGTAAAAGCATGAACAGATGGAACAGAGTATTGTCTGCAGAACGAAGAAAAGGACATTCTTTGGGCAATAAATTCAAGGTCGGGTTGAGGATTAAAACAGAGCAATAGAGATCGACAAATATTGTCGATTGTTTGAGGAACTCCCTGAGGAAAATGATACTGCTTAAATGGAATGAAAATAGAAAAAGGTTAGCTGCACCAAACCTGAGATCCATTCCCTTGCATCTATCTATCTATGATGGTGTGCTCTACTCTTAGATGAGTGAGTCAGACAGTGGACAGGAAAGTATAACGTTCATATAATATTGATTGGTGAAAACTGAGGAAGGAAAACATTGGACATGGGGGGCATGAGTCATGCCTTTGCCCTTATTGATATCACTCTAAATGAAGAGATAAGATTATTACGATGCATTTCTATACGACTCCAAAGCTACAGAGATCGGAGAGCATCATCAGGTAGATAGAACTTGGATCCATCTCTCCTTGCTCTCGTCTCCAACCTTAGCACTTAATCTATTATATATAGCTCGGATCACAGTCTTCGCGTACACCTTGAATACCGATAACATGGACGATCGACTAGCTCAAGCGTAGCCGCAGCTCCCGTACTCGCATCGCAACCCCGGCTGGCACGCCGTTCCGCACTTGCCGCAGTTGTTTACGTCGTAGGCCACGGCGGTGCACTTCCCGCTGCAGCAGAGGTGGCCGAACCCGCACTTATGGCCGCAGACGCCGCAGTTGTTCCGGTCGGAGAGCACGTTGCGGCAGTGCTTCTTGCAGCAGTGCAGCAGCTGGCGGCCGTCCTTGGCCTGGACCCCCTGGCAGACCTTGTTCGTCACCGGATCGCATCGGTCCCCCTTCTTCACCGCCGCCAACAGTCTGCTCCCCGCCCGCGGATGGAGTCCCATGAAGTGGCTGCTCATCATGCTCGCGTACTCGGCCTGCGTCGCGTACGCGATGGAAGAGATGGCCATCAAGAGAAAGGAGACGACCAGTCTCCGAGATGAGAGGCTGGCGGCGGCCATTCCCTTTCCTCCTCCGCCGCGCTCGATCGATCTCTATGCTTACGACGAGCGTGGGTTGGACCTTTTGAACCCGAGGCTACCATATAATATCCATGGATTGACCCTAAATAAAGCCACGAGCTCACATTCCCTGCTCTAACGCCTCCTTGATCACTCTCAGGTTTAGCTCTCCAACAGAGAGGATCGATCAACAGGGAGAGAGGCACGTGAGCTCCTTCAATTGCTGCCTTCTTCCCAACTCATGGTTCTCACTTCCAGGAGCGATCCATTCATTGGATCCCGATACTGCAAGCTGTTCCCACTCGATTATTATAAGGCTGCCATCATAAATAGAAGCACAAATCAAAGGAAAATAAGCTAAATAAGTCAGCTAAGGGTCTCTAATTGCTAAGGAAATTGATGCCGACTTGAGAAGGAAGGTTTTCTTAATTCTATGTTCTATTTCTGATGTCTTGGAATGACAACGGAGGAGTGTGGTGTGATCCAATATTCCGGCGAGGAGTGCGTCGAGAGGGAAGAGGAGAGCACTGTTCCCTTGTGGAAGCGCACGTGATGTGTCCTCTTAGATCAAGGTCATCGGTTCAAACGCGAATCTTGATGCGACGGTGTTCGTTTGATCCACCGATGGTTCCCCCCAAACCCTCCCCCCGTGTGGCGCGGGGGATTCACGTTGATGGGGCCAGTGGGCATTGTGATTGATTCCATATTTATTTATATGTCATACGGGGCACGTCCTAACACTGTAAAGCTTTAAAAAAATGGCATCGATTGGGATCTTCTTTCTACATTAAAAAAATTGGTTTCTAATTGGAGACGTCGGCATTGCATGATTCACATCCCTTGAAAGTTGACCGAGTTCACATCGAAATTGTGGTCAGCCCTAATTTATTTTTGTCAACCACTTGAAGAATCTCAGGTGTTTTAGGAAGTACAGATTTAATGATCAATTAAAAGAATATTAGTGATTTGTAATCCAATAGATACCATAGGATATACTCGTAATCATGTGTAATTTCGACTCTCATGAATGGCACCGATATATATATATATATATATATATATATATATATATATATATATATATATATATATATATATAACACGAAACAAATGGACATAAAATTAATTATTTGGAGTTTGAAAAGGACAAGAAAAAAAATATAGATTCTAATATTCTAACACTTGGACACAACGCATCAGACGGAAGTCATTCCCAGTGGATCAACCTAGAAGTGCGCGGCCCAACGCCATTAGCAGTATTAGTCCAAGAGAAACCTTCGAAACAGCCAAATCGGACGCAGATGACGACGGCCGTGGCGGCGACGGCGTCGATGGTGGATTTCCGGGCGTCGATGGGGCAGAAGCGGGTGATGGGTATGGGGATAGAGACGGCGTCGGTGGTGGCCAGGATGGAGGCTCAGCCGGTGCTGGCGGCGGACTGGTGGGTATGGGGGTTCTGGTCGCCAGCACGACCACGATGAGCTTCTGGCCCTGCGCACAGTGGCCGGCGGCGCCGCTGATGAAGTAGAAGGGGCCTGAGCGGTTGAACTGGAAGACCGAGTTGCCGTCGGTGTAGCACCCAATGGGATCGGCCACGTTGCATGAGTTATAGTCAGCTTCCGTCACCACGAGAACCGAGTCATTCCCTTGCTTGTACTTGAATACTACAACGCAAAGCAATCACATTAAAACCTCTACACGCAAGGTACGGACGTGTACTCGGAGAGAGAGAGAGAGAGAGAGAGAGAGAGAGAGAGAGAGAGAGAGAGAGAGTACTGAGTGTGTCATGGACTTGAAACCGGTTCCTCCCAGCCCAGCTGTTGTAGCTCTCGCAAGGGTGTTTCACCCAACCATGTCTTCCGCCAACGTAGAAGTCATAAGCGCAGCACGAAGACATTAGAGCCATCAGAACTCCCACCAAAACAACAGCCGACCCCATCTGACCGGTTACGAAGAAATCAGAGAGAAGTCTGTGTCTGCTTCTGAGAAGGAAATATGTATGTATATAGAGGGAAGGAAAGCGTACAGCGAGAGGGGACGTATAAATAGAGAGAAATTGAGGGGGAGGGGGATGGGATGATGAACGTTG
This sequence comes from Ensete glaucum, assembly GCA_021527575.1. Taxonomy (NCBI): domain Eukaryota; kingdom Viridiplantae; phylum Streptophyta; class Magnoliopsida; order Zingiberales; family Musaceae; genus Ensete; species Ensete glaucum. The sequence continues at coordinate 47,572,551 of CM038558.1, forward strand.
AGGGGAAGAAGAATTAGAGCTGGTAATTACAAGGAAAATGTGGGTAATGAGTAATAATTCAGACGTTTAGGCGTTTCCTATAGGGATTAATTGAGTGCAGCCAACGGTAACTCTGGGCTCCATCTTTCCTACTTTTGCTTCCTCTCTCGGAAACACTATTTGTTAAGAAATTGAATTAATTTCTTTTAAGTTAATGGACAATTAGTGACTTAATACTAATTACTTCCATAACTTTTTAAATGGATACTTACAAATCCGTGGCAAGTGATAACTTCTTGTGTGCGTTTGTTCATATGGAATTATAATATATTAGTTTTCATTAACTAAAGAACACACAGTATCCTTTGTTTCTGACATTTTGACTGAGGTGGCTTTTCTGGGGGCTCCTCTTACGTATGTTTCCAAAGCATTACTCCACCAACTTTGTTACCCTACTGTAAGTGTCCTGTATTCTCGGTCAGATCTGTGCTACTTAAAAGAAAGGACTGTCTCTTTTGTCCAGTATCACCAACAATTCATGGCCCCCCCTCGAGTTTTAAGATTAGCCAAAAGAAAATTCCAGGTAAAACTAGCAGCAAGGTAATGGCTATTAAGGACACGAGCACAGTCTTACAAGGCCTTGATTGCTTGCAAGGTTAGTCGATGCAATAAAAGAGGAAATGCTTGTACTAAAGTCTTGCCAACATTAGACATAGATGATGATCGTTTAGATAAAACAAGTTTCAGAGAAATCCAGAGACTCAGATTTCAGAATGATACTTACCAAGCGCTTCCCACAGGAACTAAGCTCGATGTCTGCAGACCCATTTGCAAAAGCACCGAGTAGACACCATCTCATCTGCAGAGAGATCGAACGAGTAATTAAATTGATTTGGAATGGATGAATCAGAATATACGAAGTTGCGAGTTCCATTAGTGTTCATGACTAGTTGACCATACCCAAGTTGGAGGCCTGCCTGCTGCTGCTGCTGGGAATAATGCTGAGCGGGTTGCAGAACTTGCAGGAAGTTCCTTGAATCGAATGGTGTCAAGATGTCGTACTCACTTGTTGAAGGCAGAATGTTCATCTGTTGTTGGGCTCTCTCATTCTCTGTTATCTGATACCGGAGCCATTTTTTTCATCTTCTGCATCTTACAAGAGAGAGAGAGAGAGAGAACGAGAGAGAGAGAGAGAGAACCTTGTTCCTTAGGAAGACATTATCATTTTGCAGCTCCATCTCCTAAATAAAAGATTTCAGAAGGATTTAATAGAAGAAGTAAGTCAAGAGATACGGCATCATAATATATATGTATAGAAGGCGAACTGTTGTATTACCCTTTTCTGCATGTACTCGATTTCATCATACAACAGCTCGTTCTGAAAGAACCAACAGCTTAATGTTAATAACACACAAACTTGTCTAAATAGATAGAAATGGAGAGGATCGACCCTTATGGCAAACAACCTGAAGAGAACTCAGAAACATGATACCTTTTTGGTTCTTATTTTGCTTATGCCTTTCTCCAATTTATTCTCGAGTTGCTTCATGTCTCTGAGGCTCATGGAGCTGAGACCCTCACCCATCAAACTCCTAGGATGCAATGAGCAACTCATTAGAGCCACCAACCAAATGCCAAGGAAACAAGCGCTCATCTATGATCGAAACTACCTGTTGGTGCTTTGTATGTGGTTGATTTGCTGTTGGAGTTTTGCTGATTCTTGCTGGTAGTGCTAAGAATCAAAGAAAGAGCAAAAAAAATCATGAGATGTTAATTCCATGCAACACTAATGATAAAATGTCAGACTCCAGAAAAGAAAAACCAAACTATACTTTAAATTCGTCGTCAAGCATTGTAGGTTTTATCAGGAACTGATCACGATGAAGCCGAAGAAACATTACACGAAAAAGGTTTTTATTGTGTGATTGCTGCTCCTGAATGTATTTGGAGAATCCAGTTTAGGTCCCCATGTCTGATTGCATAGCCTCAAATATGGGCACAAGAAAATGAGTTTAGGTGTTACAACATTTTGACAAGTGCTCAATTCAGAAGAAACATAAAGAATGTATAATTGCAAGACAATTTTCTTCTGTGAATCACAATGAAATCCCCAACTGATCGACGATAAGAACTAAGAGAATAATGATCAAAGCCAAAGGAAATTAAGAATTGGAGAGATTAGGGTCACCAACCAAATGCATCAAGAACCTTAAAACACAGACAACCTGGTTGCATCAAGTTTCACATGAGATCATCGTTATGAAGATCTATTAACACAAACCGACAAGAAATGCTCTGATCATATATCAAAATTTCTCGATTCATATAATCAATGATATCATTGAGGACTGATACAAAAAGAAAATTTAACCTAGTATCGGGTGTCAAAACTTGTAGGATGTCATCGTGAATAAAGATCTTCGACTTAAGCACAACAAAATAGTTTCTGACACCTCTAGACATCACAAATTCGCGGTTACAAGTTCAGTATTATCTCAGATTTGAGGATTTTGGTCATGTTTTGGTAGTGTAAAATGATCAACAGTATTCGGTCGTGATATTTAGATAATTATGAACTGCATGCAACTTCATAGAGCTTACCTGAGCATTAAGTTGCAAGACAGATCCGGTGCCGGCAGTATCACTGCATGCTTTCTTATACCTTTCGATAGTTGCTTTCACACTGAACAGAAATTATAAGTTAATTCGGCTAACAAAGCAGCAAGTTCATGTTTGAGAGTATATTTTTGACTGACACTTAGTGAAGGAGATCTTATAACAAAGAAGACAAGAGGAATATAACAGATCACACCATCATGCTCATGCAGCTTATATATGCCTAAAAGGTTTGCTTAATTCTGAGTTACAGTTGAGAAACATGCATGCTTGACTAACGAACGCATTCTAAATGAAAAATGGACCTTTTTTTTTTCCTTTAATACATTATCCAATAGTTAAACTTGATGGAAACTTTAGAAAATTGTCCACAATTTATCATGAGCTGAAGGATGAAAACATTGTTTCCAGGTTATTTTTCAGGGATAGTATCTGTTTTTGCATTACTTCTTTTTTTCTCTCTTATCTTCACTGCTTTTGTAATACAAGATTTACATGAGTAGACTAGTTTTTTAACTTGACTTTCTCAGAGAGAACATTTTTTTTTGTTAGGTGAATTTTGTATAAAACTTTTCTCTATCAAATGGAAAAGCAAAATTTTCTAGGCTTATTGCTAAAATTTTGTAGTACCCATTATCCAAAAAGAAACTAGGATCAACACCACACTAACCATATGTAGGAACAACAATTCAACTCGATTAACTGGTATACTAATTCAACTCAAGTACAAAGTACTTGAACATACCTAATCCAGTTGGCTTGATTGAAATCTAAGAATAGATTCCCTTTGACATTCATGATGTACTTTCAAAGAAAAGTTTCCTACTACTTAACCTTTTAGGAAGGATAAAAATGATAGTGAAGATTGAATATATATATTTTTCTCATCAAAACAGGAAAGTCAAATAACATCCAATAAGCCATAAGCTTTGATTATGTTGGTTTCCTTAACTTACTTAGATTATGCCTCACACCTTTTTGCAGTGGAAATGTAAAGAAACACATCAAAATTAAAGATAAATGGCATGCTGAAGTGGTCAAAAATAGAAAGGTAGAGGATTAAGGTTGAGACAAATGTTTGCAGAATCTTTTACTGGCTTTTATCCATATCAAAAACCTGGGAAAGGTTACCCAGATGAAGAAATGGTTTAGGATCAAGACTTTGACAGATGATCAGTACAGAGCATGTAAGTTATTTAAAGCTCATACGAATAATCAAACATCAGTTGATGGAAACCTAAACGTGACTGAACATTATGTACTTCCAAATCTGTCGTCGACAGCATGCGACCGAAGTCCCCAAAAGATATTGTCATCAGTAAACATCACTCTTACGAATCTTAGACGCATCACTCAAGTGTCTCTTCACGGGAACATATTGTGTTGCCTGCTGAATCTAAATGCTGTCCTCGGCAACCATAGACGCCATCTACGCACCAAGTACACGCTTTGATATCAGGTGAAGGACAGGGTCAGATGTCAGCGCGAAGACCAGATCGATCTCTCCGTTCCCCAAAGCCCCCTTCCGACCTGTCGCGCAGCGTCACGCCTGACCTGTCCTGGAACCTTAGTTTCCTCGAGGATGCGATTGGTCCCTGTCGGCCACGTCGGCGTGTGATCCCACGCATGATTGGCTGCGCTCCCGCTCCCGCTCCCTCTCCCTCTCCCCCTCCCTCTCCCTCGCTGGGCCAACGTGGCGTCGTGGTGGCCTTTGTCCGCGGTGCAATGGCTCAGCTCGGCAATCTTTTGCCCGGGCCTCGATGACACCAACCCCGCGGTCTTCTCTCGGCGGCCTCTTTCTCCTGACCGCTTTTGTAGCCTCCCCAAGCATAACTCAGTGCCAGTACATTCACCCCATTGGTGCCTCAGCCCTGTCCTCGCTCCGTACTCTACTCTCTCTCTCTCTCTCTCTCTCTCTCTCTTCCTGCAGGCAGACTCTCTCAGAATACTGTTCTTTTGCACACTTCACTCGAAATCTAAATCCATCATGAGAGACGGGTATCGAGATCGTGTAGACAGGGAGAGAGAGAGAGTGAGAGTGAGAGAGAGAGAGAGTGAGAGAGGAAGAGAGAAGGGATCGAGCGAAGAGTGAGAAAAAGGAACAGAGAACCCTAACACACTCCAGAGGAACGGAGAGAGAGAGAGAGAGAGAGTTTGTGACATGTGATGAGGGTAGTGGTTCTTTGGTTGCAAGGAATGGGCTAATGAGAGCGTGACAGCTCGAGAGCAGGCTTTCTTGGCCTCATGGGTGACGTGAAGGAAGAGAGAGAGAGAGAGAGAGAGAGAGAGAGAGGAGAGGAGAGGAGAGGAGAGGAGAGGTTAGGAAGAGGAGTGGTAAGAGGAATAAAGGAAGAGAAAGAGAGGAAATGGCAAAGGCTTAGATGCAAAAGGGGTGGTTGGAGGAGATCATATGACCCAAGGTGACCGCTGCCCCATCCAATGCCAATACCTCACTCTTTGCCATTCCTACCACCCCCGTTCACTGCTGTGGCCGGCGCTGATCTGTGCTTCCACCCAACAAAGCAATGAAAGGGAAGGAAGTCTCCACACAGAGTAACACCACCCAAATCTATGTAAACAACCTCCCCCACCAATGACATGGGGCTTACCACCACTAGATCTACTGTAACAAGCTCAGATCTCATCTTTGCAAACCATAACTAACAAAGAAATCGAACCAAAGGAATCAAAAAGCTTGGAGTGGTTCTCAACCTTCCAGGAAAGTAGAAGCAAGCTGTGATTTGGGCCTCACTGCAAGAACAAGAACTACAACGGACTTGTGCAGTTTAGCTTATAGCTTAGCTATGCTTTTGTGATGCACGAAAAGAGAGAGAGAGAGAGAGAGAGAGAGAGAAGACAAAGGAAACCTAAGATCGGAGAACTTGAGCTCTGCGTGTGAAGAAAAGGGGGGAGGTGTGGAGCAAGGGAACAAAACCTGTTGTTGGCGTACTCGAAGAGGCGGCCGCGGCTGGAGAAGACGACGAGGGCGACCTCGGCGTCGCACAAGACGGACAATTCGTAGGCCTTCTTGAGAAGGCCGTTGCGGCGCTTGCAGAAGGTCACCTGCCGGCTGGTCGTGTTCTCGATCCTCTTGATCTCGATCTTCCCTCGCCCCATCTTCCCCGCCCGCTCCAGCGTTCTGATCCTTCAATCCCTTCACCTGAAACGGTAGAGGAGACGGATGGCGAGGTGAGCCATGATCTCAAGCAGTCTATGCACGTTAGCAAGATGGCGAGAGGGTTTGAGGTGGAAGCAACAACCTTCGCTTTTGCTTGCTCTCGCTCCACTTCCTCCTCCTTCCCTGCCTATGATTTCTTTGTCTCAATCTATGGGAATTCCTGCTAAGGTGTAGCAGCAAATGCAAGGGAAGGACTGGTCATTAATTGAGGCATCCCTTTGCCATCAGTTTCGTGCATACTATGATGGTGGGGGCTAGAGAGAGAGAGAGCGAGAGAGAGAGAATTCTTGAAAGCGATCGCCAATGTGGTGTGCGTTAGACTTTGGGTTGAGTTGCACTCAAATTGACATTACTGTGCGCTTAAGTCAAAAGATTTAGGAGATTTGGGGAACATCACGTTGGTTTAATTAGTGGTGGCCAAATCCATTTGTTTTCTTATACACTACCGGTTTTTCTAAATGATTAATCCTTTTGAAATGTTCTCATCCATATAACAACTATATTAGATGAATACATTTTTTATTCATAAACAATTATGTATTACTTCCATCGAAAATAAGATTAACAAATATATTTTTGAAATGATTTTGAAATATATTTTTGAATATCTAAATCTAAGAAGACTTTGATAAAAAAATTATAAATAAATATTTAGATATTCTATACTTAACTTTATATGATTCTTTATATATATATATATATATATATATATATGATGATATTCTATACTTAACTATATATGATAACTAGACTTCCGATTTTGTTATGATGGTCTATTACTACATAATAAAAAAAAATTCTTCTATGTTATAAAAATTCTTTGTTTGTAAATTAATGGTCAAAGATAATGGACATTATGAATCGCAAAAAAATGACCAATATGGGTGGCCAATTAGGAGTAATTGCCTCGAGATAACATGATCTCCGTAGCTATAGCTATGATATGCCTTCTCTTGTGGAATTCTAGTATTCTACAAGAATGGACTCATCCTTCTTTATCGAGCCATCATGTGTCTCAATTTATGCACCTAAAGGCTACTTAATGGCCTTATGTACATGTTTACATACTACATAGGCATTCTACATGGGCATAAATATCTGCCTCTCTATATGTAGCTACATTAAAAATACTTGCCTTGAGCACCTATTGTTAACCTTAATTGAGGCTTTTCCCATAGAGGCAATGTTAGGGATGAGGCTCATGACTCAAACAAGCTTTCCTTATTAGTTCTTATGTTTTATTGTTATTCTCTGGCTTGAACTCGGGTATTCGATGACATATATACAATAATTTAATTCTATGTCATCTTATGCGATATCTCATATATATATATATATATATATATATATATATATACTCACTGTACCATCATTCTATTCATGTAATCGACTTATGGTAAGTCTCAATTATTATTTGGTGTCAGCTAGCTTAGCTTGTATATTATCAGATATCGATACTATAAATCTCATTTTCATCATTTACCTAGCTTGAACTCGAGTATTTGATGACATTTATATGACAATTTAATTCCATGTCGTCTTACGCAAGCAATCGTCGATATATATATATATATATATATATATATATATATATATATATATATATATATATATATATATATATATATATATATATATATATATATATATATATATATACTCATCACATGTTCATTTTATTCATGTAATCTGCCTTGATGTCATCTAGCTTAGCTTGTAAATTATTAGTTGTTGGTGTTATAAATCTCATTTTTGTCATTTACTTTTGCGAATAAAAAGATAGGTCTCGTATACTAAATTAGGGATGGCTGATCATGCAATGAATGTATTCATGTTATACCATCCACATAGGTATCCTTATGCCTATGTCATCAAAAAGATATAATTATGTCCTGTTTATGCGAAGCTAATGGCTTTAAGAACTATTATAGTAAAAAAAAAATAAGATGCCTTTATGACTATAAACCATCTAGAAACTATTATAATTGTTTTTAATATCTAAGATTATGGTTTTCAAATTTTCTAAACAAAATTTGATAGGAAGATGGTGCAAGAAAGCCATTCTCTCCTTCCGTTTTCTCTTCTCAAATATCTCCATCGGTTGCTTTGGTTTCACTTTTGACTTCTTTTTTTTCACTTTATTTTTGTGTATCATAATTTAATAGTCACGAGTGCACAAAACTCCTATCGCTAAGAGGTTTGGGAAGGATCTAAATTTAAAGACACTCTTCGTGACTTAGAAACATGTTATGTTACCCCATGTATGTTAATCTCAAGTGGGTTATTTTATAAGGTGGCAGCATATGTCTTAGAGTTTGTTCGAGTGTGTCATCTCCTTCGTCGGCTCCCTCATAACCCTTTCTCACCCGAAATCTCTACATGGACATAAAGGTTCAACTCACTCCATCCAATGAGTTGAAGTGATGGCACGTTGTTGGATGCGAACCACATCAATGACATCTTTGAGCTCACGTATTATTGAGGGGATGCAACGTCTACAATCAAGTCAACCTCATTTGATCTTATCTCGAAGGCATAGAAACATTTGAGATATCATTGTGGCATCCTCAACACGACTAAGAGAGCTTTGAGGTGGTCTTCACATAACCTTGATATATATGAGGTGGTCTTGAGGTCGAGTTGAGATAGGATACAGCTCCTCGATGGATTCCTACATGAAGGTCAATGTAAAGACGAGTTTTCAACATGATCTCTCCAATGTATAAATTAGTTCCATAAATAATATAGGGTGTGAGAGGGTTTTTCCTAAGAAAGATCCAACCCCTAGGCTGATGTATGGGGGTCAACTTTTATATTTAATCAACTAAAGATATTCTTTGTAATAGCCTCAAAATCCCCCCTTGGCATTTTGTCCGTGGGATGACAGGCCCGAATGACTTCTCATGAACTTTTATACTTAATCAATTAAGGACAATTCTGAATTGTTTTTTATGGACTATTATATTATTCATAAAGATCAAAACAACCTCCTCCTATGGGCTTTGTCCATGGTGGTCGAGACACTATAACCATCTTAGCATCATTTTCTAATAAGAGAGTGACTCGATCCTTTTCTTCTACATCAATCTCTTTAATGATTAGTTGACATACGATTGTCAAGATAATCACTCTTGCATATTTAATCTAAATATACAATAAGGCTTAGTGCATCATGTTAAGAATGAACTTGGAAAAACAAAAGCACACTTATTACTGAGGTTTACCATCTATTTATACAGTGATGAAAGATAGATGTCCCTCAATTAATGAACGAGATCTTCTTGTTCAGTTAGGGAAATATGTTACAGCTAACATGCCCCCGCAAGATCGAGCTCCTATCAAGGACGCCGATCTTGGATTGACGGAAGGAAAATAGTTTACGAGCCAAAGACTTCGTGAGGGAGTCGGCCAGTTGATCAGCTGTGTGGACATGAGAAACATGGAGCTCCTTGCGGGCTACTTGAGCTCGGACAAATTGAAAGTCTATAGCAACGTGCTTAATGCGGGAGTGAAAAACTAGATTTGCACAAAGGTAAATGGCCCCGATGTTATCACAATAAAAAATAGGCATAGAAACAGAGTGGATTTGAAGTTCCTGAAGCAAGTTGCTAATCTAATTAAGTTCAACAGCGGTAGCGACAATAGCCCGATATTCAGCTTTTGTAGCAGATCTGGCAATTATCTTTTGCTTCTTAGAGCTCCAACTTATCGGATTAGCACCAAGAAAACTAATATACCATAATGTCGAGGTTCTATCATCAACATTACCGACCCAATCCGCATCAGCAAAAGCATAAAGCTGAGAGGGAGAATATTTACAAAGAAAAATGTCATGATCAATGGTCCCCTTAAGATAATGCAAAATGCATTTGACATCAGTCCAGTGCAAAGTAGACGATTGATGCATAAATTGGATAATTTATTAACCGCAAAGGAGACATCGGGACGAGTAAGTACTAGATATTATAAGGAGCCAACTACCTATCGATACTGAGTAGGATCTATAGCAGGACTACCATCACATAGTTTCAGTGAGGCACTTGGAGATAGAGTAGTAGAGACTGCTTTAGCGTCTTGCATGTTTGCCTTCAATAATAAATCATGAGTATACTTTCGTTATGAAATAAAGAGACCAGAAGATGTAAATATAGCCTCAACACCGAGAAAGCAATGTAAGGTACCAAGATCTTTAAGGCAGAATTGATCTACCAATTGCGTAATAAACGTCTAAACCTCTATTGAGTTATCACCTATGATAATAATATCGTTCACATAGACTAGGAGATAGATGGTGCAATCATGATGTTGGCTTATAAATAAAGATATATCAGACTTAGAGTTGATGAAGCTAATTGAAGACAAGTATAGAACAAGTTCAGTATACCATACTCGTAGAGCCTAACGAAGTCCATAGATGGTCTTTTTAAGTTTACAAACATGCCATGGATATTAAGAATGTATAAAGCCTGGAGGTTGTTCCATAAAGACATCTTCAGTGAGGGTCCCTTGTAAAAAGACATTATTAACATCTAACAGACGTAAGCACCAGCCTTTTGATATTGCCAAACTTAGAAGAAGTTGAATGGTAGTAGGTTTGACAACAGGATTAAATATCTCAGTATAGTCAACGCCAGGCCATTGATGAAATCCTTTGGCCAAAAGTCGTGCCTTATAGTAAGCAATTGAATCGTCGGGATTCTGCTTAATTCGAAAAATCCACTAGAACCCTATAATGTTTTGTGTGGAGTGAGAAGGGGTAAGAGTCCAAGTTGCATTGTGAAGAAGAACATTATACTCCTCACACATGGCTTTACGCCAAGAGGGATATTTTTGGGCCTAAGAGAAGGAAGTTGGTTCAACAGAGTCGAGAGAGGGTTTGGTGCTAGTATGCAATTCTAGAACTCGACATGGTTTAAAGATACCACACCTAGAATGAGTTTGTATAGGATGCCGGGAGGTGACAGTAGAACTGGGGGATAAGGGTTGCGGGTCAGTACTGGTTAAGGCAGATGGACGGATGACAGAAGTATCCTGGCGAGGTGAGGACAAAGACACTGGGGGGGAGAGCAGGAGGAGAGGAGGAAGATGAAAATTATGGAACATAAGTAACAAGAGAGTGTGGATCTAAAGAAAACAAAATGGAGGAGGAAGATGGTTTGTAGAAATCCAATAGAACGACAGATTGTCAGTGATCTCAAACGGGAAAGGCAGACTCCACAAAAGTAACATGTCTAGAAACAAAGACTTTAGCAGAGTGAGGGTCATAACATCGATAGGTATTATGTTCAAGAGAGTACCTTATGAAAATACAAGGTCGAGATCGAGGTTACATTTTATTAGAATTGTAGAGACGTAACCATGGATAACATAAACAACCAAAAACCTTTAAGTTTTATAGGTTGGGGTGTTTTTGAAATAGTCATTCAAATGGTGAATGATATTATAGGAGAGGAGTAGGCAAGTAATTAATAAGATAAACAATAGTTTTAAAAGTGACGAACCAAAAGATAAAAGACATGGAAGCCAAATGGAGCAATGTGAGACCAGTCTCAACAATATGACGATGCTTACACTCAACAGAGCCAACTAGGTAAGAGGTGTATAGAGGAGACTTGAGATGTTGCATACCAGAGGTAGATAAAAAAGACGTAATAGCTTGATAATCAGAATAGACAGTTTTAATAGTAGTTTGAAAGTAATTCTTGACTAAATTCTTAAAGTTAGAGAAGACAATAGTAACCTCAGATTTTTTATAGAGAAGATATAACCATGTGTACTTTGTAAAATATTCTATAAAAACAACATAGAATCTAAACTTGTCAAAAGAGATAACTGATGGAATACCCCATACATCAGTATAAATAACCACAAACGGTTTCGAGCGGGAAACAGAAGATGTACCAAATGGTAATTGATAACTCTTATGACTAAGACAAGCATTACAATAAGTAATAGCAGTGCTAAATTTAGAGACAGGAATAGAGTAGCGAGAAAGTAACTTTTGTTGAACAGGGGTTGAGGGATGACCAAGACGTTGATGTCACATGTCGATTGGAGCAGTTATAAAAGCGTTAGTAGTAGGCTGAGTGAGATACAAGGTGGACGGTCGTTTATAGATGTTGTCTTTATTCGGACCACGAACCAAGGATGCCCCCGTGCTTACGTCCTTGACGAGAAAATGATCAAGAAAGAATTCAATAGAAGTATGGTTTTGTTAGCAGAACTGAGAGACATAAATGAGATTTCTTTTAATGTAGGGTGCACATAATACATTATCGAGTGTAAAAGAAGTGGCATGTGAAGTAAGTTTCGTAGAACCGAAATGAGTAATAGGAATTTTGTTACCGTCACCGATGATAATATCTTCATTTTCGCCATAGTTGGTATGGAGCAACAGGTTCTGGAGATCAGAAGTAATATGGTGGGAAGCACTAGAGTCCACAATCCAATTAGATTGACTATCAAAGGGAGTCGTCATGACATTTGCCCAATGCCAGGCTGACGGAGGTGGAATGCGAGGTCGAGACCGACAAACCTTTGCCGAGTGACTGACTTTATCACATAATTGGCAGACAACCGGTTGTTGAAGCACAAAAGAGGATAACACGGCTGAAAGGCAGTGTTCTGATAAGTGTTGAAGTGCGGAGACTGTGGAGGTGGTAGTGATGGACAGGGACCCGTAGAAGTGGGAGAAAAGTTGGTCACACCTTTTGAAACATTCTTGTGTATTTATGATTTTGCCATTTGGACTTCTAATTGAATTGAGCTGTGATAGGAGGTCCTGGCAAGGGTCCTGATAGCCTATCAACACGCTTCAGGTAAGCTTCATAGTCGGTTAGCTTGTCATAGAGTTATTCAAAGCAAATCAGAGAGTCACGTGCTCGAAGTTGTTGGGAAACCTTAGCAGGTGCATCATATGCGCAGGAGAAATCAAAACAAAATACCAATTTCCCACGTAGATCAAATCGTCGTGCAAAAGATTGGGGTCACAAGAAAAATACAAAAACCAATAAAACTGCGATGTGTGAGAGATTGATTGTATCTAGGGAGATCCCTATATTCCAGATCCGGATGGAGAAGATAGAAGTGAAGCATCCTCCTCTCTAGCGGTATCTACACGATGAATCTCTACAACGAAACTCCTCCAATTTGGTCTTGTAACTCTTGCTCAGATAGAGGGAGGAGAATAGGAGGTGGTGGCTAAAGTTGTAATCTTTCAACCATGAGTCTCCCCTCCTATTTATAGAGAGCCACCAAAAACCCTAAGGCTCCTGCCTTAGTGGGTGTTGGATCTTCATCCAGTAATCCACTAAACTTATATTATTCAGCATAGGATCTCATCTAATGAGAATAGGGGCTAATTGGATCTTCATTCAATCCTCTATTCGCTGAAGCATCCACTATATATGTGTGACCCTCTAAGCCCAATACCGAGCTAGTCGTGAGTCACTCCCATCAGAACTCCTTATGATATAGTGAATTATTATCATCATAATAATTCACTCGACTCATCGACTATGGACATACTATGTCACTACGCCATAGTCCCCAAACGATATAGGGGGATCGAATCCGTCATACCTGTTTATCCACAGTTACTATATATTTATAATCCCTCATCCAAATAATATCCTAGAGATCGTATATTAGACATGGTATTGTCAGGTCACAAACGGAATCAGTCATAGTCTCGCTCTAATCGGATTCTTTTGGAGAACTCTTTCTCTCTCAATCCGAATAACACTGGCCAGAGATTTATCTGAGCAAGCATATATGGGATATTCCTCTCGTGATATCAAGAGTAGATGATCCTCTATTGACACTCAATTAACTTCGTAAGGTTGGCTACCAATCCCGATAACCAGCTATACCATATTTGGAACTTTCCAAACCTATATGTCTGACGTCGAAGAAATGAGTACTTATACAAGACATCCTTGGTGTCTCAAGTCTAAGGACTAGATATACAATTAGGACTATGAAATCACTGTCTGATAATAGATATTATTAACCATATAACATTCCATAAGTGGATCAATCAGTGAACTCATTCTCTAATGAGTACCTGTACTATATCCTTAGTGTCTCCACACAAGTGGCTATAAGACCAACCGCCTCTATCATATGAACGGGTATATAGTACACCGATCTGTCCGGTTATCTCAATGTCCCTCTTGAGTAACCTATGACCGAGATTATTTAGGATATGTGTTTAAAGGTGAATCGATCTCATTATCGTGATCTCATCACGATCCGACTCCCATTGCATAGAACCAAGGATATCACTACATATATATGTATATATATATATATATATATAATATAATATAATGTGAGAATATGCTAATATTAATCATAAGCAAAAAGACTACACAGTGTGTCACACGTGTCATCACTCACGTGATTGGCTTGCAAGGCACCTGTAACTAGCAGAAGTGTGGCAGCCAGTTCTTTGAACTCGACACTCAATCCATTAAGCATATGGATAAGAACTTATTCATCAGTTAGGGAATGACCTATCAAAGCTAGGTCACTAAAAATCATTTTGATATGTTGTAAGTAATCAGTAATAGTCTTTCACTCCTGCTTAAGGTTCATAAGGTTAGAGAGTAGTCGAAGCATGTGAGTCCGGAAGCGATTCGCGAAGGTAGTTTGTAACTTGGTCCAAGGTTCCTCAGTAGTGACACAAGAGAACACAAGCAGAGTAATGGACCCCACGATAGAGCCTTGAATTGCTTGGAGTATTAACCGATCTTGACGTAACCATAGCTTATGGGTAGAATTCGATATTGGGATAGGTTCTCCTGGAACATATATCATTGCTGGTGGATAACTAAGAGAACTATCAATGTAATATAATAAATCATAACCAAATAAAAGGTTCAAGAATTGAGCCTGCCAAGACGTATAATTACCACCCTTAGATAATTTAAAAGGAATTAGGAAGGTGGCATTGATGGAGGTGAGTTCTGAATGTAGAGTAAGATTGCCAACAGGAAAAAGTGTTGGAGCATCAGAGGTAAGGAGGAAAGCAAAATTTAAGTGATCTCATTGAGAAAACAGTTTAAAAAATAGTAAAAGTGGGAGTAAGAAGTCGATTTATGAGTAATACGACTGAAGCGTCTAAAAAATTGATGGTAAAAGAAATGAGAAATGAAATGAAATGAAATGAAACTCTACCATAGTCTTGATACGACAAACAATAGTGTTCAATAGAAGATGCTTATTGGAGGTAGCGATCGGGTGAAGCAATCCTGCTAGAACCAGCCCTTCCGAAGAGTAATCCGAGAGTGAAAGAAGGAAGAGGCTGCCACTATTAAAAGAGAACACCCGGCACTTGTCTAAAAACCAACAAAGTACAGCTGCAGATCTATCAGTGTAGGTGTATGCAAGATATTCTGTTGCTTGGTTGAAGGAGTTCAGCCGAGGGAGAGTGGTAGTGCAGTTGAGGACAAAATCCAAGGGAAGGTGCTTGCCACAGTTGAGGTGAAGAAACTTGCAGGTAATTGGTCATCGGCAACTGAGAAGAACACAAGTTGCGACGGTCTGCTCTCCAAGAACTGGACTACAAGGAGGTCATAATTCGAGGATGTTGCAGATGAAGTTCCCCTGTGCTAGCCAGCAGAAATCAACGATAGTGAGCATCTTCCGACTAACGGAGCCGATGAGGGCCACAAGGTTCTGCGCCCCATCCAGGATCAGGTCAAGAGATTCTGAGACACTAGGCGAAGGCTCAACGCAGCAAACGATGTTAGCACTCTTGGAAAGGGGAATGAATACGGGCAGCTTGAGTACAGTGTCCGGCAATTTGAGGTTGTCATCGGAACAGAGGTAGCAGTGCACGGCCGTAAGTAGAGTGGGGGGGGGTTGGTGGGTGGCGGGTGGGGGGAGGAGTGTGGTGGCAGCACTAGTCCTCGGGAACGCGACTGTGGTGTTCGCTATGTCTTGCCTTATGTGACCTAGCAGACGTGCTTGGATTGCTCTTCCAATAGGTGAGCAGTTGCTCGGTTTTGGAATATCGACAGATGCGGCGGTGGTTAGTTCCAAACCCTCATTAGGTCCAACGAGTTCGCAGCTCTGGACCCTCAGGGACAGGCGCAACGTACAAAACAGGCCATGGGCACAGAGATAGCAATCGTCGAGCAGGGCAGCACTTGCTACAAGAGGAGTAAAGCACTGCTATAGGAAGAGCAAAAGAAGTGGGTAGAAGAGTACCAGGTAGCAGTCGAAGATGCGATGGTGCAGTCTGGGAGCAATTCATCCCCATGAACCAAGCAACGATGAGTCCGGCAGATGAAGCAACAGAGAGTAGTCGGCTGTAGCCAACAAAGACTTTCAATATCGTGTGACAGCAGGAGGAGAGAGGGGTCTACCACGAACCAGATCCCCTATTGCGGCTGATGGGGATAGGAGAATCAACAGTGTGGCAGGGTTGTGCTTTCTTATCGATAAAACAGAGAAAAGGAGGCAGGTCTATGCTTTCTTATCGATAAAATAGAGGAAAGGATGCTCTATTTTATCAATAAAACAGAGATCCGGTTGTAGCTCCGCAGAGAAGAGGAGAAGATATGCAATCGGACGCAGTGGCTACTTACTGCCGTCGGACAGCGATACAGTAGCTTGCTTTAGGCAAGCGTAGTGAAATAGGGGCTGCGATCGGATGGTCGCCCCCTAGAGAGCAGTAGAGTAGCGAAGATCAAGGGTGGTGACGAAGAACAGAGAGCGACCT
This sequence comes from Ensete glaucum, assembly GCA_021527575.1. Lineage (NCBI taxonomy): Eukaryota > Viridiplantae > Streptophyta > Magnoliopsida > Zingiberales > Musaceae > Ensete > Ensete glaucum. The sequence continues at coordinate 47,589,053 of CM038558.1, forward strand.
ATGACCAGTAAATAGCAGTCGCCGGAGGAGAAGGAGCAATAGTGGATCTCAGTAGTAAAAGAGGTGCAACTAGGGTAAATGAAAGGTGCGATGGGAGATCTGTCCGCCCTCGATAGTAAAGCATACGAGGAGGTCTGACAGCGGCTTCACCATCCGATCAAGGAGCTCAGGTCCGATCGAAACACTAGGCCTCTTTTAATCAGGCTAGGGAGATGGGGAAGGAGTTGCTGTCGTTGACGAGTGGTGATAAAACTATCTCTCTTACAGAGAGAGATGCTCGAATGAACATGAGAAAATAAAAACACACTTGCTATTAAGGTTTAGCATTTATTTATACAATGATAAAAGATAGATTTTATTCAACTGATAAACGAAATTATCTCATTCAGTTAATAAAATTTATTACACCTAACACGTCCAATGTAATTTTAGCTTATATATATTATATATCATCACATCTCATTTTATATATTACAAAGAGATATATATAAGTTGAGTGGAAAAGTCACTCATCCACCTGCCTCTTTCATCTCCACATGTGCTTGCATAGCATGATTCATAGCTCCGCTCTCTCTTGAGTCCTCTTGTAGAATGCTACCATTCTATGCAAAGTTGTCTTCGGAAATCTTTCATCTTCTAAAGTATGTTTCAATTAAAATACATTTCATGAAATCATTCAATGATAATGATCACGATATTTTTATTATGCATTATAAAGGGTTTTTTTTGGGATAAATAGAAATGCTTACACATGACACCATTCAATTATGAACACATGACACCATTCAATTATGAACACAAGCTTATTCTTAAATTCTTATATTTTTAGGATGCCATAAGGCTCTCTCTCTCTCTCTCTCTCTCTCTCTCTCTCTCTCTCTCTCTTTGTTATTCAGACTTATGATATTGATTTTGTTTGAATCATACAATTAAAAGGAAAAAAGGTCGATCTTATTCTATCACTTGTGACTCATACGATGGAAGTCTCCGCAGCAGCCACTCACTTGGGCTATGAGTGAGACCATACGAAACTACAACACTAAACCACCACATTTCTTAATCTCACCGAGTTGAGTGAAACCTAAACATATCGCAGGCAAATTAGTAAACACATTGGATGGTGCGTATCTCTGTCAGTGTCAACTCTCTCTCTACAGGCATCGCGTGTGCTTCGTGCACCTTAAATAAATGAATCGGATCAAAATTAAAATAAAATCGGGTCAAAAATTAGAATCAAATTAATTCCATAATTCATCGGTTCCAAATCACTAGTTCCAAAAGTTTTGATTTCGATTCAAACCATTGATTTCATAATTATTTTAAATATATCTATATCTTTTTATTTTAAATTATTTGTAATTAAAAAACTAAAAAAAAACAAAACCAGAACGGAAGCCGTCAGTTTCAATTCCAAACTCAACCCTTTCCGATTCGATTCCGGTTCTTAATTCTAAGAAATTAAAGTTTATGATTTCGAAACCACATTGGCCATTATCCCCTGCGAATAAGCCGGTCAATCTGGCTTGACTCGAGCGAATCGATGCGTCGACATGTCAATTCGATGGGTCGAGTTCGGATCATGTTGGATTAGGTAGTCGTCGACCTACACGATACATTACAGTCCGTTATGCGTCTTGTGATGGAAATGATACATGTGCGCATGCTCGATGATAAATTATGTTATGGATCATTGATCTGCTTCGTCCTCATCCCACAAACTGACGTCGTCTATGGATATGATCACATAAACTATCCGAAGTTGGCGGATTACATGCGTCATGCATGAGCAAGGACAAGACAAGATGGTGGATCGAAAGGGAAAGCAGATGTGTGTGTGGCAGGCACAAATATCTTCGGACATCAACGAATGGACAGGGATTTATCTTAAGAAATATCTGTGTTTCACATATCTTCTGACGATAGAATCAAAGCCAAATTAGAACACTCTCTGTGGTCCGTCCGGTAGATTCTATCCTTCTTCAACGAATCTCTAAGCTCATGCATCACTCGGTGTGAGGGCAGATCGGATTCCACGTAGATGGAGCAGCATCCAGATCTTATGATCAAGATTTAGTCGGCGTGCCACCTCACCGCACTTTTAAAGAAAGTGGTTTTAAGCTGGTTTGAACCTTATGCATCGTAGCCGTCAAAATAGGAGGGTCGTCCAACTTCAACGGATGGATTTGCACTGGTGGGCTGCTTTGTTGGGTGGGGGGGGGATCCGTTCCAACCACGCTTGCAAGGTCGAAAAGGTAGAATTCCTGCATCGAGGGTTCGATCGCCGACGGTCGGGTCTTGATACGCACCGCCGCGACAACCGGACGCGGTCGAGCGCTACCGACCAACCCATGTCTCGAGAGATACTTCGGCCACGTCGCTGTGGCTGTCGGGCTCCACGGCGCCCTTTTGATTCCTAACCGGGAACGAGCCACGCCATCGGAATTGGTGGGCGGCCCGCTTGGGTGCTCGGGGCTTCCGTTCCTCCTCGTGTTCTTCCTGGACGCGTATTCCGTGTTCCGCGACGCACCATGTGGCCTCAGATCATGTCGTTGCGGTCGCGCGGATCATCTTAACAGGATTGTTCTCTACGGACAACGGAACCATCCGGTTCGGCGATATTTACAACCGCCATAGTGGGGGGGAGCCGCCGCCTTAACATGAGCTACATATTACACATTCCTTTCGCAGCCAATAGAAATGTGGCATCTCCATATCTGCCTCCCCAAAGACACCGCCTTTATGCTCTTTCCTTCGCATCCACTTCTTTGCTCTCTTTTTCTCGTCGGAGATCTCTCGGGCGGCGGAGAAAAAGGTTGTTGGACCGGAGGAGGGACGTAGAATAGATCTATTGCGAGAGAGAGAGAGAGAGAGAGAGAGAGAGAGAGAGAGATGAAGATTCAGTGTAATGCGTGCGAGGCGGCGGAGGCGGCAGTGCTCTGCTGCGCGGACGAGGCGGCGCTTTGTTGGGCCTGCGACAAAAGGGTTCACGCCGCCAACAAGCTTGCCGGGAAGCACCAGAGGGTCTCGCTCCTATCCGATGGCTCCGGTGGCAGCGGCTCTTCAACCCGCGGCGTCCCCAAGTGCGACATCTGCCAGGTGCTCTGCGTTTTGCTTCTTAGACCTCCGTCATCATTTCTGAACCGGATGCTTGTTGGCTGTGCTGCTTATGGTCGTTTCTTGGTTAATTGCTGTCGAATTTAGATGTTTCTGTACTTGTTTCAGGATGATTTATCGGTAAATTGCCTTCTTTTGTTTGACCACATGAGGTGGCGGCTCTGTGATTGGAATCTCTGTTATCAGTTTAGTCGACATCCTGTTTTCGTGATAAGAATGGTTAAAGTTGTGATTTTTATGAGCAACTGTGTTTTATGCTCATGTGCATATTTATCAAAATTGCGCATTTAGGAAATTTTATCTGGAATTAACATGTTTTAATTTCTTATATTAATTTTTCTTTATCTAAACAGTAAGAACTAAGCTTATTTGGTTTTACAGGAGGCTTCCGGCTACTTCTTTTGCTTGGAAGACCGTGCGTTGCTTTGCAGGAGTTGTGATCTTGCTATCCACACCGCAAATCCTTATGTGTCTGCTCACCAAAGATTTCTAGTAACAGGGGTGCGAGTAGGCCTTGATCCCACCGAGCCAGTCGCACCCGCTGCAAGCCCGCAGTTTCATGCCCCAGGGAGAGTTGTCGCCTCACAATCCAAACACTTGCCCGCAGGTACTCATCTAATGTCGTCGAGTGAGACCAACGCAGTCTCATCGAGCCACATAGCCAACCAAAACGGGGGTTCATTGGGAAGTAAAGCCCCACTCTATGGATTCAGTATGTCCGAGACTATATTGGATTGGCCTTTGGACCATTTCTTTGGCTTCCCAGATTTCAACCAAAACTTTGGTTTCACGGAGCATAGTGCTTCCAAGGTAGGCTGTCCATCGCTCGCATTATATATGCTAGTGACAAGCTCCTGGTATTGTAGATTTGTTGATTGCTTCCATGTTATTGTTGTTTTATTGGATGTTAATACTGTCTAGATTTTGGTATAGTTAATTTAACGAAGATAAAAGATTCTTTGTTCGTATGGCAACTTTGGAGATGATCTTTCTACTGAATTGAGTAATCTTTGTTTGATAGGCTGACAGTGGAAAACATGGAAGCTCTGAAGGGTCGCCAACTTGTCGATCCACGGACGATGATCGGAATGCTGACGAATGCTTGGGACAGGTGCCGGAGATCCCACCCCCTCCAACAGCTTCAGGGCTCAGCTGGCAGAGAAACCGGCATTACCCTGCATCGAACAAGACCGTCGTTGTGCCGGACATATGTTCTTTGGATGATCCTAATAGTTTCAACGCATCAGCTCGGTCAAAGCGTCGTCGTCGGCAGTAGTAAGAAGAGCATTGGAGTTGATAGTGGGAGGCATATCATCAAAAATGATATGAGATTTGGCAGTTGTTTATGTTTGCTCAGCACCTCAATCGTTATTACGAGTCATAGATAATTCATGGACCTTATTATACTGTTTCCATGTATCGCGTGAGGCTATAAAAACTCACCCGTATCTCCTAAATCTTGGGAGCTTGTGGCAGACAGCGTAGTCCTAATATATGTTGTCGTGGAAACTTGTGGAACTCTGAGCTCACCTTGAAAAGTTAAAAGAGGGATCACCAATCGATGCACCCAAAGACTTCAAACTTGCATCAAGAGCAAAGTAGTATGGGCTAACGATACATTCCATGCCCACCTATAAAACCGTCTACGTTTGACCCTTAAATCCTCAAGTGGGAGCCACGAGATCTGAACACATTCGGAAACAAGTTTGACCAAACACGTTACACGAGTCTCCTACTCGAAAGATCAGGTGGAGTTGTTCGTGAAGCTCTTGAGGAAGGAGCCGCTCTTGGTGATCTCACGGAGGGGCTTGTTGGTGAAGCGGATGAGGTTGTAAGCCCACGCCCCCACCACGGTCCCACAGATGGGACCCACGATGTAGACCCACATCCCCTCCCACCGGTTGGCCACGATCGCCGGCCCCAGCGTCCGCGCCGGGTTCATCGATGCTCCCGAGATAGGCCTGTCAACAACATCACCCACGCTTCCATTAACACAGCTGATGTGCGGCAGCAGTAGCTTACGTAGGGGACAATGGGTTGGTTGTCTTTCCTACCCGGCGATGAGCACATTCAATAAGATTGTAGCTCCCACTGCTAACCCCGCCAATTCTCCGATCTGAACAATAAGAAATGGCCGGCTTAGAATCTGCTCTGAAACGATGCATTCGACATTGTTCACCGTACTTACCGCTCTGTTGTCGGTGGCCACTCCCGAGATCACAAACATCAGGTAGAAGGAGATGATGAACTCGAGAACAAGCGACTGCACGTCCGATCCGGCCGGTATCGTCCCCGGGAAGTGCTCGTGCTTCCCCCCGAACATCAAACGCAGCGTGCCGCTCGCCAGCGTCGCGCCCAGAAGCTGAGCAAAAACGTAAGCTGGCACCTGCACCGACACCGAAGAAACGAGACGTGAGCGAGAGGCCGGTCGAGTGGTTGTGGTGGCGTGTGCTGGAATCACTGACCTGTTTCCATGGGAACCTCCCGCATGTGGCGAAGGCGATCGTGACGGCCGGGTTGAAGTGGGCGCCGGATATGTGGCCGACGGAGTACACCATGACCATGACGGCGAGCCCCCACACGACGCAGATGCCCGGAAAGGTGATCATTCCCTTGCTCAGATTTACAGTGACCGAAGCACATCCCGCGAAGATCAGAAAGTATGTCCCGAATATTTCCGCAAGGATCTACGCAGAACATTTCGGAAGAAAAATCATCATCGGTAACAGCAGGATGAGCCAAAGAATTGCTACACGTAGCTATAGATCCTTGCGCAGGTTGGCTGGTTTAAGTGATGGTGGTCGTGCAGTAATTTTCACTCTCTTGTTTTCATCGATTTGCTTCCGTTCTTCAGCTTCGTGCGGGAGACCGTAATGGGGTTAGAAGTCTACAGCTCCCAGTTCTTAAGACAGCTATGTTTTTGGAGTCACCTTTGGCTCATCCCACAAGTTCTTAAAGGGTTACCCGAAAAGTAAATGATACCAAAATCTAATTCTTGCTTTCTTTGGTTTGATACAAAGAGAAACCTTTGGCCAAAGAACAGTCCGGAAGCATTCACATGAAGAAAAGTTCTATCTACTGTGCCAAGAAACAATAGCAGTGGGAGGTGATAAGAGACACGGTTAAGCGTTTCAAAGTGGATAATTGTGGTACAGAATCGTAGCTACTCCATTAGAGAACATGAACAACAGTGGAATTGAGAGAGGTGGGGGGGGGAGCAGGCAAAGGAACTCAAACAGAGCCATGTGAAGACGAGGGGAGGGGAAGGGGGGGAGGAGAAGGCTCACCTTCTGCAAGAAAGGAACAGATAAGCTCAACCGACAACCTTTGTCGGCAGAGCTCGCATATCCATGGTCAGGGTTGACGCTCTCCTCTCTCCCATCACCAGCGGCTCCCTCCTCCATACACCTCTCTGGCCTCCCGTTCGCGTTACCGTTCTCCCCTTCTCTTGCCATCTTCCTCTCACCACCGCCAAGGATCAAACTCAGTAGGCTGCTATTTATCGAAAGCCAAACGCCCTGAAAGGGATCGGAACAAGGAACTCTGCCAGTCCAACTTCCCCATTGATTTATCCTTCTTTGCTTTGGAGGCTTACTTTTCTTGTATTTATGAGGTATGACCTACTGAATTGACCACTATTTTCTTGCCATCAAAAGAGGCAGTGAAGAAAGACTGAGGTTGATCTCGCACGACAGAGAGATGATGGAGAGCATCAAAAGCCACTTCCAACAACCCACCATTAAATTCCTTTTTAGCAAAGGGAACAAGAGATTCCAAGATTACGTATGATAATAGGCAAGTTATAATCCAAAATTATCGAGGCATTATGCTAACAACGTCAAGACTTGTCGTATGCATTACAAATCCACGAGACCTTTGACGTGTTCTCTTGGGTTGGCCGATAAGTGTGGACACACGCCTGCACAAGTCCGACGATGGCGTGCTGTGTGGGGTTGTCCATTTCTCATGTTAAGCCAATAATTAAGGAAATAAAAAAAACACACAACCCTTGAGAGATTACTACTGGTGTCATGTTCTACTTAATACGATAAGTGTTGTTTAAATCTATGAGAAAATCCATCAAAATAAACTAGTAAAACTTACCATATTATCATCACAAATTATAATTAAAAATATTTTTTTTGATATCATAAACTCGAGATATATATAAATAGAGACCCTTCAAATACGCTTCTATCCTTTCATTATCTCTTTAATTACCATCTCGAATGCTAAAGTTTACAAAGATACGCTCATGAAATAATTTTTTTTAAGTTAACATCTTCGCTTCGAGTTCTCAACTCGGGACGTACGACCAATTTTAACACCAACAAGTTTCATCCATCGGCATAATATTTATATTGGATGTTTGGGTTTAAAAAGAACTTAAAATCCAAGACTGGTCGTGTTTTACAATGTTCTTTCCTGTCCATGAGCATCATACTAATTATTTCTACCACTTAACCTAACCTTAATGACACATATTACTGGACAACCAAGTCTTCTTCTCAACCATTCTTCCACACACACACACACACACACACTGCAATCCTTCTCTCTCTCTCTCTCTCTCTAAGACTTTGTTAACCAATTCTTTTGTATCAAAGGCTTGCAATCCTTCCCTGCCAAATTGTGCAGTCCACTTCACGAGCAGCAGCGATGAACCCACGCCAGGGGTCATCTAAAATCACGGGATGCCCATGGAGACGGGCATGTCATGCGTGAGCTGTAGTCACAATAACATGCGATGACATTTATGACCACCATAAATGATCTCTCCCACCACACCACACCACACTAATTCTCACACCTAATAATGTGGCGTATTAATTTACGGCACAACATTGTGGCTCGGCGGCTGACCGGTAAACCAACGTAGTCCTTCGACCACAGGTGAATTGATGATGGTGGACACGTACTGACCACATCTAACGCTGCATGTGATGTTATCATCTCACTAGAGTGGAAAAATATTGTGCGACGTGAAGAAAATTAATCTGTGAACTGTTCTTACAAACCTACGTATAGCAATTGGAGCTAATTTTTGTGTAGTATGCTATACATTATAGATTGGCATTGGAGATGTCCATGTAACATTGCGCTGACATTTATGGCAACATGCGTTGGTGTGTCACGCACAAAGGTACATAAATAAGGACATGTGCTTCAGTTAATTCATTGTTTGCACAATAGCAACGGAGATTTCGGTTCCGAAATCGTCGATTTAGGTTCGGTCAAATTTAGAATCGAAACTATCGGCTTAGGTCTGGTTATTCATCAATTTTGATTGATTCAAAAATTATTAAATTAAGATGTAAACCCAAGTCATTACTTTTCAAGTATTATCACTATGTTTACTCTTTATTTTTTATATTCATTTAAGTTGGAATCGAATTATATGATCTTGATTTTGGTTCGGTTCGAAAATATTAAATCGTTGATTCGATTTCATTTTTATTTCCGAATTAGTTTGGTTCCGATTTGAATCAAACGGTGATGACTTTTTTTAAGAAAATTAGGATAAATGATGTCAATATGGTGTCAGACATACGTCTACAATCTGCGACCAATTTTGATGGCAACAGTTCCACGAATGCATAAACCCACCCACTAAGCACGCTTCCCAACACTTAGCCCGCTTATTTGACTGCTATCTCCTGTGGAGTCAAGAGAGGCACTATGCGGCTTCTTCTTCTGTCTACACTGCCTTTGCGTTCCAACCACAGTGGAGGATCTGAGCTCGTGGAGGTGTACTTTTGCTTCCAAAGATACGGCCATGCAAAGGTCGCTGAACTCTTCTCTCAGAGAAAGAAAGAGAGAGAGAGAGGGAATGGTTTTAGAAATGATTCATTAGGTCAATGGCTCAGTTGGTGGGTGAAGTAGTCTTTAGCTTAAAAGAAAGAGAGGCCAAGAAAAGGGTAAAAATTAGCTTACAGGAACTGTTGAAAGGCGATTCATTCTTTTTGGTGGAGTGAAAGAGAGATGGAAAGAGGTGGGTTAATGGAGCACAAAGATTAAACGGTGGCCGACCTCTCTTCCTTTTCTAGAAGGCGACGATGAGTATATATGTACTTTCTCGATCAAAGCATGGAACCCTAAAAGAGATTCCCGTGTTTCTTTGGGTGCTCTCATCATCATGATGTTTCTACGTTCTATATTTATCCGCAGTAGATTTCTACGTTTTTTTTAAAACCGGAAAGCAAGCAAATTTATTACTTAGTTAGTCTAATAGTGCATCATCTCTTGTCCTTCGATACGATTGATCCTTTCATCATCTCCAATCGACTTGGCCAATCAGTTAGTAGCTTTATTTTTCTCCTTATAAGTTATTGATAGATTAAAAAATAATCAAAAAAATTAGTCAGCAAGTACTTAATTAGCCAAAGACATCTCAACATCTCGCGTTCTAAAGATGGAACAAGAGAAAAATCCTCAATTCATGTATTTTAATGTTAGATCTCTAACAGAGTTAGCTAACCAATTAATCGTTCTATTTTTCTCTCTACCAATAACTAAGATATTAAAAAAAATAATCTGTAGAGTTTTATCAATATATGCATGCATTGTAGAGAGTTTTATTGATTTCGTTCAAACATAATCTTTTACTATCATTTTAAACCTTTTGCATTATCTATCACTCAATCATATATTTAATATACTCTCAGAGTAGCTTTAAGTTTGAATCTTCTTAGTCATTTTCGCATGTGTTATCTTGAAATCGAATCATGGTCAAGACTCTTTTTGGGATGAAGCTATCTTCCTAGTTTGTCCACAGGCAAGTCTCTTTTTGGGATTTGATATCCCATGACGTTTATATCTAATCTCATGAGAATAGAGTTAATAATTTTAATTATATATATATATATATATATATATATATATATATATATATATATATATATATATATAGAAGAAGAGATTAACTAAGTGGATGATTTCATATTTTTACTAAGATTTAAAAGAGACTACATATATTATGTTGGTTTATAAACTAGAAGTTTAATCATTGAATTAAATTAATACCAAACATGATATATATTAACGTAACTAGTTTGAGTCAGACTTACTGTAAGATTGGCCCATAAAAAAATATCAAAATTTTGAATGACAAGAAGTATCTCTGTTGCATGAATCCTTCAAATTAGGCTAGTTAACCTTCATTCCACCAATCTTTTTAAGTCTCTAAGTCTTGTCTTCTTACTTAAGGATGAAGAACCCACCACCTCTCCAGATAAGCCACCCAGTAAGATGAAATAAATAGAAGAAGATTATTTTCAAATAGCCTAAAGTCGTTCGCTGATCATTTTTATTTATCCTACATTGTTAATTTTTTATGTTTCTTATCTTACATTGTTAGTTAATTAAATTTTAAGACCTAAAACTAATATAAATAAAGTTCTCTTCTAAGCCTATGAAATTATTAAAAAATAATATCTTTGAAGTATTATAAAGATTTCTCCATAAAGAGTTAATTTTTTCATCCTCTCTTGTAAGGTCAATTTATTATAATTATCTATACCAATGTTTTCTTAATTGTACTTCTATTATGCATCGATTGATATCAGAGTCTTGCTCCTGGTGTTGACACAATAGGTTTGTGGTTAAAAAATTAAGAAATATACTCTACACTTGCCGCTTATGTTGGATCTTATGCATCATAAACTTAATTTACTAATTACAATCCTATAACTCATCAACATGAGGTCTAGTGTCAATAATAACAATAATAAAGACAGTGATGATAATGATAATTTCAATAGTGATGACCTTTGTGACGAAGGCAATGGCACTAACCTTATAATAATGATTGACGGAGTACCAACCCTGTGAATGATATTAAATGCACCCAAAACTTCTGGAGATTCATGACATGTTAACTATAAGTTTTGGCACCAACAAAGTTAGTGATGATGGTAGGATCAATCATGCCAAAAATTGATTCTAATGGCCAACGAAATCAACATGGGCTTAAAATCTAAACAAATTACTTGGCCTTTGTAGCATTAGTGGTAACGGACATAACTGTTCCGCATGTATACCAATGACTCTTGTGACACATCTTAATGCAAACCTTCATTTTTCATGTGTGTTATCTTCAAATCGATCTCTTCTTGGGATTTGATATCCCATCTCTTACTATACAATAATACTCATTTATATCTAATCTAATGAGAATTGAGTTAATTAATTATACATATATATATATATAAGATAACAAGGTATTAACTAAGAGGATAATTTTATATTTTTATTAAGGATTAAAAGAATCAGATTACAAATATTATGTTTGGTTTATAATCTAAAAATTTAATCTTTGAATTAATTAATATCAAACTTACTGTAAGGTTTACCCATCAAGAAAACACCAAAGTTTTATGCGACAACAAGTATTGCATATTACATAAAGCCACCAAATTAGGCTAATCGACATTCAATCTATTAATATTTAAATTCCTCAATCTTATCTTATTACTTAAGTCGAAGAATCCACCACCTGTCGATATAAGCCACCCACACCTCAATTTCTTGCATAGAGGAAATTAAGGCCTCCACACATGATACCCATGGGGAGTCATCCTTCTCCTCATCCTCCATACATGTTATCATTTTTTATTGATCTTGTAGAAAAGATTTGACGTAAGTTTGAAGTTTAGCACCATAGTTTATCCATAAATTGATGTCACATAAAATAAATTTATCTATGACATAATAATTCATAGTTTGCATTATCATTCTTTATTATTTTTAAGAAGGTGACAAAGCATACATGGGACCTCTAGTGATCATGGGACTTCCAATTTTCCTATGAGCAAGTATAATAAACCCAAGCCGAATTAAAAAAGTTGCAAGCTATTAATGCCAATTATAAGAAAATAGCTGATAAGCATAAGAGAGAAAAAGTGTTGATATGATTATGATGTAAAAGTCAAAAGAGAGAATCCTCATAGATACTTACAACAAATTGAAACCGAAAAAATATGGTTCTATAAGATCTTTAAAAAATAATAATAATTCATATATGATTGATTTACTAGATGATTGGGAGATTTCAAAGACCTTTAATGTAATAAAATTATATGATTATTTTCTAAATGAAAACCCATTGTACCTAGATATAAACTCTTTTTTTTTTCTCAAGTAGAGGGGATTAATTAATATGGTACAAGCAAAAGAAGATAATTTTTAAAAAGCCTAAAGTTATCCACTTATCACTTTATTATTAATTTTTATGTTGCTTTTAATTATCCCACATTGTTATGTAGTTAGTTTTCAAGCCTTATAACTAGTATAAATAAAGATCTCATCTACACCTATGAAATCATCAAAATAATAATAACTTTTAAATATTGAAAAGGCCTTTACCATTATAAGAAGTTGATTTTTCTTACCCTCGTCTATAAGATTAGTTTGCTAAAAAAAGATTAATAATATTTAAAAAAATTATTTCCGTTCTATGTCACCCACACATCAATTGCTTACGTACAGGAAATTAGTTCTCCATGAGCTCATACAACAGCGGAGTCACCTTTCTCTTCATCCTCTTCCTCTCCGTCGTGCCGCCGTCTCTACGTGCCGGGAAGCTCCTTGGCGAGGGGGAGCGGAAGGTTATGTCCTCAGCAGCTGGCTTGGCGTTAAACATCCGCCCAAGGGGGATCACACCTCCACCTTATCCCAGAAACGTTGGTAATGGTGCGGCCGCTGCAGGCTCGGGCAGTAGCAACAGAGAGAGGATGCTGAGCTCCATCCCCAGCCCAGGGATTGGTCATTAGCTTCTCTGATCCTTCCTCCATTAGCAGAGAAGTTTTGTCATATGCTGTACCTGCGTTTCTTCCTTATTCATATAAGTTGGGTTTACCTGATGGACTGTGAGAGATGAGAAGATATGTGTATTATATCGAACTTAATGGAGGAAGTCCATCACTACTGTTTACTTAGAGTATCTACTACTACTTGATAGGGTAAGAATTTGGCTTTTTAAGAAGGGTGCATCTAATCTAAAACTAGAGCATGGGAGTGGACACCTCAACGGCGTATGACAACGGTCAATCACCCTTGATGTGATAACTCCTTGGCTGTGTCGACTACCACCTCACCAACCCGGATATCTCCAACCAAGGATTGTATCGATTGCATAGAAGGTTGTACCTACGGTTGTCAGTTCCGTCGATGGGGACTGTGGAAGACGACGAAGGCATCGTCCAGCATAAAGCCACACTTAAGTACCGTCAAAGGTGCCGAAACGAATCAATGCTTCAGTACAATCGCTCTTCAACTGATAGGTATAAATGTCTCCTGCAATGACCAACCAAGGGGACGAAAGGAAAAAAAAAAAAACACTCTGGATTACTCTTCTCCAAACTAACTTAGCCATCAGAGGGACCTAGTCGGGCACAAAACTTTTCGACCTACGTCTGCTTGTAAGTCTGGGAGCTTGTCACCGTATCTTATCCAGAACTCAAGGAGCCTCGACGTCCCAGCTTCCGATCGTCTCTTCAGCTTTCCCAAGCCCTTGACTCCCCTGAGTTGCTCCAGCGCACATAGGCCAACCGCACCGTATCGGACTTACACCCGAGGTGCAAGTTCCAGCAACACTACTCTATCAACCATGACAAACAAATGAGTCCAAAGACCGTTGCTTCTATCTATCCTCTTTCCTAATATTTACTTGCTAACCTCAAGCAAGTGCTTTAGATTAAGCGACCTAAATAAGCATGACGTCTCTGATAAAAATTCCCATATGTGCGATGTGATTCATAAATTATATTTATGCATATATTTGGCGATCATATTTCTAATCTAGACGATATTACGAAATATTTATTCTTTACTAGTTATGGAAAAAAAGTAATGCTTATCGGTTGTGCAAATGATATAAAAAAATTCATCTAATATTATATATGATCAATCACACACTAATCAATTTGTCTTTGAATAACCAGATTAGAAACCATATTCTACTTCAAATTTTACCGAGTAATATGGCTGGTGATTTGTGTTGGCCTTCCCCAACTCGGAAGTCCATCAAAAGATGCAGTGGAAGTCCACAATGTTGGCTGCATCAAACCTAGACGCTTCTCGCCAATCAAAAAGCATGCCTAAATCTCTCACTCAAATCCTTACATTATTGGTCTCTATGTTGGTCAACGGGGACTGTGACACGAAGGTCAAACCATCATATGAATGTTTCCCTATTCCTACTTACAGTATATGAATGAGAAGATTCTTCTCTTCTTACAAATATTCATGTTGGTGAGATAAAAATTTTGCTTTCAATCAAAATTTGATATATTATGTTTTAGTTAGTAGAAAAAGATAAAAGTCATTGATCATTATTGTGACAACCTCAACATCTATAGAATAAAAAATATTTTCTATTATGTAGATTATTTCTCTTTGCTATTAGCAACCGAGGAGACTAGCTATATAAAAAATAAATTAGGATATAATTATCAAGGTATGAGAACTAGATATATAAAAGATAAATTATGATAGAATTATCAAGGTATGGTTATTCTCATCCTCACCTGTACCTAGTTCATCTCGTAAAATTTTTTTGAACGTAAGATGAATCATAGTAGAAATCTCATCTGATGGTCATCTTAGTATTGGTCAACCCGAGTCAATGAGTAGGTTCTAGGGCTCCTCGTGTAAATTAAACGGACCCGAGTGCACTCTAAGTTAATCATTGATATCTCTCCCCATCAAACAAAAAATAGATTGAAAGAATAATAGCATATCCATAATTTAAAATTTTAAGCTAAATTATAATATTTTTTATATTTTAATGATTTATACTCAATCAAACATGAGATACTTTTACGATATATTATTCCGCTGCTCATGCGGGAGTAGTTTTGTGGTCCGATCTAATATGGATGATTAAGACATATGATTAGTAATAAAGTATGAGACATAATTTTATTGGAGAAATTATTTATTTAATGAAGATTTATTGTTGTTGCTAATGTCAAATCAATGCAATAGAAGACAATCAAGCATTAGGTTCATTAGGCTATTAGTGGATAGACTACATTGTTTTTCGTGAGAAGAACATTAAATGGGTTGTGTTACAATAAACAATAAAAAAAAGGTATCTCCGAAAGTGGGAGAAAAAAAAAGGTGGGGGAAAGAGAAAATAGACTCTCCTTTAATTTAAGAGATATCCTTATTTTCTCATAAATTAAACATAGGCCATAGTCTTTTTGTTCATTGAAAAGTTTGTGTCAAGAAAAAAAAAATGTTAATCAAGATCTTAACAAGAATTAAAAGACGCATTGTAATTAAGCGTGATTGTCGGATTAGGGAATAATTGATCATCCATCACAATCTATTGTGAAAGACACATTATGATGCATACTGTCTCATGCGTAGTGCTGTCGCCCCATAAAGCCAAAGAGAAAAAAAATAAAGGAAGAAGAGAGAGAGAGAGAGAGAAAAGAGAGAACAGCGTTTTTGTCTTTATTTCTTCCTTTTATTACCTCCATGAATGAATGATCTGTGTCCGTGCAGTGGTGGGGTTTAGTCGACGCCACCCAAAACCTACTCAAAAGCTTTCAGTAGATGTGACTGCGTAGTTCATTCCAGCTGCTTTAGAATCCTTATATGTGCTGCATGCGCTTCCCTTACAATGAGATTAAATGATGATTGCTTGACAGCATATTTCCTTTCTTTTTGGATACTAATTTAGATAGATCATAAATAAGGAGATCAAGAATCACAAAACCAGTAGAACAAGAAGCAATGATGAAGTCTTTATTGACTGTGTATAATGCAATGTTTACGTACACGGAACCACTAAACCCTCCGCCAAAAATCGACCACGGCAGGAAAGAAACCAAGCACTCAAACATGTGTTCGAAGATTATTCGTCGGTGGCAGGCAGATCCATGACTGCTACTCTCCTCCGACGCGATCGTTCCCGGCGAGCAGGTGCAGCAGATGCCGCTTCGACGTCGGTGCGCTGTGCCCTTTATTGCTGGGACCAGAACGAGGGACGCGCTTCGTGGCGAGCACATGGAGAGCCTTCGGCTCCTTCGCTGCTGCTGAACTCGTCGCAGCCTTGAGAGCTTCTTCGATGGCGAGCGATGGCGGGTGCGGCCTTGCTGAGGACACCGCTGTGGTCATGATGAAGAGGAGGAGGAGCAGCAGTTTGGTGCGGAGAGACAGTGGTCGAACAAGGATGGCAGCCATGTCATGGGTCGTGGTGGCACCCTGCAGGACCTGAAACCATTCGAAGTAGCGTGGGCATGCAGATGGAGGAGACTTATATACACGGAGGGCGATGGACTTCGATAATTTTAGGCTATGAACTTGGCTCTATTTACTTAGTTGCCCAATTGGATGACTACTGTATTCCATAATTCTCATGGGCATTTGGAAGGGTATCCTCGAGAAGTCGTCGAGTGGGCGTGGCTGTAGTAACTCTTCTTCTTGTGATGCTGATATGATACACCAAACCACTGAGATGGAATATTGACTTTGGATCACTTCCTATTTGTCAGTGATGGAAGACCCCCTCCAACCCTCAACAGAGAGAGAGAGAGAGCGAGAGAGAGAGAATGAACAGGCGATCCCATTCATTTCACTCAGGTCTTCGATTGGATCCGCGAGCCTAATCTATATGTTCTTCATCCGTTTCGTTGCAGTTAAAGCTGTTCTTCTTGGAGCAAGTGATCTCAATGGTTCTCGCGTTGCTACAGAACCTGCAACAGATTAAAGATACTATCATTGTTGCTGGTTTCTCTCTCTCACTGTATCGATCAGTACGCACCACTAGATCTCTATCCATGTAAAGCAAGAGGATGACAGAACAGAGGGAATAAAGTTGCTGGGTCATCCATCGTCATGGACCGGCCGACGCACAACCCCTCCCTCCCCGGTCGGCGTCCGATGCTTTTAAGACTTTGGGATACCCCATCCAAAGCACAGCACGCACATCCTGCCCACATGAGCGTCTACATCTTCCACTACAAAACAAGTGGCGATGCGCCTAAGCTGATCACGGCGATCTCCAAGGGCGTCCAATGTGAGCGTGTCAAACGAGGCGGTGTACCAAAACAAGTTGACTCGATTGCTTGGAGATCTTGATAACAACATTGTCGCGTTTAAATCTAAGACTCGCCTAACTTTCGTGGACGAAGGACCAATGTACGAAGACTCCTACCTCCTCACAAAAAAAGGTTGCATGGACCAGCGGAGTGCGGTACTGCTGCAGCTCCCGTCTGCAGATATCAGGTGAGGGTTGTGTTCTTAAAATAATCGTCGAGTGGAGGAGGTGAAGACCACAATTGAAGTCTTCTGCGTTGACTTATGGATACGCGTCTCATCTTATCTTTGCTCTCCATCGGCATCGTGATCCTCTCGTAGGGTTCCTTCCTTGTTCTGTATTCGTTGATCCATCACCAGCAACTGCATTAAAATCCTTTATTCCTTTTCTAAAGTACCTAAAAGATTTTTGAATACTTTATCACGAGTCACCATTGATGGAACTCTAAGTCCTCTCTCCCTACAGTTTTATGGGGACCGAACACCTCCGCAGCAGCAGAGAAAACCACGTTCGAAGTGGTCAGCTAAAGTTGTCGCACCAACAATTATCTATTACTGTGAAAAAAGCAGCGGATTGGGTTTCTATGTGAGTAGGATCCCCGTTTAATCTGTAGCTGTGAGAACGCCCATCACTATTGCCTGCAACACAGTGGATGGGAGCACTGTACCATCATCACTATTGATTCCATCATGTTTTGATTTTTATTTTGGAACATTTAAAAAAAATTCTTTTCTTTTCTTTTTATTGGATTATCTATCAATTGCTCGGTAAGTTAATTTAATTGAATTAATATTTTTTAAAAAATAATTATGATGTTGTACAATTGTCCGATTCTCAGCTTGACAAGTTGATTGGACTCGATTTGTTTTAATTTCTGGGATTTATTTCAAAACTTATATTACTCGCTAATATATTTTTTCTCGATTAACAACACGTAAGGCCAAGTGGAGTGCTATGGCCCAAGTCAGACCTAATTATCTCTCGATGAGGCCAATTGGGCCGGTCAACATTGGTCCCAATTGCTCTCTATGAACCCAGCAAACTGGTTGCCTGGCCCAACTTATGTTCTACCCTCTAACCCGCTCACCGACCCTCCGAAGAGTGGCGGGGCCCACGTGTCCCGTACGAGATTCCAGTCCTTAAATGGTACTTTGTGGGGTAACGAATAGTGAGGACAAAACAAACTGAGCCATAAGATAGGTAACTGCCAGTTCTCCCGCCCTCGGCTCTCCGTTCGAAGTTACTCCCGTGTCTTGATCGGTTCGCTTCGTCCCTCCCCTTTTCCCCGAGGCGCAGAGAGAGAGAGAGAGAGAGAGAGTCGGGGCGGGCAGAGCTTCCGTGGTGGTGCGAGCGGAGCCCGAGGAATCCCAAGAAATCTCTCGCGAAGACGAACGAATTCGCCTTCTCTGATCAAGGTTCGATGGTCTCTTCCCGGTTCACGACTCCTTTCTTGTTCGCCTTCCTCCAGCCTCTCGTCTCCGTGAGATTTCGTTCTTCGATGCTTTAGTTTCTTGGTTTCTCGTCTCGTCGAGTTAGGTTCTTGATGGATTGAAGTTGTTCGGTTGGAATTCGTTCAAGATATAGTCGCTGCTCCGTCTCTGTTGTAGATTGCGATCGAGCTCTGTCGCCAAGACAGATTCGATCTTTTGGCGTTGGATGATGCGCGGGAGCAATAGACCAGATCGATTTGGGGGGGGGGGGGGGGGAAAGAATTCCAAGAAAGCGTGCGAATTAGGGTTTTCATCAGCCTTTCTTGATGTAGGTTCCGTTCTCTGTTCTTCTCATCGCAGGAGGATCGAAGCGACGTCGAGACCAGAGATGGGGAACTCGAACTCGAGCACGGCGGCGGCGGCGGCGAAGCGGATGACGGTGCGGCAGCTAATGGAGCAGCTGAGCGAAGAGGAACGAGCGTGGGCGACCAGCGAGGTGCCCGCTTACGAGGAAGCAGAGGCGGAGGCCCCTCAACTCCAACGACCGAAGACCGACGTGGCCTCCTCTTCTGCTCCGCGAAGGCGGGTGATCGTGGTGGTGAACCAGCTCCCAGTTCACGCGACTCCCGACCCCGACATCCCTGGCCTGTGCAAATTCATACCGGTGGAAGACTGCCCCCTCCTCCACCTCGGAGAAGGCATCCCCGCCGGCGTCGAACTCGTCTTGGTTGGCACCCTCCCAGGCGCCGCCGCGCTATCTCAGCAGCTGCGCGACAGCCTCCCCCCGGGCGGCCACCTCCTCGGCTGCCGCATGCACCCTGTATTCCTCCCGCCAAACACCGATTCCAGGCTGTCCCGCCTCTGCAATGTCTACCTCCACCATGCCCTCCATTCCGTGATTCCCTACGGCGTGGACGCCCCCATCTACAACGAGACCTTTTCTGCCGCCTGGGATGAAGCCACGGGCATCTTCGCCAACGCCGTCGATGACGCCGTCCGCACCCAAGACGACCTCGTCTGGTTGCACGACTACCAACTCTTCCTCCTCCCCTCCCTCCTCCGCCACCGCCGCCCCGGCATCCGCCTCGGCTTCTCCCTCCATGCCCCCTTCCCGTCCAAGGACGTCTTCCTCTCGCTCCCCCCCGCCACCCATATCCTCAACTCACTTCTCTGCTGCGACCTCCTTGGATTCCACTCTCTCGATCACGCCCGCCACTTCCTCTCGTGCTGCCGCCGCGCCCTCGGCGTCCACCACCGCCCCCGCCGCTCTCCATCCTCCCACGGCTTCCTCGGAGTCGACCACCTCGGGCGCACCATCGGTATCCACGTCCTAGCCCCCGGTATCCACCTGCCCAGCACCGGCGCCCACGTTGCCGCCTTGTCGTTCTCCGAATGCACTGACACGCTCGCCGATCTCCGCCGCAAATACCGCGGCATGACCGTCCTCCTCAGCATCGACGAACCGGACGTCTTCAGGTCCATCCACTTAAAGCTGCTTGCTTTCAAGATGGTGCTCCTGAAGCTCCAGGGATCCCGCTTCCAGGGCCGCGTCGTCCTGATCCAGATGCTCAACTGCAGGGAGCGGCCCGACGCGAGGGACAACTCCGCCTTCCGCCAGAATCTCAAGGCTCACCGCGACAAGATCAACCGCAAGTTCGGTTCCGAACATTTCAAGCCTGTCGAAGTGGTGGAGGAGGAAGTGATCAGCCCAAGAACGAAGGCCGCATTCTACCTCGTCGCTGACTGCCTTTTGGACACCGCCATAAGGGGCGGGGTGAATCTGATCCCCTACGAGTACGTCGTTTCCAGGCAGGAAGACAGCTCAGGCCAATCCTCCCGGAAGAAGAGCAGGGTGGTGCTGTCGGAGTACACTGGGTCGTTGCAGGCCCTGAGTAGGGCGACCAAAGTCAACCCGTTGGACCCCCAAAAGACCGCCGAAACACTGGTCGAGGTGATCTCGATGAGCGAGGAGGAGCAACGGGAGCAGCACGAGAAGCACTACGCAGCCATCAGAAACTACAGTGTGGCTTACTGGGGCAGGAGCTTCATCGATGACCTGAGGAGCTGTGAGCCGGCCCACTCCGACGACAGAGACGCTGCGTCCGAGGAGGACAGCTTCACGGAGCTCCAAGAGCAAATGGTAATGTCGGCTTATACGAAGGCCGGGAGGAGGGCAATTTTCCTCGACTACGATGGCGCTCTGGAGTCCGAATCTTCCGACGTGAAGGCACGAAAAGCGTGGGTTACGGACGTCCTGTCTTCCCTCTGTGCCGACCCTAGAAATGTGGTTTTCGTCGTCAGTGGAAGAACGAAGAAGGATTTAGCGAGGTGGTTCGGGCATTGCAGGGGTCTCGGCATTGCCGCCGAACGTGGCTACTTCACAATGTATCCATCCACATGATTTTTTCTCGCTTGATATGTCTACTATCATCCTCTGACTTCACATGATTCCTCGTCCTGTTTTTTTTTTTTTATGTGCACTCTGTTAGGTGGGGAGGAGGACAAGCCGAGTGGGAATCTACGGGAGAAGCCGTCAACCTCGATTGGGTCGACGTGGCTGGGCCACTGATGAAACGGTACATGGATGCCAGGAAGCATCCGACGTTGGAGACCAAAGACAGTGCAATCGTGTGGCGGTATGAAGAGGAAGACCCTGGATGGGCGAAGGAGATGATGGACCTTATGAAGGATTTGCTACCACACGAACAAGTAGCGATCAAGAGTAGCCATCGCAGTATCGAAGTCCATCCACAGGTACCGTGAAATATGCAAGAGTCACTTTTTTTTTTGTATTTTACTTAACTCGTGTTCAATCAGTGGACTGCAGTTAAATGCTAACTCGAAATGAATGATATTTAGGGAATCAACAAAGGCTCCGCGGCCAGGAAGGTCCTCTCAGCGATGGCGGCCGACCAGAATCGAGCGGACTTTGTGCTGTGCATCGGCGACGACGACTCGGACCAGGACATGTTCGAATTTTTCGCCACGGACAAGCACAAGGATTTGGTTGCTCCCCGCGCCACCGTGATCACTTGCACGGTTGCCAAGAAGACCAGGAAAGCCAGGTATTACCTGGAAAACATGGACAGGGCCAAAAGCCTGCTACTCTCCCTTGCTGAACGCGCAAGGTCGCTTTCGAGATCTGACCTGCTTACAATAACCGAACAATGAGCAGTCACTTGTCTTCCGACGGGGTGATTGGATTGTACAAGCTCGCTTTCAGTTTTCTTCTCTGGTATGGATTTGTTGAGGTAGAAGAAAGTTGTAATTGTTCTACATTTTGATAGTATAATCGCCTCTTATATGGATCTTTATGCATGGCAAAGATGAAATTGCGTTAAAAGAGGCAAGCGTGAACGAACGGGATCATGCCTTCCGCCTCGTACTTGAGGATTATACTGAACCATGCCGCAAACAGGGCTACATGATCCATATGCTTTGGGTCTCAACAGGTTCACAGCTAAACATAAAACGCATGCATACCAAACGACTTGAGCTGCTACTCTTAACACATCCATAACTGACAAGCAACGCCACACAAATCTCAAAAAACATGATGCTACTTAATCTAAAGTCCCGTCCAGGATGAGCTTTCCCACTGATTGTCCAAACAGACGGCAGTTATAGTCTCTGCATTGATTAGAGAACATCAATCATAAGATACATATGGATTCGGGAGACAAATATTTGTCGTCAATAGTCTTTAAAATTTAAGGTATATAGACTGTATCCAAAAACAATTATTTCCTATATAACTCGGATAGGCACGGTGTGCTTCATGTAGGCAAGCATCTATCTAATCTATGAATCCTTTACTAAGCAATTTAAGCAAATATCAATAGTTGAAGGACATAAAAGTTTGCTGAAACACGCTCACCTCAGGAAGTGGCATTTACACCCTCTTGAAAAAGGACAGAATATTTCCTTGCTTCCCATCTTTTGGACCACCTTTTCCTGGTTTCTTGTTGCCACCCTTTCCTGGATTAGTTGAAGCACCGGTTCCTGCTGCTTGCGCTTTATTAGCCACAGGCGGCCTAACATCAGAGAGATCAGGTAAGTCATGTTATTCTGCCAGCACCATGATGCACAAAAGCTAATGATGGAATAGAGCAATGATACAAACCAAGAATCAATTGACCCTAAGCGCAATTGATGAGCTATAACATTTGCTAATAGGGAAAAGCCGGGGAATCGAAGGCGAACCATCTTCTTAACAATTAGGCATTTCCCTTGTTCTAACCTTTTACCACTAGGGTCAATAATTTATCTAGTAAATCACGCATAGGACCTCCGTCTGCACAGAGTGCTGCTATACATTATCACTGATGACCCTCCACTAAGAAGACTGATGGCTGTTTGAATTTCCTTGATACTTTTATAACAGTGAGTTATTCTTCGCTTCCAATTGGGCAAACCAAATGAAAGCCACCAAACTGCTAAACTACATCTAGTCCCTGACATTGATAATTGTCTTACCAAATCAACATCAGGATCACTTGTTCTCTTGAATCATGAGCAGAAAAACCTTCACACACTATGCACTCTTACATTAAAGAAATTTCTCAATAATCAATTGCAAATTTGCACTTCCATTAACATGCATTTGTCTTTGATTGCTTAACCTAACAGCATATGTAGATGGACATCCTCCACAAAGATACAAAAATGGTGGGCATCTAAGAAGTTAAAATCCATTCAAATCACAACCTTCCAATATGATATTGGTTGAAGCAAAAGACAGGACTTAAGAGTCCATGTCCACAATTAAGACGACCAGAGAGAGCTACAACAATCGAATGATGGCATGAGACAGGCCTCAAAATTAAAGCTTAAAGATAATGGTGTCTTTTATGTGTGTACAGTAATACAGTCAATGACAATAGTGCACAGGTTTTAGAGTAAAAAGGTGGAAGAGTCAACGTCAACTTGAATCTATAAAGGCCTTAAGGACCTGCAATAAGGCCAAATGAAAGATCCATTCTTCAATATTCCAGCAATTTAATCAAATAGCTTGAGTAAGCATCAGACATCAAGAAAGTTTGTGGATGCTTCGGGAAAATACAGACTGAATATCATAATGAACCAGTCATCTTTCTGACTGTAACCTAGGCTTTAACGGTTTTTTACCACCTCAAACCTCTATTATGGAGATATGCAAATCATGATTGTTACACCAAATAGAAATTTGTATTCACCCGAAACCAGATCCAGTGCACTTAAGGTAGTGTATTACATATCATGATCATTACACCACCAAAAAGAATTCTACGAACAGACCAAGCGCACTCAAGATAGTATCTTGTAGTTTCTAAAGAAAAGAAATGGCCAAAACAAATCAAATTACTCATGCCAGAAAAGAAGAGTGGCTGAAATCAAAGACTCCAAAGAACAGTTTGAAACAAACATGAACTTGCATCAAAATTATCTTCACATGACAAAAAGTTTAGGTTATTTCTATGTTTAGTTGACAATATAATATTTTTGTTACGAATTTAACTGACACAGGAACATAACAAAAAGCAAGAATGCTTGATTCTGATACCTGTTTGCAGCATCATAAACGGAAATGTTCTTCTCAGGCATATTACTGTCAGCAGTTTCCCCCTCCCAAATAACCTCAGTTACTGAAAAGTAGCAGATTTGGTAACAAACAGCAATATTAGAAATGATGAGGCAAGTAAGCAGTGAGAAGGGGGAAATACTTAATATCTATGTATGGGGCTGAACACATGAGATATCAACCGAGCTGAATGCTTACAATGGATAAATTTGACCAAAAAAAGAACTGAAGTATATATATTAAGTTAAGATTTAAGTATAAACCATCATACCATGTTCATCACCTCAAGTGTGCAAGCTGATAAGCCTCAAGGTTTGAGTACCTTTAGACATGTCTTGCACAAATGGATAGAATGCAATGATAAATAACCAAAAAGATAGGGAAAAAATTTAGCAGGCCATAATCAGAATGCCTTGCAAAAAAATAAAGGAATGAATTATTTTCCACAATTACTTTTCCAAAGAAGATACTTATTACCCAGTGTAAAGCTCAAGCTGAGGAATTATGATGTCAACAAGGAAGAAAAGTCGAATGCAACGAGAACCTCATATTCATGGATATATGATGTACAGATTACTTCAATAATGAAAGTGAAATAATAGTTTTAATACACAAATAGAAATAAAAGAAATAAAATGCAAATAGAGGAAAAGATAATCTGCATCTTGGCCATGTCAAATCAGAAAATCTATTGTATGTTTTACTTGTAACTTTCACCGACCACAAAAAAATATATATTGAAGACAATGGAAGTGAAGACCTTTGTAACCATCATCCAATTTAATATAAAATTTTGACTATTTATTGCTAAAGCATGCCTATAAATGACCCAAAAATACAGCTGCATCAATGTATCATCAATCAAGTTCTTGCCATTTTTGTTGGCACCTACTACTTTTTAAGAATGTCTCAATCTAATTCTTCTGATGAACAGTCAATCATCGGAAGTTAAAACCAAATTAATGAATGGAACACCATGTTAATCAGGATAGAAAACACTAGCTATCCCACTATAGACAAGTTAAAACCAGGAAGCAAACTATGGTAATATACCTTCTCTTCCTCGATCGTCAATTCGAGTTTTGAGTACTTTTCTTCTTTTTGGTGAAGTAGACGTAGAAGTGGTGGCTACATCCTTATTATTCTTGTCTGCGTCCCCTTGATTATAGCTATTGGTCTTCTTTTTTAAGGAAATTCCTCCCATTGTAATGCTTGCACTTCTTTCATCAGCATCTGATGGAAGTGAAGAATTTTTCCCCCTAGTGCTGTCTAGCCCATCACTCAATCTGTCACCCTTAGGCTCTGCAGTGCTCATTTTACTTCTCTCCAATAAGCTTTCAGTTTTAGGCAAGGACTCTGCAGCATGCTTCCCTTTAAAAACATCTGGAGATGAAAGACTAGTAACATTTTCCTCTTCTTCATCATCATCTGAGAAATCAAGAAAAACCCTTCTCTTTCTGCCGCTTACACCGTTTCTCTCCCGTTTAAGATTATTATGATGGTCCTCATCTTCACTGTTGCCAGCATCCAAAGCTTCATGTGCGCATATTTGAGCTTCAGCAGTAGCTAGATATCATAATGACGAAAAAGAAATTGAAATGTAAATCAGCATAGTGTATAAATAGGACATTTAGAATGAGGACAGTAAATACATATAGCCTTCAACTGAAAGAATAACACTTCAAATACCAGCAGCAATTGAGGTATCAATAGTGGTTTCAGCAGGAGTCATGGGCTTTGATTTTGCTGAAGCATTGCCCCACAAACTAGCAAGTGAACTGGTAGTCCCTGATGAGGACTTTACATTCTGACCTTTATTTTTGCCAGTATTACCACCAGAAACAGATTCTTTGATTAAAGGAGGCTTAGTAGCTTTGCTGACTGCATCAAGAGAAACTTTCTCGGTTTTATCACTTGATACTGCAATAGATGACTGCATGACATCAGGAGCAACTTTCTCGCTTTTATCACTTGATACTGCAATAGATACATTTTTGGCACCGGATCCTTGCTGAGGATGTTGAACAGGCTGACCTTTCACAGTGCTGATACCTTTTGACTCTGTAGCTGCTCCCTTACCATTCATGGGCCATGGTGCTGCAGCACCAACATGCTTCCCATCAACAATGCGCTTGACAAACGAATTTGAAACACCACAGAACCTAGAAGGAAAAGACAACATCAACAATGTTCAAGAGCAACAAGCAAGATAGGCATGATAAAGCATGTGCAATTTATATATAATGCAAGTGTAGCTATGTCAAGAACAAGATAATTTCAGCAAGGTAAAAGTGACTTGCCTGTTATCCCTCAAGCAATTTCCTTCTGTCAATGGCTGATTAAAGAGTTCCTCTGCCTGCACAAATTCAGCATTCCATATAACTGCAAGATCATTTGGAATACATGCTTGGACGCTATAAACCTGAACTGAGCAATTGTCTTTAAATACTTGTTTGATTTCTGCACCAAATCAAACAGTATGCCTTAGAAAAGGTCCACATCAACAGAGAGTTGCAAAATAGATGCATGAACCCAGCTAATTGAGAGAATGATGTCTATCAGTAATCTTCATAATGTGTACTACTTTCTTGCCACATACTTAACAAAATACTCTGTTCTGTCACTAGGAAAGCAAAAAACCCAACCTAAGCTTTTCAACATAGTTGGTTTGTCCCTTTCCAGGATCATACTCCTTTTACTCAACAGACAATATCATTTTTAACTAATTGTTCATTTCCTGTTTTTTCTATAAACCTTTAAAATACATACGAAAACATCTGAGCAGAGATATATCTCCTAACACCAAAAAACCATATGACAATTGATGACATATATAAGAAGCTTAAAACAAAAAACTTCAATGCATTTTTATCAATTTGTTTTGCATGTGCTCTTAATTCTTATCCTGGATATGTGTCGTGCAGCTTGTTAAAGGTTTGAGAATATGAGCATGGAATTAACCTTGTATGGAACAAATGAAAAATAATACTAATTGGATGATGTTAACAATATTCTTGAAGAAAGTGAATGAAAAGAATTATCCATTGGAAGCATTATATTAGATAATTCAATCATCAATTTTACCAAAAGTACTGCAACCATCAAGTGAGACAACTAAGCAGAGCCAAATATAATGATGCTGTTTAGTATTAGACCGAATGCTAGAGAAAATTTGAGTCAAGAAAAATGTAGGTGTCAACCAAGTAAGGCATATATAACCTTCTAGCTTATAGGTTGAAGCAAGTTTTACACAATAGGCTTGAGGTTCACTCTTCAACCATCCAGACAATGTGTATATCACCTCCAACTCATTGCAGTGTTTTTCTGCAAACTCCTGAAGCAACCTAGACACAGCAATCTCACAAAGTCAGCAAAGTAGAGCTTAAAATTTTCCTACCACGATTACTTTATTTAAACCCAAGATTGCACCTTTTTGCATAATTTGATGACACCGAAAAGTTGCGACTAAGCCACTTGTAGGAAACCTGAAAGTTATGATGAAACAAAAGTTTCAGCAACATTGTCAGCTTCTTATACATCGAAGAATCAGTATCACTACTTGCAGAGAGAAAATGCTAGTTAAGTGAAGCAATTTGCAACCGGGTGTGACAAGCTCGACGAAGTTCATAGAAGTCTACGGGTGATCTATTTCATAGGAAGCAACCAGTAGCAATGGCGTCTTTTGCCTACTCGAAATGATGGATGATGATGATGGCACCAACCTATCTTGAAATTAAGGTTTCTTGACGATATATGCATCTCATCGATGACAATAAATGCCAGGCGAATGCAGAATACAAGCAGTTTTCTTCACCTATAACGTGGCTTTTGAATCAAGCAAAACGCGACAGGGAAAAAAATTCGATAGATGATGAACGGGGACAAGCGTCAAATTACCACTTGAAGTTTGTCGAGGACGAGCGCCTGGATCTGCGGGAAGATTTCTAGGGCACCATCGGCCGCCATAAGATTCGGGCAAGAATCCCCAACTTAAGCCATAGGCGGAAAGGATGAAGGAAGAGATGGCTGGAGAAGGGGGCTGAGGAGATTCCCGCGCGGACGGCTTCGCTTCCCGCCTTTTGCACGCTGACAGTCTTTGGACGGAGAGAGCCCTCGGTAAGTCCAACCCCTTTTCTTGTGCGATTGTGGAGTCGGGGGAACGGAACGGAACGGAACGGAACGACACGACGTCAGTGTCGAGGATCGAAGAAGCCCGTAGCATGATCCGTGTGCTTTACCTTAATTATAGGGATAACGTCTGTGATTTTTTTTTTTTTTTGGGATAGATCAATTAAGTTTTTATATTTTTATATCTATTTTTTTATTTTTAAAAATATAATATATAAGTTATAATATATTTACATGATATTGACTCATAATAAATTTTTAATATATTGATATATATAATTTAAAATTTAAAAAATATTTTTTTTAGTTTTTATGATTTTGGTAATAAATTAATTATGCCTTTATAATTTTATTTATATCTAAAATAATTTTTATATTTTTAAAAACATATCATATAAGTTTCACTTATCAAATCTTAATTAATATACATTAGAATATGCTAATGTGATATAATAACTCATAATAAATAATTAATATAATAATACATATAATTTATATTAACAAATTAAGACTACCATCAATGGCAAGATGATGTATCGTCTTAGAAATGACCACCAACAACACCTAGTTGTTGTTGCCTAGCATGACATCATACATAGACAGCCTTTCTCATGCTGGCGACAAACTCAGGTTCTTCCGATCCTACCTCAGGTGGATGTACGTCAATTAGTTTAACTTTAGGCACATAATAGTATCTTGATCAATTTTCTTTTTATGAGTTTTCATCCACACCGCCTCCCACTTTGTCCTCTCGTATAATCCCAGATATCTTGCCTACAACGTAGTAGTTTAGCTCTCATTCACATTCGCCTTTGGTCTCTCCTATCTCTATCTCCCCACCTTCATCTATCGCTATGGCTTTCATCGTTTTCTCTTCATAAACAAGATAGACTTATATTTAAACTAAAATTAAAAATATATTATTATATTAAAAATTTATTATAAATTAATATGTAATATAAGCAGACTCAAAATATTTTTTAAACTTAAAATTAAATATTATTATATTAACAGTTTATTACGAGTTAGCACGTCAAACCATAATATCTGTTAACTTAAACTTGATGGGAGGGGCTTATATGTTATGTTTTTTAAAATATAAAGATTATTTTAGATACGAGTAAACCATGAGAGCTTAAGTGATATATGACTAAAACTACAGAGATTAAAATAAATATTAACCCTTAATTATATTTATATTTATATTTATTATTAATTTTAAAAATATGTTCTTTATTTTCTTATAATATCTTTATTTCCTAAAAAACAAAATCAATATAGACTTTCGTTTTTTTTGCATTGTCTTGTAATCACTCTGTTGCCCTCACCCCCTCCGCATGTCCTTTCAATTCTCTCTTAGGTTAATAATGATAGACAAAGAGGGACAAGGAGGCGAGCGCGATGTTGACTATAATGACAAAGAAGATGAAGTTGGAGGAATAGACGATCTGAGATGAGAATGGTAGGACAGCGATACTAATAACCATAACGATAAAAAGAAATAGGTTAAGAAAATATAAAAGGAATGGCAATAGTGAAGACAAGAGAGGTCTAACAACGATACAGAAGGAATATGACATAATGTAAGAGCGAAAATGAGAGCGGTGAGACCTCTCTTGTCAAATAACAGCAAAGAAGGAATAGGCCAAGGACAACTAACAACATTAAAAATTACGACGATGTACGACAACAATCAAGATAGGTGAAAGCCTATGCTAA
Organism: Ensete glaucum; assembly: GCA_021527575.1. Lineage (NCBI taxonomy): Eukaryota > Viridiplantae > Streptophyta > Magnoliopsida > Zingiberales > Musaceae > Ensete > Ensete glaucum. Next base: position 47,619,051 of record CM038558.1, read on the forward strand.
TTTCATCTTTTAGAAAATAAGAGATGCTATGCCATATTAAACCAATAAGAGATACTAAAAAATTTAAAACATATATTTTATTACTAATGATATTTTAGTATTTTTATTTAAATCCGAATTTATGCTAACTCGACCCTTTCTCTCGTCGCCTGCCTATCATAGTCACTTTCCCTTTCTCCCGTCGTTACTTTTTTTTTATTATTATCATCCATCGTTATAGTCTTTTTTTTAAAAAAATCATAATTGATACCCTCTGTTTTTTTTAAAGCATAAAATAAGAATTTATTACCTAATCATTCAAAACAAAACGCCATCCCAGCAAAAAGGGGCATCAAAAAATACCTCTCAAACTAACCTGCTCTATCTTAATCACATTCAAGAATTTACAAAACTACTATTTAGAGATGTACATGCAAGAAATACGAGAACTGGGCATTCGTATGATACTGGTGGCAGACAGTATCAACGACGGGAATAAAATATCTGAGTATGTACGCCAAGCTTAGTTGAAAAATTTACCTATTGCGACACTTCACCCAACACCAACACATCTTTGTCGTCGAACAACTCGATCCCGGTTTCCAACCGGACATGTACTATCATCATCCTCGCGACACCTTGCGACCAACTACGACTATTGTTGTATTCATTCACGTGCGGCAAAAAGATTAGATCAATTTTGAAGGGTTGTACCTGGGTGCGGGGATCCTCTCCATTTTGATCTTTAAAGTGAATCATCCAAATCGAACGTAGACCGTACGATTCTAGTTGTCATATCGCTACCGTCCGTTGGGATTAGAATCAAACCGGAGGATTCCGATATTCAGATCTCCGCCGTCCATCGATCTTTATCTTTTATCCTGGCCATCCATTTAGACGCCTCGTTAAATGTTATCGGCGCCAGCCGCTTTTAAAGCCAGGTGGTTTGGGTCGATTGGAACGGACGGTAAAGATGCGAGGAAGCGCCAATGGACGACTGAGATTTCACGCTCAAAGCCTAATTATTTTGGTTCGGATTGGAGGGGATCCTAAACTTACACTTGACTGGGACGAGCAACGCAGGGACGAACATTAATTGACAGCAGCAGGATGGGATGCTACTATTTCTACCCGTAGAGAATACCGCCTTTTTTGTTTTCTTGCCTTCATCGCGACTGCGACGCACAAACCGAAACGACAGCGTCTTCCCCTCGTTGTTTTCCTCCCTCCCTCCCTCCCTCCCTCCCTCCCTCCCTCGGCCCCCCAACATCCGTGGATCCAGATCCGGCTGCGCGTCACGTTCCGATTCCAAAGAGATTTCAAGGACTCCTCTTGTATCTCATTCGCATCTTGTTGCGATCGATCGATCTCACTGGGGCCGTTTCCTTCTTGGCCCCGCTTTCTTGGATCGGTTTCTGCCCGAATCCGGGGAGATTTGAAGGGCAGATGCTGATTTGAGATCAAGAATTGATCGGGAACCGATGGCCGAGGGCGATCAGGGGGCGAAGAAGGATGTCGAAGCGGCGGGAACGAAGGTTGACGAGGATCGGACCGAGAACGAAGGGCAGGTGCTCCACAAGGACCTATATATCTCCCACCGGTGCCGCGACGACGGCATCGAGCGGTCGAGCTGCTCGGTCGATGGATCTTGCGACGGCGGTACGCCGGAAGAGGCCGAGAATGTCGAGTCGCCATTGATCCATGGGGAGGGATTGAACAAAGATGTAGCCGTCGAGCCTAAGACGCAGATATCGCCCTGCTTTCGCCAGAGGATCGCGGTCGTTGGTGCTGAGGGGAACCCGAACGGTAACAAGTACGTTCCCATTGACGTGTTGAATGGTCTGCATCCGAGCCAGTCGATTTTGAAGCTCGAAGAATTAGAAAGGGCCGCAGAGAGCACCATCTCCACTGTCGTTGTGCTCAAGACATTATTTTATATTTTGGTCTGGTACACATTCAGCACTTGCTTGACATTGTGAGTATTTAGATGCTTCGAATTGTACGTTCTTTATGTGCTCGCTCTTATTAATTTGATTGCTACTTGCTTATAGACTGTTTTTGTATGGTTTCTCTTGGTACAGGTACAATAAGACACTTTTAGGGGATAAGTTAGGGAAGTTTCCAGCACCATTATTGATGAACACATTTCATTTTGCATTGCAAGCTATTTTATCAAAAATAGTGGTGTGCATACAGTCTCGGAAAGGTGATGTTGGCATTCAAATGACATGGAAGGATTACTTCATTAAAGGTAGCTGTCTTACCATTAATTTCTTCCTCAGACCAGTTTCGACACCTTGGCAGATCAGTTTGAAATAGCTTTGAGGCGTACATTAATTTTCCTTTTGTGCTAGAGATTTTATTTGTCTCTAAACATCAATTCCATGATCCACATCCTGCAATATGTTAACATGTTATTGGTGTTTTTGTGCCTTAATGGTGCAATGTCATGCGTGTTTCTCATATAACAGTTCTTTTTTTGGATTTTTATTCATTCAGTATCGGTCATTATCAAGTCATCCTACGGGTTGCCACTTGTATGCCAAACTTGCATCATTCTACTGAAGCATATGCAGTTCCTACTCCTTACACAATATGACAATAATATGTGCAAAATTTTAGAGTTCTTTTACCATTTACGTCTGCATATACTCTAACTAAAATTTGCACAGCTTTATTCGTTTTACTTGTAAAGATGAGTTAATGGATATAATTTAAGTGAGAAATCAAGGTGTATCTAACAGAGTTTGGAATAAGGAAATTTTATAGGTTGGATGATCCATAACTTTGATACAATAATGTGGCTGCCAGCATTTCAAATTTCTGTCAACAATTATTGTTATTACTACTTCTCAGATTCTGATTTACAATGACGTCAAATATAAACCATTATTTTTATACATCTAGGAATCCCAGTATCTGTCTTTTCATCAACTGTATGTCTGAGTCATCGATATTGGTTTTTTTCAATTGTTTTACCATTCCAATTTTTTGATTCCCGATCTTGAAATTCACTATTACCTCAGAGCAGGTTGTCTCTTAATATTCTTGTGTTATTATTCATAGCTTTATATTACATGCAACTTCTTATTTTTTGACAGCAAGATTATCATTTTAGTTGGTAAAATGGAAAATATTATCTACTCAAGTGCAGATGGAAAATTATTCTGTATGTTTGAGTGGCACACATAGCTAGATCTTCATATATTGACAATTGTGTACTAATGCTACACAAGGGTTTTACTTTTTACAGTTGTGCCAACAGCTCTTGGAACTGCACTAGACATAAACTTGAGCAACGCTTCTCTTGTTTTCATATCCGTGACATTTGCTACAATGGTTTGTTTCGTTCAAGAGAAACTTCTTGAATCATTGTTTTCTCACACATGCCACGAGAGCTTCTGACACTTTGCCTTTGTTCTGCTTCTGCTGATATCATGCAGTGTAAATCAGCCTCTCCGGTATTTCTTCTGCTTTTTGCATTTGCATTTAGGTAACTCTTTATATTCTTATATACATCAATAGTTCTTTTAATATTTTGTCCTTATTTTCTTCTTTTTTATCCATATTTGTACATATTAGAGTCATAAATGCATTTTTAATATTTTTCTTCATTTCTGAAAATCTAGCAGCATGACTAATATAATTAAGAAACTCATGTCATCCGTCCATCAATATTTTGTACATTCAACTTAGTCTGGGCAATGGAATTCAAGTTGATGCAACATGTTCCAATGATGCATATGAGAAGCTAATCTTCAACCTAAATAGAATGAATAAAAGATTCTCCACATAACATACTATAGCCTTAGGTTCAGGAGCAAATAGAAGTAAGAGAATTTGAAAAATATAATCTAGGAAAACAAATATTGATTTTTAAAAATTTGGTGTCAAAGATTTACGTTTTGGTGGCATCTCTATGCTCTCTGGTGACTGAAAAGGAGGCTCATGTGGTACTGGCACCTCACCTAGCAGCAGACACCTTCATCTAACAGGGAGGATTAGTGGGTTGCACCCACTTATAGTGTCGGTGACCCTCATGATTGATAAAGTGAAACATTTCCGAAATGTGTGGATTTTTTAGTCCTTTGGTTTGGCTTGTTATGTATCCAGTTTGATTTAGCTGTTCGGTTCAGGACTCATCTAAAACAAGGACATTTGATTCAGCATGTTCTGGTTCATTTGATTTGACTCAGGAGCTGGGAGTACCAACATAATGCTCTGTTTTCTAGTTCTAAGTCTTGATCACAGTCTAAGATTTAGACCATGGTTTAGAATCTAAACATACTTGTTTTTCATATTCTGACCAAACAAAAACAGGACAAGATGCACCATGAGTCATGCTAAAGCCTAATGGGATAGTAAAGTATGATGGTTCTGGAGAGCTCAACGGGAATTTATGACTTGAAGTGTATTTTGTGCAACTAAACTTTTGGTGTCTGAAAGTGAATTTGTAAGGGTTGGAGGAGAAGGTGGAGCATGGTGAAGTATCTGGGCTAGATGATGTAGTTTACCTGCTTAATCTGATCTTTTGCAAATTGTGCTAGTAAAGAAATTCAACTATCTTCATTACCATCTTCATTCTACCAGTACAACCTAGAATGTCCTGTTACACACACATCTGCATACCTAATAGATTGTGGTCAGACTATTTCAAGCTTTAGTCTTCTTAAGGAAAATATGGGATTATTAGCCCAACTTTTGTTAACAGATTCTATAAATGATGCATTTACGAAAATACCTTCAAAACCTTAAAAGAAGAAGGAAACTGTAATCTACAGGCTGAAGATGAGAAATATCCTTTGCAAATTCAATTCTTAATTAGAGCAAAGGTGCCCTTATAAGATGTAGGGCCACCTTGTCATACCAAGGCAAACTACCTTGTCATACCAAGGCAAACATTTATTTTCTTCTTTTCCTTGATCCATAATGAATACTAGTGATAATAACCAGCATAACCTTGTCCATAAATAGATTTTGACTGCACAATTGATTAACTCATTGATTATCAATATTAATTGCTAAATGAGACTAACACTAAAACCAGGCCTCCTTTTTCATTTTTGAATTTCTTTGTCTTCTCATGAACTTATGGTATTTCACATTCTCACAACATCAACGTTTATGCTCCAGTACATTTTATAATTTTTTTTCTTCTGATATCCCAACACCTTTTTGCTTCCTTAACAAGTGGGACACTTCAATATGTCTCTGGAATAATCTGCATATATTTGAGGTCGCATACTACTCCAAGTCACACCATTGATATTTCCAATTTTCCAGTCAGTAGCTAATGTAAGATTACACATCAGAAACTGCCAAAAACAAAGCTCGGGTCTCTGCTAGTGGGGCTAGAAACATGGATCCTATTTTATCCATTATCTTTGTGACCATTTACACCTTCCCTTGATCTTACTCTATATTGTCTCTTCTTGCTAATGAAGTTATCGGCGATGATTATCCATTGAGAATCATTGATGATAGGCATTTCATGGTTCTGATGCATAGTGTGGTAGCCAATAAAAAAAACTGTTGTGCATGCGTAGGATGATTTCTTAATAATGTGTACATTCATGAATGGTGATTTCATCCACCATAGTTTGTGCTTCTTTTCTTCTTAGCTCCTGCTTGGTTTTTAGACTATTCTCGTAAATTCAAGTTCCTTCTGGCATTTGTTTTCATAACAGTGATCATGTTTACCACAAGGATGTTCATTCTGAAGATATGTTTTTCCTCCTGCATTTGTTCCCACCTTGTACATAGGTAGATCCTGATTTCAAGCATATCTTTTGTGATAGCGTTTACTATGCTGAACTTTTGAAGCCAAGATGACATGGACACCATCTGTAGGAAAATAGGAGAAACACTATGAGAAGTAAAGAAACAGGAACCTTTAGAAGTTACGGTAGATCTGGAAATTTTCCCTTTAAAAGCTTTGCTTTTCTTGTGGTACTTAATTTTGCTAACCTTTCTGTATATTCATTGCCAAATGATTTGTTGCGTGAAATAATATTCTATTATCATTATTTTTTGCTGTTCATCGACAATTTTCTATTCTGTATGTTTGATATATTTTGAAAGTCAGTATGATAATGCTCACACAAAAGTTCATGGCCTTTTTTCTGTCTTGATATACTAGCAAGGTTTTGTTGGATGCTATGGTGACATGCACCAACTGTCATAATATTTATGCCTTCTTGCCCATTATTATATATATCTTTTTCACTTTAGGTTGGAAACTCCGAGTGTCAAGCTTCTGGGCATCATATTAATAATTTCATTTGGAGTTCTATTAACAGGTATTTTAACTTAATGTATCCAATCATTGTTCTTTTGTTAGGAAAAAATGCTATATCTGAGCCTTTCTAAAATTTTAAAAATGAGAAGATCTCATATATTCAAGAAGTTGCATATATAAAATTTGCAAATGTTAGCAGTATACATATCAATGCAATATGCTTGTTCGTGCATTTCCCTTGGTGCGCCATCAGAAAAGCATTTGCTAAATTGAAATGTGTAGATAATCACCTTATAAATTGTCTATTTTGACCAAACTTCATCATTTCTTATAAGTATGAGATCTCATTGTTGAAGTAAATGTACAAAATATACAAATATTATGACAAATATGAGAAATCATGAGTATTTACCTGCCAATCTTAGAGCTCCTGAGACTCAACATGAAGTAGCTGTGTGCATTAGAAGCTAAAGCCCTGACCTTAAGCTGATTTGTGTTTCATCTGATCCAAGCTGGCCAATTTTCCACAATGAACATGGTTTCTGTTTTCTATGTCCTGTTGATGCATGTAATTGGAACTCCCATACAATGGGAAAGTGGCCAAAGTATGCGGGTGGTTAAGGCACCAAACTTCACATTGGTTCGCGTAGGTTCTCTGTACACTGCAATACCATGGGCACTAGCACTTGTAGGTTCTATACATGCTGTTTCATTTAAACTTACCCATCCTGCAATTTTCCTAAACAAGACTTGTTTGTTTCATGTTTCCAATGTACTTTTACTGGCATGCTCTAATTTGTGGATTCAGCTGCAAACATGAAGGAAACCTATAGGTAAACATCCTTGAATTACCAAGTATGTGTTCCCTCTTGTTCCCCATAAAAGTGTCCCCTCTCTTCAGTTAATGTGTTGTCTTCCTAATAGACCATTTTCTCAAGCTTTCTTTAGATTTATAAAGAAAAATGTCTTGCCTTTTCCATGTTTATTGATTGGTGGTTGGCTGCTAATTTATCAAATATGATAATACAGTGCGCACTTTATGTCAGATAATTTTTTTTAAGCTCTATAACGTGATTGACTAATATGATTTTTGCCAGTTGCGAAGGAGACGGAGTTTGAATTTTGGGGATTTGTCTTTGTCATGTTTGCTGCTGTTATGAGTGGTTTTCGCTGGTCCATGACTCAGATTCTTTTGCAGGTGTGTACATGAATACTTGCTTGAAAATGATTTAAGTGTCTCCATTCAGTGTGAATTTTAACTTGGATAAAAACAGTTAAGATTCCGTAATAAAATTATAATGATTTTATATGTCAAATGTGATCATTTTTCCTCTTATTCTAACATATATTATTATTATTATTATTTTGCATGTCATTTCTTGACTCGACATGAAGAAAGAAGCTTATGGTAAGCAGTTCATCCTTTCTCTTTTTAGTGAATTAAGAAAAAAAATTCTAGAACAGTATAGTGCTATCTCCATGCACTCACCATGAATCCTATTGGTCTATCAAGTAGTATTTTTACAACATGCTCTCTTTGGCTTCTGCGTATCATATTGGAATTTATATTGAATTAAATTGTCTTTTGTTGAGTTAATAATTGCAAAGTTTTGTAGTTGTGAAAGTGTTTTTGACCAAACCTTGCTTATATCAATAAAAGTTTGTGTCTTTATTTTGTTCTTATTCAGGTTTAAGGAATCCGATTACTCTGATGAGTTATGTTACTCCTACCATGTTTGTAGCAACTTTGGTTCTCTCTCTTATAATGGATCCTTGGCATGATTTTGACACAAATACATACTTCGATAGTCCATGGCATGTTACCCGCAGCTGTCTCTTAATGCTAATTGGAGGAGCATTGGCTTTTTTTATGGTATGTGTTGGAAAATGGTTTGTTCTTCTCACTTAATAACAATATCCCTCATTATCACTATGTGTTATTTGCAGCGATGATCTCTTATAACTACCCTATCAGGATCACTTATTCTTACGCACTAATATAAGGGCAGTAAATTGTTGATAATTGCAGGTGTTAACTGAATATATTCTTGTTTCGGCAACCAGTGCTGTAACTGTCTCTATAGCTGGCGTTGTGAAGGAAGCAGTTACTATTGTGGTGAGAGTTGACAATTCAATCCCATCTTTGATTAAATAGCTAATTTTAGTTAGGATGTTTTATTATATTAGCATATTTTTGGTTATTTTTTCTTTTTTATTTTACCTTATTAAGTGATTTCTTTGTATTTTCTTTGGATGCTCTGATGAATCCGCTAATGGTGCTACATGACAATACAGATATGACACACTCCAATCTTTGTATATTTCAAGTTAAACATGATGTGGTTAAGACAACCTTTATCTCAAGGATGGGACTCTTTCTACTTTTATGCTTACATTAACTTTAATCCTTGTGCACTTCTCCTTTGATTTCAATTTTCAGTAACTAACATCCATTTGAAATTCAATGACCCTCCATCTAAATTAACAGACTACAAAGACATGCCTCTTCAAAATCTTGAAATAACATGCAAAATGAATTAGCACATTTTTTATCAAGCTTTCAAAGGTTATGTACAATCCAAAACCAAAATATTGGAACAAATTTACTTCAAATAAGAACACACAATAGGAACCAGCAGCAATGATAGCACAACTGCAAAATCATTTTTGAAGTGGTATGTCAACATATTGAAAGCAGCACCACACCCGCATAATGTGTTGGTAGTATAAGTAACTCCACATGGAATTTGAAAAAGACTACAAATAATTCCTTTATGGTCCATCAATAGCATTTATCTTTAGAAGTTGCTAGTTAGTTATTGAATTACCACACCAATATAGAGAGGTATTTATCTTATATTAGTTGAATGTTTTTGTACTTTGTGATTGCTTTTCCTATATCTAGAAGTTTATTTATAGAATTTTCTATTCACATCTAATTACAAAGTGTATGCACTAGTGAAGAAAAACATTAAGATTTAACTGTCCACTTTTATGGTCTATCAAGAAATGCTGCTCCATATAATGTGACTTATAATAACACTCCGAGCAGCTGCGCCCATCTCTTTCAGGTTTATGTATCCCTCCTTCTTCATTGACTTTCTTTACTAGCCAACATTGAATTTTCTTAACATACTAAGTACTAACATATCTTTGTTTATTTTTCCGATCAAGTAATTCTTATTGAATTTCCCTGCAATATTCTCATTGGGCTTCTGATTCTAACATCACTGGTTTGTAGCTTGGACAAATTGTGTTGTTAATGAATACAGGAGTAATTTTTTATCATACAAAAATTTTCCAGGTTGCTGTGTTTTACTTCCATGACCAGTTCACCTTGTTGAAAGGAATTGGACTTCTTATAATCATTAGTGGTGTCAGTTTATTCAACTGGTACAAGTAAGTAGATATATTTTTCTTTATTTTGTGGCATATGCAATTTTCTCTATCTTATAATTGCTAGTGCAGTCCATGGTAATAGTGCAGTTGTTAAAGATTATGATGATCTCTGTCTGAAACTTGGAACTGTCTTTGACATTTTTTTCCTGCCTTTCATTCCAAAACCTGAATGTAAAACTCTTGAAAAATCCAACTTTGAGCTAATTGCAGCCTTTCTATGTCATCCATCGCCTCTTCATGTGTGTATATAGGTTGTACCAATATTGACTACTTCATCCATTCTTAGTGGCAAAGCATTTGATGACTTGCAGCAATAGGTATTGGCACATGTGATACCTGAAAGGTGGTTGGTATCTTATATGAGAATCATTTGTTCAATTCAGTATACTGACTACTTGGTCCTAAAAACAACAGTTACGAGTGTGGAGGTCCATGTTAGTCTTGTTGCTTGACCCGAAGGATAAGAGTATTGGTTATGGGCTGCTGAAACATCACTTTTTAAATATTTGTACGACTTGATTAGCCTAAAGAAAACTTCTGTGTAATTACCTAAAAGAAAAACTAATACACTGCAGTTCACTTAGCTCTGGCTTTAGTTTTAATCGGGATTATTGGAAGTATAAGAACTTTAGGCATTGATTCAAAGACATAGATACTCTCTTTGCAGCAGCCATTATGCTTAAATTTTCACATGGAAGAGAAAATCTTAGCAGATTCCAGTCATGAGCCAGATATAAAATAGACCACTCCTAGACTGGCCATATGGAGCGCACATTTTAATTTATCATATGACAGCTTATATTGAATTCTTATCCGTACATTGTTGTATCACTAGTTTTACAAATTTGATATTTCAGATATAAAAAACTGAAGAAGGATCAGCCAAGCGGAAATGAAGAAGCCATTTCTTCAAGTCCCAATGGAGCTGTAAAATATGTTATCCTTGACGACATGGAACTTCTAGATATTGAAAATTGATTCATGCCAGACACCAGAGATATCCAATTTTGAATTGGTGAGATACCTCTATTACATATATCTTAACCAACAATTTCTTTTCGTGTTTGAAATCTCTTGCTTCAACAATTCAACTTTTACCTACCTTTGTGTGGTTAATATAACTGTTTGATTCATCCTTTAGGTTTCCGTTCCCCTCATAGCATCTGTTGATCTTCATGTGCATTGAGTTGCAGGTCTTGTTTGTGAAAATATATTTTGTCCATTTGATTGTCATTCCTAATAAAATATTTCTAGCTGGTATCATAACAAATGTGGAGGGGCATGAAAAAATAGATTTTTATTTTCTCTCGTAAACTAGATCCTCAATTCGTGGTAGGTCTAATATCTGCTTCGACTGACTTTGGATTCCTTCTTCCTACCTATTCATTATTTGAAATGCTTTGGAACTTATATTGCTTGTCATTAGAGTATTTACTAATTCCACTGGAAAAGACAGATATACAAGCTAAATGCTAATGATGGTTATTTCAACTTTTTTATGCCATATAGGATGGTTTAGGGATTCTGAAGTTGCAATCCATTTTTCATGCACTGTAGTCAATATGTATTTTTTTGAAAAGTATATTGACTGTCCCAATAATCAATTTTCAATATGATCTAAAATGCACTTGCAACGTTAGACTATGTTTCATCAATCAGTATATGACATTTTGATATGATAGAAAAAAAACATGTTGCTTGAACAATTCATAGAAATGCCAAAATCTGTGTGGGTGTATATGTGGTTAATGATAGCAGAATATGATGGATTGATTTCTATCCATGGATTTTGAACATAGCCTCAGTTGAATTATTTTTGCAGCTTACCACCTATCAAAAAATTGAACAACATAAAACAACCTGACATTAGTTGAAGTGCTAGTAACATTCATGGTGCTTCAACATTCCAGGTTGGCAAATCAAGTACTATAAATTGTCTGTTTGACTGAGGAGTTTGATTTTGAGCTCAGCAATAGTATCATTCATGAGCACCACTGATGTTGGTTTTACAGTAGTCTGTAGCAAGAACTGCTACTTGTTACTTAACTTTTTTCATTTATATGTTTGTTTGCTAAGTACGGTTGCTAGTTTTTGTCAACATATTCAGTAAATTATTATAAAGGATAGTTAATTTGATTAGCACCTACCTTTTATACAAGTTTTGCTATAATCTGATACCACTGCCAGATGATGATTATAATACTATTTCACAGAACTTGGTGTACAGAGTCATCCACGCCTTTCCAGATGGCCTGAATTTTGTTGGTTAGTTCATCAATTTATTTGCACCAAGCATATGGAACCCAACCAAATAGTTGGTTGCTTGGTCTGAACTTTCATTCATCTCCTTCAGAGCAAGAAGCCCTAAGTTGATATATTGTCTTTATATATAACAACTATCTACTTCTCAAGCAAAACAGAGTCGAAGAAACAACCATGCAACATGGGCCAAGCAAAAGTTGGCCGGTTTGATGTATCACAAAAGGTGTAAAAAAAAAAAAGAAAACTGCCTTTTGACGGTGAATTTTTTTGCCCCCAGTATGATTCATTTGATTGTATTACAATCAAAGCCCTATTGGCTTGTATTAATAGAAATGGTTGATTGGTCTAAAATGTATAATAAAAACCCTTTTTTTAGTTCTTGAGGGTTGAATACCATATTTTATGAAAATGTTGATGAAGATCTGTTATTCTCGTGGGCATATATTTTTGGTAAAATTACATACATGATATATCGCTTCAAAGTTAGTGATTTTGGATTTTAAGTTTGTTGTCTTGTGTATTAATCTGATATCTCCGAATCTAATCATGAACCTTTACCGAATTTGTCGGATGGTGTTTACACTAGTACATATTGCTTTTTGGCTAATTATTTCAGGTCGCGAGTTTGCAACTGTTAAACCGACATCGACTAATTAGCAGTCGTTGCGGATCATTACATCCACTTGATGGATGGCTGTTGAATATTTAAGTCAGGATCTTAAATTGTACATCATGACTAGATCAAACATCAAGAGAGAGAGAGAGCTTATAATCTACAATCATAGAGGCTTTACCTGAGCAGTTGATGTTAGCATGGTTTTTTTTTTTAAATATGAAGATTTACTTAAATCGAGCAGTAGCCACGTTTCAGTCGATCACTGGATCGCTGAAACCTACTCTTTGCTGCTCCACACATGACACGTGATCCAGGTACCGAGTTTTTACGTGGTTTGCTGCTCCGTGGTCGACAGCCGATCGCAGCCGCCAACATTGTCCACGTGAACAACGACGTCGCTCCGTAAACAATCGAGTGTTTAACGCACGTGCTGATCCACTATAATTATGACATCTAAATGGTTGGGTCGTAATATCGCCACTAATCCTACCGATGGATGTCCCCGTACCGTGGACAGAAGGAGGATCAGATCCTCCTCCTCCACCGCTTTCCTCCCTTCTCTCGCCGGCACCGGAGGAGGACGTCTCCCACGTCCTCCACCTCTTTGATCTTTACTGGTTCCACCACCAAATCCTCAGCTCACCACCACCTCCCCTTCCACCGCCGCCACCGGACCCCCTCCACACCTCGCCGATTCAGCCCACTACCCGCACGCCGCTCTTTCTCCGCCGCCACCGCCGCTCCCTCAGCGACGAGTCCTTCCACGCCTCCGCCGCCGTCCCCTCCGCCTTCCTCGCCATCCGCCCTCCGAAGCTATGCACCATCCTCTCAGGGAAGGAGGCGCCAAAGGAGGACCTCTTCGCCGGGGCCGAACCCGTGGACCCCGCCGCCGGCGCCAGTGAGACAAAGAGCTATGGGAGGTGGAGGCAGAGAGGAGGGAGGCGGAGGAGGAAGAAGAAGGAAAAGAGCAAGAGTTTGACGGATTTGGAATTCGAGGAGCTGAAGGGCTTAGTGGACTTGGGTTTTACGTTCTCCGACGCGGAGACCGATCCCCGGCTGCTGGAAATCGTGCCGGCGCTACAAAGGCTGGGGCTGGGGAGGAACAGGGCCTCCGAAGAGGAGGCACCGCCTGCCCCACCAGTCGACGCCACCGTCTCCCGGCCGTACCTCTCGGAGGCATGGGAGGTGGCGGAGGCGAAGCCGGAGGATAGGCTGTTGAAGAATTTGATTCCGGCGGGCGTCGGCGGGGCAGACCTGAAGGGCCAGCTCAGGTGCTGGGCGCACGCGGTTGCTTCCACCGTCCGATGAAGTCTCCCTATCCATCACAAATTTCCAATCTATTCCTCTGTTTGTCCAACGCCGCCTTCTTTCTTCTCTGTGGTCTTTGAGATAATGTCGTGATTAGGAAGCAATTGTGCATAGCATTTTGGATCTTAGATAATGTATGTTTTTGTTGTACACTGCACGATTTGTCTCAGATGTTATGCTGGATTTGGCCCTCCCGAATCTATTGCCAGGATTACTTACATATAGTTGCCACTAGATCATCCTCCTCCACCATCAAAAACAAATGAAGCTACAGAATCACGCCCATTCCATGGTGGGGTCCCACGGGACAATGACAGAATTCTTCCTCCCACTTGCTTTCGGTGGGCGTGAACGGTAGCATAATTTAGTTGATTCTTCGAGTCCCTCGTCAGCGTGCGAAGTAATCGATGTTTTCCCGGCGGAGATCAAGTTTTAGCCGACCGAATCCACACCTTTGACTGGGTCATACACTAATATATATCTTCTATGACCGCCGCGTTCTGTCCCAGCAAAGCCTCGACTGAGATAGAAGAATCTACACGGACGGAGGTGATGTCAAATCACAAACAGCAGCCTCGATGGGTACACAGCTACGCGGCATCTCTGGTTGTCGCATTCGCTAGATTTTAACGCATCGTGCTTATCCCTTCATTTAAGCAAGATGAAGTTTATCATTAATTTCATACCCGCCTCGAGAAAGATCTGAAACAAACTATTACGAATTATTCTCCTTTAAAGTCAGTCGTATGCATAATATATATATTTTTTATCTCATTCATCCACACTCATTTATCTCATATTATTAATTTTGATATTGAAGAGATCGATATGAAAAATCTATCAGATCTTCATGCACTTAGAAGCTTGACATTTTCACGTCAGGGAGACATCAGACAATCCCACACATACGGATCTTGATCACATCGAGTTGATCATAACTTCAACGATTTCTTCTTTTTATATCTTTTATGCTAAAAGAACGACCTAATATCACATGAACGATCGTCTACTAACTCTCTCAATAAACACTCGATTGAATAGGTTTTATCCCCGACCCATACTACTTTCACTCAAGAGGGACAACAATCACTATTTTCACACATGGGTACATCCACCTTGACACAAGCATTGATGTGATACCATTATCTATTTAACTACCTAGGTCTCTCACCCTCAGGGATAACCTTATGTCATCTGCTTATTCTCATCGAAGTGTTCTTAAATCTCACTCAACAAATGCATGCTAATAGACATGATACAAATCGTCACACTACTTTTGCCCTGGTTAACCTAATAAGCGGTGCCACCATCTCAACCGTCATCACTGACTCCAACACGATTGGAATCAACACCTGTCAAGATTTCCCAACCAGATGTGGTATTGACATCTTAGGAGCATCCGAGACCTGTCATACCATCGGTCGAGGGGGCACTTTGGTCCTCAACTATGAAATTTAACAAATCGCACCACGACTCTATCCTGACTAAATTTCAGGCGTAGTCGATAGAGGATTCCCTATGAATCCAACTACGATAGATGAATCAATATTTGAAGGAAATACAACGAGAGTTCCAAGAGTCAAAAGGGGAAATGTCGGTTGACCCCACCTTGGATCAATTGTCGTTCATCCAAAAAATCTAGGAGGAACCAATTTTAACAAAAGTTTGTCACCCGTCTTTGAGGGCTTTCGATAGCAATGTCGACCCGATGGAGCACATTACAGCTTTTTGTGCCCAAATGTTGTTATACAACACTTTAGACACCTTAATGTGTCATACATTCTCAGCCACATTAAGGGGCTTAGCATGAGAATGATATACTTGCCTAAAATCGCTTTCTATTAGTTTTTTACCCAGCTTGCGAAAAATTTGAACTTCACTTTCTCGGGAATGTATAAACGCGACCATCAAAGGAAACGATCCTCGAACTTAGGGAGGGAGAGGAAAAAACACTTACAAACTTCATCACTCAGTTTATGAGTGAGATCCAAGGAATGCAAGATACACATTTGTCTTCATAATACAAACATTTATGATGGTGCAAAAGCCCTCTCACCTCTTGTGGTAGTTGATAGAGAGACTATCAATAATTATATCAAACACACTTCGAAGAGCCAATCAATATATTATTATCAAGGCAATGGTCACAAATAAGCATGAGGAGTCACGCAAGAGGTCGAAACAAAAGTAGCTACAATTAGTCTTGACCCTGAGGTCACAATAATAAAGGAAAAATGAATAACCCAAGTTGACTCGCCCAGAGTTCGAGCTGACCCCTTTAAGTATGACTAGAACTGAAGTATTTTATTTAGATAAAAGAGAATGAGCTCTTAAAAGATCCTCACCTAATAAAGACCCAATGGGTGAAAAGAAATAAGTCCAAATAATATTAGTTCCATCAGGATTAGAGCTATGATATAAAGGATTTTCATAACTTGAAAGAGTAGATTGACGAAATCATACATTAGGAACACCTCGGGCGATTTCTAAAAGCACCAAGAACCATCACCCTGACCTCAAAGGCTAGCGGAGAGGTAAATTAATGTTATCATTGGTGGACCTTACTCATGGGGATCCAATTCCTTGGGTCGTAAAGCTTATGCACGAGCTACCATTGAAAAACACTTAAGGATGAAGGACAACCTAAGGAGAGTGACAAAGTACAACTCTCAGGTGAAGAGAGTCATGATTTACATAGATAGCTCTATTAATATCCTATACTTTGATACTTTTTAATTCAGCTATCAACTATCAAACTTACACCTATGACTTCTTCGCTAATGAATTTCACTAGCGACTCTATCTCACCTCTTGGGATCGTGAACCTGCACATCACATTCAAACATGACACTTGCTCCAAAATAATACTATTTAAGTTCATGATGGTAGATATCTCCTCAGTACATAACATTATCATAAATCGATCAATATCAAACAAACTAAGGGTAGTAAGGTTGACCTACCATATCGTGATGAAGTTCTAGATGAGGATCAACATTAGAAAGCTTAGAAGAAACCAAAAGGAGTCACACCAATGCTAGGTGACGACGATTTTCTTACGAAAGAGGCACGACCCAAGAAGCCACTTATGGGCCTACAAGACTTCGTTGGTAGATTTATTGATTGAAGCACCCATATATAAGACTTAGTGCTTTGAAAAGCTAAAGTCAGCGGCCCAACTAGATACCAGGTAAACTAGTGTCAAACTAGGAAGGGTCATATCAAGTTATTGAGATTGCTTAAGAAATAACATATTACCTTAGGGCAATAAAATGGATGGCTCCTCCAATAACATAACACATTATAAACTTAAAATAAGTTTTACGTCTAAGGCATCCCTTGAGGTTAGGTCGGGGTGACTATGCCCCAAGCGTTAAGCATTGGTTTACCATGTCTTTGGCGCTAGTTGTGTGTGTGTTTGTATATATATATATATATATACATACACACACATGAGACCTTGACCTACTAAGATATAGACTAGTCAGGTGGATGGAGCTCTATGATATGATAAGGAAAAGACATAAGGAACTTAAGTCAGGTAAGCAGTCTTAATGACTCAACATAGAACAACACATCATAAGAGAAGACAAGGGTCACCTCATCTTTAAACCTAAAAACTTGCTTGATAAGCTCATAGTTGTATGTCCTTATTAAATATAGCGCTCGATAAGACATCACTCAGCCTCTTTAAGTTGCCTTGCTAGCTCGACTCCTCGAGCTTTTACTTTAGCGACAAATGCTAGGTCTTTCCTTTTCTCTTCAGCTCCTCCATCTCCTTGTGGGAATCATCGATCATGAGAGACCATTGATGAATGATAGAGTCAATATCTTATATGAGGTCAAGAATAGTCATGATATAATGGTGATACTATAAGTCAAAGTCAAAAGATCACCTCAAAAAAAAAAATGCAAAATTGACGATGTGTGAAGACCACCTTGAAAAGCGTAAAAAAAAAACTGTTATGGTAAAAAGCATAAGATAAAAAGTGCCCGAGGTGCATGAGTTGAAGAAATTTGATCCTAGTAAAAAGAAACCTACCACGATAGGAAGCACATTATGAGATGTATCTAAGACATATGAGCCGAAAAAACTCGACCTGTATAAGAGAAAATTCGTCACAATGAGAGACATAAGAGAAAGAATGCTCGAATCAAAGAGGTAGAGCATCGATCCCTCTTTTACTCGAGGTAGATAAACCACTCCCCAATGAAGATTAAGACCACCTTCCACTTGTCTACCCATATGGATAAGGGTCCAAAACAGATGATTATGAGTTACCCCTTCTCTTGTCGCTCCCGCGGACAAGAGGATCGATATGATGGTGTTGGAGGCAGTTAGGCTACCTCTCCGTTGAATATTAAATAAAATATTTTATCTCTTTACGATCAAGTATAAAAGCCCATCTTCAACATAATAAAAAAAAAAGAGTTTATCTACCCTAACCACTAATATCTATACTTCGAGTTACTAACTATGACGTCGGAGAAATCGAGCTAGAAAACCTCTCATGATCTCAGATATTTATACAAATGACATATTGAAAACATGATATTTTCATCTTAGAGACCCTTCAAATACCTCAAAGCATAACTTATTCCTTTAACACCATGTTATCTTAACACATTTCTTTTGGTAATCGACATCCTGAAAGGAATAAAATCTTTTATCACTTTCTATCGTGAAGATATGTCATTTGAGCAATGTTGGATGCACCCTGGATGAAAAGATGCCAATTAGATATGAAGCTGAACTAAAAGAAGATACCTCAAGGAATAGTATCAGAAAAGAGCAGCTAATCATCCATGATGCATGTCCTATTGTTCTTGAGATGCCAGCAACATGGTTCAAGAAGCTGAAATCCCAGACACACGGATTCATGGAAAGCAGTTTATGGGGTGATCAGCTTCTTTCCGGCGTAGATGGTGTCTCCTTGGATCCCGTTCGCCTCCTTCATGGCGTTGATCGACACCTGAAGCACCCAAGAATCATCATTTCAGCTGCGGATCCTTCAAAACGTCGACTTTTCTCGAGGAAGAAAGAGGGGAGAGTGATAAAGATTACGCCGTATTTTCGATTGAGACCCCGAAGGGTATCTCCTCTCACGATCTCGACAGGATGGCTTCGATCCCAATCTTTCGTCTGCTGTCGTCTCCTGAGAACCAGAATTCACAAGAACACGAGGAGTTTCCAGATTCCCCTGCTTGGTTCGGAGAAGATGTAACTAAAGGCTTCACCTTTGAGGAGATCTCTTGGAAGGCGGACGGCGGAGATGGTGCTTGGGGGAGAAGGCTCTGATGATTGATGTTCATGGCGGCGTCGTCCTTCGACCCGTCGTCATCGCCGCCGGGGACGGTGGCGGAGGCTCGGCCGTGTGTGTCGTTGCTGCTTCCTCTCGTCCTTTTTCTGCTGCTGCTGCTTCTACTGGTTCTGTCTGGGAAGACCTGAGTTCGAGTCACAGCAACGGAAGTACTTTAGTATATTTCAACCTCTTTTTTATTATGTGTGGGTAATTTCGTCATTTCACTAAACCGCCTTAAAATGCCAGCGAAAACCCTAAATCCACGATCACTTTTGGCGAACACCTTTTAGGGGGTTCGTGCCTTCCTCCACCGACCCTGGACTCAGCTGCCGCCGCTAGACGCCTCTCATTCTCTCGCCATGGTCGATGCTTTCCGCCTATCCTCCTCCTCTACCCTTGCTTTCGCCCTCTTCTCATCTGTCCGCTGATGGCGTCGTTGTCCCGTTTCTTCCTTGCAGGCCTCGGAGAAGAAGCTGTCGAACCCAATGAGGGAGATCAAGGTCCAGAAGCTCGTCCTCAACATTTCCGTCGGTGAGAGCGGTGACCGCCTCACTAGGGCCGCCAAGGTACTGGATCTGCGTTCGGACTCATCTTCCGCTTCAGTTCCTCCTCGACTCGACTTTGATTTGTTCGACTACTACTGAGTGGCGGAGGTTTTGTACGCTGCCAACTCCAAATTTGTTGGAGCGGGGCTCCTTATGCTCTCCTTTTCCTGTCATTTGCAGGTGTTAGAGCAATTGAGCGGGCAAACACCGGTGTTTTCGAAGGGTACTTTCCTTCTTATTTTCTTTTGCTGCAAACTTCGATCTTGTTCGTGATTCCTGGAACATGTTGTTCTTGCTGCAGCACGATACACTGTTAGGTCATTTGGGATCAGGCGTAACGAAAAGATTGCGTGCTATGTCACCGTCAGGGGTGACAAGGCGATGCAGCTCCTGGAGAGTGGACTGAAAGTGAAGGAATATGAGCTTCTGAGAAGAAACTTCAGTGACACTGGTTGTTTTGGTTTCGGCATTCAAGAACACATTGATCTTGGAATCAAGTAAGCTTGTGGATAAACCCTCTGCCTCTTTTCACTTAATTTTGAATAATATTATTTTGCATTCTTTTAGTTTGAAAGATTTGAATGGGAGGTTCGAGGGGGTGTGTGCTTCGGTTTTTATATCTTGAGATGCTTTTTAGTTCAAGAATTAACCTGTAGCAATATCTCTATTAGTCTCATTCCTTGTGTCTCAAGTACTTTATGCCGGACTAAAATACATACCATTCTTTTACCTAGGTAGAGTAGAGTATGTAGTTTTACAGTTAATTGCGGGGAATGGGATGGTGAATTTTGGATTTTTTTTTTTTTTTTGCTTGCCGGTATGGTTTATCATAACAAAATGTCCGCTAGCCTTGCTTTCGGAAAATCCAGTATAAGTGTTATTAGGATCCAAGTATGCTTGGGAACTAACCTTAGTTTGACGATTTCAATTATAACTGTCGTGCACACTATCACCAGGACTGGAGCTCATCTCTCCTTTAAATAAGTTAAGGATCCTTTTTATTGTAACAAAATGTCGGCTATTCTTGCTTTCGGAAAACCAGTATAAGTGTTTATTATGCTCCAAGTATGTTTGGGAACCGATCTTAGTTTGAAGATTTCAATTATAACTGTCATGTACACCATCACCTGACCGGAGTTCATCCCTTCTTACAATAAGTTAAGGATCTTTGGCCTTCACATCTACCTGAAGTTTAAATCTTATTGAAGTCTTAGCAACTGTAGCAGCATGAAACTTAGTATTAAGCTTTGTTTAGGAATTACAGATGGGATGAGAAGCCATTAAGTCAGTTTTCTGGAAGATATAAGATCTTCAGAGTTTCTCGCTAGTGACAATATAAAATGAAAAAAAAGGCACATGACATCTTTGTATTACTTGCCGGTATGACGTTTTCTTTTCCTTTCTTGAAGGATGATGATTATTGGACCTAGTTGTGAGACTCTATCACTTGTTGTGTAAATGATTTTTGTCATTGACATTGATGGTATCATAATCATCCAAACAATGATCAACAGAATGGCTGTGGAAAGTCATGAAACAGATTGAAAAAGGAACAATACCTCATGCCACTTCCCTTTAGAATTGTGGATCGACAGCATTCGGAATTATGTAAATTCTCTAACTTCCCTATATAACCTCCCCATGTTGGTCTTTTAAAGCTCTTTATCCAAATTCCCTATTCTTTATATAAAATAAGGTTCTTTTTCTCTGGAATGAGTTTTTAGGATGTGTTGGAGAAATATGGTCAAAAAAGAATGTTTCAAACAAAATTTCCATGTGCATGATTCATTACTTTGCATGTTGTTGTGTGCATTAGATCCAAGTACCACATTATATAGGTACTCGATCTTTTCTGCATGCATATGACTTTTCAGAGGAGTCCCGGGGAGCCACATGAAGTTTTTTCATCGTGCATAATGAGAATCGGAATAGCTTTTTATTGCTCGCTGAACTACCGTGCTGATTGCAGTTGCTTCGCTAAGTGTCTATGTTACTTTTGTAGGTACGACCCCTCCACAGGTATCTATGGCATGGATTTCTTTGTGGTCTTGGAACGTGCCGGTTACCGTGTGGCCCGTCGCCGTCGATGCAAGTCGCGTGTCGGAATCCAGCATAGGGTTACCAAGGAGGATGCCATGAAGTGGTTCCAGGTCAAATATGAAGGCGTTATCCTTAACAAGTCCCAAACAACCACCGGTTAAGATTCCTAGTATCTTAGAATCAATTCTTCCATCTTGCTTTGTCTGTTCCTTCCAGCAGGAGTTCCTTATATCCATGGACCTTATTTGCTTTTCCAATTTTTCTACCTGTTTCTGAGCATTCTCATCCACAAGGAACTAATAACTACATTTTGGTTCTATAAGTTGCATTAGTTCCTGGTTATCTTAGATGGCAAATACTAGTTGTGTTTGGTAGTGGTTGGCAATGAAGTCAGTCTAATTCTAATCATCCTATTGCACGATGCACTGGCTGCACATTAGATATTTAGGCGCCTCAGTATCTTACAGCATCCAACTAAGTAAGCTATGAGCAACCAACAGTTGACTAATGCGAAATAAGCTGTTGAAGTTAGTATGCCTTTCTATTTCCTTGATAACTAAAAGACAGACATTTTTTATTGTAGCTATGCCACCAGAAAACAACCAAAATCTTTGGGGGAAATGCTCCAATATTCAATAAGATAGAATGAAGCTTTAGGAAGCATCTTCAACTCATAAGAAATCATCTTAAAATGCTTTGGGATAACAACAACATAGATCACATTGCATACAATAAATAAACATGCTTGACAACCATTTTTCCTTGTCACCATCTAGGAAACTTCTACTAATCAATAGTGTGGGTAGAGCAAATTCAGAACAAATTTATGTGGAAAAACCATGGAAGAATAAATGCCACCACCAAGCAAGCCATCAAGAAATTACAAAATGGTTGACTTCGCCAGCAACTGTTCATCTCAGTTGAGCTTCCATGGTTCCTGCCCAACACCCTCCCCTCGTTCCATGATTCCATGAAATTACCGTCTTCATCACCATTTACATTTTTCACATTTGCACCACAAATTTCGCAATATCTGAACAGTAGTCAAAAGGTTGGAATGATTTTTCGTTAGAAACAACAAAATTTATTTGGGACTGATGGCAGAGGTGCAAAGACAACAGAGGAGAATATACCAAGAAAAGGTTTCTAAGCGAACTGAGTGGCAATGGGAGGAGCACAAAAAGAACAGTGTGTGAGTGGAGGTATATCAAAGAAGCATCTAACACAATAATGGTGAACTAAAGGATGTTCCAGCAGGACATGGATACTGGTTGAGGTGATCATCCACTTGCACCCAACGCAAATACTAACATTACATATGAGCACAATATAACACATGAAAATTCCAACCTGACATGGGTAGTAAGTAAATATGGTCAACCAAGTTTCAAAACCAACACAGAAAATGCTATAAATATATTCCATTGCAAAATTCTGAATTCTTAATAAAAGCAGTAGAACCTTGGATTGTGCATGATAATTCGGGCTGGTCATTATGTTCAGAAAGTTGACATCACAGCAATCTACGGCATTGTCTATAACTCTCCCTGTTTGATTCACCAGGAATTACCACCAAAGTCATCTCCAACCCCTAGTGGCCAATACAGTGGCAATCCATCATACCCACCAAAATCATCATTATCCTTTGGTGACCAATACAATCGATCCAACATCCCTATCCCTATCCTTCAATGGCTGACAAAGTTAATCCATGGTAGTCAATCCATCATACCCTTCAATATCAATCGACTGATGCAAGTGTTTAGGTGAAAGGGAAGGGTTGAAACAAAGTGGGAAATGCATTGG
Organism: Ensete glaucum; assembly: GCA_021527575.1. NCBI lineage: Eukaryota > Viridiplantae > Streptophyta > Magnoliopsida > Zingiberales > Musaceae > Ensete > Ensete glaucum. Next base: position 47,642,547 of record CM038558.1, read on the forward strand.
GGAAGCGGGGAGAATAAAAGTCAAAAAGAAGTTTGAAGAAGAGATTATTTTCAACAAGGCATTATAGTAATGTGGCAATCATATATTTACAATGTAAATGATAGGTAGAATTGAGAAAGACATCACAAGTGACTGCCAATGATTACAAAAGCCGTGCGGGTATGCAAGTGATATGATCTAGACAGATGTGAAGTGACATGGTTGAAAGTCTAAGATGGTGAACACATTGGAACCGTTGAGTGAAGAAACTTTGGCAACATTTTCTCCGGCCAGTGCTTTAAGCATGAAAAATCTTTTCTATTGAACTTATATGCAAAGCATGACTCATAGTCATGACCGTGCACTATAGAGGACTCCAGTCTATTTCCCCCAATTGGCACTAGACTGGTACTATAGTAAGTTCCATCTGTTATGATGCCACTAGAACATTTTTTTAGTACAAGGAAGTCTAGACAATCGAAATATGAGAATATCTTCTTCTGTCTAAATAATCTAATAAATGCAAGGAATAGAGAAATAAACAACTTAATTTCCAATAAATTCAATGCAAGCACAGAGACATTTTTTTTTAACTTGGAAACACAACAAAGTTATATATGGTGCGGCAAAAGAAAGAAAAATGTTCTTAAATCGCAAGTCATGAAAATACATATAGTGGGTAATGACAAGCATAGAATGATTAGTATAGAGACAATAATCTTTCCTTTTTTACAAAAGAATAATTAGCATAGAGATAAGAATCTCTCTTTCTCTTTTTTTTATAAAAAGTAAATGATGAAGATGAGATTTGAATCTATGATCTTACATTAGACTGTCAAAATCTTTCATCTACAGATGATGAAACTAAAACCTGACTAGTTGCAGATCAAACATGAGCATACTGATTTGAAATTTGGAATTTACTATAAGGTGGATGTCCATTTGTTTTTAAGATAAGATCTCATAGAATTATGCATGGGCAACTAAATTGGTTGGGCTCCTCACTAGCACCACAAAGGGATCTTAAACGCAACAACAATTTGCATGGATCTCAAACTATGAAAGACTAAGAGCAGAAGATGGAAAGGGTGTTATGTAGAGAAAAGCATCAAATTCAACAAGATTTGGTGTGAGATTGGAGATTGGAAGGTGCAGAGATGCACAACTAAATTTATATGGTCCTTATAAATTGTTCAGCTTATTTATTATCTTGGAAACGTTGATTCATATGTACTATCTGATCTCAGTCAATATAGATCTCATAGAACTGCATCTCTCACTTGAAGTTTCTGCAAACATCTTCCGTGCAATATCAATGGACACACGAAATGCACAGTTTAAGAGAGTACCTGTTGCCCTTCACCCGAAACCAAGCCTCGGCGCATCGGCGGTGCGCGCCGCCGAGCTCCCCCTTGCACGCGCACCCGAGCTGGATCAAGTTCGGCACCTCCAGTCCTCCCACGCCAGAGCTCAAATGGCAGATCCTGCACACTTTGTCCACCTCGCTCTTCCCATCCGCGGCCCCATCTACATCTGCACCGCCACCCAGGACGTCGATGGCCACGACGGAGTCTCTCGGCGGCTCCGAGGCCGCCGCCTCCCCCCCCTCTCCCAGCCCGTCGCTGCCCCCCCGGTCGGAGCACTCCGCCTCCGCGGGCCTCACCGCGATCAACACGGCCGCAGTTACCGGGGCGGTTGTCATCCCTCGTACTCGCCGGGCATCGGGAACTGTGAGGGAAGACGACAAAGAAGTTAGGAGGAAAATGACGGGACTCCGGAAGAAAGCAAGTGTTTGTTTGTGTGGGGAGTTGGTGAGAACGGAAGCTGAGGAGAGAAAAGAATTGGTAGTCGAGTCCCTCGAGGAAGTGGGAGATGTTGAGATGTACATAGATGAGCGATGTCATCCGTTGGATCGCATCCGTGATCCGAACACTGCAATACCAATTAATTGATGCGTGGTATGATTTGGATCCCAACAATGAGAAGACCCACCAACCGGCGGAGACACCTCATGTGTACCTTCCTATCTCTCTTTGTTCACGTAACACTGGTTGGCTGCAGAAGTTGGGACCCGCCTTCTACGCGTTGGTTCGTTTGGGCTCCGAGCTGCGGTAACCGTCTCATCCGAGTCGATAATTCGAGCTGTCCTTAGACGTTTCTTGAGAACCATAGCGACTATTAAAATTGCTGAATTTGAAGGAAAAAACATTTTTAAAACAAAATAAAATTACTCTAAAAAGTACTAATATGATTATGATCAATCTCATCCAAGCGTAATAATGTATACAGTTCAGTGGCCAATTAGTCTTCCATTATTGATTTGATCTTGATGATTTTATGTAAGTGATCAAGTAATACATAAACTTATTTTTATCTATATATATAATATTAAATAAAAAATCTTATCCCTATGAATTTTTTATATAATAATAATAATAATAATAAGTTCATAAAGATATTGATAGGATGTCATGCAGGAATGAAGTTTTATTATTTGCTTCAACCATGAGATAGATTGATGCCTATCGTTACAATTAAGTTTAAATTATTCATAAATAGTCTAGAATATATATATATATATAATATTATTCTAAATTAATTTGATGAGATTTGGTCCTATAACATTTATAAAATTATAGTATTAAAATTAGACTAACATCCTTATTGAGACATTTCAATCCATTTGATTTGTCGGACTCTATTAAGAATTTAATATAGCGAACTCAATTAAATTAATATTTTCTAATTAAAAGTAGTTTGTGATAAAGATTACATCATTAATCAATTTTCTAGTGCTAAAAAAATTGTTGGATTAAGTCGTTCATATCCGAGTAACCTAATGTGATCCAAACCCCTATGTGTATGGTTGTCTAAGGTGCCTCTTAGGTGAAAACATCGAGCTCCTGATATGTCACCTACATGAAGACCAAGGTCGAGAGATATTTTTTTAATCCAATCCTTCTAACTGCAAAGTTAGTAACCCATTGTATACGAGTGTGGATAGGAGTGGTCAAATAGGTGATCCCCCTTTCAATGTGCCGAAGATAAGCTTTTATAGCTGATCATAAATGGGTAAAATATTTTATGAAATATTTTGCAGGGAGGCCTCTAACCACTTTCAATAGCCTCCTCTTTGTCTCTTGTCCATTTTGGGGGAAGGGGATAGCCTATAACTGTCTGTCTTGAACCTTACTCATGTTGGCAGACGGGTAGAGGGTGGCCTCCATCTTCTTCTTCCACCTTGGACACCACGTGACGATCACGAACGATCGCTCATTGTCCCTCTCAATGAATGCTCGAGTGAATAAACCCTACCCTGACTCATAATACTTTCACCCGAGGGGGATAATAGCCATCTTTTCCATGAGTGGATCGCACCTCAATATAGATACCGATGAGATACTAGTGTCTATTCATTGACCAAAATCTCTCATCTTTAGGGATGACACTAAGTCATCTTCTCATTCCTATCTAAGTGTTCTTAAATCTTACTTAGCAAGTGTATGCGCTAACAAGCATGATACATGTTATCACTTCACTTTTGTCCTATTTAATCTAGCAGGTAGTGCGACCAACTCAATTGCCATATAGGCTCCATCGCGATTGATATCGGCACCCGTTGAGGTAACTTGACTCAACATGGTGTCAACATCCGAGGAGTGCTCGAGACTTATCGAACCACCAATCAGGGGGCACTTTGATCCCCAATCGTAGAATTCAACGAATCCCACTACCACTCTACCCTACCTAAATCTTAGGTCCAATCGACGAAGTCAATGAAGTAATTTCTACGGATCCAACTATGATAGATGATGACGTTTGGATAAGATGCAATGAGAGCTCCAACAACCGAAATGGGAAACACTTGTTGATCCTACCTTAGGTTGATCATCGTTTATTTAGAAAATCTAAGAGGAACCAATTCTACCGAACTTCTGCCTCTTGTCCTTTGAGGTGTTCGATGGTTGTGTCAATCAAATGAAGCATATTGTAGCTTTTCATTCCTAAATATCATTGTACCATACTTCAAATGTCTTGATGTGTTACACATTTTAGACTATCTTAAGAGGCCCAATATGAGAATGGCCCACATAAAATTGCTTTCAATCAATTCATGAATAAGTTTGAACTTCACTTTCTTAGGAATGTATGCTGATGGTGATTAGTGACAACGCTCCTTGTCCTGAATGCTCATCCATCACTTGTAATGTAGACTTTTATGATGAGGCTTAAGTCCTCTTGCCTCTTTTGATTGTTAGTAGAGAGGCTATTGATAATTATACTAAAGGTGCTTCAAATGTCCAATCAATGCATCACTATCGAGGCAATGGTCTTAAGCAAGCATGAGGAATCACATAAGATGTTGGAGCAGGAGTGACTACAATCAGCCTCGACACTATGGTCACTGTGACAAAAAGAGAAATGAATGACTCGAGTTACCTCCCCCAAGATCCGAGCCAACCCTACATAAATGACTAGAAATAGAGTTTTTCTATAAATAAAAGAGAATGAGTTCTTAGAAAACCCTCACTTGATAAAGACCCCTTTGGCAAAAAGAGATAAGTCCAAAGACTACTGGTTCCATCGAGATTATGACCATGACATGAAGGATTATTATGACTTTAGAGAATAGATTGAAGAACTTATACATCATGGACATCTCGATCAGTTTATCCAAAAACACTGAAAACCCTCACCCTGACCTCACGAGTCGGTGGAGAAGTAGATTGACATCATCATTGGTAGACCTATCTCGAGGGGAGATAACTTCTCAGGCCATAAGGCTTGTGCCTAAACTACCCGAGAACGGAGGATGACTTTAAGATAACCTTTAAGGAGGAAGAGAGGGAGTACCTTGACTCAAATCATGATAATACCTTAATAGTTTTTGTATGGATGATCAACGCTCCAACAAAAAGAGTCATGATTATCACAAGTAACTCTGTCGGTATCCTCTACTTTGATACTTTTCAAAAACTCAGGTTATTAGCTAACGACCTTAACATTATGACTTCTTTGTTAATGAGATTTACTAGTGACTCTCTCTCGTCTCTTGGGACTGTGAACTCGTATGTCACATTTGGAGATTAGGCTTGCTCTAAAATAGTAGTGGCTAAATTCATGACGGTGAATATCCCCTTGGCATATAACGCGATCATTGATCGATCTATACTGAATATACTAAGGGCGTACTGTCGACCTACCATATAGTGATAAAGTTTCTGATGAGGATCACATTAAAGAGCTAAGAAGCAATACAATGGTATTGCACTAGCACTACCTGATGATGATCTCTCTACTGAAGATGACTCGAGTTAAGGCACCACCTTTCATCAAGTCCATCACACGTCTTGAGTCGATAGAGCTACTGATTGAAACACCCCTATACAAGACTTAGTGCTTTAGAAAGCTGAAGTTAATGACCCAATTAGACCCTAGGGTTATAAGTGTTTTATAAAAGAAAGTTTCATTATTTAAAATAATTACACCAACTTAATGAGACATCTACATCCAAAATGAGATGTTAATCTACTAAGGTAGAGACTTGTCAAGTGGACATGCTCGATGATGTAATCAAAGAAAGAAATAGGGATTAAGTTGGGTAGGCAGACTCAACGACTTAGTATAGTCCAGACTAATACTTCATAAGATAAGACAAGTATCGACTCATCCCGAAACCTTGCAACTTACTCGATGAGTTTAGCATTGTATGCCCTCCAGCTCTTAGTGAGGCATCACTTGGCCTCTTTTAGTTGTCTTGCTAGTTCAACTCCTCGAGCCTCTACCTCAACGACAATCAATGATTCTCTCTTTTTTCCTTTTCAGCCCATTCATCTCCTCAGGAGATTATCGGTCATGAGGCACTATTGATGAATGACAAATTCAACATCCTATAAGCGATTTAGAGAGGTCATAATATAATAGTGATGCTATAAGTCAAAGGAAAAGGGGCACTTAGAAAAATGCAAAATGACCAATGTATCAAAAATATCTAGAAAAGTACAAAAGTGACCAATGTATAAAGACTACCTCATAAGTGCAAAAATGACTGATGTGTAAAAACCATCTTAAAAAGTATGAACAAAATCCATTGTGGTGGGAGGTATAAAGCAAAATATGCTTGGGCGCGTGAGTCAGAAAAACCTAGCCCACATAATAATAAACTCGTGATAGTGGGAGACACAATACAAATATGCCTGAGACACGTGAGTTAGGAAAATTTGATTCAAGAGGCACAAGATAAAATTTGCTCGAGGTGCATGAGTTGGGAAAACCTGACCTACATAATAAAAAATCTATCATGGTGAGAGACATAAGATAAAATGTACCTAAGACATATAAGTCAAGGAAACCTGACTTACATAATAAGAAACCTACTATGGTGGGAGATATAAGAAAAATATGCTTGAAGCACATGAATTAAGAAAATCTGACCCGCATATAAGAAACTCATCATGACGGGAGGCACAAAACAAAATGTGTTTGAGTGCATAAGTCAAAAAAACCCAACCCTAGTAAGAAGAAACCAAATATGGCAAGAGGCACAAGGCAACATATGTTTAAGGCACATGAGTAAAAAAAATCCGATCGCGTGAGAGTAAGTCTGTCACGACATGAGACATGAGGAAAAAAATGCTTGAAGCAGAGGTAGAGCGTTGACCCCTCCTTTACTCGAGGTGGGTAGGTAATTGCCCAATATAACCCATCAGCAAAGAAGGTCATAAATTGAAAAAAAAAAAGATTTGGGCACCTCGAGCATAAATGAGGCCTCCGCGTAATAGTAAAAAAGATACGAATCCCCACCTTCGCTCGAGGCTAGGAGGCAGGAAACTCAACCCTCGTCTTCACCAAGGCATGGATGTCGGAAAACTTGCCCCTACCTTCACTAAAGATGTGGGGGGTCAAGAAGCCCAAATCACATCACTGAGGTGAGGAGGTTTGGAGACTTAACACTTGCCTTTGTTGAGGTGAAGAGATAAAAAAACCCAACCCTCGCCTTCACCGAGGCATGAAGGTTGGGAAGCCCGAATCCTATCTCCACCAAAAACAGGGAGATGGGGAAACCCAACCCTTGCCTTCACCTAAGGCATGGAGGTCAACGAACCCAACCTTTGCCTTTGCCCAAGGTGACAAGGTTGGGAAACACGACTCTTGCTTTCGTCGAGGTGGAGAGGTCAAGAAACTTGATATCCTCCTTTGCATGAGCTGTGGAGATTGGTAAACCTGACCAAGTTGGGTGGAGATGGGGAGGTCGGAAAATTCAACTCTATTCAACTAATGTGCGTTTTTCAATAATATAAGGGGTAAATCGATGATGGATCACCATCACCAACACTCAGACATAATAAATTAGATGTGCTGAACAAACTAGGCGGTCACCAAGTTAGCGATGGATCAAAGAGGTATAAGCTTCATGTGTTAGATGAACTAAATGTCATATTTTAGGCCCCTCTCACGAGAGCTCTAAAGCATATCTTGGAGGGGATAAATGATGTGGAGTACACCATCAACGAATCTTAATTCGACATGTGATTGTCACTTAGTGTCCAAGGTGGAAAGAGAAGACAAAGGCCATCCTCTACCTGTCTACCCAAGTGGGCAAGGGTCTAATGCAGGTGGTTATGGACTACCATCTCTTATCGCCCGCGTGGATAAGAGACTATTGGAGGTGGTTGGAGGTTACGATCATATATAAAAGCTCATCATCAACATAATGAAACATATCATCTTTTCCTCCACTAGCATATATACTCATATATCTTGAGTTACTAGCTTGAATATCGAAAGGATTATATTGAAAAATTTCTTCCGATCTTGATTTCATGCAAATGACATCTCAAAGAGTTTTATATTTTCATATCAAAGTCAAGTTGGATTGTATCGAGCTGATCAAGATATCAACAACTTAATCCTTCAATAATTTGATTCGGTCTGAATCAAATAATTAAATAAATAAAGATATATTTTTACATCATAATTATTTATATTTTTTTAAAAATAATTATTGATAAATCGGTTCCTTCTTTTTACACCTCTACTAAATATTAATAAAGATATTATCTAATTACGTAGTTATTTACACAAGAAGTGATCGAGTCGGACACGCACTCCCCCGGCGCATCTCCTCGAAAGAGTGCCATAAGCGCAATGCTTTGTTAACCCGTCGTGCCCACCTTATCTGTGATTCCAAGATCCAGGGACCCACCTGGGCGCCAGTTTCTTCTGCCAACCACAACGCAGATATATTTGAGGGCGAGTCACTAACGCCTACCAAAAGTGCATCCGATGTGGCAGTTCTGTAAATTTTCGATGTGTATACTGCTAAAACCCGAGGCGGTTTCTTCTTCAACCCACACGCTTTCCCCTCTTCTCGCTTCGCCGTCTCTCCATTCTTCCGCCGCTGAGGCGCCTCTCTGCTTGTCGGTTTCTGACCTCCTCCCTTCTCCTCCACTCTCCCGTTCGATACGTAGCGAGAAGACTACATAGAGGTCCATGGCCGCGATCAGCCGAGAGATCCTGAAAAGGAGAGGGATCCTTCGGTCGCCGGTGATGGCGACGATCGGTGCTCGATCCATGGCTTCCTGGTTCGGCCACGTGGAGCCTGCGGCCAAGGACCCCATCCTCGGGGTCACCGAGGCGTTCCTTGCCGATCCCAGCCCCGACAAAGTCAATGTTGGAGTGGTCTGACCTCCCTTCCCATCCTTTCCTGTTTTTGATCTCGTAGCACTCTTCCCGTTTTGTTGTGATGGTTTCTGGTTTTATTAATAGGAAACTAACGATCTTTTTGTATAGGGAGCTTACCGTGATGACAACGGGAAGCCGGTGGTTCTTGAATGCGTCAGGGAAGCCGAACGAAGGATCGCCGGAAACCTTAACATGTGATCTCTTTTTATTCCTGACTTTCTTACTTAACTTTGTATTATGCCTCATCGACATATCCAAAAGTTGTCACCTTTTCTTTTGTTGCTTTGCATATATATGAACTATTTATACACTTCCAAGATTTTCTCTTTTGCTTTTTTTTTTCCGTTTATATTTCGTGTAATAGTGTTATGGCATTTTAGTAGCAAATTTTCCTCAAAAGTTTCTCTTAGCAACTTGCTGCGGTCCCACGGGAATCCAGTCCTCTTTCTTCTCTGCATTTTTGTTGGTCCACCTGCATGCCACTATGCCCTGTAGTTTTTAGAATCTGTGGTGTCGCTTGATTTGGCCCTCATCTACCAACTATGTTGTGTGACTATTTGATGATTTTATATGCATATGCATGAAAGTGAGTTATGTTGTTGATGTAGTAATCACAACCTTTCTTGAGGGATAACTTGTGTGTCTTGTGTAATGTTAGCTCCATGAAGTACTGCTAAGTGAAACATGTAAGCTATCACCCAATATTTTGAAATGTAAATCATCTGTACAAACTGGTTAGATTGCTGCCTCATGGTAGGGGAAACTGTAAGTTGTTCCTTGGCAAATGATCATGGAGTTTATTATGACTAGGTCTTTCAACAAGCATCGGTAATTTTCAGCAAATATTGACTTTCATGATAGCAACACTTATGCCAGCTGTCTGCCGTGATGGAAAGTATTCTTGATCCATCCATTTTGTCAAAGACCGACACCTTTGATTCAATTAAATGTCCTTTACCTCGGCCAACTCTTGTGTTTACAACATCATTGCCTAAGTTATGTTCAAACTTGCTGGTGTTTGATTATGTGTTTGTTAAAGTAGTGAGGGAAGCATTACTTGTGATTGCACTATGTTGTGTGACACTCGACATTGTGAGTTCTGTTGGTCTCCTCAAAATAAAAAAGGGAAACAAATGGAGGAAATAACTCTTGAGAACTTTTCATAGGAGAAAAACCATCCATCGTCACTTTTTTATTGTTTGCAATTTATTAGCCTCCGCTCTGGTGAGATTTTAGTTGGGGTTATCACTTATCCCAAAAGTTTAAGCTGGATTAAACAAGACTAAATAACAGTTGCACAAATCCATTGCTGGAGTCCCAGGGCAAGAGCCATGATTTGAACCATGACCTATTTACCATAATAAGATTTTATTTTTCATTCTTATCCCAAAGGTTTAAGTTGGTGCGAAAGAGATCAACTTAAATTTGGACCCTAACACTCTCTAATCCTATCCAGTGAAACAAAAGTGCCACAGTGCCCTTTCCATATCCCTAAATCCACATCTTGCTTTGGATCTGAACATAAGCCACCAAAAGAGAAGTTAGATCTATCTATGCTTGATAGATAGATATTTTTCTATGGCAATCGGTAATTTCAGCTGCGTAGCAGACTGTGATTGTTCCAAGATATAATCATTTCTTTGTATGCTGGAGAATATAGTGACCCTTAAGTTTGTTTCAGGGAATATCTTCCAATGGGAGGAAGCATTAAGATGATTGAGGAGTCATTGAAGCTTGCTTATGGAGAGGATTCTGATCTTATAAAAGAGAAAAGGATCGCAGCTGTTCAGGCTCTTTCTGGAACAGGTGCCTGCCGGCTTTTTGCTGACTTCCAGAAGCGTTTCTTACCAGACACACATATTTATATACCAATACCAACTTGGGCTAAGTGAGTTTTATTGAGTTCATTTAGTTTCTGATTGCGTTCTCTGTTTGTCATTCATCCTTTAGTATGAATTTAGTTGTGTGAACATGATCAGGGATCATCCAGGGTTGACATGTATTTAATTTTATTGGTACTTCACTTCTTCAGAATCTTACTCTTGCTCCCGTTGTTTTGCAGCCACCATAACATATGGAGAGATGCTTGTGTACCTCAAAGGACTTTCCGTTACTACCATCCTGAGACAAGGGGACTCGACTTTGCATCCATGATGGATGACATCAAGGTACTCTAGTCAATTATGCATTGTATTGGAACTGGCTTTACATCACTGAACAGACCCCTAGTGTACTAGAAATAATTGTACATTCTTTTCAATTCAATTCGTCAAGTGTTGATGTTGAAAATTATTGTCATTGCTTATTATAATTTACAATTGTTTCCAAAGTGACCTTGCATTTTTGCTCTCACTATTCTCATCTATGCTTTTTAAGTACAAATATTCTTGGTAAAATTTTTCAGAAAAAAAAAATTCTGTCTCACCCTTCATGAAGGTTTGAATTTGAACTTCTTTGACATTTTCTTCTTTGACTTTGTGTTCTGCTTTTGTGCATATCAGCATTCTGTGCTTCTTAAGATGTTCTTGTTTCAAGCTTTGATTGTGCCAGTTGTACTAACTTTCGACTCAGAAACCATAAATTTCCTTTGTGTGTCATTGTATGATAAGCGTTAATATTTTCTGTTATTCAGTTTGAGTGACCTTTTATAATACCCCAATTACGCTGATGCCAATATGCTAGTTTAAATTCTGATATTGTTTTCCTGAATTTCATCTAGAATGCGCCAAATGGTTCGTTCTTTTTGCTTCATGCATGTGCACATAATCCGACAGGGGTGGATCCCTCTGAAGAACAGTGGAGAGAGATATCTTATCAGTTCAAGGTATTCAGTCCCCTTCTTCTGGCCATTATAATGGAATTTATTTAGACATATCATGATAAAATGTTTGTCTATTTATTGATAGGTTAAGAACCACTTCCCCTTCTTTGACATGGCATACCAAGGTTTTGCTAGTGGCGATCCAAATAGGGATGCTAAAGCAATTCGAATTTTCCTTGAAGATGGACACCTCATTGGTTGTGCTCAGTCGTATGCAAAAAATATGGGACTGTATGGACAAAGAGTTGGATGCCTTAGGTACTTGTTTTTTTGGTACTTATTTTGTTTTTGAGAAATTAAGTTGGTTCCTATCCATAAACAATCGAATTGTCATCTCGCTTGAAGTTATGTGGCCTTTGCTTGTTGTCCATATAAACAATAATAGATAATATTGTAGAGAAACTGAGGTTAATATAAAGCAACAATGCTGTGAAGGAGCCATAAATCATTCCCAGAAAAGCTATGGAAGTATATATGCTAGCAATTTTTTAAAGATATTCACTTTAGGTTTACACTTAAATTATCTTTCTTTCTCAAATACATTTTGCTGCATTTAGATTTTGTCTTCTTTCTCATTCCTGGGTTGATACTTTCTGGTTCATCTCATGTTTGGAAGTTGTCTCTTTTTTTTGAGAAATCCAACCAATTGGCATAAGGGATTTAAAAGATCCCTACCAGTATGCAGAACAAAAACATATTGAAAACAGACCATAATAAAATATAGAATGCTAAATGCCTGTCTCTGTAAGAAGTAGTAGAATGGGTTTTTTTGTTAATAACAGTACAGCGATTCGAAATTTTAGAATCTAGTTGATCATTTATACACAAAATTAAGGAACCATTTCAAACTGTTTTGCAGAAGCAGTGGAAACATTGTTTTTCCCCCATATTTGCTGCACATGCTCTTGCTCCCTATCTAGGATGGCCAGTTGCTTACTTAAGCTGGCATTCCTCCATGGTAAAGTAAAAAAAGGTCCTGCATGCCTATAAATCTTTTCATTCCATAGACCAATTGCCAGTCCTGGTTTATCTCTATCCAGAAGGTAAAATTTTCTGAAAAAACAATTATACATGTTAAGATGCATAAAGGTGACAACTGATAATTCACAGTTTCTGAATGTTGTGGGGCATAGAACGTCTCTGAAATTTTGTACATGAGGTGAAGAGAAAGTTGTCTATGATCAGCAATCCTTTTCTAGAAAGCATTCCACATCAAAATCTCAGCGTTGAATGTTACTTACATGGTAACTTTCTGTTCATGAAATCTTTTGAAGGAACTCTATTTCTTCCTTTTTCTAAAAACTCCCTAATAATGTTTTAGAACTGAAATTATTTAATCTATGAATGGATTGAATCTGATTTCACCATCTTGCTCAAGCTACTCACTGATGTTTTCAGCTTTTTCATGTGTTATCATCTTGTGTGCCTTTTCCTGTATTTTCTGTTTTCTGTAGCCAATCCAGCAAAAAAAAGGAGAGAGAATGAATTTTTGAAAAACAGTTATTCACTAGTTATGTTGTTAGAAATGAATTTTACTTTTTTGTTTAGTGCCATAAGTTGGTTTCATATTCTGGCTGCAGTATCCTTTGTGAAGATGAATTGCAAGCAGTAGCTGTGAAGAGTCAGTTGCAACAGCTAGCTAGGCCTATGTATAGTAACCCTCCTATTCATGGTGCACTAGTTGTTTCCATAATCCTAGGTGATCCAGAGCTGAAATCTCTGTGGCTGAAGGAGGTTAAGGTGACTGAAGAACTTAACTTATTCCTTATTTCTCTTATCTTTCAAATTTCTCATTCATGTGTGTTATTACCTATTTATTGTATCATCAAAATTACGGTTTGTTTTTCCTTCTAAGGGCTTTTAGAAATTTTGTGATTACCACATCATGCTCATCATCTTTTCAGGGTATGGCTGACCGTATCATTGGGATGCGTAAAGCACTTCGAGAAAACCTTGAGAAGTTGGGTTCGCCTTTGTCTTGGGAGCATATAACAAACCAGGTAAAATTTATCTTCAGCTTTTAAATACATTTGAATTGCAATAGATGATATTCTGTGGTCTGCACCAAAAACCCTCTGAAAGCAAAGTCCATTATGGCTTTGATGCTGGAGTTTGCTAGGTGGGAGAGAATCATGATCAGAAAACTGACAAGTTACTAGGTTATACAGATGGCGTATCTAAATAATGTTCTTACCATCGTAAGGCTGCTAGCTTTTAACCCAATTTGAAGAGGTTTCATTGAAGTTTGTACGGTGATGATTATGTTATGGTGCTTTTGTGGGTGACATTTGGAAATTGTGCCAGTTACCAATGTGTTATCTAATTGGAGGTATGGAGTAATGGTGATTCCATTGTGCCGAATATACTGTAGACTAGGGCTTCCACTCAATCAGCTAATTCAGATATCATACAGCATAAGCACCACTGAGATCTCCTTGTGCAGTACCTTAATATGTTTCCATAGCTTATATTAGATATTAGAAGTGAATTTCTCGTTCCACTGTTGGAATACTGCATAGCTTTGGTTATTGAATCTTATCATCGGGCATCAATCACACAAAAGAAACTATATTGCATTATGCATTCATCTAACCAAAGAAAAAAAAAAACTCGTCTTCTAGAAGGTATTTGGATGTAATATCCAAATACTTATTTTTTTGCTGCCTTAGTCGTTTGAAAGCTCTCCGTTAGTTTCTACCAATTGTCATTTGTTTCTGACAAGTTTTAATTCAATGCCTATCGTCCTCCATCAGATTGGGATGTTCTGCTACAGTGGAATGACGCCTGAACAAGTTGATCGCTTGACAGATGAGTTCCATATATACATGACCCGCAACGGACGAATCAGGTATGTCATCTTAATTCATTCCACGTCGTTTTTCTGGTCAGTTCAATATCCTGATTTGTGCCCATATGTACAGTATGGCTGGTGTCACAACTGGCAATGTTGGCTACTTGGCAAATGCTATACATGAGGTGACAAAAGCCTCTTAAGCCTCATCTTTGCTGCGTTTTTTGAACAATGAAACCGACGTCTCAACATAATTTCACGAGGCCTTTTTTTTTTTTCCTACTTGGAATTGAGAAATAAGTCCCTTCAAATAGATAATGGATTTTTGACTGTCTAGCTTGCTGCATATTTAACTGGAGTATAATCCATTGTTGATCAAAATTGGAGCATATGCTTGCTCATCTCTTTTTTGCTTTGCAAGAAATCATTCTATACAATCTTACCAAGTATAATGCATTATGGATTTAAATTTAGCTGACATGAAACAGTGAATATATATGAATTATTGACAATTCATTTGTCATATGTCCGCTGTGGTCATTCAGTTTGAATTCCAAATTTTTGCAGTAGTTATGACTGGAGCAGTGTTGCCCACTTGTGCGTCTAATCAATTTGGTTTCATGTCTATCGGTGATATAAGTAATAAATAAAGGGTAAATTTTAGAAAAAATATTTTTTATTTTTTAAGTTAGTATCTCTCCTTTTTTATTTATACCTGTAGAGCATCTTTTATTTCCTAAGAGATAAAATTGTGGCTGTTGGTCATGGCCTCCATCTCTTGTCCATCGTCCTTGCATCTCTTCCCCTCTTCCTTCGACCTTTTTCTCTCCATCGCAAAGTTTAATGCTTCTCATTGTTTGACTCGTTGCCCTCTTCCTTCAATCTTTTCCTTACTGTCGCTAAGTTCAATGCTTCTCGTTCTTCCTTCGACCTTTTTATCTTTTCTAGTCGCCATCTCCCCTTGTTGTGAGGCCCTATTGCTCTTGTCTCCCTTCTCTTTTTTCTTTGTTGTCTGTCTTCTTGACTTCCTTTTTTTCATCACCACTTCGATAACTACCTGCTTGATGGGTCTTGATGGTGCTTAGGTTTCGACCTTGCCTTTCGAATCTCTTCTTATTCCTCATCATCGCCCTCACCTCCCCCTTTCCTCCCTATCCGGAGTTACCAACTCGAGAGGGTGGAGGTAATGTGGTAGAGGGTCAGAGGCAACAAGATGTGTTACGTAGAAATAAATGAAAAATGATGTGTTAATAACAAAATAAAGATTTTTTTTTGAAATTTTGTCCATAAATAAATGTGATTGTAAATTGCTCTCGTGTGGGATCTGTTATCCCCAAGTCAACAACATCTCAGTCGGTGTTTAATCACACTCGACATAAATTGTCGATTTTATAGCCAAATTAGAATGCTATAAAAATTCATGAAAATGCAAAGTTATATTGTCAAATGGACAATTTATAAGTCAGTCACAGGGAATTAACAAATATTTCCACGTTTAAATCGATCACTTTTCTCGAATCGTCCCTTCCTCCTACGTCTACCTGTCCATGGACAGTCGTGCGGCGTCCACGTTCGCATCTTCCTCCTCTTTCTACTTGCTGCCGCTGCCCACGGCCAGCCGTCGCACAAATACCACTCGAGCAGCTGCCCCGGCCTGCAACCTCTCGCGCGCGCCACCGTGCGAGCCGACGATGAGGGTATCACTTCTTCGACTATTCCGTGAACGTGCGGCAGCGCGCGTTCTCTTCCGTCGACCTCCACTAGCTTCTTATACTTGTTGATCGTGTTGCTCAGGGCTGTGATGCGTCGGTGCTTCTGGATGACACACCATCCTTCGTCGGCGAGAAAGAATGCAGCCCCGAACACGAACTCTCTCCGTGGCTGCGAAGTCATAGATGCCATCAACGCACGCGTGGAATCACTTTGCAGGGAGGGGGACTGTGTCTTGCGCCGACATGGCTTTGCAGCTCGAGAAAGTGTCGCACTGGTTAGCATCAGATCCATGCATCCGTCAGAAGCTTCTCCTTAGTCATCCTTATGTATGTGACGGTGGCCAATTCGCAGCTTGGGGAGGACCGTATTGGCCGGGATTTCTAGGCCGCAGGGGCGCAAGGTCTACAAGCCAGGCCTCCGCCACGGCGACCCTTCCGCCGCCCAGCGCGAGCTTATCCGGCCTCGTCTCCTCGTTCGCCACTAAAGGACTCGCTCCCTGAGACGTGATCGCGCTCTCCACCGCACACACCGTCGGCCAAGCGGCACGCTGCACCAGCTTCCGCCCTCCAATCTTTGGCGAGGGATCGCATACTCGAGACGATCGCGCGTAAAACGTGACCCGATTACAATTGAATAGGCAAACGTATAGTAGTAATATAGAAAATAAATAATGCTGTGAACGGCACGCGTAAGGCACGTGCTACAAAACCCTAAAATGTCCAAACAGGGGGCCGTCGTATATAAATTCCCCTTCTTCAAGAGCCGGCCCTCGCCGCTTCAGTGTTTGCCCGCCGTCGTCCGATTCGAAACCCTAATTCGGGAGAGACGAAATGGTACGCTAAATCCCGCTTCCTACATTTTACCTGCAAGAATTCGACCTATCTAGCTATCTAGACCTGCAAAGAGTTCGTAGTGTCGCGGGATTGGATCAAGAAGTGGGCACTCATGACGCTTCTTTTCTTCCGGAGCTGCTGCAATAGTTCTTCTTGATCAAAATATTTTCTTGGATGGGTTTTCGATCCTATTTATTTATTAGCCATTTGATGCGCGAATTTTCGTCCTCCAGGCCCCAAAAAGAGGCGGGAAGGCAGCCGTTCCGGTAAAGAAAAAACCGGTAATCTGTCTTTCTTCTTGTTTTTCTATTTGTAGATGCGTGGCAAATTTTGGATTTTGTTTCTTGGTTTACGCTTTCGTTGAATAATTGTTTTCTGTCGCTGATTTTTGATGTTTGAATCTCAGGAGAAGGTTGTGAATCCATTATTTGAGAAGCGCCCGAAGCAGTTTGGAATCGGAGGGGCATTGCCGCCGAAGAAGGATCTGCATCGGTTCGTGAAATGGCCGAAGGTTGTTCGGATTCAGAGGCAAAAGAGGATATTGAAGCAGCGTTTGAAGGTTCCCCCGGCGTTGAACCAGTTCACGCGGACTTTGGACAAGAACCTTGGTGATTGAAAAATCTCTATTTTTCTTCCTCTTGACCTGTTTTAGTTTGGTTGGTTGAATCAAGCTAACGGAAATATTTTTTTACATCATTAATTTGAGATAAAAACGAATTATGCTTACATTTTGTTTGTTATTAAAGTTTAATACTTAAATTATTTGTTTTTTGGTGACCACTATCATAGAAACTGACATTCAATTAGGTAATTTATTTGTGCCGTATAGTTAGAACTTCTTGTTTTTGTTTAGTTGTTTGTAATGCGTAGATGCTTTCTAGGTCGTGGATTTGTACAAATGTTTATGCATTTATGGAATTATTAATTTTGTATTATTTCATCATCCTGAACTTTCTGTAAGCTTCATGTTCTTGGTAGTACATATGCTGATCAAACTTTCTTTTAGTTCAGGAACGGTGTTATTGTTTGTAAAATGTTGTCTTGACTCTTAACTATCCTTGTAAATGTTGTGTAATGTTTGTCAAATGTTGTCTTGACTCTTAACTAGCCTTGTAAATGTTGTGTAATGTTAACTCACATTTTCGATCCTGCATCATTTTCTTTAACAACTTTATACATTCTGTGTTGTACTACATCCCATTCTGCATCTCTTCTTAACAGCTTGATGTTAATGGATCAAATCCATTTCTTGGATTGTTTTCTGGGCATGAGTGTTTTAGCAGAAAATAGATCCACAACTGTAAGGTTGAGAAGCTAGCATGTGAAATTTAAAATTCTAAAGTTTTTTATCAGTAATTTAACAACCATAGAAGAAGGGCCATTTTGCACATTGGTTAAACAAAATCATTTCTTAACTCAGTGGATTCGGTAAATATGGAAGGTAGGAAAGACAGTTTTTAGATGGAAAGTGAATTCATTTTGAAAAGGTAAGCATCTAGCTTTTCAAGATTTATTACTTGGGAATGGTTTAAATTTGGTTGGCTTCTTCGAAGAGTGAAACTGGCATTTGATCTCCAGCTTAATTGATGTATAAAGTACAATTGTGGTTACATAGCTTAGGTCTTATTAGTTCGTTGTTTATCTAATTCTGCTGTAATGATATAAGAACTATGTTTTTTGTTGTATTTATATATGAGATGCTGGTGAACAGATGTCACACATTCTTATTAAAAAACTAAGATATTTAGACATTTTGTAAATTAGTGGGTGATTGACACACTTGAATTCACTGCTCACCTGCCATTATTTTTTATTTGGTAGAGACATTAAGGGAAATTATACTATACATATAAAGGAGAGAAAACTAAAAGGGAAGATATATAATGCTTACATATTTCTGTTCAATATTCCATATGGGCCCGAATAAGAGTAAATTATGTCCAATCAGTGTCTGTATCATGGCAATTAAAATGGTGGATTTTGAGGGGATCAGTCAGATTCTGCTAGGCTCTGATAGAAAGATTGGTTGCCTTCAACCAGTTTGGCCAATGTTGGGCTATCTGTGATTGATTTTAGCAGTTTTTAACCCTGTTGGCTTGACACCTTTCGAGTTCTGAGTATTTTTTGTCGATCCTATTATATTATAATGTTGTTGGATCTATCATTTTAGAGAAACTGTTTGCCATTTCATCATAAATTTTTATTTACCAATGTGAATGAGTTATCGTCTTATAGTGTTTCGATGCTACATTAGATGATAATAAATAATTTATTATTTAATTGTGTTACTTATCAAGGATTGCGATTTTGGTTCGTATCAATGTATCGATCCTTGCTTCGTATTGTACATATTGAGATGGACCGATGATACATTTGGGTGTACCAATGATATACCCAGGATCATAAAAAAAACCTCCATAAATACCTGAAAAATACAAAAAAAGATTAGTGTTTTAAATTAAAAATAAATATAAATTCAGTATAGTTTTAGCAAAAATAATGTAAATTAGGAAAGAATAGTGTCATATATCTTTTTTGGGCTTTAGGAGTAGCTTTGTGGTATGTTCTGGATCGTCTTTTTGTTAATATCAAATTTGTTATAAAGAAATTATTTGAATTGTTAGATTATTTTTTATACAACTTAAATTTTCAGATTTAAATGAATTAAATGATCAATCGATGGATATACTTGATTTTGCCACTTAGAAGAACGATGAGACTCCATGGGCGATGAATTGGGGTTCTCTAACCTATGTATTTATATATCAATATGATAAGTTTGTCGGACCAATCTTGAAATTGATCCCTCGACATTACATTGATACATCATATGTAGTTGGTGTATCAATGTGGTGATGGTTGTAGTCTGATCATCATGAATCACATGTGTCCGAGGCGGCTCTTGAGGCAAGGATGAATATGGCATCTATTGGTGCGAAGAATAGAGAATGTTAAGACTTTTATGATCAAAAGTAGAGAGTTTAAGAGATTGAGAGAGTGAAATGAGTTGAAAGAAAGAGGAGAAAAGGGTTTTAAAAACCTTTTTCTAAGTCTCAAACAGTGAAATAGGGCAATCTCAGCCTTTGATCGGTAATGATTGAAATTTGATTGTTATCGATCAGCACAGGGCGGTGATGGTCGATTTTGACCATTACCGTCCGGTATGGACCTTGTATCGCCTGATACTGGGTTAAGTGTCCGGTACCACCCAGTAAAGGGCAGTCCACATACCATTATCCTGTCAGACCGTTATGTACCGCTCGTATCAAGCGGTATGTATTGGTACAAGAAACCCTGCTTATATGTGTAATAGAAGATAAAAAAATGTTTCTAGTTGCTCTTGGTATTTATAATCTGCACTTGTTTTTATGCCCGATTTACTGCTGCTTCAACTTTTTAGCTGATATTTTATGATATCTTCATGTCATCAAGCATTTTTATCTGCATAAGTTTTGGTTGCCTATGAACTGCTACATTTTTTCTTTCCATACTATATGGTTAGATTGAGAATTTGTCATATTTCTTCTATTGGCATGTTTTTTGAATTTTTGCCATTCCTTTTGGGCAAATCTGATTGTTTCAATACTAGTATTCATTCTGAAATATGAGTGCATCTTTTGGCCTCTTTGTATTATGACATCCTACTTATGGTAACTGCCTTCAAAATCTTTTTGTAGCTACAAACCTCTTCAAGATGCTTCTCAAGTACAGGCCTGAAGACAGAGCTGCAAAGAAGGAAAGGCTTCTGAAGAGGGCTCAAGCTGAGGCTGAAGGGAAGACAGTTGAAGTGAAGAAGCCCATTGTTGTTAAGTATGGGCTCAATCATGTCACTTACCTTATTGAGCAGGTTAGCTTTCTTTTATCTGTTCCTATTCATGATTGCAGATGGAGTCTTCACCTAATTATCTAGACCAATAAAATCACTCGTAAAATAGAGATTAGGACACGTTTAGTGTCTCGACTTAATATCTTGATGCCCCTTCTTGCAGAACAAGGCACAGTTGGTGGTAATTGCTCATGATGTGGACCCAATTGAGCTTGTGGTATGGCTTCCTGCCTTGTGCAGGAAAATGGAGATTCCCTACTGTATCGTCAAGGGAAAAGCGCGCTTGGGAGCGGTTGGTGCCCTTCTTTTACATTGACATTCTGCTAAAACTTTAAATTGAAGCAAAATTCTCTTTTGTGCTGACACGGATTCTTTCTTGTAAATTGAATATTGTCTAGATCGTACATAAGAAAACCGCATCAGTCCTGTGTCTGACCACTGTGAAGAATGAGGACAAACTGGAATTTAGCAAGATTCTGGAGGCGATTAAGGTGAATATTAGAACCAATAACTATGCGGACTCCATTTGCAATTTTACATGTAGAAGTCTGCATACATTGATGCTTATTCTCCTTTCAGGCTAACTTCAATGACAAGTTCGATGAGATCAGAAAGAAGTGGGGTGGTGGAATTATGGGTACCAAGTCTCAGGCAAAATCCAAAGCTAGGGAGAAATTGCTGGCCAAGGAAGCTGCCCAGAGGATGAGCTAGGTCTTCTTATCTTTGACATTGGTGCGCCACCTGAGTCAGCTATGCTGCATAAATTCTGTTGCCCGAGTTGCTGGAGGATTTCTGAGATTTTTCCGATGATGGATAATAGTGTTTTTGTTTATTTGAAGCTTTATTTAACTTACATTAAAACCCCTTTTGCTTACCCAAAATTCTTTGCAACTATCAAGACTCGTACTACTACTGTTTCGTGCAAACTTTGTGATATGAAGAAACGCAAGTTATATGAACGTCTGTGTTCGCTTGTTTTGGTTGCATCAGGAATATTTCTCTCTCAACGGTATAAATGTGCCAAGTAAACCGAATGCTTACTGGATTGTCTGATGTATTTAAGTTTGTAGTGTGGAAGTTGTTGGTATTCCACTTTTGCAGAAACTGGAGCTTTTTTAAGCTCTATCGGAATACACATCAATAATCGTGCTCTTACGTGCAACCACATTTGAAGGTTACTCATGCAACATTTATCCTTTTACGGTCTCACTCGCAGGAACTATCACATATTTTAACTCAACGACAAAGATTATTGGATTAATTTTATAGACATTATTTTTACTCTGATTTAAATTAATCTATGAAGAAATTAGTTGACTATAAATGGTCCAATCTTTACTGTTTGTTATTCACATGATTTACTCCTAAAATCTTAATTTGACTCATATTCGTCAACATTATTCTTAGATCCGGTGAGGGTGACTTAAAAAGTCGAATAGGCTCGTAACGTTTGACCCCCAGCTGACCGATCACCATTTGGGAGAATGTCGACCGTCAGATCGAATGAAGGCGAGCCATTGGATCTAGGTCATGGTTTGGGGGCCGACCGCTCCTTTTACTCCTTTTTATAGGCGTCTCCGATACGTGTGCTGGGTTCTTCTGCGTTTTGCTCGCCTTCACCTTCGGAGAACAGGCGGCGGTGAGTGACCGTGAGTCGAGATGGTGCAGCGGTTAACCTACCGGAAGAGGCACAGCTATGCCACCAAATCGAACCAGACCAGGGTCGTCAAAACCCCTGGTAATGATCCAATCTCGCCATCTCCTTTTTTCCGTTCTGGGTTCTAGAAGATCGTCTTCTTGCCTTGGGTTCTCGGTAGATTGGTACGTAGATTTCTTGGTATTGTCGCGATCGGATTCGTGCCGGTTGCAAAATTGTTTTGTGTTGCGTGCTGTTGTTTCCCTTAGATCGTGATGATATGCGCTAGGGCTTACGATTGGTGGCTTTTTTTTTCTCTTGTACTGTGTTCTTTGGCTCTTTCTTTACTGGCTGTGATGTGGAAATGCAGGTGGGAGACTTGTGTACCAGTACACCAACAAGAGAGCGAGCGGACCGAAATGCCCTGTGACTGGCAAGAGAATTCAAGGGGTAAGCAATTCCTTCTGGTCCGTCGTCGGAAAATTATATCATTGGTAGTGGAATAAGCACATAATATTTTTCTTATCCTTGTTTTTGAATTTCTAATTATTAATTACCAAAGAATTGTATTACTAAGTATCGGGAAAATTTTCCCTGAAGCAGCAATTCCATGAACCAAACGAGCAGTTCTTTATTCAAAATCAAGGAAATCATAGTGTGGTACATTTCACGGACAAGTGTCTTCCCACGCTATTTCTAATTTTGTGTTGTACTTGCAAATTTCTCAAGACTTTGTATGTGGTTTCTATTTTCTTTCACTTCTGTTGGTAGTTCAGCCTCTGCTTAAGATTATGAATAAAATAACAGAATAAGCATAAAAAGAGACATATCTAGTTTGCATATGCTTCAGTAATTGTTACCATTTTAGAAACATGATTAGCATGTCTCTTTTGTTTGATAAAAGTTTTTCGACACATCAAATTTTCGAGGTTAGTAATGTTACCCAAGCAGAGTTCTACTTTATGACGAGCCTTTTATTTATGTTGTGGAGGTAAGTATGTATCAGTGTCTTCAGCATCCATGGTTCAACCCGTGGTGGTTGAGCCATAGAATTATAGAGTTGCGAGTTTGTTATCAAGTAGGGATCTTACACATTGTGGTTTAATGTCCTTGGTTCTATTATGTTCATGTCTGAATGTTGTGTAGATTCACCAATTTTAGAGTTTCTGGTTTAGTTTCCACTTGGACTGGCACAATTCCAGATGGTATTATTGGTCCTATGTTGAATTGGCACAGACCAGAGCTTTTTGCCTTGACTGGTCTGGTTTAGTGTTTTTTATTAAAAACTCTTTTATCTATAAACCCTCTCTCTCTCTCTCTCTCTCTCTTGCATGCATATACACATAGTTCTCTAACAAGCATATCACAAGCCTCATTCCTTGCATTGCTGATTGCCATTGGCCTAACCTCCCTTCCGGTACAGTACCTCTCCTAGTTCTCGTCGTAGTTCTGGTCCTTTCTTCTCCACTACCTATGCCTCGTCTACTTCCCTCCTACTTTCCTTCACCTCTTCCCGTCCTCCTGCAACTCATCTTCCTGATGAGGTCAGTATGGTCAAACATATGTTCCTTCTGTTATTTTAACAACAAAATTGTAAATATAATTTCCAGGAAACTTATGAAGTCTGCTACCCTGCGACCCTCGAAGTAGAAAGATAGTACCTTTTAGGTTCCCAATAGTATCTTCTTTCTGATACACCATGTCTTCTGTTTACCATGAAGTCTGTGTAATATATAGAAAATTGACACTATTTTTTGTTTATCTAGTTGAATATTTTTTGTTTCATCTAAACTCCTTGTTATTCTAGTTGAGGGCAGTTTAAGGTGTTTTTTCCATTTTTTCCCCTACTCGGGCATATTTTGGTATGGTATTTTTGGTTATCATGTATAATGCTCGTTCTGTTTAATGTCCTACCGCGTGTAAATGACACAGCATGAAATACTATACAT
The DNA here is from genome assembly GCA_021527575.1 of Ensete glaucum. Lineage (NCBI taxonomy): Eukaryota > Viridiplantae > Streptophyta > Magnoliopsida > Zingiberales > Musaceae > Ensete > Ensete glaucum. The sequence continues at coordinate 47,666,780 of CM038558.1, forward strand.
ATGACAAATTAAAAATGATAACGTATCTACTGCTTATCAAAGTTTCTTTTTGCTAGTGAGATCCAGATTTCCTCCCAAATGAATGACGCTGTTTATTTCTTACTTTCAGATTCCTCATCTAAGACCTGCCGAGTACAAGAGGTCTAGGTTGCCCAGAAACCGGAGGACTGTGAACCGGGCTTATGGTGGGGTCTTATCTGGTAGTGCAGTCAGGGAAAGGTTGGTGTTTGCTGCTTAGGCTAAATCTCTTGGTTGAATCTGGTTGCTTGTTTTTCTTGTGCAACTCTTTATCTCTTTGCTGGCTTCATAGGATTATCCGGGCCTTTTTGGTCGAAGAACAAAAGATTGTCAAGAAGGTTTTGAAGATCCAGAAGGCCAAAGAGAAGCAAGCCTCAAAGAGCTAAGGCATGAAAGAGACGCCAAATACTTTTGGAGTTATTGATTTATCTAGAGGATTTTTGTTTGACACAATGTTTGGTGAGGGTGCTATCCTATAGTCCTATTGATCTGTTCATTAGAATATTTTTGGAATGATCTGTTCTCATGTTTGCCTTTTATTATGGTTGTACTTTATGTTTGAACTAATTAACTTTCTTGAATTATTATTCGTATTATTGCTTTATGTGCTTTTGATTCCTTCTCTTTGCTTTATTAAGTTAGGCCTGCATGCTTATAGAAGATTCTGCCTTTTGCTTCACTTCATTAATGCGCCAAACTTTTTATGTTAAAGTTTTAATGGGATTGATGATTCTTAACTTCGGAAAATTTTAATTAAGACAGTTGTAGATAGAAAATGGTGATATGACTTTGACCAATCAAAACATATCAAATTACTTTTGATGATTGAGGTATGCAGCATTAATGATAGAATTTAATCGAAATCTTTGTTCAGAATGTTAACTTTCCGCTCATGATCGAGAAGAAGATGTTAACTTTCCGCTCATGATCGAGAAGAAGTGTTAGGAAAGAAAAGCATCTCATGAACAATCTCCATGCTCAGAATGTTCATGATAGAGATTTATCATTGATTTGATTAGTAGTAATCAAACAGGTTCATATTTGTGTCGGTAGTCTAGCAAATTTTTCAATCATTAGGAATGCCTGTAGCTGTATCACCGAAGTGGCTGCATTCGGAATGTAGGACGACATGCAACGTATTGAAACTTGTTTTATCTTATTATTAGTATCATTATTAGTTATATATATATATTTATTCAATGCTTTGGAGGTATGTGTTGCATAGTAAAAAAACGACAGCTGAAATATTCATGAATTAAGGGAATACTCTCAACTCATATCCGATTAAAAAAAAAGTCGAATTTTTTATATTATATCAAATTTTGATTTATGTTAGTTAATCCGATTATTTTGTTTCTGACTCTGATTTCAAACGGTTAGTTTGACAATGTGATTTCTAACGGTTAGTTTGACAAAATAGAGTCTCGAATGAGTGTTTAAACGAATATGGAGAAGACAATTAGCACTCACTTTAAGTAAATAAATAATTTGTTTAGTATCATAATGGTGTCATAAGCTTAGTATAGAATTGAAGTAAGTTCCATATGCGAGTGGCTTAGTATAGAAGTAACAAAGGTGCAGCACTATTATTGGATTTCGGACCCTTTTGGCTTTCTGCCGCTCCCTCCCTATTTTTTGGCGCATAATGTTTTTTTGTAGAAAAAAGGATAAGAAATAATAATAGCTGTGTTGACAACTCCGTCCCACCCACCTAACACAGTTGAAAGTAACAACGATCCGACTGCTATTTAAAGCTCGGATTGTACTCCCTCCTCTTTATGCCACCAATGAGGATTGAACACACACACACAAACACGCCCCCCATCAACATCAACCTCCCAACAAACTACACTAATCAAGCGGCTCCCAGAGAGGTATCCGCAAACCGCACGTCGCTCGCGCCATGTAACGTCTATGACCCAACTCTTCGTCTTAAAAAGGCATAGATAGTTTAAGCCCTCAGCACGTATGAATCGGTGGTCCTGTTTGCGTCAAAGTGGCAAAGGAGGCCCGATGATGATAACATTCCCGCACTCCCCCACTGTTGTCCGATGCACACGATAAGATAGGATAGAGACGCACAATTGTCACATCCCCCAGGAATCTGCCTCCAGTGTTTAGCTAGCTGTATAACACACGCACAAAGCCTTTCTTATCACTGCGAATTAAGCGATCCATGTGACGGACGGTATAGGATCCAAAGCTGTCCGCTCCATCACGCTACATCCCAAGATTAGCAGCTACAACAGCAGCAGCAGCTAGCTCTACCAGTGTCTCTCTTCTTTCTATATATATTTATAACAGGCGGCGGACTGGTGACCGACCTTACACTTACCTCCTCCTCCCTCCAGCCATGGCTTCGTTCTCTAATGGCCTTCTCGCAGTGGCCATCCTCTCTCTGCTGGCGCGCGCCGCCCACGGTCAGCTCTCCCCGGCGTTCTACGCCGCGACGTGCCCCGACCTGGAGAGCATCGCCCGGTCGGTCATGGCGCAGGTCGTCGGCCAGGATCCCCGGATGGGCGCCTCCGTCATTCGCCTCTTCTTCCATGACTGCTTCGTCAACGTACGTTATCTGTAGCTTCTCTTCCTCCCTAATGGCCTCTCTTTGTTTTATGGGTACCGCCGATTCGCTCCGTCGATCCATCGGAGAACTGCGATTGTCCTCCGGTGAGGTGAGGACAATCGAATTTACATCTCACATTCCCTCGACAGGAAAAAAAAAAAAAGGGGGGGGGGGAAAGGAAATTACTTTTCACATGCATCAAGCACCTCCACCTGCCATATAGTTGGTCGATGAGGACACGGCTTCGATGAGCTTAAGCGATTACGGTTGCCGTCACATAGCTCCAAAGACGACTCTCTGTGTGTTCACCCACCGCAAACAGTGCCGTAAATTTCCCATGCACGTGAAAAACTATCTACCTACCTTTTACGTACATTTCCTTACTTATCATGTGTTCTTAGACAAACGAAGAATTCCTCCAGAACATGATATAAACTTGCTTTTCGCTTTTGAGTAGATTCCTTCATGTCCACCACGAGAAGGAGCTTTTCATAGCAGTAAGCTTCGTCTTAATTGGCGGATATGCTTTTATGGGCGGACCATATATTAATTCTTGCAATGCCTCTCCCCCGTGTAAAATTTGACCCACTGTAGCTATGTGGCTGTGTCTTTACATGTAGCCTGATTGAAACTGGTAACTTGGGATGCTCCAATTCAACTCCATTTACCATCGATGAGGGAGGTTGTCTGTAGCGGACCATTATTGACTACCATCAATTCAGACCGTAGCTGGATATTGTCTGCAAGTAAAGCGTCGTTGTTTCTTGGGAGTGTGCTAAGTCGAGCAGATGGTTTGCACTCCCACAGGGCTGCGACGCGTCCGTCCTCCTCGATGACACACCGACGATGAGGGGCGAGAAGAACGCGATGGGGAATATGAACTCCCTCCGGGGCTACGAGATCATCGACGCCATCAAGTCACAAGTGGAGGCGGCGTGCCGGGCCACGGTGTCCTGCGCCGACATCGTCGCCCTCGCCGCGCGCGACTCGGTGAGCCTGGTGAGCGCCGCCGAACCCGTGCTTTGGTAGGAGGATTAGTGTGGACGGTGACGTCAAACTGACGCATGCATGCCCGGGACGCCGTGCAGCTCGGGGGGCCGTCGTGGACGGTGCTGCTGGGCCGCCGCGACGCGAGGACCGCGAGCGTCGACGCCGCCAACGCCAACCTCCCGCCGGCCTCCGACAACATCAGCAGCCTCGTCGCGAAGTTCGCCGCCAAGGGGCTCGACCTGCGGGACCTGACGGCGCTCTCCGGCGCCCACACCGTCGGCGCGGCGAGGTGCAGCAGCTTCCGAACCCACGTCTACAGCGACGCCAACGTCGACCCGGCGTTCGCCATGTTCAGGAGGCGGATCTGCCCGACCACCGGCGGGGACACCAACCTGGCCCCGCTCGACCCCACGAGCCCCGACCTCTTCGACGTCAGCTACTATCGGGACCTGATGGCCCGACGGAGTCTGCTGCACTCCGACCAGGAGCTGTTCAACAACGGGCCGGCGGATGACCTGGTGCGGCTATACAGCTCCAGCGGCAGCGCCTTCGACAGGGACTTCACGGCGGCCATGGTGAAGATGGGCAACATTAGCCTCTTGACGGGGTCTGATGGGGAGATCAGATTGGACTGCCGGAGGGCTAATTGATGATCATCCTGCCAATTCTTTACTGCAAGAAGGAATACGTATACATGTACGTACGTACGCAGAAGAACTTGCGAAGATTACTCTTTTGGTAGCCAAATTCAATTGCTTCTTCACCTCACTGTAATCGCATATGTGGTAAAGACTATGAGTCTGGTCATTGTTTCTTCGGTGAAATAACATTGTTCAGAACAAGTGAATGGGCTGTGAGCAAAGACTGATGTGAGAGGATTCACCTCAGCCGTTCTTTGTCGGTGGCTCACCGGAAGATGCTTTCCTTGGACACCAAGGAAACATGGGGCGCCCACATCCCAGTGTATGACAAATGGAAAGGAAAATGACATGGCACCATCGCGAAGCGTTCCTTTGGAGAGGGACGACGTTGGAAGGGATTATTGCAAGTGCTGTATCATTCAATCAATGGAGAAGTCGTATGGTGTGGCACTTTGCGCTGATCATAAACCCAAGCCATTGAGAGGTAATGTCGAACAAGTGGTGTGTTGTTGATGGATCGATCATGACGAGTGCAATTACATGACCCAATTCGACCTGTAAACTCAAGGAATCATCCTCCATATGTGTAGATTACTGACCACCTTTCCACCACCAAGAATTGAATCCTCGATTGGACCCGTCATCAATTGAACCGGAAGCATCCACCATTGAGTTCAAGAAAGACAGAATTATATAGCCCCAAAAAAGGAGATCTTATATTTGAATATTACTATTTACAACCTCATTTTAAATTTTATTTAATATCTCAAAATTATTCTTTCGTAAATGAGTATAAATATTTTTTTTTCTTCTTCTTCCTCTTTGTCCTCCTCCTTACCTTCTTGCTAAATAGATGATAGTGTCGAGGGGGAACCAAACGAATTTAGAGTAGAAGTTGGAGGGCGTCGATCAATGACAAGGAGCAGGGGTTGGGGCTCAGCAAATGACAACGAGAGCAGATGTTAGCAAGCTAGGGAGATGTCACGGACTTAGATTATTTAACTCTTGAGTCACCCTTGTATCAAAACTATAGACTTAACTGGAATTGACTAAGTCGTGAAGCACCTGAGCGCCAATATCTCAAGCTCAGTTGGGATTGCTTAAATCATGAGTATCATTCCGCCAACGTCTTAAGCTTAACTTAGATTGCCTAAGTCATGAAACGCTCTTGTGTTACCCATTCGCAAAAGGGTCAGCCACGTTGCAACCTCGCGTCGGTCTCAAATAACTTATAAGAGAGAAGGTTGATTTGTTTGAAAGTGATTGACGTACAAGTCATGACATCTTGCGAAAAGGGAAGTTTTACAAGCAATTCAACAAACATCTTGAGTGCAATAGAGAAAAAAGAGGAATAAGAGAACAAGGACTTTATAAGGTAGAATGAACAATCGCAAATTCATAAACGACGGTTCACCAGGTGCCAAGCGTGAAGACAAGCTCAACTTATGAAGAATGCTCAACGCTTGATAATAAATTGAAGCCCCATCCAACCCTATGCCACTCTGGTGGTTCTAGGGGTATGAGATGACTAACACTTCGCATCGCACCGCAGTCTACATAAATCAGAGTGCAACATATGAAAACGGAGTCATTTTTAGTAATTTTGACCCAACAACGTGAGTGATCACACTACAATATTGTAAACTATTTTTGCTTATATTTCTCAAACAAAACCACATAAAAATAAAGTATAATAGGATGTCAAGCCAAATAGTTCATCGAGCGAAATTTTTACGGGTGTACGATGACCGTTCGTGTCAACGCGTTAATAGTATAAGGGTTTTTTTGCACAAGTGATGATCACAGGGATGTGGGAAAAGAAAAAAAAAGATAAAAATCAAAATTATAAGGGCAATAAATAGTAATATATTATTTTATTAATTTTTAAGAGATTATAAATAATAAGAGAATAGTCAATAGTAAAAAAGAAGTCTATATAGGAAAGTTCTTAAATTTTTATTTTTATTTTTATTTTCCATTGAGCATACTTTTATTTTTCAAAAGAAGAAATTACCTTAACCTTCGTTTATCTCCTATGTTCTCACACTAGTTCACCGATGCTACCACTAAAAGTCTTATCTGTTATTGCCATTGTGCCCTCATCAGCCGCCCCTCCCACTTCAATAAAGACTCGGTCATCTTCCCCCCTCCCCACCCTCAATAATGTACTCTATTCTTTATCTCCACCTCTCCTATGGTTGTCCAATTCTCCACCAACAACTACCTCTTCCTCGTCACTGTATATAACAATTATTAGCCTTCATCCACATGCCACATGTTTTAATTAAGCACTGTCAATCACTTTAGTTTTCTCTCTCTCTCTCTCTCTCTCTCTCTCTCTCTCTTATATATATATATATATATATAGCATGATGAATCCTCTTTCTTGTTTTTATTATCTATCATTATTGTTTGATACTCTATTAATGACCGTTATGTTGTTGAGGTCCAAAATGACAATGCATGAGGAGAGCTTTATATGTGGTGAAAGGAGGTGTGGTCTTATGGTAGGACGAATGCTAGGAATAATTATTTTTTAAAAAAGTGTTAAAAAATAAAAAATAATACTTTTTCAGGAAGAGTGTTTTAAATGAAAATATGATGATTACATCTCCATGTTACATGTGTGTTGGACCGTGCTAATTAAGATGTCAAAATGTAGTATATATACATTTTTACCATAAGCCTCATGTCTCATCCCCGAACCCAACCTATCTCCGAGGATCACTCAAATCATCTAAATAAAGGAAAAGGCATACGGATGGACAAAGGATTAAGTGGAATAATGCATCGATCGATTTTGTTCATTCAATGATGACTATTTATACAGGGAAAAGAGGAATAGAGAGGTAAGACATTGAGTATTTCCCTCAACAATCTAACTAATCTGATACTAGTTGTTAGAACATATGCTAATAACTCTATCATTTATCAATCGATGGACAGAAGCTCGACTAGAATATGAAGGCACAACTAGGAGCAAGCAGATAGAGAGGAGGGGAGGTCGAATGATAGTGTAAGATAAAGACGATAGTTGATCTAGTGAAAATAGCTAGAGGTAAAGTGCAGATAGATTGGAAATGATCTTTTCACGTGATTAGGAATGGTGTACCAAAAATTTTCAAAGATAGAGATTTTATTCAAAAACAATCCTTTTCAAAAGGATAATTAACTATTTTATTCAATCAAATGTTCAACTACTGAGAAAATGAAACTAATTCCGAAACAGACGAATATGAGAAAACAGTGGCTGCTATTTCACAGAACCTTCCTGAGATCATCGGAGAACAACAGTAAAATTAGGAAGCTATTGGGGACGCCCACTTTAGTTGAATTATTAGTTTATTTTATTTTCGGGCCGTACAAGAAGTACGTCAAAACTCGTGGGGGACAACAAAATAAATAAAAGAATAAGATTTTTGAAACAACACACATTGTTAACTCGTGGATTAGCCGTAGTCTGGAGTAAGAGGTCAGCTATTCAATAAATATTGCAGACGGAAGAAAACCTGTGAGCAGAGACGTAGATCCGACCGCTCCTCCCTTTGAACTGATTAAGAATCCGATTAATGGTTAAGTGGTCATAAATTAAACTGAAATCGAACTATAACCGTTCGATTTGGGTTATAAATTATACTTCCTCCATTACCATTGGATTTCGATCGTTAAACGGCTGCAGCATCTCTATCACTACAATTATAATTCACTGATCGATGATTCCCACTAAAGACCAAGCCGACGACATCGTAACCCGTGCACCTAACCACCATTGTTGACCAAGCTCATGGACAAGGTCAAAATACTTGTGTCTCTTCCTATTAAATTGTATTGTAGTACCATTGCCCGGATAAGCAAAATACTTGCGTCTCCACGTGTGAGGTGCACAGTTTGACCAGTCAAAGATGATGGCCACGCCATCTCCATTCACAAATGCGATCATCGCAGCAGTGTATATATACATATGGCAGTTCACCCCAAGCCACCACTCCTCTCTATCCCTCACCCAAAAGCTACTGCCAGCCATCTCTCTCTCATCCCCTTCTGAGAGACAGACATACATTGATCATTTGGGCAGCCATGGCGGCCTTGATGCAGACATTAGTCGCGCTCTCTCTGCTCTCAGTTTTTGTCTGCGGTGTCCATGGGCAGTTGTCTTCTACATTCTATGCTGGCACATGCCCCAACCTACAGCAGATTGTGCGCTCCACCATGGCGCAGGCCGTCAACAGGGAGCCACGCATGGCTGCCTCCATTCTCCGGCTCTTCTTCCACGACTGTTTCGTTAATGTGCGATGCGGGAACGCCTATGTTATCTTTCGTCCCCTTTATTCCATCGGAGCTGACGGTCTTTGATTTGGGTTACAGGGTTGCGATGCGTCGATACTTCTGGATGATACTGCCGCATTCACCGGCGAGAAGAATGCCTTCCCCAATAGGAACTCCGCCCGCGGCTACGAGGTTATCGACGCCGTCAAATCCAGCGTCGAAGCTGCCTGCCGAGCAACGGTCTCGTGCGCCGACATCCTCGCGCTGGCAGCACGCGATGGCGTGGCCTTGGTAAGCTTCACCGTTCACGAACCTCGTCTCCTGCACGTCTATATAGGTTTCCGCTCAAGAACGACCAAGTTTAACGTCGTCTTGTTCAATTGCAGCTTGGTGGACCGACATGGGCGGTTCAGCTGGGCCGCCGCGATGCCAGGACCGCAAGCCTAAGCGACGCTAACAGCAACCTCCCCGGGCCCTCCTCCGGCCTCTCCACTCTCATCTCTTCCTTCGCCGCCAAGGGCCTCACCGCGCGCGACATGACCGCCCTCTCCGGTGCCCACACCATCGGCCAAGCGCAGTGCGGAAACTTCCGCTCCCACATCTACAACGACGCCAACGTCAACTCGAGCTTCGCTGCGCTCCGCAAACGGAACTGCCCGTCCTCCGGCGGCGACGGCAACCTGGCGCCGCTCGACCTGGAGACACCGAACCGGTTCGACAACGGCTACTACCGGGACCTGGTGGCCAAGAAGGGACTGCTCCACTCGGACCAGGAGCTGTTCAACGGCGGCTCTCAGGACTCGCTGGTGAGGCAGTACAGCGTCAACAATGCGGCGTTCTCGAGAGATTTTGCGGCGGCCATGGTGAAAATGGGAGCCATCAGCCCGCTGACTGGAAGCAGGGGAGAGATCAGATTGAACTGCAGGAAGGTGAACTGATTTGCGAGTGATTCGTCCGTCGACCAACAATTCGTCGTACATCGTGTGTGTTATTATTCCTTTCATTTACCTACCTTTCTTCATTCCATTTATTTGTATGCCGAATCAAGGTAATAATGTGGAAGAAATTATTGCACCAAAGAGCTTCTTTTCGATGCTGTTTCTGATATGGGAACTGTCAGTGATGACCCGAACGTCTCGGATACTCTATCTATCATATGCTCACCTTGATCGAATGAGGTTTCCGACATGATTTCTCTGATGTCGATAACCAAACCTAGTTAAGGTTCTTAGTAAACAGTAATTAATCTGGATTACTACATTATAAACAGTAATCGAGAAATAGTCGACAGGACTACAGAAGCAACCGCGAACCTGCCAAAGAAGACATGGAAATGAACTGGCAGATCACTGTCGTCATCTGTGCTGCGAAGAAAGAGCGCCACTTACGGGCTGGTCGGTGGCAACAGACGTCCGCGCAGATCACCATCGTCGAACCTGGAATCATGTTGGCGTAGCCAAGCGATGAGATCTCTGTTCATGTGATCGTGACTTTTGACTCAGAAACCAGCTATCATTTCGGTGCATGCCCCATCCATCCCGTGTGTTGTTGACGGATCCATCATGACAAGTGTAATTACATGACCCGATTAGACCACCAAGAATTGAATCCTCAATTGGACCCGTCATCAAGAGAAAAGCGAACCGGAAGCATCCACCATTGAGTTCAAGAAAGACGGAATTATATAGCCCCAAAAAGGAAATCTTATATTTGAAAATTACTATTTACAACCTCATTTTAAATTTTATTTAATATCTCAAAATTATGATTTCCTAAATGAATATAAATATATTTTATTCTACTTCTTCTTCCTCTTTGTTATTCTCCTCTTCTTGCTAAATGGATGATAGTGTCGAGATGGTAGGCACAAGCTAGGGGAGCAGTGATTTATGCTAACATGCTAGGGAGATGTCATGAACTTAGCTGTAATTACCTAACTCATGAGACAACCTTGCGGCAAAGTCACAGGATCAGTTGAAAGTACCTAAGTCGTGAATCACTCATTCGTTAATATCTCGAACTTAGCTGAGATTACCTAAGTTATAAGTACCATTATGCCAAGGTCTTAGACCTCACTTCGATTGTCTAATTCATAAAACGCTCTTGCATTACCCATCTGCAAAAAGGGTTAGCCACATTTCAACCCCGCATCGGTACCGATGGACATATAATAGAGTAGGTTGATTAATTTGAAAGCGAGTGATAGACAAGTCTCAATGTCTTGCGAAGTGGAAACCTTTATAAACAATTCAACAAATACCTTGAGTACAAAAGATAGAAGAGAGAAATGAGATAATAAGGACTTTAGAAGGTAAAATAAATAGTCACAAGTCCACAAACGACGGTTCATCAGGTGGCAAGCACTAAGATAAGCTCAACTTGTGAAGAATGATTAATGCCCGATAATATACCGAAGCCCATTCCAACTCTATGCCAATTAGGTGGTTCCAAGGGTCTGAGATGGTTGACACACTACATCGAATGCAATTTGCATAATTTAAGATGCAGCACACAAAACGTAGTTGTCTTATATAGTTTTGGCCTGACATGGTGAGTGATCGCGTTGCAGCATTACAAACTTTTTTTCTTATATTTATTAGATAAAATCATATAAAACTAAGTCAAAATAGGTTATTAAACATCTATACAAGCATACAAAAGCAAAATACAGTTCGTTGAGCAAAGATGTTATGAGTGTACTATAATCGTTCATGATAGAGAATTAATAGTACAATGGTTTTTTTGCACAAATGATGATCAGAGGATGTGGAAAAACAAAAAAATCAAAATCAAAATTATAAGGATAATAAATAGTAATATATTATTTTATTAATTTTAAAGAGATTATGAATAATAATAGAATAGTCAATAGTAAAAAAGAACTCTAAGATTACAGTTCTTAAATTTTTATTTTTTTCAATTGAGCATCTTTTATTTTTTTAAAAAAATTATCTTAATCTTGCTTTATCACCTTCATTCTCACTCTTGGTCATCGATGCCATCACTTAAACGTCTTATTTATCATTCCTATTGTACTCTCATCTGTCGCCCCTCCTACTTCAATAAAGACTCGATCATCTTCCCCCACCCTTAATAAGATCCTCTCTTCTTTCTCTCCACCTCTCCTAGTTGTCCAATTCTCCACTCCTCTTCCTCATCAAATATATATATATATATATATATATATATATATATATATATATATATATATATATATATATATATATATATATATATATATATATATATATATATATATTCTCTTTTCATGTTATTAAAGCCGTAATGCATGAGGAGAGCCTCGTATAGCGAAAGGTAGTGTGGCTCTGTAGTAAGACGAATGTCAAGGATAATTATTTTTAAAAAGACTAAAATATTAAAAAATAAGACTTTTTAAGGAATAAATTTTGAAATAAAAAATAATGACAATTTCATCCCCAAGTTTTGCATGCATTGGATCATGCTAATTAAGATGTAGAAGTGAAGTATATATACACCTCCTCCACAAGCCTTATGTCTCATCCTCAGAACCATGGCAAAAGTAGATTAGGATAATAATTTTTTCTCTCTCTTGTAGTTGATCTCACCATGGCTCCTTACATGCAGGCCTTAGTTGCACTCTCTCTATTCTTAGTGCTTGTGTCACCCACAGACAAGTATCGCCCACATTCTACTCTTGCACCTGCCCTAGCCTATAGTGAAGTTGCGGTCACCGCTCGACCTTGAGACACTGAACATGTTCGACAATGGGTACTACCGGGACCTGATGACTAAAAAGGGTTGCTCCACTAGGACCACGAGTTGTTCAACGATGACTCTTAGGACTCGCTGGTGAGGTGATAAAGCATCAACAATGCGACGTTCATAAGATATTTTGCATAGCCTTGGTGAAGATGGAAGCCATCATCCCACTGATTAGATTTAGGGGAGTGATGAGATTAAACTGTAGATAGATGTACTGGAGAGATATATGATCATCGATACTTGGGAATACATAGTCCATGAAAAGTTATTTCTTTATTTGTCAACATCAAGAATGGAGAGACTAATTGTATTGAAGGTCTTCTAGTAAGATTTTACTAAACAAGATCTACAATTAGCTATTTTATTTTATTATATCAGATAATAGCCATCACGTTGACATAGATTCGAACGTGAGACCTATTACCTATAAATAATGTAATAACCAAGCCAAATATTTTAAAAAGGACGAGTTCTTAAAGAAAAATCATATCTTTGAAAAAAATTTAGATAGCATTTTAACTAAAATAAGTTTCATGTAAAATATTTTTTCTTAAAAAAATGATAATATTACCTTCTATCGGTCACTGTCGCTATCTAGAACCGTAAATCTAGCTGGACCCACAAATGACCACTAGCCCCTACCATATTAACTCTCCTCTCGTTTGACCTTGTCCCTATTTTCGTGATTGCAACCCCCTTCTTCCTTGCCGATGACCAACAGCAAAGGCGCAGGTAAAGGGGCCATAAGCGAGAATGGTTAGGTCGAGGCCTTTGTTATTGGTTGCCTCCGCATACGTCCACAAATGTGTTATAGGCGATGGGTGACAATTTGGGTTGAAGGGGGCCGATCGATGATAGAAATGAGAAAAAGGGTTGAGAGGAATAATGCGTCAATCGATTTTGTTCATTCACTGATGGCTATTTATACAAGGAAAGAGAGGGATAGAGAGGTTAGACGTTGAGGATTTCCCTCAAGAGTCTAACTAATCTGGTACTAGTTGTTACAATAGATGTTAACAACTCTATCATTTATCATGCCCCCGCAAGATCATGCTCCTACCAAGGATGTCAATCTTAGATCGATGAAGTGAGAATAACTTACGGGAGAGTGGCTTCATGAGGGAGTCCACCAGTTGATCGGTTGTATGAATATGAGAGACACATAGTTGATGATTCATCACTTGATCTCGTACAAAGTGGAAGTCAATTGCTATATGTTTAATACGAGAGTAAAACACCGGATTGGCACATAAGTAGGTAGCCCGGACATTATCACAGTATATTGTAGGATGCAGAGGAGCAGATGTCAAGCTCTTTGAGCAGATTTATTATCCAGTTAAGTTCAGCAGTTGTAGTTGCAATGGAGTGATACTGAGTTTTAGTAGAAGATCGAGCAACTGTCTTTTGTTTCTTGGAACTCTAATTGATTGGATTAGCTCTGAGGAATATAATAAACCCAGATGTTGATATTATATCTTCAAGGTTCCTAGCCCAATCAGTGTCAGCATAAGCATGAAGTTGAAGTGGACATTTTTTTATTGAGAATGATGCCATAATCAAGAGTACCTTTAAGATATCGTAATACTCATTTAATAGTGGACCAATGTATGGCAGATGGTCTATACATGTATTGGGATAGCTTATTAACCGCAAATGAGATATCTGGGTGAGTGAGGGCTAAATACTGCAAGGAGCCAATCACTTACCGATATTATATAGAATCTGTAGCAGGACTGCCATCATTTAACTGAAGTGATTCACTAGTGGAGAGAGGAGTCGAGACAACATTGGTATCCTTCATGTTTGTCTTAACTAATAAATCCTAAGTGTACTTCCATTGAGAGAGGAAGAGTCCCGAAGATGTAGACATTGCTTCTACACCCAAAAAATAGGTCAAGGGACCGAGATCTTTGAGGGAAAATCTAGTGGCCAACTGGTTGATAAACATTGTGACCTCTACAGAATTACTACCTGTCACAATAATATCATCAACATATACCAGAAGATATAGTGTACTGCTAGGTAGTTGACGGAGAAATAAAGAGGTGTTAGACTTGGAGTTAGAGAAGCCGACATATATCAAAAAAGAGCCAAGTTCCATGTATCAGGCTCTTGGAGCTTGTCGAAGACCATAAATAGCCTTGTAGAGTTTGCAGACATGTTTCGAATACTGAGGATGAATAAAACCAGGAGGTTGCTCCATAAAGACCTCGTTAGTTAAAGTTCCTTGTAAGAATGCATTGTTCACATCAAGTTGTCGCAGTCGCCATCCTTTTGAAACTGCTGAACTCAGAATCAGTTGGATTATTGTAGACTTAACAACATGACTGAATGTCTCAGTAAAATCAACACCAGGACATTGATGGAAGCCTTTGGCCACCAAACAGGCCTTGTATCGAGCAATGGACCCAACAAGGTTCCGTTTAACTCGAAAAACTCACTTACACCTGATGACGTTTTGTGCGGGATGACACGAAACAAGTGTCCAGGTAGAATTATAAAATAGGGTGTCATATTCATCAGATATAGCTTGATGCCAATGAGGAGACTTGTGGGCTTGAGTGATCGTGGTAGGTTCACAGGTCTTAACAGAGGGAGTCACAACCGTGTGGAGATCAAGGACCTGACGAGCTTAAAAATACCACTTGTAGAGCGTGTTAGATTTTACTAAATAAGAGGTATAATCAGTCATTCTATTTCATTATATTAAATAATAGATATCACGTTGATGTGGATCCGAATGTAAGACATATTACTTATATAATAATGTATTAACCAAGCCAAATATTTTAAAAAGGATGAGTTCTTAAAAAAATATATCTTTGAAAAAATTTTAGATAGCATTCTAACTTATAAAATTTCTTGTAAAATATTTTTTAAATGATAATATTACCTCTATCGATCACTATCTCCATCAAGAACCATCACTCTCGTCTACAAGCAACCTCAAGCCTCCACCATCTTAACTCCCCTCCCCATCGGCGTCACCCCTACTTTCGTGATTGCAACCCCCTCCTTCCTTGCCCGTGACTAATGACAAAGGCATAGGCAGAGAAGCCACGAGCGAGAATAGTGGGGTTGAGGCCTTTGTTATCAATTGCCCCACAATTATGTCGTAGGCGATGGGTGATAATTTGAGTTGAAGGGGGGCGATCGATGGAACAAAGGCACGACTAGGATGTGAATACACAACTAGACATAAGCAAATAAAGAGGAGGGGAGATCGAGCGTGAATGTAAGGTAGAGACGATTAGTCCAGCGAAAGAAACTAGAGTTCAAGCGGAGGTAGGTTGAAAATGATATTTTTAAATGGCTAGGAATACTCTATCAGAAGATATAGATTTTGCTTAAAAAAATAATTTTGAAAAAGATAACTAATTATTTTATTCAATCAAATGTTCAACTACTGAGAAAATGAAACTAATTCCGAAACAGACGAATATGAGAAAACAGTGGCTGCTATTTCACAGAAGCTTCCTGAGATCATCGGAGAACAACAGTAAAATTAGGAAGCTATTGGGGACGCCCACTTTAGTTGAATTATTAGTTTATTTTATTTTCGGGCCGTACAAGAAGTACGTCAAAACTCGTGGGGGACAACAAAATAAATAAAAGAATAAGATTTTTGAAACAACACACATTGTTAACTCGTGGATTAGCCGTAGTCTGGAGTAAGAGGTCAGCTATTCAATAAATATTGCAGACGGAAGAAAACCTGTGAGCAGAGACGTAGATCCGACCGCTCCTCCCTTTGAACTGATTAAGAATCCGATTAATGGTTAAGTGGTCATAAATTAAACTGAAATCGAACTATAACCGTTCGATTTGGGTTATAAATTATACTTCCTCCATTACCATTGGATTTCGATCGTTAAACGGCTGCAGCATCTCTATCACTACAATTATAATTCACTGATCGATGATTCCCACTAAAGACCAAGCCGACGACATCGTAACCCGTGCACCTAACCACCATTGTTGACCAAGCTCATGGACAAGGTCAAAATACTTGTGTCTCTTCCTATTAAATTGTATTGTAGTACCATTGCCCGGATAAGCAAAATACTTGCGTCTCCACGTGTGAGGTGCACAGTTTGACCAGTCAAAGATGATGGCCACGCCATCTCCATTCACAAATGCGATCATCGCAGCAGTGTATATATACATATGGCAGTTCACCCCAAGCCACCACTCCTCTCTATCCCTCACCCAAAAGCTACTGCCAGCCATCTCTCTCTCATCCCCTTCTGAGAGACAGACATACATTGATCATTTGGGCAGCCATGGCGGCCTTGATGCAGACATTAGTCGCGCTCTCTCTGCTCTCAGTTTTTGTCTGCGGTGTCCATGGGCAGTTGTCTTCTACATTCTATGCTGGCACATGCCCCAACCTACAGCAGATTGTGCGCTCCACCATGGCGCAGGCCGTCAACAGGGAGCCACGCATGGCTGCCTCCATTCTCCGGCTCTTCTTCCACGACTGTTTCGTTAATGTGCGATGCGGGAACGCCTATGTTATCTTTCGTCCCCTTTATTCCATCGGAGCTGACGGTCTTTGATTTGGGTTACAGGGTTGCGATGCGTCGATACTTCTGGATGATACTGCCGCATTCACCGGCGAGAAGAATGCCTTCCCCAATAGGAACTCCGCCCGCGGCTACGAGGTTATCGACGCCGTCAAATCCAGCGTCGAAGCTGCCTGCCGAGCAACGGTCTCGTGCGCCGACATCCTCGCGCTGGCAGCACGCGATGGCGTGGCCTTGGTAAGCTTCACCGTTCACGAACCTCGTCTCCTGCACGTCTATATAGGTTTCCGCTCAAGAACGGCCAAGTTTAACGTCGTCTTGTTCAATTGCAGCTTGGTGGACCGACATGGGCGGTTCAGCTGGGCCGCCGCGATGCCAGGACCGCAAGCCTAAGCGACGCTAACAGCAACCTCCCCGGGCCCTCCTCCGGCCTCTCCACTCTCATCTCTTCCTTCGCCGCCAAGGGCCTCAGCGCGCGCGACATGACCGCCCTCTCCGGTGCCCACACCATCGGCCAAGCGCAGTGCGGAAACTTCCGCTCCCACATCTACAACGACGCCAACGTCAACTCGAGCTTCGCTGCGCTCCGTAAACGGAACTGCCCGTCCTCCGGCGGCGACGGCAACCTGGCGCCGCTCGACCTGGAGACACCGAACCGGTTCGACAACGGCTACTACCGGGACCTGGTGGCCAAGAAGGGACTGCTCCACTCGGACCAGGAGCTGTTCAACGGCGGCTCTCAGGACTCGCTGGTGAGGCAGTACAGCGTCAACAATGCGGCGTTCTCGAGAGATTTCGCGGCGGCCATGGTGAAAATGGGAGCCATCAGCCCGCTGACTGGAAGCAGGGGAGAGATCAGATTGAACTGCAGGAAGGTGAACTGATTTGCGAGTGATTCGTCCGTCGACCAACCATTCGTCGTACATCGTGTGTGTTATTATTCCTTTCATTTACCTACCTTTCTTCATTCCATTTCTTTGTATGCCGAATCAAGGTAATAATGTGGAAGAAATTATTGCACCAAAGAGCTTCTTTTCGATGCTGTTTCTGATATGGGAACTGTCAGTGATGACCCGAACGTCTCGGATACTCTATCTATCATATGCTCACCTTGATCGAATGAGGTTTCCGACATGATTTCTCTGATGTCGATAACCAAACATAGTTAAGGTTCTTAGTAAACAGTAATTAATCTGGATTACTACATTATAAACAGTCATCGAGAAATAGTCGACAGGACTACAGAAGCAACCGCGAACCTGCCAAAGAAGACATGGAAATGAACTGGCAGATCACTGTCGTCATCTGTGCTGCGAAGAAAGAGCGCCACTTACGGGTTGGTCGGTGGCACGAGATGTCCGCGCAGATCACCATCGTCGAACCTGGAATCATGTTGGCGTAGCCAAGCGATGAGATCTCTGTTCATTTGATCGTGACTTTTGACTGGGAAACCAGCTATCATTTCGGTGCATGCCCCATCCATCCCGTGTTCCCATCTTAAGCAGGTGACGCAAATGGCGATCCAGCCGTCGCCGAGCACGAAGAGGTCCACCCAACAACGTTCCTTCCATCCATAGATTTCTTTTTCCTTTGTTTCTGTCGAGATCGCCAGCCAAGCAATGCAGCAGCTTTGCGCGTCTACGTACAGTCAAAGAAGGCGACGCCATCGTGTCCAGGTAATGCTCATTAAGCTGCAGCAGTATATATAGAGAGATCGACAGCCCCCCCGGAGCATCTCCGCTCATTTCCCTCCTCCGGTTTAGCTCCAGTATTCGTCCATGGCCTCCTTCATTCGGAGACAGGTCATCGTCAATCTCTTCTCCGCCGCGCTTGTGCTCTGCACAGCCCGGGCGCAACTGTCGCCCACATTCTACGCTGGCACTTGCCCAAGCTTACTGCGCATCGTGCGGTCGACCATGGCGTAGGCCGTCAACAGGGAGCCACGGATGGCCGCATCCATTCTCCGCCTCTTCTTCCATGACTGCTTCGTGAATGTGAGACGCTACTGTCCCTTAATTACATTTGCTTCCTGAAGCTAACGCTCACTGTTCTCTTGAAACAGGGCTGCGATGCATCGATACTTCTGGATGATACTGCCATATTCACCGGCGAGAAGAATGCTTTTCCCAATATAAACTCCGCCCGCGGGTACGAGGTCATCGACACCATCAAATCCAACGTCGAAGCTGCTTGCCAAGCGACCGTGTCGTGCGCCGACATCCTCGCGCTCGCCGCTCGCGATGGCGTGGCCTTGGTGAGCATCACGGACCGAACGCTAAACTAGAGAGCCTGCATCCTCGTTATCTAACGTATGCGTTGGCTCTGATCCATTAATCGCAGCTTGGTGGACCAACATGGAGGGTTCAACTTGGCCGTCGCGACGCAACGACGGCGAGCCAAAGCGACGCCAACAGCAACCTCCCAGGACCCTCCTCGAGCCTCTCGAACCTCATCTCCTCGTTCGCCGCCAAGGGCCTCAGCGCGCGCGACATGACCGCCCTCTCCGGCGCCCACACCATCGGCCAAGCGCGGTGCACCACCTTCCGCTCCCACATCTACAGCGACGCCGACGTCGACCCTAGCTTCGCGGCCCTGCGCCAGCAGAACTGCCCCTCCGCCGGCGGCGACGACAATTTGGCTCCGCTGGACATTCAGACGACTAATCGTTTCGACAACGACTACTACCAGAACCTGGTGGCCAAGAAGGGGCTGCTGCACTCGGACCAGGAGCTCTTCAACAATGGCACCCAGGACTCCCTGGTGAGGCTGTACAGTGTCAACGCCAGGGCATTCGCCAGAGATTTTGCGGCGGCGATGGTGAAGATGGGAGCCATCAGCCCGCTGACGGGAACCAACGGAGAGATTAGATCGAACTGCAGGACGGTGAACTAGCAACGTTTGTGATGATGATTCCTGAGATGTTTCATCTGTATTCTTTTACACCGTTCTTTCATTGTTTCTCTTACAAAGCTAAGCAGTAAAAAGCTGTGGAGATTTACTGTATCCAAGCTCTGTTTTGAGGTCGGACGATCTGCCGCGATAACCTTTGTGATCAGCCTGCAAGACTTCGATCATCGGATCCTCAGAATCAAGGAAACTTGAACTAAAGATCAAGTGAAAGCTCAGTCAGATCAGAATTTTGACAGCAGATCTTTGCAAGCCTGTTTCATGTTTAAACTCGATATCGAAAAGCCTCGAAACTTTGACCATTCAACATATGTAGTAAGGCCTGCAATCATAGCATTATCATTCAGCATGCTTATGCTGTATCACAATCTTTTATATGACTTCCAACAGCTCATGGAAGTTCTCCTACAAAATTCCAAGATATGAAATGCTCCCAAGCTAGACTAAGATCTCAACAAAGTCCAAGAATATGTCAATCATATTCAGGTTTCACCAGAGGCTTGCAAGCGTGAGAAGCAGAGGAACTGGAACTCCTTTTCGGCAACCTCTTCTTCACAAGAGGGACCAGGGACTGGACGACGTCCGCCATTAAAGGCCTGTAATCAGCCTCAGGTTGCACACACATGGAAGCAATGGCAGCAACCTGAACAGCATCCTTCATAGAATACTGGCCTTCCAATGCTGGATCCATTATCTGCGTTACTTCTTCTCGATCACTGAGACATGGCATAGCCTGCAACGACAACAAAAAAAATATGGGTTATTAGATTTGCCTGAGAGCAAGTACAATCGTTGAGGGTAACCATATGGATTGAAAGCAGAAGCTAAAAGGATTAGTTTTTTGCATATAGTATGTTACGACTTCAGGTAATTAGACTTTGTTAAGGACCAGAACTTTTTCGGTAGAATACAACCTAATAAATATACAGCTCGAATGTTTTCTTGATGGCTCTTGGTTTCCTTGGACATTATTGTGTCCTTCGATCCATAATTGTCATCCGAAATAAGAACCTAAGAATGTGAATGCAGGATACATTGATCCTACAGGGCATATATCACTGATTGTAAAATCACAGTGATGTCAAGTGGTCGGACATTATTGCGTCCTTCGATAGAGTATCATCTAAAATAGAAACCTAAGGATGTGAAACACACGATTATTGCACATACATATGTCACTAATTATATATTTCTGTGCTGGACCATCATTTATCTATCAGAAAGCTCTATAACTATAAAATGTCAATTATAAATAAAATAAATGTGCTTTGTTAAGCATTTCAGAACATTTTCAGATAAAATACTCACCCAGGTTACGAGAACACCTTCCCCTGGTGGCCTATTCATATCCACTGGGACTCTACCAGTCAGCAGTTCCAATAGCACTACCCCATAGCTGTATACATCTGATTTAGTTGTCAATCTCCCGGATAATGCATATCTGGTAAAAGAATATATTAGGACTCCATATTGAAAAGAGCTAAGCTGTTTCCATGTATTGCATCACTGAAGCTAGAAATAGATCATGCAAGTTAAAAGACATGAGGCTTTGGCGGTACTCTGGAGCAACATATCCCTGTGTGCCTAAAACACGTGTGGAAACATGGCCTCCTGCTTTGTCGGATCCAAGTTTTGCGAGTCCAAAATCTGAAACTTTGGCATGGAAGTAACTGTCCAACAAAATATTGCTGCTTTTGAAATCCCTATGGATGACAGGGGGATTGACGTGCTCATGAAGGTACTGCAGACCTTTTGCAGCTTCAAGAGCTATTTGCATTCTCGTATCCCAGTCCAACTTTGAAATGCCACCGCAGGATCCTGTAGATTTGAATTAAGTCGATTCTTATGACCATTCATACAATGTTCTCGCTTTACAATAACCGCAATTTATGTATAAGGAAACAGATTCTGCTTAGGAAATGTCCCAATGCCAACATATTTAATGACAAGCACCAAACGGTAAACAATTTGGAAAGCTACACTAGCTCAATTCTAGAATTCACCACAGGCTCTTACGTCTTGGGGTTAGATGATATGAACCAATGGCTCTTAACCAAAAACCATGTTTCCACCTTTGACTCATCACTCCTCCTATAGATCTTATCATACATAATACATTTTCATGCAAAATATATATGTATCAGTTACTTTTCAGTGTCAAGGGGGAATGTTAGCTTTGATGTCATATAACAAAACAGCAAAATTAATATGTAGTGAAGTATGTTGATGACCATGATCTCAAGGACATGCAAGTAAAATGCATTAAATTATAAATGTAATAAGCTACAATCATTTGATGTCCATGAAGATCAATAATGGATTAAAGCAAATATAATATAGGAAATATGCAGAAGAAGAAGAAAAGGATTAGAAGATATTATGCAATGGCACTATGGTGAAGTTGTTCTGGAGTGACCTAGATGATTAGGTTTGAGTTATAGAAAGAACCTCTCCACTTGTAAGGCCCATGCTTTGGGCTGTCCTTATTAGAAGCAACATATCAGAAAATGAATAATGTCATACAAAAAAGAATATTGCAGTACCAAAAAACATTTGCCCCAGATTCTTTAAGACACTTGATTCTTCATTCAAATATCACTATTTTGGTTATTCAATAGTCCCTTGTCAAGACTTTTCCCAAGTATAGCAATGACACCACAAATGCCAACCAATACAAGAATATACAGAACAGGATGCCTTTGTCTGTGCCAGAGGCAATTGGATTACCAAAATAACATATGACAATCAGCCTATGAGTCGAATTAACTGATGATGCACCACTAGCACCAGATGTTATGATTCCTAGACTTGTGAAACATTTGGCACTGTCATCCTTTGATCTGCATACTTACGGATAACTTCTTCGCATATCATCGTTTAACATGGTTTGAAACAACAGCTGCTGCAAAATCTACAGATATATATTTTTGCCTTGGCTTTAGACTAGAAGAGATTTGTACTCGTCTAAGACTAAACAAGCCATTTTGCCTTCATGTTTATAAACCTAAAACTTGGCCCTTAATTCTTAATATGCTACCAAGCTCCTATTGAGAAACATGGAATCGAAGTTACCACAGGATATCGTACGATAGTTCCTTTGAAGATTAGTATAGTTTTTCAGGATGGAACGTCAATCTATTCTTTTAAAGGCCTCAAAGGCTATCAAAATCTAAACAAATTAGGTTAATATTGCAAAGCAAAAAATTCTTAATGAAAGCATATAGTCACAACTGATATGGATGCCGTGATCAGACAGAATTCCAAGACTCAGGTAAAGCAGTTTCATAAAGCTTGAGGGTACACAAACAAATCATGTCACCGTCAAATATACACAATCAGTATTGCTTAAATTTTCTTTCCATATATCTGTTTCTCAATCAAAGCTATATCCCTGTGTTAGAACATGGAAAGGTACACAATATGTATAAGTGCGAGATAGAATCAAGTATATATTCATTCTGCAAAACTAAAAATAATTCTAGAAGTAATTAGCTGACATTAAGAAACTACTACTTGAAGTGATACAATTTCCATCATGTCTTTCTACAAGCACTTCATACTCTGAGCTAAGGAGCCCTGCATTTTCTTCATCATAATAGTTTGTTTTCTTGAAGCTAAATGATAGCTAATATGCAGTACCAGCATGCTTGACAGCATCAGCCATTAGCATATTACAGCCTTTGATCCCCAAACTAAGAGCCTCTTCCCGAATGTAGTCTCAGGGAAATCCCAAAAAGAATACCTATCAAAGCAAGATCAAGAAGAACATAATCATACCTTTAGTAGGATATAGATGTTCCTGAAGACCACCATTAGCCATGAACTCGTAGACCAGAAGACGATGCGCGCCATCGGAGCAATGGCCAATCAGTGTCAGCAGGTAGGGCGAGTGAAGGCGCGTCAGCAACTCCACCTGCCATTCCAAAACCCAATCTTTGTCGCCTCAAATGCCCTCCAAACAATTTCAGTAAGGATGACAAACATGAAGATTAGGTGAAACAATTGAGAGGACAGGAACCAAGTAGAGACCTCCATCTTGAACTCCTCCTCCCCTTGCTTCCCCGGCCGGTCCATCAGCTTGACGGCGACCTTCCGCCCATCGGGCAGCACTCCCCGGTACACGGCCCCGAAGCTCCCGTGCCCCACCACACTGCCCTTCCCAAACCCGCCGGTCGCCGAATGGAGCTGCTTGTAGGTGAACGCCTGCACCCCTCTCTCGCTCACCACCACGGGCGACTCGCCGGTGCCGCCGCCTAAAGGTGCCGCCTTTTCCTTCTGTTCGCTCTTCCCTTCCTCTACAAAAGATAAAAGAACCCAACCACGGTGATGAATCACAACGGAAAGAAGAGGAAGCGAGAGGGGTGCTCACTGAGGGAATTGAGGTGCTTGGAGACTTTGTTGCTGATGTAGCAATAGTAGCTGAAGGCGACCAGGAGGGAAGCCAGCGAGAGAGCAGCGAGGACAACGATCACCGAGAGAGCCACGCCTCCCTCTCTCCTGTACTCTTCCTCCATTTCTCCCTTGAAAGCAACAATGATTCTATACTGATGCCGATAGAAGAGGAGGATAGCAGAAGTGAACTCCACTGTCCGAGTGGGTTGAGCACGGCTTCCTTCAGGAGACCGAGAGATGACGACAAAGTCATAAAGCAAAGGAACAGGCAACACGAACAGCTTTCTGCACTGGTAGCAGTGTAACGGAGATTGAAAGCCAGTGCTGCACACCTTTGTTTTACTTTATGTTGCTGGCTTTGGTTTCCACTTGATCATGTTGTTTTTTTATCTGTTCTACCTGCGGAGGCTGCTTAAGACACACACTTTGACTCGACTTTGACTACTCATCAGCTTTTGGCAACCATTAAATGTAACATACTTATAGCGGAGCTTCATCATGTTTGACCTTCGCAGCATCGCTGAGATTAGCGATGAAATCAATGGGCATCATTTCTTCCTTCGCTCCTTTTGCTCAAAATCATGTACTTACTTCACTCTCGCCATGGCAAGTTGAGCTGCGTGACAAAAGTACGAGCATCTGCCAGGACTGGGCCTCTGCTCACCCCATTGTTTACTTCTCCCGAGCGCGTCGTCTCCGCCATTGCCTTGTCTGCTTCTTCTGTTCCACCGCCCTCCCTCTCCTCCCCGTCTCGTGAGTCGTGACAAGCAACATTTAGTTTTCGATGCAACAGCCCCTGCACAGAATCGTACAAGAAAACCGCGTTCGTAATTGCTGCAATACATTTATTTACGTGAGTCATTTCTTCACGAAGTTACACTTCATTACGCATCAGCATGACTTAATCTCTCCTGACATAATTAGGAGTACAAATTAAAGTGTTCCGTATCAGTTCCCAATCTTTCTTGGGCCACCCGGATTTCTTACCTGCTCTTGATCGGATGCAAGAGCGTTGGGCTTGACGTAGACCTTCCCATGACGGGGAAGGTACATGTTGGGCCTTCGCACACCAGGGTAGCATATGGAAAGGCTGCAACTTTTTGACGGTCAAGATTAAAAAGTTCCAACTTGCAAGGTATGCCGCGTGCGTTTAATCTCAGCCGTTCGCCTGCTTTAGCCAGATCAGCTTTCTGACGGCCAAGATTAAAATGTTGGTTCAGAACAGACGGCCAATGTTATTGGACGATGAACGGGGCCCAGTCGATTTGTTTTTTGCGAGCGGACCAAGCGAAGCGAGACACGGGGAGGAGCCTAACCGCCTTTTATGTATCAAAATGAGAGAGCAACTTTTGCCGGTTTTTTCCGTCTCGCTCTCAGCCAACTTTACTGTTCGATCCCTCTCTCTCTCTCTCTCTCGCTCTCTCTGGTGGAGATGGCGGAAGGGAAGCCCAAGAGCCCGTTCGGAGTCTGGAGCACCATCAAGCCCTTCGTCAATGGAGGCGTCTCCGGCATGCTCGCTACCTGCGTCATCCAGCCCATCGATATGGTCAAGGTACGCCGCCGGCCTTCGCTACCCTCTCTCTGATTTGATGTGCTGTCGTCACGATCCATCGAGATATGGCCATGTTTCGTTGTCTCTCTCGGTGCCAAATTGTGATTCGTTAGGGATCCAAAAGCTTCTTTATTGGGTTTTCTGGACTCAAGGGAAATGTTGTTTTTCTTGCTGTTCTTGATGCTAGAAAGATGAATGTATGTATGAGATTTCACGATGATCTGTTGGTGGATCTGAGATCTGTGCTAGGTTAGTCTTGTTTGGGGTTCTGATCCGGTGGTTCGATGGAATTTTATGTGGATTGCAGGTGAGGATCCAGCTGGGGCAGGGATCAGCTGTCGAGGCTACGAAGAACATGCTTGCCAATGAAGGGTTTGGCTCCTTTTACAAGGTTCGCGTAGTGTGATTTGTTTCTAATTTTCTTTGCTTCCTTTCTTGATATGCTCTGTGCTTTCTGGTTGCTAAGTGATCTGCAACATAATTAATCATGATCTATAAATAAGTTCCACTGGTAACTTCGAACACCATGCTAGTTTATCTTCTTCCAGCTATGTTCCTTTTCTTTCTTTCTTTTTTTTCTTTTGAAGTACAACATTTCTATCTTTACCAGTTTGTCCAACGTTAAGATAGTTCTTTAACCTTTGATGTTTGTTGTTTCTTCTTTTTGATACATCTTGTATCAGTGCCATGGTGTTTTCCAACAATTATCACAGTAGTATCTCCAGAAATAAATTGGTCTTTTTATGTTTTGGATTTCATTTTTGATCGTTCTAGTGTATTGTTCTGGTACAGGGATTAAGCTGGTTTACTAAGGCAAGCTACCTATACAACTGCACGATTGGGTTCCTTTAGGTAATTTAGTTTCCTCTGTCCTTGAAATTGCTTATTTCATAACATAATTAAATATGTATACTGGAGTTCTATTTGAGGATTTGATACTTGTTGGCCATGGCCTTTGAATCACATATGCTTGACGTCTGCAAACACAAACTACAGATTTGGGTAGGTTTAGATAATAAGCTTAACTGGTTGCATGTGTTAGGTTTTTGGAATGTTCTCAATTTGCTAGTTGGAGGTGCCTCAGGTTACTAGGCTAAAGATGAGAAAAAGGTGATTGCACCATGTTTGCTGGTATTCACGTATCCATATTTAGGTAGAATTAACTTTGGGTTCCATGTGGTTTCGACGACACATTAGCAACAATATTTTTGTCTTTTCTGATTGTTAATCCTGAGGCCTGATACTACATACTAATTCCTTGACAGATGGAGAACTGAGAAATCTCTGCATAGCTTCATACTTAAAAACTTTATCTTTTTACTGGTTATAACTTGTCCATCCCTGAAAGATAGAAACAGTCTCTTTAAATATTTAAAGATAAGAGTAATCCTCCCTGTATCTTACTTTGGCAGGAGCCTCCTGCACTGGGAACACGCTTTAACTTGTTACAGTGTTGCTGTCAAGGATTTAATTCTTGAGTGCCAACTCTGCACCAATTTTTTTTGGACTGGCACAATCTATGGGTACAGTTTATTCATAAAAAAATTTAAAGAATTTAGACTTCTGGTACTATGTAGTATGTGGTATACCAGTTAGCAGTCAGACAGATTAGGTTTTGTCAGTTATATTGGTTCTTTAATTTATGTAATTATAATTGTTCTAGCTCAATTAAGTTGAATAACTCTTGCTGATAATCCTAATAATCAGTGATAGGAGTGATAGTGGGCTGGTGCAATCACCCGCCACGTGTCAAGTAGCGCATCACATCTTCGGTCGACTTAGCACAGTAGCAACCGACCTGATGCAGTAGCGGCCGACCTATTCCCGAGCTGGACGATGACGAGGGCAAGGCGCAGCACACGACAACATCTGACACGGACACAAAGGTGCTCGAGGACCTTAGGACCCCGCGAGCCTGTACGCTACCTCAATAAAGAATGTCGATAGCATTAAAAGGCCAAGGTATGATCGACCTCCGACTGACAAGTATAAAGGCCACTCCTGAGTCACTATTCAAGGGAGAGACTCTACATATATTATTCTAATACCATCTCGATCGGGGCACCGACTTAATCGTTGGATGGGTCACATCGGGCACTCCACCCTGACGAGACCTTTGTATAGGAATCCTTAGCCGACCCTAGGTGAACCCCTAACGAACTGCGCCGACAGGAGCAGAGCTCCGGAGCGTGCCCTATCGACCTCATCCAAGCACCTCTCCCATTCCGACCAATGCAGACGAACTTGTGCACTCGGATAGAATCGAGCCGTGCTGACTAATCAGCTACGACATAAAGTTCCACAACAATTAGCGAAATTATTTAGAAAAATAATTAATTGGACAAATGAGATCTTGGGCAATTTTGTTCGGGGAACTTTTGGTTTATTAGTTGAAACGCATATGAGGCTATAATGTGGTTGCATATCAGTTTCTTTTAATAAGTATCTTCTACCTGTCTAAGGAGTTGGAAAGTATACCCTTGATGATTGACGAAGATTGAAGGTACCGAAACTTATGTGTTGGTGCCCTTGATTTACTGCCAAAATCTGTTTTACCTTATGACGTAAATTATATTATCTCACACTAGCATGGTCTGTAACATTCTACGTTGAAGATTAGTTAGTGAATTCGTGTTAGAGGACCTAATTTTGCAGGGGTCTTATAACCAGCTATTATATATTCTGCTTCCAGTTCAAATTAAAATAGATATATACTTGATTACTAATGTAGCAAAGTCTTGCTTTGCATTAAACTACAAGAAAGCTAATCCTTTTGATTTCAGTCACCTACTGACCTTATTTCGATTGTCACTTTTTTTTAGGGTGTTGAGTCTGTTGACAAACAAAGCTGTCGAGGCTAATGATGGCAAACCACACTGTCTTTGCTTCAGAAAGCTGCTATTGGTCTTACAGCTGGAGCAATTGGAGCATGTGTGGGAAGCCCAGCTGATCTAGCACTTATCAGGATGCAAGCTGATGCAACTTTACCTGCAGCACAACGACGAAACTACAAAAATGCATTTCATACACTATATCGTATCATTGCTGATGAAGGGTTGGGTTCTGGCTCTATGGAAAGGTGCAGGTCCAACAATAGTAAGGGCAATGTCATTAAATATGGGTATGCTTGCATCTTACGATCAGAACGTTGAACTATTCAGGGTTTCCCTTGGTTTCGGCGAAGTTAGCACTGTTGTTGGTAAGATGCAAAGCATTACTACTCATCTGCTCTATTTTTCTAATATTAAGGGTTTTGCAAGTGATAGCCCTCCATGGCGCTTCGGATGACTGGTTTCCAGTATGGTGGATAAGTTCTCTGTGTCATGGTTCCCATTTGATCGAGTGATGCCTTGAGACGTTGACCTTGAGTATAACTTTTTTTTTTTTTGCATTGTGAATCTATAAAAGTTGGTCTTTTAAAATTGTTTCTGCAAAAAAATAGTTCAGGATTTCTTGTCACATTATTGATTTGACAGCATCTAAATTTTAAATATTGGTAATAGTTAATTAGCCTTTGAAGTTTCAGAGCAAGTGCCTGCCTTCTCTACTATAACATCAAGAACACTGTGCTTATACTTCTTTGTTCTGCATCATATTCCTGAACATGTTTTGTTTGACATTACTTCATGATAGATGAAAACTCTCATATTTTGTTGGTCATAAGCTCAAATTTCCTGTAGAGTCTTGCTTCATTTCATATAGATGTGATCATATTATTTTTAAATGGCAGAACTTTAATAGGTTGTATAACTTGCAGATCTATTCTTTTTATCTATCTTTTCAGTAATTTTGCTTTTCTGGTGTATCTTCTTGTGTTTAACTTTTTAAAGCAGCATATTAATGATATTCCACTATGGAGGGCAGCTCCATTGGACTTTCTAAACCTCCAGCTATATAAGAAGATCTACATCAAGTCTAATTTTTTATATTATGAATTTAAAAAGTGTGGTTGCTCATGACCTTTGGCATTTTAACCCTTCCAACAGAATTTAGCTAAAGTGGTGTCGGATTATATTTAAGATAATCTCTTTGGAGTGTTTGCAGAATTAGGACTCTGAATACTGGCAGTGGGGATTGATTGGTTGTTACCATGTATTCGTCTATCTGCTTGCAGTCTACCTTTTTGATTATGTGAAAACACAAATACAAAAGATGCCATACGTTGAAGTCTGGTGGGCTCCTCAAATTTTACACCGGATTTCCTGTCTAGTGTGTGAGAATTGCTCCCCACATCATGGTGAGTGCCCCATTGTTTAGACTCAAAAATTTGTTGCTGTCGTCTTCTTAACGCATACAGTCATCTGCTAGTTTGTCTTATTGATGACCTGGATATTCTTGAATCAGATTCAGAAATCTTTGGGCCTATAGAACAAATTTCTTGATGATTGAACCATTGTATGCGGGGAAGAATTACCATACAATTTTATAAATACTTCATATTGGTCGTCGAGATATGAATCGGTACTCATCAGCTGTTTTAGTTGGAATCTCTGCTGAAACTGGTTTGGATGGGTTGGTTATATTTTGTTAAGACTTACTGCATCTGTTATTTCTGGAATTCACTCACAGTCGAGGCTGATGCCATCGTGACGTACGGATGCTTGGAACATAAAAGCTGGCCGGGCGCCGCTACTTGGCCGACATCCGAATCAAGAGGACCCCATCCAATCGTGTGGGAGGGTTTCTTATCTAGTAGTCCTCCGCGTGGTGACCTGTTGCGGGTGTCGCACGCAGAATGGCCCATAACAGCCTTGTAGCGTCGACGTCATCTGCTTCTCCATTTCTTCTGGCTTTTCCAGATTGGAAATGTCTGCTGCTCTTCGGAGGGAGTCACCTGACCGCGCCAATAGTTGAAGATGTTTGAAGGCATGACTATAACAAGAGTTAGACCAAGTCCTTACTGCTTTTTTCTTCTTTTTTTTTTTTATGTCATGTCTTAATTATTTTTCTTCACTAAAGGCAGAGTTCCTCGAGCTATTCTTCTTGCCAAGATCCTTCCTGCTCCTCATGGAAACCGAGGAGGATTGCTAGTATCCCAGACAATTGGGTGTGTGCATCATGCGTGGGTTATGTACAACGACGATTCCCCGTACGTCATCCCTACAGTGATGTGAGGAAGTGGAGTAGGTTGTTGGCGTGGTGGCCGTGACCACGTCGATGAGATACAAATATAGGTGGCTGCGAAAGAGACGGCATCGAGTTGGCAAGAAATGGACGGATGCCGAGGTGGATGGAGACGTATAATATGTGACCAAATGAGTGAAGAGAAATGTAGGGGAAGAAAGACGTTAAGATATGAGCGCAAAAACATCAACCCATGAGGGAGAAGTCCATATATATATATATATATATATATATATATATATATATATATATATATATATATATATATATATATATATTATAAAGACTGCCGATGTGGTCAATCAAGGGATACTTTTTTTTAAAAAAAAAACTTAGAATATAAGATGATTTTCATAAAAAAAATATATGTGTTTTAGATATTTTGCATCCATATTTTTTTAAAAAATAATATCTTTAGTTTGAAAAATACTCAAGCGATCTCTTCAAAAAAAAAAATTCGTCTATTATAGTGTTTTTATCATCACAATAAAAACACTATAAACTTTTATTTAAAGATATTATAAATGAGTCAAATATAATCAAACAGCATAAAACTTATTTGATATATTATAGTTCAAAATAAATGTGAAAAATAAGTGATGAAGAATGTAAGAAAGTAAAGACAAATATATACGGACAAAAACATCGACGGACGAGAAAGATATATCTTTAACGAATGCCAATGTAGTCAGTCAAGAGATATTTTTATTTTTAGCTTAGAAGATGAGGTGATTTTCATAGAAAATATTTATATTTTAAATATTTTTCAACTGACATCCATTTTTTTCTAAATAATATATTTAGTTTGAAAAATACTCAAAACGATCTTTATAATAGAAGTCTCTTAGAAGTCTAGTGAAGCGGTCTAAAATATAATAGTCTAAAATATATTTAGTTCTCAATTGGTATCCATATTCCTCAAGCGGTCTCCTATAAAGTTTGTTACAGTGTTTTTATCATCATAATAAAAATACTATAAAATCTATTTGATAATATTATAAATAAGTCAAATAAAATTAAATTATAATAAAATAATTATTATAAAATAATTCTAAATGAGTTAAATAAAAATACTGTAATAATTAAAAATTGGTATAAAATAAGTATAATTTTTTTGTGAGAAAACTTTTGAGATATATATATATATATATATATATATTAGAGATATTTATTTGAAAATATCCAAAATATGGATATTTTCTAGAGAAATCACCCCAGAAGATACAATAAAAATATAATACTCTTGATTTTGACACTTCAAAGGTTGAATAAAATAAAAAGATGTTACTTCTTGGTGTTGATTAGCTAAAGCTAGTTTGAAATTTGAGATTGTCTAAGTGTGAGAGTCAATTTTGAGATTATTGGTGATAGTTGAATGTGCAATTCCTGAGATAGGAATGAGTCATGAGATTGCTTCTCTTTCAAATAGACGATTTGAGCCTGAAAAAAAGATGATCTTCATATATTGTTTGTTAGTGATGCTAAAATAAGCCTTAAAACGTTTATCATGCGATAAGATTGGTTCTAGATTAGAGCTTTGATAAAATAAGAGAGTGATAATGATAGTGACGCTAGAAGGAATAATTCTTGAGATGGAAATGAGTCCCAATATCGTTTCTCTTGATCTTATATAGGATGCATTTCTAAAACTCTAAAAGAGATCTAAATAGTCAATTTAACGATATAAAGAAGATATTGGATTGGTATCAATCAAATTTTGTTCGATACTAACTTGTAACAATTGATGCAAGACAAGTTTCAACACCAATCAACTAATCGATCGGCATATACCAATTGATTCATATAAGATTAATGAGATGCTCAAGTTATAAGATTCTTATGTCGTGGTAAATATTATATAGGTTTATCTATATATTTAAATAATGATCATTCACAACCTTCATTTTACTGTTGATAATCTCTTGTTATTGACAACACTTAAAAAATATTATTTTTTAATATTTAAGCCCTAATATTGATTGATTTGATCTTTTTTTTTTCTCACAACCCCTTATTTCATCCTCATTAACCACGTAACACGTTATCCAAATCACTCACCATTGCAATAGTTGTTGATATCATCCGACTCTCTTGTCATACCATTGGCATCATTCTTCGAAGAGAAAAAAAATAAGAGGAGGTGATGGCAACAAGGAAGGACGGGCAATGTGAGAGGAAGGAGAAGGAGGAAGAAAAGTGAGAAAGGAAGGAGGTGAAGTGCTTCGATAAGTAGGATCTCTCACGACGGGAGCAAGGGTCGCAATGACGGATGTGAGATGACTTATATCAGGGATGATTGGTATAATATTATTTTTTTTTGTCAAATCGATGAAAAAGAAAAGCTCAGGTAAAAATCAATTAGGATGTGTGACACTCTTTAAAATCCAACAAAAGTTTTTTTAAGATAAAAAATCTAAAATATTTTATTAATAATCTTATCAACACACCCATCCTAGTCTGCAGATGGGAAAGATACACATGACAGAGTTCACACAATTGGGCGAAGACTTCGTTGCGATCACCCATCACTTTTACTTTGGCTTCACTTCGAGTAAGCACCCCGAAATCTCCTTCGTTAAGCCTGAGAACTCCTCTCAGTCTCAGTTCCAGTCTTTCTTACTTAGGCCACCTACAACTAACAACGTTGGCCATCTTCTTTTTGCCGATGAAAGCCACCGATATCGATCCCATGAGCTCATCCGCGAGAAACCTTGACCTGAAAAGAACCCGTTTTGCTGCAATGACACCACGTCCCTCTCCTGCACACACCCTAAAGGAAATCGTGGGTATAACTAAACCAATCGATACTTTGCGTGTTTGCTGCGTTTACTTTGACTAATATTGTGATGGTGACCTCGCCTTTTGCTCCCAAAGTTTCAGTCGACACCATTCATTTGTTTAACCCAGAAAACGAAAGCAGCTTATGATCACCACCACCATTACTTTTCCCAATTACACTCCTCTTTTTCACACCTTTTCTGCTGCATTAAACTACAAACACCTTTTGACTTCCGCGCTTCGTCGCTGTTGACGCAGGTTGTTGATCCGCTCCTGTGCGCAGGGCAGCAATCAGAAAGAAGAAGGAAGCCTTCAGGGCGATGACAGCGATGCGACGGTCGCGGTTGCCAAAGCCTCCCTCCATAGCTGGGAGGTGATGGCGGCCGAACGCGGTACAGCTAGCACGGGAAGACCGACGGCTGTGATTCCCTCTCCTCGCGCGCATCAGAAGGCTGAGATGACGCAGGCGATTCCGTGGCCGGCGTTTAGTCCTCGGGGGTTCGTTACCTCCCATCTAACCCTTCCTCGCGTCGCATCGTACGACGCTGAACCCGTCGCTGAGCTCACGACACCTGTCTCGTCGCATGTGGTTCAATTCTGGCGGCGACACATGCGACCCAATATCGAGGCATTGCAAGTTGTTGTCTTACAATAGTACACGCGTGCTCCGACGCCGTCGACGTCGCATGACGCACGTGACAGGACGGCCATGTTTGACGGGTCCCGTAACGGTCGGCAGCGCCGAAATTATATCAGGGAAAATTGCACCTACCCTCCTTAACAATTCTAAAATTAAATAATTTATCGGATTAATTATATATTACCGTGTAATTAACCATCTTTTAGCATTCCTATTTCTGTACTTTCTTCCACTTTAGCTTCAAAATTGTATGAAGAATACAAAATTACGTGAGAATTATGGGAAGTCATATTAAAATGTGAAAGGTTATAAATGTAAATGAGTCTAGATACGTGTCTGACGGAATCAGTGGCTGAGATCGATCGAATCTAGTAGAAGAACACAGACGGGAAGTGGATTCTCTACGATTTAAAAGGAGGATTTAGGTATGTAACTAAATCTAAATATGTGTCTAATTGGCATGAAAAAAAAATGTTAGGGAAACCGCCTCTTTTGTTCGGCTCTAATTGCGCTGCAGAGTGATCCTCCTCTCGGGAAGCAACCGCCACCAGCCAGTCCACGAAGCAATATCTATTACCTATTCGATTAAATACCTGCGGTTTGTAGCCACAGGGCGACACGGAAACAGAGGAGCACCAAAGGGGACGCCTCTCTGTCTTCCTCTCGCGCTCTGTGGGTGATGGCGGAGGGGAGCAACAGCGGTAGCAGCAGAAGCAATAGCAGGGCGCGGGCGCTGCTGCTGGGGCGGTATGAGGTGGGGCGGCTGCTAGGGCACGGCACGTTCGCGAAGGTCTACCACGCCCGCCACGCGGGGACGGGCGAGAGCGTGGCCATCAAGGTGCTCGACAAGGAGAAGATCATGCAGAGTGGCCTCGTCGCCCAAACCAAGCGCGAGATCGCGATCCTCCGCCGCGTTCGCCACCCCAACATCGTCCACCTCCACGAGGTCATGGCCACCAAGTCCAAGATCTACTTCGTGATGGAGCTGGTTCGGGGTGGTGAGTTGTTCGCCCGCGTCGCCAAGGGCCGACTCCCCGAGCCCGCCGCCCGCCGCTACTTCCAGCAGCTCGTCTCCGCCGTTGCTTTCTGCCACGCCCGCGGCGTCTTCCACCGGGACCTCAAGCCCGAGAACCTCCTTCTCGACGACCGCGGCAACCTAAAGGTCTCTGACTTCGGCCTGTCCGCCGTGGCCGACCAGATCCGCCAGGACGGCCTCTTCCACACCTTCTGCGGCACCCCGGCCTACGTGGCCCCGGAGGTGCTCGCTCGCAAGGGCTACGACGCCGCCAAGGCCGACATCTGGTCCTCCGGCGTCATCCTCTTCGTCCTAATGGCCGGCTACCTCCCCTTCCACGACCACAACGTCATGGCCATGTACCGCAAGATCCACAAGGGCGAGTTCCGATGCCCCCGATGGTTCTCCGCCGACCTCGTCCACCTCCTGTCCCGCCTCCTCGACACCAATCCCGCCACCCGGATCACCATCCCCGAGATCATGGACAACCGCTGGTTCAAGAAGGGCTTCCGCCAGGTCAAGTTCTACATCGAAGACGACAAATTCCACCGCTTCGACGACATCGAGACGCCGCCGGCACCCCTTCCGCCTCCGGACGAGCACTCCGAATCGGAGTCCGAATCAGAGTCGAACTCCATGCCCAATTGCTCCACCACCACCTCCAATTCCTCCTCCGTAAGCGGCGGCCCGCGACGGGGGCTGGGGCTGCCTCGGCCCGCGAGCCTGAACGCGTTCGACATCATCTCCTTCTCCCCGGGGTTCAACCTCTCGGGGCTGTTCGAAGAGAGTGGGGAGGAGGCAAGATTCGTGTCCGGGGAGCCTGTCTCCAAGATCCTCTCGAAATTAGAGGAGATCGCCAAGGTGGTCAGCTTCACGGTGAGGAAGAAGGACTGCCAGGTGAACCTTGAAGGCACCAAGGAAAGCGAGAAGGGCCCGTTGGCGATCGCGGCGGAGATATTCGAGCTCACGCCGTCGCTGGTGGTGGTGGAGGTGAAGAAGAAGGCCGGGGACCAGGGTGAGTACGAGGAGTTCTGCAACAGGGAGCTCAAACCCGGACTGCAGAACCTAATGTACGACGAGCTGTCCGCCGGCGCCGCCAACATCGCGTCCGATACCGAGTAGAACACCACACATCTTGAGCACCTCATGCAACCTCGAAACACGCTCTTTCTCTTCTTCTTTTTCTTCATAACTCCATATGCTTTTTTTTCTTTTTTTTGGCTGTGTTCTGTAATATATATAACTGTTGTTGGTGAGCACTCTTATGTAAATTGGTGATCGACATTACTTCGTTAAGAAGATAAATACGAGCTGTTCTCTTCTCATGACATCTCCAACAGCTTCCCGATGCGTGTGTTGAACAGTCATGGCTTCTTTGAGGGTTTCTTCCATTCTTCACCTTAACAGTACTCGGATGTTTCTTCCACATCTTCTTGCATGGAAGCATAAAAAATATATTAATGCTTCAAATAACTCTAGAAATTATTGTTCTTCCTGTGAAGAGTTTGGAATTACTTGCATGACATATCCTGGCCAACCCTAACGGAGTTAGTGTTACAAGCTTCTCTGATCTTGTAAACTACGCAGCTGTTTCTTTCTCTCTGTAAAGAGCGACACTTCGCTCCCAGTTGACATGACTTCATACAAAATATGTGTTGATCACAACCAAAGAGCCAACGAAGAGATGCCTTGTTATTATTTGTTTTCCATCTTCGACTTGGATGCTGCCACTTCTGGAGTCGCAGAATAGAACTGAAGAGGACAAGCTCTATCATTATCTTAATGAGTTCATCTCCATCTTTATTTTGGAGGAAAGGCTTAAGAGCCAGCAATCAGCTTCAGACTTCAAACTACTGTAATAGGTAGCCTTCGTCCATTATTGTATAGAGATTAGATGGAAGCCTAAGTTTGTCAAATGAGGCTCAAAGGACATGAATGCATGCCCAGATCGTACGTGCATTAATCATTTTCTGGCGTGCACTCTTCCAGTCTTCTTTGATGAAAACGACTTGTGCATTGAAGCTGCATGGAAAAGGCCACCGGAGATAAAAGACAACCAATGCAATTCCACTTAGATTCATCATCGATCTCAACACATCTCAATGCTCATTTGAGAATCGACATGATTGACTTTGGGTAGGAATCGTTTACTGTTCCACTTCAGTGCTCGGAAATAGAGCCAGAGATTGCTGTTGTTCACTTGGCAATGTGGATTCCTGCCTTTTGTTTTCTCGACCAAATGAGATCTCCTCCCATCCATTTCCTCCGTAGTAGACAAATCAAGCAAACTCCATACTGCAATTGGTCCCAAAGGAACCTATAGGACACGCGGGAATAAAGACTCAGAGCAGAGCCGACAGTCTTGTTTTTTTGCGAACTGTGAATTAGATGCATCGGAATGGGAGTTGTACCACAGGAATTACTTCTGTAACGCATTCTTCCATTAAAGAGAGAGAGAGAGAGAGAGAGAGCAAGTGAAGCTGATCTGACGTAACATTTAGATTGCAGGACAACAGTCTTTGCTCTGTTAGATCACACAGCAGCCGTCCTTTCGAAGCAGAGAGTACAGAGTAAGGTAACTGGTCACACAGTTGGATCTATACCTAACATCGTCTTTTCTTTGGGTTCAAGTCTTATTGTTCTTAAGTATCTATCAAGAATTTAATTGGGTTTGCTTGTCAAAAAGTGTTCCTCAACTTGGAGGTACTATTACAACCCTGTTTGACGAAACCACTCATCTTTATCACCACAATGTTGGCATTCTAACCCCCCACTGGCTGATCATCTCGGTTCGCAGTCATGTAAGCATCGAGTGGCGAAAGTAGAAATGATCGAAAGATGCAAAGAAGATGAGGATGACAACAATGGAGGAAGATTTGACTCCAAGAGTTGCAGCCAAGCTTGCGATGGAGCTCTGTAAATTTTGGGGAAAATGAGAAAGGATCATGAGACTGAAGAAGTAAACAGTGTGCTCTCGCTCTCGCTCTCACTCTCACTCTCACTCTCTCCCCCTACTTCGATGCAACAAGGAAAACATACGAAACCTGAGATGCAGTTCTTGGAGAGAGATGGCAGCAGGAAGGCCAGTCTAGAGTTGAGTGTTCTATGATTTATTTATTTTTTTATATTTTTCTAACAGTATTATCCTATGAGAGGTCATGTCAACATTCAAACCATTTGCAAAACTTATTAATTTATCTATGAAGATAGTCTTATTCTATAAACCTAAATATATTAGTATGGATCTTACTATTTAAAATTCTTTTTCAGTATTCACAATTTTTTTACTATTGATAATCTCTTAAGAAAAATATGTAAAAATTATTATTTACTCTCCTACTATACCTCAAAATTAAAACCACCAATCATACTTTAAAACTCATAAAAATGACCCCTCGTATTATGATTTCATATTAAAGTCATCCCCATACTTTCAAAATTATTTAAGTTACCTTCTGTACTATGTCTCAAAATTAAATTAATCTCTCATACTTTAAAACTGTCTAAGTGACCCCTCATATTATGTCTCAAAATCGAAATTACTCTCTATACTTTAAAACTCGTTTAAGTAATCCCCGTACTACGGTTTCGCATCAAAGTGGTCCTCTCTATTAGAAATACGATTATGCGACTAGGTAAAATAATTTAGGAGATTATTTTTATTTAAATATTATAATTTCTTAAATTTCTAATTCATTTTTCTCTCTTTTTTTTCTTCTCCAAACTTTGTCGATGTTCGTTTCTACAACTTTAATATCTATCTTTCTTTATAGGTTATGTGATTGATTATAAATAAAATATGTTCAATTTTTCGGGAGGTACTACCGAATTTAATCATACTTAAAAAGTAAATAATCATAATAATCCTGCACGTTAAGATTTTTATGAGATTGATTTTTAATTACTTAAAGCAATTAAGTGTATAACAAATAAAAATTATCATCAATTAAGTTTAAAATATAAAATAAATTCAAAAATAATACTTAAAGTTAAGACTAATTTTTCATGACTTTTCAACCACTTAATATCATTGTATTAACATTCAGGAGATAAAATTAATGAATAATGATAATACGGAAGGAAGTATTTAATTAGCATATTATAGCACATGTATCTTTGATTTTTTATATTTTTTTACATAATTTAATTATATTGAAGAAAATCAAATAGACCCATCTAATTTTAAAAATAAATATTATTTCTTTTTTATTAATAAAAAAATTATTTAACGTCCATAGAATATTAGGTACTTTGATGCATAATCGTAATACGGGTGATCTTGATTTTGATACATAATATAATATAGGAGTTAACGAGTTTAGATATAGTGTGGAAATTTGAGATATAGTATGGAAATTGACTTAGGTTAGTATTAAAATAGAAAGGGACTTTGGTATAAAATCTTACAACGGGATCACTTTGATCAGTTTTAAATTAAAGATTTTGGCCAAGAAAATAATAACAATAATTTACCTAAAACAGCCGGTCCCACTCCTACCTCGAATCAAATGTTCCGTAACGGCTCGCTCGTATTCAGAGCCCCACCAATCAACATGCTTCTTCTTGGCGGGCCCACATCTTCCTTATCTTATCATCACCGCCGCGCAGCAACCGCGCTCCATGACTAATTAATTAGCTGTCGTCTGGACCATCTGCAATGACATCATCGGTTACGCCGCCCTCTTCGCCCGCCCCCATACCATCACCGGATACTATGGCAACATCGTCGACGGCACCTACACCGGCGTATACCACGTCATCGTCTCTCTCCACTTTTACTTCGACTCCCACCCTCGCCGCCTCCGACTGCCCGGAGCTTGCCACCGGTCGATGTACTGTGATTCTCGATCAAGAACTCGACCGAAGTCCAGTCGACGAAGCTTGCGATCCCGACGAAGGCCTGCCTGTTTTTCCACTCCGCATACGAGTTCTGGCACACCGATCCCCCCGATATGTGTATCTTCAAGAACAACTTCACCGACCTGGCCGGAACGAGGCTTTCGGCGTCTTCACCGCCATCCAAGATGGCGATGTCGTCGGCGCCGTTTGGCCGTTCGCCGTGATCGACACCCACTGCTCTGGAGGCCAATCACCGGCTTCGGATCGTTCGATCTTCCAACTTGCGACATCGAGATTACCCCCTTCTTGGGGAGGATCTTGGATGGGAAACCTCATGAATTCGGGTTCGGCGTCACGGATGCTTTGAATGTTTGGCAAGTTGATGCCAACCTTCATCTCTGGTTGGATGAGAAGAGCTCGTACACCTCCGGAAGTTTGATCAAGTGTGAAGCACCAGAGTCTGTGCCATCTCTAGATTCCCAATTTAGGGATCTCGATGGACTTCGACAGGATGGGTGAAGTCATCTTATGGGAAGATCGCCACCCATTTCTTCCAAAAGCTACACCGAGCATCCATCCATCTTCTGTATGGCACCTACACCAGGCATCCAGCTTCTGTATGGTACTCCGGACAATTTTTTCGCAGCTTCCCACTGTGTGTGTACTTTGGGACAATCGACCAAGTGAATGATTTGTACACTCAGGCTGCAAGTATATCACTAGGATTCAACGAGAACAAGTTCTCAGGGGAGAGATTTGGTTTTACATACACCTTCTTGTAGAATCTGCAGACCAAAACTGGCCATATGCGTGTGAAGGAGAATTTGGTAACAGAGTCGTTTAGCCGGGCACTCAGCAGGTGTACAGATATGAAAGCACTTATGGCTGCTGTTTTAGGAATGTGAGCACCAGCAATTACACTGTTCTGTATGATAATTCAAAGGAAGCTTGGTCCAAGAACTAGCCAATAGGCATAAAGTTCTTCTCTATCTGATATCGTCCTTCTCCAATGAGGAAGTTTCTGGTGTCTGAAGTGTAAAGGTCGAAGAATGGTGATTGAAATATTTAACCTAGCTGATTCTTCCATTGCTCAGTAAAAGGAATTGGAGCTCTATGAGGCCACTGCCTTAGATTTTGGGTTTTCCCGTTTCTGCTGCATCGGAAGGTCTGTAAGTTAGGAAATGAAACTTTATGTCTTTGTTTTACAGCACGAAGGCTGTGTTTGTGTTTGATTCCATGCTTCATTTAATTGCTTATGATCATTGTTGATGTTATTAGAGTTTGAACCATTTTCTTTTTCTGTAGTTGCATTCATGTCTCTGAGTTTTTCACATTCTACATCGCAGCAATAGACATCAAACAAAATCTTATTCCTTTTTCAGAGATAATAGTTGCTATTTTCTAAACTCTAATTGTATATGTGACTTTCAAGGGGTACTAATTTTAGTCCAATGAGTTTAAATTATGTTTCCTTTTCTTCTCTCTATCAAAGGAGTATCATAAGTGGTTGCGAGGAATCGCACTGTCAGACACTGTTCTAAGTTCTTTAAATGTCAGACTAACACTGTTATAAGTACTTTAGAAAGTAATCTGCAAATGATGACACTTTGTTGGAAAGAACTACTAGATGAAAACTGTAGATTCTTCTGAAAAACAAGGTGTATTGTCACTCGTTACTATCAAATCATATTTGCCTGATGTGGAATTCCTTTCAAATCTAGACTTCTTTTTCAGCTTTTGAACCTCACATTTGGCATGATTAATATGCATATAAAGATGGTTGAGCTGTTCCTATCAAATAAGAAATAAACTGACAAATGGCTTATGAATGAACCATATAAATTGCAATACATTCTCTTAGCAGAGTGCTTATGATAAACAAATGAACATTTATTTATTTTATTTGTGAAGCAATTTTCAGATAACTCAATGTAGCATGACAATGGGGACTAGACAAAGCTGATCTCAATCCATAATTTATCAACTTTATCATGAGAAACCATTCAAAAGAAATCAGATTATACTGGAACTTTGAGAAGGTGCATTATGAAAATCATATTTTATTCTCCACGCGTAGTTGAATCCAACAGTATTCAACTTAGAGTTTCTGGTCCATTTCTCTTCCATTCATCTGGCCTTCAACTCGAAGTTTTAAGTGGAACCTTACTCCACACCAAAGGCTAAAAGCTGGCTGCCTCTTCAAGCTTTGTCCATGGTAACTTGTGCTTGGCAAGCTTTAATTTCTTTGCTTTTACACCCATGACATTCCCATTGCTCTACAAGAAAAGGAAGTTAAGACTTTAGGGAAAAGCTAGCATTGAACTAAATTTCTGAAGAGAGTATTCGCTAAGTGAACAAGTATATGTGATCACACATGTATATGCAAATGGTGTGCGTTGGAAATTTTCAGAACCATAATAACAATTTTTGTATGTGGGAAGTTCAATTCAGTTCTTGGAATTTGAACTACATATTGATAGTTGATCAAGAAGGATATCCCAGAAGGAATTCGTTGCTCATTGTACATGACAATGCAATCGGCATACATTGTCACTCGAGAAGCTATCCAAGGTTTATTCTTCAAATTCAAATAAGAGATCCTATAAGGTAAATGAGATCTAGATTGAACTTACATAGAAGAGAGGAGGGGGCATTGCAATGATGGAAAACATAAATACAACAAAACTCAACATTGGTCTTAGAAATTGCTGAAATTTAAAGATTTACATATTGAGAATTTGGATTTCTATCTTCTATTTAAGCATTTGCTTATATGGCACAGGTAGTGAATGAGGTTGTTTATTGTTCTTCCAATCAATGGCCAAGTCTTGAATGATTCTGTCCCATAATTGATCGATCTATTTAGTTGTCTATTACTGTCTTCTGTTAAGTGTATCAATTATTAACTTAAATTCTTTGTTAGTTGTAGCAACTAGTTATTCGTTGCTACCAAGGTCAAATATCGGTTAGTAACGTACTAATCGATATTTACCGATCCAACAAAGGACTGGTATCAGATTATATGGTCCAGTGCTGATTTGTATCATTTTCTTGTACCGGATGATACAGGTAGGTGTATTGTTTGGTACACTGGTACCATATTGATTCACTAGATTATCAA
This sequence comes from Ensete glaucum, assembly GCA_021527575.1. Lineage (NCBI taxonomy): Eukaryota > Viridiplantae > Streptophyta > Magnoliopsida > Zingiberales > Musaceae > Ensete > Ensete glaucum. Next base: position 47,709,896 of record CM038558.1, read on the forward strand.
AATTGATACCTGATCTCTTCCTGTTAAGTGCTCTGACTGGTCGGTTAACTAAATCAAGAAGCTAAGAATATGCTAACCTGGAGGCAGATTCCACGTACGCCACAAATGGGATAGTCTTGAGGACAGCAGTAATCAGTCCCAGTGCAGCATACTGCATTCTCATAAGAACAGCAACCGTAGAGTAGGCAATACCCAAAAGATTCATATATGCAGCAGCAAGTTTCTCCAGATGAGCAGTATGACATATCTCCGCACACAACTGGCGAAGGGCTAGGTGGCGGCGGCGGAGGCGGCGGCGGTGGTGGCACAGCAGGTGTCGGAAACGGGGATGGAGAAGTGGATTGTTTGGTTGGATAAGAAGCCATTGCATTTATGGCACAAACACCATAAGTTAATCCTGTGTTCATCCTGATGTATATGTATCCTTGCATTCCCCAGGTCGTTCCCCATGAATTTTTCACAATCCAATAGTCAACATCGCCTTGTGATCCATATCCAACAATCAGTACTGCATGGTCAATGTCATCTGGATCGTTGGAGCAATCCCCATCATATATTCCCTAAGAGGTTCACATTTTACATGTTAGTGCAGGCATATGTTAACATGAGGCTTAGTGTGTTGACAATGCTGAAGTTACAAGTGCAGAAAGATGGATCATCTAGTTCTGTGGCTAGTTACTTACTCCTGTATATAGTTGAAAATCCAGTGATGAACCAACTATACCCACACTAATAGGCTGTTTAAGGACAGCACAGAGGAGAGCATCTTCTTTTGGAGTCACATCTTGGTATCCGTCAATTCTCACCGCTTTGATTTTCTCCTAGTGAGATTGTGTGAACACAGAGTCAGGATCACTGAAATCGACAGTCAGATATTGGAATGTTTGTCATGATTTGTGTACCTTTATGTTGTTACATGCTCCATTCAGGCCTGTGTAAGGATAATTTGACTCGGTGTCTATTCCCCCATTTTTTACGACCCACTTAAATGCATAATCCATATAACCCCCCTCACAGCCTGCATTTGTTTTATCACAGTCAATCAGTTCTTGTTCAGACAGGCTGATAAGGTCGCCTGTGGTGATTGCATTTATCCCTTCCATTGCCCCTGTTGAAGAAAATGCCCAGCAGCTGCCTGTAGCAGAAAATTAAGGCCATTTGTTTAGATATCCTATACAAATGGTAGAAATCTCATGATATAGAATGTCCATCTGATCCATTAAACCAACTTGTAAGCCATGATATGTTTTTTTCTTGCTTTCTAGTTACTGATAAATAGTAACATCTGCTTTGTTAATATGTGGTTGACAATCAAATTAGTACATCAGTTGATAAGTGTTATGCTAGTTTTCATTGCTTTGAAACACCATCATAGAGCTACTTGCTTTAGACAATCAAGGTTAGCGTGCTTAGACTAGTTCGATTTATATAAGTGCGTGCATGCTCCATAAACATATCTTGGCTCTAACTTCTTGATTAACTGTTATCAGTGTTCTTAATTTTGCATTCCTACACATGCATATACAAGCACTGAATGAATGAATCTGCAGAAAGGAATAGTAGTAATAGACTCAATTAGTGGTTACTTTTTTTTTTATGTTTTGATATGCTTCTATCGAATCTGTTTCGTAAACTTGTTATGGTGATTGCAGGCAAAATGGAGATGTTCAGCGAAGCCCAAACTCTCTGAATCATGTGTAGGACATGTTCTAAAAGAAGAGAATGCTCCAAGGTAGGAGGATCAAATCTAAGCACACTTACCACAAAGTCCTTGATCTTTAACTGCCGTCACTACTCCCTTCTTCCTCCAATCTAGCGAGGCAGGTGCGTCACAGCTCTCCTGTGTCTTCTCGATGTCCCCTCCCCTGCTCATTCCTACTTCTCTTTTCCTACCTATCTTGCTCATATAGTTGGCCCTGAACTCCTCGTTGCTCAGATCAGCAAACCTATTGAGGCCCACTGCATGGCCGTGGCTCGATGATGAAGATGATCGCCTCGAATTCCTATCGAAGACGTACTGGAGGTTCGCGAGAAAGTACTCGAACCTCCGAGCCTTCTCAGCTGGATGCATGTAGACCTTGTCATGCGCCCTGCACCACTGCTCGAAGAGCTCGTAGCTGCGTTCCGTTGCATTAGGACCAGGCTCATACCCAACGATGGAGTATTCGTAGGGAAGATGGCACCAAACGAGGGCCACTGCTGAGAAGCAGAGGAGGAGAGCAAGAGCTGCCTTCGTCATGTGGAAAGCCCTATTTGGATGAGGAGCTTGCGAAGCTTGCTCTTATATACGTTTGAATGCTGTGAAAGGTGGTTGACGGTGATGGTCTGAATGGTAGTTGGTTAATAATGTGTTGGAACCTCTCTTTTTTTTTTATAAGCCTTGAAATAGATGGCACCGATGATGCTTATCCCAGAAGTATTGCTGCGATCTACCATTCAAAACCTACCTGTTTATGAATCGAATGCAGTGGGATAATAGATGTGCAAATGGCTAATGTCGAGATCACTGATGCAACAGCCCAGCTGTGAATCCATCTTTGCCGAGCAATCATTTCTGCCATGATCCACATCCATGAGGTTCCCACTCTTTTATGTATAATAAGAGAGAAGTCTAACTTTGGGCATTTGTTATGGTCAATCGTTTTGATTTATAATTAAACCGGACCAACCCAAGCCCGGCGGATTACTGCTGTATGGTAGGGAGAAGTCAAAACGGATGTTTCAATTTGGTTTGGTTTCGGTCGATCGTTTTGATTTATGATTCAACCGGATCGAACCAGACCAGGCCAAGCCTTGCAGATTACTATCATACGAGTCGGATGACAGAAACATGGTATTTTTTGTGTTTACCGATGTCAGATATGTAAACAAATATGCATGTAAATACATCGTTTTAATTTTGTTTCTTCCATAAATAAAGTACTATGAAGTGAACAACAGTGCATTAATAATGTAGTTGGTGGAGACTTACCGGCCCTCTCGAAGCTTGACCAGCATCAACCACACCTGCCACTTTAGATGATTAATGACAACATATAGCCAACTCATAATGAACATAGTATTCCACAACCACATGAAGACGAAGGCCGGTTAGAATCTTAGATGGGAAGGCCAACTCCTCTTCCACAAGGGGGCAGTGTCTCTCATCTGCAAGCAAATCCATGGCAGCACCAAAAACAACCATGGAACACATCCTGCATCCTTTGTGCTTTCCAAATCAACATACTATACCATAAAAAGACAAGAGGCTCATGTCTTCATCATTTCAACAAAACCACGGAGAAGTCACACAAAATAGAGCTTGTTGATCCGGTAGTCTTGTTTTCTGCAGCTAGTTTTCTTTTTATAACTCAAATAAAAGAAAGAAGCTTGCTGCCAAAAAAAAAAAAATCGAAATGAAAGGAAACGAAAAAAAAAAAAAAAGTTGAAGCGATCGGTTTGCCAATTGGTTTGGCATCCAACATGTGATATCACATGTTGTGTTTTATGTTAGCAAACATGAGGTCATTTGTTTTACTATCACAACTACATAGATCTCAGTATAAAAAAAATTTAAATAAAAAGATCACAATACTAATAGGGTCTCAATATATAGCTAGCTCTGTCCAATGAGGTCATATCAGTACTACTTCAAGAAACAAAACATGACTCAGCACATCAATGTCAGAGTGTGATGGTTAACGGGAAAGAAATGTCTCATAGCATAGCATGATGCATGTGTCCCTGTAGCACTTGAAGTTTAATCAGTTCAATAGAAACATGCGGCCTCTCATTTTGGACCACTGGTAGCAACAAATAAAACTTGGAAACCTACACATTGGAATTAAAACATGACTCACTGAAAAAACAAGGAACTATTTAACAAGGTATACCAAATATGTTTCATACATAATGCAGAATTCTATAAGTAATCTGAAGCATCTGTACCGAATTCAACAACATGATCCCAAGATAATAACAAGAAGATGCATCCGATTAAAGGTGTCCTTCATCAACAGTGTCCTATAATCCAGTAAATATGTTTTACTTTGTGCTATGGATCTCTGGCATATGTTATGGCACCTCACATACACTTCTACTAAGTGCCTGATCATCATGTAGGATATTAGAATTCTTTAGAACTTGGAATTCTGGAGGAATGCCATACTAGAGTTCTTTAGGACTTGGATATTGTGGACAAATCTACATGGTTTTGCAGAGATGACAGCAAACCAGTAGTGAGTTTTATAAACAAGGGAGACAGTCACACTTGTAAGGCACTAAATTCCAAAGTGTTCCTTAAAAAGTCTTCTTTCGGTTTCAGATCCCCTAACTTTCTTGAGTACAGTTCTAGAAATATAATTTAGGGCAACAAGTTTGTAGTAGGGTTTGCCTTTTGCCTAAATGTTAGGTCTCCAACACTGCTGTGCAATTGGGACAAAGTTCCATGTGTGGAACTTGAATAAGTGGTTCCTGTTGTATTTGACAAGGAAACTGCTAAACTATTTGGTTGACAACAGCAGGATAAAAAAGATCCATGAAAGCAGCAAAATACAGATTATTGACATGCTTCTGGTGGGCACTAAGTTTGAGATACACATATGTAATGAATATAAAAATAGATAGAATCAACGACAAATTGCCGAAAAAAAGTTCTTAACTTTAGGCTTTTCCTACAGAGCTCCCCGAGCTTGAAAATTTCTCACAGAACATCCCTTTTTCAAAAATGACCATTTTGCCCATGTTGATTGATCACCGTCCTCTGCCGCACTTTTGCTCAATCGATCGCCTTGCGCCTGACAGCCCTGCCCGCCCTCCATGGTCAACTGTGACTCTCGCTGGCTGTCCCCCTCCCCTCCCCTCCCCTAGCCGCTTACACCTCTGCGAACGGGCTAGCAGATAATGGGCGGTCACACCTCCACACGCGGGCTGGCAAGAAACACCACCCACACACCCTCACCTCCCTCGGTCGCTTACGCTTCTGTGTGAGGGTCGTGGCCAACCGCGACGAGGGTCGATGAGCCAAGCGACCAAGCGTGGGCAGAGGCACGGCTAGGGCTGGAGCTACGATAGAAAATTTTCAAAGTTACAAGGGCAAAATGATCTATTCACGCAACCGTGGGTGCTCTGTGAGAATTTTTCAAACTTAGGGTGCTCTGCGAGAAAAACTCAAAGTTAGAGGCTTTTTCCAAGAAATCACCCTAAAATCAATATGGAGACATAATATAGGCATTATTAAACAATATTTCTTTGAGAGACATAAGAATAGATTAAAAACATGAACAAGGCAAATATGTTAATATTTCATCAGATAGTGCAATTCATGATTATTCTGCATTGTCGGGGCTATAACCAGAAGGTTATGCTTTTTTTTTTTTTTCTTTCAAGAGTTATGTGTCCAAGGTTGCCATTTAAAACTTAAATAGCCAGCACATATTCCACCATCACCTATTACCGTGGGTTCAGCAGAAGATAAAACATAAACAGACAGGAGTCAAGAAAGTGCGAAAAGAAAGGATTTAGAACGATAAAGAACCTTCCTGTGGAAGAATAAAAAAAGGAGGTCCAGAGCACAAGTTGCAGTCAATTACTAGGAAATGGGAAAGAGATTCATTTGATTTGACTTTAGAAAGCTCCACGTCGATAACTTTCGACTATCCAAAAATTCATAAAACTACGATATGCATTAAGACATAATATCCTTGTTTGGGGTTGGCTACATCGAGTTTCATCCTACCTCTGAGATCTGTATGCAAAGCCAACAATCATGTAGATGTCGAATACCAAGAAACTTGTGTTCCAGTTTACATAGAATATATGAACCTGAAAGTATTGGGATGGCTCAGAAAATTGACATGTAAAGGAAATTTGACTGATCACTTCTAAATACATTCGACATATAACAAGGACTCAACGTCTTAGTATGTACATGGAAATTAGTGTTGTTAAGTTAATTTGTTGCAAAGTTATGAAAGAATTGAAATTCCTTTGAGCTTATGTGGCCTAAGTTATCCCTTTCTCTTCAGGGTGTTCTTCCGGGAGTTCAAAACGCATCCACTCTCCCATGGACTCCTACCCTTTCTCACACTTAACAACACTCTCCCACGGAATCCCATTTGCACAATCTCCTCCCTCTCTCCCCTTCCACCCGCCTCTATCACCAAGAAAAGAAAAACTAGAACTGCACTGGAGTCTTTTGTGCCAAAGATAGCTAACGAAGATGAAAGAACACAATATGTAAAAACATAATTTGTTACATTTTTAAATCACAGTAAATGTCTCTCAATCACTATTATCAAGTAACATAAGAGCTTTTAGCAGTACTTAAACCAGACAATGCTAATTACCGAAAAGTGATGTTCATGCATCCAACTTAAGAAATGAATTGAAATTTCTTGATATCTATTGTTGACGCAATGTTTCTTCTTATATCATTCAGCATCTAATCAAACTTCTTTCATACATCCTGTTGAAAATTGTAATGAAATTTCTCAGTAACTCCCATAGATTGAATTTTTCTTTTTTATATCATTCTGCATCAGAACTAACTCTTCATTAATATTTTTAGAACTTGTGCACATGCACATCAACTGACAAAGAGAAAAGAATACAGATGCACATATCAAAAGAAGTACAAAACTGTATTCAACCAAGGGAAAAGTATATGGTCATATCATAGATGCTGAGGTGTAACTATGCGACCATCAAAGTTTATGAGCTAAAAATTGTAGATGCAAGGCTTTAGACCTAAACTGTACTTGCAAATGACCTAGATAGTCGACATAAAAAAATAATAATAATAAGTTCATGGTGGCAAAATCATGGGGAGGTAGCTACAGAGGGTAACACAAGTCGAACAGAATTCAAAATACAAGTAAAATTGCATTGAGGAAAAGCATCACTTAGTATACTTCGACAGCAACGCACTCACAAATTTAAAAGACTACATACAACCTCCATATGAAATATGTCAAAACAAGATCATCTAATATTTAGAAGAAAATAAAGAAATACTACTAAACCACTTAGATAGCAGTCTAACATCATGAATTACGGGAAGAAAATACAGAAGTGAACAAGCATATGGAACACAAGTGGACACTTGAAGATCATTACAAGCTCATTTCTCAACTATTGCAAAACTAACAAATATTATCATGTAGTGATCCAAGTTGCCAAGAATTTGCGGAAGTCCATGCAATGCCATAGTTTCAAAAGTTTAAAGACACTATAAAAGAAAGGCATAAAATTGCACAAAGTATAAATAGTTCGGTTGAGATTAAACCGACATGATACGAATTTATGGCAGCATAAACACAATTGAACAACCAATTATTCCCTCAGAACATAATACCTGCAGCATTTTAACAATCCTTCGACATAATTGTGACTAAGATTAACATACCCAACTGGTAGTGCTTTGGTTGGCAATGTCCTCTTGTTCATCTTCATTATTATCCTTGATGAAGCTTCGCAGATGAGTAAAAATGCAGACACGAACATAAGCTTCCCCCTCACAGAGATCAGAGATCAAGAAGCCGCTCTCAAGCTCTGGGATCAGTTCCGTGCTGCCAGACATAGACGACCTCGTCCCACCCAGTGCTCGCAATCAGGCCCTCGACAAGCACACTCATGTCGATCCCAACTGCGAACTCTGTGTGGTGATCGTACCTCGCGATGAGGGCGTCCTCCGCCCGGTAATCCCACATACACACGGTCATGTCATAGGAGCAGGAGAGAAGGACGCTCTCCCTGTGGGGAGAGAAGCGAATTCGGCGGACCGCGTAGCCGTGGCCGGCGAGGTTAGCCAGGGGCGCCCGGGTGGCGCGGATGTCCCAGACGCGGATGGTCTTATCCACCGAGGCAGTGGCGAGGCAGCACTCGTCGTACTTGTTCCAGTCGCAGGAGAGGATCTCGTGATCGTGAGCAGGGATGACAAGGGTGGAGACCGGTTCGCGAACGTCCCAGACGCGGACGGTGCGATCGCCGGAGGCAGAGGCGAAGACATCGGCGTGGCGGGGGCTCCAGACGACGGAGTAGACGCAGTAGGAGTGCTCCCGGAAGGTGCGGAGGCTGGCGGGGCGATCGAGGGTCCAGAGCTTGAGGGAGTCGTCCCAGGATGCGGAGAGGAAGGAGTCGCGGCGAACGGGATTCCAGTCCACGGAGTGGGCCTCGCGGGAGTGCTCGCGGAACGAGCGCACCGGGTTGGCAGAGGGCGGCAGGGAGGCATCCCACAGCTTGAGGGAGCCGTCGCCCACGGCGGAGACGGCAAGGGAATCATGCGACTCGGACCAGCAGCAGTCGTAGACGCCGTCCGCGGTGTCGAAGGCCGCCACCTCGGAGATACCGGCGGCGCCGGCAGAGGGGAGGAGGTCAAGGACATGGACGCGGCCGTTGCCGAGGATGCCGAAGTTCTGGGAAGTGGCGACGAGAAGGCGTCCCTCATAAAAGGGGCTGAACCGCACCGCGTAGCCGCTGAAGGGCGTCTTGAACACCGGCATCGCCGATCGATCCTCCCTACTTCGTCTACCCGTGGAATCCTCTCTCTCTCTCTCTCTCTCTCTCTCTCTCTCTCTCTCTCTCCTCCCCCCGCCCTCGAGATGAGAGAGAAGAGGCGGCGGTAATAAAGAGATTTATTGGGGAAGACTCTTATTGATAATAACATAAATAGCATAAATAGGTATTTTTCCATAGATAATAACATAAATAGAGAAAATAGAAGTCGGTGGACATGACAGAGCCCAATGGGCTACTCCTATATTTTAATTGGGCCACCATTATTAGATCTGTACGTCAACTATTGATTGATGCAGATAAAGACCACATCGGCAAACCCAGACACAGGAAGGTGTTCTCCCATCTTCTACTTCAAGTACTTGACATAGGCTACCCGCGATGAGTTTGAGACCTTGCTCAGCGTCCCCAGAAGCGGCGCGATCCAGCACCTGGAGTCCTTTTCCCAGTACAAGAAACCTTGGCACTTGCAGTCTATGTTACATCTCCTCTTGCATTCCTCCAGCTTCAGCGCCCCCTCGCCGTCGCTGTACGTGCTCAAGAAGTTCTCCACCCCTTTCACCTTGTAGTACTTAGGCGTCACCCCTTCCTTGCATGCCGCCAGGCTCGGCGTCGCGCAGCTCGTGCTCCACCCCAGGAGCCCGTCCTTGGATGGGCACGCGACGCACATCTCGTCCTCGCACACCCCGAAGGCGCCGCACTTGCTCGGCAGCCCGCAGCCGTTCAGCCACCCCTTTTCGTCGGAGAAGAAGGCGAATGTCTTCTCCCATGCCCGGTAGTCCACCGGGTCGTAGTACGTGTAGACGGCTAAGTTGCCGTCGATGTCCAACCTCAGGAACGACAAGGTAGCGTTGTACTTAGGCCTCGACAAGTTTATGATTAGCTTGCACTCCCAGGCGAATTTGTCCTCCGTTTCCGGCTCGCAGACGAACGTCACGGAATCCCCGGGACCGGAGAAGCTAAGTAAGCCGTCGGAGTAGTTATAGTAAGCAAGCGGTTTGGAGGCGACGTTGTTGATGTACATTGTGATCCCTCCGGGTCCGAACACAAGGCTGTAGATGCCGAAGGAGCCGTCGACGGCTGACTTCCGGCTTACGAGCTTGTTGGGGCCACGGAGGCGGAGCGACTGGCCGACCAGGAGCGTGTCGGTGGGGTAGTCAAAGCTTTGCCACACGAAGCGGCCCTTGGCGTCGTAAAGGACCACGTTGCCGTTGGGGAGAACCTTAAGCCCGACGACGCCTTTGTTGGCGGTGTTAGCGCTCCAGACGACCCGGCCGTCGGCCTCGGCGAGGACGAGGTTGCCGTTGGGGAGAAGCGAGAAGGTGGCGTTCTCCCGGACCGGGCGGCCGCGGTTGGCTTCCCAGACCCACCGGAGGATGGACTCGGAGCGCACGGTGCCCATGCGGAGGGCGAGGTAGAAGGCGTCGGGGGTGGTGTTGTAGAAGGCGAACTGGAAGGGGGAGCTGGCGATGGGGAGCACGCGATAGCTGGCGTCGTACTCGGTGATGTAAGGTCCGAACTCGCCTTCGTTGACATAGGTGAAGGTTTCCACCTTTTGGCCTCGAGTTTGTATGGTAGCAGAAGCAAGAAGAAGAAGACAGAGACACAGAGACGCAGAGGAAAAGGAAGGTGGTATAAATGGAACGGCCATTAGATATGTGGCAGCCGAAGAGGAGGCTCTGCCCGCCAACTGGTGAGATGTGAGCATATGGGTGTTGCTGCTCCATATAAAGGATGTCACCAGTAAAGTTTATCCTCTCGCCATTATCCATATTTGCTGCATTACCGTTTCCCTTGCAACAGTGAAGCCAGTCCAACTTTGACCAATTCGAGATCTGATTTAACAATGTCGGTCAGAGATGTACAGCTTATCTTAACGCAGCAACAGGTCAACAATTAAAGCTTTAGAGAGAAATCTGGATAGCTTTAGCCATAGTCAGCAACTGCGGGGAGCCAAAACAAAGGTCACATCGGAGGATCTAAAAGGTGTGTTCCAAGCTGTGTTGGAATGTACTATGTGCTTGCTGCCTTTAGATACATCATTTACTGCATGCATTCATTCTTCAACTTCCAAGGAGAGGGAGTCCATTTTATGGAGAATGGATTAGATCGTCGGAAAATGACAGGCACGTGGGCGGCGACAAAACGTCGCCCAGTTGCGCACCGACAGTCTCACATACGCTTCACGCGGACGCACACAGCCTCTGAGTTAGCATGATTTCGAAAGTTGGAGAGACATTGGTGTTCTTTTAATGATAGAGCAGCAGTGTTCTTTTCTTCGTGAGCTGGTTTCCACCAATGCACTCGTGCTGAGATGAGGAAACACGGGAATGTGCTGTATCGGCCAACGGTGGCATTCTCGCGGCCGGGATCGACATTTGAAAAGAATAGTGATGACAACAAATATGAAGTAGCATTACACACCACACTAGTGAGCAGCAGAAGGATGTGGGATCAGAAGCATTCAAGATGTGGATGGCCTACCAACAAAATAACCTAACTGCTGTCTTTGCACATAAAGTTAGCTAATTTCTTGTTTAATCACATAGGGATAACGTAGGTGGGATGTGACATCCACTGCACATAATAACCATCAAATGAGAGCCATCATAACACCAATGAAGTAATCTCAGAATTTGCAGAGCCACTTGATATGATCATGGGTTGCATCTATGAACTTTTTGTAATATGGAGGTGTTTCCACACATCATACTTGCTTGCTTCATAACTGAAAACTATGCATTTAAATTGAAGGTAGCTGGTGTAGTACATCTGGTCAACCATCTTTAACATGTTTTTGCAAAGAACCACCACATTAAATTATGGTTCAACTGTTTAAATCCCAATAACATTTTTGCAGAACATATTGAAAATTATCAGAATAGTACCAACAAACATGCTTTTGCAAAGAACCACCACATTAAATTATGGTTCGACTGCGCAAATCCCACTACCATTTTTGCAGAACATATTGAAAATTATCAGAATAGTACCAACATAAAGAGTACTCAAGATATGAAAAATGGGTTCAATGAAAGCTATTGGTAAGATGGAGAAATGTGCGCAGGAAATAAGAATACCAACAGATGAATACATTTGATAACTACTAAATGTGAATTCATCAAACAATTTTTAAATCTAAAGAGATTGTTTTCGTGACTCCAACTTTGATCTCCCAGGCATTTGACCAAGGTCCGTCCTTAATTTTTAAACCAATACATTTCACTGAAGGTAACTATTATCCTAATTTTCTGTGTCAGGCAACACTAGTCAAATATTCTAGAATCAGTAAAACAAAAAAGTATTCACAAACTCACAGACACCGAATTCCCCATTTAGGATCACGAAAACTGAAAGTTCGAGCAAGTTAGGATAAATTACAAAATATGTATAGCATTAAGTTCAAATGGGATGAATAAATTACGAAGAATCACATCGTTCACGGCATAAAAAGTCAAGAATAAGGGTCATGTATGGTTCAAAGGCTGCTAAGAAGCCATAAATAAGAAAGAAAGTAAACCCTCAGCGAAACAAGTTAGGAAAAAGCACTACATCGGGTCATTACAGTCCCATTAGACAATGTAATCTGGGAATTCTCAAAGCACAATGTTGGGATCGAATGAGAACCTTCGATTGTTTCCTAATATTACGGATTCCATAGGTTACAACACGAAAATTGTTATCGAAGAATCAATTTCCTGACAAACAAAACCATTTCCAGATTCATTAGTTGTCTCTCGAATCTCAAGAAAACTATTCCATCGCAGAAGAATAGAATCCCTAACTACAAAGTTAACCAGAAGAGAGAGAGACAGTCAGGGGGGAGGGAGAGGGATGGCCCCAGAGACGATCGCGGAAAAGAGTAGAACAACGAACGGCAAGAGGAGAGGAGAGGGGCGTACCTCCGATAGAAAAAGCGAGACGAGGAAGCGCTCATGAGGTGGTTTTCTTTACCTTCACCTATATATATATATATATATATATATATATATATATATCATGAGCTGGTTTTCTTTACCTTCACCTATATATATATATATATATATATATAATATTTAAGTTTAAGAATTGCACCTTAGTCATGATTTGATACTTGACTTAACCTAAAAGGGAGAAAATAATGTTTAATATGTCTCTATCATTAGGCGGGTAGGGTAAAATGATCATTTTTAAAAAAAAATTGTACAAAATTTTTAAAGTTACGGTGCTATTTGAAAATTTTTCAAATTTAATATTTTTTAAATTATATATATATTACCATAAATAAATTTTCTCATTGTATAATTTGTTCATTCTACATATTAAATAACTGACTCATAAATGCATGTAGAAAAATCAACTATATATATTCTTGTAATGATTTTTTATCATCACAGTAACAACTTTCCTATTAATTTTATTAAGGTTGAATAATTAATACTTATCTCCTCATATACTTACCAAAATCTTATAAATCAATCATGATTTATAATAATTTCTGATATGATATTAAATTAAGACATCTCAATCCCTTCAAAGAGCTTAATGTTCTCGTAAGTCCGGATATAATCATAATGTAATACATGGGAGACATATCTAATTTCTCTCGTTAAGGTTCAAACATAGCCATAACATCATAATACATGTAAGAAAGATATAACAGTGGATTCATATTATATTATATTTTTGTTTACGAGTAATGTTTTCCTTCTCGATTATATTAAAGTTACAGCTTAAATCTTTGAGATCACGTCAAACACGAAGTATATAACCTATTACTGGCAAATTGTTAATGGTGTCTTGTGCCCATATATTATATGCACGCATACTCGATTAAATATCACCTGCTACTGCCAATAAAAGAACACGTAGCTCCACTGCACTATAAATAAAATAATGTTGCTATAATTAAGAATCCAATCTACCTAACAAAGAACCCTACTCCATTTCTATCAATAAATGCTATTCCTGGCAGCTAAGGAGAAGAGTGGACATGAAAAGGTTGCATTATTCAAGGAGTTGTGCTCATGTTGATCCAAATCGAGAACCATTTATTTGATCACCTCACCCATCATGCACTGTCATGGTGCATGCTGTATGCCAACCTGAATCCACAACACAAAGCCATCTACTCTTCGAATAGTATTGCAAGTTAGTGTGACCTACCACCATATGACAGTGTAGGGCAGGAGAAGTTGACATGTCCCATGTTTGGCTTATGCATCTGCTTCCGATTGGATACTGGTGTTGTACCTGTGACCATATTCCACCATAACATGACCACTTGGGAGTCATTTTATTGGCCATTGCAAAGATGATAAGCTTACTAATACTTGTCTCCAGTGATGGAAAGACTTCAGGGTCTGTCTTCATGGTTTTGGCCATCAAAGGCCAAGATTTGCATCCATCAGATCGAGCATGGCGTTTGGATCGCATCGCTGTCTTTTTGTCTACTGACAGAGAACCCACACTCATGTCAGCATGACAGTGAGAGAGAGAGAGAGAGAGAGAACAAATTACTTGCATTTCATAATGAAACTTATAATAGTCTATAGGATAATGTAGGCCATAATAAATATTCATTTAATTGTCAATGTCATGCATTATTCCTAAATAAATCACTGTACATAAGAACAATATATAATAGCAACAGAGGGGTGAATGGCTCTTCCTACGAGGTAGATTGAGTTAAGTTGATTAATTGTAGGAAAATTACAAGGCAAGCGAAGGTGTAAACGTAAATCGAAGAACTGAGTTAAGATTTGAAGAATTTAAATATAAGAAAATAATTTTGGGGATTACTATGCAAATAATCATTTTTTTTTTCAGTAGCAAGATGCAATATAAACTACATAGAAAAGTGAGTTCGCCTGCAATTTGTACCCAAACGTTGATAGGAGGGAATTGAACACAAAGACACATCTTACTGTCATATGAGGACTATAGATCGAGGAATCAGATGCCTAAGGAATGATCTTGCATGTAAAATAAATATATTAAACTTTTAATTCAGATTTTATTTGTTCAGTGTTAATGATAATTTAAATCTGATCATGATCATTTTCGGGGTATGTCGTAGGTAGATGAGGAGTGGAAGTGTCGAATCTACACATAGAGACTCTATAATATTATGTCGAGATATGTTTGACAAAATTTGTTTGAACTAAAATCAATAAATATGTTTGAGTAATTTATTTCAATACAAGATAATCTTATTAAATGCTAAGTAATTATTTTTATGATGTCATAAAATGATAGTGAGATCCAAAATTATAATCATGAAAATCATGATCATGAGATCCAAAAACATAATAATGAAAATCATAGACATAGTTAGAGATCAAGAATGATTACATGAGTTATTCCATCATAATTTATTCATATAATAGTACATTAAGACTAAATATTGTGAGATCGTTAATAACTGTATTGTTTTAAATGTCATCCCCTTGATGCATAGTCGAGGTGTAAAGAAAAAGAATTATACATCTATTTTTGACAAGTTTATAAACAATGCACTTGTCCCCATATCTATATATATATATAATTAATCAATAATAATGTGAATTTTTCTTAAAAGTCTTGCTACCATCATAAGGGAGTTTTAAAGGATATCGATGTTAAATGAAATATTATGTATTTTAAATAATTATGAAGGTATATATATATATATATATATATACTCAAAAAGGAAAAAGAAAAAAATATATAAAACTCACAGAATAGGTTTTAGCGGGCGCTCAATAGCTTTTGGCTCAGTCACGACGGGATACTCTCACGGGATCTCGAAAGCTTGATGCTACGAAGATTCGGAATTCCAACGTGGCCAGCATAGAAGGTGGTCAAATCGCACACCTCCACCTTTATATACGAGAACCCCGGCGATTCAGTGGACCAGAGCCGATCCGTGTTCTTGCTCCTCCGTCTCCCTTTCCTTCTTTGATGACCTACAAGAGTTGAAGCAGCAGAAAACCACATAAAGTTCAAGTTTTTCTTCTCTTCGGATCCGGTGGTGGGCATCGAAGGCCGTGCGGAGCGAATTTACTCCGGTTTTCCGCCCTTTGCCCCACCAGAGGCGAGCTTCTGGTGCCATTTGATCTTTGTTTCTTTCAATAAAGTTTGTAGGTATATCGGGAGGGCTGTGGGAGGGAAGGATTAGGTGTGAGGTTTGGGATAGATGTCGCGTTATTCGATGGAGAGGCATGCGTCCATCGACGCCCAGCTGAGGCTTCTGGCGCCCGGGAAGGTCTCCGAGGATGATAAGTTGGTGGAGTACGATGCGCTTCTCGTGGATCGCTTCCTCGACATCCTCCAGAGCCTGCACGGCGAAGATCTGAGGGACACGGTACCCAACTTCTCGTCAATTTCCTGTACAACTGTTTTGAGTTGTCATCCATCGTAAAGGTTGAATCTTGTTTCGAGGTGTTATCTTGATCTGCCGTGGAGGCTTTCGATCTTCATAATCGTCGATGCTTCAGATTGTCAAGTAAAACGCATTCTTACTATTTGTTTAAGCGTTAATTTCGATCTGCGCAGCCCTTTTCTTTATGAGTTGTTTGAGATTCTTTAGTTCGGAGTTGCAACCCTAAAGAGGGGAAATATATATATATACATTTATAATTAAATGGTTGCTCTTTGTAGATCAATGCATAAGAATTGTGAGTTTTTGTTAGTTCTGAAGAAAGATGATGCAGATATTTTTTAGATCTCACATTGTACTTACTCATAATCCATTTTATGTGAAGCTTTGGTGAATCCATTTATGCCGATTTGTTTTGTGTTCTAGCTACTCTGATCTGCAATATGGATTTTTACATTTACTCTGTAGGTTCAAGAGTGCTATGAGATATCTGCTAAGTACGAAGGGACACGTGATCTGAGTAAGCTGGATGAACTGGGGAATGTGCTGATGAGTCTGGACCCTGGGGACTCTATCTTGATCGCCAGCTCCTTCTCCCACATGCTCAACTTGGGCAATCTGGCTGAGGAGGTTCAGATTGCCCACCGCAGGAGGAACAAGCTGAAAAAGGGAGATTTTGTGGATGAAAGTAATGCAACCACTGAATCTGACATCGAAGAGACTCTTAAAAGGCTTGTCGAGCAACTGCATAAATCACCAGAGGAGGTCTTTGATGCTCTGAAGAACCAGACAGTTGATCTGGTTTTAACTGCACATCCAACACAATCAGTTAGGAGATCACTGCTTCAGAAGCATGGCAGGTCTTTTTGAAAGCTCTTGGCAATATACCTGGGACAATTTTCTTTAGAAAATCCATTCTCGTTACAATATCAGACATTTTGCTCCTAATGTGCTTGTCAGACATTACTCATATTTGAAAATTTCTTATATGTGTTTGTCTCCTCCATGACAATCACCATAGGTTCATTCACATGTTTTTCGATCAGCCAGTTCAGTTTTTGCTAAAGGTGGCATAAGTACTCTTATGTAGTTCAGCAAATATTATTAATTTTTTCTATTTACAATCTTTGACATACAGGATAAGGAATTGCTTGACACAACTGACAGCCAAGGATATAACTCCTGATGATCAGCATGAGCTTGATGAAGCTCTTCAGAGAGAGGTAACTTGGTTGTACAACTGCTTCGTTATGTAGTGATAAGGGCATACCCAGTACACGAGGCTACCGCCAATATGGGGCATGGGGAAGGCCAATGTATGCAGCCCTACATTTAAATATTTAAAGAGGCTGTTGCCGTGACTCGAACCCTTGTCTTCGAGGTCGTAAAGGAGCAACCTTACCATTATACCAGGGAATGAAATCTTGTTGTTGTTCAATGAATTTGTGAAATTGATATTTGATGAACTTGTACATGATCCAAATGTTAATTAGCTATGGCCTGGTTAGCTTTGTTTATAAGTGAAGCCAACAGCATGTTATGTTATAACTATCTCATCAGCATCTAGATAAGGTCTGTAGTATGTTCTATTTGTCAGATTGAAAGGAACCCTTAGGGTTCTATCATGGAAAAGGGGGGATAAACAATCACTTCGAGATGGGATCGGCCTTCTTGATCTCTATAGGGGATTGGCCCTCCTAGGGTTTTGGCCAATAGGCTAAAACAAAAGTCTTTTCATTGATTACTCAAAAAGAAATAGTTACAGCCCTATTTATAGAGACTCTTAGTCGAATCCAACTCCTAATAGGATTCAATACGATGGACTCCAACTCTTACTAGAACTCCTAATTAAATAGACTCCAACTTCTACTATGATTCTTAATCAAATAGACTCCAACTCCTACTAGGACTTCTAATCAAATAGACTCCTAATTGACTTGACTGGACCGGCCAACATGACTCAGTAGATGAGGACCCAACCTTGTTAGGGTCCTATCACAGATATATGAAGCTGTACATGAATGTATGAATCTTATTGAATCTTCTTGAGGCTATAAACCAAATTTTGGATGGATTCCTTTCTTTTAGTCAGATCAGTTTTAAGTATGGCTATTCAAGATACTGGTTTAATAATATTTGGAATGAACATTGGAGATCTTTTCTTTTAAATAGTGCACTATACCAATTTATAGCTTAATTCTTCTATACTACTAAGTTCTATATATGACTAATATATTTCTTAAATGCTTACTTTCAGAGTTATCTCCTATTGATGCTTATGTGCTTGTTTAAGATAAATGAACCTTCTCATTTGGTTCCGTGAAGCTATAGCCATAAATGTATAGTACTGGTAACGGCCACTAATGAGTTTTTTGTCCAATCTCATAGCAAGTTTATGTAATTAGATGAAACATGAAAGTGGAAACTTACCTCCTGGGCTACTCCATAGGCTTATGAGAAGATAAGAAAGGAACACTATTGTTAATGAGAGCAGAAAAAAGTAAAGACTGAGGCCTCATGATATGCTTATTGCTACAGCTTTCCTTTTGTTTATTTGCAGATTCAAGCTGCATTTCGAACTGATGAAATACGAAGAACACCTCCCACTCCACAAGATGAGATGCGTGCTGGAATGAGCTACTTCCATTTAACAATTTGGAAAGGTGTACCAAAATTTTTACGTCGCGTTGATACAGCTCTGAAGAACATCGGAATAGATGAGCGTATTCCTTATAATGCTCCTCTCATTCAGTTTTCTTCCTGGATAGGCGGGGATCGTGATGGTATAATATGTTCTGAAGATGTCTGCTTAATTCTGTTATTCTCTTGCCTAGAATATCTTTGTATAGTTTTCTTACGCCAACTATTTTGATCATTTCCAACAGAGTAAGAATTCTTTAGGAAAAAACCGTACTAGTGTCGGAATATATTAATATTTATGTGATAATATGTTTGTGTATATTATGCAGGAAATCCCAGAGTTACTCCAGAGGTCACAAGGGATGTATGCTTGTTGGCTAGAATGATAGCTGCAAGCCTGTACTATTCTCAGATAGAAGATTTGATGTTTGAGGTACTACAAACCTGTCCTATCTCCGCTGGTGTAACATTTAGTTGAGGAAGTGTTTTGTTTTACCTTCCATGCTCCTAACCTTTTTCAAAAATGTTGTAGTTATCCATGTGGCGCTGCTCCAATGAACTTCGAGAACGAGCAAATGAACTTCACCAGTCGACAAAGAAAGATGCAAAGCACTATATAGGTATACTCAATATACAACATCATAAATGAAATGTAAAGTATGATTATCATTTTCTTACACTAATTCATTGCTTTGACTTGGAACTTAACCTAATATTCCTTAAGTTTAATTTGATGCCATTTGCTGCTTTTCCGGGAATCATATATATTAACTCCTATAATATTTCTCTTAATGTTGCACTTTTTTTGTGTGGAAGAGCGTATCTGAATTTTGCATCTCTATATGTGTAAGAGTTTAAAATGTAGTTTAATTCAGACCTAAAGTAACTATTGATGTCCCTGTTTTAGCTAAGATAAGAAGCATGTTTTGCATAAGTGTTTTGTAATAATAAATAAAAATTATAATATGGGTTTAAACACACATCGAACTAATATACCTTCTTAGTTAACATGTTCTAGCTCCTCTCTGTCTCTCTCTCTCTTTCCTTTCTTTCTTTCTCTCTCTCTCTCATATATATATATATATATATATACAATGTACTTTCATACTTTGATACTGTTTTGATATATTTTATACAATTTTGTGGGTTTATACAAAAGTATTTAGCCTAGGTATTCTTCCTCTATGGTTGGCTAGACGCTTTATTTTATTGATGATAAGATTGAACAGCATTCGTAAAACATCCTGGTTTGGAATTAAATTCTGAGCTACCTTCTTTTGATTATTTATCTGAGGAAAGTGCATAACTCTCTCTTTTCTATCATATAGCTAATTTTCATTAGAATATCCAATCCTTTTATTTTGTACAATTTAAACAGAGACAATGGAAGGATATTTGAACTGAAGTATTGCTTGGAATGGCTCAATCTGTTAGGGTGGGGCTCGAATTGTTCTAGTCTGATAATTTTCAATTTTGATGCAGAATTCTGGAAACAAGTTCCTCCTAGTGAGCCATATCGTGTTATACTTGGCGATGTGAGGGATAAGCTGTATAATACACGCGAACGTTCTCGCCATTTGTTAACAAATGGATTTTCAGACATACCAGAGGATGCAACTTTGACAAACGTTGAGCAGGTTATCTGTCAAATCTTTTGCTTGTCTGGAAGTTAGTCGTCAAATCTTTCACAAACTTTGAGCAAAAAAGGTCCAGGAAGAAGATTCCGTTAGTTGTCTGATCATTTGAATTTGAACAACATCATTGAGTGTGTTTTGTTTATGTAGAAGAGAGAAGTTCTAAATAGGCCCCATTCAGACCCTTGCTACGACTATATTTATAAACACATGTTGTTTGAAGCTTTCTACATTTCATCTAAGTAATATGGTTACTCATACTAAGTTTTAGGAGTGTGAAATTTGATCCATAAAGTTGCTCCTTCACAATATGATATCACTTAGTTGAAAAATGAGATAGTTCTCTCATGTGGAAATAAAACTGCATACCTTCATCCCTTTCCAGATCCTCCAGCAGTGGCAGTAGCCTCGTGCACTTGGCAGCCTTTTTTTATCAGAATATTGCTATCTTATTTTTGTACATGACATGTACACTTGCATGCATGTTCAGATGGCTCTTGTTTATGTATGCATGTAGATTTATTGGTTTCTTTTAGCTCGTCATCATGTATTATCTGCTCAATACAATTTATTTCCTTTTGTAGCTTCTGGAACCCCTTGAGCTCTGTTACAGGTCACTCTGCTCTTGTGGCGATAGGCATATTGCTGATGGAAGCCTTCTTGACTTCTTGCGCCAAGTATCCACATTTGGCCTTTCTCTTGTGAGACTTGATATTAGGCAAGAATCTGATAGGCACACTGATGTGCTTGATGCAATTACGAATTATCTTGGAATTGGATCATACCATGATTGGTCTGAAGAAAAACGCCAGGACTGGTTGTTATGTGAACTAAGAGGCAAGCGCCCTCTATTTGGTCCTGACCTTCCACAAACAGAGGAAATTGCCGATGTTTTGCAGACATTACATGTTCTTGCAGAACTTCCTTCTGATAGTTTTGGGGCTTATATCATCTCAATGGCAACTGCTCCATCAGATGTGCTTGCTGTGGAACTCTTGCAACGTGAGTGTCATGTGAAGAAACCACTAAGAGTTGTCCCATTATTTGAAAAACTTGCAGATCTTGAGGCAGCTCCTGCAGCTTTAGCCCGATTGTTTTCAATAGATTGGTACATGAACAGGATCAGTGGAAAGCAGGAGGTCATGATTGGTTATTCTGATTCAGGGAAGGATGCTGGTCGTCTTTCTGCAGCTTGGCAGTTATATAAAGCTCAAGAGGAGCTTGTCAAGGTTGCTAAGCAATATGGTGTGAAATTGACAATGTTTCATGGACGAGGTGGGACTGTTGGAAGAGGAGGTGGCCCTACACATCTTGCTATATTGTCTCAGCCACCAGAAACAATTAATGGATCATTTCGTGTGACAATTCAAGGTGAAGTAATTGAACAGTCATTTGGGGAGGAGCATTTATGCTTTAGAACACTTCAACGATTTACAGCTGCTACTCTCGAACATGGTATGCACCCTCCAATTCCACCTAAGCCAGAATGGCGTGCTCTGATGGATGAGATGTCTGTAGTTGCCACAGAGGAGTATCGCTCGATAGTATTCAAGGAACCTCGTTTTGTTGAATATTTCCGACTAGTAAGTAGTTTTGTTTCTATATATGTGCTGCTGCAGAAGTATTATTTAGCCAATTATGGATGAAAAACAAAAAGCCTTAGCTTAGAATGTGTGTGTTAACTATCATGAAGCTGTGCCTTTGAACGTCTGCTAGTTTACTTGGCTTTCCAAATACTATTATTCATTTTGCATTTCTCTAATTCATAGTAAAATGTTTAAAGCAAGGATTTTAATCCTGGTCTGGTACCAGTTTTAGCAATTGTTTGGACTGTTCCAGTATGGGTATACCGGTAATTGTCCTTGGTCTGGCCGGTTAAAATCAGTATTTGGAGCCTTAGACTGAGACATATGACTCATCCTTGAGAAGACATTGTAGACAATTTTAGAAGAATTCCGTTATCCTGATTCCCCTTGTTTGACAATGTAAATTCTGGTAATGATATTCTTCTTATCTTCGTTCAGTTAATTTCCAGGCTTGGTTTTTGATTATATCATGCATTCCTCCTAACTTCTTCAAAATTTCAAATGCCTATTATTACCTAGGGTCCAATAAAATTTCAAATTTTGGTCAACATTATACGGCATGATTTCACATGTTTATTTTGGCCCAGTTCACATAAAACAGTGAATATTGCTGTCATGATGCAAATCTTTCTTCTCGTAATTTTCAGGCCACACCTGAGACAGAATATGGTAGGATGAACATTGGTAGTCGTCCATCAAAACGGAAGCCTAGCGGGGGAATAGAATCACTTCGAGCGATTCCATGGATTTTTGCTTGGACCCAGACAAGGTTTCATCTTCCCGTATGGCTAGGCTTTGGTGCGGCTTTCAAGCATGTCTTGCACAAGGATATCAGAAATCTTCAGACGCTAAAGGAGATGTACAAGGAGTGGCCCTTTTTTAGGGTTACAATAGATTTGCTTGAGATGGTCTTTGCTAAGGGAGATCCAGGAATAGCTGCTATCTATGACAAATTGCTTGTTTCTAAGGAGTTATGGCCATTTGGGGAGCGACTAAGGGCCAACTATGAAGAGACAAAACACCTTCTTCTTCAGGTGAGCTCTACCTCTCTGTTTATGTTGATTAGGTTGAAGGAAATGCTATAATGTTGTGGTATGTCCTTGTTCGGTTGCTCATTTATAAACAAACTTAAAAAAGAAAAATAAGAACATAGGATAAACTAACTTAATCTACCTGTGCTGTTGGGTAAGTAATACCAATAAAACAACTAGAAATTTGGTACATACAGTGGCTTCTTGATTAGCCGAACAATTTTTTTATCTTGAAACACGACCTCTGCAAACTTTTGCAGGTTGCTGGTCACAGGGATCTTCTTGAAGGTGATCCTTATCTGAAACAACGACTACGGCTGCGCCATGCCTATATAACGACTCTAAATGTTTGTCAAGCATATACGCTGAAGCGAATGAGGGATCCTGGCTTCATCATAAATGTGAAGCCCCACATATTGAAGGATACCGATTCTGATGACCCAGCTGCCGATCTGGTGAAATTGAATCCAACCAGTGAATATGCCCCTGGGCTCGAAGACACCCTCATCTTGACGATGAAGGGCATCGCTGCCGGCATGAGGAACACCGGCTAGATCTATCTATCCACTGTTCCTTTCTAGTAGCAGTATCATGTGTGTCTTTCGAAAGGAGTTTAAGAGTTGGTTTACCAACTGTTCACTGTTTGAGTCTGTCCAGTGTATATGCCTAACACAGTTAGCAATTGTTTTCTGCATTCCTTTATTATAAATAACAGAGAAAGAAACCTTCTCTCTGGCTAAAACTTGACATGCCAAACTATCTATTGTATGTTCCAAGTTTAGTTCTGTTGGTAATCTCAGTTCTTCTCCTTGTAACTTTCTTCAATCAATTTTGTGTTCGCAGTATACGATTTGCTATTTGTGCAGAGTATACATTTCATGTTATCTGTGACCAGAATAGCGATCCAATCCTATGATTACTTGTTATTGGATCACTTGGAATATAATATACGGGGAATCACGTGCACGCCACGTGACACCAAGAACGCATCTACTTTTCTTGTTCCCGCAAAAGCTTCCAAAGGACACGTCCACTTTCGGTGGTCTCTTCGAACTAGTTTATTATCCTTAACCATCTATCGTGTCGATCATGAACAGATGCAACCGCCGCTTCTTCTCCGCTAAGCAACGCCCTCTTGACCTGATCCAGCGGATCACCTTAAACCTAAATCCCTCCCTCGCTCCCTCCCTCCCCCGTATACCCAAACCCTTCCCCACCCCCCACCCAAAAGCTAGTGAAGCGAACTAGATCGAGCGTAGAGGGATCAGCGATGGCCGTCTCGACGGCGCGACAGCGGCGGCCACCGACGGCGGATCGGGGCGCCTCGTCATCGTTGTCAGATCGGTACTCGAAGGAGGACAAGGGGGAGAAGAAAGAGGAGCGGGTGGGGGTGGGGTGGCTGCTGCCAGCGCTTGCTTTGGGTTTGCTCCGACACATGAGCGCCACCTCCAACATCATCCACGACTGCGACGAGGTCTTCAATTACTGGGAGCCCCTCCATTACCTCCTCTACAAGTCAGGATTCCAGACCTGGGAGTATAGGTATGCCTCCGTCGCCTTCTTATTTATATCTTTCATTTCAAGAAAATGGTTTGATCGCTTCTTGTATATAGTTACATTTTGATTGTTGATCTGACTCCACTTTATTGTTCTGTCGATTAACTTAGTGGTAGCTAGGGTATAAAGATTTCTTTCTCATAGAATGAGGACAGTAATCTTTAACAAGGTGCTTCAATCATTAGGGTTTTCAGGCTTAAGTAATGGTAATTTGTTGAGTTTAGTGCATCAATTAGGCATTCTTTCATCATTAACTAGGTATTGGGCTTAACATTATTTCCTAGAGCGATGGAAATTAATTCCAAGAAAACTACTATGAAAAGTTAGGTTATTGAGTCAAGTTTACATTAATTGATCTGAAAATAATGTTATTAATTGATTCTAGAAAGTTAGGCTCTTAATTGATCTTGAAAATCTAAGTTATTAATTGGTTCAAAAAATAAATCAGCTTGCAATTGGTTTGTTGTTCAAAGCTGATTAGTAGGAATTGGAGATGAAAGATAAAGCACGATTAAGTTGATTCCTAAGCGCAATCTATTATCTTAAATAAAACCTTCCCTAAGATTTTGTAGAAAAAACAAAAAGAAAATTATGTGTCAATTACTTAATAATCAGCTCTGTTTGAAGAAACAAATGTATTAGTTGAGTATGAAATAATATAGTATATTGTGCATGTGACTAGCATAAGAACCGAATAAGATAATGGCCTATTGCTGTTGAACCTCACTCCTAGTTCTAACGGAAGTCCAATAACTGTATTATTGTCTAACAAGGAAACACTCATGGTAGTGATTTAAAGCACAAGGCGCTAAGGTCCAAAAATGACAGAGGCACTAAGTGCTCGCCCAGGCGTTCATCCGAGCTAAACGAGACGCTAAAATATAAAAAATAATATAATTAATAAATATGATTATTTAAATAATTTATCCTGAAACCCTAACAATAATTTTAAATAAATAAAGATTAGCAGTATTAAAATCAAAATAGTATATTATTAATCTAATAAATAAAAAAAATACTGTTAATAGTATACTGTTAATATATTGTTAACAGTATATTGAGATGATGTGAGAAGAGTAGAGACTTGCGCGCGCAAAGTCTAGTTTCAATCGATTTTTCGTGCACCGTCTCGGAAATTCAAAATACTGGCCATTCCCAACGCATTAACCCATGGGAAGTCGTACGCAGTTTCGCGACGGTCATAAACTTTACGAGACCGTTGAGAGCGGCGTGAGTGCGAGCAATGCGATGTAGACAACAACAGCGGAGAGACGTGGCGGCAGCGGCAGTAGAGAGGAAATGTCGACAGCAGAATTGCGAGTAGGGTTGGGGTTGGGGGAAGTCGCGAGGGGGAGGCTGATATTGGTGCGTTAGTTGGTTCAATCAAACCAACTAACGCAAATGTGACCGAACCAAACCTAAAATGCTAGTTCGGTCGCCTGGTTTAAACCAGGCGCTCGCCTAAAGCGCTCGGGGCCTGGGCTCGGGCGAGCGCCCAGGCGGGGCGCCTCTTTGAAGCATGCCGCCTGGACATTATATGAGGCGCTCGAGTCTCGCCTCACCTCGCCCAAGTGCCTTTTGAAATCACTGACACATGATCGATGAAGTGACATCAATTTTTTGTAGAACTATAAATTATATAAGCTAGTCATCAGCAATTTAGGAATAGCAATGGTAATGACTTTTGATTTTTGGACAAGCTCCTCATGTGAAAGAAGCAACTAGAGACCAAGATCAAGTTCATTCTGGAAGTTGATTATTGTGACAAATTGAAACTATTGCCTTCAGAAGGGCCACATCTAGTAGAAGATGAAAGGACTGCAAAAGCTCAACAAAAATCAAGATGAGGCTACTACAAAGAACCAAGTGATTACAAATGTGACAGCTTCTGAGACGAAGACAATTATGTCCTAATAGTCTCTGAGTATTGCCAATTTTGATGATGCTTGGATAATAGATTGTAATAGTTTGCAGCATATTTGATGTAGGAGGATTTTTGCTTGGTTTTTTTGAAGATAGAGAAGGCCCTGTTCAGTTGGCAGATTGTTCAGCAAATAATGTTGCTGATTTAGGGATGATGAGAATCAAGATGTTCAATGGAGCAGTCCATTTTCTAGCGAGTGAGGTATGCTCCAAAAATATGAAAGCATCTAATTTTGCTTGATGTAGTAGGCTTCAAGACCATGGGTAGTGTTTTAAAGGTGACATGTGGCATTATGGCCAGCATGAGAAAGGCAGGTGTGGCATGATCTGTCAGCTAATTTAGGAATGGCATTTATAGGCGGAGTACTAATGGCTATTAAACAAGCTTGAAAGCATGATGACGATGGTCCAGTTGTAGGTGTGGATGCACAAGTTAGCTTTTTGTAAAATAAAGACTAGGCAGTGAGTGTTGATTAGCATGATTCTTTGGCTTTCATCAGCATTGGGTCCTAGCGTTATTACAATTTAGAAATTGTGTTCTTTCTCCTTTACCTTTGTAGGAGCAGGAGGTGATAGGTCATATGGTTTCTTTAGAATTGGTTACTATCAGCATGTATAGTGATTGTGGGAATTACTGAAAATTGGTGGATGTCTGTATATGGGACAGCCAACTAGATATTATGCCGAGTACTGTGTGGCCTAAAACATGGAGTAGAAAGAGAGAAGGGAACAGAAAGGAGAGAAAAGAGATGATTGAGGAGAATGTTATGTTGGTTTAATTGGATAATGTTAGAGTGTTGTTCTTATAGAGTAGGTTTTAGCCATGATGACAATTGCAGGTGGAGCACCAAAGGCTACTACAATGGCTCAAAATAATGTTTTAGATAGTCCAGTTGGAGACAAGCAGACATTTAAATTCAATTTTCGACAATAAAAGCACGTCTAACTTTTTCTATTCTTCCGAAGTTCCCGTGCATCATGTACCTAGAACTTTTTCTATTATATACTTGTCTTTGAATGTTATAAGTTCTTAAGACGGCTCAAAGCGAAAAGAAAAGGTGTTGAACCTACCTACACTAGGTCATGGCTCTTGAGGTGTTGAACCTACCTACACTAGAGTTATTTTGAAAATTCTTTAAAAACTCCTGATAGAATGAAGTTCTGAGCCCAATAAACCTTTTCACCTTCTTTGCAATGGGCTTAAAAGGACCTGTAAAAATCTATGGTTTGGGGATTGTGAATCCTTACTTTTTTTTTTATTTTTAACAATCTTTTACCTTTGTGCAGCTCTGAGTTTGCTTTACGGTCCTATTTATACATCTTTTTTCATGCTTTGGTGGCTGGACCAGCTTCTTTGATCTACAGTGAGGAGAAGGTGAATTAAAACATCATAGATTGTAGATTTTACTGTCTTTCTAGCTTATTCTCAATATAGAAGTTTTTTGTTAACTAATTATGCTCTCACTAATGAAATTTCAGGTTCGAGTCTTTTATTCAGTAAGACTTTTTCTTGGTCTTATCTCGACTTTCACAGATACAGTTCTGGTGGTTGCCCTTTCAAGAAAATATGGGAAAAGGCTTGCATGGTATACACTTGCAATGCTGTGCCTAACCAGTGGTTGTTTCTTTGCAAGTACAAGTGAGTTTCTTATCCTGTCATCTGTCATTTTCTTTGCTGTTAAAGCTTTGTTTACTCCAAATTTCCTGCTTTTCTTAACTCTCCAGGTTTTCTACCTAGTAGCTTCTCTATGTATGCTGTTACTCTTTCATCGGCTCTCTTCCTTCTTCAGAAGTATGCTATGGCTGTATCTGTTGCTGCTGCTGGAGTGATCATCGGCTGGCCTTTCTCTATTCTAGTTTTTCTTCCAATCACATTCTATTCATTGAGTAGGGGAGGATACAAAAAAGTATTTTTATCTGGGCTTTTAACCTCTGTGCTTTTTCTTGTAAGAAATCTGAGCACTAACTGATTTTTTTTTTTCCACCTCTGCTCTATAACTACCATATCCAGTTTTGTTATGGTTATGACTTCGGGTTCTGTTACCAGGCTTTCTCATTGCTTGCTGACTATTACTGCTACGGAAGATGGACATCTTCAGTATTCAACCTGGTGCAGTACAATGTATCAGGAGGTGGTCAGAGCCACTTATATGGAACTGAAGGACCCTTGTTTTATTTTAGGAATGGATTTAACAACTTTAATTTCTGCTTCGTTCTTGCCTTACTTTTCTTGGCGATTTTACCTATTGCGAGGAAGAAATATGCCCCCGATTTGCTCATCGTGGTCTCTCCCATGTATATTTGGTTGGCTTTTATGTCATTGCAGGCTCATAAAGAAGAAAGGTAATCACCACTTTATTTTTTTTTCTCTGTACTAAACAAATCATCAGATTTATCGACAGTTCTTATTAGAAAATTGTTTCTCTATAAGGTTAATCATTTGAATCATCCCTGATTGATTTTGAACATGTTTACAATGGTTGTTAGTTGGAGTCATTTTCCTTATCATTGTTATGACTTTGTCTGAATGTTAGTATTGAAGCATTTTGTAATTTGTATAATTTGTTTGGGACAAAGAACAAGTGAAACTTCCCTTGACTTGCAAGTTACCAAGTTCACGAGCCTCTTTCATTATCCATTCTATCATTGTTTCTTTACTTCCATTTGTCTCATTTCTCATCGTCAATGTTAATCTTCTCTGTGATTGCATCATAAATGACATACAATTGCGTTTAGAAATATCACCAGTCCCTGTAGGTGTTTTCATCTTATTTGTTGATAACGGTAGGTTGGATCTTAACTTCAGAAGTTTTAAGGTCTGTTTTGTGGCGTTACAGGTTTCTCTATCCAATATATCCACTTATATGCATTGCAGCAACAGCTGTGATTGATAGTTTTCCTGATCTTTTCCGTGACAAGTATGCAGTTGAAGACACACTGATTGTTCAGGTACATTTAATGTCTCCTGTCTTATCTTTTAGGTCAGTAATTGATCGAGTAACCATAAGACTGCTTGTTGTCTACTTGGCTGCCTGTACAGATTGCAAAAGGACTTAGACCCGTCTTTCTTGGCCTTATATTGTGTGCCTCACATAGCCGCACATTCTCAATTCTTAATGGGTACTCTGCGCCGTTGGAAATTTATAAACACTTGGAACATCATGGTGATGCTGGAAATGGTAAGATATTTTGTATCTAATAGAAAAATGAACTAAGGCCAGAAAAGTCGTACCATATGTCTATATAAGTCAAGTTTTTAATCGTAACTGTCTGTAGGTCTTAATCTTGTATTTTCAGATCTTGAGATTTCTAAGTGGTCGTGGCCAATCATTTTTATTTTATGTACTTTTGGTAGTCTTTAAAAAATTGCTACCGTTTCTATGCTTTCTTATGTTTGATAGCCATTGATATTCTCTCCCGGTCCCCCTAACAATAATCGGTAAGGAGATCACAATCCATGCATTTGACATATTTGTGTCTTTGTATGTAGGCTCTGTGCTTTGTGTCGGAAGTGAGTGGCATCGTTTTCCTTCCTCGTTTTTTGTACCATCATATGTTAGCGAAGTTCGATGGGTGGATGATGGATTCAGGGGCCTTCTTCCATTTCCTTTCAATTCTAGTTTTGGAGGGATGGCAGCTGCCCCACCTTATTTCAACGACAAGAACAAGGCTTCCGGTGATCAATACGTAATATCCCTACCATTTTTCTTGGTTATATGACCTTGCACTGTCTTGTTTTCCATGCTAATCCATCCTGCTTTGACCGGATGCACAGCTGACAGACGTTGAAGTTTGTACCTTCTTTGTGGAGCTAGATCTGAAGCGACCGTTTCCTGCTCGAGGAACTGACCTGTCAACTTGGGAGGTAAAATCTGGGCGTTTCTTCTTGAACTTTGATATAAGCTCATGTTAGTGTGACCATTTTATGGTGTTCTGACCATAAGCTAATGGTTTCAGACACTTGCGGCCATACCTTTCCTGGACAGAGAGCTATCGCCTGCCACATACCGATCATTCTTCATCCCCTATAAATGGCAAGAAAAGAATGTTTTTGGCTTGTATAAGTTGCTAAAGAAAATACCCAAGAGTGGCCCGAGCACATAACTTGATTTGGGCACCTGATGGGGTACCACTCTCCGCACTGTTTTGTTTTTGTCTTCCTGAGATTGTCGTTTTAACCTTCTGTTCAATGTTTCCCCGAAAAAATTCTTAGCTCCATGATATGCTTCAGTACCGCAGTTTTTAGGCAAAAAAAAAAAGATCCGTGTATCTTTGCTTGTCTTTATATCCTATTGTCACACTAATGTCTTTGTTGTGTGTGTGTGTGTGTGGGTAATATGATAGTGTGGGAAAGTGATGGAGGCAAGTGTTTTTTTTTTTCTTTCTTTCTTTCTTTCTTCTGTGGTGGACATTTCTAATCCTTTTACTTGGGTGTTTAAGATCGACTGCCTCGACACAAGTCACGCTCTGATTAAAGACAAAACCAGCTGGCTTCACTAGGAAGAAGAGCTCTGCGGTCAACACAACCACCTGCTTGACTTGCAGTAGTTAAATCCGATGACATCGTCATCGATATCGAGAACTCTTCCCGGCTACAAAGAGGCCAAGTTTGAGGGATACATGCGCTGAATACTACGCAGACGTGGACGCCTCAACTGCTCCCTGCCACCCCCCGGTCAACTCGATCTCTCCGTCTTAGCGGATGGCAGCGGGAGGATTCGAAGATGGCTGCGATTTGGATGCTGGGTTTCGGTGGTCGATGTTGTCGGACTGATCGCTCTCATCCTGCACGGAGTTGAAGTGAGCTGCGGCAGCTGCTCTCCTTCCATAGGTTGAACCACCACTTGTATATTTGCTCCCGCTTAGACTCGGTAAACGGGTATCTTCCTTATTCTAAGCCTGCCTGCTTTCTTTCGCTCTCAAGTCCTCGATGCTTCTTTATCTATATAAACATCCATCCACAGGGGGGAGATCTACGACTCTGCACAAAGATACATCCAACCGAAGTCGTGCTGCGGTATAACGGTAATTAAGCCTCTTATCGTTCTTCTGCCTTGTCCTCTTGTTGCCTCTATCGAGCGTTCTCTAACCTTCTTCTACCGTACACTATGGACAGATGGTGGAGATGTGGGTGCACATGGACTGCTCCGGGTGTGAGAACAAGATACGGAAGGCCCTCTCGAAGCTCAAAGGTACAGAGAACCGTCGCCGCCGAACCATTCGCCCTCCACCGAGCTCATGGCTTCTGTGATGGTGTTGTAGGGGTGGACGATGTGGAGATAGACATGGCGATGCAGAAGGTGACGGTGATCGGGTGGGCGGACCAGAAGAAGGTTCTCAATGCGGTGAGGAAGACGGGGCGCACGGCGGTGCTGTGCCCGTATCCTCTGAACCCGGAGACCAACCCCCAGGCGCAGGAGTACCACCATCTGCAGCACCCGACCCCCGCTCACCGCTTCCTCTTCAACTCCACTCCGCGGTCTTACAACTACTACAAGCACGGGTACGACGACTCCAGCTTCCATGGCTACTACTACCAGCAGCCGGCACCAACCCACATCATCGGCGACGACGCTCGCGCTCGCTTCAGTGATGACAACCCTAATGCTTGCTCCGTCATGTAGCAGCAGCACTTCCTTCCTGTAAACCTCTCCTGTGTGCATGTGTGATATATGTCTATTATGGCGTGAGGAGTCCCAACACTACTGGGCTTCTTTGTTTGTTGTAATTATCACAATAAACGCTAATCCTTTGGGGGCAGCTCCACCCTTTTTGTGAAGCCTTCTTTTAGATTGTAAACTTGATCTGAACTGAACTGTATGCATCTAAAAATTTAATGTGACGATTTTTTTTTTTTTTTTGAATGATGTGTTCAAATCACACATTTAAATGATTAATCTTTAAATTATAAATTGATTGAAGATTAGAATATGTAAAGAATACATAATTATCATTTGATATTTGACTATATCATGTTTTTTATCATGCCCCGCAAAATTGAGCTTCCGTCGTGGATGCTAATCTTGGATCCATACAATTGAAATATCATACGAGTGAGAGATTTTATGAGGGAGTCTACTAGTTGGTAAGATATATGAACATAAGAAACATATAGTTGACGTCTCACAACTTGGTCTCCAGCAAAGTAAAAAATCGATAACAATATGTTTCATATATGAGTTAAACGTCGAGTTAGTACATAAGTAGATGATATCAATATTATCATATGATTTATGAAGCTGATGGTCATTTGTAAATGTTGTCTTTATTCTCATCTTGGACCAATGATGCTCCCGTACTTAGATCCTTTATAAGAAAAGAGATAGGACATAACTCAATAAATGTCTTATTTTGTTTTCAAAATTAAGAGATATAAATAAGATATTTCTTATATGAGATCCATTCAAAATATCATCAAATATAAAAGTATTTGTATGTGAATTAAGTATTGCAGAACCAATGATAGATATTCTATTAGCTCTAGTACTTAAATCCTTTATAAGAAATGAGACAGGAAAGAACTCAGTAGACGTCTTATTGATAATATTTGATAAACTTAAAGAGATCAAAATGACTTTGTGTATTAACTATGTGTCTAAAAATCTTATTTGGCCTTGTATTAAGGTTTTTATTGTTTTGATTACATTTTTCATTCTATTTTTTATTGAATTGAGCTATCACATTTTTCCTACTTCTAATTTCAGATATATATAATGATCAATCAACTTATCATATAATTTTCAAATGATAATAATGAACCACGTGCCCAAGTTGTTAATGTTAGTTTCTTATATTTATCTTCTAACCTTTTTTATCCTTATATATTTTAATGCTCAAGTTGAGAGTATGAACAATGAATTTTTCATCACTTACTTACTGTATAACTTATTAAAGTCAAATCATATATAATAACTTATTCGTTAAGGTAATATATATTTATACATATTGGATGGAAATATTTTTCTTATTCATGTATTCGTATAAATCAAAGATTGATTGAGCATTAAAATATATAAGGAATATGTACAGTTTTTTTTAATGTTTACCAATATCATGATCTTCAATCATGCATCATGTTGAAAATTATATTCATATATACGATGAAAAAAAATATAAATATCAATATAAGAATGATATATTGCGCGACTTAGATGTCACCGGAATAAGATGGTCTAAGAGAAAAGGGATATTTATATTACTCTTCCCTTATTTTACTCCTTCCGGGAAAGAAACGGCGTGTTTATATCTATATTAAAAATAGAGATGTCGGGCTAAGAGTATCAATTGGTTTAACTGTGCACTTAGTTTCCATGGGAAGACTATTATTTTTTTCTTTATTTTTGGCTTTGACCTAAAAGAATAAGATTTGTGGTTGCTTCAGATACGTAGGCACGCATGGTCATGATTCCGATATTTAAATTACGAAAGTTGTGTGATTTTTAGATTAGGTGGGAATTTTGTATATATATATATATTTTTTGGGTGTCTCTCACGGATAAGATAAAAGATATTTGGTGGGGCATTTAGATTGTCTTATCTAATCTACGACAAGACTATACCTTCAATTTGTTAACAATAAAGAAATATGAATCATACGTCACCTAAACTAAAGATAAGCCCTTTGATGGATGATGCTCTGCCAATCTGTATGTAGGTTGGCAGGTAGAAAAAATAATTCTTTTTCTCCTACTGATAGAAAGATTTTTTTTTTCTTTTGGTTTAGGTGACGTATGATTTATATTTCTTCAATGGTGAGAGATTGTGACGTACCTAACTAAACGCGGGAAAGAACCAAATAAATGGTGAGAGGTTCCCATGGTCGTGCTGACGAGAGGTACAACACGGCTGCAGCTGAAAGCATTCGAGTTTATTTACAAGTCTACGTAGTATGGTCAAGTCTTTAGCCCCCCCCCAAAAAAAAAAAAAAAAACAAATTATTAAAACTCTGTTAAAATAAACTAGTCAATCACATTACCCCTTAATCTTCGCTTAAATGGAAATATAGTCAGTATTTAGTAGTAACTCTTACCAACTTTCAACCTTTCAAAGCTTACTTTATCTTATTGAGTGTTCAAAATATAAATCTATCTTTTGACGCATTTATACTATTATCTTAAATAATGATAAACTTTATGGTTGCAATACAAAGGAATAATCTTCAAAGAATATGTTTTTAGATTTCAAAACATATTAATATCTTTAAGCTCTTGTCTTATCTTGTTCTATTTGCAATACTTCATGCTTTCAATCTCTTCAGATGTTCTTTTTTTTTTTTTTGTTAAAACTCCAATGGCTATATCATTTGCTAGAACATCTTCAAACATATTAGCATAATCACCAAAAGCAATATATTCCATGCTGCCCTAAGGACAAGTCTTACTTTTATGTTTCCGAAAAGAGAGAGAGAGAGAGAGAGAAGAGGAGGAAGAGGAGAAGTAGGAGGAACTAGAGAGAGTAAACTAGTACCTACAAACTTTAAAATTTAAATACACATGTATATCATCTAAAAAGTTTCAACTAAGCATTGTCATATTCAAAATAAATCATCAACATCATGGAAAATAACTCTTACATGAACATAATATTTTGAAATGTCATAATACCTTACACATGTTGTATTATGTCTGATAGAATCTGTACTTATTATGAGTGAGATTTAAGAATATATCATCAGTGGGAGTGAAAGGCTTCGATCGTTGAATAGACGTTAATGGGTGGATGCACCCATATACGAAAAGGATGGCTGTCTCCTCTTTTACTAGAAATTATTATGAGTCAAGGGATAAAACCTCTTTATTTTAGTATTTATCGAGAGGATCGACAGAGTAGCTTTCTTATGACATTAGACTCTCATTCTAGTATCAAAAATATTAAACCATTAATGTTCTGATCAGCTCAACACAGTCCAGACTCATATGCAAAGAATTGTCCGAGATACCATTAATGTAAAAAAAAGTAGAGCTCTTGAAGTGTCACTGTACAAAGATCAATATTAGAATAGATTTACCAACTAATCTCTTTTATGCCCAAGTTAGTAACTCAAAATAAGCGAGCAATAACATAAGCGATCAAAAAGTGATCCCTCTTTCATCATCATGTAGAAGATG
The DNA here is from genome assembly GCA_021527575.1 of Ensete glaucum. Taxonomy (NCBI): domain Eukaryota; kingdom Viridiplantae; phylum Streptophyta; class Magnoliopsida; order Zingiberales; family Musaceae; genus Ensete; species Ensete glaucum. Next base: position 47,745,206 of record CM038558.1, read on the forward strand.
AGCTTTAATACCTAATCGTAAAGTGATAAAAGTATTTTATAAAATATTTTACTAAAAAAAAAATCTGTAATCGTCTCTAACAATCTTTTCTTAATTTTTTTTTATATCCAAAGGAGATAGAAGATAATAACCTATAGCTAACTATATGTATTAGATCCTTGGTCACACTAAGCGTCATAAGAGTAAAAGAGCAGTCGTCGAGATCTTCCTATAAGGTTAAGGCTTGTAGTGTTCTGATGCTCTTCGGTTTTCCATTGGCACAATGAACAGCTACAAAAGTCTTCGTCGATTCGTGCATGAAGAAGGGTTTAAGACGGCGGCTGATACCTTACTTGAGGAATCTGAGCAAAAGGATGTCCATTCCTTGCCCAAAGAACAAGAAAAGAAACAGTAGCTTATCAGCACGAAAGCCTTATTCTCGCCTTCGGAATATATTGCCCTCGCGAAGCTCATGCCAAATCACCTCCCCGACACATGGAAGCCATCTTCTGCCTCCGTCCCGCGATCGTTCTTCCGTCCACGAGGCAGCGCCGCCTCGCGGGTTTCCACCCCACCAGTGGCCTTGCACCCCTTCGCCACCTCAGCTTTCCCCGGTCGTGGCGCCGTCGTCATGGCGTATCCTGCTCCCATGTTCCTCCGCGGCCGCCGCCTCCTCCCGAGGAGGACCAAGGCAAGAAAGGCCGTTCCGGAGGGCGGAAAGTGGCGGCTGTCGGGGTCGCCGTCGTCGCAGCTTGCGCCTTGGGTGCTGTTGCCTTGTCGCGCGGCGCACCTGTCGCCCCGGCGCTGTCGTGCACGTTGAGGACTGTGCCCGCTAAAGACAACGGCTGGTCAATCCCCATTCAAGGGCCGTCGACGCCCGGCAAAATGACCGGGCAAGCGACGCGCGATGCGATGCGGGACATCTTATTCGGGACGAAGGTAGAATAATCTCCCACCAAGAAGCCATCGATACTGTTACTTTCCTAGCTGGTTCCCCGTTCTATTTATTACTGACGACTGCAATTCCTTGCTGTTACTGATGGCAGGATCTCTCTGTCATGGGAACATCTAATGTCTCGTCCAAAAGTTTCTTTGCAAGTCCTGAGATGATCGATGCAGGAATCTGGCTAGTTCAAAGGTACATCGGGAAGGTAATCGATTCTCTATACTTCTCTCATCCAGTGTTATTATGATCACATCTTCTTTCTTCCTCTTCAAGCGAGGGGAGAGACCACGAGTTGAGCCAAAAAAGAAGACACTAATGTGATCTTACCAGCAATGCCAACCGAACACGCCTCGAGTTTTGTGAGCAGAAAAGATTCTGCTGCTCGCATCATCATAATAATAACATCATATATTCATTCTGCCGTAACATGAACACGTTCATTGCAGAAAGACTATCATCAGGCCAAAGAAATCTGCCAGCAACTTTGCGGTGTCAAATTTGAGCATGACGCCAGGCCTCCTCTTTTCATGGTCAGTTTGTCATTCATTTCAATCAACTTGTTGTTTGTGAGCAGTTGAAACTAGAAGCATTTTGCAGCAGCGGAACTTTCAGGTCATCTCTTCCTCCTGTTTCTAACTGTGGCAGGCTGTTATCTACATGATGTTGACGGTGGAAAGGATGCTGGCTGATTCGACGACGAAGAACGATCTCAAAGAGTTGGATAGCTTGATCGGTGAGGCGAAGAAATCATGGGCAGAGTACAAAAGGTTAGAAGCGTCTGCAGTTGAGTGGATTACTGATGATGGTCGGCAAGACACACGCAAGTAGCAGCTCGAGACCCGGTCGGGCACTGCTCCTGCTTAAAAGGAGCTCAAGACCCACACCCATGGACTTCCCCTTCCCCTTCCCCTCCTCCCCCTTTCTATCCTACTGCATGTCTCTATTATTGTGCTTTTTTAGTGTCTATTATACTTCTTTATGCTATTGTCTTGCTCGTTCCATCATCATCATCATCATCATCATCATCATCATCATCATCATGTTTATGGCCCTGAGAACGTACACCAACGCCACTTACTGCGCTCTTGCTTGGCGTTGCGAATTCCGAGACACGATTGTAGCCACGGCTCCGTTACGACAGACGGTGATCGCGTACATCATCCTCCATGCCGCGCAGCCAAGCCTGACGAAAGTCGTGACGTAAGTCGGGAGCAGGCTTAATGCTCGAACAGCACTTTGCGCTTTGATCTCTGTTACCTGATTTGTCATTGGAGGAGGACGTGGGCCAGAAAGGTGGACCCGCACGATTGGACTCGCACGGGCACTAACGAGACTCGCACTCGAACCCAGACCCATAAGAGCGTCCCCCACCCCCGACCCTCGTCCAGGGTCAGCCCCATTTCTTCGCTCCTCCTCCTCCCTTCTCTTCCTCCCCTTTCTGCTGCGTGGATCTCGCGATCGGAGAAGAAGAAGGTGGATTGAACCCTAACTGACCTCTGCGGTCATGTCATCCAGGTCTTTGCCCTACTCCGTGCAAGATGTTCACTATGACAACGCCAAGTTCCGCCACCGATCCCCATTCAAGGTGCTTCTCCGCGCAAGATCTCTCGGTTTCCTTTTCGCTCGATCTCGTTATATCTTCTATGGAGATCCGGAGGTGCTTGATATGTTGTTAATTCGTTGAGATCCGCATTATCGTTTCCGACCTTTTGGTTTATCATTATTCAAATACGCATGGGATTGGAGAGAGTAATGATACGTATCTCTATTACTCTTTCTTATCTGTTCTTGGATTGAAAATTGAATTCACACTCTTCTCCGCTTGCTTAATTGAAATCGAGTGACTGGCTTTTTTTTTTTTCACTTCTGTAAATTGAAGTTCTTCATCTGTTGTCTTGACATATTAGATGCTCTGTAGAAGAATTCGGAGGTACAATAAATTAATTAATGGAAAATTGATTAACGGGTGATTACAAGGGAGATCTTTGTCTTTTTGCTTTAGTCAAGTTGTATCTAGGAAGCGGTGGTGAGATCTTCTACTGCTTGCTCTAATAATATATATGATGGATTTTTTATAACCATGAAGAATATGATATTTGGCCTGGTATTTAATTCTTATATCTATGCTCTTAGTCAAAAGGAATCAACAGCTACTTTAATGATAGTAACTGGATCATTACAAGCCTTTCTATACTCCGAGTAACTGAGTATGCTTGGTAGTTGGTTTCAAAGCTAAACAATAAAGTTTCACGAACACTTACGTGATTAAACAGTTTTTATGACTAATAGATTGCAATCATTACATATCCATGTTTTGTCTTCTTTGTAGGTGATTACTCAAGCATTGATCACCAGCCGCATCAGATATTCTTGTGGTGGCTGTAGCATAGGAAAATTCTTAATGTTATTAATGATCATGGGTTTGACATACTTGGTAATGCATAGAAGTCCCGATCATTCTGCATCAAATGTACTTTCGAATGGAGCTGTAAATGGTGAACATAAGTATGTCGAGGAAGGTGTTAGTAGAATACGTAAAATTTGGAGAAAACCTCCAAGGCTTCCTCCACAACTTCCACCTGATGAAGAGCGAAATTTTCGATCTAGTCCTGAAGAACAGAGGCTCTTTTGGGTTTCTAGGCAACAAAAGGTCAAAGAGGCATTTATTCATGCTTGGTCTGGCTACAGGGACTACGCAATGGGTTACGATGAACTTATGCCATTGAGTCGAAGAGGCACTGATGGTTTGGGAGGTCTAGGTGCCACCATCATAGATTCCTTGGATACAGCAATTATCATGGGTGCTGATGAAATTGTTATGGAAGCAATGTCTTGGATAGAAAATAAACTTGTCGAAAGAATTGAAAAGAAAGGGCAGGTCAACTTATTTGAGACAACCATACGTGTGTTAGGTGGTCTTCTCAGTGCTTATCACTTGAGCGGGGGGGATAATGTAACTACAGGTGACATTGGGATACCTATGACTCTTAAAGGAGTTAAATCTGATATTCTCTTGGACATAGCAAAACACTTAGGTGATAGGCTGTTATGTGCCTTTACTTCAAGTCCAACGCCAATTCCTTTCAGTGATGTTGTTCTTCATGATCGTTCTGCCCATCCTGCTCCTGATGGGTTAAGCAGTACGTCTGAAGCATCAACCTTGCAGCTTGAGTTCAATTACCTCAGTAAAGTTTCTGGTGATCCCAAGTATGGTTCAGAGGCAATGAAGGTATTGGAACATTTTAGGACTCTTCCCAAGGTGGAAGGACTGGTTCCTATCTATATCAGGTACAAAGAACTTTCTTTCAAGGTTGATGGTTCTGTGGGTTTATTTTCTTTCAGAATGGTTTGACACCTAATTTTTTTTCATAATCTTTATAATGATAAGCTAGGCCATTGTTTTAGCTAGTTAGTAATATATGTATGTTATACATAAAAGGAGGCTAGGTGCACATGGCTCCAGCCAATGCATTGTTTAAGACTCTTAGTAGGGTCAATGTCATGCATACTTATCTGTTTTGCTTTCTTTCTTTAAATTACATTGACTCCAAGGTTTGACATATTGAAGCATACCGCTCTGTTTGGGTGGTACTGTACGTAGCGGTCCGACAGAGGATTGGTACGGGCAGTATATCAGTACACCTCAGTATATCATATGTTGGTGCGGTCAATATAGATCGGTACAGCTTGGTATGTACCATACCGACAGTTGGTCGGTATACTGGTACGAACTGGTAATGCGAACCTTGGTTGACTCAGCTGTTACTGATATTTAGAAGACATTTACTGGTATTTGCTGCTTGCCTAGGGGTGAATGGTGGACAGCATAGTATTTGTTGAAACCATTTCAGTAAAGTGAGCCATGCATAAACACAAAAACAGCATAGTATCTGCTGAAAATTTCTCACTCTGTACATTTTCATGTCAAGCATCTTTGATATTAATGTTTCTGCTTCATGGTATGAGACTACTGCCAAAAAATTTTAATTGCTATGTTTTCTATCTAATTCAATATAATGATATGTTACATTCTTTATTGTCATTTTTCCCTTTTGTAGTTAGATGATTCTTTTTTTTTCTTCTCTATTGTAATTAGTTGATCTTTGGAATTATATGCAATTTATGAAGAACATCACTAGTCCTTGTTGTGATCACAGTCCTCACACCGGTCAGTTTAATGGGGAGAACATTCGGCTAGGATCTCGTGGTGACAGCTACTATGAATACTTGATAAAAGTTTGGATTCAGCAAAGGAATAGTGGCAGTCAGCTAAATTATTTATATGAGATGTATGAAGAAGCAATGAGAGGGGTGAGGCACCTTCTAGTTCGAAAATCCATTCCCAAAGGATTAGTTTTTGTTGGGGAGCTTCCTTATGGATCTAAGGGTGCTTTTAGCCCTAAAATGGATCACCTGGTATGGAAATATTTTTGCATTCTCTTTACACAGCATCAATAATAAGTTTACCTTTATTCAGGTAAATGATATGTTGTTTAACTTGCTGATGTTAATGCAGTTTTACAGTTTGACAGTTCTATGAATAAAGGCCTTTATTAAACTGTATTATAAACTTCAGTTTACAATTTTAATTGCTTTAGGATATTTATTTGCTTTTGCTCAAGCTTGTCTTTGTATTAAAAGCTTCTCTGTCACTTGTTCAGAAATTGCAATATCCAAATAATATCTAAAATAAAAATACCTGGGCACTAATTCCTTGATCAAATTTTCCTGGATGTAAGATTGCTAGATATGTTGTGGAACGTCCATGAAAAAGTCTAAATTCCTAACATTCCTTCACTTGTTCTCTGGAAAAAGCTTTTAGATAAACCAGATATATTTTTCACTATGGTATATGAGTGGTGTAAATCTTCTTTGTATACACAGTCTGACTTAGAGGGTCATTTAACAATGGAGATCTGACATCTGACTTAGAGGGTCATTTAACAAGTAACAACCATTACCTCATGCTTGATTTGATTACACAGTCTCTATATTCAAGGACATCTCAGACACATGTCAATTTTCAGATGTGCCTCTCTCATGAAAATTCCTATAGTTTAACTTGTGCTGCAGTTTGAATGAGAAACAGAGACAGACATTTTTTAGCTGCAAAAGAAGGATACTGTTGAATTTTTGTCGAATAATAATTAATAGGAGGACCATAATAGGACACAATGATCCATTCAGTTTTAACGATTGAAGGTGACAACATGATGCAAGAAGAGGTAAATGTACTCTGATGAAAGGTGGTTTTGCTCTACTCTCCGGTTTTCATGTTTGGACCATCCAGTATACACCCAAAGAGTTCATAATTTAGATACATGGAAAAAGCAGCTTCTGTCATCAACTTCATAGAGAATTTTTCCATATTTTCTTCTGTTGTTTTTATCTTGTTTCACTCCTGGGTCATAGGGGGTTGAAGAAAAAGGGGGGTGGGGGGGGGGGGCGGTGGGAGAGGAGGTAGGTCTTGGGGTGTTAGGAGAGGTAAAAAAGCAGTAAATAGAGCCAAGATAGAGGAAGAAGAATATTACTTTATGAGCTGCATATAATTATCATGAATAAAATCCTTAAGTTTGCTTGAGGGTATGAGTAAATGCAAATTGAAGAATTGTCTCTTAGGAAGTTCATCCGTGATTGTCAAATCAAGCATACTAGCCTGATCCAGCTACTATGAATTGTGCATGTTTAAGTGAATTTTCATTTTTGGAGTTGTGCAGCTGATATTATGGTTAGTTCTAAATTCGGGACTAGAGTGCTGCTCCAATCATGCCTATGCCTGCATGTTTTATTTTTCACCATTAATTTTGACCATATCCTTATTTCTGGTTGTGTATTTTCTTTTGTTGGTTGATTTTCATAGAAGGTGTGTCAACCAATGTGTTTAAACAAATGAGTGGAATTATCTAAAGTAGCATTTTGATGATTGAAATCTTCAGACTTTATATATTATTGGAATATACAATTAGTCATCTTTATCTTTAAGGTCACACATACATTGTCAGTCCAGTATTCATTCAAACTGTCAGTTTTTTCATAGCAGATGGATAAAGCTCTTCTTTGGCTTTTATACTAAATTATTGGTATCCAGAACTTGATCTACTTCTTTGTCATGGGATTTCTGTTTGCGTTGGAGCAGTAAGGAAATGCTCCAGATGTTTCACTTTTTTGATAGACAAAACAATTCTGCTTGATATAAATTGCCAACTATCGCCTTTATATGATTGCCTCGCCCACAACTTAAAAATCAGGAAACTTCTTAGCCAAATTTCTAGGAACTTCCAATTTATATTACATTCTAATCACATATTATGATATGTGATGTACCCTTCTTCCTTTTGAAGGTTTGTTTCCTGCCAGGAACCTTGGCTCTTGGTGCAACAAAAGGTATTACAAGAAAGAAAGCAGAGGAAAGAAATTTGTTGACCCCGGAGGATTTGGAGAATTTGAAGCTTGCTGAAGATCTAGCAAAGACCTGCTTTGAAATGTATGCTGTCACTTCTACAGGTCTTGCTCCTGAAATTGCTTATTTCCACGTTGAGGTAAGCAACTTGTTAAACTTGAGGGTTGTTGTTGTCACTGGTGGCTGAGTATTGTTTTCATTAAATGTTGTATATCTTTCAAGCATCTTTCCTCTCTAGAATTGTAAATTGTTGATTGAATGTTTCATCTTGAATCAGGGTGATTCTGGAGGGGGTCTTGATGGTGGTAATAAAAGCTCCGAGTATATAGATGACATATTAATTAAGCACAATGATCACCACAACCTTTTGCGCCCTGAAACAGTGGAATCTTTATTTGTGTTGCATCGTATAACTGAAGATCCAAAGTAAGGTTTAGAGTTTTTGGGTTGTTACTTACCTTGCATTGCATGTTCATCATTCTTCTGAACTTTTAACTTGGTTCCGGCACTTGTGACATTCGACAGATACCGAGAATGGGGTTGGCAGATCTTCGAGGCCTTTGAAAAATATACAAAGGTAGACTCTGGTGGCTACACGTCTCTTGATGACGTCACAGCAATACCTCCTCCTAAAAGAGACAAGATGGAGACATTCTTCTTGGGTGAAACCTTGAAGTATCTATATTTGCTCTTTGGAGACGAGCATGCTGTGCCTTTAGATAAATTTGTATTCAACACAGAAGCTCATCCTCTTCCGATTAGTTGGTCTGAAGTTTCGGCCTAGAACTCCTCCTCCAGCAACCTTCCCGAGTACATCTTGATGATGCAAGTTTGAGGGACCTGCTTTCATTCGGTCTCGTGGAAACTCGACGGTTGCCGTGTGCAATTCCCAACAGGAACTGTTTTGGAGCCCGGGCTATGCAGCTTCAGACACTATGGAGTTGTGTTCCGACATGAGATCTCTGTACGCGAAATGCCTGCTGAAATAGGATTTCTGTAGTAGGTATTGTGGCAAAAAACCAATTTTGGTCTTTTCTCTTATTAACCTTGTCAAATAGCGAGACCGTGTTGTTTCTGTTGGAATTAGCAGAAAGGTCATTGTTAGGTGCGGTTTGTTCTTCAGTGTCCATACTCAACCAGTTAGTAAGTTTGTGGTTATTATTTGAAGTGAAAAAAAAGCATAATTCAACTGAAAATTTACATTCGATTAGATTCCGTTCTTCCGAGTGCCACCAAATATAGCTCAACGGATTGAAGATTCTTTTAATCAGTAATAGGTCTGGATTTGGGCTGGATCTTTACTGACATCATGGATAACGGCCCATCATAATACCCATATTTATCGATGAGGCGCTCAACCCTAAAATGCAATCTTATCAAATTATACCACGAATCTTAAAGTTTAACATCAACAGTACGGCAGTCCAGCTGTAGCACTCAAACATTAAGAAGGGGCCTCCACCCCCCCTTCCCCGCCCAACCCCCGGCCCGTCTCTGGTGGCGAGGACGAATTGATCTCCGTCTCCATGGCTTCGTCTCCGGCGGCCGTCAAGGAACTGCAGCGCGACCTCGAAAACCAGGCCAACGCCCTCAGCAAGATCCAAAAAGGCACATGCCATCTCTCTTCCCTCTTCTTTCTCTTGGGATCCCCTCTTTGACGCGACTCACTTGTTCTTCCGTTCTTCGCTGCAGACATCGCCAAGAACCACCAGGTCCGGAAGCAGTACACCATCCAGCTTGGCGAGAACGAACTCGTCCTTAAGGTCTCTTTCCCGTTTCTCCATTTCCCGATCTCTATTTTGCTTCTGGTTATGCCATCCTAGGGTTTTGCTTTTCTTTTGTTCGTTATGTTTAAGAAAATAAATTGGTTGTGGTGATGCAAGGAACTCGAGTTATTGAATGAGAATTCCAACGTGTACAAGCTGATCGGGCCGGTGCTCGTGAAGCAGGACCTCGCCGAAGCCAACGCCAATGTGCGTAAAAGGATTGAGTACATCTCGGCCGAACTGTGAGTTCCACCATATCCTTTTGCTCTTAATTTTCTGCTGGCTGTCGAGCTTGGCCAGCTTAATCTTTTCATTGAGTTCCGTGAAGGTTGCACTTGCTTTATTTTGATAGTTTGCTGTCTATCACATCACAGTAAACGGCTTGATGGGACGCTTCAGGATTTGGAGGACAAGCAGAACAGCAAGAAGGAATCGGTTAGTGACAGTTGCCTCTAAATTTATTGCTTCATGTTTCTTGTGGTTGATTTACCATGACAAATGTGGTTCTACTACTTGAAAAATGTTGCTTAAATCTATTTGATGTGATTGATGCTTCTTCTCAGCATATAAATAAAGCCTCCCTCATATTGGGGTATATCAATGCCTTAAAGTGTATGAGCTTTTGCGAATCTTATATGTTAGAAGCCCTGAACACAAGTATCACCCCTAAGATGTAAGTGAAGCAAACAATAATTCAGAACTAATCGCTACATGTTTGTTACTCCCACCTAGGTTGCAACACGCAGCAGTATCTGCAGCTACTTGAGATGATTCTTATCTAGTCTTATAGAGTACATTTCTTTTCAAACCTAAGAAAGACCTTTTCTTTTCTGTAAGCTAGAAGCTTGTGTTGCCTTGATGGGTGCACAGTGAAACGTTTGAAAAATATCCTAAAGATTGAGGTTTTGTTTTCTCTTTGATGAGACTGTTATTTATATTATTAATTAAAACGTACTAGAAAAGAAAAATATTTAGCAAAAGAATGTCCATCACAAAAGCAATGACTGGAGAATTGATAGCTTCTGGCTCTTGTAAGTAAATGTGTTATATCATGGATTTTTTTATCATTGGTTAATAGGAACTTATTATCATTGTTGTTGGAGGGAAAAGAGTGATGGTTATGTGTATATGCCACAAAAATCATTTAAGCTAAGGTTATAAAAGTAAATTGAGGCATCAGTCTTTATGATATCATCAATACACACATTAATGTAAAGCAGCATTCATACAGTTGACTTGCTTCCTCGTAGCTTAAAGGGAACAGTTTGGATGTTTATAAAACTGTTGCGTTAAGCTTACAATATGTAGCCTTTGATGTTAAACATGAGGTAGAGAAACACCAATCTGTCACTGAGCTTGCAATTGAGAACTGTACAGTGATGCATATACTTGTATACAAGCAAAATCTTATACCATTCTGGCTGTAGGGCTGACCAGTGTTTTTGTTTGTGGACGGTTAATGTATCGCAAAGCTCATATGTGGCACACAGACAAGCATGCTGTCAATGGACCTACATTATACTTGAAATGCTTATCGTCTAAAGGCTTCGATGTATAAGAAGAAACACAAAGCTGTCAGATTTGGTCAACCTGAGGCTCCTTGAAGCGATCAAGGGTTATGAAAATTGCAAGTTATGTAATGAATCGAATGGGACTTTAGTATTTGGATTTTTGGTTTTTGGGGGATGGTGTCCTATAGATCCTACATAAACAAGTTTGTTTAAGGTTTATTCTGGGTTTTAATTGAAAGATATATAGAAGCATCAAAATGTTGGCATCAAATGATTGAACTTCAGAAAGGAGCTGCAGTAAGGATGAAAAAGGATCAAGGTAAAGAAGATAAGGGTCGTGCTCAAATAGGTAAAAGAAAGCTATTAGGTGACTGTTATTACCTTTACTATTGATTGTAGCAAACATGTATGTTCTGGACCAGAATAAAATTATGCAGGAGTCATATGTTGTCCTTTTCTTCATTTATTATCCATTTTCTTGAAAAGAAGCTTGAGAACTACAATCTTCAAATGGTAAAGGTGATGGTATAGAATCACAGTGAAGCCTGAGGGTCAGTGTATTCGTCGCTATGTAGCTTGAACAAATAACATATATGTGAAGCAGAAATTTTCTGAACACTATTTGCTAAGATACTTGAGAAAGGAAATGGTGGCATATGTCTTAATATAACAGGAAATGGATTGATGGAAGTTGTCATTCTAATATTAGGAGTCGCTATTTCAAATATTAAGGATTGCAATTTCTAGAAAGCTTCCAGTTCACAAAAATTCTGAAGTACCTTTGTGCATGTTAAAGTTGCTTGCTACTAGGATCTTGGTTTGCATAGCACATCTTCCAACGGCAATCTGTGAGACTTTGAAACCAAGTTATGTCATTTAAAATTTAAAGTTGTGATTGCTTGAGACAAGTGTATAGTTCTGCTGGATATGGGTCTGTTGCTGTAACATATGTGATCCCTGGCTGTTTGTAAGCGATCCATAGACATTTCTGGACTCTGAACGATTGAGCCACAAAAAGGGGCCTTGATGAAATTGAGAAATTCATGAGAAATAGCATCCTCACTTGGCATAGTATATCAAAGTTGATTATGGTGAACCAAGTTGATGGTGTATGCTTGCTTAGAATAGTTCATCAGATAAACTGTCACTTGAAACTTCTAGATGGTTTACTTTCTTTTTTAACAGTGTCTATATGTTTTGCAGGTCTTAAAATTACAACAGAGGATTCATTCACTACAGGCTGGAAAATCCAAATCCTAAATTCCATATGTGGGGACTGTCAGGCGATTTGTCTCGCCTTCACTTGGTTGTTCTACTATATCAAATACTCTCCAGCAGAAGGAAAAAATTTTCGGGCCGAAGTCATATTCGTGTGCTTATCTGTACGGTAATGTGTTTTTCTCTTGAAATCTAGTATAGCACCTATGTTAAACATTATCAAAGTTCCCATTTATTGGAGTTGGGTTTTGAGAAGATGATCTTGAGCCTGAGGTAATTAGTGGAAGTGAAGAACTTGTTCTTGGAGGACAGCAACTCATCCACTTCATCGTTTTCATGCATAATCATGTTCTTTCTATTCATCTGAGGCAATTGCTTATTTCTTGTCAGCCAAGGCATGTCCATGACATTGTACTATTTATAACCCATAAATTTGCACCTAAAAATTTGAATAACATTTATCCTCGTCCGTCAACTTCAAGCTTGTATAGGTATGAAAAGTAATTTTTTGATGATGAATCGCCTTTTAGCATTGATTTTGTCTGGATTGGTGCGAGATATCAGCTAACAACGTAGTGTTGGTGAGGATATTGACAATTTATCACAAAGTCCAATTTGCCCGAATTGATACAGGCTCCTGATCGATGAGCCGTGTGATGTAAGTTTTTATTATATATTTTACCTAAAAAATTATAATAAATGATCTCGTTGGTTAGAGTCTCGGTATTATAAGTCAAAAGTTCTTATTATATTTTCTGAACTTATATTAATTGTATAATAATATTTTACATTTTAAAAAAACAATAAACATAAATCTATCTTATTTTATGTGTATAAGAATTCATCTTTACCGAAGACCGTGGGTTCGAACCTGTCGGGATTATTTTAATTTTATAATAATGTTTTATATTAATTTTTTTTTAAAAAATAATGATCATAAATCTATCTTATTAATGAAGACATTTATTGATAATTTAATCCTCATTAATTTCGTGCCACAAAACAATATAACGATTCAGTATCTTTACAGAACTTCTTTGCACGCATCTCAACGCGCAGCGGAGGTGTGCTCGAATCTTCACGCGTATCAGCTCCTCGGCAGCACCGCCGGAACCGCAAAAACTATTGCACGCATCTAAAGGCATTCCGGGGCGGAACACGAATCCTAAAAGACACAACGAACGAGCGTTCGGAGGCGCCATCGACGGCCAACTCTGTGCTGTAACAGCTCCGCATCCGCTGGCCAACTCAACGCCAATCTGATGGCACGCAGTCTGCCTAACTATTTGATCTACAAGCCCAAGAAATCCAATTAAGATACCAAAACCCACTTTGCTTCTGCACTCCTTCCCACACCGTTTCTATGTTCTCTAATCATTTGGCAATATCTATATCTATATATATATATATATATATATAAACACACACACTATTTTACTTTTGACAGATCAAAGTTTGCTTTGGGGATCGAAAGACAATAGTATGATATGAACCAATCAATCAAAGAGCGTCGTCAGCCACGGAGACGCAGCTGCATGGTGGTTGTCCTGTCTCTGTTTCCCTTCGTCGGGTTCCTCAGTCCAACGACAACCACCACCCTCCGCGGCAATGATTGAAGTGGGTGTCGGCGGCTGTACTCCCTTGGAGATCTTTGGATCCATGAGAAGGTGGCGGCCCTTCCAAAAGAAGAGAGAAATGGAGGCCAACAGACGCGATCGCGCGCGCACGCGAGAGAGAGAGAGAGAGAGAGGACTTCCTGCTGCTGCCGTGCTGGGCCATGGCGTTTGCTCTCAACCTCTACCCCGCCCGCTGTTTTCCGTCCCTTGTCGCATATTATTATTTGCATTTGTTCACTCTGGCAACTTGTATCTCCTGCCATAGTGACTCCTCCTCCTATTCCGAAAGGTCCTCGTCGTCTTCAACCTTCTCTTCCTTCCCTTTCTTTCTCCCTCACACTTTTATGGAACTTGTTCTCTTTGCGTGGGTGCGACCTTCTTCTATCGCAAGGGATTTCTGATTAAAGGTATTGTGATCCCCATGTTCTCTGTTCTTGTTTGATCTGTAGCCTTGTGCTCCATGGCTTTGATTAATTTGCTTGTCCCTTGCCCCTACAAATCTTCTGTCATGACGACAGACCCAATCCTGCTCTTCCTCATATTGGCATGACAATGTTTCTTGCTATAATAACACTGATAATTTTCTTCCAGGCCTTCGGTTGGAAGCTTTCGAGCTAAAATTGGAGTGCGTTCAAGAGGATGGGCTCTGGAGATTGGATAAAGACGATAATTTCTAGGAAGAAGAAAGCAAAGCAAGACGGGGCAAAGAAACTTACGGTAAGTAAACAATAGATCCAAGGTGACGTTTCTAGGTCGATAATGATGTTTGTTCTTCATGAGTTCTACGCTGTTAACAGGGTTCGTCCAACCAGCAATCCAAGGGGTTCGAGTTGAAGAGTCAGTCTCGTAAAGATCCCCGTAAATTATTTGATGGTGCTGATGGCATGGCTCCTGAGGACATAGCTGCCACTCGAATCCAAACTGCTTTCCGAGGATTCAAGGCATGCTAGCTTTCGTACTAATTTACTGGATGGAATCTTATCGGTGTGGACGTCGATCATGGCATGCCATTTTGCAGGCAAGGAAAGCTTTCCGTAGTCTGAAGAGAGTCCAAAGATTGCAAGCCTTTACCCATCGCAATTCTGTACAGAAGCAGGCAACAAACACTTGGAGCCATGTCCAGTCCTGGAGCAAAATGCAAGCAGCAATCGGAGCCCGTCGTGCTGCTATGGTGGCAGAAGGCCGCTTCAGGCAGAAGAAACATGACAACCGGTCGAAACTTGACGCCAAGCTTCATGATCTTGAGGTAAAGTTCATATCCCTCTCTGTTTGTTCCTTCGTTTCATGGATGAATGATCGATGGCAGCTAAAATAGTTGACCAAGAAATCGTAGACCTTTGCGTTACATCTCGAAGAACATAATCTGACCTCTGCTAATCTTGAGTTCCTCACAGTTGGAATGGAACGGAGGCTCCGAGACGAAGGAAGAAATCGTTGCCAGGATACAACAAAGGGAAGAAGCAGCGGTCAAGCGGGAGCGAGCCATGGCGTACGCCTTCTCCCACCAGGTTTGTTGTCGAAGAGGATCTTGCCGAAGGCAAGCGTCGCTGCAGGACTAACGCACTTGTCCTGCACCACCTGTAGTGGAGGGTGATGAACTCTGGGGTGAACCAAGGGCCATTCGTGTACGAGCTCGCAAAGGGCAACTGGGAGTGGAGTTGGGTGGACAAGTGGATTGCTGCTCGCCCATGGGAGACCAGGCCTTCAGCTCATTCCATGGCCAAGACAGCCAGCAAAGCAGGTAAGAACACCAGCCTTTCAGATCAGAAAGCACAAGGATCCACGAAGAAGCCATCTAAGCCATCCGAAGCAGCAGCAGCATCGAGCAAGGAGTCGAACACCAAGGCAGCAAGTTCTGCTCGCCCGAGAACCAAGAGTACAAAAGCGACGAAGCAGGAACGGCAGCCCTAAGCTTCGCCGTCGTTCAATAGCCAATGACTGCAAACACGAGCGGCAGCAAAGTCTGTGGGATTCTTTTCCGTTTGATGTGCAGAATAAGAGGCCATTCTGCCTTTGTATGTGTAGACTACTGAACTGTGTAATATGCATTTTGACTCCATGTGAAGCAGCGTTAAGGTTGGGTGCTATTTCTTGTCCGTGCCTTGTTCTATGCCAAGAACAGAGAACAGAGACCTGTCCTCAGTATCCTAAAATGGGATGGGGGCAGTCATGGATGCTGCTCCTTTTGCACTTCCAGTCAAAGTTTAATTCATTAACTATTGGACAGAACAGAACAAATCTATGAAGTCATTATTTCCAGGTGACAACAGAACATCACAACGACAAGGACGACTACAACTGCGACCAGCCAAGGCAGAGGAACCAGTGGACGAGGAACAGAGAGAAGAAAAGATCTTATCGAAGACACGGATTTCCAGCAGATGTTGGCAATTTTGCTGCTCATCTTCACTTTTTACCACGAACCAAGCAATCCTATGGATAAAGATCGCAAATTTTCCGCTGTAGCAATTTGGAGATGGTCTGGTTGTTTCATTCCACTGCATCAATGGCGAGAAGCAGAGGGGAAGCAAAGCGCAGCTTGTTGGAGATGCCGCCATGCTCCCCTACGCCCTGAACCCGTGCTGGGATGTGGAGGAAGAAACAGAGGGATGTAGCACCGGATGCATCTGGATCTCCGCGTTGGCCGCCGTGGGTTCCGCCCAGCTACGGGTTGAAGGCGAGTTACTGGACTGAAGGGGCCCCCTCTGAGAGAATAACTGGCTCGGGCCGAGCACCCAGTGCGTCGGCACCGCCTGTGGTGGTGGAACGCTGAAAGGAAATCCTCCAGAGCCGCCACCGCCGCTCGTCTCCGCTACATCCCATGGAGCCATTCGCTGCTTGTGCTCGGCCCAACTGGGAGAGTCGGGGTCAAAACCCAAGCGGGCGGAGCCAGCGAGTAGAGAATTATGAGCGGACGGAGTTGGGTTCTGGTGATGGTGAAAGATCGGATCTTGGAATGATTGGAGGGAGAGGCAAAGGTCTTGAGTTTGGGTGGTGGATCGCGGCAGGAGTCCCAGCGGGTAGTTCTGGACGCGGATTGGAGGAGGGCTGGAGGATGGTGAAGTAGCAGCCATCGTGATGAAGGACTTCATGGTATCATCGGCAATGGCATCGGAGTCCAACGACGGCTGGAGAAGACAATTACTCCCACTTCCACCGCCGCCGCCACCGTCACCACCGCCAAAGCTGAAGGCACTACGGACATCTGGTTCTGCAACCGGGGATTGATTGGATGGTGGAGGTACACGGGATGAGGTGGCGGTGGGGGTCCAGGCTGGGACCTCGGCGAGCTGGTCAATGGCGGCCTTAGCGTTCTTGATGAGCCAATCGACGGCCTTGCTTGGGCGATCGTAGCCAAGGCGGTCCTGCACGTCGTAGAACCGGATAGCAGTGTGCGCGGAGAGGCGGACACGGCGATCGCGGGGACCCTTGGCGGTGGACACCTTGCTGTGGCGGTCTTTCCGGCCGGTGGACCGCACAATACGAACCCCATGGACCTCCATAATCTCCCCGCCGGCGCCCCTCAGCCTTCCAAATCCCGAGCGGGGCTTCACCCGCCGCTGCTGGTGGCGGTCATGGACAGCAAGTTGAGGGAAGCCGAGGCCTCCGTGGTGGTTTTGGCCCTCCCCCATCCTCTCCGAAAGATGGGCATCCTCGGAAGTCGAAGCCGTGGCAACCGATGAGGACGCGATCTTCCGCTCCACTTCCTGCTGCTCCGGCTGGTGGTGGTCTGCACGTGATGCTGGCAGCGGTAGTTTCTTCCCTCTTACTTCCTCTTCGAGAAGACTTGGCCACCAAGTCTCCCAATTACATCGCCGACACCATAACTCGAGCTTTCAGTCGACCAACACCGCACACACCACTGTCGACACAGTGTCTCAAGGACGAAGAACAGAAGCACAAGGACGAGGTGACACAGATGGGCAACAGGAGGAGGGAGCGGTTGCCAGCCAAGGACAAGCAGGCATGAGAGATCAAAAGATGAAGGTGAACCCATCTCCTAGAAGACAAACATCCAATCTCAGCTGCAAAATGGGATCCCGCTGGAAAGACGAACAAAGCCACAAAATATCTTCTCACAATAAACAGCATCTTCTTCTCTGTTCAATCCTATCCTACCTTTCAGATGATGACACCTACAGCTCTCGTTATCTCGCTCCTTCATTGCTTTGCCGAAAGAGACGTCACCTTCGTCCCACCACGATCTTTTGAGCTACCCCTCCGTAACCAAGTGTAACCCCTGCTGCTGGCTTTGGTTATACAATCAGGCAGCGACGTTCCAGGGATAAAAGAGCAGACCATTACGTTAATCACCCAATCTGTCTCGACAACGCCATTTCTTTTCTTCGTAAGCTTGCTTTCTTTTTTACTGGCTGTCAACTCTTGGAGAGGTCAAATCCGAAGCTTGGTGGTGACATCTCACACACATATGATAATGTGTCTCCCTCATTCCATGCAAATCCACCTAGAAGATGAGTGGAGGGACTGACGACAGCAGACGAGGATCGTTGTGTGTGTTATGTGATTAATACTCGTGTCCAAGCGAGTTCATCTTGAAGTGCTGGACCTGTAGCAATTGTTAGACCACCGGAGCTTCCACTCGACGGATGCTCTGCATCGTTACAGACCTACCTACGTCTCTGTGGTGATGAGACTGTTACATAGGCAGTCACTCGTTGCAGAGAGCAGTCGGTAGGTTGTGCTGTCGCTTTGCACCGGAAGGAGGAGGGTGACGACGCCGGACAGGCGTGTACTTGATGCTGTTTGGAGGTGTGGGAGGCGGCGACGGTGTGTGAGGTCGCTTTGGGCTCCGCCGTTGAGGTTCTTCGTGGCAAATGTGCGATCTGTCGAGAAGAGTTGGTTGGTTCGCAATCCCGTTTATAAGCTTTCAATAGAGCCTCATGGTGCGACGACCGTTCGTCGGAGATCAGACGGCTTACAATTATTACAAAAACTCAGATGTTGCTTCCTTCCCATCTCCGTGTTTCTTGTACTTATCGGGCCTCCCACCGCCGAGCAGATTGCAAGTCGAAGCAAAGGCCTCGAACCGTCCGATGCTGCTGCTCCGCCCAAATCCGCATCCGTCCACCGTCACCGCCCAAGCCCGCACCCGCGGCTCCCTCCCGCCGCTCCTCTCATTCTTCTCCCTCCGGCTCCCGTCCCGCAGCCTCCCCGCGCCGTCGCCCTTGTTCTCTACGCAGCCGCGACGGCCGCACTGTCTTCCCCCTCCCGCCTGCGGCGCCGACGTCGGCGACCAAGATGACGGGTTCGATGAGGAGTTGCGCCGTCTTCTGGTCCTCCTCCCGCTGGAGATGCGGCGGCGGGCGGAGGCCCACCCGGAGCTCCGCCGCCTCGTCGAGATCGTCATGGACCTGGGCCGGCGGCCCCTTGCCCGCTTCCCCTCCGGCGACTTCTTCCTCTCCGACTGCCCCATCTCCTCCCAGGACCTCCTCCACGCCGCCTCCCAGGTTGCCTTCTCCTCCATTTCCCCAAGAAAGAATCAAGAAACAAGTGGGTCAGGAACCGATGTCATGGGTACGATTCTTTTGGTGTCAGGTAGGTGACTTTGCCGCGGATAATCGAGCGGGCATCAGTCGGACGTTGCACCGGATTAGCGCCATCAGGAACCGGAAGGGCTCCATCGTTGGACTCACTTGCCGGGTTGGCCGATCAGTCACCGGGAGTGCCAATCTGCTGCGTGATTTGGTGAAGGATGGGGGTTCGCTGTTACTTATAGGTCCTCCAGGAGTCGGCAAGACCACAGTCATCAGGTTTCACATTCATCTATTTCCGACTCGTATGCAACTAGGTAGAGCAGGTCTTGTTTCTGTTAGTATAGAACGCTAGGGTTCCAGAAATCATGTTATAGACACCAAATGGTTGACTTTAGGAAGTGAAGCATTACCGTGAAAACTAATCGAAGCTCTAAATAATCAATGCAATCTGATTCAAATGATCTGAATAAATTAGGTCTACCTTGAGTTTGTAGTTTGTTTAGTTGACCTTTTCTAATTTTGATATTAACCTGAAAAGAGCTCAGTGGCCGGAAAAGATCCATATAGTCAACTCCAAATAGTTGAGGCCTCAAAACTTTCTTTTTATCCTTGTATTAAGGGTGACTTGTTGAGATTGGAGTCTATTTTAGTTGGGAAAGGTTATTAAGTCACCATAATGTTTTAGGGTCTTCCTATCAAAAAAATTTGGAGTTCTAGCATGTCTGCTTTTGTTGTATTTGGATTTTGAACTCCTAGAGAGGAAGTAAACTAGAAAAGAGGATCTGTTGAAGCAAAATAATAATAATAATAAATAAATAAAAGAAGAAATGATCCAATGGGATTTGACAATCTATTTAGGTGACTTGTTTTTAGTTTATGAAGAAGACACTATTTTTTAATGAAAAGAATCAATGCTTCTTTTCCTTATTCTTTTCAAATTCAGATGCCTAAAGGACATACGCTGACACCATTTGTGGCTGATGACATCATTGCTGCCGCCATTGCGGTTACACGCTGGGGCTCTGTTTTTCCACCACAAGCTGGTGGTGTAGTCAACTGATGGGGCTTAGATGTAGCCACTAGCTTGTGGAGTTGTGGTGTTATCAACTGATGGGGATTAAATGTAGCCATGGCACGTTGTCTCCTGTCGTCTGCACCACTATTGCAGGCTGCCAATAGCTGGCCATGGTCAGAGGTGTTAGCTAATATTTTTCTGTGTTTGTCACTTCTGGTTTGTTTTTCTTTCTTTTAAAGTTTAGACATAGCTATTCCAATCTCTCACCATCATTGATCCGTTGCTGATTGACATCTTCCGAAGATGGCTAACTGATGGAGACAATGATGATACTTGATATATTATGAGTATATGGATCTAAATGATCAGTTATTATGTTCAACAAGTTGTTGGGATGAAACAGAAGTAGAGGTGCTTATGGCCTACCTCAAATCGAATCCCAACTCTAGTGGTTAGTTTCTGATGGTGTCGCTATCTGGTTCCAATCACATTCTCGAAGGGGTGATGGGAGAAAATAGGAGGAAGAGATGGATGGTAACAATAGGTGTTGAATTAGCTCAGTATTTAAATCAGATATATAGCTTTGATCCGAAGAAGACGTACTCTTCTTTAATTTTACCTTCTTCCAAAGCCAGTTGAAGTCCGTTATTACCAAGATAAGGTATCAGTTAAAGAAAATTGTTCTTCAAGATTACAAAATGATTTAATATGTTGCCTCTGAACTTATAGACCGTACAGCCCCAGATTCATGTCAACAAACATAATTTCTTTTATAAAGCCTAAGAATCTGTTGGTATGCCATAGATTGAAATTTTCATGGAAGTTGTGCAAAAGCATTGTTTTTTCTTTTTGGGTACTTATCATCTACCTCACTGACTTTAACAGAGAAATAGCAAGGATGCTTGCAGATGATTACAAGAAACGGGTCATGATCGTTGACACCTCCAATGAGATAGGTGGAGACGGTGACATTCCTCATGCTGGGATAGGGAGCGCCCGTAGGTTGCAAGTGCCCAACCCTGACATGCAACACAAGGTCTACTAATTTCACTAGTGGCAGTGCATGTTTCGTGTACAGTTGCAAATTTTAGTAAGAATAGCTTCTTGTAGGCCTTAATATGCTTCTCTTAGTATGGATCAACACTTTGTTGTTGATATTTTTCCAATGTCAATGTTATTTGTTGTATAATCTATATAGTTTATCGAAGATTAAGTAAATAAAACATGTTGATTTTTTATTAGTGTTTGTAGTAGTTTTTTATAATTATTTTTCTTTTGTTGCAGAGGATGCTACAGCCATGTGTATCATGTTTGAACTTCTATTGTATTAGTAGGAAAAAAAAAAACAAAAGAAAGATTTGTTGCAATCAGTTGATCTGCATGGTTTGACCTGAATAGATTGGAACCACCTGAAAACCAAGAAATTAGGACTTACATTCAATCCTGATCAGGATTGTGTCGGTTTGGTTTTTTAATACTAAGCATGAAAAACAAATATTACTGTTACGAGCTTGAAAGAGAAGCATCATTAGGAAAACAGAAGGCCTAGATGGTAAATGTCTTTATCAGAAATCTGATAACGTTCTCATGAACAGACAATCTAAGTTAAAAATCAGCTAATAATCTAAGAAAAAAATGAAGCTCCTTCATCAAATTTCAACTTTATTTTGTATTATTAATGTGGTTGGCTTTGATGAGTGTATTTGGGTTTCATATCCAAGATTAAGATACATACTCGAAAAGGTAAAATCAAGGCATATATTTTGCCATTCACTTAGAAAGAGGAGTATTGTTAGAAAATTGTTGGCAGCTAAAGGCCTTGGTCTATTTATGGTTGGCCGATTATGTTTTTGGCTTGTTTCATGATGTTCCTTTGAGTTGAAAATGTTGCAGGAAGTCTTTAGTTTGACATTCTTTTATTAACTTAAGTTTCCAGGGACTTGAGCATACATCTTTAGCAGTATGAAGATAGCAAAAGGTCACCCTCATGTGAGACTTTACAATTCTTGACACCTGACTTGTACTTAGGTTTCAGCACTAAACAGGCATCTACACGGTCTCATACATATGGGTTGTTCTTTTATGTTCATCAGTGGGTTCACATGCTTGACCGGGTACTATGATAGACCATCGTGGCTTGTTAATTGTAGATGGCCTTAGGTTGGCATCAATCAATTTGTAAAAAATCATAGGACAAAGACCAAGTTTTTTTAGCATGCAGCTCTCGTTAATGTGTTATTTTAATAGATTTTGTCCTTTTTTTTGGGATCTTTGTTCTTTCTTAATCTCTATAAATGCATGTCTTAGTTTAGAATTTGAGTCTTAATCATATGTATTAAGGTTGATACTAATAAAATTTGTTCGTCTCCATGTCCACCAGGTGTTGATCGAAGCAGTAGAAAACCATATGCCCCAAGTAATTGTGATTGATGAAATTGGAACTAAGCTAGAAGCGTTAGCTGCTAGTACCATTGCACAACGTGGTATCCAGCTTGTTGCCACTGCTCATGGAGTGACAATAGAGAATTTGATCATGAATCCTTCGTTAGAGATGCTTGTGGGGGGAATACAAGTATGTCCTTACCCTTCCAATCTCCGTCAATAGCTTTTATGTTTACCCAAAAGATAAATAATTAAAATCATAAAGTACTGAAAGAGCTGTTTTAGTCTCCACATTGGCTTTGCTCAAACATCTTTAAAGGACATGGACTAATTATCTAAGTTGCTGAAACAAGTGTACCGGATCTTCCCAAATCCTGTATTAACAGGAGCCTCTTAAATTTGGCCACCTTTTTTCCTTTTATGATTTAGGATGTTTGTTTAGCCATTAGGTCTTTGATTTGAAGAGTTTTGGAAGTCCCTTGTGTATTTTTGTGACTATGAATTTTTCCAGGAAAAGTTATCCCTTTATTCTGGCTTTATAGTTTCTTGTGATTAATTTAATTTAACGAGTGATAGATAAAATTTTATTTGGCCAAGGACCTTGTTGTGTCTCCTCTGTAAGCTCTATTATTTCTCTAATCTGTCTACTTACCTTTTCCCAATGTGCTTCTAGTTCTTCACCAACAAAATTGTCCTCAATTTATTGGCAAACTACCCAGACAGATATGTTTTGTTAATGATATTTCTTAATTAGGCCAACTTTTTGAGACTAACTTCTTGTGGTGATTCTTGTCCTTAAAGAGTGTTACTTTAGGTGATGAAGAGGCTAGCAGAAGAGGTGTCCAGAAGACTGTTCTGGAGCGAAAAGGACCTTCGACATTTACATTTGGTGCAGAGATTGTCTCAAAGACTGAAGTACGGGTCCATTGTAGTTTAGAAGCCACAGTGGATGCTCTTCTAGCAGGTTGTTAGAAGTTACACTTGTGGTTCTCTCAACTAGGCTATTTTGTTTTTAAAAGGAAAAAAACACTTGCTTTTTTTTCTCTTGTTCAATATCCTGTGATTATTTTCTTTGTTTTCACATAGGCCGGTCTCCAAACTTTGAAATTCGCAAGATGGACATGGAAGAGTCCACAGTTGAAACACTTCCTTTGCGGAAGGAATCTCTTGGCAATATTTTCACTTTGAAGGAAGAAGAAAGCAAGGTCAAGAATGATCTTCTAACTCCTGGTGAAAAGTTGTGCAACAACATACCTACTATTGAATTTAAGGAAAAAGAGCTTGATATATCTCATGAAGTTGGAAGAGATTTCCACCTCTTTGTTTATGGGGTAAGGATCACTTTTATACATACTGCCCTTTGACTCAATTGCTTTGTGTTCTACTTTTTGTGGTTCTTATGCTTTGACTGTTTTTACTGACTTATAAAATATGCTCATTATTTAAATTGTTTTATCATTTGAAATTGTAGCTGTAGGTTACTTTTAATGGCACCAGTCATCCTTCAGAAATCTCTGAGCAAGCTATTTTCCCTTAAATTACATACACCATGATCTTTCGATAACCAAGTTGAATATCATGCATGCTGAATCCTTCATTACTCATGAACAAATTTAGGTCTCGCTGATAGTCCTAATTATATTCAGCATCTTTGTTTATCAACAAATCTATGTATCTATCTAAATAATCAAGTAATGGATGCCATTTTCTAGGATATGGTGTTTGGTGAACTTTGATCACAATGAGAGTTATAAAAACCATGAAACTGACGTTCATTGTTTTAATTTGTATACCAGTCACCAAAAAAGGTTTTAAATTATATACATTTACCAACTGAATATAATATGTTAATTAAGGAATGCCTTTGTGCGACATGTATCTGTGCTGGTTTTGTGATTCACAAATTACGACCACCATTGGCAATGGTCAGAATGCTATAATTGCAAACTGAATAGTGCTCATAGCAAGGGGAATAACCTGAAGTGAATAGAGAAACAAATTCTTAAAACAATTTGTCTCAACACTTTGGATCTTTTGTTTCAATGGGAATAGGCTGTTGGATGGACCATCTTGGATGAGAGGAAAGCCCTATCCAAGAACCAACCTGTCAGGAGTTTCTTTAGTAGTGAATGTCTTGGCCAGAGTCTTCTACAACATGGTCGATAAAGACAACATTTAGTCATAGATTTTTTCTCAAATATCTATAGGGCCATGTCATATTTAAAGTGCCGTGTTCTAGAGCCACATTTGGCTTTTCTCCTTGCATTTAACACTGGCATATATGCTAGTATTGTATCTTATAGACAAAATCTTTTTTTGGCTACAACTGTTTGCTTATTTTTCTATCACTTTTTGAGTTTCGACAAGAACTCAACCTGTCAAGCATGACTAGGATGTGACATGTGACAGACACATTAACACGTATTTTGACAGTGAGACACCACATAACATGCAAACAGGAATCAGCTGAGTGTAGTAAATTTTATAAATAATCATGAAAGGTGAAGATCATCATTTGGTGCAACTTATAAGGATAAACAGTCTTTTGCATGAGTAACAACCATGTATAAGAATACTTGGAACCTATTACCAAACATTAGTTATAATTTCAACATCACAGTAAGTAAAATGCCCATAAGTTTAGGTGACACGTGTCACATTATGTTGTGGAACACCTAAAATTGTGCAAGTCCCTTACAAATGTCAATGTCTGACATGGACATAGTTACCATATGATAAGCTTTTAGGGGTATTTGGTTGCGTACAATTGTAAATGCATGAAAATAGCTGCCAAAATCAAATATGCAAGTAGTAATTGTGGGTGCTTCTGTTTGAATGCTTGTATATACAAGTCTGATTTTGATAAATGTGTTGTCTGTATCAAAGACATATTTAGAAATAGTTCAATTTTGAACTAACTGGTTGAACAGTTGTTCTAGATCATGGAATCAAGCGTCTTACAAGCACTAAAGCAGTTGGGAATTGATGAAATGATTGAGATAACTGATAATATAAGTGAAGCGGATGCATTTCTTGCCTTATCCTCCAAACTCAAAAAGAACTCCCAAATTCAGGCAGTTGCCAAGTCTCGTGACATTCCAATCTTTGTCACAAAGGTAGGTGGGTACGAGATTATGGTAAACTTATTTCCATGTCGGCTTGTGTCTCATGGATACTTGTGTCTTGTAGTCGACCTCTTTGGTACAGATCACAAAGGCTGTACGGGCCCTTGTTGATGAACATGCCACTGTATCCAAATATCATAAAGCAGAGCAGGAAGCAACTTCATCAGAGGTGGTTGATGCTCTAGAGGTAATATATATATATATATATATATATATATATATATATATATATATATATTGAAATTTCTGTTATATTTCTCCTCCAAATGCAGATTCTTTTGAATCAGGCAAGACACGCATGCACAACAATCCTGAGCACTACATACTAGTTTTCTGTTTTCAGGAAGCAAGACTGGCTATCGAACAAATTGTGATTCCACAAGGGAAGTCAGTACAGCTTCTCCCAAGGCTGCCGCATATCATTCTAGTTCAGATAGACCTGATCAAGAAGTACAAACTCAAGTGGGAGATGGTGGGCCAAGAGCCTGGTGTTTATCTAAGAATCTTTCCCCTCACCCTCCAGACTGGCATTGGAGAGAAGAAATCTGTTGATCAAGTTGTTGATGAGAATATTGAGCTAGACGATTTAACAAGTTTTGGTGGTACAGAAGAGAGTTCACAGAGTGGGGTACCTAGACTGCCTCTCCTCCCTGAATGGTAGTCTTTCCTCCTAGAGGTTCATAACTTTTCACTATTCTTTCATTCACTACAGAATATATAGCTATTTCCCCATAAATTGTCATCTTGTTCCCCAATTTGTTTGGGTGTGAGTTATTAATTGTGATAAACAAGAAATTTTATTTTATTTTTTAAAAAAGTTAAAGAATCTTGAACCTTTTAAAAGCTCAAGGGATTATTATTATTATTATTATTATTATTATGATGCTTGATCTCAAGGGATGCATTTGTTGAGAAGGAAATCCGGATTGAATGCCGTACATTCTGCCTCATTTTTTTTGTTTGTGAGCATCAATAATCTATCTTGATGAATCAATCCTTGGGCATCATCTAATTGATCAAGTGTGCATGCATTTGTTTCTGTTGCATATTTGATGGCTATTAAAACTTGCTTGTTGATCTGTTGATACGTCATACAGGGAACCACCCTCGGGGCAGCCTGTTTAGATGTACCGACGTCATATCTCTTGTGTGCTTCGATTAAGTAAAAGAGGTCGTCGTCGTCGGAGTAGTGCGGCAGGACAAAAGAGTGTGTGTCATCAGCACCAGGTTGGTATTACTTGTCGTTTGCTCCTACACTTTTCCAACTCTTTAATTATTTGAATTAAAAAGTACCTATGGTTTGCTGATTGTGACTTGTGATTGTGCCAACTTTTTTCTTCAAAATCATCGTCGTTCCGTAGTTTACGACATTGGATGCATCTTTCTTTTATTGATGGAATCGAATAGGTAAGCCGGCTTTACTCGATACTTGAAGAGGAAGTGTGGAAGTTGTGGGTGTCAACCAACGATGCCCAATCTCTTGCACCGATCGTGCGTGCAGGGGACATCAATCACTATGGCAAAAAAACCTCAAAGGTTACCGGTCATGTGAATAATTTTTTTCTTTGGATTTTAATCTCTTCCACCCAATGTTCCAAGTCCACTGCTTGTGCTGCCAACCAACCAGCTTTTAAAATGAGTGCCATCTGCCACATTCTTCTCATCCATTCATTCTTCGTAAAGGGCGGTAATGATGTTTAGTGGGGATTCGGGTCTAAGTCTGCATCAGACGTCACACACAACACGTTAACATCCTCCACCACCACCACCACCACCACCACCACCACCACAGGATAGATAAGATAAGATCCTCTTGGTCATCATACAGCTGATGTCTCCTGTGAGTCAGTGAGGGGATTCGATTACCTTACGTTGGACCTACGTAGTTGCGAGGTGGAAAGTAACATACCGTTGATATCTCCACCCACCCTTATCCATCATCCTTACAGTGTAGGTGTACTCCCGTTAAAAGCTCGTAGTGAAGTTTGGATGGCATGTAAAGCGCAGAAGCTTTGTGAGCATTCCGTTTTCCGCACTAGTGAAGGTTTTAAAAGTAATAAAAGTTGGACATGGAGATGGACTCTGAATTCTACTCCCACCCAACCAGAAGAGGACTGTGACGTAGATCGAAAATAAAATAAAATGTTACTATTAGAAAGTATCTTAATAAACATATCTTATAAGAGAGGACGAGAGAAATTAAGAGAAAATTTTAACAATACTTGTAGATATTTATTATTTGATAATTTCATAGGCTTCCAGGTTGGTCTTTATTTATATTAATTCTAGGCCTTAGAAACTAGGTGCAATAATTGAAAGAAACATAAATAATAATAATAATAATAATGTGAGATAAGTGAAAATGATAAGTGGGCAATTTTAGACTCTTTGAAAATAGTCTTCTTTAACTTGTTCTGCTCATACAATTGATTCTTATTTGGAAAGCAATCATATATAAGTCTACAACATTGAAGGTCTTTGAAATCCCCTTATCATCATTGTTATTGAATTTTTTTTAAAACCTTATGGGGACCATGCTTCAATTTGTTGTAATTTTTTATGAAAAATCTTGTTTTTCACAAGTACAATATAATAATATCTCATTGTTCGAACACTTTTTCTCTCCTGTGCTGTGCTTATCATCTGCTTCCTTGTACCTTTCAACTTCTTCTTCACTTCAGCTCTGGTTGATTGTACTTGCTTAGTCATATTGTTAGTTACTACACTCATTCCCGGGATCTTTAGTAGGCGAACCAAATCCATAGCATGCTTCGACACTTTCTTGTAAATAACAAAGACTGGTGACAGACACTCTGATAGACCTACGAATTCCACTGTTATAAGTAAATTCATCATGTGAGATTGTAAAATCTCATTGTCTTGGTTTGTTATCATAAATGCAACGAATTAAGTTTCTCATAGTCTTATTAGTAACGTACATCTGACCATCAATTGGTGAGCTATGCTGCTAAACGTCAAACTTGTATTAAATCTTTTCTACAATGTCAGCTAAACATAAAATATAAATTTAGAATCTCTATCAGAAGTAATTGATTTTAGCAATATGTATCGCATCTCTAGTCTTTCGAGATGTTATGAAATGAGTTATCTTGGTGAACCAATGCATATCCACAAACACATAATTAACTCCCCTTTGAATTCTTAGCAATTTCAATATAAAATTCATTAATAAATCATCTCACATATCTTTTGAAATTGGTAATAGAATATATAAAGTAGTGTTCTATGACTACCTCTTCATAGTTTGATAAGTCGGACATTTTCTTATAAAATTATCAATATCCTTTTGTAATTGTGACCATAAGTACCTCTCTTCGGCGCTTACTATCTTGTTTTGTCACGCCCAAATGTCCACTGAGTCCTCGGATTATTTTCATGAATAATCCTTTTTTGTAAGGACATCATCGGAATGCATAGCTTGTTACATTTGAATAGGTAACCATCATTGATATGATTGGGCAAATCAAATAATATAATTAATCATTCATATAAGCCTTATGCAAATTTAATAATATCTGCCACATAGATCAATCTTTGAGAATTTCCTGGAGTCGTGTAGTCGATCTAGCATATCTTCTAGTTGAGTTATGGGAAAGTGATAACTGACTATGATTTTGTTGATGGCTCTGCTATCTATACACATCCTGCAGTTTCTATCTATCTTTCTTAGATGTTAACAAAATCGGGATAATACATTGGCTCATGCTTTCTCGAATATGTCCCTTTTGCATCGACTATTATACATTGTCCCTTAGCATCTCACTCTCTTTTGGATTCATCCGGTAGTGAGGTAAATTTGGTAAACTTGCTCCTAGAGCCAAATCAATTTGGTACTGAATATCTCTTATAGGTGGAAGTCCATTTGGTAGTTCTTCAAGGGCGATCTCTTTGAATTTTTCTAATATTGATCCTAGTTCATTTGGAATATTTGTTTCAAGCGTATTTGGAATATTTGCTTCAGATAGCTTTTCTCCCTTTACAATAAGAGTATAGCATACTCTTGTTTCTTTAGACTTGGTAATGAATTCATACGTTAGAAATAGATGAGAAAGACTTTCCTTCCACTTTAGAAGTGTTGGATTTATCCCCCTTTTTATTAGTCGATAGAATGTCAATCTTATTCCCTCTCTAACATAAAACATACATTCTTTCTTTCAAAGCGGGTTGCATTGACATCATAATGTCATCACCTTTTAAGTAATACATTGCACGCATCCATGTCAACTACCTCACATATAACTTTTTTTTCTTGTAGCTTTTCCCAATTGAGAGATGAACTCTACAGATCTCAATGACAGTTGAGCCTTCTTTAATTCACCATAACTTGTATGGTGTTTGATGAGCTTTCGTATGTAATTTTAAATGACTCACGAATGATTTAGATACAATATTGTCATAGCTTCTAATGTCTATGACCAATGCGTAGACTCTGCTATTAATACTACAACAAGAATGGAAGATTTTTTTATGCTGAGATGGATCTTCTTACCTTAGGGTGAGTAGTAATCTTTTTACAACATATGTGACATGTTCTCCCTCTTCATCTACTATTTCAGTATTGTCAATATCATAAATCGTATCATCTTAGGCATCTTCTTTTTCTTCAAAGTCATCTTTATGATTTGTAAGGTTGATAGTCATATGAGCACAACACTTGTTGGAACGATGACTAGGCTCTCCACATTTGAAACACTTCCCAACCAAGGGTTAAGCATATGGTTGTTTGTGATATTTGGGATATGATTAGTTTGTCTTATTGCTCCTCCGGCATTTGTGTGTTGATTTGAAATTTGTATTGACTTAATCATAAATTGCTTTTTGTTAAAAGCAAGTCATATTGTCAAAGTAGAGAATTGTCGAGTAGCAAATGGAGGTTGAGTCAATAATATTTCAGCCTTTAATGTCATATTATGAGCTTCATTTAGTATCTATAGCGGAGTTAAAGGTATTTTATCTTTAATTATAAATTTTGGTCTATTGACGTATCTTGTTGTCTGTTGATCTTCTAAATCTGATACGTTACATCTGGCTGAAAGGCATAAGAATTCATCAATATATTCAAGTACAGATTGAGTACATTGGATACAATTTTGGTATTGTTAAAATAATAGTTGTTCATAGTTTGGGGGTGAAAATTTTTCTTTGAGTAGTTGTTCATCTTTCACAATTTTCTTCTATTATTCTATAATGTATCCCACCAAACTACTACACCTCCTTTCAACTTGTATGCAACAAACTTGACTTATTTATTATTAGGAACATCCATCATCTCGAAGAATTTCTCTACTTCTAACTCTAATCAAGAAAAGCTTCAATGCTGAGGTGATCATTAAATCTAGAAAGGTCTACTCTGAGACGATAATCCTCAAATAGCCTATTTCGTCTGGGTGGTGCTTGATGTCTTTTATATCTTTCACTGTCATCTTTTGAATCATCATATATTGTTGGTTGTTATAGACATATAATAACCACATCGATTGAAGTGTCGAGGTTGAACTGCACTTGCACCTATTCTTTGGTTTCTTCTGTTAGATGCTTTTTTCTTCGTTTGACTCATCTTCATAGGTTGGATTACAAACCCATATTAATGAGTAGTTTGGGCAAAAGCATCAAGTTGACACGGTTGATCCTATCATTATCACGAACTGTATTAGTTGCTAAACTCAAGTTATTTAGCATGTCATGAATAATGTGAAATAATTTAAAATATATATAAATTTTAATATTATAAAATAAATAATTTTAGATTATTTAAAAATAATCTTCTTCTTTTTTTTTTTTAACTCGTTTGGCGTTAGGCTGTCCCATCTCAGCTACAAGACTAAAGTCAGCTGGTGGTGTTGCTTCTTCTTCTTCTTCTTCTTCTTCTTCTTCTTCTTCTTCTTTTTTTTTCTTTTCTTTTCTTCTTTTTTTAGATTTCTCCGTAAAAAAAAAGAAATGTAGTATTGGGCATACGACAAGGTTACCCGCCGCAGCTTCTATATAAACTCCAACCCAACCAGCTCACACCGCAGGTTGACCGAGCAAAAGCGATGGTTAGACTTCTTCCCATCCTCAGGCTTTGGCCGTGCGTGCTTCTCATATTGCTGACCTCCGCTGGAACCTCAAACGCTCGCTTATTAGAAGGGGGAGCAGTCGCAGTCGTATTGTTGCTCGACGCCGGCGGAGGACGAGGAGGTCGGGTGGCAGATATTGCATTCGACGAATCGAAGAGGGTGACTCCCGGCGGTCCAGACCCGCATCACCATTCCGTGTATCCTTAAAACCTGAGGAAGGCGGCCTCCTCCTCCTCCTCCTCATTCGCCTTCTTTTGGTCTGTGTCGCGTGTTTCCTCCTCAATAGGACGGTAGCTAAGTGGCACTCTTGGCTTTTCTCCACGTTTGGAAACTGCCTTCTTCCTCTTCGTTCTAATGTGAGATACGTGGCCGCGGACGCTGAAGACGAAGTTGGTCATGAACGCGATGGTTCCTTGTTTTCCTCGCCTCTGATGTAGTTTCTGCATGATTTATCTTTTTTCTTTTTTTGGAGTCTTGCGATTAGCAGAAGCATCGATGGTGATGAGTTCGTGAGATTGAATCCAACCTCTGCAGAATTATGCATCATCATACATAGATAGCATTGCGATGGGAAACAATGGTTGTCTTTGTACTCACTCGGTTGCCTCTCTTCTCTGTTGTGTGCGTGCGGATATGATGTCAGTTTTGTCTTTGGCCATATCAAGGCTCATATAACTCGCTCTCGCTTCGGAGGTGGTGAGAGACAAGTACGAGGGATCTCAAATTCCAACGCGGCACCAAATATATGCATATGAGAGTTTGTACGTTAATAATGGCACTCACGAAAAGAATACGATGGCGAAGTGCTAAGGAAGATATGCATATGAGAGAGTTTTGTACGTTAAAAGAGTGTCGCAGATCACCACAGCTGCTCTCTCAAACACAGCAGCTTATACCTGAGCAGATAACTGTAGTAAGAAATCATTGCAAGCACAGGACAAGATCCTCGATCTACTCTACTGTGAATCCATCCATATATATATGAACGCACTCTGGAAGTGATGGAAGAAGAACAATGACTTGGGATTCTCTCCAGTGCTTCTTCTTTCGCTCATCAAAGCGTCAGCAGATTCACGGTCACCTAACTATGATTTCTGCAGGTCAGTGTTTTGTTTTTTTTTTTTTTTTTTTACCTTCATGGCAATTTCAAAAGGAAAAAAAAAAAGAGGCCATGATCTTCCAATGAACATGGATTTCTTTACACGAGACCGTGCATTGAATTGGAATGGACGGACTCAATACTCTAAACATGCAAGGAACGAGTGCGCCTCTCTACTTTGTGATGAGAGAGACCTCTGAGATCTCTCTCTATATATGCATATATTGTTGAGGAAATCCACGATGATGTTTCCCTTTTCTTTCCTTGCTTGCTTGAGATGGGTAGCAGTGCAGCAGCAGGAAGAAGACAGAATGTGCTCGTGGTGTGCGTGATGGCACAATCATTTTCTTTTCCTTGTTGCAGGTGAAGTTGGAGCGGCAGATTCAACTCTAAACCAAAACAACACACTGCTATTAAATCTATCACCCGCATCTGGTGTGGTCTCTGCAAGCAACTCGGATTAGTCCCTCCTTGACATGGTGATGGTGGCATCCCGATGGACTCCGAGACACTTCCACCATGTCACACCATTGGTATACGACCTGAGCTTGATATGGTTGTCAACCGCATGGAAGCAAAGGTCACCCCAGCTGAGGTTGTTTAGTATTTAGACTCTTCCATGGCCCCTTCCCCTCGAAAGGGGCGCTTTGAGGAGACATGACCTACTTAGTGCCAACTAAATACCAGGTAGGACCAATGGTCTGCGACCTCTCCTAGAGAGTTCGGCATCGCGTTGTCTGATCTAGCTAGCTAGCTAGCAATGGAGAAGAAGGTGTGTGTGTGTGTGTGTGTGTGTGTGCAGATGAAGCTTGTGTACCCTACAAGACTTTCTCGATGCGGCCAAGGTTGAGGGTGGGTCATGAGCATTGCTGATGCATCAACTTGTTGCTGATCACTTGGCGGAGGCTACATGTTCTTGTAATCTTCTTGTAGTCTTCTGGTTGCTGGTATTTGGACATCTTCCGATTTGATTACCTGTGTATATAATCCTTAGCTGATGGATGTGCGTGCAGTTTGTTCATCACGAGTCTTCCTTCTGTGTGGGAGCATGCGAGCAGAGCATAGTGAGGGATATGAGATAAATACAAAAGATTAAATCCGATTCCTTCGATATTGATCGGTCCTCTCCGATTCCAAATGGTACTGTGATTCTACGTTAAAACTCAAACTATGACGTTCCAAGAGTTCGATGACTCCCTCATCTGAGTTGAAAATTAAGTTTCGGATCTCAAACCCTATCATCTGAGACTCCTATTTTTATAGTGATGAGGTGAATGTTTCTAAAATAAGTATTAGTGTATATAGTATTCTCCCTCTTCCACTTATGTGGGCAGTTTTGATTGATTGATCTCCTTGTGTCGAGTTTTAACTGATTAGTTGAAGATCTAATTAACTTTATCATACATCACTTGATAGAGACAAAATTATTTGTCTCACGTAAACCTAATAAAGATGAAGTCAATCATCCCAAATTTGTCACATTAGCTTTCATTATATTAATAAATATTTATGGGATTAAGAGTGATTTATAGAATTTTTTCGAGGCTGGTAACAACTATATATATATATATATATATATATAGGGGTTTGTTCCATAACACAAGGGGTTAGATTTTTTTTTTTTTTTCATGTAGTTAAATTAACCATCGAAGAAACCAAGTCAGAATGAACCCGATATTTATCTCTAGTGAGGGAAGGAAGCATATGAGAATTAAAAAAAAAAAATTTAAAATTTCATCGTCTCTTACCTCTCGAATTAGTACCGAAGGGAAGGGAAGTACAACTCTTGCATTTATCTCGATCAAAACCTAAGATGATCGATTGTCTTACAGATTCCATGAAATTCCATATGAGTGAACTATAAGAAGAAGACTAGTTTTGGTGCTATAGAGAAACTTGCAGAAAAGTGGGGTTTGTGTTGGTGTACTTTTAATTTCTTTATATATCAGTGGATATCACATGTTGACTAAAGTGATGATGTTAAATTATTCTTCAAGTTCATGTTTTTAGTCAATTATATATAATTAAAAATAATCACTAACTTATTAAGTTTATGTCAACTTATCGATTAACACTTGTGTTAGAGAAGAGTTTGGACCAACACAATTTTTTTTCCATAAAAAAGAAAAGGTAAAATTCGAATCCAAAATTTTACGATGAACAAACTAAATGAGGGCACGAGAAATCGGTTATTATAGGTATGATAAGAAACCTCAGTAATATTACTATTACAATTATCCCTAACTCGTCAAACAATCATCAATTATTGGTTGATGATATCTTTGCACCGGTTCTTAACTGAGCCTCCGAACTATGATCCGATCACCATGTTGCTAATCAAAATATAAATATTTAGACTCTATTCATATGATGACAGATATATTACAGAAAGTATTACTTAGTCTCTAAATAAATAAACAAACAAATAAATAAATAAACTACTCTTTCGTCTCCTCTCTCTCTCTCTCTCTCATATGACTCTCACGCTACTTTTTTGTGGCTGCGACCATCAATCGCTCAGCAACTCGAACAACTCGTCCAGCGAAGGCAGCAGCATAATCCCTCCCTCCCCCGCCGCCTGCTCCGCCGAAATGGGTCGCTTTCTTTTCCCGCCACAGCTTCGCTCGACCGCATGGCTCCTCCCGCGGCCGCCGCCCGGGCTCTCCGACGTCTCAGCGACGACGGAGTGCTTCCCGGTGAGGCACTGCACCACGGACTTGAACTGTACGGCGTCGACTTGTACGCACTTGGTGACGATGACTCTCACCTTCATCGGTCTCCGTGCGAGGTCGGAAGACATGGCGATGGCTGGAGTGGAGTGGAGAGGAAGAAGCTCCGCTGGCATAGATATACAAGTAGGGTGAGTTGAGTTCTGCTATAGGTCAAGAGAAAGAAGGGTCCGAGGAACAGCAGTTCGCCGGTGACGGCTGAGAATGGTCAGCGGAGTCACAATCCGTCGGTGTGATGAACATAGGATCTACAGACAGAAGACATGGAGACAAATAGGACGACGATCCACATCAAACAACTAAACCTTCGACCCAAATGACCGACATCAACTTGGTCCGCAGAAAGTATTTTTTCCTCCACCGATCAATAATTACTGGAAAATTCAACGCCAACCAAAAGCGGCCGATTCAAGGAACCTGGAAGCTTCTTCGATGCGATAAGGTTGACCCCCCAGCGACTGGTTGAGAGAGAGAGAGAGAGAGAGAGAGAGAGCTGGTCCAAATGTAAATGAATGCCATGGCGCCATGGTTTTCTTGTCGCCAAAGCAAATGTAAATGAATCGGTGGAGCTTCTGCTTGAGAATTAAGAATCACTTCCAACACACGTGTTCTTGCAGCGACGACTCATATTTATTATGTAAAAATAACAACATCTACCTGATATCCAACCGTAGTATAGTGGTTGAAGTAGGGAGAAATAGAGAAACAAGTTATAAGGGCCTCATGAGAGTCATGATAAATTAGTAACGAAGATGCGAGATTCAAATAGGTTTAACTCGAACATCACAGAGAACCACCGATGGGTTAAACCTTACATGTATCATATTAATATTTGATTCTAACATATGCTGTGCGCCAGACCATCATCTGATTAGTATGAATATATATATATATATATACTTTTATTTTTAAACATAAAACATTTTATGCCAACAAAAAAACAAAACGCGCTGCTTCAAGCAGCAAATGATTTGGGCTTCCATTAGATCTTCCACGGTACAATTTTTTTCATGTCTCATCGTAGCAAGAAGAACATACACATTCTGCTACGGGGGAGTAAAACCTATTTAAGAACTAGTAGATAAATCAAAACCGGGGCAGAATGAACTACCAACTAATAAATCTTATCCACATCGTAAAATGAATTCTGATGGCTGGCCCAAATTACTATGGACAGAATGATGTAAATACGGGGAGCACGTTGTGTATATGAGAGAGACAAGTACTAGATATTGACCCACTCAGCATAAAATACTTTTAGATCAATAGTTAGGGAAAGAAATAATCAATCAACTGCGAGGAAACAAGTCCCCCAGTCTCTCTAAGTGACTCACGACAGCAACCATAGTGTAAATTGGTGCAATGCTTTTTAAGTCAGATGAGGACTAAACTCTGCAAGATTTGGAGAAATAATCACAGCCCTTGTATACCTCAAGACCCGGCCGACCGAGCTCCTCTTCTTTAAAACAAGCACAACGCTGGCTGATTTTTCCAGTGAGGGCTATATCCCCTGGTCTCTTCACTAATCTTGGATAGCCAGTTTCACACCAGACCTAATACAAGGGAGCCAATGTTAGCAAAGAGTATTGGATCAACCATACTTACAGCAAGCATAGCAAGTCAACCAGTATGTTCTTCATATCCAAGAAGGTGCAAGTACAATAACCTTCACTAGTGGTAGAAAGTTTATAAAAAATAACTACCAATTGGATAAACCTATAAGCCAAGACCATTTCACAAGCGTACACCAAAAACTATCTTTCAGCAAAATATACTTTGCAAAAGAACATAAAGACCTATCTCCGGTTGATCAAACTATGGAAACACCAATGCCATTTTGTACCAGCCTTCAAACAATAAAATAGTAGACAGCATATTATACTCCAACACCTACCTAAGAAGCAGTGGGAAAAACCTGAATGGCCCGAGGACTTTCTTTTTTTAATTTATTATTTATTTATTTGGCGGTCAAGAAAGCAAACCAGGAAATGGGAGACAATGGATCAACCATATTGATAACGTAAAGGAGCTAAATACAAACAAGCAAACAAAAATAGACAGATAAATATATAGAACAAAAAAAAAAAAACCCTTCAAAGATGGAGATACAGAAGAATAATGGCTGGATGAAGAGATGGGAACTCAGCTTCCAAAATTCATGCCTTATAAATTAGTGAATAGTGAATATGAAAAAACCTCATCTTTTATGAGGT
Organism: Ensete glaucum; assembly: GCA_021527575.1. Lineage (NCBI taxonomy): Eukaryota > Viridiplantae > Streptophyta > Magnoliopsida > Zingiberales > Musaceae > Ensete > Ensete glaucum. The sequence goes on from CM038558.1 coordinate 47,782,777, forward strand.
CATGGAACATTTAGTTAATTAAATGACAAACTAATATCAGCCAGTGACAAAATCACAGGAAAGTCCTAATAAATATACCCCCAACATGATACATGGGCCTGATCATTAATGTCACATACTGGTCCCCCTACATATATTATGAAATCTGAGACATCTTCAATGTAAACAACAATGTTCAAGCAAGCTTGTTTGGCACTGAAACTAAGTACCATTGCTCTGACCATTACATCAAACAAAAATGTATGGCAGTTCAAATAAATGACACTTGGAACCATCTAGCACTTCAGAACTAGGTCAACTACAAGGTATCTTTTGCTCAACCAACAAATAAACATGTCTCAGACAAAGCCCATACCTCTCCTCCCTCTTGTTCACTCCATTTAGAATTGCAACTTGGTATCTTAGCCTCCTCAATTTTCTGCTTCTCTAAAAGCTGAGCTCCTCGTTTAGCCTTTGACTCAACACCTTTCAAATATTTTGTGGGATTCCCCTGGCTGTCATAATACCGGCCAACGAGTTTACCAGCAAATCTAAAAACACATGCAGTTAGGGAAGAACATCAGAAATGAAGTTAGTCCATTAAATTTTGGACCAAGTAAACATAAATCAGCCATTTGATACTTTGCATCAGTTGAAAACTCTAAAAACTCCAGCATAAAATTCATTTGCAGCCATTTGATACTTTACACACTACAATTGATACTTTGCATCCATTGATACTTTGCATCCATTGATACTTTACACACTACAATACCATGAGAATACAATATTCAGAACTCACATTGATTGAGAACTCCAAAAACTCCATTATAAAATTCCATAACAAGGAAGATACTAGCTTGACACTAAAAATGTGCCAAAAGGCCTACTGCATTGATTGATGATGAAAGAGGATTTCATTTCTTAAAAGACAAGAAAACAATATATTGGCCTTTTTGGCTGTTTGGAAAAAAATCATCCACTGGGTATGGATCGCTGGGATCCTATCGTCACCCATGGGGTATACACTTCTATCCTTAGAGAAATAATTCTGCCCATTTTAGTCCAATCCTGCATTTGGATAAGTGACACCAACTATCTTAATAAATATACAACAAATAGGGTATTAAATGTAGACATTGCATCAGTATTAGTCACAGCATAATAATAACTAAAAAACCTCACACTAGAATCACTAAAGTCATTTGCATCCAATGATCCAACAATCTGCTTTTAGAGCAACTATTTATAATGGTTGCTACATGCTTAACCATTTCTAACTCTTTTTTAAACATCCCACTTTCTTGACGAATGGACTCCATAGAAGAACAAAATTTGATTATCAATTATCTATGTTTTAGTGAACTATATCAGCATCATAGATTCAATTCACATTCCCATAACTATACCGACAAAGCAAGATACTCTTACAGGAATTAATAAACAGCACTTCTTTAGAACGTTATAATGGAGACAGACTTCCACCACCAATTTATATATGTTTCAACAAGAGGAATCTCAACTTTGGATGCAGGAGTCTTTATGTCAACTTTAGAAATTGGATTCATGTGCATAGAGTTGATTAAGTAAGCTCCAAATGTGCTTCCAAAGCTTGCATTGAAGAATGGATTGTTAGCATCAGATGTTATCATTTTTCATTGGTTTATTCCGTCTATCCAAGAAACACCAATTAGAAGCTAGCACATACTGGTCCCAGATAGGATGGAAGCAATTTAACTGAGCTATGGTAACTTTGAACTTTATCATAGCATTCAAAGGTAAGTTCATCTCCTAATAACCCAAATAAGTACATCATTTTTGAGGTCAATTAGATAGACAAGTTCACATTTATCCATTTAGAACAATACATCACATATTATAGATGGCAGGATTACTTTCATGTGTTTCCCAGCAGCATATTGTAAGGTAGTAAGTCTGAGAACATTCTACCTTGCTTCAGTCCAGAATTTTTTGGTTGCAACCGACAGTAGAGCAAAAACCAGAAAACTTATATGCAAGTGCACAGAGGTGGACTTACAAATGCTTCCAAACTATAGCCTAAAATCCATATTAGAATAGCTGAGCAGCAACTGAAAGGGATTAGATTTGATGCCAAACCCTAATGTAAGATCATAAATAATTCCTGTTTCTTTGCTAGAAACATATGAAGGAGGGGTGCATATAAATTTTTTTAATCAAATTATCAGGCTTCTCCAGATAAGGACTGAATTGTTATTTACATGCTGCAAAAATTGATCACATAAGCAAAATAGTAGGAGTCTTTGCATCTCCATGACCATGACATCTACAAGCCAGCAAACATAAGGTATATTTGTTTCTCCATATCTTCGTTTCAAACTTCATATCATTTGACAACTTTGACGTGACAGTTGCAGGAGGACTATTAATCCTAAGCTGGTATCAATGAAATTCTTTACAAAAAAGAAAAAAGAACAACTTCATATCATTTGATAACTTTAAAGTGGTCAAACAATACCTAGTGAAAATTTAGTCTAAAATAGGCACACGAAAATCAAAATAAGACCCAACCCATGTAAAATCAAAATTCTTATTGCTCCCAAAGTTGGCAAGCCAGTCATTTGCTATACTAGCTGACAACAGAATCTTAGTGCAATAACTTCAGCTAGCTTTTCAGTTGGAATTAGACTCGTGGAGGATTGTGATTAAAAAGTGCCATTTAAATGGTTAATCACACAAACCCCTTGGGATTTGTACCACAAAAATATAAAACACACCTTCTTCAGTAAGGCTCCTACCAGTACACACCATCTTATCACATAAGCAGAATTGCTATCTCTGATCATAACTATCGACGCTAAGGTTACAGTAACAAACTGTTCCATGGTGGCAAGGCTAAACCTCATGTCAACCATCTATTGATGTCTTTAATACTTTTAAAATATTAATTTAATTAGAAGACACGGTGGTGTGGTGCCATGTCAACCATCTATTGTAATTTATTTTTACAAATCATGCTGTGCAGTCCTTGTAAATCTATAGTTTACATTTCTTCTTAGTTCCAATGTTCAAAAAGAATGATTTGTTTTGCTTTATCATTTTTTCCTAATTAAAAAGTGTTGATCAACATAAAGTATAGCATCTCATGGAGTAAAGACTAATACATATCAGATATAAGGGACAATATATAGCATAGACAAAAGTCTGCTTACATATATCTTTCCATGTAAAATTTTCTCCAGTCAACAACACTCTTTACCTATAACAAGAAAATTAGAGAAAATATTATGTCTTGCAAATATTCAAAATTATAACAATTAGCATCAATGATTGTCTGACAACTCAGAAGCACACCACAAAGAATCTGAAGGAAAAAAAGGTCTACTACACTCTGTTTTTTCATCCTAATAAAATCACTCCTGGTGGGCAGGTATAGAGTGGGAAAATGTCCATATACCATGGCAAGAGTGCTCATTTAATATGGTTGAAGCAAGTACCAAAATTTACAATGCAATTTTCGTCAACATAATTGTAATGCAAATGGGATCTTCCATCAGAGAACAGGCAATTAGAGCATGAAAAACCTTAACTTTCTCTAGCAATAGAGATTAGAAGAAGATGGAGCAGAACAGCAATTAGTTATCATTGGTTCCATAGACGATGATGTATGTAAATGTGAATCATTGTTTCCAACATGCTTGCAAATAATTGATGTTCCTTAGAACAATTGTTGCCAATTGTTCTAAGGAAAGGAACAAAAGCTGTACAGTATCACAATATTTTTTTACAAAGAAAAACTACCTGTGACAAGCCGATGATAGATCTCTTATAGTTCATCTCTCAAACATTTCTAAACGTAAACAAAGGAAGAATAATACAATCAAAATTTCACTATTCCATCACCTCCATAGTGGATAGACCATTCAGCGAGTCTGTTAATCCATCACCTGCAGGACAAGATATTCATGATTAAGATTTGTGAACAAATAATAGCCTGAAGTTTTACAACTGTTCAGTATTTTCAATTTTAAATGCATACACTAAAATCTCTTCTAGAATCACAATATTAATAACTTTTATTTTTTTTTATGGCTTCTCCATAATTAATTCATTTCATTTAATCAATGGTTCATGCAAATTCATCCTTAATCCAAAATCTTCAGTAGTACCCACAGGACACTGGTCCAATGATTTGCATAAAGAATTGAAACAAAGGACAAACTTGATAGCTTAAACTGACAGATTCTTCCAGCCATCAGTTGAGATAGAGGGTCACATACGATCACAACAAAAAACAAAACAAACAAAAGAATGCCACCCAAAATAGGGATGCCGATAATTCTTTTGGTATATATTGTATATACTGATAATTCAACATATACACATTCTTATCCAATTTTTGCAGGAAAGGGAACAGTACACAGGTCAAGCTTCCATATAATGCTTAAACGAGCAAGATCCCTACCCCAATAATGGGAATCATAGAATAATCAACCTGCCTCCCAAAATACAGAAAAATGAGGTTGATTTTATAAGTTCTTAATCACCCATATCAGATGAGACTAACCATGCAGTTCCTGCTCCTTGACCTGAAAGGAAGGTCTCATCAGGAAATGCAAAATAGTTCTTTCCACTTCTACTCAGCAAAATTGACCAATACGATGCTGAGCCAGAGCTGAAAGGGGGGTCTCATCAGGAAATGCAAATTAGGTCTTTCCACTTCTATTCAGCCAAACTGGTCTATACAATGCTAAGCCAGACTGACTGGTCCAACAAAATATTGCAACCTGATTTCAGAAAGTGCAGGACTCAGACTTTGTTGTTTTGCCAAGATGGAATTTACACAAACAAGCATACATGTTACAATACCACGATTGACTGCTTTCATTGTTTATCAGCACAAGAACATTGCAAGTGTACATTGCCTCTTTCATGTATTGTAGTAAACTTAACATGGCCATGAATGTATATAAAACTTTACCTGTAAAGTTTCCAGATACAAAGGCTCGTGACGCATCTCTGACATCCATCAAACACCTCAAAATTTAGCATCAGATGAAAATATGAAAGTTCATGAAATAACTAGAACATGAATAAAAACTAGAAATAATATTGGATACATCAAATGACTTGGTTTTTAAAATTGAAGAAAGAGTGTAACACATGGATACTTCAATTATTGTCTTCCATCAAACTTGATACCTGTCAGATGTGGTAGCTGTAGGATACTTCTCGGATACATGTCAAACAAATACAAGAAGTACCCAATTTTTGTATAATTATTTAAAAGATTGGATATCCTTGGTAAGGGTACCAAGTCCCTAAGATGAATAAATGAAGGCAAAACTGTAACATCTTAGCTGTGTGTAGATTAGCAGCATTCAGCAGGACAAGGTCTAATATCCCTGAGGTTCCATCCTCGGGTAGCTTAGCTTTCAAATTATATACCTAATCGTGAAATTAGTCAATTAACATAAGAATAAGATAGGATCATGAAATGCACAAACCTGCCAGCAAAATGATGGTAACCTCCTCCAGGACCATAATGTGTTTTTCCTTTTGTGACATCAAACACTGAACTGCAAGAAAGAAAAGAGTCAATTCTTTCGCATAGCAAACGAACCAAAGACACCAAGAGATGATAGCTTGTGAGAGCATATAACAGAATCTTAGAATACCCTAGTATTCCGAGCAGTATCGGTAGCGCGTCCTCAGTCCCATTGTACAAAGTCAACTCTTCCACCGTCCACAGTCTCTGCCAAACAAGTCCAAGAATCAAACAAGATCATTAAGCACCGGGCAGGGAGTTATTCGATCAGAAACAAAGGAATCCGCCTGCGTCTCAAGCTTGATAAGAGAATCAAAGTAACGAACCGGTCGGCGATGCTTCCTTATGTAGAACTGAAGCGCGAAGGCGGTGAGGGCAATCAGGAAACCTAACCCTAGAAGCAGGGGAGACGAAACTCGTGTTGGCCTCGACGGCGAGGCCATTCGCCCCTCTCTCTCTCTCTCTCTCTCTCTCTTACTTTTCTTAGCTTGACTTCGCTTCTTGGTCGGGAAAATTATTACCAAGGAGAAGGCGGCGAAAGCTTCTCTCGGAAGCGACTAATTCTACCAGAAGTTAAACACGTACCCACGTTGCCCATTACCCACGGCCACCAACCGCAAGGTCTACCTCGCTCGGCCGAAGCTAGCGGGCCCCACTGCCACACTCAATCAAACTGGGCTCCAAAATGGACTTGCTTTTTTAGGCCCGATTTGTTGGGCCGCGTATCCAATCACCTGTATACCGTGGCCCGCGTCACCGTGTAACTTGTCCCGGATGAGTCAGCAACCTATTAAAGACGCCACATCACAGTGGGGGTAAGATGAGTCAGCAACCATTTGTGATCGAGAATAAGGTCCGATCCGTCTTTATGTTAACTTAATGAACATTATATATATTAAAAAAATACGGAAATATATTAGCAGAACGGGATTCTCATGGAAATATCATAATACATGGGTAGATTCTTAAGGAGGGATTCCAACGACCACTACTATATGCTGCCCTCGGTACCATATATCGCATGCCAAGTCAGTGCCACATGTGCTGTCGCTGACACATGATCTCCGTGGCCCCACATGGACCGCGACATCACAGGCAGCCACGGAACAAGCTCCACACGAATCAAGATAAAGCTTTAGCCAATGTTCTTGGAACTGTGGTCTCTCAATGATCTTGTGCAATCTGCTAGAGAGGCGAACATTTAAGGGGTGTAAGGATAATAAGCCTTGATTGACCTTTCTCTTGGAGAAATGCATCATCACAGTGAAGAGTAGAGAGGCTTGCAAGGAAAGCATGATTTGGACAGGGAACCAAAAGGTGTATGCTGCTGTAGTTCCATTAAAAGGGTTAGGTGTGGCAGTTGGAGGTTGATGCTACGAGGAACCCATTCTTGAGATATATCAATGCCATGTACATGTTTGTGACAGGTGAGTTTGGATGACAGTGCTCGGAGTGCAGCTGAAGCAATGTTATGGTTGCAAATGGCGGATAGGTCTTCAGAGATCAAGTACGAAGAAAAGGTATGCCCGAGGATTCAAGTCAAAAAAAAAGTTTTTTGCTACATTTTCCTCAGAGATACTCACCAAACACAGCAACGTCATATTGGAAGAGCAACTCAAATACAACTCTTCCACTGTCAAACAGAATATTCAAGCGTGATTTGATATGAGATGGAATCCAGGTCAGAATCTGGCACCACAATCTAGATGCTTTTTTAGTTCGGCAGATGATCGCTATACATGGTTTTATATCTTATCCTTTAGGGATAATTCACATTGGATTTACGTAAATTAATCCAACTTTGTGCTCTACGTGAGGAGTAAATGTCGACTGGGTGACTGCCTTTATCAGCTTCTCTCGAGGGAAGTGACGCCGGCGACACTGCCAACGAGGTCTCGACGATGCAAAACCTTCTAATGTACATAAGATACATCACAAGTACGTATAATATATGTCGAAAAATGCAATATTGCCACCTCAACTTATATAGAATTCGCTGGGCGTGATGGAATGCTCGATGTCGATTGCTAACGAAGACCAACCGCCGGCGTCGCATCCACGCATTTCCACGTGTTACTGACGTGGTTTGATCTCGACATCAATGCTAGTAAATTAGGTCTTTCTCTTCCTCGTCATCTCCACGCACTCCATGGACGTCGTCAAAGTGTGATCCGAAAGAGGAAGAAAGGTTAGATCAGTGGCAAGTTGCCACTCGTTTGCTGAAGCTGTAGGAGAAACGAAGAAGAGGTAGTCGCGCATGCATTCATCACTCTCCCTAACCTTGCTTTGGCAAGTGGCTTTGAATGCTGATTCTGCATCATTTTATAGTCCATGGATAATGCTGAATCCGAAGAGATGAAGGGGGCGTACACATGCTTTCTTTCTGTCTTAGATAACACCGGTCTCTTTTTCCCTCATACATATAGATTCTAGCCAAGTGTGCCATTTGTGTTGTCTGGCCTTCTCAAACCCATAGGCCGTAGCCACATCGTCCACTCATATACAGACGATTGACAAAGATTAAGAACTTACTGAAAACATATGTTTCTTCCATTAATTGGCATCAAACACTCGAGACTCGTCACACCCTCAAGCCCTGTTACCAGTCTCACCTGTTTGGGAGTGAGCAAGGCGTACTGCTGAAGGGGTCCTACATGGGTTGGTGAGGCAAATTTGATCAGGTACTCCATGTGTAGTCTGCAAAACATAAGCTCGTGGCTGTAGCAATCATGCACGCCATGTTGTTGACATGCCACAGTTCCAGGATCAATAATGATGCGATGTCCTTGCTAACTTTCGCTTGGACTTCCACAGGTGTCCTCGACATGAGAGCTGCTAGACGAATCCTCCGAGATGCTGCAGCTGAAAAGTGCAAGCAGGAAATGGACGCTTCCCCCGGTGGCTCATCCCCTGCAGGGAACAACTGGGCCACCCGATGTTCCATCTTTTGGTGTGCAGGAAGCTTCGGTTGTCTGCAACCCGAGGTCTGTAATGACTTTGAACCAGATAACTGGTTGCACTGCTATTTCAGGAGAGGAATCACGTAGGGTGATCCAAAAGCTTGTCTCCGACATGCACGCAGGTGATGTCAACTGCATGCAGTACGACGTGCGGCCGACTGCAAGGTGAAGGTAGGTGTGATGCGGCCGACTGCAAGGTGAAGGTAGGTGTGATGTAACTGAAAATAGAAAAAATTAATAAAAATGCTCAATTTGATTTGATTCATCGTTTATTTATACATAATAAGAAGGAGGATTTTACTCAACTAAGGATGTCGATCTTGAATCGATGTCAATGAAAACTGAAGGAAAGAAGCTACGGTGAAGACCTGACGGTGGTTGACTTTGACGGTGATGTCAGCGACAAAGAACAAGGGTTGTAGCAAAGGACGACGTGCGATGGTGGCGAATAGAGGCATGGCTAAAAGTGAATGCGGTAGCAACGGCTCTCGAGCGACGAGGAGATGGACTATGGTGGTGGGTGGCACGGAGAGGCGTGCTTAGCGGTCACGATCTCTACTCGTGAAGAGGAAACGAGGCGGGTCACAATAAGGTTGATCGGTAGCAGCAGCAAGAAGGTCGTGAGTGAGGGTCGACAACCAAGTACCGCGAAAGAAGGAGAGGAAGATGGTGGACGGATCTAAAGGAGGTGAGAGAAGCCATGCTAGATTTGTCATTTAACAACGAAAAGGAACTTGTTACGCCTCTCAGAGAGCATCGAGAGACAATGGGCGGTGACCCTTACAGTGCTCTCGGAGAGAGAAAGAAGAGCGAGAGGCGGGAGGGACGACGAGTAGATGTAGAAGCCGTCATATGCTACAGATGGGGTAGAGAAGGTGTCGTTGCTCGTTGGAGCTGATTCGATAGTGGTGGTGCACGAGGAAGACGACCTCATGCATAAAGACACCTCAATAAAGGAATGAGAAAGCCGACAGAAAAGAAGAGCCGTCGTGGACAAACAATCATAGAAACTGTCATTTGACAGCGGATAAAGAAAGGAAGCCGACGCACTAGAAGCCGTGAAGAGTGGCTTTGATGTCAGCGAGAGGCTATCGTTTGACAGCAAGAAGAGATAGAAACTGTCGTTAGACAGTAAATAAAAGAAAGATAATCTCTCTTATAGAGAGAGGGGCTCTGGTACCATGTTGGAAATAAGAAAAATTAATGAAAATGCCCAATTGATTCATTGATTCATCGTTTATTTATACATAATGAGAAGGAGTATTTTCCTCAATTAACATACGAGATTTTCTCGTTCAGTCAGAGAAAGTATATCTAAATCCTAACTAAATCATATCCTTTTATGACAGAGGAGGAATCTATCGCTGAGGACTTCCTTTCGTTCCTTGGAACGGGAGTGTGGTTCATGGTGTTTGTGTTCCGGGCATCCGAAGGGAAGACCAATGCATGAGCTCGTCAACTTCAAGAAGAGTTCTCTGGGTCTCATATCCAACCAGTCGATCCTATGCTTTGAGATTCGAAGATATGATCTAAATATATTTGATACAATATATATCTTCAATTTTATAATGGTGTGTTTTATATATAGTATATGATATCTATGGAATATTAAATTTGATATTCCAGTTTTGAAAGGAATAGATATTGTTTTATATTTAAACTGAAAAAAAAGGGGGGGTCCAACTGCAAGTCGCCGGCAGTTAGCCTAAACCCTACGGAGGAGCGCCATTCCGTTTAACCGAAGGCGTATAGTACTGGGATAATGGGGGTGAAATTAAAACTGGACGGGTATTTAATCGCCCTCTGCTTCACGCCATCTCCGGTGCCCTTCGATCGTAACCCTCGACGCCTCCGTTTCTTCACCCAATTCGAACACGACCTTTTCGCACCTCCTCTTCCTCTCTCTCTCTCCCCCCTTCGTTCTCCGGCCTACATTATCTTGCCTCTCGATCTCGCTGCCCTTCTATCCCAGTCTTTGCTTCGAAAGAAAGAAGACAAGGCTCCCTTTGAAGTATTCGTGGTTACTAGTGTGGCGGAGGAGCGGAGAAGGAGATGAAGTACGTTTTAGTGACGGGAGGTGTTGTTAGTGGGCTCGGCAAAGGGGTGACGGCGAGCAGCATTGGTGTAGTCCTCAAGGCGTGCGGTCTCAGGGTTACCTCTATCAAGATCGGTGATTCCTTTGCCCTCCTTGAATTCTTTTAGTAGATTCGATCATAATTACGTTTGTTTCTTTTCCTTTTGGTTGGCTAACCTATAGTTTGGGCTAAAAAGAAGAAAACTTTGAACAATCTTCGTTGTGTTTGGTCTGCACAGAAACGCGAGTGTTTTGTCTTGTAGGATAACAGCAGAGTCTTTGTCGGCAATTTTGGAAATCGATGCTTATGCTGGGGCATTAAATATAGTACATACGGAGTCGATCCTCGCCTTATTCTTCTGCATTTCTTTATTAAAGAGGCCAGTTTATTTTGAGCTGTTTTATCCGCATTCCCAGAGAATATCGTGGTTCCTTGTAGATTTGATCTGTTTATTTTTTCACCTAATTATTAAAGGGGGAATATGCGAAAGGCATGTGACGGGGGTTGTCACCTTGCATGTGTTTGATTCTTTCATTGGTTCAACGGTAGATAATAGTAGCAATCAGATTGGGAAGCTAGAATTTTCGTGTTGGTTTTATTCAAGAGAGGAGAACGAGCACTATAATATCTGTCAATTCTGTTCAAGATTTCCTTTGAAGACTTTTCAAAACGTGAACCTCTTATCCATAGGATGATTTTGTCACAGACTTAGTACATGATGATGCATTGATGCCAGTTTTTGCTTTGGATATTTGCATGTGAAAATTAAAAGAACCATTATGTTAATTTTAATTTATTTGTGCAGATCCCTATCTTAATACTGATGCAGGAACAATGTCACCATTTGAACATGGTGAGGTGTTTGTTTTAGATGATGGTGGTGAGGTACAAATTTTCCAAGATTAACCCAATAGTTTGAATTTCTTGCATTTTATCATCACATGGACTTAGCTTTTCATTTCTTTCTTGTCTTTTCTTATCTAACAGTATACCATGGATGTACCTTATCTTTTTTTTTTCTATTTTCAGTTTGAGCTTCTGGATAAAAAGTGTATGTCTTGAAGTACTAGTTAAAAACTGTTTCTTGTTTAAATTGGGAATATTGTGTTTGAATAAACCCTGTACTTGACTATGCCTTCAGAATCCATCACCTTTCAAAATTTTATCTACTTTGCATTCTTTTATCCTCACATTTCATTGTCTTCTTCTTGTTAGTCTGGCTTATGCTCTGGAATTCTAATTTCTGATAAATGGTACTGTATTAGGTGGACTTGGATCTTGGAAACTACGAGAGATTCTTAGATATCAAGTTGACTCGTGACAACAACATTACAACTGGGAAGATATACCAGGTGCATGAGGAATCAATCTTTCTTCTTAAACCTGATATGTACTGACTAGGCATATTATTCTAAATAGTTGTATAACCAAAAGTATAAATCATAAGACATATTTCTAACTTTCTTTAATTTTGGAGTTTCTAGTTGGGCATTAATTTAACATGCCTTTCATGTCGTGCTGAGGTCTCCAACAATTTCTTGTTGTTGTCATTAGTTTGTCATCAATAAAGAGAGAAAAGGTGACTACCTTGGAAGAACAGTTCAGGTTTGACCCTTGTGGCAGCATCATTCGCTCTATGTTGAGTGGATCATCATGGAAATTATCTAACATAAACTCAATCTATGTCCTTTTCGTCATTCTGCGAAGGTTGTGCCACACGTAACAGATGCAATACAGGAGTGGATTGAACGTGCAGCAATGATTCCTGTTGATGGCGAAGAAGGGCCAGCAGATGTTTGTGTCATTGAATTAGGTGGAACTATAGGTATGGAAATTAGTTATCATATCATTTATACTTTTCCATTTGATACAGCCATACTGTCATAAATATATATTTTTCTATGACATAAGATTTAATTTTTGAAGCAGGGGATATTGAGTCAATGCCTTTTATTGAGGCCCTATGTCAATTTTCGTGCCATGTAGGTAAGAATTGAAAAATGGATGTTTGAACTTAAAATATATGAAATTCCTGCACAGATATTTGCCCTAATGGCTATTGTTCAGGACCTGGCAACTTTTGTCTTGTTCATGTCAGTCTGGTGCCAGTTCTAAATGTGGTTGGTGAACAGGTACTAGAACAGTTTGCGAATAGATAGATACTTCTTGTATTTATTTCTTTGATATGCTGTTTATTACAACAACAATAAGGCCATAAAGTTTCAACATAGTATTCAGGATTAAGTCATATGATTTTTCCTTTTCTTTCTCTTGCCAATGCAGAAAACTAAGCCCACTCAGCATAGTGTTCGGGGATTAAGGGCACTTGGATTGGCACCAAATGTTCTTGCTTGTCGCAGTGAAAAGGTACCTAGGTTTGTCTATCTTTTTCTGCTTGGTATCTCTTTTAGCAACGCCATTGGACATTGATAGATGATGTTGTTCTTGGCAGCCACTTGATGAGAATGTGAAAGGGAAATTGTCTCAGTTTTGCCATGTTCCTGTAAGTAGATCAAAACTTTATATATGTTTCTCTAGAAGGATATATTGGAAATTTCAGTTAATAACTAATTCAGTCAAAATTCACTTGCAGGTGGAGAACATCTTTACCCTTTATGATGTTTCAAACATTTGGCATGTTCCTTTGCTTTTAAGGGTGTGCACATTTCGGCTGCCTATGTACAGGCATATGGAAAATCATATAAACCCAATATGATTTTTCTCTTTTGCTTCTTACAGGACCAGAAGGCACATAAAGCTATTCTAACAAAACTGGACCTATTAAGGTTTGTCCAATAGACTTAAAAAATGCATTTCATTCTATATTTCTTTTTGCAGTTTTTCAGTCTGTTGATATCTTGGGTGTATAGGCTAGATTATAATTTGCTACATCATAATTTTATTTTGTTTTTACTGCAGTCTTGGAGAGCCAAACTTAAGAAAATGGAAGGATAGGGCTGAAATCTGCGACACATTACATGATCCCGTGCGTTTCAATAACTTAAAATAGTTGAGTTAAAGGTATTGTGGCTTCATGATTTGTTTAGCTGGAGTATTGACAACTTCACCTTTTTGTTTGTCAGGTCAAAATTGCAATAGTTGGAAAGTATACTGGTCTTTCCGATTCTTATTTGTCTGTATTGAAGGTAATCATTTTTGGTATAATCTCAAATGTGTTTTCCTATTCATGCCCTTTTCTACATCCTAGCCTCTCACGTAGGTAGTTTCATAAGCTAATAATTCCTCTGGTTCTGTTCATCATTTCTTAGAAATAAATTTGTTGAATGCCAAACTAATTCCCACTGTAGCTGATTCTTAAGGAATCTCTTTAGGTATGGTTGTGCCCAAATTCTCCTGCATGTTATTATTATCGATAGGATGTGTTCAATGGATGTTTTTGTTACTGTGTGATTATTCAAGTTCAAATTGTAGCTATCAATAATTAATGTGTACTACCTCATTGCAGGCCCTTTTACATGCCTCTGTAGCTTGTCAACGGAAGCTTGTAGTTGAGTGGGTTCCGGCTGCCGACCTTGAAGAATTAAGAGCAAGCGAGGTTTAGAACTTACTCGATCTTTAGTTCTCTTGTTCCTTCACTCCATCTCTTTATTGTTATTATTATTATCATTATTGTTATTATTAATAATGTTATTTGAAATCTTACTCGGTTATGTGTAGGCACCTAATCTTCATGAAAAGGCCTGGAATATGTTAAAGGTGAGCAAGGTCTTGTATATGGTGCTAGTTTTGCATTCTACACCAGTATGCATTCTTCTTGTCCTCAATGAAAAAATGTACCATGTACCAACTCAGGGTGCAGATGGCATACTAGTTCCTGGAGGTTTTGGTGACAGGGGAGTTCAAGGAAAAATTATTGCAGCAAAATATGCAAGAGAAAATAATGTACCATATCTTGGCATATGCCTGGGCATGCAAATAGCTGTTATTGAGTATGCACGTTCCATTCTCAAGCTGCAGAATGCAAATAGCACTGAGTTTGACCCAGACACAAAAAACCCATGTGTTATTTTTATGCCAGAGGTAAATCACTTGGACTTCATTGTTGGACCTTTTCCTTGCTGCACTTATACATAATATTTGCAGGGTTCAAAAACTCATATGGGTGGGACAATGAGACTTGGATCCCGGAGGACTTTCTTTCATGTTCTGGACTGTAAATCTGCAAAGCTGTAAGTATTGTTCATATCTGTTATGAACAAAATGTCTTCTGACATGCATGGTTTTGCTATTGAAGGAATACTAAAAGAAACTAAATCTCTCCTCTCTCCTCCTTTCCTCCCTTGTGATAGGTATGGCTACGTCAGGCACATTGACGAGCGGCATCGACACAGATATGAGGTTGGTCTCTTGATTTTTTTTCATGTATACTATTGGGTAAGTCTGTTATCAATTGATTCATGACATTTCTTGATTTCCATTATCCTCTAAGAATAAGCAAACCGCACCATTGGCTGGTGCTAAAAAAATTGAATAGCATACTGAATGTCTTGTACTAATCAACATCAACACATCTAAGGTTAATCCTGGCATGATTTTGGAACTTGAAAATGCTGGTCTTACATTTGTCGGTAAGGACGAAACAGGCAGACGCATGGAGGTACGATTGTGAAATTACAATCTTCCTGGCTTGTTTTATGAGTTCTTATTCATTCTGGGTCTCTGCGATGGCATTGTTGGATTTCATTGTCACACCATATTTATAACTGTAGATTCTTGAGCTGCTTACTCATCCATATTTTGTGGGAGTGCAATTTCATCCAGAGTACAAGTCAAGACCAGGAAAACCTTCTGCTCCCTTTTTAGGTAATGACTCACCAGTATCCTTTCACACTATCAATCCTTAAGTGCACAGATTTTGCTCTGGTTTTCCACTCTATGTGCAATGTATAAGAAAGCCTTTCTCGATTTTTTAGTCAAACTGACATTTGGATTTTGGTCACTAATGTGTAGTCCACTTTCCATGATGATTATCCTGTAACTCAAAGATTAAACGTACTATACAGACAATCCCATGTCATGGAAAATAAATGTGAGAAACTACACCTCTCTCTCTCTCTCTCTCTCTTTTAAGAAAAATATGAGAAGGATTCATCATATTTCTGAACAATAAGGTTTCTAGTTTGAAATCTGGGTAATCAAAGATTCTGAGTTATAGAAACAGTTTTGCTGTTTATTGGGATAAGATTGCTCTAGATCCATAGTAAGAGAAGCTTTGTGCACGAGATTTATTTTTATTTATGAGAAGGATCCATCATATTCCTTTTTCATATAAAATTGAAGTAAAACATAAGAAAATCTTCTGAGATGGCTCAGACAAGAGAGATGCCAGCAAAATATAACCTGACATAAAGGTAGTTGTTAAAACAATAGTGCATATATTTCACCTGTGAAAAGAAATCTTGTATTATGTCTTGGGGCTAGAGTGCATTTGTTTGTCTGTGAGTTCAGAGCTCTACTGAACATTTCTTCGTTAGTAGTTACTGTTATTTCACAATCATAAACATTGTATCTTTTGCACTCTTGTAGTATTTTCTCCGAGTAATCATTGAGAAAGAACAATTTCCATTCCATGTTTTTGTTTTAGCTTCTAGAGATTCTTGTGTTATAATCTTCATTTGCAAGTCTATAGCACATGTTTTTTTTACATCAAGTTCTTTCGTGAGTTACCGAGTATCTGCAGCACTCGCTAATGACAGCTTCCGAGAGGGAGAATAATACGTGGTGCCATTACTAAATCATTATCATAAAACCTGACTGACAAGTTAATTGTTAACAGGGCTCGTTGCAGCCTCATGTGGCCAGTTGGGAAGGCTGCTGCAAAGCCTCAGCCACTCGGACATGCTAACTCATAAAGATTACTCCATCAGTGGAGCTCCAAAGCTGAATGCGTTCCAAAACGGGGACAACAACAAGCGTGCATATGGCTTATACTCCAATGGCGATGGGATGCATGCCTAACAAAGACATCTAATCCAAATCCTGATGCTGTTTTGTGCCTAAAGAATCTAAGGTTTCTTCCCTTTGGTCTGTACAGTTGATGCATTACTTCCAAGTTCAGATATAATGGTTGTGTTCCCCGTCCAAAGTTTTGATGGAGGCAGCCTGTTTTAGTTTAATATAGCTTTGATAGCATCTCCAATTTACAGTATCTGCTTCTTTGTAGATGGAAAACTTTTGTTGTCTGCTTAATGCCTATAGGCTACAGATCTGTA
Source organism: Ensete glaucum (assembly GCA_021527575.1). Classification (NCBI taxonomy): domain Eukaryota; kingdom Viridiplantae; phylum Streptophyta; class Magnoliopsida; order Zingiberales; family Musaceae; genus Ensete; species Ensete glaucum. The sequence continues at coordinate 47,799,551 of CM038558.1, forward strand.
CAGTCTAGAAATGTTAAATCCTTTTAAACCCTGAAACAACATATAAATTTGGGATGGCCATAAGAATTTTCTTGAGATTTCATGGCATGAACAAATGTGTTTCCCTGATATGAGAAGAAATTGACTATTTGTATTAGCCCTCTAAAGTCTAAACCATACCCATAACTGGAGATCCACAGGAGACTTACATACATACCACAGACACCAAAAACAAAGGATCTCCGCATGCTCGAGAAGAAGCAGCTTCACACAGCCACATTATTAGGCCTCTGGGATCTCCACTATGCTCTCCAAAGTGGGCTTCCACCCTCCTCTACCTTTTCCTCTCTCTTTCTGCATCTCTCGACCCATCTCCACCAACACATCTTCCAGCCTCCGCTCCCCTTTCTCCTTCAGGTGAAGCTTCAGCCATGCCAGCTCCTTTCTTGTCAGCAAGATCTTGACCTTGCAACCTCCATCTCCTTTTCCTTTCTCCATGTCTTCTTCCACCTGCCGTGGAGCACATCTCTCCATCCGGTTGCCCACAAATCCCAGCACCACGAGGAACCAGAGAGAAGCCTGGCGATTTTAAGTAAATGTGCCAGTTCGTCATGCCTTGGCGTCGGAGGTGGACGAAAGGTTTGGTGGTCCACCAGCAAGCTTCCGTCACCAATTAACAATGGATTCTTCTTGTGTCTTCACTGAAGTGAGGATGGGAAATGATCAAGTATCTGTAGCCCGTTTCACCTTGAGAAAGCGATGGCCGACTCTTTCTTCTCGCACTGCCAGCCTCTCTCTTCAATCCCGCTCCTCCTCTAACATGTACAGTGTGAGCACCACACACTTGAACCTGTCGGTAGAGACTTTTTCTCCACCTAGCTGTGATCTTTTGGTCTTCAGCACTCCACCTTTTAGCTTCCGCTCCTCAGAAACCAGTAAGCTACGGGTCTCCTTTTTCCACAAGGCATCTATCTCGTGCAACACTCAGCAGCATGCCTCGTTCCGGTGGACGAGCACACCTCATTCAGGTTGCAAGAAAGCAACGCCAACGCCGACACGGCACGACAAGGGAAGAAGAACCTGTTCCATTCCTTGTTCATCTTACGGACGTCTTCCAACCCCACGCTTTGCATGAGCACACCACCATTAGCCATCTCTATTGTTCCCGAATCATCCAATCAATCACGCATCTTAATGAGTACAAGATGGAGGAGGCATTCATGGCTGTTGGAAATTTCTCGACACGACAACCTGTTTTATCCCCTTAACCTTTCATCCTGGTGACTTCAGCAATGAGATGACCATTTCGTCGATGAGGGAGAAAATAAAAATTTATTATATTTTTTTATGACCATTTGGATTCGGCCACACCGACTAAATATCAGACACACAAACTCGACTTGACTTGTTAAACATGGATAATATAATACTATTTGATAAATATTTTTTTATATTAAAACAAAAAATAAGTGATTAAAATAATATTTAAAATCAAGATTTTATGATAAATTATTAATATCTTTATAACTAATCGATAATTTCTAATGTTATTATTTTTTAGGGATAATCCTTCGCTTTTCTACCCCCTCGTCATGTAAATAAGCACAGAAGTAAAATCTTGAGTTATCGATTTCCTACAAACACCACATAATTTGTTCGAGTTACAAAAAATGAGCGCACCCTTGCCTCCTATTAATAGTTGGTGGCATCCTGCAATATCATCGGTCCTTCCTTCTGGATGGAAAATGAAAGGACTACACCATGTATAATTTAAAGAAACAAGGAAGTCTGAATGGAAGCATGTCCTTGGCAACCCTTCCCAAGGGCAACTCATACGATGTCAAGTCACCCATAATAATATCTTCCCAAGGACCATCATGGAGACCCATTTGTCCCCACCAAGCGATCTTGTATAAAGATCACACCTCAGCTCAAGTTAAGGTAGGTAGGTAACAATCTTTTTAATGTTTCACTTATACAACTTATATTGTTGTATTTCTCTTCTCTACTACCAAGCTAACTTAAGCATCGGAGAGGTTGAGCCGGGATACCTCGACGCAAACCTATGGTGCAGGACTCTCGACGCCGCTAGGAGATAGCCTCACCTTTCCAAGATCAGATCACTCCCGACGAATCATTTTTCTAACATGGGTTCAGCCACACCAACTCACCACCATCCATAAAGAAAAAGACATCATGGAGTAACCACACCTTCGGCAGTGAATCAATCTAGTCAACTTACCGACAGTATCCGTGTGATAATACTATTAATAAAATATGTTTATAGCTCATAAACATATATTAATAAAATATATTTTTAATCTAATCTCATATTTATACATCATCACATCTGGACGCTAAGAGATGGAGTAAAAATCTAAAACAAATATAAATAAAAATGAGATGAAAATAATAAAATATTTTCTATAGTGGTATTGCCTTGAACATGGTTTATGATTTCTTCACGGCGGCGTACGGTTGATCTACCACTGTCGCCATAAGATTCGTGTGGAGAACAGATGAGCGGTGTGGATGCGCCGTGAATCGATCCTCGATGCTTCATTCGACGTGCGCCTTCTAAAGTTTACCTAAATTTCTACGACATTGGTGATTGGAGGCTCTGTTCTCGTTTCCGAGTCAACCTCACTTGAATCTGCCACCATCGGTCAGGTATTTGACCGTGTATCGTTCAAACAAGTAGACGAAGTAACTACTTAGTTCTAATAATATATGGCTTCCCCTTTCCTCGACCGGAAGACGGCCCGGCGGCCATGGCGAACAAACTCCACCGCTTGTTGACCTCCCCGTGGAAGCGCGAGATCGCGCAGCCGGGATTAAGGCTAGGGTTGCGGTTTCCGCGCGCGAGGCCCTTTGCGTCTTCCGTTCCAACGCCGGAAGAGGCAGCTCGATTCGCTCCCTCTCCTCCTCCGCCGAAGCCGGAAGTGGAAGAGGAAGACGCGGCCTCGACGAAAGGGGAAGAAAGCACCACGGCGGACGAAGAGGACGATGGCGTCCACGTGAACAAGCTCACCGGCGAGGTCGGCGGGCCGAAAGGCCCCGAGCCCACGCGGTACGGCGATTGGGAGCGCGGAGGCCGCTGCTCAGACTTCTAGTTACTTGAATCAACAAGGCAATTCGAATAAACAAAAGGTGATTTCTTTTTCCCTTTGATTCCCGTTTCGAATTCTGTAGTAATTGATATCTTGATTTTTAATGGTAGTCGTCCGGACTGAATAAGGTTTAGTTCTATTAAGGCTGATTGGATTTATGTCGAGATCATGTGGGATTCGCTAAAGATGATTTTTTTGACATAGATTTGGCTAAAAAGTAAAGATCGAATTGCTTTGGGGATCGGTGTTTTAGGGTTTAGGGTTGCATTTTTTGTATTTAACCCTAACTTCGGCTGCATCAGGCGTATTGTTCTTGAACTTTACTGTGGTGGATATTTTTCACTAGGGATGAGGTTAAGTCAGAGATACTTGCCTTTAACCTGAAATGCATCAAAACTGTGCTTAGACCATTATAACCGAGTATATACTCACAACAAAAGATCTTTTTATGACAAAAGAATTCATGCATCAATTCTATTAGTTGTTGACATATGTTAAGCCTTCTAAGGTATATATATGCATGAGAAATACAGAGTACTTGATACATATCAGCCAACGTTGTATTAGAAAATGATATGTACTTCAGGAATAAAATTGTGTTTATTTCCACAACCAGGAATAAGACGTATTATTTTGTCTTATGGTAAGGCTTTTCTGTTTTACATTGTGGATTATATATAGATTTGCGGTTCAATTCTTCAACTATTAGATGCCTTCGTTGCTCATCACCTTACCTAATTCCCACGTAGAACAATCGATGCTTCCGATGTACCTGTGAGATGTTTTTGACAAAACTACTACTGTTATGAAAACCTGCATGATTGATGCTTGACATAAATTTAGCTTTTCATTATGAGTAAATTGATATCATGAGCACACAGTTACTGTAGCACACACCTGATTAATTACTTTTAATTTTGTCATCAAGTGCTGATTGATTTCCATTTTGCTGGATTAGAATAGTCGGGGAGAACTGAACATCTCTTTTCCTGAAAGAAAAGAATTCTCGGATTGTAGTTCTCTTAAAAGACTAATCTTTCCTCAGGTTCATCTAGATGAATGCTTCACTCCTATGTCATTCACTGTCTTTTCACTTTAGTAAAGATTTTAGCAACAGCTCCTTTGGGGTTTGCAATAGAGGTTTCCGATTTATGTACCTTAGTTTCCTGTTACCTTAAGTTTTGGAACCTTTTTGCAGCTTGCTTGTTACCCATTGTTTCTATTTCCTGATTTTTTTTAGACCTTTCAACTCCTCTGGATACCATGTTTCATCCGTTCCACCTATGGTCACCCTCTCTATATGTTGTCTTATGGGTTTTAAAGCATTATATGGCTATTAATTCTTGATGTAGGACTTCACAAATTCATCAAATTTATTAACTGAAATAAGAAGTTTTGCAATTTATAATCTTGTGATCCTCTCATGCTTTTCTGTTGGATCCTTATATATATACTACATTTTGTTCTTTTCAAGCAAGAGAAAACGGTATCTGAGATCTTGATGGTATTAATGATAGATTGTGTACATAGGGCTAGAAATCCTATTCTGCTAGGAGCTTATTTCGTTCTTATTCTGCCTGGGAGATGATTGTTTGTTACCTTGTTAAACTGCTTGCAACTTTCTTGGACATATTTTGAAATTGTAAAAGATCTTGATATGCAGCTTAGGAATACTTTGTAAGGATCACATTCCCTTTCATAGAGTGAGTGGTCTTGTAGGTACTCTTGCTAGTCTTTCTAAAAATCCAATTTTGTGCATAAGGCTCCCGGCAATACAGAACCTGGATGGTCAATTTATAGTGTTATTCCCGTTGATGGAGAGACTGTTTCCATGAATCTGACCACAACATGAATCAAAATGAGGTAAACTTAGCGTGACGCCAATGGTCACCCTCTCTTGCCAATAGTTACAGTAACTCTAGGCGATGTATAACCATTTGATGTAGGTGGTATGCCAGACTGGGAGGTATAAATACGAGGTCTCAACTTGTAAAATCATACTTACAAAGATAAGTCTACTCAGTAAGAGTCATCTGGTAAACATTCAATGTCATGAGGTCTTAACATATTTTGCAAGAATACCTTCTGTATCACAGTTGTCATCTCGCTGCACACATCAATTATTATTTATTTCCGTGAGACAAAAAAAAAATCAACATTAGACATGGTTATAGTTTCAATCGAATTCCAGCACCTCCTGAGAGAATTCTCACGTCAATTGCATTTACTGGAAGCAATTTATTTGTGTCCAAACTTAATTCTCTTTAAACTGCCAATGCCTATTTCTGCCGCTGAGTTCTTATCCGAATTCTGTGTTTTCCAGAGGCCAGACTTGGGAGTCATCAAATAGGTTGCCTGCATCTAGTGCGACGTACCAGAGCACAATCAGTTGATACTCACTTAAACGCAGTATCACGGCTCCGGTTTTGAGGTTGGGTAAGCCCTGTTTATTTAAAGATAAATAGACTATTGTAGCAGTTCTCACAAGAACAAGTCCCTAAACTCAATGATGTCCCATCAGCATTGTAATAATTTCAATATTTTTAATAATGCAATAGGTGGATGTTGAATTTTGTCCGAGTTCTTTGTTGATCTGATGCAAACACCAATTTAACCAGGTTCCTAGTGTGTCTTTTCTTATTAGCTCTGTATCCAACTTTGAAGCTCTTGGATCTGTGATAATTCCCTGCCGCCTTCACCGCATCTCCATCTACTTCCTTCGACTGTAGCAGGTTGTGATCATCGTCGCTCATCGCTCAATTCGTTTGCGCCGGTAACAGTTGCAGGCTTCCACCATATAAAAGGTATCAGTAACAGTATACTTTGTGGTAGGGTGGGGTGGAGGGGGGAGAAACTGGATGATGTAAGGTCACGGGGTACAAAGTCAAACTATCTTATGATATCTGCATAAAAGTCTACAGATCTCGGGATAGGATCAGCTGTTTCTACCGTAGAATATTAAAAGGATTATTCCAAACAAGCTGATGAAAACTGTTGTCATTTTTTCCAATCCAGGAGTAGAAATTAATTAATTATCTAGAAAGTAGATTTGAGTAGTATAAATATAATGGAACAGTTAGCAAAGGTTTCTTTAATGAAATGCTTGTCAGACTCTCAAATCTTTTTTAGTACCAATGAGCTGTCCATTGTTGAAGGAATAACTTATTATATATATATATATCACTATTATTCTTTTTTATACAGCTAATTTGTTGCAGGTGACAACAAATAATAACGATATTAGCGTGCATTGATCAGATGTCCGTCCCCATTTTAGTTTAATTTTTTAAAAAATAAGAAAACAACTAAGAAAAAAAAGATTGAGATATTAGACCAATGAAATTGGATAGAGAGTTAATTACGTGTCTCTTAATCGAGTTTAACACTTGCAAAAACTAAAGGACTACTTTGGTACCGCACACAACTCGTGGATCATAATCTATACAAAGGAATCGTACTGAAGCTGGTGCTACGTGGCAGGATAATTATGTTTCGTACCGTCTCCAGCCACACCCGTCGCACCGGACTGCCTAAATATCTGACAGAGCTATGCAACGTGGCTCCAATCACGAGCAGGGTGGACAAGTAGTAGAACCGATGAGTACACGAAGTATTTCCATAAAGAAAGCAAAGAATTGTTACTCGTGACAATCTACCCGCGTAGTAAATCGAAGCAGCTACCTGGAGATCGGTGTGGGCCCCTTACTTTCTCTAATCACAATGAGGTAGCAGAGACGGGTTCGACCGCTAATAAACCGTTCAAATTCTGACTTGAAAGTCCACCAAAACCATCCGCATAACAACCGTGACAAGTAAGACGATATATAAAATAAGAGTCGGAAGTCAGAAACCATTAAATGGTCGTCGGTCGTAACCCATTCGGGCTTGTCGTTTGGACTATTCTTGGCCACCGGGAGCAAGCAAAAGACTCGGAAAAAGGTAAGAAGACGCAGAGTAGCAACAGAGTGGATCGCAAGCCAAACCAGACCAACGAACAAGAGGAGAAGAAAGAACGCCGCGACGAGAATGAGACGGTGAAGAGGAGGTTCCTTGACGGACTTGCAACGGTAGGGTTTGGATCTTTGGGAGTTCGGATCGGCGGCGTGCAATGAAGTACTTGGTGGAGGTTGAGAAAGGGAGGGAAGGCGATGGTGCTGGACCCTCCGTCGGCCCTGCCTACCGTAACGTCTTGGCCAAGGACGGCTTCCCCTCGCCGGCCCCCGGCTTGGAGACCTGTTGGGATGTCTTCCGGTAAGATCCGTGTTCTTTCTGATTCTTCTCTTCTTTCTCCCCTTCTTGAATTGGTGACAGTTGAAGAAGAAAGGAGGATCTGACGTTTGATTTATTTGATTTCTTATTGTAATTAAGTTTTTGATGACAACGGCTGTCAGTCTACTGACGATCAGCTGATCTGATCGTGTTTATAGGATGTCTGTGGAGCGAAACCCCAACAATCGAATGCTGGGCCACCGTGAAACTGTAGATGGGAAGGTTAGTCTTCCATTATACCGGTAAAATCTGTTTTCGAGGATTGATTGTGAAATGAGTGTCACCGTGTCGCAGGCTGGTGAATATGTTTGGTTGACTTACAAAGAAGCATATGACATAGTAATAGAATTAGGTGCATCCATCCGTAGTCGTGGAGTTGGACAGGTAATTTTATTTGATGTTCTATTTTTCATATTACTTTCCAGTGCATCACAAATATGGAATGTATACGTAGAATAAAGTGATTAAAACTGTTGTCTTATAAATACTTCTATTTTTTTTTTTTTCGTTTTTGACAAGGGGATACCGTTATTGAGGTCATAAGGAGGGTATGAAATCATCCACTGAAGTCATTTACCATGATAGTGGCGAAAATGCACAATTTGTATATGATTTGAACCCTACCTTCCATAAAGGAAGAGAAATGCTCTACTATCCAAAACAGGGGATGATGGTCCATTGTATGAAGTTTTACTTGTCTTGACAACTATCACTATTATGACTATTCTTCAAACTTTGTAAGCTACATCTTGTGGAAGCAATACTGTATGTGTTATAAAGCTAGTGAAGAAAAATGATGGCAAGTATCTGAAGATTCTTGTAATAGTGTCCATCATTAGTTGCCTCCTTTCGATGAACTAAATTGATGACTTGCATGTGAGAAGTAAGCAAAAGCTGTCCCTGAACTGCCTTTGCTTCATAATATCAATAATATTATACCATTTGTGGAATCAATTCATCTAGAATATTGAGAACAAAAAAAATAAACATAACTAATGAATAAATTCGATTCTGAAACATTTCACTGTTTGGTGAACATGTTTAAGCATAGAGTATCTATCAATTTTAATGAGTAACATGCTTCTATATTTGCTGATACTGATAATTTCTTTAACTTGCAATTGCGATATTGAGTGTATAATTATCACTTTATCAGATTTTATACTATAAGAGCCACTTGAATGAAATTAGAATTTCTTGCAGCCTTCATAGCTGCAACAATAAGGTATATTCTGATTTTAGATCTTCTAGAACTAATAACTATCTCTTTTGCACTTGCTTCAGGGTGGTAGATGTGGTATTTATGGTGTGAACTGTCCTGAATGGATCATGACTATGGAGGTATGTGCAAAAATGTTCAAGTTATATTTGTGGAAATGGAATTGGCTTTTTAGCTGCCATTTTGAAATGCTGCATTATAGAAATTACATTATCCTTTTGGGTTTTTTTCTTTTCTCAATGTTGCATGTTAGATTTAGTACAACTTTGTGTTTGAATGATACATGTTATGTGTACATGTATATTGTATAGGATTCACATAGTAAGGCAGAAGACTGCCATTTATAATTGTGTAGAGCATTTGCCACGATAAATCATCATACACAAACAATCTCATCGTCTCAAGTATCATTGTGAATATCTTATCCTTCATTATTAATTAACAGATTATCATTCCTTTCCCTTTTTTTCAGTAATGTTATATTCCATTATTTTTTTAAGGGTAGTCCATATTTATGTTGCGTGTTACCCTTAACCTCATTAATGTCTGTGACTGCTGCAGGCTTGCAATGCCCATGGGATTTACTGTGTTCCCTTGTATGATACTCTTGGTAAGCAGCCATAATCTCTTTGGATATTATAAGCATGTTGAACGATGAGCTAATGCATTAATTATAATCTCTTGCAAAATATTGCTTTTAAAATTAAGGAAAATGGAAAGTTTAATTAATCAATCAGCTTAAGGAGGTTTGAAGATTTATACCATAGCAATTTTCCCTGGGAGGTTGTGCTCTTGTAATTTCTGTTTTCTTTATCTTCTTCTGTGTCTCTTATATTGCAATGGTCATTCCTTTTCCTGTCATGATGTAGGTGCTGGAGCAATAGAATTTATTATATGCCATGCAGAGATTGAAATTGTTTTTGTGGAAGAAAAGAAAATCATGGAGGTACTCATCTTTTCACATTCCTCCTGAAGAATTTTACATGGATTTTGTGTAAATTCATTAGAGTTTTTTGCTCCTGAAGAAAATTAACCAAATTTTCTCTGATTTAAATTAACCTATTCCATCAAATCATTACAATTTGTACATGCTTCAATCATGTGACCCCATTGAATCATTTTAATCATTTAACTACTTGTATGATCTCTCATTTTATCTGACTGCCCTGTTGAGGGCATATAAGAGTTTTTTCCCAAGTTCCATAAAATCTGGAAACTCAGTTGAAACACATGAGACAATATGAGATCCCCCATGCTAAATTTGAGTTTAATTGAAGTTCACTTTTATATTTATTATCTAAGTTCACTTGTACAGATCTTAGCCCAAAGTTTGTATTTCCCAACACAATACTGCTGAGAAAGGTGGCTAGTTTGTATTTGATTTCCTTTTGTTTTGAATAATCAGATTATTAATTCGCCAATGCCTCATGGCTTATTGTGTGGCATTAAAGAGTGGCGTGGACACTTTCCTTATTCAGTTAAATCATATTATCATATTCATTAAATCTTAAAATGTTTCATTTATAACTTTGCAGGTGTTGAAGACCTTTCCTAATACAGTCAAGTACCTGAGAAGTAAGTTACAGTTTTATGTCTATTGACTCTACTCCCGAGTAAATCTGTCTTATTGATGACTTTATTATGTCTGCAGCACTTGTAAGTTTTGGGAAAGTCACCACAGAACAAAAAGAAGAAGTTGAAAAGTTTGGTTTGACCATATATTCTTGGAATGACTTTTTACTCTTGGTATGTCTCTGTTTTCGTTCCTGATGCAGTTAAGCCAAGCTTAGAGTCGAGTTGGTTATTGTTGTGGCTTTTGAGTGCATTGTGAGAATTAACTACCAATATTTTGTTATTTTGTGGCATTATTTTTCTTCTTGTTATGCAGTACCAAATAATTTAATCAAGAAACTTATCATTGGTGACATGATTGGTATTCCAATGCTTGAGTCGAAGTAATTGCTCTACATAGGTTAAGCATCATCAATATTTGTTTGACCCATGTGGAAAATCTTACAAATAGTGCTTTCATGTATTTACATTTTGGAACAAACTCAAAATTTTCAGGCTTTTCCACAAACTATGTGGCTTCTGCTTTGTCATCCATCTCAATGTTATCACATCACTAATTGTTATGACTTTCTCATTAGTTTCTGAAGATTGCTCATTCTGTTGCAATCTCATTTCATTCATTGCTGTTCTTGTTGCAACTGAACTGGGAAATCAAATGCCCATCTGCTGTTTTTGTTATTGTTGCAAAATTGATTTCAAAGATTGAGTTGTTGTCTTAAATTTTTGTTCTGTGATTATCTACAGGCCAATAATGAACAATTTGGTCTCCCAGTAAACAAGAAAAGTGATATTTGTACTATAATGTACACTAGTGGAACAACTGGTGATCCTAAGGGTGTAATGATATCTAATGACAGCATCGTTACATTTATTGCTGGCGCAAATTGTTTGCTTGGCAATGCAAAGGCAGAGGTAATTCCTGAAATGAATCTCAAAAGTCTAACCTTTTAGCCAAATTTCATGCTCACTTTCAACCCGTGAGGAACAATTAAATTAATTCTTTCTGCTGATTTGACCTTGCGATTCTTGTTCACATTTTTGTTCCTACAGTTGCATGACAATGACGTTTACCTATCATATCTCCCTTTGGCACATATGTTTGATAGAGTGATTGAAGAGCTTTTTATTCTTCATGGGGCTTCAATCGGATTTTGGCGTGGGGTAAGCTATTTAAGTAGAAGATATTACAGCAGATTAAGTTTCATGAATTTATACAAGTTATCATCCTCAGGATATCAAATTGTTAGTTGAGGACTTGGGGGCGTTGAAACCTACTATCTTCTGTGCTGTTCCACGTGTACTTGATCGAATATATTCAGGTAAAATGTGTAAAAGAAAAAATGTATCATAGACTTATCCTATTCACCATCATATATACAGAAGTGAAATATTGAATTTTTGCAGATAACAGAAAACTGAAAAGTGTGAAGAAATTCTTAATACATGTTTACTTGTTTGACCTCCTATATCTTTCTTTGCATGTTGTTTCCAACTTTCCATTTTGCAATTCACCATTTGCTGTATTAATAGTTTAAGAATACTGACATACTTTAGGGTGGTGAATATGGTTTCAATGGTTCCATATTCCAATTACTTTCTTTCCTCACTTCATCTGGGCAGCCCTCACGGCCAGAAAGTTGATATTCAAATGATACAAGGTCACATGAAAAGATGCACTCAATCAGCATGAGTTTGTGCATCTCTTTGATGATACCTTTGGCATCGGACCAGTAGAAAAACAGATCTTCTCATGGTAGTCTCCTAAGAAATGGAACGACACAGTTATGTACTAATTACTTTAACATCATGCACGTCAGATATGCCTATATTAGTATACTTTTAACAGTATTCTTTTAAAAGAAGTGGATTCCTTAGACTTGTCACAAAATTTGTTAATATTTGAATGCATAACCATTCAGCAGGACTGATAATTGTGCAGCTGAGGTTGTTAAAGTCTTCTAAAACTGCAGTATTCCCGTCCCTAGTCTAAATGAAATATCTTTTATGGTAAAGTACAATACATGCACAGGCTCAATAGATCTTGACCTACCTGCCAGTATTTAGTGATAAAACATTAATTTCCAGCCAAATGTGATTGCAACAGTAGTTTCTCTTTTTTGTATCTAGGTTCATCCATGTCTATATATTCAGTGACATTTAGAGAAAGAAATTGAGGGAAGCAAATTGAGACATGTATAAATGTTCCTATTGATCAGCTTGGTCCAGAATCCAGGTACTAGCATTACTTGAAATGCAGTCAGCTATCGGCTTCTTCTCTGCCCACTTGTATACTCTTTGATCACAAGATTGATCAACTAAAGAGACTTGATCAAAGATGGACCACCTCTATTTTGCTAGCAGGGATATAAAATACCTTAATCTTCTAACTATAAAAGGTTACAGATTGCAAAGTGCATGTGTTGTGAGAAAATTGGTAGAATATGACTTGAGGAAACTTTATTAGAGACAATAAAAGAAGCTTGATGGCTCTTAGTTTGAATAGTGATTTTGCTTTCAACAGAGTTCAATGGCAAAAGAAGATCCATGTAACTAACCTTAAAAAGTTGATAGCTTGCAGCTAAGGAGACTTTTAGAGGTAAAAGAAAAGGGCTCCGGTGCATAAGGCTGCCATCATGTGGGGGTCTATCTCCATATACTAAGGCTATTTCCATGACTTGAATCCTGATCTCTCAGGTCGCAGAGGAGACTTTTAGAAACAAAAAAAAAAAAATCGGTGTCTCTTACTACTGATTTGGCTTTCCGAAAAGTTCAATGGCAGAAGATGCATGCAACCAACCTTTGAGTGGTTGGAATCTTATATTTTTTTTGTTGCAAAGAAGAGTATTCTAACTCATCTTGTACTTTATTTTTATTTTTCAGGTTTGCAAAATAAAATATCTTCTGGTGGTTTCCTAAAGAAAACTTTGTTTAATTTTGCCTACAAAAGGTGAGTTTATACAAAATAGCACATTTACAATCTTTAGTTCTTAGGTAAATGTACTAATGATTTCAATTATTATATTCAACTTAACCTCAGTTACAAACACTTGTCTTTTTTTACCTTATTACATTATTGTGACAAATGTCCTGATTAATGTGTGTCTGGCTCAGTTGAAGCTGATATGTTATGTTGGAATTGCAGTAAACTGAGCAATATGAGTAAGGGACATAAGCACGAGGAGGCAGCTCCAATATTTGATAAAATAGTCTTTAGTCAGGTGAAGTGGATTACCAGTAAAAGTTTGCTTCTTTTTTCAGTTCAGGGATTCTTCAAGATTATTAGTTGATATATGATCTGTAATGAACATAGGTAAAACAAGGATTAGGTGGAAATGTGCGCATTATTCTATCAGGAGCAGCACCTCTAGCTACCCACGTTGAAACCTTCCTGCGGGTGGTCTCCTGTGCTCATGTTATACAAGGCTATGGTATACCAGTAATTTAAATTTATTAGCTTATTTCTCTAGTCCTATATCTTTCTGAAATTAGGAGAAGCGGATGGTGTTAGAACAAAGAAAAGGAAAATAAGGCTGAAAAGGCAAAACAAAGGGCATTCCCCAGTCCATCTGTCTTTAGCCACTTTACTTTTCCTGGTCTGATTAGAAAGATTTATCTTTGCTTTTTCCTGGTTTCTTTAGGAAATATTTTTGTTATGTATATGTTGAATTAGTTGTCTTCCATAATCTATGAATTCTCATAAATGCTAACATCAGCATTTAGCAAAGAGTCTGCTGCATGGGGTTACTATTTTTACATGCCAACTTGGGGTTAATATTTTTAGCAAACATTTTATACTGCTGTACTTTATGTAGTCACATACTAAACCGTCCATGTTGCAAAAAGTTACATGCTCCTTACAAAAATTGCTTATGTTGGGCTCTTTTAAAGCCTCTAAATTGGCTCATTGTCACATATTATGGTTGTACTCTACAAGTAAAAGAAATTTTCATCATTTTTTTCTTATATTAAACTGAAGAAATCTTTAAATTGTTGAAGCCCTATGATAACTTTCTGACTCAGAGGGATTCCTTATATTTCCTTGTTCTCTAATCTCTGCTTCTTTGGCATCTATTTTGCTTTTTCTTTATGCTGCTTCACTTGTATAAGTATCAATCATTTGCAGCGTAAACACTCTTGAACTTAGAACTTGTGACGCTCTAATGATATTGCATTAACCTAAACCTTCATATGGCCTTGAACCACTTCTGTGCTATGTCGGAGATAACAGCAGCAATGTTTATGTTTTTGTTGAACAAAGATCCATGTTATCTCTTTGAGGCTCTTTTGTTTCCTTTTTCCCAATTCATAACCAAAGTTATTTGTACTCACCTCTTTCTCACCTATCATTTGAAGCTTGGAATCAGCATTGCAGGAATCTTAATTGAGCTACTGAGGAATGTTTTGTGATTACCATGCTTTCCAAACCTTAATTAGTGTAAAGAGACAATAAGGATTTTATAGTTGATTTAATACGTCTAAGATTGTAACATCCAAGTGATCTAGTATGCCGTCAAGGCTTAACTTTGGGTATTGAACTTGTACCCTGCATTTCTTCTAATGAAATTAGTTGGAGTATTAACATCATGATATGGTTGTATGTATTATTATGCCGTGTCAGTTTAATTTGAATTATTTAAGCAAATTTTATGTATATTTTTGTGTACACACAATGCTTGGCAGGCACACGAAATGATTTTTTATTTTCTTGGGGGTGCTAAAATAGCTGCTTTTTTTTGTCACAGGTCTGACTGAAACTTGTGCTGGCACATTTGTGTCAGTACCAAATGAGTTCTCAATGCTTGGAACGGTGGGCCCTCCTGTACCTAATGTGGATGTGCGCCTTGAGTCTGTTCCTGAAATGGGTTATGATGCACTTTCAACCACACCTCGTGGAGAAGTCTGCATCAGGGGAAGTACTTTGTTCTCTGGTTACTACAACAGAGAAGACCTAACAAAAGAAGTTATGATTGATGGGTGGTTTCACACAGGTTCTTTTCATATTGCACTCTAGTTTCGGGTACAATGAAGCATATAGAAGATTGTTTTTTTTTAATTATTTTGGCTGAATATGATGATCACATTGATAAGTCACTATTCAACCCATTTGGTCATCAAATCTTCCTTCTCCATTTTCAGATATATGAACTATCAATTTAGGACTTAATGTGTAATATTCAATTTGCAATTCTCTTCTGGATCTTTATAAAATTCATCTTAGGATGCTTATGTTTTAACCACCATTTCGTTCTTTCTTTGTATTTTTTTCATGTATCATACACAACACCTGTTATATACATCTACCTATGGCTTCTGTTGTGCATTCCCCATTCTGAATCTTAGTTTGATTATATGCAGGAGATATTGGTGAATGGCAACCAAATGGAAGCTTAAAAATTATTGATAGGAAGAAAAACATTTTTAAGTTATCACAAGGAGAGTATGTTGCAGTTGAAAATCTTGAGAACATTTATGGTCTTGTTCCTGCAATTGACTCGGTAAGTCTCTTTAATATTATCTTGATGAATGATTAGATGTTCCATCGTAGAATTTCCAGATTAGAAGTGGTATCTTGAACTCCTTCAGGACACATGCAAATAGTTCCTTGTATGCCTTCCTGAAGCAAAAAAGCGCCACACATCTTTCTCATCTCAACAATTTTGCTTCCATTTCATTTTCTTTTATATCTTAGACATTGTGAACTTTTTAACTTGGTTCTTATTGGGAAAACAGAAGGAACATACTACTTTACTGCATTTTCTGCCATTGTAGTATTTCGGAAGCCTTGGTTCTTATTTTGGAAATAGAAGGATTTCAGATTTATAGACATGCAAGGAACTCCATTTCCGACATGTACTATTGAAGATGCATTTAGAACATTTTGCCAAGTGAAATGGACCTTCCATAAATGTTGCTATCTGAACACATGCTATTTCAGAAAACTAAAATAAAGCCATAAGACCT
Source organism: Ensete glaucum (assembly GCA_021527575.1). Classification (NCBI taxonomy): domain Eukaryota; kingdom Viridiplantae; phylum Streptophyta; class Magnoliopsida; order Zingiberales; family Musaceae; genus Ensete; species Ensete glaucum. Next base: position 47,815,661 of record CM038558.1, read on the forward strand.
AATCGGATGACTGGTTACATTAGCAATTCTAAGACTTGGATGAGATGCTACTTTGGTTAGAATAGGATATTTTGTGCATGCAAGTAAATCCTTCTTATTCATCATACTTTTCCCTGAAACTGACAGATCTTAATAGGATCCTCACTGGATGAGAGTGTCGTAACCAATTTACCTATGCTTGATAAAAGAAACAATGACTACCCTCCCTTTTAGGAGTATCATAGTTTAATCACAATCTGCTCTTCTTGTTTCTCAAGCTATACATGGTACTTAGTAAATGAATGTGCACTTGAAACTGGTTTCGTTTTCTTCATGCTCTTAGCAAATAAATCATCATTGCATAATTTTGTTCAAAGAAAATATATTGAGCCTCAAAAAACCCAGTTTTCTTCTTTTATCCTCTGCAGTATTTGTTCTTTGGATTCATTGTCTTACCACGAGTAATAATCATCTTGTTGCAGATATGGATTTATGGGAATAGCTTTGAGTCTTTCCTTGTCGCTGTGGTGAATCCCAATCAGCAAGCTCTTGAGCGATGGGCTGAAGAGAAAGGGGTAACTGGAGATTTTACTGCTTTATGTGAGAATCCAAAAGCAAAAGAATATATACTTGAGGAGATAACTAAAGTTGCCAAATCAAAGAAGGTTGAACTTCTTTTTATTGCGCCTAAATTCTGCTTGGTTGTTCTTTTCCCGACGATATATTTTATTTGCTAATTTGCTGGCTAGGTGGATTTTTAGTTGTAATTTTATGCTGATGAAGCTTTGGTTTTTGATTGCCAGCTGAAAGGCTTTGAGATGATTAGAGCTCTTCATCTTGAACCCATACCATTTGACATGGATCGCGATCTCTTAACTCCAACATATAAAAAGAAGCGGCCACAACTGCTCAAGTACTACCAGGTTAGCTGTGACATCTTGTTCCACTTATCTATATTTGTGGTCTAAAGTAGATGATTTTTTTCCTTTTCCATTCTTCTGTTTGTGATTGACTTCTAATTTGTTTATTCAAATCCAGTGAATTACATGTGTTCCCAGAAACAAGTGAAGAAACAACATATTGGTATTTTTATAATAACAACAATAATATAAAGTCCTAAGTCCCAACTATTTAGGATTGACTATGTGCATCTTTTGCTATCATTGAGATTGTAAAAAAAAAGTTTGTTAATTAAACTTAGAGTATTCAAATCTTTATTTATAGTTTCTATTAGTATCTTTTGAAGTCACTAACATTAATCATTTCGCTTCTTTCAACTATTACACCGATAGATATCCTGAGCACATGTCAGTACCATCTTAAACGATTCTTTCTCATCTTATCCTCTATCAAAGTGATATATAGTTGTTCATGATTAAAAATATTATTTTTTTATCTTTCTTAATAATTTCATATATCCATCTCAACATCCTCGTTCTAGCAACACAATTTTGTATATGTTGTTTTTATCTACCCAACACTCCTTACATAACTACATAATTATTTTTCTTCCGAGTTAATACTTATGATTGGTGATCTTAGGTAATTGAAACTTACGATTTTATTATTATTGTAATAGTAGTTAATACATGTGAGTTAACTGATCTAAGTTATTGCTTGGCATGCCTTTCCAGAGTGTCATAAACAGTCTGTATGAGAGCGCCAAGTGAACATCTGATGACGCATGAACACTTCCGGAGACTGAGCATTGTGGTATCGCGTTGTACTCTTTACTCACCGTATATTGTCAAGTGTTTGATGATACAGTTTCAGATAGACCTGGCCGTTACTTAAGACCATTCTTTACATTTAATTCAAAGCAATTTTTCTTGGGGAAAGACTGTTGGTGAAGGCATGTCCGACTATTTGGAATTAATTCTCTATGAGATCACCAGGTGTATTGCTTTCTTTGTTTTGCACGTTTAATTCGAAGCTATTTTTATTGTGCCTAATTATTTTGTTTAACTTGTATCAAATTATTAGGTTCGAGTCTTCTTTATTCATTTCTTATGAGATCATCGACATACTGTTATGTGGTTGAGCGGTTTAATTTAATAATAAAAATATGTTTTGAACAAAAATTATTGGGTTCCCTTTACATTATTTTTTTCAGGTTGGATGGTCCAGTTGCTTCAATTGGACTTGATTGGGTTCCACAATGAGGGCATAAATTACAGCCGTACGATGAAAACGGTAAGATTCCGGTTCTTTTGTTACCCTATTGAACGAGTCCATGTTATCGTATTTGAGGCAGTTAAGTATCACATACCATCTTCCACGTGCCGTTCCAGGTCGGAAGGGATCCATATAAAGCCGCGCCAAAGAAGGCTTCACGGCTGCCGAAGCTCGACTCCGCCATGCTTGTTTGCGCTCTTCCCCTTCCCGCCAAAATCTATCCTCAAAACCATTTCCACCCTTCCCGCCAGAGAAATCCCACCGTCGCCGCCTCCGTCACCTCCTCCCCTCCCAGAATTCCCACCAAACACACCTTCCTCGAGCCCCTCAAGCACCGTCTCATCCGCCTCGCCGATGCCGGTCGCGTCGACGATGCCCTCTCCACCCTCGACCTCATGTCGGATCGCGGCGTCCCCGCCGACCTCGTCTCCTACTCCGTCCTCCTCAGGTCCTGCATCCGCTCCCGGGACCTCGTCCGCGGCCGCCTCGTTCACCGCCGTCTCCTGGATTCGGGCCTCCGGCTCGACTCTCTTGTCACCAATTCCCTCATCGCTCTCTACTCCAAATGCGGTGAATGGGAGGTCGCCTGTTCCATCTTCGAAGAAATGGGGAGCAGAAGAGACGTCGTGTCTTGGACCGCGCTGATCTCATGCGCGGCGCAGAATGGGATGGAAGAGAAAGCGATACTGCTGTTCTGCGAAATGATCCATACGGGAATCATCCCGAACGAGTACAGCTTCTGCGGCGTGATTCAGGCCTGCTCGAAGTCAGAGCATGATTGGGTTGGGAGAGTGGTTCTCGGGTTCGTGATAAAGATGGGATTTTCCCGGTGGGATGCGTCGGTTGGATGCGCTTTGATAGATATGTTCGCGAGGAGGCAAGACCTGTCGTCCGCCCGCAAGGTTTTCGATGGAATGCGCGAAAGGAATACTGTTGTGTGGACTCTGTTGATAACAAGGTACGGGCAGCACGGGCGCGGAAGGGATGCGATCGGTCTCTTCCTGGATATGCTTCACGATGGCTTCGAACCAGATCGGTTTACCATAAGCAGCGTCATCTCCGCGTGCAGCGGCTTGGAGTCGCTTGAAGTCGGGCGGCAGATGCATTCTCTGGTCATCAGGTACGGACTGTCTTCCGACGCTTGTGTTGGCTGCAGCCTCATCGACATGTACGCGAAATGCACGTCCGGGAGATCAATGGAGGATTCCAGGAAGGTCTTCGACCGGATGTCCGAGCATAATGTCATGTCGTGGACGGCCGTCATCTCAGGCTACGTCCAGAGCGGCGGGCACGACGAGGCAGCGATGGAGCTCTTCCGCAAGATGATGGAGGAAGGAAGGGTTAGGCCGAATCATTTCACCTATTCCAGCATCCTCAAGGCCTGTGCAAACCTCTCTGAGCTGCAGCTGGGGGAGCAGATACATGCGCAGGTCACCAAATCAAGCCTGGCGTATGTCAACTTTGTAGGGAACTCTTTGGTCACCATGTACGCCCGTGCCGGTAGGATGGAAGAAGCCCGGAGAGCTTTCAGCTTACTGTACGAGAAGAATGTGGTCTCCTACAACGCAATCGTCGATGGATATGCCAAGAACTCGGACTGTGAAGAAGCCCTGGAGCTGCTCTATCAGATAGAGGGCACGGATGTGGGAGCGAGTGCCTTCACGTTCGCGAGTCTCCTAAGCGCGGCGGCGAGCGTTGGGATGATGAGCAAAGGCCAGCAATTGCACGCCCAGATGCTGAAGGCAGGATTCGGGTCAGATGTGGGCGTGGGTAACTCTGTGGTATCCATGTACTCGAGGTGCGGCGGCATCGACGACGCCTGCCGAGCTTTCGGCGAGATGGGTGACCGCAACGTGGTCTCGTGGACCGCCATGATCACCGGTTTCGCCAAACACGGGGATGCAGCTCGAGCCCTGGGATTGTTCCACGACATGGTGGCCACGGGGGCGAGGCCGAACGCGGTGACCTACGTCGCTGTTCTGTCTGCGTGTAGTCATGCAGGTCTGATCGAAGAAGGGTGGGAGCACTTCCGCGCCATGCAGAGGGACCACGGCGTGTCTCCGACGATGGAACACTATGCCTGCATGGTGGACCTGCTGGGGCGATCGGGCCGAGTGGAAGAAGCTTTCGGCTTCGTGAAGTCATTGCCGGCCGAAGCTGATGCCTTGGTCTGGAAGACGCTGTTGGGTGCTTGCAGAGTTCATGCAGACATCGGACTGGGAGAAATCGTTGCCAAGAACATCTTGGAGTTGGCTCCGGAGGATCCAGCACCCTATGTCTTGCTCTCCAACTTGTATGCGGAGGCAGGCAGATGGGAGGATGTGGCCATCATAAGGCGTGGCATGAAGGAGAGGAGGCTGCGCAAAGAAGCTGGATTGAGTTGGGTGGAGATGGAGAACAGCATCCACAAGTTTCATGTCGGGGATACCAGTCACCCACAGGCTCGGGAGATCTACGCCAAGTTGGATGAACTGTTCGCCGAGATCAAGGAAATGGGTTATGTGCCGAACACCAACTTGGTTCTGCACGACGTAGAGGAAGAGATGAAAGAACAGTACCTGCTTCAGCACAGCGAGAAGATAGCAGTTGCCTTCGGCCTCATCAACACTTCAGCTCCAAAGCCTATTCGGGTATTTAAGAATCTTCGCGTCTGTGGAGATTGCCACGACGCAATCAAATATATCTCAAAAGCTACTGGCAGAGAAGTAATTTTGAGGGATTCGAACCGGTTCCATCATATATGTAATGGGGAATGCTCCTGTGGTGAGTACTGGTGAGATGTTGCGGTTCTCTTTTGCTGATATGTTGTCTCTCTGTGTATAATTTTTTTTGTACTGGAGTGATATTTATGCAATTCTTCTTCTATTAATAAAGTGCCAGCTTAAGTTTTTCTTTTCTTTTAATCTCTAACAAAGATGAGAGCAAATATGGGATTGATCATTAGTTTTTAACCTGAGCTTGAGGTCTGTGGGGAAGAAGAATGGGAAGAGCTGCCGCCAGATCTGCACCGTCCATGAATATAGAATAACAAAGGGGGCGTACCCGATGCCTTTGCGCCAAATCCCGCGAGTGCCTCTGCCGTCAGATCCAATAGTAAGTAGAGAGAAGAGTGGGACCCGTTCATGGATAAAACAAATACTTTAGTGCATCATTGTAATTTATACTTCAATATGTGTATATTTTGCGGATGTTTTTGTTTAGAATTATTATTCTATTCTCAATTCTGTTGGACCCCAAAACTAAGTCTAACCCAGACATAATTGACACTACAAACTATTAGGCATGAAATATGATTGTTAATCTTACTTCCTCTTCAGCTCCTTTGGTAGCTTACTTAGAACATACAGTGGTAGAGTTGATCCGGGCGAGGGCTGCACCTCCAATAATTCCTCGGTGCTTCTGTATTTTGATTCTTTCATCTATCCACAAAACTTTATACCATAAGATGCAAAACATTCATAAGCACATACAGAAAACAAGCGAGTATTAGTAAGCAGATCTTTATAGAAATTTGTCCATGTCACAGATGCGCGCGCCGTCTCCAACTGTCATGAACCTTCAGATACACATTTCTGATGTTAGGGATGTCTCATACGATGAAGTTAAAGCAACGCAAACATTTACATCAAATTAGCACAGTTCCAACGAATCCATGTCTTAGCTCAATCTGAGGGTGTAAAGAACATTATCCATGAAAAGTCGACACCTCTCGATTTAGTAGGATGCCGGAATTGAAAGTTAACATGAAGCCAACTACTAGTTATTTATGCTTCAATATTTTTATTAAAAATATTTTATGGAAAGTTTTAAATTTAGACCCTAACGTACCCTTTTATGGCTAGTTACTTGTATGCATAACAATATCCTTAGGTTGTTACACATACATATAGACAAGCTGTTAAAGGAGAAAATTACTAAATAACTTTGCACTTCACAAATTTGCTTTCATTACAAACTTACAGGAATGAAATATGATTGCTCATCTTCTCTTCAGTTCCTTTGGTAGCATATTTAGACCATGCAAAGCTGGAGTTGATAAAGATGAGAGCTGCAACCCCAATAATTCCTCCATGCTGTATTTGATTCTTTCATCTATCCAGAAAATTTAATATCATAAGATGTAAAACATTTATAAGCACAGCTAAAAAACAAGAAAGCAAGAGTACAAGTAAGCAAATCTTTAGAGAAAGTTGTTGATGTTACCTACAAAGCACCCATCAGACCCTTCAGATCTCACTTCTGATGTTAGGCATGTTCTATGTAATGAAGTTGAACCCGCAGAAACATTTTCATCAATTGCAACCGTTCCAGCAAGTTCATGTCTTAGCTCAATCCGAGGGTGTAGTTTACAGAATGATGAAAACACATTCTCTGTCAAAAGCCAACACCCCCTCAAATCTAATGTATGAAGTGCCTTTGGAGGCACAAAAAGAAGAAGCCCAGAATTGCTTAGTACAGCATTGCGAAATCCAAGATTCGTCAAGCTAGAGAGTGGTGACAAAATATGCAAGGAGACATCAGAGAGTAAATCACTCTTCAGATATAGGCATCTCAATTGTTTCAAGAAAACCAAGGGAAGTAATGCTTCATCTTCTACTAATGTATCTTCCAAATTTAAACTTTCCAGGTGACTGAGATTCTGAAGCAAGCTTAATGAGAATGTCTTCTCTAGATTGTCTCTACTTTCATAAGTGAAACCTGATACTTAAAAAGATGGTATATAAGTGCATGTACCAGTCAAAAATTTCTAAGTTATGAAATGCTAAAAAGAAACCCCAGTTATCATACCTTTTATTTTTGTTCGGCTTAAATCAACAATCCTCAAAGAAGGCATCAATGCGATATATGAAATTGCAACATCATCAACTGATGTACTTGACAGATATAGGGTTTCCAAGTTGATGACATTTCCAGCCAAAACACATATTCCTCGGGATGTGAGTTTGCTATTGCTGGCATTCAAGAATTTCAAACCTTTCCCAGCTTTTGCAATGTATTCAACTGAATCATCAGTTATTCCACAGAAGCTAACATCCAAGTGCTCGATCATGTCCATTTTGACCAAAAAATCCAAATTGCAAATAGAAGAGCTAGAAACATCCAAGTACGTTACATGGCTGGTGTCTATGATGGAAAATACTTCGTCAGCATCAACAAAAGTGGCTCCAAGGCCAAAAAGCTTCAGTAAAGGGGCACTTGTGCTGCCTTTTCCATAAAATATAGAGCAAATGGTGCAATTACTCATATTCAAACATGTGATAAAAGGTAGATATGGCAACTCGGTGACCTCTGTCCATGCTATATTTAAGAAGCTCAACTTGGGAAACATTTCAAGGACAGCAACTCCTCTGTTCGAAATTTTACTACCCCATAGATCCAGATACTCAAGATTTGTCAAAACCTACATAACATATTACATGCTTTATGTTAATAATCAAAAGAATGATGTGCAAAAGCATTTTGCGTTCCATTCAAAGCACCAATATAAGTTAACACATATACTTCAGGTTTTAAACACAGAAAGAATAAACTATGTACTAGATCAGTACTAGACCATATAAGTTGGTGATGATCGGTATTAAATTCTTATCGTTTCTTCAGTGACATTAGACTTTACAGGTAGGTCTGCTGACCAATAAATTGGTACCATATTGGTCTAACTGATTGTCAAAATCGATATCTTACAAATATTTAAAACCTTACTATAAGCTAATTTAAATCATTCACTAAGATTTAAGATGTAAAACATTTTTATTGGTTTAGTGGTGACACATCCTCTCTCTCTCTCTTTCTCTCTCTCTCTCTCTCTCTCTTTCTCTTGAATTTAAGGACTTTTATAATCTCTTCTCTGGAGACTTTTTGTGGTATCTCCTCTTTCCTTACCCTCCCCTCTCCATGAAAATCCTATCCTCAAGGCCATTCACATCTCTGAAAGGTGCTTCCTCTGTTGAGAACAGGATCGTGGTAGCAGAAAAGGAAAGAAGTACCTGCCTTAACATGTTCTCTTCCTTGACCAGTTATCAGCTATTACATGGATCTACACCATTTAACAGGAACTTGGCATTCAATGGTTTCAAACATTCTCACTGTACCAAATCACCTGTGACCAAATATATCTAGACAGAAAAAGAAAAGCTAACATACCAAATATAACTGAAAAATCAATAAGAATGCTGCAAAATAGCATGCTATCATGACATGCATGTGAATTTCATTATTCTGCGAGTAAATATTTTCAACATAATAAACAGCACGCTATAGATGAGGTAAATCAGGAAGGTTAAACATATTAAGTTACCTGTAATGAACAAAGTGCCTCATCTGTAATGGGAATTCCTCCCAAATCCAGTAGATTCAGATTTTGAAGTGAAGAAAGGAGAGCAACTCCATTAGAGGTTAATCCAGTCTCCGACACATGTAGTTTCTCCAAATTTTGAATGGCCAAAACATGCTTAATGCCAGCATCAGTAATCTTAGAGCACCTTGACAAGTCCAACTCTTTTAAATTATTCATTCCTAATAGAAAGAGATTTTGAAAAAAAATGTCATGCCCTTATTGAGAAGACCAAAAGAAAATGTCCAAACCGAACAAACATGTTTAACCGGTGCTGTTAGTCTAGATAATATTAACTACCCAGGAATAGATAATGATACCGATTTTGCTGAATAGAAAAAGATAAAAGAATATTAGATGTCCTAAATTGTGTTTTCTTCTAGCCTACATTAAATGGAAGATTCACATCGCTCTCAAATTAACTTATGAAAATTGATTCTTCAAGAAAATCTTGCATAAAGAAAAAGATTCGAACAGCTTGAGCACCACCTTCTCAGAGCCCTCTCTTCAATTTGAATGTTGAATCCTCTATATGGTTGCTACTTTCCACCATCACCAATCTTAGAATTTCACTCTAGACATCTTATTTTGTAAATTGAATAGGTTACACATTACTAAAGCAAAGATAACCCTGTTCACATCTTTGAAGGTCTCCATACAGATGGACAGCCCATAGTTGTGAATATTCTTCTTAATTGGAAAGCTCAGTGATAGGCTTAAGTAGCTAGGAAGCTGAGGAAATAGTTAACTTCCTGTTTTGTAATCCACGTCAAACTTAAACGGCAGGACACATGGAAGAGATATCACAGGGGCCATGGGAGATGGTGTCAACGGCTTGGAATGGGAGAGCTGAAGGTATAAATGCACCATTGAGTAAAAGGAGGATGAATGTTAACCCTTGATTTGTAGGTGGTATAATTTTCATTTTTTATACAAAAGAGTTGAAAGTGTGTGACATCTAAGAGTGGGAGGATCCAATGTACTTAAGAAAGTCAATATGCAATTCGATTGCATGCACTAAAAGCAGGTTGACTATGAGAAGGCATATGTACCTCGAACTCATGGCATGTCAGAATAAGCCAAACATTTTGACTTTGCATTCATAAATTCTTCTGCAGACTAAGATCAGACAAATTTTGCAAATAGATCATAGGGACTTGCATGAAGGTTCTTGTCTAGCAATTCTCGGTTATCCAAATTAGCAAACCAAACAAGTTTTCTCTTTTGGTTTTTCCATAACAGATTATCCACTCACCCAGCTCATGATGAAGCCAACTAAAATAAGAAACAATCGGGAGATGAACTGATTATACCATGCCATAAGCAGCCAAGCATCTAAGGTTCAACATTTTTCATATAGTTTGACAAAGATGAATTGCTTCACTTACTCCTGATAGAGATATTCATCGCATAAGGAATAACTAAGTGCTGCCTTGAGAATACTAGTTGGAAAAGAATATAAGCAATGTATTCAAAAGCATCCAGAGCTATTAATAGGACCAACAACAAATGAACATCAACTACTCTGATATGACATACAAAGTAAAAAAAAAAAAGTAATAATTCTTCCATTTGTTCCAACATGAGCTAAGATTTTGTTACAATAGAATGCACCAGAGCTATTGTTATCCTTTTGAAAAATGAAGAGTCTTATGATCTGGTTTTGGAACATAGTAGGATATACCATGTATACTGCTCAATATTCTGCATGACCATAATATTTGTAGAAAACAAAGTTGTTAATATTGTACATTGCACTATTGTAAAATGTGGTGTATCCTCCAAAGATTGTACCTGAAAGATACCATATTGCAGAATTGTTGACTGCCCTGCAGTTGGCAAGATTCAAACAACGTAAATGACGAAATGCACCCAAATATGCCAACCACTCCACATCGACCGAGCTCTCACCTTTCAAGTCAATCTCCTCTGCAGAATTCTGAAAAATTCTGCACAAGAAATGAAATTTACTCTCGAAAATTTTAGAGAAAAAAATGAAGAAATGGGCTATAGCATTATCAGGCGCAGAGAGTTCCAGTGGTATGCAAATGTAGATACGCACCAATACATAATTGAACAGGATGATTAAGTCAATCCGGTAGATCATGTCCAATTACAAGAACATAGCATGAGGACTTTCTACGGTTTCTAAGCAGAAGCAAACCGAACCTTTTCAACTATTTATATCTACAACAAAATTGTTTGCAAGAACTTATTACTACTTATAAATGATCCCTCCCTAAGCAATTGAATAGCAATGAGTCTTTAAGGTGCAGCTCTGATCCTCAAAACCACATTTTCAATATAAATTACAAAAGAGTTGAAAATTGTGTTTTTATCCTGATCTAGATGCTTGATTGACCACATATGTAGCAAACAAATGGGATAATTGACCTGTTAACTTTGTTAAGCACAAACTAAATCACTGATCAAAATACTTATGCTGAAATTTACAATAATACATTCATCAAGCCCTTATAAGCTTATCTTAGTTTTAACTCACTTTTGATCTGCCGCTAATCGGGTGCTACAATGTCTCCCACTTACAAGCTTGATGTCGTCGTCAATTGAGGTATCCTCTGACCCATCCGCGAGTAATCCTTTCCAACTTGGGCACCTCACCACGCCTCACGAATACCAACTGACACGACCTGATCTGATGCGATATGCCCGTTATAAGCTTATATTAATCTTAGCCTACTTAGCCTTTGTCTATAAATCTACACCAAGTAAGCTTAACACGCATCCATCTTAATCCATAGAATGCAATTAGAGTCGGCCGTCCACTTACAAGGCCGTAACCCTGACCCCCAACTTTCAAAGACTAAACTCTTGGCAAGAAATTGACAAGATAAACCCGATTATTGAGACAAAAGAACAACAAATTTCATGAAGAAGCGGATCAAGAGAGGACATACTCGAGCCAGGAGGGGTAGAGAAGGATGCGGCGTTGAATAATGCGGCGGAGGAGGGCGTCAGCGAGGTAGGAGGGGAGGCGATCCAGGGTTCGCCGCTGCCTCCGCCACCTCTCGACGCTCTCCGCGCTTGCGGTCGCCGCATCGAGACATCTTCCCACCAATCCCCCCACGAGTTCCGGGTCGCCATCCATCGGCCTCCTCCTACCCTTTTCGCCACTTTGGCTCGGAGAGAGAACAAACGGGAGGCGAGAGAGAGAGAGAGAGAGAGAGAAAGAGAGAGAGAGAGCAGAGACGGACAGGAGTCTTTAGAGCTGGCCTGGGGGCCCGCTTCGTGGCAAGTTGTTCCCAGAGTTTATAACAACCAAAGGAATCAATCTCGTAACGATTCTTTGAACCGTTATATTGGATCGTCATGCGTAAATGACACATATATCCTCACCAGTGAGACATAGTAAGGAAGCCACTGTTGCTTAATGATGACGATTACTTCTCCCAGCAAAACGTGCCACAGCACGTCGTCGCAGTCATGGAACTCGGGTCGAGCACCTTGCGCGCACAAGGCCACCACCCCCCTCCCTCGCCCGCTGTAACGTTCTCTTCATAGGGTCTCTCATGCAATGCTGGAACTCTCGCAGTGGGCATAGCATTGAAAGCTCCAAATCCCTCTATATGGCATACTTAGAACTGTTTCTGTACACTTACCCGCCCGCCAACACAAACTAGAGCTGAGAAACTATTGCGTGTGCGCTAGACAGCATCATTAGTACGCAGAAACAAAGTGTAGTACGAAGCACACCTTGCGATCCATCTATCAATGCCGATAAGTAATAATTATTGGGAGGAGACGACCACCCTGTGAGTCCTCAGCTCCATCCATCACCACCACGCTAACATTGTCTAAACTGCTTGAGAAGGTAGTCTCCTGCACAAGTTCAGCGTTGAAGAAACAAGAATATGAAGAGAAATTACAAAGTTGCAAGATAGTTGAGGTAGACTAATCAATGGAATGGATACAAATAAAATAAATGTAAATAGATTTACAGGTTGATGCGGCCGAAAATTTCAGCTGAAGCTAGCTGAAACTGGTGGAGAACAAACAGTTAAATTGGGGTTGAAGGAGGAGGTCTGCCACCAAGTAGCATTCAAGCTTCGAGTTGAATGCAATTTTAAGGTCAATCATCAGGACGTTTAATGCAGTAAAGAAGAAAAAGTTTGTACTTTCACAAGATTATACAAGGAAGAGGCCCAAGATTGTAAATGATAGGCTCAGCTTGGCTTACTTAAGTAGACTAAAATGAGAATAATATCCAAAGCAATCTCAACTAGCCGGGAATGCACGCCGCCCCTCTCTTCTCCTAGCGAGAGAGACGACGGAGGTGGGTTTTGTTCACGTACACCGTGAGGCGTACACGGTATTGGCTGAGTGGAAGATTGGTTCTTATGGATTAACCTCTTATCATGAGTAAAATCATATGAAAAAAAATAGTCTTTATCTTATTTATATCGAGAAAGACAAAGAAGAGAGTTCTCTTATTTAAAATATAATTTCCTAATAAAAGCTAAGCTATGATTACAGAAAGCGAAAAGGAAATGCGCATGGCAATATCGCCGCATGACGTGAAGCGCAGCTGGAGGACGATGCGGTCGGCTTCCCAATGGCGAAGCATAGGTCGCCTCCTCGACGGAAGGCCCACATCTCTACCTCGTCGCCCTCTTTCAGGAAGCTCCATAACGCGAAGTACTTCAACTCGTCGCCCTTGATGACGGTGCCCGCGCTGCCGTCCCAGCGCGTTAGCTTCAGGTAGCACCGGAACCTGCACTTGGTGAACACCACCACGGGCAGCCCGCCGTGCTCCCTTCCGGACACCTTCGTCTTCCGTTTATCTGCCTCGGCTCCCTCGGTCATCCTCCTCCTCTTTCTGCCGTCGCCGGCGAGGTTGGCAGATTCCCGCTCCAACTCCGAAAGCATAGGGTCGAGGTTGGCCCTGACGAAGTCCCTGGGGAGGTAGATTCGGTTCTGTTGCCGGACCAGGTCGGACTTCTCGATGGTCTTCTCGGCAATGAAGTGGATGTCGGTGCCACCCTCCGCCGCCACCAAGTCGGTCACCCACTGCGGCACGATACGTAGGCGGTAAATGTCACTGCCGGCTTTCTTGCGCTTCTTCGACGTGCCCTCGCCGGGCGCTGCTGGGCGATTAGGCTGCTGCGGCGGCATGGGCTCCTCTGATCCCTCTGTGGCCTCGCTGTTGGGCTCGGACGAGACGGCTCCCATGGATGGATGTCTTCAGCTTCTACCTTTCTTGAAGCCAAGGAAGGAAAACAGACAGTGGAGAAGAAGGCAGCGATGGGATCAACCCCCATCTCTATGTGTTTATATAGGGAGAGAATGAGAATGCGAAGCCGAGTTGATTCCGAATCGGAATCTGCTTCGGAAGCCCAAATACTCGTCGGAAAAGGAAGCCGAGAGTGGATCGAAGTCTTCAACGGTTGGGGTGAGTGATTCCTTCTCCTTGTCGAAATTAGATTCTTGGATTTCTTTCTCTTATTATCTTAAATGATATACTTTTTTTTTAGGGTGGAAGTGACACTCTCAATTGAAGCCGAGAGTGGATCGAAGTCTTCAACGGTTGGGGTGAGTGATTCCTTCTCCTTGTCGAAATTAGATTCTTGGATTTCTTTCTCTTATTATCTTAAATGATTTGTCCGTACAAGAAATATCGATCATCCATTTTTCAAAAATAAAAGACAAAAACTAAGATTAAAGAATTAATTTGAAAATTCAGATGAGGTCAAAAAGACGTGAGACTCGAGGCATCTTAGCTCGAGAGAAATCAATACAAGAATGCATTTGTTATAATTCACAATCTACAAGTAGCATAAGTCCACATCCCCAACATATAAGTTTTCCCATCTTTCTTTCTACACCACTCTTTCACGGCAACTTTGGACATCTAACCATAATCCATGTATGGCTGCACAACTAACCCAGGTGGTGGGTTGACTTATAATGAAATGACCTAGTCAACCATGACTCGCTGCTACATTATTTTGAATATATCTTTTTTAAAAAATAACAAATAAATTTTGGAAAGGGGTATCAAAACTAGGAGCAGCAGGAAGAACAATAGCATCACCGCTGACCATTGCAGCCTAGTGCCGGCGCAAGTTGCGCAGCACATTCGCCTTAAACCTCGAAGCATACAGCGCGGCGGTGAACTAGCACCACCGCTGACCATTGCAGCCTGCAACCTTTTCTCTTCTTCATGCAAAGCGTCTTCAAGCTTCTTTCTCGAGTATCTACGGCAAGCTGCCTGTATAAAACAAGCAGCCCATGTCCTCCATTGCTGCGAATGGTATCTAAACGTATGCTGCAGTTGCTTGCTGTGCAGCCTTCTGAGTTGTGTAGCACCAAACTTCAGATCATCGTTCATCAGAGCAAAAGCTTCGATTTCAGATAGCGTGCGTCTTAACTGTCCTTGTCGAGATTGGGAGGCTGGACGACGAGCCCAGGTCAGAAGAAATCTCCAGCCTTGAGAATGTCTGAATTGAAAAATCCAGTTCTTCCACCATCAGTGGCCATGTTCTCTACCTTTCCTCGCATGATAAAGAGCATTTCGTTTACTGGGGTCTCCGTCACGAACAATGCAGCTGCATTCAGCGTATAAAACTGGTTTCAAACGATCAGACATGGCGTCCATGTGTTGATCATCCATCTTCTCAAACATAGGAACCTACAAGGAATTATATGTGGATTGCATCATTCCTCCAAAGAACATCAACTATCATAAGTATGATTCAATTGCAAGTTCAATGAAGAATATCAAACAGTTATTAACAAGATGCTCTTCGTCTGCTCCTCTTGTTTCTTGCCACCTATACTGCTCATAATGATGTATTCTATCCCTTAGGCTCTCTGAAAGGGATCGGAGAGACATCCACTGTTTTGTGTCTCTTCTTTTTACTCTCATTTTTCTTCTATTCCGATAGTAGTTGATTGTAGATATGTCTGGAATAGCAAAAGAAGTTTACCAACCTAGGATTTAACTTGTATACCTTCTATAAGTGAAGAAAAATAAGTTTAACCTTTTATAAGTGAAAAATAATTAATTTTATATTGACTTGGTGGATCAAAGCGCACACTGTTTGATACTAATATCTTAACCTTGGAAAACATAAGGAATAAATAGGATTTGCAATAAAGTCATTCCGTGAAGCTACATGAAGTATGGACAAAAGGGCAGCAGTTTCAAAGAGATGAATACATTGCACAATTAAAGATTTATACTTTGTCATGGACAATCATAGTTGTTAGTCATATATGTTACATGAAAGATATAAAGCAAATACCTCTGATTTCAAACATAGATAGAAAAAGAAAATGTAATCACAAACAGCAAAAATATTCTCCCCAATGAAGTGCTTGTTTTAAGGTAGTTCGTTCCTTCCGCGAGGGTGCACTTGGGGACATCGGTGTTCCGACGGCGGGAGCGGCGGCGGATGGGGGGGGTTGGGTCAGGCCCCTCCATGAGGAAAACTATTCAAGGAGGCCCCTCCGACTCCGACTGTGATTGCGACTGCTCCGCCATCGTAAAGTCGTTGTCGGTGCCGCCGACGGTTACGCTTGGGGGGTTCATGTGCCGAGCGTACGCCGCGACCGCTTGACCCCTATATTCTGTTAGAAATTGAAATGAGAGAATAGAAACTTGATATTATTGATAAATGCATCGTCTATTTATACAGGGATGAGGAAAGATTTTCCTCAACTAATGAAGATTTTCCTCAGATTTGACAGTAGACTTAGTCAAAAGATTTCCCTCAACTAATGAGGATTTCCCTCAACTAATGAACGAGATTGGCTCGTTCGGTTATAGAGTTGGCGGTAGACTTAGTCACTAACATGCCCCAAGATCGAGCTTCAAGGATGCCGATCTTGGACCGATGCAATAGAAAGGGCTTGAGCTAAAGACTTTGTGAGGGAGTCAGCAAGTTGATTAGCCGTGTGAACATGAAAAACACGAAGCTGCTGATGAGCAACTTGAACCCGCACAAAATGAAAGTCGATAGCCACGTGCTTCATGCGAGAGTGAAAAACCGGGTTCGTACAGAGGTAAGTCGCATCGAGGTTATCACAATAAATAACAGGTAGAGTAGAAGAGGAAACGTGAAGCTCCTTAAGCAAGTTGGAGATCCAAATAAGTTCGGCGCTATAGCTCGATATTCACGATCGTAGACACGCAAGCTCTTTTGTTTCTTAGAACTCCAGCTGATCGGATTAGCACCAAGAAAAACAATATAGCCAGATGTGGAGGTTCGATCGTCAACATTGTCGGCCCAATCAGCATCAGCAAAGACATGAAGCTGAGAGGGAGAATATTTGCGAAGAAAAATACCATGATCAATAGTCCCTTTAAGATAACAAAACGCGTTTGTGGATCAATGGAGAGCGGATGGCGATGCATGAGCGAGAAAGTTTATTAACCGCAAAGGAAATATCCGGTCGAGTAAGGGCAAGATATTGTAGGGAGCCAACTACCGTCGAACCGAGTAGGGTCCGTAGCGGGACTACCATCACATAACTTGTGATTCACGGAGGATAGAGGAGTGGCAACCTCTTTTGCATCCTGCATAGTCTTGAACAACAAATCAAGAATATACTTTCTGTGAGAGAAAGAGACCAAGACGTAGATGTAGCCTCGACTCGAGAAAATAATTTAGGTGACCAAGATCCTTAAGAGAGAATCGGTCACCAATTCTGAATAAATGCTTGAACCGCCATAGAGTTATCGCGGTAATAATAATATCATCCACATAAACCGGAAGATAGATAGTAAACCCATGTTGGTGGCGTGAAAAGAGAGACATCGATTTAGAGTTAATGAAGCCAAGCCCAAGACAAGTAGAGACCAAGCTCGATACCAAGCTCGTGGAGCCTAACGAAGGCCATAAATGGCTTTTCGTAATTCTGGACATCCGGGATCGAGGATGTATAAAACCATTGCATGAAAACGTCTTGATAGTGTTCCTTGCAAAAAGGCATTGTTAACATCGAGTTGGCGTAAGCACCAGTCGTTGGAGACGGCCAAACTCAGGATAAGCTGAATGGTAGTAGGTTTGACGACATGACTAAATGTCTCAGTGTAGTCAAGACCAGGACGTTGATGAAAACCCTTAGCCACAAGTCGAGCTTTATAGCGAGCAATCGAGCCATCAGGGTTTCGCTTAATGCGATAGACCCACTTACACCCTATAATGTTTTGCGTGGGGTGAGAGGGGGTGAGAGTCCATGTACCATTACGAAGAAGCGCATCATACTCATCACTCATGGTCATGCGCCGGTGTGAGAATTTTTGGGCTTGAGTAAAAGATGATGGTTCAGTAGAGGCTAGAGAAGAGTTGGTGCTGACATGTAAATTAAGAACTTGACGGGGTTTAAAGATACCACTTTTGGAGCGGGTTTGCATTGGATGGCTTGAGACGATAGGAGTAGCAGAGGGTAAGGATTGAGGGTGATCACTAGTGGAGGTGGACACAGGGACTACAGAGGAACCAGGACAAGGTGAGGACAGAGGCATTGGCTCTGGAGGAGAGGAAGACGCCGGAGAAGAAGACGAAGGAGGAATGTGCGGAATCGAAATAACAAGTGAGTGTGGATCTTGTAGAGGCACACGAGGAGAAGCGCTCCTGCGTAGAGCTATAAACTGCTGTGGATCGGCTGGAGCTGTTTGCAGGTGATAGTAGATAATGAGATAACAGTAGAGGAGGCAGCATGTAATGGCAACTATTTTTTCTGTCGTTTGACAGAGAGAATAATTTCTCTTATGGCTCTGATACCATGTTAGAAATTGAAATGAGAGAATAGAAACTTGATATTATTGATAAATGCATCGTCTATTTATAGAGGAAAGATTTTCCTCAACTAATGAAGATTTTCCTCAACTAATGAACGAGATTGGCTCGTTCAGTTATAGAGTTGGCGGTAGACTTAGTCAGCTAACATATTTCATGATATAACACCAGAAGGCCGCAACCACCGATCATCGGGTCGCCACTGGCTGTCGGTCGGCGTAAGGAGGACTCGCGACAGTTACTGAAACAGGCCGGGAATGCTCGCCGCCCCACTCTTGTCGTAGCGAGAGAGACGACGGAGGTTTGTTCACGTATACCATGGAGCTTATTATGATCTTTATATTGTAGGCTTCACGGTAACGATAGTCTACTCGAGAGACAATATAAAGAACGTAACGACACGGTGTACGTAAATGACAGTAGAACAGATCTCGTGTCTCTCTTTCTCGCAAGGTTGGCTCAGAGTGGATCCGAATCAAGATCATCATACATGAAGATTGGTTACCAATATGACCGAAGAATTTTTGTTGTTGTGGATCAACCTCTTATAATAATATATGAAAAAAATCAAATGAAAAAAAAAGAGTCTTCTCTTATTTATATCAAGAAAACCAAAGAAAAGAGGTCTCTTATTTAGTACAAGTTCCTAATAAAATAAGATTACAGAAAGCGAAAAGGAAGTGCGCATGGCGATCACTCCAAATGACGTGAAGCACAGC
Organism: Ensete glaucum; assembly: GCA_021527575.1. Lineage (NCBI taxonomy): Eukaryota > Viridiplantae > Streptophyta > Magnoliopsida > Zingiberales > Musaceae > Ensete > Ensete glaucum. Next base: position 47,834,632 of record CM038558.1, read on the forward strand.
TGGAGGACGACGCAGAGGTCGGCTGCCCAATGACGAAGCAAAGGTCGTCTCCTCGGCGAAAGGCCCACGTCGCTACCTCGTCGCCCTCTTTCAGGAAGCTCCATAGTGCGAAGTACTTCAGCTCGTTGCCCTTGATGACGGTGCCCGCGCTGTCGTCCCAGTGCGTTAGCTTCAGGTAGCACCGGAACCTGCACCTGGTGAACACCACCACGGGCAGCCCACCGTGCTCCCTTTCGGACACCTTTGTCTTCGGTTTCTCTGCCTCTGCTGCCTCGGTCACCCTACTCCTCTTTCTGTCATCGCCGTCAAGGCTGGCGGATTCCCGCTCCAACTCTGAGAGCATGGGGACGAGGTTGGCCTTGACGAAGTTCTTGGGGATGGAGATGCGGCTCTGTTGGCAGGCCAGGTCGGACTTCTCGATGGTCTTGTCGGCAATGAAGTGGATGTCGGTCCCGCCCTCGGCCGTCACCAAGCCGGTCACCCACTTCGGCACGATACGTAGGCAGTACATGTTATTGCCAGCTTCTTTCGCTTATTCGACGTGGACTCACCTGACGATAGGGGTGTTAGAATTGATTCATGTTATTTATATAATTAGTTAATATGTTTAAAAGTAGTGATCCATGTTTAGGAGTTGTGAAGGTAGTTTATGAGTTAGTGGGGGTAGTTATTAATGATGAGTGAGATAGTGGGATGAAGGAAGTGGTGTGAGGTAATTATTATGTCCTATAAATATGACCTTAGTGAATGAAGCAGCAATGAAAAAAAGAGAGTATGTGCATTTGGAGATAATCTTGTAAGTGTTCTTGTTCTTTTACCTCCTGTTTATTACTACATCGTTTTCTTGATTGAAAGCGTTTTTCTATTAATTGGATTGTAGTATTCTGTTTTATCATTTCCTTGCTCCTCCTTCCCCAACATTTGTGGTATCAGAGCCTTGTTTCAATCTGAATTGGGCATTATGGCTTTTAATGAGAATTTTATGTCTCAACCCCTTATTCTCATCTTCTCGGGCAAATCCTACGAATTTTGGAGTATCAAGATGAAGACTCTATTTAAGTCTCAAGATCTTTGGGACTTGATAGAGAATGGATATGCAGATTCAAATGAAGAAACCAGTCTGAGGGAGAATAGAAAGAAGGACTCAAAGGCATTGTTCTTCATTCAACAAGCTATGCATGAAACAATCTTCTCAAGAATTGCAGTAGCGACAATCTCAAGACAAGCCTGGTTGATACTTTAAAATGAATTTCAATGCTTATCAAAGGTGATTACGGTAAAACTTCAAACCCTTCGCCGTGAGTTTGAAATTTTATTTATGAAAAACAATAAATCACCGCAAGATTTTATTTCTCGAGTGATTGAAATTGTTAGTCAAATGAAATCTTATGGTGAACATCTTCATGATCAAATAATTGTTGCAAAAGTTTTGAGAAGTTTAACTCCGAAATTTGATCATGTTGTTACGACAATTGAAGAGTCAAAGGACTTATCTACTTATTCATTTGATGAACTAATGGGTTCCTTGCAAGCACATGAAGCAAGGTTGAACAGGTCACTGGAAAAAAGTGAGGAAAAAATATTTCAGGTTAAGGGGGAGTCTTCTACTTCAAAAGAAGATAAAAAATCAACAGGAAGAGGACGTGGCAGAGGAGGATTTCGTGGTAGAGGAAATGGAAGAGGAAGAGGACACTTTGATGGGCATGATGAAAGGCAATCAAACTATGATCAGAAAAAGTGGAATTCAATGTCACTATTGTAAGAAGTTTGGTCATATGAAGGCAGATTACTGGAAAAGAGAAAAGCAAGCAAGCTATGTAGAAGAAAATGAAGATAATAGTAAGTTGTTTATGACTCATTCACAAGTTAATAATATCTCGGATAATATTTGATTTTTGGATAGTGGATGTTCTAATCATATGTCAGGCATAAGATCAATATTTAGAGATATTGATGAAACTCACAAGTTGAAAGTTAAACTTGGAGATAGCAAGCAAATCCAAGTAGAAGGAAAATGAACAATTGAGGTGAAGACAAATCAAGGGAAGGTAAAACACCTTGATAATATTTTCTATATTCCTAGCTTATCACATAACTTGTTGAGCGTTGGACAATTGATAGATATTAGATATTCAGTTATATTTGATGATGGTTCATGCACTATTAAAGATAAAAAATCTAGCTTGATTATAACAAATATTTACATGACGCAAAATAAGATATTTCCAGTTGATGTTTCAAATATTGAGAAACATGCCCTTGTTGCAAATCAAAAGAATGAGACAAATTTATGGCATTTGAGATATGGACACCTTAACATTAAAGGTTTAAGGTTGTTAAATAGAATAGAAATGGTTTATGGATTGCCTAAAATTAATACACATGATGTATGTGACGGATATATTTATGGCAAACAAAGTAATAAACCATTTCATATTGGAAAAGCATGGAGAGCATGTAATTGTCTTGAATTAATTCATGCTGACTTATGTGGACCTATGAATGCAAAATCATTTGAGGGAAGTCGATATTTTCTATTATTTACTGATGATTATAGCCACATAAGTTGGGTATATTTTTTGGAATTAAAATCTGAAACATTTGATAACTTTCAAAAACTCAAGGCACTTGTAGAAAAGCAAAGTGGTAGATGCATAAAGACATTTCGGACAGATAAAGGTGGTGAATTTATCTCTAATGAGTTTAATTCTTTTTGTGAAGAAAATGATATTCGTAGGGAATTAACAACACCATATACACCGGAGCAAAATGGTGTAGCTGAACGTAAAAATCGAACTGTTGTCGAAATGACAAGAAGCTTGCTTAAAGGAAAGCATCTTTCGAATCAGTTTTGGGCAGAAGCAGTTGCAACAACAGTTTATTTGTTGAATATTTCATCAACAAAGGCTGTTATGAATTGAACTCTTTTTGAAGCTTGGTATAGTATAAAGCCAAGTGTAAGCCATCTAAGAATTTTTGGTTGTATTGGTTATGCTTTGGTAAATTCACAAAATCATCATAAGCTTGATGAAAAATCAAAAAAATATATTTTAATTAGATATTCTGCACAATTCAAAGCATATTGATTATATAATCCTGTAAGTGGCAAAGTTATTATTAATAGAAATGTTATATTTGATGAAAGGGTAAGTTGGAATTGGGAGATCAATAAAGGTGAAACACAAATTCGTGTTCCAGCAGAATTAGTTACTCCATCGAATCAAGTGACAGATCCTGCTCCAACAAGTTCAACGTCAACCTCACCTAGTAGTAGTTCAAATTCAACAAATGATTCCTCACATAAAACCCCTCCAAGAAGGTTTAGATCACTAACAAAGATTTATGATTCAATATTTACTTTATCTATTTCAGATCCTATAAGTTTTGAAGAAGCAGTTGAGGAATGTCGAAAAACAATGAAGGAGAAAATCAAGTCAATTAAAAAGAATGAAACCTGGGAGCTAATGGATCAACCGAAAGAAAAAAAAGCTTTTGGATCGAAATGGGTGTTCAAAACAAAGTATAATGCAGATGAAAATATTCAAAAGTATAAGACTCGGTTTATAGCAAGTGGAGTCATAACATGAAGTATTTATGGCACGGATGAATAAGTTACAAATATTCTCACCAAGTCACTTCCAGTTCAGAAGCATTTTTATTTTATGTCTCAAATTGGTGTATGTAACTGTGAATCAAGAGGGAGTGTTGAGAATTGATTCATGGTAGTTACATAGTTAGTTAATATGTTTAGGAGTAGTGCCCCATGTTTAGGAGTTGTGGAAGTAGTTTATGAGTTAGTGGGGGTAGTTATTAATGATGGATGAGATAATGAGATAGTGGGATGAAGGAAGTGGTGTGAGGTAGTTATTATTATGTCCTATAAATAGGACTTTAGTGAATGAAGCAATCAATGGATCGGTAGCACCTCCTCGAGTAAAGGCTTCTACAGCTGGTTGACCAAAATGAGGATCCCAAATTGCATGAGCAATAGGTCTTACATGTAAAGGGTCTTGTATCCATGACTCAAAATTTGCTTGCCAAGCTACATGAAAGAGATTTCCGGACGTCTACAGAAAGATTATTGCCAATTGCCCAAAGTGAGAAGCAAAAATGTTCTGATAAAGAGTGAAGAAAAGATAGTGTGTGCATTTGGAGATAATCTTGTAAGTGTTCTTGTTCTTTTACCTCATGTTTAATACTACGTCGTTTTCTTGATTGAAATCATTTTTCTGTTAATTGGATCGTAGTATTCTGTTTTATCGTTTCCTTGCTCCTCCTTCTCCAATAGGGGGATCAGGCTGCGACGACAGTGGCGATGGTAGCGGCACGAGCTCCTCTGGCCCCTCTGTCTCCTTGCTATTGGACTCGTACGAGACGGCTCCCATGGATGAATACCTTCAGGTTCTACCTTGAAGCAAAGGATGGAAGATAGATAGTTGAGAAGAAGGCGGCGGACCTCATCTCTCTACGTGTGTGTTTATATAGGGAGAGAACAGATGCATGAGAATGCGAAGCCGACGTCGATTCTAAATCGAAATCTGTTGCAATCCCTGCGGAAGCACAAATCCTCTTCGGAAAAGTAAACCGAGTGTGGATCGAAGTCTTTAATAGTTGGGGTGAGTGATTCCTTTTTCTTTCCGAAATTAGATTCATTTCTGTTGGATTTCTTTTTCTCTTATTATTCTTTATATCTTAGAATGATGGATTAAGAGGTGCGTTTCATTTGGTATAATCCATGGTTAGGTAAATTGGAGCACACCATAAACGTAATATGTAAAGCTTAATTACGATCGATATGTGGTGAAAGATGAGACAAGCGATTTGAGTTTTTCTTAAATTTTTAAAAAATGATATTAATGAACCACTGTTTGTTGTATATATATAGATGAAATACTCTATATCGCTATTGTGAAAGTTGACGTTCAAAAGATGGGGTTGAACTTATTAAGTGGACTCGGATCTCAAGCAAAGTAATCATTTGTCGATAGAAAATATAGAAGATGGAGTAACTATCTAGTTAGCTATAAGGTTAATCAAATCATTATCTCTTTTGGGATGGAAGTGAGAGAGATATTTTCGTATATTAATAATAAAATTAATATATTTATTTAAAAAAATTCTCGTAAGAGGAACAGTCACTTCAAGATCTCATTATATATAGCATTTCTCCATAAATTATCATCTTGTTCCCCAATTTGTATGGATATGAGTTAAAGTTAATATATTTATCTTTTCTTAAGAAAAAAAATTTGCCGGTACTAAAATGTTGAACAATCACTTCAAGTTAATATCAACCATCCATTTTTTTAAAAAAAATAAAAACTAAAATTAAAGAATTAATTTGAAAAATCAGATGAATAATTGAGGCCAAAAGAAGTGAGACTCGAGGCATCTTAGCTTGAGAAATCAATACAAGAATGCTTCTGTTATAATTCACACTTTACAAGTCGCATAAGTCCACATCCCCAACATACAAGTTTTGGTATCCTTCTTTCTACACCAGTCTTCCATAGCAACTTTGACATCTAACCAGAATACATGTATGGCTGCACAACTAACCGAGGTGGTGGGTCGACACATAATTAGTGACCTAGTCAACTTGATTTATACACCATAACTTGCTGCTACATTCTTTTTTGAATATATCTTTAAAAAGAACAACAGATAAATTTTGGAAAGGGGTATCAACTAGGAGCAGCAGGAAGAACAATTCGGCAGGAGGATATGCACCAATGCTTATTCAGCAGAAAAATTAGGCTCTGCTGGCTTTTGCAATAGCATCAAAGGAGGGGCCTTCCTGCTCTTGTGTCGGCGCAAGTTGCGCAGCACATTCGCCGCAAACCTCGAAGCATACAGTGCAGCACCAAGGCTCGGTGAACTAGCACCACCGCTGACCATTGCAGCCTGCAACCTTTTCTCTTTTTCATGCAAAGCGTCTTCAAGCTTCTTTCTCGAGTATCTACGCCAAGCTGCCTGTATAAAACAAGCAGCCCATGTCCTCCATTGCTGCGAATGGTATCTAAATGAATGCTGCAGTTGCTTGCTGTGCAGCCTTCTGAATTGTGTAGCAACAAACTTCAGATCATCGGCCATCAGAGCAAAAGCTTCAACTTCGGATAGTGTCTTAACTGTCCTTGTCGAGATAGGGAGGCTGGACGATGAGTAGGGGTCTAGAGCCCAGGTCAGAAGCTCTTCCCCACAGAAATCTCCAGCCTTGAGAATGTCTGAATTAAAAAATCCAGTTCTTCCACCATTAGTGGTCATGCTCTCTAGCTTTCCTCGCATGATAAAGAGCATTTCATTTACTGGGTCTCCTTCACGAACAATGCAGCTGCATTCAGTGTATAAAACTGGTTTCAAACGATCAGACATGGCGTCCATGAGTTGATCATCCATCTTCTCAAACATTGGCACCTACAATGAATGATATCAGGATTGCATCATTTCTCCAAAGAACAACAACTCATCAACTACAAGTTTTGACTAAATCGTATTATTCAATTGGAAGCGCAATGAAGAATATCAAACATTACTTCCATGTTTTGTAAACCAAAATATTAGTAGTGAGCTCCTTCAAACAAGGCAAAAGTGATGACTCTGAACAACCAGGGCAAGATACTTTTAGCATTCTGAAAAACGAAAGATGACTCCTAAACGGGTTGGGCTTCACCTCCAATGCAGGGAAGACACCCAGCACTTATTCATGCTCTCAATCTTCTAGCTAAATTCACCATTTCTGAATTCTCTATTCACAATTCTTCTTTCTGAAGACAGATGATCTAGAAAGACAAAAGCACTCATCTCTCTGAAAATTAATCTCAGAAGCTAACCCATACCCATAGTTAATTCATATAACCCTAACCCATATGGTTTCTTCAAATCTCACCACCCTTACTCTCCCGATATAAAGCTAATTCTAACCTCAACCCGTCAGAAACTAAACGTTTCAATCAGAAGTGAGAATCAAACAAAAACGTTCCACTTGAATTATTTGATGTTGGAAATTAAACTTGCTTGTTATAATAAGTTTCTGGAAAGTTAATTTTTAAGTTTTTTTAAAAAATATTTTATCATTATAACCAAGGTTCAACTTATCGGGTCTTGGTGTACCGAGTTTGTCTTGGTACTGGTACGGTACTGGTACCGGGTGGTACACAGTGAGTACCACCCAGTATATTAAAATATTTTATAAATATTTTATAATATAAATATTTTATAATATAATATAATATTTAATATATAAAATATTAAATAAAAAAATAAAAGGGGCGACGTCACCTCGACCTTTCTCCCCGTGCGGGGAGACGTTCTATCTCCTCGCGTGGGAGAAAAAGTGCCTACGACTCGAGGGCGGCGACGACGCACGGGCGCTGGCGACTCATGAGCAACGACGACGCGCCAACGAGGATGGCGCGGGGAAATAGGTACTCCTCTTTTCTTTTTTTCTTCTTTTCCTCTTATTCTTCTTCCCTTTTTCTCCCCCAATCGATCGCCGACGGTCGAAATCGACCACTGAAGGTCGATTTCTCCCTCAATCGGCCGCTGACGGTCGAAATCGACCGTCGACGATCGAAATAGACCGTCGACGATCGATTTTTGGCGGAATCGTCTGGTAGCGGGCGGTCTGCGTACCGGAAATCTGACGATCGATATGTCTGCCCGTACCAAGCGGTACAAGTCGAAATTGCAAACCTTGATTGTAACCATGACTAAAATAACTTTGACATATAACAATATCTCTCTATATATCAATACATTGTCATGTTCTATAGCTAGCCATCGATCTAACTTTCATTAAGTATTTCATCCAGTAACATTTTTTGTCTAGTATCAAATAAATGACAAGAAAAGGTTAAACTTTTGAATTTTACAGTATTTTCAGTGAGTGACTGAAAATCATCTTCTATAGTGAGCTGCAAAATGTTAGTTCAATTAGATCAAACTAGAAACATTGACACAAGGATGTTGGAGCTAAAATTACATGTAATAGTCATGTCAAAATCGTTACTGAAGATTCTCACCATAAAAATATGGAACAAAATCAGAAAATGTAATTAGAGAAATAGAGGAATTTAACACAAAAAATCCTACCCTCTTGAGGAGTGATAAGCAGAGATGGCGCTTTATATCCCTTCGAAGGTCTTTAGGAAGGTTATGAAGAAGATGCTCTTCGTCTACTCCTCTTGTTTCTTGCCACCTATATTGCTCATAACGGCGTATTCTCTCCCTTAGGCTCTCAGGAAGGGATCGGTGAGACATCCACTGCTCTGCATCTCTCCTTTTTACTCTCATTTCTTCTACTCTGACAGTAGTTGATTGTAGATATGTCTGGAATAACAAAAATGTTTACCAACCTAGGATTTAACTTGTATACGTTTTATAAGTGAAGAAAATATGTTTGTATTGACTTGGTGAATCTAAGTGCAATCTGTTTGATACTAATATCTTAACCTTGGAAAACTTGAAGAAAACATAAGGAATAAAGAGGATTTGCCATAGTCCTTCCGTGAAGCTACATGAAGTGTGGACAAAAAGGCAGCAGATTCGAAGAGATTCATGTCAAAGATTGTTGAATACATTGCACAACTAAAGATTTATACTTTGTCATGGACAATTATAGTTGTTAAAAAGCCACTTACATATGCTACATGAAAGATATAATGCATTATGCAATTATATCTGATTTCGACTATAGATAAAAAAAAAATGTAATCACAATCATGAGGATGGTAAATGATGAAAGTAGCACACCTGCATATTGCCAATGAGAAGCGCAAACAGAACTAAGCCACAGACGGAAACCCAAACAGCAAAAATATTCTCCCCAATGAAAGTGCTTGTTTTAAGGTTCTGTCCAAGAGAACTGCAAAATAGTCATATTTTAGCTACAGAAGCAAATAATGAAATGCGATACTATTGAATCTGATCAAAGTTCTTATATCTACCAAGTCCTTACATCTACCATACAAGTGCCTTGAGTAAACAATGAAGTATCTAACATAGATTATTCAGGTATGTTGAAGAGCAATTAGATCCACTTAATTTAGTGAAGATTGCAACAGGTCAAATCATGTACACACATACGCAAGTGCATCTGCTCCTGGTGCAAACACAAATATATAACACTGCATTTATCATCCACAGATGGTTTGAGCTATAAACCTATTGGCACAAATAGATGAAAATCAAAACAATGTTAAATACTCTTAATTTTCTCATGTTAGAAAGATCTATAATGTTTATGATACTTAGCAACAAAAACACAGAAAAAAAGAAGGAACAAAATCCTACCAAAGATTCTTAAGTTTGCATAGATTATACTCAAAGGATTATACTAAAAAAAATTGAGAAATAATATTTTGTGTCGTCAAAATCTTAGTCACAAAAAATTTCTGATCGAATATATTATCAAATACTTTATTTATTACCTTAGATTTTGAAGCCCCCACCAAAAGCAATAAAAAAACTTCTCCAAGAACTTTTCTGATTGAACAACATTTTGCAGAGCTTGTAGATATATTCCGAAGTCAAATATAGTTGCATTTTCTGGACTTATAGGGCAAGCAGCTCCCAAGAAACTATTATTCTGGTTGTTTTGCTGTCCACAGATTAAAGAGTCAATTTTGCAATCAGGTTGGGCACAAGCTTTTCTCCAACAATTGTCTTCACGTTCTATAGAAAGCAAATACCAAAATGCTCCCAGTATCTACAAGAAATTAAAACAGCAAGTCCAGATCAGCCAAAAGACAAGTTTAAGTTCTTTCATGTAAGCCAGATAAAATATCCTCTGCAAGTTATCGGCCATATTATACATCAAAAATTGACTGAAAATTTAGAAAATGTACCATGGAGACACAATGTTAAGAACCTATATATACTTCTTTTTCTTTGAGCAGTGCGAGAATATTGCTCAATGAACTGAATCAGCTTGCCAACTATTGGTAAATGCATTAAAGATGACAAAAAATAGGACATTCTCAGTAACTTTGATATGCAAAAACAGAAAAAAGATATATATAAGCATTCATATTAAAGAATTTTTGTGAAACAATCTCAATGTCATTTCTTTCATGTTAAACAAAAGAAGTGAGAGCCAACCGATCCTTGATAGGCTTATAGTGCACTGTTGGAAAACAGATCAGCTCAAATAGAGGATATATCTGATCAAATCTAAAACTATATGGTGCAGAATAGAAATTGGTGAAGTCGAAGATGTTAAGCTCAATAGAATAATGGAGAACTTAAGGCCCGGTTACTATTTATCTGATCAAGCTTCGGCAGCACCCAAATAGTTTCTGTCATATGACTAATAACAATAAAAAAATAGGAGAAAAATAACAAGATCAAGAATTAAAATATCGACCAATATCAGTTACTGGAAAGGTACAACACTGGTATACCAAGCAAGATATACGGACTTGTACCACATGCTCTCATGAGAGAAAAATAAAAAGTTCAATACTGAACACTGGTATACCAAGTAGGATATACCAACTTGTACCACATGCTATCATGAGAGAAAAATAGAAAAAAATAAAAATTTAGAGCATTGACTGATACCGACCCATATGGTCTGACCTTGGTCCTTAGTCAAGCTAATAGATACTGATCGGAAGTTTCTTGAATGAGATAATATGATAAAAACAATATAAAGATGATAGAGGAAAGAATTTCCTAATTTAGCAAATAATATGCAAATACCGACTTGTACCACATGCTTTCGCGAGAGAAAAAATAAAAATTTCAATATTGAACACTGGTATACCAAGTAGAATATACCAACTTGTACCACATGCTATCATGAGAAAAAATAAAAAGTCAAAAACAGCGACTGATACCGACCCATATGGTCTGACCTTAGTCCTTAGTCAAGCCAATAGATACTGATCGATAGTTTCTTTAATGAGATAATATGATAGAAACAATATCAAGATGATAGAGGAAAGATTTTCCTAATTTAGCAAATAATTTGCAAATGGTGAGATTTCTGATCATGATTGCCATACCATATCAGAGAACTTGCATGGATACATTGACTTTGCAGACAATCCTGAAAGGATCACATATGAAATTACAGAGTAAACTAACATCATGTAAAATTGAAATAAGTAGCAATCATATAATAAAAAACTAATTAGAAATGAGTTTTGAAATTCATAAAATGGAAAAAAAATAGCTTTATGATGTGGAAAATTAATTAACTCTTAAATTCTAAACATTAAAAGTTTAATTTTAACTTATATATCAATTTTTGTAGCCAAACCTACACTAAATTTTTAATATAAATTCTAATCATTTTAAATTAAAAAATATTTTTTTCATAAGTTTTTATTTGAACTTTATACTGAAAATATATTTTTTGGTTAATTGCAATTCTGCCAGCCCAATCATGTTTTCCCTGGCCAATCTCAACCATGCTAACATTGCCCAAAACACAAGTTACATCCAACAAGTTATAACTTAAGAGTTTCTAATTTTAACAAAAATCTAACCACTGAGTCCTATATTTGAGCCAGCCATGCATACAGTTTTTTATTGGTGAAATTCATTTATAAAAGAACTTCTTGGCCAGCCATGCATACAGTGTTTCCTATATTTGAGCATGGAAATACAGAACATGCAACCAACGCATCGAACTTGGAGTTGTACACATCATTTGTCATACTTCCATGTAACGACTCCGCAAACTGACAATAGCCCATCTTAGTCTCCATCCCATTCTAAAATTTGATGGCCAAGTAGTGGTACTGTTTAAGATAAATTCCACCAAATTCTATCAGTACCCTACAAAAGGAAAGCACCTTCAGCTATCCAAAGAAAAGCATCTTATCTCTTAAACAACTAGGACCACCAAAAAATCTATTAAAGGTCTGTAGCTAATCAAGAAAATTCTTCTAATTCCTTGTAATGATCCCCAATGACCAGATTTCTCTATGATACTTACAATTGATGAATGCCTAAGATTAACTCAATTTCATATAGGTAATTCCTGAATATAAGCAATGCTACTTTGAAGTTCCAAGTACCTTCCATCACCATAACTCATTGTGGCTATGAAAGAATACAGGAATCTTCTACCTTGCACATAGCAACCATAATGCTGTGACTAATTAAAATTTTAGTAAATTCATAATCAACATGGACAAGTCAAAATGGAAATGAAGTTCAGAATTAGTCACTAATGTGCAAAGGAGCAATTCTAAGAATGTAGAAGGCATAGTTGGGAAAAAAATGTAAGAGGACTCGAAGGAAAAGATGATGCGTACCAAACAAAGACAGTCAATCCCTGACAAGACGAGCTGTAAATAAAACTTATCTACAACATGAACAAGTAGGAAGTCTAGAATCCCCAAGCAATCAAACCAAAAAAGATCTTAAGACCCTAAGTTATCATCAAAAAGAGGTAAATGACTACAACCTCATGAATGAAAAAAAAATTAAAAATGAGACAAAAGTGATCAAGAAATTAAATGACTGCAACTCCTGGTTCAGGACAGTAAAGCTACAAGTTCTAGGAAATATTTTCTGTACTGTCCTCCACATCAAAGTAGCTGGTTTGACCTCATGTAAATATGAAGAAATCAACTTCAATTTTTAATTACAAACTGTAGACATCTTGTTAGACCATTATCATGATTCTTGGATGAAAATTCCTAATTATGAAGCACAGAAACCCCACATATTAGGGGTCCATAGACAAGGCTGCTGAATCTCTGAAGCCTAAACTAATCCCAGAATGACATTTTGGAGACGAGGGATCAGTGGACTGAAACAAGAACAAAACATGAGCCACAACTAGCAGATGTTGCCAGAACTAGTATACTCTTTTAAAAATCACCAAAATAAAAAAAATTGAAATTGAAACTTTATGTAAACTTACATGACTTGCAAGCATGTAAAGTAAAAGGTTAAAAGCAGCTCCAAGCCATGCTGTTTCAGCAATTATACCAGCAGATCTTGTAACTTCAAGATACAATGGTATGATCCTAAGAACTCTTGGCACATATTGGAATATAACAGCATACATCAGTGCATTCTTTGCATTCAGGAGTGCTGAACCTTCAAGTTTGGGTATTATGAGCAATATCATAATCTGTTTGGATTTATAAAAATGTTATCAGTAACTGTAGCTAAAATAATTTTAATAAAATATTGACTGTGACAACCATAGCTGCCATAGATTATAGTTTCTTCTACCCTACAAGAAACTAAAATAAAGAATGAAAACAAAACAAAACAGTACATCATGTACCCATTTCAAAGCAAAGAATTTAGCAAGTTGATATAAATCTAACCATAATTGGACAATTACAACAAATAGAAAGATCACAACCTAAAGATCTGTGACTCAATTGATTTTCATTTATATTTTTATTTTTGATAATAATTTGTTGTCAAAGCTTTGATTTTTCCTTCATAATGGCAATTTACTAACCTAAAGCATGATATAACAATCATTTAAGGAGAATTTTAAAGCATGGATATTATAGCGTTTCAAGAATAATTTTAAGTCATTCTTAATCTTACAATATGAATATCGCAAAGTTATGGCAGTAAAAATGGGAAAAATTGAAACATGCCACATAAGGTCAATCCTGCCCACTGACAAAGCAAGCCCCACTAACTTTTAGGTGACAACACTAAATTATTCTGCTCCAAATTTCTAATGTGTGAGCAAATCAGGAAGGCCTCCTATTAGACTAACAGATTTCCTTTGAATTTCATTGCACTATCCGTACCAGGACAGGTGTAACGCAACAATTTAGCAACACTGACACCCACAAAGGTGCTCTGATAACAACATGGATTGATCCATGGTAGAGATACTTGCAACAAAGTAGAACATTGTCCAAAATAGTTAACACAGTTACACAGATCTATTATTTTGGGTTCCATGATTCTATAATTATGATCTTTGCACATAAATAATGTAGGACTGACATGGCAACATAAAGCAAATATTATCGCATTCAAGCTCTTGAGTGAATATAATGCCAACATAAAGCAAATATTGAGTAGTCCTCTTGCAAATATTTTCTCCCCTTCAAGCTCCAGCATAGTTGCCAGGTTTCTTAGTTACAGTGAATATAATACCATAATCAGCCAATCCTAAGTCATGGTTAAATCCCCTAAGTTGATTGGTCCCGATCACATCCGTGGTTTTAAGTGCCCCGCATTGAAATATGGACCTGCTTGGCTTTGCTACTGGTAATACAGTATTCTTTATGTGGCATATGTTAGTCCCTCAATGTGTATAAGAAAATCCTTAATACTCGTACATCAAGAAACCTAACATTGCAGTTCTTAGATATCCCCTTTTGCAAGCTACAAATAGATCAACTATGCATCCCAATAAACCGTGATCTAGTAGAAAACCAAGCATGCAGTTCCATTAGCATCATTTATCATGCCTATGGGGCACAGGGATGATGACAAGGACTAAAGAATTTAACTGCACAAACTATAGTTGCCAATAATCCAATATTAGTGAAAGATGAAAATGTGGTACCAAAAAGATTCAAAATGACCCAGGCTGATAGTGATTAGTGAATGTCATACAAGGGAATAGCTTCCTGATTATTAGAAAAACAAACAAGAAAACTGAACATGGTCCTCAACGGTCTTTCTTACAAGCAAAATGATAAGCTCAATAAATTATCTCCTTGTGTAAATTAAAATTAGCAGTAAAAAGTTGGCAGACTAATTTCCTTGGTCTTTGTTTAAATAGATACACTTCGCCTCCTACTAATGTTAAAGTACTAATATATATATAGACAATAATCAAAATCCACTACTTAAATAAATATCATGTTTTGACAATAGAAGTGCAAAATATATATTCATGGATAGTACATAGATTGAGTTTGATACCTGTGGAAGTGGAAAAACAGCAAGAATGTCTATTAGGAAATATGATGATAAATATCGCTTGGCTATTGCTGACAAATCTGTGACCAGAACTCCCCTTCCAAATACCCTAGATGAAGGAGCGATGAACCCAGTTCGAAATTGAAAAACAATATGGACCAAGTAGAAGATATCTGTGAAAAACCGTAGTACACTTGCGGTGATTTCTAGTTTTTTATGCAAATAAAGACAATTATTGTCACCATCAATAACGGGAATGTAGAAGAACAAGGGGTCCACAGACACAGCAACTATACAGGATATCACAAATATTTTGTTCCACCTTTGAAGAAATGGTCCTTGAGGATCTAGAACTTTCTTTTTAGACTTTGGTACCCCCGCAGATGAATTTGTAGAAGACTGAAACTTAAAAATGCTTCTGACCCAATCAAATCCTCCTTGAAAAATCTTTTTTGCTGAACTAAGACTTCTCCGCTTTCTGCCTAAAAAAGCCTTTTCTGAATACAGGGATTCCTCTGAACTCCAGTCATGAAACCTGTCAACAGAGAGGACATGATGACACAAGGATCACCACTAACAATTCCATTTCAAAACTTGATATGTTTTCTCAAATCTACATAAGTCATATTGGTTACCACTTTGGTGAAATAATGCAACATAAATCAGAGAGAAGAAGGAAATTGACTAGATAAGCATTAGTTACTATTTGAAATTTCACAGTCCTGAGAAAAGTGAAGACATTTTCTCTGAGATTGATAAACAAAAAATTCTCATGCTTAAAATGCAGAACATTTTTCTGACACTGTATTAATATCTACGTTCATGTCAGACACTATATAGCACCTTCCTGAAACTCACTTGATTTCTAAGTATCACCCTGCATTATCCACTGATACAATTCTATATTTAGTGTCTGGTATCAAAATCAACAAAAACGAAGCATAATCACTGTTGCATGGTCCTAGATACAAGATTATGCTACAACAAAAAACAGGGGGTGTGATTCAATCAAAAAGAGAACAAGACACTAAAGGATAGGCAAATGTCATGCATTAAATTATAATTTTTTAGAGTAAACAATATCCAGATGCCTATTAATTTCATCTTATTAATTAAAGGATGAAATACAAATAAAATTCATTGAGATATAAAAAATTAAGACCAATAAATATGATATTCCCTTTGTAATTGTATGTATTTCCTTATCTCAATATCATAAACAAGCAACCTCTGGTTTTCAATCTTTATGCATCTAATATAACATAAAACTTTGCTTTTTTTTCCCCTAGCTTTAACATTCTTTTCTCAACATCTTTCTTCCTTACAAGAAATTCTACCATAAGCCTTGTTTTATGAAATTCAAAACAAAAAAAGACTTATTATCATGAAAATATTAAGCAGGCCAATTTAATGAATATAGATCACATTCCCTTTTCGCTTCCCAAAGTTCCTTCAATAAAAAGGTCCTCACCTAAAAAGAAATGGCAAGCTTCAGGAATTACACTAAAAAATTTATAAACAAGGATAGAATCCACAAACTTTCAAGGTTTTACTTATCGGTCCGTGCCGGTGTACCAACATTTTCTTGATACCGGCACCAGGCGGTACATACAATGCATACCTCCTAGTATATTAAAATATATTATAATTTTATATAATATAATATTAAATATAATATTAATATATTTAAAAAAAGGGGCGACGTCGCCTCCATCTTTCTCCTCGCGCAGGAGAAAAATCGCCCGCGGGCGGCAAGGACGGTGTGAGGTACTTCTTTCTTCTTCCCCTCTTCTTCTTTCTTCTTTTCCTCTTCTTCTTCTTCTTCTTCTCTTTTTCTCCCTCAGTCGACCGCCGATGGTTGATTTCTCCCTCAATCAACCGCCGACAGTAGAAATCGCTCGCCGATAGTCGATTTTGGCAGTATCGCTCGATAGCAGCCGGTCCGCATACCGTTAACTTGGTGAACTAGTGCATATCGCCCATACCGGGCAGTACAGATCGAAATTGTATTCCTTGCGAACTTCACATGAGAATATTTGAAATTTAATGAACCTGTGACAAATAATCCAGTATTTTTCAACCACAAGTGAAAGAAAGATGTAACGCAGCACTAATTGCTTTAAAACAACCAGCCTTGTAAACAGCAAAAAATAAGGTTCCAGTAGGCTGGGTAGCACTACAAAGTACAAAGTATTATCTTCAGTAACGGCCAACAGAATTTAATGCTCTAAAGGGACCAGCTGCAGATATGAATTAACATTAAACACCAAACAATGACTAACCTCACAAATTTATCCTCCTGATGATTCATTGCTTCAGCTTAATGGTAGTGCAGTGCCTACTAACGAGAACTGAATTTCATGATCACGAACACCAGGATCTATGGCACAGACGAGCCTTTTTCAAGTAGTGGAAAGCAGCAAGAACAAGAACTACAGGCTGTTCTGCAACAGGTAAGTAAAATATTCACTCAGGATAGAAACAAACATCATTTTATACAACAGTTAAAAGACTGTCATCATGACTGTTTAAGAGTAGGCACTCTTTCTTGTAAACTAGTAAATAATGCACACACTTATGCTGAGCTAAGATGTTAAAAAAAGATATGATCAAGCATGATGTTGACAAATTATAAAAGGGACAGAGAAATATACACAGGCAGTAACATGCAGAAGGACAAACAAAGCAAGTTGAAATGATGCATGTCTAAATAGGTCATGTTAAAGATAATGTAGTTTTTATACTAGGTTTTGTCACCCTTTCTTGATTGGGGTTTGTATTATCAAATACACAGACAGTAACATGCTAAAGGACACTCAAAGCAAGTTAAAATGATGTATGTTGAAATAAGTTATGTTAATGATAATACAGTTTAGGCCGAAATTTTTATTGACCTCTCATACTATACCTCAAAATCAAAGTCACCCTCGTTCTTTAACACTCGTATAAGTGACCTCCCGTAGTATGATTTCACATCAAAGTGATCTCATGTACTATTCTGTAAACGTTAAACAAACCCCTTCTGTTAATAAAAAAAGTAACAACGTTTGTTTTTAAAATTTGAAGGGGGGGGGGGTCTATTTGATTTTCAATATAATCAAACTATGTGAAGAGAACTTAAAAAATCAAAGACACCCCTTGTACTATAATATTTTAATCAAATACACCCCCCCTCCCCCATAGTATTATTATTCATTAAATTTATCCCTTGAATGTTAATATAATGATATTAAGTGATAGAAAAGTCATAAAAAAATTGGTCTTAACTTCCAGCATTGTTTGAATTTGTTTTATACTTTAAGCTTGATTGATGATGATTTTTTATTTGTTATACACTTGATTATTTTAAGTAACTAAAAAATTAAACTTCTAAAAATCTTAACACACAGCAGAGAAACTGAGACCGTCACAATAGAGGAGAAGAGAGACACAACGAAAAGGCGAAGGGGAGCCGAGATCGGAGCAGCAGAAACCAACGCCGATAGAGGTGAAGAGAGGCAGGGGTAATAGAGATTGGAGAAGAAAGACAGAGACGGGAGGACGGGTTAGGGCTTGGAGACTATTTCGTTTTAATCCCCAAATAAAAAATAACCCCTCAAATTATTTTACCTAACAACGTAACTTTATTTCTAATAGAGTGGGTCACTTTGATGCGAAATCGTAGTACGAGGGGTGACTTTGATTTTGAGGTATAGTACAAGGGGTCAATAAGAATTTCGATCATTATTTTACTTAACGGCGTAACCTTATTTCTAACAGAGGGGGTCACTTTGATGCGAAATTATAGTACGGGAGGTCACTTAGACGAGTTTTAAAATACGAGAGATAACTTTGATTTTGAGACATAGTACAGGGGGTCAATAAGAATTTTGGCCTATAGTTTATACAAGGTTTTGTCACCCTTGCTTAATTGAGGTTTATATTATCATTCAGGTCAAGTAAATCTTGTCAAGATAGATAGAGCATTGATATGAAAAAGGAAAGGCGGTACATTATCAGAAGCTTCAGTTTAATTTCTAGTTCATGTTTCAACCAAAAATTAAAAACTCAAAGCGTCAACTCAAAACTCAGCAGGGTTGACTCAACTCATCAAGTTATAGAGCCAACCCAACAATGATTAGGTTAAAATTGTGTCAAACTTGACCCAACTAGGGTGAGTTACTTAAAAATAAGACTTTGATAAACTACGATAACATTGTGTGGTTTAGGTAAATATCCAAGAACTGCAAGATATAGATCAGGTATTAAACTATAATGAAAGTATTTCACACCATATTCTCCTTGGCCTCACCAAATATGTTATGTGCCCCTCACCATGTCATGTAACAGCACTGATGCTATTCTTGTATTTTATGAGTCTTGTCAAATGATTTTGTTTCTTTTATTATTACAATATTTCAAAAAAATTGAGGTATTTCTCTTTGCAAAATAAAAGCTTGTAATCTAAAATATTTTTCCATCGACATTTACTAATCTCCATTATTAGCTTACACCAAAAGCGACACCATAACCTATCTGATTTTGCTCTTTGCAAATAATCTTATGTTCCTTAAGAAAAAAAAATCTCGCTCGGATTTTTATATATGCAAAAAAATATAATGAGTTTTATTTTCTTTTACACCCACAACAAAGCTTCAAAGAAGAAGAACTTTGTGTTTCTTAAACTAGGGATATACTAGCTTTAGACATAATTGAATACACAAGGCACAAGCACATTTGTCATAAACAAGAACAAAAGAAAACATCATCATATTATTATCATGCAATGTTGATCAGTAGACTCAACTCACTTGACCTCTAACTTGAGTTGTATCTTTGAATTAGAGAATCATAGGCTTGAACTAAATAATTAGATGCCCTCGTTCAACGGTTTACGATTCGGAATTTTCAATTTTTGACCATGAATACAATTAAGATTAACAAATTTTCAACAAATTATTAAAAAAAACAAAGAGCAAAAAATCGACTATGAGCAAGCAATTCAAAACTAGATCATAAGGAACTGCTGGGGAGTTCATGTAAGAAACATCAACATCATTATCCGAATGTGGTTGTTCATAATACTGCTGAGTGTGTGAAACCAGCAGTATGTAAGAGAAAAGGCATCCTCATGCTGGACATCTTGTTGATCTTTACTTCAATTCATAAAACAATGCAAGTGCTCCAACAAAAAATGTGTAGACAATATTATGGGAAGATTGTAACATTGTTTTGGATTGGACACTTTCATTCATATCGACTATCGACTACAATTAACTATCTCTTTCATTTTCATATTGACATTTTGTCGTCACTCACATGAATTTTCAACCTCCTTTAGGAAATATAGTTTTTCTTTTTCCTTATCATGCTTCTTGTGTACAGCCATGGCATGCAACTTAATTAACCATTACATGAGTAATTGATTGCAGTTTCTTACAATCTTGATTGAAGATTTTCAAGTCTTGGAATCATGCCACGAGTAACAATTCTACCAAACAGATAAGCCCAAATCTGTGAGCCAGAAGACGATTTCCCACTAGGCATGCAATTTCACCTAAGTATTCCACTTGGCCATGTTACGAACTCACAACTAGCGAACGGCACAAGCTCGGCTACGCTTGCATTTATACCTCACGCATATTCAACTCAGAAAGGTCGACGGGAAGATCTCGAGAAAGAAATCGACCTCCAGCGACAAACATGACTCCGCAAAGGTAAAGAAAATTTAGAGCTTTAAATCCCATGTTACAAACAGAATTAACGACAAATCCAATCTTAAACCAGAATGATCAAGAAACTCCGGCTCCAAAGAGGTCCACATGGGGAAAGAAATCTACCGAGTCGGCTCTAAATCCTCCTCTGTTGATCCACATACGATCCAAGAAAAAAATTTAATAGGCAATCCCATCCAAAGTAAACAATTTGATAGCCAAACCCATCCAAGAAAACAAGAAAAGGGCGATCAAACTGAAACCCAACGCATGACAAGAAGGAACCGAACTCTAAGCCAAATCGAGAAGGAAAGCCAGAGCGTACCTCCTCCTGGTCTGCGATCGAGAAGAAGTCGTCCTCCACTCGCTGGGGGGGTTTACTTTCCTGGCGTCATTGAGAAGGCGATTAACTGCCGCCAGGTATTATAGTATAGAAGCAGTTACCATAATTTAAAGAGCAGGGAAGTTTCGTCGATGCTTCTCGGGGCGTGGACTGGTTCAGCAGGGAGCGGCCGCCGGGGGGGAACGGTGGGATATCGCGTCCCGTGGTGGGTATCCGCTCGGATACCATATCCATCCTCGATCCCTCGACGAGCGGAGGCGATCGCTGCGGGTGAGAGGGATTCGGCGTCCGGAATAAGGTATCCATCTCGGTCGTAGCGGCGGGCCCCGACGTATACGGCGAAGATTGGCTGGAGTTGTCGAGCTACCCAGGCAAACGGTGCGGATCCTCTCCAATGATGCCTGCAACTATGAACTTCCAGTACGCGTATCAGAGCCGACCATCACTTGGGATCAGGACCGTACGATCAATTGCATAACAAGCGCCGGAATCAGGGATCAAGCAAGTCGAACGAGACCGTCCTCTCCAAACGATATCTGTAACAGGGGAACTTCCAATGCCCGTATCAGGGACGTCCAACGATTCGGGACCGGACCTTCGCTTTCGATCAGGACCGTCCGGTGAAGTACATAACAAGCCCGGTAATCAGAGAGAAGGAAGAGAGTTTTGCCGATTCCAAGTCAAACGGTGCGGATCCTCTCCAATGATGTCTTGAATTGGGAACTTCCAATGCAAGTATCAGAGACGTCCATCGATTCAGGATCCGACCATCACTTTCGATCAGGACCGTCCGATCAATTAGATAACAAGCGCAGTAATCAGAGAAAGAGTGTCGTCGTTGTCGATGTGTTCTGCTGCCCTTCGGTGCCGCTTAACCACTACGGAGCCGTTCGCAGCGGAATCTTTCTGGTGCTGGTTGACTTTTGAAAGGCGTCTTCTTCTCGTCGTTTTTTGCGCGTCAACGAAGTGAGACACAATTAAATATTGAATGAAGCTCTGCTTATTTATTATCTCTCGATTCATCGGTGGGAAGATCTCTTCTTGCCTACTTATCTCTTGATTCGTTGACGGAGCCATCGTAGTCCCGACTATGGAAAAGATGTAATCTTTCGGAAGAGTAAACGTTGACGAGTTGATGACTCTCAACATAATTTGTTTCACCAAATCGATGTCCATGATCGCAAACTACAAAAGCATAGCTCATGTATTTTTATTTAGTTTTCAAGTTTAACCAGGCATTTCCAATGTCACTACAGAAGACAGACCAGAACAATGACATCCTGTCTGCTACCTCCATGATTCAAATAAAAGGAAGATGGTGAGAACCTTATTCAAAGAGCAGCTACCGGGTGTCCTTCGTACTTGGCATCAAACTACAATATGAAGAGCCTGCAATGCAAGTCGTAAGCGACCAATAGTAAATGAGAAGCTGGCAAAATTGTCTCCAGATCCCTAAGATTTCTCATCATCTGGTTGAGAGGATGGCGCGGTTATAGCTTCTGCAAAGTATTCCTCAACTGAAACATGATTTGACAATGAGTGCGTCAGCGATTTCTTCAGCTTGGCTGCAGCTTTCAACTTATTTCCTTTCAGAAAATGTAATATCTAACAAAGTATTTCTATTCATATCTCCTTCTTGGGAACATGTAATAGATATCATTCCAAGTGGAACATAATAGTGGCATTTTAAGAATGCAGAAAGATCAGGACTAGTTACAGTTTTGTAACATGCCAAGATCATAAAGTCGCATGCAAAAGATCAAGTCTATAGGAAAGGGATGGTTCATTTACTTGTGTCATCGTGCTCCAAGGAGTCAAGCCTGATGTCTGAGTCTGATGGCAGGAAAGGAGAGCTGGTGTAGTTTTCGAGAGCCCCGAGATCTTCACCCAACCAAGCAGGAATAAGATGTCATAACCAGAAAAAGCATCCAATAGTAAAGCAATTTAATGAGGATACCCATACCCAAAAATTTCTAGCATAATAAAAGATTGTGGTTTGAATGGTAGGCTGCATGTTGATATCTTAATAATGTTTCAGATGATAAATATTTTAGTTAGTAGTCCACAGATTTTGATAGGAACCATTCAGAAGAATAAACATCTAAGATGTGTCTGAACATAGGTATCAATCAGTTTGTTAGTACATGATAGAAGTTGCAATCACTCTATGACAAAGTTACATGGAGATAATATAGGTGATGGAAACTATATATGGAATTGTCTATTAATGGGCTCATGTATGTATTTTCAACAAGATGAGAAACATCAATTATCATAATAATGAATCTTAGATGAATTAAGTAATTATTTCTCATTAGGCTTTTAGTTCCTTTGCAAGAGACACCAGGCACAAATGTATTCATAGACTATCTGTACATTTAAGCCATGAACAATTAGCTAGCATTGCCCTCCAAGTGTTGAGATTAAATGTCAACCGGTGTACTCTGAGAGATGCTTACCTCCTAAATTTGCCAAATCAGCTGTTAAGTCTGTAATGCTAAAGTTCCAAAGTGGTCCTACTGAACCCAGTGAATCTCTGGAGGAACCAATGGCACAATCTTGACCGAGTTGCAACTCTTCCATACTTGCCACATCAGACGTTAAGGTCGTTTCAAGTGTTGATGCGTCCAGGCCCATCCCAGATATTTCAGATGGAGTGAATGGAAAATGATTATTTGATGCCATTGATGCAGGACTTGCAGCCATCTCTGACATAGATGATATGGCACCACATGGAGTGGTTGCAGGAGTTGCTTCAGGTTTGCGATCATTAATCACAATGCTGCAATAATCACAAGAAGCATTTGTCAGACTGGCCATATAAAATAAAAAATATAATTCACAAATTAACAATGGAACTCAAAATTTTCCTATTTGGCACTATAAAATAGCCACAATAGAACAAGTCAATTGAAATTCTCCAAAGAAACTACATGCCTAAAACTCAATTTGACTCAAGTTTGACAACGTTGACTCATCTAAGAACTAACTTGGAATTTATCTGTTATCTTCCCGCATAAAAGTTCCACTAAATTTCAAAAGATTGTCCAAACCATAAAAAATAGTTATCATTTCTTTTGATATATGAGGTTGTTTAAGTTCCAATCCTCCATTAACTGATGTCTTTTTTATGATATATAGCAATTATGTAAGAGAATTGTCGCAATGCTAAAGAAGTTGCGACAAATGAACTTACTCATTTCCAGAATTTATATGAATCGGGTGATATCTTCCAGGAGCAGGAATACCGTTAACCACATGGCAGCTAGACAATCCACAACTTCCAGGATCAAAATGTGGCTGACCTGTAGTTGCCATTTCAGGTTGCTGAAGAACTGGGTACCCCAACGGCATACTGCTAACTGCACTGAAAACGCGTTGTCTTTGAGTAAGTGACTAACCGTGTACTTCAAACTAAATTTGTGTGGTTCTTAAAGATGAGAGTAACAGCCTTTTAATAAGAATCATATTTGTAAATTAAAAAAAACCTACCTAATTAAAGTGCTGACTTGTTTACTATCTGCACAAAATTTGATACAAAAAAATACTGAGGTTTACAAAATTTAACTACAACATATTGCACTAACATTCCGGGAAGTTCAACATACATGTGAAGTTGAAAATAAAAGAGGCAAAGAAAAGCTTATTCAAATGGTTCGACAGGAAATTAATTCCTTAATTGGTGAAACAGGATAAGTTATGAAAATCAGATTGCATGTATAGGAGCCTAAAAAATAGGATGAGAAGAAAATGGCATTTGGCCACATGGTTTTGCAAATCAGTTGTGAATATTTGCTTCCTTGTGAGTTAAAGTTGATAAGCAATTGGATAAAATTGATATGACTTAAGTGGAAATTAAGTTGATAGCAATAAGCCAGCATGCCATGAACTTGTTGAACATATAATAAGTGCAGGAAATGAAAGAAAGATTTACAGCATTAATATCATCTACAGTATAGATGAATATGAGCACTTGCACAGATGCAAAATAATTTACTGTTGAAATAAGCATAAAAATCTCTCTTCAACTTTTTCTTAATGTCATTGTCCTAATTGACATACAGAAGAAGCTTTTTTCTTAGGAAAGTGATTTTAATGAGAACACTAGAGGATTAAATTCATTAAGAAGTGGTGACAAGTAAAACATAACTGGAGGTCAAAAAAATGGCAATGCTGGTTCAGGTTGTCTTACACACATGATTCCAGTATAAGACCAACAAATGATTTGAAAGCGTTCAAGTATGACAAGTGCTAAAATGATTAGAAACTGGATTCAGAATCTCACTTATATAAAAGAATGTATATCAGATTAGATAGCTGGATGGTGGAATCTTTGTGTAATCAGAACTAGACCTACAGAATCCTATAATAATAAAAATTCAGCTATCCAAGGACCAAAAATTTTTTAGCGATGCCAGAGCATTTGGGAGAGAATAGTCATTTTTTATGAAGGTGAACTTGACACAATAAAAGGAGCATAAAGGAAAGGTTGCAGCCAGGGGTTTGGATGGTTTGCATGGCCCTCCACTAGCCCCAAGCCCACCCATCCCACTCACACAGATGTACGATTCTTAATGAACATTAAGGACAAAGCAGCAAGATTTGAACGTCACAAAAAAAGAAATTTTGTAGACTGGTGGAGCATACTCCTGTACAAGGATCATGGATATGAACACATGACTTCACAAGAAAATAGCAATACCATGTACAGCAGAGTTTGCAAAATAAAGAATAATCAACAACTTACTTGATAGCTTCTGGAGTCTTTGAACAGTTATCATCTTGACAGGGTCTCAAGTTAAAGAAATTACCAGGCCCAGCATGAATGCCACTATGTATTGGAGCCAACGGAACATTAGGTAGGACAGGACATTTCATGAGCTGGCATTGGTGCTCCAGCAAATGATTGAAAAGAATGATCTGCTTTTTCAGTTTCAGCCTTATATAATATGCCCTAAAAAAGTCGGGGTTTTCTTCTTCAAGTTTCTTCCAAACTGCAAACAGACAAAGGGCATCAGACCAAAATAAAGTTTATTTTCATTTTCAGACTATCATAAAACTTTGTGTGTATTTCATGAACATTTCTTGCCCTTATCTGTTGTAATTTTGAAGTAGAACTCTTCAAAAGCAACTGCTAACATTTCTTTACAAAAATTAGAAATTAAATTGTAGATGCATGTCCCATATGCATAAATATCTTTTGAAGTATACACCAAGTAAAGATACAATTACTACATACACATGTAGGGAATATATGTGTATCAGAGGCTTGAATCGGAGAAGAATAATCATAAAGCATAAAAGATCTTGTCAGCATTTCTTCAAATGTTTTGGACAAGTACAAACAACAAACATGTCTATGATGAGAAAACCTAAACAAATTCGCTTACACAAACATATATTAAAGGTTAATTGCATGAACGCATAAGTTCTAAGGATAGAAGGCTCACCTAGTGCAGTGAAGCCAGGTTCTATCCTAGCACGATTGGACAGAGTTCTAACCACCTCTCCTCTGTTCATATACAGTTGTAAACAGTGTTCTATCAAGTTTTGGACCTGCAAGAGTAAGAACAAAAAGTAAGGTAGTAAAAAAGAGAAAATATTAAGGTACCAAGTGCCCTGCCTCTGCCCATGGCTTGGTAGTATAGTACTAGGTCATGCTGTGCTGTGTATTAGTCCAAGAACATGTCCAGGAATTACACGCTAGCAAGGAGTGCTGCATTACCTTTTGTCGTGTGATTGTTTGGTGCCAGCAAGTATGTGCAGGCAGGTATGCATAGCATGCTAGCAGTACCTACGACCACGGGGCAGAGCAGCTATATGAAAAAAGTATTTCAAGCGGTGCTTCCGGGAAGGGAGTTTCGAGTTTGGGACATTCCTACCTTATTTTCGGGTGAGATATATTAAAATACTTACTTTTTAGCAAAGGAATAAAGATCTGAAGATCTATCTGCTTATTCTGATTATGATTACCTTGGAGAATTCATTGATAATTATAATGCAAAGGAGCCAAGTATAAAACAACCTAGTAAATACATGTAAAGTGAACCCTCTCGCATCCTCTTGAACCAACTTTTTAAGTTCCACAAAGACAAACTCCTACAAGTGGTTAAAACTAATGGTAGGTTGACTTACAAACTCAATGTCTTCATGGGAAACATTTATGTTTCGACTGCTTGTAATGGATGATGAACACGAATTTGGTCCTGGAGTCTCAGCAACTAGAGGGTTTTGATGACTAGGTTGAATTTCATTTGAAGCTTGTGATGATGGCTGTAATTCTTCTGTGCTTTGAGGATTCTGCACAAACTTTGCTTGATTAAGAGACGAGGAATGGATAAGAAAAAGATCTAAAGAGTGAGGCAAGAAAGAAAGATCATGTGATTCCCATTGGCATATATCTAGAAATTTCAGCCTAGCAAATGACCAGAGTTCTCCAATAGTATAAAGATAGATCCTAATATCTCTAAAGAACATATGATCAACAATAACAAACATGACTAAACAAAACATCTGTTTCACAAAATTTGTGAAGCAACTAAACAAAAGAGCTCACAAATGCGGAGAAATGTGTTTGTTAAAATGAATAAAGGACTTAGGACGTTTCAATTTATACTGATGCCAGCTAACCAAAGGAGTAGGGAGGGAAAAACCACCCGATTGGGAATTTTAAATACAGATATTGTAGATACATGGCCAGGCAATGTAAATAGATTACGACAAAAGTGAGACAAACAAACTCTGAAAGGATAGATCTGTAATATTACAAGTGGAGGATCTCACTTCTGAGGTCTTCATTTCAGTTCATCGCGTTGTTCCCTGCTATGTTATCAGATTTTTTGATACAGAGGTCCAAGTGATGTCTGCATATCTAGAAGATAGCACATAATAGATAATTCATATCAGCCATGATAGTCTTCTGAAATACACAATCTGAGTATGACAAAGAAATTTAAATAGACCGAAGAACTGAAACTTGAAAACAGCTTGTATAATCTCATGCAACAGAAATTTGAGAACAAAAAAATTACAACTGAATTTGTTTGAGTGAGGTATCCTGATACCCAATGTTAAAGCTTAGAATGAACATGTAAAACATAAGAGAAAAGTTAATACCCTTCAAGAAGTTGAAATCGTCATATGATTAACTGAGTTGATTCTTCCTGACAAAAAGAAAGGAGACGGAGGTAACAGAAGCCTTAGCTGAGTTCATTTCTAGTAATATTTCCATATTTGACCTTCTGATACAGAAGCATCATTCATAATCCTGTTGTTGTTTTCTGACAAAAACTACAACAACCATTAATAAAATAAAATCACATTCTGATGCAAGCAATATCTGACTTCATGAGAAAAAGAATCATATGCTTAATTAGCTTGACAGAAGGTGAAGTTCATTGCACACAATCATGCAAATCATTTACATCACATAACAGGCTAGTCATATGTTCCTCGGCTCATAATCAAGAGCTCAACACTACAGTTAGCCTTGTACAGAAAGAGCAGCACGTAATTCACCATTTACCAGAGGGGCCAACGGCACATGCTAGATCAACGAGGAAGACTAAAGATAAGGGAAAGTACATTCAAGATTGTATAATAAATTTTTAACCTACAATTTTCAGGCGGTTCATGCTTTACAAAGAATAGTCTTATAACAAATAAGCATCCATATCACTGTTATCTCAATAAGTATGTTCAAGTTAGAATAAGCTTCAAATTATATAATTGTTTTTCAGTATCTCCCAGAAACACACATGACTGAATGAACAAAGTCTCAAAGAGAAGAGAGATGCGATTTGCTAAAAGTTATAAATTGCAAGAAGAACAAGAAACATCTACCATTATGGTCCTTTGATCACTAAACAATAGGCAAAAACATATAATGCACAAAACAGTGTTGAAACTTGAACCCGTATCCAAGCAAGGTGCAGACTGAGACAAAAATTTAAAAGGACTCGATTTAGGTCAAAGAGAGATTTTATGTGTGAGAAAACTGAGATCCACTATGTAGCGATCCCTCTCCGGGAACCTACAAATCCACATGCTGGAAAACAAAGATACTAAAGATTTAGGTACGAAATCGTTAACCCCTAATGATATATAGCTGTAAGTCGTTGGAAATCGATGGACTCAGAGGATCTAAAATTCCAGGTTGGTAGTGACATCCCACTGATGAAGATCGCAACAGCAGCGTAGGTGGACAAAACACTAGCGATTAATAGCCAGTCTCGACAATAACAAGCACTTAAGATAACAGCCTACCTACCAACACCTACTCCAACACAAGCAGAAGTCCGGAAGCATCAGGGTTCAGGTTCCAAATCTAGAACAGAAGAGAATAATCTCAGCGTAAATTTCGGCTTTCCCCTCGCACGATCCAAACCCAAATGCCTTTTCCACCCACCACGAAGATCCTTCAACATCCAATTCATCAAATTCTGAATGCTTCTAATATTACAACTTGAAATGAAAAGAAAAGGAACAAAAAAAAAAAAAGAACTCAAATCAGAGAAGGACTAGAAGGAAGAAAAGGTAAAAGGGTTAGCCACCATCGTTTTTCTACACTTCCTCTCTAAACTTAGCGGCTTCACACCAACAACAAAACCAAGAAAAAGAGCCCCAAGATTTAATTCTCAGGAGCGAATCTGAGAAAGGTATCCATCGATTCATCCGCGCTTACCTATAGTGGACCACAGAGTAAGAGTCTGAGTCCGGCAAAGAGAGGAAGACGAGAGAGAGACGGGAAGATGAGACGGACGCGCAGGTAAGATGACTTCAACGGGGATTAGGCTCTCTCGCCCTTTATATAGGCAAGTAAAGCCGGCGGTAGTTACGAGGGACTAATTATCCAATTAATGAGTAAGTTTTGGACCTCTGCAATATAATCTCATCGATATGTTTACATCCATGCGGCTTGGCGAATTATTTTATAGTGTATAGCAATTAAAATTATGTTGGTTGCATAGTAAAATTCTTTTATGATGTAATGTC
Organism: Ensete glaucum; assembly: GCA_021527575.1. NCBI lineage: Eukaryota > Viridiplantae > Streptophyta > Magnoliopsida > Zingiberales > Musaceae > Ensete > Ensete glaucum. The sequence continues at coordinate 47,864,530 of CM038558.1, forward strand.
CATTTAACTTGCATCATTCTCAAAGGAATGTTTTATATCAAAGCAATATATATATATATTATTTGTATAACCCAAGTGATAAGGGGCTACATATATATATATATATGTAAACATTGTAATGATGAGTACATGGAAACTAGAATCAATCAATCAATCAACAATCTATCATATTGTAGAGAAGATGAAGACGAGAGGAAGCACGAGGCACTGACGACAGCCCGAGAACGAGCATGACGAGTCATTTCCCTTTCGTTGGATTTTGGAGTGGTTTTAATAAAGTATGGGTGGGACCCACTCCACTTGAGAAAAAAATGGACAATTGTACTACATATCATCATATCGGTGTTTCATGTTTGTTCATAATCTACATTATTTAGTGCACTTGATAGGAACACGTCGCCATCGATCTTTTGTTCACATGTCTTGTGATTACATGTTGTGTTTGATTTGAACTTTTTCTTTTTCAAAAGACAAGCGGTGAACATAAAATTTGAATCCAAAATCTTACGATAAATTATCAATTTTTACAACTAAACTAACTGGCATATACATTCGTTGATTAGGAGTGTTAAAACCAATTCGAATCGAATGGTTAAGGATTCGAATCAAATCAAATTATTTTTTGATTAGGAGTGTTAAAACTAACTCGAATTATCAACTAAACTAACCAACACATTCATGATTAGGAGTGTTAAAACCAATTCGAATCGAATGGTTAAGGATAAAACCAAACCAAATCGAAGATAGTTTGAAATGAAACGAATTCTGAGATATCATAAATTAATTAATTCGATTCATTTAATCGATTAATTTGTTTTATAATTTTAAAAAAATATTTTTAAATAAATTAATTTAATTTAGTTGGTCTGATGACATGATAATGGTTATAAAATTGAGTTTATGTCATTTGTAAATTTATAAAATTAAGGGCTTAGAACATAAAAATCAATCGAGTTATTTTTTAAAATAAATAAAATCGATGCGATTGGTTCCATCGATTAATCGAATCTAATAAAAATATCCTAAATCGAAATCAGTTATAACCTTCAAAACTAAAGAATCATATGTCAAATTCGATTTAGATTGAGTCATGACTTCAACATCTTTATTAGATTACACTCCAGCATCAAATATAATTTTTTTTAAGTGCAAAAGAAATCGATATTACTTAACCATTCAAAATAAATCGAGTATATATGTACAAAAAAAAAAAAGATCTTTATAACCTAGTAAATTTACCCTCCCTCTCTATCATGCACATATCTAAAGGCTTCTCTTCTGCCCTTCTTACGTACGCCTCATAAAGCGAGGCTTTGCATTCTGCCATGACAGTAGAGACTTCGATATCTATATCACTACTCATAATCTTTTAACAAAGTTAGATCAAACATTTTCTAGTTAATATTTTAAGAAAACTACCCCAAGGCTTGGTTTTAGCAAGCTAATCAACAATGCACAAGATTAGGTACTGCATGCATGGAGGAGCCCAACCATGGCTAGTGATTGAAACATGGAGGTTATGATGTTGGAAGAGAGAGAGAGAGATTGATTGATTGATTGCTTGCTTGTGAGACCAAATGATATTTATCATCTCTCAAGAGTGGGACAAAGTGGAAGTGGCCAGGTGGATTCCATGAACTAGATAAGGACATTGACACCTCTTCCAAAATGGTCAATCAAGTGGAGTGGAGTGGAGTGGTGTGCACTCAAACAATGTGGTTTACCAAACATCCATGTGGACTAGGTTCCAAGTTTACCTTCAATCAAATCATGTATGTGTACATACACTTACCCATTTACTAATTAGGTGCTCAAGAAGTATGAATCCATTTCAACACATTGTTCCACACTTTTAACATAAAGATTTTAATTAATCGATATATTATAAAACAATAAATAAATATGAGTAGAGGATGCCATGCATCTTGTTAATTATAGCAAATTTATCTTTTATCATTTAGATGAAAAATATTTGAGTCATCAAAATAACCTCTCTACTTCACATGAAAAAAATAAGATTAGAACAAATAAATTATTAATTTTAAATATTAATAAAGGCCTCAAATCCCGCATCCTTCACATGATAGTACCAAAAAGTGATAGCTAGTTATAGATATTAGATATTAGGAAGTTTTAGCACCAATTTTCCAATGTGTGTGTGTATATATATATTACCCTTCCATTTAAAAGCTTAACCTTATAAATAGTAAAATATATATTCATCTATATTATCAATAACTATAAGACCTAATGAGCATTAATGCTCAAAGTGGCCTATGTGTATCCATTTGTGTCATATATATATATATATATATATATATATCTATATATAGTGCTGATTGAGCTCAAGAACAAAGATCTTCCATGGATAACAATGAAGCAAACATCACACTAACAAGGAGAGGCATCATTTAATTAGGTTTCCACAATTCACATGTCAAAGACTCTACTAGTGGGCAAAAAACCTTCTTCTACATGTGACATTCTTCTCTCCTTTCATGTGAGTTTGCAAGCTAAAGGTTCGATACTTTTGCCAAGGTAGGCTTTGTACCTTCTTTTATTTTCTTTTCTTTTTTTTTTCTTTTGTAGTGCCCAACAATTGTGAGAGGGGAGTTATAGCATCCTCTCATCTAACAATTATATATTCACATTATTCTCAATAAAGGGAAAAAAGAAAAGGAAAATGAAAGAAAGGGTTTAGCATTCATATGAGTAAGATATCTTTTTGAGTAAACTTAGATTTTTTTTCCCACGTACAAATCATCATTACCCTTTAATGGAATTCGTACTTTGTCAATCTCATGGATACTACTACGTTCAATTTTCTTTTATAAAGAGAAAGAAAATAAAATATTAACACCTTCAATAGATTCAGAAAAAAAAATACAACAATAACAAAGTCATAATAAGAAAAAAAATTATGATTTGATTTATATATTTAAAAAATAAAACATAACAACAACAAAATCATAATGAGAAGAAATTTAAAAAATTAAGACTTAACACAAAGAAGCAAGTGCAGTCATTTTAAAAACCTTTTATTTTTCTACACAAGCTTATTTAATATATCATTGAAGTATTGTGTTATCGTTTGACATTGATGCTCGCCTTCTAAGGTGAGTCGACAAACTAATCTTACCCAAATCTAACCTATGTCAAGAGATTTGATATTTTCCATATCTATGAGCTCTTAATATGATATCGATGTTAAAATATATGATCTTTTCAAAGCACAAGTCAGTACCTCGAAATAAGTAGGAAAATAATAGAAAGAGAGCATTCAATACTTCGGAAAGGTAGAGAGGATGCTAAAGAGCAGTATGGAAGACGAATGCTTCTCCTATCTATCATCTGTCGGCGTTTCTACGGATCATAGATTAGGATTTGGGCAGTGCGGTAATTGTAAGCGTTAAAGAGCCGGCAGGTCTCCCGTGAGAAACGACAGTGCATGTCTCTTTGCCCTCCTTTTGTTTCTATAAATAACCTCTCCAAATCTATCATCCTTCCTTCTCTCTCTCTCTCTCTCCCTTATCCTCTCTTTCTTTGCTCTCTCATCCCGAGAACAAAGGGTTCCGAGAAAGAGCCAGAGACCTGCACGTAAGTTTATTTCCTTTTCGATCTCTTTCATGGATGTTAGTGGTGGCATGAATGCTTCCAAGAACCCTATCGTTTACTTCTCCATGTCACAACAATTATCGCCCGTCTGCGTCTTCTCAATGCATGCATGTATGAGCTCGTCAGGGAATTTATGTTTCCTTTCCTTCTCTGCCTCTTCATTTCTCGATCTCAACAATTACAGGCTAATTGTTGTTGAGAGGTAATGAATGATAGATACCATACAAGCATGCACGAGTCTTATGTAGTTCTTTTCTCGTGGTTGCATATATAGTACCAAACAATGGGTCTCCAGCGATTGCGAGCTCAAGAAATAGAAACCAATTCTACGGAGAAAGAAGTAATCGATGAGAAGGAAGAGCGCATCGCAAAGACGAGCTCGAGAGATCGCTGCTGTGATGAACCAACACGAGAGCTGCAGTCTAATGATGATGATGCCATGGAGAGCAGTGCAGAGGAAGCATATGCCGCATGGACGGCAAGATTCGACCATCTTAACATTATTTCTATATACTTGTTTTCATGTGTGATTAATCAAGATCGAATGCTGTACAAATATGTAGGTGAAGCATCCTTCAGCACTCATCTCATTTGATCAAATGATGAGCACAGCAAAGAAGAAACTGGTGGTCGTCTTTCTTGATTACGACGGAACCCTATCACCCATAGTCGATGATCCTGATCGAGCATTCATGTCTGACTCGGTATACCGCAAACTTTGTTTCTCATAATCGATACCAAAATATATTTTTATACTTTTTTTTTGTTTGTTTGTTTGGCTCGATACCATTTTTTGTTGATGGTTAGATGCGCTCTGCGGTCAACAAAGTAGCGCAATATTTCCCGACTTGTATCATCAGCGGAAGGAGAAGAGATAAGGTATGTAATCCACGTAAGAGCTATTGTGTATGATCCTAACTAGTCTTTATTTATTATTAACATTTGTTATGATTTGGTCTTCTTCACTTAGGTATATGAGTTTGTCAAATTGACTAATGTTTACTATGTTGGAAGTCATGGAATGGATATCATGGCACCAGTGAAACCTGTTGATGAAATAGATTCTGCACTTCATGAGCAAGCAATCAAGGAAAAGGTAATGATGCATTTAGATAAATGTATGCATGTCAATTTTACTTTACTGCTGGAAAACATGAACATTATACATGGAAGAAGCTTGTAGGATCATTTAGATTAATTGGATGTACTCTTCTTTTGGCAACACACAACAAGGGTTAGTCACTACCTCACCAAACATATTAAATGGTGTAGAGGTCTAATTAATAATTTATTTCATCATACCATAGGGAAATGAAGGAGTCCTCTTTCAACCAGCTGAAGAGTACTTACCCATGATTGAAGAGGTAGGTACAATGACCATTATATATTGGTTCTTTTTGCAATTATTGGTACAAACCTCTAATGGTTATTAATCATTTAATAATTTTTCTTTTATTTGTATACATAGGTATACTTCGAGTTGGAGGAGAAAACAAAAGAAATACAAGGAGTATTAGTTGAGAATAACAAATTTTGCATTAGTGTCCATTTTCGTCGAGTTGATGAAGAGGTTATATCACTCGTCATGTTTTTTTCATAAATTTTTTATTTCTTATTCTATCTAGTTGTTGTAATTATATTTTGGCCTAATGACAAGCACTCTTCAATATGACATAGGATTGGAATGTACTCGAAAACCAAGTGATGGATATCGTGAAGAACTATTCAGCTTTACTTATCACAAGAGGACGAAAGGTAAGTTGAGAACTATTTGAAGTTTTAGATTGTGACATATGTTTGTAACATAATTAATATATATAAATTTATTTTTTTTAGGTTATTGAGATACGACCATCTATTAAGTGGGATAAAGGTCGAGCTCTTGAATATTTACTTGAAATCTTAGGATTTGAAAATAATGATGAAACACTTCCACTTTACATCGGAGATGATCGAACCGATGAAGATGCATTTAAGGTGTCAAACTAAGCAAGTCTTTACTTTGTCTAACTTAAGTATCTCATTGGTACATTCGTATACATACTCTTACACTGTGTTTTTATAGGTATTGCAAAGAAGAGGTCAAGGATATCCTATCATTGTATCATCTGTTCCTAAAGATACTGAGGCTTCCTACTCCTTGAGAGATCCATCAGAAGTCATGTCGTTCCTCTTACGTCTTTTTAGATGGAAGAGAGACTCTTACTAAATTGAGATTGTAATTTTACGTATATATTATAAATTAGATATAGTTTGTCGAAATGATTAAGAAATATTTATGTATAAGAAGAGATTGAAAAAATAATTCTAAGATAATACACTCCTACATTGGTAAGAATACAATAATTGTAGTCTTTTCCATAAGAATAATGAGTAAACTTTTTGAAAATATAAATATAATTAAGAAAAATGTTTCTAATATGAGTTTAAAGATCCCGTAATAACGTGATTTCAACGTAAGGTCCGCACTTGAGCTCACCAGTGGAGCCCGCTCGATCTGAGAGAGCCACGTTGGATGGGAAAGTTTTTGCGATGGAAGTTTGCTGACCCAAAACGTTACCCTAATTCGTCGAACCCATGATAACTCTCCGTCGCTCCCGACCCCGCTCGCTCCTCGTTCCCTTTTGCGGCGTCCGCCGTGATCCCAGCCGAGCGCGCCGGCCGAACCATCCGATTCCACGGGCCGAAGTCCGCGGTAACCTTTCGGCTACCTACCGCCCCAGGCGAGCACCGACCGTGGAGGTCTCGCCGCTTCAGCCATAAGATCAGGTAACCGCGTCCTCCCTCTTCCTCTACACCTCGAAACCGTTTTCCTTCTTCCTTCATTCTCCGCTCTCGCAGATCTCGTGACCGTGAGTTTTGGGCAAGTTGACGTCTCGAAAGCCGAATAATCGACCTAGATGATGTCGAATAGCTCTGATCTGTCACGGTTGATTGCGATTTTTCCTTAGATGCATTTTCGTTCAAGAAAATAACTTTCATCAACGCAGAGGATTACCAGGGAGAGAAGAGCGATCGATCGGCGGAGGAGGATAAAAGCAGCGATGCCTCTGTACGACTGCTTGTTGCTGGTGAAGCCTCACGTGCGGAAGGAGGCGCTGATGGACCTGGTGGCGCGCGTGGGGATGCAGGCTTACCAGCGCAACGGTGTCATCACCGACGTCAAATCCTTCGGCACCGTCCAGCTCGGTTACGGCATCAAGAAGACCGATGGCCGCCACTTCCAGGTATCTTTTGTCGTACAGTTGCCCCATTACCTCTGATAAGAATCCGATCTTTTTGGGATACTCTTTGTATACGGACATATGTGATGGTGCTTGTTGTGTTCGACAAAATGTCTACACACTTTCTCTTACTAGATACTTCTCATATTCCCCAAAAATAATATTTTGAAGACTAGCATGGTTTCTCTGTTCTTCATGTTGTTGGCGTTTGTTATTTGAAATAGCTTGTTTTAATGATCCACTTACGTTTGAAGCTATTACTAATATGTTTCATCCCTTTTTAATCCCACTGTGATTTAGAAGTGTTCTGCTTTCTTCCTTTAGAATGTTTGGTGGTCAGCTAGGCAACATTCTGCTGTTACTGGTTATTGTGATGATCCTTGAAGTTATTATAAATAGATCAGTTACCTAAAGTTGCATGGTTCCGTTTTGTGAGCCGTAAATTTTTGCCTCCTCTTAGTTCTGTCATGAATGTGGACTTTTACATGATGTATCAAAAATATTGGTGCTGCTTCTTACTAGTTATATTCCATATTTGTATAAACAAAATCCTGAGGTTGATAAATGTCTATAAGTTGTAGTTTTCATATTGATTCATCTTGTATGCGGCAACTTGCAAGCATATGCGACAAAACTAATCGACAACTGAGAGGTGTTTCTGTGATAATAAATGTCCGACAACTGGCCTTGTCAAATAACGAGATAGAAGCATGGATAACTTCATGATGGTCGAATACTTGAAAATGTTCAGGGACTCTACAAGTACTCACCTCCGGAAACCCTATTTTTAAAGAATTTGAACTACATGTTGCTATATACAGCTCGGCGCATGATTAAACTAGTTTTAATTCACAGATCCAAATGAATGTCATGAGGGAGTTGTAGACAACATGTATTACATATTGGCTTGATTGATTATGTGCGTGTTTATAAATGTTCAAACAATAGATTTGAACTTGGTGCTGGGAGTCAGAGTAGCATTTGACATATTGAATGAGTGTTGTGAGAATGGTGCAGCTAAACAGTCAGTTAATAATCTAGAATGACGAAAGATAAATAATAAACTTTGCAATCTTTCTTAGCTTATTTTCTGAATACGGACAGTGCTTGGAAGTCAGAACAACCTGTTTCAACTAGTGTCTTTTTAAGGAGAGAGTCTGCCCTTTGGGGCATATACTGACATAAAAAGAGAGTCTCTTGTGGAAAAATGTAGGAAAATTACTGTCCTCTTGCATCAGGGTGTATTTCTTTCAAGGAGGGTCTGTCACAATCTCTGAAAGTGTGAAGCATACCTTCGAGATGCAAGCTCTTCATCACAGGCCTTCGCAGGCTTAATTAAACCCATTGCTGTAGTTGCTTTTAAGCTCAATCTTGCTACTAACAGAGAGGAAGGCAGCAGCGAACGGCAAGCAGCGGGGAGGTAGGCAACGTTTGATGGCAGCCGAGAATAGGGCTTGTGTTTGCAATCCCTAATTGAAGATTTTAAGTTTTCGTTTATTTTTCTAATGGGTCTGATATAACCACCTAAAACAGGGGCGATTTGCATGCCGGTCCATGCCTGATATGGACCGCCCATTCATACCTGTCCGGGCGAAATGACGAACCATGGTTCTTTCTCTATATGTTACCTAATATGAGACTGAGATGGAGCATGGACCCTTAGTGGTATGGGAATTGGAGTCCTTGACCTTGGTTCAGTCATGGAAAGGGTCAAAAACTCAAAAACCCTGGTCTGGTCTTCCTCAGGAATCTCCCTTCACAGGAGATGATTTTGAACCTTAGGATCATCTGAAAGGGCTCATATTGTAGTTAGTAGCCAATCATGATGCACGAGGTGGCATCATAGGTTTGGATGCTGACTTGGATGGTAGAGCACAGAGAGATCACAAACAAGATCTCTTACTTCTGGCTGCCCACAATTTTGACTTGTGAACTAACACACAGTCATTACAGTTGCTAACATGCTTCCTTAAGAGGCCCATTTTGTTAACATGATAGGTTAATATAAGAGATAGACCAAATTAACTTTAAGAATCTCCTCTGGATCTCTTACTTCTGGCTGCCCACAATTTTGACTTGTGAACTAACACACTGTCATTACAGTTGCTAACATGCTTCCTCTGAGCATTGGTTGGAATGCCTGATAAAAAGAGAACTTGTGACAATTTGGGAATTACATTTTTCATTATGTTTGAAACCTCTATTCAGTGACTGAATTAGTTATATTTTCTTTAATTACAAAACAAATTGTAATTCATTTGAGAAGTTCAGTTTTCTGGCTGAATTATGATTCACAAGTCCTTCATGAAGGCATACACAAGAATTTTCTCAACCTTGGTGTTGCAAGTACTTTCCAGGATCATATTATGTGATCAGAGGTGGTTAGCTGTGGTTCCGCAGAAATAAATCTTCATTTGCAATCACATGATAGTAAGTTCATAATTTTTTATGTCGTTTTGGTTTGTATGTGCGATTGGGCTGTCCTTGGGAAGAATTTTTTTCCTTTTACCATGTGATGAAGCTGTTAACATGCAAAACTGGCATATGATTATTTGGTAATAAAATTCATTCATAATTAAAATTTTCTGAAATATCTTGTAAACTTGTTCTTTTCCCCTCATATTAACATGCTCAAATATATGGTGCTTTGTCAGGGCCAACTCATGCAGATGACGATGATGGTCCCACCCACATTTAATCAGGAACTTCAGTACCTAAACAAGGACGATCATCTACTGCGGTGGCTTATCGTGAAACACAGGAATGCGGTATATGGACTGGAATTTATCAATGAGGACGAGGGAAAAGATGAGCTGAGCATGTTCCGAAGTGGCAGCTTGTTCAACAAGGGAGGTAACGAGGATGACGATGACGATGACGACGATGATGACGGTGACGAAGAATATGATCTGGAATAGACAGCATGTTTTGTTGCCCAACGGTGAAGCTTGTCATCCAACTCCATGGAAATCAGAAGAATTATTTGTGAGGGCAGGTTGAAGAATCAGAAATAACATGTCCAAGACTAGTCCAGTTGATGCCATTAACAATTAAATCTTTTGTCATATAACTGTTCTACTACTGTTCACAAGTATTTGTAGCATTTCATGTCCTCTCTGAGATTGCGGTTGCACCAACTGCTAGCTTTTTTTGTTCAGTGCATATCAAACTGGGTGAAGAGAGAGTCGCATAAAAACACATGAAATGACTTCATAAATCTGCACAAATTCTCTCTCTCATATTGCTTGTTGAATTTTTTTTTTGTTTTTTTCAAGGGAAATTAAAGGTAATCATCATTGATTCAAAATGTCACCATACAAAATACTACCCACCTCTCCCCAAAAAAAGAACTGATCCGTCCATCAAAACTTGGATGGGTTGTGAGCCAAAGAAATGTTGTTGCTGCTAATGCGAGTCCTCCACCGGGCAACATATGCACAGTGGAGGCCAATTGGAGTAAATGTCTCGAGACATGGAGTAGAGCAACTTGAGCCTTCATTAAGGGTGTCCATTGGAATCTGTACAGAGCTTGAGGCAGAAGTCTCTCGTCAAGGAGGAGGATGATGTTTGTAGCAGGAGCTGCTGCTTGCAACCCAGCCAGCACAGCACGGTGTTGCCCTGGAGGTCCTCGATGAGGTTAGCCGGCACCTGCAAAGGAAGACTGGGGGTTTAAGAGTGGGAGAGGCTGTGCGAAGGGCCGAAAGAGAAGGGGTGTCATCATTTGTGAAAGATCAAAACCCCATATGGATCCGATTTGGGATTATGGAGCCAAAGACTATTTACGATGACAGATCCTAGGAAAAGAGACAGCGTGATGGTGTAACTCCTCGACATGGAACCACGATGAGTCAAAGGACAGCTTGGAGCTATGGCAAAAGTGGTAGGTGGACATATAGTTATGCAAAACTGGAAGCAGTAAGACTAGTTGGTGGAATTCATGACACTCTCACTCACCCCTTACAAATCTATCTGTATGTGCTTTTTTTTTGGCATCGTCGTTCCCATAGGACGATGGGTCCAAACCTAGAAATCGTCCACACATACTCTTTGCTTGAAAGATAGATGGAGAGGATGATTTAGGTGGAAAAGTTAAACCAGGAATCTATGGAAAACCAGTAGTCTCCTTATAACCATACACACTCTTTGCTTGTTGAAGATTACTTCACACCTGCAGCAGTGGATACAATAATGTATGCTTCCTCTAATGTGAGGTTTGGAGTTGTCTTTGGATTGATTACTTGGTCCACTGCATTCATCCTGCCGAGGTCTGGAGATGAAAAGCTGGCTAACAGCTACCTGTGCCCATGTTCTTACATCAGTCCACACTCCCATCTCCATCATTTGTCCTTCATTCACTAGCCTTCTACACTTCCTCTTTTTTTTTCTTTTTTCTTTTTGTGATGGACAGCAATCAAAAGCCTCGGGTTTACATCAAACTGTGCTGCCTGTCGCTGGATGCTGCTGATCCGAACTAAGCCATGCAAAGATGATAGGGCAACTCGTGCACGGGCCCAACTCACTAATGCCCCCTCCAACTCAACGGATTGCGACAATAATATGAGATTTAACATTGATCTAACTTACACAATACTTGACCGAAGTGGTATAGTGTTGATCGGGTTACCACAATCGTAGTCGAGCTGAAACGCTCATAAATGAAAAATATCATGTATGCCATCGCTCCATGTCGATCGGACGTACAACGCCTCGACACTTGGTAAGGTCGTACGTCTACCTTACCCAGTACACCGACAACAGTAAGAGCGAGAATACGGATGGTAGTTGACCTGCGAGTGCAAAAACCCCCTCCTGAGAACAGGACGAGGGGACTTCTCTTCTCTCTCGCTTCATCTCTTCATAATGAGCTCTTAAGGTCATCTTAGTCAGGACACTGATTTGATCGTCGAAAGGGTCATATCGAATGTCTCCATTCTGACGAGATCTTCGTGCAAGATTCCTCGACAGACTCCGAGAAGGAGTAATCCAAATCACGCTCCCAAGCTCTCCAATCTCTTTCCGACCAACGTGAATAAACTTATGCATATGGGCGGAACCAAACTACGTTAATTCCTCGATCACGACATAAAGTTGATGAACTATATAATTGCATTCATGGCATGCTCGGAAAGCCAAGACAAATGGAAGACACGCCCAAAAGCTGAAGGATTCGAATGGCCTCATGACCACAAAGCTAGTCGAATGGGGTAAACTTTCACTGCTCATCGTGAAGCTAAAGCTAATCATAAAAGCAATCTTTCTTACTTTATGGTAGATACTGGAATTGAGTGCATTAATAGGCCACGCAGCTCGTGATCTGGCATATGATGTGTTGGCTTGATGCAGCATCGACATTAAATGCCTGAGAATGTCGCCTACCCACTCTGCTTACTGTGATCAATTTAATACTTCATCCTCTCATGTTTCGTTGCATGGATAATGATAAAAAAAATAATATTATAAATCGATCATCCATCAATTGATATATGTTAATTTATCCATGTGGACAAAGATCCAAAACAAATAGTTATAAACTATCTCCTCTCTTGTCGAGGACAGTCTCCTCATAAAATATTTCACCTAATTAAGATTAGATATAAAAACTTATTTTTAACAATTTGGAAAGATATCACTTTTTACTATTTATCACCGTACTCATATTTCTCATATTACTAACATAATTATCAAAGGGATCGAGCATAACTTTTTACTGTTTATCATAAGATTGTTAGAAAACTATTTTTAATCTTGATGTTAGTGCATATAAGAATCCTATCATTTTTAGCTCGGACAATCTTATGTAAACTGGTCAACATCATGTTAATATTTTTCATAATAAATAACTATATAAACCCTGTTTCACTTGCAAGAATCTAGTTATCTTTGCTGTTTCAGTGACTAAATTAATTCATCTGTTCAACCTTTCTCTGGAAGAACCCTTCTGTCTATATAAAATAGTCTCATCATTAGATCATGGCATAGTTATTGATGTTGCTCATCGATTCTATATTCCTCGCTCTACCTCTCATGTGCTCATCACAGGTAACAACACAAAGCAAAATGCTGTACAAGACACAGAGAACACTAAGAACTCCATGTAAAGTATTGTAACTAGGAGGGGTCCCTGTGCGAGGATGGCATGTACAAATCCATGGAGTTGCCCATACTTGGCCTCTTGCATCCTTGTCCACAACCTGCAGCTTCCATTGAAAGCCCACCCACCACATGCAGAGGGTAATGGCACCACAAGGAAGAAGAATCGGCTGCTGTTGCACACAGTGACAGCGGTGGCCAGTGCCAACCAGTGGCATGGAGGAGTTTGCTCTCAGGAAATGCCAATGTAGCGGCAATCATCATCCCCATGCTTGTCTAGAGCTGGAAGCCAGGAGAAAGGCCCCATCATCCCCATACTACTATTATTTATGAGTGTACACCACCACTGTGAGGGTTGCAGGCAAGGTACTGCAGGGATGTCCCTTGTGAGACAGAGCCGAGTCCCCTCTCTGATTTGACCCAGCAACAAGATTCCCAGCTCTTTTCGCTCTCTGTGTCACATCTTTCTCTGCTGTTTTCTGTGTCCTAATCCATGAAATGAGAGAGCAGTAAGTATACTTGTAGCTTAATGAAAACTTCCCATAAGGAAGAAGAAAAAGAGGCTTTTTTTTTTTTTTTAAGCTCTCCGGCCTCTGTTTCACTGATATCCTCAGCGCCGACACCGCACTGCTTCCGCTTCCATCACTTGGGAGTTTTTTAGGCTTCGACCGAGTCTTCTTGGGTAAGCTCGGTGAGTCCGTCTTCTGATTACGAGCTCCATCCTTGTAGTTTACTGCCCAAAGCTCACATTGTTTTGATTCGTCTTTTCCGGCGTTCCGGTCTTTGTTTTGATTCATAAGCGACCTTCTTGCGCAGAAAGATGCCGCTGTTGCAAGTTTTGGCGTTACTGGCCGCGCTGCTGTCATCGTTACCGCAGTGCAGGGCGGCGGAAGCGGTGGCGACGTGCTCCGGCATCGTCCCGATGAGGTGGCGGAGGGAGGTGGTATCGATCACCGAGTTCGGCGCGGTGGGAGATGGGAAGACTCTCAACACTTGGTCCTTCCACAAGGCCATATACAGAATCCAGCACCTCAGGAAACGGGGTGGTACTCTTCTCTATATCCCCCCAGGGGTTTGGCTCACAGGCAGCTTCGACCTCACCAGCCACATGACACTGTACTTGGCCAGAGGAGCCGTCATCAAGGCCACTCAGGTATCTCCGCAGTACATAGGAACGGAGGTGAATAAAGAAGATTTGGATCGTAGCTTGTTAGGAGCATCTGAACAGGACTTGTTCTTGATTAGGTCTTTACATATGACAAGGTTTATGCTTTGGAGATCCTTTCTTAGTGCAGGATATATGGAACTGGCCTTTGGTGGATCCTTTACCATCCTATGGAAGAGGACGAGAGCTTCCTGGTAGTAGATATAGGAGCTTTATCCAGGGGAATGGAATCCGTGATGTGATCATAACAGGTGACTCCTCCTCCTTCTCCTCTCTTTCAAACAGGAGATTCTGCTTATGGATCTTTCTCTGTATAGCTATATTTCTTCTTCAGATCATTCACATATAACTGTTTCTCTGCCATCAGACTGGATGAAAGAATTGTAGGCTATGGTTAGGTTCCAGATTTCAGACTGTTCATCCAACCTACTCCTGTGATCTTTGCAAGCTCACTTTGGACAAAAAAAAAAAACATTCAATCTAAAGTTCAGCTTAGCAGCTTGGCATCGATTCAGAGTTCTCTGTTCATGGCTGTTTTATACTTCTTCAGAGATGTCTAATTCGTTAGCAATTCAAATCCTTTAAGTAAGCTACAAATGACACATTGGTCGAAGCTGAGGGTGGCTCATGAACATTATAGCTCGACTCGAATCATATGAAGCATGGCGTTTATCCTGATCAAACTGGACTCTGAGTTGCTAGTTTATTGAATCTTGCATACTATAACAATAACAACAACAAAGTCGTAAGTCTCAACCATTTCGGGTGTAATGAATCTTGCATCAATAACCAAAATTCTTAGATGTATCACCTAAATATTGCAAACTTGGTGATCAGGCCTTGCATTAGCTGAATGATTGGTTTTAATAAATCTATAATTGCATCTACTTTTTTTTTTTTTTTTGTGCCAAGGCTTCTGTTATTCATTTCTCTGTTGTCTGCAATCACCAATTTGCAAGTTCATCAGGTAATGACCAATATCTTTACCAGAGCTTTCATTTCGAGGAATGATGCATCTAGAATTACTTCCTTGATATCCTTGCATTAATATCTCTTTTGTTATATGTATTTTCTTAGAGATCTCAAAGTTCACAAAAAAGATATCAAAGAAAAACAACCAGCTAACGACGGCCT
This sequence comes from Ensete glaucum, assembly GCA_021527575.1. Lineage (NCBI taxonomy): Eukaryota > Viridiplantae > Streptophyta > Magnoliopsida > Zingiberales > Musaceae > Ensete > Ensete glaucum. The sequence goes on from CM038558.1 coordinate 47,879,758, forward strand.
GTAGTTCAGAATCTAGGCTCGGATCAAGGTGAACCACAGGTCTTGCTTTCCGAAGAGAAGGGAAACTGCCCAAATTGACTCTTTCTCTTGAGCAGTGGCATAAATTTTTGCCTATGTCACTTCATTTCGTAAGTGGGAAACCAATCTGGCCATACTTGAGTAAGCTTTTGAGTCAATTGGAGTCAAGTTTTGCTCGAAACCAACCCGAGTGAAAGGGATGCGATAAAGAATGATTCATATTATGCCTACCCTTCTCCGTAAAAGAGGGTACATACTTATTTGATACGGAAGACCCCTTAGGGAGATTTTTGCGAGTCGTTCTTAGATTTCACATCGACACTCTTCTCATTCAGCAGTTAACTATTCATAAGACAGTGAACATAAGCTCTCACTTTTCTCTGTTCTTTTTGTCCAATTTGGGTGTGTTATAAGTAAGTCAGTTGTTATGTGCAGGTCCTGCCATTGAACAGAAGAAATGTCTGTTAATGTTGTGTAATCTCTGTGACTTGTCCACTTGCTTTCGTTTTAATGACCCATAATTCTTGAGTTGATTCACATCATCCTTATTATGTGTTCTGCTTTCCCAGGAGAAAATGGAACAATTGATGGTCAAGGTGATGTCTGGTGGAATGAATGGAGACAAAGAACTCTTCTTCACACAAGACCAAATTTGTTAGAGCTAATGAACTCCAGGGATGTTCTTGTTTCCAATGTGGTGTTTCTCAACTCTCCTTTCTGGAATGTGCACCCTGTTTATTGCAGGTAACCATGAGCAATTTTGCCTCACCATTTCTTGCAAGTGCTTCAGCAGACAAATTGCTCTCACAGTATGGATATGAATGTTTTGGCAGCTTGATTAAGAGCTGCAGTTAATTGATACAGCTCAATGACCTCATGAACATAAGCTAGAAACATGAGGAGCATGAGCAATCACAAACCTTTTAGATTGCTTGCTTCCAGTTGCTGCTATCTGAAGCTGATTTATGATCTCCTTTGATCCTACTATTACATTTCAGGCTCTGCCCTTTGATTCATAAAACAAGGCCAAAGCTTTGTTCTACTATAATTATAATCCTTGGATACATATCAAGCTAGCTTTGCACTATTATGATGCTTCTGCATTTGATCTAACATCTTTCTTGCAGCAATGTGGTGATAAAGCATGTGACTGTGTTGGCTCCATATGACTCCCCTAACACTGATGGAATTGATCCTGGTATGCTTCTCTCTTACATGAGCCTCAGCTTCTAGAGCTGCGGAACAAAATGAATCAGGAACAAGGATGATTCGGTAGAGAATTTAATGATTCCTTTGATGATGTTCTTCCCTCCATCTTCATGAGCTTTGCTTCCATGACTCAGATTCTAGCTCAAATGTCTGCATCGAGGATTCCTTCGTCGCAACCGGGGATGATCTGGTGGCTGTGAAGAGTGGCTGGGACGAGTATGGGATTGCCTACGGCCGTCCAAGCTCCGGCATCACGGTGAGAAGGCTCACTGGCACCTCACCCTTCTCCGGCGTCGCCATCGGAAGCGAGACCTCAGGTGGGGTGGAGAACGTCTTGGTGGAGAACATCAACCTCTACGACGTTGGCATTGGAATCCACATCAAGACCAACGTCGGCAGGGGAGGCTACATCAGAAACATAACCATCAGCGACGTCAACATGAACAACGTTCGGAAGGCCATCAGGATCGCCGGCGACGTCGGTGACCACCCCGACGAGAACTTTGATCCCAACGCCGTCCCGACGGTTGATGGAGTGACGATCAAGAACGTGTGGGGTGAGGAGGTTGAGCAGCCGGGATCCATCGAGGGCATCAAGAACTCGCCTTTCACTCGGGTATGCCTCTCCAACGTCAAGCTCTGGGGCGTCGGGGCCTCGCCGTGGAAGTGCACGGACGTCACCGGGGCTGCGCTCGGAGTCAACCCGGGGCCATGTCCGCAGCTCACCAGCAGCTTTGCAATGAGCTCTTGCTCGAATGATTTCTAATGTTGGAGTGCTCTGCGGTCATCTCGTTCTTCAGATCATAGTGATGGCCATAGTGCTACCGAACAATATGTACATGATTTGCCGAGGAAGTCTCGACTTTGCTGGAACTGTTTCAGCGAATCAGCAGCAGTGTTCAGCATGAAGATTCTGAAGATAATATAAGCAACTGTGTTAAATCTGTTCTTCTCATAGCATCATGTTCATTTATGTCGTCTCTTTTCTTTGAGAATGATTGTTCACTCATCGTGTCGACAACATTCACTCGAGTTAGATGGAGATGCATCATCTTCTGAAAACATCACCAGCCAGAAACATTCCAAAGAAACAAAGAACAATTCTTGGAAGAAGATGATGCAATATCAAACATGGAAACGTTTTATTAACAGGGAACAGGTACGGATAGCTAGTAGATGATACATACAACACAGAAGAAACAGATCATGTCATGCTGATCTTGGAAAACATACGAGATGCCATGGAACATTGCAGTAAGCTGCTACCAGCTTGTCTTCAGCACTGGAGGAGGTCTACAGCTCCAAGCCATTCCTCAGCTCCCGAAACCACTTCATCCATCCCTCGCCCTCTTTCTTCTGCTTGTGCTTGTTCTCCTCTTTGTCCTTGTTCTTCTCCTTATCCTTGTTCTTCTCTTTATCTTTCTCCTTGTTCTTCTCCTTATCCTTATCTTTGTTCTTGTTCTTCTCTTTCTCCTCGTCTTTATCCTTGTTCTTCTCCTTATCTTTGTCTTTCTCCTTGTTCTTCTCCTTATCCTTGTTCTTCTCCTTATCTTTGTTCTTCTCCTTATCTTTGTCCTTGTTCTTCTCCTTATCTTTGTCTTTCTCCTTGTTCTTCTCCTTATCCTTGTCTTTCTCCTTGTTCTTCTCCTTATCTTTGTCTTTCTCCTTGTTCTTCTCCTTATCCTTATCTTTCTCCTCGTTCTTCTTCTTAGTCTGAAGCTGCAGCTCCTCTTCTTCTGCCTCCTTTTCCTCGTCTGAACCTGAATTCAAGTCGTCATCTTTCTTCTCGTACTCTTTCCCCCCACTCTGCTCAACCTCCTCTGTTCTCTGCCACCCGTCGGCAGCCTTCTCCCCGCCCGTCTTCGCCTCACCGCCTGCTTCCCCATCCTTCGCGAGGACCGAAGCGATCACGCCGTCTCCGTAGGGAACAACGGCGCCGCGGTGACGGTAGCGGCGGCGGGAGCCATCTGCAGAGAGGGGGGCATCAATTTCGAAGGGGAGGACGATGGCCGTGCGAAGGGCGCCCTCCGGCTGGTCGAGGTCGGCGGCGGCGGAGAGGGGGAGGGCGAAGCGAGCGGCATGAGAGACGAGGAGGAGAGTGGAGAGCAGCGAGAGGATGAGGAGGATGAGGCTGGTAGCGCATCCCATGGCCCTGCGACGAGAGGATGAAGATGAAGATGGTAGGAGTGGTTGTGGTTGCATATGACAGACGGCAAGAGAACTAAAATAATGAAGCGGAGGACAGAAAAGTCAACAAACAAGTTGTCATCATCTCCGCCACCTCTCGAGCCGCTCAGCTTGTCCGATCAAGCAACGACGAGGGACGAAAGCGACGGGACAAAAGCAGTGGACTCCCCTCATAGAATGCCGACGAGGGTGCACATCTTGGACCGGTGGGTTGCAGGTCATCAAACGGTGAGGACAAACTGCACAGGTTTGGACAGAAACATACGAGAAATTAGTGAAAGGTCATATTAGAAGAGATCAATTAAATGCTAGCAATCCTCCAAGTTCCATTACCGATACATAGCATTCCAGACAACGACAACTCTTTGCTTCTCCAGTACAACAGTGACTGAGCCCGTGAACAGAGATTGCAATGTGTGCTGCTGTAGTTATCGTCATTAAGGTTGCTCGATCATTCCATATAAGCACAAGTGAGGAGCACTGACATTTCAACAAACACATCGTTTGGTATTAAAAGCAGAACAAAGAACGTTTACGACACAAGCAGTTGATCCACGCGGACAAAAGCACAAACACTTCTCGTACACACACCGGTTCACGTACATAAGAACGGAAGAGGGCTGAGCAATACATCAAGCACGGTACAAGCATACCTGCCGCCCGTCCTCCTCCTAATCCATGAGTCCATGCAGAGCCATAGTCAACTTAGATACGGAGGCGCTCCCAGAGGCCCCAAGGCCATTGCACCCAGCGACCTCCATCTTCTTCTTCCTCTTCATCGTCCTTGTCGTCTGAATCGGAGTCGGAGTCCGAATCAGGCTCTTCTTCTCTTTCTTTCTTCGTCTCGTATTCCTCCTCCTTGCTCTCCTCCGTCCACTTCGGCGCCGCAACCTCCTGCGGTCCCTGCTTCCCTTCCGCCTCAGCCACCGTCTCTTGCTCTTCGTCCTCCTTGACAACTTCGGCGTTCGATTCCCTGTATAAGATCATATCGTCGCCATAAGGGACGACCACCTCCTCGTCGCCGGCGGCGCGGCTGAGGCGGACGCCGAAATGGGGGCCGTCGCGGTACTGGTGGATAATGTGCTACCCAATCCATCAAGGCCTAAGCCAGCTCTGCAGCCACGTCAGTGTTCGAGCTAAGTGAGTCCTGCATCAGCTCTACAGTCACCATCCTCGCGTAACTTTTCGACGGGCAGGACGGTGGCCGCCTGGCGGGAGTCTTCTGGCCGCTCAAGGTCGAGCTCGGCAACCTAAGAGGCGGGAAGGGTTAGGCGGGCGGCGGTGGAGAGAAGGAAGAGGGTGGAGATGACGGAGAGGACGACGGCGATCTTGGCTCTCCCGCGATCGTAGACCGTTCCACTGGCAATTTTGGTCAAAGGTCAGTGAGGAACGATGTGCATTGTACTCTACAAGCGAGAGGGACGATGACCGAGTCAAAATAATCTGATGCCAATTTGGTCAACGGTGTACAGCCGAAAGATTTTTCCCTTTGACACAATAATTCAAGCTGATGTGAGAAAACAACTCCTACTAATAAAATGGGTTGACACAATAATTCCTATCAATAAAGGTTCTCAGTTTTCTTCTCTATCCTCTTATTCTCTCTGGCAGCCACCTAACATGGGAGTCCCTCCTCACGTTGACATGTTCTGCAACCTAAATCATGAATCGTCAGCCACCCTGGCCATGCCATATGCACGAAGAACAACGTAAGAGAATAAAACAAGCCGCTATTAAACTAAACCATGAAAGGGGAATATTTTTCATGGAAATCATAGGCGACGAAGAATCTTACAGACTCGATATGAGCCGCGTCTCAATTATGTGGAACCTTCTCGATCATGTGGATCCACTCAGTAGGGAGGTGCTTCTCGTTCAGAAACTTCCACCATCAACCATCCGACCAAGTCTCCGGCGGGCGGCGGCTTTCTGTGCGAATCTTGAGGCAGGGCATGTGTTTTGTTGGATGATTTAGTTGTCGGAAGCAATGTTCACATACCAATTCATCCTCTCTCTCTCTCTCTCTCTCTCTCTCTCTCTCCGTGTATATAACATGATGGAAGGGAGAGGACTCACCTCATCCTCGCTCTGTTACATTAGCTTGTACGGGTCTCAGTCGTGTACGATACTCGAGTCTTGTTTTGGTAGCCATGGAGAACAGCATTGGAGCAGCTGCTGCTACGAGCTCGCGGCGTCCTCACTTGGCGCTGCTGCCGACGCCCGGCATGGGCCACCTGATCCCCATGGCCGAACTGGCCAAGCTCCTTGTCGCCCGCCATGGTTTCTCCATCACCATCATCACCTTGGCCGTCTCCGCCTCCAAGGGCCAGGCCACCCTCCTCTCCTCGCTCCCCGACTCCGTCTCCTCCCTCGCCCTCGCCCCCGTTCCTCTTCACGACCTCCCTCCCGATGCCCACATTGAGACCACCATGGCGACAGCCATGGTCCGCTCCCTCCCCAGCCTCCGCGACGCCTTGTCGCGCCTACGGTCCTCCGACAACCTCGTTGCCTTCGTCGCCGACATCTTTGGCACCGACGCCTTCGATGTCTCCCGCGAGCTCGGCGTCCCGCCCTACATGTTCTTCCCCAGCAACCTCCTCCTTCTCTCGCTCCTCCTCCACCTCCCCGAGCTCGACGCCACCACCAGCTGCGAGTTCCGGGACCTACTCGCGCCGCTCCGCCTACCGGGCTGCGTCCCCATCCCCGGGCCGGACCTCGTCCAGCCGATCCAGGATCGGTCCAATGACGCCTACCGGTGGGTGCTTCACCAAGCGCGCCGCTACCGGGAGGCGGAGGGCATTCTCGCCAACACCTTCGATGCTATGGAGCCGGAGGCGGCAAATATCCTCCGGCAGACTGTACCGAGCCGTCCGCCGGTTTACCTGGTCGGACCGCTGACGCAGTCTGGGAAGAACGAAGCCGACGAGGGGGCCGAGTGTTTGCGGTGGTTGGACCGGCAGCCGCAGGGATCGGTGCTGTTCGTGTCCTTCGGCAGCGGCGGAACGCAGTCGATGGCACAGATGACGGAACTCGCTCTGGGGTTGGAGCTGAGTGGGCAGCGGTTCCTGTGGGTCGTCAAGAGCCCGAGCGACGGCGGGGACGCCAGCGAGGCATACTTGAGCGACCAGAGCAACGAGGACCCATTCCGGTTCCTGCCGGCGGGGTTCGTGGACCGAACGCGAGAGGTGGGCCTGCTGGTCCCGTCGTGGGGGCCGCAGGCGGCGGTGCTAAACCACGCCGCCACCGGCGGCTTCCTGAGCCACTGCGGGTGGAACTCGACGCTGGAGAACGTGAAAGCGGGGGTACCGATGGTGGCATGGCCGCTGTTCGCAGAGCAGCGCCAGAACGCGGTGATGCTGGCGGAGGGCGCGAGGATCGCGTTGCGGTTGCCGAGGGCGGAGGAAGGGATCGTGCCGCGGGAGGAGGTGGCGCGGGTGGTGAGGGAGCTGATGGAGGGGGAAGAGGGAAAGGCCGCGCGTCGGCGTGTGGCGGAGCTCCGGGAAGCTGCGGCCAGATGCCTGGAGGAGGGCGGCGCCGCGTACACGGCGCTTGACGCGGTGGCCAACAAGTGGAAGGCCACGAACTGAGCCTACTTCCATCCCACTTCAATCCCTCATTGCTTGGTTTCTTCTTTGCTTTTGTCTCGTCGTCTATCGAATCGCACATTTTGTGGTTCCTTCCTTACCTGCAGCGCTTTGCATATAGCGGAGGAGGCTGTTCAGTGTGTAATAAAAACATTGGCCATGAACACGATGATGTCGTGAGCAGTAGCGGAAACATAATTACAATATCTCCCTCAGAAACAACACACACCACAAATAACATGTTGATGAGAGGCAGAATCCGACCACAATGAGTAAACAGGTCTCTACGAAACTATTTGACTTGGGATAATTTCATCATTCGACATAAACATAATGGAGTCAGAAGAACACAAGAATGGCAGTGTTCAACAAAGCCAATTGAACACAGCAACAGTTCAGGACTCATGTTCGGGAGTAGTGGTCTTGCTGGCCATAGCGACGACAACTTTGTTGTACTCCTCTAATTCTTTCTTGTATGCATTTATGCCTTCTGCTGCTTTCTCGTTCCATATCTGCCTCTCAGCTTCACCCATTTCCTGTGGCAGCAAAGCAAGCAGTGTTTGAGAAACACACCACAACGGACTTCATGCATAGAGAATTAGATGATTATTATTACCTTCCATTTCACTGAAACCATGGCGTTCAAAGTGGAATAGGCGATGCCCGGATGTTCCTCCATGAGCTTCTTCCTTGCTTCTTTGCTGGAACAGGGAATGAAATGAGTTATAGCCTCAACTGTGTCCATGAATACTTGAAAGACATGCAACTCCAGCATCATATCCAAACCTGAAGAGAAGGAAACAAGAGGGTGGCTTCTTTGGCCTGTTAGGATCTGCATTCTGTTCTTCCTTGTTCTTCTTATTCTTCTTGTGACGGTCCTCCTTCGTTTTCTGTTCAACATTTCAGTAAACATTACCCAATGGAGTTATCATACAGAAAAATGACAGCCTCGAGCATGAAAGAAAAATGAATTCAACCTTAATTATATTATCTGTTTTCTCCTTCTTCTTCAGCAATTGAAGGGCTTCCTGCTTTAGAACTTTCCTCTGCTCCTCTTCTTCCTTCTCTAATGTCGCAGCTTCCTGATTGGTACATTGAATTAGTATTATCTTAGCTTAGATTTTTGAGCTCTGGAAAAATTAGTTTCTCTTACCTCGAGCTTTCTTTGCTTGTAAAGCTCCATTTCCCGATTATAATCTTCCTTCTGTTTCTTAGCAATCTGTATGAGAATAGAGCAGCAATTAAAAGTTATTTCTCCACTGTTGGCTGCAGAAAGAATCGATTTTTTTGATACCTCCTCATAAGGTGCTTTCTGTTCTCCAGTCATGTTCTTCCACTCCTCTCCCGCTATCTTAGAGATCTGAAGTTGATACATAACATGAGATTAACTGGGTAACAGCAGATTGCTACTAGGTTTTAGGTTCTGTAAGCTAAGTACTACCTCGAGGACATTTTTGTTCTCTTGTAGCAGAGCCTCCCGTCGTTCTTTCGAGAAGAGGAAGAAAGCTGACATGGGTTGCTTTGGCTTCAAAGGATCTTTCTCCTTCCTGAAGGAAAACATGACACTGGATCAGTCATGAAGACTACGATAACCAAGAATCTTGATACAACATTTGACCTTAAAAGACGCAAAAAAGAGATTGTAGGGATGACAATACCTCGGTTTATTGCCCTCTTTATCGGCTTCCTGTAATAGATAATGGAACATTAGATTCTGCCACCAAAAGATCTTGAATTCATATCATTTTTCTTACGAGAAACTGACCTGTTTGAACTGCATATACTGTTCGAGCAATTCCATGGCTGTCTTTTGCAGCTGCTCTTCCTCCAATAGTTTCATCGCCTCGTTCTCGCGCTTCTCCTTCCTCACCACCTGCAAGTAGGCCTCTTTCTCTTGCTGGTACTTGTCTTCGTAGGGCTTCTTTTCTTGGGCGCTCAACGCTTTCCATCTCGCTCCCAGCACATTGGAAATCTCTTTGAAATCTGCATTAGGGTTCTCTTTCTTGGCTTCGTTCCACTGATCTTTGCACCATGAGATGTATGCAGGACACGGCTTCTTGGTCTTCTCGGCGCCGGTCTTGTTCTTATGATTCTTCTTCTTCTCGTTCTTTTCTTGATCTTTCTCTCTCAGAGACTTAGCCAGAGGAAGGCTCTGTTCGAAATCAACAAGAGAAGAAAACCCCTCCTGAAACCCCGATCCTAAGACGAAACGAAAAGGGAAATACAAATTTAGTGAAGGCGCATACCATGGTTGGCTTGAACTCCTTCAATTTCTGGAGTTTCTTGAGCTCCTCCTGCAGCCGCTCCTGATCCTTGCCGCGGTTCTCGATCTCTTCGTCCTTCTGCTTCAGCATCTCATCCCGTTGCTTCAAGAGCTCCTCCGTTTTCTCCTTCTCCAGCTGAAGCATCTGCAGCCGCCCCTGCAGTTCCTGCAACTCGTCCGCGAAGGACTTGCCAGTGACCGCAGATGACTTGGGCTTGCGAGGGACTTTCTTGGAGTTCTTCGGCGAGAGGAGCAGGGAGAGCTCGTCTAGGCTCTCCTTGCCAACTTCCCCGAGCGGAGACGAGGATTCGCCGGCGGAGATATTGATGTCGCTCGGCAACAAATTCTTCAGCGGCTTCCGGCTCCTCCCTTTCCTCTGAACTGCCGCGGTTGCCATGGCTAACGGAAGGGAAGACGGAAGAGGGAAGGGGAGATGAGTGCAAAGGCAAGGCGGCGGAGACGGAACGAAGTTGGGGGGTTTATGTAACGATCGGGAACAACGGTAATATTATTCAAAATTCAAATCGAGTGTGAGGCAGATTTGAGAACTATTTGGGTTCCGCGAGCGCGAAATTGGGCGGACTCGACCGTTAGGTCTTCGAACACTTCCTAAGGGACGTGATCAAAATTCACGAATCACGAAGAGGCAATTGACCCATGCATGTTAGCATGGTTGACGTTGAGAGACGATGTCGGTTGACATTATCTTAGTTTTGTTGACCATGTCATATGTCACGTTGCAGTGATGGTCAAAATGTGACATGCAAGATCTATTTTGACCATAACTTAGTGTACCTTAATTTAGAATTAATTAGAAATAAAATTTTGGCATCATCAAATTGAAGGAATATTTGAACGGTAGTAACGTTATTCACCATCGTCATACAGATATATATTTTATTTATATTTATTATTTTTTTGATAAGATAATCAAAATTTGACTTCTTCCATTTTATATATAAAGCTTCAAATTTAGTAAGAAATGTTGGAAGTTGTGCCTACTAGTGCTTCTCGTCTCTCATATTTTTATAAAATTATAAAGAAGTATTTTTATTAAAAAATTAAAAAAATTATGTGACAAGTGTATATCTTTGGAAATATTTAATAAAATATAATTAGTATAAGTATTATTGAGGGAAAAAATCATTAATATCTTAATTAGCCCGACACGGGCTAGACCTGTCTAAGTTGGTTCTAAGCTGGAAACTTGAAGCTCTCAAGATACATAAAGACTTAGGTCGGAAGAGAATTCTCAACTCGATCTCTCCACGCTCAAGTTAGTAATCCGATGTATATAAGTGTAAATATGAATGATAAAAAAGATAATATTTTATACACATTATTAAAGATGAACTTTTATATTTATTTATAACTAAATGGGTAAAATATTATATGTTTGATAGAATATTTTACCCTTTTAAAGGGGTAAAGCAACCTCTAACCTTTTGAACAATCTCTCCTTAGCTTCTTGTCTACATGGGAGATAAGGTGGCCTCCGTCCTCTCCTTTCACCGTGGACACCACGTGATGATCATGTGTCAAATGAAGATTAATTGATAATATATTTCATCTCATTTGATCTCCCTCCAAGAGTGTACTTTAAAGCTATTACAAGAGGGGTCCGAAGTGTGACATCTAATTTATCCAACACATCAACCCCTTTGATCTATCATCGATCTACCACTCGTATCGTAGAATTTTTTGATATTATTGTCTCGACAAGGTGAGAGTTTGGTTTCCCAACCTTGCTACTTTGAACGAAAGAGGGTGGGGGGAACGAGGGGCATGTTTTTCTCGACCTCCCTGCCTTTGGTGAAGGCAGGGGTCATGCTTTTCAACCACCACCCCTCAAAGTAACGCAGGGGTTAGGTTTACCTCTCAGAGTGGTCGTGGTCTCAACGCCCACAATGAGGGCCACCTCATCTTTGGCATAGGTGAGTATTAGGCTTTCCGACCTCTACACATTGGCGTAAGGCGGGGATCGAGTTTCCCGACCTCTCCACTTCGAGCAAAAGTAGGTATGCATCTCTTTTCTTATTATGTGAAGAGGCATTGTTTTTGCCAAAGGTATTGACATCTCTTTTTTTATGGGCCTAGAGGTCGATGGGCTATGTTAGGAAATGGTCTACCCACCTTGAGTAAATGAGGGGTTGGTGCTCTACCTCACTAGATCAAACATCCATCATGGTAGATTATTCTTATGCGGGTTTAGTTTTCTCGACTTATGTGCCTTTGACATATCTCACCTTTTATCTTCTGTTGGGGTTGGTTTATTCTTGCTAGTGTTTTATGACTCACACACCTAGAAAATATTTTGTTTTATGCTTCATGCCACGACGGCTTTCTAATTATGTGAGTTGGGAATTTTCGACTTACGCGTCTTTAGCACATTTGTCTTATGCCTCCCATTATAGCGAGTTTCTTTATACACAGGTTAAGTTTTTCCAAATCATGCATCTTGGATATATTTTGTCTTGTGCCTCCCGTCATTGCATGTTTCTTCTTATGCGAGTTAGATTTTTTTGACTCATGCGTCTCAAGCTTTTATACTTGATCGTAAAAGGATAAAATATTCTATGAAATATTCTATGGAGAGACAACATCTAATCACCTCCAACAATCTCCTCTTGATATTTTGTCTACACGGGCAACAAGAGGGGGGTAGCTCATAACCATCTATCTTGGATCCTTATCCACGTGGGTAGATGGATGAAGGGTGACCTCTATCCCTGCACATCATCACGTGTTGAATGAAATTTGATTTACATTATATTCTCGTTCAAGTATAAATTTAAATTTAAAAAATTATATAAATTAATTCAAGAAGGTAAACATAATCGATCTAAAAATCTATGTAAATTAATTCAAGAAGTTATATATATTTAATAAGAAGAAATATTTATTAATTAGTTATTTATCATTAAAATATAAAATCAACAAAATATGATAATGCAGTATATGAGATTTGATCATTGATGTACCTAAAAATGTCTATCCTTTATTTTTTTTTGTGAGAAATTACTTTGGAAGTGGAAAACGAATATAAAAATAGTTATAACAAAAATTTTAACTTATATTTATTATAATGCTTTAAAATAATTATTATATATAGACATGTATACTTTAAATATGAAAAGTATTCATGTCTATGATAATATTATTTTCACAAATCTTTAAGTATTCAGGAATACTTTAAATATGTTATTACGGAAAATTGTTGAGATATAAGCCAATAATAATATTATTTTCTTTTCAGGTTTTCACTCGAAATATATATTTTTTCCGCTCTTTTCCCTCTCCATTAAATTCAAACAAATTAAAAGAAAATATTTCCCCTTTGCCACTCCCTAACAACCTTCCAGAAAAAGGCGTTGCTGTTCCTGAATCGAAGGGGCGAATGAAACCCTAACCCCATCGCGTTCTAGTTTGCCATGGGCTGGGAGATGGAGGAGATCGAGGCGGTGCTGGAGAGGATCTGGGACCTCCACGACAAGATCAGCGACGCCATCCACGCCCTCTCGCGCGCCCACTTTCTCCGCTCCATCAAGTCCCTGGCCAAGTCTGACGCCCGCGACGTGGAGGCGGCGGCGGAGCCCGGCTGCGGTGACGGGAAGGGAGGGTTCGTGTTCACCAAAGATTTTCTGGCGGCTGCGGAGGACGGCGCCGCGATGGCGGCGGAGGCGAGGAGTCTCGACTCCATCAGAGCCGCCCTCGAGAACCTCGAAGACCAGCTCGAGTTCTTCCATGTAAGTAGGTCCCTTTTTTGTCGCATGTTTGGTGTTTTCTGTCGATGGAATTCTCTGTTACTAATGAAGGTGCTTGACATTTTCTTCGTTTTCTTCGAGAGGTTAATATGTTATGCGTTTAATACGACCTGCGGGTCAAGGAGGACAAGATCGATCAAAGTCTACCTCAGCGGGTTAGATCCACTGAAAGCTTTACTGGTGAAGCTTTGGATCCCTTCATGCCCATGGCTTTTCGATTGGGTACAATGTTCCGATCATGTAAGACATAATGGTGAATGAAAAGAATAAGTTTGGGATGGAGTTTTAAGGTAATTGCATTTTGATAACTGTGGCTTGTTTGGGAAGACGTCTTCATGTAGAATTGGTACAACGTACAATGCAAAGTGGCATTGCAATTTCTGAGATGACGAAGACGAGAAGTTATGGTTCTCTATTTGAGCTAAATCGATTGCGCTATAAGCAATAGGTTTCTGTATTGCCAATTCTGTAACCCACGGTTAAGCTTTATTACTTTGAAATTCTAGACCCGTAATTTGATAGGATAACCAATGTAAAGAGGGTGTTGCAATTTCTGAGAAGAGGAAGATGAACATAAGCTATGGTACTGTACTTAAGTTTACTTTGTTCTTGCACTTATAGGTTCCAATGTTACCAAGTCTTTAAGTGACAGTGATGACTCTTCTAAAATTTGATAAGGCTTTAGAGAATGTTAAAGTGTGGTCATGCAAGCCATTTTATCAGTATGGTTGGGATCTCTGTTGAAATATGTTGTTCTATAGTCCTGTCAATTTTTTCGTTATGGATCCAATATGAACATCTGCCCTATTTATGTTGATACTATCATTGTTATTGTTTGACATGTGCTCAGACATGATTGGCCATACTAGTGCTAAGGATTTAAATCAACTGACCAATTATATTTGAGAATCAAATACAACCTACTCCAACCACTACAGCCACCATATCACTCCTAACTTGCCTACGTCACAACAGGTTGTTCTTGTCAGCCTCTGGTATTTCAATTTGTGTTCATTGCTTGCCACATATAAAAAGCTTGACAGCATATATCTTTTTGTGAAGTATTTTTTTCTTTTTGTCGATTTACAGTCTTAATCATTGATCCAAACATCTTCCACTTAATAGCATAAAGGTGTGTTACAAAAATTTGTTGATGGAATATTTATTCTCGAATAACAAGACCCTAGTTAATTCTTCATTGGGATGAAATTCTAGAGGACATTTAGATTTTGGGTTCATTCGTTAGTTCATCTTCATTTTGGATGTGCCATACCTGTTTCATGTATGTATGCGTGAGGAACCTTTGAGACTTGTGGTTATATTTTTTTCTTAGCCTGTTGTGTTGTGGAGGCCAGTCACCACTCAACAGTTTGTGAATTAAGCTTGTCAATTGTGGACTCTATTCAACATGTCAAATCTTTTGCTATGGAGAGTTCAGAACCACAGTGTCTATCTTTCCCTTTTTCTTTATAAAATGAAAGTGATTAGCAATTTCTAAATGGTTCTGAGCAAGGTTCGGCATACCATGAGGTACCGCTCGGTACGAGCGGTATGTGTCGGTCCAACAGGGGATCGGTATGGGCAGTACATAGCAGTCTGTCGATACATCTCACCGTACCATGTGTCGGTATGTCGGAACATATCATATTGATAGCCGGCCAGTACACTGGTACGGGTCGGTAAGCTTCCATCAGTCGGATTATGTTATGGAGGTTCAAATTGTTGTGATACATTTTTTGTTTTGGGTAATGGAAGAGGATTATGCTGAAAGGGTTTTTTTTTTTTTGGTTATGGAAGAGGAATACGCTGAAAGAGTTTTCATATTTTTTTTATGCTTATTATGACAACCGTAAGCTTTGATGAAATTTACATATTGGTCTATCATGCTATTGTGTTATCGTAGTTTAAGTTATTAAGCTAATTATCATTGTTCTTCTACAGACTGTGCAACTACAGCAGCGAGCAGAACGAGATGCTGCTGTTGCGCAATTAGAGCAAAGTCGCATTGTTCTTGCCATGAGATTGGCAAATCATCAAGGAGAAAAGTACAAAGTCATAGAAGAAGCCCTGGCCTTTGTCGGCGATGTGCATGATAAGGGCTGTTTTATAACACCAGAGGCCCTCTGTGACATGCCAAGGAGTCAGTCTGATGATAATTTGGAAGATTACGATTCAAAAAGGTCTAGCATTTTCCTGCAAATGATAATATCTAGTTTGTCTTTAGCTAAAAGGTCATTCAGATTGGAGAATATCAGTGGTGTTTTTAGCCATGCTGCCATTTTTGCTGCGAGTATGCTTGCTTTTCTGCAGCTTCATCAAATGTCCTCTAAGAGCAGCACTCCACAGATACCGGACCAACTATCTTGCAACAGAAGTGAGAGGAACACTTGGGTTTTAGATAATTCTTCTCGAAATGGTGAGATAAAGCATCTTGATGTTTTGTCAGCTCGAGGTTAGGTTGAAGAACCTAATCGGTCAGTGTGCTTTGAGGTTGTCGAAATATTGTCTTGGAAACTTTTAGCGGTCATTTTCCGTTGTTGTGCCATGTAAGTTGGCATCATTACTTAGCAGCTCCGTGGTTTTCTTGTTCTTCGATTGCCTGTTATCAGCCTTACTTAATCTTTGGTTGGATACTTATTGTAGTCGAACTATAGATGATTGTTCTCTTGCCCGACTGTAGCTTGATTTGAGGTTTCATTTGCTAGTACTGTTGAATAAAGTTATTTCGGTTGGCAATTGCATGTATATGGATATATATATGTCATGTACTCATTATAAATGCATTAACGTGCGTGGAAGATTGAAGTATGAAGGTGGCTTCTACCTATTGGACACATCTCCATCATTCTGCTTGGTGTCATCGAAGGCCATGATGACTGCTTGATTACAACCGCGACCAAACCAGAAATGGTGGCCGCTTTACTCTGTCATTGGAGAGTGAGTGCTTCATCCGGAGATGATGTCAGTGCCATCTAAGGCTTGCAGAAGGTATTATATAATTTGCATATCCCTTCTAAGTATGAAATGATGAGACAAGTCGGCAAGCTAGGGTGGGTTGGTTGATGGAATGTATCGTCATCATCACAGCCATCTGCTTGCCACTGGATCCACAGGTCTCATGATTCTTCTCGGTTGCAGGGCTTGGGACATGTCAGGAGGCGGCATGAGAGGAGATGTGCTGATGGGGGGGAGGTGGATCCACAACGACCCTTACTGGATTCCAAGAAACGACAACATGCCTCCGGCTCTTCGACCCGTCAAAATCTTGCTTGGTCGGATGAGGTACTCCTGCTGCTCTTCTTCTTCTTCTTCCTCCCTCCACTACCTCTCTTTCTTGCTGGGTTCGCATCAAATACAATCTCCATGTCCCTACACAAAGATCACTTGGCCCATGGAGAGCTAGTTTTATCCTGATCTCTTTCCACCCACCCCCCCCCCTCAGTTAAATGATTGACAACGGTAAGGAATTAAATCTGAGATCTAACTTGAGAATGCTAAGCACGCATAGTAAAATGAATTCATTAGCTTTACATCAGTAAATTTGCTTTCATGCAATCCGTCAGCTGCCATTCAATTTCATAGCTTATTGGAAACTACCGCATTGTATTGCACATGTGAATAGGCAGAAGTGGTCGGTGGCCATGCCCTCCTCCCCCCCACATGTTCCTCATTATGACCTTCCTCTTCCAAGTTATATCATCAATCATCTTCATCATCATCATCATCACCCAGCAGTAAAGAAGAAGAAGAAGAAGAAGAAGAAGAAGAAGACTTATTCTTGGTGGTGAAAAGGAGGGGGGATCAGAAGAAATAAATGGTGATCATTCAAGCTGCAACTATTTGTACGTGTATCCGATATGGGATGGGGAGATACACAAAGCGATGATGGCATGTGCCGACACTGGTATCGGAGTGAATGAGGTTTAGGGTGGAGGGAGGAGGCCGTCGTGTTCATCATGTACGGATACTGCTAAAGATTCAACATGTTTCCTCTCCGTCGCGCTCCCTCCCTTCACGTACTCCTCCTCCTGTCGGTGGGGAAACAACAACCACAACAAAGAGAATGACCGATGCCTTCGATCCATCCTCCCTTTTCCATCAAACCCTCTCTTCCCATGAGCGAGCTGCTGCAACTTTTGTAGGGGGCTAAGGTGACGTGTGACGCACTTCGACGTGTCCTTCTCTCACCGAAGAGAAGAAACTAAGACTCCCAAGTGCTGAGCCTGTGGGGTTTCCAGTAGTACCGTTACTGTAGCCTGCATCTGATGCCTCCTCTTTTTTTTTATATATATGAGATCATGTCGCAGGTTGAATTAATGGAGGATGGCGGTCTTCTGGGACAGAGGGGATGCACGGTGGCCGGAAGTGACGAACCCGAACCCAAACCCAAGTAGGAAGATCTCAAGGAGCTGCTGCTGCTGCTGCTGCTGCTCCCTCACTCACCGCAGATGACAGTGGAGAACAGGAGAGATGGCTGCCTTCTTTGCGCGCAGATGCAGGTGATGGGCAAAGCAGCAGGAAGATGATATGGGCATATACTATCCTCATTGCTCTACTGACACCAAACCCATCCCAATCTTTCATAAATTCCTTATCTATATTTATATTTATTATTGACTAATATAAATCGTATGTTATATACAAATCATATGTTCTGATTTCCTTACGTGATTATGATAGTCATATTTCAATAAAATGACGATAATATTATTTATCCGATTTTTTTTTCGTTACTAATATGAGATTTTATGGTGTTGTTAATCACTGGTCATCACAATACTTATTTTCCTAATTAGGATTAGAAACTATACAAAATTGATCTTATAAATCGTGGGTTAATTTCGATATGTATGATCCTACTCTTTTTATTGCTTAATTATATCACATTATTTCAACCAATTATAACTTCAACTTAAATTAAATTATTATTCTAATAAAAAATGTTCACAAGGATACAAGTGGATGTCTATATATGCCTTTGTGATTGGCTACTTTCTTTCTATTTGGAAAGTGTGATCTTTCATCCAAGTGAGACCAATCATTTTAATAAATATTAGAACATTGTTACCCTCATTTCTTTTTTTACAAAGAAAACATGACTCCCTCTTAGTCATAGTACTAAAGATTTTATATAATTATTCCTAGCGATTTTCAAAGTTCGTTGTGAAAAAATCTTGATTGTATTCTTTAAACTCTCTTGAATAATTCGAATATACAAAACTTCTTATCCTCCTACTATCGTAACACATTAGAAGTGTTTTTGTCAAAACGCTCTTGATGTAGTTTTACGAAATCATTTATCAATCCTCTTTACCACCCGATATCGAACTTACGACAAAGTTTGGACGTTGTATCTAAGTAAATTTTGAAGTTTTTAATACGTCATATAATCAAAAATTTTTATTTTAATACTATTAAAAATATATATAACACAATAGGGAATTGAAATTTTGTGTCTTTGTATCTGGTCATATGTTGTGCATAGTATGGGGAGCTGATGTTGTCATCCGGTGGTAGTGCCAACGTACGCACGCACGTAGGCATATGGATCAGATATGCCACATAGACGAATACAGAGGAGGAGACAAATGCTGGGAGACCATGTCAGCATAAAGCCATTTGTTCGTGGAGTCCATCCATGACCTTCTCTCTCGATTTGGCCTCACTCGCCATGTGTGAGACTCCTCATCTCATCTTATGGATTCCATACGAATTCATAGGAACACATGTCATGGAAACAGACATCGGAATTGAAAGGGTTTTTGTGCTGTTGACCAACATCAAATCAGTGCTCTGTCTGTGGACACAATCCAATTTTCTCATTTTTTTTTTTTTTTTTGGATTCGAATTCGGAATTGGTTATATATAAACAATTTTAGTCTTAAGTTTGCTCCAACTTGTCAAATAAAATAATTAGTAAAATATTGTGATTTATATTATCATTAATTTTAATAACTATAAATGTTAATTAAATATTGATAAATGTAGAATTTTAACTCATGACCTATAATATATTATAAGAAACTCAAACGAAAACATTCCGTTACCACATAAACTTTATTGGGTCACAAATTAAAAAAAATTTATTTGGTTATTTATTTCTAAGAAATAGTCGATTACGGAAGTGGTGGTTCAAATGCTCCTACATCTTACATGGGTTACTGAATTCTCTAGGTAAACATTATATTTTTTAAAAATAAATAATTTTTTTTAATAAAAAGAGAAAAATGAAAAAAAAAGAGTTATTTCTGAAAAAAAAAGGAGCAAATCCTCACTTTTAAAAAATTGTCACACACCACACTTGATTAAAGATTATTTTACCCTTATTTTCATGAGACCTATAGCCACATTTTTCTTCATGCGTTATGAGCACGAGTGGATTCACACATAAAGATAGCCGAAAGCATCGTGAGCGATAAGCGCCCATTCAAGACGACAGCGAGCGACGTGATGATAATTAGTATAGCTAGTTTATAACATAGAGATTCGGATGTAATACATGTTCGAATCAGATAGACCATTTCATGTGCAGAGGTGACGAGATCAACCCACATGTGAAGACGCAGATAGTCAAAATAGAGTCAATTGCTGGATCCAACTAGGACGATGCCTTCGCTGCTGCTCTCTTATATCGCGAGCAACGTTTGGAGCCATCAACTAGATAAAAGACGATCATCAACAACATGAATGGAATGAATATTTAAAAAAAATATTATATATTTTTAATATATATGTTATATGAGAAATTTAATTTTTTAAAAGAATTCGCCATAGGAAAATGGGGGGTTTGGAGGGAGGCAACTAAAATTAGCCAGCAAAATAATCGAGGGTGAAACCAACACACACCCCCCCCTCTCTCTCTCTGTCTCTCTCTCTCTCGTACGAATACAACGGTGGTGAGGTGGCGGAGGCGTCGCGTATTACGGCACTGCGGTGTTGAGGGATCCTATAAAACAAACTGCAGATCTCTCTCTCTCTCTCTCTCTCTCTCTCTTCAGCTGCTACTAATAGCGCCAAAGCCAACACCACCACCACCACCACCAACCCCAAAAACCCACCTCACTTTCTCCCCCCCCCCCCTTTCACGTTATCTTCTTCTCGGGTGCTCCGTTGCTGGGACATAGAGCGGTCTCCGAGACTCGAAGTCCGTGCTGTTGCCGCCGCCGCCCCCGCTGCTTCTACTCCTCCTATCTGACACTATCGCGTACTCTTTGCTGCCTGCAACCGCACTGTGGTCTTCTTGCCTTTTTGAGGTAATCTTCAAACCCCCTCTAAACCCCTCTCCTTTTCCCTCTTCCCCCCCTCGCTCGCTTGTTCTCTCTTTTTTGGGGTGATTTCCGTAGGGTTTTGCTTGCCTTCCTCTTCCTCTCCCCCCATTGAATGCCGACGCTTCCCTGGAAATATCACTTTTCTTTTGCCTTTCTTCGTTCTTCTTTGAGAGTATTTCATTTTGCCGGTGTAGCCAAGGAGATTGGGTTCTTATGCTGTGTCTCTGTGCTTTCTCGGTGGATTGCAGGGGAGGGGGTAGAGCAAATAGATGCGAATAGAATAGACTAGTATAGAATAGAACAGAGCTACCAAGGAACCATGGAGGTTACGCTGCTAATGGTGCCTACCAAGCGGACGGAGCACGTCGACGTGACCCCGAAGACCCTACCGTTGCTGCATCCCAAACACCGGCATTGCGACGCCGCCAGGCCGCGCAAGGTTAGAATCTTCTGCGACGACCACGACGCCACCGACTCCTCCGGCGACGAGGGACACCACCGCCGCCGCGTCCGCCGCTACGTCCAGGAGATCCGCTTCGAGGCCCGCCCCCAGGCCGCTGGAAAGAGCAAGCCCGCCAGGAAGAGGAAGCCAGCCGCCCTCGCTGCCACCGAGGCGGGCAGCGGCGACGCTGTGCGCAGGTTTCGCGGCGTCCGGCGGCGCCCGTGGGGCAAGTACGCGGCGGAGATCCGGGACCCGTGGCGGCGGGTCAGGGTGTGGCTGGGCACGTACGACACCGCCGAGGAGGCCGCCAAGGTCTACGACTCCGCCGCCATCCAGCTCCGTGGTCCCGACGCCACCACCAACTTCTCTCGCCCCATGGCGGCCGCCCATCCCCCTTCCCATCCGCCGTCGACGAAGTGCCCCTCCAATAGCAACCTCACCTTCGTCTCCGGCGGGTACGACTCCGGCGAGGAGTCGCGCAACCTCTCGTCCCCGACCTCCGTCCTCCACGGCTTCTCCTCGTCCTTGACGACGTCCAAGGAGGTCGCCGAGAGTCCGAGGCCTCCGCCGGAGGTTACGGACCCCGACGAGAGCGGAAGAAGTATGCTCACCTCCGGGATTGTACCGGGGCAGCTCAGCGGCTTTTTGCCGTTCGAAGAGGCGATGTTCCACGATGATTTCCTCGACTTCGGCGCTGCTGAGCCAAGCCTTTTCGACGACTCCGCTCAGATCGGCTTCATAGCCGGGGACTTGAGCCACACCTTCATCGGCTCCGACCTCGACTGTGGCTCGTCGACGTGGCAAGCGGGAGACGACTATTTCCAGGACATAGCCGACTTATTCCCGATCGAACCTCTCGCCGCCGTCTGACGCCGGCCAGCGGTCGCCGATCAAGCGTCCGATTTTGTAGCGGCCAGAGAGAGATGTTGCCTCTTTTTTGTTTTCCCCCTTATTTTGTAATTTTCTTACTTTTTGGTTTTTGCAGTTTTGCCCAAAAATATCTCTTTCCGTTAGAAAGGCAGGGAAACGGAATCGAGAACGTGCTATTCGTTTCCCCTCTTTCTCTTATTATTTTAATTTTGCTTTCTGGCACAAGCGGGTTCTTGTTTTATTGGTCACGGTATTTGTCTTGGAATCGTACATACAAATTTCACCGCAATATTTGCTCCTACTATTCATATGATGCAACAACGTTGGTAGAACTCGAGGAGGATCTCGACTAAGATTAAGCAATATATTTTAGTTGGATGTTGAGTCGAAATCAATCACATTTTCATTTTTTATGGAGATATTTATAGGTACAAAAGAGATAGTTATAAATTATTCTTTATATTTAACATTCTTAATCTTGTTTTGAGAGGATAACAAAACAGGTGAAGAGGACAACGAATCAGGTACAATCAAACAACACAAATAATGAGGATCGCTATTGGATAAGTCGTTAAAGAGGATGACAAAGCTGAAGGGGAGAATGAGATCGAAGGGAGGATAACAAAGCTTTTATTAAAAGTATCATTATTTAAAATTAATATACTAAATATAACTAAAAATAATTTATAATTAAAATTAAACTCGTAAATGACACCTCAACCTATTTGTTAAACAGCAAAAATAGCGAGAAAGAGAGGCCACAGCGGGAGCAAAGATGAGGATGAAGCCGGAAGAAGCGTCCGGTGATAACCCTCGAGAAACCCAACAACAAACACCTTCCGAGCACAAGGACAAAAACTAGGATCGAGCCACCCAAAACAATGATATATGACTGCAGATGCCGAGAAGCTATAGGATGATGCACACTACGGTGGGCGAATCGGTCGTCGTGACCAGCAAATGGGACAAAGCGCGACGGTATCGGCCGAACCCCACCGGCCATGGCGACTGCTGCTGTCCCTGTGCACGGCTCAGACTGGGAGTAAACAAAGCAAAGCTATAGGATGATGCACACAACCGTGGACGAATCGGTCGTGACCAGCAAATGGGACAAAGCGCGACGGTATCGGCCGAACCCCACCGGCCATGGCGACTGCTGCTGTCCCTGTGCACGGCTCAGACTGGGAGTAAACAAAGCAAATGAAGACTAGGTAGGGTCTAGGCCTTCCCACTTTCAACTCCATATGCTTTGAAAGACCCTAAGCTTCCCCATTCCACGCACCGAGGAGTCGTCGTCGTCAACCAAGCATCAACTCCCAGATGTTGGTGTACGATCTCACGGTGCTTCCTGTGGCCTCCTCAGCAGTATATTTTTGTTGCCTCCACCGGTAAGCAATGCAGCAGCCTAAGCTGAACACATTTAGCCACCACGTGATGCGTGAGATTTTAGGGTCAATATATATATAAAGAAATCATTCAAATAATAGACTGTAAACACCAAATCATGACTCCAATCACTACTACCAACCAAATCTTATTTTGGAGAACTTGATTGAATGCTCTTAGAAATAGTCTCCTAATTAATGTGTTCTACAGTTAAAGCTTATAGAAGCAAGCATATTGTAATGTGCTCTACAGCGTATGTATATATGCACAGACAAGCAGTGAGATGAAAATAGGAATTGCGATGGGTAAAACACCCTACTCGAGTTCAAACTCAACTAATTCTATATATGTGCTAAATCTATTGTCGTGTGAATCTAGGGGGAAAAAAAAAAAGGATCTAATTCAAGTACACAGCAATTGAGTATGAATAAATTGCAATGTAAAAATTATGCATGGCATATATGGAACACTTCAAAAAATATAAAGAGAAAAAAGAGCTTTTAAGACCAAAATGTCCCCGCCCAAGTGTGGATCACACAATAGCTACTCGACGAATCCACTAGCAAGCATGCGTGGTGGGTGGTCTCCCATATTACATGGCTCGCATTCTTTGCCTCAAAGCATGACAAACTCTAAAGCCCTGCAAGTACACAAAGCTCTACAAGTAGTACATTAGATGAGAAGAAGAAGCAGTAGTTGCTGCTCTTGGGTTTAGGTTGTCGACTCGTGCACACAAACTACATCTCCTGCACAGCTTTAATGTCTCCATTAATCGTATTTTCCAGGTGGTTTAGATTTTAATTCTTAAAAATAGTGTGTGTAGGCACATGAAGTCCAAACTCAGGCAATATATATTATATACCGGGAACAGCAGCCCTAGATGCACACGCCAAGTGATTATTGACCAGCAAGTCCATGGATAGTACTGACTTCTCCCAGAGATTCTTTGGCTGGATATGGTATGACAATGAGGTTAATGAAATGGGCCACGGATCCACTTTGCTCTAATTGCTGCAATCTATACAAAGAGCTAATTGTTTCAAAACCCTAATTCATGTGGAGAGCAGGAGGGTCTAAGAGGGCTTCAATGTCTGCCATCGGTTTTCTTCTAATTTCTTGTCTTTTTATGTGTTTCTTTGATCTGTGCTGATTTCAGCTGTAGTGAAATTAGTCAAATCAGGAGGGAGAAGACAAATCTGTAGTTGCAGATTAAACTATACTATATTTTTTTCAGATCCTATTAAAATTAGGTCTGGATACTATCTTTACATGACATAAGAAGAAAAGAGATAAACAACAATTCGTTTACTGTCTCTCATGTTTTCTCTCTGCCTTCTCTACCCTTTATCAAAGCCCAACAACTTTCATGCCATTTTCCAAAGAACAAAAAAACTACAAATTTGATCAGAACGAAAGATACATTATTTAATGATACAACAAAAACAATCATACATAACAAATACTGAAAATTTTAATGATTTGACTTGTAAACTTTCATACAATTAGAAAACATGAGATTTTGCAACTTCTAACTAAGGCTGCTCAAGGCCATCACTACTACCGCAATCTATTTTTTTCATGGTTTAGTTCTTTCTAGATTATCAGTGCGATATTCCGGTGTTGCTTGGATTCAGTGTATAAACCACAACAATCACAAATAATGAAATAACAAATACCTATATATAATGCATGATATATATGAGTTCCCTAATTGGTTCAATGAGGACGGATCCAGCCTTGGGAAATTCTTGCGGAGTCAAATCAGTTAACTTTCAAGCTTAATTTAAATGTGCCTAATGAGTTTAATCAACTATTTGACACTAATATAGGAGAGCATTAATTACCCTAACATCGTCATTGTACGATAATAGAAAAGTCAGTAGGTACATGTAGAAAATTAATGCACCAACCAGGCTCACACAAGTGGTACGTGTGGAGGATCTTAATATTTTTCAAAGTTAGTAGTGTTCTTTCTGTCTTTGCATGCATGGTTTCTTCTTCATACAAATCAAGTAATCATCAAATATCCTTTACCATTGGCTCGATTTGCCAAAATTGTAGCTGGACTTAAAAAGTGTTTAGAAGACCATCTGGTTCAATTAGATTATCAACCCAGTAACCATATGGTTGATTTGATCAGATAACCGATCCATCAACTTGATGGTCCAAAATTACTGGTTCAAAAAGTTTAATCCTGAACTAATAGTAGAGCGCATATTTAGTTAATAAACCAACTCATATTTATTTCTAACGTAGATGATTCAAAGATATTCAAAATCAAATTTAACATGGTATGCAATACAAAGGGTGGATATGCAAAAAAGACTATAATGTGGTGAAAGATTATGAATATGTTGAGAGCTTTTGCACCAACCTTAGCCATAGTGGACGGAGGATATTGTGGGAAGTTGTGACTACACGACCCGCAACGTTATAGTTGCAAAGCACCCAATCTTTACAATCATGTTAAGTCATCACACCATTCCTGGATTCTGAATAACTTCTGTCAGCATATGGAAGAAGCCTCTCAGACTGTATTGCAGGATGGGGAAGTCAGAGCTGGCCCTCATATGCATGCATTTCGAACACAAAGTTCCTCTTGGTTTCTTCTGAAGATCTTGCTCTGGCACAGAACCAAAGCCTGGAAGAGGCAAGAAGTCCAAATATCAATTTCCCATGCACATTTAGGAACAGTACAGAATGTTTAGCAAGTCTTTTTTTTTTTTTTTTTGTTTGAAGGGCATGATTGAGACATATCTACATACACCGTCAGTTCAATAAGAAAAGGTGAGAATGTCAGTTTATTCTTACAGATAACAACAGTAAGAACACCACCCTAAGGCAAAGTGTAACATTAAAAGGAAGAGCTAACCGTGAGCTGGGTAATTATCCTTCCATGTAGCCTATCCCGAATAGTTGGTACTTACACTCATGTTGTTGTTGTTGTTGTATATAACAACAACAAGAACACCACCTAAGATGTAAATCCATAACGTGCCCAATAAATTAAGCAATGAAACTCAATGTGCATGAACTTATGCAGGTTGCCATCATAATGGGCTTCCAAAATCTGTCGACAAACAAGAGAAACACAAACCCATGTTTGGGTAAATTTCAAACAATCATCATCATGTTCTTCTAGCATAGAAATTCGATTGTAGCAGAGAGGTGAATGCAGATACAGAATATCACAGAGGTCAGCTTGCAGGTGTTAACCAATCATTGCTCTCTGCATTAACTTGGCTTCTTTTATGCTATCCACCCACACCTCTAATATGTGGAAACCTAAAGTTGTAAGAGAGGAGGAAGAAGGCACACCTGCAGGGCTGAGCATCCATGTAATTCGTGCAATCGCACTAAAGGATGAGAGCGTAAGCATTAAGCAGCCATGGGATTGGTTTAAGCAGCCATGGGATTGGTTCAATATCTGGGAGAGGCGAGCACCGATAGAACCGGAATGGAGCATCAACAGCTGACTTTGGTTAGCACTTTGGTAGCCGCCTGCGTGCACTTCACCTGTCACAGGGCAGTTTTGGACAATATTTCCATATCACGAGAAATTTACAGAACAATTGATCCAAAAATTATCATCCAGACCACGTTGTATGAATCCCGTGATTGACTAAATTTTCATATCAAGACTTACAGAAAAATAAAAAAACATTTGAATTCTATTACACTGTGACATGACACGTTCGCTAAAAAAAAACCCTTTTGTAGCTAACCATTTATTGGAAAAAATTGAAAAACTCATGATTGGCCATACAATCGCTATTCATAATGGAAAGGAACATTTACCTATTTATATAACAGATCGTATGGTAGGTCACAAAATGGGAGAATTCGTGCCTACTTTGACTTTTGCGAGACATGCAAGAAACGATAATAAATCTTTCCGTTAAGTTAATTTGAAGTTCATTTTAATATTAAATAAAAATATAAATTATATAAATTAAATATAATCAAATATAAAAATATAATGAAATATAAAAATACAAAAATAAATTGAAATAGAAATAAATTGAAATAGAAATAAAATCAAAATTTGGAAATAAGCATTTTTGAGACCAATACCTACAATCAGATAAGCATTTTTGAGAACTAAAGATCAATTATGTAAGTACAATCTCCTAGTGTAGAACTATCAGGCAAATTGAATTGAATTGTTAGACATCCTTGAACAAGATCAGCAGGTCAGCCAATTTACCCTTTCATATCAAATAATTTCTTTGTATTGATTGACGCAGCCAGACTGACCCATGCAAATCTACTCCATACAAATACATCTTTGAATATGAATTCAGATTCATGACTAACAAAAAAAAAAAAAAAAATCTACTTACCACTGGCAGCCACCCATTGTAAATATATCAGAGTAGTCATACAACACCAGCATTAGAAAGCAACCTATAGATCAATTTCAACTGAAAAGAGGAAATCAAATTCAATACAACAAAATCTCAAACCAACCTCCAAGGAAGAAAACCAAGATCATGTGTAACCCGCCATCGGCTGGACGGTGGCGGCGCAAAGGGCAAAGAAACTCCGAAGGTTTAGATATCAAGATATCGAGGAGGTGGTGGCGCGTTCGTCGAGCGTAGGTGGAGATGTGAGCGGCGGGGACGCGGAGGAGCCCAATCGTGACCGGAAACGGAGGAGACGGACCTGCGATCACGGGGGAGACCACGGCGAAGGAGAGGAGAGCGGCGAAAGGGAGCGACCGCACGGAAAATGGATGGCTTCCCAAAAGGGGCCGCCGTTTTATTGGCCGATAGGGGTATTCTGGGAATTCTATGGAGCGCAGAAGCCGCTCCCGCGCGCCACGGAACCTCTATACCCTTCTTATTCCATATACGATAATTTTTATATACAGTTATAATATTAGCAAAATAAAAATCCATCAAATCCTAATCTCATATTTTCCATAAATGAGTTAGTTTGTATAACTTATGAGAATTAAATTTTCAGAATGAATCTAATCTCACAAAATGCTTATTAGCATGTGTGAAGAGGAGACCGATAAAGCAAAGACGAAGGCACCCGGTAATATTTGATTGAGAACCAAAAGTCATATAACGTGAACCACAATCAAATAATTTCGTAGAACACTAACAATTGATAAGCGGAATTTAAATAACAAGCAAATTAAAATGTTTTGTTTTTCAAGCAACAACGAGAGCAGTTTGTTTATTATGCCTATCCAAAAGCAAATAAAGCACTGACATCGGTTTGCTTGACTAGCGCTCAAAGCACTGACAGAGACCGTCAAGGAGAGGAGGGATCATGCGATTCACCACCTTCATGAAGTAAGCAACACGGTCGGTCCAGTTACGGTAGCAATAAGCTACTCGACTCTTGAGAGCAGCCAAACCTGTCTCTTTTCTGCGTTCATAAGACCAATCACTGAACCGGAGAACAGTGACATCGGCTTCGATTACAAGAGTGTCGTTCACAAGAAATCCTTTGCTCGAGTTATGGATTTCACTTAGTGGCATAAAATGTGTGAAACCCCAATCACTTCTCAGTGCACAGAATATGTTTTGGCACTCTGCAAAAATAAGGAAAAAAAATTAAAATTTCTCAAGGATAACCAGAATTATTAGTTTTATCTGCACATAGGCTGTTTCCAAATGAAATGGCTCCAACTGGAACAAGAAAACAAGATGCACTACAGGTAAGCTAGAAGAAGTTACATTTACATCATATAAGTATGATCAATATGAAATGATGAACTAATTAAATTGGCAAACATCATAGATCGTCCAATATACCTTTTGTGATCGAACGGTCGGATTTTATTTGATCTATCACAGTCAGACCGAAATGCGCAAATCTTGTCCACCCAAAAACTAGGCTATCCGAATCAGCAGCATCCATGTATATAGACAAGGAATCAACATTGTTACCTTTCGGAAAGAGAAGCAGTCTCCTGTGACGATTAATCCACACACAAAGGAACAAAAAATAACGGTTGTTACTGATGATAATGAATCCGAATTCGCCATCAGCATTGAAAAGAGAAATCTACCAACCATTGGTGGCCACCGACTAAGAAGACATCCGAGTAGAGCTTCCTGGTTTTCAACCTCGAGAAGTTCTTGATCGCCCATGTAAACTTGAAAATAGAAGTTTCCGCAACATCATCGTCATCATTGGTACTATAATCAGTACTATCGGTTTCACTCTGAGCATCTGCGCGACATATAAAACTGACGAATCAAACCCCAAATGCTACATTTAATCCATCAGAAAGATAGCCAAAAATCATGTCCAAACGAAGAACAGAAATATGCTTCGATCCAGTAAAATCTTAATCAAGTTCAAACAGCAAAGAGGAAGAAAACCAAGATCCATTTGCTGGGGTCCCTCAGCTATTTGCAGGAGCGGGTTCAATGTTTCATCGTCCTCCTGCTGCAAAAAACACCACATGAGTCAGCTCTCTGACGGCAAAGTCAAACCCTACACATCCGACACCAATCCCGAGCCAGATGCCTATCCCAAACCCTAAAGCCTTGACGAAATCGACACTAAGAGCAAAGACGAAGAAACGAAAGCAGGGAACGAGAGAGATTAGGAGTAAAGAGCAGCAGGAGTAAGGTGGTGGCGGTGCATACGTTGTGAGAGGATGGCATCGTCATAGTCCTTGGCGGCGGGGCCGCTAAGAAGCTGATCCGAGGGGGAGGGTGAGAGGGACGAGGACGGAACCGCGGCGGAGACTGCGGCATTGGAGGGCAGAATACCGAAGAAGGGGAGCTCTCAGAGGCGAATGAAGTTGCCTTGAATTGGTTACGCTGAGGGGACAGGGCTTATATAGGCCGCTAGGGGTATTCCAGTAAATTTCAGGGTGCTAACGATGAGCGCATAAGGCTCTAACCGACGCCGGACAACGTGGATACCTTTTATGTACCAGTATTGCATTTTTGTATATTTAATTAAATTATTCGGATAATGAACATCCACGCAAGAAAATATTATTACTAATCAAAGCAATAAATAAAATTTAAATCGCTAACTTCGGATGGATATAAATATATGCAAATATTATCAGAGTATATATAACTTCATGTCCTTTCCCTTTTTTGAACAATATGTTTACTGGTGAATTTTTAGAGTTAAATTTCGAAAAATATCATAACATAATATAATGTATTTTTATTATTATATTATTTTTTTCATATTATCTAAGATACTATAACATAGTACGAAATGTTATAATATAATATAAATATTATATATAATATTATTTATATAATTTTTATAATATAAGATGTGGATGTATCAACTCCCGAACGAAAAGTAAAATAATTGATGAAAATTTAATTAAAGAGAATATTTCATAGTTATTAGGGAAAAATATATTGACGTTTAAATCGGTTTGATGTAGTTTAGACCCGTATGAGCAGGGTTGAGATGACTTCGAGGTGGAAACATTAAGCTCCCAAGGTGCCACCTATATGAAGACTGAGATCAGGAGAGATTTTTTTATTTTATCCATCCAATGCTCAAATTATTAACCTGAAGTTTGATAGTGCGAACACGATTGGTCAAAAAAGGTTTCCCCCCCCACCCCCCCTCCCTCATTCATTATGTTGATGATGTATTTTTATACCTGATTGCAGAGGGAGTACAACCTCTAATCGCTCCAATGGTCCCCTCTTGACCTTTTGTTCATGTGGGCCACAAGGGATGAACAACCTCAAAATGCCTACCTTGGACCTTTTTTGGACTCTTGTCCATATGGGTTAGACAAGTAGAATATTACTTGGATCTTTTCCTCTCACCAAGGGCTCCACATGGTGGTTACATGTCAGGTGATGATTAGCTGATAGTATACTCTCCATCATTTGTCTTTCCCTCTACCAAAGCATGCTTCGGAGCTCTTGCGAGAGAGGTTCGTAGTGTAACATTTAGTTCATCCAACACAAGTATATTCGAGATTGCCTCCCTAATGCTGCTAATGGTTATCCATTACTAACCTGTCCCTCGTGGCATCAAAAGACGCACATTAGTCAAGGGGTTGGGTTTCTAACCTCATTGTCTCATCATGACATCCACGCCTTAAACGGAGGTGAGGATCGACCTTCTCGACCTTTACACCTCGGATAGAGATAGGGATCGACCTTCTCGACCTTCACATCTCGTGCACATTTTATCTTATACTGCTATTGCGACGAATTTCTCTTCATGTGAGTCAAGTTTTTTTGACTTATATGTCTCATGCATATTTTTGCCTTGTACCTCCAGCATGGTGGATTTCTCCTAACGCATGTCGAGTTTTCTCGACTCATGCATCTCAGTTATATTTTGTCATTGTGGTAGATTTCTCTTTACATGGGTTGAATTTTTTTAGCCCATATGTCTCGAGCACATTTTGTCTTATACTTCTGTCGTGATAGATTTTTCTTCAAGTGGATCGAATTTTCTAAACTTACGTGCTTTGATCACATTTTGCCTTATATCTCTGTCGTGGTGGATTTCTCCCTACAAAGGTTTGGTTTTCTTAACACGGATGCCCCGAACATATTTTGCCTTGTGCCTTTATTTTGGCAGGTTTCTCCCTATGTAAATCAAATTTTTTTTGCTCACGTACTTCAAGCATATTTTGTCTTATGCCTTCATCATGGTAGATTTCTTCTCACATGAGTTGAGTTTTTCTGACTATGTATATTGGATATATTTTATATTGTATCTTCATTATGATAGATTTCTCCTCACGAGGGTTAAGTTTTTTTGATTCATGTGCCTTTGACATATTTTACCTTCTGCCGCTACCGTGATGGATTTCACCTAACACAGGTCGGGTTTTTCCAACTCATATGCCTCAAGCATGTTTTACCTTGTGCTTCTACCATGTTTGAATTTATACTCATGTGAGTTGGATTTTCATGACTCACGTGTCTTATGTACTTTTTGTCTTGTGTCTTCATCTTGACGGGTTTCTCCTCACGTTGGTCAGGTTTTCTCATCTCACGTGCTTTAAGCGCATTTTGTCTTGTGCCTCTACCATGACGGATTTCTCTCCATATGAGTTGGGTTTTTCTAACTCATATGTCTTAAGCATATTTTGTTTTATGTCTTCGCCGTGGTGAATTTCTCCTCACTCAGGTTAGAGTTTCCTAACTCATGCGCCTTAAGCATATTTTATCTTGTGCCTCTGTCATAATGGATTTCTCCTAACATAGTTTACTATTTTTGACTTGTGCCTCGAGCACATTTTGTTTTGTGCTTTCATCATGGTACATTTCTTCCTACGCAAATTAGGTTTTTTTAACTCACGCATCTCAAACATATTTTGCCTTATGTTTTTGCTATGATGTATTTCTCCTTATATAGGTTGGTTTTCCCAACCCACACTGATATGGTTTTCCCAACTCACATGCCTCGAGTACATTTTGCCTTATGCCTCTATTATTGTGAATTTCTCCTCATGCGAGTTAAGTTTTTTTTTACTCATGCACCTCGGACACATTTTGTGTGCTTCCACTGTTACGAATTTTTTTTCATGCAAGTCTAGTTTTCTCGACTTATGTGCCTGGAGTACATTTTATCTTATATCTCTATCGTGGTTGATTTCTTCACATGTGGGTCAAGTTTTTTCGACTTATGAGACTTGAGCATATTTGCCTTGTCCCTCAGCATCGTGAATTTCTTCATAGATATGATTGGGTTTTTTTACTCAAGCATTTCGAGTATATTTTATCTTATGCCTCCGTCGTGATATTTTTCTCCTCATGCAGGTCAAATTTTCTCAATTCATGTGCCTTGGGCACATTTTGGTACTTCTCGAGTTATTTATCCGTCGATATCCTTTTAGAATTATCCCAAATGAATACTTGTCTCAATCATAGGAGGTGAGAGATCGATTCTCTCCCTATAAATCCCCTGTTACCATATAGGGTGAGACACATTCTTCCTCCACAACTTTCTCAAAAGCTTTTTACTTTGCCTCTACGACCTCCTTATAAGTCTTCTCTATTTCTCCCTGATTCTCTATAGTGTGAATCGATCTTCGAGTCGCTCGTAGTTCTAGTGTTGGTTCTACAACAAATCGGTCTTCCACTATCCTGCTCTTATGCATCCTCAGGTTGAGATGTCTTTCCTTTCTCGTGCAATCTCCTAACGATATCCTAGTTATTGGACAGTAGAGGTCTTTGGAAAGCCCAAGGGTAGAGGAGGTACCGACCTCTCCTTTATCGAGAAAGGCAGTTCCTATGAACCTAAAGGTACTTTAGGATTTAGAGTCTATGAAAAGCTCGTATAACTGTGATTAAGTGGTGAGTGCACGACTCCTAAATCACTTGCGAACTAGATATTCCATCCTGACCGAGTTTGACTTGTAAGTCCCTTAACCCATCCAGCATCCATTCGACCTTACGCTCAGGTTCTTCTATTTATCTTATGATACCCTCGAGATGATATTTTGTCTTCCCCTCTACCTAATGATAGTGTCTTGCCTCCAATGGTGGAAAATATTACCCTATCAAATAGCGTCTAACTTGTGATGTTATTTAATAGTATTCATATGAGAATTTTGATGTGTTGGTATTAACTATAAACCATTTGCTACTTGTTTTCAACTATACAAGGGCAAGTCCCTACCCTTCGTAGCTTTATAAATAGCGGACATGCCCACTAACACCAATATAGGAGAGTTTATAGTAGGGGCATAAATTGTGGGTGATGGCACGACTTCGAAGTAGTATTATCATGGGTCATTATGTTTGAGGGTGGTGAAGCAGATCTAACTTTCCCCTTCATAGGTTTTTTATCAGTATCTGCTATCACAATGAAGTGTTGTTTAAGTTAAGTCATGGCTAGCTCCTTTAGTTTCATGTTGCTCATCCAGTTGCCTTTATTTGCACCACCACCACTATGTAACGACCTTTATTGACCATGCATATGATGTTGCTCTGTCATTTACTAATAGACCCTTATAATTGATGATGATCTTTGCGAAAGATCAAGGGGTTTAAGAAGGAGAGAGGAGCCCCTTCAACTGTTGTTGAAGCAGAGGCTTGGGGGGTCAAGCTAGCATGACAACCAGTGGAAGCTAGGCAACAATGCCTTGTCGGCTTCACAGGTCAACTGAAGGGGGTTCAAAGCAATAATCAAAACATGGAGGATGAGTTATTGTGACTCACCCAGAAGTTAGATTCAATGAGAATGTACAACTTGGTTCTCGTTGAGCAGGTCACATTAACTAATGAGTAGATCGTGAGTACCACTGAGCAGGTTCATGGTTTGAGGGAAGTGTTGGAAGTCAAGTGACACATGATAGCGAAGTATCAGGTGGAGGCGATCGTCGATTAAAAGACGTTTGTTGAGTTTAAGAGAGATATAAAGAGGCCAAGTGTTGTCTTATTCTAGTTTAGGTACCAAATCACCTTAACTTGTTTTAAGGCAATATATGCCTCGTTGAGATGGATATAATCAATAGACATCATCTAGTTTGTATGACTTATTAACATATATAATATTGGCAAGCAAGTTGGGGTATTACACCTCGGTAATAAATCATGTTCCTAACAATATGTCTAATTTATCACTAATTGCTTGTTGTTAGTTAGGAGTAAACTTGTGAAGCATTTGTTTCGAGTGATGCTGGGATACATTTGGGTCAATTCCCAATATATTCTCGGTGACTATGCAAACACATCAACATTCCTCCTAAGGAAGTTGATGAGTTACACTCATTTCTCCTTGGGAATTGTTGCTTTGACTTTGACAACTTGATTAGGATGAGCCTTGTTTAGAGGTGCTTCAATCATCTATTCCACTAACTCCGAATATGAGAGGGACTTAGCAAAATTTTATTGGTCCATAGGGGGTGCCTCAGGTTAGGCCTTCTTCAATAGGGAGATTGTCATAAAGTAACACTAATGTGGCTATCTCGAGTTGCTTTTTAAGTCTCCAATGTCAATTTTTATTAGAACCTTTATCACCTTGTGGTAGGTTGACATCATCGCCTTTTGTCTATTCAATCTGGGCTGACCTATGATATGTTGAGGTGATATCGATCACCATGAATTTGGTCAATATCGTTTTAGAGCATGACTCATCTCCAAATGTAACGTGTAGATTCATAGTCCAAAGAGGAGAGATCGAGTCTCCCATGAATCTCTTTAGTGAAGAAGTCATAGGGGTGAGATCGATAGTCAAGAACTTGAGTTTTGGTAAGTATCAAAGTAAATGATATCAATAGAGATATATATATCAATTGATTATCCTAGCATTGATTATCCTCATGACGAGTATCAAGGCATCGTTGTGGTTTGGGTTAAGGTACTTTATCTCTTCCTCCTTAAATGTTATCTCTGAGCCATTCCTATCCTTAGTCGTTTTTCAATGGTAGCTCAGACATAAGCTTTACAATTTAAGGAGCTATCTCCTTCCAAGATAGGTCCATCAATGATGATATCAATTTGTCTCTTCATAGACTCTTGAGGTTATGGTGAAAATTCTTGATGCCTTCAAACAAACTACTTAAGGTGTCCTCGACATATAAGTTCTTCAATCTGCTCTTTCAAATCATGACAATCCTTTGTATCATGGTCGTAATCCTAGTGAAAGTAATAATATTTGGATATATTTTTTTTTCTAACAGAGTCTTCATTGGTTAATAGTCTTTTAAGAGACCATTCTCTTTTATCTATAAATAAACTTCAATTCTAGTCATATCTAGGAGGTCAGCTCAGACCTTGGGTCAGGCAATTAAGGTCATTCATTTCTCCTTCATCACGGTGACCTCAAAGTCAGAGCGAATTATAGTCGCTTTTGTTTTGGACTTTTAGTGATTCCTCACATTTGCCGGAGACTATTGCCTCGTCAATAATATATTGTTTGACCCTCTAAATTACCTTTAGTGTTGTCACTGACGACCTCTACCAACTACCAGAAGAGACAAGAGGGCTTGAGTCCCATCATGAAGGCTTGCATCACTAGTAATGAATGTGTATCTTTCATGCCTCAGATTTCATTGGTGAACCGAGCGACGAAGTCTGAAAGCGTTTGTTCCCGAGAAAGTGAAGCTCGATCTCCCATGTGAGTTGAGCAAAAGAACTGATAGAGAGCGTCTTAGATGAGCATATTATTCTCGTGCCAGGCCTCTTACTGTGATCGAGAAGGCATGACACATCAATGCATCCAACGTGTCGTACAATGATATCTAGGTACGAAAAGCAGCAATATGCTCCATTGGGTTAGTACTACAATTGAATGACTCTAATGATTGAAGGCAAAAGCTTACTGGGATTAGTCCTTTTGGATTTTCTGGGTGAATGACAACCGACCCCAGGTGGGTTCAATCGGCCCTTGCCCTTTGGATTATTGAAACTCTCATTATATCCCCTCAAAATATTGATCTATCTGTTGTAGTTAGATCCATAGGGAACCATCAATCGAATTTGTCAATTGGGTCTCAGATTCAGGTGGGATAGAGTGGTGGTGTGGTTTATTGAACTCCATGGTTGGGGAGTGAGGTGCTCCCTTGGCTAGTGATTCAACGGGCCTCGGACACTCATAGGATGTTGGCACCACTTCGGGCGGAGGGACCCCATTGAGTGTCGATGCCAACAGTAGTTGAACTGGTAATCGCGGTTGAGTTGGTGGCATTGTTTGTTGAGCTAACTAGGGCAAAAGTAGAGCAATGACTTGTATCGTACCCATTTACATTTGCATTTACTGGGTAAGGTTCAAGAAAATCTTAATAGGGATGAGCAAGCGACTCGGGGTCACCCCAAGGTCATTGAGTAGACACTAGTATCACGTTAGAGTTTGCATCGAGGTTGATACATCAAAATGCCAAAAGGATGGTTGTTGCCCCCTAATTGAAAGTATTATGGGTATAGACAAAGCCTCCTCACTAGAGCGTTCGTTAAGAGGATTGGCAAGAGGACATTCCTATGACATCGGGGCCTCTTCTAGCATCAAAAATATTGAGAAAAAAGTCATTGACATCCTTATCAACCCGACGTTGTTCGGACTCGTATGCGCAGGGTTGTTTGAGATACCTCTAAGGTGAAATGTTAAAACTCTCGAGATGCTACCTGCATAAAGATCGATGTTGGGAGAGGTTTCCTGACCTGATCATTTCGACGTCCAAGCTAGTAACTCGAAGTATGAGAGTATGGATACGATGATGTATTTTTATACTTGATCGTAGGTAGAGAGGAAACATTCTCTAATCGCCCCAATAGTCCCTCTTGTCCTCTTGTCCACATAGGCGATAAGGGGAGATAGCCTGAACTACCTGTTTTGGACTCTTGTCCATACGAGCAAATAAGTAGAAGGTGATCTATATATTTTCCTCCTACCGAGTACTTTAGGTGATGATTGTATTAAATGATAGATTAGTTAATAGTACATCTTCTATCAATAATATAGATAAAATATTTTTTATATTTTTTATTATAGTTAAGCTTGAATAATTATATTACCGATTGGTTTCACTCTATGTGATCATCAGATCGAGATAAATATTATTTATATAGAATTATAATAAATTTTTTTTGAAAAGATGAAATCAAGAATTCAAGAAAAAAAGTTCACAAGCAAATCAATAAACCAAGTAATCAATAATAATTGTGTGGACCAGCAGGATTTTATTTATTTTGTATTATATAACATATATAATGATTGCGTTTGGGTCGGTGACGAGAAGGTCGGTTCGCTTCGAATTGTTTCTATTTAACATAAATCGAAACGATACAAGCATTAAATCACATTTCTCATTACCTGCATTGTGATTGGAGCACACTGTGGGGCCTTTGAGGACACGGTTGCTTAAAGAACGAGCCCGGCCTATGCGATGACACGGCTTGGCGGCCGATACCACACTTTACAGCCTCGCAAGTCTCTTCCTCTTTCGTCTGCTGAGATCTCATCTCTGCTCCTCCGATTGCTTCCATGGCCGACAGCGCTGTGCCGCCGGCGAAGGCGGAGGAGAAGCGGTCGTGGGCCGACGAAGAGTCCGACGAAGAGAAGGAAGCGGCTGCGCCGCCATCGCAGGCCGCCGACGAAGCCCAGTCCTCGGAGCTGAAGAAGATCGAGTCGCTTTCCATCTCCGACGTGAAGGATGGCGGCAACCGGGCTCCGGAAGATTCCGACGGTGGCGGCCGTCTGCTGGATGATCCCGACGATTCCGATATCAAAGCTGTAAGGATTCATGGCTAGGGTTTAATCCGATGTTAGAAAACTCGGTTTATGACGATTTATAGCTTGAATAGGTTACATCCGGTGAAACTGTGTATAACTCTGCCGTGGCGTTTGAGGACTTGAAATTATCTGATGAGCTTATCAAAGGGTTATATGTCGAGATGGGCTTTAGTAGGCCTAGCAAGATACAGGCTATTACTCTACCTATGATTCTTACGCCTCCATACAAAGATCTGGTAGCTCAAGCTCACAATGGCTCGGGGAAGACGACATGTTTTGTTCTTGGAATGTTGAGCAGAGTTGATCCGGGGAAGAAGATACCACAGGCCATCTGCATCTGCCCTACCAGAGAGCTGGCTCAGCAGGTTTGTCTGCTCAGTGCATTCTTGTTCATGTCTATAGCGTTTGGAGTAGCTACTTGTGACTATTCGGATGAATGGTACAGAATCATGCGGTCCTTCTGAAGATGGGAAAATATACTGGCATAACTTCAATGTGCGCTATTCCATCTGATTCTGCTAATTACATCCCAATAAATAAGCGCCCACCGGTAACTGACCAAGTGGTGATTGGCACTCCGGGAACGATCAAGAAGTGGACATCGGCAAGAAAGTTGAGCACAAGGGACGTGAAGATACTTGTTTTTGATGAGGCAGACCATATGCTAGCTGAGGCAGGTTTTCCTAACCTACTTTTAATCTTATGTAGGGTGTTGGCATTTTGTTTTGTTAGGAGTTTTACCCTCTGCAGTTGTTGTAACTAGAATCCAATATCAAAGAGAAATCAAAATTTTTAATGAACAATTCTGTAATCTCTCTCCAACAGGACAACCTTAATTAATATATTTGCAAAACAAGAAAAAGAAGAAGAAAATTGAACCCACTCCCTGGGCCGATCTAAATCATAATATCATATCGACAACTTTAATTCCAAGTGGAATTGGATGGTTCCTGAAAATTATTGATGAATTTAAATGAGAAATTTGATTATTTTTCTATGAATCTCATTTGTATGTCCTCATG
The DNA here is from genome assembly GCA_021527575.1 of Ensete glaucum. Lineage (NCBI taxonomy): Eukaryota > Viridiplantae > Streptophyta > Magnoliopsida > Zingiberales > Musaceae > Ensete > Ensete glaucum. The sequence continues at coordinate 47,918,924 of CM038558.1, forward strand.
ATGACCTTTAGATGTGTCTAAGAAATTTTATTTTATTTTAGTAACTTTGTTGTAAGTTGTTAGTTTACTTTTATTATTCTTGTTTTTTTCTGGGGTTCTAAGTTTAGTTGTGTATTTTGTTTGTTTTGGTACAGGATGGCTTTAGGGATGATTCTGAAAGGATTATGAAAGAGATTCAAAGAAGTAGTGGTGGCTGTCAGGTCTGGTTCTTTTAAGATGCAATTCCTTTTTTATGTTTAGGATTGCGAGTTCAGATTTTGAATTTTTTTTTCTGAGTTTTGTTATGCTGGCGTTTTTATAGTGTTGATTGGTAACAGTTCAGAGAACTAATACGTGAATTCAAGTAGATACTGAAAGGCCTGTAGATGCATATGAACTATAAAAGATGCCTTCATATTGGAGTCATGCAGGCTGGTAGTTTAGATCCTTGTAGTCTTACCAAATCCAAATTGAATAATGTGTCTATTATCTAAGCGTAATATCCATCTTAATATTCCTTTTTCCCTTCATTTTTGTGAAATTTCCACCACTATTTGGTTAGGTGATATCTTGATTCATATATGGTTACTTAGATATGCAAGAAACAAACATCATCAAGGTCCTTGTCCAACAGAATGCGTTTGCAACATGATAACTATGTATTAACTTGTCCTAGAAAAGTTGAAAATATACATAGGACTTAGATAATGCCTTTCTCCCAAATCAAGGGAATGGTTGTACCTTTCTCGGTGACATGAGAACCATAGCCTTTAATCCAAATCTCTCAAATATGATAGCTCATGAGCATTTTCACGGAGAAAGTTAAAACTGCTACATTAATAGGTGGTCTCGAAGGTAGAAAGTTAAAGCTATTTCAAAGTACTTTTCTTCATGACCAAGGAATGCATTAAAATTGTTAGTTACTAGTTTTAAAGCACTTAATTTCGTAGTTCCCTATGCATGTAGGGTTGTTTCATGCACTAGTACTTATTTTGGTGTTTTAGGGTTAGAAAGAAGTTTAGAATCTGATTAGTATTGGCATAAGCTTATTTAGAGTTCTCTCTAAAACTCTGTATCTCTTGGACATTTCCTTGAATGGTGAGTCTTTTGTTTTCAGTTCTGTATCCTTGTTTAATATCCTTGGGGTGGTGAATTTTCTGTATCCCTTTGTGATTTAAAACTTGGTGGTGAACTATTTATCAATTTTATGTAAGTTCTATCTCGAGTTTGTTTCTTTTCAATCCAAAAGATATGCCAACAAATACAATTCGACTATCAGTTTTTTTTTCGAAATCCATTCCTCTTTTTCCTTTCCCCAGTATTAGAGCTAAAGGCTAGAGTTCATGGCAAGACGTAATAGAAAATAAGTAGTTGGTGAAGGTAGTGACAATGAAGATGATGTTGAATCCTTGAGGTTGCAACTGCAAAGATTGCTACACAGTCTATAAGAAAAAAAATGAAATAATTAAAGAACTTCGAAGTAGAAACAATCACCATGAAAATGATGCCTAGATATTTGGTTCTGATGATAATACACCTCCTTACCTAAGGGAGTTGGGAAGATTTTAGTCAAAGCATAGAGAACAAGATGAGTGGTAGAACAAATACAACCCAAAGTTGGATATTTCGGAGCTTGAAGGTACAATCAATGTTGATAACTTTATTGATTGGCTTAATACAGTGGAAAGAATATTCGATTTTCATGAGCCATCAGAACAAAAGAAAGTAAAGCTTGTGACACTCAAACTCAGAAGGAATGCATATTTTTGGTGAGAAAATCTAAAGAAGCAAAGAGAACGTAAAGAGAAGAGTAAGATCGTGACATGGGAGAAAATGAAAAGGGAGTTTAAAAAAATTACTTACCTAACAACTATAGGCAAGCGATCTTTCTCGAAATCTATGATTTCAAGCAAAGAGATTTTAGTGTGGAGGAGTACACAGCAGAGTTCGACAATCTTATGTTAAAAGGAGAGCTTATAGAATCAGAAGAGCAAAACCATTACAAGATACTTAGGATGTCTGAAATATGAGATTGCCAATGTGGTTCAACTCCAGCCATATTGGTCTTTGAATGATGTGAGCAGTTGCCTTTAAAAGTAGAGAAACAACAAAAGCTTGAAAAGGATTCTCGATATGGGTCGAAAGATGGTTATACGAGAGGATAAAATTCCAAGCCTACTCTCCAAAGCAAAGTAGTATCGTAGGTACAAGACAAGGGTGAAGAATCAGCTGGCAGCAAACAACTACCTAATTCTTCTACACCAAGTGGTCGAAAATGCTTCAAATATCATGGTTTTAGGCATATTGCATCAGATTGTCCAAATAGGAGGATTTGATTTGGATATAGAGGTACATGCAAGTTGACAACAAACACAAAAAGCATATAGAGTCTAATACAAGTGATTTGATTTGGATTTATCTAAGGAAGGAGAGGTTACCACTAGACAAATTTAGGAAATTGAAAGCAAAGATTGATGGTCCATTCAATATGCTTTAGGGAATTGACAAGAATGCTTGTGAGATCAAGCAACCTAAAGATTATAGGGTGTTCTCAATATTCAATGCGGCTGATTTAAGTCCTTATTATGTTGATGGAACAAATGATAACTTGGGGACAAGTCTTTTTCAATCAGGGGAGATTGACACGGGAGTGCCTAATTTGCTACAGTCAACTCAAGTCTTGTTTATCCTATGATATTCTTAATAGCTCACACGTAGCCTTTAATCCAAACCTCTCAAATATGATAGCTCATGAGCATTTTTATTAGAGAAAATTAAAATTGCTTCATTAATATGTGGTTTGGAAGGTAGAAAATTGAAGCTATTTCAAGGTACGTTTCTTCATGACCAAAAAATGCATTAAAGGGTTAGTTACTAGTTGTAAAGCACTTAATTTCGTAGTTCCCTATGCAAGGGTGGTTTTATGCACTAGTACTTATTTTAGTGTCTTAGGGTTAAGAAAAAGTTTAGAATCCGGCAGAAGCTCATTTGGAGTTCTCTAAAACTCTGTATCTTTTGGACAAGTGGTGAGCCTTTTGTTTTTAGTTCTATAGCCTTGTTTAATATCATTGGGATGGTGAATTTTCTGTATCCCTTTGTGATTTAAAATTTAGTGGTGAACTATTTATTGATTTTATGCAAGTTCTATCTCGAGTTTGTTTCTTTTCAATCCAAAAGATATTCTAGCAAATACAACTCGATTATCGTTTTTTTTTTTCGAAACCCATTCCTCTTTCTCCTTTCCCCGGTACCAGAAACACTAACCGGTGCTTACATTTCCAAGATCATGTTGTTAAAGGTTGATTATCCTTCAACTATCAGCTCAAATTCTTGTCCAACAAGGCTTGCTTGATAAGTGGAAGAGAATCCTAGCTTATCATATTTCTTTCCGTATAAAGAACCCCAGGGACCTTAGAAATAAATAAGATGACAAAGGTATTTTCAATATACAATCTATGTACCCCCTTAATACAAAAATTGACACAACATAAATACTGAGAAGTAATTCACGGTTGACCCTTTTAATCCAGTTTCTCAAATTGGCAATAACAAATTACTGAAGCAATGTAGAGGTTATGAGATTTGGTTTCTGGCACTAATCTGGTACTGTCTTTGATTCAGTTAAACTCACCTTTTTATGTTGAACCTGGTATCCCAAAACATTCTCTCATTCCTAGAACATCAATCGTCCCATTTCTTTAATAGGCTCTTATGCATATTATTGTTCTTTTCTGTCCTAAAGGGTTCTAGAGGTAGTGGAAATTGCCTCTAGAATAGCACCTATATTTTTGTCTGCAACTCTTTCTATGATAGTGGGGTCTTTCGATGCTTTAAGAGAAATCTTGAGTTCATGATAAGAATCATGATGGATGCTGTACTCATATCTCATATTTCATATGCTTTTTAACTCCATATCTAGATATTTGTAATGGCCGACTTATTATGGGAATCCTAATGGGTAAGGGTGTCACTTACTTTCTAGGGAGTGTTTCATTGTTCTGAACTCTCCAGATGATTTCTGGGTGAAGCAAAATTGATGCAGATGTTTTGGACTTGGAATCTGCTCAATCAATAAAATCATTGATAGAAAGCAGTAGAAACTTCTAGTACTGTTTTTTGTTGTTATGCATGGCCCCATGGCGCCTGGATTCGCATGGAATAAATACATGTAAGCACTCACACTGAAATGACAAAACACGTATTCTTGGCTTAGCTAAATACAGTTATTTTATTGACTCTTGTCTCCATCGTTTAAAGTTAGCTTTTTGTACAATCATTAGGTCTCTTATTTAAATTGCTTGTCGTTGTGTTTGTTTTAGTAAAATTTTAGTAGTATGATAATTTCTTATTTAACATTGTGGCTAATCCAAATTTTCTATTTAAAGTTGCATTTTTATTTGAATTTGTTGTTGATTTCTTCGTAGTTCCTTCTATTCACTCGCGTAATTTTTACCATTGTGTGTGAACTATCTCAAACTTACTGAGAGAAGAAACTTGTGACTTGGTTTGCTTTAGGCACTATATTCATATGTAGGCCAATAAGTCATATGGAGCTCATACTAGGAGGATATTCAATATTTCTGTTATACAATCTGTTGTAACCAATCTTATGATAATCTGATGGTACTATAATGTTGCCATGCCACATCCAATTAGATGTGGTTGAACTTACTGCTCTTTTTCTTAATATCTTTTTCTTTAGGTGCTTCTATTTTCTGCTACCTTCGATGAAGCTGTCAAGGCATTTGTATCAAGGGTAATTAAAGATGGGAATCAAATATTTGTGAAGAAAGAGGAACTGACGTTGGAAAAAGTAAAGCAGTATAAGGTCCAATGTCCAGATGAGCTTGCCAAAGTGGAAGTAATAAAGGACAAAATTTTTGAATTTGGACAAAAAGTAGGCCAGACAATTATATTCGTCCGTACAAGGAATAGTGCTCGCATGTTACACCAATCACTGACTGAAGATGGTTATGAATGCACATCAGTTCAAGGTGCTCTTAAGCAAGAAGATAGAGACCTAATTATAAAGGAATTTAAAGCTGGATTAACCAAAGTTCTTATCACGACTGATCTCCTTGCTAGAGGATTTGATCAAAGACAGGTAGTAAATTAATGTATTTTCAGATAAATTTTTGTAGTTAAACTTAAGAGTTCCTTTTTTTTTTGTTTTATTGAAGGTTAATTTGGTTATCAACTATGATCTTCCGGTAAAGTATGAGAATCCGTCAGAGCCAGATTGTGAACTATACCTGCACAGAGTTGGTAGAACTGGTCGCTTCGGTAGCAAGGGTAATTCAATCAGTTCCTCTTAATTCTAATTCACATTTAACATTAAAATTTTGAACAAGAGCTTGTTCTTTGTTCATTTCATGTGCTATGGATTCATTGATTTCATTGTTTGTTTGTTGCAAGTGGTTGATTTTTAGACTTACAAGGGCTCTCAAACGATCATTTTATTAGGTATTCTAATACCCACATGCATGTTGCTTGGATTTGTTGATATTAATATTTAATACTATGGTTTGTCGTACCACAACATACCGCCTAGTATGGGCGGTATGTACCAGTCCGACGTGGGACTGATATGGGCAATATATATTGGTTTGTCAGTACATCCCGGTGTACGATGTGTTGATACATTGGTATGGTTTGATATTTATCATGCTAATAATCGATCGGTACACCGGTATGGTGAACCATGTTTAATACAATGGATAATGGTGTGGGAAGAAAATATTCAGTATTCCTATGTCAAGTAAACAAATGTATGTTTTGTTTGCATGAAGTTAGGATCTTCTATTGTTGATGAGCTGGTGCAGATTAACTATTTGTTACTGTTGAGTGGAATGTGATGGCCAAATTCCTTACTGTGAATGACTCTGTGTCTACACACGATTAGATCATTATTCTTTAACATCCTCATTGTTTGATTTATTTAACTGTGTTCACCACCTGTGAGTTCAATGTTCTAAAAGATGCTGTGTGGCTGCATATGCATGTGTCATATGATTGCATTGCATATGGTTCATGCAACCTAAATGTGCTGTGTTATGTAGCTGTTTTTGCAGTCTGCATAATCATGAAAGTAATGGCTGGCTACAGAATGCACTGTGTTAGGAAATCAAAATACGGTTGAATATGTGGTTTTCCTATTACTCAACTACAATATCATTTAATTATGATACAGCAAGATAAAAGATTATATAATTTTGATCATCTACACCTTTACCTCCTGTAGATTCCTTTTTTTATCACTGGGACCGAATGATTGTGTTTAAATTTTTACCTGTTTCCTGTAACCTATCTTAAGAAATTTCTTAAATAAGAATAATTATCATTTTATAAATACTTGATTTAGCCATAGGAGATATTTTTGTCTGTTTATCTTTTCAATATATTATTGTTTGTGGGTTTTCTTGAAATATTGAGTATGAATCACATGTGTCTGCATATATAACTACATATCACATTATGTGCTATCTGGTACCTCAATGGATGGCATATCACAGAAGATTTTTATGAAGTTAGAACCTTGTTACCAGTGTACCGAGTTTATGGCGGTATGGTATGGTATAGTACCTGGTACATATGCATAGTGCAAGCCGCTCGGTATAATATAATACAATATAATTTTTTTATAATATAATATATTATTAATATAATATATTATTATTAGAAAACAAAAAAGGGGTGACGTCGCCTCGTTTCTTCTCCCTGCGCAGGGAGAAGGAATTACCCGTGAGCGATGAACCGTCCGGGGGAACCAGGGAAGAGTTAGCTCGCACGAGGTATTTTTCTCCCTCTTCTTCTTCTCCTTCTTTCTCCCTCAATCAACCGCCGACGGTCGAAATCGATCGTTGATGGCTAAAATCGATCGCCGACGGTCGATTTCAGGAGGTCCACGTATCGGTCAACTAGTGGACCAGTATGTACCGTCTGGTACGGGGTCTTACTGCTCGGTAAGGCAATCCTTGGTTACATCCTTAACAAAATCGTTCATTTTCTATTGGAGGCAATAAAACTAGGCAATCTGATATATATTTTATTTTTCGTGTATGTCCCTATGTCCAACGTCTTTATGGCCGAGTTATATTGCATTTCTTTTTGTGATAATTTCTATTCATTTGATAGAATGCAATCCTTTACTGTGCGAATCACATAATTTACCTTGTGTATTTTGCTGATCCTGTCTGGTAATAGGTGCCGTCTTCAACTTCTTGTGCACTGATAGGGACAGATCGGTCATGGAGAAAATAGAGCGTCACTTCCAGCATCATATTCCTGAGGTAACCTCTTTGTCCTCGTTCTTCTTTATATGCACCATTTATCTATAAATATCTCAAGAGCCGGGATGACACTCCACTGTGCCACAGATCCCTAACTGGAGGAGCGAGGAAGATTTCGAGTCTGCTCTGAAGGATGCTGGTCTGTTATAAAGCCAAGTCTCCCTAAGCACCAATAAAATGCTAAAAGGAATTTTGCAAGTTGTGCCTTTGTATGATTGATATATCATGTACTTCTTTCTCATCGTAACAATTAGAATATTTTGTTCTCATTTATGGCGATGGCATTCCGCCCGGCCAATGCGTTCTTGCATCTTGTTTGATGGTGGTGTTATTAGCAGATATGGTTTGACAAGTAAACGGTCAAACCTTCAAGTTTGTTTGCTCACCACATAAAATATTTCGTAGAAATTGCACAGTTGAACAAAATGGCTGTCGACTTTGACATTGTTTATCAGCTATTATTTGAATTTGGATCTGAGAGATTGGAAAATAATGGCTTTTTTCCCTGAGAAGACTCAAAATTTGAGGCTCGTATGAGCTCTGTGAAACAAATTTATTGATTGCATTCACTTATACCATTAAGCGATAAATTGATCAGCTTTAGGTTGTATCAGCACTAAATCATACAACCTAATTTTGTTGTCCTCAATTTAGATTTCCTTTTTTTCTTTAATTTTGACGTGCAAACTTGGCTAATTGATTTATAAACACAAATACTATATATGAAAAATAATAAATAAAAATACACAAACTATATATATAAATAGTATGACACAAGCAAGATAGAAGTGAGTTGCATTGGAGATTCCTAATATTTTCATTCCTAAAAGTGCATCGACCTAAATAGTCCTACGCATCGGTTCATCTTATCCCGCCAAAAAAGTTGAAAGCCAGCAATGAGCTCTATGTTCCCGCCACTTTTTTTTCCTAATAGTGAATCCAAACTTTCCTGTCTCGCTCTTTCGCACGCAATGGATCCCTCTCGAATCCAACGCGTCGTCCTCCTCATCGACCTCTACCCTCTCCTCGATCTCCAAAACCCTTACTCGTACCTCTCCCCGATCCTATCTGCCGCCCGAAGGATCCTATCCTTCCCCCCCCTCGCTTCCTCCCTCTTCGCCTACAAGCTGTTCTTCTCCTCCTTCTCCCCAATCCTCTCCACCTCCACGGTCCACCGCCTCCTCGGCAAGTCCTCCACCTTCCTCTCCTTCGATTGCCCAGCCCCGACCCTCGATTCCCTCTCCCGAACCCTCGATTCCCTCCGCTCGGTCTCCGGTTCAGCCCACTCCGCATTCGGCCATGGTTTCTCCCGCGCGTCGCTGCTGGCCAAGTCTCTCCTCCAGCTCGAGCACGACTACGGCTGGGAACCCCATCCTCAAGATCGCAAAGGTGCGCAGGAATTGCTCGCTATCCGTTCGAATCTGGTCGTGCTGTTCTCTCCTATGCGACCAGGCCCGAACTTTTTGTCGGAACATGTCGATTCGGAATTGGGTGGCGAGTCGGACTCGGCGATGAGGTCCGATGCGTTCTTACAGAGATTCTTGGAATGTTTTGGCTTGGTAAAAGAGCGATTGGCCTCTTGTGACATCCATCTCAGTTGGGTTGATGTCAATTTTGACTACCATTGCGAAAGAGATGTTTCCGGCTCGGAATTTTTCGAGAGAGGGATCAGAGAGTTGGGTTGGGGGTTTTGCTCCACCGATGCAATTGTTCTGGGATCTGCGCTGGTTCCTTTTGGCCTCGTTTTCCCTTGCATCGGATGCGCTATGGGTTTTGCGGCGGATCGCCGCCTCAACAGGGGCACCTCAGAGCTTGTTCTAGAAATTGTTGATGTTTATGGGAAGCCTTTGGAGTGCAAAAGTTGTGAACTTGAAGTACTTGATCTGAAACCAGTCCGAGAAAGATCGGACATGATGGGATCTCTGTTAAAAGTCTTGGGCAGCAAGACATCAAATATCCGTATTAGAGAAGTTTGGAGAAGCGACGATGGAAAAAAGGTTATGAGCGATCCAAGTAATCTTTATCTTATTGGAGGAATTACAGGAGAATGTAACAAAGTTTCAAGGAATCATGCTAGAGAGTTCTTGGCAGACAGTATTCTCAAATTGCTTTGCAGAGAGAAGGGTGAGGGGGTTGCAGATAAGCCTCTTTGGCAGATCCTTCTTACATTCCTCTACAACAAAAGCTACTGGGCTTCTGTGTCTATTTACGACAGTGATGATAAATCTATGGAGGGCGTACTAATTCCTTTTACAGTTAATTATGCTTTGCTTGCTGTTCCCCAAGAGAATTCTCTCAACTCATGCCAAGTAGTTGCTAGAAAAAGCAGGAGCACATCTGAAACACTCCATTCTCCTGTACTTGCAGGGTCGAGGGAGGACAGTAGAAGGAAAAGAAAGAAATCGCAGTTACATCAGATTCAAAATGCCACATTGAGTTCCTTCCGTGAATTCGTGTTGAGTCAAGCAGATGATGTTGCTTTAGGAGTTGGTCTGGAGCAACTATACTCAGGCAAGATACATGACAAATCAAAGAAATTGATGTTCTTGAAGTGTTGGATGAGGCAGATTGTGAAGTCCAAGACTAATTGTGAATTACTTCTTGATGAACAGAAGGAACCTTTGGATATCAAAGAAGATGTGGAAACAAGAAATATTGCGTCGGAAGATGCATCTGAAGCAGAAGCAATTCCTTCCTCCACGGAGGATGCTCATCAAAGTGCATCATCTGCAAACAAGGATGCCGTAATATTTTCTTGCATGGAAGACATGGAAACTTTCCTGAGAAGTATTCCTCAGAAGATTGAGCAAGGTTTGTGTTCGCTAGATACAGATTTTGGAAATTTAGCTGAGCGCCTGGTTGGTTTGTCTATTAGAGCTCTTGATGCACAGATTGGAAAGAATGTCGAGGATATCATCTCAGATGAAACTGGCGATGCTTCTTATGTGAAGATTGCTGATGAGGTTTCTCGTCTTCTTCTGGTGAAGCCCAGGGATCTAATATCAAAGTACAAAACCACAAATCCTGCATGTATTGCATCATCAAATCCAGTTTCTGATATATACAGCACAGCATACAAAATTCGAGAGTATCCTTTTTTATGTTATGTTTTTGAACTGCAAATTTTAGTATTTGGCATCATCAGTTTATCCCTTAATGCACATCAGACATGAGTTGCAGATCTTATTTAGAATGGAAATACTTTGTTCGAGTGTCGGCCCAAGCATTGAAGATAATACAAAACAGAAGATGATTAAAGATATATGCTCCCTTTTGCAGTTTATTGACATCAATCTGGAAGGGGATTCATTTTGTGGTCAAAGTGTTGTTGAGTTTGCAGAAAGAACAATAAAATGCAGGTACTCTTCTTGGCATGTCTTGCATTGTTGTTATAATTAATGCTAAATTGTGAATTTTTTTTATTATATAGATTCAAATCTCCCCTTAATATTAGTTCTGCTTTTCTTTTTCTTGGACAATCAAAGTGCTTGATACTAGTTGTTCCTGGTAATAATACATTTAGCTCGCATGAAAACTTACCTGTCTTTAATGTCCATTATTCTCTGCTCCCGATGATGTCCGACTCTTTGGTATTGTAATTGATCCAGCTCGGTAAGCTTAGCAAACATGTTTTATGAATCACATTGTGGAAATCCTGGTTATCATTTCTCATTGATCTGGAGCAATACTACATGAAGTGGACTTCAATTATTTTAAAGGTACAATTTTAATTGAATCAGGAAGTATTAGTATATGCGAAGAGTAACTCTGAACATGTATTATTTACCTTTAGTGATCTTCAGTTCCTGTAATAAAGAAAAATGTTACACCTATATATCAATCAACCATAAAGAACAGTGAGATTGCAAGTGGAAAGAATCCGGGCGGGGTTTTCTATTTGATTTAAAGGGTGTTTCTTGGTAACCTAAATTTCTTGCAAGCCTGTTGACATGCTACAGCTAATCCCACCACTATGATCGATTTTTCACATCTCACATCTGACCGATCTTGATCATCGCAGAGAATGTTAGCTTTTTTGGCAACATCTTGTAGTTGAAACTATACCTTTCCTCTGCACTTGGCTTCTTATAACATGATAAGCATATTTATAGAAAAATAGTTTGCGTTTGATGCTAAATTCATGTTTTACCTTCACAAAGTTGCAAGTCATGCTTTTGCAAATAATAAGAAATTTTCATACATCCCTTTTACATCACTGGAGACAAACAATCTTAACCCAAATTAACTGTAACTAAATATTAACAGTCAAAACTATCATTTTTATTTTACTTAATATATCCCCATCATTTCCTCTCAATAGTCATTTTCTGGTCCATTTCCTCTTCTCTCTTACCTCTATTCCCTTTCCGTCCTCCCTCTTTTCCATTCTCAACTGCTACCATGTAATGCTTAAGCCTTGGCATATATATGGCTTGGGAGAAGAATATGAGTTGACTGTTAGTGAGAACATTACGAGGGTTAACAGTTCCTTTTTTTTTTTTTTTTTTTGTTCTCCTGGATTTGGCAAGTAAAAGACATGCTTGCAATTGATCATATCTTTTTTTAATCTTTGTAAAAACTTCTCCATGTATGTGCTTCATCTCCTATATCCAGATGATATATGCTTATCTCAGCAGATCCATACTATTGGCTGCATGTTCCCAAGTAATGTGGCATAAATTGTTGTCATTAACTTTTTCCATTGCCAACCCTTGCAGGTACTCTCATTCTCTAAAAGAGGTCATCGATAAGATATACAACCGAATGGAGTTTGACTTATGTGATGAGGATGAAGTTGGAGCTTCAGACTCATTACCCAACAGCAACAGTGAAGACTTCAAGAGGGGGGGGGGCTTTGACATTGGCAACAGATTCCCTGCAAATCCAATCGGAGCTCCTGGTTCTGAAGGTGCTCATCAGGAAAAGCACGCCGGAACACAGCAAGAGAAATTGGATAATGCGCACGAGCGAAGACTAATGAAAGCACAGGAAAGAAGGAACAGAGACAGGAGGTTCTCATCATTCACAAGCTGGGTGCCGGATTTGCAGAGGGTCTGGGCACTGAAGCAGCCAAAGGCAGAAAGATTGATGCGTTCTTCATTGCCCAACCCACTGAAACGAAGGAGACGTCATTCCTCCACCGATGACAGGGTTTGCGAGACTCCGATGATGGATCGAAAGCTTCAATCGCAGTCCCAGGAGGATGCTTGTGGTGGCACGAACCGTTCTAACCCGTTGTCCAAGGCCTTGTTTCACCAATGAACCATGAACGACAACATGGTTCTGGTATCTGACGCAACCATTACGATCTGTGACATTTATGTTCTTCGTATGACTTTGTCCTGTATATTAAGGGTCCAGAGAAGGATCGTCTGATGATTCTTTTTATCAAATGATCAGATTATCCAATGTTGTACTTAACACAATTCAAGTTCGTACAGCACAAACAATTTAATGAGTTGTTTGGGTTTGAGATGTTGTCCCATGTGCTGCCATTCCTCGCTACAGAGATCATTGCAAGTGTATGTTATCCTTCTCCTTACAGGAGCATATGATGATGAAATGTGGAAGAATGATGTTTTTTTTTTTAAAGTTTCATAAACGAATATAGTGCCTGGATAGATCAAGAAATTAGATTTTTGTTGGCTTAGAAAAAGGTCAAAAGAGGATTCATGCGGTTCTGAAAAAAAAAAGGTTATGTCATGGTTTGACTTGAAGGGGACTTGGAAGTCAAGATTGTGGACAACAATAAAAGAAACGGTGATTGATTCTCAAAATTGCACAAGCACATCAGGGATTGAGAGGACTTTTTGAGAAAGATCAAGTTAAACAGACAATCCTACCATGTTGTTGTTTTAATGATACAAAGATAGGCTTTACAATGAGCAATAAACCAAGGCATTTCTAGCAGACTCTTTAACCAAATACCACTACTTGCTTTTCTATCACAAGCTAAATAAACACATTATGTTCCCTATTACATCTAACCAAATAGCCAAACATAGTAAATCTAGAACTCACTCATAGGAACATGCCTTCTGGGAGAACTTTATAGGTTTGGTATCTCTAGAATCAACAATTAATGGGAATGAGACGTGCTTTCGGTGCTTCGCTTTCACCAGCTTTCCTATCACATATCCCCGAGAGGTGATCTCCAAGTCCAGAGTTAATGAATGGTACTTACTGCAACGCCGGTGCTCGATACAGCCAAGCCTGCTTCAGCACCATATAGAGGAGGAGGAACCTTCTCGCCACGCAACACAAGAGAAAGAGTTCGACGGCTCTTTCTAGGCTGGTAATATATATTTTTTTTTTGCAGCTGCAATCACACATTAAAGGATCACTCAATATTTTCTCCAAGCAAGCCGAGGAAAACAAAGCTGCTAAAAAGGTAACTTGTATTTGTTTTAGAAGGCCATTTTTCCGTGTGAAGACCAATAACAACATGTAACCAGTAACGTCCAAAAAACCAATCAGCCATCTGTGAATTCAAACGATGATAATAATAATAATAATGATAAATGCGACGACCACATAGGTGAACCCAAACAAATCAAGGTGTTTTGCACAATCATTAACTGTGTATATGAATCTTTAGGAATGTGAAAGCTGTAACCATCTCGGTCCATTGACAGGTTCACAATTTTGTATTAGCACAATGCTAATATATGCAGCCAAGAAATTTTATTCATGCTTATTGGATACTAAAACAAAGCAACTATGATATCAATATTGATAAGGCAAATAATGGGCTGCCAAGGTGACAAAGCGGTGACTTGGCCATCACGACAACGCAGGTTGCATTGATATACATTTAATGAAGAATGGCGCATCACGCCTCTAAGCCACGTCGGTCGGACGGACGATCGACTTTACACGTCAATCATGCTCGGCCTGACGATAGAGGCAAGACCGAGGGTACAATCGACCCTTTGATTGATATGTATAAAACCCCCACCTGAGAGTAAGAAGAGGGTCTCTCTCTCTCTCTCTCTCTCATGCTCACTCTTCTTCTACACGAAGATGGAAAATCATTCGAGGCATAAACTTGAACGTCGGAGGGGTCACGTCGAGTGCCCCCATCCTGACGAGACCTTCATACAGACCCTCGTCGCAAACATATAGAAGAGGAGCCCGAGCTATCGACCCAAGATGAGTCCCTTTCTCGACCGACGTAGATGAGGTTACGCACGCAAGAGAAATCGAGCCGTGCTAATTCTTCAACCACGGCATCGAGAACTACAACAGATACTGATACGAAAACAGCACAAAATAATTAAGAGTTACCTCGCCTGTTGCAATTGTGATTTCTGAAAAGATGAGGTTAATAGTGCTTGATGTAACGTGGATGCCAAACATTGATTGCCAGGCTCTGCCACCAAAAGAACAAAGTTAGTCGAAGGAAAGAAATATTTCATCATGCAGAAGGCTCAAAGGAAATATTTCGTGGGTACGTCCCTCACTTCAGTTCGTCGTCGTACATCTACGCCAGTGGGGATGGAAATTACTACTCGTCCATATGGGATCCAATCCCTCCTTGTCATGGATTTTTTGCGTTCGCTGTGATCATATACGTGCAGCAGCGGTACGGCGGTGGCTGTGTGCTTCCGGTGAGGTCTGTATTAAGCTGGCTGTCAAAAGGCTCACCTGTAATTTCACTATAACTATCTTGATGTACAATGTTGCTTCCAGGATTAACTTTTGATATTATATGCTTAGGAGATTTATAAATATAATAGTTACAAGAGATAAAATGATTAATATAATAAGAAAGATCAAAGAACAATTTAAAAAACTTCAAATTTAACTAAACGTTTTCTTTTTTTTTTTTTTGCAAATCTGAGTGATGATAAGAGATTCGATCCCAAATAATTAATATTTATGATTTTATTATTATAATATTTAGATCAACCGTACAATAAAACCTCGTAGTGCCGAATTATTTATGACACCAAAACTATGTGGACTCACTGCTTTCGCTTTCTTTTCACCGTTGGGCTCGTGCAGCAGAGTGATGGAAGCATTGCGTCATGCGTTTGGTAGGTCGTCCGTCAAGATGCCTTTAATGATAATTTTTTTATGTTTTAATTTATTAAAAAAATTTATTGGTATGGGGATGATTTTGGTCATGACTGCTTCATTTGTTATGGAATCAAATACCTAAGGAAGACTTCTAATCACCAACTCCCATGATCACATCTCAGTTTATTTGCCATTAATGATTAGCACCATGACTCATTTTGATTAACTTTCCTAACATATCTTAGATCATGGGCAAAGGAAAAATAATAAATTTCTCCTATCATAATCTTGAAGTTAGTCTGATCTTATCTCGAGCCAACCAGGACAGAGGCCTAGTGCTCAAATATAAAAACCACCTATTAACTCATACTGAAGGAGGGTTCTAAACACTTAGTCATATAACTTATACTAGTATCTTCTCCTCTCTATTAACTAAAATATCGAAGTGATCGTGTCTGGCAACCCCCGACATCAGCTCATCGTGTAGGAACTTCGACGTCCTAGAGATGTTTTAGCTACCGAAGGATGACACAACCGTCAAGAAGGAACTATGCAACCAAGAGGACTCTAGTTTGCATATCCGACCCACCTGATCCCATGCTAGGTCTCCATCAACAGAGCAACTTTCAATCAAACTTACTATACCGTCTCACTATGTCAAGTACCCATTTCAACTAGGAGAAGACACTAGAATGAGCCTGCATAAACCAATCAGATCGACTCATTAGTCGACGTTACTCATGATCTATGAGATCATGAGTTGGTGTTTGGATTTTTGTCTCCTTTTCTTTAATCTATTTTTTTTACAATTTTTTAGAGAAATTTGGATAAGCTATAAAATTTTCTTTGATTATCATCATAAAGAGAATAGTGTGGAAGAAGAACTAAGGAAATATCAAACAGGAAACCAAACGTTGTACCCAAAAAAAGAAACAAAAACTAAACTGGATAACCCATCAAAATTATATTATAATAAAAATAAATAATAATATAATTATTCATTCAAAAAATTCTAAATTTCTAAATAGAGAGATGTCATCCGGTAAAACCCATTTTTTCAGATAAATTATCGTATATGTTTTAGCATATACACTTGCCAATGAATCCAGTAAAAAGATATACTGTCACATATTTTTGGTCACCGATGCACGCATCTCTTCATCGATGCAGTCAAAGATACGCTTTCTTGTGCTTACTTTACGGTGCATGCATCCTATTGCATTTATTCGATTTCTCTCGCTCCCATCAACGAGGTTGATGCTGATGGGAACGAGATGAAGCAAATAAATGCTAATATGATTCATGCACTTATCGTCAGCAGCGTCGGATCCTAATTTATTGAGTCGACTTAGTTGATTGAACTTTGTTGATCGGCCTAGATCAGATATTGAGTCGGCTATGAGTTGATTTAAATAAATGAGCCCAAATTCTAGTTGAAGTTAGATAGGATGAAGTATGAATCCTAGTAGAGGTAGGAGTTCTATTCGTAATAAAAATCTTCGTGGAATCCTATAAATAAGTATGTAATTCTTTTTTTATAATAAATAAAAGATTTATTCTTGTTTTCAGTCTTGTGATCGAAACCCTACGAGGGCAGATCCCGTACAGAGATCGTTTATCCCTAATAAAAATATTTAGGTTTCTATTATCTAATATCAGAACAACGTTCTTGACGTCTCGTTGTTCATCTATTCTACCATTGCTCTACCATCTCCTGGTGCTACCATCATCACCAGCAGACCTGAGATTACATCAAACAGAAGAAAGCAACCAGCCATTACTAAGATAGAAGTTAAGATCCGTTCCTTGCTGCATGTCTTCTTTCCCACCTTATCTCATGTAGAAGGGATCAGATCGAAGTCAAGATGGAAAGAAATAGATCAAAGCCTTTCCTTTCTTTATAGACGTGAAGATAGTTGAATGCCATCACATGTCTTAGGGAAAGCGCTGTCCTTATAATAAAGTCACTATAAAGCCGATTGGCCGATAGGGTATAAGGAGGCAAAAGCCGCTTGAATAAGTCTTACTAGGTTCGGTAGGTCCCACGATGAATGAACAGGAGGATTGAATCTTATGAGACTCGAATTTTTAAGAGAAAATTTGATATCTAGATTTGAGAGTGGGTTTTGACGCTTTAATTCTCCGCCATCTAACCTAGATCATTGTTGCTACCTCCTTCTCCCTCACTGCTATTGTCGCCAACACCATCTAGCACAAGTCTCATGCCCCCGACTCGACAACAAAAGGAATTGAATATCACATATCTTCAATCTTACGCCATGGCCTCAGATGATGCTCTTGACGTAATGTTTGAAGCCTTCGAGGCTCGCATAGAGGATAGATTGTGAGCACTCTTCCATGAATTCAGAATAGGTCAATCGGAGAGCCCAAATAGATCTTAGCGTAGAGAAAGTTCATATTGTAATGAGAACCAATCTGAGAAGGGTAATCAAGCGCAGGACTCCAGATACCTGCGCGTGAGAGTGGAATTCTCTAGATGGAAAGATGGAGACCCAACCGGATGGATCTCGCATGCTGAAAGATTTTTCTATGATAGACCCCAACAAGGTCGGGTCCTATCCATTGAGTCATGACGTGTTGGTTGGTCCAATCAAGTCAATTAGGAGCTTTAGTAGGATTTGGAGTCTATTTGATTAGAAATGGAGTCTATTTAATTAAGAGTCATATTATCAGTATATTTTAGGAGTTCAAGATCAATTAGAAGTTGGTTAAGAGTTTCTATAAATAAAGGTGTAACTTTTTTGTTTTGCACAATCAATGAAATTTACTTAATTTCAGCCTTTGATTGAAAAACCCACGAGGGCCAATCCCCTATA
Organism: Ensete glaucum; assembly: GCA_021527575.1. Classification (NCBI taxonomy): domain Eukaryota; kingdom Viridiplantae; phylum Streptophyta; class Magnoliopsida; order Zingiberales; family Musaceae; genus Ensete; species Ensete glaucum. Next base: position 47,937,051 of record CM038558.1, read on the forward strand.
CAGATCAAGGAGGGTCGATCCACTATTGTGAGCACTTCTGGACGTAGAATATCGTGTCTTGGTGCATAGTCGATTCCCTACTGTGTCCTTCAGTAGAGTCGTCCATTCATCTTACAATAGTGCTTCAGGTGTCGAGCGGCGGTTGGGTCGCTTGGGAGTGTCCCCTCTATTTTTGTACCGAAGGATGTCGTCGATCCACCTCGGGGTGGCTTCAGCGATAGCGATGTTCAGGTCTGGGATGGAACGGACGGCCGATGCTCGGGGGGTAACCCCCCTCTTCCTTTGCTGATGCTTTCTTGACTAGCGTGTCGTTCAAGTATTTTCTTCTCATGGGATCCTACTCAGAACAAAATGCTGGAAACCAGTTGTTAGTCGTCACACTTCGGTAAGGTACTTTACCATTACTAGGTCGCGAGCTTCGTAGTCACCTTGGATGTGCTTGACCACTAGTCGGGAGTCACTATAGGCTTCAAGCTTCCTTTACGCCTAGCTCCATGGCCGGGCACAGACGCATAGTAAGGCTTCATATTCTGTCTCATTGTTGGTCACCTCGAACTCTACTCGCAGCGCGTGCTTGTGTGATTGTCCCTCGGGGCTCTTCAGGGCGAGACTCGTGCTGCCTCTTTCTGCATTTGTCGACCCGTCCACTAACAAGATCTGAATGTCGGCCAGCTGTGGGGTTAGCTCAGAGACAACCGGTCCACAGCTGCTGATGCTTGCAGCGTATCCAAGTGAATCAAAATGGCAGCCTCAACCTGAAACAAGAAAACAAAGCACCGAGAGTATTGTGTATATCCATCCGATACTTGAAATAAGAAAAAGATGGCAAAGTAGAACACAATCTCATACACATCTGAAAGTTCCACTTGGATCCAATAATCACACTGGACAACAATAAAAGAAACGGTGATTGATCCTCAAAATTGCACAAGTACACCAGGGATTGAGAGGACTTTTTGAGAAAGATCAAGTTAATTGAATTCAAAGCCTCAGTCGTCAAGAACTATGGATTTTTTCAAGGTGATGATAGGAAATGTGAAGGACTGCTGCCTGTACATAGCAAAATCTGATGGTTTGGTATCGACATCAGCAGGTATGAGTGCAATTACATTAAGCAAAGAAGTCTTTAGCTTCAGGCACCCAAGACCGAGCTTTCGCACCAAGACCTTTCCTTCCAAATATCTGTTCAGCCCACACAGCATCAGAGAGAATCTCCACATCGATATCCATGGCTCATAGAATGACAGTTAACTTTCGCAAGGATAAGCATTGACATTGTGGAATCCTGCCTGCCTGATGGTCGATTCAGCTCTCAGGCGAAGGATGCCATCGATAAAGAAGAGGCTCTCCTCCGCATAAATAATATGTCCGAGGAACGCCGCCTTCCCACCTGTCCATGTAGATGGTTGTGGATTAGAAATATAAATGAAAAAAAAAAACTCAGGCACCTTTTTTTTCCCCCTAGATAATGCAATAATTTGCTAAAACTAATAAGAACAATTGAGATACTCGCTACGCAAGCATTCACAACTAGTACATATAAACATCTAAGGGTGAAATCCAAAATGTATGAAAGGATTACCAGAGTGAGAGACGAGCCAAATCATTATCCTTCGCCCTTCAGAGTACCTTCCGAAAGGACCAAAGAATGTATCATGTTGATATCTGGTGCATATCACTTGATTCTTGTCACTGCCTTATTCCACCAACATTTGAACCTCTTGAGGCTCTCAGACCATCTTGCTCTACCTCTACCACCAACATTTGAAATCTCCCTTCAAAGTACTCTCTTACACATCTGCTGATTTCACCAAGGATATAGATATATCAAGATCTGCAGACTTGTGCTGGACAATACAATCGTGATCCAAACATGATATATTTTTAATATATCATGATCAAGCTTAGAACATACAGAAATTTCTGAAAAGTTCTTCACAGAATAAGCAATTAGGTGGTCTAACCCACACTGACGAGCCTGCTACGTTTGCATGTCCTTTGAACCTTCACAAGCATGAAAGCAAAACAGCAACTTGAGCTTTGCTAATTTCGATCTGATCCACTTCTATTCCTTCAGACTTGGAGTTATCGTCTCGATGCTGACCCTGCGTTCTGTTCAAAAACTGCATTTGGCTTCCACCATCCAAATTAGTTTCATCCTTTTCTTCCATGCACTGCTTGTGCAAGTTAGATAAGATCTGATTAGTGCTGTAAGAATGTAGATCTCCTGGAAAACACTGCAGTGCTAAGTATAGTGGCAAAGACAATAAGTAGATGAGCTACAAAGCATAACTAGCAGTTGCAAAACTTTTCATCAGAAATTGATTGCAAAATGATGAGTGAAGATAGGATATTAAGATCGTCCACAGATCTTACTTTTTTACATGGTGACCTTGAAGTGGATATCTGTAATCAGAATTCTCACATAACCAAAGGAAATTTCCCAGTTACCACAGCTAACTTGTTTAGTGTAACATGCAAAACAGTTCATTTAAAAGAACAATATTGTAATATCAAACACTGCTGCTAGCATAGATAGTTTACGCTGACTGAATATTTGTGTTACAGGACCAATGATAAGAAAAACTCGGCAGCAGAAAGATTATGAACTTTTTCTCTTTTGATCCTCCAATTTGGAAAACAAGGAAATAAAAGATAAATGGAAAAATCTTGGTAATGTTAATTGACGGTCAATGAGACTCAGAAATCTGCTGCCTAAAAATGCTGCACTAGAGCATGAAAAGAGCTCTTTGGTGTACTTATACAAGTCACACATGGGAATATTGCTTTTTTTGCTCTTTTTATGCATTAGCTAACTTAGTTTGGAGTACTCTAGATTACATACAAGCAAAACAGTGGAATAAGAAAAAATAACAAAAAAGAAAAAACAAAATACCATCAACTTCATCTCTATGCAACAGAATAGAGGCATTTCCAACACAACAGTGGCAGACACTGTGTGTACTTATACAAGTCATCCGTGGGAATATTGCCTTTTTTTTGCTCTTTTTATGCATTAGCTAACTTAGTTTGGAGTACTCTAGATTACATACAAGCAAAACAGTGGAATAAGAAAGAATAACAAAAAAGAAAAGACAAAATTCCATCAACTTCATCTCTATGCAACAGAACAGAGGCATTTCCAACACAACAGTCGCAGACACTGTGTGTACTTATACAAGTCATCCGTGGGAATATTGCCTTTTTTTTTTCTCTTTTTATGCATTAGCTAACTTAGTTTGGAGTATTCTAGATTACATACAAGCAAAACAGTGGAATAAGAAAGAATAACAAAAGAGAAAAGACAAAATACCATCAACTTCATCTCTATGCAACAGAACAGAGGCATTTCCAACACAACAGTGGCAGACATTGTGGGGGCTTTCTTACTGTCAAATTCCCCAAACTCAAGGGTATAACAGAGGCCTCATCAAATAGATTTAAATTCATAAAGTTGGCAAGAACATCAAAGATGTGGCCTTGAGAACAAGGGAATAGAAGGTGTCAGCACAGCAAACGAACTTGTCAGAGATCAAACCTCATGGTTACAAAGATCAGGAACTGTGTTCTGACTCCATCTAACATCATAGATCCAGAAAGCAACTTGTTGAACAAGATGGTTGTACACATTACATTCTACCAGTTGGCAGACCCTGAAGATTCTAACAATTACCAGAGTGACATGAGAATTTGCTTCTGAATCCTAAAATCCTTATCAGAACTTTTACTAATATATAACCCAGATTAATCAGAAAACAGATACTCCAAAATGTTCCTGTGCTAAATCAATGGTATCATTTAGCCATCAACATAAACAGGTCTATAAAATTCCAATATAACTCTTAATTCAGCCACGAAGTCTCATTTCCCTTTCACTCTCACATTCACATAAACTCTACATTTTTCAAATCAGATCTACCTTCCTCCTCATCATGCATTGAAATGAAAAAGAATTGTTCCCAGAGTATGCCAACTACAGATAAAAACAAAAAAAACAAACCAATGTTTGTTCAGACAATAAGAGTAATTGCTTCTACAGATCAGTTTCCCGGATATAATAGGTTGATGTGGAAGGAACACAAAGAGAATTCATACACTTAAAAGTTAGTCCGCTAGCTGAAAGAACAAGTGAACCACAGGCAAGTTGGTTAACGGTCTTTCATCATGAAGCCTTTCTCGGAGCATTTAGTTGAAAGAAGATCCTGCAATCTATTCTATGCTGTACTTTTCCATCACCTAAAAGTAGCACAACCGCCATGGCTACAATTGGCTATCGAACTCATGTCTACAAGCAGTGGCAGACTAATTAGGTCATGACAATTATTTATTGCAGTGTCCAGCTGCAAGTGTTGACCTTGGAGAGTACATTTATGATTCAGCAGACAATAAATGGAAACCTCTAGCCACCGAAGGCTACCACCATGCCTAAAGCACGACAGCTACCGAGAAGAACAGTAAATTACCTACCAAAAGAACACAGAAAAGAGAAAGAGAATGATTCAACGGCAGGCCAGCCAGGGTTCTCCTCCGCCCTGAACTGCGCCTTCTCTAAACCTTCGCCCCAACAGCTGCCACACAGCTGTAATTCTTTAAAGCCAGAGGTTTTCCCCGTCAAATCAAGGAATCCAAAACACCTCCCACTAAAAGGTGACGACTTTTCTGACACGATGAGGGGTCATGGACACCCGCCCAACCTAGGTTTTGCGGATCCACGTAAATCCCACAGAGATGGTGAGATCAGGCGGAGCGCCCTGACAAGATTTAACAGAATGGCACGCCAAGATCGATCTTCAACGGGCAAAAGCGACATGAAATCCAAGAGACGAATGAAAAGCCGCGCATCGAGGATCGAAGGGAGGATGCGAGGAGGACGTACCGATAGCTGGTGTCGCGAGGAGGACGGCGACTCGATGATGTCATCGAAAGAGGGGAGCGGATCGAGATCGATGTTGCTGTCGACGTCTTGGAATAGGGCGGAATCGGCGGAGATTGGCTTTGGGGTTACGCGACGCCAACACGGCGATCAACCAATTTGACTTATCCAAAAACAAAGGGGGCGTGTTTTTTCACTCACGTCAAATAATAACATTTATATGTAAATAACAAAAAAATAAATAATATTAATGAGGTTTTACATAATGATATATATTTTTAAAATTTTTAGAGTATTTACATAACCTTCTCTTAAAGAAAGTTTATTGTTATTGTATAAATTGATAATTTTAAATTTAAAGGAATAAGATAAAAAATAATAACTTTGAATATATATATATATAATTAATAAGTTGGAGATTAAGATCAACTTTTTACTAATTTATTGATGAATTCTGGACATAAATTTTCTTAGAAATTGATGCCGGAAAAAGAAGAAAAAAATCCCAAAGTCAAATGAGAAGTAAATGTCAAATATTCCACAAGAAAGTAGGATGATGAGGTGATCTCCCATATTACCATCAAAGTTAATAGCATTAAGCTGTTAAAAGAAGAAGCAGGTAAAGAAATAAATCTCTTGTGTTCAGGAAGAAGAGATGTGGAAGGGGATATGGCCATTATAATAAGACAAGCATGAAGTGTGGATTCTTAAAAGATGTGAAGGTCTACTGCACAAAATAGATAGAGGATTGAGGTACAGCTAAAAGCTTTTCCTCTCGAAATGTTTCGGCTGTTGATTGGATGAAGCTTCTTCCATGTTGGCAATGTCACAAGTAATGAGTTCATAAACATGTTTTGGACCATATATGAAACCCTCCCAAGGACTGCTGAGATCAGTGCCCAAAATGGACAGCAAAAGACAAGATTCAATAGCTAAGAGGAAGAAGAAGAAGAAGAAGAAGAAGAAGGGAAGGGAAGGGGGAGGGGAGGGGGCATTGGGTGCATCAGGATGTGGTTCATGATTGGCCATGACTCCATGGTACTTCAGCAAGCAAACTCACCAACCACTTCGAAGCTTTTCCTTTTTCTTGGTTGGAAAGCTTCAGTCTGCTGCATCAGTCTGCCAACGCAGAGGAGGCAGCTCCCATCACAACTCACAGCTAGTAGTAGCAGTACAGCCATGCATCTCTTCTTTTAATAGCTGGTAATGGCACTGTCGAGGTGTGAGGGTGGCAGGGACAGTGGCCAGGCCTGAGCCACCGGCTGACATCCATCCCCCTGACTTGAATCGGACAGAGCCACACAATTCCAACAAAAACCCTGATGGGGGGGGGGAGTCACAAGAATGGATGGTTGTTCGTCTCACCGTGCCATTTCCATGCAACTCCTCCACCCTCCTCCCTCGAGCCTTTTCACTGCTCCGTTCAACTCGAGTGCTGCTTGTCTGGTTCTTGTTGGATTTCTCACGATCGATTCCAGGATTCAATGTTGCTCCTTTCTGCTTTGACCAACATCTGAAATGTATCTCAAGCACAACCTCCATGGAAAGATTGGATTTTTCCACACAGGAAGGTGTTTGGATATCCATACCGCCCATGTCTCTCTCCACCAAGAACTCACAGCTCAGGAACTCATAGAGGAGCAAATTGTTGGCATACTTTGTTTCTGTCAGCTTAAACAACCAACCAGTTTGCAGGGAGCTATCAGATCATTAATGAGATGATCCAATTGATCATTCAATCAGAGATAGAATATTTAACATAGATGGCAGATCATGCTGAGTAATTTTTATTTTTATTTTTATTTTTGGCTTATTTGCTGCTGAATAAGCTTTTCTCGAAAGAAGAATGAGAAGAAGAAGAAGACACTGCTATTTTTTCATCAGCTTAAGCTGCACTTCAAGCACAGGATGTATCAGATCATAATCTCAATAAATAAACACAAGATTTGCATAAACTGAAATCTTAGAATCTGTACTGAGAAGCCAAGAGATGTCATGAAGACAACAGAAGCAAAACTGTGTTGGTGGATATGGAGCACATGAACTGTTAATAATGCGTCAAATGGTTGGTTTCTTGCTCTGATCTATAGAAAGAACAACACAATCTATATGCTGTGTGAGCAAAATGGAGCAGACGACATGATCGATGATCATTACCATGAGCAATCTTTCCAATCAAACAAAACATTTCATGTAAATCTTTCTGGCCCCCAATGAGATCCTTCTTGCCTTCAAAGAGCAACAAAAACTATACCAAAAAGGCAAAGCAATGAGCGAAAGAAAGACATCAGGAAGCCACCTCGAGCCTGGGCTCGAAGCAGAACCCGGTGAAGAGCTGCAGGGGGAACCTCTTCGTCACGGGGCTTTTCGTCGACCACCTCCACAGCTTCTGGGCCATGTCGAACGTCAGCAGAGCTGGGGAGCCAAAGCTCTGGATGTAGATGAGGCCGTCGGCGCCGCTGCTGGCGAAAACGTCGTCGAACTCACCGAAGCCCTGGAAGAACTTGTGCGGCATTCGAGCCACCTCTCGCCACTCCTTCCTCCTGTGCAGCTCCCAGATGCCGATCCCCTTGATGATGCCCGGTCGGTCGTGCTTCCCGATCCCGCCCACCATGACCAGCCTGTCTCGGAGGTTCATCAGCCTGCCGCAGGTCAGCGAGCATGGCACGGAGATGGCCATTTGCATCAGGGATGTGCGGGAAGGCCGGGCCGAGAGGTCGTACATCACCAAGCAGTGGCGCGGCTCGACGTTCCTGAGCACGGCGGTGGAGTAGATCAAGCAGTAGAGGACTCCATTGCAGATCACGCACTCGTCTCCTCCCCTCCACCCCACCAACACCTCGGTGAAGGGGGTCACCCACGACCTGGCCTCCGACTCGTAGATGTGGACGGAGAAGTCCCACTGGTAGTAATCCTGGGGCACCTGCTTGCACTTGGCGACGGCGACGGTGTAGCCGTGAGTTCTCCGGTCCACCGACATGGCGAGCGCGCTGTAATCAGGGGCCCTCCCGCCGGGGGCGTCGTGCAGCCGCTTCCAGTCCCTCGTGATGGGGTTGCAAACGAAGATGCGGCTCCGGGTGTCCCCGTCCATGAAGCAGACCAGCCCACAGGAGGAGGAGGCCGACCAGTTGCTCTTCTCAATGCAAGGGAGGTCGAAGCTGTACCACTTCCGGAGGCTCGGGTCGTAGGCGTAGCCCGAGACGGCGTCGTCGCTGCAGGTGAACATGAAGTACCATGGCTTCTGTGGCGACATCTTGGTCCATGAGTACCTCCCGGAACGCACGGCGTCGTACCACCGCCTGCAGACTGAGCTCGATCGGATGATGCTCGCAATGGGCAAGAAGGACAACACCTTCTCCAAGAGGTCATCAGGCAGGATGGCGTCCAATGAAATCAATGCGTCTTCGTCTCGGTTGTCACTGTCTCCGGGGACTGGCTTGAGCCCCCCATCCTCGCCCCGGAAGTAGGTAACGGGATAAGACTCCTCCCATGATGTCTCACCCGCCATGAGGAAGATGAGACGGGGCGACAAGATCAAACTGCACAGCACGGAGAACAGCGGAACTAAAATTGAGATCGTAAAAGAACCAACTTTGAGCCAGAGAAATCCCGAGAAAGCCTCGAACGCGGTCAGGACGGAAAAAACAAAAAACAGCAAGAAAAGATGGATTTCCTGCGAGATCAACGAAACAACACACAACATCTTCTTCCACCATGTTTTGCCAGCATAATGAAGCGAAAAGGTGGCGTGCAAGAAAGACCAACCAAACACCGATCGCTTCGGACGGCTGTTGGAAGAAGACAAAGTGCGGCGGAGACAGAGCCAAAGCCATTCACATTATCAAATCATCGAACACCTACACCACCTCGCCGGATTTGCCAGGGCATCGCACCGCATCGAAACAAAACAGCCAGACATCACGGAGCAAACCAACAAGTAGTTCCTTCCTCTGGTAAGAATCCGAAACATGTAACACTCCAAAAACCAGCATCAATCAAAACATAATCCAACAGCAATCGACAGAACCAGAAAAAATCACAGCAAGAAGCAGGAAAAATGTCATCTGTTTTGCTGCCGAGGATCAGAGACAAAGCAAAGAAGAGCACCTAAAAAATCCAGACTTTCTATCTTTATCTGAAACAGTTCACTCCTGCGTCGCCTGGGATCAAGAGAAGAGTGCTCCTACATCTCCTTCGCGCTACAGTGGAGTGGACAGGGACAGGACAACCAATGAGCACCAGGATTTACTCGAGATAAGGACTGGTGAAGGAGCGGAACACACACGGAACAGATGGAACAGTGGGCTATGTTTCAAGAAATAAGGGCAGCGAGAAAGAGGCAGTCATGGCTATGGCTATGTAACAGAGAAGAGGAGGAGGGTGTGTGTGTGTGTGTGTGGCGGAGAGGAGGGTGGAAGATGAAGGGTGGACTGCATCAGTTGTGCTGTGGATGTCACCGAAGACACACTTATATATACACCTCTTTTGGACTGAAGCAGAAGCTTGTTTGGACTCATTTAAGGAAATGATGGTTACCTTGCTGGACCCCACCAACCTGTGGCCTTCAGATCTCTATGTGCTCAGGAGTTCTCCTCCTCCCCACCTCACTGTTCTTTATTACCTTTTGGGTAGAATTGATGGAGAAGGCAACCGTTTCTTTTCCCCCTTTTTTTTTTTTTCCCCTTCATTTTCCTTTAATTTTTTAGCACCCTACCCCCTTCACCTCCTCCCTCCCCCCAATGGGAAAGGGGGAAGAAGGATGGTTATGTCCCAAGGTGGTAGGGTTGGGTGCTTTCCTTGATTGGGTGAGGCCTCATTGGTCCTCCTCCTTTCCTTTGCCTCACCTCATTGCCACTACAACATTGGTATGATATGTGGGGTGGTCAACAAGATCGATACATGGTATCCGACTCCATTTAAGTCTACATACATATGATCGAGAAATATTTATTTGGGGCTGATGTGTACTAAGAATAATCATATCGAAGCCACTTAGTAATAAATAATGATAAAATAATTATAATAAAAGATAATTTATCTTGATTACTATGCTCAAGTTAGCTTTCTATAATGAGTTAATGAGTGATGTTATACGGTATAAGCTTGTGGGCTATTATTTTGAACTGATACTGCCTGGAGTCCTGCTCTTTCACTGGAGAATGAGTCAAATGATAAATTCTAATGCTATCCTAAGATTACTCCGTTAAGGTTGGAGTCAAATGCTCGCTTCATATACACTCCAAAGAATATTAGTGTCCTCCCACATATGCATGCATAATGATAAAATAATTATAATAAAAAGTAACTTATCTTGATTACTATGCCCAATTAGTAATGAATAATGATAAAATAATTACAATAAAAGTTAACTTATCTTGATTACTATGCCCAAATTAGCTTTCTATAATGGGTTAATGAGGGATGTTATACGGTATAAGCTTATGGGCTACTATTTTGAATTGATAATGTCTGGAGTCCTACTTTTTCATTGTGGAGAATGAGTCAAATGATAAGTTCTAATGCTATCCTAAGATTACTCCGTTAAGGTTGGAGTCAAATGCTAACTTCATATACACTCCAAAGAATATTAGTGTCCTCCCACAGATGCATGCATAATGATAAAATAATTATAATAAAAAGTAATTTATCTTGATTACTATGCCTAATTAGTAATGAATAATGATAAAATAATTATAATAAAAGGTAACTTATCTTGATTACTATGCCCAAGTTAGCTTTCTATAATGGGTTAATAAGGGATATTATACGGTATAAGCTTATGGGCTACTATTTTGATTTGATCCTGCATGGAGTCCTACTCTTTCACGAGAATGAGTCAAATGATAAATTCTAATGCCATCATAAGATTACTCCATTATGGTTGGAGTCAAATGCTTGCTTAAGATACACTCCAAGGAATATTAGTGTCTTCCCATAGATGCATGCATAATGATAAAATAGTTATAATAAAAGGTAACTTATCTTGATTACTATGCCCAAGTTAGCTTTCTATATACTATTTTGAATTGATATTGCATGAAGTCCTAATCTTTTACTATGGAGAATGAGTCAAATGATAAATTCTAATGCTATCATAAGATTATTATGTTACGATTGGAGTCAAATGTTTGCTTAAGATACACTCTAAGAAATATTAGTGTCCTTCCACAGATGCATGCATAATGATAAAATAATTATAATAAAAGGTAATTTATCTTGATTATTATGTCAAGTTAGCTTTCTATAATAGGTTAATGAGGGATGTTATACGGTATAAGCTTGTGGGCTACTATTTTGAATTGATAATGTCTGAAGTTCTACTCTTTTATGTGGAGAATGAGTCAAATGATAAATTTTAATGCTATCATAAGATTATTCTATTAAGATTGAAGTCAAATGATTTTTTTCATATACACTCCAAGAAATATTAATGTACTCCCACGGATTTATGAATGGCTTTGCTGGTTAAATTAGAATCCTTCAAGCTTGTCCCGAAGGTAAAACCACAAGGTGAGAAGTATGATTGGATTCCCCGCATGCCTGACATAAATCTATAGATCAACCCTCCAAAAGATGATGTACCACTGAATGTTTAGATTCTTGGGGTGTAATGTAATCTTCAGGGAGAATTCAATGTGGACACACCAAATGACTCGTTTCTTACGGTGTAAGTAAGGAATTCGATGTTTTCATTTTGCATCCTCTTTTTTTGGGCAGACGGGGCAAGCAGACTCCGTGGGATGAAGGAAAGAATGAAATGTGGGGACATGCATGCATCACTTCTGCCATCAGAATCATATGTTGCTCGACGATCGGTAATGTGAGCGCACATTTGGTTGTTACAACAACGAAGATGACAACTCCGCCACCACTAGTATCGATAAAGGCATACGATTTGGTGGTGGTGGTGGTGGTGGTGGATCGACATGCCTTGTTTTTTTTTTCTATTGCTTCTGACCCTCCAAATGACATGGACACTGTGTGTGCTACAGACAACTCATGGAGTAGTGGCAGCACCACTAAGATTGATTGCCTTTCGATTCATGGCCTTTTCTTCCGTCGGTGAGATCATAATAGGCTTTGATGTGAGATGGAGAGCCTGGCAGCAAAATCCAAGTCCACATCAGACTGCAATATCGGTGTCGGCGATGCAACCAAAATGCATCTGTCCAAACAAGAAGATGAAGTGGGAGGCCTCAAGTTTGAATCGATGGGCAGAGTGACGGAGTACGGATTTTGTTTCTAAAAATTGCAGCGGACAAAGGGGAGATATAAAGAAACTGCTAGTCAAAAAGGACGTATCCGACGTCGACTTCGGAGTAAGGCTGCTATCGCTGCTTCTAATACGACTGTGATCTGTGTTCGTAGCGTAATGAGCTCTGGTTGATCTGTGGAGACCATTGATTTGGGGTGTACCCTACCATACAGCAGTTTCCTACTGAGACAGGAAAACGAAGTCGGGTGTGGTCTTCGACTTTGCTTTCCTGTAGGAAAACTCGGGGGGAGACTGCGGTGGCTGGGGGGTAAACAAAAAGAGAGAAGCATGGAGATGCGTGTTGGGGGGGGGGGGTAGTGAGGGTTTGTTGGTGTCTCCTTCGACTAAAAGAAGAAGATAAAAAGAGAGTGAGGTTTTTTGAGCCACAAACACATGACGGACTTTTTAGTTTGTGGCTCAGAATGTTCTCCGGAATGAGACATTGAGTAGTTGTGCCTCGAGCATTTTACACTACACGGCTTGCGGCATCTCCTCTCTCGAGCTCTTCGCCCACTTGTTTGCATAAAATTCGATGCTCGGTCGAGTCATCTCTCCGTGGATTTTGTCGACCGACGTATCGACAGTCTTTGACCAAACCAAAACAAAGATGAGCATATTATAAAGCTATTCGGATGGCATTTATTTTTTTTCTTTTGTTAGAAAAATAATAATAATCTTTCCAGAAAACGGGATCTAACAATAATGCATCGATTTCAGCAATGTGTACGGTGCAACATTCTATGGTCCATCTTAAGTGTATTTGTGACAGCGGAAGGAGGAGGAGAAAGAGAACATCTCATGAAAATAATGGGAAACAAAAAGTTCAACAAAAGCATGGACATTCCCAAGGTTACTCGACAAGAAACACCACGGTGTTACAATAATAAAAAAAAAACCATACACATTCTTCGATCCATTTGGTACGCACAAATATGAAGGAAACAAAACAAAGAAAAAGCAGGGGGAACCACTTACATTTTATACTCTCTTATCCTATGCATATGGTATCCATATATCTTTAGCTGCAACTTTCACATTATTAGCGTGTCTTCGGATGCAGCTTTAATGGGAGGGGTACCTTTTTCGGTCTGAAACCTTTTTTTTTTTTTTTTTTTTACTTTGCACCTTTTCTTCTGCGAAAGTTCTCTCTCCAAGTCCTTTTGACTCTTCCGTTAAGATCGGCAATAACTCCCAGCTGTGCATTTCCTGACTCAATCATCCTCTCTAACGTTTCTCCTAACTTTTCATTCTCTTCCACCACTCTCTTTCTCTTTCTTGCTTAAATGGACATCAGAAGCAATACCATTCAGCTTTCCCGTGTTGTCCGAATGAGCCAAACCTTCTGCCTGACCTGGAGTTAGAGAGTCGGGTCTGCCAAAAGACATGTTTTCGTGGGGAGCTAAACCATCTTCCTCTTGATCCGAAGCTGAACCATCAACTTCATTGACATTGGTTTTGAATGTTTCAGCCGTGGAGATGCATTCATCTTTTTTGATATTTGCTGCATCAGGAAGCAGCCTTGGATCTGTTCCGGCCAGACCATCTTTCCCTTCAACATCACTGTTTGCTTGAAATGTTACATCTGAAGAAATGTCTTCATGTTTAATAATACTGATGGCATCAGACAACAGCATTGGACTGATTCAATTCTCTCGGTCAGGCTCAAATGCTCCCGGCGAATGACCTTCGTTGTAACTTGGAACTGGAAGGAGTGTACCCATGCTGTCAATATCGCTCGGCTGCTTGCTTTTCTAAGTTGCCCATTAGGCATTGAGCATTTCCATTGTCGGTGACACCCAGTGTTGGGGACAGCATGTTCAAAGCGTGGAACTTCTGTGACTATGCGAAGGTCATCTGTATCTCCAACTGTCTTCTCAACAAGGTCTGGGTTTTGTAATTCCGGCACTTGAAGATCCTCCAGCTTCGGTATCAACTTCATCACCCTGTGAAACAGTTTCTCCTTGATGTAGACTGCAGCTGTGGGTTCTACACACCACACTGACTCAGGGTTGGTTGTTCTAAAACAAAGCTTTGATTCTTCAGATGCCACTTCGGTAGCTTCTCCCTCTACCAAGGGCATTATTGGTTTCTCCAATTCAACATCAATCTCTCACTAATTCCAGCTTTAGAACCGGACAGCTCATCTCTCACCTCTTTGGGAAAAAAGTTGGTCCCTTGACATTCTAGATGCTTGTCTGTCTCAAGCTTTGCCACCTCATCTACAGAGGTAGAGGGTGCTCCAAGACCTCTTGAGAAGTAGATGCTACAATCTTTATTGCATCTTCTAATCCAAAGGATTGTTCTTTCTCCACAACATGTGATTCAATCGCGTCCTCCATGGCAGAAGCATGTTGCTCTTTCATAAAAGCTATTTCTTTATGCTCATCGGGACCAGAACCCGTTTCAATGCTCGATGATTTGAAATTATCTGATTCAGTTGCAGAATCTCGAGATTCGGTCACCAGCACTTTTAGATCTCTCTGTCATTGGATGGTTGCTTCCTTTCCATCCGCGGATGTTATCTCCAATGAACAAGCAGCCTCAACTGATTGTGATGACATATGTTCTGGCACTAAAGAGGCAGTAACAGATGGGTCAGTAGCAGAGGTAGCTCCACAATCAGAAACTGTGTGACTGGGGTGTTTAAGTTTCATCTTTTTGTGTCCCATGACGACCGGACTGCCTAGTGAATCAAGCTTCTCTTGCAGAATGGTTAGCTCCCTAGCAGCCGACTTTCTCAGGTCCCTGACACTTTGGTGCAACCCCTGTCAGATACACAATGGATCAATCAAAACTAGAAATAGACAGCAGAATACTAGCTAACTTCTGAATCAAATATGAAACAAGAGACATGTTCAAAGTTTCAAGTAAATCCAATTACCTGTTAATCCACACCATTGAAATCCTAAAAAAAATGCAGATATACGGATAATACAATTATATAAACAATTAAACCGACTCTTATGGCACAGAGTTATCATTTATGAATATTTTTTTAGTCATTGCAAAAAGAAAGGCACCATGTGAAGATAGGTATGGGATCATCACATATACCTGAATGGTATCCAGCTGCAACAGAAGATTCATTATGGTCTCAATTATTGCAACCTTGTGTTTCAAATCTTGGTCTGTGGAGGAGGTTTCAAACATCTGGATTTGGTTCTTCACCACCTCAATTTGTTGACGAATTTGATGTACTTTCCATAGCTTCTCAAGAGGTTGTGATCTTCTCACCTCAAATCCTCTATAAGCAGATTGAATAAGAACTGCTGCATCTTCCCTGTGAACAAATTTTCCTTACCTTCTTTCCATCGGTAATTATGCTTTCTGTATTCTCCATATGCCTCTTCCCATTGTCAAGTTCATGTGGGGCTTTATCAATTGGCTGTTGATCATCCTCCTTTTCAACTTCTTTTCCATTTTCTAGTATCTCTACTGTTTTGACCTTCATAACCTCGAGTCTTGCTCCTTTGTTGGACAGTTGATCATTCATAACCTTAGCAGTCTCTTCATTTAGGGTAGTTGTCATCTTCACCTGACTTTTCTTTTTTGAATTTTATGCTTCATTTGACAATTTAACATTAGCTTCTACTGCCTGGATCTCCTTTTTAGGTATGTGTTCCTTCTTATATTTTACTGTTTGTTGTTCTCTTTCTGTTTTGTCCTTGTCAGCTTTCTCATTGACCTTGAGGCCTGATGGACTAGGAGACCTCGATGTGCCATTTACCATCTTCTTCCTTGGCAATGGATCCACTCTCAAACATATAGGAGGTAACTTTGATGCCTTGATATGTGACAATTGTTTGCTATCTGATGACTTCTTAGCTCCATTCTCCTATTTTTTTGGTATTCCAAGGGAATTGTCCTCCTTATTTTTGTGCTTCTCATCCATGTCGACTCTCTTCTGATTGTCCTCTTCTATCGCCTAACAGGATGATCTTAGTTCTTCTTTCTTTCTCAGCTAATGCTTCTCGATGCCCAAGAGTTTTGTGCCTGTCCATCACATTTCCTAGTAATTCACCACAGTGCTCATCCTCGACTAATGCAATGGTTTTTAACTTCAAGGTGATTTTTCTTCAACATTTTGATCAAATTTTCTCTCCTCCAAATCTTTTACTGCATCTTCTGATTTATGATCAAGCATCCAGATTATTGGCCATGGGAACTGATTTATCCATTTATAAGTCTGCAGACTCTTATTTTCATCTCCATCCTGTTTTCCAACATCAGCTGCGTTGATATCCATAAAACAGAAGACGACTCTGAACTCTTCCTAATCTCTGTCCTTCGGATAGCTAGGAGGTGTCCATGCTACTGGGTAAGGGTAATTTGGCAACTGAATCGGACTTGAGAATTCATTGTCATGATCTTTTGCAGAATTTTGTTCCTCAATCTTTACGTTGTCGTTATCTCCCCCATTGCTTGCATGGTTAGGGCACCCATAACAACGAGGTTTGACGTAGTCATAATCATATGGATTTTGGTTAGCTGAATAATGTGGAGGAATGACAGAAGGTGGGTACGAACCATAATGAGGAGGGTATGCTCCACGATGATATACTTGAGGAGGTGGTGGAAATGGAATATGAGAACGCGGAGGCCTATAATTATAGTAGCACAGCCGGTAACTATGGCTGCAATAACCATTACAATCAGTTGGATTTGGGTGGCTGCTACCATTCATAGTCCATGGTCCAAAGGATGAAAAAGGCCTGTGTGCGTCTATTCTTGTCTGATGGGAAACATATTCCCAGCTCAGATACTGATGACATGGAAAGGGATAGGGAATGTGGTCTCTGTGGTGAAGTAAAATGTGAGGGTGTGTTTCCATTTTTGTGAACTTTTTATTGCTTTTCAAACCTATGAGACAGGTTCAAGTTCGATAGCAGTAAAAACTATGCTTGCTCACTATATAATTATGTGTAAGCTATGCTAGATCGTATTATTGGGGAACAAATCCTACAAGAAATGTAAACTTTTGTTAGCAATCATAAATCTAGGCAAGCTGATTACATAAAAAGAAGAAAATAAACAAAGAAATTCCATCAAAACCTCTTTGCTCTGAAGGTTAACATGCAAAAACTACATATGAGATGCTCATGCTAAAAAAAAATGCAGTTGAAAGGCAACAACATTAGTTGATATGAGTAATTATTAATGAAAAAATACAAGGATATTCCACTGCAGTATGACCACAAGAGATCATAACATCTATGCGTGGTATAATTACGTGACCAAGTATCAGCTGATCAAGAGGTGTAAATAAGTCTCATATGAAAATTATCACCAAAGATAGGAGATAGATAAAGCTATAACCACATCACAACACTAACTTTAAGGCTCTCAACAGACAATTAAATCGGACATTATCTCATCAGATTCTCAAACTTGATCAGCTAATAAAATATGGTAGTGATTTACAGCAAGTTTTTTATTGATAATGAAATACTAATTTTATCTATAACCATCATATGTCAAGATCAAATACAACAGCTTATCAAATTGATGATGGAGCAAAGCATAGTTTGATAGCCATCAGGAAGCTCATTTTAGAATTTATTTCTACCAATGCAAATGGAAATGCAAATCATATGAGCTCCTAAACCAGGATTGTGTATATTTTGCTAAGCCCCTTCTTTATGTCCTATTCTCTGTTTCATTTTAAAAATACTTCTATTCACAGTATACACATATATATACATCAGCCGTGTCAGCCAATGTCTTTATAATGATCAGTAGAAGGAAATCAGAACCAATAAGAAGATTCAGCTCAAGGTTGCATCAATTCATTGGCTAATAAAGGATCTTTGCCAGCTTAACACTCAAGAACATACAATCTCCAAATTGACATCCTAAGCTAAACCCTTAAGCAGTCAATGGTTTCATATTGACCTGAGGTTAAAAAGATGAGCTGCTACGGTAGAAAATGTACAATACAATTTGCAGGCTCCAACATTTGGCTGTCAAGAATTTGTTGAGACCTCGCCTAGATGATAAAAAGATCTCAAGAATCTGTAAATGATATGGATCCCTTCGTGTTAACATTGTTACGATTCTCAAAGCGCAACTTTAGCAATATAAGTGCGATTCCTGCGTTATCCTACACACCACAAGTGTTATTCCTGCGTTGTTTGACGAAGCAGGAAACGACGAGTCTAGTAATCTCTGCTCAATCATCCCATGAGAGAGCAACTTCCCCTCCCATTTGACCCCATTTCCCTCGCCCCAGGAACTTTGGTTCACCCCATAAACCGATCCCGCAACCCCCTCCCAGATCAGAACGAACAAAAGGATCTCAAACGCAACCCTACCCCATTAGGTTCCACATTATAAGGAACGGAGATTTCAAGAAGCGCGATACGAAAAAGGAACATCCAGGGCGGAGCATGGAAGCGATCGAACCTGGTGAGAGTAACCGCGAATCGATCTGCGAACCCTTTCTTTCTTCTTTCCTTCCCCTCTCTCCACCAAATCCTTCGACGCCGGAGAAGAGCTTCACGATCTTTCGCTGGAGTGGAAGCCACGGCGTCGTCTTCCGTTATACCGAAAGCGGATGGCGGGCAGACCGTTCGCACGCTCGGCTCGAGAGGCTTCTCGACCCTTCCCCTTCGCGAGGCTACGTGGATCAACATCAGCCCGTTTACGGCCCAATTAAATGACCGAAGGCCATTTTATATCGAACCGTACTATGTTATGCAATTATCTCAATAATCGATAGACGAAAAAATTATCGTTGAGCTGCAGGCCGTCTGATTAGATTTCCTTCAATCATGTCATACGCACGAATCTTAAAGCAGTACAATTACATGCGATCGGTGATTTCGGAGGTGAAGGAATTCATGCATGACTTAAGAGTTCACTCATTCATTTTCTGGGCAACAAAATGCTCCCTGATGTCGACTGAATCAGCTAGATTTAGATTAAATAAATAACTTGTTAGTGGAAAATCTTCCCATTAGTCACGATCTGTGGCTTCGTGTCTGCTGAGTGGGCACGGTTGGTTCTGGCTCGTGTGCGTTAGCTCGCCCACAGTCGTCTCTGTGGAGAAAAGGTGGAGCACGGTTAGATGGAGGGAGCTCTCAGGTTCGGCTCAGCAGGTTGGCGGCTGGCGCAGTGAGCTCGGGTCAGGAAGAGATGCCTCAGCTCGGGTCGGCTGAAGATTCCTGCAATAAGGTCAAGTCAAGTGGAGTTCCCGACGTGATCCCTTCGATGGTTAAGTTAGTTTAGTTATCGATTTATGATCCCCTGTTCGGTAGAGGTGCATGAGCTTTTATAGTGGGTGCTATAGGTCATTTGTACCTGAGATCTTCAATGCCTCTATGGCTTACCATGTTGTCGTACTTCTCCACACTGTTTATGGTCCTTGCAATGAGGTGCACGTTTTGCCTACTGCAGCTGTGGCGTGTCGACCTTATCCTTGCCAAGTTGGTCGTACAGCCGCTGGCTCCATCATATTTGTGTCAGGTCGATTTTGCTGTGTCAGGTTGGCTACGCTGGAGATCTGGAGCTGGACAAGGGCGCGGGGATATGACAGCCATGTCAATATTTGTCATATCATTCCCCCCTCCCCAACACCCACACCCCCCCCCCCCCCAAGAAGACCTTCTCGAGGTGCTCGATTAGGGCACTGAAGATGAGGTCTTATATCGAGTTGTGAGTTTTGCAGTAGACTCGAGTTAGTCCCGAAAGCCGATCTAGCCAAGTAGAGGCTCGGGAAATGAATTGGTTGGGTTTAAGTACCCAACAGCTGATCCGACCGAGCTGGGGCTCGGGAAATGAATTGGTCGGGTTTAAGTACTCGAAAGATGATCTGATTGATCCGGAGCTTGGGAAATGAACTTGTCGGGTTTAAGTACCCAAGAACTGATCCGACTGAGCTAGGGCTCGAGAAATGAACTGGTTAAGTTTAAGTACCCAGAAGTTGATCCGATTGAGCGCTCGAAATGAAATGAGATTTAGCCGAGAGGGTGAACTCGGGCACAAATCTTTAAGATTTGACCGAAAGGATGAACTCGGGCACAGATCTATGTGACTTGGCCGAGAGGGAACTCGTGAAATTTATCTTATTCTATCGTGTTACTATTTTTTATTCATTATTATTATTGTTATTTTTTTTGCATTGCAGCATTCTCAGTGCGATTGTGCATTCAATGCGATTATGCATTTAATGCATTGGGTTGTTTTTGGGCGGTCCCTTGCTTTATCTCAAGAAGCTGGAAAGACGCCCTTGGATCCTATAAGTTTGTTACGGCCAGATTGAGACCTCACTTCCTCGTTTTGCCTTCTTTTGCTCCTTCCTCGGATCTCACATACTCCCTTTCTGTCAGAGTCTTTTAAACAGGTCGGAAGGACCTCCTCAGGCTCTTCAAGTAGCATTAGGATTGTTCCTTTCCCGGGGTCAGGGGGAACGAGTCTAGGTAAGCCCGAGGTGAGTTCCTTGGGAGCGTCTTCGGGACCTCCGTCGCTAGTTGATGCGAGGGTTCTGAGAGATTTGGAGGTTATGAAAGTGGGTCATGACCTGGACACAACGGTGACCGAAGGGCCACTTGCCACCATTAGGGAGCAGTACAACATCTCGGCTGAGTACGGGCTACATGTTCCGCGGTTTGGGCAATGTCCCTATAGTTCGGACGCGCTCAGGGTGTGCATCTAGGTGGATGCTTTGGAAGTCGGTCTTCGATTTTTACTTCATCCCATCATAGAAGAATGTATTATATGGTGGAGGATCTCCCCAAGTCAGGTAGCGCCCAACTTGTGGCGCTATCTTTTTGTGTTTTTAGGCAAATTCCAAGGGGCTAGGATTATCCCGACTCAGGACTTTTTTATGACGTGCTTTCACCTTTGCAAGAGTCGGGGCGGCTACTATCTCACCGCCCATGTCTGTTTTAGGGTTAGTGGGGCTCCTTCCAATAATAAAGGTTGGAAGTCTCACTATCTTTTTGTGAGTGGTCCGAACTGGGGGATCAGACTCGACTGGTCGACACATCCGATCGACAACAACCCCCCGTATTTATTCGAAGAGTCCGTCCTAGTTAGCAGACTAAAGGGAATTCTTTCCTCTTCCTGTGCCATTGAGGTGGGCCTCAGCCCGGTCTTTAGGGGTACTATTATATTTGCCCTATTTAAACTTTCTGGGTTATTTTTTTTTCTAGCCTGTGAGTCGGGGTGCAGATCGGATAGATCTCGGCGATCTGCATGGAATGCCAAAGTTATCAGGAGGGAAAACCCCTTCGGTTCATGCTACGGTGCCGGCTCAGGAGGTCGGCGTCTCCCTAGCAAAAGAAGCCCCGAAGACTTCTTCCAAGAGGCCAACCAATATGCCGAATGAACAAACCGACGATCCGGCTCGTAGGCATAAGAAGGTGAAAATTTTGTCCAGGAGGCACAAGTCTCACCATGGCGAAGGGGGATCACGGTCCCACTCCAAGGGCAAGGAGCCTATGGCATCGGTCGAAGAGCCTGAGACGCTCGTGGAGTCTGCCGAGGACACATCGCCAATCCACCACCACTCAAGGTCTATGAAAGACCTCTTCAAAACGAAGATCCAAAAAGATGATGTAGGGTATTATGCCCTGTATATCTCCAACCTGGCTCATTAGGACCCCGACAAGGAGATGCAGGCCACGTGAGGGAAGTTGAAAAATTCGACGAAGGTCTGGAACGACCCGTCGACTGCGGAGGAGTTCGAAAGAGGACTCCTTCACCCGCAGTTGGCGCGGGAGCTGTATACGCTCCCATCGGAGGTACCACCGACCCAAGCCGCCAAGGAGATGGTGCTGGTAACCTTTTGACCCTCATCTCTATGTCTCGGGCTTTTCTTCGATTCTGTCCTAATGATTGCTGCTTTGTGCAGAACCAGCATGTTCAAATGGCGTTATTCGACCAAGTTCATGATGCGGGTCGGTTGATAACCTTCATGGATTATCGCATCACCAGCCTCTAGCAAGAGATCGACGCCTTAAAATCTGGAGGTGGTTCAGAGGCGGTCGTCGCGGTCGAAGAGCGTGCTTCCGAGCTGGAAAAAGAGCTCGAGAAGATGAAGCGTGAGTGAGACAAGGCACTCCAACGACTCGACGCTTCCAATAAAGAAATAAACAAAGCCCGAGGTGACTTATCTGAGGTCCAGAGGCTACTGAAGGAGACACGGGTCAGAGCTCGGAAGATGGATGATGAGTTGTTGCAGTCGAAGAAGGCCCTGGAGAGCACCAGGGCCGAATTGCCGAGACAAGCGGTCGACGACTACAATGCGTCGATCGGCTTCAAGGAATGTTTGAAGAGGATGGGCCGAGTCACATATGAGTACGACTATCATGCCATGCTGGCCCGCTTCCGCTCCTTGCACCCAGACTCGGAGGTCGAGAAGGATCCCTTCACCATCTGCCCGAGGATGACTCGGTGCCAATGGAGAGGCAACAGGCCTTTGACGACTCAAACCCACCCGAGCCATAACTTGTAATTTTAATCTTTTGTCAAGGTTGTGCATACAAACATTTTGTAATCGGGGTTGGGGAGAGCCCCATTTTGCTCCCGACATTTTTTGTAAGTACGTTTTCATCGAATACAAATCATAACACTTTTTTCACATTATGTATAAATTTTTTGAAGGTTTTAAATATGCCAGGTTCTCGATAACATTCGCCCTTCCGCCATTGCCAATGTGTAAATCCCTTCTTGGACAACATCCACCACTCGGTAGGGTCCTTCCCAATTCGGTGCCAACTTTTCATGGGATCAGGTCGGGTCGCTGACCTCAGCCTTCCGTAACACCAGGTCACCCGCCCTGATGAACCGAGGTTGCACTCGATGGTCATAGAGCCTAGCGAATCCTTATCAAGTCGGTCGTACAGCTGCTGGCTCCACCATACCTATGTCAGGTCGGTTTTGCTGTGTCGGGTTGGCCACACTGGAAATCTGGATTTGGACAATGACACTGGACGTGACAGCCAAGTCAATATTTGCCATATCAAAACCCATTATGCAAGCAAAGTCTCCGAGAAACTTCATTACTAGTCCCTGCGCTTCGATGAGCAGGGAATGACCATGGCAGTCAGCTAAGAAATCCAAGAAACTGGCCATGGCCTGCATCAAACAGATACAGGAAGGAATGGCAGCCAGATGACTGAAAGAACAGTAGGAAGTTGCAGAGGAGCTTCCTGGAGGCATCTTTGCACAGCAAAGGAACATTAAAGAAAGGATGACCCACATGATCTGAGGTCTCACAGTTCCTGCCAAAGAAAGAAGCAAAGAGAGGAGGAAAAGGCCTGCAGTTCTTGAAGGCTCTCATACATCATGGTGGGCAACCTCTACTACAGTTCTCTCTTTTGACAGTCAAGGCTTAGATTCAAAGTCCATGCACATGCACTTCTGATGTGGAAGACAAGGAAGTTGGACTGATCCAAAAGGTCATTCTGAATCTGAATCACTGGTTTGACTAAACAACAATGTTCTTTGTTGTTGGATGTTGCTCCTCAGGTCCACTGTATCCTTTTCATGTGAATTTTAGATAGGTGAATCACCACAGTACTGGTGAATAGATTTATATAAAGTTGTTTACTATTAGGTCATGGCAAAACACATTTTATAATGGTTTCACTTTGCAAGTTAGTTCATGAATAGGAAGGTGCTAAGTGACCTCCTTCCTCTAAGAACTACCACTAGTCTATTCTACAAAGAGGAAGGGATGGAGCTTCTTTCCTGCCATGGATTTTGTCCTCTTTTGCAGATGGAGAACACTCAGCATCCGGTAAGACTGATGGCATCAGAACAGAGGTCTGTCACAGGCAACAACAAAACAAGATTGTAAAAGGCAAAAATGTATGGAAATCTCTGGTGTAATTCATCAGTCGGTGCCACTGAATTCCGCCTGAATCACATAAGCCAGATGAAGAAATTTCCTGAACAGCAAAGGTGTGACTGAACAACAACTCCTCTAGAGAATATAGGTATTCTCCTGAATCCACATCTGTGAATGTGTCCAGATGGGGTCAACAACTCACAGTACCATCTCCTATAAGCTTGAGTGGCACCACCAAGTCACTAGCATGCCTGCAGTGTTCTGCAACTTCACGTCTCTCATTCGTTGCTGGTTTCTAACCCCGGAACGAGCGGTGGAGATGCCAGCGAACACTGTGAGGAGAACAGTGGCTCCCGGAAATGCCTCGTCGTGAGCGGTGGAGCCACAAACACTTCTCGTGTGTTCTTGGACAGTGTCGACGGGGAGAAGAAGAATCTTTCGGGGCGCGAGTCGATGGCAGATTCGGCTGAATCCACCAACTCGAACCCTTTGCTTCGCTGGAATCCACCAGCTTAGAAAGTCTTAGGCGGTGGTCCCACCTTGACCTCTTTCTGCAATCACCGAGAAGGGTGGAACTCTGGGTAGATTACACGAGTGGGAAAAGTAATTGCTGTCGTCGACGAAACCTACCCATCCCCGTACCGGAGGAAGAGCAGTCTCTCAGTTGGGCCCCACCTGTGACCTCGGCACACGGCTGGTTTTACCGCGACAAAAAACGTGTCAAAACTCGGTTTGTTTGTCGTCTTCTTCCCTCATAACACGTGGGTCCCACGTTTCGGCCCCATTGATCTGACGTAGGAGATGACCTGTCATGCAACGACCACGTGACCGCAACCCTGCGCCACCACCCTTCCCTCGAGAGTTTTGCATTTATGCCCTTTTAAAGAGTGCTATTTTCGCATCTATCCTCTTGCAACATAGTATATGATGCGGTACATGTAAACATATATCATTTGAGTACGACATAATTTTTATCAATTAAATTAATTAATATTTTAAGAATATTATGATGAAATATATCAGTTGAAATAAGAGGGTCTGATTCTCTCCTTTAATCTTATTATATTGTTACTAGCAATTCATTGACAGAGAAAAATAAATACTTTTAGATTTTTCTTGGCCATAGAATAAAATATATATATAATAATATTCTATCTTCAATTTTAAAAGGTGAATTCCATTAAATAGTTCATTGTAATGTCAAATTTTCATCAATACTAAGAAATAAATGGAATATGTATAAAAATACTTTTGTTCTAACACAGTCACAAATTTGTTATGTTATGTTACACTAATACAGTAACATATTGCAACATTTGTCACACTATGTTACTAACATAGAGTAACAATTCATCAATACTAATACATATAAAAAAATTATAATATAATATTTTTATATTATGTAATTATATTTTTCTAGTGTTACTAAAAGTACTATAATGTAACTAAAAATACTATAATTGGTCAAGTATTTTTGTTTGACTTTATTATATATTTTTGATATTACTAAAAATATATTAATGCAATGTAAAGACATTGGAACTATACCAATTCACGTTATGGACCAATCCATAGAAAAAAACAGAAAGGAAGAAGAAAGAAAATAGGTGACTAAAGTGTGTTTTAAGTATTAGAAAAGATATTATTAAGGAGTTCTAAAAATGAAGATATTTTTATTTTTTCATAATCTTCTCGATTTTAAACACAATTATTACCGATCAGAGAAGGAGATTACTATTTACCATCCCCTCTTTACTATTGGTAATCATATATTTAAATTTAAAAAATAAAAATGTTTATTCATAAAATAAATATAAATATTTTGTTTTTCCTCCTCTCTTCTCTTTCTCCTCGAAAGACAATATTTGAATGGGTGAGGAGTGCAGGATGTGGGGATTACAATTGAGAATAAACAACATCAGTAAACAGCCTTGTGGAGTATAATGAGATAGAAAAAAAAAAGTAAAAACATATTTCTCTTAATATTTTTAAGGACTATAAATAGTATGAAGATTATCGATAGCAAATATAAATTTTTAACTTTAGTAATTAAGTCTATAAAAGACTAATTTTTATTTTACTATATTTTTATGATAAACTCACAAATAACCTTTGTAATTTTAGTTAACATTCATTTTAGATTTTGTATTTTTTGTAATTCACAAATAACTTTTACATTTTAAAAAAATATAGTATATAAACTTCCTCAAATCTAAATTAATATACACTAGAGTTTGTCCACGTTATATACTAACTAATAATAAATTATTTATATAATAATATATAATTTTAATAAAAAAATCATTTTAGCCCTTGTGGTTTTGATCATGGATCACTTAAGCTCTTATGATTTTTCTCGTATCTAAAGTAACACCTATATTTTTAAAAATATAGCATATATGTTTCTCCCATGAGTTGATATATATTAAAATTTGATTAACTTATAATAAATTATTAACATAATGATGTGTATAGTTTAAATTTTAAAAAATATTTTGTTGAGGAAAAAGAAGTGACGATAAAGACATAGAGACAAAAGTAGGAGAGGCTGAAGGTAAAGGAGGTGAGGGAGAGCTGAACTACTATGTCATAGGTGTAGTGGGTGGAGGCGCATGAAAAGACGAAGTAGGAGTTGATATGGATGAAGATGCCTAGGAAGAAGAGGGACTGAAAGATTATTGTATACTTCATATCAAATTTGTCGATACACATCTACCTAAGATAGGACCAGAAGCCCATGAGTTCATCATTAGTATGGGAGAGGTCACACATGTACAATGTCCTACTAGATAGTAATGGCTTTATGTTGTTACTGGTGGTTATTTCCACGACGACACCTTCACTCGCTATCGATCATAGTTTTAAAATTTTTAATTTAAATTACATAAATTATTATATTAATGATTTATTATAAGTCATCATATCACGTAAGTAGACTTTGACATCTATTTAACTCAGACTTAACAAAAGGAATTATATTTTTAAAAATATAAAATTTATTTTAGATATGAATATAATGCTTTAACGATCTATGATCAAAATCATAAAACTAAAATATATTTTTTAAAATTTTTAAATTATATATTATATTAAAAATTTTATTATGGATCAACGTATCAAAAATATATGGATTTTATAAGAGAAACGTGTATATTTTGAAGATGTAATGATTATTTTAAGCATCATAAAATCGACTTATAAACGTACCCAAAACACACGGGCTAAGACCGTTAATATAAATGTCTAAAGGGTTTCTATGCAAAAACGACGCCTACTTTTAACGCATTCGCGTCGCCCCATTCTTTCAGCATACGTGTGGGTTCTGGTTTCCGCTGCCGTCCGCGAGAGCGAGGGAGGAGTGGGAAAGAAAGCAGAAGAAACAAGAAAACCCTAGCTTTTATCGCTTGGTGTGGGATCTCTGACCTCCGGAGATCTTCGATTCCTTGTTCTTTGGAAGCCTCGATCCGTTGTAAGGTCCCTTTCCATTTGTTTTTGTCTCTTAATGTTCCGGGTTGCAGATCTCTGGTGCATTTATAGCCGTCTTGTAGATTGGTTTTCTTCTTCCGTTTCCTAATCGGTTCTGAGGAATCTGGCGTTTTGATGGAATTTTCTCTTTCCGTGCCTCTGTTGGACGTATATTTGTGCTTATTGCGTGATCTCGTTGGTATGAAGGGTTTCGATTTTGTTGAAAGAAGTTGTCTTTATCCATTGTATTCGGATATCATTTGTTCTCAGTGTTTTTTCACTTCTAGTTTGGTCAATTTTTTTATTTTCCTAACGTCTTTGCTGATTTTATTTGTTTTATCGATATGATTCCTGTTGTTGTACTTTGATTTTGTGATTCTTTGTCTCGGATTTCCAAGAAAGCTTTCCGTCTTTATTTTGTGGTTGAAAGTTGTGGATTTTTCTCCATACATGTCCATGGCCGGTAATAGAGGGAAGGTAGTGCGATATGTTTATCTTCAAGTCGGTGGCACCGAGTAGTACGATAGAAAACAAATATGAAGTAGTGGTAACTCTTTCTCTTGCCACTTTTTTACTTTATTTGATCCAGATAGATCTATCATCATCACCATCACCCATCTTTAGCATCGTGAGGTCTAGATCTGTCCGTTGCTCACCACTTCATCAAGTTTTTGAGGTTGGTATGCTTCTTCAGACTGACTGCAGATTGTAAATTGCTACTTATCTTTAATGATCCCATCTGCTGTTATATTTAGAATCCTGCGGTAAGCTTGTCAATGGGCTTCATGTTGTTGTTTGGTCTTATGATGAAATCCTCTTCTGTCTAGTGCACATTTTTCTTGATTTTAGAAGATTTTTATTGGGTTCTTTATTATGTTTGGATGGTGGAACTTTTAATTTTTTTGGTTATATCCACTTTCTTCTGTGTTGAGGAATCTTTCATATTCCTGATGTCTTGTGCATATGCTCAGTAGTAACTTTTTTGAACTTATTACAGAATTTATTTTTACCATAATGTTTATATTAAGGATAGAAATATATACTGAGAGCTTATGTACAGTGATATATATTATAAATGTACTGGTATATGGTGAGCTGCTCGGAGGGGTTGCTTGGAGGAATGTCCTCATCTTTATTATGCTTTTCAGCAGATGCTCGGTGCATTAATAGAAAGAAATTATTTAAGTGCCCAATACTGGCCTGAACCCTGACTCAGAACTAGATCTATACTGTCTGAAATATTAGGAGCTACCACACGATCCAGGCCCCCATGAACTGGCATCTCCTAATTGGGAAGCAAGTTATGACTGTTTATAGTCCTATTTTTGTTTGATTTGATCCAATGGTATTGGTTTGACTAGATCATGTTAGTCTTAACTGAACTGGTACAAGTCTACTTTGGATAATTCGGATTTGATCTGAAGAATTTTTTGTATGAAGAATTTGACATGAGATCAAACTTGAGCTGGTCAATAGTTGGTTGCTTAGATTAGAATTTCTTTATTTTAAAATATATTTTCCTGATATTATGTCCTAAACAAATAAGGATCCTTTGCCTACTAGTGGAATTGAAACTTTGAAGTATTGGAGAGTTCGGGAAAAAAATAACTTATCTCTTTGTTTCTCGATCTTTCCGTTCTCCCACTCTTGATTACTCTTCTTTTCCTCCCATATATCTTCTCCGGCCTGAACATGTGAAACAGCAGGCTTTCTTCTTCATATAGCCTAGTATGCAAGTAAAAGCAACTCAGTAACCTGCAGAATAAAAAAACATTTGTTTTTCAGCTGTCTAAGTCTATTATAATGCTTTTCTGGTATTTATGCAGCATTAAGTATGCAGTCTGAAATCAGATTAGGTTGGAAACAGATCTTAACTGGTTTCAAGTGCTTCTGCAGAAAGTTCAGGACATCCTTCATCACTTACAGGTCTTTCAAATCTGCAAGGATCAACAAAATATCTATGACATCTTCAGTGCAGTTCTGTATATCAGGACCTTCTAGATCTTTGTACCATAGCTTACAACAAACTGCGAGTCACTTGCTGAAAATTACATGCTTTAGAAATTGGTTTTCTTCAATATTGCTTGTATTTCTCACTGTACTCTGTCCTCCCAACAAAGGATGTCCTAATGGCTTGTCTATTGAGCTAAGGAGTGCAAAAGACTTACATATTTTGCTTCAATTCATTTAATGGAGTTTTACAAGCTAATGTAAAGGGATCGATGGTCAAAAGAATGGCTAATGAGACATCAAAGAATGATGGGATTTTCTAGGAGGGTTTTGAGATGTAAATAGGATAAAAGGATGTGGACAGGAACAAATTCCAGGTTTTATGCTTCAGAAAGTATTACGGAAGGATGTGACCATCTCAAAGATGGGGACTATTTGTAGGTGGAGGGCACCACAAAACCTAGTTTTCACAGTCGTGGGTTTTTAGATGCCAATATATTTCACAAAAGAACTGTATCACCTTAGAAGTGCAGGGGATAATTGAAATCGAACTGTATAAAACCATATAATGTGGATAGGTTAGACAATTAGAATCGATTATCAGACTACACAAATAGGTAAAAAAATTGAATTTAATAACTCAAATACAGAACTACTATGTTCTAATATGTGCTTTGCACACAGACCATATCATTTTACGAAGATGCTTTATGATGTTTCAATGCAGCTAAGGATTTTTTGGCCAGAAAGTTCTCTTGCTACGCTTCAGATAAAGTGGATATTGTTGCCTCAAGCAGTGAGTTGCCCTGGAAAACATGGATACTTCAAATTGTTGTATTGGCATAAGGGAAAATAAGATATCAGACTTCCTTTGGTATTAACACCTTTTAGAGAGTTGTCGTACATGGGAAGCAAGCACTTCACTTGTATTCCGTTTACACTATCAACTATTTGAGAAACAATTAGGTTTACCTACACATCACTTGTAGCTGAGATTCACTGTGTATGAGAAATCCAGCTAAACAATATTAAGCTATTAAATTGATGATTGGTTGTTTGATTTTGCTTTGCTTGCTACTATTGACACTTTTTTAAGCTCTTGCATTTCTTCAACTTAAGAGAGTAGGTAATAAGTAATCCTGTTACTTCATTCTTTGTGTATTGCTTTGTTTTCAATCTTTGATGGTTTTGATTCAAGTGTTGTGGATGAGCAAACTATGTGACCTTCGGAGCATGTCCCTTTCCTAGAAGGAACCTATTAGGGACCTATGAGTCCCTGAGACCAGCATGTCTGGATAGTTTCTTTTGGATGTTTAGTTGTAGATTATCATTCTGGATTCATTATTACAAGTCAATTTTCCTTTTCTCTATTTAGGGTATGACCGTATGAAAGAGTTTTGTGTTTTGCAGACTTGGAAACTTAGAATACCTATGTTTTCCCTTAGCAAGTTGAATGGCCAACTAATAATTGTTAGACTTGCCTCCATATCAGTTGTAGTAAAACACAAGTAATCTTTTATCAATTGATAATTGGTTGTATGATTTTGCTGTGCTGCAATGTACGAGTATTGCTTAGCTCATTGACTAGTGGCAAATATCTCATTCATGCTTTTTATGTTACTTATATTTGATCTTAGATGATTGTGGTTTTTGTACCATGTGATTTTCAATTTCTAAGGTGTGCTTTTTTTCATGTGGAATTTCTATGGATTTGTTAACTCCTTGGAATCAACTCTGCCTGGCACTTCTACATTTGACAGCCTGGTCTGTTCTATTGTTGTGAAGGAATTTTCAAGTGTTATTTTTTGGATTTTTCTTAGGAGAATGAATGCTAGTTGCGGGTGGCTTTTTCTATCTTATATGTAACTTTTATAGTTTGTTTCTGCAGAAAATAATTTGTTGGATCTAGCTCCAGTTATAGCATGTAATGTTTTAATTAACTTGTTCAACAGGAAAATTTTACTGCCTGTTCGTCTTTCTTGATACCAGTTTCTGCATGTCATAGTCTGATGCTGAACCTAAGACTCTACTAAGTACATAAATAACTTATAATTTTTGGTAAATGGATCGTTGTGATACATCAGGATTTGTTGGTGGAGGTTGCAATGACTTTTTCAGAGATCATGAGTACTTGTTCTGATTCTTAATCTCAACCAGCCCCGGAAGTTAGGCAACTGTTTATTTTCCTGTCAAGATATATTGTTGAGGTTGTGGTCTTTTCTGCCAACTGCTGTTATGGATGATAGGCTTGGGCTTTTCGGACTTGGTTTGAATGTCTCACCTAGAAATGCTTTTAAGAGTTTGGCTCAGTATCACACTGATACTACATTGCGGATTGGTTCTCCTTGCTCCTCTGGTCCTAATGATTTGAGTTTGAAAGGGATAAAGAGGAAGTGGTGTGATGTTGATGGAACTGGTACAGAAAATGCTTCATTAGTCTTGGGTTTAGGCCGACCATCAAGTTCTTCAGATAGCAGCAAGAAGAGCTCTGCAACAGCTTGCACCATGTCTTCAGCCAAGGAAACTGATGATGGGTCCTCCAATGATCTTGGACTAAATTTTGATCTTAATCTTGGCAATGATAACACAGGAAGTGCAAAGAAATCTGCTGTTGCTGTTCCAAAGATGATCAATGCTGTGTCTAACTTTGATCTTAAGTTAAGTTTATCAGTAGGCCCATCTGAATCTGTTATTACCGGTGTAGTTCCAGACTCGGTTCATCATTATTTTCGTTTGGACAAACCAGGAACTGTTAGTCAAGTGCCAGCAGTTGATGAAGGATCAGTTGATAAAGGATCAACATCATCACGCCAGAAGCATGGGAATAAATTACTGCCATACTTGACTAGCACTGACACAGCTGGAAGTTCTTTCTCCAATTCAATGATTTATGCCAGATATCCCGGGCAGCCAGATTCCTCTTCCTCAACCATGGTGCACATGCTGAAAAGTTCAGTTGCCACTTCTGGGGTTACTCAAGCAGAACAATGCAGTAGCAACACAAAAAATTGTCGGTTTCCTGGATGTGCAAAAGGAGCCAGAGGTGCTTCCGGACTATGTATAGCTCATGGTGGTGGCCGGAGGTGCCACAAAGAAGGTTGTCACAAGGGAGCTGAGGGTAGGACCAGCTTCTGCAAAGCTCATGGAGGTGGCAGGCGATGCCAGTATCTTGGCTGCACCAAGAGTGCTGAAGGTCGCACTGATTTATGCATTGCTCATGGTGGTGGTCGTCGTTGCAGCCATGAAGGCTGCACTAGAGCAGCAAGGGGAAAATCTGGTCTGTGTATAAGACATGGTGGCGGCAAGAGATGCCAAAAGGAGAATTGTCCCAAGAGTGCAGAAGGCCGTTCTGGCTTATGCATTTCCCATGGGGGTGGCAGACGTTGCATACATCCTAAATGTACAAAGGGTGCACAGGGCAGCACAAATTTCTGCAAGGCACATGGTGGGGGTAAGAGGTGCACATACTTGGGTTGCACAAAGGGGGCTGAAGGAAGCACACCCTTCTGCAAGGCACATGGTGGAGGGAAGCGTTGCGCATTTCAAGGTGGTTGCACAAAGAGCGTGCATGGTGGTACCCTTTACTGTGTAGCTCACGGCGGTGGGAAAAGGTGTGCTGCACCAGAGTGCACTAGAAGTGCTAGAGGAAAGACAGATTTTTGTGTTCGTCATGGTGGTGGAAAGAGGTGCAAGGTTGAAGGTTGCAGAAAGAGCGCTCAGGGGAGTACTGACTTCTGCAAGGCTCATGGGGGCGGTAAGCGTTGCTCTTGGGGCCAACCTGGTTTCAACCTCGGTACTGGTGGTCCTCCTTGTGACCGTTTTGCTAGGGGGAAGAAAGGCCTCTGTGCTGCACACACTGCACTGGTGGAAGATCATTGTGTACATGGTGGGTATCAACTGATTGCTGCAAATTCAGATAATGGAACACTCAGCAAGCATGAGAAGATGAAAGAGAGTATCGATCTAGATGGTCTCTTGGAGATTAAAAATGGGAAGAGCACTCTGTTTAGCTTTGTTGGTTTTGATCAGAATGAACATATGCATACTGCAAACCCTCTTAATTCTAGGATGGCTTCTGTTCCAGAAGGTAGGGTGCATGGTGGGAGTCTCATTGCAATGCTGGCTACCGGTGCAACTCTCGGTGGTGATTCTACAAGCCAAGTTGATGGTGGTAATGTCAAACAGGGGAACTGTGTTTGAAGTCCAAAATACAGGTCTCTTATGTTTGTTCCCTGTACGACCTGATTTATCTGTCGCACAACGTCCGCACACATCATTAGTGATTTAGCTGTTTGGGGAAACCTACTTTTCCAATTATTTACCAGTAGACTCATACCTGTAATTCAACTGATCCGAATAAGGGGTAATTGTTCGCCTTGTGGGAGCGAATCCTTGCTGCAGGTTCTTCCCCCTTGATCTACATAATAGACAATCAGTTGTTCTATTAGCATGTGGTGTAAATGTAAGTGCGATAGATCGGGTGATTTTTTTTCTTTCTTCTTTTAGGTCTGATGTAATTATTTTTTATCGATAGCTAAAAATGTACAGATGTACAGTTCCTATGCTTATCATGTAGTATGGATTTCTACATAACAAGGACCCCTTGTAGAGTTTGGACCATATGAAGTACTGCTCTTTAGGATTCAAGTTTGTTTGGCAAGTATTTTGATTGTTGTGGCCTCAAATGTTAAATTAACACCCATGAGGTTATACTCCCTCAGCCTGTTAGGCTTCATGCTTAGTTGCTTGTCGATGGAGATTGAGCTGCTGCTTTCCCCATGTCCCCTAAATTGTCAGTGTGGGATGGCTCTGTATCTTATTTTTTGGTTTCCCGTATCTGTTCTAACGTCTTCAGGAATACAAAAAGCTTGACAACTGTGTAACGATAGCATTAGAGAGTACCTGACGCCGACGAAAGTTCCAGATTGCTTGTTTTGGCGACCATTATCGACACGATCCAACCGTCCATCAGGCTCGAACCCCGCCATAATCGACATGAGCGGTCGGATCTTAACCCTCTCCCAATCCGCCGTGAACCTCTCTCTCTTTTCCCCCACCCCAAAAACAACGGAGAGCTCTTCTTCGGGACGCGTTCCTCCCTCTTTGAACGGCCTCCGCCTCCACTCTCCCCGAAGTCGTCGCTCCTCCCCCGCTCGCTCTCTCTCTCTCTCTCTCTCTCTCTCTCTCTCTCTATACTTGGGAAAGCGTTTCCTTCCGATCCACATCGCCGGCCAGGTGGACTGTTCTTTCGGGCATCTTGATCTGGCTCCGAATCCCTCCGTCGAAGCTGCTTGTCATCCGAATCTATAGCTCTCTCGAGGGAGATGGGTGCCGGCACTTGGATTTCGCTTCTTATTGCATTCGGATGCCTATTCGGAGCTCTAAATGCCAGCGCCGGCGACGCGGATCCGCTCTACAGGTACGATAGGTTCCTAGTTTTATCTGAACAATGTTGGAGAGATGATACCGGAATACCTATTGAAGTGTAACATGTCGATTGACTTTGGGACAGTCGTCTATAACTCTACCTGATGTAGATCTATGCAACAAGGTCCCCAACATAAGTGTTCGACCTTTTAAGTTTGTTCTTTCATGGATATCTAAATGGAAGTGATCCGCGTGATCTTGACTGGATTGGATTATAAGATTAACGATGATATGCACAGAACATACTGAAACTTGATCTAGCCAAGTTGCACTTGATTTGCAGAATTTTAACGATAATTTGTTCTATAATAGAATCAAGTGATCGATGATTAATTCAGAAAAAATAGCATTCATTACTTTGGGCAAGCTCCTTTATATCGGTGACCACAGAAGTTTTTATGTCCTTAATCTTTGCTTAAGTTCTTGCTAGAAATAGAATGTTGTCGTAGGATCCATGGGTCAAATTTGATCAAGTGGCCTGCAGAACGAGATACCTCCCTCGTGTGAGACCAACAATGTTTTATGGATCGAAGTGTTTGACAGTTAAGAAACAACATATGCAAAAAATTTATATTGTCGAGATGAAAATATTGAGATGGATGTATGAAGTTCCTAGAAAAAATATGAAAATATATTTTATTCGTGAATAATTAGGTATCGCCTCGATAAATGATAAGATGAGAGAAATTGTTTAAGATGGTATGAGTATGTGCTTAGGAGACTTCTGGATACGATAGTTAAAAGAAATGAAATAATTAATGTTAGTGGTACAAGAAAAGGTAGAAGAAGACCTAAAAAGACTTTAATGGAAACTATAAATAAAGATTTAAATACTCTAAGCTTAACTAAACATATGACTTTACAAATATCAATGGCGGCAAAACATCGTTGTAACTGATCCCAAATAGTTAGGACTTATGGTTTTGTTGTTGTTGGCCTACATAACGAGATGAGTTAATATCTTTTCCTTAGAATTAATTTGATATCGTCATCTACTGAGAAGTATTTTCATTCTTAAATATACTTTAAAAGTTATTAAGCTGATCATTGTATCTGCTTATTTCAAAAGTTCAATTTTACTCAGAAGCAGTTTACAAAATTCTGGATAAAAAGTGTCTTCATGGCAAAGTGGATTCAATTATTGTGCTTATACTTTGGTTTCACATAGCTAAGTTCCAAGTACCACAAACTTGCATATGATCTATTCAATTATTGTGATTTTGATGTCACACTACTAAACATAATCAATTTGCCCCAGTCACTCACATCGTGCTACATTGTGGCTGTCACCTGACTTTGTTTTGTCTATAAATGAAATGGCATCCTTTTTATGTTATTTTCAAAATAGGGTAGTCACTGGTCGGCATGCCTAAGAAACTCACTTCTTTTGACAATCAAAGCCACGATTCCCCCTCCATTGGTCTCACATGGATCTTGGGGCTTTTGTATTCTCGTTTTCATGCTGTTATGTGCTTAATTATATTTAGAGTTTTAACTTATATTTCATTTACAAGAAAGTGACTGGATCATTCAGTAGATGAACAGTTGATATGTGACGATGGTGCATTCCTGTACTGAATATCATACTTTTGGTGTGCTAGAGGATCATGTTATTCTAACATCAGTGCCTACTATTTTCCAAATTATTGGCATCCAAATCAGGCACCATTTAATATTATTCAGATAGAGCTGCTTTAGTAATCTGTGCTTCTTGTTTCACAATGAACATTAGCAGAAAGCTATAGACCATTAAGATTTTCGAGTTTTTTATAAAGATGTGTGTTACTGTGTTGTCTAACATGGTTATTTTTTTTGCTTGTATGAAATCTTGAACTGCTGACTGTTTTAGTAAGTAAGCACTAATAGTCTTTTCCTTAAGTTAGTAAGAGGTTTTTTTTTCAGTCTGGTTTTAGATTATTAGATATAGGTTAAACTTAAGGTATTAGTTGGACCTGGATCTTCTTTTACCATGAACTTAAGACCAAATTTTGCACTTCATGACATGTCTCTAAATACCAGAAATTGTGTTGGGCAATGTGAAAAGACTGGAGATATTGGGGACCAATCCATTCGGCACTGCCAGTTTCAAAATGATGATGTGCCTCTCAACAGTTCCTGGTATATGCAAGAGCCACTTTACTTGCAATGGAAGCAACTGAACTGCAGGAGTGACTGCCGGTACTACTGTATGATGCAGAGAGAAAATCAACGGGAAAATCTTGGTCAATATCCTGTTAAGTATCATGGAAAATGGCCTTTCAAACGTGTGTTCATTTTCCAGGTTTGTTCATTTCCTCTGGTTTACAGATAAACATTGTACAATGTTAAACTTATTTTATATTATTACTTTGGTGGTAACTCCTCTTGTTTATGTTTTCTTTACAGGAGCCTCTTTCTGCTGTCCTCTCGGCATTCAATCTATTGATGCATTTCATTGGCTGGCTAACCTTTTTCATCTTATTACATTACAAGTTACCAGTTAGGCCTCAGAGTCGGAGGACATACTATGAATACAGTGGATTGTGGCATATATATGGTGTCTTATCGATGAATGCTTGGTTCTGGAGTGCTATATTCCATACTCGGTATGTCACCAAACTTGGTCCCCATATAAAATTCCATTTGCAGCTTGATGCTTTCTATTATGGTGATGGTGATCAACCTATTGCAGAGACTTTGACTTGACGGAAAAGTTGGATTATTCATCTGCTGTGGCTGTGCTTGGCTATTCACTCATTTTGTGTTTACTAAGGGTATTCGATGTGAAGGATGAGGCTTCAAGGGTCATGTTTGCAGCCCCAATTTTAGCCTTTGTGACAACACATATCTTGTATCTTAACTTCTATGAAATGGACTACGGTAAGGTCTCTTATCATTTTGGAATTTGTTAGCCAACTTCCTTAATTTTACTTGTGATTGTAGTCATTCTTTCCATGCATTGGGAGCATATGTTTTGACCACCTGACACAGGACATCATTTTTTTTGTTGAGATTAGCTCAACTTGATGTAATGCATTAAATAGCCTCTTTATTTATTGGGGGTGGGGGGGAAGGGGGGCAAAGACTGTTTACATTGACCCTCTGCATATCCTGTACTGGTGGGATTTTTGTGGATTGATTTCTTCCTGTTTTCATCTTTTTTGTATGTAACCGAAGAACACAGGACACACACTCCTAGCTTGGAAGACAGTTGCATTTCTCTTTTTTTTTTTTTCTTTTTTTGCTTGCAACGGGTAAGTGGCAAAGACGGGATTCAAGCCTAGTACCTTGCAATAATATGTCAAAAGCTAGCTAGCACCTTCACAACTGTGCATTTCAATTTCCACCGCCATATAGCAGTTACTTCCGTGCATCGTCTTCTAAAGGTTACAATAGAAGATTGCATAACTTGGCAAACAACCATTGCACACTTTCTACCATAAGCACACATCTTTTATAGAAATTTTGGCTTACGTGTCCAGGTACTAACAAATATAAACTCGAAGCCTTCATCCTAATTATCTATATGTATTTATCAAAGAAGCCGGCCAAGATAACATAATGCTTAGTTTCCTTTTACTATTTGAGTTTGTCGAGTATGATAGTTAGAACCTCAATTAATATGTTTGTGAACTTGACACCACTCAGTGATTCATTTATCCAGGTGCTAATATACCTTGTAAGATGCCCTGTTCTGTTTTTTAATATTCTAGTTTCAGATTTTGATTCCTAAGCTTTAACCAAAAGATGTTAAATGATTCTCACAGGAAATTTAACATTTATTGTTGTTCATGTCATTCTTGAACATAAAGGAGACAATTTCACTTATCTCTCTCTCTCTCTCGGTACCATATCCACAACTTGCTTATAGTTTAAACTTTAAACTCATATGTTCTTGTCATGTAGTTAGCTATTAATAAACCAATATAGACCAGTGACACTGTAGAAACTAATTGATCCGATTTGATAAACGTAATTGGTAAGACTGCATCATTTGTTGCCGAAATAACCTCGCTATATGTAGGAGTAAGACTGCATACTCTCTCAAACTCTACATTGGCAAGAATCTTATGCACTAGGCTATTCTTTTTACCAATACTTTTTTAACACACAGTTTTAGGATTCTCTTTGTAGAGGTACAAGTATCTTTGTAGACGTTAATTATTTATCTTGTAGATGTTGATGCTTATGGATCTATCTCCTCGTACCATAATCTGCATGACATCTCAGATTAATATTGTCATAGTAAGGAATTCAGCATGTCAGGGAGAGTTTCAGCTTATAGATTTCCCATCTATCGGCCAAATCCACATGCAAGATCAGTTGTCAAGTGTAATTTTTCAGTTGAATTTAGCAAATAGTATTAAATTCTTTAAGATGCCTTTCGTGACCCTGCTTTATATGTCTTTGTTCTACTCCTGAAAGTAAGAAGCCATCTTGTCATCACGCAATGGTCAACATCTGTTGTGATGGCAAAGGTTGATCAAATCGACCATCCTGCTTCTCATTAAAGGTCATCTTAATGTATTCAGAAAGCTTTGTTCTCTTTGTTTTGAAGTTCATTGAGTATCCCAAATTTGGCTTTGTCAACCGTTAACCCACATATGTTTCCCATTATTCTCTAATGTTTTTTGGTATTTGGCAGGGTGGAACATGAAAGTGTGTCTTCTGATGGGTGTTTCTCAACTTCTGATGTGGGCAATTTGGGGTGGTGTAACTCGTCATCCTTCACGCTTCAAGCTCTGGGCAGTTGTATTCGGATGTGCGCTCGCGATGCTTTTGGAGATCTATGATTTCCCTCCTTTTCATGGATACGCCGATGCCCATGCTCTGTGGCACGCCACCACCATTCCCCTCACATACCTCTGGTGGAGTTTCATCAAGGACGATGCCAAATTCAGGACATCGGCTCTTGTGAAGAAGATCAAGTAACTAACTCCTTCTCGACTGCCTCTGTATCGGCGAAATGTCATGATCAGCAGCATGAAAGTGCAGGTAATGTCATCATCCACTTCCATGTTCTTGATTTGTTTCCAATGCAGTGTTTAGTTGTAAAATATGAATAGAGATGCTTGATTTTGTTTTAGTTTCTCTGAATTCTGCACTCTTGTTAAGACGAAGTGTGCTTGTTTTCCCTTTTGAAATTAATTGAAGGTGGTCGATTGTCTTTCATGTTCTACAAGGAAAAATAATGTGGAAGAACAGATAGCTATTAGAAAAGGATCCGCCAACGCAAAGACGAAAACATAGCCGACTCTACTTGATCTTTGGTTATTTAGTTCTATATGTTGCAGCAAAGATAAATTGCATTATTCGATATATTATGTAGTTGTAACTTGGGGGAAATAAGGCATGCCACGTGGTGACTGATAGGATAACAACGTAGATTAGCTTTAAGATTAGGGCTCTGATGTTGATCAGACGAGTTGCATAGGGCACACCCATAATGAACAAGTAAGTGGTCGGACTAGGAAAATTAAGGGATCCAAACATTACGTTATTGCTAGTTCGATACTTAATTCTAACATCAATCCAACACATACATCAACCAAGTGCCTCGCATGGTGCTGACCGTAACGCTCGATGGTCAATATCCAAGTAATGTCTACTACTACTTTCATAAATTAATTTTTAGTTAATTCTGGACAATCTCAGATGATCAAAATCTAGGATAACAATTACTTAAGGCAAATTAGTGAGGCATGTAATTTTCTTACAATTTTTACAGGGAATAGATACCGTTATATGTATTCTTCGACCTGCTTCGAGGTGTGGGAATAGATACCGTTACCGTGATATAAGTACGGCGAAAAGGATGAACGGTCCATTGCAACGTGTCATGGCCCGATGAAACGGGTCGTTAAATCAGCCAAGTCGCCTGACGGCGTTACTTTGGAATCTTGCATGGCTAGCGGTCAAAGTCAAACAGCCAATGCATTTGAACAATTGATGGAGAGCATCTCGGTGTGCACCGCACCGCAAAAGCCTCCGCATGAAGCAGTATAATTCATCTGCTTCCTCTGCTGCCGTTGTTTCAGCGACTGACTGACTGCAGCCCCTTTCTCTCTCTCTCTCTCTCTCTCTCTCTCTCTCATTTTGCTGGCTTACACTGCCGTTAAAAGTTGGGAGAAAGAAGAAAAGGAGAGAGTTTGAAGTTCGAAGAGAGGAAAGGCATTCCTCTGACTCTTTCTTAGTAATTGGTAGTAAAGGGTTTAAAGGTCGGCTTTCACCTCTGGCTCTCCCGACCATGGAATCCTTCACCCTGCTCAAATACTGGCGGGGTGGCGGCGGCGGAGGAGGATCCACCGTTGCCGAAACCCTTCGCGGTTGCAGCGCCACCCCTGTCGTCGCCACCGCCTTCCTACGCCCATCCTCGGCTACCACGGATGACGGCGGCGACGACGACGATGAAGGCCCCTTCTTCGACCTCGAGTTCCCCGCCCTTACCGTCGACGACGAGGTGGAAGAGGGCGAGTTCAACTTCGAGCTGAGTTCCGTCGGAAATGGTGGTGGCGGCGGAGGAGGGGGTGATGACATCCGGACTGAGGGCTTCTCCCCCGCTGAGGATCTCTTCTTCAAGGGGAAACTCGTCCCTTTGGAACCTTCCTCGATCGTGATCGCCGCCTCCGGGTCTGACAATAGACCCCAATACCCGGCCGCCTCCATCCTCAGATCCGCCACCAAGTTTCGTGTTTTCTTGCTCGGGCTCCGCAAGCCCAAACCCACCGCTGCGGAGCCCAATGCCGCCGCCGTGGCTACTGCCTCCCCGAGGCAGCAACTTCAGCAGCATCAGAGCAGGTTCTTCGTGAAGTTTAAGGTGGAAGAGCTACCCATCGTCTCGCTCTTCACACGGGACAACAGCTCCCGGAACTCCTCGGCCAACCGGGCGGCGAAGCCGCAGGCGGAAGACACCGCCGTCTCCGTCACGGCGGCGGAGGAGAAGAGGCTGGCGAGGGAAGTCGTTCAGAAGTACCTCAACATGATCAAGCCGCTCTACGTCAGGGCTTCCAGGAAGCACGGGGAGAAGCCAAGGCTGCCCGGAGAGGCAGCGCCAGGAGAGGTGGAGACGGAGCAAACGGCGCCGGCGCCTGCGGGGAGCGCGGGCGGGGTCAAGGGCCTCCCGGCGGGGCTGAGGGTGGTCGGGAAGCGACTGGGGAAGATCCGGTCGGCGTCGGCGACCGTGGTCGCGGTCCCGCCGCCTCCACCGCCGCCACAGCGGCGCGACGACACGCTCCTGGAGCAGCAGGACGGGATCCAGAGCGCCATCGCCCACTGCAAGCGTTCGTTCACCGCCCCGGAGAAAGGTACGCGAGCGACGACGCACCCGAGATCCTAGAAACGGTCGCCGGCGGTGTCCCTTAGTGCCGCTACTTGTTGCCTAAGGCCTCGGGCTCTCTGTTCTCGCAGGGTCGGAGTCGCCGTTGGCGAGATCGAAGAGCGACCCGATCCGGGCGATGATGGGCGAACAGATCTGAGCCGCGCTTATTCCCGGCCGTCCGATTTTGGCAGTAATAGTGAAAAAAAAAAAAAAAGGGCTTCACCGTGTCTCAATCTCCTCGGTAGTCGTAGCCAAGCATAGGAGGAGAGGGAAGGCGTTGTTGTAAATTTCGTGGGTTCCGATCTATCCATCCATGATGCCAAAGGGGGACTGGTTCTGTTGACTATATGTGGGTGTTTGATTGGCGAGGGAGAGTGGAGAATGATGAACGAGAAGGTGAGACAAGTTGATGGGTTGAGCTTTGCTCGCTCACTCTCACATGTGAACGAACACCGACCGGAGGGGGAGGTGAAAGATTCCCTCCCATGGCATCGGGAAAGCTGCAGCATAATAGGGCAATCTTATGGCAATATGGTGGAGCAATGAATGCTTTAGCTTCTGTCTCTCCTGCCTGTGTGTGCTTGGAGGCTTTACTTTGTGCGTGCAGCTCACGTATCCTGGTAATCCGCCACCTTTTTGAGCTTTTTGGCAGCAGCCTCAGACCCCAAAAGACGTAGGCGATGGTACCTTCCGTTTTCAGTTTATTATTATTATTATATTTATTTATTTTTTAATATCTAAAATATCTTTCATCATCGTAGTTAATATATATATATATATTTTTTTTTTTTTTTCTTCGTCCCATCATGATCGTTTCCATCTTATCAGCAACGTCTCATCATTTTTATACTGTCATTTTCATCTCGTGCTGGTCATCTCATATCTCTATCTCACCTTTGACACTTAAAGGATATTAAAATAATAATAATATCATGAAATGTAAAAACTTAAAATGAAGAGCACGATTTTATTAGAGGGAGAGGGAGAGGGAGAGGGAGAGGGAGAGGAGTCATTACAAAGTGGTCGTGTTCAGCGCCGCGATTAACTCGAGGAACGTGATGGTTAGGAATAAGATAAAGGAGGAGAAGAGACAAGACGGATGTGGGAGTTGGTAGGAAGGGTTTATTTCTAAATGGTGTTTGGATTCAGCGTTGTTGGTGGTCTCCCCCTCCCACATGACATGGTCAATAACAGGAGCAGTGATGCTTTGTGATTCTTCCATGGAAGAAAACCAAAGCATACAACAATTTGTCTTCGACCGAGTCTGTTCCTGGGGGAGAGGGAAGAGAGGGGTTGTTCCTTGGGCTTATTATTTATTGAAAGGGCCACAGGCATCATTACCTTTTCTCCATCGCTCTCTCTCTCTCTCTCATGGACTCGGCAGTCTGTACACATCTCTATGTTTCGGCTGCATTTGGGATGCGTTGATGTCAGTTGGCTTTCCATAAAAGTTGTAAGATAAGATTGGTTATGTGAAAGTAATCTGACCTGGTGGAAGCTTTGAATGAGAGCACATGGCACCTCCATCCTGCAGCAATCTCAACTAATTTAGGACTCACTAACAAGTATAAAAAATAGTAAGAAAACTTGATTTATGTTCATACAAAAATCTGAACTTTTGATCGTATTAGTAAAAGGTGGAAAGAACCTACGAACAGTGCAGATAAAGAATACAATAAAGATAGGAAGTCTCAAGATGGGTAGTTCAAATTTTATTCAAGGTGTCACAAGCTGTAAAGAAAATTAATTTCCATCCTCTCCTCTTATGACCAACTTTTCCTCACCATCGTCTCTAATTAATTTTGCCTCTGCTTCTCCGTCCGTCACCGTCACCTCATCGTATCTTCTTCCTCGAGAAGATAGACCATAATTTTTTTAAACTTAAATTATATATATTATATTAATAATTTATTGTGAATCAAAATATTACATAATCAAACTCTAACGTCTGTTAATTCAAACTTGACGGAAAAGATTTACATGTTACATTTTTGAAAATATATGAGTTATTTGAAACACGAGTAAATCATAAGAGCTTAAGTAGTCTATGACCAAAATCACAATAGCTAGAATGAACCTTAATTATTTAAAAACTTAAATTAAACATGTCATTATATTAATAGTTTATTGTGAATCAACATATCATATAAACAAACTCTAATATCTATTAATCCA
This sequence comes from Ensete glaucum, assembly GCA_021527575.1. Taxonomy (NCBI): domain Eukaryota; kingdom Viridiplantae; phylum Streptophyta; class Magnoliopsida; order Zingiberales; family Musaceae; genus Ensete; species Ensete glaucum. Next base: position 47,981,287 of record CM038558.1, read on the forward strand.
GACTTGACGAAGGAGGATACTTTATGCTAAGTCTTATAAAATATAAGGGCTTAGATAGTCTTATAACCAAGATAACAAAATAGACATTAACCCTAATCCAAAACAACAAGTTATAAAGTCAATAACATCCCAGATCATGTACTTTATGAATAAATATATAAAAGGCTTAGAAAAGAATGGAAGCATATAGTAGTAACATCTCATTATAACCAAAAAAAAAAAAAAAGGACAATAATGATATGCAGCAAGTAGCAACTCGAGAAGAAACATAATCAACAAATGGTAAAACTGACATAATATATGCCATTGGATAAATGATCAAGATTTATTAAGGCGTACCTCTTAAACGCATATGTATACTTCATGAAATCGTGATCAGCCTAACACAGAGTACCACACGAGTACTACACTGGAAAAAAATAATAAGCTAACTATTTTAATGGGTAAATATCAGAGAAAATATGTAGACACGAGATCTCTCTTTTGGGCACCAATTAATGCGGGTCCATGATAATGCAAATGTACATGCATATAAGATGAGCAATATGTAGTAACTAATAAAGGGGAACAAAAAAGCATCCAAAAGTATACAAGACGAGTATAATATTTTCATTGAACATCAAAGCAAGAGACAATTTATTTGAAACTAAAAGAGGCATGACAAAATAGCAGTACAATAAAGAAAAATCAAAAGAATGTACTAAGCATGACAATTTATTTGAAAGCAGATTACTCGTAGTCAGGTATTTTCTAAAGACCATCCCATCAAGTAAATATAGAAACATGAACAGATTTTAGAATGTGTTCTCAAGATCCTATCATCGTTGACTGAACCAAGTGATTTACTATTTACAAAAAGAAGTTTCTAAAGAATGACAATAACGCAATGTTCAATTTGATGGTAGACATGCCACTCTCCTTTAAGAGGTTTATAGTTACACTTTTATGAAGGAATTATTTTCTTATCAATTAAAACAAGGAGAACCAACCTTTTTCTTTCAAGCCAGTGTAGTGGACCTCCCTAGGCCCGAGGGGGTACATTCCTCTCCCTCCCCTTTTTCAAATTTTGTTTACCTGCATAGAGAATGACCAAAGAACAACAACAACAACCATATAAACAACAAAGCTAAAGTCACTAAAACAACAAAGACAGTAAATAAGTATATCTGCAATCAGATTAGATTCATGTCAATATTGGCCACAAATTTACTTTTAAAAATATATAGTGCCATCTTTCCAAGAAAAATAAGGAGTTTCAAAATGAAATAATAAAATGATTGGATACATGTAGAATGAAGGTCAGTTAGACTTATGACAAAGCAAACATGATAGTTTCTGATTAACATCAACTTGCAAAAAAATTCACCAAAACTTTTAACATATGATGTTTAGAAATGTCTGAAGCGTAGATAAAACTATATTAATATAAAAGATCATGAGGATAGATATGATTACTTTATACAAGGAAGGGGATCAAATATTCTCTAAGGGGTGAAAAATACGTATTATACGTTGATTGTGATGCCCTAACTAGTTTTTTTAATATTGGCTTCAGCATTTTGAGCCAGTGACTCAGACCTATCAAGTTAATGGTCAATATTCTCATCAAACTGAGTCATGACAAAGGATATTAAAGCAAACCTAGTATTAAACACCAAGAATGATCCAAGTAGAAAAAAGGTTTGGGCATGGATAAGACTAGCGGCACAACACGTGAAACCACCGTTCAACTGAACGTCACATGCACCGCATTCTGTTAAGCACTGAGCCTTGGTAAGAGCATGCCTCAAGAGGAGAGGTTGTAATACACTGGTTTAGAGAGAACCAAGTCAGTTTATATAACTACATAGTATATTTAGGCTCAGGTATTTTAGATACATGACCTATGCCTATCGGATTCATTATTCCATCAGTTCAATATGTGACAAGAACGCTTGACCATGTAATAAGGTTGCTACTTTGCAACATGAGTGAACATGATTCAAGCCACAATAATAAGACTATTAACTTATATAGTACATGAACCACCTACAAAAGCCTCATGCACTGAACCACCCTATGTTAGGTTGATGACTTAATACCTTTAGCGGAAAGTACTTGGAAGGCTGGAACATTCCATAAATTTACCAACATGAACAAGAGATTTGGGGGTCTTTCAAATACAAAAATGTGTAAATAACAAGAATTGGGATCTATATGCAAAAACAAAAAAAATGTGGGAGACTGATATACAAAAACAAAAAAAAGTTTAGACAATAAATAACACTATAGATTTATGCACTGCATGAAGTACGAGAACTTATCAAATGAAATACAACTATAAAAACATGAACAAAAAGTATGAAATCACTGAAACTAGATGTTCAAGAAATGTGAATAAGCAAAAGACTATGACATATATGATCTGTTATTCAATACGAAGGGAGGATTGAAAACCATATTGCTCAAAAGAGAAAAAAAATAACTATAAGAACATGAACAAAAAATATGAAATCACTGAAAACAGATGTTCAAGAAATGTGAATATGCAAAAGACTATGACATATATGATCTGTTATTCAATAGGAAGGGAGGATTGAAAACCATATTGCTCAAAACAGAAAAAAAATTTGGCATTACATAAGAGTGTCACATTGTAACTATAAGGTATCCTCACATCACAAGAGCAAAAACAGTTATTTAAAAGTCAGGTATGCTTTATGAATCAAAATGTTCACAGATTAGAAGAAGAGGTAAGAATGTTGAAATGGATGCCTAGTGTAACCACAAAGAATAAAATAAGATTTGCATTTATGAGAAGTGACATCAATAAACAAGCTAATATGGTCTGGATATATCTAAGATAGTAAAATTTGATTAAAAGATGAAAAATAATATGGCTGCCATTTCACTATCATTGACCTACCGTGAACATAACTTATTGACTAGAAAAACTCTGCACAGTTGATCAAAACAGTTGGATTAAGCTTAATCATCATGCCATGCATACAAGTAGAAGCGGCATGAGAACAAAGAGGTGAAAATGGTCAGCACAAGTAGAACAATAAGCATGACATATTATAGATCCATTGATCTTCCTCCTTAAAGCTTGTCAAAGATAATAGCACCAACAAAAGCTAATTTAACTGTGGAATTCTACTATTCAAAAGCTAATTTAACTTGACATAATGGTTTCGACAAACTTGATTGAGAACATAAAAAGCTTTTAATATCACCATAGAAATTACTAAAAGATTATTACCAATATGCTCAGTTCTACTTCGGCCTTTGGATAAACATTTATGTTTTCTTTGGTACAATAGAGTAACCATTATGAGGGCACAGAGAAACATAGAAGAATTGATTGGTACAATGGAATTACTAATCGCTACTGTTGTGACTTGATATCACCAAAACATTCTAATTAATAAACAATCATATTCTTGCAATTCATTAGCTACGGAAACAACATAAAAGAATTTGTTATCAACTCTTGTTCGTTCACTAAGTCAATTAACTGCCAAAAACTATTGAGAAAGAACTGAATGAACCATAAAGTTAGTTTATATTATTAACAAAACACATGTAAAAAAGAAAAGGCATGAATGATAAATGAGGAAATGGAAAAGCATAAGAGGCAAATGCCTACGAGATACAGCTACCAATGGTACTTTTTCTAATTTTCCGATAATAAAACCAGTGAGAAAAAGAAAAACTGCAAAGAAACTGACAAAAAGAAACTTGAATCAGAGAGGACAATGCTTGCCTGAGCTCACTGTAGTCTATTAATTGAAAGTATATCCACGTAGCCATGTCAATTCAGCAAACTCGCTCTAAAAGGCGATAAAGAGAATTCAATCCAGCATATGAGATATGTACAATTCCACTACCAACATAGCATGGTTCTGTTCCAGCCTTCTCATAAACTTATTTACTTCCCTTGGTCATAGATCCAGAACCAACACTTCAGCCAAGAAAGAGTTAATTCTTGCAAATCACCAAAAAAGTAATGGTTTCTTCATCATATGAGCACAATATAAAGATCAAACAGAAGCAACAACATGAATTAACAGAGAGGTGAGAAAATAAAACAAGCAACCAATCACCTCCATGTTCAGCAGAACTTTGTCTTGTCATGTGTCCGTTACACATCAGTAGCACACAGCAACAGAGAAAGACACAAAAGTTTGCTTTCTTTTATATATATCTAATAAGAGGGGGAAGACTACATCACCAGGGAGGAGTAGATCCCTGTCTAGCTGAAGGAGATCTTGATCCTAAGCTCCCATCCCTTGAAAACCTCGTCTTCTCTTTTGGGGTGCTTGTGAATGGGCTAGACCCACGATAGCTAGCTCGAAGAGTCTCATCCACGGAGTGAGAAGACTTGGCAATGGCATTCCTAACAAACTTCTGAGCAGCTGGAGAAAGTGTTCGCACACTTGGGCTGGCACTGCCTCCTCTAGCTGGTGATGGCAATGGTGGCTTTTGAAACATCTTAGACCTCTCTCTCACCTTACGTGCAGCGTCCCTCGCCAAAGAATGAGCTTTCACATCTCGAGATGAAGGCAAAGGAATCCTAAAGTGAGGCCCATCACTGCTTCCACCTATGCCGGCGGGCATCTCCTCAAGGTCTAATCTCAGAGGTGTACCCTCTATCTCTCCCCATGTCATGAATGGGGATTCATCAACACCTGGTGCAGGGGACGGAGTCCTGACAAAGTTGTAGTCATTCTCTCCTTTCTTGGTTGATTCCTCAAAGAAGGGGTTCGGTGTTTTCCTCAAATCTTCCAAGTCATACTTTTTAGACCTCTCAGCCTCCCGATCGGCGAAAGGCCAAGCAGCCCCAGTAGGAGTGGTACCAGCGACCGGGGTGTAGAGAATTGCGACAGACTCCTCGTCCTTCGTGGGCCTTGATTCGGATGCTGATTTGCCGTGAAACCGGGTGTTGGAACGGTTGATCTCCTTGGTGAGGCCCTTGAGCCGCTCGGCCTGCTCCTCCTCGGTCAGTGGCACCTCCCCCCTGTCCGCCGGATCATACATGAGGAGATTCTTCGCCGTATACTTCCAACCGTCCAAGGTGCTCACCGGCTGCCCGGAGGTTCCATATCCATCGGTGATCCGATCCCTCTTCGCGTCTTCTAGGGTTTCAATCGGCGTCTCCTTCTCGCCCTCAAACAGATGGCCATATTTCTCTTTCCTCTTGCGATTGACCTTCTCCATAATCTTGCAGAAGCTCTCGTTATCCTCGCTAGTGTACCGACCAAGGAACTCATCCAGCGAGAGGGAGGTGTCGACGTCGGCCAAGGGATCGTCTTGCGTCGGGGGGCCTGTGGGACCATTACCCGCGGGAGGGATCGAAGGGGTGGAGCCAAAGGGCGTGGCGGAGGAGGGGAAGAAGGAGGATCCGGGGGTGCGGGTCCGGGAGCGGCGTGCGGAGGCGGTGACGGCGCCGGGTTCTCCAGCGGCGGCCCGGCGTTCGAGGATCTTGAGCTGGGCGTCGCGGATGACGACGGGATCGCCGGAGCGGACGGCCTCGAGCCAATCGAGGCGGTCGCGGAGCCTGGGGATGTCGGGGAAGAAGTCGCGCTCGACGATGCGCTCTATGGCGGCGACGTATGTGTCCTCGTCGAGGACAGCCGCGCGGCGCTTCCGGGGGTTGCCGGCCTCGACCGCGGACGAGGAGGACGGCGCTCCATCGGCAGTCGACGGGGTTCGGGCGGCGACAGAGGAAGAGGACGGGGGAGTAGAGATCTGGCGAGGGGAATGGCCGGGCGACAGAAGCATGTTGGCCGCGTGCTGTTAGGGATTCCAAGAACTGAAGGCAGATTGGGAAGTTGGGAGGCGTGGAGGGGATCGATGGGGAGGGTATGAGAAGGCTCGCGTGGGGAGGAAGCCGAACCCAATTAGGGCTGCAATCGACGATTCCTACTACAAATTGGATGAGTCAATTTGCCCTAATTTTGACTTCTAATTGACGCTAGTAGTTATTGGTCATCGACAACAAACATTAATCTCTTCGATTAATTCAAATTTGGTCGAATTTATCATGTTATTTCATGTGGTCTTAAAATTAAAATTAAATATTCAACATTTTAAAAATATATTTCATATATAGAACAATCTATTACGAAAAATACTTCATAATTGGTTTTTACACGGCAACTCCTTTTTTTTTTTTAAGAATTTACTTTAGGCATCCAAATCTGTTGAAATACCCAAAAAGCCTCTGAATCTTATTATTATTACTATGAAATTTGAGATGAGTTGAACAAACTTCATGATGTTACACTTTTAAATAAATTATGTAAATGTACATAATTAAAATCAATAAGAATTAAATAAATTAAGGGAATAAATATTGGTATATAACCTTTCAAATTGTTACAGCATGAGATGAATTGAACAAATTTTATTATATTATACTTGTAAATTAATCATGATATACTTTAAATTGATTGCATAATCAATTGCAAAGTTTTTCATATTGATATTGATAAAAGAAAGCAATTATATATATATATATAATAATAATTTTAAGAGTTTTTAACCTATCTTTTAATATGTCAGAGGTATTATCGACAAATGACTCTCTTATGTTAAGTCAACTTAGAATTGGATGATTCAAAAATAAATCTTAAAGAATATATCAATCTACGAATAATGCACCCAAATGATCCTTTTATAATGGGTGTTTAGGATTGTTAATTTCACGATCGATAATAGTTATGAGTAGTAGTTACGCATTACACTCGGATTTGATTATGATGATAGCTATGAGTAATAGTTACGTATTATGATTGACAACCACGAGACATCGGAGTGTTATTTACATATAGATCACATGTCGATCATGAGGCACTTGGGTATTGACAATGCGTCAATCATATGTCGTCCTTACAGTGCTAAAGCGTCGATCACGTCACAATGCTTTGAGATGTTGATCATGTATTAGATCACATGTCGATCATGAGACACTTGGGTATTGACAATGCGTCAATCATATGTCGTCCTTATAGTGCTAAAGCGTCGATCACGTCACAATGCTTTGAGATGTTGATCATGTGTTAATCACATGTCATCCATGTTTTGCTGTGATGTCGGTCACGTGTCGAATACGAGGGTCGGAGTGTCAACTACATATCCACAACGTATCATCCACACGATGTTGAGATGTCGGCCTAGGTCATCATTCCGAAAGTGATTATGCTAAGTATCTTCTCTTTATTTTGTTTATTTATTTGAAAGGATCAAATTTGATTGAGAGATGGATTTTGTCTTTGATCAAGAACTGTTTGTAAATATGATGTTCTTACAACATTGTTGCATATACTCATTAGCTTGTATAAGATCATCAAATAAAGGAGAAGACATACGGAGACAGTGATAGTTAAGATGCAGATAAGTTGTTAGCGCTAATATTTTGCTTGCGCAGACTAACGTAAGTAATATATAATACATTTGGATTGCTCAACACAGGGAGCTCGGCCCCTTCCACGTAAAAAAGATTTGTTCTTGAACAGATCAAGGCTCCATTTAGATTGCCCTGTTTGTTTAATATTCAAGACGACATATTGTTGGAGAAGAACACATTGCATATATATAAGGGATAATTTTTATAGATCGACGATCTATAAAAAAAGTCTTCTTGTTTTGTGATAATTATTCATTTTGGACGATGGATATATCGATACGATTTTTTCCTTTGTAAAGATTAAGAGCTTCCAAAAAAGATCTTTGAGAGTACTAGAGATTTTATGAGTTATTAGTTTTACTATTTCTCAATCGAAATGACATTAGGTTTACAAGGCAGCTGAGTTCCAAGCTGTGCAAGTGCATTCGAGTCTAAGAAATTAATGAGATTTATACCATTAAATTAGCTGACACCATTGACTTTAGTTAGGAGTTTGTGTTCTTCAAATTTTGTGAAACTCAAAAGTTTTAAGTTGATTTAATTATAAGTTTAATCCCACACAATATGTGAGGGAAGGATCGAGGCTATTTAACTTAGGATTAATTATCTTTGGTAAGTGGTTATCATCAATAGTTGAGTCGTGACGGCATCCAACATTACATTACACCACATGACGAAGCAATGCCTGTGATTTCTCTCGTGTGGATAACGACCTACGAAGAAGAAAACAACACGTCTTCCTCATCGCAACCTGCCGTAATGATCTCCCGCTGCGTCATGTGTTGAACGTGACCCAGTCTCTCTCTCTCTCTCTCTCTCTTCCCCGCGCCCGCCGCGCTCGCCGTCGGGTCTTCTTCCTCCTGCGCACGGATGTAGCATGCCTTATCAGATCCATCCACGTACTCGACCCGATTTCCTCTCCCTGTCGTACCACCACCGCTGCAGCCCCTCTGACGCTCGCAGCACCATCAGTACGTAAGGAAAAGACGCAGCTTTCCCCTGCACCGCTCGCATTAAACCAAGCGCCGGTGCGGTTGGTCTCACGGCTCCCGTCCGCCAGTCTCAGGAGCGCGCACGGCGCCCTCGGAACCAGAGTCTTTGGCCGCTTCCTGCGCGCCTCCCTTTGCTCTTCGTCGTTCATGGCATGAGCAGCCTCCGCCCTCGACCATTCTTTCCTGCGCTGTGCAAGGAGTATTAAGTAAGGTCTTGTTCGGAGGAAGGCGGAGAGCGTGGAATGGTGGTGGGGAGATGGAGTTCTGGCCGGAGTTCATTGCGAGCAGCTGGGGGAGGGAGTTCGTGGCGGGAGGGATCGGCGGCATGGCCGGGGTCGTCTCGGGCCACCCCCTCGACACGCTCCGCATCAGCCTGCAGCAGCCGCCGGCTCCATCGCCGGCCGCAGCCGCTACCGCCCGCCGCCCCGTCTCGGCCGTGGGCCTCCTCCGCAGCATCCTCGCGACCGAGGGCCCCGCCGCACTCTACCGCGGCATGGGCGCCCCCCTCGCCTCCGTCGCCTTCCAGGTCTGCTTCCTCATGTCTCAGAGAGCCCACAAGAACTGCTAGCGATTAGCAAAGCTCATTCATATGTGCTCCGATCATCCTTCCTTGTGCAGAATGCCATGGTCTTCCAGGTGTACGCAATCTTCTCTAGAGCTTTTGATTCCAAGAGCTCGAACGAACCCCCTTCCTATAGAAGTGTTGCGCTGAGTGGAGTTGGAACGGGCGCCTTGCAGAGTCTGATACTAAGCCCGGTCGAGCTTGTGAAGATAAAGCTGCAGCTGCAGATGACCGGCAACAGGGGAGGAGGTCGAATAGGACCGATCAGCGTTGCCAAGGAGATCGTAAAGAAGGAAGGGATGAAAGGTATATACCGCGGCTTATGGATCACCGTCCTGAGAGATGCACCTTCACATGGAGTTTACTTCTGGACGTACGAGTACGGGAGAGAGCAGCTTCACCCGGGCTGCCGGAGAACTTGCCAGGAAAGCCTTGGAGCGATGCTGGTCGCCGGAGGATTAGCAGGAGTGGCGAGTTGGATCTGCTGCTACCCTTTAGACGTGGTGAAGTCCAGACTACAGGCGCAATCGAAGCCTCAGACCGGCCAGCCGCCGCCCAAGTACCTCGGAATCGTGGACTGCATCCGCAAGAGCGTGCGAGAAGAAGGTGTCGCTGTGCTGTTTCGAGGAATGGGGACGGCTGTTGCCCGGGCCTTTGTTGTCAACGGAGCCATCTTCTCTGCTTATGAGCTTGCTCTTAGGTCCTTGGTCGGTAACAGTCGAGGACTGGCAATGGAGGAGACCTGAGCCCTGAAAAGTGAAGTAAAACTAGTAATCCTGTTCTTTCTACTCATCCATAGTTTTTATGCAATGTTTAGATTCTGTTGTGCAGAAAGAAAATAGCATAATGATGTTACGTCCTGTTTAACATAAAGACACTTTGGTGACAAGAACTGCGTTTTCGATGTATCTATGAATGAAATAACTGCGTTTGACATGAGAGTAGGTTCTTTGGTTGGATATGAAACTGTGATTGAGATGTCATTCGGCTCGATGGACTTAGAGATCATGCAACTAAAACTGGTGGTGTGTAGTGCGTGAATTCATGTACCATTCGAACACTTATCTTGAGGACAACAAGGCCAATAACTACTGATCGTGAAGATTAACAAAAACACATTCATTCTTCTATGATTCTTTTTCTCCCATGTAAATAAGCAAATTACATTATTCTAATAACTTAAAACATTCATGAATAGATCAAATTCTATGTATCATGGTATGAAGAAACTCGATTGACATTAAAGAAAAAAACAAAAGAAAGAAAAGTAGCTACACAACCTTGTTGAGAATAAGAATTGCTAACATCTAAGATGAAGAAATAAGTAACAAGGATTATGCCAAGAAAAGATGCAAATCCTCTCAATCGCCTGCAAGTTCTCAAACGATCATGAGCATGTGTTTGTTCTGAGGAAATGTGGCTTTGTTTAGTCAGATCCGATGTATACTCCTGAAGGTTTCCGGCAGAAGCAGCAATCCATCTCAGAATCCAAATTATCTGTGCTTGTGTGCATTTATTTAGGCATCTTCTTTCTATTAAATTGGAAGAACTGATGCAGCAATCTATGGACTTCACCGTAGCCTTGGGTGGCTGAAACAAACCGTTGCTTTATCCACAGGGGTAGCTTGTCAGTCGGGTGTGAGGGACTCGGGTTTGATGAGTTGCATGCATATCGTGAGTCCACCAACAAGATCGCAGCGTAGTCATTTATATGCCTAATAGCTCGACCTGCAGTACTAAGGAAAAGATCATTGGCATGCTATTTTTTAATAAAACTCAAAAGGAAACCATACCGATTGATTGGTTCACAGCCTTCATGCACAAGTTCTCATAGTACTCTTTTCCTCTTTGCTTGCAACTTCTTAAAAATTCGAAGCCAGATTTGCATTCATCATAAGATATACCACCCAAGGACTTGCTGCATCGCTGTAAGGGGGCTTCTCCTAGTCCTTCTATGTGTTTTACTCTTTCGATCAACTCAACATCAGGACTTGGATATGGAAGACCAACCATTATAATGCAACGACCCATACCGTCACTTAGATTTATACCCTCAGAAATCTTTCCACCAACTACAGCTAGGAGTACTGCTCCAGTGATTCCTGAAGATTTCGGTGCTCCATCACAACATGCAATTGTTTCTTTGTACTTCTTAAGTACAAGATCAACATCGTTATTGCTTCTGGGTTCCCTGTATACAATTTTTTTCTTTAGAATTTTTGAAAGCAGTCCTGAAGCCTTCCATGCATCATAAACTCGTCGTTCATAGTCAAATGAAGAGAAGAAAACTACTACTCCTTCTGGAACAATTGCTACTAGATTGCAAAGCAGGCGCCCCAGTTCTACTATCTGCTTGGAAAATAAACCATACAATTATATAAGATAGATAGAGAATAAATTGGCACTATTCTCTTAAAGTAAGTAGCACAATAACAATCGAAAAGAAAAATATGAACTGTGATAGTTATATACAGGATTCTGAAAAAAATCTTCTAGGTGCCCAGAATTAGGCTGCTAGCAACAAAAAACGCTCATTCAAGTATACGGTAACAGGTCTAAAGTAGCTCTATATGCAGCTCGGCCATGAAGATGTAGCTAACTGTAAGCATGGAATAGCTTCAAGCAATGGAAACTCTTATGCAAGGACATCAAATGAATCGATGTGCAGATAGTGCAAGTCTGAAAAATAATGATGAACTGTGCTGGTAATTCAACAATATATTTTAGGTTTTCTTATATTCTCCTATCATATATATGAAATAATTGGTTTTAGCCAAGTTTACTAGTGTCCATTTAAAGTATATGACAAGAAGTAAGATGACCTTAAGACCCCCTAAATTGTTTATCATAAATAAGCTGTCATTTTTAGAAAAGAAAATCAAGGATTTTATGTTCCAAGCAGACTGAGGCATGCCGAGTAAACACTACTGGTTTACCTGGTTATTGATATGTGTGATCTGGTACTGTAATGAGAGTGTGCTATCTAATCTTGGCATTATGATAGCTTGTTCTTGGTCATCATATAAGGTGAGTGTCATGCCATGCTGACTAGTCCAACTGCTCCACCCAGTGAACAACAGATTACTAAAAAGTTGGAATTTAAGTTAAAACAAGAAACTGACATCCATATATTACCAGCCCTACTCCATGTTCACAATGTCCTGATCACAATCATCTCATCATCAATTAGTCAACAACAAAAAACAGCCCTTTCAGAAGTGTTCAACAGATATAACAACCATATCAAAAAAATTCTTGTTAATAGGCAAATTCAGGGAATGATAAAACATGACAACAACAAAAACAAGCCTTAATATCCCAACTTAAATCTTTTCCCATCATAGAAAACTATGTAGGTCAATATTCCTGGTTGAAGAAGGATGATAACCTATACGCTAGTAATAAGTCCAAGAAGAACTGCAATGTGATTGTGATCCATGTTGAATATTGACAGCTTATATGATTTGAATCTCTCTGTCACAATATTTAGAGAGTATGGCAGTCAAATCTTAGTAACCGAACCAGGTCCCTCTAGATGTATTAAATAACATCAAGGGATACAGATAGTGCTGAATTACTTTATCTGCTACTTACAAAGACAGCCTCAAAACCAAGTGCCTACTAGCGCAAAGAGCACAATATCAGGAAAATTCAACACCAATGCGACTCCTAGAGATTTCTAACACCAAACCATTAAACACAGAAGTGTCAGATCGAGAAACACATGTCAAAGTCATGTTCAAACAATCAACAAAGTACCTTAAAAAAAGAGGAACTACAAAAATCAGGACATTCAAGGTGGTAAATGACTCAGTTCACTATTCTCTGTGGGTATATACATACACTATATGCTATTATATTTCTCATTTAAGCTCAAGGGAAATTAAAACAGAATGTCTAAAAACTTGAGTTGCACTTATGAAATGCAATGGATATATGAGGTATCACAGGTCAGTTTAATTGAAAATAAACTTATGACACCATTTTGAAATAATAATGGACTTTTCCGTGATCTATATATAATAGAAGTTGAGTTGCATTACTTAATGCAATTGATATATAAGGAACTACAATTTACTTGTAATAAATTTAAACACCATTTTGAAATGATAATTGGCTTTTCCATAATCTGTATAATTTGCATTCAGTGCTAGTCTAGTCACTTTTTCTAGGTTACCAATAAGTGGCGAATAGTAACTTACACCACAAAGCTCATAGGCTATATCTTAGATAACTATAATTTGTTCGCCATTTGTATTCCTCAAGAAAATCCATTATCCAAACTTTTTTGTTCATTCATAAACGAAACTGCAGTGATGTTGTATACATCAACAATATTCGTTCCAGAGTGGCAAAAACCTATGTTTCATGAATCTGTCACAGTTAAGTTAGTTCAACTGCATTCATTTAGATGTTACAGATTCATAAAAACTACTATCAAACAGAACGTTAACTTTGCAATAAACATCTACTTTGAGCCTTGGGTTCAATATAGTAGCATCTAGCATTCAAATAAAATCAACAGAAATATTACAACTATTGTTCCATCAGTGTATTAGAAATTATAAGACTGAGAGCAAACCATGTTCAAAGAACTTCTTGAATTGTAACTGAAATCAAAGTTGATGCCTGATGGTCCACGAGAAACTGCAATGGGCAAAATACTCTCTGGAGGGACAATATGGTTGCACATGTAGAAATGCACTTGTTCTAGTGATAAGCTAGGGAACAGACGTATTCTTGTCTCTTCAATAGGTTGCAGTGTTCCCCCAGCCAGAATAACAGCATATGATTGATCCAAAATCTGCAGCAAACAAGCTTAAGTTAGGTTGCTAGTGTCAAAACAGTCTTTGTACTTTTTAAAAATTTTAATGGACCTGGGAGGATAGACCTCAGAAAATATTCTCTCTCCAGAAAGCATCACAAATTTAATGTATTTTTCTTCTCTTTGATCAGCAAGTTTCAGTCCTGAGAGTAATATTCTTCCATCTCTATCATTGTTTACCAGTGAAATTATAATATCAGCTAATGCCTGAAAGCCAGATAAGATGCTTCCTTCTGTATCATTGCTTTGACCATCAGAATGAATGGAGTCTCTCTGTAAGCCTGCCAATTTAGTTCCATATCCACTTACCTGAAAGCCAATAAGGTCATCAGCTGGGAATAAAATCCAAGGATAGATGGATGCCACTAATGTGGTACCTTGTGAATTATTTTGCTTTCTTTCATATATCTGTGGAGTTTCACAAAGTTGATGTTGTCAATGTTAAGAGAAAATAAGAACTCATTTATAGTCATTGAGGTATCACCAACTTTCCCTCTCAACTCCTGGTCATTTCTGCAAGAATCGATACCATGAAATCGAAGCAACAGTTGAAGGAAGGATTGAATTAACATGATAAGCGTCTGAATGTAGCGTCGATTTCCTGCTCCCAGACAACCTCGAAACTTGTCAAGGTAGAACTCAAGGTTGCAGAGTACTTGCTTCAACTGACAATAGAACGAAACCAAAGAAGTGATTTTAGCCTTGTGTTTAGCCAAGCATGATAAATACTAGTTAGATTAATAAGTTGACATTGCCAAAATACCTACTGTAACCAGTAACAAACATTAAACAGTAACTCCTATCGAGTTACATAAAGCAGAACACATATCAAGAATCTATAGATAAGTTGATCATAAAGCCTCTATGTTTAGTTCTTTTTTTTGTTGAAATAGATTCTATTGTTTTACAATTGCTTGTTTATATCCATCAAACAATTTCATACATTCGTTCTGGAGGAGTTACCTGCGTCCAGGTGATCTTCACATTGTACATGCTGGTGAAGGAATCAGCTAGGTTGTGGGCTTCATCAATAATTATTATATTCTTCCTCAAATTCAAACCTAATGACTCACGAGCTGACCTCAACAATAAGGATTGGTAGGGAAGCACAACAATATCAGATGAACGAACCATGTTACGAGCTCCATAGTATGGACAGGTCCCGATTTTATTTCCTAGCTGCACAAGATCCTCAATGTCCATTGCACCCCTGTCCTGTATCTCACTCTTGAACATATTCTGCAATTTCTGCTTCCTTAACATAGGACAACCAGATGCGATCTTTGTGCACCGTGCCTTCCCCTTGTCATTCAGGACCTTCATAAGAATGCCCATTGTATAAGTTGCAGCTTCCAATAACAATATCAGTAGCACCAAGAATCAACAATTTGTCTGAATAGCATTCTGTCTATGCTAGCTTAATTGACTCACTCTAACAATTAGCATGCCAGGAGAAAAGACAACAAAATGATAAACAATAGCCTTAAGGGGATAAATCATCATTTGCATCTTCTTGCCGTGTGTATCATAACCAAAGAAAGCTGGCAAAGAGCAGCACCAGTGTATCTCAGAATTTGTAACGAGGTAATAATACTAAAGGCAAGTTTCTCAAACAATAGAACCAAAAAGAAAAGGACAATTGAAACAAAATTTTATAAAATAAATTTCACAGACCTTCATTTTAGCATCTTTCTGGTTCTTTTGCAGCTCCAAGCATCGTTCATTGATCTGGTTCGTGTTCCCCAGCTTCAAAACCTCTGGTCACAATCAGATATAAACATAACTCATACAAGATAACCTCTCTAAACCAACACATCAGAATACATCCTCACCAGAATTATTACACAGGTTCTTCCTTGAAGCTAAACAAATGACATTGAGCTCCGAAGCAAAAGCCGTCCTCTTGAATTCCCTCACAAACTGTGACAGCTGTGAATGTGTACGGCTAGAGAAATAAACCTGTGGTGTCACCTCCTCCTCTTCTTCCTCCTCATCGCTGCTGCTCCAATTGGAACCCCTTCCTCCCTTCCTCTTCGGTCTCCCAACGCCACTCCCCATCCCCTCCTCTTCGCTCTCG
The DNA here is from genome assembly GCA_021527575.1 of Ensete glaucum. Lineage (NCBI taxonomy): Eukaryota > Viridiplantae > Streptophyta > Magnoliopsida > Zingiberales > Musaceae > Ensete > Ensete glaucum. Next base: position 47,997,133 of record CM038558.1, read on the forward strand.
TATTCCTCCACCAAATACTCCTCTTCATCATCCACGGGCTCCACAGAGATCTTCTTCTCGTCCATTGGTTTTGCAATCGACACCTTCCTGTGAAAATCCCCCATCGCAAAACTATTTCGTCTTCTCGGAATCTCTTTCTTATCCGCAGCAGAGACGTCAAAGTCCCTCATCCATTGGGGTTCATCGTCATCACCACCATGGTTGGCTTCACCGGGATCTGCATTCAGCGTCGGCGGACCGCGACGCGGCTTCGGTTGCCGCTGTTTCCTCCTCTGGTCGATGACCCACTGCATGGCGCCGCAGATGAGGCTTAGGGTTTTACCAGTCCCTGATCCCAAATCAAAGAAGGTTCGTCGAGGAAGGAATCCATAACAGGTCGCGATGTGGAAACGGAAACCTACGGAGATGGAGAAAGCAGAGGGGGGAAAGGAGTACCGGTGGGGCTCTCGAGCATGGCGATGCCGCCTCCTTTGTCGAGGAAATCGTAGAGAGAACTCATGAAGTCGGTCTGGATCGGGTAGGGCTCAAAAGGGAACGCCGGGAAGTCGCGCCGCGGCGGCTTCGAATCCTTTTCTCCCATTTCGCCCCCTTGTTCTCCTCTCTCTTCCTCCTCCTCCTCTTCTTCTTCCGCTTCTTTGTTTTCCCGCGCTGTTTTCGTAGGTTCGATAGTAAGGTTTATATCGTGTTTTTATTTAGATATATAACGGACGTTATAAACCTTAAATGTTATTTATATCAATCAAACTGAGATGATTCATTGTCAACTGATATACCGAATTCTCTCAACCCATCTTGTTAAATAAAATAGTAAGAATAAAAGGTAGACAAATTGTATTATGATCAAATTCTTATCCAAAATATTATTTTTTATACTTTTGCAAAGTATCTTAAACAAAGATTTCTTAAAACTTCAAATGCTCTTTTTTAAATTATCTATCAAACTTGCTGATACCTTCTTTTTCTCTCCTGCTAAGATAACCTCAAGAAAATTTTAATACAAGAGGGCACACACTTTAATTTTTGGTCTATTAGAAAGAATGCATAATAATAAACATCTTTACTGGATTTTGGAGAAGAAAAATACTAATACACAAATAACTACAACAATCAAGGAGAACCCTTTTAAGCTTTATTACGAGGTTATAACCACAACATTTTTCTCAGAGACAAGAAACAACACATTTCAGACTAGCACTTGTCATTGTATCTGCTTGCATGACTCCAAAGGTTTGATGCTTCTTTATTTCAAAACTGTCAAGAACATAATGCAGTTAAGCTTTACATGTATATTGTTGTTCAAGCCTTTCTTGTAAGTAAAACAAATAAGAAGGTCTTCTCATAGCTGAAATTTCAATAACTCAAAGACTTCACTTTGCTCACGAAGGAAGATATTCTCATGGGATCCTTCTGGACGCCGTCGGACCCGTACATGCCACTACTGACACCAACACCATCTGGCTTGAGAGTGGTCATTGCTTCATCAACATTATCAGCATGAAGTCCTCCAGCTAATAGCCAACCGTGTTTGCTTTGGATAGATGGCAACTGAAGCCTTTGCCAATCAAATCCTTTACCGCTGCAAGGAAAAGAAATCATATCTATGAAAACGTCATCTGCGACATTTATATGTCAACCAGTGCCAACTGAAGGCAAAATACTTGACAGAAAGTACTTGTTACCAGTGAAAATAGTCGCAATAAAGATGGAAGGTGGAATTAGATGCAAAAAATGGGTAAAACCTAATATCACACAAGTAACCAAGAAGATTACAACTTAAACCCATTTGAGACTTTGGCATAATGTGCATGACATATATCTTTGCTCCATTATCTCCTGTCAGTGTGCATTACTGGCCAACTGAATGATTGTCATTCTGAATCAGAGTGCAAGCTTAATAATCTATGCATCATGTAAATTTCATATTTCATTCAATTTGTTTTTAATTTCATGCAATAAAAATATCCAAACCTGTATCATGTGAATCACATAAATTGTATAACATGTTCTGCATATGTAAAATTTCATATTGTTAGTGGTACTACGTACTGTGGTAATTATTTCAGATCTGCCACCCTTTGCACCATCCTTTAGAAGCCAATCAGCTAAAGAAGACTCCTCATCAGAGACATGGTCGAGAAGGATTCCATTTTTATCAACATGGAGAACATATATGATCCGGTGTTGCTGCGGGAGGATTGGGAGAGAGGAACGAGAACCATCCCCATGAAGCTGAAGAAAGCCATGAAACCAAAACTAAAAAGTAATATATATCTGTTGGCAATTTGGTATATAACTTTTTTTTCTAAAATAATATTTGAAGAAGTTTAAGATAATTGATGCGTGAACAAACTCGAGGTCAGCTGCATCAGAAGCTCGTAGTTGTGTCTTCATCATCATCCACAAAAACACCAACAGGCTTTGGCCCACCATCCCATGTAACTTTAGAGATTTCTTTTGCCACGTTTAGTGAGACAGAAGGCTTTGAATCAGGACAAAGAATCATACCAATAAGGCTAGCACCGGCTTTCACAGCCATTTCAGCATCCTTGGCCGATGTAATACCACACATCTTAACTAGAGGCTTAATCATGTTCAATCCCTTTTCGATGGAACAGTCCGTCTTAAGGCACGACACAGTTACTGGTCCCAACCTTGATTGTCCTGTAAAAGAAACTACAGCCATTAATAGAATGTATTGCTAAACAAAAATAGATGATTAATTATCAGATAAGAAAGAAAAAAGAGATGTTGTTCTAAAGAATGGAGGAAGTAAATGTTACTGCAGAAAGCAAGGAGTCCGATGACCTTAGATATGTTCAGTTTTATTCAGTTGCATTTGAAAATGAAAGCAACTTTCATGAATGAAAATTAAAATATATCGATAGAAGAATGAAAATTAATATGAGAAAAGTCATCAATCAAGCACATACTTATAAATTAACTCGCATTTCATTCCTAAATTTAGCTTTATGAAAAGTGCATATTATGCTAAACTACAAGTTACTAAATGTGGTATAAAAGAAAAAGATACATTTAATAACACTCACTTTTACCCTCATCTTAAATATCACGTCAAACCATTGCTTGTCTCATGATGTGGAGCCACAAAACAAAAAGAGCCATAGTGACATGAGAGAATGATCTTCTGCTTCGTTCTATGTTCAGGGAAGAGGTGAAGATAACATATCAAATCACATACCGAGGAGAAATAGATAAGTGGGAATTGTTATATATTTATTTCCATCGCAGTGATTGTCAAAATTAATCTTGAATGATTCTTTGATCAATCCAGAAATTAATGCGATTAAATTGGTTTGGTAGAAAGAAAAAGCTTTGATATATTCATTCTCGTGAGGATGACTATAGAGGATCATCATTTGTTTATACAACACTAGAAAATGAATCACGCTTTGTAAAAACTGTAGTTCGCCAAGATTCAACAATAATCAACCGCTAAAGTAAATAAATGCGTCAGCTTTGGCAACAAAAGGCAAAAAAGAGAAGAAACACAAATAAGGAACTTACCAGAATGGTGCAACAAAGGAAGCTGACGAAGTGAGCACCGTTCCTCTGCAATCAAGCACGACACAAGCACAAGAGATAACAGATGAGATAAACTACCAGAAGAATTGATCTTCTACTCTTTATATCTAGCGCGGCTTTTCAACAAACATATGATATGCGATGACTCATGAGCTGCGTGAAAATAGGGAAAAAAAATTGAAACTTTGCATGGCTAAATTCAAACCTTCAAATAAGAATAATGCGTAATCAAGGACACCTCCCGTGCGAGGGCAAAGGAAAAAGAACTCTCTCGTCGTCCTCAGATCGGAAATCCACCGTCCCAAAATGCGAAACCATGCACTTAAGAACTAGCAAACGCACTGTCCCATCGATCTGAAAGCTTCGATCTTGCTCGTACCACCGCCCGGTTTGTAATTGCCCAAATCTCCGTTTGATTTGGCTTGCGCTTGTTTTGTTCGACCTATGTTCCTGTCTTGCTCCATCGGGACCGCATCGGATGACGCCATCGAAGATACGGTAACATCGATCCGATGCGGATCGCCGCTTCACCCGATAAGAAGCAGATCGTAACCCGTTTGATCCGTTTACGGGCCTCGCGTGGAGCGGATCGGGTTCCATTTAAACCCGATCCACATATTGATAACCAATGTCCATGTCATCCATTTAAACCGCATGTGGATCCACATATTGATATCATATGTCAGTGTGTTATCGGCAGATCTAACACCATGTATCTCTTCCATGTGCCTCGCCAACTGTGTGCTGTTCGACAGATGTCTCCATGTGTTCTCTGCGCCTCTTTAGCAGGTCGCTTGGACTCCGAAGCATGTGGATGCAAATATACTTTTAAGTCGATGCAATGTTTTCCCCTCCAATAGATTAGGAGAAAAGAAACTATTCATGATTTCTCACGTTAATTGCTAAAGAACAAATGACAAACACTTTATATAACAGAAGCAAACTTGCTTTTACGTATTACATCATCAAGTAAGAAGCAAACGATTAATCATTTATCCCATACAACCTGAGAATTACTACTCATTACATTGGAAAGAATACATCAGCAGCAACGAATCATACCTACTACTGTTGCAGTGTGACGATCCGCTAATTGTTGGAGCTGAGCTGACTACAAGAAGTGAAGCTGTAAGCTAAGCAGAGAAATATCACTGTGAGAGAAGTTCCAGGCCGGCTTTCAGATCCTCCAATGTTATCGTCACTAAACCATCAGTGTCAGTGCAATCAAAATCAAGACGAAGATCCAAGTTTTCTCGAGCATTTGCAAGCAATGGACCAATTAAACCCCCATTCATTTCCCTCCTTTGTTTCTCCGTCGTGTCTCCATGGATCAACTCTGCGACGGCTTCGACGCTACAAGATGGGTGGAGCTTGAACCCATACAGTAAACTATTCTGATCTTGGTGATCCATTTTGATATGAAGAATCTGAGCAAGTTCGGTGGTGTTGAAGTCGTCGAAGTAGAAGAACTTGGTTACCCTCCGACTGAAACCTTCGTTCGATTGGATCACACGTTTCATTGGCTCAGAATACCCAGCGAATATCACCACCACCTTTCCACTGTCCATCATGGACATTATTTCTTCTAGTGCCTCTAAGCCATAGTCCTTGTCATCTGCTTTTTGCATTGGAATCAATCTGTAGGCTTCGTCGACGAAAAGAATTCCTCCCTCTGCTTCACTTATCTGGGAAAAAAATAGTTTAATGTAACATATGGATGTTCGATCCAACAATTTTAACACAGCACAGCCCCTAAAATTAGTGTAAGAAAATCACATTTTGACCAAATCTATGTGAATACATCTTACATTTAAACAAAACACACTGCTAGAAAAAAAATTGTGATGGGCAACATAAATGGTTCATGGTGCAACAGAGGGTCAATAGAAAGAAAGAAAAGCAACGTAAAGATCTTTCTGTGCATCGAGAACTACAGATAGAGAAATTAACAGACCGTTTTGTGATGTCGGGTAAATAACTCCGAAGCCAATATCTATTGCGAAATAAAAGTATATATACCTTCCGCCTAGTCTTTGGTCCCGTATGCCCCACAAATTCACCAACTAGGTCAGTCCTTTGCACTTCTGTTACTTTGTCAGTAGGTAAAATGCCCACCATGTGGAGGAGTTTCCCAAGGATCCGGGCAACCATCGTTTTGCCTATCAGATATCATAAGCATTTTAAGAAATCTTTGCAATAATCAAAGATAATAATTTCTAGTTTAAGTAATCAACACATTCAAATGCATATACATTTTTCCCAAAAAAAGTACTACGTTCCAGAGACAAAAGATTTAGGATTTTTTTTCCTTAATATTATGGAGTTGGTCCTTTCAAGTTTAATTCACATCAAAATTAGAGATAAAAGCCAGATTGTTAACAAATTGAAAAGAGATCAACTCAATCAGACGCCTTCAGAGCAGCATATCCAACATCTTGCCAAAACGACAAGTTGTATCACATATTTTGCAACTTACGGACCACAGTTTATCATAGTATCATGTCTGGTAGCAAGTACCTGTTCCAGGATTACCAAGGAAGGCCATATGCGGAGGCCTTCTTGGTGCTATTTTTAATCCCAATGCTCGGCGCTTCTCATCAAAGAGCATACCCCTAGCCCATCTACGCAATTGCATTTTGAGCTCCTGCAATCCCACAATATTTGAGATAGCTGCTTCAAACTCAGCCATTTTTGCTTTTGCCTCACTGCATGACTCAATTGCTTTTCGCTTTCTTTGCTCCTCCATATGCCGACCAAGGAGCCCTCGAAGTTTCTCGCTCGACGCACCTTCTGAGAGATGATTTAAAGGGGTCATTCCCTCCTATCATACAAAGTACAGTTAGATGTCTGTTATCCACATGCTCTTTCAAGATACTTCAAGATAATCTGACAATGTTAAATTAACAAAAGCTTACATTATCTTTGACACTACAATCGGCATTATATTCTAGCAATGTGCTCACTGTAATGCTATCTTCTGCTCGCAGTGCATGCCAAACAGCCAAATGCAGTGGAGTCATTCCATTCTGAAATTGACATAATAAAAATAAAATAAAGGTAAGAGAATATCAGTGCACAAGGTTAGTAAACCAGAAACATATGGCAAGGCAACCAAAATTATACATATGTAATCCATGATTTGGGAGAAAAATGGATAATGTTGTTTGAGAACTTGCATTGGCTTTTGCTTCAAGAGAAGCACCATGTCTGAGGAGCATCCTTGCCGATTCACTGCAACCATTTTTCGCTGCCATGTGCAATGGTGTTTCACCATACTGCAGTCAGTATGCACCAATGAGCATTAACGAACAAATAGTTTGGGAATTCTTACACTGATAAGAAGGAATCATTCCTCTCAGCCTACCATGTTCCTTGCCTCCAGCTCAACTTTCTCTGGACCTTTCCACTCAAGCAGGTACTTGACGATACTAGTATTGTTATATCCAGCTGCCACATGAAGTGGTGTTTGTGCCATCTACAAATAATCAGAAACCTCGATGAACATAAGTGTTGCAAGAACATGTAGCACTTGTGGTAGACAATGAGATCAACAATTGGCAATATCTAAACTAAGCACGCCTATGCACAAGAGTAACCTGACTATCAAATGGAAACATTAAGTACATTGATGCTTTAAGTAATGCATAAGGTGAGGTTCTGATAAGATCCAAAGGCTTATACTTACCATTTTGCCAGACCAACATGGAAAATAAAACAAAGTGCTAATCATCCGAGATTTTAGAATAACACCAACTTATCAGAATTCTGCCCAAAAAAATTCTCTACCAACTGATGAAGGTTACTAAGAAGAACATCCACAGAACCCAAATTTCAAACCATAAACAAATTCACAAAAAACAAAATTAGAAAGATCCCTTAAATTTGAACATCAAAGCCAAATTTCCCCAAGACAAAAACAGGTCACAGATCAAGAAGTTAGAATAACAAAATTCTATTTTATTTTTCCTCAAGAATCTAGTAAGATAAGAAAAATTGAACATACGAAACTAAAATTTTGAACAGTTAACTCCTGCATAATTGAGATGTCCGATATATGTTTTAGCAGCTAAGAAAAAGAGGACAGATACATCAGATGTATATATTGATCTTGAAAATGATTGAAGAATAAACAAAAGCAACCACTTTTGATGCCTCGGCCAAAAAAGAAAAGTTCAAAGAAACATTCAAGCACCAAATTGCTTGAACAAAAAGATAAAATGAAAAAAAGACAAGAACTTTAACAAAGGTGTGGAAATAGCCAACAGAGAATTTAGAGACAGCGGAAGCTGAAGAAAGCGTCGAAGCGAACAAACAAATCTGCAATAGAAGTTCCAATGTAACTAATTTTATTCGATCGAAAACAGATAGCAATAAGCAGCAAGAACAATGAGGAGCGCGACACGGTCGACGACCAACAGCGAATCTATTGAGACAAAGGGCGACCAAGGACGAGAAGGAGGAGAAGGGGGCGTACGACGGCGTTCCTCGCATTGAGGAGCGACGGGTTCTCCTGGAGCCGCTTCTGTAGGCCGATGAGGTCCCCGGACTGGGCGCAGCCGTGGATGGTAACCGCCTTGGCAGATCTCGACCGCTGATCGTGGCTCCCCGGCATCCTCTCTCTCTCTCTCTCTCTCTCTCTCTTCCGCTCTCCCTCCCTCCCTCTCTCTGACACACACGGAGAAGGAAAAGGAGTAGCGAGGAAGAGAGAAGGGGGACTGCTTTCTCTGCCCTCCACTTGTTGGAACCCACCAAAACAACTGGAGATTAGCGTGCATTATTTTTTTCCAGCTGTGTCGTAAATAAAAAGTGTTATATTGATTGGTAATCCCATCAATCAATCCCATAATACAAAGATTTAATTTTTCTATATTTGGGAAATCAATACTGTCTCACGAAAATTATTAAGAGCCAACCCAACGGCCGGAATTAATGGGCTCCAATTGGATCAGACCTGAGAAAATTCAACGAATCATGGGAATTTAAACATGAATAATAATAATATTATTATTATTAACCAGAGACCGAAATGATAGTTCCCCTCTCAACAGTTCATTGGTTCAATTTTGGTTTGATTCGGTTTTGTTCAAACCAAACCCTTTTTTTATGTTATGTGTTGTTAGGAAGTATAAAAAAAAAAAACAGCCAATAGAAATATTAGACTCGATATGTTATGTTTTTGTTCGAGTACGACGTCAGCTTAACTTGTTAGCCTTAATATGTCAGTATGAGGATCACGTCGTCATTTTAGGACTCTTGGGCTACGTCGATAGTTATCTCGACAACCGCAAAAAGTCTTTATGCAATATCGTTCACTCAAAGAGTCATATAGACAATTGGGGATCTCATCGAACGAGATCCTTGGAACCAACAAAGGTAACATTTCAAGCAAAATCATATCTACAAATCAGTTGAAAGCGCCTTGCTCATTAAACGTCTTGATACAGACTTTTTCTGTCATGTAGGTATAAATACTCTCACTGTAACCCACGAGAAGGGGAGATATCCAAAAATTCATATTCGAAATTCTTCGGCCTCTTCTCCACATCGACTTCCATTTCACATCCCGAGAGCTAACTTAATCATCGGAGGGGTTTCGTCGAGCACACATCATCCCGACGAAAGTTTTCTTATATGACCTAACCGTAACTCGAAGCAAATCTAATTGACTTCCCCCGAAGAGTAGTAGCTAACCGAACCCTAAGATCTTGACAAATTATCTTCAAATCTCCTAGTCCAACTAGGATAATTCTACGTACATACGTCGAATCATATCGTATTGACTACTCACAGTATCGTGCTCAGTACTTATACCACTCCGAAATAGTTTTAATGAACGACCCTCTCAATATCATAGTGTAGAATAATATTTACAGGGAAACGCCAAAGTTGGATCGAACACCTACGCAACCTTGGTACCCTTCTGATCCGTCACCGCTGTCGAGAAGCGGAGGGTTCTCCGACGCTAATTTCTTCCTCGGCGAGGGTGTGTGCGGATCCTTGTACAAAGGGAAGCTCGAACATGGCCGAGAAGTCACCGTCAAGCGACTGAAACGAGAGAGCCGGCCAGTCGGAGGTCGGCAACATCAGCCGCGTGCAGCACTGGCAGCTCGTCTCTCTGGTCGGGTGGTGCATTACCATCTGAGAGAGGCTGTTAGTCAAGACGATCGAGTTCTATTTGCATGGTATAATGCTCAGCTAATGCATGAAGACTGTGGACGATCTAACATAAGATTGCATGACCAGAATTGCTTCCATTCGCTGGATTGGCCGAGATTGACAGTTGCTTTAAAAGTGACGGACATATCTGACGTCTTCTCCTTCGGGGAAGTGCTTTTGGAACTGATCAGTAGCAGGCGTCCTGTTCTCTCGAATCAGTACGCCATGGAAGAAAGCTTGGTCGATTGGGTCAGTCTCATCTCGAGATCTTACTCGCTTTCGACTTCGGCACTGCTTCCATCATGAATCATCGATCTTGTTGCAGGCACGGCCATTGATGTTTCGAGCACTCGACGAAGGAAACCATGAGGCTCTCGTTGATCCAGAGGTAGGGGATGACTACGATTACCAGGAGATGGGGCGAGCGATCGCCTGTGCTGCTGCTTGCACCCGTCACTCGGCAAGACTGAGACCTTGAATGAGTCAGGTACCACCGAGGTTTCATCTTCATCCACCATGATCATGGTGATCAGAAACTTCCTGACCTTGATTCGAGCTTTGGAAGGAGGCGCAAGTGTTGACGAGCTTAGCGAAGGGGCGGCGACCTGGTCAGAGCGGGCATGACGGAGACGAGAAGGCTGGCGAACACTTTGACGAGCCAAGACAGCGCCGGCAGCGAGCAGAGCTCGAGCACCGGTCAGTACGCGTCGCATGCAGCAAGAACGAGTGAGGTCTCTGATACGTGACTTGGAGACTGGGAGATAAGCTTGCTTTGGGGTCAGCAACGGTCAATGGATGGCCTGCAGTTTGCTCAATTTGGTATTTGCTTGGGGAATGTAATTTTTATTTATTTTTCCTGTGATGCAAATCTTAATTTGAGATAATTGTTCTGTTACTTTGATATATATGAATTATTACCCAAAAATATTAAGTCCAATGATAATGACAACAAAAATTAATTGTATATTGCTATAAAAAATCCTCACAATGTCGCTTTGCTTTATTTTAAGCATGTCCATAATTCAAAAAAATCTAAAATATCTTCTATCAATTCCATCAATTTTTCACTGATTTTAAATTATTATAGTATTTCTTTACCTCGTTTATAGTATTCTCAATGTCAATTGTAGTATTTTTTTGAGAACTAAAAATACTATAAATTATTTAAAAAATACTATAAATGATATTATATTATATTTCTTTAGTTGTCTCATTATATTAATTGATATCATATTTTTTAATTTCTTGTTAGTTTGGTTGAGCTTAAGAGTCTATAGATCATGTATATTATTTTTAAATAAAATTTATCTTTTTTTTACGAAAACATCATAATGAGTCAATTTTTTATTTAAGTTCTATACTATTGTAAACATTATAATATTACTTCTTTACTATTGTAAATATATATTTAAATTATAGTATTATACATCACATAATTTATAGTATATTTTAATTTAATTTAGTTTATTTACAATATTTTTAAGTAGATTATACAGTATTTTTATTCTGATAGCTAAAATATCATAATATCAAAAAGAATATATTTTTTTAGTAAGCCAAGACATATGATGGAAAATGAACTTTTTTGAGAGCCCGTTTGAGTATTTTTCGGAATTAGAAATTATTTGGAAAAAAAAGGAACATTATTGACTAAAATAAAATATTACATATTAAATATTTTATTGGAAAATCATATATATATATATATATGATTAAAAAAATATTCTTTATCGTTGCTATCTTCCACTGAGGGAAACGGGGAAGGGAGGTAGCCGAGGACGATGTCTTCTCTCCGGTTCTTCGCTCCCACCTCTCAAAACCCTAACCCTAAAACCAGTCACCTCGTTTCTTCCTCTAAGAACGCTATCACCGAAGCCACCAATTTCCCAACCACTTCCTCTTTTTCTCGTTGCACCTCGCAATTATCCTCCAAGAACCCCAGCCCCAGCCACTGCAGATCCATCTGCTCCTCCAAAAGTGCCGCCTATAACCGCGTCCGCTCTTCTTCTCCGCCGAAGAGCTCCAGTTTTTTGGGGTTCCAGCTCTTCCGGCCGCGGGAGCACCGGAGGCAGGTCGGATGTGGCAGGGGAGTGGACGACCGGAGCGGCGAGATTGACGCCCCGCCGCTGTTGAACTGGAAGAATGGCGGTGGTGGAGGCGGGGACGGGGAGGGTGGGGATGGAGGAGAGGAGGAGGAGGAGGAGGACGAGAAGGATGAGGAGGAGGAGGAGGAGAAAAGGAAAGGTCTTTTGCCGGAATGGGTGAGTATCACCAAGGAGGACGCCAAGACTGTCTTGGGGGCGGTGGCGATTTCCTTGGCCTTTCGGACGTTCATAGCCGAGCCGCGGTTCATTCCTTCTCTTTCGATGTACCCCACGTTTAATGTTGGAGATCGCATTGTTGCCGAAAAGGTACTGCTCTTGGCTCCACGGCAAAGATTCAATCTTGATTATCTGTTCTGTTGACGTTCTTAAAAGGCAATCTCGTAGTGAAATACTTGAAGAGGAAAATGATTTGGTTGTGGGTTTGGTTGTTAACATTTGGAGAAGAATGCTGGATTTGAGTTCTTGATACTGTTGGTATATGCAACAATGATTGCTAACCCAGCTGTGGGTACGAGTTAGGGTTAGGTTCCGACTAAGATGGCTTTGGGTTAAAGATTGATGACCTCAATGCACTTTTTTTAAGTATTAGATCTTGCAAAAGCTTATATTGATGTAAATTGCTCTTGACATTTGCAGTAAAAGAACTTGGATTGATAGGAAAAGATCACTTATCGATGATCATTTGAACATCAACTTGCCTAGCCTATATCGTGTGCAAATTGGGAATCACATCACGGATATTACTTTGGACATTTGTGACCAACTAAATTAACAGCAAGAACAGTGACAAGAATCAGCTTGAGAATAACAAATAACAGAAAACTCTATCATATTCTTAGTAGATTTGGTGATAAGTTTTGTTTAGTCCTCTCCTCTCCTATTTTATTGGAGTGTCTTTAGAGAGGATCTCTCAGCTTATATTCTAACTAGGGGCTGAGCTTCCCATTCTTTTGCCAAGAGCAAAATAGGTCTTCTTTCCTTCTATAAAACGACAGAGAAGTTTTCTTCTGTCTGAGAGATAGTTGCAAACTCATACCATCCTGGATTGGACTCTTCTGTACTGAATTCTTTTGGATTAATGTGTCCAAAGGCTACCAAGCTGTCGGAAGCTGAACATGCTGAATCGATCCATATTTGAGCTATTTTAGTGGTCCAGAAGGATAACCAGCGCTGAATAGGCCTTGACTGTACACTGGGCTTATGGGAGATGACCTGAAGTGAGGCCACATTGTAACACATGTAATGTACATGTGGTTTGGCAGCTGTGAATAAGACTGGTTAGGTTCTGAAATTATATCATTTATTTAAAATCCAGTATAAACTTATGGCTAGAAAATGTTATAGCTTAACCCATTAGAATTATGGCTTCAGCATTCTTTTTGGTTCTGTCATATTGGTCTTCTTTGTGATCTCATCTTTATCAATAATTATATCGGTGCAACTCAACCAAATTTTTGCTTAGGTGATTTTATGCATTGTTAGATTTGTTTCCATAATTAAACATTATGAATGCTTACGCATTAAAGATGTCACATCTGCATCTGAGTTTGTTTGTTTCTAATTAGTATTTTATCCTTGATTAGGTGACATATTACTTCAGAAAACCATGTGTAAATGACATAGTTATCTTCAAAAGTCCACCCGTGTTGCAGGTAAGTAGAGTACCTTTAACTGCAACAATCATTATATGCAAGTTTTTGTATACACCCTCCAGTGCTATAACATGTTATATGCAGGAAGTGGGATATACGGATGATGATGTATTTATCAAGAGAGTTGTTGCCAAGGAGGGTGATGTTGTAGAAGTGAGTAACTTAATCATGTTCTTTTTTAAATGGACAAATTTTTGGTACAGTGATAGTTGTGCTTAAATGCTATCTGATACTTTCCTTTTGAGATGGCTTGACATTGTGAGTTAGAAAGTACACTTATTATGTTTTTAACTTGTTGACAAACAATAACTTATATCTCGTAGGAACTGATATATTTGTGCACAACTTATTTGTTTACAAACTGAATACTTGCTTCCCCAGTGTATGGTCATGAACTATACCAAAATTTGTGATTTACATGGTGTCAGGCATTGCAGTATGCCATGTTTTAAGATTAACCTGTGCTTGTTAGCCCTGGGAGATATTTGTCTTCATGCTAAAGAAAATTTTGATGTATATTCAGTTGTTTGTATTCCCCTATAATTTTTTAGTACATTGTCCTAGTCTCTTTCTATGTAATTCAACAAACTATTGGTTTCTTTTAGATCCACCATATATTTTAGTCCTATCTCCACCATTGCTTCTGGACATTGTTGTATTTGGTTCTTTAACGAGCAAAGTTTCACAAGTTTGTCTATAGTAAAGAACTATTAGAAGGTAATATGAAAGTTTTAGGTATTTCTGATAGCTTTTAACAGGTTCGATGGAAAGAGGACAAGTAATTGAAAGTGGAAACTGGTCATAGGAGCTCCGTTTAACTGACTGATCTGGTGGTGTATTAATGTTTAACTAGTGAACATATTGATCAAAATTTTCCCCTAGTGAACATGTTGAATTATAATATTTTAGGTCCAGTCAAAGCAGACTGCATTAAGCAAACAGGTGTCTGAAATGTTCACTCAGGAGGAAGTTTGTTATGTCTTTTCATTGGAAGCTTTCTTTTTCATGTATCCAGAAAAAATGATTATTGGTTTTGCCCATTTACCTTGCAGGTTCATGATGGCAAATTAGTAGTAAATGGCACAGCAAGAGATGAAGATTTTATTCTTGAGCCGCCATCTTATGAGATGAGCCCAGTTGTAAGGATTTTGTCAATTGGTTTTATGTCTTCCCAATCAATATGTGGGAAATGTGTGGTAAATTTTATTTTTATAGGTGCCAAAAGAAGAGTACAGTATGAGTTTATGCTTTCTTCACAAATTATCCTGGAATCATTCTTGGGCAAGCATCCAATGCAATTTAGAGAGCAGACATGCTATAATATAAATCGGCAACCTTTAGTGGGCAAGATTATATTCTGTTCTTGTTAACCTTTGAGACATACTTTTGGTGTGGTTACATATAAAAATCTATGATTTCGCCTGGTCAAGGAATCATTCATCCTGTAGTTCCATCAAGCGACGAAGTTGTCCTGCTACATCTGTTTCCTTGCAATTTTTTTTTTGCTAATATCAAGAACTCTGCCCATTCTATGCATTATGTTCTGCTTAGGAATTGTTTTTCCAACTGCCTTACTGCACCGTGCTTCATTTCACGTTTTGTGATTTCTTCAGTATTTACATATTGTTTCTTAACAGCCATTGTGTCGTTCTGCTGCAGCAAGTGCCCGAAAGCTCTGTATTTGTCATGGGCGATAATCGCAACAACAGTTACGACTCTCACATTTGGTAATCTTTTTCACTATCACAATCTCTCTTTTAGTCGGTAACCGATATATATTTTCTCGGAAGTATCAATCAAGTGCACTTGCTGTATATTTTAATCTGTTCTTCAGGGGTCCACTTCCCGCAAAGAACATAATTGGCAGATCAGTGTTCCGGTACTGGCCACCACCTAGAGTTGGTAGCACAATTTCCAGTGAGAGTTGCGAAAATGTGACGCCTAATGGCAGCTTAGTGACACAAAATGACAAGTCGAAGGCAGATGTAACTGCTGCAGTCGGATTATGATTTCTACAAGATTCTCATGTGCCTAATGGCAGCTTAGTGACACAAAATGACAAGTCGAAGGCAGATGTAACTGCTGCAGTCGGATTATGATTTCTACTAGATTCGCATGTGCTCATTCTATGTAACCCACATCAAAGGTGGAGCCTGTGAGGCACAGAAACCAATTTTTCCTCGAGGTTTCCACTGTTGTTGCCTCTACACAATTCATATAATGTTGGTAGTTGTACATGGAATGGATACTATGTTCTTTTATATGGAACATTGTCTCAGGAACGCCAAGAAGAAGGGTCTTCCTTCTTACCCAAATCATTGTCTTCTCCCTGGATATAGAAAACAGTGGTGATTTTGAGTTAGTATTATTTCATGAAGCAGTTATGAGAAAGAGAAATGAAAGTTTTATAAAAGTTTCGTGTTCGTAATTTACTCTGTGAAAAAAAAAAGTCGATATAAATTTGATAAGCAATTTTTTTAAGATGAGATCATTATTAAATATAAATTAATTCTAATTAACCCGAACATAAGCTTGGTGAACCAACATTGGAGCCTCCATAAATCGATGCCTTAGCTTGGCACTCTTGTGGGCAATGACCACCAAGGGGTGTAGCCAAGCAATAGAACATAGCCTCATTAAAATTAGACTTTTCAAAGTTAATTATTTGATCGTTGTGTGATGATTGGTGCGGAAAAAATTTGTAAAACTTGAAAAGCTACACAGATCATAAGAGATGTGTTACCATGAGGCTCTCAAGTGGTGATGAAAATTTTTATATCCGATAGAGAAGATGAAAGAGTAATTGTGTGCTACTCTCTAGCATTGATCTCCACGATGGACGCGATGACAAGGCTCGTCAGCTTTGGGATTAGCCTAGCCTCTCCATGCACACCACAAGTCTCTCAAGCTAAGGAGGAGGAGAAAGAGACTAAGGAGAAATAGGAGGGCAAGCTTCTCTAGCTTATGAACCAAGGAGTCCCTCCTATTTATAGAGGTGAATGAGTATATTACCAAGGAGTCCCTCCTATTTATAGAGGTGAATGAGTATATTACCGAATGGATTCTGTTTGGGTATTGGATATCTATCCAATTACTCAATCTTATTGGATCTTATCCATACATCCAAATCAAGAGCTCCTCAGACATTTTATATTCGCACCTCCACCTGTCATAATATCCACCATATGTGTGTGACCTTCTAGGTCCGATATCGAGCTGGTCGTGAGTCACTCCCATTAGAACTCATTTTGATATAGTGAATTATTATCCCTATAATAATTCACTTGATCCATTGACTATGGACATACTAGGCCACTACGCCATAGTCCTCTAATAGTACAGAGATCACATATTGGGCATGGATACTATGTATCTATAGTCACTCATCCCTTTGATAACCCAGAGACCGTATATTGGGCATTGATACTATTAGGCCTTATACATAATTCATATGAGTCTCGCTCTAATCAAATTCTTCCAAAGAACTCCTTCTCTCTCAACAATCCTGGTCAGAGATTTTATTTGAGTGAGCACACATGAGATATTCCTCTCATAATACCGAGCGTGGATGATCTTTTGTTTATACTCAATTGGCTTCATATAGTTGGCTACCAATCCTGATAACCAGTTATATCAGATCTAGAATATTATAAATCTATAAGTCCGACATAAGAAAAAATGAGTATTCATACAAGACATCCTTAGTGTCTTAAATTTAAGGACCATATACACAACTTGTACTACAGAATTGCTGTCTAACATTAGGTATCATTATCCATTCAACATTCTGTAAGCGAATCAATAAGTGAACTCATTCTCTAATGAGCACCTGCATTGTACCTTAGTGTCTCCACTATACCGGGCTATACAATTATCTCAATATCCCTTTTGAGTAACTTATAACTAGAATGATTTAGGATCTGTATTTAAATGTAAATCAGTTTCATTATCATAATCCAATTATGATCTGATTCTCATTGTATAGATCTAAAGATATCCCACTATACATCTAGAAAAATATATAATGTGAGGAAATACTAGTAATAATAAGCAAAAATATTACTGTAGTATGTCACAGGTGTTATCACTCACATGATTGACTTGTAAGACACCTATAAGTAGCAGATAGAGGCCCAGATGACTTATTGCCATCGTCCTTAACTATCATTGGCTGATAGCTCTGCAGCTCATCAAGATCGTACCTCAATCAGAGTTGCAGAATCAATAACGAGGGATCGTCGCAGGAGAGTGACGCGCAGAACTCTTCCTGCGAAAACTGGATTGGAACTCCAAAAGATTGTTCTTTCCTTGAAGAACGAGATGAATCCAGTGGAGGCCGCTATGGAGTTCCTCGAGCTCGATCACCAAGACGAAGATTTGAAGGGAGTTTGGAAGGAAAGATGCAATCTTGACTGGGTTTTCAGATCAGGAGATGGGATTTCAGATGCGATATACGAGAGAACAAATATGAAAAAGCATGAATCATAGAACACAAATAGCTCATTTTGCCATACTACTGTCCGTCAATCATAGACATGGGGTGAAAGAAGCTGCACCAAAATCCTGCCATGTCATTGTTTTAATGATACAAGGATAGGCTTACAATGAGCAATAAACCAAGACATTTCTAGCAGACTCTTAACCAAATACCACTACTGCTTCTATCACAAACTAAATCACACTCACTGACATGAAATTGAATGAAACACATTATGTTCCCTATTACCTCTAACCAAATATCCAAACATTGAATCTAGAACTCACTCATAGGAACATGCATTCTGGGAGAACTTTATAGGTTTGGTATTACTAGAATCAACAACTAATGGGCATGAGACGTGCTTTCGGTGCTTCACTTTCACCAGCTTTCCTATCACGTATCCCCGAGAGATGATCTCCAAGTCCAGAGTCAATGGTACTGCACCGCCGGTGCTCGATAGAGCCAAGCCTGCCCCAGCACCATATAGAGGAACCTTCTCGCCACGCAATACAAGAGAAAGAGTTCGATGGCTCTTTCTAGGCTGGTAATATTTCTTCAGCTGCAATCACGCATCAAAGGATCACTCAATATTTTCTCCAAGCAAGCCAAGAAACACAGCTGCTAAAAAGGTAACTTGTATTTTTTTCACAAGAAATAAGTTTGTATCTTGAATCATTGTATTCCACTTTTAAAAAGGCCGACAAGAAAATAAGTTGCTTTTGTGAAAATATTAATTATTATGAGTTTTAAAAGTTTGTGTCTTGAATCATTGTATTCCACTTTGCAAACTGAATGGGAATGGTTTAAGATACTGATGCGAAAACAGCACAAAATAATTAAGAGCTATTACCTCGCCTGTTGCAATTGTGATTTCTGAAAAGATGAGGTTAATAGAGCTTGATGTAACGTGGATGCCAAACATCGATGCAGGGTTTTGGATGCTTATCTTCAGCGAACAATTGACGGTCACCATCTTAGTGGGCACACCAGTATTATCTGTTCCTTCTCCAGCATAAAAGTCATCCATTGCCAGGCTCTGCCCACCAAGAACAAAGCAGTCAAAGAAATATTTCATCATGCAGAAAGCTCAAAGGAATAACCACTAATGAAGGTTATAGATAGACAAAAATTATTATTCAAATTTACTATGAGAAGACATTTATACACTCGCATTAGAATCACCAATATAGTTCTTTAAAAAAGTCATACCCTAAAACAAAGAGGCAAAGGTTTCTTAGATATAATAAGGTAATTAGCAAAGAAGACAGTTCCCTTGCTGATATAAAATATATATGAAAGAAACAATCTCACAGGTTAAAATCAAATAACAATAGAAACAACTGAACCTTTGTCTCTGTAACAGATAGCAAAGGTTGATGTCTAGAGGCAAAGACCGCGATGAAATATCCAACTCTTATGACAATGTGGGGGTGCATCCTGCAGCCGTATCCATAACATTCTTTCCTTCATCAGCAGAAAGCTTGACATTTCCAATTTATTATCTGGATGCAACCGATGCCAATATATGGTCCATAATAGGCTATTACAAGACGAGCCCAGGCCAAAACCTTTTACAATACAGGCAAACTTCTTGTGTGGTACCTGCCGTATCATCCGTGCCAAACTCTATCGTGCATAGCAAGCATTCCCTTCAGTTGAATTCTATGTGGACTTGTCTGACATAAATAACATCCACAAGAAGCTGAAACAAAGAATAACCTACCACATATAACTAAGACAAGCAATCTCGGAACAGACCATTACCAAATATGCTGATCTTAAGGAAATCCAGCTTTCAGTTGGCTTAGCAACAAATACGGCTGGTCCGAGCAGAACCCAGTCGTCGAAGCACCAACTAGTCTCAAGCATATTGTTCTTGCCTAATCTTCCATGAAATTCTCAAGCACTCTGTTGCATCGACAGATCCCTTTCAACTCAGAGATCAACTGAGACCGGTATGAAAAGACAACGAACTCCCAGACAGTATTTATAAAAAAGGCAACCGTATGAGACGTAGGAAAAGATTATTGGTTTCTCAAAAACTATGATTATAATCATCCATCAATCACAGAATGTCTTAACTATATTCACTGATTCTCTCGCTAAACTTGAACAAACACATGAAAATATAGTATAATCAAGAAAAATGACCTTAATCCATCCCTTTCAAAGAACTTACGATGATCGTCGAATCACCATAAACAGCAGCTGGAAATTAACTTGTGACAGCTCTAAGATACAGAAGACAAAAATGACATTTAATAGCAGTTAAGATATATTTTTATACTTAGGTGTTGGATGATGATTAGCCGACAGTGTTTTTTTTCCTTATCAATAGTACACTGTGATCGATAAAGTTAAAGCTATGGATACTCTCATCAACAAAATGTTTGTTGAATTCCCTACGGAGAAGTAAATTAAACCAAGAAGAACCAGTGTTAATGGAGCTATACCTTCACCACAACCTTTGCTTTGTATGGCCGTGCCGCCCCCCATATGATAAGAGAGAAGACCGTGAAGAGCAGAACAAAGCTGAGGAGAGCAAGAACGATCTGGCAACGCCGAGACAACCCCCTGTCCTCATCGAGATCATCATACGACCCTTCTTCCTGGATCACATTGCACTCGGGCCAACCCTTGTCATTCACCCTCTTCCTGTTTCCCTTCCGGCCCGACGACGACGACGACCGGAAAGGCCCCGAGAACCGGCTGGCCGAGGAGGTCCTGGAGTGGCGTCCGAAGGAAGGGTGGGAGGGCGACTCCATGGGGCTGTTGTAAACTGGGGTAGCCTGCATCGACGACGACTTGTCGCCATCGTGCGAGTCCCTCGACGGGCTCTGCACGTAGTAGACCGCCCTCTTGGGGGATCGAGGAGGCGACGAGGCGGCTAGGCTGGTCACATCTGAGTCAGACTTGTTGTGCATCATCTCCAACTTCGACGAACTACTCTCGCAGATTCACAGAGATGCGGCAATTCTTGCAGAGAAATCGGATCGAATTAGCCCCCAATACTTCAAAGATTAGATCTTTCAGCAAAAACCGTTAATTAAACAAAAAAATGGGTGACAAAAATCGAATCGGAGAAGGAAAGCAGAGTCTTCGACAAAGACAAATAAGCGAGAGCGTGTAAAATCTAATCACACAGAAAAAAAAACCTTTGGTACACTGTTCTTCTCTTTCCAGAGCCCAAATTGCGATCTAAGCAAGAATTTGCTTAAATGGTAACAAATTACTCCGAGAAAATCTCAGCAATTGTAGTCTCGACTTAAGCACGTCAAATGCGCCAAAATCGCTGAAAATTATCGTCGAGATAAACCGAACTAAGATCCACAAACCGTTAACTACTCTCTTCTGCACTCTTCGTTCACATCGAAATCCACAAAAAGCCATCACACCTCTCTAACTTCCACGTTGAAAACCCCAAAGAAACGAGGATAGAATGAGCTGGAAAGCGGGACTCGAGTTCGATTTCCTCGTCTGGGTCTCCTTAACCCACATAATTTCGCAGAAAGTTTCGAACTTTACTTGGAAACCACAGCCGCTTCGGAAGAACGAAAGCCACGACGAGCGCAGAAGGCCGCCTCCTCCCCTCTCCCACCATGAAAAAGATAAACCGACCCGACCGCAGAGAGGGGAAGAGACACAAGGCATCGACGCTTGAGGGATCTCCTGTACACCCCAAACAGCAACTAATCAGAAACACCGCAAATCTCCGACGGGTCCCACTGTATTTTCCATTAAAAACTCGGCATATCAGCGCATTAAGTGTTTGCCGTTTGAAACAAAATGGGGGATCAAGATAAAGTGGTGACTGCCAAGATTCTGCAGGCTGAGGAATGAGAAGTGTCGGTAGGAAATCTATGCAATCTATTTCCTTTTGTTTTATATTATTATCTTCACATTATTCTAATCACATTATTTATATGTGATACGTAAGCACTGTGGGTGTTTCTTGCGAAGGGCATCCATAGTAAGTAATGCAGTGAGATGTGGATAAGTATGGCTCGTGTTGGGTGTCATCTTTCATGGGAATCTTGTATTTATGAACAAGTAGGTGTGCAGCTAACCCACTCAAGCCTATTGCAATATACCTTTTTATTGCAGTAGCTTCGTATTCCCTACCACTTGCGGTACATATTGAATTGGGGAGGTGAGCTACTGTGTCGCAATTAGTGTCACACAATGCCACTTGCGGCACACATTGAGTTGGGGAAGTGAGACGAGTGCTCATCCAAAGAAGAGGAGAAATAAATGGCAGTAGGAGGAATCTCTTAGGGTACTCACCATCATCATCTTCATCAGCAATATTTTTCTTCTATAACATATTATAACTTAGGTTTATCGTATCAATCCATACCATCGTAGCTCGGTACGGTACCTCGATAGTGAGCTATACTCATAGATATATCGTTCGATATTATATATGATATGATATATTCAGATTTTTATTCTTCCTCTTTTTCTTTCTCTCTCCCTCGATCGATACCATCCGAAATCAGTCGTCGTGATCGAAATTAATTATCGATTCATTTTTTGAGTGGTAACGGAATAGAAACAGTCCCAATTGGTGGTATTGTCCGTAGAGGGTGATCCGCGTATTGATCAGCTGGTAGACCAATATATACCGCTCGGTATGGATGGTATCGATCGATATTTCATTTCCTTGATTATAAGAACTAATGTTAATAGAATATTTATACGTAAAATAAAAATTAAAAATAAATCTCATATTGATAATAATCGAGAGGGTCATATGATATATTATTGATATCATCATCATTATTATTGATATCAACAATTAAATTTGATCAAATGATATGACTGTAAAATTAATAAATATTTTTTTTCTTCGATAAACATTTATTTAGATACTATAAATTTAATAAAAATAAAAAATATATAAATTATTAAATATATTATTAATATATATTAAATAATAAAAAATATTAGAAAAATATAAATTTGATCAATTCAGTATAAATTGATACGATCAATTGAATAAATATTGTATTAAAAATATGAAATAATAATAAAATTTTATAATATAACGAAGGAGAAGTGAACATAACTACAATTTTTGGACTTCGAATGCTCTTAAAATATAACCATGCTTGAGATTTTTTTTTGTGTGTGTCTTTTCTCTTTTATCTTGTGACACAAATGATGCAGTTTGGAAATCGACCTTTTTATATATATATGTATATATAATCAGTTTAGTTTGGAAATTAAGGTACATTAAGATGCATATGCATGATCTATATATATAAGGTACCCAAAATATATAGTTAAATGCAGGTAGTAAGTAATATAGTAATCACTTGAAAAAATATAAGTCAAAAGCATAGTTTGATGTACCCTTGTGAATAATTAAACCGAGCATTTCTACCATTTTACACTTGGAAGATTAACAACATAAGTGGTATTATATTTATCCTCCTCATCCATGTTATAAAATTAATTTATTATATAATTAAAGTTCATCAAATATAATCTAATCACATCGGTTAATGAGCGAGATATGGGTCTCTCTCTAATGAGGATTTTATGCAAAATTATTAAGGATAATTAATTATAATATATATAAAAATGTATAGGACATTTATGTAAAAATTGTCTCTAGAAAAATGTATAGGAAAGGCCGCTTCGCATCCACCGGCCATAATAACAATAATCTTTTCCTCCCCCAATTCTCGTCCACTGCGGTTGGTATCGATATCATATAATTTCTTGAGCCGTCGCGGCGTTGGATCCATCAGATCAATCGATAGCGAAGAACAAATTCCCCTCCGATTCCGCCTCATCCCTTGGCCTCCAAGTAACCCTAATCTCGCATCGATTCCGATACCGTGTCAGAATTCGATTCGTCGTCGGAGCATCGGAAGGTAATAAATTCCTGTTTTCGGGCATCCGGAAACCCTAGATTTCGCTTTGTTGTTGACGTTTCTGCGTCGATTTTAGACAGCCGCGCTTCGCCGCAGCGCCCGGAGCCCTAGGTTCCGCGACCGCCGGGTTGGTTTTTGCGGTAAGGAAGTCCAGGCGGAGATGGTTTTCTACTTCAAGGCCCGGCCGGAGGCGGGCGATTACACCATCTTCATGGGGTTGGACAAGCACGAGAATGAGGAGCTCATCAAGTATGGGTTCCCGGAAGACATCTGGTAATTGCCCTTGCGGATAAGTTGGTTCCATCGTCTCCTTGTATTTCTGTTTCTCTTCTTTTTGCCAAAACTTGCTTTTTGCTGGTTCGCAAAGACAATTATCGAGGATTCTTGTTTGTTTGTCCGCCCGGTCGCTCAAGTTACCATCCAAAAATTGATCCTGTAATCCAGATCTTAATTTTAGGGGCTTTGTGAGGTAAATCGAGCGAGTCGTATCATCTCCTGGAGGCATTGCAACAACCTGTTCGCTCGATCTTAATGTCATCTTTGATGAAGAAAATTCCTCACATGTTGTTATTATTGATTGTCTCTACCTGTCATTTGTTGGATGTAATTTCTTTTCGAGCGTCTTCTTCTAAGAGAAGTTTGCACCGGATATCTCGAGTGCTGAATAGACTTTAGAGATTTTGTGGAGAGTGTCAAGATCACATTGTAGGACTATATTGGTTTTATTGGTGCCTCCTGGAATTCTTGAATATATTAAATCTTAATGATTCTGCCCATTGTTTCTATTTTCTGAATGGTCGGGTGAAGCCTTTTGAAAACAAGGCTGCTTCATGTTGCCAAGTTTCTAGCATATTCTCAATTTTTTCTTTTACTTTCATACGATATGTTTATCTTCTTGGTTTACTTTTGGTTAAATTGTTTCAGAATCTTCCATCATTCTTTTCCTCTTTTTGTTGGGAACAAGACTTCATTGAACATTCTTGACTACATATAACTTCCTTGATTTTGCTGGCCTCAGTAACCACCCATATCATTCTTCTGGCTCTGCTAGGTTTCACGTGGACAAAATGTCTTCTGCGCATGTTTATTTAAGATTGAACAAGGGTCAAACTATTGATGATATAAATGAAGGTTTGTTGGAAGACTGTGCTCAGCTCGTCAAAGCTAATTCAATTCAAGGTAAAAACTTGTGTCTCTTGTTTATGTTTTTCGTAACACTTCCAGAAATATGTGTTATTCCTTTTCAGTACTTTTTCTTCTTCAATTAGTTTTTCTGACCTTCTGCTCTCAGCAATGTCAATATGAATTTTGTTTTGTATCCCTGTTGTGTGTCTCTGCAGGCAATAAGGTAAACAATGTGGATGTTGTTTATACTCCATGGTTTAATTTGAAGAAGACCCCTTCTATGGATGTTGGTCAAGTTGGTTTCCACAATCCTAAGATGGTAACATATTGTCTTCTGTATATTTACTCATTTTGTGGCAGCATCTTTTCACAATATGTATGCTATAATTGTGAACTGCTTGGAGAAGGAACTTGCTAAGAACTGCATGATTTTTTTTTTCAATCAACAAATGAAGTTTTATCGGAAAGCATGTGAAAGGAGTTACATGGACAAAGACATTATTGGAACTTAAGTTTCCAATTTCCTTTTTGATATCTTTTTAATGCGTAGTTTTCCTCCATATTTTGGTCGCCATTTTAAATAATTATTTTTTGCATGTTATGATCACTCCATTTAGCTTGTGATGACTATTACAAAGACTGACGTCGTGTTTGGTTGCCGTAAAGGACTCTACCGAGTTGTATTACCCAGCAGGATTTTTACAATTATCTGGAAGCCTAGGTTTATACACATTAAAATATCTAGACTTATTGGTTGTGCAGTTGTTGCTTTTGGTACTAGATTCAGTGTCTGTTGGTGCACTGTTTGCTGAAAGATAGTGTTCTTTTGTTCTTTTTTCTTATGTTCTAAAAATCTTATTAGATTGCCCGGATTCTGGAGAAGGCTACATGGTAATGATTATGACCACACCTATTCATTACTGTTGCTTAAAAAATGTCTCCTTGCTCAACATTTACTTTATATTAATCCTTTATTTGTTCAAACTCTTCCTAGTTGATCATGTTTACTGTGACAGGTACGGACTGTTAAGGTAGAAAAGCGCATAAATGAGACTGTTAACAGGTTGAACAAGACCAAAGTGGAGAGGAAGCCAGACTTGAAAGGTAAGACTTTGCAATTTCTTTGACTCTGTAGAGATGTGGAGGCAATATGTTCTGTAGTGATTTAGTGATAAGGTGAAAGGCAGTAGTTTATGTGAGAAGCTCCATGAATATTGGGCAAAAGCGTGCCGACTGGATTTTCTCTTTTAAACGCATTACTATGGTATTTGTGTCCAATAATATACATAGACCTAAGCTTTCCATAAAAAATTTCCATGTGGGAGCTCTTGGTATCATATTGTTCTCTCTTTTGGCATTACCATGAAGTTGATGTATGCATTGATATTGTACATATAACTCCAGAAGTTTTCTTGCTTATTCTTTCTTATAGTTTAACAAGCTTAGTGTATGTGTTAGTCTCAAAATTAGGTGGTCAAGGTATCGGAAATACATATGTGCAATTGTGCTAAAATTTAAAATCATGACTTTCTAGTACTCGTTTGCATACAAGAGTAGAGATGCATGAATGGTTTATTTTTTTGCTGTTTTTTCAAAAGCCAGCGGCAGAAAGTATTGTGTAATTGATATCATAATCTGAGGAAGTGAGGATTTCTGCATCATTATTTGTCATCAAGAACAAGTTAAATCCACACTGAGGTTTCTGTGTTGTTGACCTTATTCTGATTTTAACTTTGATTTTGCAATCTATGTTTTTCATCTAAAATGTTTGTGTGAAGATTTCACATGCTCTTGTGAGCAGTCGAATTTGCTCACTGTTGTTCTACTGAAAGCATGATAGTCCTATAATTTCTCATCATCTGCAGCTGAGAGAGAAGCTGTGAATGCTGCAGAAAGAGCAGAAAGGAAGGCCCAGTTAAGAGATAAAGTAAGTCCCTTGTTTCCCTTTCGAATACATGAGGTTGTCGAGTAAATCTGGACATGCAAGGTTCAGAAAAGATAGAAAATATATTCATGAGTCTCCTCGGGGTAGGAGTATACCGTATCATTTACTGTTGTTGATTATCAACTTGGCGTTTAGTTTCAGAGATAAAGTAAGTCCCTTGTTTCCCTTTCGAATACATGAGGTTGTCGAGTAAATCTGGACATGCAAGGTTCAGAAAAGATAGAAAATATATTCATGAGTCTCCTCGGGGTAGGAGTATACCGTATCATTTACTGTTGTTGATTATCAACTTGGCGTTTAGTTTCATGGCATTATCATTTCCATTACTAATTTGCATTCTCCTTTCCTTTGACATAATAAAGTATTATGAGTGTTATGAAATGGCTGGAGATTTTGTTGCTAATCTGAAATGCAGCATTCTCCCTAGTCTGTCCTCGGTTGCGTCCCTGCTATTACAGGAAAAACTGAACTCTTAAGTAAGTTCGGGGTGGGGTAAACTGTTATTACCAAAAGCCTTGGTTTTAATGGTCTTGCAGAAAAAGAGGGAAGAATTGGAGAGGCTGGAGAAGGAGAAACAGGCGGAGATACGGAGCTACAAGAGTCTGATGGTCTCAGAGAAGATGACATCTAACAAACAAATTGCATCTGCTAATAAATCCCTGCAAGAACTTGAAGACGACTTCATGTGATCATCGCACAAGTCAATTGATGCTTGGTGATGAAGTTCAAGGTTTCAAGTATCTGCTTGATCACTATGGCAAGACGAACGGATTCACTGCAGGATCCTCATTCGATCACAAATGATGCTATGGTTTGTCATTTCGTGTGATATGGACACAAGGAATGCGACTACTTATCAGTTTGTCGACATCTATTTTCCGTGATATGAATGTCATGTACTGCAATCTAATCTCAGTTTGTCTCTCAATTCATTGACTGAGTTTTTTCAACCTGCCTAGGGTTTCTCATCTTACTCTTTTATGTGAAATGCTGCATCTTTGGTCTGTATTCAGAAAATGTCAATTGCTGGCTTGCAGTAGAACGTAGTGTGGCAATGACTTGAAGCATATGATTTCAACAATGCTTCATACAAAGTCACCTGCAGCTCGAAGACAATGACAGAAAATATTCCATATCACAATTTTCTTGATTCTTCTTCATACAAACAGCATGTTTTTGTCATCCTGAGATGGGAGAATAATAAAGACGTCTAAATAAATATCATGAAAAAACAGATAATTGAGTATTCCAGAAGACACTATCTGCGTTGTTGTCCCTCCTGTATCAACTCCAGTGCAGTCTCCTGAATTAGGCTAGACAAGATTTGCTTGCCGAGTTCTTCGACAACTCGGTCGGCCTCTTCCGGGCAAATCCTATTGTCCCAGCCAATATCCCAAACAGAACTTATGGCTGTGTCCTTGCAGCACGTTAGCTCCCTCTCCAACCTAATGTAGAGACTGTCTTCAGAAGTAGCGATGCCGTCCAGCTTACTGTGACTGCTCAGTTTTCTGATCCCGTCGATAACTTCCTCCACCAAATTATCGATGGAAAGGTATGTTATTCTACTCCATGATTTGGGTTGCATCAAGGGATGGCCCAGCTGATGCTTCTGTTGGTGGTATTTCCGTGTCATTAGCTCCTCCGAAATGTCCAGCAATAGCTTCGAGTCGCATTTTGCAACCTCATCTGCGCTTTCGCTCCGATGGTAGACAACGTTGAAGAACTCTTTTGCACAGCCTACAAATGATCTGCTGCTGAGAAAAACATTCTTGAGTTCATCTTCTGTGCCAGCTGCTGCTGCATCGACTTTATTGCAATCAGGAAGCTGAGTAGCTTCCTTCAATCCGTAGTCTTTTCCGTCCTGGTTGTTCTTTGATGTAGCTTCACAAAATATATTATGATCCTTGTTCATGTAATCTGCGCTCGAACAAAGCACATAAATAACACTATGTAAGATTATCATTCCAATTGTGTGTGGTCTTGTGGAGATTTACGCTCAACGTCAATGTGAAAATCATGGCCATGACAGAGTAAATGGATTTGTAACTAATTTCAGACAGCATAGTTGGGGAATGCCAACCTGGTTCAAAGGGTTTGGTGTCCTGTTCTGCCTGTTTGAAGAAGTCATCACCATGAGAAGTTCCGGTTGCTTCTGGAACATCATTCGTCTTATTAGATCTGATTGACTTGCCATTTTCTTTGCATTTTTTGCCATCATCCTGCGGACACAATCTGATTTCAGAAGAGAAGAGTTGCTACATAACCAGTATTCGGATAGTTCCACCTCTATATTGAGATAATATCTCAAATATAAACTATACGACAAGACTTTTATTTTAATGTCTCAAGATGTCAAACGTAAGCATTCATCGAATGAAGTTCCTACATATGCTAGCGGAGACATACCACAGATTCGGCAATGGCTGACTTTCTAATCGGTTTTGCTCCAGACCTATTCTTGTTCTTTGAAGAGTCAATGGGTGCTTTCGATATGGGTCTCAAAGGAGACTCCAAATCCTGATTTTGAGGTGCAGTTACATGTGCCGAAGCCTTAGTCCTTGCTACGGGTAGTTCTTTGTTAGGCTTTGCCTGCACTGCAGAAATCTTGGGATGAGATATCGGGATCCTTGTTGTCTTCACTCCCTTCTCTTCTTGCTTCTTCACATTTAATCTTGATGGTTTCTCCTCCCCAGTGTTCTTTTTCTGAACCGCAACAGCCTTCTTGTGTCGTTGTTTGTGGAACAGAGAAGAGGGGGTCTCATAATAAGGTAATGGTTCAGTAACATCCTTCTCCATATGCTTCACTTCTTTTGCTTCCAATGTCTTGGCTAACACATGTTTATGATAAGAACTATTCTCCCGAACCAGTTTAACTGCTTGGATCCTGTCCTGCATCGAGGTCTTATCCATATCAAGCCCCTTCTCGACATCACTCTCCTGGTACCGCAAATGCAAAGACTTCATGATCACAATCGGTGGCCATTGTTCAACATCATGTAGATTTCTCCTGCATTGTTTCGGTTCCGTGTTACCAAAGAAAGGCATCTCGAATCCATTTTCTTCAACTTGGCTTTGCTTCAAACTCCTTTTGAAATGCATGGTCTCAATGAGTTCAGCTAGTTCATGTTGTTTTTGGCATTTATCTCGTACGAAAAATGGCATCTCCCTTGCTTTAGGCATCTCTACATCAAACCCAGGCCTCCGTGAGTTCACGCAGTTCTTCTTCTCCTCTTTTTTGCTATGTTGAACAATTTCCGGAGTGGCTTGTTCCAGACCCATGAGCTTGGCAATCAAGTTTGAAGATCTAGCCTTCCTTGGATTATCAGTGGAACAAACTGGCACTGTGCTCGTCGGAAGGTGCTTATCCTCAAAAACATTGCTTGTCCCATATCTCATCGATCTGCTCGAGGAGTTCTTCTCGTCGTCAGAAGAGGACGGTAGTACATTTGTCTTGTGAAGACTTTCTTTTATGACTTGTTTCAGCTCCTCGACACAATCCCTTGAGAAGTCATCAGCTGAGTGTCGCGATTCATGTAACCTGTTCCGGTGATTACCGACTGCAAATCTTTGAGATCCCAGTTCTCGTGCACAAATCTCTTCAACTTGCTTCTGCTTATTGCCGATTCTAGGCATCTTCTTTGATGCATCCTGGAGCTTTTTGAGCATGTCCAGTGACTCCTGAAGATCTAAGGCACCTCTAAGAAGATCATCAGCGAAAAACTGTGATCTACTGTCGATGTTCGCAGAGTTCGACCACGAATCAATCACCTGAGCCAGTCTGTGAGCTTCTCTAGACACCTGCAAGAGCTGAAAGTCATTGCTGTTTCGGTAAGCCATGGTTTTTTCTTCTTCTCTACCCCTGGACGAAGTCGGATCTTGGCCGGAGTGACTTCTTCCAGATGTGAACTCCATTGCAGAACCAGTTTTGGGCTTCCCAATTGCCCTAGACTGGACTGCTTCATGGCCATCAGCCGAGGGTAATTGAAGAGGTTTGGTTAATGATCTACGAATAGCTGATTTTAGACTGTCCTGATGCATTATCTATGAACAGAAACGCAAGAACGACTGGGTCAGAGCTCCCCAGGCTAAATCTCTTGTTCTAGAAAAGGGAAACTAGCTTACCCTAGATCTTGCAGCTACTCCCAAATCTTTAAGCTGCTTGTCAAAAACATCTGATCTAGAACAAGAGCAAGAGGAATCATAAGAACCTCACACCTACAGGATTCTGGAGGACAAGTAATACCACAAAAATTGATTCATTCACAACTGATGATTGAGAGCAGATCTCTATAACTGCTTACAAGAGAATTAAGGGGGGTTGGGAGGGGGGGGGGGAATGTACCTCAAAAGAAACTGGAGATTTAGCTCATGCTGCTGCCTCCCATTCCATGGGTGATCTGAGGAACCACCCCAGATCTGTGCCAGCTACATATGGTGTTCTTTTTTTGGTGCCATGGACTTGGCTTTTAAGTCTCTGATGTAGAGAGGTGCTGCTTTTTAACACTCTGCTTCATTTACTTGGGTTTAATTTCTTCTGCTGCTGTCAGCTTTTGGGAAAATAACAGCAGTCAAACTGAGTACATGTGAAGGACATGGATGGGGTAAGGTTGACTGAGAATTGAGGAAGCAGACAAGACAAAACCAATCACCCCATCAACAAAATAATAATAATAATAATAATAATAATTGAAAGTTGAAAGGAGATTGGAGCACATCTAAGAGCAACAGTGACAGGATATGCTTCTCTTCTTTTACATGACCCACCTACTGCTTGTCATGGCCACAACATGTGGAATAAACCTGTGTTCATGGATGTTGACCATGGGCTAACCAAGAATCTCCTTGAGTTAACAATGTCATTACTAAATCACATCACAGGGGAACATATTTTGGATCTTGTTTCTAAGAATATGAGGTTGGAATTTTGTTCATCATTTATTATATTTTTATGAACCTTAAGGTAGGTGTAGGGGGGGGGGGGGGGGATTGCTGCAGCCATCGATTGACCTCTCTATTTATTGTAGCACCGATCTTTACATCTAGTCCTTGCAAGTCTTATCCAGCTTCAGATATATTTACAATCTAAACTATTATTAATATTATGATAAACAAAAAATACTCTTTAATTTGATAGATTCGAGATCATACGACATAAGATATTTACAGCAATGTTTTCGATCCAGAATCTATCGAAAGAGACATATATGAACGGTTGGATACAGTCGAAATATTTAGGATTTTATTTGATGGGACCGAGCCGTACCGAATCCGATCTATCTATATTGCAGCTAGCAATCAATGAGTAGGTTCATCTTCAAAGTGACTGTTCCACCAAGTTATTGAGGTCACCTTGATCATGAGATTGGAGATGCCTCTTTCAAGTAAAGCAAACATGTGAGTTGATGCCTAAACTTGATCACAAGCATCCCACGCCACACAACCTGACATCTCACATTTTGCATGTGAATCCATTCATTCCTGAGGACCCAAAGTTCCCCTCTCTCTCTCTCTCTCTCTTTCTTTCTTTAGGTGTCTCAGAAGGAAGGAACTCTGAGTTGTCAGAGAAGAGAACAATGAGAGAGCACATCACCTGTTCTACAATATGCCAAATCAAGTCATTGCTTGTCACCACTTTGAGCTCAAGCATTACTCTTCAGCATGTCTCTCCAACATGCATCTCAACTGTTGACTTTGGTAGGGGCTGAGGTGAGGTAGCAACATGCAACGAAGAAGAAGAAAGGTCACAACCATCACGATAGAGTCTTATGATAAGATGAAGGTATACGATGAAACAGTAGGATCGAGGTCGAGAGTAATATAGTCTATTAGAAAATAAGAGATGATACGTGGGGGGAAAAAAATAAAAATCTGAGATTTTGTTTCTGAAAATTATCGTTATATTTTCTATATACACTAATATATATATATGTTTTTGGATATAATATTGGACAAATAAATCACCATGCCACGATGATATCAGCGCGGTGGACGGGTTCATCACGACCGTTCACTTACTGGGTCGGACAGTGAGCCTGGGTTAATGATCAAGCACCGTACTTTCCTACCCGGTACTCCGATTACCCGCTTTACGTCGCCGTCTAGTGGCCGTGGGTCCCGCTGGGGCCCGGTTGATTAGTCGTTCGACAAGGAAGGTAGGGGAGTCGGTACATGTACGGACCACAAGTCGGCGGACCGCCCGTCACTGGACTGGCGATACACCGGTGGACGGGCCGTTGGGATTCAAAATCGCCGGAAGCGGGTACGAGTGACTCCTCTAAATCGACGGCCGAGATCTTGTCCCGTGTTCCTCTCGTTGAATCTAGTCCCTCCGATCTCCCGAGAGTCGGTCGAAACCGCTCGCGTGAGGAGGGAACAGAACAACCCGAGAGGACAACACCGTATACGAGAACTGAAGAGAGGAAGCTGGTGGAGATCTGACGCAGGTGCGTCGTCGCCCCATCGAGTCGTCGGATTCGTACCGCTTCTGTTCCGTCGGAGAGGTGAGTACTTGGCTTTGTATCCCCCTGATTTTTTTGATAAGGTTTTCCGTGATGTCGGTGAGGATTTTGATCGCTCCTCGATGGAGATTGCTGAATCTTCGGCTTCGCATCGCTTCTGTCCCATCGGGGAGATGAATTCTTGGCTTTGTCTTATCCCTTGTGATCTCCGTGGTTTCGTTTCGCAGCGGCCGTTGTTGGTTAGGGTTTCCCTCCGAGCTCGTGGTTCAGTGCGGATCTTGATCGTTTCTTGACGGAGATTGCGGAATCCTGGGTTACGGGAGGAAATGGGGGGGTTTTGGTACGGGGGTGTGGATTGGGTAATTGATGGGTACTCTTAATTTGATTTTTTTTTTTTATAGTCGAATTCACCCATTAGAGATCTTCATTGGCCAGGCAATTAGACAATTTTGATCTGATGGTTTTGGTACGATTGCTTGAAACATTTTCTTTTCATCATCCATTCAATGAATGTTCTTGGGGTTACGCCTCTGAGATTGGTAATGTACAACACCATGATCTGATCACTTTCTTTATATTCTTTTAATTTTAGTAATAATCATAAATAAGAGAGATACTAATTGGAGCTGCATATGTGATTTGAAGGAGGGGGGATCATCATGCGCATTTCCCGGGCACCTCGCACTTCTCCGCCCTTCTTCAGGCAGGCGTCTAACGAAGCGCACGCACCACCGCCGCTCGTCCCCTCCCATTTATTTCAACATTGCAATCCCCCTCCACCACTCCCAAACCGACACGTTTGGATCCGCCCTCGAAAGAAGGAAGCGGGAAAGCCCACCCCCTCGTCCTCCCCTGCTACCAACCCATCCATAACAAGAAGCTGGAGCTGAAGAAACCACCCGACCCCTTCCTATCACTCACTCTATCCTCCTCATCCCCCTCCCTCCCTCTCTCATGCCACCCCGAGCACCATTTCCTAACCGTTAAGCTCTCACATTTCTCTTGCCGCTCGCATCTGTCCTCTTGACAGGAGACAAGGACGAAGAGGTGCACTTTCATCTGTTCGCCCCGTTCCCCAACCCGTCAAGCTCTTACCTTTCGCACCTCCAAACCTTCCACTTGGATCTCCGCTCGGCGTTTTACCGTCGCTCGTTTCTTAATTACGTTCTCGGCCCATTTCGAGGCCTAAGGTCGAATTTTGGAGCGCTGGGTCGTGTGATGGTTCGGTTTCTCAAGCGGGGGCACAGCCTTAACAGGCCGGCGGAGCAAGGCAACGAGATTGGAGACGCCTCCGGGCGCCAGGCGCACAGCCTGGTCATGGAGATCGCAGGTGGGAATGACTCGGCAGCTGCTCAGGTAAATATTAGCCAGGGAGGGAGAGCCGGCCGCTCGCTTGAAGGGCATCCGAAGATCCCCAAGTCTCGCCTGAGCAGGGAAGGTGGCTGCCGAGACGGGCCGCCTTCAGGTGATCGATATCATCATTCCCAGATGAAGATTATTCTTTGCCATGTCCGGAAACTATGAAACCAAATAATTGAGATCGTAGGTTTGTTGTTTAGTTTAATTGAGAGCTGTCAAGGAATCAATCAATCAATCAATATTGAGATGATTATCCAAAAAACCATTTGAAATGTTTGTCGAAAGAGCTCGTAATTTGATTATTGTATTTCCTCTTTTTTAGGTTAGTTCTTTCTGTTCTGATGTGTCTTCGGTGCAGATATGGAGCTAATGAAGGAGAAGTTTGCAAAGCTGCTTTTGGGAGAAGATATGTCAGGTGGTGGAAAGGGGGTTTCATCAGCTCTTGCTCTGTCCAATGCCATCACCAATCTTGCCGGTATCTTCCACATCTCTGATTTCCCGATCCTCGCTGGATATTCCATTTCTAAACATAAAAGCAAGTATTGAGATTTGTTTTACAGAGTTACTGTACGATGAATCAGTGCCGAATTCGATCGTCGTAGTAGTATTAATTAATCTCTTTAGAAAGAATGTTAACCCATTGTTTGGTTCGACAAGGATTCTAGCTCTTGCTCGAGTGATTTCGAGAGAATCTAGATCAGTTAAACACCATCTCAATGATTTCTAGCCCAATGAAGAATCAATCTATAGAATCCTTTCTGACTACTTGTTTCTTGATATATGTAGCTTCTGTATTTAGCGAGCAGCGGCGTCTGGAACCCATGCCTGCTGAAAGGAAAGCGAGATGGAGGAAAGAAATTGATTGGCTTTTATCTGTCACTGATCATATCGTAGAACTTGTTCCTTCTCAACAGACTTCGAAGGATGGATCCAACATGGAGGTGATACAGAAAAAAAGAAAAAAAAAAAAGTGTTCGCTTTTAGTTTATTTTAGTTAGCTTAATTTTCTGAAATCTTTGCAGCGCTCTATGCTTCATGTGAATAAAATTTGGCTCAGATCTTCAGATAATTGAATTCTTATTTCTCTTCTAATTGTACAGATTATGATAACTAAGCAACGCAAAGACCTTCTCATGAACATCCCTGCACTGCGAAAGCTTGATGCAATGCTCACTGTCAGACTGCCGAGCCATCTGCTTGACTACATTTTGGTCCAAATTTGTAGACACTTTTTTTTTATGTTGGTGTATTCCTTTCAGGGTTATCTTGACAACTTCAAATGCCAGAACGAGTTTTGGTACGTATCGAAAGATGCCGATGAGTCCGAGAAAGCAAACTCAAAGAGAAATGAAGACAAATGGTGGCTTCCAATTGTGAAAGTCCCTTCGAATGGACTCTCTGAAGTTTCCAGAAAATGGCTGCAGTTTCAGAAAGAATCTGTCAACCAAGTTCTCAAGGCAGCAATGGCTATAAATGCTCAGGTTCTAATGGAAATGGAAATCCCTGAGGCTTACATTGAATCCCTACCGAAGGTAAGACTTGGTTTAAATCTCCTACGAGTTCATCACATTTCAGGCTTACATTGACTCCCTACCAAAGGTAAGACTTGCTTTAAATCTCCTACCAAGTTCATTATACTTCAGTTTGTATGCGGCACCTGTTCATGAATATATTCTTCAGGTTTGGTAAATGATTTACAAATTTATGATAGCTTTTTCTTTTTTTTTTGCTATATTTGATGTTCATTGGCGTTTAAGATATGCAAAATGAAAGTTAATAATGAACTTAAGTTCATTACTAACTTAAGTATCGAGACAAATGATGACATAATAATGAACTTGAGTTATTTACCTCCAAATTTTGTGCTTAATGTCTCAATCATTCAACACTGAACAGGAATATCACTGTTGTCACTTCAGTTTAATGGCCTTATACATTAATAGCACAGATTTGAAGATGTTCGTGCTCTTAATTGTTCTGTCATTTGACATTCTAATAGATGAGATGATATCTATGAGATGATATCGAGTCGGGTGTTTCCAAATGCAATGCAGAATGGAAGAGCAAGCCTTGGGGATTCAATTTACCGGAGCATAACCGATGATGATTTCGACCCTGAGGAATTCCTTGAATCGATGGACTTGTCGACGGAGCACAAGGTCCTCGATCTTAAAAACCGAATCGAGGCATCAATTATCATTTGGATGCGAAAGATGCACAACAAGGACACCAAGTCAACCTGGGGTTCAGCAGTCAGCATGGAGAAGAGGGAGCAGTTTGAAGAGAGGGCTGAGACCATCTTACACCTTCTCAAGCTGCGGTTCCCAGGGATTCCGCAATCAGCTCTAGACACAAGCAAAATCCAATACAGCAAAGTAAGTAACCAAAATTATAACAGGTCCATTATTTTCCACTTATGTAAACAACATGCATAATCTAGAAAATATGTTTGATCTTTCTGAAGGATGTTGGACAATCTATTTTGGAAAGCTACTCAAGGATTTTAGAGAGCTTGGCTTTCACTGTGATCTCACAGATCGAAGATGTACTATATGCTGATTCTCTCACTCAAGATCCATCCCTCAAAGATTCAAGTAGAAGGCAATTATTGACGGACTCTAACCTAGGAGCAGTGAAGAAACTGAACCCGAAAGAAGAGATGGAGAAGTTGAAGGAGGCACCTAATTCAATGACACTATCAGATTTCATGGGTTGGCATTTCGATCCAGAGTCTGAGACAGAAATGAAGAATCCAGGGAGCTTAGAAGAAGACACGTTCAGCTCGCAAGACATGAAGAAGATGAAGAAGCCTCCTGATGTTGTTACGACAAAGAAATTTTCATATATCGAAAAGCTTGAGAACTTACGATGCTTGAGAAGCCCAACGGCTCGCCATTAAAGACCCTCACCAAGTACAAGAGAGGACACCGACATTGGTAGCAACGGAGGAAACTTGGAATCAAGTGTAAATAGTTCAAAAGCATTCTAGATCCTTGATAGCTCCAACTGGTGAGTTTATCTTTCAACCCTTTTTTGTTGATGGTAACAGCAACTCTCATGTTCCATACTCAGCTTTATCTCAATTACATGTAATTCTCAGTAGTCTGCTTCCAACTTCATCAACTTGTTCTAAAGGTGGAAGTGCAGAATGATTGGAAACAATGAAGAGAAATACTTTTGTGATGTGTTTTTAATCACTTCATCACACGTCCCAATTATTCAGGTTCAGCTACATCGTATACACCTGATGTTTCCGTCATTTTGAATCTACACATGATGGAAAAGGACTCATTCGATAATACAAACCAAATAAAGGCTTCGACTGTTCCAACGATAGTGTCATTACTGTGACAATGAAAACAAAGCTAGCATCACATCACAAAATGAACTTTTCCCCTTGCACTTTTTTTTCTTTAATGTCAGGCCTATAATGCATCAACAATCTGCCGAGAAAATTCATCATAAATATGAAATGGCAACGGCCTGTCGTGTATGTAGACTTACTATAAGAACCTAATGGAAAAACCTTTCTCTGTAGTAGACACATTTATGCTGCCAATTTCATCGGGGTCAGAATCTGAATCCATGTCCCTGAAATCAGCCCATGCCTCTGGAGAGCTCTCATTGTGCTCTTCTTTATTAGAAGGAATTTTCAACTCACTTGGAGGCACGGGCAGAGGTTCTTCAGCAAAGTAGCGATCGTGGAGCAGCTCAGCTGCAGTAGCCCGAGAAGCAGGATCGTAGCACAGCAGCCTCTTCACAATACCAACTTCGGCAGCACATCTGTTGGGGAGGCATGCTTCCAGGCCAATAGGATTTTCAACCTTGCCGAAGGAGATCTTGTTATAATCAGGCAAGTTTGAGCAACCCGGCCAGGTTTCTTCGGTTAAATTGCCCAAGACAGTGATGATCCTACACAGTTGATCTAAATCTGATGTCCCCGGAAATAGAGGATCTAAACTGACAAGTTCCGCAAAAATGCAGCCTAGTGACCAGAGGTCAATCTCTTGTCCATAACTTGTTGATCCATAGAGTAGTTCAGGTGCTCGAAACCACCTTGTCCCAACGCATGAAGTCAGAGCACCAGATTCATCTACTACATCTTCCTGTGCCTCATAAGAATAATAAGAGCCCTTGAAGGGATCAACCTCAATGTCACCCGTACTACAGGTGGCCAGACAAGACGTGTCACCATCTTGCAGACTCATCTCCTTATCACTATCATATGTCGTATTCTTTGCCTTCAGACCATACAGCTCCTTCAGATAGTCATCTTCGTTGACACGTCGGAGGCCTTGTGCATTCTGTTGATCAGATCTAGGCTCTTGAACATCCTGGACGCTGGTTTCGACTGGCAATGATGTGTTCCCCTCATGTTGAACCGTAGGCAATCGTTGAACCCATGTCTCATTCTCTGAAAATTGTTCATGTGGACTACTGTCAATCGATATCAATCTATTCTCTTGAAGCATCCTCGACTGCATAGGATAAACAGATTCAACAATCTCTGATAGAAAACACAGTTTGCCAATTTAACAATTAATGCAACTATAGATCGTGAATATAAAAAATATCCACAAGCAAAAAGCAAAGGAGGAGTTTATCTAATATGTGCCTCCATTTTAGTGACTACAGTTTATCCCTACTATATTCACTAACAAAAACCATGTTATCACATACTATAATGCAATCGAAAGGTTTCTTTTAAAAAAACTGTAGGTCCGTTATAAATCATGAAAACAAGAAGGATTTTAACCCTCAGCATAATCCTTTCCTGAAGATAAATCACTTATAGTGCCTTCGTTTTTCTTTGTTACAATTTGAATATCTCATAATACAAATAGTATATTTGTTATTCATATAAACATAAGAAGTGCCCTTTGTTCTTATATTAGCTAAGAACCTATCATAGAGCTAATTACAGATTACCTTCTGTAATTAATTATCCTTAGCATTCCAGTTTCTATGTTTTCAAAAGTTATATTGAGATCCCTATACTTATGAAAATAAAACATTAATCCCGTTACTTCAACAAAATTCTTCACTTTTTTTTTATTTTAACTCAGTAAAATTATTTTTTTAACTTTGTATGGGGATCTCAATGTTTCATTCTCGTAAATATAAGATTCCTAATGAAACTTTTGTAAGTGTAGGGATCGAGATGCTAAGCATAGCTAAAGGGGGTTAATATGTAGTTAGCCTCCTATCATATGCTACCTAAGTCACAAAGACTATGAGAACATCTTTGTTCTTCGCTCGTATCATCTTCATGGCCATGGTTGCCCTCGGTTGCCCTGATCGATCTGACCTAATCTTAGTCTGGAATACTGTAGTACTATTCTTAAACATGAAGCAAGAAGATGAAAGCTTTATGGAGATCGAACAGATACCTGACCGAAATCCGCCAGCTTGAGAACCCCATAGGCCGAGATCAACAAGTTTGACGGTTTGAGGTCGCGATGCACCACCGAGTTCCTGTGGCATGCCTCGACCCCCTTCAGAATCTGGACCATCCACTGCTTCACCTCGCCGATGGCGATCCCCCCGCTCTTCTTCGCCTCCCGGATGACGGCGGCTAGGTCAGCGGGGAGGAACTCTAGCACAAGCACGGCGTCCTCGTCCTCGTGCCAGAAGTACTCGATGAGCTCGACCACGTTGGGGGAGCCGCGGAGGGCCTGCAGGGCCTCGATCTCGCGGAAGGAGCTCCGGTAGTCGTGTATCTCCTTGAGGGCGACGATGAGGCCGTCGGAGCGGCGGTGGCCGCGGTAGACGTCCGCGTAGGCGCCGGAGCCGATCCGGCCGAGGATCTCGTACCGCTGGGCGATCTCACCGCGGCCGTAGATGCTCCAGCTCCGGGACGATGTCCGAATCGGCATCGGCTGCGGAGGGGAAGAATCCATCACTAGGATCGAGATCGAGGGTTGCAGCCACCGAGGGTTTCTGGTCGAGGACGGCGCGGAGGTCACTCGGAGAGGAGGAGATCAGTAAAAAGGTGTTCGACCTCCGTACTTTTCATAAATAATAATAAGCAAATTATTTTTCCGAACTCAGATTGAACCCACTTTGAGCTTAAATCGAGCCTTGATCGAGAGAATTGGTTCGGCCGAGCCTAAATGTAATTGATGTATTGGTTCGGTCGAACCAATTAATAAAATTAGTCGGGTGATCGAACGTCTCCGATCCCTGAAACCCGACTCCTCCATGTGTAACGGCGGTCGGCGGTGGGTCTCCCCCCTTTTGGTCTCTCCTTCCCACTCGCTGCCGTTCTCCCTCTCTCTCCTCCTTCGTTGTTCTTCTCTTCCCCCACCCGCCGCCCGAGTCTCTCCGACAACCCCCGTCCCTCCTCCTTTGGGCTTCTCCTTCTGCGTTGATCCTGATTACAAATCAAAAGGGTGGCTTTTTGATGATGGCAGTTTGCGTCATCGACAAAGACCAAGAAACCCCGATTTCGAGTTTAATACGGCCTCCGTAAGGGAGGGCGTTTCTGTCTTTGGCTGTTCCCTATTTACCTCTCGATTCTTCTGCTCGACTCGAACCAGCGGACCCTGCCCTTCCTCCTCCTCCGGCGTGCCAACGAACACGCCCTTGCCTCGCCGCCTCATCGTGGCCCACTCTCCCTCCGTTGCAGCCTTCGACTTCTCCGTGCCATCATCCTGCATACACTTCGCTGTGCCTTGGACGGTACTCTTACGAGGCGTTGCCTCTCAGCTCAACGCCTTGCAGCCCCCTTTGCGGCTCCAGATTCTTGAGCTTGTCCATCTGACATCCGGCCCTGCGTCCTTCCTGGTCTCTGATTGTTGGAAAAAGGTGAGGCTGTAAGCCTCTTTCCTAGTTAATCCTTTCCTATCATGTACTCTTCCGTTCACTTTACGGGGTATAGACCAGGAATCTAGCAAGATTTTTTACTATATTCTTAAAAACGAAATCAAGACAAAATTATAGATCAATCGATATCTCTTTTTGGGTGACAACAGGAGAGAATGAAGGGCGGATTTCTTTTCCGTGGGTGGAAGACACTGACCTCGAGAGGTTTTTGCTCTTTGAATGATCAATCTCTTCGTGTCTGCGTAATTGGCAGCGGCCCTGCTGGTTTTTACACTGCTGAGAAGGTGCCTACTGTCCCTTTTCTTGATCTGCTTTGTAATTTCAACTGTAAGAAAATCCTGCTATTCAGTTATTGTAGCTTGATGAAAAGATTTATTTTACATTGAATGATATGGGAATTGTTGTCTAATCTTGGCAAACCATTGGAGTCTTTCTGGAATTTCAACAGTCAATCACCTTTTTGTATTGTTAAGAGCTCATCTAAAATATGAGGGAATTTTACATTCATTTAAAATTTCTCATTAATAAACATTTCTATATAGATGAGGTTCTTGATTCATTTGAATCTTTACATTTTTTTTAGTGTACGATGATTATCATTATTGTGATTTTTAATATTGCAGATGTTGAAGGCACATGAAAGAGCAGAAGTTGATATTCTTGACCGGTTGCCAACACCGTTTGGATTAGTTCGCTCGGGAGTGGCACCAGATCATCCTGAAACAAAGGCATGCCTTAGTTCATGCAATTAATATCTATTTGAATTTTGAGTTATCTTTATCT
This sequence comes from Ensete glaucum, assembly GCA_021527575.1. NCBI lineage: Eukaryota > Viridiplantae > Streptophyta > Magnoliopsida > Zingiberales > Musaceae > Ensete > Ensete glaucum. The sequence goes on from CM038558.1 coordinate 48,039,446, forward strand.
TGACAAAGGCATCAACTAAAATTGAGGTTTCATTCCCAGAGAAACGGTCTGTTTTATTCATATACATCAGATAAGTGTTTAAATTCATCTTTGTGCAGTTCACATCTTTATCTAACTTAAATGAACTCATTAGTACTGCATGTACGTGCTGGTATAGTTGGTTTGGCAGCCTGCCCCTGGACTACAGCCACTTTTTGGGGTCTAATAGTGAATGAGATAGACCATGCTATCATCATCCTATTGGCAGCACATGCAATCTGTATCTCACCGACGTGCCTATATTTCACCTAGCCTCACTTCAAGACCGTGGCCAGATGTTTCACCTTTTGTGCAGATCGGAACTTAGAAGTCTCATCACAATTAGTTGAAAAAGAGGGTATTGTTGTAGAGCATTTATTCATCTGTTGGTTTTTGGTAATGGATTTGCTAGTGTGAAGTAGGGAGATTCATAAAAGCATTCTTGGCAAGGCTGCAACTTGGTTGAGTTGGGTCTAGTGGAGGTTAACCCAGGCCAAACCTTGGATTTGTGGTGCTTGCCCATAGGTTGACCCAACCTGTCCTAGACTGCTGGCAACTTAGCCTGGGTCCAGCTTTGAGGTTAGGTTGGGTTCAGTCAGGTTATTGCAGGCAGGGTCAGCCATTAACATCTATGCCTTGTATACACACATCACTAAACCTTAAAGTAATTTTAACTGAGGATGCTCTGACGCCTTGTGCTTGTGTTGGACATGGACTAAAATGTGTTGTGTGGCAAGAATGAGTTCAAAATGACATAAACCAACGATATGCTGGCTTCCAAGGAGACAAAGTGTCAAAATCTGCTTGCTGAACTGATTTGGTTTTCTTGTCATTTTATTCAAGAATATGATTTAAATCAAAAAATATAATCTACATAATTTCTTTTAACTGAAAATACGCAGAAGGACGTGCACACCTATTAACCAGCCTTCTTATCTTGTTAAAACTCTTTTCTGAATACATTCGGTAGATCAATTCAAATAGTCTAATAAGCTTTTTATATTCAAGTTGCTACCTACTCTAGTCATCTACATATGTCATTCCTTGTGTTGTTTATGATATTTATTTTTAAACTTAGTTCACTAGAAACTTGGCCACAGATTGTTGTTAACCAGTTCTCTCGGGTTGCTTCAAATGAGAGATGCTCATTCTTCGGGAATGTATCACTAGGATCTGATGTTTCTTTGTCTGACCTCCGTGATATCTATGATGTGGTAAGTTCTAAAGGTGACAATTGGCAATAGTTGATTATTTACTGCCCTCATGTTTCATCCATTTCAGCCTTTAGTTAAAACTTTGTACATTCCACGATCAGGTTGTTGTTGCTTATGGTGCCGAAAGTGACAGATCTCTTGGTGTACCAGGGGAGGTAAGTTGTTTTAAGTTCCACAATCTTTTGGTTGAGTTCTTTCATATAATCTAGAAACTAGGAAAAAGTCATGTTTTTTGTGTTTTCTTGTTACCAAATTATCATTTGGTTTTAATAGATATGCAACATGATGCAGACTCTTGATGCATTTGGAAACTATTAGTAGATGTTTCATAGAAGAATGGAACATCCAGATGGTCAAAATTGCCTCACAACGTTGCATTAGATACTCATTGACAACCATCTGGGACAATGATATAGTAGGTGTTTACATGTTAAATTAAACAAAGGTGTTTACCTAATCTACTTGTTACAACACAAATTGTCATTCATGAAGAGGCATATACATATGCATAGCAAAATAAAATGATAGTTCCAGTTCAAGTTTTAGGAGATACATATGTTATTCTCATTTTCTTCCTTTTCTGCTCTAGGATTTGACAGGGATATACTCAGCAAGAGAGTTTGTGTGGTGGTACAATGGACATCCTGACTGCCGTTACATGGTACCTGATTTGAAGTGTACTGATACAGCTGTAGTACTTGGCCAGGTACCTTAGTAAAATTTATTTACAAGCTGCTATAGCATATCAAAAGTATTTGTTTAGAAGTTGAAGATGGAATAATTGAACATAACTATTGATTCTGTAGATGTTTTGCTTGACACATACTAGTGCATCATTTTCATGTAGAGCATGAAATTAGATACTTGTATTATAGGGTTTTGACAAGCTGTTGTGTGAAGCTCACTGATACATGCTGACATTTTAAACAATTTTTAAGATTTTTTTCAGCTGTGTATCAAGGTGTACCATACATCCCATCTGATACATACTGATCTTTAAGATTCTTGTATGGTTACTAGGCAACTTCCATTTGTATCTCTTTCTTTCCATGGATACAATACCATCCCCAATCTACAAGAGAGTGGTGTTCCTTTTTTCCCTTTCCAAACAATTTGAAGTATGTGGGAGTACATATACTATTGGCATTATATTTGCAAGATGATTGGGGATTTTACTTATTTCAAATTGGTGATGCTGGTTGTTTTGCTGCATTTGGCAAGGTGAGATGGGATAGGCAAATTTTGAGCCAGAAATGAGTGATGCCATCTCCACCCGAGTCTCGGTCATTTTTTTTATAATCATATATTGACCTTGTCTTATTTCCTAATCAAAGTTGTTGAATCCCAACCTGACCGGGTCAAATCAAGCTGGTGCACTGTGGTCGGGTTTGAAATTGTGATCCTTACTATTGCTTCCCTTTTAATACTCTGATCCTGGCTTTTACTCCTAAGTCTATTTTTTTCCAACCTCATCATATTATCTTCCCCCCTTTTACTTGTCATGCTGCTTTAGTTATTTCCATTTCCCGTGGCTTTTGTGAAGCATGTTTTACATCCTCTGCCTGCTTTAAACTACTAAACTATCATACCTTCTTTAATTTTACTTTCTTTTGCTTGAGTTTTCCTTTCAGTGTCAGCGGTCACCAACACCAATATTGAGCCATGTTGCACCTGTAGCTGTAATTTTTAAATTGGTTGCTTAAGCATCTGTTCTGTGGCTATATACCTAGAGAAAATATTGGCATTCATATACTAAACAATGATGTTTGACAATCTCTTGACATTGCTGAGAATATTAGTTATTTGTCAATTTTGAAGTGGAGGAAATTGAACTTGTTTTTGCATTTAAAAACCAATTTTGAAATTAGTTTGCATTTCATCATGGATGACTCTATCATAATAGCAATTCCATTAATTTTCAAATGATGATGCTTTCAGGGTAATGTGGCTCTTGATGTTGCACGTATTCTTTTGCGACCTACGAGCGAGTTGCAGACAACAGATATTGCTGAACATGCTTTAGTTTCTCTTCAGGAGAGCACCATAAGGTTTTTGCTTGGCCAAACAAGTTAATTAGTGCTCCTATTAATGTTTACCTTGCAGTTTTGACACAATTTTGATTCATATTATCCCTTACTGCTAAAGAAAGGTTTACTTGGTTGGAAGACGAGGCCCAGCACAGGCAGCTTGCACAGCAAAGGAACTGCGTGAAATTCTTGGTATGATTTGTTTTGCAGGACAGATATGCATGATGATAACTTGACCACAGCACATATATTTGCTTGTGGAAAAAAGTATGATAACTGGATGACAAGTCCATGGCACGTGTCACTGTGTATTCCATCATTAGAAAAATGGGAACTGTATACTTATTTCCTTGGAAAACCAAATTTGCATTAGTCGTCAAAGGCTTAAGTTCCTTTATACATGCAATTTCTAACTGTGCAAGTATGACTATGAAAGAATTCAATTTTTGAAGCCCAAATTGTAAATACTTACCCAATACTGATTTCGACAACTTGTTAGATCGGTACAATATTGGTATCCTGGTGGTATACTGATCTACACTGCTGAGTATTATAATGAAAAAAGAATAGCAACAGATATTGAACTACATTGTCTGGTATGATCCTTGGTCAGTATGTGTATTGATATGATTGAATATTGATATCTAAAATCATTCTCCAAGCATTAAAGAGTTTGGTGGATAACCATGAGATTTCACTTCTGTAGGGATATGTTTTTAGCAATGGCTACTTATTATGCATCTAGTGATTGTTTTTGCATATCCTTTGCATATGAAATTTAATTATTTTCAAGGCTGCAAGAAGAATTCTTTAACATTACCATCTATGTGGATATAAAAAAAATTAAAAAAATGAAAATGATCAAGAGTCAGTATCTCAGGCCGTTAAGAAAAAAGCTGTGGCAGGTTACAAGTGATTGAGAAAAGGGGTTTAACAACAATATCTGAGACGCATGCACATGCTTATTTATTCCTGTTCACATTTATAGCTGTCACTTGCCACATCCTAGTCTGGCTAATTTCTTATGGAAGTTATGGTTTAATACTGTTGAGTCCTTCATATTGGCCTTTATGGTGTTATATTTGCTCTCAATTTTGGAATGACTTGTGCAGGCATGAAAAATCTGCAAGTTCACATTCGGGAAGCTGATTTAGTTATATCTCCTGTTGATGAAGTATGCATCAACTGCAGTACAATCGCTGAAACTATATTTTGTTTGTTTGAGATTCACTTGCTTTTACATGTCCTATCATTTGACAATGATTTCCCACTTTGAAGTATTACAGCATTACATTGAAATAAATATTATTTGTTAATTTGCACTCTAGATCTAAAGTAGTTTGATTATTCTACTTGCATTTGCAGCAAAGTTATATTATTTACTAGATGACTTATCAACTCAGTTTTGTTTGATTTGCAAGTTCACAATGCATTGTCTTTAAGGGCATTCCCCTTCGCTAACTGCTGGCTTTGGAATTTGTTTTACTATCAATTTTCATGATATCTGATATACTTGTAGCGTTTTTTTAGGTTTACTTGCTACATAGGCTTCAAAAATATAATATAAAAGAACTTGAGGCTTTTTCTATCTCTTTCTAATTACAGGAAGAACTAAAGGCTAGTAGAATACAGAGACGAGTCTACGAATTGCTATGTAAATCAGCTATTTCCCATCAGGGACATGATTTTTCTGGCGAGCGAGAACTTCATTTTATATTCTTCAGGAAACCCGACAAATTCTTGCCTTCAGAGGATGAGTCCAGAGTTGGAGGTGTACGACTTGAAAAGACTTGTCTGAAAGGTTAGATCTGGCGAGCAACATGCTTTTTAAAAGGGCACGGCAACTGTGTTTAATTCTTCCAATTTACTCTTACATGCAAAATTTTGTGATCTGTTTAAATATAAAATTGCTTCAGGCACATTTCTTTCTGTGTAACCTATGACATGACATTTGTCATTTGCACAGCAAATGGTCTTTCCGGGAAACAGGTTGCGATTGGAACCGGACAGTTTGAAGACGTCAATTGTGGGTACGTACTCCGATTTAGCTGCCATTTGGATTTGGAGATCGTGAATTTTATAGTTCAATGAGACCATGAGAGTTTGTGTTCCTCTGCATCAGCTTCACCATCTAATTTGAACTCTACATGTTTTAGTTTGGTATTGAAGAGCATTGGTTACAAATCTGTGCCGGTTGATGGATTGCCTTTTGATAAATACAGAGGTCGGTTCTCAAGGCCCTTTGGCAGCATTACCTCTGGTGGATTTTACTAGAGTTTCATAATTACAAATAACAGCTAAAACCTGAAGGTTTAGCTATATGCAACAATATGCAGAATTAAAATTTAAACTATTTTTAGTTGGTCCAAGTGATGTAGTTTTTGTTTTTTTTTTTCATTTAATTTTAAGTTGGTTTATAGTTGACTTTTTTCCTTCACATTGCACATCACTTGGGTTTTTCTTACAACAATGGCTATCAGCAGGTGTAGTACCCAATGTGAAAGGCAGAGTGCTCAGCAGCGATCAGCCCGAGACTGTTAACATAGAGCGAGGATTATATGTTGTTGGGTGGTTGAAAAGAGGGCCGACTGGAATTGTTGCAACAAACCTCTATTGTGCTGAAGAAACTGTAAGTTGACATCTTCCTTTGATAACTCATAGGCTGTGTTTCACATGGAAACAAACATTTTGCACATACAACTGCATAGAACATTGTTTTGTACCGTAAAAAGTAAGATCAGCTATATAATACATGAGCAAGCTTGCCTCCATACTTGATATATCCAAGTGGGTTTAAAGCTTATGGCAAGATAACTCTTTCAAGGCTTAGGGACCTTATCTTCACCACCTTGATGAGTAAAATTTTGGTCAGGTTGTTAGTGTGTCTTCGTCAAGGTGATTGATTTGGGTGTAAACATTTGCAGGTTGCAAGCATTTCGGAAGACATCGATAACGGTTTGATTGCGTCGCTGTCCGGATCACGTAAACCAGGAAGGCAAGGGCTCCTCCAAGTTCTGGAAGATAAGAATGTAAGGTTTGTGCCATTCGGTGGATGGGAAAAGATAGATTCGAAGGAAAAGTTGGAAGGTCAATTGAGAAACAAGCCAAGAGAAAAGCTAACAACATGGGATGAACTCCTCGAAGTTGCTCATGGAGGATGAACAGAAAGTTTTAGCTTTTCCTACATTATTTTTTCTGGGCCATTTCTGTTGCTCAAAATAAGTTTCATTTCAAAGGCTTCAAAGTTAATGAATTCAAGAATAAATTAAGAAGTTTGGAGGCCATAGAACATGTTTCAATGTTCTTTCGAAATGCCAAGATGGATTGTCAAAGATGAAATGGAGAACTTTGTTTGGCTCAAGTCAAGCTTTCTTATTATGCACAAGATACTAAAATCTTCGAGAAGCTTCCTTCCCAATTTCCATTGTCTAGAATTATAAAAAAAAGAAATGACGACTAAAAGAAGCACAGATTCCAGTCAAAGCCCCATGTGAATACGAAGCAACCCCCAATCTATTAAATTGTCAACCTACAATTTTCTCAGCCTCTTAAATTGACTTTCAAGTCAACGCAAACAGACTTTTATATCCACTGGAGCTACCGACAGATCCTGGAATCCCGCTTCACACGTTCAGAAAATTACAGTATATCTATCTCTAAATACTATATATCATTACTATATATATATATATATATATATATATATATGGAGACTAATCTAGACGAACTTAAAGATAGATATAAAAATAATTTAATTTTAAGGGATATATTTGACGAGCATTAAATGTCTGCCCGCAGTAAGCATAATACAGCAATCGGTTGTAATATAATGGCCAGCCAACTGGCTTTCTTCTTCGTGCTCTGTGCAAGAATTCCATGGCTCTCATCACCTTCCCTACCTTCTTTTCCTCTGCCTGTTACCTACAGATTCGACTCTTCCTCATCCTCCTCCCCGCACTCTTCTCCTCTTCTTCGGCAGCTGAGATTTCCTATGACGACCATTGCAGCTCCATCGTCCCTCAATCCATGGCCACCAGCCTCCGTTTTGGTTCCGCCTTCTCCATATCAAACGGCTTCTTCTCTGGTGGTGGAGACCTCTTCCGCTCGGACTCCGACCTCAATGGCTCTTCCTCCTTCCAGTTCCACTCCACTTACCTCTACAAGACGCGATCCCCCGGCACCTACCAAGTCGCCGGGACCTTATCCTTCCATGACTCCATCCAAACTCCCCTCGCCTTCAACGCTTTCGGCTTCTGGTCCGAATCATCCGGCAAGCTTTGCATGGTCGGCGATGGTGGTTTCCGCCAACCTGAACCCCAACACCTCGGTGAGACTATCTATCTCTCAGCGGTTCTAAAGCTCGATTTCCCCAAAACATCCACCATCACTTCCTCCCTGGTGAGCGGCAGTCTGCAGAGCTTGGATCCCGCCGGCAGTCCCAACCACTTCGATCCCATTTGGCTTTCAGCTTACGCTCAGAACGGGTACGACTATACCATGATCCCTCAAGCCAACAGTTCATGTTCCCCTCGCCGATTCGAGGAGGAATCGCTGGGCTTCGATCCTGCTTGGACTTGTTATGCCCTCTATTCACAGATGCATGGTCGAACATGTAGATTAGGTGGGAGTCTTGGATTCTCCTCGAGATATATGGCCTTCTTCAACATGATCTGTCAACGGGACGGGTTGTTGCATCTGTCCATCGGATTCTCCAATGTCAGCAGCAGATACGAGAACATAGCGTCCGGGATTTCCTTGGTTGGGGAAGGCTACTGGGATCGCAGTAGGAATCAGCTCTGCCTTTTAGCTTGCCGCATCCTTAAGGGGCGGAATTCAAAGGCCAATTACTCTGTTGGTGATTGCACGATCGGATTGAGCTTGTGGGTTCCAGCGACCATGACGCTGCAGAGTCGGAGCAACATCGAGGGTAGGATTTGGAGCAACAAGAACACGAACGACGTCGGCTACTTCAGCACGATCTCGTTCCAGAGTCTGGGAAGTCATATGAACACGATTCCTGGGCCAATCAAGTATAAATACACTGCAGTAGAGTCTGTCCGGAGCTCATGCAGAGTGAGCGGTGGAGCTACGCGGGGCAAGAGAAGATATCCGAATGGAAGATCTCCTGGTGACATGGGATTCTCGATCTCTTTGAAGGATGATGGCGGCGGTAGAGGGTGGGGGCAGGCGAGGGTGTTGTCGATCGGAGACACATATTATGGCGACGGTGACACTGCCATGGCGCCGGCAGAAAGCTCGGCATCTGCAGCTGATCTGGTAGAGGTGGACGATGGGCACGACAGCATGATCAGGAACGTAAGCTATGTGATAAACTACAAATTCATCTCTGTTCCTTCTGATGAAGCCTTAGAGATCGCTGCAGAAGGGATCTACGATGCTGCGAGTGGAACCCTCTGCATGCAAGGATGTCGATTCCTAGATTCCATCGACTGCGACATCCTGATTAAGATCCAGCTGCGGCCTCTCGATCCAAAGGCCGGGGAGGACATCGGCGGCACCATAAGTAGCACGAGGAACAAGCGGGACTCCCTCTACTTCCACCCGATCGAGGTCTCATCCGATAGCATGTACGAGTCGGAGGCAGTCGATTCGATGTGGAGGATGGATGTCGAGATCGTCATGGCTTTGGTCTCCCTCACCTTGTCATGCGTCTGCATCCGTTCTCAGATCCTCCACGCCAAGAAGCACCCGGACGCCCTTCCCTCCATGTCCATCTCCATGCTGGTTCTCCTCGTGCTCGGCTACATGATCCCCTCCGTGCTCAACTTCGAAGCCCTGTTCGTGAACCCTAAGCGACAGAACGTGCTCCTTCGGAGCGGGGGGTGGATCGAGGTTAACGAGACCATCGTCCGGGTCATGTCCACGGTGGCGTTCTTCCTGTCCTTCCGCTTGCTTCAGGTGGCATGGTCTCTGGGATCACCAGAGGAGAGCAAAGCGCAGAGGACAGCACTCATGGTGTGCTTGCCTCTCTACGTTGCCGGGGGACTTCTCGTCTGGCTACTTCAGCTGCAGGGCTGGGAAGAACTGATCTCATACGCTGGGTTGGTGCTCGATGGCTTCTTGCTCCCTCAGATCATCCTCAACATCTGCAGCAACTCGAGAGGCAACACCCTCACTGCCTTCTTCTACCTCGGAATCACAACCACTCGAGCAATGCCGCATCTGTACGATCTGTATCGAGCTCGTCGGTACGTCCCTCACTTCAGTTCGTCGTACATCTACGCCAGTGGGGATGGAAATTACTATTCATCCATATGGGATCTAATCGCTCCTTGTCAAGGATTCGCGTTTGCTGTGATCGTATACGTGCAGCAGCGGTACGGTGGTGGCTGTGTGCTTCCGGTGACGTCTCTATTAAGCTGGCTGTCAAAAGGCTCACCTGTAATTTCACTGTAACTATCTTAATGTACGACATTTGATATTATCTGCTTCATAAATATAATTGATAGAAGAGATGAAATGATTAATATATAAGAAAAAAGTTAAAACAAAATTTTAAAAATCTTTGAATTATAAATAAAAATTAAAGTACTATAAATTTAACTAAACATATTTTATAAATGTGAGTGACCATAAAAGATCCGATCCCAAATAATTAAGATTTATGATTTTATTATTATAATATTAGATCAACCATACAATAAAACATCGTAGTGCCTAACTATTTAGGATATATAACACGAAAACTTTGGTGGACTCACTGCCTTCGCCGGGCCCGTGCAGCAGAATGATGGAAGCATGGCGTCATTTGTTTAGTGGTTCGTCCATCGAGGTGCCTTTAATGATATTTTTATGTTTTAATTTATTTTTTTTTTTTATTGGTGATAGAGATTATTTTGGTCATGACTGTTTCATTTGTATTTGTCACGAATATAAGTAACACTTTGAATCACCAACTTGCAAACGGTGCTATGGTATAAGCACGTCTACATCTGTCCCAAATTAATGATGGTTAGCATAAATCAATTCTCAATAATCGTTCTACCCTATCGATATTAGAGGTCAAGATAAAGAAATATATTTCTCCTATCATAATCAGTTAGTTTGTCTAATCTTATCTCGGGTCAATTAGGATAGATGTCTAGTGCTCATGTATTAAAAATCATTCATCAGCTCACACTGAATGGGGCTCTAGGCACTTAATCATATAACTCATATTGTCGTTTTCTTTCTTTCACTAACTTAAGCATCGAATGACTCATGTCGAGTAACTCCCGACGTCGTTACGTCGTGTAGAAACACTGATGCCTCAAAGACATCCCATTTATCGGAGGATGGATCAATCGTCGAGAGTAAACCTTGCAACCAAAAAAACTCCAATCTGCATACCCAACCACCCCGATGTTAGGTCAGGCCTCCACCAACAGAGCAACCTCCAACGAACTTCCTATACCGCCTCACCATTTCAAGTATCCACGTCAGCTAAGAGGAGACATTAGGGTAAGCCTGTACTTTCGATAATGAATTAATCGGGCCGACTTATTAGTTGATGGTATTCATGACACCATCAGTTGGTGTTTAGATTTTTGACTCCTCTTTTTTTATCTAATTTTTTTCTAAAAATTTGGATAAGCTACAAAATTTTATGTGTTCTTAGAGTTATTAGAAATGCTAATAAATCAAAGAGAATAGATAAGGAAGAATAACTTAGGAAAGATCAAATGAGACCTGACCAGATAAAACCAAACGAGTTATACCCTAGAACAAAAAAAAGTCAAACCGGATATAACCCACCAAAATTATATTATAATAAAAAATAAACAAGAATATATTTATTCTTTCAAAAAAATTCTAAATTTCTAAATAGAGAGATGTCATTCGGTAAAAACTATTTATTTAGATAAATTATAGTTTATATTTTAGCATATTACACTTGCAAATGAATCCAGTAAAAAGATATATTGTCACATTTTTTTTTGTCACCGATGCCACTATCTCTTCACCGATCGAGCAAAAGATTTGCTTTCTTGTGCTTACTTTATTTATTTCGACAAATGCATGCTTCCTCTTGCATTTATTCACTTCCTCTCGTCCTATCAGAATCGACTTCACAGTCGATAGGACCCTAATAAGGGGTCAGATCGTACCCGATTAAGTCATGATTATAATAAATCTTAATTAATATATAATAAATCCTGATTAGTAAATTATTTTTTATTGAGAAAGTCGGCTATGGTTAGATCGATTCAAGTCCTACTAAGATTAAGATTCATGTAAGAGAGTTTTACTTAAAATAGAAGTTCTAAGTAGGAGTTCAATTAGGAGTTCTAAATAGAAGTTATAAGTAGGAGTTCAATTATGAGTTCTAAGTAGGAGTTCAATTAGGAGTTGGATTAAAGTCCCTATAAATAAGGATGTAACACCTTTGTTTGATCAATAAAATTTCAACTACTTTTATTCAACTCTTGGAGCTGAAACCTAGGAGGGCCGATCCTATAGAGATCAGGAAGAATCGATCCCCTACAGAGATCAATTATCCTCAATAGATGCCCTTGAGTCTATTAATTTGGTATTAAAGCAGCGTTTTTGGTGTCTCATTATTCCTCCACACCTTACCGCTGCCATCTCTATCTCTATCTACTGCAGTCGACCTCTTTGCTACTGCAGTTGACCCCTATGGTGATGTTGCCATCTATATTTGCAGTCGACCCCGTTGACCCCAATAGCAATCATATACTGTAGCCTTCTAACCTTAGATCGATATTATTATTATATTTTTTCCTTCTTCTGTTGCAACTAGCCCCTTTTGTTGATCTATGCCTTTGACTTGCCAATATAACAAGAACCTAAACATCACATATCTGTAATTTTATGCGATGGCCTCAATGATAAAATTGACACGAAGCTTGAAGTCTTTTAGGCCCGCATGAAGGATAGATTACACTCACTTTTTGAAGAATTCAGATTGGGTCAATCAGAGAGCCAAAGAGATCTCAACATAGAGAAAGTTTAGATCATAAAGAGAACCAATCAAAGAAGAGAGATCAAGCACAGGACCTCGCGTACCCACGCATAAGGGTGAACTTCCTTAGATGGAAAGATGAAGACCCAACCAGGATCTTGCACGTTGAACGATATTTTCACTTTTACAAGATTCCAAATCCATCCATGGTCAACATCATCGCTATGCACCTCAAAGGAGATGTGATCCAGTGGTACGACTAATTCGAGCATACTCATGACATACCTATATGGAGGCAATTTAAAAGCGTACCATTGATCCGCTTTGGACTATCGGAGTAGAAGAATGTGAATAACCAACTCGCAAAAGTTTCATCAAATCTCGACCATCCAAGATTATCAAACCATGTTTGAATGACATTTGAACTAAAGTGTGATTGGTCTAAAAAATAATTGTTATGTGCTAGTTATAAGTGTCATACAAGCTAATCACATGTGTGATGGTACATGTGACACACTGCAGTAATCTCTTTATATATTATTGATATATTCTCACATTATATATTTATATATATTGTGATGTCTCTGAATCTGTCCAATGAGAATGAAATCATGATGAGATCATGATAAAGAAACTGATTCACCTTTAAACATAGATCCTAAATTATCTTAATCATAGGTTACTCGAGAGGGACATCGGGATACTCGGATAGACCAGCGTGTTGTATACTCGTTCATATGATGGAAGTGGTTGGTCTTATAGATGCTTGTGTGGAGACATTAGAGGTATAATGCAGGTGCTCATTAGAGAGTGAGTTCACTGATTGATCTGCTTATGGAATATTGGACGAATAATGATGCCTAAAATTAGACAGCAATTCCGTAGTCCCAGTTGTATATCTCGTCCTTAGACTTGAGACACTAAGGATGTCTTGTATGAATACTCATTTATTTGATCCCGGACTTATAGGTTTGGAAAGGTTTATATATGGTATAACCGGTTATCAGGATTGGTAGCTAACCATACAAAGACAATTAAGTGTTAATAAAGGATCATCCACTTTTGGTATCATAAGAGGAATATCATGTATGTGCTTGCTCAGACAAAATCCTTGGCTGGGTCTCACTCGAATTGAGAGAGAATAAAAACTTTAAGAGAATCTGATTAGAGTGAGACTAAGAAGGATTTCGTATATGACCTGACAGTATCCATGCCGAATATACGATCCCTGGGATATTAGTTGGATGAGGGACTATAACTACACTATAACTATGGATAGATATGTCCAATGAATTTGATCTTCTTATATTGTCTGGGGACTATAACATAGTGGTCTAGTACGATCATAATCGGTGAGCTGAGTGAATTATTATGAGGATAATAATTCACTATATCAGAAGGAATTCTGATGGGAGCGACTCATGACCAGCTCAGTATCGGGTTTAGAGGGTCACACACATATGGTAGATGTTACGATAGATAGAGGTACAGATATGAGATATTCACGGAGCACCTGATTTAGATAAGATCCAATGTAAACAAAACTAGGAATATGCTCATTCACTTCTATAAATAGGAATCACTTCATTGTTCATAGGCTAGAACAAGAGATAGCCAAAAAAAGCCTCATGTTACTCTTCAGAGTTTTCTCCTCCTCTTTTGTTTGAGAGTGTGGAGAGATTGATCCCATTACTGAGGAGCTGTTACTGCATCTGTCATGTGGATCATCGCTAGAGTCATACAGTATTTCGAGTTTTTGTGGATTTTTCGCATGCCAATCATCGCACAATGATCAAATACTTAACTTTAGAAATCTTCGTTTCATTTATATTTTTCGTTACGTAAGAAATATCGTTTAAATATTTCTTGACATTAGGAACATTCATCGAAGGATTAATACGACTCAGCCTCAACTAAGTATCCTAATCTGACTCTAATTTCAATTAACGGATTGTAACCAGACCAACCGTTCTGAGGTGTATATAATGATGATATCTCAGTTGCTAGATTTCCTAAATGTCATGAAGCAAAATCTACCGTATATGGTATTCGAGTTGGATTAATTTGTTTGGACGTCCAAGAATATATTATTATTACAAGAATTTATTGGCTAACTTTATTTTATTACGTAATAGAAGGTGTCATTACACGAATGTAATCACACTGCTGCCACGAGCAGGCAGCGCCATCCACCATGCGAAGGGCGCGCGCTCGAGTCGATGGCCCCGTTTGCGTGCTGCAGAAAAGGGTCGCCTACAGCGACGAGGACAAGGTGGCAACATCGCCTCCTCCTGCCCAGGGATCAGCTCGACAGGCTCGTGCTGGAGCAACGCATGACCGCGGCGGAGAAGGCCGAGTTGCCAGTACGTCACCTCCATCAGGGTTTTCGGTCGGTTTGGGAGGGAGTACAATCTCATCCTCGATTAGGTCACCTCCATCAAGGCCTACCGCATCATCGGACGCGAGTACGTGTGGCTGGTGAAGGACAGCAGGCTTCCGACCGGCCACTTTCTTCATCTCTTGGTGTTCCGAGCCCAGACCATGGTTGGCGCTCGGAACACCCAGAGATGAAGAAAGTGGCCGGTCAAAAACTCGCTGTCCTTCACCAGCCACATCTACTCGGGTCCCATGATGCGATAGGCCTTGATGGAGGTGACCTAATCGAGGAAGAGGTCGTACATCCTCCCAAACCTTGACCAGCAACCCGGCCCCGTCCTTAGTCTGCGCCTTCTCCGCGGCGGTCATGCGTTGCTCCAGCGATGCTGCACCTTATCCTTGTCGCTGTAGATCATCGTCACCAAACAGCGCCGTCAATCACGCATGGCGTCGTTGCCGATGGGAGCTCGAGATAACAACCCCGTTTGCGTTCAGCAGAAGAGATCCACCCGTAGAGATGTCAACAGAGAGTAGCATTGGCTCCTCCTTCCCAAGGAACAACTCAACTCCAACGCATGATGACCACCGCGGAGATGTGGACGACGACAAAAAGCGGCCTGCCGATCATGATTCTGGACCGGGCGTCGAGGGAGTACAACCTCGTTCTCAAGTTCATTGCATCCATCAGCACCTATGGCTTCATGGGAGCCGACTACAGATGGACGAGAACCAGTTTTCGACGGGCCACTTTCTTGATCTCTGAGTGTTGTACCATACGGGGGAGCAAGAAAGATGATCGGCAGGCAAGAGGAGGAGGAGGTAATTGGCAGCTGATGCCGCCGTGCAACAAGGAAAGCTCTCGTCGTTGGCATTGACTATGAAGGCGATGCTGATGGGAACGAGAGTAAGCAAATAAATGCAAGAGGATGCACGCACTTATCTAAGTAAAGCACAAGAAAGCGTATCTTTTTCTCCATCAGCGAAGAGACGAGTGCATCGATGACCAAAATAATGTGACAGTATATCTTTTCACTGGATTCATTTGCAAGTGTAATATGCTAAAATATAAATGATAATTTATCTAAACAAATAGTTTTTTTACCGAATGACAGCTCTCTATTTAGATATTTAGAATTTTTTTGAATGAATGAATATATTCTTGTTTATTTTTTATTATAATATAATTTTGGTGGGTTATATCCGGTTCGGCTTTTATCATTCTGGGGTATAACTGATTTGGTTTTATCTGGTCCGGTCCCGTTTGATTTTTTTCTTCGGTCTTCTCTTTACTTCTATTATCATTTGTAAGAACTATAGGAACATAGAAAATTTTGTAGCTTATCCAAATTTTTAGAAAAAAATTATAGAAAAATTTAGATAAAAAAGATGAGACAAAAATTAAAACAACAACTTATAGTGTCATGAGTACTGTTGACTGATGAATCAACCCAATTAGTTCATTGTCGAATGTGCATACTCACTCTAATGTCTCCTCATAGGTGATGTGGGTACTTGATATGGTGAGGCGATGTAGTAAGTTCAACTGGAGGCTGCTATGTTGGTGGAGGCTTGGCTAGGAATCAAGGTGGTCGGGTATGCAGAATGGGGTCGTCCTCGTTGAAAGGTTTCTTCTTGATGGTTGGGCCATCCTTTGATAAAATGGGACATCTCCAAGACATCAATGTTCCAACACGATGGGCCGACATTGGGGGTTGCTTGGCACGATCCCTCTGATGCTTAAGTTAGTGTGAGCTAATGGATTATTTTTATATTTAACACCAAGCATCCGCCTTGGTTAGCCCAACATAAGATTAAGCTAACTACCTGATCATGATAGGAAAAATATATTTCTTTCCCTTGGCCTCTAATTCTGATAGTGATAGGACGACATATTTTGGACCCCTTCAGCAAAGATCGCCACATCACTGGAATGGTTGACTAAGATCACCATGAAATGCCTAGTAGGCATAGTTGACTTTACTCGAGCCGGGGCCTCGGGAAGGAACGTGCCTTCTACCCGCCTCTCGAGAACCATAATGAAGCAACGGTTGGCATCAATAGATAGATAATGGTTTACCCATCGCCCGAGGAGCGTGACAACATACGACATCGTCTCATCACTCGCATGCATTAAACTATCTCGTACGGATTCTGCCTCCCCAGGTAATATAAAAGGTGCTCAGGTAAACAATAGAAAAGACTCAGAACCCTTCTTCCATACCATATTTTCACATTACAATGCAATCGACTAACTTGGGCGTCGAAGGGGCCGAGTCGAGACACCCCCACCCCTCGACCGAGGCCTTATTTTGCAGGTAGTGAAGGCCAAACTTAGAGCTAGACGAATCAGGAGAACCCCTCAGCAAGAGGATGCACCGTTGGTCTCCAAATGATTCAGGAGGCCCCCTAGGAAGATGATGCATCGACAATCACCAAACGACTCAGGAGGCCCCCTCAGGAAGAGGATGCACAAATAGTCATCAGAAAGCTTGAAGACCTATTTGGAAGTTGCCATCCCTCTCTAAGCTCCGTGTCAATCTACTTGGCAACCCATGCACACGCAGGTATAACCAGGCTAAAGTTAGCCTCAATACAGCACAAAGAAGTCTAATATTCTTTTGGCGCTAGAAGGGAGGGTCACGTCACAAGGGCACCGAGAACCTAGAGGGACACCGAGATCAAAGACCTCACGCTCCAAACTCCTCTCCCGATGCGAGTAACCTAGTTCCCCTCCCCTTTTTCCAACAGTTGGGAGCATTGCCTTCTAAACTTCGATCGAGACAACTTGCATGAAGAAGGTGACGGCCCCGCGTCGAACCCTCGATTGCCTTCTGTCTATCATTTGAGCAAGACAACTCAGAAACTCGCTCGAAGCTCGATGTCACATCACCTTATTCTACCAACTCCTACCGATCCTAACTCTACCGCGTCACGTGATGACTAAGTGAAGTCTAGTAGGAGGCCCGTAGGTGGAGAAGAGAACACAGGACCAACCCCCACCCCACCACCCCCCATGGGACCTCCTAATATTCGAGCCTTCCCCACTATTCTCTGAGGTCCTACTTGAAGGCGACACAATAGGCCCATGCCTTGCTCGTTTTCGCCTCACAACCAGTAGGTAGGAAAGCTCAAGGCCAACTTCTTGACCATCGCTAAGTTGAAGTCGTAGGTAACGACATTCCTCGGGCTAAGCTCGGGGGACAAGGATCCGCTCTTCCAACTCGTTTCTCGCTTCACCACAAAAATTAGGACAGTACCCGACGCTCATCCTCCTCTAGTTATCCAAGAATTTCTAATAGCCTTGTGCCCCCCAAGTACTTTGGGCCCTAGATCGAGCAACCCCAATGATCGTTCCGGAGATGCCCCGATGGATCAGTCAGTACACTACCGTCAAGCTGCTCTCCCAACTCATTTCCCATTCCGCTATAAAAATTAGGGTAGTACCTGACGTTGTCCTCCTATAGCTGCATTTCTAATGGCCTCGCACCCCTCCAAGTCCTTTGGGCCCCAGACTGGATAACCCCGATAATCATCCTCAATATTCCCTGGCGGGCTAGCCATGCACCGCTGCCAAGGTGTCGATGGCAGGCAAATGTCAAGACCACGAAAGGCCTTGCATAGTGCAACATCAAGGGCCACTTATGGAGGAAGTAAGGCGACGTCGTGGCTAACAAAAGCCATTTCATCCTAGGTTCCTGCCCCAGCTAAAGATGTGACGCCATCCTCGTCCATGAATCAACCTCTATCGCCTCATGAGTGATCTCTCGGGCCAAAGCCAGCCAACCAGGTTCCAGTTGCTAGTTACAAGTGCCCTGCAAGCTAATCATGTGAGTGATGGCACGTGTGACACACTGCATAATCTTTTTGTTTATGATTAATATTAATATATTCTCATATTATATGTTACATATATATTGTGATGTCCTTAGTTCTGTGCAATGGGAGTCGGATCGTGATGAGATCGCGATAATGAGATTGATTCACCTTTAGACATATATCCTAAATAATCCTGGTCATAGGTTACTCAAGAGGGACATTGAGATAACTGGACAAATCGGTGATCGATTCACCTTTACTATATACCCGTTCATATGATGGAGGTGGCTGGTCTCATAGCCACTTGTGTGGAGACACTAAGGATATAATACATGTGCTCATTAGAGAATTGAGTTCACTGATTAATCCGCTTATGGAATGCTATATGGTTAATGATACATAATGTCAAACAGCGATTCCATAGTCGCAGTTGTGTATCTGGTCCTTAGACTTGAGACATCAAGGATGTCTTGTATGAGTACTTATTTTTTTGACGCCAGACTTACAGGTTTTGAAAGTTCCAGATCTGGTACAGTTGGTTATCGGGATTGGTAGCCAACCTTACGAAGGTAATTAAGTGTCGATAGAGGATCATCCACTCTCAGTATCACGAGAGTAATATCTCATATATGCTTGCTCAGACAAATTCCTGGCCAAGGTCATTCGGATTGAGAGAGGAGTTCTCCGGTAGAATCTGAATACAACAAGACAAACTGATTCCGTATGTGACCTGACAGTACCATGTCCAATATACGGTCTTTGGGATATTATTTGGATGAGGGATTATAGATACATGGTAACTGTAGATAGATAGGTCCGACGGATTCGATCCTCCTGTACCGTCTGGGGACTATGGTGTAGTGGCCTAGTACGTCCATATTTGATGAGTCGAGTGAATTATTATGGGGATAATAATTCACTATATTAGAAGAAGTTCTGATGGGAGTGACTCACGGCTAGCTCGGTATCGGGCCTAGAGGGTCAAACACATATGGTGGATACTTCGGTAAATAAAGGATTATATGAAGATTCAATTAGCCCCTATTCTCATTAGATGAGACCCTATGTTGATGGGCTCCTCACTTAATGCCCAATTAGAGACCTAAGGGGATTATTGGATATAGATTCAATAATGCAAGGTTAGTGGGTTATTGAATGAAGATCCAACACCCACTAAGGCAGGAGCCATAGAGTTTTTGGTGGCTCTCAATAAATAGGAGGGGAGACTCATGGTTGATAGGCTGCAGCTTTAGCCATCACCTCCTATTCTCCTCCCTCCCTCTGAGCAAGAGTTGTAAGATCAGATTTGAGGAGTTTCACTGTCGAGATCCATTGTGTGGATACCGCTAGAAAGGAGGATGCTTGACCTCCTTCATCTTCTCCATTCGGATTTGGAATACAGGGATATACGATCTCCCTAGGTAAAATCAATCTCACACATCGTGATTTTTTTTATTTTTGTAGTTTTTCTCGCGACCTCAATCTTTTGCACGTCGATTTGATCTGCGTGGGAAACCAGTTTTTGTTTTAATTTCTGCTGTGCATGTGATGCACCCGCTGAGGTTTCCCAACACCAGTGTCAACGAAGGTTACTCGGGTTATGCACCTGATCAACTCTATGGGCTTTTAGTCCTACTTCCAAGGGCTTTCATTCTCGACTCCAAGTTTGCTCGAGTTCCGCACTTGATCGACTCCATGGGCTTTCAGTCCCGTTTCCAAGGGATTTCAGTCCCAACTCCAAGGTTGCTCGGGTTTCGCACTCGATCTACTCTATAGGCTTTCAATCTAGCTTCCAAGGATTTTCAGTCTAGACTCAAAGGTTGCTCAGGTTCCACACCTAATCAACTGCATTAGCTTTTAGTCCCACTTCCAATGGCTTTAAGTTATAACTCCAAGGTTGCTCGGGTTCCACACCTAATCGAGTCCATGGGCTTTCAGTCCCACTTCTAACGATTTTCAGTTACGACTCTAAGATTGCTCGAGTTTCACACTTGATTATCTTTATGGGCTTCAAGTCCCAAATTAGAGAGAGAGAGAGAGAGAAAAGAAGAAAAAGGAAGGAGCACTCGGCCGGTTCAATTTGAATCTCATGAATGAATTGGAGTTTCATTTGAACAATAATAAATATTATTGGATGGAATGGGCCTTCGATTTGAAGCCTCGGTACGTGCATGGGCGCCATGGCTTGTACTATATATATACTGCGGTCTCTTATCAATGTAAATATGGCTATCTATTATATCATTTATGTACTAAGATTTGACCTCATGACATTATTATGGACACGTCTTTACTAACTATTATATCATTCATGCAGCGTATTAGTGTGGAGCATCGATGACAAGCACAAAGCAAAAATTTAAGGAGCAAAAGCCTTTATTCATCGGATAAGATCTGACTTTTAACATCAATTTCTGCCTATGTGATTTGAGCTAATAAGTATGTATGTTTACATGACTTGTGTTGACCCTTAGGATTCAAAGTACTCCGATGTCTTCCAGCTGACTACCCCTGGACAGTGCCACCAGCGTCCATGCCGCGAGCACAACAGCGTCACTCTCCCGTGCGTGTGCCGCCGCCGCCGCCGCCTTCTCTTCACCCATGGAAGCGCGGCCCCCTCCTGTGCTTGGTGGTTCGTCGGCCGAGGCGCCGCGCCCTCGATCATCTGCCGCCATTTCGACGTCCTCCTCTTCTTCAGCCTTCTTGTGGTTTATTGTGGCCATCCTCAGCTCACCGGCTGCGATGCCATCGTCGCCGGCGCTCCCTCGCTCCCCGATTCGGTACACCCAGAGATCAAGAAAGTGACCCGTCTGAAACTGGTTGTCGTCCACCAGCTTCATGTAGTCGGCTCCCATGATGCGGTAGGTTTTGATGGATGCGACGAACTTGAGAGTCAGGTTGTACTCCCTCCCTTTCCGGTCCAGAATCCTGATCGGCAGGCCACTTTTTTCGGTCGCCCGCATCTTCTCCGCGGCGGTCATCGTGCCCTCGAGCGCAGCCTTGTCGAGTTGGTCCTTGGGCAGCAGGAGGCGGTGCTGCTTACAATTAACGTCGCTGTAGGCGATCCTCTTCTGCAGAACGCAAACAGGGTTGTTGTCCCGAGCTGCCATCGGCAACAGAGCCAATCCTTGGCCTCCTCGTCGCGGCGTCACGCGTGGTTGACGGCGCTGTTCGTTGACGATGGTAGAGGAGGTACTGGTGCTCTCGCTCACGCCGGGCCCGGACCCATCGCTGCAACTGTCATCGCCTTCCCCTTCGCTAACCCTCATCTTCTTGTCTTCCTCCCTTCTCTCGCTCCCTTCCTCCTCCCTCCTCCTCCTCTTCCAGAGACCCATGATTCTCCTCTTGGAGTCTATCTAAACTTGCTGTGCGCACTGAATCAAACGAAGAAGGGAAGAACAGAATGAAATCGGTGGAATCGAAGCTAGCGCGAAGAAGAACGAGTTACCCTGGGCTTTCTCCTCGGCTTTTATATATGTACTCGCCTTGTTTCCTAATGCGACTCGGCCTCGACTCGGTATCTTAATCCGACTCTAATTCCAACGAACGGATTTGTAACCAAACCAACCGTTGTGTGGCGTATATAATGATATCTCAATCGCTAGATTTCCTACACGTCAGGAAACAAAATCCACCATATATGGTCTTCGAGTTGGATTAATTTGTCGCTTTAATCTGGACTCCCAAGAATTTATTATTATTATTACAAGAATTTATCGGCTAACTTTATTTTATTACATAATGGAATTGTCTGCTTAAAAAGATGAAAGAAAAAAAAAAGACCTTTATTTATTTATCAAGAACAGAAAATAAAACTCAATGTGGGGCACTTCCGATTCAACAACCACAAGTCGACTAAAAAGACTAGCTGTGCCTCTCGCTCATCCACAGCAGCGTTTCTGCTGCCAACACCACTTCAGGATCGGCGTCCATCTCTACCGTCTCATCCTGTTCAGCCTGTGCGTGGTTTATGATGGCCATACTAAGCCGGCCGGGGTTGGCGCTAGTCGATGCTCCGTCGGCGTTCCGGGCTCGGAACACCCAGAGATGAAGAAAGTGGCCGGTCAGAAACCCGCTGTCCTTCACCAGCCACATGTACTCGGGTCCCATGATGCGGTAGGCCTTGATGGAGGTGACGTACTTGAGGATGAGGTTGTACTCCCTCCCAAACCGACCGAAAACCTTGACCGGCAACCCGGCACCGTCTCTGGTCTGCGCCTTCTCCGCCGCGGTCATGCGTTGCTCCAGCACGACCCTGTCGAGCTGCTCCCTGGGCAGGAGGAGGCGATGCTGCACCTTGTCCTTGTCGCTGTAGGCGACCCTCTTCTGCAACACGCAAACGGGGTCATCGGCTCGAGCGCGCGCCCTTCGCAGCGTCAAGTGCACGCACCGGCACCGCATCGTGCTGCATTGTGGATGGCGCTGCCTGCTGGTGGCAGCAGTGGAGGTGCTCGCGCTCATGTTCCTGCTGGAACCGGACCGGTGGCTGAAACCGCCGAGTGCTCCGCCTTCTCTCTCTCTCTCTCTCTCTCTCTCGTCTGGTTGTTGCGTTCAAGCGCTGTGAGGAGTTGAATGCATGGCTAATCCTTGGCGTCTATATATATATATATATATATATATATATATATATATATATATATATATATATATATATATAGGCGCCATACTTGGTTTCCTTATACGTATCCGAATCGAACAAGAGGGGGAGTACTACTTGGAATACGACACCTTAATATTTGCTACGTGTTGGAGAGACCACGAATCCAAACGCCGTAATCATCATCTCAGAAGAAGGCATCATGATCTCATATAAAGTCACTGCATTTAAGTTAATAGATATCTTATGGGCTATTACTTGATATATTAATTAAGTTAATAATACGATTGTTTATTGCTTCAATGTCAATTATCTTTTTTCTTCATTACTCACTTCTAATTAAGCTGGATTTTAGAAAATTATCCACTTTTATAGTACCAGAATTCTAGATAGAATTCACAATATTCCATGCAGTTGGTTGCTAACCTAATCCAACTGATAAGGGAACTGAGTACCCGACTATAGAAGTCTTAAGGAATAATTTGTTCATACGGCAACATATATTTTTTTTCACTAAATCGAGTGTTAAATTCTATCATATCATAATAATTGAGGTCGATTGATGTTACTCTTTTTTATTAAATCGAGTATTAAATTTTATAAGATTCTCATCCTCCTCCATTTTTTGATTAATGAAAACATGAACCATGTCGAGAACCCCACCTGACTCCACTTGTTGGGTTTCTTACACACGCCGACTTTAGAACTAACCGAATCAGTCTGGTGCAATTATACGAGGGTTATATAATATTATATTATAGTTAAGTCATCATAAGGTAGTCATTTAGCTTTGTCAACACCAAACAAGTCTATTCACTCTTACCACTACGTGCCTCAAATGGTACTCGATCAAAATTACCAACTCATAGAGCTATTAATCTTGTTAAAGGTAGAAGGGGGTGAAGACATTGCAATCTGACACTTGATGGTCAACCATGAACACAACAAACCATACTGCAAAAACAACATGAATGAATGTGTATGTCTCGGCTTTCTCATTACTGTTAACAACATACATAATTTGGTCGTAAGAAGGTATTTAAAGATGATAACTGCTGTCAAGATTGGCAGCCAAATTTCTAGATAGAATGCAATCTGAATCTGGCTCCCCTGGATGACAAAAACAGCATCAAATTTTGAAGTTAAGAGCAGCTGGTTGGATTCTGGCCGTCAATTCTTTCTTCTGCATATATATCGCCCCGGCATTTCAGTCTGCAAGGTATTCATGAAACTCCCTGTGAAGATCTTCCAATCTTGGGGGAGACGAAGGTAGAACTGCTTTCTCCTGGATGACGGGAATCTCCAAGACCTTTCTTCCAGTCACCTGGGATTCAGTGTGACTTCCTATTTTCCTGTTGCTACTTCGGAGAGACTGTGTTCTGACAGTCATGGAATTGGGCACTAGAGAACTTTTATTTTGAAGTTTCTCCATGGAAGACAAAAATTTCTCCTTGGATAGCGATTTTGCAGAAGCAACCACATTGCTGAAGACACCGGATTCCTTCAGACCATGAATGATAGCCTGAATGAAGCAGTAATGCAAGGTTAGAAGTAGTTGCAATGACCTCATAATGAATGGAACAAGCTTCCTTCTCTTCAAGATCTTTTCGTAATTGAAGCCTACACCTTACCATGGGTGTATATATACGAGTCAAGATGCCCTTCCTCAAAAGTTTCAAATTGAGCTGTTTGTCAGTCCATACGACACGATCACGGTACCTGAAAATAAAATTGATAAGAGGGTAATGTGTAAGGTCAATAATCAACTAACAAACTCAGGCACACTTTTTTGAGGGAAACCAAGCTTGTTCACGATATATGTTACTAAGAGTTATTGATGATTAATTGTATGAAGTTCCGCAATATATACCAACACAACCCTTTTTTTGCAGGAGAGAGTGATCCTCTTCAGACATGACAAAGAAATGCACAAACAGTAAAAAATGAATGTGAAATCAGACGAATATTATTAGTTATATTATCTGGAGAAAATATAGCACACTTCTAATAATCATTCTTTTCACGTTTCAATAAGGTAACCATTACAGGAATTCTGAATAAAAAAGGATCCACTGGCTGATTATTAGAACTTCAAGAAACAAAATGAAACAAGAAAACAATACCAATTCTGTTGGGAAAATTACCAATGATGCATTTCTTCCTCAGTGGCAGTAGATGCAATAATAAAAGCCTATATACCAACATGGAAAGGTATTAGTACACTTCGATTGCTTCTGAAAATATCTGCAATATCCTAAAAATGAAATGAACTTCCATGAGACATCGAGAAAAAAAGAAAAAAAAACTTCCATGAGACAAGAAGTTACATTTGTATTTTGTATTATCAAGTACCAAATGGTTTGCCAGGTGGTAACTGATCTCAATAAATTATCACAGGGTGAAGGCACATAGCAAATGAGAAGTTCCCAGCATTGCATTGCCGTTGTAAAATTGCACTTATAATATCTACAATTAGTAATTCCTAATATGATTAGATAGGAAAGAATAGATCCGCTTATTCTCCACTTGCTGAGAAAACACAGTACCTTTGATCAGTTACAATAACTGCACAGAAAATTTCGCTTGCAGCCACATGCTTAAATGACAAGTGAAATAAATCATGCAAAAAGGGACTAATTGTTTCCCAGAAAGTGAGAACCAGCTTAGATCCATAAGAGCAACTTTCTGATAGTTTTAGGGCAAAAACCCACATAACTGGATAGCTACTGCTCTTTTTAGCACCTAAATCATGTACTAAACTTCTAAGATATGCTTGTATAATAAAAAATGTTCACCGAGATACTTACAAGATATGTTTGTACATGATCACTACATGAAAATGAAATTAATTTTCTGTTAAGCATGAGAGGTTAGATCATAATTCAGATAACATACTCAGGTCCATGTTAGCAACCATGTAGAGAAATGAAGGGCATTTAACATTATTCTGTTGACACAAAAATATGAAAGTGCCATTAGATAGGAGTTCAAACATTAACTTCCGGTCAAATATAACCACTTCTTGACTTCTTAGAATTAACTACATAACAACAAAAGAAAGTCCCCCATAGAACTTTTTCCATTTAAAGAATTAGTTTTAATGCCGAGGCATATTGACAGGAAAAGGCTTCGGTGATGATTATGATGTTGCAAATATATCTATGCACTTTACAGTATGTAGTAATGTTTATGTTGTTCTCGCAAATCAGTCACATCATAATGCTCATGCTATGTAGTTTCCACTTACAGAAGAGATTAACTGAAAGAGAAATGAGTACTCACATCTCTGTCAAAATCCAAAATGAAACACCTTTTGACATCCTCCTTTGTTGGCTTACAGCCACACCGATCACGTCTTGAGGTTAAGTCAGAGAACTTAGCATAGGTGTAATGTAGAATTGCAGCCTCCTCCAATTTGATCTCACTATGAAGATTAAAATAAAAACAGTCGTAAGAAATCTCTCTGGTAAACATATTAGTATCAAACAAAAACTATGCTGATCAATATTACTTTGGGGTCTTCATGTAGTTGTGCCATCTATGTGCACCATTAGGACGAAGAAAATCTTGAATTCTTGCAGCTGATTTTCCATTCCCATAAGTAAGGAAGTAGTTTGGATTACCACGTGTTGCTTCCTTGTAAAGACCGAAATATGTATCCTTTGGAAGATGGTCATAATTCTTCTTAAACATGGATACCTAAATGTAAATAGAATTTATAAAGCCCAATCAATGGGTTATAGATGGAATAAGAGATGCATATGCACACACTAATACACATACACATGCATTTAGTATGAACACAAGTTGATCATACATCTCATCAGCAGTAGAAATACAAAACGAGTTCATGTGTCATCATCAAGAACACATGAATATACAAATATATCAAGTACAATTGATGAAGTTCAAAATAAAAGATTGACAGCATAATCAAAATTCAAAACCTTGCCACTAAGATGAGCACCAGAACACGGTTATGGCCTAATATAAACCAGTTCGCAACATAATAAACTGTGGGCCAGGGCATTCAGCTGAATGACATGTGTTTAAACAATTGGCCTTGCCTGAGCAGTTTCAATAAGTTTTGAATGGCATAGGCAGGATTTTCTTGTCTTGTCTTGAACCTTGCAGCCTAAACCGAAAAAAACTACACCTAAGCATAGAAGTACACGTTTTCAAAATAATTAACACCTAAATTTAGTGCAGGGATTGAACAACAATCAACAGAAAATATATTAACGTCAAAACCCTAAAGCATGAAGCAAGATGCACTAGCATTGGCCTACTGCATAGCCACAGCATAGGATGCCGGGTCTGATAGATTGCTTGGGTGATTACAACGACTACCCTCCACACACTGAAAATCCATGTATAAAGGGTGCCATGTCGATGATGTCCCTTCAAATAGCATTACATGGAGTAATATCTAAATTTTTTATATCCATTTCTATAAATTTTGTGTTGTTCCAACTCATTGCTTGGATCCTTTGCTTGTGAAAAAATAAAGAAAATAATGTACATCCCCATTCAGATTCCTCTTCGACTAAGTTCATAAGTTAGGTTTGACAATATACATAGGAACCAATGTCAGCCAATAATCTTAACATGGCAAAAAGGTGTTCTTATTACTTATTCTAAGTAAATAAGAATATGCATGATGGTTGTCAGGCAAGAGAAATAACAAAAGAAAATTTGAGCTTAGGCTTCAGCATAGTTAATCGTCTGCATTCATGTTAGAAGAACAAGCTATTATTGCACATATAATCATCAATAAGCATATTGATATTTACCTCGGTAAAAGGATCTTTGATGTCATCACGTTCAGTGCTACTTTCCTGGAATTAATAAAGCCACATCAGTTCTTGGACATTACACTCTCATCAAATAGCAGCGGCGACACTTACATAATTTGGAAAGATAACCATGTCAACATTGCTAGGTACGTCTGACAGCAATTGCCTCAAAGAATACTCTCGACCACCAGCTGGATATATCAACTCATCAGTATCTAGATGTATAATCCAGTCAACACCAGCATCCTTTTGACAAGCAAAAACAATGATAAAACATGCTTAATTTCCAATAAGCATCGTTAAAAAGCTATTAACAGAAAGGAAAGTCATGATTATGGAGGGTATTTCAAATACAATATTAGGCAATACACTTTCTATGTAACAACTGTAACATTGTAAGTAGCATCTAACAAATGAGAGCAAATATATGCAATTTAGTTAAGTCAAAATTGTTATGTAATCAAAGTAAGAAAAGCCATACCCGTGCCATAACAATGGCCATCTCCATGTTAAGTGACTGTTTCACAAACAGTTCATAATTACATGGTTTGTAGAAGAAGCCTGACAGCCAAGTCTCATTCCAAACACGGCTATGGTACAGAAAAAACCAACACATTAGCCAAAGCTCAGAACTACATTATGAATATAGACTTTAAGCTTAAACCTAAAATTTGAAACTACTAAAAGATTATAAGGAAGCCTTTGCACTAGCAATTCTTTTCTCAAACAACACCTAAACTAAATTACTAATATCACAATGCATGAAGTTGTCCGAAAAGTGGCATGATAAACTTTTTAAACACACTCTTCTCTCAATATGGTGTCGTGTCATCCAAGAAATGGTTAAGAAGTTCTCTTCGTAAATATTCTACCTATCTAATAACTTCATCCACAAAATAAATGAAAGACCTTTTTGCTTGTTTCTCTTCAAGGTCGCTAGTCCTGTAGATGACCTTCACCCCCTGCATAGCAAGTAAACCCTATGTATGTCAGAACACAGAGCAGCAGTTCCAGAACACACAGACGCAACCTTGTTCTAAAAGAGAGTCAATTGTAGAAAAAGACCAAGAAAAGAGCATATAAATCATAGAGTCCACGTCATGGTTACCTCAACAAATTCTGGATGAAAGGGAACATTAAAACTTACAGGAATCGATTCGAGGACTGAGGAGACAGCTGGTTTTGCAGCTTCCCCTTCAACAAACAGAAAGAAGGTCGTAACCCCTATGACTTTGTGGTAATACAACCATGGAAGAATCTGCTCCAGGCCAGCTGAAGTGCTTGAGGTAATACATATCTGCAGTATCCCAAGATCATCGTTACATGCACATATGCATATTTCAGTTTCCAAATTGGAACAGTAAAACTAATATTGGAAAGTATCTAGTTGTCCAAAGCAAGTTCTTTCAATTAAACCCTTCTTGATTTGCTCTAATTGAAGCAACAAGGTGTACAAGACTCTGCAGAATAAGTAAACTAAACGCTCTCACCTATATATACCCAGAGTAGGAATACTAAGAAGTTAGAGAATGAAAATTCCGAGTATATAGTACTGTTCTATATTCTTAGGGAAGGGCATATGAAACCCAAGATCCCAATCCACATACCAACCACCATCCATATCAATATCCCATCCAAACCCGCAAGAACGAGCACAAACTTTATTATAGAAATTGAGGCATGAAGATCGCACCTTTGGGCGAGGATCGGAGTCGAAATCGAATTTCCAACCATGGTAGAAAGGGAAGGAAGGGGAGGAGCTCCTACCCAAGATCTCAGCGCAATCCGACGAAGACGAGGAGGAAGAAACCGAGAAAAAGGACGAGGAGGACCCGATGGGGCTGTTCTCCATGCCGGGGAATCTCTGTGTGTCGGTCGGCCACGCGGAAGCGGGGTCGTTGAGTCCACCGCGCCACTGGAGCACGAAGGCAAAGGAGGCCAGGGCCAGGGGGAGCACCGTGAGGAGGAGGATGACCCGCGACGCGAAGCTCGAGCCCGAGGAGGACGAGGCGCCGCCGCCGGAGGGCTGCCGGAGAGGAGCGGTGAGACTCGGCATCGCCAGAGATCGGATCGACTCGAGGCGGAACGAGAACGGACACAACGTTGATTTATGATTCCTAGTGTTTTTATTATCAGAAACAGAAATGCCGTTTCCGCAGTGCAATGGTAGCGGTTTTGCTTTTTCAGTACACAAAGAAAGCAGATTTGGCACCTCGATTTATATGTTTTTACTTCTAAAAACAAATCAAAGACAAACAATTTCAAGCAGCTGCGTAGATCTGGTGGAACGTAGCATCAATCTACGCTTGTGTTCAAAGCAAATTAGATCGTCTCAAGTAAAACATAAACAAGAAAAATTAACACTTCCGCAAAATTGTCTTTAGTTGTTGCTTTAAGTGAGTTTTGTTGTAGGTTTCTAATTTAATCATAAAATTACCTTAAACAAAGAAATATCAAATCACCAAATTGTTAGCAGCAGTTTCTTAGATTACAATTGGATCCTTAGATTGGAAAATTAATCCAAATATTCATCATTAAATTAATGGGATTATGTCATTATTATTTTATTAATAAAAGTGGGTATTTAACAGCTTCCATATTCTTAAAAAAAGCAAAAAAAATCGACAAATTGGGCCCAACCCCTCGACCCACCCAAGGGGACAACGAAGCACATTAATGGCCTGGCATCCCGTGGGTCCTATATCGTTCTCCAATCATGTAGAAGGGCCAGAATCCGGGTACGAAATAGATGGGTAGAAAAGTATTGCCCAAGGAGAAAAAGTCCCTAGAATTCCTTATCGTGCTTGTGTTTACCGCACCGTGAGATTCCAGTAGTGGGCCATGCCTGTGTCTACCACTCACAAGACAGGGACGGTAGCGGGTACACTGGTGTCTGGTAGAAAAACCTTTTCGAAAGGGGCGTAAACCAAAGCGAACCTTTCGCTTCTGGAATGGTTGTTTACGGTGTACTGTGATCAGGACTAGACAGTGGGATCTCCCCCCATTGGCACTACAATATATTGGCGCCAACTTCCGTCCTTCCCGCCAAAAGTTCCCGTCTCTACCCATTAGATCCCTTCCTCACCTCCGACCGACCACTTCGATCACTCAAAAGGGCTACAGGGAGAGCGTGTTTGCCACCGGAATGGATGCCTTCGGGGGGTTCTTCGTCGATGAGAAGGCGATCCGCGTGGAGAACATCTTTTTGGAATTCCTTAAGAGGTAGCCAAAGCCGCTCTTTCTAGGGTTTTCCCTTCTCTATGCTTAGGGTATTTGTTTGATTTGATCTCCTTCTCTCTTTGTACTTCCCAAGATTCAAGCATGATCCAAACGCGGTGGAGCCGTTCTATGAGACGGAGATCGAGGCCATGCGGCACAAGGAATCCACCACCATGTACGTGGATTTCTCCCATGTCATGCGCTTCAACGACGTCCTTCAGAAGGCCATTTCAGAGGAGTACCTCAGGTGACTCTTCTTCCGTTCTTCCTTACCTTCGGTTCTGACTAGAGAAATACATGGACATCCCTTGTTAAAATTTGCCAGATTCGAGCCCTATCTGCGGAATGCTTGCATGAGATTCGTAATGGAGCAGAAATCGGGGGAGAACAGACAACCTATCATCGCAGATGACAACCCTAACCGCGACATAAATGTCGCCTTTTACAACATTCCATTGTTAAAAAGGTATTGCTTGTTTCTTGGTTTTTTGTTCCCCTGATAAAATAATTTATCTTTCTTGAGGCGTGCTTCTTTCCTTGCATTTCACATGCTTACATGATTTATTGTAGGTTGAGGGACCTGACGACATCAGAGATTGGGAAGCTGACTTCTGTAATGGGGGTCGTTACCCGGACAAGTGAGGTCCGGCCAGAGCTCCTGCAGGGGACCTTTAAGTGCCTTGAGTGTGGTGGAGTCATTAAGAATGTGGAACAGCAATACAAGTATACTGAGGTGGGCTGTGGGACATATAATTTTTGAGATTACTTGTTCAATTACTAGTTTGTCATGTTGGGTTTTGTGGCCACATTGTTTTTTCTTCATGCTCATTTCATGGTTTTGGATGCTTTTTATGAATTATGATGCTGACTATTAGTTTTCTTCAGCCTATAATATGCATGAATGCTACCTGTGCAAACCGAAATAAGTGGGCCTTGCTTCGGCAAGAGAGCAAGTTCACAGATTGGCAACGGGTAAGGATGCAGGAGACATCTAAAGAAATACCTGCTGGTTCTCTTCCTCGTTCTTTGGATGTTATTCTCCGACATGAGATTGTTGAGAAGGCAAGGGCTGGAGACACGTAAGCTTATTTAGAAACTTGAGCTACATATGCAAATAATAACCTTGTCAATGTTTACATTTCTTTCTCTCTTGGTGATTGTAGGGTCATCTTCACTGGCACTTTGGTTGCGGTGCCAGATATTATGGCACTGACTTCACCAGGTGAGAGAGCAGAATGCAGGCGTGAAGCTCCTCAGCGTCAAAATGTATCTGGTGGCCATGGAGGAATCAGGGGTCTTAAGGCTTTGGGAGTAAGAGATCTTTCATATCGCCTTGCTTTCATTGCAAACTCAGTGCAGGTTGAAACTATTCTGAACTCAAATGTTAATATTGTTTACTCCTATGTCATCCTTTGATAGTTCATCTTTTGCTCAATGCATTCCATGCTCTGTTTGTTTAGATAGCAGATGGTAGAGGGGATGGAGACATCAGAGACAGGAGGATAGATGTTGATGACAGTGATAAACATGAGTTCACAGTATGTTCTTTCTTTTCAAGAACAAATAGCCAGTTTGTTTATTTTTCTCCTATTGTGTTTATGATTCATGATTACATCATGTTGTATAACAATTCAACTGACAATTACAAATTATGTTAGTGCTTCATCATGTTTTTGTTCCCTGTGCATGTGAATCTTTTGGATGCCAAATGTTGTGTAACCTTACTCTGTTAATCCAATAAATGATTGAAGGATGTATCTTGGAAAATATAAGGATAATGAATGTTCTTATTATGATGCCTTTTCGTTTAGTTAGCATATGTTATACCAGTTGACTTATAATCTACTAGCAAACTCTTCTGAATGTATACTTGACTTTATAAATATATTTTTATTTTGCAGCAAGAAGAGGAAGATGAGGTGATGAGGATGAGGAATACCCCTGATTTTTTCAATAAACTAGTTGACAGCATATGCCCCACGGTTTTTGGTCATCAAGAAATAAAGCGAGCAGTTTTGCTTATGTTATTGGGTGGTGTGCACAAGTTAACCCATGAAGGAATTAACCTTAGAGGTGATATCAATGTGTGCATAGTAGGAGATCCAAGCTGTGCAAAGTCTCAGTTCCTAAAGTATGCACTATCTTTTGGTCTATTTGTTCTGTTAATTTATATGAATTACAAATTTCAGTCTAGCATGTTTAAGATGCTCAAGCCTGTGCTTAATTACACCTATTTAGTTATATCAAAATAGCACCTATGTCATTTTTCTCATGAATTATACCAATGGAATTTTGGTTTATGTGTCTAGACAGATTAAAAAGTAATGGCCAGTGTAAAGGACAGAGCAAATAATGTCAAGTTGGTAGAGAGCTAAAATGGATTTTTTTTGAAACAATCATAATTAGAACTTAGTGTAGCTTCAGACCTTCAACGAATCAGCATTTTGGTGATTTTTCTCTATTTACAGATTTTTCTCTAGTTACAGATCCTACACATTTCTTTGCATAAATCTTACTCAATCATAATTGTTTTCTGTTAAACAGGTATACTTCTAATCTCGTACCCCGATCTGTTTATACATCAGGAAAATCCTCCTCTGCTGCAGGTTTGACAGCAACAGTGGCAAAAGAGCCAGAAACCGGGGAGTTCTGTATTGAGGTAATTCTGTTTATGCTTTTATTTTGTATAATATGATGATTTGGTTTTATGCCAGTATTGGCGAATGGGTGTCTATAAACCTGTTTCATACTTTTTAATATTTCAGGAATCTGATTGGTAGTATTTAACCAATATTCACAAGGTTTAGTTGCTCCTGGATTTCTTGCAATAACAAGCATTCATTAATTGCCTTGCATGTGATGAATTTTAAACATTTTGTTGTTTCGTAGCATCTGCAATAGAAAATTAAATAACCCCTTTAAGAGAAAAAAATTAAAATGGAAACTTGTGGATCATTCTTTAGTAAATTTCTTGATTATGCAGTTATTTAGGAAAAATCTTGGTCTTCTGCAATATAATGGTATTTGTGTGCTTGTAAATGTTTCTTGAACTTGCAATACTTGAATTATTTCTAAATTTGTGTTTGGTCATATGGAGTTAACTAATAGTTTAGAAGCATCTATTTGAAATCTGTTTACCAGTAAGTGGAAGAATATAAATTTGTCATAGTCGAAAAATACTTTATTGCTGTGAACTTTTACTGTACTTGAAATGATTTTAACAAAGGAAATGAAAAGTATCATTCTGAATTTAGGGAAATTGACATTCCCTGAATCCAGGAGTTTAATTAGTTGCCTTCTGAATGATACATCTCCATCTTTTACAGGCAGGAGCTCTAATGCTTGCAGACAATGGTATATGTTGCATAGATGAATTTGATAAAATGGACATTAGGGACCAGGTAGTTCTTTTCCTATATATATATATATATAATGTACTGTCTAACAACTTGAACATCTGGAGCTCTGACTTTTAGTTGATTTCAAGGTTGCTATACACGAAGCAATGGAGCAGCAGACTATAAGTATCACCAAAGCCGGTATACAAGCCACGTTGAATGCAAGAACTTCAATTTTGGCAGCAGCAAATCCTACTGGAGGACGTTATGACAAGTCCAAGCCCCTTAAGGTAAAATTCTTGGAGTGAAATTTGAATTTTCCTTACGAATGTTGAAGTCGATCATTAATTATTTTTTTTTCACCTTGCAAGGATGTATTTTCTTTTTCCTTAAAATTATGTAGCATTTTGGTAGTTCCCCATGATATCTGCAATTATCTGACTACAATGATACTGATTCTGAAGTACGACATGGAAAATGATTTACATATTCATATCAATTTCTCAGTACAATGTGGCCCTTCCTCCTGCTATTCTTTCAAGATTTGATCTGGTGTACATTATGATCGATGAGCCAGATGAAAACACAGATTACCATATTGCTCATCACATTGTGAGAGTTCATCAGAAGCGGGAGGATGCACTTGCCCCTGCATTTACAACTGCAGAGTTAAAGCGATATATAACATACGCTAAGTCTCTGAAACCTCAGGTTCACCAACTTTCCTCAATATTGTCTCACATATTTCAGAAAATGGTTTTCATTTTTTTATCACTTAATTCTTAAATGAGCTACGTAAATGCAGCTTAGTTCAGAAGCAAAAAGTGTGCTAGTGGAATCATATGTTGCTCTTCGTAGAGGTGATAGTACTCCTGGAACCAGAGTGGCCTACAGAATGACAGTTAGGCAACTTGAGGCATTGATCAGGCTTTCTGAAGCAATTGCTAGGAGTCACTTGGAGAATGTGGTAAGCAAACATCCACGGTGCATGGAACACAACTTTTTTTTTACGTGAACCTATTGCAAGATCTTTCTTCTTCTGAAACCATAGGGAAACTCCATAATTATTTTCCAGAAATGTTAAGAATCTGAGGTTCTGTTTTCATGTTCCTAGGTGCTCCCAGCCCATGTTCGCATGGCAGTAAGACTCCTAAAAACATCTATTATCAGGCAAGAAGCTTTTTTAGATATCCACAAAAATTTAAGATAGTTTCTTCTGGATTCTTAAAAAGTTGTGTATACATACAGTGTTGAATCTAGTGAGATCGATCTTTCTGATTTCCAAGATCCTGAAGATGGTGTTGCAGTCAATGTTCCTGATCAAGATGCTGCACGGCTGGCTTCTGATGGAATTGGTCCAGCAACAGAAAATGGAGGTAGTTTCTATTTTTCGTGCTATCAGTTTGGTAATTGATCATGTGTTTTGTTTCTGAACTACATCAGACTGAACATAATGATCTTGCAGGTACTGAACAAGGATCTGAGAGTCATCAGAAAAAGAAACTTGTTATAACTGAAGAACACTTTCAGAGAGTTACCCAAGCCCTCGTTATGCGTCTACGGCAACATGAGGAGGCAGTAGCACGAGATGGTAACAGCATTTAATATTATCACATTTGTTTTTTGGTTGCTTCTTCCGAGTCTTTTCATTGGTAGAAATGGTTTTTCTTATTTAGAATCACTAAAATTTTAACTAAGCACAAATTATGAGTCTTCTTGCACATAATTAAAAATTATGTTGGGAACCTTACACAGGACAAATGCTTATTGTTGATATATGCAGATATATTATTGATAAGGGACTAGTGGAGTAATGATATAATGATATTATTGACAATGAGCAGTGATATCCTTTTGGAATAGTAACTAGATTTCTAGCCCCGAGTAGAATGATGGTTTAAATTTTCTTGAATTGAATTGTATAACCTTCTTGGCAGTTGTACACAAGTATTATGGATATCTTACATTAGTTATGTTCAGTTGTACATAACTTGAATCTTTTTTTTAATTTTTTTTTTGTTCTTTTTCCTGATTTGTTGTTTTTGTTGCAGGAAGTGGTTTGGCTGGAATGAAGCAGGGGGATCTAATTATATGGTACGTGGAGCAGCAGAATGCCCTAGGTGCTTATAGTAACACTGATGAGGTGCGGGAAGAAGTCAAGTGCATCAAAGCCATTATAGAGGTATGTAAGCCTAATGAAACATACAAGGAGGACGTGAGGTTTTCGTTTGGATTTGTCTCAAAGCCTTGATTGCGTGGAACGGTCTCATACAGAGGTTGATACAGAGGGAAGGCCATCTGATAGTGATAGATGATGGGACGAGCTCAGCAGCCTCGGATGGTCAAGCAAGAAGATCGAGTGAGAACCGAATTCTGGCAGTGGCTCCAAATTATATTGTCGAGTAGGAGGAGCATCTGCAAGTGCAGGCTGCAGTCCTTTTTTAGATTTCTACATCTCGGGATGGGATGGGACACAATTAGAGAGGCCTTTTGTATTTGACTAATTACTGCCACAGTGCTGCTCCTCCCTCCAGTGTAAGTGTTCGCTTTATTTTTATGACGTCAAAGTTGAGGTTGAAGTATCCTCCTATATACTATTTGAAATGAATTCATGTGGTTAAATCAAGATGTGATTTGTGCATTTTATTCTTGAACATTTCAATGTATCTATATATGTATTATGTCATATAATAATACTTAAAGAGGACATTCTAGCTTGTTTATTCAATGAGTATTAATTAGGTTTTAGCGGTGGCATTACGGGTAATTATTTCAAACTCTTTCGTTCCTAATTGAAGTCCGATCAGGAAACCAATTGGAGATTATTACAAACCGAGTCGGACTAGGAAATTAAGTTGATCTTATTGGAAACCGAATCGTATTTGGAAGCCAACCTCGTATATATATATATCCAGAGGGTCGGGGGCTCATTATTGTTCTCCTTCTGCTTGTTGAGATAGCCTCCAAGAACCTGGGGAGAGTGGAGCGACGACCAGATGACGAAGTGGAAGCGCGAGGAAGATGGGAGCGAGGGCAGGAAGAAGGCCAAGAGGATGAGGGTTGATGGTGGTGGAGGAGACGGAGAGAAGACATTGAAGAAGCTACGCATCAAGAGAATCATTTGGAAAATCAACGGCAACGTGGAAGGCATCTCGATGCTATACGATGAGGAGCGCGGTTCAAGAACCGCTAAGCGCCAGAGGACTGGGGCGGACACGATCGTCGTCGGCAGCTGCAGCCACCGCAGCGGCCCCAGCGTGAGCAATAATAATAGCACGAGCACCTCCTCCGCCGTCGTCAACGAACAACGCCGACAACCACGCCGTGTGGCGTCGTTGCCGATGGAAGCTCGGGTCAATGACCCCGTTTGCGTTATGCGGAAGAGGATCACCCGGAGCGACATCCAGAGGCAGCAGCATCGGCTCCTCCTGCCCATAAAACAACTCAACAGACCAATGCTCCAACGCATGATGACCGCCGCGGAGAAGATGCGGACGACGGAGAAGAGCGGCCTCCCGATCAATATTCTCGACCGGGCGGGGAGGGAGTACAGCCTCACCCTCAAGTTCCTCGCA
Organism: Ensete glaucum; assembly: GCA_021527575.1. Lineage (NCBI taxonomy): Eukaryota > Viridiplantae > Streptophyta > Magnoliopsida > Zingiberales > Musaceae > Ensete > Ensete glaucum. Next base: position 48,077,345 of record CM038558.1, read on the forward strand.
TCCATCAAGGCCTACCGCATCATGGGAGCCGACTACATGAAGCTGGTGGAGGACAACGGGATTCGAACGGGCCACTTTCTCCATCTCTGGGTGTACCGAGTGGGACAGAGAGGGAGCCGCGACGGCATTGCCAACGAAACCGGCGAGCTCAGGATGGCCGTAATAAACAATGCAAAGGCCGAAGGCGAGGAGGAGGAGGACGATGATCAAGAATGCGCCTTGGCCGACGAAGCAGGAGGCAGCGTTTCCGACGGTCTGCCGCATGAGCTCAGCGACGAGGAGATGGAGGCAGCAGCCGCGCTAGTGAGCTTGAGCCATGGCGATGGTGACGATGAACGGGAGGCGGCACGCACGCTGGTGTGGATGAACCAGCGCGGCTTCCACAGTGACATCGTGATTGTGGACTGCAAAGACTCCATACATGACACGTCCTGTATACTTTCACATTAATACATTTGCTGTATGGTCGACATGGGATTAGTTTCTAATACAATCAGCAATTTTTCTTCTCTCTCAATCGTCATTCTGTCGATTATAGCTCATAATTTATTGGTGGTGATAGTATTTGATTTCCGATCGATCCTGTAAAATACATGCTCGCCTCATAATTGTCGTTCTGTGTCAAACACGGATCATTTGCTGTTCCAGATTTAACATATGCTGAACGTTTAGGCTGATGAATCCATATCATGCTTCTACTCATCCACACATTAGCACATTGATGGGGGGTTTGAGAATGGAAGGATTGATTCAACTTAGAACACACGATAACCACAGCAAATGATCCATCCAAGTAATGTTCACGTCACCTGATTCAAATACTCACTATCTATATGATGATGAGCAGACTCGATTGCCAGATAGATCCATGACAAGCTATACTACAGATAATATTATAGTTACTATGAACAAATTGTTTAATATTTTACACTCATTTCACTTGATTTTACATGCATGCATCTCAATCATAAACATATGAGAAGACGAAGAAGAAGAAGAAGAAGAAGATGAAGAACCAGCCTGCCTGACAGCTGAACTTGATGCCAAAGTCTTGTGCCTCAGCCATGGTTCCTCAAAATCCTGGCCTTCCTCTGTCGGCCATGGCAGCTGAACCGATGCATGTTGTTCCTTTCTCCCTCGGATCCAAGGGGTTCCATGGAAGGAGACCGTAGGCATGACACAGAAGAAGACACATAGGTCAACCACTTACACAGGTCATCAGCATCATCTTCTCAAACAGGCTCACTCCACCTTATAGGCACAGCAACTGTTTGCAAAGGTGTTTGCTCCATAGTATTGCATGATGCACGTAAGATAGGGTAGTAGTAAGTCGGTACGGGTATCGGTGGTCTTAAAGCGACTGCGGTAGCCTAAAGATGTGCTCCTCTCCGCTCTCATCAATCTTCTTCACCCATTTGCTCTTCTTGCGAGACCACCAACTTCTCCCTCCTCCCTTAGCCGCCCTCTTCGGTTCCGGGCTGCCTCCTCCGGTGGCCATCGTCCCCGACTCGTCCATCTTTCCTATCATCGTCACCTCCATCCCCTCTCCTATCGGGCGCTTCAGGGATCTAACCGCACCTTTGTTCAAGCCACGCACATCACCACGTAGTCCTTGCTTCCCTCCTTCCAGACGATTGGCCACCACCACCGAACTCCTCGGGTTGACGTCGATCAACTTGAGCAGGCCGGCGTAGGAGTCGGACTTGCAATCCACCAGGGAGAAGTCGATGTTCTCGTACTCGGGCAGTAGCTCATACGGATCCCCGACCTTGAACTCCACCATGTCGTTGAGGCCGGACTCCTCGATGACCTCCTTGGTGGAAGCCAGGGATTCTTCCTCCGGGATGATGCAGACGAGTCTGCCTCCGGTTTGTCGAGCTGCCGCAGCGAGGGCCACCGTCGATTGGGATGCTTCCTGTGAGACCTGGACTATCAACTTGGCACCCATTCCAGCTGCCAAGGCGGATATGAACTCGATGCTCTCAGGTTCCACTGATCTCTGAGCTTCGTTTCTTCTTTCATGGTCCTGACTACGCTGCAAAACCAAAGCAATCCTCTGAGCATTTACCTTATTCCTGACGCATAGGAAATGCTCTACATAGGAGTCTAAGTCAACTTAGAATTTTGTTTAATTAAGAGTAGAGAACTATTAATCTATAGGATTATAAGAAACGACCTTATTAACCCGAAGTTAATCGAGAGGTGGCGAGCAATGAGGCAACGATTCCTTCAGGTTTCAAGCAATAGAGTTTTTTTTTTTTTTTTTTTTTTATTCGGCTTCTCTGATCTCCTTTTTCTCTTCTCAAGTTTTGATTTCTACCAAATTTCTAACATGGATTCAGAAGTTTTCGATTCCTAACGAGACCAGAAACAGGTCATATGAGATTATGAGAGGACAATTAAAACTGTGCTCTGTTGGTTCTCATGTACTTTAGATTCTAAAATAACGAGATCCAGATGAAGTAAAAACAAATCTTCTGTGATGAAATCCAAAAACATGTTGAATAGTACAAAGAAAAGAAATCACAGAGACTCAGAATTTGATGAAAGAAATAGGATATGACAAGCACAAAAATTGTTGCTTTGTTATTGGGCACACAAAGAACAGATTCTATCTCAAATAAGATTTGCTTTCTGTTTGGAGAACAGAGAGATCATTGCTTGTCGCCTGCAGAATGCTGCTGTTTCCATTTGTTTGTGTATACGTAAACAGATTGGTCTCTGAATTCTAATGCATATGATATAAGAAACAAGAGAAGGAAAAGGAATACCAGCTTGAGAGTATCTAAGTATGCATTGGTAGCGTTCTCCGGAGACCAACCCATCGTTCCGATCGATCAGCCGTTGTCGTTCTCCTCCTGCGCCAAGTGGAGAAACAGGAGGGGAAGATGGAAGTATAGAGAGAGGAGCGGAAGAGGAAGAACAAGAGGAGGAGATGGAGATGGAGATGGAGAGGAAGAAGCAGCAGGCTTAATTCAAGGGGAGGTGGTGGTGGTGGTGGCCGTTGCTGAAGGCTTGCGTCGTTCCTTCGCATGTTGACGCTGGTGCTGGTGAGCGGTTGAGGTTAATCTAACCATAGATCCCAACCGATGACAGTAATCCCGCGTCCGATTCCCATGGCCCTCTGTTGCTGGATTTGCTGTCCTATACGCCCCGTCCACGTCACTCGGTCAACCCTTCGTGTAAAGACCCAAAAATCTATGTTTATATATAGCAATGCTTCACTGGTGGGTCCCTCCCTCATCGTTGTCTGACTCCCTCATCGTTGTCCGAGCATTTTGACAAACACTTGGTGCGCCCGTCTCTCCCCCCACCTTAGCTCCTTATCGTGCAACCCATACTGTGTTTTCTACCTCCTCCTCTTTCTTCTTCTTTGATCATTCATTCACCTCAACAAATGCTAACATGCTGAAGCAGTAAACTGCACCTCAAAGGCTGCTGCTTTCAGAAGGGAATATGTTATCAGGACCTGATTCCATCCAAAGTACGATAATGCAAGCAAATGGGGATCTTTAGCACAGGGAAAGCAGAATGGTGGAGTAGAAGCCAGCTCATGCTGCAGGATATGGACGTCTCAACGAACGTTCTTGCCGCTGTTGCTGCTGCCTTAGATACCTCACTGACACCCACTTGGACTTCTGCTTCTCTTTCTTCTCCTTCACCCGAGGATGGGTTACACACCCAACTGTTCTCTTTCTTCTCCTTCACCCAACTGTTATGGCCGACTCGGCTCGTCTGAGCCCACTCGTTACACACCCCATCTGCGGCCGAGTCGCAAGCGGCTGTTCCTTTGGGTCGGCCTCCTCGCTGTCCTGTTGCTTGCAGCCGCCGGCGTCTTGGTGGCGCTCTTCGTCCGCGGTCGGACCCGGTCGGTCACCCCCGCGAACCGGGCACCGACCCAGGCCATCGCCAGGGCCTGCAGCCTGACTCGGTACCCGGCGTTGTGCGTGAGCTCGCTGCTTGACTTCCCGGGAGCGCTGGAGGCCGGGGAGCGCGACCTCGTGCACATCTCCCTTGACATGACGCTCCACCGCGTGGGAGCCGCAATCTACGGCGCCTCCGCCATCGCCGGCACCGCCATGGACACGCTTGCTCGCGCCGCCTACGACGACTGCATGGAGCTGCTCGATGACTCCCTCGACCAGCTCTCTGACTCGCTCCTCGTTGTCTTCCCCTCTGCGTTGCCGTCCCCGTCCTCGCAGGCGCGCGTCAAGGGCGCCTCCGACGACGACGTGCTCACCTGGCTCAGCGGCGCCCTGACCAACCAGGACACGTGTAATGAAGGCCTGCAACAGGTCAAGAACCTCTACGTCAAAGGGCACATGGAGAACCAGCTGAAGGACCTCACCGAGCTTGTCAGCAACTGCCTCGCCATCTTCGCCGGCGTGGGCCGTAACAAGGACTTCGCCGGCATTCCCATCCACAACAAAAAGAGGAAACTACTGAACTCCATCGAGGACGACGACGAGTTCCCGGCATGGATGGGAAAGAAGGACAGGCGGCTGCTTCAGGTACCAGCGGCGAGTATTCAGGCCGACATGGTCGTGTCCAAGGGCGGAAACGGCACCTACAGGTCCATCGCGGACGCCGTGAAGGCGGCGCCAGATTACAGCAGCCGCCGCATCGTCATCTACATCAAGGCCGGCCGGTACGACGAGAACATCAAAGTTGGCAGAAAGAAGACGAACCTCATGTTCATCGGCGACGGTAAAACCCGGACGATCGTAGCCGGATCACGAAGCGTCTACGACAACTTCACCACCTTCCACACCGCCACCTTCGGTATGTCATTTTCACTGTGAATTTGCATGATCGAATTCTATCGAACTGAGGAAGAAGATAACTATTTGCAGCGGCGACGGGGACGGGGTTTATTATGAGGGACATCACGATACAGAACTGGGCGGGGCCGGAGAAGCACCAGGCCGTGGCGCTCCGGGTGGGGGCGGACCGTGCGGCGGTGTACCGCTGCAACATCATCGGGTACCAGGACACGCTGTACGTGCACTCGCAGCGCCAGTTCTTCCGGGAGTGCGACGTCTACGGCACCGTCGACTTCATCTTCGGCAACGCCGCCGTGGTGCTGCAGAAGTGCACCCTGTGGGCGCGCAGGCCGATGGCCAACCAGAAGAACACGATCACGGCGCAGAACCGCAAGGACCCCAACCAGAACACGGGCATCTCCATCCACGCGTGCCGGGTGGTGGCGGCGGCGGACCTGGAGCCGGCGAAGGCCAGCTACGCCACCTACCTAGGCCGACCGTGGAAGCTATACTCGAGGGTGGTGTACATGATGTCCTACATGGGGGACCACATCCACCCGGCGGGGTGGCTCGAGTGGAACGCCACCTTCGCCCTGGACACACTGTACTACGGGGAGTACATGAACTACGGGCCAGGGGCGGCGCTGGGTAGGAGGGTGATATGGCCCGGGTACCGGGTGATCAAGCTGCCGGCGGAGGCGAGCAAGTTCACGGTGGCGCAGTTCATCTACGGCTCCTCGTGGCTGCCCCCAACCGGAGTGGCCTTCTTGGCTGGCTTGTCCATGTAGATGGCCACCACCCATCCCAATCAAACCTTATCCTTCTCCTACCCTACTCCTTGCAGCCTTTATTCTCTTTGATGTATCCGTGACTTCCGAGAACTGTACATCGTCCAAAAAGTCGCCTGTTCCACCTTCTCTGGTCTGGAATACAAGCGTACATGTCCTTGCCTACTACGCCTTCCACTCCATCACAGGTCAACTAAGGTGAGACACCCAGAGGGAACCTGCGAAGAAGAAGATAGCTTCGTTAGGTCAGCACTGTGCTTATTGAGAATATGGAAATCCAGCTCAACCAAGAACAACAGAAGTCTTTTTAGGACATGATAGCCTACGATTTCCAAAACTCATCGTGGTCTGGTGCTGGTTGCTGTGGACGACAAAATTGATGACAGAAGATACAGGAATCAGGTTGTCCTGATCTCACAGAAATAGAACCCGTCATGATTTCCTTGGCCGTAATAGTTCTTCGCCGCCAAGGAAGGTGAAAGGAATCGACTCAAAAGCCAGAGGCTAAAAGGTTGAAGACAGACTTAAAAAGGCGAATTTCTAAAAAAGAAACTTGAACTTTGGTTTTTTTTTTTTTTTTTCAATAGAACGCTTCGAATTTTAAATTTTTCAACCTGATCGCCTTGACTATACGAAAAAAAATCATTTTTAATATTATAATATTAAAAAAAATTATCCAAACCCTAGTCGTGGCTCCACCCTTGCCTAATTGCTTAACCTATTGACCCTTGCTCGTCCGTCGACTATAACCCTAGGTTGCAATCATAGTGTTCGTTGGGAGCTGATGCGGGATGGTCCTGGGGACAAATAATCCTCACGCGAGAGGTACAATTGAGAGACCAATCTCGTGCACGATAGAGAGGGGTGGCCACCCTTACGTAAAGTTGTCATAAGAGATTGATCAACCTTCATGTAAGGTTATAGATAGAGGGACACAACTAACCCTAGGGCAAGGGCTGCAATGAAGGGGGCAATCTCATGCACGATAGAGAGGGATATCCAACCTTCACGTAAGGTTGTAGGTGGAGAGGGATGGCCCCGTGCATGATGAATGGAGGTGGCTAATACTCCTATGAGAGTCGTAAGCGAAGCGTTACATGCGAGGTTATCAAACGTGAGATGGAGGAAAACGATCGATAGGTAAAGACACATGATGATTGACAAGGATAAATTAGTTATTTTAAGAAAACACTCTTATCTGAAATTTTTTTAGATTTCAAGTGTTCTACCCAAAAAAAAAAAAAAATCAAAATAAGTTTTTTTTTAGAATATTTGCCACAGACTTGATTGGTACAACAGTGACGGAGGTTCTCGTGGTGCTCCTGTGGTCCATTTCCATCCACTGCTATCTTCTCCTTTCTTCGCAGTGGCAGGGGAGTTATTGTGTTGGGGTGTCGGTGGGAAGCAACAGTGTAATGAATAGGGGCAGATGGTGGAAACCAGCAGCATTAACATAGGAGTTATTGTCAAGTTTGAGAAAAAGCTTCCAGTTTTTATCTCAGGGGAAACAAATCCATAATGATTCCAAAGACATTTCAGACAGTGAAATAAACGATTTTATTCATATATGTTGTTAGCAACAATTACAATGCTTTATCCAAGATTCTATTCTGAGAGAAACCCCAAATATTAGTACAATGAATCCAACTACTACCTTCTCACTTCACTCTTAGGAGTACCTAATCTCAACAGGTATCACAAAACCAGAAGGAAATTTTTCCTTGACTTCTGTTTCCTTCGGAAAACAAACCTCAACCACAAACATTTTGTGCATGAACTACAAGAACAACAAAAGACTAGCTCAAGCCTCACACAATTGTCCAAAGGCCCCGTACCCTACAAATGATCCCGGTTCTCCTTTATTAGAGAAGAACTGAAAAGGTTTGTGATGTGTGCCACCTGACTGTTCTGGAGATAAAACTAAAATGAGCATCTGATCCGCCAATGGATGAGGGAAAAATAGAGCTCCATTCATAAGTTTCTCTATAAATTCGGAAATCCTATCCTCCATATAGATATCTCTATGTCGACGAGCCATGCGCCTTTCATCTGGAAAAAGCAGAAGCTCATTTGATTTGCCACCTGCAATGAGCAAGTTGACAAGTCTTGCTGTGTGCCGGAAGTGCACATTCTCGCTGATCATTCCATGAACAAGCAGCAGCTTCCCTCTGATTTTGTGCACATGGTGCATCATCGACCCGTACTCGTAGGTGTCAGGATTTTCTTTAGGCAAACCCATGTACTTTTCAGTGTGTATAATGTATCATATGCATCCCAAATCATGGGGGCACCTGATACTGCACAGCTGAACGTGTCAGGAAATCTTGCCAGGCCCATTGATAGTTCCAACCACATAGACCAATGTGACCCGCTTTGGCAAGCCCTTGCCTTACAAGCCACTGTACACCGGTGAGTTGATCTTCTGCATCTACGCGACCTAAGCTGTGCTTCGTATGGCCCTCAAAACTCCAATCCTCGTCTTGCAGTCCCTCTGTTATCTAGCTGCCAACAGAAAAGAAAGCTTTGCTCCAGCTGGAAGATGCAGTAATAAACTAATAATCATGAGTCAGGGAGGGGATCCAGGAAAATATATGCAGATTTTGAACGGTGTATTGGCTGAGATGAAACTACCATCTATCTCTAAGCGTATCTGTAAAAGGAACCTATGTGCTGTACTATTAAATTATTTATTCAACGAAAGAACGTAAGTTTATGAGCACAGAACATGCCAGATTGTCCAATATTCTGTATGGTACTCGATTAAAAGCACATTGCCTGATCCAATTAAGTCCGTCTCCCTCCCGCTGACCATTCTGAAACATGAACAAAAAAGAACAGTATCTTCCATACTAAGTTATCAAAATTTTGCCTTATATTCATGAAAGAACTCTGTTATTTTGAACAATACTACAGAATTACCAAAGCCAGCAAGTTATATTGGAGATGATGTTTATTAATATACAAGAACTACAACCAACTACTACTTCTAAAATTGAATCTGTCAAATGATAAATAAAAAATTCAGTACATTTTAGAATGACACAATTTGTACCAGAGTTGGATGTAAAACTTACAAACATGTTTAGAAAAATGTATATCTTGTTGTTATCTCAATACTATATATGCTAATTTAAAACAGTCACAAGTAAATGTTGAGAGCCATTCGACAGAGCATGTAGAGAATCCTACAGTTTGCTAACCTGTTCAAAACTGATAGACATTATCAAGCAGAAAAATCACCTTTCATACTAAGATTCCCTTACTCCGTAGATATTGAGCTCTCATTTTTGCCGGACACTTGGACCATCATAAACACTGCTTAATGTTTTATATGGAGGCGGCCCAAATTTTCTTACATCAGGCTTGTATAGAGTCCCATATAGAAGTGTACCTACCATCTTTTGCAGATATTTGCACAATCTCTGGTAGGTTGTAGCTTTCCAAACATGGAATGGTAAGAGGCTACTCATATAGACGTGTTATTATACTTCCATCATGTAAGGAACAAAGCACTACTCTAGGTAGAGAGTTCAGAGAATCATGGACATCAACAAATGTCTGCATCTGATGATCAAGAGTTCCTGCATGTCTTCCCCTTCCATAAGTCAACCCCTTCGGTGGTAGCAAGGTAAGGTTCCAATCTGGAAAAAGCTTTGTACAGTAAATTAGATTCTAAAGTCCCATCCATGGTACCAATGAAGCAGAGCAGACCTGCATTTTCATTTACACCAGAAAATTTGCTCGACCATCCAATTACCCTGGGTACAAGGTCCTAAGCAAACTCCACTCTTGTCATGAAGGTAGAGATGTCCAAAGCCAGTCTTTTCACTAGCCCAAATGAAACCACCTTTGTCTAGAGGTGTGAAACAATCATGCAAATTTATCCAAATCACCTGCTCTTCTAAGTATAAGACTTCCTTCTGTCCATTCTGAATATCAAAGTTAAGAATCTTCAATTTGGAATGGTATCTATCAAGAACTGAGCTGTAAGAGAATTATCAGGCATCCAATTGACTCTAGCTAGATACTCTGCATCCCCACCGACTTCGTTGTCTGCTCCACAAATAATGTCCATCCAAGTATCTTCTCCTCCAGTGACAGGAACAACTCCAAGTCGAGCTTTCACATTAGCTGCTCCAGCAGATGGGTATGCATGGTCTTCTTGTGCATCTGAGCCAACTAAACTTTTTCTCTTATGCATAATTCTGAAAAGAGGCATCTCAGCTGAATCAACTTCAGCAAATGCCACATATTTGCTATCAGGAGGCCACCAGAATCTGGTCTTCCTATCCATCTCTTCCTGTAGCCAAAAGGAATAAAAAAAATAGATAAGAAAATTTACAATGCACTAGAATCCAATAATATATATAGTTACAGAGAGAGAAGGAGAAAGTTAAAACCTGCACAATTTATTCAGCAAAGCCATGAGTCTGGAAACAGAAAACAAGTAACACCCGTCAGATACTGTACATAAAAATAGGTCACTAAAACGTTTATAGATACAATAAGTTCTTTACTATAAGGAAGCCAAGATGAATATAGAATAAATACACAAATATAATGATCCAGGCTGAGGTAGACACCACATGCTGGCTATAGGATGTAAAAAATTGTTTGTTGTCTATAAGATAATCAGATTAATGTTCAACAACTAAGACATTATAAGAGATCATTCTAAAAGTACAACAAGACAACAACCTTTGCTGCTTCCTATTCCTATTCCTATATCTAAACATTGCACAACATTCTCTCTCAATGCATGGTGGTTATGGTCAAAAGATGCTCTAAAAAATAATTCTTTATCATCTCAGTTCTTTTTATGAACTTAATACCGTATCTGACGTATGTTATTCAAAAATGTACTCTCATGAATATCTACACAAATTCTACTATGTTTGCACAAATTAATGAGATCAAAACAGATCATAAATTTTGATAGTACCAGATAGAAGAAAAAACCTATAAGTCATCAATTCAAAGTACATTTTTCAAACGAGCAACATACATCTCACCTTTCCACTTTGTTCTTGCAACAAAAAGTTAACTGCTTTGGCTTCCCCTGTGACAAACTCAGGACATGAAGCTCATCATCTTCGACATACGCAAGCATGATTCTGTCTGGAGACATATGCGGGTCGATGATTGGGGAACCAGTGCAGGAGGGCAGCTTAAGCTCCGGCTCTGAACCACATATTTCCTGGAAATAGACATGTTGAGAGAGAGGATATCATCACTTTATATATCATCTTGGTCAAGAAACTTCAAGATCGGTTGAAATTGCAGCGCACAGCATTATAACTTGCGATAAAGTAAGCGTGATGACAAAACCCAAAAGCCATCCAGCCAAAGGAAATCGAATTCGGTACCTCAGTCGATCCGAAGACAACCGAATCAAGAAATAGAGCAGAGCACAGACCCCAGCGGGCAAGGGCACCATGACGGCGGGCTTCCCAGGACGAAAGCAAGAAGAAGACGGAGACCTCGCTCTCCACTCGTAACGCGTGACTCCCAATGCCCTCTCCCTCCTCACCTTCTCCTCCGCCGAGGGATTGCTCTCATCAAGCCCCCCTCCGTCGGGCGGGCTGAAGACCAGCTCCTGCCGCCGCGAAGCGACGTCAAAGGCGAAGACCTTTCGGTAGAGGTTGCCGTCAGGGCTGAAGTAGTACTGTCAAGGCGAAGACCAGCTCCTGCGGCCACGCGCGACTGCATGAAAGAGAGGAGGGGCCGCGGGGCGACCGGAACCCTTAGGGACGCGTCAATACTGTCCGACGGCGGGCGGTGAGCAGTGGAATGCTAGGATCGGACCGGCGCGATCGGATCGGGCCGGGGAGGAAATCTAGCGGCCGTCACGTCCGGCGCTTTCCGCCGCCTCCTATCCTCCGCACGGGTTCACTTAAATACACAACCTTTTCCGGACAAATCTGAAATCACAAATTATTGCATCTTTGCAAATATAGACGACTAATTTTCTTCCGATCAATTAGTATATTTAGTAAGTTATAAGAAGCTTATTAATTAATGGTTTAATTACTCAAATTGTTAAAAACAATAGCAGAAATCCTAATTTAATGCACTAAAATTGATAAAATATTAGATTTGTCGTAATTATTGAATTTTAAACATTGACTAAATGCATTAATCAATACTATTAATTAGCGACTTGGGGATGTTAGGTAGAGAGTCCTTTAGGATATGGGTTTAAATTATTAATAAGATGATAGTATTTTATTTGACTATTAATTATTTAATAGGAAGACTTCGAGATAGACAATTAAATAAAAATATTGCTTAGAAAGGTCCTTAATTATTATTAAATAGGGAGAAACTGGAACAATACATCATTGGTTGATAACCTCCTCCTACACTCGTATAATACAATGACAGAACTCTCTTCTTTTGAACTACCAACAAAAGATAACTAACTTTGCAAGATATGAAGAATTAAAGAAAGAAATTAGCATAGGAAGATGATAAAGTAAGTACAGTAGGAAAGACCATGAGTTCTTCGGGTTCAGCCTTCCCGTTCCTTGTCACAGTGCAACCTACGGAACATAAACGAGAGAGATTTCAGAAAGCTCTGCTTCCAGTTTAAGATTGAATACAAGAAGAGGGACAGGTGCTTTTGTCTCTTCAGAATTGATCCAGACAGTAATCACACACAAAGATTAAGAAAGAAATGAACAAATGTGTCAAGAAGAGGGACAGGTGTTTTGTCCCTTCGGAATTAATCAAGAGAGAGATCACAGATAATGATTAACAAGGAAATAAACAACTTAAAAAGATGGCTTTAATGTATGAGACTTCAGTCAATTCAGATTGATATATACAGTTAGTTGCATATATGTAAGCCGATATCCTATTTAGGCCACTTGAACAAACAAATAAACAATCTTACCATGGCTTACCTTTACCAACAGACACCCTATAAGCATGGAACCACATTTTTCACTCCCAGGATTACCACAATGAACCACCTATTTTAAGTCAAATAGGTGATTTTTCAATTACTTTCGACGATAGCATGCAAAAGGATGGATTGTGTATATAGATTAAAATTGTCAGTCTCTACTTTTTCTTTCTGTAAATTTTTAAAGCATTAAAGATACAAGATTGCAGTGACAAATTTGTTTAACTTAATCACACATGGACAGATTATCATAAGTTGTGTACATTAAGGGCAAACTACTCTTTAAGTTATGGATCTTACCTTCTAGAATTATCCATGACGGTCTTCCACATGCAGTGACAAATTTGTTTAGCTTAATCACACGGACAGATGATCATAAGTTTGTGTATATTAAGGATAAATTATTCTTGAAGTTATGGATCTTACCTTCGAGAATTATCCATGACGGTCTTCCACATGTATTTCATTAAGCAAAAACATTCTGAAAGAACAAATTTGGTGCACGCTTGTGAATGCTGATCATATCTTTAGGATTTGGCAGGCTTTGTAGGCTTCGTAAGCTTCTGTCTTGACCTTCTGGATGATAAAGAGAAGCAAGTTCTATCAAAGCAAAAAAATAACGGAAGCTTATGGGACAAAAGGACAAGCAGAAGTTTGCCATATCTTCAACACATCATCTGCATGTTTGTAAGCTCGTACTTTGTAGCCGTAGAAGTCTTTACACTAAAAAGAAATATAGTAAGCATAAATTGACAATGGGAATACCTCTTGGTGGATTTGTTAGCAGTGACAACACCCTTCATTAATGTGTTCACATCAATTGATCGTTCCCGCATGATCTTCTCATGGTACATCTTGCTTCCAATCTCTGTTATTTCTTCTTCCACTTCTTCTAATGTCTGGTCAACATTGAGTTTAACCAGTCCTTTCCTGATAACAGTAACATAAAACCCATTGGCTTTGGCTTCCCTAAAAGCATCCTGCAATGTATTTGAGACCCTTCTAGATATAAGTGATATCAAAACCTCCATGCAAAAGAGGAAACGAAGATTATGAGGTATCACTAGAAAGAATAGCAATGCCATGCAAATAGTCTTAAAGGTACTTCATCTGGTAGTAAAACAAGAGAACAATGAGATGGCCAGTTCACAGCTAGTGAGGTACCTAAAAGTGCTTCAGTGCTCACAACCAGGAACTAGTTAAGTCCAGTGGACCATAGACAGAAGCAACGAAGATAGGTAGATGAAGGTATTTGAAAATTGTTTAGCAGTAATCAGCAATATATATATATATATATATATATATAACCTAAACTCCCCTACATGTCAAGTTTCAATAAAGACATACCGAGGATGCAAGCATTTATGATCTAATTTCTCACTAATTTGCAAGACTCAGGGATAGCCTGCACCACCACAAGGTTTTCCACACCAAAATAAGAAACAGAGGAAGTGTGAATATGTCACTTTCATGATATTCTGAAATGTGCACAAAAGACCCATATGGGCCCCCACATGAGTATGCACATGAAGGGACTGTCAGCACCAGTGTGAACACAAGCATCATCATTTTGAATCATAAGGAAAAGGATGCACAACATATTTCTAAATTGAACCGCATAGCAGAACAAATGAAGGAATAATGTTGAAAAACACAACATCACTAAAAACACAGTCACCTTTGGAGGTCGAGCAACTACGAAAGCTTTGCCACTTCCAAGCATATCCATGTGAGACTGTAGAATGTAGCAGAAGTTCTTAGAATCTCCTGGATCCTCAAAAGCAATCACATGATACTGTTTTGGATCCAATTCAAGGTCAGCCGCCATTTCAAGTGAATAAAACCCCACTTTTGGAGTACCTTCTTCAATTGTGTATAATTCTATGCACTGTAGACAATTATAGTGAAAAAAAAAAGCATGAGAACAATCGGGCAAAGATGGTTAAATAAAGAAAAATGAGATAGGAGTTAAGACTTTGGAACATCATAAACTGACTTATTAGCAATTTAATTAAACATAGAAAATCTAGTGAATTATACGAAACAAAATGGGGACAGCTCAACTACCAGTACGAAAGGAAGATCTAACCACCAAAGGTAATCTTCTTCTTTTTCATCTGTGTATTCTTTGTATTTGCTGACAACTGCTTGTGTACCGAACATTTGAACTTCTCTTTTAAGCTTCTCCAGCTTCTTCTCAATATACCTGCGTTTTCTTTTGGGTATTTTTGTCATTAAATCAGCCACATCCTTTGTCTCTTCCTCAGTGATCCATCTGTCTAAATCCGTTCCCATCACTCTCATAATGGATTTAATCTCGGGATCCTGTTCTCCATTATAAACTTCTAGGAAACCTTGAGACCATTTCTTGGTATGTTGCCATTGTTCCGTTCCTTTCTTTTTTCCCACTCTGCTAGTACCATCACTACTCTCAATCATTGTCTTTGGTTTCACAGATGATGTGTCAAGAGACATCTTTCTGATTCCATTAACTGGAGAGTATGGGGAAACACCTTTAGAATTTGGAAACTCATCTGTTTCTTGAAGACTGTTTTCTTTGACCTCTTCAGAAAACATTGGCTTCTGATGTTTAAGAAATTCAGGATCTTTATCGATAGGAGGGCCTTTCCAGCGCGGAATTATTTTTTCCGGTGGATCATATACACTGATGCCATCTGTTTGAAGTAAATAAATAATAATAATAATGAACAGATAAACAAATTGAGAATATTTGCACAAAATAATGTACCTACTTAGTTGCTTAATAAGGAGCACATTTCTATTGGTCAACTACAGACATTTAATATAGAAGAGCATTTACATCAAACTGACAATAAATGATACACCATGATATTGTGTTATCCATTCAAATTGTATCTTTGATGAAGTGTGTATTGTAGTACTTGGAATTATAGCAGAATATGGATAATAATAAGTACCTGCTCCATAGTCAAGATTTTCAATTCTGGAGTGAACCCATTCATGAAGGCGCAAAAGATTTCCATTAAACTTCTCGGCCTTTTTTTCTAGTCCCTCGAAGAAGGCACGCTTATCATCAGCATCGATTAAATGAAAAGGATCCCTGCCTGCCAACTCATTTTCTCGAACTTGAAATACAATTTTCTGCAGTCTTTCATCATTCATCCATTCAAGTTCATCATTGCCTTCCATCAACCTGGGTTCACTTATGTCGGTGCTCAAACTAGGCTGCTGTTGGGTCTTCTCTTTTGCTGCCATGTAATTTTCTTTGAAGCCAATTGCAATTTTGGTAATTAATGAATCAAACTCTTGAAAATTCTCTTCAATCCAACTCTTTTCAGCATTTAGTTGTTTTCTGTTAATAAGGCGGCCAACTTCACCGGAATCACATGGAGAGTTTGTTGGAGACCCTAAAAGACTACTCTCATTGCGCTTTTGGGTAGCACCATCAAAAAAATTAGCATTTGACTTTGACGTTTCTAACTCTCCAGATACATTGGACCTGACATCAAGGCTATCCTGCTCTTCTGTCATGGACTGCAGGGAAGTGTCAAAATCTGACAAAGTATCATTATCATGATCCATATTAGAAGCTCCTACCATTGTATTTTCTGCAGTTTCACCAGAGTCAGCATTGGCATAACTCTCTTTCCTCTTTGAAACATTCCAGCTGTCAGCTTTTCCTTGGAGTCCTTGTAGCTCTTCACATAATTTGTTGTCATCTTTCAAAATGTCTGCTTTTTGAGATTTACTTAATTCATCATCTTTTAGTGGATCTACAATCAAAGATTTTACACCATCAGAACTACTGGTTAGATGGGTTTCTAGTTCTACTTTGTCATCAGAAGTATTGGAAGTGCATTCTTCCCTTCGATCTTGTGCATCCTCTCGTTTTTCACTCAGGTTCTTCATTTTTGGAGCACAAGAATCAGTTTGCAAATCAATTTTATTTACAACTTCAAGCAAAACATCATTTGAGTTCAACTTGGTAATAGTGTCTGAATCAGAAAGGTCACAAGTACCATTAACACTATTCCGGGTCACAAATATTTGGTCATGACTATCAGACAGAACATTGAGGTTTTTCTCTTCTTGCGTTTCAGAATTCTGCATATCCACAATTAGCTTATTATCAACGGCATCATCCACATATAATTTAGTAATGAAAAAGTCATCACTAGTTGGTCTTTTCAGGAGAGAGGCAGAAGCAAATTCATCACCATGCAGCTCCCCAGAAAATGTCTTATCCTGCAACTTGTCTGAGGTTTCAACTGCAGACAAGTCCTCGGTGTTTCTCGGACTTATGCTTTCCATAGTTTTGAAATCATTATAATGGCTCCAAGCGTTTATGCCTGCTGATTGCTCTGAAACTTGCACTTCCTGGTCTGACTGTATGGTCTCAGATAGCATACCGTGTCTTTGTGCTAGGTATTCCCGAGCTTCCTCAACTGATGTAATAATTATCGGCTTGACTCTAAAAGTGCTTCTATTGGAAACATCAGATGAACTGCTATCATTTATTCTCTCTTCCACGATGGAACTGTGCAAGTCATTGTTTCCTAAGTTTCCTCCATTTATCAATATATCACCTCCGCTGATGGAATCATAATTCATGACAGTTTCTCCATCAACACCAGTTGAGTGTGTGCCACTTAAAGATCTTGTTACTTCCTTTTCATGGTGGCCCTCCACATCCATGCTATTTTCATTATCTTGGAGAGAGTTCAATAACTCTTGACACGGAGTATTATTAAAATGCTCTGTAATACTCTTTCCAAATATTTCCCCGTTCTCTCCATCCACATGAAACTCCATATCCTTCTCTTGGTGAGTAAGCGAATTACTCAAAGATGCTATATCAAAATCTGATTTATCACCCATGGCTTCAGTTTCTAAAACGGTATTGTTCTTATCAATAGCACTTTCCTTGTTCTTAGGCCATGATGCGGGATCTGTTTCTGTTTTCTTAGAAGTTTCATTATGGGAACTATCCTGCCGCTCTTGTTCCCGTACCTTCCTTGCCATTTCTCTAATTTCTCTCACTTTATCGTCAAAACTTTGAGTTGTTACATTTAAGTGACTGGATGAATCTGTTATAAATGATTTGTCTGTTGATGCTTTGGCTTTCACAATGCTCTTCATAAGTTCATTTATATCCAATTGTGGCCTACTACTGACAGGAAATTCATGTGCATCATCAAGAACTTTGACAGTGCCCTTCTCCATCTTCTCCCTCTCCATCCTCAGTTTTATCTTCCTTTTCAGCATCTTAGCCTCTTGTCTTGACAATTCCACCTTCTCATTTTGCACAAAAAATTTTGCAATGGCCCAGAGAACGCAGCAACTACAAAACAGCATGAAGCCCATCCGAGGGAACATCTTCAGAAATGACTGAGCCCGAAGAGAGATCGAATGGATCCCATCAGCAAAAGACAATTTCTTTCCCTCGACAACAAACTTAACCACTGAGCTATTTCTTGGAAGTGCATATTCACCACCCTCTATCATTTTAGCAATGAGCTTAGCACGAAAGATCTTAGCATTCACATCCGTAGCTCCTTCCACCACCTCCTCCTCTTCAAGAAAGGATGCTCGGATTTGGTTCCTTTTGATGATCTCGTCCTCATTCACCAACACCCGGACAATCTTCCTATCAGAATCTTGGTAAATCATGAATATAGGACCAGTACCAACTCCCCAGAACTCTGAATCCGCCTTGTACTGATCAACCCAGCTCTCCAATTTATCCCATAAAACCGATTTCTTTTCTGACGAATCCCCACTCCGAGAGCCAACAGCTTCGACAATTTCGTTCCGTCTATCCGCATCCACATCCGTCCTAAGTTCTTCCAACTCACCACTGAAATCCTCGGACAGCTCCAAATCAAGAACAGGATCTAGGGTTTGAGGAACTCTACGCACCTGCTCGACGGCAGAAGGCAGAAGTTTCTCTCTCAGTGTGTTCCGCCGCCTCAATGGTCGCCGAAACCGTGCCGAAACTTGCAGAACTCTGCCGCCGCTGCTCCCGGCATTGGACGAACCTCTCCAAGACGGGGTTTTTAGAAAAATAATGGAGGAGACGGTGCCCTTCCTCGAGGCGTGCTTCGTCGACGGGGTTGATGAGGCGGATTTGGGCCTGAAGGGGGAAAACCTACAGAAAAAGTTGGTGCTTCTGAGGATCGAAACGGTGGAGACATCCATGAACGGAGGCTTCCGAGTGAGGAAAGGGGTGGGAGAAGATGATCTAGGGGTAATTTATTGGTGTAGATGATCGAGCATGGGCGAGATTGAGCGATTCAACAATGGGAGAAGAAGAGCGACGCTTAAACCCCGGACGACATCCTTACCAAAAGGGTAAGAAGAAACCGGCTCTGGGAGCGAATATTTACACCGATGCCATTAGGGCCACATTGACTGTACACGTGGCGCGTAGCAATTGGGTATTCGTTGTATAGCACTCGTCTAAATGAGAAATTGCATTCACTATCCCCTATTTGTGAAATTTGTTTTAATGCAATAATATCGACGGTAGCGTCTTAACCAAATGTGGATATAATTTGTATGATATGATGGGATAAATATACTATAAATTAATTTTCAATATAAAAGTGATTAAATTATGGTGTTATGATCTCTCCCATCTAAAAAATTGATGTTATTGTTAATGTATAGTTCAGGATTGATCATATATGACGTGACTCTGATCTCATCAATCTAAAATATTCTCTATTATCTTAGTTTATTTTTAATGTGAGGTTAAATCAAAAATATTATTTATGAAGGCTTTAACATCTCATAATGGCTCGATATTGAAACATATCATCCATGGGGTTTATAATTTTCTTCACTTAAATCCCGTCCAAAGTTTGTAATTTTTTTCACTTAATGTTCTTATCAAAACCCAACACAATCCATAATTACTTCACACCGTAATGCTTGTTTCATCAGGAAATGAATAGAAATCATGGCAACCACCAATTATTTAGCTCTATTGTTTTGCTTTCTTCTTGTTAGTTTCGATCAATATGGATCATTCTACTTCTAGTTTTAGTGAGATGTGGAGACATGATAGTTTCTTTAAAAGATTTTTTTTGTTTATTTTGTTATCATTTATTATCATATTTTTCTCAAAAAATATAATTTTTTTAAATAAAGTAAGAAGGGTGAATTTTAAAAAATATAGTTTTGAGAAATTTTTGTAAAATATTTATGTCTAACTCATCGTCACCTCTATCTCACACCATCGCTCTCGTTTCCTTTATATCATCCCCTAAAACCCACTAAGTCTCATTTTTTTTTATTATTGATCATCTTAATCATAATTCTCTTCTTCTCTGTTTTGTTCAAATTGCCTTAATCGTATAGTCTCGACCTACTCCTTCATCGCATGTAGCCCCTTCGTCTGTTCTTCTATTCTTGGTCACTTATATCATGAACGATGATGAGAATAGTTAAATATATATGGGAGAAAATTGATGGAACAAGGAGAAGACGAGTTAGGGTAGTAGGGTCATCAATTGCAAATGTTGTGGATGATAACAAAAAATATAGAGGCGAGTCTGGATAATATTATTATTTTTTTAAAAATATTTTGTATGAAATTTTGAAAGTTGAAGGCATTGATTAATTTTTGGAAAAAATAACTTTCTTTTTCAAGAATTCACCCAATAAAGAATTTTTTTTTTCGTTCATTTGTTTTTTCGTGTTATATTTATTCGAGGCGGTGACAATAAGATTCATCAGGTTTTCTTTTGGCCATGTATATGGAGGCGGGTTAACTCACGAGTCTACTCGATACAATCGGCCGATTAACCGAGTCGACTCGATGTGTTGCTATAAGAGAGAAAAAGGGTCAAAAACTAACAGAGAGAAGCGGAGGCGGCGTGCACTGCCAAGGAACGAGCGACGAGCGAGCCCTAACCTTTTCTTTGCTGCCGCTGCCGACATCGCCGACCGAGCCACCTCCTCTTGGCCGCTACCACTAGGCGCCACCTATCGCCTCCGTCGTCGTGAGCCGAGCCGCCTCCTTTACCTGGTACTCTTCTCTCTAATATCTTCTCCTCCCTCTTCTTCCCTATCTCGTTTATTCTCTTTCCCTCTCTTCTCCTCCCATCTCCTACCCTCTTCTGTTCTTTACTCTCCCATCCTCTCTTCTCCTCCCGTCTTCTCTCGTTTCCTCCCCTCTCTTTTCCCTGTCTCGTCTCTTCTCCTCCCGTCTCCTACCCTCTCTTGGTCTATCCTCTCCTTCCATGTCTTATGCTCCCCACTCATCCACAATCGTGCTTTATCCCTCCTCTCCTGCCCTCTCTTCTTCTCCTGTCTCCTCCCCTCTCTTCTCCTATGTCTCCTCCTTTCTCGTGTCATCCTCTCGTCCTCTCGTCCTCTCCTCCTGTCTCTTATTTCTCTGTTATCAAGATTCATTGGTGGAGAAAGCAAGGTTACGATATTCTTGATGAACTTAGACAACTATTTGCATTCAAATCTTCGTTCAGTTGCATGCTATTTTATTTCAGAAACTTAGAGATCAACTCCAGTTTGGTAAGAGAATTATGTCATGTAAATATAAATTCTCCTTCTCTTTAATTCTGTTGATATGCTTGTTCATATATCAGCACATGTGATAGATTAGGCTCTGATGTGTAGCTTATAACACCTCTTTTTCAAGAAAGTTAGTGTGCCTTTTTTCCAGTCATATATAGATACCAGAAAGCATGCATTTGGTTAAGGTCATGCTACTTATAATTATTATAGTCGAAATATCATCACGAATGCAAATGCATAATAAATTTTTATTCAATGAGTATCATTCTTGACTTTAGATGCTTGAGTGGAGAGAGCAATTGTTGTGAACCTAAAAGAAAATGAGACACAAACTAATAAAATTGTTATTCATTCAAATAAGAGATTATACATCCACTTTATTAACTTAAGAGTATACAAGTGTTGTTAAACTTATAAAGAATATTTATAATTTTCTGTAGTTATATGTATGTATCTTAAAATTATTTTTTTTAAAAATTGTTGGATCTTATGATCTCATGATCCGATCTGACGATCTGAGTTGCTTCCCTCTATGGGACTAGCTAGAAAAGCTAGTTTGACAACCTGCTGCCACCCATCAATTTTTAAGTTGGTGATTTAATTGCAGGTTGACTGCTTAGTTGTGTGAGTTGTTAACTGCATAATTTTAACACAGTTGTAAATTGATGACCTAAAAGCTTTTGCATTAGCTTATGTTGGCGCTTATATATTTTTTAATGATGTCACTATTTTCTGGGGTTCAAATCTGGCTTGCTTTGTGACTCTAGCATTGTTGGTTACAAGGATGCATTAAATATAAAGCTGACAATCTAAAACAATTTGAACTAACCAAAAAAAGAATACATGAAAATCCACTAGTCTGAGAAAATAATTTTTTTATGTGATGTCCTTGTTTCATGTGGGTTTTTTTATTTGATGTGCTTGATGCTTTACGGTGTTCTGCTGTATCTTTTTTCTTTGGATCTAATTTGTTGCAAATTGTTTTTTAATTAGTCTTGCTCCTGTTGGATCAGTGGCTTATAAGCACATGGCGTTTCCATTTTTACCTTCCAAGCGTCCTTATGAACGAAATCCCTTAGAGCCCAATGGTAGGGGTAAGTGGCAAAAGACTGGACCTTCTATAACACAGCAAAATCAGCTGAAAGTGCCTCCAGGTGCTATTATCTTCCGAGTACTATGTCCTGCTTCAAAATCTGGAAGCGTGATTGGTAAAGGTGGAGGTATTGTAGCAAGGATACGTCAAGAGACTGGTGTAAAGATTAGACTTGAAGAGATTGTCCCTGGATGTGATGAGAGAGTTATTGTAGTTACTGGGCTGGAGAAAGATGCAGAACTTGGCAACGAACAGAGTAAAGAAGATGATGAAGAAACTGGTACTGATGATGGTGGTGATAATTCCCAGGAAATCACTGAGAACATTGAAGGAACTAAGGATTCTTCTCCTGTGGAGAGTTCAAAGTTTGATGGAGTACCATCATCAGTAGCGAAGGCTCTCCTGCTTGTATTTGAGAGAATAATTGAAGGTGAAGCAGAAAATGACGATGAAGATGAAGCAAATAAGAAGCTTTCCAATGTTTCTGCAAGATTACTAGTTCTGTCTAACCAGGTGGGTTGCCTCCTCGGAAAGGGTGGTAGTGTAATCAAGCAAATGTCAGCTGATAGTGGAGCCCAGATACGGATACTCCCAAGAGATAAACTTCCGTTGTGTGCTTCACAACAGGATGAAATTGTCCAGGTAAAGAGTTCTTTGAGGATATTTAGCAACTGTTTCAATTATCAGTCTTTTCGATTGTTTTATCTTTGTTGCTTTATCAGTTTCTCGCATCTTGTACTATTTTTCTGTTTTTATTCTCTTGTTTTAGTTTAGAAATTTAAGAGAAGCAGTCTGTCAATCAATGGATAATGTCTAAAACTTTGTAATATCACTTTGCAGTTAACAGGAGGGGTTGAATCTGTGAAGAAAGCTCTTCATTTAGTTGCTCAGCAGCTTCTGGATAATCCACCCCGCGAACGTGATTTGTTCCCTCCAGTGGGTTCTTCTGGTCCATCACCTCATCCATTTGCCTCTGGTCCTCGGCCAGAAGGCCTTCCACCGCTAAACTATCATCATCCCCTTCAAGGACCACCATTCTCAAACAGGCCCCATCACATTGCTGACTTTCATCCAAGCATTGGTCCACCTTTTCCTAAATTTCATGAAAGTGGACCACCACTACAGCCTCAACTTTCTCCAGAGCTAATAACTTACAGGTTATTCTGTTCCAGTGACAAAGTTGGAAGTGTGATAGGGAAGGGAGGGAACATTGTTAAAGGTCTTCAAAATGACACTGGTTGCGAAATTAAAGTTCTGGAGACAACTCCTGAGTCAGATGATCGAATTATAGTGATATCTGGTCTTGCGGTATGCTTCTAGTTTACCTTCCTCGGCTTCCTCCTCTAATAATAATTCATTAATGATTCAGGTAGTGGCGCAGTGTGAATTTGTTCTCTCCTGAAACTGATTTCGTACTTCTTGCTGGTTTTTTGTTGTATCACAAGTGGCACAATGGAACTCAATTCGGAGAATCTTGGGGAAATACTATTTGTGGGTCAAGCTTTAGTCAACTTTTTAACAATAACAGTTTTTTTTTTAACTATTTAGCCTACCCCAAATAGTTGAGACCTATTGCTTTGTTGTTGTTTTTTTAAACCATTTCTTCTTCCAACATAACTAAAAGTACTGTTTTGTTAAAAATTCTTATCTTTGATTACTGAGGTTAATCCATGCACCCATTACTCCATTAACTGCTAAAGAATTTGGTATGTCATATTCCTCGTGTCACTGCTAGATATTGACAATCTTGTTATGTTACATTATACATAAAAAAATAAATTGAACCAGTTAGTATGTGTAAGATGTTATTGTTGCAAATTATTCTGCCTTATGTACCCTAACCACCCCCTCTTCCTCCTCTCTCTTAACTTACTCCTGCCTGTCATTTCTTAATTTGGCTGAGGTCTGCACACCCTTGTGGCAATTCTTAGGCTGCATTTGATATGGTGTTGGGATTTGTGAAGGTTAAGCTGGTAGTTATTGCTTTAATGACACTAAATACCAGAACTAAGAAAATTCAGATTAATACAGTGAAAAAATGTCTTACCTGGATGGTGAAGGATAAGACATTATGTCTAATAAGTTTCAAGAACCTTCTCTTACTTTCATTGCTGGCCTAGTTAGCCTAGTTTCTTAAGATTAAACCAATGTTTTTAAAAGCGCCAGACAGGTCCCAAAGTGCCCGAGGTGCCTGGGCTCCCGCTCAAGCGAAGTCAGGTGCTCTAGAACATTAAACTCTAAAAAATATATAATACAATCGATAAATATGGTTAACAATGCTAAATAAGGATTACTAAATAGGAATTATTTCTAAACAGGGTCAATAGTTCTAAGGATTAATATTAGTTTTAATTTATTGGAAGATATGGTAATACTAGTATCAGAATCTAGGGATTAACAATCCATTTTTAACCGGTTTTAATCCATAGTTAACATAATTATAATAATGCATAATGGGGGGGAAAAGAGGAGTTACCGATGATGAAAGGTGGGGAAGGAGAGGGTGGCGGTGATGGAGGAACCTTTGGATGACGACAACGTCTTTGGAGGAAGCTGCGAACAGCGGCGAGGGAAGTTGCAGACGATGACATTGGGGCGGAGGAAGCTTCAGACGTGTCCGTCAGTGGTGGATGAGGTTGCGGTCCTGTCCCTTGGCAGTGGAAGGAGCTGCACACGAAAGCAGTAGCGGCGGAGGGGAGCTGTGCACGAAGGCAATGGTTGTTTACCAAAGGTGGGTCGAGGCGACGTGAGTAATTAGGGTTTATTGTTAGTGGGTCAGGGGTCGTGGGAGGGGAGGGGGTTATCGTTACTGTTTACTATGCTTAGTTGGTTCAATTAAACCAACTAAGTTACTATTCAATCAAACCATAGTTGATAATCTGATTCGATTACTCACTTTCAATCGAGCACTAGCTCGAGCCACCTGGTGCTTGGGCTCAAGAGAGCATCGAGGCGGCGCTTCACTGAAGTGCGTCGCCTGACTCTGTGCGAGGCGCTCGGGTCTCGCCCCGACCGAGCACCTAGGTGAGCGACCGGGCTCCTTTCCAAAACATTGGGTTAAAATCACCTGTATTACAATTATTTAACCTAGATACTTTAATGCCAAATCAAATGTACCTTAGACATTACTTCTTGGCTTATGTTCTGGAGGTTATAATTGCTTATGCGCTTTCTGTGATATCTGAAGTAGATAATCATGGTGTAACTTCTGAGATTAGTTTACTTGAGTCCTTTTAGAATTATGACATTTTGGATTAACTGTTTAGGAAAAAAAGAGCTGTGTTAGTGAAATCTCATGTTCACTTATTTCATTAAAGCAGGAAAAAAACTATCATGTGCTTGTCCAATGGCTGCTTGTATCTCACATTAAAACGATCCATCTGAGCATTTCTTACTACTTTGCATCTCTTCTTGAATTTTGTGACTCCATATAGTTTCTTCAGAAAGTTTTCTGTTTGCCATTATTTATTTGCTATTTTTTTTCATAAAGGAGGTTGTATTTTCAACTCCATGATAATAGTCAATTTTGTTTTTAAATTGTTAAAACTGTTATGACAGATAATGTCAGTTTACTAATTTGGGTATTGGTGTTCTGCAGCTTCCAAGTGATAGGATCGCACCAGTACAGGATGCAGTTCTTCGTGTTCAGCATAGACTAGTGATAGCTGTACCTGATGCTAAAGATAGCACTGTTTTGTCAAGGCTTCTTGTTGCTTCCAACCAAACTGGTTGTCTTCTTGGCAAAGGTGGTGCTATAATAGCAGAAATGAGGAAGCTTTCGGGAGCTCATATTCGTATTCTTGGGAAAGATCAGATCCCTAAGGGTGTGCCAGAAAATGATGAGGTAGTCCAGGTATGTTGTGGATAGCTTACTGTGGATATTTTGGCTGCTGCTTCTTTTTTTGATGAGTTCCTGTATGAAATGGTTTGATCCTGGACTTTTCTCCTGCTTCTCTTTTTTCTACCAAATGTCTTTGTTTATGCTCGATTTTGATCAGGACAGAAACATGATGCTTGAGTCTTTTGTTAGATATCTGGTGAATTTGGAGCAGTTCAGGAAGCTTTGTTGCAAATAACGTCTAGACTGAAGCATCACGTTTTTCGTGATAAGTTATCTGCTATGAATCCTAATGTGCCTCCCGCTTTTATTGAGCAATTACCTCCATATGGTTTATACATGGGGAGGAGGGAATCTTCACCCTCCAGGTTGTACCCGACTTTGCCCCCGTTTCAGAAGGATCCTGTTGGTCGCCCGTTTGAAGAAAGATCTGCATTTGCACATCCAGTTCATGGTCTGGGTATTCCACCACTTGGTATTGAAAGACCTGCACCATGGCTGCCTCAGGTATCACATTCTTGGGTCTTCTTTTTGATAAAATAAAAGTGGCAATATTTAAATTTTATATTAAATTTTGGAAAAGAATAGTACTTTTTTAGGTAATAACTCACATTGTGTAGTCAGTAGTTTTCAGAATTGTTAGTGACCAGAGTCAATATTTTATTGTTACTTTGCTGATCATGCAAAGCTGCCAGTCAGATGTTGGTATGTTGTATGGAGCAGAATCTGTTATATTATGCTTTGTGATTTACTGTTATCAATATGCACCATTTTGCATACTGCAGCACATGCTGTAATACCTTCACTGATGCTGCTTGTTGTTGTTTGGATACAAGCATTTTTTAGATAAGTGTTATGAATGGTTTTGATGAGTAATGCAACTGCTTGTAGGGTATGAGTTGATTTTGAAGGCTGAATATTCTGCATAGGAGGTTTTAATTTGGTATTACTGATATCTGTTGAAATTGAAGCATTGTTTTGTTTCCAAAAGGTTTGTACTTGTCTTGTAGTTTACCTTTTTTGTTTCATTGAGAGAAAAAAAAATACTTTAGTGGGAAATGGGGAGCGAAAAAGATATATATTTTTTGTTTTGTGCATAGCTTGAGCCGGTTCTAGTTATTCTAGTGTTTGGTATAATGAAGATGTTATGCCAAGCCTAAACTGTGCTCCAACTCCAAAATAATTTCTGCTTGCCAAGGCATTGGCTTTCCTTTAACTTATTGTAATCCTGTAGGATCTGCAAAGAGAGATTCTACAGAGCTAATGCATGGGCAGAACTGCTGTCATTGCTTGGCAAAGCACAAAATTGGGATTGCACATACATAACAAAAACACTTTATTGGTCACTGAAATAGGCATCTTCTCATGCTGCAAATGGTTATGCAACAAATAGCCTAGGGTTACTATAATTTTTTAGTATTGCAAGTGTTATTCGTATCTTGTTCTAGCGAGTTTTGGTGGGGGATTGTGGAATCGCTACATGACCTTAGATGGTGTCAGCTAGCTTAGTTGGTAAAGATTCTAGGCTCAAATTCCATCTTCACCACTTACTCTTTGAAAACAAAACATGGTTTGAGATTTTTGCATGTTGACAAACCAGTTGCTGATGGGGAAAAAGAACTAAAATGGAGCAAAAATTGATACATACAATACTTTTAAGTTATCTTCTTCCCTCTGGTGGCCCAGTATTACATGCTTGACTAAAATTGTTGAAGTTGTGCTGCACCCTAGCAATATTGTTCACAAAGGGTTAGCCTATTTGTAACACACTAAGGATAAGGAAAGAAAATGTTAGTTGAAGGGCTGAGCTGCGGGCAAAATGCAATTGTTGCCATGGGGATCAGGGAACAAGTAATTCAACAAACAACGTTTTAACTTTGTTGCCAAAGCAAAAGGTAAGCCTCAAGCCCAGGAACAGTAGGCAACAATCGGGTGTTGAACGCTGTGTGCGGCTTATTAAGTTCAAACTTGTCTCCAGTGCATACCTGGAGCCCCATATGGCACTGTGCCACACTCGGAATCTGACGTTTCATTCTGTACGGATGGTGTTTGAAAAACGGTGCCATAGCATTAAGAGTGGTACAATGAATCTCAAGCGCTTCAGCTCAGATGGCTGGAAAAAAATTCTCAAGATGATAAGATAATCACAAAATATGTTAGCTTTATTGTGTTCATCAGAGAAGTGGGCAATTAAAAAATACTATAACAACACATTGCAGTGAAGGATGAGATGTAATGTTTAGTATCATTATAAATGATTCATCCTTTAGTATCATTATAAAGGATAATGTTATTTGGTTACAGGAAATGCAATCTCATTACAAATGTCTATGATATGTTAAAGTTGATTATGTAGTTTCTACAATTTGTTTAGGTACAACATTTAGTTATATATAAAATAATTCAGTTTTATGATTGCATTTATTAAGGGGAAGGTCTTTGACACCTCTTTAATGGTGCTTCTTCTTGATGTGGGTGTCAGCAGTTCAAGTCACTAGATAACCTCTCAGCTCTTCTTGATGTGGGTGTCAATAGTGCAAGTTACTATATAACCTCTCAGTTTGCAGTGGTAGGGTGCATTGTTAACATTACTAAAATCATTGGGAGACCCATCCATTTGGCTGTTCCTTTGTTATAAATGCATGGACCAAGGATACATTTGTTGCTTAAATTTTTAGGTTTTGCTAGCACTGTTACCCTCTAAATGGTTACAAATAATTCCTACGACTCTGGTAGCATTCTGATTCATATGTTTTTAATTTGAGCTCAAACTGGTTTGTGATATATGCTTCTGTTATGCAGTTCAGTTTTTGTTCCTCACCTTCTATTGGTAGAGACTAAGCTAATTAGTAGTCTTCTAAAAGTTGATTTAGAATCCTAGCATGTGAAATTTTTTGTTCTATTGGTCTGATGAGTTTCAATTTGTTCTGGTGGATTAGCTCTCCAGTGTTAAGGTGCTGGCCCTAAAACAAAGTTGATTTATCCTTGTCAATTAGTTACAAATTCTGTTTATGGATAGTAAGAAATGTCAGCATATCATCTGAGGCATGTTTGCTGAAGTAGAACTACTTGTGAACATTGACTGGCTGTTTCTCCTTTTTTTGCCCCCTTAGTCATTACTAAGCATTCATTTTGGTTAATTGAAATAGGGTATGAGGGATGTAGGCGGTCCCATGCCTTTACCTGATTACCCAGGTGGAGTTCCACAAAGAAGGATGGGTGGATATGCTAGGTCAGCTTTTCGACCTACTTATACTATTTGTTGAAATTTCTTGCATGAAACGGGATTCCTTTAATTCTGTTCACTTCGGTGCAGTGGAAGCCAGCCAGTGCCTATCACAAGTGTAGATGTTGTGGTTCCTCGATCCCTTGTACCTTCTATCTATGGTGAAGATGGAGGTTGCCTGAGGCATATCCGTGAGGTTTGCTTGATATCTGTGTTATTGTACATTACAGTGATTTATTCACTTTTAATCTTTCCTTTCCCCATATTTTAGATCTCAGAAGCCAAAATTACCATCACTGAACCCAGACCAGAAGCAACAGAGACAGTGATTATAATATCTGGAACACCAGAGCAGACCCATGCTGCCCAAAGCCTCATCCAGGCTTTTGTGTTGAGTGAAACTGCTCCTTTAGAATCCACCAAACCCTGAGGTGACATTCGTCTTTTCATACTTTATCTTTCTGATCTTCACATCAAGGTTGCTGCAATTTGGAATAGGTATTATGATGCTTCATTTGATGGGCATACATCATATGTATACCTATTCTTATGTTCTTGTATTTTTGGACTTGGTCTGTTAAGTATCTAATCAATGACTTTTTGTTATTGCGGCACTTTATTTTTGACCTCAGCCAATCAAGAAGCTTCAAGGAAGAACATGTTTGCAGAATAGAGACTTTAAAGTTTCATACCAGTCAAACAAATCTATGGCTTTTTTCTGAATTTTGCAGATGCTGGTATTCCTGTAGTGGATTCACAACTATAAATGAGCACTTAGCTTAAGGAGTTAGTTTGTCCTCAAAACTAGTGAACAAAGAATTTTTTGAAATTTTTGTATGAGCTAAATTAGAATTTGGTCATTTTGAACTCCTTTCGTAAGACAATGAACATGAGTTTGTTGTTGCTTGGATGTTGCATATGTTAACAGTAAAAAGAGTGTGGTATCTTGAACTATATCTCGGAGTTTTGAGTTTTGGTAGGATGAAAGAGAAAATGATGGTGAGAGTTTATTGTTTTAAATTTTTAAAATGAATAATGATTTCTAAATTCTGGTAACTTGTCAATATTTGGATATTAGGATTTGTTGGTTAAATTGTTGTATCATGTATACATATATATTCCTTATTAAGCGTCAGCAGGTATGGAGTTTGAGCAGCTTCCATGATTGTAAACATAATTGAGTCTTTTACTAATTATCACCTGCTGTGCTGTTATTTATCTGGATTTTTATTTTTGGTATTTCAGGCCCTTCTAATGCTGGTTACTCCTTAATTGTTTGTGGTGGTTGTGTCAGTATGCAGCTTGATATGTTGGCATACTGAAGATTTTTGAGACTTCAGAGTGCAGGTTTGCCAATCTTTTAGAAGTGGAAGTAAAGGAGGTCCATGGTAGCCCAATATTTATAGTTTTTATTGAGAAACTTCATATTGGTTAATGAAATAATTCAACATTATATGTTTAAATTCTTTAGAGGAGGGATATGGAATTAGTTTAATTTAGATAAATCACATATTGCAAGGAGTTTAGGTGTTGCTTTTTATACCATTGACCTCATCCAATTTCATGGTTCAGTTGAACTTATTGTCTTTATTAGAAATCAGTGACTTTTCTATGATCTTTTGTGAACCATGAGGTCTACCTGCATGCTGCTGGATATATTACTGTCTGGTTAAATATTTGTGGTTGGCTATAATGATTTTTCTTTAAATGACCGAAGAAGTTAATTATAGAAAGTCCAGGTGGTTGGGGAAATTGATTTTATAAGTGCAACTGAAGTAAAAAGACATACGATAAATTGTGTGACTGTATGAAAGATTCAGAGTCAGAGTCCATCTTCCCTTTTGAGTTTGTATGCCATCAAATGGAGTGGAGGTGCAAAACATAGATATTCAACCACTGCTAACCGTATCATGAATTAGTATTTGCTTGAAGTGGAGGTGTTGTTTAGTAGAGTAAAGATTATCAGATATTATGTTTTTTGTTTATAATAACAAGGAGTTTGAGGTGACTATAGTAGGCCTCTTTTGTTTTTTTTTTTTGTTGGTGGGAGGGTTACTGAAATTTTATAAATTATAAATGTTGGTTCATTCGGCACATTATATACAACTTCATACTTGAAAGGTTGTCCCACATGGAGACAAACTAGGAAACATTCTATCTTCCATGCTTTATGGGTACTGGGTTTTATTTCCTTTGAGCCATTTGGTGAAAATGTCACCTTAGCGGTCATTCTTTTCATATTTGGTTTATATCTACTACATTGTACTTGGAAAGAAAGGCATTTGTGGAAATAACCTCTCTGCCATCCTTTTATTCTGTTGATGAAGAAAGTGAAAATCTGATCATTTGAAGAAATCTGAAGTTGTGGGATATGCAAAACAAGGTGAGGTTGATTATTCTATCTGATTTCTTATATGCTGATAGTAATGATTTGTATTCCTGCTAATTATTAACCAAAACAAATCCACGAGTATTAGGGAACTTTGTAATATAGTTGGCAAGATCTATATGCTAAAGTAACTTTGATCTGAAAGTGCTGGAAAAGTTTTGGTATTTATAAAGTAACCGGTTTTAAGTTCCAAATAGACACGCCTCCTTAAACGTTAGTAGTAGTATGGTAACATTGACCTTGGAACACAACTAAACATATTGGTAGATTCAGGATGGGTGGTATCTGGTTTGTGGCTAGTCAGTTGGTGAGTTGAGAAACAAACATTGGAGATAAGATATATATTAAAATGTAGAGTAAATATAACATGAGAAATAGACATGAGCAGTTTTTGAAAAAAATCGTTCTAGTATGGCAACATTGATCTTGAAACACAACTAAACATATTGGTAGATTCAGGATGGGTGGTATCTGGTTTGTGGCTGGTCAGTTGGTGAGCTGAGAAACAAACATTGGAGATAAGATATATATTAAAATGTAGAGTAAGTATAGCATGAGAAATAGACATGAGCAGTTTTCGAAAAAAAATTGTCCAAGTAGTATGGCAATATTGATCTTGACACAACTAAACATATTGGTAGATTCAGGATGGGTGGTATCTGGTTTGTGGCTGGTCGGTTGGTGAGTTGAGAAACAAACTTTGGAGATAAGATATATATTAAAATGTAGAGTAAGTATAACATGAGAAATAGACGAGCAGTTTTCAAAAAAAAATCGTCCCAGTAGTATGTCAACATTGATCTTGAAACACAACTAAACATATTGGTAGATTCAGGATGGGTGGTATCTGGTTTGTGGCTGGTAAGTTGGTGACTTGAGAAACAAACATTCGAGATAAGATATATATTAAAATGTAAAGTATAACATGAGAAATAGACGAGCAGTTTTTGAAAAAAAATCATCCCAGTAGTCTGGCAACATTGATCTTGGAACACAACTAAACATATTGGTAGATTCAGGATGGGTGGTATCTGGTTTGTGGCTGGTCAGTTGGTGAGTTGAGAAACAAACTTTGGAGATAAGATATATATTAAAATGTAGAGTAAGTATATAACATGAGAAATAGACAT
The DNA here is from genome assembly GCA_021527575.1 of Ensete glaucum. Classification (NCBI taxonomy): domain Eukaryota; kingdom Viridiplantae; phylum Streptophyta; class Magnoliopsida; order Zingiberales; family Musaceae; genus Ensete; species Ensete glaucum. The sequence continues at coordinate 48,109,999 of CM038558.1, forward strand.
GAGCAGTTTTAAAAAAAAAAATTCCTCCCAGGAGTGGAATAAGTTAGTTTATTTGAATTTTATTTGGAACAAAATATGGAGAGTTCAATTGAATAAACTTCTGGCAAATAGAATGACATGAATTCTATCGTGATATGATTTACCTTGGGCTTAAGGATCTGAAGTCCATTTTATTTGTTCCTTCATTCGCATGTTTTATTTGTCAGATAAGCATTCAGGTATCCATTTGATAAGGTGCAGTGCACTTTGCAGGTGTGTTTTAAGAGAAAATTGATTGGGCTTCTGTTTGCTTTTAAAGAACTTTCCCTGTAATGGAAGGTATAATTAGAGTGTTTAGTGTTTCTTTATTGTATGATCTGTCACATACTAAAAATATTGATGATGTCATGTTCGTTAATGTAATTGTCCACAGTCTAAACCATTTTTTTTTGTGTCTGAATTGATGAATTAATCATGTAAAGTTTCTTGTTAAACTGAGTTATATCTCAATCCATCTAATCAGCAATGTATGAGTTGCATTTAGTGGTGCAAAAACTTGGTTGGTCTTGGAGTAACCTATTGTTTATTCTAGGCCATTTTTTGAGAAACTGTTGAATTAATTATGTAAAACTTTCTGTTAACTGAGCTATGATTTTTTTCCACCACATTTCTGCCCAAGGACTGGTACCAGACCAAAGATTTGATACTTAGGTTTGGTCTCAAGTAATTGGCTACTTTTCCAAAATTGTGAGAACTTGTCTTTTGCCTATTTTGAATTATTCGATCCTATGTAATCGTCCTCATACATGATCATGACTGGTCTTGTACAGTTCCAGTTAATGCCTTTAAGATTTCTTTAGCATCAACCACTTATCCTCTTGCCATCAACCTCAAAGCTTCCTCCACTCTTTTTCCCCTACCAGGGCTTCTCCGGCTTTGATCTTCCCATCTTTTCACCTCTATTGGTTTTTGGCCGTGTTCTTTATGATGCTTTTGATATGTATGTGAATTAAATCTTAGTTGTCCAATTTATGTCTTGAATGGATATTGATTTTTCCTGTTTTTAGTCTTCCATTCAAAAGCATTCATGTGGCTGATTTCAATGTCTTTCTTTCCCTATTCTCTAAAGGTCTCTGTGATTGAAGCCAAGTTAGTGGGTACCAAGATGATATCTTGCATAGTGTTCTCAATTTTTTTTGGATTATTCACTATTTGAGCCTTTGCTCAAGTGAAAATAAATGATCATATTTTTAATGTAACCTGTAGGTGTCAATAGCAGGCTTATCGTTTTGTTTGCATTATAGAAATGGACAATTTGGCTTATGGTTGTCACTTATGACCATTTTATGTGAGTACAAATCAGGTAGACTTTTGGATCCTACTTAATGTTTAGGTCTGTTTTGATGAAAATTCCCCTCAATGCCCATCTTTGATTTTTCTTTCATGGAATCCTGCTAATTTGGTTACTACCAAGCTTTTTGCCGAGGGATACATTTTTCGGGTCGTTCATCTCGACATCAAGAAAAACCTAATTGACAGAAGCAACTGGTACGTTTTATGTTTTATTATAGTAGTATATTGAAGTAATCTCTGGCACAACAAGAATTTTAAGCTTCAGTTGCAACAGAAGAATCTAAAAGGTCTTCTAAGTTAATATAAATTAGACATGAACTACCCCTAGACATGAAGCTCCTTTTGGTTCTCTTTCTTTCAGAGAGTTTTTACCATCATTTGCATACGTTGGAACATTGTCCTTGGATTTAGATGTTAATTTATTGTTCACATATGCCCTCTGGTTATATGCTAACCTGTCTGACTAGTGTAAAATGGCTTGTTTTCTCCATGACCTGAGATGGGATAAGTGTAGGAGGATGGAACACAGCAAAATTGGGTGGCACCTTATGCTGACAAGTTATTGATAGATGGTATGTCTCTCAATTGGAGAACAAGGGGGCTTTTGGGTATTTGGAAAAGATTTTGTTATATGCAGTGATAGTTGTTGAGCAATTTATTCTTATTCAGAAAATGATTCGTCTAGAAATGTTTCATGGAATATATATTTTTTTAGGCTTATAAAAGAAATTATCTTTGATATGAAAAATCAAAGTCAGTCATCCTTTACTAGATTTGCTCTATCTTTGTCGGGATTGACTTGAGCGTCGAAGAGAAACCCATTCGACGTTGGTCATTGTGCATGTCGTCGGCCTTAGGAGTAGCTCAAATCCATCTTTGACCTTGAAGGAGCTCTCGAGTCGTTTTGATGGCCATTTCATGCACCTCTTGTGGATCTGAACTACATAGGTTGACTCGGACGAGTCAATGATTTTTTTTCTCTCAATATTTTCATAATCACAAGCCGCTAGGCGGAACCAACTAAGAAAATATAAAATATGATAGAACAATTGAGATGCATTATTACAATGGTAGATCACTTAACATTGGTGTTTGTGCAGGAGGAACAACTCGAACTAATCTCAAAGTTGTTATTAATGTTGCATCAAAGAGCTAATTTGTCACTAGATGGATCATTACATTGGTCGTTGAGCAGAGGTTAAACCACGCTAATGGCAAATGGTTCTAGGATCTGAATAAGGAGTTAGAGTAGGAACTAGATAAGAATAGGGAACAAAGATCAATTTAGGTAGGAAAAACCATGATCCTTAGGTGTGTTCAGTGTCTTTAAAAGAAATCAATGCCTTTGTGCTATTTATAGAAATGCTGACTTTCTAGTTTAGGGGGTGCCCATTATCTAGTTGACTTTCGGGGTGCGTTAGTAACCTTGTCTGTTTGCGAACTACTGAACTTGTTTTGTTTGCTGGAGCACTCCAACCTGCGAGTACCAAAGTTGAACCAATCAATATTGTGTCAACCCACCAACATCCAATCCCAACCATGTCCTACCTTTGTCATCTAAGCAGTCAGTCATGAGTTCAACATAAAAGTGGCAATATTGGCCTCATATTCTTTCTCTGCGACTCTCGCTGTGGAGTTGAGAGATGAAAGTGTTGGGGGGGAGGCCAAGCAGATTAAATATGTGAAGGAGCATCTTGAGCATGTAGAGATGTCCAAGGTTTCTTTCCTACGCTTCCGGGCTTCCCCCCTTTCCTGGGATCATGCCTGGTGTTGGGCCCTCCGAGGTCATAGTCAAGCGTGAGATCCACAAGCAGCTTCCTCGACTGCAAGTAAGTCATATCACTGGATCAAATGTGGGATCTGATTGATATCTCATTCAACCATCTTACCTCATCCCGAATGCTCTCGCCATCCTCCTGTTGATGAGAGCAGGAAGAGCGACGCTCGGCAGCAACAGCAGCAGCAGCAGCAGCAGCAGCGGATGTTCTAAGGAGGATGATGACGATGATGAGGAGGAGAGTCGTGGTGGCCTTGGGCATCGCGAAGCCTGTTGTGAACGGTGGATGGGTTAGGAGAAGGCGCTTCCTGCTTCTGTGGCCTGAGAGATCGGGGGGGCGAAGGCCTGCTTTTATGGTGGGAGAAGGCTCTTGACGTCCCACATCAGCTTTTAGCATGATGGTGATGACCACCATCATTATTAGCCCACCCTGGAGAAGTCAACGACGTTAGACTTTTCCTCGTTGAAACGTACAGCTTTAGATTTCGGGGGGTAGATTTGTGCAGGACAAGATGGATCTTAGTATGCCATTGCTGCTGTCTGACGTTGACCGGTGTCATCTACGGTTGATTAGTGTATTCATCACAGCCACCTTTCGACTAAGGACCGATATGCTCCATGTCCCTACCTCCGTTACAGGAACAAGATCTTTGTAGGAAGACTGCAGTACTTATCCCACAGTAAGGTCAAAACGATGGTTCACACAGTGCAAGATATCTCTATGTGCTGACCAACCAAGATGGAGCTGTCCAAAAAAAAAAAAACCCAACATTTATCTGACATGATATGTGATAGGTTTATAATCCTGAGGAATGGATGGGGAATCAAAAGTATAGATTGTCCAAGGCAATCTGCTTCTGGAATGAGAGTAACATTACATTGTGTTCCATAACTAACCTAACACAAGATGGGAATACCTGTTGATAACAATTGTTGCCGGAAATAAAAACAACTTAACTAAATGTTCTTAGATCAAAATTTAAATTGGACGTTTTTTTTTTTCTTTTTTCCCTCTGCATAACAAAGTGCACGACTTTAAAAACTGTCCAAGTATAATTGCCTGTTACAGCACCAGTCCCATGAAACCAAATATAGGAAGTTCTTTAGAGACGGGGAAACTTTAGATTGGGTAGGTAAACGGAGTTGACTACTTGAGTAGTTTCTTCAATGCATCTTCCGCACGTTTCTCCAATTTAGGAAGGGCCCAGTCGTGTTGAATTATGTCAATGCCATCCTTCTCTGCACCCAAGCTCTGCAAGAAAATAGAAGTTGTTTTACTGTTGGGTTTAAAGCTTTCGATCACCACAGATATATTTCAATAAAAACTGTTCCAGTACAAAGTTTGTGCCAGATAAACCTGGAACTCCAATAGTTTTTTTATGCCCAAATAGTCATGGTAAAAGATCTCGCTGAAGTTGGATACCCGAATTCCACACAAAGTGCAACCAATTTGCGGATATTATAAAAAATCATGTACTTCTCAGATGCAGTCTTCTATAGAAGGAGACTGAGGTAATTCACAGAGATTTTCTGGAGTTGATAAGTACGTCCATTAAGCTAAATTTGTATTCTGCTTCCGTATTGCGCCCTCACCAAACCAATGCGTATTGCCACTGTGCAATAGTATTCAATCATTAAATTTAGGATAAAGTATCTTTCTCGTAAGTGATGTATGATAATGCTGTAGATACAGCTCGATGACAGGAAAAGGGTCATATAGTCAACTTCGAATAGTTGAGGCATTAGGGACTGACTGTTACTGTTGTTGCAGTGTCCTGTATAAAGCTAAAAGATCTTTATTCTTTGCCTACAGTTTCAGAATTATGCATCATTGCTGGAATATCAGAATCATGATAAGTCCATCAAAGCAATCCCAGTTGATATAAAATTCCATTTGATACCTAATTCCAAAACAAAACCTACAAAAAGGCAAGTGATACACCTTGAGTGAACTTCTACAGCCAAGGCAACATCCAAGTTACTAATCAGAGAGGGAGACACGTTAAAATAGCAGAAACATCCTTCCTAAGACCGTACGGTGGTGGGAGCTTAATGCACATTAAGCTGGATCTTGCCGAACTAACCATAGTACACATATCACCTGTGCATCAAAAAGTTGCAAATCAAGCTAGTGACGACTAGCTCGGATGATCACATTGAGCCCCTTTTCAAGGGGAAGCTGGCTTGAATCCCCTCTGCATCTATTTCCTCCCACCCTCGGTGATACATGACTACCCCGTGGAAGACCCTAAATGTGCCATGTGCGTAGTGCACAAAAAAGAGAATGTCGGGAATCATTACATGCAAGTTCAAAACAGATCCCACCGGTAATAATGTGCATAATATGTTTTGATATGACATGTAGATTAATAAGGATCTACCAAGTCATCATCTAATACTGTACAGGAATTTTAAAACACATCTATTATCAGTGTCACACAACTGTATTATAATAAAAAAAGCACCACATAAAATAATTGAAACTGTTTGGTGTCAGATCAATGATATGTCAATTTGCCACAAGGCGATATGACATGCACTACAGAAGTGCAAGAAACTCCCTGCTCTCACAAAGAAAATAAATTGTTTTGGTAACCCCTGAGGTTCCTAGTGTAAAATGAGTGCTCTGAACGATGTTCACATCATTAAAAACCATACAGTATGGACACACACAAGCATCTCGGTGTAGATACAGAAGATGTGTATCAAAGCAAGATCTGGTAAGAATTCCATCTATTTTTTTATTACTTTGTTTGTTTGGACCCGCTGAATTCATTAGATGACGACTTCTATAAGAAAAAAAGTGTATGCTGCTATTTGATTTTTGTGGCATCTTATGTATACTATTTGGTCTCTATGACACCTTGTTTATATGCTATGTAAAATATGAATACACAAACAAATTATAATCATAAAAAAATGTACTTAAATGCAAATAAAATATGCATTTGAAGTTATGTGCAATTACCTTAGATGGGTCGAAACCAAATCCACTCATCTGCATCATCCGCTGAGTGTCATCCATGGCTGAATACACAAGACACGATGTTGCCCAAACATAAACAGAAAACAATAAAACAAAATGCCTAGTCCTAGAATATGCAAAAGTTGAACAAAAACTGTGACGTTGTATACTGACCATTCTCTTCGCCAAGAATAAGGCTGAATAAACCCCTTAGTCCAAACAAATTAAGAAAGTACCTGTCCAAAACGAAATAGATTCATAAGCCACGCTAGAGTAGGAAATCATACCAGGGCTAAAGTCATCAAAAAATGTCACAGAAAAAAAATATTGATGAAACAATTCAGACCAGGAACGGCTGCTGACATAGCTCACATCAACTGTGCTTAGATCGATCCCATTCTGCAGCATTCCCCTGAATCTCTGGGTCAAGGGAAATGGTATTTTTGCTGAAAATAGGAATGCACAAATTAGGAACAGTATCACCTGGATAAGGATAATTCATAAGACAGAATAGTAGTAGTCATCTAAAGATATTGGATGATTTTTAAAACATCACATTAACCAATATAATTGCAATTGACAAAAACAAGGCATATGACAACACCAAATAGACAGTGAGAATGGATGTAAACGTGCATATCATGTGAATCCTACAAGAAGCTTGAGAATAAAATCCTACAAGAAACTTGACAAGCAGTCAAATAATTCTGTCAATCCGCTGGTGGAGTCTTCCCAACTATAAGTCTTGCTCTTTGGTCATTCTTATGATGATCAAAAAAGGATTCTGCAAGGATACCATAGCCTTGTCAGATTTTTAGTTTCCTATTTTAGTTCTCTTTCGCATTTAACATTTCATGTCACCAGACAATGAGCCATGAAGGTTGTTAAGAAAGTACTGTTTAAACAAAAATAACACTGATGTGTTTGTGCAACATAAAGAGATAATGAAAAGAGTTTACTACTGATGCCATGAACACAGGAAGAAACTTTCAAGTCAGCCCTATAAATGACATGGTAAACACAAAACTTACATCAGGCAGTAACGAAAGACAACATACCTGCCACAAAACCAGAGAAGAAAAAATTCACCCACGCAAAGGTAAGTGTCTGATGGAGAAAAAGATTAACTTTGATGAAAAGAAAATGGAAGGAAATAATAAGCCTTACGAAAGGAGGGCTGACAAATAAGTCAACAGTATGTAGTGCGGTACCTGAGGTATGATCATTGAAAGGTTCTTCTTCATCATATCCATAGCTAAGTTTGGGTCTGAAAACATCTGTGCTTGTGCATTTTGAGCCTGCCCCTTGGGAACATGCAGCAAGCCATTCTCCTGCAGCACCAAATTCTCATCATCCATACACAATCAATTATGTTCTAAGACCTTGTGTGACCTAGACTATTGCTAAAAAAAAAACCAATATAATTAAACAGACGTTGTTTCTGTGGAACGGCTGCTGCTAAGCACAAAAAACAACAACTTTTTTTGTGGATTTAACCAGGAGAAGATATATAACAGTTCTTACACCTAATTGCACAAATCTCAATGAAAAGTTCTTCTGAATTTTCTACCTAGATATTCTTGGGGTCAATCGGATGTGAAACACGAAACATATTGACTCAATAGATCATAAACGCGATAACATCTGACAGAAAAAGAAGTAACCTCGTTGGTGAAATAAGTTTTCCGAGACCGAAAAGACTTGGCCGGGATGAATCCAGCTGCAGCCCTCAAGTTCCTCGCTCTGAGAATTACCTGCCTGGAAAACAGATCAAGGGAGGCGAAATCAACGTCTAAAAGAAGAACCAACTTTGAGAAGGGAACGTGATCGTGATGCGCGCAAAGAAAGAAGAAACGGACCCTTCCTTGACGACCTTGAGGTCGGGGGCCTGGTGAGATCGCATGAGCTTGGAGACGAAGTAGCGGAGGACGCCGATCAACACCATCACCACCGAGAGAGGGACGAGGACCCAATCCCTTATGGCCGTGTCAAGAACAAGATCCTCCGCCATGGACGCCGCCGCACCACCAAAGCAAAGACCCCTTCTGCGAGAGAAACAACAGAGGCGGACGGATCTGAAGGAGTTGCCACCCTCTTCGATCCTCGGCGTCTTCGAAGAGAGAAAACGGTGAGAAGGGCTCGACTCGACGGGAAAGGAAATCTGGCCGTTCACAGGCCCGGATTACCTGCACATATCTTAAAGTGATGAACGCATACCATGCGTCAGAGTGGATCTTTGGTACGTGCACGTATCTCAAAGGCATTCTTCGCAGCAACGTGCTGATCACGTGGCATCACGTACTTTAGGTTCGTTATTTAGTTTCACATTTCTGTCCTAATAAAAAAATAACACATTTGCCGTTATAGAATTTTAATATAGTATTGATCTTCCATATGCATCCCTCCTGCTAACACCATCTAATTTTAGTTCAATATACAAAAAATATATAATCTTAAATACACCTTCAATATTTTTTCAATCAATAAAGTTATATATATATATATATATATATCGGACAATTCTTCAGTATCTTGTTCATTCATAACAAAATAGTCCATAATGTTTTTTGAGAAAAAAATCATTTCACCAATCGAGTCAGATATTTGACGTATTCATACCCAAAGACTTTGTATTGACGAAACGTATAGCTTATATAGATCTTTTTATTTTCTCATTTGACCCAAATTATTCATTCGTAGAGCTATTGACTACAACACCTCTAACAAATAAATTAATAGTCAAATTTGAAAGAATTTATTGTCAGCCTCTTTTAGATATGAATCTAGTTTGATTTAGAAGAGAAAAAAACTTGCATCAATATCATGGTTTTAATTATATATGCTTAATGGATTTCTCAAGTTAGATGGGATCCTAAAACGATGTATACAGGATAGCATGTAACAAAGTTGCAATTATGGATATACAATCAAAAGAAATCAATGGAAAATAAATAAACAATAGAGAAAGAAACCCTGAAGACAATATAAGCACCGCAAGTTGAACTATTCCTTTTGGGGGATGGGAATGGGAATGGGAATGGGAATGGCTATAAGTGATTCATACTATATGTCTTAACCTCGTTCTATTGATTAAGACAAGTAACCACAACCACGGAGAAAGCTAAGTATTGTCCTCACCAAGAGGAACAAGTATAAGGTAGCAATGGAGACGGAGACAGGTGAGACACCATTCAACCAAGCATCAGAGCAGCTCACCAACATAGCCTCTAGTTTAACACCCTTAAGCTACCACCACCGATCTCCGCTGATAAATGCCAAGTCCAACCCATCCTGGCAGATCAGCACTGCATCAGCTAGCAGAACCAAAGTATGGCCAAGACTTCGAGGTTGTGCTCCTTCCTCCTCAGGCTTCTGGCTGCAGCGGCCACCCTCTGCGCCGCGGTCGTCATGGCGACGAGCCATGACTCCACCACCATCTTTGGCTTAACCCTGGATGCCAAGTTCCAGTACACTCCTTCCCTCGAGTAAGCAGCACACAAGCCTTCCGGTTCTCTACCACCACCGAGAGAGAAACCTAACCGCCAACTGCTTGTAGGTTCTTTGTGGTTGCGAACGCTGTAGGCTGTGGCTACACCCTCCTCGTGCTCTTCGTACCTCCGACAACCTCGCTGTCGAGGTTGGTCATCGTGTTCGATGTGGTAAGGCCATGGAATGTAGTGATCGTGTTTGAGATATTGCAAGTGGTATGTGACTGATATGGTTGTACTGTGTAGACCTTGGCGATGTTGCTGACGGCGGCCACAGCGGCGGCCGGGGCCATGGCGCAGGTGGGGAAGAAGGGGAACTCGCACGCCGGATGGATGCCCATCTGCGGCCAGGTTCCAAGCTTCTGTGATCATGTCATGGGAGCTCTGATATGTGCCTTCGTTGGTGTAATCGCCTACTTCTTGATCCTGCTCCACACGATCTACACATTGTTGAGCCCTCTATTTCCATGACCCTCGCAGATGCATGAAATCTGTGTTGATCTATAATTCTATAGTCAATTATCTCCTCACCATCACCATCACCATCACCATCATCAGCTTTATTAATTTGATTGGTTTGACATTTCCATATGGTAGATGGCCTCGCCATCCTTTCATTGGATGACTGTTTTTGACTTTCTAATATTAGTTATTATTATACGCCACCGGCCATTATGAGTTTGATGAGCTAACCTCTTAAGTTGTCAAATAAAATTTACATATGATGCACAAAAAAAACTAGCTAAGAATTAGAGAAAATTAAAAAAATTACATATATTTTACTTTAACATGAAAAACGATGATCTATTTAAAATAATATAAAATAAAATATTCAACAAACGAAAGGAAACAACAAAATTCTTATTCCGAATAGCCTTAAAAAAAAATTGATGTAAATAAAATATGTTAACTAACTTAACTAGCAAAGACTTCAACAGTATATCACAAGATTTTGAGCCTGAATCTCATCTTCATCATTTATCTTTAATAAAAAAAATAAGATTATATCAAACTCGAGTGATTCAGCTACGATCACTTCATCTATTCCACAAAGAAGGTTAAAAAGTCTGTACATTAGTTGAAGGGCATTTCAAGTATTCTCTCCAACTCCTCTACTATAGGATGTGTGTTTTCTTATATCATAATTATCAATTAGCAGCAAAAGAAAAATATCATATTTAAAATTTAACAGTAAATCTTTGCAAGAACTTCTTAGTTGACTACTCAAAATATATATAAAAAAATTTCAAAGAATTAAAACTCCAAAAAAATTCTGTAACAGGGATCTACTAAGCTGTCCAATCTATATAATATGATTTAAGCATCTTAGTCATTTGCATCTGAGAGCTTATTGCCTGATAGTTACCTAAGTTTCCGGTGACAGCTCCAATTTGGAATTTCATAATTTGAGATGTTTTACAATCTGTTATTCTAACACACAAAGGTTTATTCATGGGACAGGAATGCTACCTTTTTAGTAGTGATAAATGTGATTGCTATACATATGAGCCGTCATATTCAAGCTCTGAAGAATAGCTTCTCCTCGTCTGTTGAATGTGAATACAGAAATTCCACCATTGTTCACATCGATGGCACGAAACCTACACCATCAGCATGATTGACGTAAGTTGTAAAGTTTATCAACTCCAAAATTTCATATTCCACTATCTATCAGAGAAGCAACAAACAAAAAGAAACATAGTACACTTTGATGAGATAGTGACAATACTTGCTGCATAACTAATAATCATATCCAACTACACAATTCTGAACTCCATATATTCTTTCATGAAAACAAGAGAGAGAATCTTGCCTCTCTGGACCGAGCCCCAGAGCTGTGCAAATAAGCGCCCGCAAAATCGATTTATGGGTGATAACTAGAAAGCTCTCACCCTGATGCAAAAGAAATTGTTATCATGAATGGTGGAAACATGCCTGCAATTGATTGTTCACATACATTACTTACAGGTGAAGACAAAATTTCCCTCCAGGCCTCTCTTGCTGTACCCCATAATTTGCGGACAGGATAAATTCCATCAACATTAAAATTAGCTGGATCTTCTCTCCAAGTGGTATACAACTCTGGGTACTTCATTTTAGCATCCGCTGCCTCCAAAAGTTCAAAATTATTATGTACACGAGTTCTCGTAGTCTCGAAAGAACAGACAGATAAGCAGTTCACTTACCATTTGTCATACCCTCAAGAAAAAACAGGTGTGCCTCTTCTAAAGAATCAAGAAAAACCAATGGTTTGTCCCTTCCACGCCAAATAAGTTCAGCAGTAGACTGTATGGAACACAAATAGGAGGAAATAAATCAAGCGTTTCAGTCCATCTAAAACTAAATTAACTTTTGGAAGGTAAACCAAATAAATAAAAGTTGCAGATTTCCGAGAAGCAGTTAAAACCTTTGCACGTGAAATAGGGCTAGAGAAGCAAATGTCAAAACTTATATCAGTTAATGCGTCACGGCATTTCTCTGCTTGCCTGGCTCCAATATCTGTAAGAATGGACAAGTTTGAGCTACCCTGACAGAAAAAAAAAAGAAAAGCATTTTAGCTTAAAATAAGAACCAAACAATGACCATTAGAAAAGACTAGGTATTTAACATAGATTGCAAGTGATTTGCAAGTAATAATGCTAAGGCAGCACAATGAAGCCCATAAAATTGGGTATACATAGAAATCAACAGATGTGCATAACTTGTCCAATTCAAATGCAAACATTTAAGAAATATCAACAGAAGGTACACCTGTAGAGTATAGAAATCTACAGATGATATGTTTCTACAATAATTTCAAGAAAAAGTATTAAGTTCAGTAAGTGTGTTTAAAAGCTACAGCCAAATAGAATTATTTCTCACCAAGAGGAAGATTGAGTTCCTTGGGGGATTGCCAAGTTATCGATAATGAGACCTTGACTGTTGTGTTGCATTTACACGTCAGGAAACAAAAGAGAAAAATAATTTGTAGGTCAAACTGATAATTAAGTTTTCAAAGATAACAATAGAATACATTTTAGAAATTTAATGGAAAAGGTGAGGGTTATTGATTATCTGCATGAGTATTGATGGCTAGTCAGAGTAAAAGAGTGACAAAAATCCTTGGAGGATTTAGCGACATGGTGGTGATGAGATGAAGTTCAAAAAGCAATTACAACATAAATGATATATTGCGAAACCAATATCTGTAAAAATGCAAAAAAATTCATGAAGATTTAAATAAGCAAAAAACGAACATTTTTTTTTTAATTTCTCCTTTATAGATCTGGTTTCCTTACTCCAGCTTCTTGACTGAAGGTCAAGTTAATTTTGTTATTCAATAGGTGCAGTTCTCTTATCATCATCACACTTAAACCAGGAGGCGGAGAAACATTTATGTATTTCACACATGTATGACAATAGATGATTTTATCTTTCAACTGTTGCCCAAAACAGTCAACATTTCAAACCACAAAAGTGCAAATTCAATAGAAAATCAGCAACTTAGAGTAATTAAGACTGCAGATTTATTAGGTTTACACACCTGAATCCTATTTTCATTGTTCCATGAGCTCAAACCATGCCTTACTAGAGTCACCTTCTTCGGAGACAACAAGATCTCATTAGTTACTGATGTTGTGGATCCCTTAAAATCATATGCACCTCCAGTCATCGGAACTTGACTTTCAAGTTGGTCAATAGATACATTACTTGATGGATTTTGGACATGTGGTATGAGATTTTCTAGTTTGCCTGCATCATTTTAGCATGTAAGTATATATCATATATTCTCAGACAGAAAGAATAAAAGTAAATTAGAAATTTAAGATGAAAGATAAAAGATAAAATCTGCCACTTCCAAGAGGTCGACAAAAGTTAAATTGAAATGCAGTCAGCAGACCATTGGACATGTAAACGAAAAAAATAGGACGTTGGCATCAGAAAACAACGTAAGAAAGCAAGTTATCTTTAAAGGTCTGGACAATCTGCATAACACTCCTTAATATGTAGATGTTAAATGTCCGTAACAAGACTAAGACAAGTAGCTTGGTCCTTTCCTACATCTGAGACAATTTTTTCCCAAAGAGAAAAAGGCAAACTTCATCCAAAGACTACTAGATTGAAGGCCAAGGAGGCCAACTAAAAAAGGACCCTAAAAAAAAATTGCTATTCTGTACAAGATAACCATAGACTTCACTATCTTACCACCCTCTCAAATATGCAGACGTAGAAGAGGCAATAAGAAGGAACGAAAGCAGGATGAGGGTGATGGGAGGAAGTACCGGTGTGATGGGAGAGGTGGGATTTGTCGTAGGAGTAACGGAGGACGGGCTGAGGAGGGCGTGGAGTCGAAGCCCTCCTCCTCGGAGAGCAGAGGCAGACCGACGGCCGGCTCGAGACGAGAGAAGCGCAAACCCTCATCCTCCTCCCGGTATCTCGACCCACCGCTCAGTCCTCTCGATCTGTGTGTGGCAGAAATCACATTGGAGAGAATTGGCAGAACCGGCGGGGCATATGCCGAGCGTAGATAATGGACTCGTGTAGTCTGGCCGCCGATCCCAGCCGACTCACCCTGAACAATATCAGGGTCACATCGCCTTTCCTCAAACAGGCGGCTCAGGTCCCACGATATTGGATACCTGTCAAACCACCTCACCCTTAAAACTTTCCGAGGTGACTCGATCCAACTTCGGAGATGCGCTGTTAGATGTGTGACTCAGCAACTTCGTCTTGAATAACTGATCTTAACGAATCGATATTTGAATATATTGATATTTTTTTGTTCGTAATTTCTTATTATATGATTTAAGATATACTTTTTCGTCAATAAATTGGCATAAATTCTTCGAATGATGAGATTTCAACGATGCGACTCAGGACAGAAATAAAGGGCAAGACTTGAGATGGATCGCACCTTAGCCTACAAAGCATAAACAAGAATAAATTAGTTAGCTTAAAAGTCCAAGTAGTTCAACAATTGTACCAGAAATTGGTAGCACCATAATAGACACGAAATTTGCATGTATGTATCTTAATGGACCAAAATAGAGGACTATTGTGCATTAACAATCACACAAATCTGCTATTGCAGGATTGCTTTCACATACACACAAAAATATATGTAATTGAAGAAATTGTAAAGAGTAAGCAGCTACGGATGCATCGGGACATGATAGAATCATCCAGTGGGATGAATGTTTTGCATATATACATCTGATCATTTAGGAGACACAAAGGTTCTGCTGACTTGCTGGTTAAAGTATCCAAGATGATGACTTTGTATAGATGCATCTCTACCAAATGATGTTGGCAAAGTAATCAAATTCAGTGATATACATCGTATGCTTATAACTGCTGGTGTTTACATGTAGATTCTCCAGAAAAAAACATTAGTATGTGAAGGCAAATAACCAAGTCCAGTTCAAGCTTTGAGAAACACAAACAGAAAGAAAAAAAAGGAAGAAAACTACTCAAAGAAACTGGAAAGGAGTTAACAATGGTTACTGAAACTAAAACTACATGTTTCCATTCAGATCAGCAGAAAATTACATGAACATCATGATTGATAGTTTAACCATTCAGGTTATATGTATCAGTAGACTATGATAGATATAGCAAGGCAGAAACAAAAGTACCACAGGCCTTGGTGAGATTTTGTATGACTCCAACTACTGCTCCAACAGAATCATATACCACAATACCTAAGAAAATAAAGTCAGAAACGCTTCTCTACCTACCAAAGTCACTTAAATAGTGTTCCTTCACTTTCACTCTTCACCTACATTCACCAGCTCGTACTCGACCATTGATAAATTGTTATCCTCCTTCACCTCAAAATTAGCAGGTTCAGCAACCTCAATGCGGCCCCACTTATCAACAGCCAGCCTCATGCAACCCTTGAACATATCGATCTTCGCATTGCGGAGTATCACAGTAGCACCAGGTTTCAACAGGTCAACTGTCAGATTAGAGAGTTCATTCATCATTGACAACATCAATCGATCACTGGGAAGCAAAAAGGATTGAAGAGCTTTCAAGCAATGGGTTGCTGTTACGGAATCATAGAGTTGTCCCTTCTAACCATTTATCAACTAGCAAAATAAAAGCAGTGAGACTGCAAACAGCTCAGTCTGAACTTCCATGTAGACATAAACTTTACTGTTGTGTATATATTTTGTTCTAAAATTGCAGCAATGAATTGCAAAAGTTGAAACTTACAGGAAGAAAAGAAAAGACATACAAGTCACTCTCAAAACAGGACCTATCTAACCATTTCATGAATGAAATTTCACCATCTACCTATTTACAGTAACCTACTCGGAAATATGCAACAACAATTTGCATAAGATGAAGCAACTAGCAAACTCAGTTTAAGAAAAAACATAAATGTTGTAGCTGTGTTCTACCAATAATTAGCTTTTTCAAGTGGCAATTATAGGAGCTGAAAAGCTAGTTCTATCCATAATTAACTTCTTCGGAGGCAGATTGTAGTCTCAAATGAAGAAGAAAACTTGCCAGGTAGCAATCATGTCCTGATTAAAACTAGCACAGTTCCTTCATCCTTCTTTCTGTAGACTGATTCTTACAAAGGCACTACCAGGGTGCTCATCTTTGCCTCAGGGACAGGGTACACACTTATGAGCAGGTTTACACAATAGAAGTGAAATATGATTTGAAGCTTTGGATCTGTATACATTATTCATGCTTTATTTCCAAAAAAAGAAAATATCAGGGCATATTCTACTGATAGATGATAAATGGAAGATAATTTCACATGAACTTTTACAGCTAAAAAGTGGGGAACAAACAGCAATGCATCCAGATGTTGTTGCCAGTCCAAATAATGTGAACTCTGAACTAAATCACATAGATTGCAACTACCTTGAAAAGGTTATCCATAATTTGATATATAAAATGCAAACAGAAAGGTTATTATTCATAGAACTTTTTCATCATTTGACCGAGAATATTCACAAGTGGACATGCTGCTTGAAGCATCAAAACATATTGAAAGCCTATCCAAAATCAATTGTTTCCATCCTAGTCCCAGAAACATCTAAGCTTGATCAAAATCAGCAACATCATTAGTCATTAAATCCATCAGATATCAAAGGATGGAGTTAAGATGATGTAGAAGTTGCTACTGGGAACCTGTACATGTCACAACTTGAGTCATGACTCAAGCCTCAGCAAGCTGATGTAGCATACCTAGAACCACATACATCATCCACCACCAGGAATGCCCTATACACTTCCTGTAGCAGTCATGACAAAAGACATGACAGCTAACTTAGGAATGACAAAGCAGATATGTTGACAACCCATCTTCATTCAGGTATAATAATTTCAAAAAAAAATGACAGAAATTTTTATTACATCAAATGGCATACATAATGCTCACACATGGAGGCGAACCTGAGATCTATCACTCTACGCAACAATGCAGTAACCAACTCGGATGTCCCAACGGAGACAATTAACTAATAATTTTACAAGTTTTTTTTTTTGGTAATACCAGCTTTCTGAGCATTAAATCATGAGCTAGAAAAGGGTGCTGTTTTAATTGAAATACAAATAAAAAAGAAATAATTGATAGTCCAGCTATGTCCAGATGGTATTATCATTGTGTTAAAAGCATGAAAGACTTGTCATTAACTCCTACGAAAGATAGACCATATTAGACCGATGATGTTGCTAAGTGTTGTTTTTTCCACATGACCAAAAAGGAAACAAAAGATATGACAAGGCATGATTATTGCAAGAAGTAATTTTCTTGAACCATATAAGGAAAATACACAAAAATGGCATTACCCTTCTATCAATGAATACCAACTCAGTGATCAACGCATATTTCCCTTCTCTGAATGCCATACACGTACTCTATCAAGAGTGTCCAGAGACCAAAAAATGTGTTTCTTTTAATATTATTTCCTTGCTCTTAATGCTAGAAAATCGTGCTTTCTTCCTTACCACAAAGCATAATCACAAAGCGATTAAGATAGGATATACTACAATGTTTCCCCTTCCATTCTAAAGCAATGATCAGCAATCCCCCAGATCTAGAGAGCATACGGCATCGATGATGAAAGAGAAAAGGCGGGGGATCAATAATACCTTGTTCGTTGCGGGCCGTGAAGACGATAGAAGCGGTGTCGTCACCGACGAGGCACTCGGCGACCCTGGTATGGCCGAGGTGGGAGGAGGCAGCGCGGCCCTTCTGGACCACCGTGTTGGAGTTAACCACCTTGACGACGAGCGTGTGGCCGCCAGTCCCCGGCTTCAGCTGATCTACCTTGGTGAACACCGGCTTCCTCTTCGCCCCTTGCCCCTGCTGCTGCCCCGCGGTCGCCATTGACGCCCGATCTCTCAAGAATCCCTAACCCTAACAAGACGTGGAGAACCAATCCCTAAAGCGACGTTACCGTTCATGACTTTTCTAATAGCTGCGTACTAGAAAGAATCACACCCGTTCGCGCTTTAAGATTCGATTTGATCAGATCGGACCAGTTCTTATTAGTAGGAAGAAAAGGTTTCACCCGAACTCGATTCGAGGCGGACCTGATTCATGTACCCAATAAACGGATTGAACTCGATCCGAGTCAACTTGACTCGATTGGTTAGGATTGAGGTGCACACCACTCCTTCGATGACCCATACATCTGGATGAAGACAATAACGGTGTATCTATTGGTCATAAATATACTTTGATGTGTAAC
This sequence comes from Ensete glaucum, assembly GCA_021527575.1. Lineage (NCBI taxonomy): Eukaryota > Viridiplantae > Streptophyta > Magnoliopsida > Zingiberales > Musaceae > Ensete > Ensete glaucum. The sequence goes on from CM038558.1 coordinate 48,128,257, forward strand.
ACACCAATGCTATCTGAACAAGAAGACAGTGGCTGTGCCTCCTGCACTTGAATACTCTTTCTCTAGCACATTGCTTAGCAACACTATGTTTCTGTCCCACAACAATGATTCATCAATGAAACATGCAATGCCAAGTACACCTCCTTGTTTTCGTGAAGTACAAACAATTCCAGAGATCAAACAAGCATTTTGAGTCGCAAGTAAGTTGAGGTTGCTGTGGCACACATCAACTGGACGACCTGCTTCAGTATCTTGAACCGGTCCTGCCGGGAAGAACATTGTCCATAAATGTAACACAAATGCAGCAGGAGAACACGTCTTCATCACTTTCCACAGAATCATGCGGTAAGTTTATCATTGAAGCGCGTTCCAACTCTTCAGACAAAAATGATTTCGCGAGGCGTACATTTCTGTCTACTGGTGTCATCCCAATTAAACTGCCCAGAGTGATGCTGTGGTCTTGAAAGAAGGATCTGGTGGACTAATGTTGTAAATGAAAACAATGTAGTTAGTATACGCTACCAGTTCATTGAAATATGATCTAAACTGTGACTGAAAAAGGAGAAAAATGATGGCTAGGGCGTACCACTGTGTCGAGTTCAGAGGAAGAGTAGGAGGCAAAACTATCTGAATGCATATGATGTGAATTTGTTGCTGTTGCAGCAGCTTCAGAGTTCCCCATGCTCAATCTGAAGGTCAAGCTCTCCAGTCCAAATGGCCAACCACCAGGCATATTTTCAACCTGAAAAGGTATGTCTCAGCATATGCAAGACCTTTTCACTTACATAAACAATGTAGAGGTGAGATCTACACATTATTTTGCAACATTTAAGAACTATAATGTCTTATGTTAAGTTCCAGATAAAGCATTAGTTTGCAACAGTAGATAATCTAGGAAAAGTTTGCGGAACCATTCCAAAGCGTCCTGTCAAATTCATTTAGGAAATTAAGAAAAACCTGCAATCGACGATGTGATGCATCAACTAAGTTGAATTATATCCCCTAGTATCTCCATGCCCGATAATTGCATGACTTTATTCCATATCAGCAGGGAAGAGCAACAAGTAATACAAGTAAAAGTTACAGTGGCGCCATAAACCCAAACTGACTTGCAAAGAATATAAGGGAATTTGTAATAAAATTGTTGTTGCTAGAACCGAGTTGAAGAAACAGATCATGCTTGTTGTGAACCTCATATAAGCTTTTTAAGTCTTAATGGAAGACAAAACTAGCTTTTCATGCCCTTGTTTTAAGCTTTCAATTTCCATGCAAAGAGTTCTTAGATTTTCTAATCAGGCAATTACCATGTAATGGTTTGGAATTAGAAAGAGAATTGCATCATCAGTCTCTTAATTTGGCCCTCACAGTTTTGAAATTGGAAAATCATACAAGTATATTAGAACAGACAAAAGATAAGACATTTTTTAACAGCTGCACGATCTATTAAAAATCGTTGTGTGTGTAATAGAGCACCCACTGCAGTTTTCAAGATCGTCTTGTTCGAAGCAACTTGATAAGTTCAGAGAAAACCATAATTATGTATATGGAGTCCAGAGGTCATAACTTCACTATTCAGGAAAAGGAAAATTGCAAGTGTTAACAAGCATCTAAAATCAAATGTCCTTTCTCACTCCATGACACCCGACACAAGAACAAACTAACAACACAATGTCGAGTTATTTTATAGCCGGTCTCATCCAAAATGTATGCTACCACTTTCTCAAAAATTGCCTTCTCATCATTCAGGCATGCATTTGGTTGCTATTTTGGCAGTATCAATGACAATCTTTGAAATGAAGCAACTTGTTCTGCGAATCACTAGGCTTCCTTAGCTCAGTAGAAAATTGAGCAGGAATTAGAACTGATTCATGTATGCCTGGATTTCATGTGTTCTGTCATTCTTGAGACACTATGCTTAACACACTTTCTAAAATACTCCACTCAAAAACAAATTAGCAGATGAACAGGAGGGGCTCCACAAATCTTTTGTTTCCAAATCTCTTATAGCTATCATGGTTTCAAGAATACGTTTTCTACAAAGGGTAAACGCAGATCACTGAGTAGCAGAATAAAACAGACGATACATCTAATTTGCGATGCCATCAGTATAAAATTTGCCAACTGTAGATGGAATTTGGAACCAACAGTACCTCTTGGTATTTAGAAAAGGATAAATTAATGTCAACAATTACCTCAGAAAACAAATGGTTTCTTCACACAGATCAATTTTCACAGACACCACAAACATAATACCTGCAAATACCTTAAGAGTGCATCCTACTGTGAGAAGTACCAAATCAAGCTGAAAAGAATTTTGGATCTCAGGCAAACATGCCGTTAACCGGAAGCTGTAAGATCAAAGGATGGGAAATTTACTGACCTGAGCAGCCATGGATGAAGTAGCGGTATTCGACAGATGTCCCCAGAGAGTAGCTCGAAATCCTTCACAGTCGCCGGTGGTTGATTCATGGATGGAACCAATAATAGGCGCAAATATATGGACGGAGAACAGATCCGAGAGAGAAATTTCCAAAAAAAGACACGACGATGGTCAGCTAGCCACCACGAGACGGTGCCGTGCGGGCTAAAAACAGCGATAGTAATGCGTGGCCTTCAGACCCGACCAATCGAGTGACCGACCCGGAGATCATGAGGCAAGTCTCGTCTCCAATGAACGAAGACGAGCTGGTCCGAAGGTGGGGTAAGGAAACGGAGTGGCTATTTTTAGAGAAGATAACGCAGCAGCCAATCGTTGTCGACTTTGACCTGCGGATGGATGGATTGGATTGGATTGGTTGCCAGCCGACAGACGTTGAGGGACAAGACTGTAAATACAGAGCCAAGGCTTCTGTTGACTAATCCAATAGTCAAAATTGGAGCCCAATGTGGGCAATGTTGGGCTCGAGGTTCGAATATCCAATGGGCCGTTGTTTCTAGATTAAACCCAACTCAAGCTCATGGGCCAAAACCCAACTCAAGATATCGAGGGAGGTTCTGGAACCTTCCGTTGCCGCCTCGTGATCTCTTCTCGACGCTTCCTCAACCGCAGTCCCCCAAATCTGCGACCAAAGGCGAAGTAAAAGACGAGGAATCGTCGATTAGTGTTACCGGAGAAGAGGAAGAGGAATAAAGCGACGGTGAAGGAATCGAGGGGGAAGAAGAGGAGCACGCACGCTCCTCGTCCCGGCCATCACCGGGACAAGAGAAGCGAGGAGGGAGAGGAGGAGATGGAGGTGCATCCAATTTTGTCGATCCAATCCCTTCTTTTGATTTTACCTTGCGAATAGGTCCTCAGTGACCCCCAGAAGCGCGCCGCCTACGACTAGTACGGCGAGGAGGGTCTCAAGGGCCAGGTACCGCCGCCGGGCGCCGGGGACTCCACGTTCTTCTCCGGCAGTGACGTTGGTGCGGGCTGGTTAGGGTTCAGTAGCGCCGACGACATTTTCGCGAGTTCTTTACATGAATATAACCGAAGCAGCTCTTTCTCTCTCTAGCTAGTGACGTTACATATTATGGCCTCCTATCCTGTGGGGTCCCGAGGCAACGATTAAGCCAGTAGGATATCTCGAGCCAGTTCAGACCGTAATCTCGAGAGAGGACGTAAATCAGTTTTGACATTCGAGAAGCACAGAAGGGTGCCGCACAGACTAGGTGGCCTCAGCTCGTAGGGTATTGGCTTGCCACCTGAGGTCGCGAACACGCATTAAGACCTGGTTATCGTCATGGACAAAAATATAAACAAAGTGCTCAATGTAATGCTTATGTATGTTCATTTCTTTTGGTTTTTGTACATGTTTTGTACAACAATTAACAGACTTATAGTAGGCTTGGCAATTCTAGTTTAGTTAGCTTTCGAAGTCAGTTTCGACGTGTAAACGAGAGTTATGTCATGTAGACACTTGTGGGGACTTTGGTCTGTAATGTATCATTATCCTTTGTGTTCGATCGTTCAGAATTATTGAAATTTACATTTGTCATATAAAGTCTTTGTTGAAATAGTTGCTTGTAGATTGTCCGCTTCATTTTCCAACAAAAGTTCAATTGAGAGCGGAAGTGATGCGAACCTAATTGAAAGCGGCAATTAAGTTGAAGAAGAATCGATGGGCGAATTTTGTAAAGGAAGAACCTCAAAAAACTTTAAAGTTTGTGAGATGATGCTCGTTAAAGTCCAACAAGCATCCACCTTGTTTAAGCGGCGTGAGATGTGTGAGATACTGGTGCAAAACAAAGAAGGTCTTTTCCTTTATTAAAAGGATCGGCAAGAATCAACAAGGATCAGCACAACTCAGCCGACCTCACACTAAAGTCAATCATTGGTGAGTTGAAGTAGCATGATAGATCAAAAGTTCAACTACTCAACAACAGTGGCGGAGAGCAATTGAAAGCCAATAGGCGTGTTGCAGCTAGAGTAGAAGATTGAATATTCAGCAGAAGGCGAGGAGATGTAGCGACTTCGACGAGAACGTTGAAGGAATAAATGAGGGAGAATGTTACGGACAAAAATATAAAGATGGTGCTCAATGTAATGCTCAAACATGTTCGTGTTTTTCGGTTTTGTACATGCTTTATACAACAAGTAGCGGGTTTGCAGTAGGCTTGACAGTCTTAGTTTAGTTAGCTTTAATAGTTAGTTTCGGCGTGTAAATAAGAGTTATGTCATATGGATACTTGTGTGACTTTGGTTTGTAATAGATCATGATCCTTTGTGTGCGACTATTCAGAGTTTGTAATGTCAATGGTTGTAATTTGCATTGACTATATAAAGTGTGTATTGAAATAATTGCTTGTGGATCACGTGTGAAACATTTTTATTTAACTCATTTTCTCTTTTGTAGGTTCTAGGGGATCATAGGACGTTTCGAGAAGACTGACATTTGCGGATGGACATACGATGATGTCGTACGATTTAGGCAAAATCAACTATCTTCATTTGCTTACTATACAATAATTTTTGTCTAGGTTCAAAACATGATAGAATGATGGTATTAGGTCTATAGGCTGTTCTTGTCACATTAGAGAAAAAATGTGCAATTTTTAATCACAAATCTCCAGTTTGGTCTTAGTTGCTAAATATTGTTAGTCTTCCTTGCCCGTAGATATCATGTTTTATGCTTGTGATTGATAAAATGATTCTTTCAACTTCTTCAGTCTGTTTGGTTTCAGTGAGAACTTTGACTTTGGGTGATTGCCATGCATGTTGAGTAACATCTTATTAGATTTTACCCTATGGTTTTATATCAGGTATCATATGGTTGCTTATTTCGCCATTTATCTATCTTGTTTCATCAGTATAAAAAAATTATTGTTTTTTTACTGTGTGCATGAAAAGAAAAGTTTTAGAGCAAATTGTATAACAGGATTGGAAAAATATATAATATTAAATAGATATATTGAACTATCAAATATTAGTAAAAAATCAGGGTTTGCAATACTGAATAGTATCGCTCGTAATGGGGGGTATATACCGATCCATCAATTGACTTTCATGCAGACCGCCCACTATCCGGTGGTATCATCCTAGCTACAGCCTTGCTGTGGCGATGGTGAGAGAGAAGCATCGAAGGAAGAATCAGGAGAAGAAAAGGGAAAATCAAGAGAAGAAGGAGAATGAACCTCGGTGCGAACTCTTCCACGCCCTTTCTTGATCCTGATCCGACGCCATCCTCCCTCGACAATCCCGATCCAAGAGAGCAGGAGCCTTGGGATAGGGGAGTCAGCGATGAGAGCAGCAGAAGAGGCTTGCAGCATTCAGTGAAAAAGGCGACTCTTCCACACCTTTTCTTGATCCTGATTCAAGAGAGGAGTTAGAAGTGTGGGGATAGGGGAGGCGGAGACGAGAGCAACAGAAGAGAAGAGGAGGAGGTGATGACGCCGAGGTGCACGAGAAGAAGAGGAGGAGGCAGTGACGTCAAGGTGCATACGCCTCTTTTTTATATTTTTAATATATTTTAATATATTAATTTTATATTTTTTATGTAAAAATATTTTTATTTTTTATATATTAATTATATATTTTAAGCGTATCAAGCAGTACTACCGCTCGATACACCAGATCGTACTGTACCAAAGCTGGATACATGGGTATGATACAAAATTTCAAACCTCGGTAAAAACGTTTTAAAAAATCGGTTTATCACTAATAATAATAAATTGTGAGCACAAGATAGTGCATAATGCCGCTGGAAGGAAGATATGATAGTAACTGGATACTGATAACTATTTTCAGAATTATGTTCTAAATTTTTTTTTTCTCATTCTTGATTATAATAATGTTTTCCCTGATGCAACTCCTGTGGTCCATCACTGAAGCAGGTCATACATATTATTTCAGGTCGTCATTAGTAGAAAGAGATTAATATTATTTAGTTTTTATTGGGATTGAATCCATATATGCTCTACTTGGTAGGATGACTCCATCATGAAGAGGTTTTCTTGTCTTATGTCTTCTTGTTGGCCCCTCTCTGTACCCTTTTCTTGTTGTTGGCTATTCCTAGAAATCAAGTCAGTAGATGGATGTGACATTAGGGACACTGACTTCTCTTTTCTCAACTAGTTCACATTTTTTATTTCTTTTCTCCTTTAATTATTATTATCTTCATAACGCTCTCCTCTAGTTATATGGATCCAAGGCATCCAATTTTGTCTTTTTTTAATACAAGATCATCAAATCTAAGTATGACAGCACCAAATCTAAGTATGATTTGGTCTGATGGAAACAAATTCACATAAGGATTGGTCTTCCTGTTGATAGGTAAACTGAGTTGAAATTGTCTGCGAGCTGCTATTTTACTGCCCACTGCTCTTTCATGTGGAGGGGCTTAGTATGTATGGATGTAAAACTAGAAGATGGTTAGATGCAGTCGAAGCTAGGCATTAGGAGAGGAAAAGGTTTCTGATTATGACAGACACATTTTTAGTATGAAGAAAAAGTTTCCTAATTCTTATCACTATATTAATTATATGTTTGTGCTTTTGCTGATTTTTTTCTGCTAACATCTAACTTTTTGTGCTATTGTGTCACAGGAAAACGACTGACAGTGGAAGAAATTTTGTACATCAATGTTAGGCCAGGGTGGAAAAAGGGAACAAAAATAACCTTCCCAAAGAAAGGAAATGAAGCTCCTCACATTGTTCCCGCAGCTATAGTCTTCATCATTGACGAAAAATTTCTTAATTTTCCTAGTAATCTTGTGCATCTGAGGTTGGAAGAGGCTCAAGGAAGATTTTGGTGTCGAGGTTTTCATGATCTTTATGTGACGATATCGACAGGGTTTATGGCAGTCATCCAAGAAAAAGAAGACGAAATTTGGATACAGCAGTTCAAGAAAATCTTTCTGCAAGAAAGCATTTCTCAAGCAAACTACAAAGACAGAACATGAAAGATCAAATAGGAATCATTAATTTCATTGCTATACACAAATGAATCAAACCGTTGCAGCCAAAATTGACGGAGTCTGGCAGCCGCTTCATTTTGCAGATTAGTATGTCGGACATAAATATTGACAGAGAAACACTTACAGAGAGGGGTTTTGCGGTCGAGCATATTTGCATTGACATAGCTGCTGGCCAGCAGATGAGTGCTTTCTCCGTGGTGGCCCGAGCCAGTGATCGGAACTCCGTCATTGTGCAAGCATGAAGAACTGGAGAAAGCTCTGGAGAAGGCATTTGCCTTGACATGGCTGTTGACCAACAGATGAGTAATTTTTCTTGGTGGTGGCCAAAGTCCGTCGTCGTCGTCGTCGTCGTCGTCGTCATGGTGCCTGCCACAAGACAGCACCCATTAGAATCCAGGTATATAGGCAATATTCTACACTACTGTAAACTTCTAAATGCTTCATTCAGAGGATATCTGGGAAGAATTTTGCTTATTATGTAAATTTCTAATGAGCAGTAGTGGTATTTGTTACCCATCATAGACAAGAATTGCATAAGAAAGCAGATGTTACAAGTTGAAGCATTTACAGATCGAGCTTGTGATTAATTCTTCATCAAATTCCAATAAAAAGAGAAGAAAAGAAACACATACCTCTTCTGTTAAAACATCGGAAGTTGTCCCACAGAAATAAGCTCAGATCCACTCATTCATGTTACCAGTCCTTTTGGATAAGCGATCATGCTAGATACAGTAAATAAGCTTCCCCATCCTCGTAGACCCACCTGATAGATCTCAGCATTGTAGATCACAGTCCTCCAATATTCTTCTGTTGACAACATACTAACACAAAAACGAGAAAGAAAAGAAGAATCAGATCCAGAACAAATCAACCAAGCAGAATAAAGGACAAAGATCATTACTTTTTCCTTAGAAAAGGCCAAGACTCATAGCCTCTTGCTTCCTTGCTCCTTCCTCAACTTTTGACAGCAGTCAACTAGAACCCATCCGCAAACCTTAAGTGCTTGTATATTCTCGGAAGGATTCTTATGACAATCAAAGGAGTAAAGTCATGAAATGCTCAAGTGAACTTACATACGCATGGAAAACCATCGAAAGACCATGAGAAGAGACCATTTTGTCAACCTAACAAATATAAAATTAATTAGTCCAACATATTCGTTTGGTGTCAGTTTCATGAAATATTATCATCAGAAACTTTTGGTTACCTAGATGTTGAGCAATCTTGCAGTCCGACTTGCACTCACCAATTGGAATATCATTTGCTTCCTTGTGAGCTTACACAGATTCCAAGGATAGATAAATAACACGATCTTTCACCTGATGCGGCTGGCCCATTGAGTCATCTCCATGCTACATCACACTCCGATGCACCAAATCATAATACGAAGCTGATGTCTTGGTTGATAGTAAGTAATTCTTTAATATAAAAAAAATGCTGCTGACAAGCGGAAGTCACCTCGTCTAACTAATATTCCACCTCATTCTCACAGAATGACTGGTACAATCATACCATTAGTCAATCTCATGCCTTCTCTCTCCACCATACTTGCCAAGTCACAATATCTGGCAAACCAAAGCAGGTGATCTAAACGGCATGGCTGTCACATTTTATCCCTGAGATTGCCACACTGCAGATGAATCTGGAGAACTCTTTGGAGGTTCTCATAATAAAGCCATCAATGGGAAAAAAACTAGTACCAAGTTCAATGGAACAAACAGAAAACTATAATTTGTACAGGTTATGCTAGAATTTGACACTTATCCAGAAATAGCTCCCAGATAATGCCAGCTGCAGGACTGATAGGCACGTACAAAAAGCCACTTGACCAATTGATGTTTCTTTTTACTGCAATATTTCAATACGATCGAGCAAACAATTCCATTGGCCTCCAGCATACACAGGTACCAATCTAAGACCAAACATGATGGCAGTTTCAAGAATCACTTCTTTTTCAACTTCATGACTTTCCATGTGCATAATACATAGCCCTATTAAGCAGTTTGCTCTGAAGAAAGGGGTGATGTTTTTCTGTCTTCATTAACCTCCATTTTCTTGTCCTTGGACTCCTCTTTCTTGTTGTAATCCTCATCATCTGTCTCATCTTCATCATCTTCAACATTCAGATCAACATCCACGACTTCCTGCCTGTTGTGATCCTTGTGTGTATCATCATTTTTAATATCTATATCACATGGGTCTACTGATTTGGTTTGGGCATAATGCCGTCCATTTTCGGTTGCCTGACCATCAAACCCATCACTGCAAGTTGAATCAGATCCGGTGGACCATGATAGAGAACTCTCATTGTCATTGTCAATATAAACTGCCTTCTTCTCTCTTTCATTCCACTCAGCAATAAGAGGTCTGACACATCTTCCAGTGTTGGTGAAATAGCTTACTCTTGTGTCCCTAGTATCTGTTATATTACTGTGAGATCTCTCTCGTGGCTTCACAAAATAACGGCTATATCCATGCCAATGACCCACCTGATGCGGTAGGTCAGTTGTCTGATTCATTACCACCTTGTTGAAGTTCTTGTTGTCTACTTCCTTGAAGGCTACTACAGCAGAGATATGATTTTCTCCCGATCCCATCTGAAGATGACTACTACCTTCTCCACTTTGACCATGACCCCCCTGTCCAGGATCGCCATGTCCAACATCAGGAAGACCTGAATCCCTTTCTTTCTTGGCATCAACTATCTTTTGAACTTCTGTGAGATCATGCTTTTGATTACCATTGTCACTGGTAGATCCTGATGAATGTATCTGCAGTTAAAAAAACAAATCTTATTAACATTCAAAATCTAAAAAAAGCAGAAAACATTTCAATAAGCATGCGCAAGTTTGCAAAAAAAGCTCAATAAACAATGTTTAGTAGGTAGGAAAAATTGTGAAAGATTAACACTATATCAGGTGTATAACACTTTGGAAGCTACATCAAGTAAAGATCAACTGACACCATGAATCAGCTCATAATTTAAGGAATGCTCTTAATTAACCACTATGTGCATGATAGAAAGCTCCGTGATATCTTGATCTGTGTCTTGAGTTTCAACCCCATAAACTTATGCTACAGAACCATCTGCCTTCCGTTATTTGCTTTGTACAAGGAATAGTTTGTAAAAGATTTGTCTTGTAAAATTTAGATACTCATGACAACAGTCTCTATTCAGTTTTCTCATAAAGGAGCTTTTGAACGTAATCATTTAATTCCTAGGAATAGACAGATCAAAAATAAGAAAAACAAAGCAGCACGTTCAGCCAAATGGTATTTGGATTTTTCTGTTTCACATTTGTTCCTATTTGATTATAGGAGTTTGGAGATGCTGAAGTAGTCCTTAATGCAGGGACTTGAAAGAGACAAACACCACTTATTGTATATAACTCTTTTAAACTCATTATAGATCAAATCAACACATTCGTCATGATAGATTTGTCTTATCTTTCTTTGCTGAGGCACGATTCCGAAATATTTAACAAAAGATCGTCTTGTTGACAGTTCAAATTACCTTTTCCCTTCGATGCTCATTGGCATTGCAGGTAATTATTTGATCAGATGATGGAAACTGATTGTCCAATCGAATAGCTGGATGATTCTTATCCTGAGAATCAGAAGCTGAACTTCTACACAAATGATTTGGGGCTTTCTGATGACCATTTAGAGTTGAAGAAATAGTCATTTGTTTGCCTTGTTGAGATTGATTGGTGGAATCTGATAGCTGACCTCGAGGGGTAAACGCTGAAGCTGCACTTACATATTCACTAACATTCTGCCCTTCACCAGATGTTAGAACCTCATTATTTAAAGTATTAACTGGAGATAAAGGGCAACAAGCCTGTTTTACTCTTTCATAACTATCTAACCAGCTTGGTTGCATTGGAAAAAGTTGGTATTCCTCAACAACCCTGGGAGAACCATCAGGATTAAGTGCATCAAAATCTCGAGCGGAGATGTCAGTTCCTTCATTAGAGAAGTTTGTCATTAAACAACAATCCGACATGGGCAAGGATGTGACTGCCTGTAGAAGGAAAAGATAACCATCTTACCAATGATAAATTACTTGAAGTCTCCTTTTACATGGAAAGTCTCCAATACATCATAATAAAAAACATTCTTTCCCATCCAATAAGAAGTTATCAGATCAAGTAATCTATATGCACGAGCCAAGAGTTTCAATTTCCCCGCTTTAGACAGAAAATCATAATCAAATAGTGAAACAAATGACGAAATAGAGTAGAAGACCTTGATCGACTTGACGGTTGGTCTCTCAGTTACTTTGCCATCACAAGGCCACAGTGATGATCTCTGTTGTGCTGCATTTGCCATTTGTATAAAGCTAGTCAGCAGCAATCTCCACATAACAAACAAAGAAAAGCTAAAATATCTACAGCTGACCAACCTATAGTATTCAAACTATTTGTAGGAAAATTAGCCAAAGTTATATCTTAAAAATAAAATGATTATATAATGTATGAAACTTTAAAGTAAAGTTGGCTAAAGACAAATCAAATATACCATAATATGTAAGATAGTGGGATGCTAAATTTAGTAGCTAAAAATATTTTTTTAAAAAAACAATGATAAAAAATAAGTTTAATTCCATGTAAACTTAAATACTTACAAATTTGTAGCTGTAAACTTTAACTTGGGAAAAAAGGACAACGAGGTTGAAGTTTGAAGTGACACAACAAAAACACAAGTAATACCCTAACCTTCAGAAGGAAGGTAAAATGTACACAAAACTGCATAGGCACCTTGTGCGCGGTGGTTTGACGAGTACCAAAGGCTGGTTGGTTTACAGAGCAATGAAGAGTTTATTTCCACTGTGGACTATATTTTTTAGCATTAAGAGTCTAATGATCCTAACTTGGAGCAGTTCTAAGTATGAAAGTCAAACGTCAGAATCAGAACAAGTAATCCAACAGACTCAAGTAACAATTTGTAGGCAAACGTAAGACACATGTGATATATATCCTGATTTGCATAAGACAGTGCACTCAACTTCTGGCCAGTCACCTTAAGAATTCTAGATGCCAACCTTTTTAAATGATGCTCATATTTCTAACAATACATAATATGAGATCTTCTTCCATAATTTTTTAAGAAATAGTTGCATTTTCTCCACCCAACCACTTAGAGATTCCCACTGTAGAAGAAACATAGCTTCCTCCAAGCTCATACTCTAATTAGTGTGAAAACGTATTTAAGGCATACCAACCCTAAAAGTTAAACACTACCATGAAAACAAACAGCATTTAGGGCATGATCAACATACATTGGTCACGATCTAACAGTCAGCCCCAAGTCAAGAGAATCAAGAGAAAGAGCATACTCCAGGAGTTTAGGCAAATTTGGAAGAATCAAGATACCTAAAGGTGCTCCAAAAGCACCAAGAGGCAAAGTCTTGTACTCAAGTGAAGCTCTCATTTCTAGTAATACATCATCAGAGATCCTTTTCATTCAAGAAATAGAACTTTTTCCACCAAAACCACCTAGATATTCCCACTGTGGAAGAACATAGCTTCCTCCATACTCATTCTCTACCACATGTATAGGTAGACAACTACCACATAGCAACCCTAAAACACTAACATGAAAGCAAATGGCAAGTATGACATGATCAACATACATCCATCACCATATGATAGTCATTGTTTGTTTTTGCATAAGTCTAGAGAATCACTGCCAATAGAAAGAGCATACCACAAGAGTTTTGGCAGAGTTGGAAGAATCACGATACCTAAAGGCGCCCCAAAAGCACCAGGTGGCAAAGGCTTAAACTCAACACCAAGAATCGGCCCATCAGCCCTCAAAGGATGCCCAAGTTTTTTCTCAACGTGCATGATCACAGTTTGCTGATCTTGCACTTGTGTGACGAGTTGAGCTAGCCTTTCAGGCACCAAGTGTTGCAGAATCTCAGAGTTCCTCCTCGAACTTGAGGATTCAGTACCAGTCACTGGATCAGCAAATGACGTTGAGCTGGAGCTCAAGCCAGAACTGGAAACAGCTGCGAAATTCACAAACTTCCCATCACCCTCGTTCCTAGTTCTGTACCTCCGAGGGCCATGCCGATCCATATACCTCCTATTTCCAAACCAGTACTGGACTTGCTTGTAGTCCAGCCCAGTCAACTTGGCCAACTCTTCCTTCATGGACGCAGATGGATTCGGCGCCACTAAACAAATCAAACAAGTATGCACCAGAAGAACAGATAAGTCAAGTGAAGCAGCAGACTATCAAAGATTTAACGAACCAGCAACATGCCTATTTCAAAAGGAAATAAAAATCCGAACTTGAAGCTGAAAGTAGCAGAAAAGAGGAGCAAACCACCTGCGTAAGCGTTCTCAAGGATCTGGACTTGCAACGGATTCTTCCACTGCTTCTTGACATCCGAGGCCCCGAATCCCGCCTCAAAAAGCTTCTTCTCACCATTGCCTTCGCCGTGATCCATCCGAAATCACAGCTCCAAAATCACAAAAACAACTCCGTCGGGGATGGAACGGGAAGAAACCGGTAAAAAGAGGACGGCACGCACGCGGTCAATACACGCGGGTAGGCGAGGGGTCTGCGGGCGGAGATGTCAGTCGCGGAAGAAGGCAAGGAGAGGAAGAGGCAAAGGGGGGGATCGGACGAGGGCACGCGCATCATCATTAGCAGATCACAAAAGGAGGCGATGACAGGTAGCCAAAAGAGGTATCGTCGGAGGCGATTAATGCGGCGGGGATCGGAGAAGGAGGAAGGAATCCGAGCGGGATTTGGAGGCGTTTGGGGCCGAAAGCGCGCCTTGTTCTGCTTCTTCCATCGCGGGAGAGATCGAGGTGGAGGGATTTGGGGGGCATTGAATGAGGACAGGGTTTTGGATCGACAACCCTCAAATCTCGCTGTATATGCAGCGATCTCAGGATGAGAAGGAGGAGGAGGTGGAGGTTAGGTGGATGTTTCGTGGGAGGGACGGAGAAGAACAAGACGGAGAGCGGGTAGGGTTGGGTTTAGGTTTCCGGGCGACGGCGACTTTAGGTTTATTTCCGGCACTGGTCGTCGCGTGTTGGGCCATGCCATTTGCTGACGCCGGGGGGCCCATTTGGCGTCACATTTGTCACATTATGATATGAATTGATTTGGTTTTTGTTCCATACGAGCACCCAAAAAAAACACTCAAGTCCGTACCACGACAATTAATCGAATTAAAAAATAAATAATAATATCTCACCGTATCTATCTCGCGTATTTTTTTCCTAAAATAAAACATATAATATTAAGTCAAAACAGAACCATAAAATTTAAGTGTTTAATACATACCGACCTTAGCTCAGTTGGTAGAGCGGAGGACTGTAGTCGGTACAGATATCCTTAGGTCGCTGGTTCGAATCCGGCAGGTCGGAAATTGAATATTTATTATAAATTAACAAATGTTTTTTCGAATATTGATTTTAATATATATCTCATATGTTTTTTTCCCTTTTTTTGAGATATATCTCATATGTTAGTAAATATAGTGATAATAATATACTATATTTTTTTAAGGATGTCTAAATCAAATTAGGATAGTCATTAATTGGATATGACAGATGAATAAGTGTCAAACTAAGATTTTAATAAGACTTTATAGCGACATTAATAAGCTAATAGTTTATAGTAAGATTCAGGATTGAATATTATCTTTATCACTTATTTTTTGTAATAATAATAATATACTTTGACAAGGATGAAATTAAAAAAACTTTCAATTTATTAAACAATTTATGGTAATATACGACAAGATGTTATTTCTTTGGGGTTTTTTTTCTTTGGTTAGTATATACAATAAATTAAACAATGTTTCTCATGTGGAATTAGTGATATCTAATGGTAGGATTCATCTATTATTTATTATAAAATTGACTTATGACATTTTTTTTATTATCACCGACCATGAAAAGTTGTGATATCTTTGTAACATCCCAATTTAGTTTCTTACTATATATGAAAGAATAATTTATAAGACTAGATAAGTCCAATCATGAAATTAATATTTTAGATCGAATTATTCTCGTCCAACTAGATTACAACAAATGGTATTCAAATATATGTAGTATTTGACATATAAATTAGGTGTGGTAGGAGACTAAGTAGGAAAGAATCGGCAAGTGCACAATTTTCTTATCCGATCAATATTAGACAATATCTCCTTATCAACCGATATTAGAATCATATCATTATAAGGTCACCAAAAAAAAATTTTTGAATGGGTTTACATAAATATTTAGTAAAATTCATGATAGTTGGGTCTCGTTTCCAAGTTGGGCCTCCTCTTGTCCGTGATATAAACGTATAAAAGCTATTCTATGACACTAAAATATTTTATGGCAGTGATGACAATGGAATGGGCAAAGTCTTATTTCTCAAATAAATCATATTTCATCATGGAGACTAGTTAATAAATACAATATAATCTCAATCTACGTATTATATAATATATAAGAAAGATAATGTTCGAGTCTAAAATATATAAAAAATTCTTACAGTTAGCTATCAAATTGTTTATCAGCTAAGCTATCTAATATCTTTACAAATATGTCAAACGAGATTTTGAATCCTTTATTTTTGGTAAATTAGTTCGATGCACACACAACCCACCCACACAAATGATAAGATACGAAAGTAAAATTCGAAATTATGATTTTATGATGAACTATCAAAGTTTTTGCCAGCTAAATTAACTAACACTTTCTTAGTATTGAAATCTTTCTCATTATTTATAACGATAATATGATATCTAAGAATTTATTTTTAATTATAATTATCTTTACTAGTTTGATCAATCCAATCCAATCGAAAGGAAACAATCATTTGATCGATTTTTATAAAAACGATTTGATGAAAAACAAATATCCTAAATTATAAAAAAAATTAAAATATAATTTTTAACTAATTTATTTATGAAAGAAAACAAGCATGAGACTGATTGGGTCTGTATTTAGCACCCACATGAAATCCATAAATTGTTTTCATTATTAGTAGATTAAAATTTAATTTTTTTACTATTCACAATCGCTTATAATATAATAATAAAAAAATAAAGATAATATTTAATTAACCATTGGTGATTACAATTCTATCTAGGGTTCAATTTTAATATAGTATATTACATTTTGGACCATTCATATATATCGGTTAGTAATCGACTTGGGTGCCCAAATGATCCGCTAAGTATGATGTCTTTATGGGTTGCCAACCCTAAAAATATATATATATATTATAGTTTGAAGATTCTTGAAGTGTGAATAAGATTGATAATTTACATCAAATCATATTATTTAAAAAAAGTAAATTGGCGATCTAGTTAACGATCACTTGTACAAATATCAAATTTATAATACATGGACGATGGAGACTTATGTCCCCAACAAAATCTAGATTTCCTAATTCCACTCAACAACCATCGGATTTGATGTAGAAAGAGGCATTGATGGCGTGCCTTTTGTATGTCCATGACCTACCCCATTCATTATGTTCGTTGTTGAAGGATATTTAACATGATTTATGCTGTGATGACCACCATATGTTGAAGATGGGTCGAGTCATCAAGTATGAATGTTCCCAAAGGTCGGTATACTTCTTTTTCATCTCTCTCTCTCTCTAATATCAACTCCATAAATAAGATACATGTAGTGTGTCATGGATTACGAAGCATCATAGAATGACACTTTAGAAGTACTTCCTGAAGCCATGTTGAATCTCGCACCAACTTTTCTCACATTCTTAAGTAATATTGGAAGAAATCTTACAGAAAATGGAATGATCATGTCACTTTATTACAGTCAATCTGAAGGTGACAACACAGAGATCATGAGAAAGATGCAGGAGAATAATAGCATATTAGATTTCGGACACGAAACGGATCCATAGATTTATTTGTGCAGGGAAAAAGATTCACCTGTCATGGTGTTGCATCATATCTCTCCATGTTCCTCCTTTCCCAAAGCCAAAAACCAAACGTAAAAGGCACAGCTGAAAGCCAAGCTTGAAAGCGAAGCATGATTTGGACAAACACCATTTCCTAAGCTCTGTGGGATCGATTCCTTTTTAGAGGTCTCATTGCTCATGATGGTAACGATGGTGAAGGATGAAGAAATCATTAAGCTCTGCAACCTGATTGCTGTCTCAGAAAGTTTCATCAAAGAAGACCCGCAAACGATCCATTGGAAGCCAAAAGCATCTCTCGCAGAGACGAAGCAGAATCATTAGCCGGATCACTCCACCATTAAATCGTCCATCCACCCAGAGTGCGACAGGAGTTTAATGGGGGGAACCAATTTGCCGGAAGCAGAAGCGAGGAGAGAGAGAGAGAGAGAGAGAGAGAGAGAGAGGCTCATGGGGGGGTTACCCCCTCGGCTGCCATTTCCCCTTGCCTGCAGGCGATGGCACTGACTCCGTTCTGATTGATATTAACCTCGACATGACCTTCATCGATCTCATAAATTTATTGGCTGTAGAACACACCCATCGATGAGAAGATACACAGCACACTGCACTGACTCCAAATCAGTCAGTCACCTCCACCTCGGTCACTGCCTCCCATTCGCTGGCTGCTCGCTCGCCACAGGTCAAGCCCGGCCGGACCTCCTCACCCGTCATTTTGCGTGTTGTCACGCAGAGGCTGAGACGACATGTTTGCTCCTCGGTCGCAGTGATTCTCTTGTGCATGGCAGCATTCGGTTCTCAGGGTGGGAGTGTGATGAGAGATGACTAGGGTGTAGACCAGCCTGCGTGTGCATGAGCCATATTGCCGCAGGATTCCCAATACTTGACTGGGGGGGGTACTGTTGCAGTAATGAAGAGACCGCCTTCGTTGATAACGAGGATGTTACTGCTTCCGAGCTCGCGGTAGGTGTCGAATTCACCATAGTTTTCTCCCTGAGCCACGGAGCGAGAGAGAGAGAGAGAGAGGAAGAAGACGTGGGTAGGTGTGGACTCGCAGTGGAGATTTCAATGCAAGGGGACTGTCACTGCCACAGATGTAAAAGTCTACGACGAGCGTCTTTGACTGTTTCCTGTACGCCAACTCACGCGAAGCGAGCGACAGTCTCTGAAGCAGATATAATCGTCTAATAATTAATTGTATTTGGCTGTTTATAAGAAATTATGATCATCCTTTGTTGCTTGAACTCAGAAATCCAACATAAAAGAGATGAAACAGTATGATATAATGATGGAACAAGTGGTATGTATGATAAGAATAAATAGCTCAAAGAAGAAGAAGAAGAAAAAAAAAAAGGAAAACAAGACATGAATGATCTGTTCATCCTTCACCTCGAAGCAAAAAAGAAAGAGGGAAGGAAAAGCTGCAAATGCATGCAGAGGGAACAAAACAACGTGACACAGATCGCCTACCATTATAGCTTTCCACCTCATCGAGCCTGCACGAATGTGCAGGAATTTAGCAAGCTAATGCCTGACAAAGGTGCTTGGCGACCATGTGATGTGGCATGGGAAATCTACCGAAAGAGTTTGGGCAATCTCTAATACTCCTCCCCTCCGAATGGTTGGTGAGCTGACAGGTTTTGGTGTTGGCTGCTGCCTTCCCTCCCATATCAAATTAAACAGTGGCAGGTCCCTCTGCAGATGGCACGACAGCGGATAAGATGGACTGCACTGCATCATTGCTCCAACCTCAAATCCCACCTGTTTCGACAATGGTGTCCATCGTAAAAGGAGGAGAGAAAGAGAGACGAGAGAGAGAAGAAAGCGTTCCAATGGTTTCATAGCCCGCCTCTGACTCTCACACTGAGAGTAGAAAGCATGAAGTGGGCACCTGCTCCTCCACCATCATCCACTTGCTTTCCTTCCACTGCCCTCAAGTATTCCTCTTTCTCCCACCTCTCTCTATCTTTCGTCCGTGATGGGGTGGTGGGAGGAGTAGTAGCCATTTGCGTCTGCTATATTTCCTCTCCCTTCCCTTCTCCTCCATCTGCCTGACCGAGGCCATGGCACTTGCAGCTGTCGTTGTTGTCTTCTTCTTGCAGCTGTGCCGCTTCACTGTGTCCCTGAACCAGGAAGGGCTGTACCTGTTGGAAGCCGAGAGAGGGCTTGTAGACCCCTCCGGTGCCCTCTCCGATTGGAATCCACGTGACTCCACCCCGTGCAATTGGACCGGCATCACCTGCTCGGACGGAACCGTCACCGCCGTCGACCTCACCGATCGAGGACTCATCGGGCCCTTCCCGGCCTCCCTCTGCCGCCTCCCGAACCTCGCCTTCCTCTCCCTCTCCGCCAACTACATCAACTCCTCCCTCCCGGACTCCGCCATCGCCCCGTGCGACGCCCTCGCCCACCTCGACCTCTCGGAGAACCTCCTCGTCGGCTCGCTCCCTGACGCCCTCGCCGCCCTGCCGGCCCTCACCTACCTCGACCTCACCGGCAACAACTTCACCGGCACCATTCCCCCATCCTTTGGACGCTTCCCCCGCATCCGGGCCCTCTCCCTCGTCGCCAACCTGCTCACCTCCACCGTCCCTGCCTTTTTGGGCAAACTCACCACCCTCCGCCAGCTCAACCTCTCCTACAATCCCTTCGCCCCCGGCGAAATTCCTCCCTCCCTCGGCAACCTCTCCTCCCTCGAGGTCCTCTGGCTCGCCGGATGCAACCTCGTAGGCGACATCCCGGCGTCGCTGGGCCGGCTGTCGAAGCTTGCCGACCTCGACCTCTCCACGAATTCTCTCTCCGGCCACATCCCTGAATCCATCGTCAACCTCTCCAGCATTGTTCAGATCGAGCTGTACAATAACTCGCTCTCCGGTCCAATTCCGCTGGGCCTCGGTAAGTCCAGGTCGCTGCTCCGGATCGACGCCTCCATGAACCAACTCGAGGGGCCGCTGCCGGAAGATCTTTTCGACGCCCCCCTCCTCGAGAGCGTCCACTTCTACTCGAACAGACTAATCGGAGCCATACCCGCCGGCGTCTCTCGCTCCACGAGTCTAATTGAGCTCCGGCTCTTTGCCAACCGGCTGAATGGCTCTCTCCCAGCCGACCTGGGCAAGAATTCGCGGCTGATGCTCCTTGATTTGTCGGACAACATGCTCTCGGGAGAGATCCCAGAGAGCATCTGCGATCGCGGCGTGCTCGAGGAGCTGCTTTTGATCGACAACTTGTTCTCCGGTGGCCTCCCTGTAGGCCTGAGCCGCTGCCAAACGCTCACCCGCGTCCGGCTCAGGAACAACCAGCTGTCCGGCGAGGTCCCCGCCGGATTCTGGGGCTTACCACATCTTTGGCTGCTCGAGCTCAGAGGTAATTCCTTGTCCGGTGGGATCTCTCCGCTCATCTCCGGCGCTGCAAACCTCTCCAAGATCCTCATCGACGACAACCGGTTCACCGGCAGCATCCCATCCGAAATGGGAGCTCTGTCGAAGCTGTACGAGTTCTCCGCCTCCAACAACCAGCTCTCTGGGCCGCTCCCGGCCTCGCTCGGCAACTTGGAGGAGCTCGGGCAGCTCGACCTCCACCACAACCTCCTCTCCGGTGAGCTGCTCCGAGGGATCCAGTCCTGGAGGAAGCTCAGCGAGCTAAACCTTGCTGATAACAAGTTCACCGGCAGCATACCCCCCGAGCTCGGCGACCTCCCGGTGCTCAACTACCTCGATCTCTCCGGCAATCTCCTCAGCGGCAGTATCCCCATCCAGTTGCAGAATCTAAAGCTCAACGAGTTCAACTTATCGAACAATGATCTCTCAGGCGCTGTTCCACCTCTTTTCGCGCGCGATGTCTACAGGAATAGCTTCCTTGGGAATCCGGGATTGTGCAATGGCATGCCTGGCCTGTGCCCTGTCTCGCGACCCACCGGGGATCAGCGTGGCTTCATCTGGTTGCTCCGCTCCATCTTTATACTTGCTTCGTTGATCTTTGCCGTCGGAGTTGCCTGGTTCGTTTGGCGGCACCGAAAGTACAAGCAGGCCAAGCAGGGAACAGAGAAGTCCAAATGGACGTTGACGTCCTTCCACAAACTAGGATTCAGCGAGTATGAGATGTTGGACTGCCTTGACGAAGACAACGTGATTGGCAGTGGGGGTTCCGGGAAGGTCTACAAGGCGGTTCTCAGCAACGGAGACACGGTGGCCGTGAAGAAGCTATGGGGGACATCCAAGAAAGATGTGGAGAACGTAAACCAGTCCGTGGATGATGGTTTCGAGGCAGAGGTTGCGACGCTGGGGAAGATAAGGCATAAGAACATCGTGAAGCTGTGGTGTTGCTGCACCACCAAGGACTGCAAACTGCTGGTGTACGAGTACATGCACAATGGGAGCTTAGGAGACCTGTTGCACGGCAGCAAAGGAGGGCTCTTGGACTGGCCGACGAGGTATAAGATTGCGCTCGACGCCGCGGAGGGACTCTCTTATCTGCACCATGACTGCATGCCGCCGATCGTGCACAGAGACGTGAAATCGAACAACATATTGTTGGACGGTGAGTACGGTGCCAAAGTAGCAGACTTCGGGGTGGCGAAAGCTGTTGAGATGATCGGCAGGGGGCCAAAATCCATGTCTGTGATCGCTGGTTCATGTGGATACATCGCGCCAGGTTCGTCCACGATGATCTCGGCCTCCTCCTCTGCGATCTGCCGGATGCGTAGAACTGATGCTGTAATTTAATGGTCTCTCTCGTATGCTGCAGAGTATGCATACACTCTCCGAGTGAACGAGAAGAGTGACATATACAGCTTTGGCGTGGTCATACTGGAGCTGGTCACCGGGAAGCTCCCGGTCGATCCCGAGTTCGGCGAGAAGGACTTGGTGAAGTGGGTATCCTGCACCATGGAGCAGAAGGGCGCGGACCACGTCATCGACCCCAAGCTCGACATGTACCACAGGGAGGAGATGAGAAGGGTCCTCAGCATCGGCCTCGTTTGCACGAGTTCTCTTCCGATCAACCGCCCTTCGATGAGACGGGTGGTGAAGATGCTGCAAGAAGTTGGCGCAGAAAACAAGCCCACCGAGGCCGAGAAGAAGGACGGGAAACTGTCGCCTTACTACTGTGAAGATGGTTCAGACCATGGAAGTATGGTCTGAATGGACTCGTTTGTTTTGTGTGTGACAAAGGCGTTTTGTGTGTGACAAAGGCCATGAGAGGGGAAGAAGGAAGCTACTAAACCCTGCTGCTGTGTTTTCTGGCAGATTGCTGCAGGATTTGGGGGACGAAGTGTATCTTGTCCTCTTCGATATCAACTTAGGTTTCTGAAACCCTTGTCCTCCTCGATATATATAAGGGTGTTCCCTGAAGTATTTTTTGGTCTTTTTCTCGGATGATGCCATCATTTTTTTTTATTTTGATGTTTTAATATCCCAAACGTCTCTTATCATCACTTGCTCCTTCGTGAGGTGTCTTTTTCCCTTCCACGAGGTTTCGTTAGCATTTTTTTTGGTATTAAAAGATAATTTGGACTAGTAATTATTTTAAAAAAATATCAATAATTCCGTAACAAAACCACTCATTCCTGTAATGTAAGAGAACATGGTAAATAGTTTTGGCATTGGGATCAATACCCTTTATTTCGTTGAAATAAACAAAACTTATTCTATCACAACTCATTCCGCCAAAGAAAAAAAGTGTAGCACTAATAATATCATGAGAGAGTATTTGTAAAATGTCTATGTCCCCCAAGACACCAATCCAAAATCCAAATTTGCAATAAAACAAGTCCAGAAAAAAAATTCTAAAGATAAAATGTATATTTAGAAAGTGGGAAATTGTTGGTAAAATAAAGAAAAAATAGGGTTAGCTCCTTAATTTTACAAAAAAGGCCATATAAACTATATAATATTATATTATTATTCTGATCATATATTTGGGTTCACTTTGAACCCACGCGGCCCAACCTCTCGTATCCGCTCGGATCGACTGCCAATCCAATCACAAAATGAATCAGTATCACATCAAAAACGGATTCAGAAACTCCCAAAAGAATCATTTTTATTTATATCCTCATAGTTAGCAAACTGCAGAAGGCATCGTTATGGGGGGGGGGGAATCACTGATGCCATACCCAACATGATGAGGCACAGTTAAAGCTCAGAGAAGGAGAAGCCAGTGGCGGAGGGCGTTCGGTAGGTTTCACGGCGGCAGAGGAGGACAAGTACTCGCCTGGTTCGCCTCAAAGAACGTGAAGCTCACGTGCGTGGAAGATAAGAGGTTTAAGCGGCATCTCCTCTCCCTCCACACATCACTCTCCGCCCTGCGGTAGCCACAGCAGCTCTCCCTCCCGGACCGATGAGTGATATAAATGGGGTGGGGGGTGTTTCATTATGGTCGGAAGGATGACGAGAGAGAAAGCTGTGTGGCGCACAATGGCCATGTCTTTCTGTTTTTTTCTGCTGCTGCTGCTGCTGTTTTTTTTTTCTTTGGGGGTGGGGGGAGTGGAGAGAGAGGAGAAAAGGGCAGTCAAAGGTCCTCAAAAGGAGCAACACGTATAACTTATACACACACATGCGTGCGTATCGAGTTGAAGGCATTGAGAATGCGAGTGGGGGGAGGTGGTGTTTGCTCCCGTGCATCGCCGTCTTCGTCTCCTCTTCTCATGGGAGTGTTGGGGGCTGTCCCAAAACTCTCACCTTTAGTGCACTGGTTCCACAGCCACAGGGGGCCGCACAGCGAGGAGACCTAGATTCCTCTCCTTCACCTTGCAATCTAAACCATCTCTGCCTCTCTCTCTCTCTCTCTCTCTCTCTCTCTCTCTCTCATCACTGTGTTGATGATCTTGTGCCACCTCCTCCCCTCCTCTCCTCATTATGTGCCAGTCCTGAGTCGCACAGCATTTTTGGATCTTTCTGCCGATCCCTTTCCCCATGGCACGCCCCCATGTGACCCCTCTCTCTCTTCTCTTTCTCTGCATCCAATTCTTTCTTTTATTCTGATACTTACTGTTGAATCTAGCTGTTGCTCTGCTCTGGCTTAGCATCCAAGGAGTGGAGCACCTACCTCGCTGTCTGCATTAATATCGCCATGGCTTGCCCTCGGATAAGCTTGCTGGGGGTAGCATACAAGCTTGCGTTGCCCATATATCGATATACGTTGACCACGAACCGCATACTGCAGCCATTGGCCATTGGCGGAGTCCATGAAAACTGCTGCCCTCTTCCTTCTCGCACTCTCCGTCTTCCTCCACCTCCGGACTCGTACAGTTGTCACCTTCTTCCTTCAGACCGAAGTTTCCATCTCCACAAGCATCTGCCCGCTGGGTTGGCGATCTGTGTGCTCTTAGTAAACGGGAGTACCATCGTCGGGTCTCTCTCCTTCTTTGGCGAGTCAAAACCTACGGTCAGCGAAAGGTGATCATTTGGATGCCACGCTGGTGTTGTCATTAATGCCAATTCAACGTTCAACGCTAACTTGATGATGCTGGGCCAAGGCTGTTTAGCATCGGTATCCGACGGCCATGCGACACCGTCGCTGGAAATGCATGGCTACCGTTGAACCACATCACCCATGCTAAACTCGCATGGTTTGACCAGCCATTCCGGGTGACAAACATCCTCCCCAAACCAAAAAGCCTACGGAGCTGCTGGTGATGGCATTCTTGCAATATAAGTGAATAATGAAGGTTAGTCTGATAGAGATATAAGATACCACTAGTGCCTGTGACCCCCCTTCGCTGC
Source organism: Ensete glaucum (assembly GCA_021527575.1). Taxonomy (NCBI): domain Eukaryota; kingdom Viridiplantae; phylum Streptophyta; class Magnoliopsida; order Zingiberales; family Musaceae; genus Ensete; species Ensete glaucum. The sequence continues at coordinate 48,153,281 of CM038558.1, forward strand.
TGCGGCTGCTGCTGCTGCTTCTCCCGTTTCGAGTCCTGCGTCTGAAGCCGCCTTCCTCGCTGTCAAGCCCCTTCCACCACCCCCCCGTCTGCCCTCGGTAGAAGAAGGAAACCCTATAATTATTATATAAACTTGTTTAATGTTTATCTTTCTTTAGCTCTCCACTCTCAAGTCCCAAGAAGAAAGCGGCTCCTCATCACTTCGCTTCCCTTCTTTAACGGTGTGTGGTATGAAAGCCTAGATACATAGATGAGGCGGAAGAAGAAGGCTTCCGTAGGCGGAGCCGACAGACCCCATTCCCACCGCCGGAGCCGTGGTGGCGATCTATTCTTCTGCTTCGGTTCCCGCCCCTCTGCTGCTGCCGCTGCCCCGTCTTCTTCGTCATCGTCCGCCGCGGCAGCAGTCATGCGCGCGCCGTCTTCCAAGTCCCTCCTCAGCCCCGGGCGCGGCCGCGACCCGGCGGCGGCGCCCTTCCTGTCGTCCTCCCTCAGCCGGCGCCTCCGGAACAGCGGCAGCGTCAAGGGTGGCCAGTCCCCAATGTTCCCCACGGTGGTCGGCGGGAGGCGGAAAGGCGTCGCCTTTGAGGCGGCGGAGCCGTCCTCCCCCAAGGTCACCTGCATCGGCCAGGTGCGCGTCAAGAGCAAGAAAAAGAAGGCGGCGGCAGCGGCGGCGGCGGCGGCGGCTGCTGCTGCTGCTGCCAAAGGCAAGCCGTCGGTGATGCGCTCGCGATCTATGAGGGGAAGCGGGAGGGAGGCGAGCTTCCGGAGGACGGAGGACGTGGGCAGAGCGGGGGAGTGCTTGCCGAGCAGGAACCAAAGGTGGGTGTATCAGCTCCCGGTCAGCATTTGCGAGGCGCTGAGGGCGTTCGGGTCGGAGTTTAATTGCTTCTTCCCATGTGGCGGAAGATCCCTCTGTTCCTCCTCGTCTTCCTCGAGATCGGTCGAAGGAAGGGAGGGAGAATGCGGCGAAAGGAGGTCGAACTCGTGCGGAGCAGTGTTCGCGAGGTGGTTGATGGCGGTTCCGGACACCGAGGAGGGGAACGGACGGGAGACCGTTGGTGTGGCAGTCGAGGATAGAAGGGACAGAGAGATGGGAATGGTAATCAAAGAGAGGTTGAGGAGAGAGGATTTGGAGTTGGGGATCGAGTCGGAGAAGACCGAAGAGGTCGTGATGGTGGTGGAGAAAAGGGAGGAGAAGGAAGAGGAAGAGGAAGAGGAAGCGAGGGTCAGCATTTGCATTCCTCCTAGGAATGCTCTACTGCTGATGAGGTGCAGATCTGATCCGGTCAGGATGGCGGCATTGGCGAGCCGCTTCTGGGATTCGCCAGCCATGCAGGTGCGCGTGGAAGAGGAGGAAGCAGAAGAGGAGGAGGATGGTGATGATGACAATAGAGATCAATATGGGGATCGTAATGAGGAAGTGAGGGGAGAAGAGAGGGATGATGAAACTGCTCAAACTGCGGACGCATATCGTGAAGAGGAGGGAGTAGAAGAAAGCCATCAAAGAGTGATTTTGAGTGAAGAACCGATGGATGCTTCCGATGGAACAGAGGCACAAGAAGAGGAGGTGCAGTCGAGTCCAGTTGAAAGGCAAAATAAGGACGAAGATCTCATAAAGGGGACTGCAGCTGAGCCTGTCGAAGCGATTGGTTACTCGGAAAGGGATCAAGAAGAGCAAGAAGTAGAAGCAGCTGAAGTTGAATACTCTCAGTTAAAAGAAAAGTTAGAGGAAAAAGAGATGGCGAATGATACTCATCTGAAGAATAGAGAAGAAGTAGAGAAGGAAGAGGATAGAGGAAGGAGAACCAGCAGCTGCTCGTCCACAGCAGATAGAGAGGAGAGGAGATCAAACAGGCATGCTTCCAAATCAAAGGAGGGATCAAGAAGGCGCAGCTCTGCGTTGAGGGAGAGGGACAAGCGGCGACATAGCTTCTCCACAGAGCGGGAGGTGGGAAGACCGAGCTTTGGCAGTGAGAAGGAAGTGAGGAGAGCTAGCTTCTCCATTGAAGCAAAGGGGAGGTGGAGCTTCTCCATCGAGAAGGATGGTCTGAGACTAGCAGAGGAAGTAACAGATGAAGCAAAGAAGACCAAAAAGGAATGCTCCCCGGAGGAGAAGGGACCGAACGGCAACATGGAGGTTCAATACTCGCATGCCAAAGAAAAAGAAGGCAGTGAGGGGGGAGATAAAAGAGGCAGACAGCAATGCGGAGTAGAACGTGAAGCTGGGGGGAAAGGAGAGGAGAAGAAGGGCACGGAGTTGCCTGACTGCCTTCTACTTATGATGTATGAGCCCAAGTTATCCATGGAGGTCTCCAAAGAAACTTGGGTCTGTAGCACTGATTTCCTCCGGTGGCGTCTCCACCACCCCAACTATCGGCCATGTCACCCTTCGAAACCTGTTGCCGCTGGTGCCACAGCTACCACCACCGGCGCGGACAAAGCCGGCACCAGAGCGGATGAAGTAACCAAAGGTGAAGCAAGCATGGAGATCAGAGATGATAGGAGCAGTGATAACAGGGAAACAGTATCTCCTATCCAGCAGGCACCACAGCCTTCGTCGTTGCCTCCACCACCAGTGTTGCCTACTGTGTCGGACAAGGATAAGAAGCCAAGAGGTAATAATGCTGGTGTTCTGCCATCACCGGCACCGGCTCCAGCATACGGGCCGTTCGTGCTAACACGGTGCAAATCGGAGCCGATGAGGTCATCGACAAAGATGGCACCCGATGCTTGCTTTTGGAAGGATAGACATCGGCCAATTGGGGCCACCGGAATCGGATTCTGAGCTGCTGATACCATCCAAATTAAATGATTTTGACCGGACCTTAGACGAGGTAAGAATACTGTAACTCTTGTCTGCAATATTGATCATTTTCTTTGTGTTATTACTGTTCTGTAGCTTGTACAATAACAGTAGCAATCACGGTTTGTTATTTAAATGAAAATTTTATGTACTGAATGTGAAGGCCTGTTTAAGTTTGCTATTTCACTGAGGGATTTGGATCTTATGATGTTGTTAATCATGTGGTGGACAAGGTAGAAAGGGCATTTTAAAATGTTCAGCAATATAACAAAACACTTTCTTTATATGTTATATGCCTTGGATCCGAAGCGATACGACTTTGGATCCAACCGATGGTGTGTCTTGTTGGGTCTCTTTAAAGCGAAGATCCAACTCCGTGTTGGATAATAATGCTCTTGAATCAATTTATTATATGTTTGAGGGTTTCATCTTTAGTAGTTATAATAATGTGCCCACCGAAGATGTTAGTTATTTTCTTTGGTAAAGACTTCGTCAGATCGTAATAAGATCATGAGATCAAAACATCATCTTTAATACTGCAAAAATATAACATAGACACTGATGTAGTTTTTCGAAGTTTTGTGAATATTCATTCGCCTTCTGCTGCCGGCAACCATATAATAGCATCAACTGTTGTCATCAATTTGTGTGTTGCTTACCTCCTCCAAGTGTGTTTTTTTTTTTTGGTCTCTTTGTAGTACCATATTGGAGATCTGGTGCAATTTGAGTCATGCAATAATGGAAAAGAGATTGTTCTTTCTTGTGTTGGTGCTGAACTCAGCAAGCAAATAGGCTTCATAACCATTGATGCTCTATGAAATGAGATGCATTTGTTTGGTTTTCTTTCTCACAACTCAGATGCTGAGCTAGAAATGCATCTTTTCTATCAGGCTAAAGCTTGAAGAGAAGGTATTGAAATGAAAGGGAAACAGCTTGAGATAGGTGGTGATTGGGTTTCTCGTGGCCAAATGGAGATGAGAGCTTTCGAGAAGGAAACAGTTCATGAAAGGAGCTCTTCGAGTGGGTGCTGATGTTGATGTGCATCATCTTCTCTCCCTTGCACATCGATCAAGCAAGCCCACAGCCAGCGGGAAGAAGTCTGTGAAGGCTCGGCCACACTGACCCCGTCGTAGGGCCGGAGGTCTTCTTTCTGCCTGCCACTCTCAACAGAGACGAGGGAATGAACCATTTCCTCTCTTTCCCTTCCTCCACTATCCGCCATTGCTGATGAGAGGCCACCATCTTTAGCAGCTTTTCCTCCCCTGAAGGCCTTTGTACGGTAAAGGCGATCGCCATTCCTTTAACTCTGTTCCTCGGCCCCCATCATTTGTGCATGGAAGATGCCCTCAAATCCAAGGAGTTGGAAGGAGACGAAGCAGAAACCCGTAGACGACGACGACGTAGACGATACATCAGATGATCCAAATGATTCCGACCAGAGTCCATACACGGCTCCAGCTTCTTGCATGGATCAGGTTGAGGATGATCCAACTCTGTATTAACCTGATCAATTAAGCCAGCAAAATGAATTGATTGAATGCTACAAATGCACCTCCAACGACTGCATCTTGTGATATCTAGCAATCCAAGATGGAATGCCGCCGAGTGGATGTTCCTACTTGTCGCATAGTGTGTGTCGAGCAACGAGAGAGTCTAACTGATGACGTTAATTGTGTTTTCGACTCATATAGCCACCTCTTTTGAGCCTAATAAGATAAGAGTACATGCTTGACGTCGACACGATCTCTGCCACGCCACGGCAGGTGTTACTTGTGCTGGTTGACCTTTATAGATCGCTTTAAATCCCCGCTGGGATTCAGGATCCAAAACCATGGAGATGCGTGGAGGTACAGATCGAGTACGGCGGCGATACCTTTGTCAGCATTCACGTTGCCACCATTAAAATCTTTGCCATTCAATGCACCGAGAACTTTTTATATATGATTTAGCCACCCACTTGTTTGTCGACCTCCAAGCTTCTTTAATGGTGATGTGTGCCGGGAGAAGTTTCCAGGAGCCATACCCTTCTCGTCTGACGACTTTATTGAAAAGGAGAGAGAGAGAGAGAGAGAGAGAGTTCAAATCTCAGCCATCATCCTACGATTTCATGCTATGACACAAAAAACAGACTGAGGTGTTGAAGGTTGAGATCAAATGAGAGTAATGAGTAGGATTGGATTGGATAAGATAAGGCAGGTATGATAAAACACATGCTCTAGTTTCTCGTTTGACTTTTGATCAATCCTGTGGTGTTCTTCCGGTCACAGATAGCCTTGTTTGAATCTTCTCCGGTTTCTGTCTCCATGTGTTGTTGTTATTGTTTATATGCATGCAATAGGTCGTGTAATTGTAACCACTCTTGAAACGATGGTTTCTTGGAGGATTCTACGTGAGGCTCTGAGCTCTGAACTGGTGAGCTAAAGAACAAGTCTTAGATCTTGTCTTCCTGTCTGTTCCCTACCAAGTCAACTGGACAACGAGAGATCGACCTCCACAAGCAACGCTCCGGCATAGCCTCCGGGCGATACGGCCGCCTACGTTTGTAGCTCACGAGCAGCAGATCTGTTTGACCACAGGCCGAGAAAGAAGAAGAAGAAGAAGAAGAAGAAGAAGAGCACATGAATCCAAGTGGAAGTCTTTAAATATGTAGGCGTATCCCGATAACATCCACAGGTTAGAGTGCCACCACCTCATCGAGATGTCGAACTCGGTAGCTTCTCTCGAATCCACTCCTACCTGGGCTGTCGCTGGTGTTTCCGCCGTTTTGATCTGTGTAGCTCTCCTCATAGAGCACGCCCTTCACCGGTTAACTCTGGTCAGGCATCTCTCCCTCATCCATAGTGCAGTCCTGCCGCTTCTTCTCTTTGTTAGCTTTCATGCTGATATGGTCGTGCGTTGGTGCCTTCATCGGCAGCTGCTGGAGAGGAGAAAGAGGAAGACCCTTAACCGGGCTCTCGACCATGTCAAAGCAGGTTAGCGAAGCATGCGAGTGTTGTCTTCAGCCGGCTGCCATTATTTTCTCTAAGAGGATTTCTTCTGTGGCTGTCGTTGTGATTAGAACTGAGGAATCTGGGGTTCATGTCCTTGCTGCTGACTGTCGCTAAGCAACCCATCTCTAAGATCTGCATCCCCGCAGGCTTGGGAGACTCCTTTCTTCCGTGCAAGGATGCTGCTCCGCCAGGCAGATTCACCGAGGAGCAATCCTGCCAAAAGAAGGTACGTATGGCTCACTCAATAGAGAGATCAAATGTTTCACTGCCTATGCACGCACAAGGAAATGAACACTTGCTTATTTGACATGCAGGGCAAGATATCTCTGCTCTCCTCACAAGGGACTCAGCAACTACAGATCTTGATCATCGTGCTGGCTATGTTCCATATCCTTTCTTCCCTTGTAACCTTGGTTCTTGGCGAGGCCAAGGTATTCTTCATGTAGTTGTTCATAGTTCATTGTTAAGAACAGCAGAAGCAAAACGATCGCTCGAATTGGTGTCTGTCTCATCAGTATTCTCTTGTATCCTTCAGATGAAGAGGTGGAAGACATGGGAAGAAGAAACCACTACTCTGGAACATCAGTTATCCAATGGTAATTTCACAAAGACCTCAGCATTTTGACTGATTATATATGATGTATATGACAAGAAAGACATATGGGTAAATGTCTGAATGCCACACTTGAACATGACATATGACCTTTAAACCGGATGCAACTTAACTAAGAAGCAATGATCTCCAAGGTGCAGCTTTTCGTGGTAGTCAATGTTCTTTCTCATGCAGATCCTCGTAGGTTAAAGCTTGCACGGCAGACATCATTCGGAGAACGGCATCTGAAGTCTTGGAGTAACCACCATTTATTTCTGTGGATGGTAAGTTCGATTCCTTGTGCCGTGCCTCAGCCTCGTCTGATTCCATATGCTGATCGCTTGCTTTCTTGTTTGTAGATCTGCTTTCTTCGACAGTTCACTGATTCAGTCTCGAAAGCCGATTATTTTTCGCTTCGTCGCGGTTTCATTGCGGCAAGAAAAAAATTATACTCGAGCCGTACATGCATATGGGGAAGACGAATCCAACTATCTAACGTGAGTTTTTGGTTTGATGAACAGGTTCATTTTTCTCGGGATTGCAAGTTCGAGTTCCGAAAGTTCCTCCGGAGATCAGTGGACAGAGACTTTGCAGTGGTTGTTGGTATCAGGTCTGCGCCTGAAACCATACTCTCTATGCTTACTGAATCCCATCTTTGACACCACTTTCATTTGGCTGCAGCTTCTGGATATGGATGTTTGCTGTGTTCTTCATATTCTTCAATGCCTATGGTAAAGCATCATCATCATCATCGGTTAATTAGTTCAGAGTTCCACACTACTCTGCTTTCTCTGATCCCCTAATTTCTTCTTCTTCTTCTTCTTCTTCTTTTGCTTTTTTGGACAAACAGGATTTTATAGCCATTACTGGCTTCCCTTCGTTCCGTTAGTGGTACGACTACGCTTACGGTGCGGTCAGAGAGTCTGAAGTGATGATAACTAAGAGAAGATGAAATGTTTCTTCTGTGCACTGCAGATTCTTCTGGTTGTAGGAACGAAGCTAGAAGTGATCATAACAACAATGTGCTTAAAGAGCAGTAATCAAGCAATTGTTGTTGCAGGGACAATATGTGTTGAACCTGACAACAACTTCTTCTGGTTTGGTCGACCTCGATTGCTGCTGCACCTCATGCAGTTCATCTTAGTCCAGGCGAGCTCATTGTCCTGTTTAAAGCTGAAGTCATCTTGACATACGTGAAAGGATACAGGATGTTGATACGATTACCTTTGTGCATCGCAGAACTCCTTTCAGCTGGCATTCTTCGCGTGGACATGGGTGGGTAGGAGGTCGTGATCAGTGTTACTCGACTCTTCTATATTTCGAGCTCCTGATGAGCATGATCATGCTGCAGTACAACTTTGGGCTCCGGTCATGCTTCCACAGAGAGGTGGCGGACGTCGTCTTGAGCTTTGGGGTGGGCATTCTGGTGCAGCTCTTGTGCGCTTATGTTACACTTCCACTGTATGCGTTGGTCACTCAGGTACAGAAGCTCCAAACTAACCTTCCTTTCACTTCCATCTGTCCATCATCTGAATCGTTTCTCGTCAGATGGGTTCCTCGATGAAGGAAACCATCTTCACCGATGAGGTTATCGAGAGCCTGAGGGACTGGAAGCGGAGAGCAAGGAAGAACGTTGCAGAACGGATGTCGCTTGCCTCCGACAAAGACGAAGCTTCATCATCATCCTGCAGTCACACGCCAAGGAAACCAGAGTTTAAGTACCCTTCAGGGAGGTTAGAACTGCTGGAAGTCCAAAGAGTGGTGGAAGAGATCATTCAGCATGGTGCTAACAACGCCATGCCTAATGATGGGGAGCTCTCCTTTGGGCTATGGAGAAGGCCGATCAATTAATGTAAGTAAGATGATGCAGGACTTGAGCACTGTATTTAAATGTAATCCATGTTAAGATGTAAGAACTCAAAGCACCGAAGATGTCAAATTTTAATGTAATAATTCAAAGAACCAGAATCATCAGTTTCGGTTCTGACATCAATAATCAATCGAGCCCTTGTCTTCTTCCTGCTAAGATAAAGATTTGACGACAGAGTCCAGACTGTCTCAGCTCTCGACGCAATGCTCCAACCCAGTACTGCCAAACGAAGTGGGTTGTCGAGCTGGAAGAATTGGCCCCTTTACAGCGAGAAGGAAGCTCGTGTTTGCGCCAAACTGGTGAGTTGTCTTTTCCCAGATCTTAATCGAGTCGATGAACCTATCAGTGCCTTCTTCCGGCGCCATCTGACGTGCAGGAGACGGGCAGTCAGTGGCCGGGGGGATGTTCTACCTAATCTTTCACAGAGCTGCTGCAAGATAACTCACTGTGAAGTGACAGCCCCAAGCAAGCAAGCAAGCCGAGGAAGAAGTTCCACTGAGAACCGATCATTCTAGTCTTTATCTTTGATCGGAGAGAAAGGCGTATACAGCAATCGGTGGTTGGGTAGTCACCTTGCCGCTCTGGATCATGCTCTTCTCTGGCCCTCCTCATCTGCAATAGGAACGCTAAGGGCCACGGCATGAAATGTATGAACGGACAAAGGACAGCCTCCTCATGATAGGCCTCAGCCTCACTCGCCAACATCAGTGGCCAGCTCATTCCACCTTGTTCCCTCCCCCTCACTCTCCATCAAAAGCTGCCCCTTGTGCACTTCCTCTGTGTCCATCGTTATCCTCCATAGTAGCGGCTAGGCATCGCCACCACCCGATGGCCTCCTCTCCCATCTACGTCGGCCTCCCCACATTTCTCCTCCTCCTTACCACCTCCGGCCTCTTCGGCCAAGCCACGGGCGCGGTGGCTCCTGGTCCTAAGCCAGCGCCGCTCAACCTCACCGGCATTCTCGAGAAGGGCGGGCAGTACGGCACCTTCCTTCGCCTGCTCAAAGAAACCCAGGTCGGCGAGCAGATAGAGAGCCAGCTGAATAACTCCTTCAATGGCCTCACCATCTTCGCCCCCACCGACAATGCTTTCAACAACCTGAAGCCCGGCACGCTCAACAGCCTGACGACCCAGGAGCAGGTGTCGCTGGTCCTGTACCACGTCCTGCCCAGGTACTACACCTTGTCCACCTTCGAGACCACGAGCAACCCGGTGAACACGCAGGCCTCCGGGAGCAGCGGCGTCTACACCATCAACATCACCAGCACCAGCAACCAGGTGAACGTGTCGACGGGGGTCAACGAGACGCCCGTCAACAACAACCTCTATCAGCACTTCCCGCTGGCGGTGTACTCGGTGGACAAGGTCCTGCTGCCCCCCGAGCTCTTCGGGGCGAAGCCCCCTGCGTCGTCGCCTCCTCCCGCGGTGTCACCAGAGAAGCCCAAGAAGGGTTCTCCGGCAGCGGACGGGCCTTCGGCCAGCGCCGAGGCAGCGCCCTCTGCAGCTAGCTCTAAGGGAAGGAGCGCGGAGAGGGTTCTGCTTGCGTGGATCGGGTTGGCGTGCATGGGGGGTCTTCTCTAAGGAAAGCGTCCGCATGGGTTGTCTGGTTTGCCATTGTGAATGATTTCCTGCATGCATTTGTACTCTTATTTTTATGATTTATGAGTCGATTTTGGTTCCGCTGCATGAATTGCTGCTGATTGTAACACACCACTTTCATAGCTTTGGGAAGGACCAATTCTTGCATGCGGTGAAAGAATCAACAGGACAAATACATTCTCACGAACGAGAGATTACATCACTCCATCGGAATAGAACCAAGAAACAGAGGAAGAACGACGAAAGAGTTGCACTATCCTTGTCACCGCGCTCATAGAATGAGACAACTCCTCTGCTTTCGGCTCTTTTTCTTTGGCTTTGGTGGGTAAATAACCACCTTTATTGCCGCATCAAACACCGTCTTCACATTCTAAAGAAAACGAAGATGAGAAGTCAATGATCGATACGATACAATAGTCATCAGATAACTACTACGACGCTACACCTTCATGCGATGTTCTTAACCTCGCACTACCTGTTGAGTCTTGGAACTACATTCTATGTAGACGGCCGCACCTATCATTTTCTTTAGCTCTTCTCCCTGTTTGAGATGAGACAGTACGCCACAGTTAGTTTTGGGCTGATAAGAACTGCTCGGCAGAGTCCTCAGAAGCAGGAAAACTTGCCTGTGCTATTGTGATAGGTGTTGTCCCAGGATGATCGATGATAAATTGCCTGTCATCTCGTAAATCTGCACCTCAAGGAATCCAGTTTACTCCTTTTTTTTTTTTTTGAAGATTAAGATCACACAATTCATCGACTAGCATGTTTCAAAGAGTTAAAATGAGGTTAAAGAGGTTTAAGAAACCGGTGCCGATTGTTTACCAAGTTTAGTTCCGACCAGAACGATGGGCACATTAGGAGCGTAATGTCTCAGCTCAGGAATCCACTGCCAAGAAGAAAGAAAACAGCTTGATGAGATGCAGATGGAAGACGAAAGTGATGCACTGTGAGCTCGGAGAAAACAACATGCTGAAGGCATTCATTCATGCACCTTCTTGTACACGTTCTCGTAGCTGGCCTTACTGATGAGAGAGAATGCTAGAAGAAACACATCGGCTCCCCTGTAGCTGAGAGGTCTGAGCCTGTTGTAGTCCTCTTGCCCTGAAATCCCAATATGCTCCAAGCATCAGCTTACACCTCGATTTGTTCTTCTCTTAAACTACAGATTGTTGCTGTCGTCTTCTAGATTTGTGCTTTGGAAACCAACACTATAGTAGAAGAAGTGCTGCCCCCATAAACCGGGCAATTAAGCTCACCTGCTGTGTCCCAAAGCCCAAGGTTCACTGTGCTTCCGTCAACTATCACATTGGCACTGAAGTTGTCGAACACAGTCGGGACGTAATCCTGTTGCAGTCGATCGAAACAAGAGAAACACACCTGAGCTCTACCTGATCACCGACCGAACTCTTCAGCTAAAAGCTAAGCTTTACCGTCGGAAAGATATTGCTGGTGTAGGAGATGAGCATGCAGGTCTTCCCCACCGCCCCGTCGCCGACCGTCACGCACTTGATGAACCTTGCCGTGCTCATCCTCTCGTTCTTCCTGTCCCTGCTACCGTTGGAGGAGAGATGAAGGTGGGAATTCTGCTGCTAAGCGTTTGAATTTTGAATACAGAGGATGAAGGACGAACCAAGGAGCGGAGGTGAGAGAGCAAAGGCTTGTATAATGGAACGGGAGCAGCCCCACCTCCATCCATCTCTTCGCACGGATCTCATGCTTCAAGAGGTTTTCAGCAATGATGCCCTGCATCATGTCGACCCTTCTTTTGCTTGCTTTGAGTGCAAGAGTAGCTTGGAATCAGCTCCAATCATCCTCACTGCGAGTGCTGTTTGGTTTTGGTTGTGGGAGACGGCCTTCACTTAACTAATTACCCACCAAGTAACCATCATTGCATGGCCATCGAGATGCCACCCATTTGGTAGAGTGAGCCAAAGAAACTTGCGGTGAAGCAACTCTTGGTGGGTTTAGGTGTAAGACAGATTGCTTTCTCCACGACAAGTTTCATTACATAGGTATACTTAGCTGCATTATGGAGATGGAAAGTAATCTAGAGCTTAATAACATTATTGGTTTCCACTAGAATTGTTTGAGGTCCCATATACAACGTGTATGTATGACACCAGAAGCATGTGTCAAGATGGAACACTAAAGTGATCTACAAACTGTTCCAATTGGAACCAAATCATAATTATTAAAGAAGGCAAAAGAGTTTAATTTCTTAATTTTTTGCATGGAAAAGTAATAATAATTAATATTAATTTGTAAACGTTGTACTAAGGTATTTTAATAGACAAGAGGAAAGAACAGTTCATCAAATCCAATTATCGCAATTTCGAGCCGGTTCAAAGAGGCTTGAAGGAAGCCCCGGTCCAGCAATAATAATTTGAGCCAATGGGTCGAGCCCAGTTAGCTACAGTTATGGGCCTCTATGAGTCCCTCCACGTCGTCATACATTTGTAAAGACTTAAATACCCCTTTGTGCGCCTATAAATTTGGGCGCCCGAATGCGGCGCTCCGCGCGTCAATTCAAAGTTGAGTTCCACGATTCCCCCGTTATTCCACCGCCTCAGCTATTCCCAAGAAGGGGCTTCCGCTCGCTCCGTTCGTCTCCGGATTACGCCGATGACTCCCCGGAGATACAGAAGCTCTGCTTAATCCTCAGGGAGCGCCTCCGCCACGCCAAGGACAAGGCCCAGATCTCTACCTCCTCTTATTTCTGTAACCATCTCTCGCTTCCTTTCACTCCCGGTCCTCTTTCGGTTTCTAGGGTTTCGATTTCGATGGTTTTCCGTTGGCTGATTGGTTTCTTTTTTATTTATTGATGGAAGCACGCGATCGAAGCGGCTGTCGGCGCGGATCATCCTGTGGTTCTTTAGGTCCTTTCCGATCCGCGCCAGCAAGTCCATGACCGTCGATTTCGATCTCCTCTGGGAGGAGATCGGGGACAGTTCCTCCTATTGTCTTGTTGGCCGATTGGTTTCTTTTTCTTTCTTGATGGAAGTGCGCCAGCGAAGGGGCTGTCGGCGCGGATCATCCCGCGGTTCTTTAAGTTCTTCCCGGTCCTCGTCAGCAAGTCCATGACCGTCGATTTCGATTTCGATTTCGTCGGGGAGGAGCTCGGGGTCAGTTCCTCCTCATATTGTCTTGTTGGACGATTGGTTTCTTTTTTCTTTCTTGATGGATGCACGCGAGCGAAGCGGCTGTCGGCGCGGATCATCCCGCCGTTCTTTAAGCTCTTCCGGGTCCGCGTCAGCAAGTCCATGACCGTCGATTTCGATTTCGATAACCCAACAGAATGTTCATAGAAAAATATAGGAAGAAATCCAGAGGAATCCAATGGGAAATTGGATATTGTATGTATGAGATTCCTGTCATTGCATGATTGAGAAACAATTTCCTTGACTTGATACTTGGTAACATTTAAAAGATTATCTTATGTAGTGTATGGTGGTGCTTGGTCTTATGAGTAAAAGAATAAAAGGCGAAGAACGTTACTCTAAGTTGGAGGTATCACCCTGTTGAGGATCAAAAGAATCAAACTGTGTGGTGGTTTGACAGCGCACTGATTAGGTCATGCAAGTTTGTTAAACCAGGAGTGCCAATAACAAATTAGATAACATTAGGCTGATGAAAAATGTTAGAGAGGATGCGATTGGCTAGGTCATTGGAGGAAGTAGCCCTTGGTAGAGATAAAACAGGATAAAATTTTGGTACTACAGATTATGAATTTGTCATGTTTTTTCATTTAAATGATTGTTGCAATTTAGATGAAGCAGTATTTGAGGGGACTGTTGGAAGGTCTGACCAGGCATCATATAGGTAGGTGCCAGTAGTACAAGTGCAGTACCAGTCCAACCTATTATTGGAAATTAGTGTTGGGCTAAGATTTAAATTTTTGATTGGAGCCACAATTGTTTCATTTTGCCTTAGCTTTCCGAAAACCATGCAACAATGGCAATGAAATCTTTAGATCTCAGCTATTTGTGATTCACCTCATGGATCGTTTCTTGTCAATGAGGTTCATGAAGAGCAATATTACCTGTGAAATTATGAGCCATCAAAATACCTTTTCACATTGTTTCTGATGTAGAGTTGTTTACATCTTCATTACCAATTTCTTGCATCACCAAATGGTGTTTATCTCATTCTAAGCCCATGGGTGTTGTCTTTTTAACCTCTTCTTCCTTTTCAATAATTTGTCCAGATATCAATTTTTTATTTTTGAAATAATATGTGGGTTAGAATCCCATAGTTATGAGAACTTTTAATCCCTTTCTGTTCTAGGAAAAGTGAGAAAAAAAAAAAGGTGTGGTCTTATAAGGTTATTAGGGACAAAATGAGGTTGCTGATAGTTCAGATCCAGAAACCATGATGTTATATGTTCCATTGATAAACCATGATGAGTTGGAACACATTTGTCATATGTTCGGTTAATGATCTCACCCTATTTGTTGTTAAGCTTTGTTAGAGAGAGAATTTGGTATACGTCAGATATTTTTGTGTGTGTGCATATTTAGACGCATGTGTAAGGGGACCATGCGGACCTCCTCGTGTCGTCTGATTCCGTTGGACCACATCTATGACCACAAGTCCTTGTTTTCTGTTTTTGGTTAAAGATGGGCAGTTCAATACTTGGGTTAAAGATGGTTCAAGGCTTTGAATGTTCAACAAGCGGCACGGTAGTGGACCCACAACAAAAGTTCTTGACGCCCAAGCCTTTATTGAGCATTGGTGTCTAAAATTTTATTATTTATCATTTTCTAATTTTATTTGTGACTTTGCATGGAATTTGCTAGTTTTATTATGTTGATGTTCTGAATACTCTATCCTTTGAGATGATGGGCATTCTTTACAAGCTTGTGCTTCGACTCTTTGGCATTATGTATAATTATATCAATTGTTTCTTTAGTTGTTAAATAGTAAAATATGGAATGCTATGTAGACTGTAATGCAAGATGTAAACTGTAATGCAATGGTTTTCTCTTCCCTTCTCTTTCTAGCGTTGTCTCAAAAGCATTAAACGGTTTGGTTGTTTGGGTTGCAGTCATTTAAACGTAGCAGTAGTGTATGTAGACCAGGTTGTTAAAAGTACCCATTTGTGCAATTTAATGTTACCAGGTGGTTGAGATGTGTCATCTGCCGGCCATAATCGCTCTCCTTTATCATGTGATAAAAGATAATTAATTCATAAATTTAGTAAGGTAAGTTTGTTGTAAATGCGTTTTCCTAATCTAAATTTACTTTCTGCGAATTCTTTCCCACCATTTCTTTCTTCCACGCATATCCAACTAATATATAATACATACACATATATACTTGATTCAGTTATTCAGAAGTTATTCAGTAGAAATACATACATATCATAAATAAATCAAGAAGTTATTCAGAAGCACACAAGAAAGTATGACTTATACACATACTCCAACCTCATATGAAAATCCATCAAAGTACAAATGTCACCAATCTATATACTGATCACCACACATCAGCTCCCTTGGTTGCACCAATAATAGCAGCAATCGCAGCAAGAACTGCCTGCTCATCAGAATAGAAGCGTTAAAGAAAACATCGACAGCTGATATATGGTTTTAATCTTAAGGCCAAACTTTCTCAAATTTATCAAACAGCTCATAATCCGAAGGATGGAAAAAAGACGTGCTAAATGTCCATTAACAAGTAACACTCCATAAAAAGCACAAAGATCAAAATGATCCACAACCCCTAATCAGTAACAAGATAGCACACGGTTATCCACATTCTGATTCACACAGGTTTCATCTTGTATAAAGACACTGTTCTAACTTGCCACTACATGCTTTCATCACCTTGATGTTCACCATTTATGCCAAGAGACGTCGCCAGTGCATGGGATTGTGGCACATGTATTGCTTGAACCAGTCAAATTTAAGACAGTATAAAAATTAAGTTGTAACTGTCCCTAGATCTACTAAGCACTCGACACTAACAAACAAATTCTTCCTAACACAACGTGAGGAGAGGAGTTGGCCCAAAATGAAGTGAAAAAAATGGACCTAGCAAGCAATGGGCAAAGAAAGTGATGGTGCCAGGAGAGGGAGAGTGTTTTAAGCCAATTCAGATGCTTCCTTATAACAAGATCATTAGAAATCCTCATAAATGACTCAATCAGATAAAATGATACTTACTTTACCATAGTGCCCATTTGCATATTATTGTCTGGAAATTAATGCGTTAAAAATAGTAGACATAGTTTAACCTTTAAATATGACTTAGAGCATACCAACACAGAATTATTAAGCAACAATTAATTGAAGTTCAAAAAGTGAGTAGCGTAAAACAATTAACATAACAAGCAAAAGTCAGTTCATAAAATATAGAAGTTCAGAGACACGACAATAAAACAACATACATGTCTTTAGAGAAAAATTCACTTACCGCAATTGAGCAAGCAACTAAGCCTGGTTTCTCTCTGTAGTCTATTCTAGCACAGAGTAGAATAAAAGCTCCAACATACCATGGGATGGCAGCCAGAAAGAAACCAATTATGAACCTTCCAAGAACAAAAAGACACTTTTCATTAGCTTCCATACCGATTAAGAACCGACAAAACATATTTAAAGGACTAAAAAAGGTCTGCATATATATATCTTATACACATATACTTGTTCATGCATATATATAAACATATAATACACATACATGTTCACGCATGCATATGTCTACATTCTGTTCATGCAGATACATATACCCTTATATGTATATGCATATAAACATTATATACTTATATGTGTTTTTATGCGTATACTTAAGAGAACACATGAATATGTTTATATTAACATGTGCAGATGTTGATGTAGATACAGCTATATAATACATGTTTAGGAAAAAGTAAGATTGACATACAAAAGCCAACCAATGCCCAAGCCACAGCAAGGAAGACGTGGCAGTCTCAATGGTCTTCCTTCAACAACAGGTGCATAACCTAGAAGGTGATAATGAAACATTAGATGCTATAGAGCACACTGGCATGACAAGAGATTACATGACCTAGCGTGGTGATCTTGAATCTTCAATGACATATAAACAATCCAAGTTTAAATCATTGGTGTCGGCTAAGCTTTCATTACAATAAGCAAAACAAATAAAATAAATTCTTTCCCAAATGGACTGAAATAGTTCATGGTGGACTTCAATTCAAGAGGCAATGTCAAAATGATTAAAAAATGTGACAAGTAATCAACGTCAATTTAGATTTTTGCACTATCAATAAATCAAGAATTTGTGATGAATAGACGAAAAGAATATGAATGATCTATCAACCCAAAGGATATCTCAATCAAGGTTTGCAGTACGTACCATCAGGTGCCATACTGGTCCGTACTGGTATATCGAGATTATCTCGATATGGTACGATATACATTATCGGGCAATATATACAATACACACCATACGGTATACATTATTAGGCGGTATATACAATACACACCATCCAATACATTAAAATATATTATAATATTTTTATAATATAATATTAAATACTAATATATGAAAACAAAAAGAAAAAAACTAGCGACGTCTCCTCGATCTTTCTCCCTGTGGGGGGAGACGTTCCGTCTCCTCGCACGGGAGAAGAATCGCCCGTGGGCAAGGACGACGGGCAGGTGGTGACGACGCACGGTCGAGGAGGTATGGATCCTCTTCTTCTTTCTTCTCCTCTTCTTCTTCTTCTTTCCTTTTTCTCCCTCAATCAACCGTCGACGATTGATTTCTCCCTCAATCGATCGCCGATGGTCGATTTTGGCGATACTACCGGGTAGCAAGCGGTCTGCATACCGGTCAGCTGTCGAACCGATACATACTGCCCAAAGCGAAACGGTGATCCTTGATCTCAATATGAATGACACTCGGAATGCTTATCACAATAAAGCTTCAAAGAAGGGACATGTTTGACGGAGGGACAAATGGTCAATTCCATGCTGTAAGGCTCACATTCTAACCTAATTTTCACAATGAGAGCTTACAAACTTCACCCCAACTTTTATCTTTTCTGCTTCTTACTCCTAAAGCACAAGAGAAGTAAGCTTTGGGTGCATAGAGAAAATTAAAAATGTGCATGAAGTTTAAAATGATAAAAAATAAAAATGATATGATACTTAGTCATATTTAAGTAGCTGGCAACTTTAAAAGAAGACATTTTTTGTCCTTTGATATGCCTTATTGGTTTCTCACTGTCAGCCCTTGAACGCCTCGTGTCCATTGGGCTTAATGTAGATGTTTTTATTATGAGATCTGCTTGAGAATTCTTTCTAAATAATATCGTTTCTTAACCAACATATTCTTTTTTCTCAAGAAAACATTTTTTTTTTGCTACTTATTATTTCTTTACCGGAGGAACTTCCAGGTTCACACTAACTTAAGCATCCTCCATAGAGGCACATTCATGATTTAACTATCCTCATAGATTTGTCAAGCATCTTTACAAGATTTGTTACAGCTACATGTAACTGTCAGTTCTCCAAATATTACACACAAATACAAACCTCCAAGACTCCAATGATAACAGCAGAAACAGAGGATTAATAATTTACTAGGATTAATAATTTCTTTAGTGTTTCAGAGTCATGTATGTGTATCAAAGAAGAAAAGCCAAAACATCCTAGTCAACACTAGTTAAATGAATAGACACCTGCCACTTATTATTAAGAAAACTTTAGTTTGGAGAAACAAGAAAATCATTTTTTAAAGATTACAGAAAAAAAATCTCAAATCATTTGGCTTTGTGAACTGTTATCCTAATATTAATTTTACACAAAGGAGGTATCTAGTCTTACCAAGGCAACTCAATTTGGCATCCACAAGAAAGGACTCTGAACCTCTATTTTGCTGCACATTGTGTATATGCAACAAGACTCCAAGAAACCAGCAAGGAGTTACAGACACAAAAAATACAATAGCTAGTCATGAAAGAAGAAGATGAAACCACATATTTTACATGCAATAAGACTCAATAAACCAGATGCGAAAAAATAAACAAAGACCCGGTAGCAAGATAATCTACAAAAGAACCTAGATGCGATAACTACTCATGGATATGCAATAAGACCCTAGAAACCAGTGAGGAGTTTTCAATGCGATAGGTTTACAAAGATCTGGTAGCAAGATAATCTACAAAAAGAACTAGATGCGATACTCAATCACGAAAAGAAGATGGAGAAGCGGCATATTCCATATGGAATAAGTCTCAAAATAATCTACTAAAGAAGCCTGATGCAATAGCTACTCATGAAAGAAGAAGAAGAAGTAGAAGCCACATATTATATACGCAATACGACTCGAGAAACCATCAAGGAGTTACAGATGCAAAAAAAAATTACAGATATTTGGTAGCAAGTTAACCTACAAAAGAAGAGCTATATGCAATAACCAATCATGTGAATAAGAAGCGCATATTACATACGGAATAAGACTCGAGCGACCAACCGAGGAGTTACAGATGCCAAAAATTTAGCAAAAGAACTCGTAGCGAGATCATGCAAACACATAATGAGAAGAATAGAAAGCGGATCACATTCATGTAATTCAGTATGTTCCAAAAGCCCCATGGGATATCTATAATTGAATGAAGAACCCATCCTCCCGATCTTTGAAGATAACAAGAATCGGCGTTATACAGACAACAATTTAAGAAACCAAACAGATCCCGTTTGACATGTCCTCTTTCCCTAATTTCGATCAAACGATGCCCCTATCTTATCTTTCAACCCTCTGTGCCGCTATGAATTCCCTCAACCACTTCGAAAGTGACTTGTGCCAGACAGATAACCCAACAATACTCCAAGAAATCGCTATTATTCATGCATCAAGAAACGAGAAGGACGAAGGATCCAAGACCCAACAAACGACGACAGATGAAGTGAACTGAGCAAATCTACGGGAATCAGTGAAGTACAGTAGCATACCGGGGACGGCCTGGTAGCCGTGGGCGTAATAAGGAGGCCCAGACTGCTGAGGCGGTGTCGGAGGTGGAGGGTGTGCGGCGGTGAGGCCCGGCGGCGGCACCGGCTGGGGGAAGCCGATGGCAGGCTGGGCGTAGTCTTGGGCGCCAGAGAACGTGCCGTACTGGCCCTTGTTCTTGCCCTCCTCGTCGCTCATCTTGTCGCCCTTTTCTTCCTTGTCCCCCCCCTCCGCTTCTCGGCTTCTCCGCTCCCTTTCTCGGTTGGGTTTCTACGCCTCTCCCTTCTTCCCACCGATCTCATTAAGACTTCCCCCGCTGCCTCGTTCGATGACGTCACGAAGCAATACTATACTTTCCACACCCTGTCCCTCGTTACTCGTAGAGCTACCTGCGGTTTTATGAGAGCCAGCCTCGAAGTAGTGGAGGGACCCGATGGGAGTGATCGCTACGCGCCAAACGGGTGAGCCAGCTAAGCCCGGACGGGAAGGGCGAGTCGGTGGTCCTTACTCTATGGAGACTTCAATGCGGCGCGAGGGGCAGCTGAACCAACCCTACTTTTTTACTCGTAGCATCGTTACGCCGAACCTTACCCTGGCGATGGTTGCAGAGACCGCGCGGGACCCACACATCCCGCTCACCTTTGCCGCCTCCCCGTCGATACGAGCTGCGAGATGCATGCGCTAGTGAAGTCGAAGGCGACGCGTGGGGTCGCGGCTGTCAGGTGTGGGCCCCAACATAACTACGTTGTCGACGGGCCGCGTTGGGCCAACTTATCATGTATGCTTGGATGCAACAACCTGGCCCGATTGCACGTCTCCGAATGGTCCATGCGTCACTCACCGTCGCTGTAACCATTACTTATCTGCCATGCTTTGTTCTTACAATAATGACGAGAAAGAGGAGGAGGAGGAGGCTCGTGACGTGACAGGCACGGAGAAGCCGCAAAGTCAAAATGAGTGATTTGGTTGGCTTAAATTTACTGATATGGTTTGCATGTGCAGCCAAACAGAGAAGCCAATTGTTAGGGTCATCCAGATTTGGTGCAACTCATAACGTGACCGTCGAAAACAAGCAATTGACCAAATCCAGTTTGATCCATCCAAGTCACGGAGTTCGGCATGGCAGGATTGACGCGACGAAGTTGCTGCTACTGTGACAGAGGGTTGACTTATCTAATAGACGGATCATTTACCCATGTTTTTTCCCAGAAAAGGATAAACATAAATCGATATCATCTTGGCATCGACCTCTGAACAATAGATAGTATATCTTTTAGATGATTCATTACGGGTATCATGAATAAAAAGTGTGCGATGATTGGAATCCGAAACTAACATTTCTTGCTGGTTATCGGAGAACACACGTCCCCCTCGGTGTTCCACCGTAACGCCAGCCGACACAGGCCTCTGTCGGCGACGTGTGGCGTTATGACGGTTGTTGCAGTATCATTTTATTATATATAATTAGACTTGTGATTTCTCCTCATAAATTTCTTTAATATCGTTCGATATATATATACATATACACCCATGAAATGGAGCTGATTGGTCCAACACTCCATATGTGTGTGTCAGCTTGACAATTCAGCGGACACTTTCGTCTCATTCGGAGGAGGTGGGTCCACCGGACGCCATGACGTGGAGAAGAAGTAGCGGTTGCAGGTAGCGCGACATTTTGACCATTTGCCCCGTCTTGACTCTCTTCACACACCAATCCTTGTGAACAACCACGCCAGTTAATGACGGCCAACGTCCGTCTCATTTCACAGTCCTTTTGCAGTTAGTACAAGCAGCAGCCGTGTCTATTTTTGTGCGGGAACGGGAAGCAGCACAATGGTCCAACATGATCGATGGACGAGTGGCGAGGGCAATGATTCGAACACCGACGGCAAACCATATAGAATAAGATATATAGTATGATGAGTATAGTGTGGTCTGAGACGTCTACGAAACCGCGTTCCAGCATTCAAAGCTGGGGGGTTCTTCTCGGTCACGGAGGCAGCAGCAGAAGAGGAGGAGGACTCCTGCCACTGCCTACCCCGTCTTCGTCTTCTTTATTCTGCTTGTTATTGGTGGGTTCATGAAGGTCGAGCTCTGAAGATGGCTACCTCCAAAGCGATCCTTGTTTGGCTTCCCCTCCTGTTCTGCTGCTGTCTTCTCCGACCTTTTCGCTCGTCGGCTTCTGTCTACAACTGGAGCTCTTCTGCGACGCATGGATCTCGGCTCCGCGGGATCGAATTGCCCACCCACTTGAGCTTGGACGCCGTCACCTCCTCCGGGGAGCCCAGCTGCGACCACCAGCTCGACGCGGCCGGCTCTTCCGTTGGATCGCCGAGCAAAGATGGACACGGAGCATTAAATGACGCCGTGGAGAGCGGGGTGGAAGACGACGAAGGTGCCAAGGATGGCGCGGCGCCGGCCTTGAGGCTCCAACTTAAGCATCGGTCCACGAGGGACGCGGTGGCGGCCGATAGGACCAAGAAGGAATCGTTGGAGCATTCAACCGATACGGACGTCCTCAGAATCGAGACCCTCTTTCGGAGGATCAGTGAAAGGAAAAACCAAAACGCCATCTCCCGCCGCGCCGCCGCGGCCGATCGCTACCCGTACGTTCGGGAGATGAGCCAAAAGGCGGCGGTGGCGACGCCGCCGGAGCTGGCGGGGCGGCTGATGGCCAGTGTCAAATCCGGCGTCACCCTGAATTCCGGCGAGTACTTCATCGACGTCTTCGTCGGTACGCCGCCGCGCCATTTCTCCCTCATCCTCGACACGGGAAGCGATTTGAATTGGATCCAGTGCCTTCCCTGCCATGACTGCTTCGAGCAGCACGGTCCCGTCTACGACCCCGCCGCATCCTCCTCCTTCCGCAACGTCAGCTGCTCCGACCCCCGCTGCGGCCTCGTCTCGTCGCCCGACCCGCCCCAGCCCTGCCGCACCACCGCCGCCGATGGCGGCCGCAACCAGGCCTGCCCCTATTTCTACTGGTACGGTGACCGCTCCAACACGACAGGCGACCTCGCCCTGGAGACCTTTACCGTGAACCTCACCGCACCAGACGGGAGCGGCGCCGAGTTCCGCCGCGTGAACGACGTCATCTTCGGGTGCGGGCACTGGAACCGCGGGATGTTCCACGGCGCCGCCGGCCTCCTGGGCCTCGGCCGTGGGCCGCTCTCCTTCTCCTCCCAGCTCCGCTCGCTCTACGGCCACACCTTCTCCTACTGCCTCGTCGACCGCAACAGCGACCTCAGCGTCAGCAGCAAGCTCATCTTCGGCGAGGACCACCGGTTGCTCGGCAACCCGGAGATGAACTACACCACCTTCGTCGCCGGGAAACAGAACCCCATCGACACCTTCTACTATGTCCAGATTGAGTCAATCAAGGTTGGCGGCGAGGCGTTGCAGATACCATCGGCGACGTGGGAGCTGGCGAAGGACGGCAGCGGAGGGACCATCATCGACTCCGGCACGACGCTGAGCTACTTCCCCGACCCGGCCTATCGGAAGATCAGAGAAGCCTTCGTCAAGAAGGTGAAGTACCCACTGGCGGTAGACTTCACAATGCTGAATCCTTGTTACAACGTGTCCGGAGTGTCGAAGGTGGAGCTGCCGGAATTCGCGATCATGTTCGGGGACGGCGCGGTCTGGAACTTCCCGAAGGAGAACTACTTCATCAAGCTGGACACGGAGGATATCATGTGCCTGGCGATCCTGGCGACGCCGCAGTCGCCGCTGTCGATACTGGGCAATTACCAGCAGCAGAATTTCCACATCTCGTACGACATGAAGAATTCCCGGCTGGGATTCACGCCGAGGAGATGCGCCGAGATGTAGAGCCAGAAGCCGCCAGGTTCCCGACGGCAGTCCAAGGAACAGATTCAAAAGGATAATTTCAGTAGACGTGGAAGTGTATGGAGCTTTGTTCACAGCTTTTTGCCCCTACGTAAAGGTAGTAGGGAGCTCAACATTACAGCAAAGCCATTTTTTTCACCTTCCTTTTCCTTCTTCCTGCTTTTCACTTTTGGCCTGGTTCTATATCTATGTAGTTAGGTGCTCCATTACTCATCACAAAAGAGTTATAATCTGTAAGTACACAATCTTCAATTCCCTCACCAGTTCATATAAGACACCAAGCTTCTGCTATTGTTTTGATTTGTCATTGCATTCCTTTCTCTATGTTGCACAGATGTCAAGATTCAGCTCGTAATATATTTTAATAAAGTCTCCAACTCATAATTTCATTTATATTAATCTAAATCCTATATTAGGTTAAATAGGATTGAGATTAAGAGAGCATCGACGATGAAAAACGTGGGTAAAAGAAATAAAACTGCAGATTGATAGTAGAGGCCAGAAAATAAGAGATCCAAGAAAATGAAAAAGATAATGACAAGAAAATACTATCCTCAATCATTCATATCTCAAGTTAAATCAGTTTGCAGTAGATTTTTACTGCGATCTCTTGAGAAGTTTTTTGATATTGTACTTAGTATTATAGTCCTTGTATCCCTGTGATTCTCTTATGACTGTTGGTTTCGACTTGGGCAAGAAATCTTGAAATCTGTATATTCATTATTTTGATAGTTTATTTTCTCTCGCTTATCCCATGATTTTTACCCTTCGAGTTGAAAGGGTTTTTCACGTAAATCTTAGTGTTCATCTTATTGTGATTTATGTTTGATTAAACTGTGTGTGTGACGGTCTTCGAATATTTATTTATATATAAAGTTTATTCCTGTTTTATTCACATCAACTGGTATCAAAGTAGGGTTTTGGTGGCATTTAATATTTTATATTTGAACATGGAGGTCGGTAATATTTCTCACATAATTAGTTTAAATGGAAACAATTGGATGATATAGAAACTAAGAATGAAAGATCTCTTATATTGCAAAGATTTGTATGGACCTTTGCAAGGGGATAATGTAAAGCCCACAACTATGACAAATGATGAGTGGAAGAGGTTAGATCGAAAAACTGTTAGCTTTATTCGTCAATGGCTTGATGATATTATCTTTTACTATGTTTCTACTGAATGTTATACTTACTCTCTTTCGAAAAAGTTAGAAGATGTTTATGACAGAAAAACGGTTGGCAACAACGCTTTTATGGTCAGAAAATTGGTGAACTTAAAATATAAAGAGAGTACTTCTATTCCTTAGCATTTAAATAAAATACAGAGTATTACTAACCACTTATTCTCTATGAAAATATCTCTTGATGATGAGTTGCATGCAGTGTTACTTCTCAGTTCTTTGTTAGAAAGTTAGGAGATACTGGTGGTTTCCCTCAGTAATTCTACACCAGATGATATTGTCACCATGATTCAAGTAACAAGCAGTTTGTTGAATGAGGAGTTGAGGAGAAAGAATTCAACTACTTCTCAGATTAATTCACATGCACTTGTCTCGGAGAATAGAGGAAGGTCAAAGTCAAAAGATATAAGTGGTTCACGTATAGGTAGAAGCAAGTCAAGATCAAGGAAAGATATTGTTTGTTATAATTATGGTGAGAAAGTACATTACAAGAATTAGTGCAAGCAACCTAAGAAGAACAAGAAAGATATTGTCTTGCTTTATCTAGAAAAAGATATGCTTTGGACCGTGTTTATACAGATGTGTGTGGTCCTTTGAGGACAAAAACTACTGGTGTATCGGTTAATATTCCTAGTATTAATGGTGTACTTTATTTTGTCACTTTTATGAATGACTTTTTCAGGAAAGTTTGGGCTTATACTTTTAAGACCAAAGATTAGGTTATTAATATCTTTAAGGAGTTTCATGCCAGAGTTGAAAGGGAGACAGAAATGCAATTGAAATGCATAAGATCATATAATGGTGGTGAGTACATAGGATTATTTAATGATTATTATAGGTCACATGATATCTAACATGAGTTGATAGTTCCTAGCACTCCTCATCATAATGCAATTATAGAGAGAATGAATCGCACCATCATGGAAAAGATCAGATATATACTTTCACAGGCCAAGTTACACAAAAGATTTTGGGACGAGGCTTTGAGGACTGCAGTTGATATAATCAACTATCACCCTGTACAGCTCTAGATGGTGATATTACAGGGTATGTACGGTCAGAGAAAGATGTATTTTATATGCATTTAAGAGTGTTTGGTTGTCATGCATTTGCACATATTTAAACAATAAGAGGTCCAAGCTGGATGGTAAGACAAAAGAGTATATTTTCCTTGGTTACTCACATGATTAGTTTAGTTTTAGGCTTTGGGATCCAGAAAAGCGGAAGATGTTCAAAAGTAAAGATGTTGTCTTCTTTGACGATTAAACCATTGAGAATTTGAAGAAGGAGGCACCAGCTAAGACTTCTACAAAGGGTCTTTGTAAACTGTGACCTAGTTATTCCTCTAGTATATCAGGGTGATGGGGGAGATGCACAGGAAAATGGTGCAGAGCCAGATGTTGATCTACCTGCAGGACATGTTGAGCAGGAAGAAGAAAGAGAGCAAGTTCCCACAGAACCTCAGTTAAGAAGATCTTCTAGGCCACGTCAACCTTACAGGAGATACTCTACAGATGAGTATCTGATGGTTACTGATGCAGGTGAACTAGAGAGTTATCAGGAAGTAGTTGAAAGTAAGTAGAAAAAGAAGTGATTTATTGCTATGAATAAAGAGATGGATTCTCTATAGAAGAATCACATATATGATTTGGTGTATCTACTAGAGGGAAGTAAAACCTTGAATAACAAGTGGGTTTTTAGGTTGAAGACTTAAGAATATTATTTTCAACCAAAGTACAAAGCTAGATTGGTCGTGAAAGGCTTTGATCCAAAGAAAGATATTGATTTTGAAGAAATTTTTTCTCTTGTTGTTAAAATATCTTCTATCCGTGTTGCGCTTGGTATTGCTGCTAATCTAGATTTGGAGATTGAGCAATTAGATATGTAAATAGCTTTCCTTTGTGGTGATTTGGTAAAGAAAATTTATATAGAGTAACCAGAAGGTTTCAAAGTCGAAGGTAAAGAAAATCTTATCTACAAGTTAAAGAAGAACTTATATGGGCTGAAGCAAGCTCTAAGACAGTGGTATAAAAAGTTTGATTCATTTATGATTAAAAATAAATAAAAAATAACTTTAGATCATTATGTATACATCAAATAGTTTGGTGAGGATTTTATTACTTTATGTTGATAATATGCTTATCCTCGGGAAAGATATGTCTATGATTGACAGGTTGAAGGACCTGAGTGAGTCATTTGTAATGAAGGACATGAGGCCAACAAAGCAAATACTAGGTATATAGATTTCTCGTGACAGAAGAAAGAGAAAGATTTGGTTGTCACAGGATAAATATATTGAGAAGGTATTGGACATGTTCAGTATGAGCAATGCAAAGCCAGTTGGTTCTCCTCTTGCAGGTCACTTCAATTTATGCTCATATCAGAGTCCGTCAAGTGATGAGGAGAAAGAGAAAATACTGAAGTTTCCTTATGCTTCAATAGTTAGAAATTTAATGTACGAGATGATATATACAAGGTCAGACATCACATATGTAGTGGGTGTTGCTAGCAGATTTCTTACAAATCTAGGTAAAGAGCATTGGGCAATAGTGAAGTGGATTTTTAGATATCTCAGAGGATATTCTAAAGTTTGTTTAAGCTTTGGAGTTGGACCACCTATGTTGACAGGTTATACAGATGTAGATATAGCAAGAGATATTGACACAAGGAAGTCCATATTAGGTTTTATACTTACTTTTGCAGGAGGAGCTGTGTCATGACAGTTCAGATTGCAAAGGTGTATTGTTCTCTCCCCCACAAAGGCAGAATATATTGCTACTATAGATGTTTGCAAAGAAATATTACAGATGAAAGGATTATTAAAAGAATTGGGGCTGAAACAGAAAAACTATGTGGTATATTGTGACAGCCAGAGTGTCATCCATTTGTGCAAAAACCTAGCATTTCATTCCAAGTTAAAGCATATAGATGTCAGATATCACTAGATTAGAAATGTGATTGAAGAGAAATAGTTACAACTTTAGAAAATTCACATAAATGATAATGGGGCAGACATGTTGACAAAGACTTTACTGAAAGAGAGACAGAAGATGTGCCAACAGTTGATTGGCATGGCTTCACATTGAGGAGTCATGAGATGGCCTCTCTTATCGGTTAAAGGAGGGAGGTTGTTGGGCAGATAGCCCAGATTCAACCCATAATGGACTTTAGTGAAGCCCACATCTCAGAATCTCATTTATATTAATCTAAACCCTAGATTGTGTTAAATAGGATCGAGATTAAAAGAGCAGCGACGGTTTAAAACGTGAGTGAGAGAAAGAAGACTACAGATTGACAGTAGAGGCCAGAAAACAAGAGATCCAGGAAAGGAAAGAAGACAAAGACAAGAAAAGACTATTCTAAATCATTCATATCTTAGGTTAGATCAGTTTGCATTGGATTCTTACTGTGATAATCTCTTAAGAAGGTTTTGGATATTGTGCTTAGTATTATAGTCATTATATCATTATGATTATTTTGTGGATGTTGATTTAAGCTTGGACAATAAACCTTGAAATCTGTATATTCACTATTTTGATAGTTGATTTTATCTTACTTGTCCCGTGATTTTTAACATTTTGAGTTGAAATGATTTTTCACATAAATTTTAATATTCATCTAATTATGATTTATGTTTAATTTTATTATATATATATATGGTAATATAATAATATTTATTGAAACATCTACATAACTTCAGATAAGAATCTATTCCATAGACAACATTTGCTTAAACATCAATGGTGTAGTCTTGCCAAACCAGGGGAAAAGTCATACTCGAGTTGTGGCTTTCTGGAAATCTCCACAACTTAAGGTAGAAATCAGCCTGTGCCGACTGACAAGATAAGGTTTATAATTGAATTCAGAAACTAGCAGTCAAGTGCATTGAGTTACTTGCATAAACCAATCACTTCGAGCATCTTTGTTGCTATCGCAGCTTAGATCACCACTTCCTACGTTGGTGGTCAGCAATACCAAAACGTGGAAAAAAAGATAGCAGGAAATAGATAGAAAATAAAAAGGTGGGTTACTTTTGCTGATGATGTCTACTCGTACCACACTTCGATGACTTTGTTTCCATATCTAATTCTGCATGTCCGTATCACATGTGAACCGGAGATAGAGAGTCAACGTCCTGCGTCTGTTCCATGTTCCCCAAGTTTGACCGTCAATTTCTAGCGGGCAGAGCGTCGGCTCTGCTATCACCGACTGCCACTAACGATGACTTGAAGAAGACGTACTTTTGTATTAGTGGATGTCGATCCCTGATTTCTCTGTCGTTCTTTTCTCTTGAATGGGATCAGTCCGACCTCTTCCGGTGGATCGAAGATGTTAGAGCGAGTCAAACACAGCACAGTGTTCTTCCCAGACATGTAGGTCCATCGAGAAGTTTCGCCGCCTCGCCCGAAGGTTCCGCCACCTTCCGTTCAAGTTGCGCAGCCGCGGACCCGCTCCCCGACGCCCCACCGTGGACTGGACTGACTTGGGGCAACTGAATCACCGCTGGAAGTCGTCTGGGCGACGTGTTTCCCTGCTGGACTTGTCGGGTGTCGTATCGTTCGCCCCTGATTCTCTTCATGGCTGGTTCAGCCAGCTGCGGAGCAGAAGTCGCACGAGGTGGAGCAAGTCAGGCGACCGTTGTTCGAGCGCGGGGGGCTCGCGAGATCGAAGACTCGTCGCGTTTCCGCCACCCGTCGATTCCAAGGGGCCTCACGAGCACGACGCGGAGAAGAGAGAGAGAGAGAACGAGAGCACGGTGCCATCCGTTTCGAGCTCAGAGACACTAATTAGCATCGCTCTTTGGGTTGTTGCTTTCGGTACTTTAGCCACCGCTTCCCCTCCTTTCCTCGCAAATAAACATAGGGCCGAGGATAGTCGCAGGGAGGCGAAGCGGAGGTGACAATGGTGGTTCAGCTCATGGCGAAGAGCTCTGTAGAGGATGATAGCAGAGGAGGAAGGGACGGAGATGCGGCTGGGATGGCCCGGCATCCGTACGATTTCCTTGTTTCGGGTCCTCGCAATCTATCGTCCCCCAATTGGAGAGATCTCATCCGCTCCAGCTGGTACGCTTCTCTTCCTCACGGAGGTTTTCTCTTTGGTGCTTGTAATGCTTTTAACTCGATCCCGGGCTTGGCTTTTGCAGGCGGGATCCGAACTACAAGAGAATGGTGATAGCTTGCTTCATTCAGGCCGCGTACCTGTTAGAACTGGACAGACAAGAGAAGAGAAGAGAGGAGAATGGCCTCGCTCCAAACTGGTGGAAACCATTCAAGTACAAGCTGACACGGACTCTGATCGACGAAAGAGATGGCTCCATCTACGGCGCGGTTCTGGAATGGGACCGATCCGCCGCCGTGGCCGATCTGGTACCGGTGCGGCCGAGGGGTGCTCCCAAGGCCGTTCTGGCGCTCCGCGGGACGTTGCTGAAGAGCCATACGATACGGAGGGACTTGCAAGACGACCTCCGCTTCCTTGCACGGGAGAGCTTGAAGGGCTCCGTCAGATTCGCGGGAGCGCTCGAAGCGCTTCAGTCGGCCGTCGCCCGCTTCGGCAGCACCAACGTGTGCATAGGCGGGCATTCCTTGGGAGCTGGCTTTGCTCTCCAGATCGGCAAGGCATCGGCGATGCAGGGCGTGTTCGTCGACTGCCACCTGTTCAACCCTCCCTCGGTCTCGCTGGCCATGAGCCTAAGGATCATAGGCGAGAAGGCGAGCTCCGTCTTGAGGAGAAAGAAAGTTGTGGCTCGTAGCGGTGAGGTCGCGGCTGCCACGGCGGAAGAAGCCAAGGCGTCGGAAAAGGATTGGCCGTCTGCAGAAGCAAAGAGATGGGTGCCGAATCTGTACGTGAACAACAGCGACTACATTTGCTGCTACTACAACCACACCGCCGGTGTTGGTGCAGACGGCAGTCCGGATGCGGTGAAGCCAAGTCCTCACAATGGGGTTGTGGCGGCGAAGCTGTTTGTGGCATCGAAGGGGCCTCAGAGGTTCCTGGAAGCTCATGGACTTCAGCAATGGTGGTCGGATGATATGGAGCTACAACTGGCTCTTAGCCATAGCAAGCTCATAGACAGGCAGCTGAGGTCGCTGTATGCCGTCTCCCAACCCCATCCCTCATCGAAATCCTAGTAGAACCAGCAGCATGAAGCATCTCTTCTTCTTCTTCTTCTTCCACCTCTTTAATTGTAGTTCTTTGTCCATAATGGTGATACGTGCATGAAGCATTTCATAATGAAAACTAAATAAGCTAAGCTAACTCAGCTCAAGTTACAATGAAAACGGATCAAACCGTGCTCGAGGAAAACACTACATAATGAAAAGTAATTCCAGCAAATACTTTGTTAATCCACTTCCACTCTGTTCTCCATTTCCATAGGAGAGGAGGACAAGAATAACTGCTAAGGACAGGTCTTAGCTCGTATAATGCCAACAGCGATCAACAAAACAGCGTGGCTCGTCATAGAACATCGAGACGATCTCATATCATTGTACGTCGTTTATGGGATAATTTGTGGATTTATAGCGGCTGGTCCGAACATTATTTCTTATCCAAATACAATTTATTTATCAGGGAAACCTCGTAGTGCAACAAAGGAGACAACGCCTGCGATCGGCACTGTCGTCTCCTCTTCTTCTTCTGCGAATAATTATTACTGCATATGGCCCTGGCCGTGGCCTGGATCTCCATTCGGTGGACCACCGCAAACTATGATCCAGCACAGAAATCGGATGATCCCCGGCAACTTATTACACCGTCCCGAGCAGTCCTTCGCCATTCCAGTCTCGCCTTTCTGTTCGGCCCGCGCCACCGAGACCGGGAGGGCCAATGCCGCGACCACCAGCATCGTCGCTAGTATCGCAGTCACCCGTCGGGACGCCATCGCCGCTGTTGCTTCTGAAGCTGAGCTTTATGCCTCCGTCGTGGGACTGCTTATATAGTCCCTGTTGGGGACGACGGCTCGTGGTCATAGGAGAAGAATGAAATGGGCTGGTCGACAGCATGCGAACTGAATGGCTTCACAGTTGCTCCGATGATGCGTGCACGAAATATGTTAAGGTCATTTGCGTCGTGCTCACCGAGATTTTGTTAGCCGAGGGTTCTCTCAAGATTACCACCAGCATGACGAGAAGATATCTCAAACAGAGTGGTCCTTAGAACTAAAGCGTGGATCTGTAATGCCACATCAAACATCGCAAATGCTTCCACCAAACAATGGCCTACAACAGAACCAAAACCAAAACCTGAACTCATCTCCATCGATCGCTGCCATCAATCTTTCAGTGGTCGAGGTGCTTCATCCCGAGCTTCTTCACTTCAACTTTGAGGGACTTCAGATACTTGACAGCCTCGTCGAGAACAGCAGGAGTATCCATGCTATCACCGCAGGGAATGATGCCCTTGAGTGTCTTGACCATCTTCTTCATCTTCTCCCTTTTGCGGCTGCTACTGCCGGCGTTAACGGAGACTTGTTTCTTGGAGGAGGTGGACTTGGGTCGCGACGAGCATGCGGTATCCGGCGAGCTGCTTCCCCAGCTGCCCGGCGTCCTCCCGGTGCTGACCACATCATCGTCTTCGCCTTCTTCGGAACTCAGCAACGCATCGATATCTTCGGCGTCCTCGTCATCGTCTCTGTACGCGCTTTTGCCAGCCTCATAGGCATGGCTTCCATGGACATCGAGCCCCGGAGAGCCCAACTTGTGGGCCAGAGAAGGATGGAACATGACCCGGCTCCTGTGACAGGTCTGGTCAAAGATGACAAAGTTCCTGGGGCAGGTTTCAGATGGCTGGAACTCAATGTTGCTCAGCGGAGCAGGGAAGTCATGATGATGCTCGTGCCCTGCGACAGTGGAGTCGAAGCCATAGCCGCCCACATCATACGCGTCCTCAGGTGGAGCCTTCCCAGCAAAATATCCCGGGTTCCTCTGCATGGCCCGGTCAGTGGGAGCGCTCCGATGACGATGAGCAGGGAATGGCGCTCGAGGACGGAACGCTTATCTACTTTGCTCTTCCTCGATGAGAGCCTTGTGACAGATTAGGAAACAAGAACACAGAAGCAGACTGCAGATCCGACTTGCTTTCGACGCTAAGCTTTCCACCTACGTAACAGGCTTAAGCAACTGGCGGAAGTACTCAGCCTGCAGCATCCCAAAGAAAGGGATTAATGGCAATCTGCTTTCAGTAGAAGATTATCTAACATGAATTCACCACCACGAAAGGTTTGACATGGAAAGACTACCTGACAAACTTGCAGCAACTGAGAATAAGCAACGATCCTAACGTTCATTATGATCTCCGAAACCTTGGTTGATGTTTGGTGGTGTCCCTTCAGATCGACTTCAATGTGCATTCCAAATTTTCTCCCGGGAACAGTGATCCTCCCACGAGTATCCCAGCTCAGCTGTCGAGAATTCACCAAACTCTTTATGCTTTTAACAGGAGGACACAAAGAATCAGCAGGATGATGCAGAGAAGAAAGGACAGAGACCTTCACACGATGACACGAAAGAAGACGACCAAGGGAACGCACTTCCCGTAGTAGTCAGCAGCCGCCGACGCCCACGGCATGCTTGCAGGCTTGATCTCGGATCCTCCGGTCCTGCAGACGAAGGATTAATTCAACGCTGAACCGATCGAACTCGGCAGCAGCTCAGCTGCTAAGCACAACACAAACCACCACGGGATACAGAAGGAAACCAACCCACGCATGCACCAAGCTCAATCCAAGAAGCCCAAAGAGGAGGCGAGAGCAGCAAATCCCACGCGGCCGAAAGAGAGAAGATATAGAGTGAGGCTCACGGGGTGATTTCTGCACCGGTCAATGCAAACCAAACGAGATCCAGCTGAGACCACAAGTACCAGAAGCAGGAGCAGCCAGCGACAGGGGAGGGAGTTCGATGCCCTACGAGGCCTATATGGATTGGGTCGGTGGCTGCGACTGTGAAGCCCCCTCCTTACTGCTCCCCTCTATATATATCTCTACGTCTCTCTCTCTCTCTTCTTCCTTTCGAGGTAGCTAATGATGGGAGCTTCCAAAGCCATGATCTCCTTCCTGCGCTTTCATTAAGACGGAGGCAGAGCAATCGATGAGGCGTGGAGGCAGGGTGGGTGGATGTGCGTCTGCGTGCGCTCGCTCGCTTCGTCTTGATTGCGCGTGATGCTCCTCCATCCGATGCCGAACCATTTGAAGTGGACGCCTTTTTGCCTTCCTCTCTCTCCTGTTCCTCGCATTCCTGTCGTCGGATGGCTGGAGGAGGGGAAGGAAGCCGTCGGATCCCAGGGGCCCGTTCGAGGACACGGGGAACTGCAGAGGGAGGGCGGGAGATGGTGGCGATTCCTATTTGCTACGGCATTCGGGTACATGTGATGGTGGCCGGGGGCAGGCCATCATTTGGGTGCGGTGTTATCATCATGCGGTCTGCAGCGGGTGGGGGAGAGAGTTAATAGGAGTGTGTGTGTGGGGGGAGGGGGAGGAGGGACAGCGAGGCCTACGGAGCACGCGTGGGCAGTTCCATTTGCGGTGAACGGAGAACCAACCGACCAACCAGGCCGTGCCGCCGTAGGGCGGGGGGCGATGGCTGTCGTCTCTCGCCGTGATCGATGTCCCGGTTCCCCAGCATGATCTCCCCTGTTCTTGTGATGATGGCAGGTGATCCTCTGCTCGTGCTTATGGGATTAGTGTTCAGAGTTTTATATAACGCATTTACTTTACGATGAGTGGTCCGGATGACCTCAGAAGGTGGCCCCCACTCGTGAGTCAGGCTTGTGAAAGCGTCGCGTCTGATGAGAACTCACCGGGGACCGATCTCCGGTACGCTTATCTGAGCTCCTCGTTGGCACTGACTTGGACATAAATTGAGCCTAAATGGGCTGATACACTAAGGTTTCGTAGGTGAAGCCCAATTCACTAGTTGCTTATAACTGTATTTTTTAGATTTTATTGTTATCACAAGAATAAAATTATCCTAATTGTTGCTGAATTTCGTGATTCACCACGGTACGGTTCGGCCCACGTGCATCGAATCGTCTGAGCTGGATCAAGAGACTCGGGAGGCTTGGTAGACTTGTCGAGTTTCGCTCAGATGCGACCCGTCAGGTCGAAGAGTCTACTGGGTCGACTTCGGGAAGCAACCAGGACCTGCAAAAGTCCTTCGTTCGGGGTGGGGGGTGGGTTCGGGGGTGTGCCCAATGAGGTCTCTCTGATGACTAAGTTAACTCTTCAGAAGTGAAGATTAGAAGTCGAGACTCAGGAGAGCCCAAGATATTTGAGGAGTAGCGGTCGGATAAAAGTCTCTTCTCCCTAGGGACTACAGTGGGGGTATCGATACATGTAGATAAAGGAAGGTCGTACCGAAGTGTTTAATGAGTATGACGCGTTTGAATGACCTATAGGTATGACTCTTCACGGGATGTTGCTTTTATCGGTTCTCATGGTCTCGTTTGACAAGGCCGCCGATCGTGAGAACAACCCTCTTAGCAAACAATATAACCCTTGAGCTGATGTGTCCAGGCTGGGGGTTGATGAGGTAGCTGCCAACGTGATCCTCAGGCTAACATGTCCAAGCATGGGGTTGCCAAGATGGTCCTCGAGCAAATAAGAGGCAATGACGACTTCAACAGGAACTAGGGGCAAAAGTCATTTTATAAAAATTTTATGAAATTTTTTAAATTAAGATATTTTTGAAAAATATTAAAGTTAGTGGTTTTTAAAAAATAAAAAAATGTTAATCATAGGATGTCTAGAAGAAAGATCAAAATTAATATGTTTATCAAAGTACATTTACTTATCTAATGTGGCACTCGAATCAAGGGGAAAATAGTCAACAATTCTATATTTTGATGATTATTATTTACAAAAGGATGATTACAGTTTGGTATGGCCGTATGCAACTATCCACGCACATCTCTCTGCAGGAAGTAAATTATCGTATTTATCCCTCTAAATTTAATTGAGTCCGAAATGTAAAAATTTACCTATATCACATTCTAATTAATCTCCCTATGCTTCAAATAATAAAAGCATCTTAATTTTTTATAAATTTCTCAATTAAAAATATTAATTTAATAACAGGAGAAGTTTATATATATTTTTGATATTTGAAGTTGATATTTATTTTTATATTAAAAAAATTAATTAGAAATTTTGTATTGATATATGTAACGAGATCAAGTCATAGATATTCTCCAACATGGTTCGAACTTGTATACACATTATTATTGTATACACATTATTATCTAAGATGTATGTAAGATGAAAACATATAATTTTTATAATATAAAAATCGAGGTTAAAAAAAGATTTTTTAATCTAATTCTTTCGACTTTCAAGTAAATAATTTGAGATATATGAGTATTGATATAAATGATTAAAAAGATAAGTTTTTAATCATTATTTTTTAGATAATTTTCATATCTCTCACATGAAAGTTTTCTCCATTTATTTTAAAACACAATTGGAACCAGAAAACATCAAACAAAATAAGAAAAATGAAGACATGGTGGTTAATCTCCCAAGTTAATTTGCCTATGCTGCAAATTATTAACACATCTTATGTTTGTTTATAAATTTCTGAATTAAAAATATTAATTTTAATCACAAGAGAAGTGGTTACTTTGGTTTTTCAGATGAATATTTTTAATATTTGAAGTTGATATGTATTTTTAATATTTATTTTAGTATTTGTATTAAAAGTAACTAAATATTGGACCGTTTTCTCCAACTCCTTTAAAAGACACTTGGAACATAAGACAAAATAAAAACTGGAGATGCGGGGAATCGAACCCCGTGCCTCTCGCATGCGAAGCGAGCGCTCTACCATATGAGCTACATCCCCTTCGTGTTATTAGACTGATTTAACCAATATATATCTAATAATATTACGATGTTACAGATCTTCCTTGGCTAGCACCTTGTCGGAGCTACATCAGTCGCGGAGCAAGTAGCCATCACACCATGAAAGATAACTAAGCTAGTTAAGGTCGCAGGTTTGGAATTGGAAGCCAAACCCACGTTGTTCCCCGTCGGCTTTCCTTGGTCGCCAAGACGTTGTGGAAATCCGCGTCCATCTTTTGGAATATAGGCAACTGGTCAAACAACAGGCTGTGTTCCAAAACATAGTGTCGGTGGATTTGGTGGCTTATAAGTCATTGCTGCCCATCCCCCTATCCCCGTGCCCCAACCGAGAACAGACGGAGGCGGGAATGATGGCAGAGATGCTCCGTCTTGCTCTACTTGCATGCTCACTCGCTGTGCTTCTCTTCTCTTGCTTCAAGGTGGCATACGCCCTGTGGTGGAAGCCCAAGGCATTGGAAAGGCATTTGAGGCAGCAAGGCATCAGAGGCAACCCTTACAGGTACGGAACACTGAATCAGAAGGTTGATGAAGCTTCGTAATCGCTTCCTTGCTGAATGCTGATGCTGCTGCTGCTAATCTGGTAACAGGTTCTTTTATGGGGACCTGAAGGATGATATGCACGCCAGAATTTTAGCCTCGTCCAAGCCAATGGATTTGTCCCACCAGATCGTTCCTCGTGCTGATCCCTTTATTCACCAGATCGTTCAGAAATATGGTAAGTCTGCTCAAGCAAACATACGGAGTCTGCCGCATGTTTCCGGTCTGATGCTTGGTGAGTTGCACAGGAAAGATATCTGTTGTCTGGACTGGAAGGACACCCAGAGTGATCATTTATGACCCGGAGTTGATGGCGGAAGTGCTGCTTGATCGAATGCAACAGTTTCGAAAGCCTCGTTTGAATCCTCCTGTAAAGCTTCTAGGCATGGGGGTGGCTACGCTCGACGGAGACGAATGGGCCAGACGGAGGAGAGTCATCAACCCCGCATTCCATCTCGAGAAACTAAAGGTTTGTCTTCCATCCCCTCGGTCTTCGACCGACACCAATCAATAGCTTAATCTTGAGAGAGTCGACATCACATCCACGACTGCAGGAAATGATGCCTGCATTCCTGAAGAGCTGTGTCGATATGGTAGTGAGATGGCGGAACTTAACCAGCCTTGAAGGATCTTGCGAAGTCGATGTATGGAACGAATTCCAGAATCTGACAGGGGATGTCATATCTCGAACCGCTTTCGGGAGTAGCTACAAGGAAGGCAAGAAAATATTTGAACTACAGAAGGAGCAAGCTGTTCTGGTGATGGAAGGAGCTCGGGCTCCATACGTACCAGGCTCCAGGTGAATCCCCTACAGCTTCGTCCTTGATAGAATATGATATATCCAGAGTTCAAATCACTCGCCCTCACGAGATACCTTCGTTTGCACAGATTCGTACCAACTGCGAAGAACAAAAGGAGAGTGCGCATAGACAGGGAGATCAAGAGCATGCTAATGGATATGATCAACAAAAAATTATACTCTATGGCCAAGGGCGAATCCACCGGTGATGATTTGCTAGGCCTGCTGGTGCAGTATAGCAACGACAGGGATCACGGCAATTACAGCATTACAACTGACGATGTGATCGAGGAATGCAAGCTCTTTTACTTTGCCGGCCAAGAGACGACATCGGTGCTGTTGACATGGACGTTGATTCTTCTATCCATGTACCCAACATGGCAACAGAGAGCACGAGACGAAGTTGCGAGCGTCTGCGGCAAGGATTCGCCTGACTTCGAGTCAACAAGCCGCCTAAAGACTGTAAGAAGAGAAGCCCTTTATTGCATCTTTATACTGGCACTCTGGGTTTCACTGATTGAGGTCATCTTTTCGCTCAGGTAACCATGATATTGCATGAAGTTTTGAGGTTGTATTCGCCTGTGAACGGCATTCTCCGGCGAACCATAAAGACCACCAAACTGGGAGGCTTCTCACTCCCTGCCGGAATTGAGCTTTTCCTGCCCACACTCCTCATCCACCATGACCGAGAAATATGGGGGGAGGATGCAGAAGAGTTCAAACCGGAGAGATTCTCAGAAGGTATTTCGAGGGCATCAAGGATTCCAAATGCGTTCTTTCCTTTCGGATGGGGTCCAAGGATTTGTTTGGGCCAGAGCTTTGCCATGATAGAAGCAAAGATGGCTTTGGCTTGCGTTCTCCAGCATTTCTGCTTCGAGCTGTCACCTTCCTACGCCCACGCCCCTCACTCCGTCGTCACTCTGCAGCCACAGTCTGGAGCTCAACTTATCCTGCATCAACTCTGAGACCACAGGCTCTCTCTGATATCACTATCATGCAGAAATTAGATAAACTAGTAGGTTTTCTGGATCTCTTATGCTGGTAATAAAGCTTGTTCTGCTGAGAAAATGACAAGACTTGAAAGGGGCAGAGAGTAATATTCTTTATAGTGCTGAAGTCGCTTCAGCAGACCGCGGTTGACTTGGTCAAAGCCGTATGCAACTCGTCGATCCAATCCGACACGGAACTTAGTAGGGCCAACCCGTTAACCGCCACGTGTGTTTAAGCTTCCGCCAAAACGGGCCAATTCGGCCCATTTGAGCCGCCCCGCGACAAGAACAATAAATTAATCACCCGAATACTTAGACAACGCTCGATCGCATTCACATTGGGCTATTCAATTACATCATCATCATCATTAATGTGATTAGATCATACGGCATTATCCAAATCCACGTGATGTAGATAGCATTAAACCTCCACCACGCAATACATGACACGCTTCGGTTCATTCTATCCGCGAGATAAAGGTCGATCCCACAGGTAGCGGAGCGAGAGGAGAGGGGCGCGGGCAGTAGAGCGGTCCGATGGTCTTGGTGGCGTCAACGGACGCCAAGTTCCATTCGAAAACAGTTGAGAATTGCGGCGCACTAAACAGACCATTCCAATCAATAATCATCGCTTTCCATTTCCTTTTGCTCTCCTTGTCGAAGGGGGAGAGGGGACGCACCTCCGCAGCAATAATAGAGGCGGAACGAGAAGGGGCGACCGGTTCCTCTTTCCTGGGTTTCGCTCTTGATTTCGGCCGATTGGGGTGGATCTCGCCGTCGTATGCTGGGGCTTCTGGGTTGAACTCGG
The DNA here is from genome assembly GCA_021527575.1 of Ensete glaucum. Classification (NCBI taxonomy): domain Eukaryota; kingdom Viridiplantae; phylum Streptophyta; class Magnoliopsida; order Zingiberales; family Musaceae; genus Ensete; species Ensete glaucum. Next base: position 48,193,087 of record CM038558.1, read on the forward strand.
TGGAAGTGCGCCCCCGCCGGTATTCGCTTCTGTTTTTGGAGGAATCGAGGGTCACCTCTGACGCGGATCTGAGGGGTTGCGTCGCTTGGTAAGCCTTTGTTCTTTTATTTGCTTCGATTTTTGTGTTGGGTTTGAGATGTAATGTGTTGATAAGTTGGATCCTTTGTTGCTTAAGCCTTTGTTGCTTAAGAGGTGAAATGAAGGTAAATGCGCGCATTGTCAGGGTTCTTCTGGATTGTAATTTGGTGCAGATGTGCGGAAGGACGGCTGAAATCTATCTTAATTTGAATCCCACTTTCATCTCTTTTGTATTAGTTGTTGGATTACTCCTTACCTGTTGCTGATCGAACAAGATTGCACTGTAATTTATGGTTCCATGCATTTGTTTGACGCCCATATTTGATTGTCAGTGTTGTAGACGGGGTTTTGGATTTCAAATTTGTGGTACATGCTTTATGGAGTTGGGAGATGATCACATGTCAGCTTAACCATTTCAATTGTGTGATCCCTCTCTTGGCATGGCACAAGTTAGTTGGTATTGTCAGTGTCAAAAATGATCGTCAACTCGACATGATGAAGTTGATCCGACCTGATCGGTTTTTTGAATGTGGGTGTATTAACAAATCAAATTCCCGTGGGTACGTCTGGGCTGGCTATCCTTCCTTGTCTCGCTTCCTTAAGAGTGGACTCCATCAAAGCCAATGAATCCTACAAAACTATTTAGGGGCGTGTCCGACAAAATCCCTCTGATGTTTATGTCAACAAATGGATGAAGGAAGTGAGTTTAGTTTGGAAGGTTCAAAGGGGAGAACATACCTGGAGGAGAGCCCAAGTTGGGTATCCACAGGGTTTCTTTTTGATATTATTACTGATTGTCATCATATTGACATGTGTAAAGTCATGATTTCTTGTCTATAATCTGACTAGATGCCACGTGCCGAGTTCCAATTAGTTGTCAATTCTAGTTACATTATGTGTCGACAATTAATTAGAGTTTCCTATCTTGAACCTCAGATAAGTTATTGTTTAAATATTTTTAATTTAAAATAAAAACGAGAACAAAATTAAGATTTCTTACATTATTCAATGCCCACCTTATTCCTTATATTTACTGGTGAACTCCGCTCCTTTTCTTGATCTTGGGATAAGTTTGGAATTATTTAATTATTATTTTAAACATTTCATATCTCATGCCTTTATTATATTAATCAATTTATATTTCGAATGTGAAAAAAGGTGATTGCATATTTAAAATTCAAGTAATTGTTTTGATATTGTACCATGACATAAAAATTTGACGCTAGGAAAACCAAGTGATCACTTCTGGAATGATTATTTGGCACTAATTATTCATGTGTCTGATAGAGTTTTTGCTTTACTCATAAATAGATGATTTGGATCGGGATATAATAGTATTTTTCTAGGTTCTTAAGGATTCTTATGTTAGGAGAATCTTCCAAACAATTTCTGAAGGACCATGGAGTGCCCATATGTTGAACTGAACCATGAAATGTCTTGAAGGGAACAATTTGAAGATGGTAGTTTCTTTTTTTTCATGGTCCTTTCATCAGACTCCTGTTGGGAAATATGTAATATAAGTGTGTTGTACTACTCTCTCGGTGCATGTGTTGCACAAAACTTTGTTCCAAATCTATCTTTATTACCATCTGTGTTTCTTTCTGATGCTGTAGAGTAAGTACGATGGAGCAGGCCCCAGAGAATTCTGTCCCGATATGTAAGTAAATCTCTTTGATTAAGTTGGTGATTAATGCTTCTTTTACCCAAAACTGACTGTATCGTTTTGATTCTTCTTTCACCCATATCTCTAATCTGTAGGGAATGCGAAGAAGGCTGAAAATGCTTGGGTTATACCATCCAGTGCCAATGCACTTTATGGATCAAGTGATGTTAGCCTGTTCTCAAGCTCATTGCCTGTTCTTCATCATGATAAATGTATGCTTCTCTTTTTTTTTTTTAACATTCCATAACTTGTGACTAGTGTCTATTAAACTAATACTACAGATCTTGTTTTGTCATTCAGTGAACTTTGGAGATTCACATGTTGGTGTTCAATCAACTGTCAATGCAGCTTCTAAATTGAAAAAGTTGAACAATGATATGGAGGGTAAGGATCCCTTGGATGATCTTGACCTTCAACAGATTGGGGTCATGTTACCTGATGATGAAGAAGCTCTTTTGTCTGGCATAATGGATGATTTTGACCTTAATGGGTTACCTGGTCAAGTTGATGAGTTGGAAGACTATGATCTATTTGGCAGTGTAGGAGGTATGGAATTGGATTCTGATCCTACAGAAAGCATTGCAATTGGTGTGGCAAAGTCAAGTGTCTCTGATGGGTCTTTAGGCAACGGGTTTAATCAGTACAGTCTTCCTAATGGTGTTGGGACTATTTCGGGGGAGCACCCGTATGGTGAGCATCCTTCGAGAACCCTATTCGTGCGGAACATCAACAGTAATGTTGAAGACTCCGAATTACGGTTGCTCTTTGAGGTAATTGTTTGTGTTTTTGTTATATAACTTTTTCTGCTATCAGCCTGCTTCAGCTCATTTGTAGTTTAATTTTGAGTTGCTAGGTATAAATAAATTGATTTTGATGAGTATTACGCACAAGATTTAAGATTGGTTATTCCTTGTGGTTTATGTCTTGTTAATGTATATTTCCCAACTATTTAAGTGGTACTAATATCGAAGCATAGTTGCCATGTGTCATCAGCTTTTTAGCTGGAAGTATCACTTTGACTGCTTTTTCTTACAATATCCAGTGACATAATATCTTAGCATTGGTGTCGAAGGATTCACTATGTGATTCCTTGTTATCATTATCCATGCTGCAGATATTTCTAATTTTAATAAGAAGATTCTTGTATTTATTTATATACCCATTATAGTTGTGAAATGTATCCATGAAGTGGATAAGAGTATGCATTTTACTATGTTGGAATTGAGTGGTGCACTTCTTGTTGTTCGAGCGAAGATTACATGAATTTATTGTCTACTTTCATGCATGATGGTAATGATTTGAATGATTTCGTGAACAATGCTAGATCGATGGCATCATATGAAATATTATATTAAATCATATTTTTCATATTTCCTTCTTATTCTAGAACTTTGTTTCTGAACTTTTTCCTGACATTTGATCATCTGTTCTTTCAGCAATATGGGGACATTCGAAGTCTTTATACTGCATGTAAACATAGGGGATTTGTGATGATATCTTACTATGATATACGATCTGCTCGATCTGCCATGCGTGCATTACAGAACAAGCCCTTAAGACGGAGAAAGCTCGACATACACTTTTCAATCCCAAAGGTCTGACTAGAGATACTTTTTTGTTCTATTTTACCATCATTTAATTTCTATCACTTGATCATTTTCTGTCCTAATTTATAGGATAACCCATCAGACAAAGATATGAACCAAGGAACTCTTGTGATATTCAATTTGGAACATTCAGTTTCTAATGATGACCTTAAGCAAATATTTGGGGCATATGGGGAAGTTAAAGAGGTGGGAAGTTTCTTCTTCAATATTGTTTATGGAAGATATCGATATTCACATAAGGTTACACATCATTCAGGTTTTTGCTAAGATGTTGCTTATTTACTATTAAGCAGATAAGGGAGACTCCTCACAAACGGCACCACAAATTTATTGAGTTTTATGATGTCAGAGCAGCGGAAGCTGCCCTTCGGTCATTGAACAAGAGTGACATAGCTGGCAAACGGATAAAGTTGGAACCCAGCCGTCCTGGTGGATCTCGTAGGAGGTATGTGTATGACATTGTTTTCCAGATATTTTTTGGGGAGAAATGCTATAGCTGTATATTCTACTTTAATCTGAACTATTACATTATAGTTGGGATTAGTTCTTATGAGCTCTGAGGTTCTAGTTTCATGCCTTTTAACTTAAATCTTGATATTCACATGGGAGCAAAATCTCAATCATAATTTTTTGTTAATTACATCTCAACCTCTTTCTATTGCTTCTTGTTAAAGGATGATATTGTTTGAATTGACAAAAATCATAATGTCTTCTTCTCTAATTGACAGTTTGGATGATTCGTTATTTGCTTACTATTAATATACAGTTTTTTTAATCAAATTTTCTATGGCTCTCTTATTTTTCACTTGGGTACTAAAATTTCAATCTTCTAAACAGCTTGATGCAACAACTGACTCATGAGTTGGAACAAGATGAAACCAGAGTTTATCGGCATCACGGGGGCCTGTCCATTGCCAATTCGCCTCCAGGTATCTTGCTGACATGTGCTCCAATTCATATCTATTGGTGCTTATTATTTCTTGAATGCCAGGTCGATTCAATATGCCGTATTTGAACTGGATATCTCTTGAATGACAGGTCCATGGGCACAATTCAGTAGTCCTAATGATAACAATCCACTACAAATTTTTAGTAAGTCCCCTAGTGGGGCAGCAATGAGCCCTATTGGAAGTAACCATTTGTCTGGATTATCTTCTCTACTCTCTCCAAAGATATCTTCTGTGAAGATTGCACCAATTGGGAAGGACCAAAATAGGGCCAGTCATCCTGACCAGGTAAGCTCTAGCAGCAGTCCTTTTCCAGGAGGTGGATATCAACAGTCTCATTCCTTCCCAGATCACGTTCATGGAGTGCTGAGTTCGACCCCAGGAAATTTAACTTCTTTTGGTCCTTCAACTCCAAATGCATCTGATGTTGGGAGTCTGACTGGCCCACAGTTTCTGTGGGGTAATTCGACTTCTTACATGGACAATGTGCAGTCTTCTTCTTGGCAGTCTCGAGCTACTGGAAGTTCAATCATGTCAAATGGACAAGGGCAAGCACAAAGCTTTCTCTATTCAAGCCATCATGGCTCGTTCCTGGGGTCATCACACAATCAGCATCCACATCATGTTGGATCAGCTCCATCTGTTCCTTTCGTGAGGCAGTATGGATTTATCCCTGAGTCACCGAAGACATCATTGATGAACCAGGTCCCATTTGGAAACATTGGGATTAACCAAAATGGCGGTAGTTTACATATGAATATGACTCCTCGGGCCACAGTGAGTGAGGGCATTATATCAGGAAATATGCCAGATAATAGTTCACCGAATGTGCGGATGATGCCCTCTCAGAGATTTGGACCTGTGCTCTTTCACAATGCTCCCTATTCTGGCCCAAGTTCCATTGGCATCAATGGTCTAGTTGATCGTAACCGCAGTCGGCGAGCTGACAACCAGGGGATCCAACTTGATAACAAGCAGTATCAGCTTGACTTGGAGAAAATCACTAAGGGGGAAGACACTCGAACAACGATAATGATAAAGAACATTCCAAATAAGTATATATTTAAAAATAATAATAAAATGCTGTGCTGTTTTGCCAAGCATACAGAATTATGAACCTAATTTCGATATTAATTGCTCTAGGTACACCTCGAAGATGCTTTTAGCTGCAATAGATGAAACTCACAAAGGCACTTATGACTTTTTGTACTTGCCAATTGATTTTAAGGTAATATGCACAAAAGACAAACAACAGTGGTTTGATGATAATGCGTTATTGAGCTAATCAAATGTTGATTCTATCATGCAGAATAAATGCAATTGAGCTAATCAAATGTTGATTCTATCATGCAGAATAAATGCAATGTGGGTTATGCATTTATAAACATGGTGTCTCCTGCACACATAATATCCTTTTACGAGGTTTTATTCTGCTACTTGCTCGCTGGTTCTGCTCTAGTTAGGACTACTTGCTAAATTCTAAAATGTTTATTAGTGGGAGAGGGAAGTTTGGTAGGGCATATCAAACAGCAAAATCATGTCAACCAGGGAGCTTCACTGAACCTCTATATATACTTGCAGGGATTCAATGGGAAGAAGTGGGAGAAGTTCAACAGTGAGAAGGTTGCCTCTCTGGCATATGCACGAATCCAGGGCAGAGCAGCACTTGTTGCCCACTTCCAGAACTCTAGCTTGATGAATGAAGATAAGAGATGTCGCCCTATTCTTTTTGATTCTGAGGGAGCAGAGGCTGGTGATCAGGTAAAAGTCCAAAATTCCCTTGGGAACTATATGGAGTAGTTGTTTATAATATATGGGACGTATATAAGCTGAAAAATTGGTGGATAAGCAATTTTGTTAAGGCTACCAGAGAATATTGAATGCTACTGTATAATAAAACCTCATGTTTAGCTCATGAGATTGTTAGGGCTCACCTGACTTATTCCATGAATTAATTATATGCTATGAGGCACTAATACCTTGTTTTTCCTTTGCAATCAATGTCGTGCCATATGTTTAATGTCACATGAAATAATAATAATGCAATTGCCTGTGAGATATTTGATCAGGCAGGCACATGCTAAGGCCAGAATTAATAATTTTCTTTTGGCTGCATATGAATTGTTCACAGAGTTGGCCCAATCAGTAGTATATATATTCATGCAGGCAAGCATGCAACGAAATGCTTAACTTGAATCGTCTTTATTTTTCGTAGTTTTGTAAATTCCGTGGTTAATGGCTGAAATTGCCAAATAAGTAAAACGGTTAGAATGAGTCTGAACAAAAATCTTTGATTATATTTCTTGAAATCTTTATACCTCTTCAAATGAAATATTGCAAAGTGGAATTCTACTGAGATATTTCTGGCCTTTGCTGTTTCCTATGTTGAATTTTTTCCATCCTAGATTGTAACATAACATTTTATTCGCAGAGCTTCTTCCTCGAGCAATCTTTAGTATAGTGCAGTGGAAATTATTGCTAACAGATTCTAAGGTTTTGCAGGAACTCTTTCCGTTAAATATTACACGAGTTCATCAAGAAGATAGGAATGTTGACCTACTTCAGAGTGCACAAGGAATCAGTCTGAACGGGAATCCAGAGAAGAGCGCGTTACCTGGAACTAGTTCTGAGGACTAGAAGTCCTTGGCAGCAACCATGTACCTGGAAACACTAACTTTCCTCGGGTTGTTCAAGTGTAGAATACAGTGAGTGGGGGAAACCTGCAGGTGCAATTGTCCCAGAGGGTGTGTCCACTTTTGAACCCATGGATGCATCAAAGTTAGCATTAATGGAAATAAGGACAGGATCCTTTTTCCTTTTCTTTTCTTTCTTTTACAGATAGTATGATGTAAGTAAATAAGGTTCAAGTGTATAGGGTAAGATGAGGCCAGTCTGCTGCTGTTAGGCACATTGCTAACCTGTGGAATTGGTACCCAGGTCTTCTCTCTCTAATTTATGTTTTCTCTCTCTAGTTGTAGAGTCAAAGAGTAGGCTGAGTTTGGATTGTCTTACTATGAACAGTGGGATGTGCACATGAGGACTGCTTATTTCAGATCTGCCTTCTTAAGTGGCTAATAAATTTTTTAGTCCTCATGAATTTGATGTTTGGTGCATACTATGTTTGGTGCATAGTATGTGATAATGCATTTTTTATGTTCCCTGCTTGCTTATATAAATACATGTGTGAGCTACAAGACGAGTTGCTATGACAAAGACTACTTATCCTTTTCTTATTCCTGGCCATATGTTATATGTTCAGAAAGCATGGAATTATCAATATGAGGTGTCCATCAAAATAGAAAAGGGCAAGTATGGTTTTAGCAAGTCTTCTTGATCAATATAAATGGGAAGAAGACCGACGTATTTGACTTCTCTTGATGTGTGTATACCTTTAGCAAGTCTTCCTTTTATTTCATATTAAACTTGACATACTTGTGTGGTGTTATATCATTACTTTGTGCTATATCTTGATCATGTTGACTAAGTCTCTAGAATGAACTGGGTAACAAAACATGTGTCGAGCCATGATTGTTAGCCCTTGTCGAAGCATAATGTCGAGTTCAAGAACTTGACAATAGTTACCAATACTAAGAAATAACCAAGTAATATTCATTATTTGTGTAAGGCTTATAGAACACGAAGATGCCAAGGTGTTGTATAGTTGGAACATTAAACACGTGTGGGTGTCGGGGTGTGTCAATTTTAATTTCTTGTTGTAAGGAGTGTTGGACCCAAGAAATGTGTGAGGGTTTGAGGGCATGACAACTCATACTACTCATGTAGCAGATCTATGAAGGCACATTATGATATGCCAACTTGAATTATCATATATAGAGTATATGATGTATGATAGTATGAGACCGTTTAGGTGTGCTAACTTGAACTATTTATATAGGGAGTCCTATGATATAGGAGAGTATTAGAGTGTCTGAATATACTAAGTTGAACTATCCAATTAGAAACTCTATAATGTAGGAAATATAAGAGTGAGGGGCGTATTAACTTATGTCACCCACATAAAGTGTATCAGATATAGAACTACCTACAATAAGAGTATTAGATATAGGAGTCACGATGGGGTGTGTCGATTAAACTTACCTATGTAGGGAATATTGGATACAGGTGATGCATGAGGATGCCAAGGCATGTTGGCTAGAACTACTCATGTTGATTATGTCAAATCAAAGAGACACACGAGTGTTAAGATATGCTAACTTATATTGCTCACAGAGGAAATGTCGAACGTCAGATATACACAAGAGTATCAGTTTGTTGATTTGACCTCCTTGCATAGGGAATATCGAATTATGCGTAAGGACATTGGACATCCTAACTTGAATTATTTATATATGAAATGTTAAATATAGAACACACACAATATCCTCGTACTATATTGATTTGAATTATGGATACAGGGAATACTATACCTAATATTATAAAATGACATGTGAATGATGGTCGAGGCGACGATTGGTGGAAGAAGTCATGGAAAATGACGGACGCCATGCATCATTCAATGTCAATTAAAGCCATGGATGTCTCAACAAGCAAAGCCAAGGATGTAACATTGAACCAAGCCGGGGCTGGTTGTGCAGCGAGTTCGGCCCATTGATCTTGTAATGCTAGCCCACAGGATTGGGTCATAGAACCACTGAGCCCGGCCACATTGTCTGAGCTCTGGTCGGCTTGGTTTGACCGGGTCCAGCCTGGTTCGAGTCAGATTCGAACTAGAATCAAATCGAGTTCAATTAGATTCAGAGACTAAAGTAGGTTCGACTGAATCCAGACCGAATTCAAGTCAGGTTTGACTTAACCACATGACCTTATAGCAGTGCAAGCCTGCTGGGTTTACCTGATTCCGCTAAGGGCTGTAGGAATGCATAGCCGTTCGTTCTACATAGAATTGGCAGAGATGTCTCGCTCACAGTCAAAGGAGCTATGAGACAGACATTGTTGTGACATATTGTCGGGGTTAAAGGAGCTCGACACACTGTCGAGCTGGATTCAACCAAGACAATGTTATGGCATATTATTTGTCTCGCTCCAGCAGCAGCAGCAGCAGCAGCAGCAGCAGCAGCAGCAGCAGTCCTTTACAGGGAGGTGGATCTCAACGATCTCAAGGAGAGGTGACTTCAGTCTCAGGAAATTTAACTTCTTTTGGTCCTCCAACTCCAAACACATCTGGTGTTAGAGATCAAAGTGGCTCACAGTATCCCTGGAGTACTTGGACTTCTTACATGGGTAATGTGCAGTCTTCTTCTTCTTGGCAGCCTGGAGCTACAGGAGGCTCGTTCATGGCAGATGGACGCCGCGCCCTCTCTATCCAAACCAGCATGGCTCGTTCATGGGGTCACCACACCATCAGCATGGGACACAGGACACTTCCTTCACGATGAACATGAGGCAGTTCACTTGTGAACATGAAGAATCAAGGCATTACTGTATCAGGGAATGTGCCTTCTCAGGGATTTGGAACTGTGCCCTTTTACAGTGCTCCTTATCCTGGCCGAGCAAACAACAACCAGTATCAGCTTGACTTGGATAAAATCATCAAGGGGGGAAGACACTCGAACAACGATAATGATAAAGAACATTCCGAACAAGTAGATAATATTTTTCTCATACGGAATCATAAAAAGCCGTGCAGTCTTGCCATGCATGCAGCAGGATCATAAACCTACTAATCTGGACATTACTCGTTGTCCAGGGACACCTCCAGGATGATTTTAGCTGAAATAGACGCAACTCACAAAGGCACCTATGACTTTTTCTACCTGCCAATTGATTTTAAGGTAATATGCACCCGAACAATAGTGGGTTGATGATGATAATGTATTATTGAGCTGATCAATATTGGTTCTTTCATGCAGAGAAGGTGCAACGTGGGTTATGCATTCAATAGCATGCTGTCTCCTGCGCACATTGTAACCTTTTACCAGGTTTCGTTCTGCTCCTTGCTTGCTGGTTCTGCTCTAGTTAGGACTACTTGGGAGTATGATCATTCCTGGGGAGACTCACTGAACTGTTTACGTATATCTGCAGGCATTCAATGGGAAGAAGTCGGAGAAGTTCAACAGTGAGAAGATTATCTCTCTGGCATATGCACGAATCCAGGGTAGAGCAGCACTTGTTGCCCACTTCCCGAACTCTAGCTTCAGATAAGAGATGTCGCCCTATTCTTTTTGCTTCTGAGGGAGCAGAGGCCGGTGATCAGGTATAAACAAGCTAAGATTCTTACTCTATTTCAGTGAGCAATCTCCGGTACGGTGAAGTCGAGATGATTGCTAATGGATCAGAAGGTTTTCCAGGACAGGAGGAATCAGTTTGGAGGAGAAGCCAGAGAAGAACACCTCATCTGGAGGTAGCTTTGTAGAGTCGTGGTTCTTCACAGCAATCATGGGTGCATCAAATACTTATTTCCCTTGGGTGTCCACGGTGAAGGTGAAAACTGCAGGTGCAATGGTGTATACACTTGTGATGAGATTATTCTACTAAGCTACTGAACTTTCGACTCATATTAGTTTAGTGCTTTGACTTTTAACATCCAATATTATGAGAAATATATAAAAAAATATCCTTGCAAATATGTAACTTAGTTCGTCGGAGCGTTGTGTCAGTAACACGAAGACAGTAAGAGGGATTGAAATCCATCAAAAACACGACGTGACATGGATTCCATCATTAATTTTCCTGGCTCGACGTGGAAGCACCAACACGAGTGTCACACATCATCTTTTCGGATCCACGTACCAAACTTTGTGTCGAGGAGGACGGAGGAGCCCAAGCGATGCAGGGCGCGAATCACAATGCAAATCCAACGGTTACAAGGGTCATCCATCATTGGAGGCAAGAACACAGCGATCACGGGCCTGATGAGTTGATCTGACGGTGACTGGTGCAAGGACGATGATGCCTGGTAGGAAGGAGTCTCTGAGACGGAGGAGAAGTCACGCGTACGGACACGCCAGTACACATACGTTAACGTTCATACTGACGGCTTAGCAGCCATCCAAATATTAGGAATCTTGTTCGCTTCGGTCATTGTCCGAGATGGATCATTCTATCCTTCCCAACTCCGCTCCGACACCTCCCTCCGACTCCAACGCCGCCACCCTCGCATCCCCGCCCTCGTCTCCCAGCTTCCTCCTGCGTGTCTCCGTCTTCCTTGTCCTCGCTGCCTTCTCGCTGTGGGCGAATTTTGAGGCTTCCAAGGGCTTCGAGATCGCCGTCCTCAACGCCGCCTCCGACACACATGCGGCTCGGCGCTTCCATCTCCTGTTCGTCTCCAACGGCCGCGCCGCCAGACTAGTCCTCAGCTCGAGCGACTTCGTCGAGCGCGTCCTCTATCCGGATGATTCGTTCCCTAGGAAGCCAGTGGGGCGGGTAACGCTTTACATGGCCGCCGTAGACCTCAACGAAACCGTCCTGGTCAGCCGTGGCCACCGCCCAGGAGAGTTCGTAGTTCGGGTGAACCAAGCCGTCATGGGGGAGACCGACGTGCGGGTGTCGGTGGCCTCCGCGGTGCAACGGGGCATGGCCCGCGTGTGGCTCTGGGACGGGCGAGGCCGGGCGCCAAGATCGCTTCTGGATGCCATGGTAGACTGCCTCACCGTCTCATCCGCACTCAACGCTGCTCCGTGCTGGGCGGAGCAGGATCGGTTGTGTGTAGCACGCATGAACCGAGCCATGCAGGAGGAATGGAACGACAGCAAGCTAGAGGATGCCTGCAGCCTGCCTTCTGAAGCCTGTGCTCGGTCTTCCTACTCCTCTTTCGAGACAGTATGATCACAAGGAAACATCTGCTGAATGAGGGCCTCAGACCATATTGGTGGGCACATCCAAGTGTGCTACTGCATGTTGTACTACTGCTTGATGGTGCACGTAATAACCTAGCTCGATGTACAATTCAAATATGTTACTCCACGGATGTATCATCTATCATTAGCGTCAGTTCCACTGATGGTTTTGACACAACAGAGTCTATAACATATAGCAAGCACGAGATCACGATGGCAGTAGAGCTGCAGTTAGTTCTAATTATGGAATAAAGTACATGGTTTATATTAGGTACAGGAATCGGTCATCAAACACGAGCTACTTAAAGTTTCAAATATTTTCTTGTAATAGTCAGCATTAATATGCCTGTCTCATTGCAAGAAATAATTGGAAACCCGTACAAGCAATCAATGGAAATCACCGGATACATTTTCCATAAATATCGTTTAATTTAGATGGGTCCGATGCTGCGACAGTTAAACTAGTTAAAACCTTTTAAATAAATATTTGGTTCACTATCAATTTTTTTCAACCTAATCAACACTTGTTATGATTAAGCATGGTATTAGAATAGAAAGTCCTTAGTTCTTTTGCTTATTTTGGGGCTGCATTCCAAGAATATAAATGGTTTAATCATGTTCCACTTATCAACTTAAGCTTGAAATGAATCGGGAATTGAGCATAGAATTAAAATATAAATTACGGTCCAAGAGAGAGTAGTAGAAGAGGACACGTTATGGTGAAAGGGTGAATCACAGAGATGAATGCTACAGCAACGTATGGCCGTATCAATAAAGTTCAGCTCACATTCATATTAACAGTCGAATAGACCTACCATGCACAGAACCAATTAAAGACTATTATGTTTTGAGTAGGTAAGATATATTAAAGAGGAAGTGATAGTACAAGTAAATCATCAATGCTGCAGAGAGAACTCTTCTGGACTCCAAAAAGAAGAGGGTACATAGCCAATAATTGCCTAAGTATCACCAGCATAGCTAATGTAGATTATAACCTCCTCCGGTAAACTGAAGCTACAAATATTAAAATGTCCATATCAGCATATCTAACGTAGATTATATATACGCACACAAGACTGTTAAATTTAGAAGCAATTTCTGCATTTTGCATAAGCACGTATATGTGTACACCGACAACAAAAATGCTTGCGGAAGCACGTATACTGAGGGACAACAAGATACTTCCAAGGCATCAGGCTCCACTTCTTCCTTTGCAGTCATTTCGTGTTCTCGTTGCATGTTCTCGGTCTTTCCATTATATCTAATCATGCAAGCTTTTCTGTAGCTTTAAGACTAAGGTGTATGAAGCGTGAATGTTTTTGTGTGACAACGTCACCCCACACTGGGTTTTGGTAACTCAAGCTTTGCGGTGCTGCTGCTCCACTTCGTGACGGGGGAGGTGAAAAAGGAGTGGCGGGCAGTGTAGCAGCCCTTTCACGTCTCTGAATCCACTTGAATGCATTGCCGGAAGGCCTTTGCCTGGTTTGCTAGTTTCAGTAACCCCGGTGGCCGACCTCGTACTGCATTAATGGTCGAACCGGGCGTCTGTTCTTTTCATGCATGCGGAGGCCGGCGATGGTCTTTGTCCAGGGTCGTCGTCGGTCGAACGCTCCGCTGCTCACCTCTGTCGCGTCGTCCGTCCGACATCCACAAGTTATTGACGGTCCTTAGGTCACTGAGAAACCATTCATGGCACGGTGGGCCTCGGGTGTTTCCGAGTGTGCATGGCCATCTCAGTTGTTTATCTTGTCCTAGTGGAGTGTCGAGTAGAAAACGATGCCAAATGTGTGGATATGTAAAGCTCGATCTGATTAATATCAACCGGATAGAGTGATTTCAATAGGGATATATGTGCTAGAAATATAAATTAATAATTAGCTTAAGCTTTCATATATAATTTTATCGATAAAAAAAACAACAAAATAAATCACGGAAATGATACCGATCAAACATTGGGCTCACTCAACGTATGCTGTCAAGCATCCACCGCTTGACCCGAGGCAAGTTGGGCTATCAACGCTGTTGGTCCAGTTTGGGTGGCCTCGTTGACTCACAAGCCCAGGTAATGAAGCAGGGCACAGATGTAATTTCCGCGACTCTTCTGCCTCTTGCGGACACGTAGGTAAAATGCCAAGCGGATGCCATTACTAATAATCCAAATCACTACTCGATGATTGCACGCATCCACAGATCTTTAAAGGCGAGCCAATTATTTTTTTCGAACGGTTCGACCGTTGCGCTTCCCGACCGTTGCAGCACATCTCCAGAGATTTCAAACAACAGCCTCTCCTCTCTCTCTCTCTCTTTCCCCCTCCTCGGCCGACTCTTCTCAGCCGTCCATTCCATCCCCAAAGAACGCCCCGGATCTTCCCTTCCCTTCCCCTTGAAACCTTCCTCCCTCCCTCGCTCCTTTCCCAGCTCCTGCTGCTTCCATCCCTAATCTCCCTTTCTTTCTCGTTCAAGATCCCGATCCCCCAAACGAATCTCCAATCGAAGGATTCGTTCGCAGTGTCTTTTTGTTAGTGGGGAGAAGTGGAAGAAATCCTCGGTTTGATGCGCCAACAGCGTCATTGTTTTCATCGTCTTCTTGTTCTTGGCAGTTGATTCTGGCAGATCATGCCGGTCTCCACACGGTCGCAGATCTCGATCGGCCGCAACGAGCCGGCCTCGGCGGATCATGATCGAGAAGGGCAGCGGGCGAGGGCGCGGCTTCTGCGTGACCCGCACCACGGCCTCCGGGAGAAGATGAGGGCCCTCACCCTCTTGTACGAGCAGCACCGGAGCCAACTGGCCTCCAGAACGGTCTCCGAAGAGCCCCGCGTCCTCGCCACCCACCACCCCAGCGTCGAGCTGGCCGACCCTAGCCGCCGCCGGAGGCAGCAAGAACAAGAAATACAGGGTGAAGATGACGAGCGGGATCCGATCCAGAAGGAGAACGCGAATCGCGGCTTGTCTCCGATGGCTGACGCCGCCAAGGAGAACCAAGAAGTCTGGGACCAGAATCGGATCGCGGTGAACTCTGCCGCCTGCCCCAAGAAGGCGGTGGCCACGGCCCCCGGAGTCGGAAGGGCTGCGACGACGGGGAAGCTCTCGCTGCGAGAGTTGATCAGCGATGGTGCGCAGTCGGATGGCTGGTTGGGGAGAAGCAAGGTTGGTGGGGATCAATTAGGAGCTGTAGCAGCTGAGAGCCGAGAGGCCCCTGGGAGCCGAATCCTCGTGTTCGTGCGGCTGAGGCCGATGGCGAAGAAGGAGAAGGACGCCGGGTCGCGCTGCTGCGTGAAGATCGTGAACAGGAAAGACGTCTACTTGACGGAGTTCGCGTCCGAGACGGATTACCTCCGGCTGAAGAGGGTCCGAGGGCGGCATTTCTGCTTCGACTCCTCCTTTCCGGATTCCACGCCGCAGCAAGAAGTCTATGCCACCACGTAAGGCATCACTATCTCTGATTACTGCTTCTTTGCTTATAATTCAAAGTTTTAAACACAATTCCTCCCATTTAAACTGTTTGTTCTTTAGCAAGACCATGGTAACTTCCATAAAGATCTCTTCATATCAATAATATTACTATTCTTGTAATCTACAAGCTGAATCGATGCTAGTTCTTCTCTATTTAGAGATATTGTCAGTGACCATATTTCTTGTTTTCTTCCTCGTACCATCGATGTGTGTCATCCGTGATTTCCCCTATAATTTCATGCTTCTTGATCAGTGTCCACTGCCATACTCTGTCGAAAATAATCTACTGAACCCTTTAGTATCGATGGCATGGTGTCGTTTGTCATAATGTATCGACAAGGAAGACTTTTTATCTCTATTCCCAAGTATGCATCATGAGAAAAGCTTTTTGCAACGCTTGTGTCTGTTTATGCAGCACAGCAGATCTTGTGGAAGGTGTTCTACAAGGGAGGAATGGTTCAGTATTCTGCTATGGTGCAACAGGAGCTGGCAAAACATACACAATGTTAGGGACAGTGGAGAACCCCGGTGTCATGGTTCTGGCTATCAAGGATCTCTTCTCGAAGATTAGGCAGAGGAGCTATGATGGGGATCACTCAGTCCAACTTTCTTACCTTGAGGTCTACAATGAGACTGTCAGAGACTTGTTATCCCCTGGCAGACCCCTTGTCCTAAGGGAAGATAAACAGGTTAGTCAGCTTCTACTTCCCGCAAATATAAATTGCTTATAAATTTTGACACCGGATTTATTGAAGGTTATCTGTACATTGTAGGTCAACTGAGTTTATATATACATGAGCATTATTTCTTATAAACGCCTATTTTATTTCTAGCATTTGCAAATTGTTTCGTGTATCGAAATGTAGATGTTTGGTTGCTAATAGCATCTACAAGCTGCACTTACAAATGTAGTTTAGTTTATTTTACCTGGATGTTGATTTATGAACAAAGACGAGATTTGATACAACTCATAGCAAATTGTGTAGGTGATTTATGATTCCATTGACTATATTACTTCATCCTTCACTGTCCAGTGTAATTTATCTGTAATTATTCTTTGATAGTGAAATCCAACTCAATGTTTACTCTTACCATTATATTCCTTCAATGATATCGTCATGACGAAACAAATAATTATTTTGGCTCATTCCAAATCGTAATCTTTCTTCTTGCTCTTCTACTCTCTCCTTTCTTCCCTGCAGCCTCCGCAATCTCCTTCTGTACCTCAGTGACATGGTTGCTGTATAATCATACAATTGTTAAGTGAAATGAAGTATGGAATGAGTTTGCAGCTTAGATTCACTTCAACAAAATTTGATTCTTCTGTAGCGAAAATATAGTATTTAATATATTTTTTGCTCCCTTGCTATTCAGGGAATTGTAGCTGCTGGTCTCACACAGTATAGAGCTTACACAACGGATGAGGTAATCCTAGTCTTCACTACTGTAAGTTGTTTTGGTTGTGAATTCTTGAAGCACTGGTTATGATAATGCTTCCATTGTTGTGATCTTCTCCTGTAGGTAATGACATTGCTTCAGCAAGGCAATCTAAATAGAACCACCGAACCAACAAGAGCCAATGAGACATCTTCCCGGTCTCATGCGATACTTCAGGTACTTTAGTTTTTGATTCCCAGCTCTCTCTGCATTTAGGTACTAAATGTTGATCATGTGAAGCTAGCTATCTTTCATTCATATGTAGGTAGTGGCAGAATACAAGTGCAACGATTCAGGTTCTATTGTGAGACGCATCGGGAAACTTTCGCTTATTGATCTAGCCGGATCAGAGAGAGCTCTGGCAACTGATCAACGAACGCAGAGATCGATCGAAGGTGCCAACATCAACCGCTCCCTCCTTGCTTTGAGCAGCTGCATCAATGCTCTTGTGGAGGGAAAGAAGCACATCCCTTTCCGCAACTCCAAGCTGACCCAACTTCTCAAGGATTCTTTGGGGGGGCACTGCAACACTGTCATGATTGCCAATATAAGCCCTAGTAATCTCTCTTTTGGTGAGACGCAGAACACACTCCACTGGGCTGATCGTGCCAAGGAGATAAGAACAAAGGTGTGGTGCTCCATCTTCTATGGCAAGAAATCAAGGAACCTAAAACATATAGTCTTTTGAATTTTCTGGGTTTTCTTGTATAATCCAAATGCATATTGATGGTTGTAGTGTACGCACTCTTCAGGGATGCGCGGCAAATGAGGAATCATCAGTTCAGGTGCCAGATTCTGAAGTAGATCAAGCTAAACTAGTATTGGAGCTACAAAAGGAGAACAGTGAGTTGAGGCAGCAATTGGTTCGCCACCAGCAAAAGATGCTGACCATCCAAGCTCAATCGTTGGCAGCCTCGCCCGTACCATCCATTGCACCCTCCTCCGTGCTCTCCACGCCATGTTCAACCCAAAGAAAAGTAAAACGCTCCATTCTATCCGCCAACTGCTTCAGCACGCCAGAGTCCAAGAACAGAGCGAACGATGATACGGTAGTCCAGGGACTAAAGAAGACTGTGAAGGCCTTGAAGGACGAGATAGAGAAGCTAAAGAAGGAGCATTCGCTCCAGCTTAAGCATAAGGATGACTTCATTCGTGACTTGATAACGAAGTATGGCTTGAAACCTTCGGAAGGACAGAGGGAGAAGAGAGTTGGCACGAGATCATCTCTCCGCAGGGGAGAGAAATCTGCAGTGGAAACAGGGGAATTGAAGAGCCCAAACCATCGTTTTACTTCCCCTGTGCCGACTGCCAAGAAACGCAGCTTTTGGGACATCACCACCGGTAATAGCCCTTCGGTCGTCGCTCTCAATGGAAGGAAGACCAGAAGCCATGTGGCTGCTGAAGCTCATGCAACTCCCTCAATGCTGCTTCAGGTACAAATTTCCAAGTGATCGGTGGAAGCATATGTACAAAGAGAATTCAGCTGTGTGCTGCATTTGATCTCCCATATTCACGCGTAGTGGTTTGGAGCTCTCAGTGTATATGGGAGGTCAAATTTGTACCACTGCAACTGAGGCTTTAGCCCATCCTGCTTGTCCTAATTGCTTCTGCATGCTAGAGTTCCCATGTCACTCACTCATTCTGATTTGTGTTCATATCTTAAATTCCTTTCAGCCGGGCTTCGCTCGACATCATTTGAAGAACTGATGCAACAAAGAGAACCAATACGCATGCAAGAAGGTACAACATTATCTTATGAACATAACCAGTTTCCTGGGGGTCTATGACCCAAATCATTATTTGTTGTTCTTTTATGCCAGCAGTGTAGTTACTTTGGATTCTTCAGATGTACTGAATTAAAATTCATCAGGGAAGGCTCTTAGGAAATTGTTCCAACATGTATTTATCCTCTTCCTGCAAAGAAGATTGATTGTGAGGGTTGTCGGAAATAGGATTGTCTTTCTTTGACTGTTACTCTATATGTTCTTTCATCAACCCTTTATTATACAATAGTGGTTTAGTTACATTACTCATTTACGAAAAATTTGTCAGATTCATTGAGTCGTAGAAAAAGTCCAACTCGTGCACAGGCACATCATTCCATTCTCATCCCAAGTTAATTCAACATTTTCAGCTTGATTCATTCAAAAATTATTGTGATCTGTGCTATTTGAAGTGAAATTGATCAATACTATTCAGAAATAATTTAAAATTATGTCAGGAGTAAGCATTAAGGTGATTATAACATTCTCATTAGTTTTACATTGATATATTAAGATTGATTTATAAAAATTTGATGAATATATTATTATTCATTTTAGATTAAATATTCTGAACTAATAATTTCAGCGGTGAATAATCTAATAATATTCTTCAAATATATGAATGTATAGAGCATGCTTCGCTGCTTCATATGCCAACAAAGTCTCGTCATGCTACATGTCATATTGAGCATATCGATATGTATGTAACTATATTGAGCATATCGATATATAATACATTAAGATATAGAATTATATCAGCATCCCGATCCCTTATCGGACCAATAAGTATCAAACGATAAGATAGATATTACAAACCTTTGTAACTATAAGAAGAATTGAAACCCAAAATGTTGAAGTTGAAGTGAAGTGCAAATATATTATTCTACTTGAGAATTTATAAAATTTGTATAAATAATAGGTGATAAAAATAAAATTCAAATCCTGAATTTTACCGACAAAGCGGCTGACACCTTTAAAAAAAAACTATATATTATATATAGTTTGAAGTAATTCTACGGTCACGCTACTACTTAGCGGCATGAATGTATGCATTATTTAGTTGAATTGTCAGCCCTGTCAAACATTTTTTGCCAGTGCATTTAGATCAACTTTTAGGACACGCCCAGAATCGAAGCAATGGAAGATTCAAAGAGATGGTGCAGAGCTTGCTACGTATATTTCTCACCAAAGCAAGGTTTAGCAACAAGTTCTCCTCGAATTCACTACAAACACGCGATGTTGAAAGCCATTCGTCAAGAGACGCAGCCGTCGTCGTCTTGGGACTTCAGGCATAAGCACAGCTACCATAACCTGCACAAGCGCTACGTGAGCGGTAGATGGGAGCAGACAGGACCATATCCTCATCAACCTTGGCCTTACTTGGATCGGTGGTGACGAGGAGTGCTGAGTTGTTGAAGAAGCAGTTCCATGGGTTCCGTCCTCTGGACTGGTAGTACAGATTCATGGCAATGGAAGCATGGGACATGAGGTTATCTGGGTAGAAGCATGGGAAGCCCCTCTGCAGCACGCTGCAGTCCACCTGAGAGCAGACGTAGTTGAGGTTTTCAAGCAGCGTTGCGTCGTCCGACGAAGGTTTCGCCACACACCAAGTTTTCTGCAACAAAGTAACCATGTCTGCTACGATCTCCATGTTTCGTTTCTGTAAACGATTCAGATTGAATACTACAATAAGAGTTCGGGTTGGAGAACGTCGAAGGCACACAGTTCTTTCAGACTTACCTGTCCCTGCACCAACTGCACTCTTTCCCCTGCGATTACATGCATAAAAGCAGAAATCACCAGCTGAACTTTCCACAAACGCATTTGCGACGCCAAAAGAAAGAAGAGCCAAACTCCAAGGCCAACCTGAGGTGAAGTAGATCAGAAGCAGCGTTAGCGAGAGGAATGTTTCAGCTCCTCTTGCCATGTCACTTCTGCCCTATTTTCCAGCAGCAGCCGTAGTCGCAGGAGAAGGAGATCAAAATGGTTTGTGTTCAGTGTGGAAGGGGGCAAGAAGAATGGCCGAGCGAGGGGCTTTAGATAAAGGCGGAGATGACAGTGTAAGTAGCAAGAGCAGGACCTTTGCGTACGTCCGAAAACTTACCCGCAAAAAAGCACCATATCTGTTTCTGGCGAAACCAATGGGACCCAGTGCAAGCCACGTATTGGAACGCCTTTTACAATGGTGCGCCACTTTCCCTAATTTGGGAAAACCCACATAGAGGGAGTTCCACCTACGTCGCGACTTCGGTCCCGAGTCATGAATAGGAACCAAGCGCTGTTTCTACGCTGACGCACGACTTAAATCGCGATAGCGGACGCGCCCTGTCAATTGGGCCGTGGGCCGGAGATGTGGGCTTCTAAGTTGTGACGCGTGTCTCTTTTAGCGGAACTGAAGCCACGGAAACCCGTGTCCCAAGCCACAGGTTTGGAACTCCTCGTGTGTGATCCTTGTGGGCGCACGTACTCCGCCTTCGTCGAACGATGTAATGAGGAGCTGCGTGGCGATCTCTCCGCCACTGAAGCCGTGGAAATGTGTCTGTTAACTCTCGCTCGATCTTGCCTCGATCCCAGAAGGCTTCTGTTGGGCGCGATGGCCACACGTGCGGCGCTGCGTTCCGTGCCCGGTTCGACCAGCCTTTATCCCACCGCCGCCCCCAAGCCGCGTTCCCAATCCCCCGCTATCCTCCGCATCTCCCGAGCCGTCAAGTTCGGCAGCCACCGGAGGCGATCGTCCGCCCGCGCTATGGGCTCCTCCCCCTCCTCCCAGAGACCGGACCAAGTCCAAGGTCAGTGGTACCCTGTTCCCTGCCCCTGTTTATTCTCTTCCGTGTACCACAGTTCGTAATTCTTTCACGGTTATTTCCATTCGGAACCTTTTGCTTGCTTGTGTGGATGATCAATCGTAGAACCGCTTAAGCTTCTTGGTGTAGGGCAACAATTGAAACTTACCGCACCAGAAAGGTACCGACACGCTCCGTGTGGGAAACCCTCGGTGGAGGTACCCGATGTACTAGGCCGATTTCTGGGGTCAACACAAGTGTATGTCAATTGCCACACCATGCATTTTGCTGTGCCAGAAATGGTATCAGTACGCCCCTATTCCAGACAAAATGGCAAGGATATGATCCATTTTCTTTGACATGTTATTGAACTAGGATTATACATCAAGTAGTTTGATTCTGTTTGTACATTGAGAAATTACAATGATTATACTTAAAGAACTCTTCAGCATGTGACTTCTGAAAAGAAATTTAACCAAAATTTTCAGTTCAAAATTTTATGAGGTTGATCTCGTGTTGAATGAATGCCTACACAAGATTTGGTTGAAGCATAAAGTTGCAAGTCCCGGTTAGGTACTAGAATTTTGTCACAAGAAAATAAGATGTTCATTGTCTGATTGAATTACCTAATACTAGGGTTCTTTGGAGCAAGAAGTGAGCATTGTTAATTGTTATGGTCATGCAAGGATTGGTTTGATGATGACTCGGGAAAGTGACAAATTGGTCCGTAGAAGTAAGCAAGTATGTACACTGCATTACGTCTTCCTCCTTCCGCCAAATTCCATTGTTATTAGAAGCATGGATATGGAAAAAAAATGTTTAAAGTTGAGGACCCTGATTGACGTTTTAAAAAATGTTTTAAGTTGAGGACCCTGATTGACTCAAAATCAATCAGATAAAACGTATGAAATTTCTAAACTATTATGCGCACAGTGTTGTTTACGTTTGCTAAGCTGCCAGAATATTCTTTAATTTGTGATTCTACTTGTGATTAGTTGTATGATGGATCATTTTGTGGAAAACAAATGTTTACAGAAGGTACACACTTGAGATCTTCCACTGTTTCAAAAACTTCCTATCATTCCTGATCAAATTGTTTCAACATGTTAATATATAGAGTACCAACCCTGAGAAATTAAGATCTTCATGTATGGATCTCTCACCTTTTCGTTGTCCATGTAAGTTTTATAGTATTACTTTCCTAACAAAGTAGACAGAGTTAAATGCAAGTAGAATATGTTGTCAAAAAGAAAAAAGAAGGTACTAATACTTCCCTGACAGACAAGCTATGTTGGCATGGAAAACTATGTGCCTCCCATATAAGCGGCATGGACTGGACCCAATTGCATGTGGCATAACATCATCTAGTTGGCCTGCCTTTGGATGTCTGAGTTTATATGTCATGCATGAGAAGGTACGGTTTCATATGAGGCCCAACTAAATGAGTACGGCAGTAGTGCAATCGAATCATTTCAAAGCACTGATTAACATGCTTGCTCCTCCATCCTAAAGTTAGATCAGATTGTGCTTGTGACTTTGATGTTCAAGCTGGCATGAACTACCATGATATTATGTCTTTTGATTCTGTTGGTATGTCGGTCTGGCTTGATTTGCCTCGTATTCGGGTAGTATTATCCTGCGATCACACAATCATTCAGGATTTATGAATTCCCTAACCTTTTGGACTAGAGTAGAGAAGGGCTGTAGTTTAACATAGGAAAATAGACATGCGATTCTTTAGAGTCATCTCGGAACAAAGTGTAGAAGGATAATCTTGGTGACAGGTGTTTCCTTGATTCGCATGCTCATGCTGTATAAATCTCATCGCCTTTTTTGTGCCTAGAAGTTGAGGTATTCTAAAATTTTCGGCTGCATATTATTTTCAGAGCCAGCTAATGTCAATCCTGCCTCATTGAGTGATGAGGAGTGGAAAAAGCGACTCACCAAGGAACAATATTGCATAACTCGTCAAAAGGGTACCGAGAGGGCCTTCACTGGGTAAATCTTTTATATTCTAGTGTTTTTTTTCCTTTTTCTTTTCATTTTCTGATGGGCTGACCACTTAAAATTGTCTTGTAGTAATTTTTTTTTTACTCCGGTGATCTTACTTGGTATGCTTGACAAACAGGGAATACTGGAACACCAAAACCCCTGGAACCTACCACTGTATATGTTGTGATACACCTTTGTTCGAGTAAGCATTATATACGCT
Source organism: Ensete glaucum (assembly GCA_021527575.1). NCBI lineage: Eukaryota > Viridiplantae > Streptophyta > Magnoliopsida > Zingiberales > Musaceae > Ensete > Ensete glaucum. Next base: position 48,216,829 of record CM038558.1, read on the forward strand.
TATGATTTTGCTTTAAGAAACCGTGAAATAGTATCGAGTGCTTGCATTGTTTATTGATTTTGGCCCTTCTGTTTTCCAGATCAAGCACCAAATTTGACAGTGGCACAGGTTGGCCATCCTACTATGAACCAATCGGCAACAACGTGAAATCCAAGCTGGACATGTCGATCATTTTCATGCCTAGGACAGAGGTTCTTTGTGCCGCCTGTGATGCCCATCTTGGTCATGTTTTTGATGATGGGCCACCACCGACAGGAAAACGATACTGTATCAACAGGTACGATGACTGACTTCTTCCATCTCTCAGTTGCAAGCAGATTGTGCTCATCTTAATGTAAAACATTCTTTGTAATCTGCAGCGCATCCCTAAAGCTGAAGCCGAAGTAGCAAACTTTGGTCTGAGCATGCATTTGTACTCTGAAATATGTAGCCCTTCTCCGGTCTCTTATGATAAAATCCATCGTACATCTGTAACTCTACTGGTGTAATCAAATAATTGGAAACGATCCATTGGTGCCAAATGCCTCGGTTTGATTGTTCTTGTTGGAAATCCTGTCTGTTGTCTGCTGGTGTAATCTATGATAAGTTTCTTTGATTAGATTCGGATGTCAACTCTACTCGATGCAGACCGTCGGATGATGACATGTCCACTTCAGCCGTGGGCCCCAGGTGCCAGGTTCGTCCACATTTGCGCACGAGCCAGCTAGAGTTCTCCGGAGAGTCCGCGTATGAAGGACCGATGCCAACTAGATCGCCCATCTCGATTGTAATCTATAGCGGCCGTATGTTAGACTTGCGCACGATAACATGCTACGTTGACTTTTTCTGTGGCGGAACGGCGAGGTTCGAAGGATATTGTTTCGGTAACGTTGACCAACGTATTATTTTAGTGTGGCACAGAAACGGGTCTGGGGGCTCGGATGACCACTCGATGACCAGATCCGCCGATGGAGGAGCAGAATTCAAACGAGAGAGGCTTCATCAACATTTTCTATTTCTGTACTCGGATTACAATATTATTCTTGAGAGAAGGATGACCGAGCTGGGAAAGAAGAAGATAAAATACCAGTCCAGGATGATCTGGGACGGTTGACATTTGGCACCTTGTGGATCAAGAGGTCGCAGCTCCGGTCTCGGTTGACTTTTCAGCGTCAGATTGGTGTGTGCTAATTAATTCCATGCACGACCGACGATGCAAGCACCGTCAACCAGAAGAAATCGAGGCCTCCGGTGCCCATTCCAGTCAACGAAGCAGCGGAGGTCGTCGTTGTTGCCGGCGGGAATTAAGAGGAAATGAGCTCTTCGCCTTGGCTTTCCAGTAGTCACAGATTGCTTCGGATCAACGGAAGAAGATGCTGCCGCAGATTCAACGAAACCACCATCAATTTTTTTTTTTGTAATTATTAGTTCAAGTTATTATCATCGTGATGAATATATATCAGATTAAGCACTAAATCGAATCTAATAATGTATAATTTAATTTTTTTTAATTTTTGATAATATAATAATATTTTTTTCGGAATATCTCTTCATCTCATGATCATGAGTATTCCCAAAAAAACAGCTACTGTTCCTTGTAATACAATAATACACAGTTTGAGATGCCGACGACGACTCTTCATCTCACGATCATGAATAGTCTCAATAGAACAGCCACTGTTCCTTGTAATAATACACGGTCTGAGATGCCGACGACGACGCGACGTCCGAAGGAATAGGTCTTAACTGTTCACGTATGGAGCCGGCCCTACGTGGCCGCGTATAAGTGGGTCAAACATGACGGGGCCCCAGCCCTTTCCCATTAGCTCAACGACGAAGATGGAGTCGTCGTGTCTCGGCGGGGACGGGAACTCGGAATCCCCTCGTCGAGCACGCTTTAAATTAAGCGGGCCCACCTTCTTCGTGAAGGCGTTTCCGTGTTTCCTGTCTTGGTGAGGCGGGTAAGGGAGCGGTGATAAGCCCAGTCAAAGGAGTTGACCTGTTCTGTAAGTTTATCTCGCCCCTCTCTCTCTCTCTCTCTCTTCTCGCTCACGTCGAAGACGCCGCGCCAGCCGGAGGCATTGAAGCGGTCACTTCGTTGGTCGAAAGCCTCTCGGAATTCCCTCCCCCCTTCCACTGACGCACCGCCTGATGTCACTGTTACTCCCCCTCTCTATTTATGAACCTCGCCATCTCGCCAAAGAAAGGCTTCACACTTGTTATCCCTCCTCCTCTTCCATCTTTGGTCAATCCAACCGCGTTTATTTGATGACACACGGTTACATGGACACATCGGGTCCTCTTTCTCTCGCTTTCCCTTTGGGCAGCCGTGGTGGCGTACTCAAACGCCAACAGCCTATGGACTCCGGCGGCCACCACTCGATCAGCACCGCCATCGAGTTTCCGATCAGCCTAAACCCCCTCCGAGATGCTCCGATGATGGTGGAAGCGAAAGATGAGGTGAGCGACGGTCGGGTGGTGGCGAATGAGATGGATTTCTTCTCGGGTGAGAAGAAAGATACGACGGGCCTAGTCGAACCGGATCTGGATCTCAAGGTGCCAAGTCTCGCTAATATTAAGAAGGAAGATCTCACAATTCAGGTTAGTGATTACCGTCCCCACAACTGTGCATAGAGAAGTCTTGGATAGCAAATCGTTAATTCTTGTTTGCATATTTAGACCGGACTGCACCTGCATACTGGCAACACGGGCAGTGATCAATCGACGGTGGATGATGGATCGTGTCGGAATGAAGACGTTGAGGAAGGGAAGAACGAGGTTCGAAGTTCTACCAAACTGCAGGAGAATTTGATTCGTTTTTTTTTTTTTTTGAGTGGATTAAATTAGATTTCTGAACTCTTTCGATTCAGCTGGCAGACATGCAAGCGGAGCTGGCACGCATGAACGAGGAGAACCAGAAGCTGAGGGGAATTCTGAGCCAAGTGACCACCAACTTCAACGCACTTCAGATGCATCTGGCCACGCTGATGCAACAGGGGAGCCAACAGAACAATGAAACCCCACAAGCACATGAGGTAAGATGGTTCATACCTGCTGTATACACGGTTAAACCCATTTACGAGCCATCAGAGGAACTGAGCTAACGAGTCGAGTTATCGTCCAGGCCATGGATGTAAAGACTGATGCCAAGAATGGCGGCCATGGCGGAGTGCTTGTCCCGAAGCAGTTCATGGATCTGGGTTCAGTGGTCAACGATGTAGAGCCGTCGAACTCGTCGACCGCTAGCCCTGATCGCTCCGCGTCGCCACCGGCAGACGTTGAAGTAGCATCGATGGGTTACAACCGTCACAGGATCGATGGTCGTAACACCACCGATCAAAGCTCGAACCCCAACAAAGCCCTCAAATTGAACCCCACAAACCAAGCTCAAGAAGCCACCATGAGGAAAGCCCGTGTTTCTGTTAGAGCTCGATCGGAGGCGCCCATGGTAAGTACTCCATAACCATTACGTCGATCTGCACCTACACACAACAGCGTTCATCGATCAGCTGACCAATGCTTCCGACTGTCTCGTAGATTACCGACGGATGTCATTGGAGGAAGTATGGGCAAAAGATGGCGAAGGGAAACCCATGCCCCAGAGCTTACTACAGATGCACCATGGCAAGCGCTTGTCCCGTCCGCAAACAGGTATATGCCACTTTCTTTGTACTGAAGTAGTTGTTCGTTTGTGGATCGCACGCACAAAGTCTAATTGATTCACGACATGCTCGATTAGGTTCAAAGGTGTGCCGATGATCGGTCGATCCTGATAACCACATACGAGGGCACTCACAACCATCCGCTCCCACCGGCCGCGATGGCCATGGCGTCGACCACCTCAGCTGCAGCGTCGATGCTCCTCTCGGGTTCGATGTGGAGCACCGACGGACTGATGAACTCAAACTTCCTAACACGAACTACTCTGCCTTGCTCATCGAGCGTGGCGACCATATCGGCGTCCGCTCCGTTTCCGACCGTCACGTTGGATCTCACCAAAAACCCAAACCCTTTGCAGTACCAAAGGCCACCTACAGGCTCGTTCAGTGTTCCCTTCCCCGGCGGCTCTCCAGCATTCGGCTCTCCGCCTCAGCCTCCGTCCCTGCCGCAGCTCTTTGGCCAGACACTATTCCAAACGTCACCGGAGATGGCCGCCACCCAGTTCCCACACCAAAAGACCCAGTTGGTGATGCCGCCACCTTCAACAGCTGAAACGATGAAAGAGGCGACCGCTGCCATAACAACCGACCCGAACTTCACGGCGGCGCTCGCCGCCGCCATCAAGTCCATCATCGGCGGTAATCATCAGTCTTTCATCAACAACAATGGTAGCAGCAATAACGTCAATGACAGTAACATTACTCCTAAGAAAGCCTGCAGCTAAAGATGATAAGTGTTCGTGCAGTTGCATGAGGTTTAAAAAGAAATTTTGAAAATTTTATTATTAGGTTATAAAGATTTTGAGATAAAATTTATTTTTAATTATGTACTCAAATCATGGATGTGATTGATCATCATAGATTGATTGAAGATTATAGCATATAAAAAATATAAATATATTATTCTATATTTGATTTTATTATGATTTTTATCATGCTATTGTAAGATTATATTTTAATCAAGGATGTCAATCTTAGATCAATGTAATTAAAATATTCTCTAGTGAGAGGCTTTAGACGTGAAAAACATAATTGATTTTGATAACTGGATCTCTAACAAAATAAAAGTTTATGATACTGTATTTTATACGAGAGTAGAATACCAAGTTAGAGAATTGATAGGTGGTATTGATATTATTATGATATACTATAGGAGTGGGTTGGGATGTGATGTTAAGTTCATATAGCAAATTGATGAATTAGTTAAGGTAGTAGTAGTGACGGCTTGATATTCAGCTTTAGTGATAGATTTTATAATTGCATTATATTTTTTAAAAATCTAATTAATTAGATTTGCTCTTAGGAAGATAATGTCACCGATTGAAGTACATGTTTGTTTGTCCAATCAGTATTAAAGTTATGAGTACTTGCTACAATAATATATAGTGCAGGCTCGATATATGAATTGTGATAATTTATTAATTTTATAAGGAACCAAGTATAATATCATATGAGATTCATACTAGGATTTTCATCATATAAGTTGATTGATTTGATATTCATCTTTGATAATAGATCTTGAATGTACCTTTTTTTATTAAAAAAACTCAAAAAATATGAATATTATTTCTACTCATAAAAATTAATTTAAAATCCTAGATCTTTGATTAAAAATCAATTTTATAATTGCTTAGGGAATTATTTAATCTCCATTAAATTATTACCTACAATAATAATGTCATCTACATAAATCATTAGATATACAATACATCTCTTTTATTATCATAGGAATAAAGATATGTCATACTTGGATTTGACAAAACTAGTTGATGTATATAACTAGCCAAGTAAGTATACTAGGATTTTTGAGCTTACCAAATCCATAAATAATTTTAATAGTTTATAAATATAGTTTGAAGATTGAGGGTGAATGAAATTAGGGGATTGTTATATAAAGACATCTTTAGTTAAGGTCTTTTATAAGAAAGTATTATTAATATCTACATGATATACATATTAGCCATGAATGATAGCCAAACTCGGGATGAGTTGAATTATCATCCATATAATAATTAGACTGAATATTTTTGTGAAATCAACACACATAATTATTGGTGAAACTCATTACCAACTAGATGTGTTTTGTATCTAGCAAAGTACTCATTTGGGTTTCACATAATTCAAAAAAACTAATTAAATCCAATGACATTTTGTGTGAGGTGAGTACGAGAGTCTATTTGACATTAAGAGTAGGGCATCATATTACTCACATATGATCTTATGCTAGTGTAAACATTTTTGGCTTGAGTAATGATTATAGGATTAATAAGGTCAGGTGGAGAGCTTATGGTAACATGAAGATCGAGGATTTAATGTAGGTTGAAGATATCAATTTGAGAGTATATTGTCATAAGATATTCAAGCTTGATGATATTATTAACGATATTGAATATATGAGAACTGGTAAAGAGTTAGTGATGCATATCCAATCAGACTAATATGTTTTAGTGTCGTTTAGCTAAGAAGAGGACAAAGACATTATTTGTGATAATAAAAGTGTTGCTTCATCAGGGCATTATAGAGTGAGTTGGTTGAGCATTAGATGGAAAAGTTAAAATGAGAGTGAGGAGCTATTGAGATAGAATAATAAAGTGGTACAAGTCTATAGGAGAAATGTTGGTTGATGTGGTGAGGTATACTTGAGAGGGTTTGAGGTGTACTCATATAAATCCAATAATTGATGGTTGTTGTAATAGCTTGCATTGATGGAGTAAGATTTTGAAAAGAAAAGATGTATTCAACAAAAATAACATGAATTATGTGTGGTGATGACTTCAGATATTATATGTTATGTGATAAGAGATAAGTTATTAGAGCTTAATATTTATCTCTTTCAGTAAAATATTTTAATGGTAGATTAATAGAAGTTATCGATCACTTTTTTAAAATAAGTAAAGACTTTAGTGAATTCAAATGTGTATTTATGAGAATATACTCATATATATTTATTAAAGTAATATACAAAAACATAAAATCTAAAATCATCAAAGAAACTAGTTCCTGTAAGATCTAAGAGGACTAAGGTAGTAAGGCCACATATTGATTGGAGCAATAATTAAAGAAGAGCAATTTGTTAGATAATTTCTTAAAATGACAATAACTTAAGTTTGGAAAGAACTGTTAGGTCTGTAATTTTGTTTGTAGAATTAAGAGACATAAAATAAAGTTACTTTTGATATAAGTGCATAAAACATCATTGAATATATAAGTATTTGTATGTAAATAAAATATTATGAAACTAGTGTGAGTGATAGAGATTTTGTTACCATCACCAATAATGATGTCTTTGTTACCTTCATAATTGGTGTGAATGGTTAAATTCTATAGATCAGACATGATATAATGAGAAGATTTGGGTTCAACAATCCAATTGCTTAGATGAACAATGAGAATAATCATGATATTTTCTTGGACCCTTATTATATTTAATTTGGCATAGAGCTAGCAAATAATCTTTTTGTTGATTATTATTATTGGGATACCAGAACTGTTGATAGTTGTGGTAACTATTATTAAAATTATTTTGTAAATTATTTGGATTAAAGTTATCGCCATGGTTGGAGAGTTGATAGTGTAATACAAAATTATTTGGATTAAAGTTATCGCCATGGCTCTATGTGTTACTTATATATACAGGAGGTATATTGTTAGAAAGTTTTTGTTACTTTGATTGTGTTTTCATTTATATGGTTGATTGAATTGAGTTATAATAGTCCTATTCTTCCTCTTATTTTATTTTAGATATGTTTTATGATCAATCTACTTATCATATAATTCTTCAAATGATATTAGTGAATCATGTGCCTAAATTGCTACAATCAATTCCTTATATTCATCTCCTATGCCATTGAGAATATAGAAAATAACTTCAATATTGAGGGGATGATATATTAAAGTCAAATTATTTATAATAACTTTTAGATTTATACATAATTAGTAATAGTTAGATAAAACACTAAGTGTGAAGTGTGAGAGAGACTAGGGAGGATGGTTTGTAATTTAGACCAAGCTTTTATTTTAGTGTTGCACGAAGAGATTAGTAGTCCTATAGAGCTAGTGATTGAGACTTAAATAACTTGTAAATTAGGACGATCTCGTCATAGCCCTAACTTGTGATCTAGATTTACCTTTAGGATGGATTCTCCTAATATTTAGATCTATTGTGATAGACAATTGAGAGAGTCATCGATGTAGTATAGTAGATCATATTCAAGGTAAAATTTAGTGAATTGTATAGTTACCACCTTTGGAGAGTTTGAAGGGGTTAGAGTTATAGCATTGATAGATATAAGTCTTGTAAATTGAGATGAACTATTGTTTCCTTAGGAAATAATAATTAGAGTGTTATATGTAGATGAGAAAGATATCTTAAGAAGATAGTGTGATCTAATAAGAAAAATTCAGAACTCACTGATGAGTTAGTTTGAATACATAGGTAATGAAGATCTAATCTATCAGAGGAGATCAAATATAATAAGTATATAGGGGAGGATTTAATATGGCAGAGGAGGGGAGGATTTAATATGGCAGAGGAGATGATATCATTAAAACTACCGATAATGAAGATATGAGGAGTCGTTGTTCCCAAATCTCCTTCAATCACATACTGACGAGCATGTTAGTGGTTGCAGTTATTAGAGGTGGATTAATCGATGGAGTCATCAACTAAGAAGTGACAAGATCAACCATTAGAGAGTCAGTGTGAAATAAGATACTCTTATCTAGAGGGTAGAGCACATATGCCCTATCCTTGTTCGATGGTTTGATCTAGAATGTGAAGAAGAGGGTGTTGGGAAACCACAAAAAAGCATCACATGCATAGTGGAAGAACAAAATAAAACTAGTTTTTGTGCAAAGATAAGTGCACAAAAAATTATAAAATCAAGAACTATGACTAGTGTGAGATTGATTACCTAGGAAGCTTGTATATCCCTGAAATTCTAGATCTAGGTGGAGAAATGAAGGAGGCCAAATGTTCTCCTCTTTGGCGGTATCCACACGATAGATTATTATAGTGATGCTTCTCCAATCGTAGCCTAAACACATGTATGACACTCATGGAAGAAGATCTACTATCTTGTTCACTACCCTCTCGCAGTAGGGAGAGACTAGTCGACTGAGAAGATGAGGGAGGGAGGAGAATAGGAGGGGGCTACCAAAGTTATAGTTTATCACTATTGCATCGCCCCTACCTCCTATTTATAAAGAGCTACCAAAACCCTAATGAATCTTACTTTAGTGGGTATTGAATCTTTATCCAATTATTATCTCTTCGTGGATTATAGAATCTCTATTCAATAATCTCAAGTGACCTTTTAATTGGGCCTCTTGCAAGGGATCTATCAATGTTGTGTCTCATCCAATAAGAATATAGGCTAATTAGATAACTTATATTCAATCTTCTATTTATTACAATCATCCATCATATGTGTATAACCCTCTAGTTCCAACACCGAGATAATCATGAATTTCACTTGTCAGAACTCCTTTTAACTCAATAAATTGTTATCTTATAATAATTCATTGAACTCATTAACAATGGAAGTACTATGCCACTATGATATAGTCCTCAGATGGTTTAGGAAATCAAATTTATTGGACTTGTTTGTCCTTAGTTACCATGTATCTATAGTCCCTCATACATCTAATATCCAAAAATCGTATATTGGGCATGACACTGTCAGGCCACATATGAAATCCATCCGAGTCTCGCTCTAATCGAATTCTCATAAAGAACTCATTCTCTCTCAATCTGAATAACCCTGGCCAGAGATTTGTCTGAGTGATAACACATGGGATACTCCTCTCACTATACTGAGAGTGGATGATCCTCTAGTGATACTCAATTATTTTCGTAAGGTTGGCTGCTGATCCCGATACTCGGCTGTATTCGATCTGAAACTTTTCATACTTATAAGTCCGACATCAAAGAAAGAAATACTTAAACAAGACATCCTTAGTGTCTCAAGTCTAAGAACTAGATATACAACTAAGACTAAAGAATAGCAATCTGACGTTAGATATCATTAACCATTAGATATTTCATGAGCTGATCAATCAATGAATTCATTCTTCAATGAGCACCTGTACTATATCATTACTGTCTTTACACAAGTGACTATAAGGTCAGCCGCCTCCACCTTATGAATATATATACAATATATCAATCTGTCTTATTATCTTTATGTATCTCTTAAGTAACTTATGATTAGGATTATTTAAGATATGTATTTAAAGATGAATTGATTTTATTATTATGATCTCATCATGATTCAGTTCTTATCGAACAATACCAAGAACAATATATATGCATCAAACAATATAGTGTGAGAATTACCAATAATAATCATAAGCAAAAAGATCGTGTAGTGTATCGCCATCACTCACGTGATTAGCTTACAAGGCATATGTAACCAACAGAGGATGATCCCTTCCTTCCCCTCCTATGTACTCTCGATCATGAGTATTGATGACGTGATCTAGAGGATGGTGAAAGGTCATGTACTATTGCTAAGAGGTAGATCATAGATTCGAAACAACAATAAGTTTGGTGGTTGAAAAGAATGGGACAAGAATGATGATGAAGATGTAACACTAATTAGGAGCATAAAGGAATACTCGTCAGGTAGAACGAAATAATAATAGAGGATTCTCGAAGAAGTAGGTTGATCACTAAAGGAGGCTAATTAGATCAGCAAGGTGGAGTAAATCTATTGCAGAGCGAATCACGCTAAGAGGTCATGTCTCATGCTTTTATCTTCGGTGCAAACACCAGAATCCGAAAGCAGAAAGCAAGAATTTAGAGTTGTAAACCAGAAACAGAGAGGCTTGAAGCAAGAGGGCATTTGATACTATAAAGAATTTACTATGAAATGTATGATATTATCAGTGTATTTATATATGTTTTAAGGGAAATATTTTTCTCTATATTGACTAAAGATTAAAATATATAAAAATAAAATTATCATTCGACATGTACCTCTATTATAATGATAGAATATATAAGGTCACATAAAGTCATACATAACCGTTGGTTATTTGAGGAGGTCAAATAAATGAAAGAGAGAATTGCATCAATTTTATTTTCCTCTTTAATGCTCGGACTTTTATCTTTCTCACGCTCGGTTGGCAATTTGATTACCAAAAGGAAGGCGTGGAATGTCACGGGACTTCTTCTGATCTGGTCCTCGCCGTGTGGCGGCTATCGTCGGTGTTCTACGCGTCGCCATCGGAGAGAGGGTCAAGGATTGCGTCCATGCACGTAAAAAACCGGCGGCGCAAGAAGAAGAAAGAAAGGCAGCGTCAATCAAAGTTGAGAAGATGTTATGCTACCGATCGTCTCCGTTGTTTTGTAGTAGTAGTAGTAGTAGTAGTAGTAACAAGCATGCATCAGAGATTTCAGGAAACAGCGGAGAATGCATCACATGTTTTCGAGTACCTCCACAGAAGCACTGCTCATCTTCCACAGCTCAAGAGATTCTGTAAACCACACAGCAATTAAAGTAGTAAATCCTTGAGGGTGGTCGCAGCCGGCGTTGGTTTGATCTGCAGAATAACCAGCAAATGTAATGAGAGTTGGATGATCTGATGATCGTCCACTCATGGTGATCAGTCAAGCTGAAAGAGTTATCGCTCACCTCAAAAAGAGTGCCGTGGCTGGAGTTGCTGCAGACGGGACGCCCGCCCTCGTCGTAGAGAATGAGACCACTGAACTGCGGCAGCTCACATCTCTCCCCCATCAGTATCCTCCTCTGCCACAGTGGCAACACTGGCGTGCGCCTGGCCTGTGCTTCTGGCTCCACCTCGCTGTCCTCTGATTCCTCCCCTTTCCTCCCATGCAGCGACATTGCCAGAGCCTTCTTGAGAGCTTTCCAAATCGACAGAAGCGCCTCCCCGGTTTGCTTATCGCTACGGTTTCTCTTCTTTCTCGCGGCCGCCGTCGCGCACAGGCCGATGACGGCTACGGCGGCTACGAGGAGCAAGAGCAGGGTTTCTAACGCCAGCGGCGCCCGCCGTCGACTGGCATCACCGAGAGCGGCCATGAGAGCTTTCAAGCCCCTCGAATCAATCCTCTGACCGAACTCTTCCTAGTGGGTGCTGCGGTGTTACAGAATCAACAGGGGGCGCTCCCTTTCGCTAAGAATGAACTGTGGCATTCCTTCTCGTGTGGGATTCCCGTGACGAGGCGGTGCGCGCCAAACGGTGAAGTTGGTCGTCTGCATGCAGAAGTTACTATATTGAATGTCTCTGTAGTTTCCCAACACTTCACTCGGGAATTCCAATCCCTCGCTTTATTTAGCCTGCATGCATTCCAGTCAATACTCCCAGTCTTAAATGATTCCTAAACCGCGAGGATCTTAATAATTTGTGATGGTTGGATGATATGTGAGTGATAACATACGTAGAATAATTTAGACATTGAACGTGACATGACCGAAACATGAGCATCACATAATTGATACTTTGATATCTCAGTGTCACGTTACTGTTATCTCATCATTATGTGGTTGATATGGCTCGACTTGTGGAACGTTACAACCATCGTCAAGCTCATATTCTTCATGTTTGACAACAGCTTCCAGTATCAAAACCATAACATTTCATACGATGGTCAAAAAAAATTCACTATAAAGAGACCTCTCAGGTATGTTCTCAAGGTGATCCATGGTCTTGGGCTCTTAGAAAATTGCATTTGACTGACACCACCTTATCAAAACCTTAGCTTCGGAGAGAGTTTGTCAAGCATGTCCAAATGCAGATTTTGAAAGGTTTTACACATCCTGAATCATGTGAACTCAAACTTTCCGACACTCTGCTAAAATAGATGCCAAGTAAGACCTTGATTGACTCTGGATCATCATGCTAATCACCAAAATCTACTTTAATATTAGTAATTACTACAAAAAATTTTGTTCCTCTAATATTTGCTACTATATTCAGATGTGCTATTTCAATCTTGTTTGGTCTACCAGTGTCATCAATATCTACAGCCCCTCCTCTGCGTAAGTGTAATCATGCCCCTTCAATCAAAATGACTTTACTTCGTTTTGATGACTTATTTAATTTCTCTTAGCTTATGGACTTAATTCAACGTTTAAAATTTAAAGAGTTTTATCAGTCCTATATGATTCAGTTAAGGTTCAGCTCTCATCATCAAATCAATGGTCTCATCAAGGACACTGATCAAGCCATCCTCGAAGAATTGAAAAAAAGAATCATTGAAGTGAAGAACATTTGAGTGGATGAGCTGCCAAGCATCTTGTGAGCCTTCCAGATGACACTTAAGGCCAAGAGAATCATCATTCAACTTGGCATTTGACACAGAGTCTATTTTGCCACTTGAGATAGTCTTTCCGACATCTCGAGTTGAAAGCTTCGACAAAAGAACCTTCGAAGAGGGACATTGAGCCAAACTTGACCTAAATAATAATGTTAAATTCGAAGCACATCCACGAGCATTGAGATTTAAAAAGGTAGTGGCCAAGCTTTATGACTAAGGAGTTCACCCTTGAAGGGTTAAATTATAGGACCTAATGCTCCAATAGGCTTAGGTTAATGACTCAACCAGGTCTAGGGGAAGCTAACATTGAATTGGACAGAGTTTTATTAAGTCATCGAAGTCATTCAAGATGGAACATTTCATCTTGGGACAATATATGGTATGACATTGCTAATTTAAAGAAGTTATATCTCTAAGGTCTTAGATGTTGCAAGCTGGGAAATGTTACCTATTATGATCAATTGGCACTAAGAGAGAGGGGAGGGAAGGGGGGTGAATTAGTACGAGAGCTGAAAAACTTCGATTTAAGAAATTTTCATTCAAAATAAAAAATGATATTGAAAGTATTTTGTTAAATGATCAATTTAAATTATTGAACGATGGTAATTTTATTGCTTAAAAAAACTCAAGTAAGAATATACAAATTCAAAATGAAATTTAAAAGATACTTACAGTTTATAGTGGTTCGACCACAACTCGGCCTACGTCCACTTTTCGAGTCATTTTCGTTGAGACCTATCGGTGTCTACTACTGATCTTCTTTGGGTGAAGACCAAACCCTTACACTTCTTACTCTCCTTTTCATAAGCTCAAGAGAGAAACCTTATAAGCATTATACTTGCAACTCACAAGGAGACCTATACAAGGATTCTAACTCGTTCTTACTCACTTCCTTGCCTATTTTCTTTTTCTTTCACACTTTTAGCATATTTTATTTTTCTCAGTTCTCTAGTCGAATGACTTGTGCTCAATGCAAGAAGACTTGGGATATTTATATACCTTAATTGACTTTAGAAAATCAAGCTAAAAATTCAAATGTATAAAAAAAATTGAGTACGGGCAATACAACCGTCAGCGTCGATGGTACAACCACTAAAAGCTACTCTGAAAATAAGATGATGATTTTACAATCACCAATCTGGGTGGTACGATCGCCACTCGCCGATGGTATTACTATCGAAAATCCTGAAAAAATATTTTCTGTATTTTTCTATTCTCAACTTGTACCTTCAGTTGACCCATTTCCAGGTCAACCAAATGAGATCGATCTAAACCCAAACGTGAACCTGATTTATCTTATTTAAGTTAATTTCGATTTTTTTCAAAATTAACTCAATTAAGACTTAAATTTAACTAAGACTCACTTATTGCAACCATACAAGGTCATCAATTTCAATGATAACCTAACCCCTGGTAATCTAACAATCTCCAGCAATCTTTCGACAAGTTTTACGGTCTTCTTTCTGCGAACTCCCGACGTGTTCCTAATTTCTCTCAACCTCGACCTTCATGTATGTGGCACCTCAGGAGCATAATATTTCTACCATAGAGACACTTCAGATAATCCTACGCATTTATGTCCGAACAACATCGAGTTAACCAAAAGATCAATAATATTTTTTTAGATCATTCAAACTTGGTTGTAGTAAACTACTCTTAATATATGAGACTAAATTAGAAGGTTCCGTAAATTTATCAAGAGCTTTCGAATAGTACCTCTAAATCCTTCTAGAGATCCTATCTTACTTAATCTTCCTAATTTTCTAGTTCTCTGGGTTACGTCTCTCCCTTCAAGACGTCCCCATTCACATATATACTCTAATTAATCCTCTCGGAATTATCTATGTGATATTAGATTTATCCAAATCACTTGACATATTCTGAATGACATCATCGAGCTCGATTTCATCGGTATCAAAACAAACGAATATATAATTATAACATTACAAGAAAGAAGACAAGTAATCAAACGACCAAATTACATCGGACGGTGTGTCCAATGAAGCCGGCTCAAACACAGATGCGCGTGAGTCAAACATGGAGCAGCAGAAACGGCCTCCCTTCTCTCTACTCCCCCACTCTCTCTATCTCCATATATATATATATCAGACTCCTGCAAGAACTTGATATGAACCAGCATGGATCGTGCACTCAAGATTGGAGCGCTGTTATTCCTTGTCTATGGCTGGTGCGGTTGGCGGACGACCTTCGGCAGCACTCCCGTCGACATGTTCGAGCAGTGGATAGCTCAGCACGGGCGAGCGTACGAGGACGAAGCCGAAAAGTTATATCGCCTTGGTGTGTTCACCAGGAACTTGGAGTCCGTGAACGCCTTCCTCCAAGCCGGGGAACGCAGCTACACCGTCGGCCTCAACCGCTTCGCGGACCTCACAAAGGAAGAATTCCTTGCTACCTACACCACCGGACTCATGAGGCCATCGGAGGCCTCATATCCAGGGTTGAAGCCTTTCCGGTACGTGAATATGACAGGTCCCAGTAGCATCGATTGGCGGAATAAAGGAGTAGTGACCCCTGTCAAGGACCAAGCTTCGTGCGGTAAGAACTCCTCCTCCTGCAGCTTCTTCCATTCCCATCCAGTTAATTATTTGAGGGCCTGTCGTGGCCCTATCGCCAATGGTTTACTCCGTTACGGTTCATGGAACACGCAGGATCCTGCTGGGCATTCTCTGCTGTAGCATCGATGGAAAGCATCCACAAGATCGCGAAGGGGAGCCTGATATCTTTGTCGGAGCAACAACTGCTCGCCTGTGACGACAACGATGATGGATGTGGCGGCGGTCTGCATTACCGAGCATTCTCCTACGTCGTCTCCAATGGAGGCATCACGACGGAAGCCAACTATCCGTACCACCCGGATGAGTCCACCTGCAACTCCACCAAGCAATCGGACCATGCCGTCTCCATAACCGGCTACGCGATGGTTCCCACGAACGACGAGAAGTCACTCATGACTGCAGTGGCCAACCAGCCAGTCTCCGTCTCCATCGATGCCAGCGAGTTCCAGTTCTACGCAGGTGGGATCTTCGACGGGCCTTGTGAAGCCAACCTTAATCACGAAGTCACTCTCGTGGGCTACGGAACCGATGAGAATGGCACTGCGTATTGGATAGCTAAGAATTCATGGGGCACGTCGTGGGGTGATGACGGCTACATTCTGCTCAAGAAGGACATTGCTCAAAAGGAAGGACTGTGTGGTCTTGCCATCCGCGCTTCTTATCCCATCATCTAATCGAGGCCTAAATTGGCAGCTCATGATCTTTTCATCTGCCTATGTCCCAAATTTGTCTTTGCTGTGAAAGCTATTTTTAAGAAAATAAAGAAGAGATTTATCGGCGCACTTCACAGCTTGTTCAGTCTATCGTAGATGGCGTCACGTATGACACCAGGGTGGAGCCGAGCCGAGCCGCCGATCGCAGGCTCCGCCCAACCACGCCAGCCGGTCGAGTCGAGCCGTTGGGTCCCGGGCCTTGGAGAACCTCAAGCCGCGCCTGGATCGGCTGGGTCTGACCTGGTTCCGGCGACCGGCCTGACTCGGGTCGGACCCCAATCCCTAATTTTAATTTCAATTTCAAGCCTTTTCTTATTCAAATAGAAAGATTAACTAAAAAAAGCTGAAGGCGTGCATATAAGGTTTAAATATAAAATCATGTTAAAAATAATTGAGTTTTTTAGTTGATTGTTTATTACAAATTCTAAACATAAGATATCATCAACCCGAATTTACATCATAAATTCTTCTCCAAAAAATTATGCAGGGACAGCATAGATTAGATAATAAAAATTGGGCATGAACAACCATCATTTAATCTACAGCATAAGTTTAATAATAAGAATCACGCATGAACAACAAAATTTGAATTATAAAAATCATGAGTTTATACCACCAAAGTTTTCAAAGAAAAAAATTAATCTGAAGAGTAACAATGAGCTTCTATGATACCTTGTAATCGGGAAAAGGAATTGTTTAAGCTTAGGAATCATAATGAGCTTCTATAATACTTTCTAATCGGGAATCGAGCCAAATATCCACGTTAGATTCATTACAGGAACTAATATAGTGATAAGTAGCATTGGCCGAGGATGAAGGTTACCAAATTTAGAATGAAGAATGTTAACCTAAAAAGTTGTTCATAAGAGGAAGAAGCCTATTGACGATGATAAAACTTTTTAACAACAATGAGGTCAATGTAGATGGAGACCTCCCAAGGGCTCGGAGGGAAGCAGTGTCCCAACTGATTAATCTCATCTTATCTTTATTACGATCAGAGTTCTGAAAGAAATTTTGGGTCTTATCTTTATTAGGATCCTAATTTTGACTAGAAAGACCTCCAAATTTATTACAAGTTCAAAAATTTTAAGAACAGAGAAGATTCTCCCGAGGAAAGAAATAATGTAATTTTATATTTAATTATATAGATTATTTTTATTTTATTTCTAACTTGTCTGCATGAGTAGGAATTAATTCCCAATATTAGGTTATATATGTAAGGAATTTAGTTAACCATAAAACTAAAATTATATAATTTTAATTTAAAAAATAAAAAAATCCGGTGATTACCTAAAATATCATGCAACTAAAAAGTGTTCACTCTATGAATTGTCTTCCCCAACATCAAATGAGTATGGTGATAAAAGATATGGATAAAGGATACAAGATGCTATCCTAACATGATTATACATATCTACCTAATCTTAATAGAATTTTTTTTTAATCTTCTCTTCTAACCCTATATAAATAGAGCTTGTGTGAAACAGATTATACTATTTTTTTCATACTTTTTATTCAATCATATGACTTCTGAATTCAAGTTTGCAGCGCTTTTCCTCCTCGTCTATGGGTAGTGGCGTTGGTCGGCGGTCTCCGGCACCGGTCCCATGACTCCGATCGACATGTTCGAGCAGTGGATGGCGAAGCACGGGCGAACGTACGCGAACGAATCGGAGAAGTCATATCGCCTCGGGGTGTTCACCAGGAACCTGGACTACGTGAACGCCTTCCGCCAAGCCGGGAACCACAGCTACATCCTCGGCCTCAACGGATTCGCAGACCTCACCAACGAAGAATTCCTTGCCACCTACACCATGACCATCTGACTGAGCCCATCGGACGGCTCTTATCCTGGATCGAAGCCTTTCCGGTACGCAAATGCGATTGCTCCCAGTAGCATCGATCGGCGGGATAAGGGAGCAGTGACCCGCGTCAAAACACAATGTAAGCGTGGTAAGGACTCCTCCTCCTCCTGCAGCTCTTCAATTCCCATCCACTTAATTATTCGAGGGCTTGTCGTGGCCCTATCGCCTACGGTCTACTCCGTTTCAGTGCATGGAACAGGCAGGAGATTGCTGGGCATTCTCTGCAATAGTAGAAGGCATCAACAAGATCGTGACGGGGAACCTGATATCTTTGACGATAACGATGATGGATGTTCCGGAGGACTGCATTACCGAGCATTCTCCTACGTCATCGACAATGGAGGCATCACGACGGAAGAGAACTACCCGTACCAACCTGATCAGGTCGCCTCCGACGATACCAAGGAATCGGGCTATGATGCCACCATAACCGGCTACGAGATTGTTCCCACGAAGGACGAGAAGTCACTCATGAACGCAGTGGCTAACCAGCCAGTTTCCGTCGCCATTGACTCCCACGAGATCCAGTTCTACTCAGGTGGCATCTACGACGGGCCTTGTGGAACAAACCTCAATCATGAAGTCACTCTCGTGGGTTATGGAGCAGATGAGGATGGGACCGCGTATTGGATAGCTAAGAATTCATGGGGCACGGCGTGGGGTGAATCCGGCTACATTCTTCTCGCGAAGGACGTCGCTGAAAAGGAAGGACGGTGTGGTCTTGCCATTAGGGCTTCTTATCCCGTCATCTAATCAAGGGGCCTGAGTTGGGCATCTTAGCTCCTGCTTCCATCTCCGCAATTGCACCATCTCTTCATTTGTCTTTGTCCCAAATTTATATTTGCTGTGAAACCTCTTTTTAAGAAAATAAAGAAGAGATGTATCGGTCCACTCCACAGCTCGTTCGGTCTATCACCGATGGCGTCACGTATGACACCAGGGTGAGCCGAGCCGCAGATCGCAGGCTACGCCCAACTACGCCAGCCGGCCGAGTCGAGCCGTTAGGCCGCGGGCCTTGGACAGCCTCGAGCCGCGCCAGCGTCGGCTGGGTCTGACCTGGTTCCGGCGACCGGTCTGACTCGGGTCGGACCAGAATCCCTAATTTTAATTTCAATTTCAAGCCTTTCCTTTTTCAAATAGAAAGATTTACTTAGAAAGCTGAAGGCGTGGATATAAGATCTAAATATAAACTCATGTTAAAAATAAATCAATTTAATTGATTGTTTATTACAAATTCTAAACTTAAGATATCATCAACCCCTATTCATATACAAATTCTAAACTTAAGATCTAAATATAAACTCATGTTAACATCTGATTGCATTAGGAGGCTGGACAGTGGGCAAGAGCATGCTAATGCCTTCCAAAGATGGCCATAGCTTTCACTGTAGCAGCACTTTAGATCGAGGTGATAGAAAAACTTTGAAGTTGTCCTAAGAGGAGGCATGAACCTATGACGTAGAATAAGATAAGAGTTAATTATAGATTTTTCATTTTAGTTAGTTATCTTTAGTATTACGATCTTTACATCTTAAAAAGTTATATTGATAACCTTATAATTATGAAAGTATAATATCTAAGTTCATTTATTCTTAGTTTTACTAATAAAAATATAAAAATAAATAATAAAAATATAATTTTAATATTTCAATTTGTGATGACGTATGGTGGCATCGTTGACATTGATGCTGATGTAATTGTCGAGTGATCATTTCATCACTCTATATCTATGTTGGTGCTCCATTATTGTAGAATCGAAGTTATTGTCTAAGCCATCACAAACAACTATAGCATATCGAAGCAGAACCCAAATATGCATGCCACCCTTGCTAATACTAGCATCATGCCTTTCCTTGCCGCTAATATTGAAAAACCTTAAAAAGCATTATATATATAGCAAAAAGTAAAAATAAAAATTAGTTTTCTAAAAAAACTTTATCTAATCATTGTACAAAGATTTAGATCGTAAAACTACACAAGATGTGTGACATTCTTATATAGGGAGATCATATATCTCATAATATAAATATTAAGTAATAATCTTTTTATAGAAAGTTTAAGGATAAACCTGGAAACTACAGATAGCACAAAACAAATTAGATCATTATAACACAACTGAGAACCCATTTCCAAAGGAGTCTATGTAAACCAATATGTTAGCGTGAGAGAATATTTCAACTTAATTATAATAAAAGGATCTATTCATAGTTAAATAAAAGTATAGAGAACATTCCCCTAAGGAAAGAAATAATTAAATTTTAGATTAATTATATAGACTATTTTTATTTTATTTCTAACTTGTCCGCATGAATAGGAATTAATTTTCAATATTAGGTTATATATGCAAGGAATTTAGTTAAAACCAAAATTGTACAATTTTAATTCAAAAATAAAAATAAAAATCCGGTGATTACCTAAAATATCATGCAACAGAAACGCGTTCACTCTATATAGAGTCTGGCACGGACTTGTCTTCCTCGACATCAAACCAGCATGGCTTCTGCGTTCAAGGTTGCAGCGCTTTTCTTCCTTCTCTATGGGTCGTGGCGTTGGTCAGCGGTCTCCGGCACCAGTCCCATGACTCCCATCGACATGTTCGAGCAGTGGATAGCTCAGCACGGGCGAAAGTACGCGAACGAATCCGAGAAGTCATATCGCCTTGGGGTGTTCACCAGGAACCTGGACTACGTGAACGCCTTCCGCCGAGTCGGGAACCGCAGCTACACCGTCGACCTCAACGGATTCGCAGACCTCACCGAGGAAGAATTCCTTGCCGCGTACACCACCACCGGACTGAGGCCATCAGTCAGCTCTTATCCTGGATTGAAGCCTTTCCGGTACGCGAATGTGACTGCTCCCAGTAGCATCGATTGGCGGAATGAGGGAGCAGTGACCCCTGTCAAGAACCAAGCTCGGTGCGGTAAGGACTCCTCCTCCTGCAACTCTTCCATTCCCATCCAATTAATTCTTTGAGGGCTTGTCGTGGCCCTATCGCCTATGGTTTACTCCGTTTCGGTGCATGGAACATGTAGGATCTTGCTGGGCATTCTCTGCTGCAGCATCGATAGAAGGCATCAACAAGATCGTGAAGGGGAGCCTGATATCTTTGTCGGAGCAACAACTGTTTGCTTGTGACCAGAACGATGATGGATGTGTCGGAGGTCTGCATTACCGAGCATTCTCCTACATCGTCTCCAATGGAGGCATCACGACGGAAGAGAACTACCCGTACCAACCGGAACAGGTCGCCTGCGACGCTACCAAGGAATCGGACCATGCCGTCACCATAACCGGCTACGCGATAGTTCCCGCGAACAACGAGAAGTTACTCATGAATGCAGTGGCCAACCAGCCAGTTTCCGTCTCCGTCGACGCCCACAAGTTCCAGTTCTACTCAGGTGGCATCTTCGACGAGCCTTGTGCGACCAACCTCAATCATGATATCACTTTGGTGGGCTATGGAACAGATGAGAACGGGGCTGCGTATTGGATAGCTAAGAATTCATGGGGTGCCTCGTGGGGTGATCAAGGCTACATTCTTCTCAAGAAGGACATCGCTCAAAAGGAAGGACATTGTGGTCTTACCCTGAGGGCTTCTTATCCCATCATCTAGTTGAGGCCATCTTAGCTCATGCTAATTGCACCATTTTTTCCATTTGTTTTGTCCCAAATTTATATTTGCTGCGAAACCTATTTTAAAGAAAATAAATAAGAGATTTATTAGTCCACTCCACAGCTCGTTCGGTGTATCATCGATGGCGTCACGTATGACAGACACCAGGGTGAGCCGAGCCGTAAGTAATGCTGAGCCGCAGATCGCAGGTTACGCCCAACCACGCCAGCCGGCCGAGTCGAGCCGTTAGGTCGCGGGCCTTGGACAACCTCAAGCCGCGCCAGCGTCGGCTGGGTTCTGACGTGGTTCCGGCGACCGGTCTGACTCGGGTCGGACCCGAATCCCTAATTTTAATTTCAACTTCAAGCCTTTTCTTTTTCAAATAGAAAGATCTACTTAAAAAGCTGAGGGCGTGCATATAAGATCTAAATATAAACTCGTGTTAAAAGTTAATTCAATTTTTAATTGATTGTTTATTACGAATTCTAAACTTAAGATATCATCAACCCGTATTTACATCATAAATTATTCTCCAAAAATTCATGCAGGAACAACATACATTAGATAAAAAAAAATTGTGCATGAACAACCATCATTTAAATCTATAGCATAACTTTAATCATAAGAATCACGCACGAACAACATACTTTAAATTCTAAAATCATGAATGATAGAGAGAGCATTCCTATGTTTTCTTTTTCACGATACACCTACTTTTAAACATTTACAAAAAAGTTATCAACTAATTTTTTTTCCTTCTTTTTTTCTCCCTTGTAAACTTTCCAGAGCTTTGGTCTAGCACAACTGGGAATGAGGAGGAAGCTAGTAGTTTGACCACAGCATTAGAAAACCAAAAGACTGGAACTAGTCAACATCTGATTGCATTAGGAGGCTGGACTAGTGGGCAAGAGCATGGTAATACCTTTCAAAGATGGCCATAGCTTTCACTGTAGCAGCACTTTGGGTGGAGGTGATAGGAAAACCGACACTTAACATATAGTTTTAAGTTGTCCCGAAGAGGAGGCATGAACCTAGAGAATGATACGACCGAGAGTCAGATACGTTCAGAATAGAATAGATTAATGAGAGTTATTTATAGATTATCCATTTTAGTTAGTCATATTTAGTATTATTCTTTTTTACGGGAGTTATATTTATATCTTCATAATTATAAAAGTAAAATATCTAAATGATAAAAATATAAACATAAATGATAAAAAAGAATTTTAATATTTAATTTTATGGTCACTTATGGTGGCGTCGTTGGCATCGATCCTAATATTTTCATCACTCTATATCTGTGTAGACATTTCATTATTGTAGAATTGAAGTTTGTTGTCAAAGTTATCATGAAAATCTATTGTCTATTAAAGCATAGATTGAAAATGCATGCCACCCTCATTGATGTTGCCATCATGCCCCTCATTGTCGCTCACCTCCTTAACCACCACCTGACTGTGATTAAAGTCTAAGAGAATGCCTATGCTGCCCTCGTCAATCTCTCCATCTCTGCCCGTGAGGCACTTAGGATCTCTCCATCTCTGCTTGTGATGCACTTAGGTGCACCTTGGGTATTCTGGATATCCTTTTCGTTGCCTTCCACCTCCTCTCCCCCGTTGTTGCCTAGCACGTCACTATAATCCTTTACATCCTCCTCTCTATAGAATCATATCGCTCCATCATCGAGTCAAAGAAGCCCCTCATCGCTACCCTTGTGGACTTTTTAAAAGTCCAAAACATGCTAAGTAGGCCCATTAAGAACACTTTTAATGTTTTTTTCGACCTAGTCATATACCTGCTTAACCACACTATTGTTAGGAGAGCATCACATGCATAACAAAAAGTAAAAGCAAATATTAGTTTCCCAAAAACAATCTTATTGAATCATTGTGCAAAAATTGAGAGTATAAAATTTAAGAATTTGAAAAACTATATATATATATATAAGTCGAGTGAATTATTATAGAGATAATAATTCACTATATCAGAAGAAGTTATGGTGAGAGCGACTTACGGTCAGCTGGGTATCGAGCCTAAAGAGTCACACAAATATGTTGGATGATTTATTGAATAAAGGATTTGATGAATATCCAATTAGCCCCTATTCTTATTAGATGAGGCCCTGCACTTATTGGCTCCTTACATGAGGCCCACTTAGAGGCCAAAGGAAATTATTGCATAGAGATCCAATAATACAAGGTTAGTGGGTAATTGAATGAAGATCTAATACTCAGGACTCCTAGGGTTTTTATAGCTCTCTATAAATAGGAGAGGAGGCTTATAGTTGATAGCATGTAGCTTTGGCCACCCCCCACCTATTCTCCTCCCTTCCTCTGTATAAGATTTATGAGATTTGATTAGAGGAGTTTCGCTGCGGAGATCCATCTTATGATACCACTAGAGAGGATGATGCTTGACATTCTTCATCCTCTCCATATGCATTTGGAAAAATAGGGATATACAATCTCCTTAGGCAATCAATATATCACACGATGTGATTTTATCGATTTTTATGACTTTCTCGTAACCTAAATTTTTGCACAACGATTTGATCTATGTGGAAAATCTATTTTATTCTAATCTTCCACTATGTATGTAATGCTCCCGCTGAAGTTTCTCAATAATGGTATCAAAGCCAAGGTTGTTCATGCAAAAATTAGTTTTAAATTACGTGTGATAAGATTTAATCGTGTAGAACTGTTCTACGCGTTCTTGCTATATTTTCACAGTGAACAAAATGAAGCCATATGTAGGGGTGGCCGACTATGACCAGGGCCCTGCATGGGTGATTGACTATGGTCAAGGCCCCCTGTAGGGGCAACAAGCCGTAAGGTGTGGGTGGCCGCCTTGCAAGGGTGGTCGCTTGCAAGAGTGGTCGCTAGTAGGGGCACTGCTCGCAGGGGCTATCGCCCAAGGGCAATAGCGCCCACCCATGGGTAGAGGCAACACACAACATTGTCGCTGCACTATGGTAGAGGTGACGACCGCAAGAGGTGGGCAAGGGCTTATGGCATTCTCTTCGGTAAATGAATGTTTCTACCCCTTGAAATTTGAGAAATTTCAAGCTTTGTCCTATACCTAAAATATCAAAAATACTCTCAATAATTCTAGAAATTTCAAGAACTATCCTTTTTTCCATAATTTTAAAAATACCCTTGACAATTCTAAAAATTCTAAGCATATCTTGATTTATAAAAAATAATTAATTAAATAATTTAGTTAATTATTATATATCTAGTAATCCTATATGTGATATGATATACATGTGATGTATGATGTAGATGAATAATCATGAGCAATATATTGTGATGTGTATAATTATGATTATTATTATTATTATTGGGACTTGGGAGCTTTCGTTTTTCTTATTTATTGTCGGGCCTGCGTACCTATGATTATTTTATAATAACATAGAGAGGTGCGATGGGAGCGTGGAGGTGATAACGGGACCCACGATGCCATGGCGGAAGATTACAACATATGGTGATGCAACGAGAATCCGACGAAGCCGATGATGATGAGATCAACGATCACAGGGAATGAAGATGTGTCGATGCACACATATATCATATTGTGAGTGATTAGGCTAATTGGCTCAAGTTTAATGATATTATGTGATGGCTCATGATCATCCGGTATGCTTATATATGTGATATATACTATACACATACTATATATATATATATATATATATATATATATATATATATACACACAAGCGATGTAGATATATATTAAATATGTATGTATATGTGACACGACAAATTAGGAGATCGATATAAAATTAAAAAATCCCTCCTGTGATAATATTAAGTCAGTAAGCATGAGACAATAAAATTGACTACGTGACTTTCCATCATTATAGAAAGAAATTGAATCACGACATAGGTTGAGTTGGTCAAGTCCCTTGAGGCTCACCTATCTAGGTGATCAAGATCTTGCCTACCATATAGAGATGTCACCAGTGACCTGAGGACATGCTATACTTGGTTGAATCCCTCGATGACATATCATTAAATCAAACTCATCTTGTAATAATGGTAATGACTTAATAGAACATCATGATTGATCAAGTCTCTCAAGGTCATAATAGTTTAGAGGCTGAACATGACGGGAATCACAAAGAGTTGTGATTATAGAATATCCTATGCCTTAATAATAATGTTTATAATGCATGTTATACTATATATAGACTTGATATAGCACATGTTCTGAGTGTCACGAGTAGGTATCAGGCCGATCTAGGTTTAGAATACTGGAAGGCAGTAAAATATATGATTAAGTACTTGAGAAGGACTAAGGATCTTCTATTGGTATATGTAGGAGGTAGCCTCCAGATTAAGGGTTATACAAACTTGAGTTTCTACCCTGATATTGATGATAGTAAGTCGAACTCAGGGTATATTTTCACCCTAAATGGAGAAGTCGTAAGTTGGAAGAGTTTCAACCAAGGTACTATTATTGACTCGATTATAGAGACAGAATACATTGTTGCATCATAAGTAGTAAAGGAGTGTAAATGAAGAAGTTCATCAGGGATTTAGGAGTCGTATCGAGCAGTGTGGAGTTGATTCCCATATACTGCGATAGTGACAGGATGATAGCTCTAGCAAAGGAACCCAGGTCTCATCAGAATTGTTATGTGGAGCTTGCACTTAATTAGAGAGATCATAGCCCATAAAGATATAACAATAGAAATAGTTCCACTAACGAAGTTACTACCTCAGATTATATTTGAGCATCATAGGGGTCTGATGGGGATCAGACACATATGTGATTGGCTTTAGGTCAAATGAAATATTACTAGTTATATGTGTCCTACAAGCCAATCACATGAGTAATGGAACGTATGATATGCTATGTGATTTTTTTGCTTATGATTATTATTAACATATTCTCACATTAAATTATCTGTTGCATATATATATTATGGTGCTCTTTATTATGTGCAATGAGAATTGGATTACGATAAGATCACGATAATAAGATCGATTCATTTTTAAACATAAATCCTAAATAATCTCGATCATATATTACTCGAGAGGGACATCAAGATAACTGGATAGACTAGTGTACTATATATCTGTTCATATGATGGAGGCGACTGATCTCACAACTATTTGTATAGAGACATTAAGGATATAATACAAGTGCTCATTGGAGAATGAGTTCACTGATTTATCCGCTTATGAAATGTTATATGGTTAATGATACATAATATTAAATAATAATTTCATAGTCCCAATTTTATATTAGGTCCTTAGACTTGAGACACCAAGGATGTCTTATTTGAGTACTCCTTTCTTTGATGCCAGACTTATAGGTTTAAAAAATTCTAAATATGATATAATCGGTTATCGAGATTGGTAGCCAACCTTGTGAAGGTAATTAAATGTTAATAAAAGATCACCCACTTTTGGTATTATAAAAGAAATATCTCATATATGCTTGCTCAGACAAATCGTTGACCGGGGTCATTCAGACTGAAAGATAAGTTCTCTAGGAGAATTCAATTAGAGCGAGCTCGAACGGAGTATGTGACCTGATAGTACCATGTCTAATATACGATTTATAGGATATTAGTTGAAAGAGGGATTTTAGATACATGATAACTACGAATATGTACGATGGATTTGATCCCCCTGTACCGTCTAGGGATTATGACGTAGTGGCATAGTACATTCATAGTTGATGAATCAAGTGAATTATTATGAATATAATAATTCACTATATCAAAAAGAGTTCTGATGGATGAGGATTTGATGTTTCAGTGAATAGAGGATTGGATGAAGATCTAATTAGTCCATATTATCATTAGATGAGACTCTACACTGATGAGCTCCTTGCTTAAGGCCCAATTAGAGGCCAAAAGAGATTATTGAGCAGAGATCCAAATAATGCAAGGTCAATGGGTAATTGACTGAAGATCTAATACCCGCTAAGGCAGGACCCTTAGGGTTTTTGGTGGCTCTCTATAAATAGGAGAGGAGGCTCATGGTTGATATGCTACAGCATTGTTCACCCCTTCCTATTCTCCTCTCTCTTTCTATGCAAGAGTTGCAATATCTAATTGGAGGAGTTTTGTTACAGAGTTCTATCTGTTGATATCACTAGAGAGGAGTACGCTTGACCTTCTTCATCCTTTCTATCTGGATCTGGAAAAATCGGGATATACAATCTCCCTAGGTAATCAATTTATCACATAATGCGGTTTTTTCAATTTTTATGGCTTTCTCGCAATTAAATCTTTTGCACAATAATTTGATCTGCATTAAAAACCTAATTTGTTTTGATCTTCCACTGCGTATGTGATGCTCCCGCTAAGGTTTCCCAACAGGAACTCTCACAAGCTTCTCTCTAGTGGTGATCTACATGATGAACGTAGCAACGATGCACCTCCTTGCAGCATATTCTTTCCTCGCTTTCGTGCACCACCGTACATCAATAAAATAAGAAGGGGTCGACCCTTCTTGCTATCCTCTTGCACAAATTAGGGGATAATGGCAAGGGATAAAGAGAGAGGAGATGAGGAGGTCGACTGTTATAGTGGTCCAACCTTTGACCCTTTGAGTCCTTTTTTATTTATAGAGAGCCCTCTTAAATTATCCTAATGGATCATGTATAATAGTTATTAGATCTCAATCCAATTATTCATAGCTTAATAGATATTAGATCCTTATCCAATAATTACTCTAAGCCCTACTAGGTTTCACCTAATGGATCCAATAAAATATGAGCTTATTGGACATCTCATATTCAATCTTATATTTATCACGTTGTCCATCATATGTGTATGACCCTCTAGGCTCAATATCAAGCTGGCCATGAGTCACACTTATCAAAATTCTTTCTAACTCAAAACTCTTTTTTATTCAATGAATTATTATTCTATAATAATTAATTTAACTTATCAACTATAGACATACTAGGCCATTACGTCTAAATATTACAAGATGACCTAATCTATTAAACCTATGTACTCTCGATTGCTATATATTTATAGTCTATCATTCATCTAATATTCTAAAAATTATATATCGAGCATGGTGCTATCAGCCATACAAAATCCATTAGAGTCTCACGCTCATCAAATTTTCTAAGAGAACTCTCTTAATACGAGTCTTATGCTTATCAGATTCTTCTCAATCTGAATGACCGCAGCTAAAAATTTACCTAAGTGAGAGCACACGAGATATTTCTCTCATAATATCGAGAGTGGATGATCCTCTATTGACACTCAATTACCTTCGTAAGGTTGACTATCATTCCCAGCAATCAGTTATACTATATCTGAAACTTCCCAGACCTATAAGTCTAATATCAAAGAATGAAGTACTCAAATAAGACATCTTTGGTGTCTCAAGTATAAGGACCAAATATTAAGAAATTATTGTTTGATGATGAAGTATCATTAATCATCTAGTATTTCATAAGTAGATCATTTAGTGAACTCATTCTCAAATGAGCACCTGCATTATATCCCTAGTGTCTCTACATAAGCAGTTGTGAGATCAGCTGTCTCCATCATATGGTATGGTATATAATACACCGGTCGAGATAAGATGATGGGGGACATCAATGAGGTGGATGGGGTGGAGGTGGGCATGAGGGCTCTAGCCAAGGTGATAGTGAGATTAGCGCAAAGAGCAAGAGCAAGGCAACGAGAGTTAGTTGTAGGGTCTTGATGGTTTTGGGGCTAGCATCGATGACTCCATGATGAGTCATAGAGCGCTCGGTCATCGCTCTACATCTACCACCATTAATGTCGTCTATTATTACTAACTGAAATATTAAAATTATTTTTTTCCTTTATTTTTATGTTTTTGTTAGTAAAATCAACTATGTTATGATAATGAACATAGATGTTTCACTTATATAACTATAGAGATATTAATATAATTTTTTAAAATATAGAAACTAGAATACCAAAGATAACTAACTAAAGGATAATATGTAATTAGAGAGCGAGGAGAGTTAATTGAGAGATAAGAAATAGTTAGATCTCGGGTTACTTCAGAAGGTATGGGGCTGAAGGATGTATCTTTCGTGAGAGATGCGGTCCTTAACATTAGAGTAGAGTGTTTGGAACGAGATCCGACTTCATTTCTATGGATCAATAAGATCTATAGTGCATTAACAATGATGTTCCTGGTTTGTTTGGAGAAGCGGTTATCATGATCATTTCTTTTGTCCAACCAGGAGCTAAGGTACAGTGTATCTAAAGTTATAATCGAGGAGGGACAAATAAGAGCAAGGAATGGAACATTCAAACAGAAAACATTTAGATGAGTCTGTAATGGTTTACAAGCGGGACAATGGGAGAAATGGTAGTCGAGGTGGGGAGTTTATTCAAACAAAGCTTTCAAAGGAAAAGTTTAACGTTAGGAGTATCGATGAGCTTCAATAATGCCTTCTAATCGGGAAAAGAAAATGTTTAACATTAGGAACAATAATGAGCTTCTATAATACATTCTAACCGGGAACCGAGCCAAACATCCACGTTAGATTCGTTAAATGATCTAATAGAGTGATATAAGTACCATTGGCCAAAAAGAAAGCTCAACGGGGCTTGGATTCCAGATCCATTGGTCCTCATAAGAAATCATTTTTAGACGCTCATATACCTTATTCTCCCAACCATCAAAAGGTGGAAAAGTTCAGAAAGTGGTTGTCCCACTGATTTTAGAGTAATAAGGCATGTCGTCCGCGTTATGGAAGACATGACATCTAGAAAATGAGATATTATATATTTGAGGATCTTACCAAAGAGAGTAGAAGTGCCAAAACTGAGAAGTTTCCTTAATCCACCCCTACTTCTTCTAAAAAGATTAGAGATATTTTTTTCAAGAGCAAAAGAAGTTTCATCTATGCGAATCAACCCAAGGATGCAATTTAGAATAAAGAATGTTAACCTAAAAGGATTTATTGTTGACAATGATAAAGCTTTTAACAATAATGAGGTCATGTAGACGGAGAGATCCAAGTGTTTAGGAGGAGATAAGTAGGAAACAATTCGATCACAGAACTGACTAAGGTGGGTTTTGTTGCTTGAGAGATCAAACCTATGTGGTAACCTTAGATTTTGGTTAGAGCATTGTCAAAGATAATGTTTTGGTATAGGGAAGTCTCTCCCTAGGTATTTGATAGGTCAGGGTCTTCTCAGGGACTTTAAGCTGGTTGGTGATCCTATTTCTAACCCTAGGATCATAGTGCTTGAAAAAATAGATTAGGCAGTCCTCCAGATTTGTTACAAGTTTAAAAGTTCTAAGAATATGATGATGTTAGTGAAAGATTTATTGTTCAACCTCAGACTATGATATTTTAGGGTTTTGGTTAGGAACTTGGGTGAGGGTACCAATAGAAGGATGGATTTTTCAAGAGAATGTCTAATTATCAAATTTGCCATATTTAAAGTAAATATTAATCAAAATTTCAAAAGGTAGGGATTGAAAGAATCTAGTTTTGTCATATGCATTAAAGAACCAATTTAAAGAGATCAAAAACACAAATGTAGATAAATTTGTCATGATGCGATAGATAATCATCACATAACACATTTATGAACGAATCATTTATCGCTTTAGATTATTTATACATACATTTAACATCATCATATTTTACCTTATTTTTATATATTTTTGTTTAAAAACTATGAGTAGAAATAGTTTGTGATCGAATAAAATTGTCCCATAATAACTTTAATTTTTTACATGTCATGGTCTATTTTTTGTAGGCCACGTTATAGTGTGAAATATCAATCATCTTAATACCCTAGAACCACTCGAATGATATAGTTGGATGAAATATCAATCATCTTAATACCCTAGAACCACTCGAATGATATAGTTAGATGGACATTCTAATAGCATTGGACGTTGATTAGATTCATATATTTGTATATGATGCCTATAGGAACTTGCGAGTAAGTCCGATACTCGATGAGCTGCAATTATTATTTTGCCCTATGAAGTTATTTTTTTATCTTTGTTTTTCATATCAAGTGTTTGTGGAATTAATTTTAAAGTTGGCCACTATGTGAGATATTTTGACTTTTCATCGTTTATTTTCAAAATCAATTATGATAGGGGACAAATCTTGTACCTATCAATTTGCTTGTCACGAAAATTGATATTTAAGCAGGGCTCAACATCATCAACACTAGAATGACACTATAGCCCTACTACCTTATCAGAACCCAAGGTGGATCAGGTTGTTAGGCCACCAATCTCAGACAAGCTAGTAAGGGAAGCCCACAGATCACGTATAAAAGGAAACCCTTGCTTACGTCACGAAGGGATAGGTGCACATATGTCATTGCATTTTCTCCTTCGCTAACTTGAATATTGAAGGGGTTGCGCTGGATAATCTCGATGACACCCTAACATGCAGGGTCAATAGTATTCTATCGATAGACATCGAGGTCATCCTATCTCAGGAGGAAGGACTCATTGACTTGGAAGACACTCGTCCACTCATTCGAGTTGCTCAAAGTCAATCGCCCCCTATAAGACAACATCCGGAGTAACATCACCCTCATGCAAAACCTAGCATCATCCAAAGAGGAAATCTCAATATGAGCCTGCACCTTCGATAGAGAACCAGTAGGGCCGACTCAACTATCAACAGTATAATCAATTTATTTTTTCACATATCTTGCGAGATGTGAGCAAAATTACATCTAGATCGATTCTTATGGATGAATACCACAATGGTATCTCAAGATTTTAGTAATTTCAATAAAAAAATTTAATTTGAATGAAAATGGCTAGGTTGAGAAAGTTGAGGTAAACCTGCAAACAAGATACATAAGGATGCAGATTCGATCCCTTATAGCAAGCAAAGGCTAAAAAATCATTTTCTAAGAACGAGAATAAGGGGGTGTCACTAGCGAACCAATATGGGAGCGAGAGGGAATGTTCCAACTTATTATTAATAATAATAGAAAGGTCTGCTAATTATTAAATAAAAATAGGGAGAGGATTCTCCCTAAGGAAAGAAATAATTAAATTTTATAAAATATTATATATAGATTATTTTTTACTTTATTTCTAACTTATCCGCATGAATTTGAATTCGATTTAAAACTGTGAATTGATTTTCCTTATTAGGTTATATATGCAAGGAATTTAGTTAACCGCAAAACTAAAATTATTAATAGAAGTTAAAAATCCGGTGATTACCTAAAAACTCATGCAACGGATACGTGTCCACTCTATACATATATATATATATATAGTCTTTGCATCCACCTGACTTCCCCGACATCAAACCGGCATGGCTTCTGCGTTCAAAGTTTGCAG
Source organism: Ensete glaucum (assembly GCA_021527575.1). Taxonomy (NCBI): domain Eukaryota; kingdom Viridiplantae; phylum Streptophyta; class Magnoliopsida; order Zingiberales; family Musaceae; genus Ensete; species Ensete glaucum. The sequence continues at coordinate 48,249,814 of CM038558.1, forward strand.
CGCTTTTCTTCCTTCTCTATGGGTCGTGGCGTTGGTCAGCGGTCTCCGGCACCAGTCCCATGACTCCCATCGACATGTTCGAACTAAGTGTCATAACATTTCTCTTCATGCTTGCTTATACTGTAGGACAAGCGGAGAGGGATGGTGGAGGACATGACGATGGTGATCGCCCATATGACAGGATGCAACGATAACATGAAGGCATTCCGAAGGGTGGACAGTGTCAGTGCCCTCGATGATAGCACGGTGGCATCCGGAGTGCCACCACACCCAAGCAAAACCTAGCATCATCTAATAGGAAACCCAAGGGTAAGCCTGCATCTTCTATAGAGAATCAACTAGGCCGATCCAACTATCGACAATACTAATGACATTATCAAATCAATTTATTTAATTTTTACATATCCTTTGATATGTGAGCAAGATTAATATGATGATATCTCATGATTTATGTAATTCCAATTAAATCGATGACAATAAGTATAAGATAACAACCTAGTCAATGTTTAAAAAGATATTAATTTTGACTATAATTTGAGCCAAAAATGGATGGGTTGAGAAAGTTCGGAGGTAAACCTGCAAACTAGATATAGGAGGTAATGATTCGATCCCTTATAGCAAGCGTAGGCTGCAAACTCATTTTGGAAGAACAAGACTATCATATTGGAGAGGGAATGTTCCAGGTAAATAATAATAAAAAGGTCTACGGATTATTAAATAAAAATAGAGAGAGGATTCTCCCTAAGAAAAGAAATAATTAAATTCTATAAAATATTATATAGATTATTTTTTATTTTATTTCTAACTTGTCCGCATGAATTGGAATTAGATTTCAAACTGTGAATTGATTTTCCTTATTAAATTATATATGCAAGGAATTTAGTTAACAGCAAAACTAAAATTATACAACTTTAATTAATAAAAAATAAAAATCCGGTGATTACCTAAAAACTCATGCAACGGATACGTGTTCACTCTCTCTCTCTCTCTCTATATATATATAGTCTTTGCATGCACCTGACTTCCCCGACATCAAACCAGCATGGCTTCTGCATTCAAGTTTGCAGCGCTTTTCTTCCTTCTCTATGGGTCGTGGCGTTGGTCGGCGGTCTCCGGCACCAGTCCCATGACTCCCATCGACATGTTCGAGCAGTGGATGGCGCAGTACGGGCGAAAGTACGCGAACGAATCCGAGAAGTCATATCGCCTTGGAGTGTTCACCAGGAACCTGGACTACGTGAACGCCTTCCGCCAAGCCGGGAACCACAGCTACACCCTCGGCCTCAACGAATTCGCAGACCTCACCAAGGAAGAATTCACTGCCACCTACACGACCACCATCACCAGACCGAGTCCATCGGACGTCTCTTATCCTGGATTGAAGCCTTTCCGGTACGGGAATGTGAGCGCTCCCAGTAGCATCGATTGGCGGGATAAGGGAGCAGTGACGGAAGTCAAAAAACAAGACGGATGCGGTAAGGACTCCTCCTGCAGCTCTTCCATTCCCATCCACTTAATTCTTTGAGGCCCTATCGCCTATGGTCTACTCCGTTTCGGTGCATGGAACACGCAGGAGCTTGCTGGGCATTCGCTGCAGTAGCAGCGATAGAAGGCATCAACCAGATCGTGAGGGGGGACCTGTTATCTTTGTCGGAGCAAGAACTTATTGCTTGTGATTACAACAATGATGGATGTGAAGGAGGTCTGCATTACCGATCATTCTCCTACGTCATCTCAAGTGGAGGCATGACGACGGAAGAGAGGTACCCGTACAACCCTGATCATATCGAGTGCCATGACTACGACGACTGGGACATTCTGGTCACCATATCCGGCTACGAGATTGTTCCCACGAACGACGAGAAGTCACTCATGAAGGCAGTGGCCAACCAGCCAGTTGCCGTCGGCATTGACTCCCGCACGTTCCAGTTCTACTCAGGTGGCATTTACGACGGGCCTTGTGCGGCCGACCTCGATCATGAAGTCACTCTCGTGGGCTATGACACGGATGAGCATGGGACTGCGTATTGGATAGCTAAGAATTCATGGGGCAACATATGGGGTGACAACGGCTACCTGCTTATCGCGAAGGACGTCGCTGAAAAGGAAGGGCGCTGTGGTCTTGCCATTACTGCTGCTTATCCCGTCATCTAATCGAAGAGGCCTGAATTGGGCATCTTAGCTCCTGTTTCCATCTCCGCAATTGCACCATTTTTTTTTTTTTTTGTCATTTGTCTTTTGTCCCAAATTCATCTATATTTGTTGTGCGACCTGTTTTTAAGAAAATAAATAAGAGATTTATCGGTCCACCCCACAGCTCGTTCGGTGTATCATCGATGGCGTCACGTATGTCACCAGGGAGGGTGGGGCCGAGCCGTAAGTAATGCTGAGCCGCAGATCGCAGGCTACGCCCAACCACGCCAGCCGGCCGAGTCGAGCCGTTAGGTCGCGGGCCTTAGACAACCTCAACCCGCGCCAGCATCGGCTGGGTCTGACCGGGTTCCGTCGACCGGTCTGACTCTGGTCGGACTCGAATTCTTAATTTTAATTTCAATTTCAAGCCTTTTTTTTTCAAATAGAAAGATTGACTTAAAAACCTGAAGGCGTGCATATAAAATCATGTTAAAAATAATTGAGTTTTTTAATTGATTGTTTATTGCAAATTCTAAACTTAAGATATCATCAACCCGAATTTATTTCCTAAATTTTTCTTCATAAAAACCAATGCTCTAACTGTTGTTTTTTTTTTTTTTCCGACAGAGCATTCCTATGTGTTTTTTTTTTCTTTTCACGATGCACCTACTTTTAAACATTTACAAAAGTGTCATCAACTATTTTTTTCCCTTCCTTTTTTTCTCCCTTTTAAACTTTTGAATTGAATACAAATGAACCAAGATATTGGATCGGTTTAAGTCAATGTTGAACCAGTCCAAAATAAATAATTATTAATAAAATCAAATAACATTAATATATATTTATTTTATATTGATAAAAATATTTTTTATAAGATGAATTTAAACATTATAAAATTATATAAAAATTAATCAAGGATTGATATCCCCTCATCTACAGATAATTCCTAACCACTTTAAATGAATAGATTATTTTTTAAAAAAAGGAAAATATATAATTTCTATTTGCAAAAAAATAAAAAGAGGAGAAAAGATAACCCAAAGAGTAAACTTCGTCTGCCACACAAAAGAAAGGGAAGACATAGAGGTTCTCTCCGGAGAAGCTTTGCTGTAGCAGATCTAAGTATGAGGAGGAAGCTAGTAGTCTGACATTATTTACAATAGAGTTAGAAAACCAAAGGATTTGAAACGAGTTATTGATGTAGTCGATAAAGAAGTTTAGTATATGATTACATTAGTAGGCGGACTAGTGAGCAAGAGCATTTAACTGTAGCAGCACTTTGGATTTGGGTGACAGAAAAATCGACACTCAACGTTTAGTTTGAAGTTGTCCTAATCAGGAGGCATGCTATGTTGGGAAGTTAATCCAGATTCTACTTATGATGGGTTTTAGTGAAGTCCATATTTTGAAATTTTATTTTTCTTAATCAAAATCCTAGTTTTGGGGGTTAGGATTAAGGAAAAGAGCAATAATAATTACAAACGTGAGAGACATAAAGGAGACAATAGATTGATAGTAGACCATAGAAAATAAGAAATCCAAGAAATAAAAGAAAACAAGGACAAAGAAAAATAGTTGATTCTTACTGTAATCACTTGAGAAGGTCTTAGATATTATGCATAGTAATATAGTCCTTATATTATTATCATTCTCTTATGGTTGTTGCTTACATTTGGGTAAGAAGCATTGAGATATATATATTTATTATTTTGATAATATATTTTCTCTAGCTTGTCTCGTGATTTTTACCCTTCGAGTTGGAGGGATTTTTCAAGTAAATTATGGTGTTCATTTGATTGTGATTTTTATTTGATTCCGCTGTATGTGATAGCCTGCTAGTACTTGTTTGTATACAGAGTTTCTTCCTTTTATTCCCATCAACTAGTATTAAAGTAAAGTTTTGGTGGCATTTAACCTTTGTATTCAAACATGAAGGTCGATAATGTTTCTCACATGATTAGCTTAAACAAAAACAATTGGATGATATGAAAATTTAGAGTGGAAGATCTTTTGTATTGCAAAGATAACAAGGGGATAGTGTAAAGCCTGTAACTATAACAGATGATGAGTAAAAGATGTTAGATCAAAAAACAGTTGGGTTTATTCTATAGTGGCTTAATGATATTGTATTTTACAATATTCATACTAAAAGTTCTATAGACTCTCTTTGAGAAAAGTTAGAAGGTCTTTATGAAAGAAAAACGGCTCGCAACAAAGCTTTCCTGATCAGAAAATTTATAAGCCTAAAATATAAATAGGACACTTTTATTGTTAAACATTTGAATGAAATGCAGAGTATTACTAACCAGTTATTCTCTATAAAAATGTCCCTTAGTAATTCTGCATCAGATGGTGTTATCACTATGAGTCAAGTAATAAGCAATTTGTTGAATGAGGAGTTGAGGATAAAGAATTTAATAAATTCTCAGATTAATTCATAGACACTTATCTCAAAGAATAGAAGAATGTCAAAATCTAAGGATAGAAGAAGTTCACTCATAGGTAGAAGCAAGTCAAGATTAAGAAAAGATATTATTTGCTACAATTATGGTGAGAAGATTAAGAAAAGATATTATTTAATATAATTATGGTGAGAAATAATATTATAAGAATCAGTACAAGCAACCTAATAAAAAAAAAGAGAAATAAGTGGAGACTACATAGTCAAAAGAGAATGTCACAACTATAATGCAGGGTAGTGATTATTTGATTTTATCTTACTTTTGATGATTTTTTTTTTTTTGCGTTTGTCAAGATCTCGAGTGGATAATTGACACAGGTGCTTCTTATCGTGCTACATCATGGAGGGAGCCTTTTGCTACTTATAGGTTTAAAAAATTTTATATTATCAAAATAGGCAATTATGATATAGCAGACATCTTTGGCATCGGTGATATATACATAAAGACCAACCTTGGCTGCAAAGTTGGTGCTTACGGATATGAAACATGTGATTGACTTAAGATTGAATCTAATTTCAGGTGGAAGGCTGGATGATAAAGACTTTGATATCAAATTTTACAAAGGACAATGGAAGCTCAGTAAGGATTCTCTTATTGTAGCTAGTGGGAAGAAATGTCGCACTTTATACAAATTACAGCTAAAGCTTATGGTGAGCAGTTGAATGCTACAGAGACAGACTTTAACATGGAGTTATGACATAAGCAACTGGAACACATGAGCGAGAATGGGCTGCAAGTTCTTTCCACGAAAAAGGTATTGCCAAATCTAATAGGTAAACGTATGAACTATTGTATTGATTGTTTGGTTAGCGAACAACATATAGTTTTCTTTGCTAGTCCTACTTTATTTAAAAAAAATACATGCCTTAGACCGTGTTTACGTAGATATATATAGTCCTTTGAGAACAAAAACTCCTCACGGATCTATTAATGTTTCTAGTATTAGTGGCTCACTTTATTTTGTCACTTTTATAAATAACTTTTTCAAGAAAGTTTGGGCCTATACTATGAAGACCAAAGATCAAGTTATTAATGTCTTCAAGGAGTTTCATGCCAGAGTTGAAAGGGAGACAAAAAGGTAATTGAAATACATAGGATCAGATAATGGTGGTGAGTACACAAGATTATTCAATGATTATTGTAAGTCACATGACATCCAGCATGAGTTGACAATTTCTGATACACCTCAGCATAATGCAATTATAGAGAGGATGAACCATACTATCATGGAAAAGATCAGATGTATGCTTTCACAGGCTAAGCTACCCAAAAAGTTTTAGGATGAGACTTTGAGGACTGCAATTGATGTGATCAACTTGTCACCCAATACAACTCTAGATAGTGATGTTATAAAGTATGAATGGTCAGAGAAAGATGCCTCCTATAGGCATTTAAGAGTATTTGGTTATCGTGTATTTGTACATGTACCAGACAATAAGAAGTCCAAGCTAGATGGTAAGACAAAAGAGTGTATTTTCTTTGACTACTTATATGATCAGTTTGGTTACAGGCTTTGAGATCCAAAAAAGCAGAAGGTATTCAAAAGTAGAGATATTATCTTCTTAGAGGATCAAACCATTGAGAATTTGAAGAATGAAATACTAGCTAAGACTTATGCAAAGGAATTTATAGACTGTAACCTAGTTATTCCTCCAATATATCATGGTGATAGGAGAGATGTGCAGTAAGATGGTGTAGAGGCTGATGTTGATCTACCTGTAGAACATATTAAGCAAGAAGTAGAAAGGGAGCAACTTTCCATAGAATCTCAGTTGAGAAGATCATATAGACCACGTCAACCTTTCAGAAGATACTTTATAGATGAGTATGTGATACTTATTGATACAGATGAATCAGAGAGTTACCAAGAAGCAGTTGAAAGTAAGCAAAAAAAGAAGTGATTAGTTGCTACGTAGAAAGAGATGGATTCTATATAGAAGAATCATATGTATGATTTGGTGCAACTGCTAAATAGATTAAGGTCTTGAAGAACAAGTAGGTTTTCAAGTTGAAGACTCAAAAATATTATTCTCAACTAAAATACAAAGCTATATTGGTTATGGAAGGCTTTATTCAAAAGAAATGTATTGCTTTGAAGAGATTTTTTCTCTTGTCATTAAAATGTCTTCTATTTATATTGCTCTTGGTATTGCTGCTAATCTAGACTTAGAGATTGAGCAGTTATATGTGAAGATAGTTTTTCTTTATAGTGATTTGGAGGAGGAAATTTATATGGTACACCTAGAAGACTTCAAAGTCAAATGTAAATAAAATTTTATCTATAAGTTGAGGAAGAGCTTATATAGGCTAAAGTAAGCTCTAAGATAGTGATATAAAAATTTTGATTAATTTATGATTAAAATAAATATAAAAGAATAGCTTCAAATCAATATGTGTATATCAAACGATTTGGTAAGGATTTTATGTTGATGATATACTTATCCTTAGGAAAGATATATCTATAATTAAGAGATTGAAGAAGGAACTGAGTGAGTCTTTTGCAATGAATGACATGGGGCTGAGCATATAAATTTTTTGTGACTGAAAAAATAAGAAGATTTGGTTATCATATGAGCATTGAGAAGGTTTTAGATATGTTCAGTATGAGCAATGCAAAGCTAATTGGTCCTCCTCTTGCAGGTCACTTCAAGTTGTGCTCAGATTAGAGTTTGACAAGAGATTAGGAGAAAGAGAATATGCAATAGGTGTTGCTAGCAGATTTCTTGCAAATCCAAGCAAAGAGCATTGAGCAGTAGTAATGTTGATATTTAGATATCTCAAAGGGAGCTCTAAAGTTATTTAAGCTTTGGAGGTGGACCACCTATATTAACAAATTACACAGATGTAGATATGACAACATATATTAACACAAGGAAGTCTATATCAGATTTTATACTTATTTTTATAGGGGAGTTGTGTCATAGCAATCTAGATTGCAAAGGTGTATTGCTCTCTCCACCACAGAGGTAGAAAATATTACTGTTACAAAGGTTTATAAAGAAATGTTATGGATGAAATGATTCTTACAAGGATTGGGGTTGAAACAAGAAAATTATGTGGTGTATTGTGATAGCTAGAGTGTCATCCATTTATGCAAAAACCTAATATTTCATTCTAAGTTAAAGCATATAAATGTTAGATATCACTGAATCAGAAATGTGCTTGAAGAGAAATAGTTACAACTTCAGAAAATTTACATAGATGATAATGGGGCAGACATGTTGACAAAGATTTTCGAAAGAAAAATAGGAGATATGCCGACAGCTGATCATCATGGCTTCACATTGAGGAGTCATGGGACAACCTCTCTTATAGGTTGAAGGGGGATATTGTTAGGCAAATGACCCAGATTTAGCTTATGATGGGCTTTAGTGAAGCCCCCAGCCTGGAACTTCACTTCTCTTAAGCAAAACCCTAGTTTTGGTGGCTAGGGTTAAGTAAATGAGAGAAGTGATGACTATAAACATGGGAGATAGAAAAAAGGCATTAGATTGATAGTAGAGGGTAGAAAGCAAGAGATCCAGGAAAGAAACGAAGATAAGGACAGAGAAAGACTATTCTCAATCATCCATAACTCAAGTTAGATCAGTTTATAGTGAATTCTTATTGTGATCACTTGGGAAAGTCTTAGATATTGTGTATAGTAATATAGTCTTTGTAACCCTATCATTCTCTTGTGGCTATTGCTTGTGTTTAGACAAAAAGACTTCACATCTGTATAATCATTATTTTGATAGTGGATTTTCTCTAGCTTGTCTCGTGATTTTTACCCTTTGAGTTGGATGGGTTTTCCACATAAATCTTGATATTCATTTGATTATGATTTATGTTTAATTTCACTATGTGACGACTTGATAGTATTTATTTGTATATAAAGTTTTTTCCTTTTATTCTCATCATGCAAGTGAGTGATAGGACAAAGAATAAAATATTGGCATCCCTCGAGAGGAGAATAAGATACCTCGAGGATGAGGGTTAATTATATATTATCTATTTTAGTTAGTTATTTTTGGTATAATGATCTTTAGGAGTTATATTGATATCTCTATAATTATGAAAGTAAAATAACTCAGTTTATTTATTTTTAGTTTTACTAATAAAAATATAAAAATAAATGATAAAATATAATTTTTAATATTTTAATTTATGGTATGGCGGCATCGTTGGTATCAATGCTTACGTAGTTGTCGATTGACCATTTTATTGCTCTATATCTATGTCAGTGCTTCATCACTGTAGAATCAAAATCCATTGTTAAAGTCATCACAAAGATCCACCGCCTATCAAATAGGGCCCGGATATGCATGCCACCCTCGTTGATGCTGGCGTCGTGCCCTTCCTTGTCACTCACCTCCTCAACCACCATTTGTCCGCAGCTAAGGCCCAGGAGAATGCCACTATTACTCTCCTAAATCTCTCTATCTATGCCCGCAAGGCACTTATATGCATCCCGGGCATCCTCGATATCGTTATTATCGAATTCCACCTCCTCTCCCCCATATCGTTTCCACCTTTTACAACCTCCTCCTTATAGAAGCATACCGATCTATCATCGGGTCAAAGAAGCCACTCATTGCTACCTTTGTGGACCTTTTCAAACATCCCTAACATGCTAACTAGGTCCATCAAGGCTGCAATCAACGTCCTCTTCAACTTGATTGTTTACTTGCTCAACCATACTATTGTTGGGAAACTGTGGAGAGTATCATATGCATAGTGAAAAATACAGTCATATCAAAATGTTGTGCAAAGATTGAGAGTGTAAAACTACATAAGATGTGTGAGACGTTCTCGCCTATGGGAGATTGTATATCCCTTAATATCACAGATCCAAGTCTGTGGATGATGGAACTCTCTCAAGCTCTCTAGCAGTGATCCACATGATGAACATAATAACAATGCACCTCCTCATGGCATAATCTTTCTTTGATTTTATGCATCATCACGCAATAATGAAAGATAAAAGGGCCATCCTTTCTTACTATCCTCTTGCACCAAATAAGGACTGATGGTAAGGGAAAAGAAGAGGAGAGCAGATGAGGAGGTGGACGACTATAGGGGTTCAACCTATAACTCTTTTAAGTCCTCTTATTTATAGAGAGCCCTCTTTACTCACCTTAATGAATTTTACTGTAATGAGTATCGGATCTCTATCCAATTATCCCTACTTTAATAGATATTGGATTCTTATACAAAAATCACTCTAAACTCAATTGGGTCTCAACCAATAGATCCAATAAAATAGAGACTTACTAGATATTCAGGATATATATTTAAAGGTGAATTGGTCTCAGTATCATGATTTCATTATGATTCAATTTTTATTACACAAATTTAAGGATAGCATAATATATTCATCATACAATATATAATAATAATAATAATAATAATAATAATAATAATAATAATAATAATAAGATTATAGTTGAGAAAGTTTGGAGGTAAACCTGCAAACTAGATATAGGAGGTAATGATTCGATCCCTTATAGCAAGCGTAGGCTGCAAACTCATTTTGGAAGAACAAGACTATCATATTGGAGAGGGAATGTTCCAGGTAAATAATAATAAAAAGGTCTACGGATTATTAAATAAAAATACAGAGAGGATTCTCCCTAAGAAAAGAAATAATTAAATTATATAAAATATTATATATATATTTTTTATTTTATTTCTAACTTGTCCGCATGAATTGGAATTAGATTTCAAACTGTGAATTGATTTTCCTTATTAAATTATATATGCAAGGAATTTAGTTAACTGCAAAAACTAAAATTATACAACTTTAATTAATAAAAAATAAAAATCCGGTGATTACCTAAAAACTCATGCAACGGATACGTGTTCACTCTATATATATATTATATGGTCTCGCATGCACCTGACTTCCCCGACATCAAACCAGCATGGCTTCAGCGTTCAAGATTGCAGCGCTTTTCTTCCTTGTCTATGGGTCGTGGCGTTGGTCGGCGGTCTCCGGCACCAGTCCCATGACTCCCATCGACATGTTCGAGCAGTGGATGGCGAAGTACGGGCGAACGTACGCGAACGAATCCGAGAAGTCTTATCGCCTCGGGGTGTTCACCAGGAACCTGGACGACGTGAACGCCTTCCGCCAAGCCGGAAACCACAGCTACACCGTCGGCCTCAACGGATTCTCAGACCTCACCAACGAAGAATTCCTTGCCACCTACACGACCACCACCACTGGACCGAGTCCATCGGAGGTCTCTTATCCTGGATTGAAGCCTTTCCGGTACGGGAATGTGAGTGCTCCCAGTAGCATCGATTGGCGGGATAAGGGAGCAGTGACGGACGTCAAGAACCAACTTACGTGCGGTAAGGACTCCTCCTCCTCCTGCAGCTCGTCCATTCCCATCCACTTAATTCTTTGAGGCCCTATCGCCTATGGTCTACTCCGTTTTCGGTTCATGGAACACGCAGGAGCTTGCTGGGCATTCGCTGCAGTAGCAGCGATAGAAGGCATCAACCAGATCGTGACGGGGGAACTGTTATCTTTGTCGGAGCAAGAACTGATTGCTTGTGACTACAACGATCACGGATGTACCGGAGGTCTGCATTACCGAGCATACTCCTACGTCGTCGCAACCGGAGGCATGACGACGGAAGACAGGTACCCGTACAACCCTGATCATATCGTCTGCCACGATTACGACGACTGGGACGTTCTGATCAGCATATCCGGCTACGAGATTGTTCCCACGAACGACGAGAAGTCAATCATGAAGGCAGTGGCCAACCAGCCAGTTGCCGTCCGCATTGACGCCCACAAGATCAAGCCCTACTCAGGTGGCATCTTCGACGGGTCTTGTGGGACCGACCTCAATCATGAAGTCACTCTCGTGGGTTATGACACGGATGAGGATGGGACTGCGTATTGGATAGCTAAGAATTCATGGGGCACGGATTGGGGTGACGACGGCTACCTGCTTATCGCGAAGGACGTCGCTGAAAAGGAAGGGCGCTGTGGTCTTGCCATTAGCGCTTCTTATCCCGTCATCTAATCAAGAGGCCTGAGTTGGGCATATTAGCTCCTGCTTCCTTCCATCTTCGCAGCCACTGAATCAACAGTCACATCCCAACTTGGGATCTCATGCTTCCATCCTCGCAATTGCACCATTTTTTTTTTTTTTCATTTGTCTTTGTCCCAGATTTATTTATATTTGCTGTGAAACCTCTTTTTAAGAAAATAAATGAGAGATATTTCGGTCCACTCCACAGCTCGTTCGGGCCATCATCGATGGCGTCACGTATGACACCAGGGTGGGGCCGAGCCGTAAGTAATGCTGAGCCGCAGATCGCAGGCTACGCCGAACCACGCCAGCCGGCCGAGTCGAGCCGTCAGGTCGCGGGCCTTAGACAACCTCAACCCGCGCCAGCATCGGCTGGGTCTGACCTAGTTCCGTGGATCGGTCTAACTCGCGTCGGACCCGAATTCCTAATTTTAATTTCAATTTAAAGCCTTTTTTTTCAAATGAACCAAGATATTGGATCGGTTTAAGTCAATGTTGAACCAGTCCAAAATAAATAATTATTAATAAAATCAAATAACATTAATTTATATTTATTTTATATTGATAAAAATATTTTTTTATAAAATTAATTTAAACATTATAAAATTATACAAAAATTAATAAGTGAGTGGTATCCTCGATAGATAATTCCTAACCACTTTAAATGAATAGATTATTTTAAAAAAAATAAAAATATATAATTTCTTATTTGTCAAAAAGATAAAAAGAGGACAAAGGATAACTCGAGGAGTCAACTTCGTCTACTATACAAATGAAAGGGAAGACATAGAGGTTCTCTCCGGAGAACATAGTTTATGAGCTTTGTTGCATCACATCTAAGTATGATGAGGAAGCGAGTAGTCTGACATTATTTACAATAAATAGCTTTAGAAAACCAAAGGACTCGAAATGAGTTATTGACACAGTCAACGAGAAGTTTAGCATCTAAATAAATTGCGAGGCTGGACTAGTGAGTAAGAGCATGCTAATGCGTTTCAAAGATGGCTATAGCTTTCAATGTAGCAGCACTTTTGGATCGGGTGACAGAAAAATCGACACTCAACATATAGTTTGAAGTAGTCCTAAAGATGAGGCATGAATCGAGAGAGTGAAAGGATGGAGAATAAGATATTTGCATCCCTAAAGAGGAGAGAATAAGATAATATAATGATATTTACACTTCAACAAGGAGTTATATTGATATCTTTATAGTTTTGAAAGTAAAACATCTAAGTTCATTTATTCTTACCCTCATCGAATTGGGTGTCATAACGTCCTTTTTAGGACTGATGGCATAGGACGAGCGAAGGGGGCTCGTGGAGGACACGTCGATGGTGATTACATAGGTGATAGGATATGATAATAGCATGGAGACATTACGGAGGATAGACGATATTAGTGTTATGGTGGAATTGGTGGTTGAGGAGAGCAGTAGGGCAAGGAAAACGTAGGAACTAAAATAATAAAGATAACTAATTAAAGGATAACACTTAAAAAGAGAGTGAGGAGAGTTTATTGAGAGATAAGAAATAGTCACATCTCGGGTTCCATCAGAAGGTGTGGGGTTGAAGAATGTATATTCCATAAGAGACACGGTCCTGAACATTAGAGTAGAGTATTTGAAACGAGATCCGACCTCATTCCTATGGATCGATGAGATCCATAGTGCATTAACAATGATGTTCCTGGTTTGTTTTGAGAAGTGGCTATCATGATCCTTTCATTCATCCAACCAGGAGGAAATGTATCTAAAGTTATAATTGTGGAGGGACAAATAAGAGCAAGCAGTGGAACATTCAAATAGAAAGTATTTAGATGAGTCTAATGGTTTACAAGCGGGACAATGGGAGAAATGGTAGTCGAGGTGGGGAGTTTATTCCAACAAAGCTTCAATGATGCCTGCTAATCGGGAAAAGGAAAAGTTTAACATTAGGAACAACAATGATCTTCTATAATACATGCTAACCGGGAATCAAGTCAAATATCCACGACTTTGATAAGGTCATCTTTAGTCCCACATTGGTTGAGATATAGGGAAGCTAAGGGCTCATAAGTCCATTAGTCTCCTTTACTTTTAAAGGTGATTCTTAGAACTCTCATTCTTCATAAAAGGTAAAATTATAAGTATCAAATTATTTTTTACCATATTGGCCTGATGTTGCAAGAATGCCTTTAGTCGAACAATGCCTCGGGCCAATCATAAGCCTAAAGTGCTTGACCACTTACAAACCCGAGCTGCAATATTTGACCAATCCCTTATTATATTAGCGCAAGAAAGAGGGTCCAATGTCACAAGAATGCCCGAAGTCGAACAATATCAAGGTGGTGCGTTTCGAAGAGATCTCAACTACCCAACATGCCCTCGAGCTCGGAGGGCATCCCTCATGAGAGGCCGAGTTGTGCACCTCGATTGCTCACAAGCCCAAGCATCAGTACTCAGCCACTCTCGAGCCCGAGCAACGACCCGATATGGGTCACATCAATGTTCGACTGTCCAAAATATCCTTTACCATATTAGCACTAGGAGGGCCCGATGTTGTAAGAATGCCCACAGTCGAACAACGTCTCAGGCCAATCATAAGCCTGAGTAACAGTGCTCGACCACTCACAAACCCGAGCTACAATATTCGACCAGTCCCTTATCATATTGGCGCTAGAAGGAGGGTCCAATATCGCAAGAATGCCCGTAGTCAAACAATCTTAAGGTGCATTTCGAAGAGATCTCAACTACCCAACATGCCCTTGAGCTCGGAGGGCATCCCTTATGAGAGGCTGAGTTGTGCACCTCGGCCGCTCACAAGCCTGAGCAGCAGTACTTGGCCACTCTTGAGCTCGAGCAACACCTCGGGCCAATTATAAGCCTGAGCGATAGTGCTCGGCCACTCTCAAGCTCGAGCAATGACCCGATACGGGTCGTATCAATATTCGACTGACCAAAATATCCTTTACCATATTGGCACTAGAAGGAGGGCTCGAGATTCTACAACAGTAAGGTTGTTCTAGTCGCCTAGTAGTAAGTTTTAGATACATGGATGGTAGGCTTACCTCGCACCCTAACAAGCCAGACTCTTTTTTGGATAATGTGTTCATATATTATAATGAATAAGGCATTGAAGAATAGAGGAAAAGGAGATCAGACTTAACTAAAGGAATGCCAGCTTTAGATACACAGTGGAGAGAGTGCCAGCTCAACCCAAGGAATGACACTGCTACTGCTAAGGAGGTGCAAGAATGCCTGCAGTCGAACAACGCCTAATGAACCCTAAGGCTCCTTCCATCCAACCGAGCTCCACCTCCTCTCCACCAAGGCGACTGCAGACGAGCTAATGCACACGGGCTAGAACCAATCGTACCTGCTCGACAGACACGGAGGCACAAACCGCGCTTGCTAGGCAGACACGAAAGATTTTTCACTAACATTTTGGTGCTTGAGGAAGGGCCCCGAGTCATGCACCTCAGTCGACCAGTACTCCTGAGCCATGCACCTCGGACACGAGACCTTAGCTCCCTTTGTGGAGGGAGTAATGATAAGATCATCTTTAGTCCCACATTGGTTGAGAAGTATGGGAGCTAAGGGCTCATAGATTCACCAGCCTCTTTTACTCTTAGAGGTCCATTTTAAAGCTCTTAGTCTCCACAAAGGATAAAATTGTACGATTGCGCCCAAAGCGGATGATTCCTCGTGTACCTAGAAGTTTTCTTAATCAACCCCTAATTCTTTGAAAAAAATTAGAGATATTTTTTCACGATAAAAAGAATTTTGATTTATGGAACCCATACAATGATTCCCGAGGGCTTGGGAGGGAAGCAGTGTCGTCCCAACTGTTATTCTCATTTTGTTCTCGTCAAGATTAGAGTTCTCAAAAAAAAAAAAAAAATGAGCCATACACATCATATATTTGAATAAAGAGTGAGAGATCCAAGTGTTTAGGAGGAGACAAGTAGGAAACAATTCGATCACAGAACTAACTAAGGTGATTTTTGTTGCTTGATGAGATCAAACCTATGTGGTAACCTTAGATTTTGGTTAGAGCATTGTAAAAGATAATGTTTTGGTATAGGAAAGTCTCTCCCTAGGTATTTGATAGGTCAGGGTCTTCTCAGGGACTTTAAGCTGGTTGGTGATCCTATTTCTAACCCTAGGATCATAGTGCTTGAAAAAATAGATTAGGCAGTCCTCCAGATTTGTAACAAGTTTAAAAGTTTTAAGAATATGATGATGTTAGTGAAAGATTTATTGTTCAACCTCCGACTGTGATATTTTAGGGTTTTGGTTAGGAACACAGGTGGGGGCATCAATCGAAGGATGGATTTTTCAAGAGAATGTCTAATTATCAAATTTGCCATATTTAAAATAAATATTAAATAAAATTTCAAAATATAGAGATTAAAAGAATCTAGTTTTGTCATATACATTAAAGAACCAATTTAAAGAGATCAAAAACACAAACGTAGATAAATTTGTCATGATGCCATGGATAATCATCACACACTTGTAACACCTTTGTCAACGGATCATTCATCGCTTTTACTTACTTATACATACATTTAATGTCATCATATTTTACCTTATTTTTATGTATTTTTACTTAAAAACTATGAGTAGAAATAGTTTGTGATTGAACAAAATTATCTCATAATAACTTAATTTTTACGTGTCATGGTCTATTTTTGGTAGGCTATGGTATAGTGTGAAACGTCAATTATCTTAATACCCTAAAACTTTCATTGGATTCATACGTTTGTACACAATGCCTATAGGAACTTGTGAATATGTCTGACACTCGATGAGCTTATGGATTTGTAACTATTATTTTGCTGAATTGCTTTTAAAGTTGGCCAATATACGAGACATTGTGACTTTTCAATGTTTATTTTCAAAATCAATCATGATAGAGACAAATCATGTACCTGCCAGCTCGCTTGCCATGAAAATTGATATATAAGCAGGGCCCCATATCATCAACACTACAACGATACTATAGCCATGCTATCTTATCAGAACTCGAGATCAATTAAGTTGTTAGGGCACCAACCTCAAGCGAACTAGTAAGGGAAGCCCACATACCATGTATAAGACAAAACCCTTGCTTATATCAAGAAGGTACATGCGGGCATATGCTATTACATTTTCTCCTTCGCTAACTTGAGTGTCGAAGGGCCCACACCAGGTAATCCTGGTGCCACCCTAGCCTACATGGTTGATAGCTTTCCATCGACGGACATCGAGGTCATCCTATCTCAGGAGAAAGGACTCGTTGACTTGGAAGACGCTCATCCACTCATTCGAGTTGCTCAAGGTCAAACACCCCCTATAAGACAACATCCTAAGTGGCACCTCCCTCATGCAAAACCTAGCATCATCTAAAGAGGAAACCTTAGGGTAAGCTTGCACCTTCGATAGAGAACTAGTCGGACCGACTCAACTATCAACGATACTCGTAGCACCAACAAATCAATTTGGCTTTTTACATATCTTGCGAGATGTGAGCAAGATTACATCTAGATCGATTCTCATGGATGAATAACACATTGATATCTCAAGATTTTTGTAATTTCAATAAAATATTTAATTTGAGCCAAAACGGCTAGGTTGAGAAAGTTTAGAGGTAAACCTGCAAACAAGATACAAAAGGGTACAGATTCGATCCCTCATAGGAAGCAAAGGCTTAAAACTCATTTTGGAAGAACGAGAATAAGGGGGTGTCTCTAGCGAACCAATATGGTAGAGAGAGGGAATGTTCCAAGCTATTAATAGTAATAATAGAAAGGTCTCCTAATTATTAAATAAAAATAGAGAGAGGATTCTCCCTAAGGAAAGAAATAATTAAATTTTATAAATATTAAATATGTATTATTTTTTTATTTTATTTCTAACTTGTCAGCATGAATTGGAATTAGATTTCAAACTGTGAATTGATTTTACTTATTAGGTTATATATGCAAGAAATTTAGTTGACCGCAAAAGTAAAATTATACAACTTTAATTAATAAAAAAATAAAAAGCCGGTGAGTATCTAAAAACTCATGCAACGGATAGGTGTTCACTCTATATATATATATATATATATAGTCTTTGCATGCACCTGACTTGCCCGACATCAAACCAGCATAGCATGGCTTCAGCGTTCAAGTTTGCAGCGCTTTTCTTCCTTCTCTATGGGTCGTGGCGTTGGTCGGCGGTCTCCGGTACCAGTCCCATGACTCCCGTCGACATGTTCGAGCAGTGGATGGCGAAGCACGGGCGAACGTACGCGAACGAATCCGAGAAGTCATATCGGCTCGGGGTGTTCACCAGGAACCTGGACGACGTGAACGCCTTCCGCCAAGCCGGGAACCACAGCTACACCCTCGGCCTCAACGGATTCTCAGACCTCACCAACGAAGAATTCATTGCCACCTACACGACCACCACCAGCACCACCAGACCGAGTCCATCGGAGGTCTCTTATCCTGGATTGAAGCCTTTCCGGTACGCGAATGTGAGTGCTCCCAGTAGCATCGATTGGCGGGAAAAGGGAGCGGTGACGGACGTCAAGAACCAACTTACGTGTGGTAAGGACTCCTCCTGCAACTCTTCCATTCCCATCCAATTAGTTGTTTGAGGGCTTGTCGTGGCCCTATCGCCTGTGGTTTACTCCGTTTCGGTGCATGGAACATGCAGCAGCTTGCTGGGCATTCGCTGCAGTAGCATCGATAGAAGGCATCAACCAGATCGTGACGGGGGAACTGTTATCTTTGTCGGAGCAAGAACTGATTGCTTGTGACTACAACGATCATGGATGTTCCGGAGGTCTTCATTACCGAGCATTCTCCTACGCCATCGCAAGTGGAGGCATCACGAGGGAAGAGAACTACCCGTACGACCCTGATCATATCGTCTGCAACGACTCCGACGAAGGGGACTCCGACGTCACCATATCCGGCTACGAGATTGTTCCCACGAACGACGAGAAGTCACTCATGAAGGCAGTGGCCAACCAGCCAGTTGCCGTCCGCATTGACGCCCACGAGATCAAGTCCTACTCGGGTGGCATCTTCGACGGGCATTGCGGGACCAACCTCAATCATGAAGTCACTCTCGTGGGTTATGAGACGGATGACCATGGGACTGCGTATTGGATAGCTAAGAATTCATGGGGAACGGAGTGGGGTGACGACGGCTACCTGCTTATCGCGAAGGACGTCGCTGAAAAGGAAGGCCGCTGTGGTCTTGCCATTAGCGCTTCTTATGCCGTCATCTAATCAAGAGGCCTGAGTTGGGCATCTTACCTCCTGCTTCCTTCCATCTTCGCAACCACTGAATTCAACAGTCGCATCCCAAATTGGGATCTCATGCTTCCGTCCTCGCAATTGCACCATTTTTTTTTTTTCATTTGTCTTTGTCCCAAATTTATTTAAATTTGCTGTGAAACCTCTTTTTAAGAAAATAAATAAGAGATCTATATCGTTCGGTCTATCATCATCGATGGCGTCACGTATGACACCAGGGTGAGCCGAGCCGTAAGTGATGCCGAGCCGCAGATCGCAGGCTACGCCCAACCACGCCAGCCGGCCGAGTCGAGCCGTCAGGTCGCGGGCTTTAGACAACCTCAACCCGCGCCAGCATCGGCTGGGTCTGACCAGGTTCCGTCGACCGGTCTGACTCGGGTCGGACCCGAATTCCTAATTTTAATTTCAGTTTAAAGCCTTTTTTTTTTCAAATAGAAAGATTTGCTTAAACACCTGAAGGCGTGCATATAAACTCATGTTAAAAATAACTGAGTTTTTTAATTGATTGTTTATTGCAAATTCTAAACTTAAGATATCATCAATGCGAATTTATATCATAAATTCTTCTCCAAAAAATCATTCAGGGAACAACATAGATGAGATAATAAAAATTATGCATGAACAACCATCATTTAGATCTACAGCATAAGTTTAATTATGAGAATCACGCACGAACAAAAAAATTTAAATTCTTAAAACCATGAACGATAGTATTTATTATAAAGGGCAACTTCTTCAAAAAAAAAAATCAATGCTTTAACTGTTGTTTTTTTTTAAAAATTCCGACAGAGCATTCCTATGTTTTCTTTCTTTTCACGATGCACCTACTTTTAAACATTTACAAAAGTGTCATCAACTATTTTTTTTCCTTCCTTTTTTTCTCCTTTTTAAACTTTTGAATTGAATACAAATGAACCAATATATTGGATCGGTTTAAGTCAATGTTGAACCAGTCCAAAATAAATAATTATTAATAAAATCAAATAACATTAATATATATATATTTTATATTGATAAAAATATTTTTATAAAATTAATTTAAACATTATAAAATTATATAAAAATTAATAAGGGAGTGATATCCCCTCGTGGACAGATGATTCCTAACCACTTTAAATAATAGATTTTTTTTAAAAAAAGGAAAATATATATTTTATATTTGTCGAAAAAATAAGAAGCTAGTAGTCTGACATTATTTACAATAGATTTAGAAAACCAAATGATTGGAATGAGTTATTGATGTAGTCAATCAAGAAATTTAGCATCTGATTACATTAGGAGGCTGGACTAGTGAGCAAGAGCATGCTAATGCCTCTCAAAGATGGCCATAGCTTTAACTGTAGTAGCACTTTGGATTGAGATGACAGAAAACTCAACGTTTAGTTTGAAGTTGTCCTAAAGAGGAGGCATGCTAGCGAGTGATAGGACGGAGAATAAAAGAAGAATAAGATACCTCCATGGTTAATTATATATTATCAATTTTAGTTAGTTATTTTTTATATAATGAAGTTATATTGATATCTTTATAATTATGAAAGTAAAACAGTTTAATTCATTTATTTTTAGTTTTACTAATAGAAATATAAAAATAAATAATTAAAAATATAATTTTAATATTTTAATTTATAGTAACATATGGTGATGTAGTTGCCGAGTGGCCCTTTCATTGTTCTGTATTTGTGTCAACACTTCATCGCTGTAGAATCAAAGTTCGTTGCTAAAGTCATCACGAAGATCCACCGCCTATCGAATAGGGCCCAGATATGCATGCCACCCTCGTTAATGCTAGCATCGTGCCCTTCCTTATCACTCACCTCCTCAATTACCATTTGTCCGTAACCGAGGCACCAAGTGAATGCCACTATTGCTCTCCTCAATCTCTCCATCTCTGCCTGCGAGACACTTATGTGCACCTCGGGCATCCTCGATATCCTCGTCATCACCCTCCACCTCCTCTCCCCCGTATCGTTGCCCAGCATGTCGCCACAACCCTTTGCAACCTCCTCTTTGTAGAAGCATGTCGCTCTATCATTGGGTCAAAAAAGCCCCTCATTGCTACCCTTATGGAGCTTATCAACATCCCTAGCGTGCTAACTAGGTCCATCAAGGAGGTACTCAAGGTCCTCTTCGGCTTGGCTATCTACCTACTCAATCACACCGTTGTTGGAAAACTGTGGAGAGCATCACATGCATAGTGGGAAATACAGTCATATCAAAACGTCGTGCGAAGATTGAGAGTATAAAACTACATAAGATGTGTGAGACATTCTCACCTATGGGAGATTTATATATCCCTTAATATCGTAGATTCAAGTTTGTGGATGAAGGAACTCTCTTAAGTTCCTCTCTAGCGGTGATCCACATGATGAACACAATAACAACGCACCTCCTCGTGGCAAATTATTTTTTTGATTTTATGCACCACCATGCAACAACAAAATACAAAAGGGCCATCCTTTCTTGCTATACTCTTGCACTAAATAGAAACTGATGGTAAACGAGGAAATGAGGAGAGTAGATGAGGAGATCGGTGACTATAGGGGTCCAACCTATGACTCTTTGAGTCATCCTATTTATAGAGAACCCTCTTTACTTACCTTAATAGATTATGTCATAATGTGTATTAAATCTCTATCCAATTATCCCTGGCTTAATGGATATTGGATCCCCATACAATAACCACTATAAACTCAATTAGGTCTCAACTAATGAATCTAATAAAATATAGGCTTATTAGACATCTCATATCTAATCATCTATTCATGTTGTTGTTTACCATATATGTGTGACCCTCTAAACCCAGTATTGAGCTGGTCGTGAGTTGCACCTATCATAACTTATTCTGACTCAAAACTCTTTCTAACTAAGTGAATTATTATCCTCATAATAATTCATCGACTATGCCATAATCTCCAAACGGTGAGGATATAATCCATTGGTTTCAGTTATCGTGTATATATAGTCTCTTATCCATCTAATATTCAAATAATTGTATACCAAGCTTGGTGTTTTCAAGCTCATACAGAATCTATCTGAGTCTCATTCTCATTGAATTCTCTCGAATAATTTCTCTCTCAATCTAAGTTCATGCTTATTGAATTCATCTCAATTTAAATGATCTTGGCCAGCAATTTACTTGAGTGAGAGTATACAATATATTTCTCTCATGATACCGAAAATAGATGGTCTTCTATTGATACTCAATTTCATTCATAAAGTTGATTGTCATTCCTAATAACCAGTTGTATCATATCTGAAAATTCCAGACCCATAAGTCTGTTATCAAAGAATGAAGAACTCAAACAAGACATATTTAGTGTATTAAGTCAAAGGACCAGATACACAACCGAGACTACAGAATTGATGTCTAACGATGAGGTATGATTAACCATCCAACATTCTATAAGTAGTTCATTTAGTGAACACATTCTCTAATGAGCATATGCACTAATATTCCTATTGTCTTCACATAAGTAACTATGAGGCTAGCTATCTCCATTATATGGATATATATATAATACACTGATCTATCCGGTTATCATGATGTCTCTCTCGAACAACCTATGATCAGAAATATTCATGATATATATTTGAAGATAAATTGATCTCATTATCATGATCTCATAATGATTCAGTTCTTATCACACAAATTTAACGATAGCATATACAATATAAAGTAAAAAAATATAATAATAATAATAATAATAATAAAAGATTATGTAGTCTATCACACGTGTCGTCACTCATATGATTGGCTTGTAGGGCACTTGTGACTAGCAACTACCCTCATCGAACTAAATGTCATAACACCCCTCTTCATGCTTGAAGTGAAGGACAGGCGAACTGGGATGATGGAGGATATGACGATGGTGATCGCCTAAATGGCAGGATACGACGATAGCATGGAGGCATTCTGAAGGGTGGACGGTGTCAGCATCCTTGACGATAACACGATGGCATCCGGAGTGCCACCGCGCCCCAACAAAACCTAACATCATCCAAGAGTAAACCCAAGGGTAACCTTGTAACTTCTAAAGAGAACCAATCGGACCGACTCAACTATTGATTGTACTAATGACACTATCAAATTAATTCTTTTTTACATATCTTTTGAGATGTGAGCAATATTACATGTAAATAGATTCTCATAGACGAATAATGCAATGGTATCTCATGACTTATGTAATTCCAATTAAATCGGTGACAATAAGTATAAGATAACAACCTAGTCAATGTTTAAAAATATATTAATTTCGACTATAATTTGAACCAAAATGAGTGGGTTGAGCAAGTTCAGAGGTAAACCTGCAAACTAAACACAGGAGGATAATTGATTGGATCCCTTATAGCAAGCAAAGACTGAAAACTCATTTTTGGAAGAACGAGAATAAAGGGGTGTCATTAGTGAACCAATATGGTAGTGAGAGGGAGTGAGAGTGAATGTTCCAACTTAATAATAATAATAGAAAGGTCTACCGATTATTAAATAAAAATAGAGAGAGGATTCTCCTGATCAAAGAAATAATTAAATTTTATAAATATAATATATAATCTTTTTATTATATTTATAACTTGTCCGCATGAATTGGAATTAGATTTCAAACTGTGAATTGATTTTCCTTATTAGGTTATATATGCAAGGAATTTAGTTAACCTTAAAACTAAAAGTATACAATTTTAATTGATAAAAAATAAAAATCCGGCGATTACCTAAAAACTCATGCAACGGAAACGTGTTCACTCTATATACAGTCTTGCATGCAACTGACTTCCTCGACATCAAACCAGCATGGCTTCTGTGTTCAAGTTTGCAGCGCTTTTCTTCCTTGTCTATGGGTCGTGGCGCTGGTCGGTGGTCTCCGGCACCAGTCCCATGTCTCCCATCGACATGTTCGAGCAGTGGATAGCTCAGCACGGGCGAACGTACGCGAACGAATCCGAGAAGTCATATCGCCTTGGGGTGTTCACCAGGAACCTGGAATACGTGAACGCCTTCCGCCATGCCGGGAACCGCAGCTACACCGTCGGCCTCAACGGATTCGCAGACCTCACCGAGGAAGAATTCCTTGCCGCCTACACCACCACCAGACTGAGGCCATCAGACGGCTCTTATCCTGGATTGAAGCCTTTCCGGTACGCGAATGTGACTGCTCCCAGTAGCATCGATTGGCGGGATAAGGGAGCAGTGACGGACGTCAAGAACCAACGTAATTGCGGTAAGGACTCCTCCTCCTCCTCCTGCAACTCTTCCATTCCCATCCAATTAGTTGTTTGAGGGCTTGTCGTGGCCCTATCGCCTGTGGTTTACTCCGTTTCGGTGCATGGAACGTGCAGGATCTTGCTGGGCATTCTCTGCTGTAGCATCGATAGAAGGCATCAACAAGATCGTGAAGGGGAGCCTGATATCTTTGTCAGAGCAACAACTGTTTGCTTGTGACGACAACGATGATGGATGCATCGGAGGTCTACATTACCGAGCATTCTCCTACGTCGTCGACAATGGAGGCATCACGACGGAAGAGAACTACCCATACCAACCGCAACTGGTCGCCTGCGACGCTACCAAGGAATCGGACCATGCCGTCACCATAACCGGCTACGAGATTGTTCCCACGAAGGACGAGAAGTCACTCATGAAGGCAGTGGCCAACCAGCCAGTTTCCGTCTCCATTGACGCCCACGAGATCAAGTCCTACTCAGGTGGCATCTTCGACGGGTCTTGTGGGACTAACCTCAATCATGAAGTCACTCTCGTGGGTTATGACACGGATGAGGATGGGACTGCGTATTGGATAGCTAAGAATTCATGGGGCACGGATTGGGGTGACGACGGCTACCTGCTTATCGCGAAGGACGTCGCTGAAAAGGAAGGGCGGTGTGGTCTTGCCATTAGGGCTGCTTATCCCGTCATCTAATCAACGCCTGAATTGGGCAATCAATCTTAGCTCGCGCCTTCCATCTTCGCAGCCAATGTTGCACCATCTTTTCATTGGTCTTTGTCCCAAATTTATGTTTGTTGTGTATGGTACTTCCATTTTATTCTTTTTCTTCTTGTCTGTAATATATGTTAGATTTTGAGTTGTGGTAAGATAATTAATTACCAGATGAATTGAGTTCCTGTGTCGTTTCAGAGACACATGGAAGCTTCAAGTGACACCCTTGTCATGCAGCTTTCCCAACTATAACAGAGCTACTAGCTCTGTTTAAGCTCCGGGATTCGATGTGCAGAGAGGAATGAAGACGTTAAGAGAGACAAATCGAAAAAGATAAAAGTTCGACTGAACAGATCCAATAGGAAATCTCGAATCGGACATTCTGCCCATAGTTTACTGCAACACAACCAATATCCGAAGACATAACCTCCGATTTGCAGCTCACAAACTGCTGCACTTCTCCCTCTGATGCTTGTGCAAATCTTGTGCTATAACAATCACTATTGCTATTGATTACACAATCACTGCTAAGCATGATGCTGTTGAGTGATTCGTCTCTGCTGCTGCTGCTGCTGCTCTCGGTGGCAGGAGGACTTGGCTCGGCGCCGCGTTCCTTGTCGGTGCTTCTGACCGCCGCCCAGTTGTCGTCCCATGTCCAATTAGGGCTGCTGCTGCTACTGGCAAGCTGTTGGATTCTTGCTGACGGATCACGGAATGGGAGTTGGGATGGTTCGTCGTCTTGGTCGAGCAGTGACTCCCAGAATGCCAGGTCGAGCGTGCTCTTCGGGGAGACCCAGCGGTGATCTGTATCTGGCTTCGACGGACAAGTTATGGACGAAGAAGCCACGAATTCGTGCTGGAGGAGCTGCTCCGCCGTCCACCGCTCCCTGGGATCCCTCTTCATGCACTTGCTCAAGAAGTCCTTTCCCTCCCCAGAGAGCCAGCTCGGAAAGGCCGGCACGTCCCGGGAGAATGCAACTCGATGAATCGCGGCGATGGGATCGGAGACGTCCGGCCAAGCGGGGCCACCGGTGGCCATCTCAATGACAGTGCAGCCCAGCGCCCACACGTCGGCCGGGGGGCCCTGCTCTTCTCCGCGGGCAACCTCCGGAGCCATGAACATGGGCGTGCCCCTCAACCCCTCTTCGTCCTCCCGAGCAATCAAGCGTGCGCACCCCAAGTCGGCAATCTTGGCGTGCCCGTCGGACCCAACCAGGACGTTCCGGCCTTTGACGTCGCAGTGGACCACGCCTTGCGAGTGAAGATACGCCAACCCTCTCAGGATCTCGAAGCTGTAGCATCGAATCGCGGCCTCATCGAGCCGACCTCCCTGCTTCCAGATCTCGTCCGACAGCGAGCCCCTCGGAGCATACTCCAGGAAGAGATTATAGTAGAGACCGCCGGTAGACCCGTGTGAGCTGACGTCGAACCCCAGGCAAGATACAACGTAAGGAGAACGGAGGGAAGACAGGATCCTCTGCTCCCTCTGCAGGATGGCAGAGCTACCGAGCTCCGCGCACTTGACCGCGAAGACCACTCCGGAGTCCAAAGCTGTGGCGAGCGAGACGGTGGCGGAGGAGCCACGGCCGATGACACGGCCTCGTCGCCACCCATCAATTACCATTCGGTGAGGTGGATAAACGAGAGATTGAGGCTGTACGACTGGCTAGTTTTGGCAGTGTCGTGACATATATAGCAGCGAGATTAAGACTCGATTGAGTGTGAGGTTTCTTGCGCTGGTGTCGAACGCAGAGAGGTCCTCCTCGGCTGAGCCAAGGGGCACACCACCTAACAACGAGAGGATAACGCATGGCGGATGAGGTCACCTGCACCGTGCTTCGCAGACCTCATCCAACGTCAGGCCGACGACGATAACACTCCAACCACGAGATACTATTTGTCGTTGTGACATGGAGGAGGACCGTCTTGATTGCACGCCAAACAGTAGTCAAGATCGTTTCTCCTCCCTTCTTTCTCTGCCACTTTCCCCCCAAACTATACATGCTTCGATTCTGAGGCAACGTTACGCCAGCACAGCTCGCCACCGCTGCGTCAGCCATAACGTCAGACTTGGATTTGACGCATTGATCGTGATCCATCGAAGCTACTATTGCTTCTCGACTCGATCGAGCACACCACGTGGTCGCGACGGGGACTGAGCGAGTTGCAGTGATGGGTGGGCGAGGTTGGTGGCCGGTGGTATTCATTGCGGAAAGCAGCGTCGACCGCGGAGCGAAAGCTGTTTGTGACCTTTGCGTGCGTGGCTTCTTCCTTGCGCTTCGTTTCCTTCGGGGTTAAGGAAATCAATGGAGGAGGAGGAACGCAATCTCGATTTAGCACGTCATCGAACAACTCTTTCTTCGAAAGCTAATGGTTTCTCCAAAAGATCGCAGGTGACGCACGAAACATTGTGCTTTTTTTAGTCGTTGATGAGAGGGATAATTCTGGGCATCAGTCTCAATTGCATGCATCCCTCCGATGTCTGATGGTTGTTCTGCGTTGACTCCCCCTGCACGGACAATCTTTCATTTGATCTGCAACACCCATCACAAAAGCACGCTGAATTTTTTTAACGACTCCTAAAAAAGGCAAAAAGGAGCAGCTTATCGGTGTCGAGCCCATCATCTCCTTCCTGTATCCTCCTCACATTTAGAGTAAGACCCCACAGCAGTCAACGCTAGGAAAAGAGACCTCAGCTTCGCCGCGCTCTTCTTAGATCCAACACGCTATCCTTTTGGCTCGCTCAGCCACCCGTCGGCGTAGAAACGTAGGACGTCACCTCCTTTTAGTTGGACGTTGGCCCTCACTGGTGCGATAGAGACACAATGTTGACGCTTGCATGCGGTTTTTTTGATGGGGCGTTCAAACATATTAGAACCAAATCGTTAAGAGTCTTTGATTATAATAAGGTAGATATAAGTCAGAACTAATTTAATTAAAATCGATTAATTTCGATTTGTTCATCAATTTATAATTTTAAATATTTTACAAATATATAATTTAAATAAATCCATTTGCTTCAATTGAATCAAAATATAATCTTTGTCTAATTAGGTCGACACCATAAGATCTGTAAACTTTGTCATAAGATTTGAAGACCTTTGGCTGATTTAATTAATTAGTTTGAATTGATTAAGTACTTAAGAACGGTAAGCTTAGATGCATTGATTTTTTAAAATTACAATCGATTCGATTTCATTTGAGTAGATTAATCGAACCAAAGAAGAGGATATAAAAATTAAAATTATTAATAGTCTTCGAAATTAAATTAATTATTAATTAGTTTCCATTTGATTTTTGATTTTAAAACTTTTAGGTTTTGGACCATTAAAAGGAAAGATTGAGTTGACTATCAAAATCCTCCATGTGCATGGCCATAATAATGACCAAGAAAAATGGTAGTCATATTTTGTTATTTTATTTTTTATGATAATGTTGTATGAATATTATGATTATAAGTTTCATTTTAGAATTTCTTTAAGTGTGAAACTTATTTTGATATGGTATGATAAATTATATGAGCCATGAAGTTTAATTTAAATCATATAAGGTTAAAATTTATTTCAATTTTTGGTCATGTACCACTTAAATCTTTATAATTTTATTATATCTAAAATAATCCTTGTATTTTAAAAAACATAACATATAAGTCACTCCCATCAAATTTAAGTTAACAGACATTATATCTGCTTACATGACTATTAATATACTGATACATATAATTTAGATTTAAGAAAAATTATTTTAGCGTCTATGGTTTTGATCATACACTACTTAAGCCTTTTCGATTTTTTGCTCATGTCTAAAATAATCTTTATATTTTTAAAAATATAGTATATAAGTTTTTCTTATCAAATTTGAGTTAAAAAATATTATAGTCTACTTATATGATATGTTGACTAATAATAAATTTTTTAATATAATAATATATAATTTAATTTTAAAAAATTGAGACCATTATCAATGGTTATAAGTGGTATCATCGTGGAAGCGACCACCAGTAGTGGCATTAAGTCATTGCTTCCTAACATGATATCGTATGCATGCAACCTCTTCCGCACTAATGACGAGCTCAGCAACTTCTGATCCTATCTTAAGTGAATGTGCGTCGACTAGTTCAATACTCAACGTGAAATAGTCTCCTCATCCTCCTCCCAGGCGTTTTAGTCATTGTCGCTTTCCACTTCGTTCTCTCATATGTCCCCACTCATTGCACTTATAACGTGATGGTTTATCTCCCTTTTACCTCTGCTTCTGACCTCTCATATCATTGTCTCTTCGCCTTCATCCACTGTTACGACCTCTATTGTTATCCCTTCCGAGATAAAATATATTTTTTAAAATTAAATTATACGTGTTATTATATTAATAGTTTATTGTGAGTCAGCATGCTACGTAAACAGACTCTAAATCTATTAACTTAAGAGGATGAACTTATATATTATATTTTTAAAAATATAAGAGTCATTTTAGACACAAACAAAACCATAAGAGCTTAAAAGTTTTATGGTCAAAATAGTTAAAATAATTTTTTTTAAAAAAAATTATATATATTATTAAATTTAATATTTTTTTGAATCAGCATATAACGTAAGTTCTCTATGATATATATTAACTCAAATTTAATATATAAGTAAACTATAAAAAAATTGTTTTCAAAAATATAAAAAATAATTTATATATAAGTAAACTATAAAGATTTAAATAATCTATTATCAAAATCATAGTGTTAGGATCAACCTTAACCTAACTATAAATAGCCAACAGATAGATGATGAGCCGGTCAACGGTCCATTCCGGGACAAAACCAGGCCGGAAAAGTGTCCACCTCATTCGCGACCCCGACCGGGTTGAACCCAGTCGAAGGAGTGCATAAATTGTGGGAAACTCAACGGGGCCCAGGCGCCGTTCCTTTGCCGACGGAGAGGGTAAACTATCTGGTAGATCGCAAAACAAATATCTTCAAACAGATCAGCACGTGCCACGCGAGGAAATGGATCGGCCGAGTTGAGTCTCGGAAGATGGTAAATATCCCGGTGGGGTCGGCTTGTTGGCCATTTGCTCCACCTCCACGTTCCCTCCTCCCCTATTCTTCCCGCGAAGACCCCCTTAACAAACCGCCCCTCGCTCGAAGCCATGCTTCTTCTCTCCTCCTCCACCCGGCTTCCCTGCCCAAGCCAATTGCTCCGATGGACTCCTCCGTTTTCTCCTCTTCTCCCGTCATACCCACCTGAGACGACGCTGGCGCACCCACCTACTTCACTTCCTTCCCGCATGCCCTCCTCTTCCTAGGTTTTGCGGAGGGATTCTGCTTGGCCGGCCATGGAGCCGTTGTGCGAGCTGTGTGGCGCCCAGCGTGGCCTCGTTTACTGCAAGTCCGACGCCGCCCGCCTCTGCCTCCCTTGCGAGGCCTTCATCCATTCCGCCAACGTCCTCTCCCGCCGCGCCCTCATCTGCGACCGTTGCCTCACCCAGCCCGCTGCCGTCCGATGCCTCGACGAGCGCCTCTCCCTCTGCCAGTGCTGCTACCGGGCCGGACCCGATGCCGGCGGCTGCGGCCCCGGCCATCGCCACCACCCCCTGAGCTGCTACTCCGGTTGCCCCTCCCCGCCCGAGCTCTCCGCAATGTGGTCCTCGCTGCTGGACCTCTCGGACAACACTCCTCCTATGGAAGGCGGCTTGGGTAAGATGGCAATGATGACCATCGACCAGAATTGTGCGAGTAGCTGCTGGGGCGCCGGGGAGGCTGTGAACTCGGGCATGATTTGTGGGCAAGAGAACTCGATCGCGAAATTTGATCCATGGGTGGCCGTTGCTTCTTCTCCGTCGATGGCGCCACCTGAATCCAATGCGATGCCTCCCTGTGGACCAGAGCAACAGGGTTTCTTTCACAGGGAATGCAATCTGCCCAAGGTTAGCTTTCTATTTGACTTCCTCAACAAGCGCAATACATCGTCTCTTTTTGTAGTACCAATTGCGGTTCTCTGTCTTGGTAAATAAAAGGTGCAAATTTGTATTCTACAAACATTTAATTTCCATTTTGGCTGATTAATGTTTGCATTGGCTATTTTGATACACTCGAATATGATAGCCATTCCTTTACTTGAAAGTCCCAGATCATATTACCAGTATTTCTTTTCCATCTTGTTTTTAGTGATCCCAAGAGTATCGCCCAGTCAATAGGAAACTTTTATTCACAATACTTGCTATTTATGTCATCCTTATCTATTTCTTTGAAAGTGGAGCAAACACTTACATATTTATTTGGGGCATTGAGTCTATGTTGTTAATCCGGAATGTCATGATATTATTACAAGATGATTCTGAATGCTCAGTTTTTAGATTTGCTTCATGTTGTGTATATATATATATATATATATATATTTTTTTTTGAGGAGAATATACTATGAAAATCTGAGTTGTAAGTCTGTTGTCCTAGAACATGTTTACAATGTGATGACAGATGGGATTTCCAGCTCTGAGCGATCTTGGGATATGTCATGACGACGAGCTTTGTCAAGGTTTTAGCACTGGCATTGCTGGCTTTAACTTCCATGATGGCGCTGAGTTGCTTGGCGGCCCACAAAACCATCCGAAAAACCCATTTCCGGATACCGGATTAGATGGCTTTGTCGTGGGGAAGAGTTTGTCTATTGCAGAATCAAGTGGACACATCGAGAGCACATTAGAGGTTTCCTCTTATTACTAATTTGATATCAGCTCTACTTGTTGGTTAAGATTGGGCTTTTTCTTATAATTTTCTTTTTTGTTTTTCTTCTAATTCAGACATTAGAATCTCTGCTTTAGTAATATGTCACTACAACTCATTTGCTTTCAATTTTTTTTTGAATTACTTGCCTGTTTTTCTTAGTTCTGCTCCAGCAGAACAATTGGTTGTTTTTTCTTGCTCAAGAGGTCTGAAGAATTAATGAAACATGCATCAGAATGGATGGAAATGTTCTATATCTGATAAGATTCAGTATTACATAGTTATGGGTTTGGACATAAGAGTCCGAACATTCTGCTATGGTATCCCACCTCTGTATTTTCTTCAGCTAACAAATTTCTTATAGAGAATATAGTCAATTGGAATGGTGTTAATCATAGTGTTATAGTTTGTTTCTAGTTTTGAGGCAACAGCCACTTTGAAGCAGGTGCAACCTTCCCTCATACATGAACTTCATACTTTGAGATATAATACTTCTATTTGTGTATTTTCTAATGGCCACAGATTTCCTTTATACATGCATGAATTATATAGTAGATAATGTTCTGATCTATTTCTTGTGATCAATGTTATATACCGGCTACAGGCTTCATCATCAGTACAACATGATTGCATGGCTCTTCAGTCATCTTACATGTTTCAGCCAAACAATGCTGGGCAGATAGGGAGCAGCAATGCAGATCCATCATTTATAAATGTCAATAACAACAGAAGTGGCAACTTCATTTTCCACACTGGAAACGTCTGCCCAACTATTTCTCTTTCTCTGTCAAACTTGACTGGAGAAAGTAGTGCCGCTGATTACCAGGACTGTGGGGTATCACCAACGTTCCTCACAGGTGAGTCAACATGGGATTCCAATCTAGAACCTGGACGCCCTCAGGCGAGGAATGAAGCAAAAATGAGATACAATGAGAAAAAGAAAAGTCGACTGTAAGTGGTTTCCTTTTGTACAATTTAATGCTCAATGCTGAAATGCATTTTATTATGCCTTAGAGATTTCTTGAGCTCCAAGTCAGACCCAACCTCTGCTAGATAAAACTGACGCAATAAACTCGAATTTTACACTTACTAAGCTTTTGCATGCTTTAAGTTTTTAGGGATGTTATGCATGATAAAGAATCAAATAAGATGTAATTTCAGAAACATCTTTCGCATGCTTCAGCTGAAATATCTTATTTAAATGTTAATGATTTCTGCTCCCAGAATTTGGCTTTGGATCTCTAACCTGTATAGCATGCTTGAGATTTCTAGGTTTGGGAAACAAATTAGGTATGCTTCCCGTAAAGCCAGAGCTGATACAAGAAAGCGCGTCAAAGGCAGGTTTGTAAAAGCTGATGAAACTTATGAGTATGATCCTCTTCTAGCTGGAAACACCTGAACCAGATTCAAGGGCGTTTTTATTCTTTACAACTTGTATTCAGATCAGGTATGTCAGGCAGTCTATTTCTGCATGAAATTTCAAGTTTCTTTATGATAATCTCCACATAATTTTCTGAGGATAGGTGACATATAGCATCAGACTTAACAAGTTTTAACACATAATCTACTCATGTTTCTGTTTTGTGTTTCCCTCTTTGTTTGATTGTTATATAGGTAACAAAATTTTGATAGTTCAGGAATCTGTTCTAAGTTAAGCATTTAGACAAAATTATAAGTTATAAGATGACATAATGTATTAGTTTTCAGATAAATCTAATTGCTTGAATTTGTCTTCATATAATTATCTTGAAATTCAAAAATAATTGGTAACTCATTTGGGGTTCCTCTTTCAATCTATTCACCACACAGGGAAGCCTTTTTTTTTTTTGAGGTTTTCTTTGGCTTACACCATTGGTTCACCTCCATTTAAAAAGATTTACTTTGCATTTGAGTTGAAGCATATACTTTCTTCAAGAAAATTACCCATAGACAAGAAAATTTTCATTTCTTCATCCCTTTGATAGAAATCCTCCTCTTTTAATCCATCCCTCTTGCTGCCTATCAGGACTCACAAATAGAGACCAGCAATAGAAAGCAAATACTGAATTCATCAGTCACATGCCAATGACACTAACTTCTGTCCGCATCTACTGTGCCTCTAAATATTCTCCAAAGCGGTCCTCCATTGCCTTGTACTGTCTTAACACTTCCTAGCAGTAAAGTTCAGAGAACACCACCTCCTTTGTCTTGATCATGGGCTTCTCTTTTTGTACGTGCAGGATTGTATATTGCAACGATGCATCTTCACTGGTTACAACCTTCTCAAGGAGGTCATTTGTTTTGGGACTTACCTCCAGACAGGATTATTTTGGTTCTTCTACTTGCTCGGTTTTCCAACTTATACCATTCTTTCAACTCACTAAAGAGTTCCCATGTGTCTTTACCATTCTTTGAACTCGTAGGAGTTCCAATATCTCTTTGTTCCAAATGGAGACAATTTTGAGTAAGTCAGATTATGGAATCTGTTCTAATAAACGCTTATTATTAATCCTTAACGATAACATCTTTTCTTTTTGCTTATTCAAAGCTGGATATGTTCCTGTCCTATGAAATTGGAATATAAAGAGAAACAATATCAATGTCCATGAGATTGGTTCGAGGAAGAATCTATTATTGAAGAGACACTATCAATGTCCATGAAACAGCAACGTCTAAGATGCAGTGACGTTCTCAGACTGAGGAACAATGATGTCAAAGTCGCTCAGAATCCACTCAGCGGCAGCATCATCACTCTTGAAGATCTCCGTGCCAACATCAAGAGAAGTCCACTTCCTCTTCGCTGCGGTTGTGTTAGGGTCCTACAAACAATGCCCAGTATCAGTCATCGTGAATGAAGAAGGCTAGCGAACAGAGAGAGAGAGAGAGAGAGAGAGAGAGAGAGAGAGAGAGAGAGAGACGGCGTAACCTGATAGAAGTAGAGAGACTGGGACAGCCTTCCCACATCAAGCTCCCAAGTCCTGGGATCACCAACCCAACCCTCGCCCTGCTTCGTGGGGTACCCGTAATCCGCCCACGCCGCATGAGGCAGGATCTGAAGGATCTCCTGCGGCTGGGGGTTGCTGTAAGAGTCGCAGGACCTGTAGGGCTCCTCCGGATTCTTGGCGTTCCCCGGGGAGCAGTACAAATGATAGGCGCCGTAGGGGAAGTTGGCAGTGTCGGTCCGGTGAATCCGAGTCCCGTTGGGTAAGGTGTGGTAAGGGGGGCACAGATCAACGCTGTCCGCCCGGCACCACGACGCGGTTTGCGGATTCAGTATCATCTCGCTGTACCGGGTGACGTCGCTCGTCACGTTCCCGTCGCAGGGGTCGCCGTTGTTCTTCCAGCAGCTGCCCATGTCCATCAAGTAGAACTGGCTCGCCGGACCTCCTCCTCTTATGATGTCCAGTGTGAGCCTCACCTTGAAGTTGGGAGATTCCGGGATCTGCATCGCAAATGAGACTCTCGATGTTGTTTGTCTCTACAAGGGAAAGGTAGACAGAGAGAGAGAGACAGAGAGAGAGGAATTGGGTGGCTTACTGTTGTGGTCATCCCTCTGGTTTCATAGTGGTATCCGCCAGAGAAGCCACTCGTGGCGTCGGACCTCAGGTAGAGCATGAGCCAGGGGTACGTCTTAGAGGTCTTGAGGACGTGGTGGAAGGACCAACCACCCTTCCCCAGCTCCTTCTCCCATGTCACCGAGAAGTAGGAGTCGGTGTCCTCGCTGATATCACCGTCGAGATCGTAAGTGCCGTAGAACCTCCCTGAAAGCTTGGTGCCCGTCAAGATGGTACTGTTGTGGAACACCCGTGGCTGGTTCATGCACCCCTTACCGAAGCAGGGGAACCCAGGGTCCGGCGGAAACGGGCCGACCTTGTTACCGTCCTTGGGGCACAGGCCGGCGGCGGTGTCCAAATTCCCGTTCTTGAGCATGATCATCCAAAACTGCCAGGGTGTCTTGTCATCAGCGACCTCGCACTTCTTCCCCAAGTAGAGCTCCTTCTGGACGGCATAGAGGTCGACGTTCTTGAGGCTTTCCGACGGAGCTCCCGGGAGGTCATCGCCGAAGCCGAGCCTGTTGTCCTTCTCGGTTACCTTGTGCACCACCTCCGTGTTGTTTACTGCAACACAAATCCGACTCAGGTGAAGAATGTCGCCCATTAAAAGAAAGAGTGATACAGACCGATGTCGAAGCAGTCAGCGAGGCGGGGGCTGCCCATTCCGATGGCTTCTTCTCCGACCTCATTGCAGAAGTTCCAGGCCTCCAAAGCCACCCTCAGTCCGTCTCTTTTCATCCCAGGGTCTCCCACTGCCGATCTGGTCTTTGCTTCGTCTCCGCTGCACACCAAAGAGAGGAGACAACAGGACGCGACCACAAAGAGTGCCCCGCGAGAACGGAGCCCAGCGGAAGTCCCCATGGAAACCAACAACAAGCAAGGATGGCTTTTGTGTTCAGAGTGAGGAGAAAGGAAAGCAGGTGAGAATGTGGCGGGGGGGATTTGCTTTGCCTCCAAGAGATGATGCTTTATATTGGAAGAGCTCGCGTGATCGATTGTGTTGTCACGCTTGATTTCGTTGATGGTATTTGACCGGATGAGATGTGTTAAAATGGATCTTCCAATATAAATTTTTATGATTTTAATATCTTCTACATCTTTTCTTTGGATAAATGATATTTATCCGTTTCCAAATTAGTACAGCAATTTACATATCCAGTTGATGATTTTAGTATCTTCTAAATCTTTTCCTTGGATAATGTTATTTATTCATTTCCCAATTAGTACAGCAATTTATATATACAGTTGATTGATTAGATCTGATGATATAATTTTTTCTTGATTAATATCTTCCAAGGATAATGATATTTATCCATTCCCAAATTATTACAGCAATTTATATAATTAACTTTCTTCCCAAATTAATCATATAAATTTCTATAAAAAAATAATTATTAGAAAATAATAAATGGAAGGCTATCTTATTATGATCCATTTAAATTCATATGGTTTTTATCCTAAATTATTTAAGTCCTTATGATTTGCTTATGTATAAAATAATTTTTATATTTTAAAAATTATAATATATATGTCGCTCCCATCAAATTTATGTTATTATACGACAAATGATAGAGTTGTTAGCATCTGTTGTAACAACTAGTACCAGATTAGTTAGACTGTTCAGGGAAATCCTCAACGTCTAATCTCTCTATCCCTCTCTTCCCTTATATAAATAGCCATCAGTGAATGAACAAAATCGATCGATGCATTATTCCACTTAACCCTTTTTCTCATTTCTATCATGGTATCAGAGCCGCTTGCCTAGAGCAAGCTCTCGTCTCGCTGTCAAACGACAACAAATTTTCACCATCTCCGGCTGCGGGCAGAAGCTGCAATAGACTCCTACCCATTTGCCGTCGCCGCACTTCTGCCTTCTCTATCGACAAGTTTTCTACTATTGCATTTTTTTTTCTTCTCTCACATCTGTGGAAGCCGGAGACGTATTCCTCCGACAAAGCTTGGTTTGCCCCGGCGATCGAATTGGAGAAATCCGACTGGTGACTCGATTGCCAACGGACAGGTCGGAGTGGATCGGTGATGGTGGCGAGTGGGCTGAACCGGCGAAACGCAACGAAAGCCTTGATCACTTCGAGGTCTATGACCGCAACACCTAATTCTCCTCGGCGGCAACTGCGATCACTACAAACCCACCTCGGTAGTCGCTTGAGCATCAAGGCGGGCGATTTGTCCCCTGCTACAGCCTTTGTCGACCACTGTCAGGCCATCCCCTATCGCAGCACATTGAAGATCAGAGGACGATCCTTTGCTCACGCCAGATCTATTGTTCCTCCTCCACGGAGTGATCGTGAACAGAGGTCCACCTCCTAATCTGATCTGCCCTTACGAATCTGAGAGGGGAAGCCTAGTTGTTGTGATCTACCCAGTGCGCTCAACGATTCGATCGTTGGCGATGCGGAAGGGCCGGCGACAAGCGACGCACCCACCGTCATTGAACTTTCTGCTGCTTCTCTCTTCTTGACCGAACTCTCTACTGTTCTCCTCTGTTCCGAAGTGATTCAGACCAGATCTGGTGCTGCTCTAGCACCAGATCGTCTCACATGCTGCCCTTTGCTACCACCAACAGCGATCCATCATCAGGATCAACTGATGCTCACCTGTTGTCGCCCACCGCTGCCAACCCTGCTTCTGCTGCTGCGAGTAAGCCATGCAGCCATCGGCCACTAGCTCTTCTCCATTGCTACAGTGAGACACAAATCTGCGGCATTAAACTCTTCTCCTCCATTGCTGCAATGATACACAAAGCGGTAAACAAAAAAAAAAAGAACCAGACAATATTCCTCTATAATCTCTTCATCAACTACCTCTCTGGTTTCTATCGGTGTTATTATAGGAAGCTCCAGCACCTTTATGAGTATGGGACTGATCTCCATCAATGTTGTCGTCCTCATTCCCTTCAAATTATCCAAAGGGAATTATGCTTCATGGCGCACCCGATTCACTAATCTTCTCTTTGGATATGATCTGATAGGATATGTTGATAGATCCTTCAGTTGCCCACAAGCAATGATTGATATCCCAAGCACAACAAGTCAAGCACCGAATCCAGAGTATAAAATATGGCTCCGACAGGATCGTCTTATTCTTCAAGCGATTCAAGCGTCAGTTGTTGGTTTCATTGCACCACTTATATCTTCATGTGCTACTGTTGTTGAAGCTTTGTGCAAACTCCAAACTACCTTGGCAAATCGCTCGTACACCTGCATGCTCGATCTTCTCTCTAGACTTATGAACACCAAACAAGAGGAAAGTACCATCACTGATTACCTCCAAACTATCAAGGTAATCATCGATGACTTAGTCTTAATCGAACATTATCTCAGTGATGATGAAATTATCGTCCACACCCTCAATGGTCTTGGGGCTGAGTACAAAGAATCAACAACAACAATTCGGGCACGTGACTCACCACTATCATTTGAAGAGCTGCACGACAAACTGACTGACTACGAGACTTATCTGAAGCATGAGGATAAGGCGATAGCTCAACCTATTACTGCCCAAGTCAGAAATTCAAAAGGAAAAGCAATCAGTACTATCAGTCTGCCAACAAGGGTCCCGAGCAGGCACCATCTTATCACAATCCAAGTGGTAACTATGGTACCCAACCATCTTGGCATCCTGCTCCCATGCCGGGCGGTAGCAGCATTCCTCATCACCAGCCCTGGCGTCCTGCTCCAATACCTCGAGGTAGCACCTATAACTACCAATAGCCTTCGCGTCCTGCTCCTATGCCTCAAAATCGGATTGTCTGCCAGCTCTATGATAAGGTTGGTCACTCCACCAAAGTCTCTCGATCTCATCCACGACCTTTGCCCCAGACACATCTCACTGCTACCCCACCTTCTGATCAACACTCCACCTCTCCACCTACTGCATATTCTTCTGTTGCTACTTCCACGGATATGTGGTATCATCATCTCAGTCACTCTTCTATCTCTACTCTATGAACATTTCTTTATCATTATGCTCTTCATTCGTTTAAAACTAGTCCTATTATTTCTCATTGTAATGCATGTCTCAGTAATAAAAGTCATCGATTGTCATTTGCTCATTCTTCTATTTCTTGCATATATCCATTTGAAGTTCTATATACTGATGTTTGGGGCCCTATACCAAGTATTTCTTTTGACAAATACTGATTTTATGTTATCTTTACTGATTATTTTACTAAATATACCTGGTTTTATCCTCTTCAACATAAGTCTGAGGTCTCTACCATTTTTCTTACTTTCAAAAAATGG
This sequence comes from Ensete glaucum, assembly GCA_021527575.1. Lineage (NCBI taxonomy): Eukaryota > Viridiplantae > Streptophyta > Magnoliopsida > Zingiberales > Musaceae > Ensete > Ensete glaucum. The sequence goes on from CM038558.1 coordinate 48,289,149, forward strand.
TAGAAAATATCTTTAAGTCCTCTATCAAAATAATTTATTTTGACGGTGGGGGTGAATATCAAACACTAACATCACACTTGTTAGCATGTGGTATTCATCATCTCAAATCTCCTCCGTACACTCCTCAACTAGTTGGCTCTGCCGAACGCAAACATCGGCATATAGTTTAAACTAGACTCACACTTCTCCATTATGCTTTCATGCCAACTACCTCCTGGTCTACAGCCTTTCAGACTGCCGTCTATCTAATAAATCGTATGCCTACTCCTGTCCTCAATAATCAATCACTGTTTAAAAAGTTGTTTCATCGATCCCCAAATTTTAAAAAGCTTAGGGTCTTCGATTGTGTCTGCTATCCTTGGCTATGCTCTTATGCATCAAATAAACTAGCACTATGGTCAAAGCCTTGTACCTTCATTGGTTATTCTCTTGCTATGATCCTTCCACTCACAAGGTCTTTGCATCTCGTCATGTTGTCTTCGTGGAGTCTTCCTTTCCCTTTCAAAAACACCAATCTACTACTGTATCAACCACTCCGGTGCATATGCATCAGTGGCACATGCCTTTCTCCACTAAACCGCCATACTAATCACCCAATCGAACTCCTGAATGGAGCATCCCTCCAATACAACATCTCTCTCCCTCCTTTCACTCTCCCTCTTCTGTTACCACTAACATCCGATCGTCGGACACTCAACATTCGGTATTTTCCTCACCTTAGTCTACTACCACTAATGTTTCATAGTCCAACTCTCCCTGTTCTACTTCACCCACACTCATTCCACTATCACCTCCTAAACCACTTGGACATCTAATGACAATACGCTCTAAAAGTGGCATTTTCAAGCCTCGTCAAGTCCTTGATCTCCACATGGTTGTGACTCTCTCTATTGAGACCTGTGAACCTACCACGATCACTCAAGCCCACAAGTCTCTTCATTGGCGTCAAGCTATGTCTGATGAATATGACGCCCTACTTTATAATTCTACCTGGACACTTGTTTCGTGTCATCCCGCACAAAATGTCATCGGGTGTAAATGAGTTTTTCGAATTAAGCGGAACCCTGATGGGTCCATTGCTCTATACAAGGCCTGTTTTATGGCTAAAGGCTTCCATCAACGTCCTGGTGTTGATTTTACTGAGACATTCAGTCCTGTTGTTAAGTCCACAACAATTCGACTGATTCCAAGTTTAGCAGTTTCAAAAGGATGGTGACTGCGAGAACTTGATGTGAACAATGCATTCTTACAAGGAACTTTAACTGACGAGATCTTTATGGAGCAACCTCCTGATTTTATTTATCCTTAGTATCTGAAACATGTCTGCAAACTCCACAAGACCATTTATGGTCTTCGACAAGCTCCACGAGCTTAGTACATGAAACTTGGCTCCTTTTTTATGTCCATCGGCTTCTCTAACTCCAAGTTTGACACCTCCTTATTTCTCCGTCAACTACCTAACAGTACACTATATCTTCTGGTATATGTTGATGATATTATTGTGACAGGTAGTAATTCTATAGAGGTCACAATGTTCATCAACCAGTTGGCCATCAGATTTTCCTCAAAGATCTCGATCCCTTGACCTATTTTTTGAGTGTAGAAGTAATATCTACATCTTTAGGACTCTTCCTCTCTCAATGGAAGTACACTCAGGACTTATTAGTTAAGACAAACATGAAGGATGCAAATGCTATCTCGACTCCTCTCTCCACTAGTGAATCGTTTCGGTTAAATGATGGCAGTCCAGCTACAGATTCTACATAATATCGGCAAGTGATTGGCTCCTTGCAGTATTTAGCCCTCACTCGCCCAGATATCTTATTTACGGTTAACAAGCTATCCCAATACATATATAGGTCATCTACCACACACTGGTCCGCTGTTAAATGACTATTACGATATCTTAAAGGTACTTTTGACTATGACATCATTCTCAACAAAAAATGTCCACTTCAACTTCATGCTTATGCTAATGCTGATTGGGCTAGGAACCTTGAAGATAGAACATCAACACCTGGGTTTATTGTATTCCTCGGAGCTAATCCAATCAGTTAGAGTTCCAAGAAACAAAAGATAATTGCTCAATCTTCTACTGAAGCTGAGTATCGCTCTATTGCAACTTCAACTACTGAACTTAACTAGATAATGAATCTGCTCAAAGAGCTTGACATCTGTTCCTTTGCTACTCTTACAATATACTACGATAATGTCAGGGCTACCTACTTATGTGCCAATTTGGTGTTTCACTCTCATATTAAACATATAACAATTGATTTCCACTTTGTACGAGATCAAGTGATGAATCATCAACTACGTGTCTCTCATATTCACACAGCCGATCAACTAGCGGACTCCCTCACGAAGTCACTCTCTCGCAAGTTGTTCTCACTTCATCGGTCTAAGATCGGCATCCTTGATAGGAGCACGATATTGCAGGGGCATGATAAATGATGGAGTTGTTAGCATCTGTTGTAACAACTAGTACCAGATTAGTTAGACTGTTGAGGGAAATCCTCAATGTCTAACCTCTCTATCCCTCTCTTCCCTTGTATAAATAGCTATAAGTGAATGAATAAAATCGATCGACGCATTATTCCACTCAACCTTATTTCTCATTTATATCAAGAGTGACATATTGACTCATAATAAATTATTAATATAATGATATATATAATTTAAGTTTTTAACAAAAATATTTTAACCCTTATGGTTTTGATCATAAACCACTTAAAGCTCTTATCTTTTTGCTCGTATCTAAACTAACCCATATATCTTTAAAAATATAGCATATTAGTCTCTCATGTCACGTATGAGTTGACAAACTTTATAGCAACTTATATGGCATGGTGACTCACAATAAATCATTAATATAATGACACATATAATTTAAGTTAAATATATAAAGGTAGAGATGTAGAGGTGAGGGAGAGTTGGACCTTCATGTCATAAGCGCGTTGGATGGGAAAGCAGGAGAAGATAAAGTGAGAGACATTGGAGATAAAGATAACGATGAGGAGGAAGAGAGATAAGAAAACCATTGTGTGCTTAGCGTCGAACTGGTCGACGCATATCCACCTGAGGCAGGATTGGAAGCTCCTGAGCTCATCATAAGCATGTGAGAGGTTACGTGCGTATGACACTCTACTAGATAACAATAGCTCGATGCTAATATTGGTAGTTGCTTCCACAATTATGTATTCTCTCGTTATTGATGCATGTATTAATATTAATAATCTAGTATGTCACGTAATTAGATTTTAATATTTGTTAATTAAAACTTGATAGGAGGGACTTATATGTTATGTTCTTAAAAATATATAAGTTTTTTTTAGATACGAACAAAATCATAATGACTTAAGTAGTTGATGACTAAAATATTAGGGGCCACAATAGATTATTATTTTTTTAAATTACCTCTTACATATATTATTATATTGATAATTTATTATGAGTAAATATGCTATATACATACTTTAATATCTATTAACTCAGGTTGCATGAGAAGAGTTTATATATTTTATTTTTGAAAATATAAAATTTATTTTAATACCATTAAACGATATTAGTTTTACTGAAACCAACCTTCATCCTATATACAACAGTTTTCAATGCAAAAAATATATATTTTTTGAGTAAGGACTTATTTCATAATATTTATATTTTTTATTAATAAAATTTTTTTGACAGGCGTACATGAATTGCTTGCTTACGTAATAATATACTAATCTAATTCAGATGTGTCGATAGAAATATCTATGTCGACTCGACGCGCTGGGCGCGAAGTTGTGGAACCCAAACCGGGAGACGGCCCGCCCGGGTGGACGACGTAAATGTAAAATTACAAGATCACCCACCGCACTGAGCTCCGTCATCAGAACGCGGACCGGTCGATCGCGTCGCCACCAGGCAGCGTCGTTCGTACGCCCCAGAGATACCTACGGCGCAGGTGAGCGAGTCCTCTGGTGCGGACGGGCCCGGTGCCATCATGTCTGCTCCAGCCACGGAAGGCGCCGCCGCGACGGCCCTCCGCTCGGTGCTCACCCGGGCCCAGCAGGCGGCGGAGCGATGCGGTCGGTCGCCGGAGCAGGTTCGAGTGGTGGCGGTAAGCAAGACGAAGCCCGTATCTCTCATCTTCCAGGTCTACGACTTCGGCCACCGCTGCTTCGGAGAGAATTACGTCCAGGAGATCGTCGAAAAGGCCCCTCAGGTTCCCCAATTGCTTTATCCTTCCCCTTCTTTCTTCGCTCTGAAAGACTTCAGATACATCTGCGACCTAGATTTAACAAGGTGCTTTCCATATCAAGTTTGATTCGGTGTTTGAATGTTTCAAGAAGCCTCGATCAGTGTCATATATGCTCTTTTGTTTATTGCTTCCATGAATAAGGTGATGCAAAATAGCATCTTACTTGGGAAGAAGTCCACAACCCTAGTCACTGTTCTTGGAAATTGCTCCACTGTAGCTTTTGGAACTTTGTTTTAATCAATGAAATCGATGCGGCATCGGATGGTGAAGACAATCGACCAGGAAGTATCAATTTGAAGTTAAAATCTTGGACGATCCATGAAGACTGAAGTAAGGTGGTGCCATATCTGGAGAAGGATAGGAATGTGAATTTTGATGAACCAATGAGTTTTAGTTACTTTATGCGTTCAGTTGAATGCTTGAAATATTTGGAAGCACGGAGAATTAAAATTGCAGATCACGGTAGTCTGTCGAGGAAGTTTCCAATAATATTTATTTATTTATTTTTATTCTGTTGAGGGAGTAGTTGGAGTTATCAGATGTGCAGAAGTTTTCAGCAATATATATTTATTTTTATTCTGCTGAAGGTATCAACTAGCTTAGCTGGTAAAGACTTTGATAGCTGATCTAAAGGTTCTAGACTTGAATCCTGCATTCTCCCCTTATTCTTTGCCAACAGTAATTAATCTTAGACTGGAAGGTATTTACAATAAAAAACAAAGCTTCCAAAGAAGCAAACAAGATTAAAGTGCTAGAATTTTGAGCATTATGAGAACTGGTCCTTCAGTTGTGTCTTCCATTGACTAATATCTCTAGTTCAAGCCAAGAACAATTTTGACTTGCAATCTATATATACTCTATATGTCTGATATACGAGAAAGATACATACAAAATAGTATGCATCTTAATGGCAGATTCTGGGATTGTTGTCCTATATTAATAGTTTTAGCAATACCATTCCTTGAGTATGGGATTTAGTCAATGAGATACTTGTTTAAATGCTTTCTTTTAGTGGCCAAAATTGTTACCGAATATTGAACTGTTTCTTATACTTGAATTAAAAAACTTGGGGCCTCAACCGTCATTAGTAAAAATTCTCTGTTAAAATTATTTTTATATGTAAAATTTCACCCTTTTTTTTCCTTTTTCAGCTTCCTTCGGACATTGAGTGGCATTTCGTTGGTAACTTGCAAAGCAACAAAGTGAAATCCCTTCTTGGTATTCTTCTAATTACTATCGATTTTGTGTTAAGTTGATTTGTTCCTTTATATGACCCTAGCAAGTTATTCATCTTGAGATAAAAAGTAATTCTTTAAAATTCTTGCAGTTATAGGAGATGGTCTGTTGTTGAGACTTTTATTGATATTACAGATTGTTTTTTTCTCTTGCTCGTTGCTTTTGTTTGTTTTGCGTAACACCAGTTCAATAATATGTCTTTTACTTTAAATTACCATTTAGTGGAGGTAAAGTTCATAATGTACCATTCGGAATGTCTTGATTTAACTTTTGTGCATCCCACTGAAAATTTTTTCTGTTTTCCAACATTGATAGTTCTTAATGAAAGAAAATGTAATTAGGCTATCCATGCATATCTAGAAACTGCCAGGACAGTTGACCTTGATCCAACTCTCAAGAAAGGAAATTGGAATTGCATATCTATGTTCCATCTGATATGCAATTTTGCTTGGACTGTGAAATGGTCTAGTGACATAATTTTACCGTTGTGTTAATTGTTCAGTATCTTTTTATATTGTTTTGTATGTAAGCCTTTGTTGTTCATAATGCAGCTGGTGTTCCAAATCTTGATATGGTTGAGAGCGTAGATGATGAAAAGGTAAACTCAATTTCATGAGTAGTTCATTTAAATTCAAATTCATTTTTTGCCCTTTGTTTTGCATATGCAACTAAAATAAGAAAAGACAAAGTCCATGATTGCCATGCTTGGATTACCATGTTTTTAATTAAGTGCCAAAGACAAACACAAGGTGGGTTTTTGACGGGTTTAAGAGACATTTAAAAACAACAACAAACAGCATGCCATAATGTCCCAACCATTTGGAGTTGACTATGTGGATCTTTTCGACGATAAGGTGATATCTCTAGTTAAATCAAGAATCTTCAACTCTCTTTTTGTTATTTGTGCTAAAATTTCTAAGATCTTCCTGTATCTCTTGTCACACACTAAATCTTATCTATTCACATCAACCGACCACAATATCTAAATATCACAGTTCAATTGAACTCAAAGCACAAGCTGCACAGAAAGAGTATGACAGAAACCGTGCAGGTTCATACAAGTGTGGTTCTCTTAAAGGAGTAATGTTTCCGATCCCCATCTTATTTAATGTCTTTATCTACTAGTTCATAAAGGATTGAATAAAATGGCAATTATTAGCAAAGTCTACCATTTTGCTCCACGGTGCGCTGTATTAATGTTTCTGCTATTTAATGATTTAAATCACCATATTGTGTTTTGTAAAAGAAAAGAAAGAGAAGAGTTAGCATTATATCTGCAGCTCTATCATCTCTAGCTACAAGTAACAATATCCATCTTTTTGTGTAATCTACAGATTGCTAATTATCTTGATCGTATGGTTGCTAGCTTGGGAAGGAAGCCTCTGAAGGTCTTGGTGCAAGTGAATACTAGTGGAGAAGAATGTCAGTAGTAAAATAAGTTAATTGCATGATAACATTGCCGCATCATTCATTTCTTTCAAAATAAGCATTTCTCATGGCATTTATACTATGAGTTGCTTTCTGACCATATTGTCTTTTATGATACTCCTTTTATTTGTAATATACACTCTCTTTTTGTTTGTAATATATACTTAAATTATTGTCTTCAAATGTCTTAGACAGGACAGGGGCTCATATGATAACAAAATTGGCAGTCAATTGCATTCAATATTGATATTATTGGCGGGTCAACCAAATACCACAAAGTACAAACCATTAAAATGATTTTCAATATTTAGAGTACCTACAAGCAAGATTCCAAATCTCTAAATGCTTATTGCTAGTGCAATCTGATAGATGAGAAACCCAATGAAATATTTATCTTGAACATAGGGCATTAGACATTTGTTTGATTATATGTAAATGTTTGAGAGATTGTCCAAGAAGCAAAGGATATCCAACTTGGTTGCCATTTGCCAAACCTTGTTTAAAAATAAGATCTGACAGAGCTTGACAATTGAAAGAACTAGACTAGATGCTCTTTGCTCTTTCTTGGTGATATGGCAGATTTCTGAAAGATTATGCAATATTTTGTAGCAAAATTTGGTGTTGATCCTTCATATTGTGTCCAACTCGTGAAGCATGTGAAACTTGGGTGCCCAAACCTCATATTTTCTGGTCTAATGACGATTGGGATGCTGGACTACTCTTCCACTCCAGAAAACTTCAAGGTAATGTTTTCCCAAGCGACCATTCTACTCCAATTACTTTCCACATTTTTGCTAACAGTTATATTTGTACGGGAGCAGACACTATCAAATTGTAGGACTGAGGTGTGTAAGGAGCTTGGGATACCAGAAGAGCAGTGTGAACTGTCTATGGGAATGTCTGCCGACTTTGAGCAAGCTGTAAGTAATAGGATTCTTAGAGCCTATGGCAAATAAGAAGCAAGCTTTGTTGTGTTGATTTGGTCATAGCAGAAATGTAGAATGGTAGATGATGCAAAAATACAAGAGCTAATTTATGGTTGTGATTATGACACTAGGGTTAGAATGGTCTTGATCAAGAAAATTGAACCACAAGTTAAACTAGAGTGTTTTTAGATAATTTTTTTCTCTCTTCTCTTTTTCCCATCACCTTGGATCATTTTGGTTTATGATTGTAGAAACTTAACAAATTTAGTTTTGTCTAAAAGTTCCTCTGGTTGAACTGCATTGACCTGTGTACATTATTAAATGCCAACTCACATCTGACTTTAAACCATTCTTGTGCTAGAATCCTCCAGCATGACAGTTTGCGTATCTCTGCAGATCGAAATGGGCAGTACAAATGTTCGGATTGGATCGACGATATTTGGAGCACGAGAGTACCTAAAGAAGGACAAAAGCCAGTGAACATTCTCTTCTCATACTTTCCTGACCTAAAATTCCATGCTTTTAACATATTGCTAGATGGTTTTGTTTATCAACTCTTAACATGAGAACATCAAGCACAAAACAGGTTGTTAAAGAGACTATTAAATTCTTCTGTATTCCGTGCCATCTTCCTCTTTCCAGCAGAGCAAATCTTTAGTTTGCTATTTAGCTATATGCTTTCTTTTCTGCCACAGGTAATAACTCCAGTAATTCTCAGCTACATAACCATCCTCTTGCTAGCTAAATCTGTTGCTTAATTGTGTAGTGCTCCAGTTTGTGAGTGTTTGGTGTTGAGCGAGTATTCTAACTTATCAAGAAAACTTGTGGCTTGCCGTATGCATATATTGTTGGTAACTAGTTTTGGTTAAACTGGTTTTTTCTTGGTATCAATGTATCTCTTGCCGTATGCATATATCGTAGGAGTTCCAATATCTCTTTGTTCCAAATGGAGACAATTTTGAGTAAGTCAGATTATGGAATCTGTTCTAATAAACGCTTATTATTAATCCTTAACGATAACATCTTTTCTTTTTGCTTATTCAAAGCTGGATATGTTCCTGTCCTATGAAATTGGAATATAAAAAGATACAATATCAATGTCCATGAGATTGATTCGAGGAAGAATCTATTATTGAAGAGACACTATCAATGTCGCAACGTCTAAAGATGCAGAGACCTTTTCAGACTGAGGAACAATGATGTCAAAGTCGCTCAGAATCCACTCAGCGGCAGCATCATCACTCTTGTAGATCTCCGTGCCAACATCAAGAGAAGTCCACTTCCTCTTCGCTACAGTTGTGTTAGGGTCCTACAAACAATGCCCAGTATCAGTCATCGGCAATGAAGATTAGCGAACAGAGAGAGAGAGAGAGAGAGAGCGAGAGAAAGAAACCGCGTAACCTGATAGAAGTAGAGAGACTGGGACAGCCTTCCCACATCAAGCTCCCAAGTCGTGGGATCACCAACCCAACCCTCGCCCTGCTTCGTGGGGTACCCGTACTCCGCCCACGCCGCATGAGGCAGGATCTGAAGGATCTCCTGCGGCTGGGGGTTGCTGTAAGGGTCGCAGAACCTGTAGGGCTCCTCCGGATTCTTGGCGTTCCCCGGGGAGCAGTACACATGATAGGCGCCGTAGGGGAAGTTGGCAGTGTCGGTCCGGTGAATCCGAGTCCCGTTGGGTAAGGTGTGGTAAGGGGGACACTCATGGAGGCTGTCCGCCCGGCACCACGACTCGGTTTGGGGATTCAGTATCATCTCGCTGTACCGGGTGACGTCGCTCGTCACGTCCCCGTCGCAGGGGTCGCCGTTGTTCTTCCAGCAGCTGCCCATGTCCATCAAGTAGAACTGGCTCACCGGACCTCCTCCTCTTATGATGTCCAGCGTGAACCTCACCTTGAAGTTGGGAGATTCCGGGATCTGCATCGCAAATGAGACTCTCGATGTTGTTTGTCTCTGCAAGGGAAAGGTAGACGGAGAGAGAGAGAGAGAGAGAGAGAGAGAGAGAGGAATTGGGTGGCTTACTGTTGTGGTCATCCCTCGGGTTTCGTAGTGGTATCCGCCAGAGAAGCCACTCGTGGCGTCGGACCTCAGGTAGAGCATGAGCCAGGGGTACGTCTTAGAGGTCTTGAGGACGTGGTGGAAGGACCAACCACCCTTCCCCAGCTCCTTCTCCCATGTCACCGAGAAGTAGGAGTCGGTGTCGACTTCCTCGCTGATATCACCGTCGAGATCGTAAGTGCCGTAGAACCTCCCTGAAAGCTTGGTGCCCTTCAAGATGGTACTGTTGTGGAACACCCGTGGCTGGTTCATGCACCCCTTACCGAAGCAGGGGAACCTAGAGTCCGGCGGAAACGGGCCGACCTTGTTGCCGTCCTTGGGGCACAGGCATGCGGCGGTGTCCAAATTCCCGTTCTTGAGCATGATCATCCAAAACTGCCAGGGTGTCTTGTCATCAGCGACCTCGCACTTCTTCCCCAAGTAGAGCTCCTTCTGGACGGCATAGAGGTCGACGTTCTTGAGGCTTTCCGACGGAGCTCCCGGGAGGTCATCGCCGAAGCCGAGCCTGTTGTCCTTCTCGGTTACCTTGTGCACCACCTCCGTCTTGTTTACTGCAACACAGATCCGACTCAGGTGAAGAATGTCGCCCATTAAAAGAAAGAGTGATACAGACCGATGTCGAAGCAGTCAGCGAGGCGGGGGCTGCCCATTCCGAAGGCTTCTTCTCCGACCTCATTGCAGAAGTTCCAGGCCTCCAAAGCCACCCTCAGTCCGTCTCTTTTCATCCCAGGGTCTCCCACTGCCGATCTGGTCTTTGCTTCGTCTCCGCTGCACACCAAAGAGAGGAGACAACAGGACGCGACCACAAAGAGTGCCCCGCGAGAACGGAGCCCAGCGGAAGTCCCCATGGAAACCAACAACAAGCAAGGATGGCTACTGTGTTCAGAGTGAGGAGAAAGGAAAAAAGCAGGTGAGAATGTGGCAGGGGGGATTTGCTTTGCGTCCAAGAGATGATGCTTCACAGACCGTTCTGTTGCCGTGTCAGTAAGGGGCTCGTCCAGAGGTATCTCTTCCCCTCTTCCGCTGAGAAGAGCTCGCGTGATCGATTGTGTTGTCACGCTTGATTTCGTTGATGGTATTTGACCGGATGAGATGTGTTAAAATAGATCTTCCAATATAAATTTTTATGATTTTAATATCTTTTATATCTTTTCTTTGGATAATGATATTTATCCGTTTCCAATTTATATATCCAATTGATGATTTTAGTATCTTCTCAATCTTTTCTTTGGATACTGTTATTTATTCATTTCTAAATTAGTACAGCAATTTATATATACAGTTGATTGATTAGATCTGATGATATAATTTTTTGTTGATTTAATATCTTCCAAGGATAATGACATTTATCCATTCCCAAATTATTACAGCAATTTATATAATTAACTTTCTTCTCAAATTAATCATATAAATTTCTGTAACACACACACACACACACACACACACATATATATATATATATATATATATATATATATATATATATGACACTCCAAGGAACCGAAAGCAGAACGTACAACAGTGAAAGCAAGAAAAGAAAGCAAAGTGCATCGACAGAGAACCTTCAGAAGCGTTCTTTATCCTCCACCTTTGCCTTAACTCCTTCCGACCATGACATACCACTGCAACGCCTCGTCTTCCCTTCTCATCGTCCACAATGGACTTCCTCTCACCTCTCCTCGTCGCCGTCATCATTTTCCTTTCCGTCGATACCCACTCCTTGGCACAGTCCAGTCTCTGCCGTACGTCCTGCGGCGCCATCCCCATCCGCTACCCCCTCGGCGTCGACGATGGCTGCGGCAGCCCCTACTACCGCAACATGCTCATCTGCGCCAACGCCTCCCGCCTATTCCTTCGCACACCCTCGGGGACGTACCCCGTCGCCGCCGTCGACTACACCGACCCCCACCTCGTCGTCAACGACCCGTCCATGTGGAGCTGCCACTCCTCCGGCGCTGACGGCGCCGTGCTCCGGCGCACGGCCAACCCCTTCAGCCTCGACACCAGCACCCGCTTCTCGCTCTCGGCCAAGAACGACTACCTCTTCTTCAACTGCAGCGGCGAGTCCGTCATCGTGGAGCCCAAGCCGGCGTTCTGCGAGCGCTTCCCCGACCGCTGCGACTCGGCCTGCGACAGCGCAGCGTACCTGTGCCGCAACCCGCCCGAGTGTCCCGACGCGCTGGCGGACCGGCGGACGAGCTGCTGCTCCTACTACCCCAAGGCGTCGGAGTCGCTGAGGCTCCTGCTGCAGCACTGCTCCACGTACGCGAGCGTGTATTGGAGGACGGTGGGCGCCAACTTCCCGCCGTATGACCAGGTCCCGGAGTACGGCATTCGGGTGGACTTCGAGATCCCGGTGACGACGAAATGCCTTCAGTGCGAGGACGTCAGGCGGGGCGGGGGAACCTGCGGGTTCGAGACGCAGTCGAGGAGCTTCCTCTGTCTCTGCAACGAAGGCAACGCCACCACCTACTGCACAGGTAACTTTGCAGCTTTGCACGTAATCAAATAAGCTCTTCTAATTAATTGCAGGATAACTTTTAGCTTTTGCAGAGATAAATAGTTGTATTAAGAATCTAAAAAGGAAGTAAAAAAAAAAAAAAAGGGAAGACATAAAGCGCTTTATTATGGTGGCTTCTTCGCCCAGTAAAGCATCTCCATAGCATTTGCTTTTTCCATACTCTCAGATGTGTTTTAGCACTAATCTCCAAAACGTTGATCAAATGACATAGCATTCTCCGAACAAATCATGAACGCTGCAACTCTTCATCTGTTACCTTCGGACTCTTTTTTCTTTAGCACAATTAGAAGCACTTGCTAATTGAATCTGTGTTGCACGGTAGATGGCACGTACAGAGGGAATCGAGCATCAGCTGCAGTCATTGCAGGTAAGGATTGGTTTAGCAGTATGGATGGTTTGCATTTGGAAAGACTTGTGCATGTAACGAGAAGCATCGTCTTCTTCTCAGGGACGACCACTGTTTCGGTGGCGGGTGCAGTGGGGATCGGAGCTCTTGTCTGGTATCTAAGAAAAATAAGGAAAAATAGTGTGGTGACTTGTGGGGTTCAGAGCAATGAGAATCGACTATTTTAGATTTTTTTTTTTTTTTGTGTGTGTGTGTGTGTCGTGGAGATCTTCTTTTTTCTACATGTATTAAACATATTATTCCTGTTTTACCTCAACATATCATGCTGATCTGAAGATGAATTTGGGTATTAAGCGTCGGGACTATTCTATTTTGACAAAGATTAAAAGAGTCTGATGGCGGTGATATATTTGACACATAAGGTAAATGTTAGAGACTTTGAGCTGTAGTGGTGTTCAATTTTAATGTATATTAGCCACCATTAGTTGGACTGCTATTCAAATTCCGAAATAAAAAAACAATACATGATTGATGTAAGCTGTCATATTGATAAAATTAGATATAAATTATGTCCAAAAGAGTAAAGATGAAAAAATTGATTGGGCTAAGTGATTCAAGATAAGTTTTACTACTTGATAGAACAATAATGATGTATAACACGTCCCAACCTCCCCAACTCATTTAGTGACACAAAAATTTTATCATATCTGTATCGGTATTGCTAGTACGGAATTTCCCACAGCAATTCAAATATTTTTCTTTTCGAAAATCTTAAAGAAAATAAATTGTGTGTATTATTATTTGTAGGATAAATAAATGATTTAGAAATTATCATTCCATTTTAGGCTGACTCTAAACATATGTAAAAAAATAATTATTAGAAAATAATAAATGGAAGGCTATCTTATTATGATTCATTTAAATTGTTTTTATCATAAACAATTTAAATTTTTATGATTTAATTATGTCTAAAATAATTTTTATATTTTAAAAATTATAACATATACATCACTCTTATCAAATTTATGTTAACAGACGTTAGAGTCTGCTTATGTAACATACTGACTCATAATAATTTATTAATATAGTGATATATATAATTTAAGTTTTTTAAAAAAATTATTTTAAGCCTTATGATTTTGGTCATAAACCACTTAACCTCTTATAATTTTGCTCGTATCTAAACTAACCTATATATCTTTAAAAATATAACATATTAGTCTCTCCCGTCATGTATGAGTTGACAAATATTGTAACTACTTACATGACATGCTGACTCATAATAAATCATTAATATAATGATACGTATAATTTAAGTTAAAAAAATTCATCTTTTCGAGAAAGAGTAAATGGTAAAGAAAATAACAATGGACAAAGGTGGAGATGTAGAGGTGAGGGAAAGTTGGACCATCATGTCATAATCGCGTTGGATTGAAAAGTATGAGAGGATGAAGTGGGAGATATTAGAGATAAAGATAATGATGAGGAGGAAGAGAAACAAAAAAATAATTGTGTGCCTAGCGTCGAATTGGTTGACGTACATCCACCTGAGGTAGGATTAGAAGCTCCTGAACTTATCATCAGCATGGGAGAGATTACATGTGTATGACATTCTATTAGATAAGATGCTACTGTTGGTAATTACTTTCACAATTATGTATTCTCTCATTATTGATGGTTGTCTTAATATTTTTAATTTAAATTATATATTATTATATTAACAAATTATTATGAGTCAATATGTCAAGTAAACAAATTCTAACATTTTAATTCAAACTTGATAGGAGGGGATTATATGTTATGTTTTTGAAAATATATATATTTTTTAGATAAGAACAAAACCATAATGATCAAAATATAAATGTTAGGGGTCAAAATAGATTTTTTTTAAATTATCTCTTATATATTTCATTATATTAGTAATTTATTATGAGACAATATGCTATATAAACCGACTTTAATATCTGTTAACTCATATTCCACGAATTTTTATATTTTAATATAAAATTTATTTTAGATATGAGTAAACGATAGTAGTTTTATTGAAACCAACCTTCATCCTATATACAACAGTTTTCAATGCAAAAATAATATATATTTTTGAGTAAGGACTTATTTGATAATATTTATATTTTTTATTAATAAAAAAATTATGACAGGCGTATATGAATTGCTGGCTTGCGTAATAATATACTAATCTAATTCAGATGTGTCGATAGAAAATATCTATGTCGACTCGACCCGGTCTGCAAGTTGTGGAACCCAAACCGGGAGACGGCCCGCCCGGGTGGACGACGTAAATGTAAAATTACAGGATCACCCACCGCGCTGAGCTCCGTCATCAAAACGCGGACGGGTCGATCGCGTCGCCACCAGGCAGCGTCGTTCGTCCGCCCCAGAGATACTACCATCGCAGTGCATCCCGACGGCGCAGGTGAGCGAGTCCTCTGGTGCGGACGGGCCCGGTGCCATCATGTCTGCTCCAGCCACGGAAGGCGCCGCCGCGACGGCCCTCCGCTCGGTGCTCACCGGGCCCAGCAGGCGGCGGAGCGATGCGGTCGGTCGCCGGAGCAGGTTCGAGTGGTGGCGGTAAGCAAGACGAAGCCCATATCCCTCATCTTCCAGGTCTACGACTTCGGCCACCGCTGCTTCGGAGAGAATTACGTCCAGGAGATCGTCGAAAAGGCCCCTCAGGTACCCCAATTTCTTTATCGTTCCCCTTCTTTCTTCGCTCTGAAAAAGTTCTGATACATCTGCGACCTAGATTTAACAAGGTGCTTTCCAGATCAAGTTTGATTCGGTGTTTGAATGTTTCAAGAAGCCTCGATCAGTGTCAATGTATCTCTTTTTTAACTATTAGAATGTAGGGGGGAAGAATTTACCAGTAACAATTCATGATCAGGTGTGCTGCTGTCTTCGTGTCTGACACCAAACAATGTGTGGCTACGAGGTTCTTTGAATACTCATTATTTCCTGTTGGCACTCTTCCATGTTACGACTATGTTTGGAATGCAGTTTTATCTTCTTTGACAGTGGAAACTATTATGATATGACATTTGTGTCATAAATTCTCACTAGGTAATGTGGTAATTTTTTTTCTTCTAATTCCATTTTTTGTTTTTTCTTATCAAATGCCACAATTTAGGACCTCTGGCTTTTTTTCAATCAACAAACATCATAAAATGTCAAGAAAGAATATATTTCAAGTTTCTAAGTAATGAGGAAATAATCTTGTAGGAGCAAGATATAAAAAAAGTCTTGACGATGGACTTATTACTAAATATCTTGAATTATAACCTTGAGGACATATATGGTTGACGAACTTGAAGTAGTAAATAGTTTGAACTTAGTTGGTTTTTTATTTTTTATTTTAATTATAGTCTAGTGAAATATATCCTAATCATCCACGATAATTACTCACTTTGATCTTTCCCGGCAACAATGCCAAAAAGGAGTTCGTGCATCCTTTTTGAAATGTTAAGTTATCAACTAAGCAATTGACTTGATCCGTTGTCACCTCCGTCCTCGCCCTTTGCCACCTAACATGCGTATCTCCTATTCTTCGCTTGTTTCCTCGTCTTACCCTTCACTAATGTCATGAATGGTGATTTGTACACCCTCGTCATCCTTGCTCATGTTTCCTTCCTTCCTCATATACAATTGTCTCTATCCTATTACTTTTAAAACCACCATGATTGATTATTGTTACACCCTCCCTTTACTAGTCACCTCTGTGCATAACCTTCGGTCGCTTTCGCGCATGGGTGCCCCACCCTCCTCCATCGATGATGACTCATATAATCACTATTTTCTTGCTCAGTTATCTCTATCCCATAATCTTTGTACGCGATTAATTGCCTTCATTGTTGTTGCATCGCCCTTTGCTAGTTGCCTCCGTCATCACCTTAGTAAAGGCGACTACGAATGAGACTAAGGGTGTGTGAATCGCTCCTTTGCCTATTGTCTTTATCATCTCTGAAAGAATTGTGTGGAAGGAGGAGGTGTTAGGGCGAAGATGATGAAAGCAAGGACAATAATGATAGTTGAGAAAGAGGAGAGTAGAGGTGAGTGCGACGGATGATGGAACAAGGAGGAGACAAGAGTAATATCATCGTTTAGAAAAACAAAGATATTTTACATAAATAAAGAAAAAAGGGAACTCTAGCTGATTTTTTTAAATATGAACTTTTTATACGATTTGCCGTACTTATTATGCGTATGATTTATTTATTTATTTTAATTCAATTCACATTATATATCTACTGATACTGTGGAAACGAGATTTTTAGCTCTCTTTCAAATTATTGCAGAGGCGGCAGGCTTATCATCGAACACCCTATTCTTCCTAATAGAGTGGCCGTCGCCTGCCGGTGGTAGTAGAACCCAAACACGCCTCGATTTCTGTCCCATCCATATTCGGAACCACCACCGCGATGACCTCCTCCTCCGCTCTCGTCCTCACCACTACTTTTCTGCTACCTCTGAACCACCGCCCCTCGTTTCTCGCTATTCCGTCCCATCTCAGCAGCAGCGATGGCCATGGTAGGAGCCGTTCCGGCCCCCAGGCGAAGTGGAAGTGCTGCTCCGCCCCCAAGGAGAAGTCGGCCTCTACACAGCAGAGGCAGCGAAAGCCGCCGCGCCGTTCCTTAAGCGGGAAATCAGAGCCGGACGTTGACCCCGTCGGCTTTCTCTCCAAGTTCGGCATCTCCCACCGCGGTTTTGCTCAGTTCCTTCGTGAGCGGTGCTCTGCGACCCTCATCTCTCCTTGTGCTTCCGCTGTGGGTTTACACGTTACCCTTCTCACCGTTCTGTTTTCTTGACACTTTCTCCAGTTACAAGGCCTTGAAGGACCGCAGATTTAAGCTATATTCTCGGTTTATAGATCTGAAGGAGTCAGCTTCGGGGTGAGTTTCTCAAGATCTGTTGGTGTTTGGTACCCTTATATGAAAAAATGCAGCTTCCTTATCGAATTTGGCTTCACTTGGTTATGGAGGAGCTGTCACCTGATGTGCCTACATCTTGTTCGATAAAATAGGTATGAGATTTTGGGCATGCATAGGCATAGGCAGCACCGGGTGGACTACATGGAGTGGGCGCCAGGTATTATCACGTTGATTTAAGAGTCATTACAAGATTTTCTTGCCAGAATACTTCAAATTTTACAGCTGAAACATTTAACTCCTATTATGCTTGCAAGAGGTATGTACTTTGAAACATTGTGCCAGCGGCAGCTTCTGGTTCTTGTAAGGATCATAGAAATACAATGCCATGATCAAGATGCATCTAACCCTTGGCTGTATCATGCCATATGTTTATCATCACATATAAGGAAAAGTAAAAGGAAATAAAAGGAAAGGCACCATTGTCAAAAAAAAAAATCAGACAAAATGTTTTCTTTGTTTTAGCCTCTGTTCTAGTGCACACATTTTTGGTAAAAAGAGTTATGTTTACTTCTGGTTCTGGTCATTATCATGGAGTAACTTTCTTTGGTATTTAATATTCTAATGATTCTTACCTTTTCCAATATTTGATTATAGTTTTTAATTCGATGGTCACTCATGTACTTGGCTGTCTTTATTTAAGGTTTTAAATTGAAGACAAATGCAATGCTTTGAATCTTGCTGTTGGAATCTTATTCTTTATTTAAGGCTTTTTGGTTGCACTTTCCCCTCAGATGTAAGATCTTATATTTATAATTGATGAACCCTCATTCTTGGGATTAATTTAAATTTAATGGTTGCTCTAGATAGGAATCAGATTTATGCATTTGTGATGTTGTAAGTACTCAGTCAATTAAAATATTCTTATTTAGGTGCTCGATATTGTTCGCTTGTTGGTGACTTCAATGGATGGTCAGCAATAGAAAATAGTGCAAGAGATGGACATTTAGGGCATGATGATTTTGGTTATTGGTTTATCATTCTCGAAGATAAGCTAAGAGATGGTGAAGAACCAGATGAATATTTCTTTCAAGAGTACAATTATATGGATGATTATGACAAAGGTGACAGTAATATTAATGTTGAAGAACTTCTTAGAAGAATAAATGATGAATATTGGGAACCTGGAGAGGTTTGGCCCCGTAAGTCACGTATGGAGATGGTTTCTAAGTTGTATGAACAGATGTTTGGCCCCAATAGTCCTCAGACTGATGAAGAACTAGGTGAAATACCTGATGCTGAAACACGTTACAAACAATGGAAAGAAATCTCCAAATTTGATCATGTCGACGACAGGCCCCGCTTTGATGTCATTGATGATGGGAAGGAGTTTGATATCTTCAGTGTTAAAGGTGATCCAGTATCAGCAGAGAAATTTAAATCAAAGAAACCTCCTCTTGCTTACTGGATAGAAATGCGAAAAGGACGTAAGGCATGGTTGAAAAAATACATGCCTGCTATTTCACATGGAAGTAGGTATAAAGTTTATTTTAATACACCTGACGGAGCATTGGAAAGAGTTCCAGCTTGGGCTACATATGTTCTACCAGGTACACTCATATGCTTCCTTACCTATCATCGAATTACCCTCCTGCTTATTTCTGACCTTTTAGTTCACAGGAACTTTATTTTGTCCATCATAATACTTTGAAGTGTTCTAAACAATATTCTACCTTGACCTGATGTGTGCAACTTATATAATTTGCATAGATAGATTAGCTTGTTACTTCAGCTAACTTACATTTTAGGGGCTTTGATGGTTGCATATATTTGAAAATGTGTTCTGATTTTCAAAAATGCATGTTTAATTTGTTTTGAAACATTTAGCTTTTCAGAAACCAAAAGTCCCATGGTAATCGAGTATTTCGGTGCTTATTTAGCTCTTAATATGTAAATAACATTTTCTATTATGGATACATCACTCAGAAATTTCCTGGATTCTTTACATCGTGGCTAACTTCTTTATCTGACATAAAGTTATTTTCCTAAAATGGAATTTCTCTAATTTGAGAGACCTTAGGTTTGCACTAAAAGTCTATGTTTTCTGTTGCTTGGGGATGAAGGCAGCTCCTCAACTGTTGACATTCTCCTTATGAACTCTTTCCAAGAAAGAATTGCAAGGTCAGGTTTGGAGTATGGGATCAGGATTGGTGGGATGTCAAAAAGTAACTTTCAGAATATAATAATATAATAATAATAATTAGGGCAAAATTGGAGTAGATGTCATATTTTTATGCTGAAACGCAATTTTGAATACAGATACTTCTGAAAAAGGTTAGAAATATTAAAAATTTGTATTTTGCTTTTTGTAAATTTCATCTAATTTTACATATATATATATATGTATGTATGTATGTATGTATGAACAGTAGTCCGTTGTCATAAAAAATCAAAACTGGATCTGAACTAAATGATTTATAGTATGTCACAAGAACTTTGTTTTGAACTCCAACCAAGAGAAAATTAGAAACTTTAATTTGCAGAAAAGCTAATCAGAGTGATGAAGCATCTTTTGCAGATCCATTTGGAATTGAAAAAAGCTATCTTGATGAGAATGTGAAAATTCTGTAAATGAACTAATAGTCCTAGAAACCCTATTATATCCAAGTTGGATACCGTCTTAGTCGGAAGACAATGTGAAAAGAGGATATTCAAATAGGCTTAGTAATTAGAGAATTTTGCCGTATTTGGATGTGTTATGATGATACTATTATCTGGGATAGTGGTGGATGTTCTGGAAGAGTTATCATCCAGTATTTATTGTGCATTATCCATCAACTGAAGTTTGTGCCATAGTTCTCAAATGTCTGCAGACAGAGGTTACATACACTTGACGATTAGTTCTCTAGTCCTCCATAATGTTTTTCTAAACCCTATTTTGTAGTGGTAAACAATGGGATACCAGGTTTTAACTGGATCTGGTTGGATTAGCTTTATTCTTACTGATGACTACCTCTCAGAAGCGGATGGAAAAGAAGCTTATGCAGTTTATTGGGAACCTCCTCCAGAGGATATGTACAAGTGGAAGTATGAGAGGCCCAAAACTCCGAAGTCTCTTCGTATATATGAGTGCCATGTCGGGATAAGTGGATCAGAACCAACAATATCATCCTTTAATGAGTTTACTTCCAAGGTAAAAACCTAGTAAAGCAAAATAGTTTGTGCCTCATTGTGTATTTCATGTTTGCTTTTTCTTTCAGGTTCTTCCACATGTGAAAAATGCAGGATACAATGCTATCCAGTTATTTGGTGTTGTTGAGCATCGGGACTATTCTTCTGTTGGTTACAAAGTGAGTTGCTTATTCTCAAGTTGACTGAGTATTAAGTTTTGGGTGCTTCAGGTTCTTAATACTTAATATTATATTAAGTTCTTTATAGAATAAAAACATTTCTGCTTTCTATTCATTATGCAGTAAAAATGAGCCATTTTAGTCGTTTGGTTGGTTCTTTTATCTTAAATGTGTTTGGTTGGGAAATCATTGCAGAAAACATGTCTAGTAAACTATGTTTACGTTGTTTTCTAATCGTTACCTGTGTTGTTCTTTTCCTTCCCTTTCCTCCTTATGACCATTAGATGTGTCCTTTAAGATCAGAGACTACTTGATTTAGAATTAAGACTATGAATAGTGTTTCTTAAAAGTTTAAACAAAATTACAAAAAGGCATGCTCTTCATTTTTAAAACAGAATAAAAAAGAAATTCAAATGGGCCTTTATTTTATCAGTTGGAAGGTTGTTTCAACTTCTGTTGCTTCTGTAATTGTATATCTAAGAATTTGATAGATTGTGTAATAGTAAATCAACCTTGTATTAGTAGTTAATGTTTTATTTATAAAGCTCATGCAATAGTGGCACATTGATCAGAAATTGCAAATTAAGTGAAAAATTTAGGCACTATGAATTAGTTGGTATGAGCTGTGAGATTGTACCTTTTCTTGCCAATGGAAGGTTCGATAAAAACATCTAATATACTCATAAAAGAGAGTAAGAGGGATGTCAAAATTTTTATTATTAATACATTTGTTATCACTTTTATACCCTTTTTTATAGACACTAAATTTCTTACTTTAAGAGTATATCTTTTGACTGAATGTGAAGGAGTTTTACATTTAACTTTCATATTTTATTCCTTCAATTAAACTATTGATGCCTTTAGTATATTTATCCCAAAAATGAAATTTCGCATCCATAAAGCATGCCCATAGAAATTGCCATCTGGCTTTCACTAGAAATGACTCGTATTAATTATATGAATGGGATCACATCCTATCAGCAAAGTGTTATATTTACTTATTTAGTTGATAACACTCTTTAGGACATCAATGGAGTGGATCTAGATTGTGTTTCAGACTTAATTTGGTTAGAGCCACATTGGATCTATTAATGATTTGCTGACCAAGATAACAACCTAAATCAAGTTATATTATAAAATTAGAGATGGATTAGTGTCAGTTTAATTAAGCTATGTTTTATCGACGTTTGTGATACCTCCTGATACAGTATGGTACAGGTCTGATAACTTACTGTCCGCAGATCAGGGTAAACTGACTTACTGATACGTGGATCAGGGAAATTGGGCAGTACGTCCAATACAAAACCTGTAACATCCTATTCCTAGGGTACACTGAATGTATGTCTGATATAGGGACTACACCACCCTGTACAGGATGGTATAGGTCTTGTACCAAGGAGTTTTTTTAATATTTCTTAGGATTTTCTGGAAACAGGGTAGATATACAAAATTGTTGTATCAACACTCGATACATTGGTACAGTATCAGTCTGAGCCCTAATCGGCATAGTAGCGATATACAAAATTGCAAACCTTGTGTTTCATTATTTTATGTTATAATATATAGAGTTCTTTATATATTGATTAGAGTCCATTTGATGTTGGATTTAAATCTTGAGATCATAACTTAAAAAAATCTTTGTTCAAATTGGATTATAAATTTATAATCAACCCTAGCTTTTGCTCCACACTAATGATCAATAGTAAGGTTTGTCGTCTCATACCAATCAAATAGTGTTGGTCCTGACTGGACTGGTATGTATTGATTGGTATCGATGTGTGGACATATGACACATGAGTACGTACTGAAGGATAAAAGGAAGGAACAAATGGTGGTGGAGGAAGAGGAGGAAGAAGAAGGAGGTGGAAGGAGGAAGGATGAGGAAGGAAGAAGAGAAGCCAGTGGAGGAAGAGGAAACAAGAAGAGGAGGCATTGGTGGAAGAGGAGGAAGCATAACTGAAATTGATGTGTGGCAACGGGTGACAACAATGCCTCATGGGTTCTGCGTGTATCGGGAAGGGGGCTCATGAACGTGACTCTGAACTAGTGAATAATTTTTTTTCGTTTTTTTATTGGTCGGAACAAACTGCTCAAAAACGGGGTTCATCCATATACTGATTCATGCCTGGATCAGCACGTACTGCCCATTTCGTATCGGTCTGAGCAAAACCGTATTTAATGATCAATGAATCATGCTCAATTGGATCCATTTTATTATCTTATCAGAATACTCCATGAATCAGATTATAATTAAATCAGCAGAATGTTGACCTTTGTTATTTTGATTCTAAATGTTTCCGTATCATGTTTACTTTTATGTACAAAAATTTACATACTAACACTATGTAACATATTATTGCCTTGTGGAATTTTTGTTATATCGGGCACTATTTAATTTACTTTGTTGGTTCATTAAGATCTCTTAAAGAAACTTAACTCCTATAAATTGAAAAAGAGGCACAGCTCTTACCACAAGATGTGACTAAGTATATTAAGAAATAAACTATTTTTGGTGTTCAATAGTTTTAAACAAATTATAAATAGTAACAGTTTATTTTGAAGTAAGATCATTTAAGAATATCTGTATGTTTTGCTTTGCCACTATCTCTAAAATGTGTATTTTTGGTATGTTAGCATGATGATTGGGTAAAACTGATTCTTATTGTGTGTTGTGCCTCCTACTTGTTGAATATATACCTTGGTTTACAAGATAAATGGTGTATGTTTACTCACTTGTTTTCATGTGAAATTATACTATCATATACTATGATGTACTTTCCATGTACCAACATGAGTCCATATGATTTAAGATACAACAGGATCAATTGGCATCATGGTACAATATCATCCAGTTTTAGTTCCATATGAAGTACCAGGGAGTATTAATATCTGTAATATTGCAAGTTTGTGACAAGTAATTTATTTCAAAAACATGCTTGTCAGTTACATAGTCTATTGCATTTTTTTTTTCTTGACACACTTAGTCTATTTTTAATTTCAGGTTACAAATTTTTTTGCTGTTAGTAGTAGATTTGGGACTCCTGATGACTTCAAGCAGTTGGTTGATGAGGCACATGGTATACTATCGAGACAGTTTTTTGCTTTGTTGTTACATGGTTTCAATATATGATGGACAAGGTTGGTCTCAGCCTGAAAATTTTGAATATTAGGTATCATCATTAGTGAGAGTTATGTATGATGTGTCTAATGCCCGAGTTACAAGTCATATTAAATATGAACTCTCTTATGATTTTCAACTGGATCTAGTTTTTTATGGGTTTTGTCATCCATTTATGGGTACCGGTTATCCCAAATTCAGTGCTTAGTCTGAATGCCTTGAAATGAGAAGTCATGACTAAGATCAGATCAATAATGTGTAATTGTAGGATGCAATTTTCTCTGCATTGGAATGGGCTTTCTATTTTCTTATGCTTGATGAAGCTGACTGTTTCTTAATATGCTTATGCTGGAAATGCCTAGTTACTTATAGATCCTTGTACATATGTTTAACAACCTTTTATATATTAGCATCAACTATTGTCTGCTCACTTTGTGTTGTTATGCTGTTTATGTGGCTTATGCTCATTTGCAATCTGGGATTTCAGACAGCATATTGTACCACCATGTTGTTTATGTGGCTTATGCATCAACCACATAATGGCCTTCTGTTTCATATGTTTTATTTAGATAATTCATGGATCTTCTGGAGGCTTTTGATTGTTACTTTCCAGCTAATTACCATAATATTTTACGGTTTTCTATGTTTTTCAATTTATGTGTCTTTCTGGAATTTTGGTTTCGATCTTTGTGCCCCCATTCTCTCTTTTCTTTTTTAAACATGTGATTCATAGTGATCCGAGACAAAATTATATCTTATCCTTATTCTGGAAATAGATAATCTTGAAGGACTGACCTCCAAGTATACATGGTGTTATTTGTACTTGCAGAATATCAGCAATTCAGTCATTTTATTGTTCAATTTGTCTTCGTCCCTAATGTCATGGACAAGTTATACTTTGTAGTTTTTCACTTTTTCTTAATCTTGAATGATATCTCTTCTCATCATTTAGTATTTTATCTTTTTGTTGTCGCTTCATATGTTCTTCTGGTCTGTATATTATTATACACCTTAGTATTTATCAGTTCATGAATGTATATCCATTATAAAGGAGGTTGGTTCTTGTTATTTTTCTGCTTATCACCTTAATATTTTTGAAATCTTATCGTCTTCTCTTTCATGATGTTAAATTTAAACTGTCACTCTCTTTGTTCAGCTCTACCCTTCTGCTTCTTGTACCTTCTTTTTAACTCTACCACTCTACTCACCCGCCTTTCTCTTTGTTGATCAATTATATTAGTTTTATCTATCTTGTTTGCTGGCTGTATAACCATTTGCATTTCTTTGGACAGGGCTTGGAATTCTAGTGTTTCTAGATGTTGTTCATTCCTATGCATCAGCAGATGAATCAGCTGGGTTGTCACTATTTGATGGATCAAATGATTGCTACTTCCATACTGGTGTGAACTATTGGGCTTCATTTTTCTATCCACTGAAACTGATGATAGTGATTTGTTTGCTTTACATCTCGCCTTATTCTTACTCTTTTAGCGCTTGGTTACTCTTTCTTTATGCGTTGTCTTGATTGCATCGTCCAGGACCATTTTTATGTGCTTCGAATATGTCTCTTTGAATGTGCAATACTTCCAAACGGGGATTACTTTCTTGGATCAGTTTTCTATGAGCACCCCATTGCTTTCTTAGTGCAAATGAACTTTGTGTTTCAATGAATCGTTGACCTTGTTGATCAGTAGATGCAGATAAATCATTCTGATGTTTTTTAATTGTCTCAAGTCATTTCCTGACTATGACCTTTTTCTGACAGGTAAACGGGGTCATCATAAATATTGGGGTACCAGGATGTTCAAATATGGTGATGTTGATGTGTTGCACTTTCTTTTGTCAAACTTGAAGTGGTACTTTCTAAAATCCAACTTTTGCTCTATACATCGTCTTCTTTTATCTTTTCATCTAATCAGTGCATTTTGAAAGGTGGGTTGCAGAATATCAGGTTGATGGCTTCCAGTTTCACTCACTCCCATCAATGATGTATACTCATAATGGTTTTGCTACATTTACTGGTGACATAGAGGAGTAAGTTGTTTTGGGCACTCTTGATCAACTTACATTAGAATAAAACCAGCTATGTAACATGAATCTGTTTTTCATATTTGAGACATGATCTTCATTTGGATTTGAAGTTTTTCATATTTCTTGAAGGCTGACCACTAGTCTTTACAAAGTTTATGGAAAAAGTTACTTAACTGGATATATTTATATTAAATGTGATATAATAAATTGCATGAGAATTATATCTTTTAGAGACAATTTTGAAAAAGCTGTGCCCGGATGAGTTTTCATATTAATCTTGTGTGTATCCAAAATTTCCAAGAAGTATGAGCTCATCATGCTGGTTCAGAACAAGCATATCTTTTTCTAATATTTCCTTGTGGACATGGAAAGATCAAATCCAAGATTATCATAACAAGAACGTTTCATGGGATTCTTGGACTGATAATTATTGATAATATTAGTACAAAAAGAATTTGATTCTGGAAGCAGACAAACTCAATTCTTGCCAGAAATTTTTGTGAGGACAGAGAACACTAAGGAAGACATGGAGAGTCCAATTCTTTTAGATCCATGACTGAATGAACATAAATTGCCTATGGAAGAAGAGGATTTTGAAATATAGCTGAAATGAATTAGTACTAAGGATCAAATCAAGGACACTTATTTTGGCATTCACAATTTCAGTAACATGTTGAAAAAAAATATTGATTCAAGACCTTTCTTCTTTCACACATGGCGTGAGATGTGTAAAGCCTTACATGAGCTCGTATTGCTTTTATCTTCTTTTGTTCCTTTCTTTCTCCTTGTATTCTGCTGCATAAACTCCAGAACAAGGACACACACTGATATCTATTTGTGTACCTTCACCCATGTTTATATGTATTAGAGCTTTGATTTAGCTAAATCTTCAATCCTTGAAGCTGATCCTAAACTTATAAACCTGTCTTAAGGATCTTACACTAGCAAGAAGTTTTTTTTGAAATAAACACGAGAATTTGTTAATCCTGATTAATGAAGGACATGGAATACGTACTACAATATAGAAAAAATTAAACAAAAAAGAGAACAAGATGAGAATATCAGTATCAATAACATAGAAGATATATCCATAGGAAAATTACAACTTAGAGTAGCAACAATAAATCCATACTAATAACTTTTCAGGAACAAATTCTAAATGCAGATAATTATGTCCATAAGAACCATCACAGATAAGCTTTGATCTCATGTGAAAATCCTCCTATCAGGTGCCTTCCCTGTTTCCATTAGCTCTATGCTACTTTCATCTTTTTTCAGAGACTCAGAAAACGAATCTGCAAATCTATAACACCCCTGATCGCCTTAGCAAAAATGAAAAAAAAAATGGAATATAACTTTTACTCAATGATGGGGATAGCATCAGATTTTGGATAAAAACACAGTCGTAGCCATATATCAATCTGATTGATCTTTGCCAGAACTTGGCCGTGAGGGCATTTAACGTTAGTGCCACTGTGGCTCCCAGGGAGTTGCTTCACCTTATAACACTAGTTTTTTTTCTTTCCATTTGTCTTCTTGCTTTTAACTTATAACCTAGACTTGAGATGCTACCCACGCACATGTCCTACATCAATCTACATACTTGTCCTGCATAAAAACTGTAGCATGGAGAATATTTTTTCTCAAGTGTTTTGTCATGTTTCTTTGGCAAGAATAAAGATGATAGGGTTTAATTAGTCTTTATGAAAGTCCTCTAAGCTGTGCTAAAAATGTAAAGAAACTTGTCAGATTCATGCCTCTTACAATACCAATATGGGTTTATAACTTCCTTAGTTCCTTGAGCCAATGCCATCTGCAATAGGTCAGTTCCTTTTTACTGCTCAGTATATCAGTATCACATTGATGCAGTAGGTTTTCAAAAGTGGTACTGGACCAACATATAGAAGCTCAGCCTATGACCCTGAATTGAAAAGCCTTTAGGCTTTGTAACCTCATGCTTTCTGATCAAGAAAGTATCTTAGCCTATGACCCTGAAAGGCCTGGGTGCCTCGCAAAACCTCTGAGTAAGGCATTTTGATGAAGCGCCACTCGGGTGCTCGCTTGAGCCCAGTTGTTGAGTGTCTCAGGTTAGTGCCTGTGTGACGTTGGGTTGGGAATTCGAGCGTGGTTCGATTAAATGAGTAAATTGGTTCAATCAAACCAACTAATATAACCTAACATAAAACCTGCCGTAGCTGCCGCCTTCGTTCGTTGTTGCAGTTTAGTCCGTCTCCACTGCCTCCATCTGTCGTTGCCTCCTTCATCTGCAACTTTGTCTGCTGTGACTGCCTTTGTATTTTCCACCCTCTTCTTCCTCCACAGCTGTCGGTTACTTGTATTTTCAGTTCCCTCTTTAAACTCTTTAGCATTGGTTAGAACTGTTTAGCATAGGTCTCCATCAGTATAAATCATGTGTCATTTTTCTTTTTATGAACATATTTATCAATCGCAATATATATATTTTAAATTTTAATATCCTGGAGTGCCTAGCTTCACTCGGGTGAATGCCTAGGCGAGTGCCTAGCGCTTTTAAGAACACGGATCTTAGCTTTATCTTTATATATTAAAGAAGAATAGCTTGGTTGGAGAAGTCAGCGAATGCAATTTTCAGTTTCCTTTGCTTGGCTGCAACAACAACAACAAAACTGTAAAGTCCCATCTATTTTGGATTGGATTGTTAAGATATATTTTTTGTCTGCCATATTTTTGGAAGATCTTTATGAACAATAGATTCTAGTTCTGCTATACCATCCATGATCTTTGTGTCTTTCAGGTATTGCAATCAATATGTTGACAAAGACGCTTTAATGTACCTTATTCTAGCAAATGAGATGCTGCATGAACTTTATCCAGATATCATCACAATTGCAGAAGATGTAAGTTACAATTCTTTCCTTAGCTTTCTATCTTCTTGTGGCAAATTGGTTTTCTATACTAGGTGAATAGTCCCACTGTGTCTCATGATATGCCCAACTTACCTAGAATATGGCTTTTGGTTTATCTCTCCAAAATCAAAACTGTTGTTTAGAATAAGATGAATTAAATAAAGTCTTATGAAGAGGAGGTCAAAATTACTGAAAGCAATATATATGCGAAAGAAGATAGGTGAAGATATAAATGATAGTGAAATGAGACTAGGATTGCATGTTCATAATTAATGTGCTCTGATAGGATGTTATTGTACCCATCTGAGTCTGCCATCAACAGGGATTAATGAACTAATAATACTAGACATATTAAAAATTGAGCAATATTAAAAATTAACGAACTAATAGTACTAGACATAATTAATGTCTTTTGATTAGAAGCAAAGCATGTAGTGCATGGAGATGATTTAGGAAACAAACTTAACATAGTTGTATCTTGACTATTTTACTATTTAGCAATTGAAAGACACAAGGTTTTTCAAGAAAGAACTATGGATTTTTATTTGGAAACTGATGATACTCTTTGCTAGCAAGAAGCCTTGAGCTTGTGGTAGTGGCCTGTCAGGACTTTCTTGTTGATGTTCAGTAACCACAACTGGTCCCATGCTGGTTCACAATTAATATACCACCAAATATATTCACTGCATCAGATAACCCATATTGCCTGCATTGCTCTCAATTTCCATGCATCTCAATCATTCTATCCCATTAGTTGATGTCTTCCATTATGACATCACATCATTGTTCTCTGGCGATGTGAGTTGGTACTCTTTGTTAGAGTATTGAGGACAGATCTATCTCCAAAGCATATAGATAAGGCAAACAATCGATGGAAGAGGAGCATTTGCCTCAGGTACTTGCTAATAACGGTCCAAGTCTCCTAACTGATGTAGTGGTCAAAGTGGAGTACAGAGAGAAACCTACCAGTGTGAAACTTCTGTGGTGTTTGTCTTTGCTTATCTGAGTCATTTCTATGAGATTAATACATAGTTATTTTTCACACATCACATTATAATATCTTCTGAGACTTAAAAAGAAGTTCAATGATCTCTTAGTACAACATATATCATCATAATACACATTTTTTAAAGTCATCTCAGCAAAATAAATATCAGCATAGCTTCAATTGTTGCTTCAGCAAATTCAAAGAGCAAGAACTTATGCATAGATGGCTATGTTTATTCCAGAACCAAGTCATCACTTGAAATTCTATTAGATTCATTCTAAAAATGTTACTATCAGGAGAATAATTGATAATCATACACTAAAGTTTCTTGTATATCTCTTACCTGTACTCTTCTCTTGGAATTTTATGGAGGAAGTTTTAAAAGGGTGTTACCAGGTGAGATCTCAGTAAGATTTGCCTAGGATCCTTGCCCATATCCAATAAGTAATGATGATATCCAAATGCAGATATGAATCACATATCAGACTTTGTTCACACTTCACAGTATTGTGTACTTATTGAGGGTCCATACCTTATCTAATTGGTCAGTTATGAGGATCCATATCCATGTTATCTGGTGGAACTCAGGTCTGATAAGTTTGTTTGGAGGTCTACATGTTAGGTTGAAACTTTGCAGTTCATATATCTTGGATGCAGCAGATCTTATGATTTTCATATCACCTGGTACTTGGTAAATTATTGTTTTGAATGTTGTAGCAACTAGCAACTACGTTTCTCAATTGCCATGATGGATGAATGTCAATTGCTATTGCATTTGTTGCAATAAACTGAAAGTTTCAAGAAGTTGATTCAGTCAGTAACATGGTAAATTGGCTTTTGACTACTTTTGATCTAAATGCAAGCAAAGAATCCCCACTTCTGGTCCATACCAAGTGCTGGCCAATCATGCAGCTGAGTGGTATTGTGCAAAATTTACACTGACACAAGCAACCACAGAGAAAGAAAAGATTATAAGACGAGGAAATGGAGAAAAGACAAAGAACAAGTCTCAGGCATTTTGCTTATACAGATTCATTGTCCTCCTTTTCTGCTCCTTTTTCTTATGGTTGCCACTTTGAGAAGACTGTCTCACCAAGCCGATATTGATTTGTTAAACATTACTTATAGAAGTTCTATTTGTTGAATCATCAGACATGTTCAATTTATGAACTGATTCAATGCATCTTTGCAATAAGCTTAGACCAGTCTGGTGCATCTTATACAGGCAGTATCACCTTTGGAGACTGTCCAATAGGTACATACCATCTCATACAGGCATTAAGCCATGGTATGTAAATTTTAATATGGAACCTTGATATGCCTTTACCTGATTTATTTATGCTATTACTTTCCTTTGCTTTGTTATTGATAATTTTTTAAAAAGTTGCAGTAACTATGTCAACTGGGTTATTTAGCTTCTTGTTGTTGGTGAATGGGTAATTATGTACCATATGAGCAGTAGTAGGAATTCCTTGTTCAAAGCCAAGTGAACATCGTCAAAATTACTGATTTGAGTGTTCTCTTAAATAGCATGGAATAGAAACAGCTAGTATAAAGGACAAATACAAGGCATGATTTCTTTTCCTCTCAGGAGGTATCATGGAAGGTGATTGTCTTCTTATGTTATAATGTTGATAACTCACTAAACTAAGAAACTACTGTTTTTTATTGTTCACACTTCAACACTGTTATTCTTTTTTCAACTGGACAGCTATGAAATAAATATATACATCAGAAATGTGAAAGCTAATAATCATGTTGAGTTTATTCTAACTCTAAACTTTTCTTTCTTTTATAATGTAGGCCACATTTTATCCTGGATTATGTGAACCAACAACTCAAGGCGGCTTGGGATTTGACTACTGGGTCAACTTTTCAGTTTCTGAAATGTGGCTGTGGCTTCTTGAGAATGTCCCTGATCGGGACTGGAGCATGAATAAGGTTTCTCAACCTACTTTTGTTAAGATAGCTGCCATGTCATACTATACTTTAAACTTTAAACCAAGGTCGGCAGTTTCGATCTGTACTGCCGGTACGATGCGGTATGTACCGTCCGCCCGTTGATCGGTACGTGGACCACTCACTACCGGGTAGTACCGCCAACTGGGGCTGTTTCCGCCTCGTTACCACCCGAAATCGATCGATAACGGTCAATTTCGATTGCCGACAACCGTTGTCGGGTGGTAATGGTAGATTTCGACCGTCGGTGGTCGATTTCGAGCGGTATCAACCGAGGTAGGGAGAAAGAAGAAGAGAACCTGGAGTTCGATGCTGCTCTCCCGATTCGTCACCCGCGCGATTTGTTGCTTGCGAGCGATTTCTTCTCCCCGCGCGAGGAGAAGAAACATCTCCCCTTGTGGGGAGAAGGAACGAGGCGACGACGCCCTTTTCTTTATGTTTTTAACTTTTATTATTTTTATTATAATATATATATATATATATATATATATATATATATATTGAGCGGTATGCTTGTGTGTACCACTCGGTATCAGTGTACCATACCATACTAAGTTGAGCTCGGTATGTCAGTATGGACCGGTATAGCGAACCTTGCTTTCAACTATAAATGGCTACTCAATGGGTTGCTACTTGATTATATTGTTGCATCTTTTTTGAACTTTGAAGATTTTAACTTGAGTTGAAACGATCACTTGCGTATGTGACTTGTACACTCTTTGCACATTTGATCTGTCGGATGAGATTCTGAAAAGGATGTTTTAGCACCTTCAGAACGAAAGCTTAGTGTACTAGGAGAAACATTTCATGCAAGATATAAGGATAAAAATCCTACTCTTTGTACCCAATTTCTAAAGTTCTGCTTTAAAATTTCTAGCACCCTAATATGTATAGATTTGGCTCATTTGGCTCAACTGATCAGGTTACAACAATTATGCATAAATTACTTCTGTTGTGAATTGTGATTGAAAAACCACATAGTAAAATAATCAGAATGAGTTAAATCTTCACTATTTATTTGCCTTATTTATAACGATGCAACCATGACTTTGAGATCAAGCTTAGTTAGTTTGTTTTTAGTTCAGAGGTCAAGTTGAATTGATTTTCAGTATTGAGCCAATGTTAAGAGACTTTTTCTTAATGTTTTAGAGTATATTTGTTCAGAGTTAGTCACATATTAGGTTTACGGTTTTAGTGTGATGTAAGTCTATTATAGTTAGTGATTTAAAAAGGCACTCGCCTAAGCGCTTGGGCGAGGCACGACAAGGCCCGAATGCCTTGTTTAATGGCCAGGCGGCGCGCTTCAAAGAGGCGTCGCTTGGGTGCTTGCTCGAGCCCAGGCGTCGGGCGCTTCGAGCGAGCACCCGGTTTAAATAAGGTGTTGCATTTGCATTAGTTGGTCGATTGAACCAACAAGCGCACACATTTATCAGCCTCCTATCGCAACTTCCCAACAAACGCACGCATTTATCAGCCTTTGCTCTCTGCTACCTCTGCCACTACCACTGCTCTCAGTTACCAGCCTCCTACTCTCAGTCAGTAGCCTCGATCTCCTCACATCGGTCTCTACTCTTCCTTCTCACATTAATTGCGATTCAGTATACTGTTAACCAAGGTTTGACTTACTGGTCCGTACCGATGTACCGAGTTTATCTCGGTACGATCTGATACTGTGTCGATGCACGGTCGTCAAATATATTAAAATAGAATATAAATATTTTTATAATATAATATTAAATAAAAAAAGAAAAGGGGCGACGTCGCCTCGACCTTTCTCCCTACGTCGGAGAAAAAGCACATGCGACCCACAGGCGGCGATGGTACGTGGGCGCTCGCGACCTGCGGACAATGACGGCGCGTCGACGAGGATGGCGCGGGGAAATAAGTACTCCTCTTTTCTTTTTTTCTTCTTTTCCTCTTCTTCTTCTTCCCTTTTTATCCCTCAATCAATCGCCGACGATCGATTTTTGAGGTAGTTAGCGGTCGCGTCTTCAACAACTCGGACCAATATGTACCACCGTGCAGCGATGCAGTCGAAATTGCAAACCTTGCTGTTAACTATATATTAACAATAGACTTTTGTTAAATATGAATTTTAAGACTTTTGTTAATGTGACATTGTGACTTTGTACTTTAGATTTTTTTAATTTAATAATTATATTATATATTTTTTATATTTTAATATTTAGAGCATTTGGCTTCGCTCAGGTGAGCGCCTAGCGCCTCGGGTGCTTTGAGACTTTGGCACCTTTTGGTGCCTAATGCTTTTTAAATCATTGATTTTAGTTAGTTTGTAGATTGGACTAAGGGATGCTATTTTAAGAACTGGACCCTTGTCGGTTCATAGCCAAAATGGTATCGGTCTATTCCATGTTGGTATGGTATACTAACACATGATACATTGGTGCATGATGGTATTGAGGAAGAGAGGCAAGCGAGAAACTTGGTTCATTGGTAAATACTGTGTACCAGATTGGGAAACAACAATGCTTGGTCTAGTTACATTTTGATAGCTTTAAAAGGGTACCTAAGTGCGTTGTAGATAGAGGCATGGTTCATCATACCATAGCATACTGCTCGGTATGAGTGGTACATATTGGTATATTGGTATGCCCGACCATACCGTATGTCGCTATGGCTCGATATGTATCATGCCAATGGTTGGTCAGTACACTAATATGGACCGGTAAGGTGATCATCAAAATTTAAGGAGGATTCTCAATATGGTAACATTTTAGTAAAATTTTGTTAGACAGATTCTTTTTCTTTTTCTTTTGTTTGCTTAAGGCTTAAGTAAATTTGTATTGATAGGGGGTAAATTGTAAGTCTTGTAGTATGAAATGGTATGATATTTTATTAATGAAAACATTGATTTCTTTGTAGTTCATGTGGCCTTGGTTATCCTTTGTTCGCCACATTAGAGCTATGATCATGTTATTTTAGTTAGTATCATCAATTTTTTTTTTCTATTATCCTTCCATTTTGTGTCTTACAAAAATTTATATATATTTGCCATATTTATGACAAGCCCATCTGGTGCTAGTTGCTTCTTAGACCTCATTGCACCATAATTTTATCGAAACTGCCCTGCCCAAAACCATTGGATCCAGTGTTTCTTTTACTAATAAGTTGTATAATACTATAATTAGTTATGAACATCCATATGAGACATTGTCATTTTCATCTAAATTTGTTTGTCTCTTGACTTGCACTGTATTCTTGAATTTTGTGACTACAATATTTATTGGTAAGTTCATCTATGCAACTGGTTTGAAGAAAAAGCAAAACAGGTGACAAATATATCTGCACTTCACATGTAATCGGATGTCTTTTTTCTTAAATTGATTGTTGACAATTGTTCCATCACAAGACATTTAGTTGCAATATGTGAATATTTTTTATTTTCATTTGTTCTCATATTAATCACCTTCATGTCTACTCTTTATTTGTTTTTTGCCTATATAAGCATTTGTGTCTTATGAATATTCTGACTATCTAGATTTCTTATTTCTGATTCAAGCCTTCTGAAATGTGTCTCTTGATTTAATTGGCAGTGCATAGTTGACAAGCATAAACACTAGTAACGCTATCTCTTCTTATGGTATAAATTTTTGTAGCATCTACTTGCAACCATTTCTTCAACCTCAAATTCCTTTTCTGCATCTTTGTCGTTTATAATATCTAACCCATTTTAGTGGTACTTTAATTGCATTAAATTCATTGTGAATATCCTGTAATTGCTTAATTTTTTTCTCAAGTTTCATGTTATCTTTCACTATAATCATTCTATCTACCAGATACTGTTTGAATGAATTTGTGAAGTAAAATTTGTCAGAATGAATTTATGAGTGACATGGTTTTTTATGTTATTCTATATATGAAAAAATATTGCAAACTTATTTGCAGTTTTTTTTTGTGTGCAAGTTATCTTACTAATAAATACCAAGCAGTCTATCTTTCTGCAAAGTTGTTATGATAACTTCTATAGTTTATTTCTAACAACCCACAAATTGCATCTTTTTTTAATTATATAACTGGTGCAGATTGTGAGTGTGCTTTTGAGCAACCAACAAAGCCATCATAAGATGCTTTTGTATGCTGAGAATCATAATCAGGTATTGGCCTGATACATAAAATGTTTACTTCTGTTGCCATTTAATCAATTATGGTTAGTTTCCTGTGCTATTTAATTATTTTTTTTTTAGGTTTATGACTCCTGATGAATGTCTGTTATATATGTTGTGAGAAAATTGGTTCCAACTAAAGTAATTTATTCACCCATGTTAACCATAAATTAAATATGTATGCACAAATGGATTCTCTGCACTGGCTGTCATGTTGTCCAGGCACACTATTTAGTTTGGTTTTGTCAAAATTTAAAATGCATGAAGAAATTTACTTTTTGGCTATAGCCAAAATACAAGTTTTGCATGATTTGGTCATGTTATGCCTGTATAGCTAAAACATTTAATACATCATGCAGACATGCTGGCCTTTGATTAAGTATACATACTATGTCACTCCAAGTCTCTATCAAAGCTAGACATATTCAATGTTGTAAACCTTGGAGGTAATTTTGTTGATCATCCTAGTTGTTCTGGACATTATCAGTTGACAGATCTTTCTGATAAAAAAAAGGGATACCTCCAGAAGTGCTTACTTGTCACTCCAAGAAAAATGCTTTTTATTGGTTCTATCTCTCTCTCTCTCTCTCTCTCTCTCTCTTTACATTAAATACTCATCAATATAAGTGATTAATGGTTTGAGAAAAAATATGACTTTTCTTTTGCACAATGCTAAATCCTGTTATATTTAGGAAGATAAACAAAAAAATGTGCATCTACACAAGCATAAAGAAAAATATTACAGAACAGTAGTCATGAATGAAAATCAGAAAGGACTGGATAAATAAAAACAGTGTCTTTCAAAGATGTTACAGTAACTTAACCAATACTCAGAATTGTACATTTTTCACATGAATGAACTTGGTCTCAATATTTAGATGTGTTTCAAGTTATTTTCATTAATGATCACTTATAAATGATGATTACATTGTAATACAGTCAATATCAGGAGGGCGGTCCTTTGCGGAAATTTTGTTCAGCAAGGCTGATGAGCAAATCATTGAATCTGATAATGTTCTATTTAGAGGAGCTTCACTGCATAAAGTATGTTAATAGCAACTATTTTACTGATGATGTCATTGTAATTGCAATGCATAATAGTTTGCCATTTCTAATATTGCTGTAATTTCCTAATTTTTAAATTATACAGCTTTCTGATTAATGACA
Organism: Ensete glaucum; assembly: GCA_021527575.1. NCBI lineage: Eukaryota > Viridiplantae > Streptophyta > Magnoliopsida > Zingiberales > Musaceae > Ensete > Ensete glaucum. The sequence goes on from CM038558.1 coordinate 48,326,412, forward strand.
AATGATTAATTAATAATTTCTGGTAATTACTGCTAAGATTCTCCTGTCTCATACTGTGTAGAGGCAGAACAAGGTGTAGTAAAACTAGGTTTTGTTTCTCTAGTCTCATACTTTCTGGTAATTCTTGTCATTATTTGTTTTTGTTCAGACTTTAGAGAGAAAAATAAGGCCAATTAAAGAGTCATTCTTAGATTGTCTGTGGTTTGCTTACTTGATTAGAGGATTAACTTGAATTATCATATCCGTGTTGTGGTCAAATTGGGGAAAGAAATCTGGCTGATCATTATCAAGCCCTATGTAACTAGCCTAGGTATGAAGAGTCTTCCATTGGTCTGAAATGTTTAAGACCAATCATAACTACCAAGATGTTTAGGATTTATGCCCATCAATGCTTTCCTACTCGAGCATCTCATTATGCCTCAATACTAGGTTTATATAACTGACCTATTGATTTTGTTGAGCTGAGTATGAACCACTGAGGATTTCTTTTTTCACTTCCGACGTGGAATGGGGGTGTTACATAGTAGAGTCACGATAACAAAGTTTAGGTAAAGCTACGTACGTTGACCCTCTCTGGACCTTGCATTAGCGGAAGCCTCATGCATTGGGTATGCCCTCGATGTATTCAGTTGAAATTTAAGCATAGGTTTACTATGACAATATTCGACTTCCTACATCTGCTAAACCCTAATTCAGCATATGCTTTCTGTTACTGAAAATGTTACTAGTCTTGTATAGAGATTTACTTACAGTAACTTTCTTTATCTTGCTCAGGATGTTAGAAACTTTATTTTCAGGTGTGCATACAAGAGATATGCATGCAAATTATCTTGAACTGGAATTGTTACTTCCTGCATAATTTAATTTTCAACTTCATATTTCAGATGATCAAGTTGCTGACATTCACAATGAGTGGAAGTGCTTACCTCAATTTTATGGGGAATGAATTTGCACACCCAGATGTGAGATATTTTATATTGTGTTATTTTTGCTGGTTGTCTTCATTTCTCCTTTTAAAGACATGTCATTATCTTTTTTAACATTAAATATCAATTTTTCTGATTTCGTTATTTTAATAGAGAGTTGAGTTTCCAGTCCCAAGCAACAAGTTTTCATTTGCTTTGGCAAACCGTCAATGGGATTTGTTAATGGATGAAGTGCACAGACAACTTTTTGATTTTGATAAGGTAAGCATTTCAGTATAATGTACTCAATTTTTTATGATTAAATTTGAGTAGTCATGACTCATTTTATATACTCCATTTCTTCTGTGATTGATATTTGCTGAGGATACTACTCTGTTTTGTCAGAAATGCCTGTTTGATATACTAATTTACCATTTCAGCCCTTTGACAAGTACTTTGGAATGATCTTCGCATACAAGAACAAAATAGTGCTTGAGTGTGACTGTGGATTGCAATTTTGCCCGTTTTTCACTGCACCAACTGGTATCTACTGGTCCGAGCTGTAACCCCCACTTCGGGTGGCCTGATTCATCTATATAACAAAAAGAACTTTCAAGCACAATGAAGTTATGATTGGTCTGAAATGTTTTTCCTCCGCCACCTCTTCTTCCTTCGCTCCTCTTCTTCTGCTGCCACTTCTTCCTTCTCTCTTCCTCCGCTGTTTCTTTTTCTTCCTTCCTCTTCCTCTTCCTCTATCATCTCCTTTTCTTTCCTCTTCCCCATCACACTCTTTTCCTGCACCGCCTTCTCTTCTTTGTTCCTCACCTTCTACCTCTTCCATACATATTGGTGTATCAAGTGATTGATTTTTGTGGATAAGATCTAGATGGAATCATGAATAAATATGGCTTTAGATAATATATTGCAATTGGATGTATAAGACTTTTTTTACACAAACAAAATCAATTTTTAATTGGATCACTTATCTAAAATGAATCTGCAGCTATCCTTTATCCTTTCCATTTAGATTGTATTCTTATCATCACATTTTTGGTGTTTTTATCCATTATTTTAATTTTATACTTTAAAATTTGAACCATATGCAATTGCTTTTAAGTTGCTGCATGCTGGCTTGGATGACATGCCTCTAAATTGAAAACCTTGATGTGGATGTTAAGCATCACATACCTTTAATTGTGTTTTTCAACCTGGTGTAGTGTTAGGTCAACCAGTTGAACTAAAACTTTTTGAGGTCCTTTGAACTAGTGTTAACTGGTCAAGGGTTATTGTACCTGATCTGTGCATTAGGAAATTAGGAATATGGCAAAAGAAATTCTGTTGGAAGCAGGTAGAAAGTAGTTGAAGGTTGTTATAGGTATTTCTCATCTTTCAGACTTCTACCTCACACATAATCTACAACAAAGTTTTACTATAAAGTATAAACTATGGATTTTTCTTTGTTCATAGTAATGCAACATGTCCGTCTTTATTTTTGTGCATATTTTACTTATTGATAACATTGCTGATGTACAGGCAAGGATACACATGCTTGTATGTCAGTTCAGTGTTGAACTAGAATATTTCTGTATATTTTACATTTTGCAGGATATGATGAGGATAGATGAGGATGAGAATATACTTTCAAGTGGACCACCAAATGTGCACCATATTAATGACTCTAACATGGTATGAGGTTTCCTATTCACTTATATGTCTGCAGTTAAATTATATTGCCTATTTTTCCATCTCACCAATCAACTTCGTTATTCGGGCATAGACATCCCATAGATACAATTAACCTCGGTTAAATTTCTGCAAAAAGAAATCATTGATTTTATGAAGTTATTATAAACTGAAAATAAAACTTAATTATCTCAAATTATTACAAAGTTAAATTATGAAATTATTATAATAACTCAGTTATTATAAACTAAGTTTCCTCAGGAATGTGAATGAGAATCCAGTATTCCGAACCATTACGACTGGGATTTCCCCATTGTGGTTCTAAATCTTGTTCTCATGTCTCCTGAACGAGAAACCATCTTACTATATATTACCTGTTGCCCCATTTGTTGTAGAAATGACACTGTCCTCAAAACATTGAGATATTCCATAAAAAAGAGGCTTTAAAAGCATTATGAAGTTGCTTTTAAGTATTTTAAGTTTATTGTGCTCATGCAGTGCTAGGTGCTTATTTGTCGCTCATGCTATCAAGGCTTTGGTCAGCAAACGGGAACACTTTAGATTAATACATAATTATGAACTTTTTTGTTCTGGTTTTGTTCAAAAAATAAAACTTCTTATATGTGGAGCAATTCATGAAAGTTGCATTACTTTTAGTCATGCTAGCTTCATGTTTTAGGCCTTTAGTATATCTGATACTGAAAAACCACTAACAATTTTCATATAGGTTATATCCTACAACAGAGGACCTCTACTTTTTGTGTTCAACTTTCATCCTACAATTTGTTATGAAGCTTATTGTGTCGGTGTAGAAGAAGCAGGGGAATATCAGGTACTTTGTGAACTCCACTACTTAGCAATTTCCTGAAATACCATAAATGATAAACAAGCAGAAGAAATGTAAACAGAGAAAAGGAACATGTGATGGATTTAATAGCATGGACTACCATCTTGAACCATTCCTGTTAGAAAAGGTGGTACATACTGGTCTAATGAATTTCAGGTCACAAACCATCTTGTTCTTATTGTTTAACACTTGCCAAAGTGGATCACAGTATATTGACTGACGCGGTTAGATGCAGGTCAACAATCTACGTCCTGGAACAGATCAATATATATCCAATCTACCTACAGATCATGATATGGATCATTTTTGATATACGTCTGACAAATTTATAATTTTGTGCCAGTTGGCCCTTAACTCCAACATGAATCTGTTAGACTTATTACATGGGATTCTGTTGCTTTAAGTACTTAATTTATGGTAGTTGAAACAGGTTAAAGTGTTATATGGGTATTTGCTTGACACGGTATCTTTTTTTTCAATCGAAAAGTTGTACTCATTCTATCATAGTCCTAAGTAATATGTATGACCATAATATTTTTCATAAACGCCATCTTACTGTGACACAAATAATATAGATGACATGTTATTACTTGTAAGCGTGATAAAAGTTTGTTGATCTGGCACACTCACCTGGACCAACATTTTGGATGTGATACTGATCTAATGAAATTCCATTACTTCTCTAGGACATGCCTATGCCTTTAGTGGTTGAAAGCCAATAAAATTCTATGCTCGTCTTACATCTGTTGCTCTGATCTTGTTCCATGCATGAAAATTAGTAAAATGATTGTTGTCATGATGAAATGTTTACGATATGGTGCTGTTCAGGGTTATCTTAGGCACGTACACCGAGTCAAATTCTGTCCAATAATGGTTATTCTATTTCTCTTAATTCTTCAGTTTATCTTTGTCAATTTTCCTTTAGGTTATTATTGGTATTGTTTTAAGCTCTGTTTTTTTAGTGAAAATGATATATAAAGCTCCTATCTTAATTATGGTTTTTAAGCATTTTCTGTAAATATACATGCTAGAGGAAAAGATATTTATTTGGTAAAATCTTTTTGAGGCTATAAACCCTGTAAATATCAGAATAAACCGATGTAGTTGAGTCTTAACCTTTTATTACGTGAACATGTTCTTGACTGTGCACTGTTCTGATGTTAGCTAGCTATCATTTGCTTTTTTTCTGAAGCAAACAAAAAAAAAAAAGGAAAATCTTGATGACAGTAATGAATTGCTTTGTTTCAGTTAATACTCAATACTGATGAAGTCAGTTACGGAGGACTCGGGATGCTTAAGAGAGACCGGTATCTTCAAAGGACTAGTGCCAAAAGGTGTTCATCTTAGATTACAAGTTTCTAGCATCTGTTTGTTCTTAAGAGACAACTTTACTCAGTATCGATAAGAAATTATGGTGAGAAGAGGAGAAGTCTTGGAGGGCACTACATTAACCCAATGCTAAATTTTCATATCCCTGTTTGAGGAATGTGGGTTCCTTTTAAAAGGTTATTTCTCCACATCCCTGGTTTCTTGGGGACATAGGTCTCCTTGGATATCAACCGCAGTGTGAATCTCTCCTAACCATGAAAGACTTTCCTCACCTGTATAGAGTGGACTGATTATTCCAGGCCCTGGGAACTCGAGGCGGGTTTTAATTTAACTTTCTTTACTACCATCTTCAGAATTTATCAATATGTTTATGTTGGTACTTTGCAGGACTGGTGGCTACAGAAACTCGTTGGAAGTGTCATTGCCTCGTAGAAGTGCCCAGGTAGGCAGTAAGACGTAAGAACTTGATCTATCTGTTCTCATTCCATGAACGAAAGATGCGGTTGAATCCTGGCATATTGGCAGGTCTACAAGTTGACGAGAATCTTGACAACATGAAGAAGCCGACAGAATCCTGGAAATTTTGATTATATATTCAATTGAGGTGATCGGCTGATGCTGCTACGGGTGTAACATTTTGGCGTTTTGGAACATTCTGGTTCGTATTGACAAGCTACAGATCCAAGTGAATTCCTAGGATACTAATGCAAGTCTCACTCTCGGTCCATAAGAGCCAAATTCCATACCATCTTACTAATCAATGTTGTCATCCGAGTGAGTGTATAAATATCCTTTTTTATCTGCAAGGGGTTGCATCGAAGAAGAACTCATAAGGTTGTCTGTTATCAAGGTAACGACATATTGGTCTTATCACTTTTGTTTGTTTTCCTTCTTTCCTTTCTCTTGTTTGTTTCTGTGCGTATATGAGTCCCGAGTTCAGCTTTATTTCCTTGCTTTCCACGTAGTAGTCCCACTGATGAAAATTTTATAAAATTTTGAAGATTTCATCCTGACTATTAGCCAGTTTAATTGATGAAAATTTTATGAAATTATTAACAGTTCTTTTATTATTTACTCATGAGAAAATGGTGGAAATCATCTTTCATCTCCTCTGTTTGGTCATGTCATAAGGTTGTCTGTTATCAAGGTAACGACATATTGGTCTTATCACTTTTGTTTGTTTTCCTTCTTTCCTTTCTCTTGTTTGTTTCTGTGCGTATATGAGTCCCGAGTTCAGCTTTATTTCCTTGCTTTCCACGTAGTAGTCCCACTGATGAAAATTTTATAAAATTTTGAAGATTTCATCCTGACTATTAGCTAGTTTAATTGATGAAAATTTTATGAAATTATTAACAGTTCTTTTATTATTTACTCATGAGAAAATGGTGGAAATCATCTTTCATCTCCTCTGTTTGGTCATGTCATTACCGGGTTGGTTGGAATCTTCTTGCGACTTTTCAAGAGCATTTAACGAAGGATGATGCGAGTAAGAACGCGCGACTTTGTCGCATGTTCTTGATAACCTTTTCATTGAGCATTTAATGAGTGGTGATCGCGAGGAAGAAGAATTTTCCTAGCGCAGCGACTTTGTCGCAGCTCGCATGTGAACCTCGTGTTTGTTCGTTTGGACATGCGTGCCATGATGAACACGAAGGGGGCAAAAAAAAGGGACGGCTCAACTTCTGGTTCTCAGGCGAGGATGCGGCCGTCTCGTCATTGTCCAAAATCTTTTAATATCTTCATCGTTTTCCAGCAACTTAAAATATCTGTGGAATCCAGTAAGTCACTGTGTCCTCAGAAGCTGGTTTCGGACACCGTTTTTAAATCGTTTCAAGGAACAGGTGGAAACGATGAGTCCCGAGATGTTTATTTCTTATATTGTTTCTAACCACATGTGACCATGCCGTTGTATTTCTTAATTGTGAAGTTGTTTTTATATATATATATATAATATATATATATATGGAACAATCATAAGTCGAATACTGCTTATTGTTATTTGACTCGTGTGCCTCGTGATATATATATATATATATATATATATATATATATATATATATATATATATATATATATATATATATATATATATATATATATATATATATATATATATATATATAAACAAGATCCACTACTTTACCGGAGTTATGGAGGTTGAGTCTCTCCTCCATTAAAGGTGTGGAAGTCAGGAAACCCGACCCCTAACTCTATCCTAGGTATATAGGTCAAAAATCATGATCCCCTCTTTCATGTTAGTCATGGAGGTTGAGTCCCACCTCTGCTCGAGATGTGAAGGTTAAGAAACCCAACCCCTAACTCTAACCCGAGGTATAGAGGTTAGAAAATCTCGATCCCCTCCTTTACCTAAGTCATGGAGGTCGGATACCCTCATTCACCCAAGACATGGATGTTGAGTCCCTCCTTCACCCAAGGTGCAACGATCAAGAAATCCAACAACAGCCCTCGCACCCCTCACTGTGGTCCTCACTAAGCTAGGGAGGTCGAGCTCAGCCTAAGGCGTGGAGGTTGGGAAACCTGACCTATAACTCTGCCCAAGGTGTGAAGGTTAGGAAATCATGATCTCCTTTGCTCGAGGCATGGTGGTCGAAAAACCTAATAACAAATCTCACACCCCTCACTTGTGATCCTCACCGAACCAAGGAGATCGACCCTTCTCATTGCTGCTAAGCCGCGAAGGTCGGGAAATCGATCCCCATCATTGTCGACATATACACTTGAATGAGGGTTGAGTCCATATCAGCAAGAATTGGTATGCTATTGAGGATAGCCCATCGACAAGGGGTGACCCCTTACTAGGGGATAGAGGTCGTCAATTTAAGGTGCAAGTCAAATGCCCCCTAACCTAGTCTTCCTCTGCCTAGCATTCGGAGTTGAAGAATAATTGATGAACTTTAAACTTAATGTATTAGATGAGCTAGATGTGGTACTTCATATCCCTCTTGTGAGAGCCTTCAGAGCATACCTTGGCGGAGGTGGGGACAAGGGGATGTGGACAAAAGATAGGGAGAGATTGTCAACTATTTTTCAATACGCGGCTTCCAGGTCGTGTCCAAGTTGGAAGGAAAAGAAAACGGCCACCAATTGTTTGTTTGCTTACATGGACAATGATCTAAGATAGTCGATTATACAATGTCTCTCTCTTGTCGCTCGTGTGAATAAAAGGCTAAGGGGGGGTTTTTGGAGGCGATTACCGTTATCTCCCCATAAAATATTTAATGAAATACTTTATCCCTTTACAATCACGTATAAAAACTCATCTTTAACAGAATAAACAATAAATCACTTTTCGACTACTCGTGACCACACTCACCTACGTCGGATTACTAACTTGAGCGTCAAAGGAATCAGATCTAGAAACCTCTTATGACCTCGATCTTCGTGCAAGTGATATCTCGGGATTTGATATTTCTACGTTGGAGGCACCGTGAAATGTCCTATGCAAACGAGTCCGAACCATATTAGGCTAATTAGGACATCAACGACTTTTTCTTGTAGTAGTGGGTTAATTTTTATTCACAAAATATTATATATTATTTTTAAAATAAAACACTATATAGTATTTTTTAAAAAAAATTAAAATATTATATAGAATTTTTTTGGATTTAGATGAAATATATATATAATGATTTTTTTAATTTTTTTAAAATTTTTAAATAAGAAGATGACTATTTAAAAATTATGAAAAGGGATATCATTCGAGAAAAATCTTTAAAAAAAAAAAATTTCCAAGCAGACGCCCAACTTAAAAACATCAATTAACCCCAATGTTATTTATTTGAAAGCATTACTAGTTTTATTTGAAAGAAGTTTGCATGTAGCGGCCTGCGAACGCCAAATGTTATTGATCTCTTCGCCACCCCAATGGAATAATACTATGAATACCGATTTGGAGTCCGACTTGAATCAGCAACGGTGGAGTTGGCACGTCGACTTTTGTCGCTTTCTACTTGTTATCGCCCCTTTCCTTTACTCCCTCTCCGTCGCTCTCTCCAGCTTCGTCACGGAGATGGCGTCGTCGGCGCACACGAACTCGTCGTAGCGGTTGAAGATCTCCGCTACCAGCAGGCACGCCGTCTCCACCACGTAGTCCTTAGCCGCGCACTGCTTGTTGGCCGTCGTCGGCGTACCCGTCTGCGGCCCGTTGGACCAGAAGAGGTACTTGAGCAGCTCCTTCCCGCTGCCCATGAACCTTCCCGGGGCGAACGTCTCCGGGTCGTCGAACACCGCTGGATCCCGCATCACCAGCGGCTGGTACCCGCACAGCAGCTCCCCCTTCTGCACTTTGAACGCCGAGTCGTGGGAGTGCAGCGTGAAGTCGGTGCGCGCCCGCCCGTACTGCAGCGGCACCGGCGGGTTCAGCCGCAAGACCTCGTACACCGTCGATCGCACCAGCTCCATCTCCCTCACCGTCTCGAAGCTCGGCCGCTTCTCCCCTCTACTCTTCAAGACCCTGCGCACCTCGTCCTTGAGCTTCTCCGGCAGGCCGGTCTTGTCCCTCCCTATGGTGGTCAGGAGCGTGGGGAAGAAGACCGAGAAGCCGCCGAAGGCGTTGAATCCGAGGACGAACAAGATGTTGTTGATGGCGTCGTGTTTGCTGAGCCCGTGCTCGGTTTCCGCTCGCTGGACAACCTCCTGGCCTTGCTTCTCGACGAACTCGTACAGCTTCCGGTAATCGCGGCTCACGAGGAAGAAGGGGGGCCGGAAGGAGTGGAGGAGGATCTCCTCCAGGGGTTGCGGGATGGCCCCGACCTTCACCGTCGGGAGGAGCTGCAGCGCGAGCCACTTGTCGAGCATGACGAAGCCATTGTCTCCCACGTCGGGCGACTCCGACGGGTTGGCCCCGATGATGCTCTTGCAGAGGAACGCGAAGATGCACTTCTGCAGCGGGACTAACAAGCCGGCGGAGCCATCCTTGGCGATCCCCTGCTCTATGGTGGCGAGCATGACATCGAGGTTGGAGAGGAAGGAGGAGACCCAGGTCTTGGCGCCGCGCTTGAGGATTTCCATGCAGAAGTTCTTGACGCGGGCGTGGTCGGGCTCGGAGGGGTCGAGGTATACGGCGACGCGGGTGTCGCCGGTGAAGCTGAGGCTGGGCATGTAGTCCCCGATGAGAATGTTATTCTTCTCCACGACGTCGAGATCGAAGAGGGCGGAGAAGGAGGTGCAGTCGAGGACGGTGACCACGCGGGGGTCGACTCCAACGAAGAAGGGGAAGGTGGGGGGCATGTTGGTGCGGAACACGGTGCTATTGTGGGTGGCCATCCGGCTGCGGAAGAAGGTCTCGGGTCCCTGAAACCAGAAGTAGTCGAGGCGGTCCTTGAGGGCGCCCACCAGCGGCGGGCCGTAGCTTCCAGGGATGGGCCTCGTCGGCGGCTTGGTGACGGCGGTGGCGGAGGCTGACGGCCACATCATAGCCATCCGTAACTTCCCTCTCTCTTCGTTCGCTTCTTCTTCTTCTCCTGTGCTCATATAGCGGTCGGTATCGATCTGCTGCAAGTTAACCGTGCTCTTTTCTTCGTCTCTGTCTCTTTTTGCGGCTAAAGAATGATCCAATAATTGAGCAGCTGCAGCGGAGATATTACGAGGCGCGTTCCTTTCCGTGGATCCGACCGACGCAGGGATTCACGTGAACCGATGTCATCCAACGGCTCTCGTGAACCGTATGGCGCGGCGTTGGTTCCCACCGCAGAACAATAATGATTTATTTGATTTCTCTTTTGACGTGTCGTGCTGGGGATAGAACTCGGAGATCATACATGTGATTTGGATGAACCACATCACTACAACTCAGCGTCTCGATCGTCCGATAACATCTTGCCTGATTTGGTAAGGTTTACGGGCGTTGATAGTGACTGGAATACTACTTAAGGTGACAAAAGGGATAATTAGTAACGTGATTCTGATGGTGACAGGTAACAAACATAACACGATCGAATTATTATTGCACCCAAAGTAGCAATGATCAAACGAATTATGATTCGTTGTTAATGGACCCCTCATGATTGAAAGAAATAAGACACTCGACTGCCCGACATGCCTCGTCAATCACTAACGTCAGTGGGTCCCCATTTTTCTAAACGCGGATGCCATTATACGACAGCGGTAAGGACCGCCCACCCACCCCCCCCTCTTTTTTTTAAAGAGAAAATATGATTTAATTTAATAAGAAACCACACAGGATATTAGATGGTGGTGAGTCAATTCTCAATAGAGAGAGAGAGAGAGAAGAAAAAAGAAATAGAGCAGAAGCCAAGTGCAAAATTATCGTTGCAGATGGGGTACAGGATGGATGTTCACGAGGGTCATAGGATAAAATCCATGAAGACTACTAAGGTTCTTTGAGCGTACGCAGTGAGAGACAGCTCCGAGGCTCTCTCAGCAACACGAGTGACGTCTTCGGTGTTGTGGGGGGAGGAGGAGGAAGTGCTTGCCACAAGGGTTGTTGATGATGAAATCGGATCCTGCAGAGAAGGAACAAGGGGTGGGTCAAAAGAGCTATCTCAATAAAGAGCGTAGTGAAGGGGGAATGGATGATTTGGCTTCACTCATATGTTTCCAGATAAGCCAAAGATCATTTGCAATAAGAGTTGTGCTTATGAAAGTGGCAGCTTGGTGGTCGAGCTCATCCCCTTCCTCCAACCTGGAACCATGAGGCCAAAAGTCCAACGAGACGAAAGCTGTAAGATAGTTTTTGGAGAGAGCAAGATGCCAGTAGTTCATGGCTGAAGAGACAATCAAATAGGATGACGGACCAAAGGTTACTGTTCATGAGATCACTAAGCCATCGATATGAGTTGAGAGTGTCCCGATTCATGAATGCAAGACAGTAGGAGAGGAGAAAGAATACTAGTGATCCAAGGGTCGTGCCAACGGTGTTGTGGTTCCAGATTGAGAATTTTCCTAAATACCAGCTTGGATCGGTCGATGAGGTAGCAAAGGCTTTACTAAGTGACTGAGGCTGAGGCCTTGCTGTTGGGTGTCTGCCATGGGTGAATGATACTGTGGTTGGTCGATAGGAGTGTAGCTGAAAGGTTAGAAGAGTTGTTGGGGAGGAGTAGAAGTCTCTTGGTGCATATAGTGGTTTTGATCAAGGTTCGTAATTTATTAAGTTATATCGAGTGTATCGACATATGATACACTAATATATCAAGCTATACTGAGCATACCGATTCTTTTTCGGACTGATACATATCGAGTATACCGAACTTATGGTACGATATTATAAACCTTGATTTTGATCGATTTAATATTCCTATTTACTAGATTAGCTACAGCTTTTGGATTGGTGATGCAGTTCCAATTACGTGATATTTTGTTGTGGGACTGATAAGCATTCCAAGGAAAAAGCAACAAGAGATTAGAAATAGTAGATATAATTTTTAGGGAGATCTAGGAGTTCATGAGCATGTGCAAGGGAATGATTAGAATAGTTTTACCCGCTTGTGATAAGACTCCTCAATTCCAATCATTGAATCTATTGAGAGCTTTTTAGTTGAGATGGTTCTGAAAGCTATTAGGGAAACTACACTAGTGGACATAAGCTCCCAAAGAGTTTAGAAGCCAGGATCCCTCTCTAATCTCTAGGATGTTGTAATTTGATATCAGGATTACAGGACTTTGGAATGAGGACAGCTGACTTGCTCTTGTTGATTTGGAGGGTGGCTTTGGAGGAATAGATGTTGAGGGCTTTAATGAGGTTGTGATAAGATTTATTATTGCCCTGCATGCTTTGTTATCGCCAAAAATAAGGTGAAATATTTTGACCCCTTTAATGTTGTAAGAGGTGATCTTCTTTTTAGCTACAAATTCTTCGGGGACACTGATGAGGTTTTGTTGGAGCAGGACAAAGAGGGGAGAGAGAGGGAAACCCTGTCTTACCCCTATAACTTTTAAATCAATTCGAGGGGAATGTGTCTATCAAACATGAAAAGGTGGTCAAAGAAATACAGGAATAGATCCAGTATATGAATTTATGAGAAAAGTTTATTATCACTATGGATCAACATCCCAAGGCACCATGTCAAAAGCCTTAGCAAGGTCTAGTTTAATCAAGATGAAATGAACTTTTTCCTTTGGAGAGAAACATAGAGTGGGCCAATTCATATGAGATTTATATATTATTATGGATGGATTTGACGGTAATGAAAGCAAATTGATTCTGTTCAATAACCAAATCAAAAAGAGGGTTGAGTTTATTCCTCAACACTTTAGATAAGATTTTGTAGAGGGGGATGGATATGTAGTTTGAAACCTTGGAAGGATTAGGAATTTAGAGAATGAAAACCGGATTATTTTTGGTCCAAGAAGGAGGGGTGGATGTAGTATGAACCTCATTGAAAGCACGATGAGTCGAGGGGCTGAGGATTATTGCCCATCGATAGTATAGTCATTATGCCTAGGACTTTTGTCTTGTCCTATGCCCATTAAGGTAAGGCAGATTTCATTGGAGGTGAAAGGATTGGTGAGCATCTGATTAGCATAAGAGGAGATGGTGGGGAGGGTCGGCCAGTTAACAAGGTTGTTGTTACTAAAGATAACTTACGGGACCAAAGATTTATATATCGTTCTATAAAAATAGAGGAGATGAACACCAAGTCCTCCAACAAGGATCCATCTGTTGATGTCATCGATGGGGAATTGGCATGACTCGATTTTGTCCCGAAGTCACAAAAGTCATCCGGGTGATCCTCGTGGCAATTAAGTGAGGAGGTTGAAATCAGGAAAGGGTTAACCTAAGTGATTCCGAGATGACAATTGAGCATCCGAGGCCACTCTAGGGTTGAGCCAAGATAGGCCTTGATCTCCTCCGAGGGCCCTGCACAAAAGGTCGATGTCAGGGTGGGGGATTTCCCAACACGACCCCTTTGATATTCAAGTTAGCTTTTGTGGAGTTTAAATAGTGGGTGATTAGTGTCCGATACCTATTCAGGCTTCAGGGATCGATTTTTATACATGGGAAGCCAATGGAGGGGGATCGATAACCGATGAGGATTAGGCCATACATTCTTTTGTGGCACATTCATGTGGATAGACAACTCATACGACCCCGTGCAGAGCATCATTTGCGAAAGAGGACTACAGGGGAACCGCTTGCCAGTCCTAGCATCTGTCGAGATTAAGCTTAACGATTATCGTATGTATGAGCCGACCAAGGGGGAGCAGGTAGGCTCGATCTCTAGGGGGCTACTACTCCTAACGGTCGACCCATACCGCCACCCCTGGGTGTGATCCACTGTGGGCAATAGGTTGCTACCCTACAGTTAGTCGTGGAGAGGGATGACTTGGAGCCTTATGCTGTCCACATCAACTCCTTGGTGGCAGCCAATTGGTAGGTTATGATTTGACACTAGAATATCCCCTATCATTTTGTATCCCCTGAAAGGAGTGCTTGAGGACTCCAACGAGAGAGCTTGAGGCACATCATTCAACCTTTTTATCAATCAGGGTCAACTGGTCAAGTTCTCATGAATCACATGCCTTGGGTGGGTATAGCTCAGTGGGCCTTACGTAACAAAATGTCTTGACCTGACTCGGGTTTCCTGACACACATCTTGAGCACATTTTATCTGGTTCCTCTATCATGGCGAGCATTCGTCCTCACCGTAGTGAGCCTTCATATTCGCTATAGCGAATCAAGGGCTTCCGTCGTAATAGGTCAGGGGCTTTTGCTATAACAAGCCTTCGTCCCTGCTATAATGGGTCAGGAGTTTTCATCGTAGCAATTCTTCATCCTTGTCGTAGTGGGTCAAAGGCTTTTATCGTAGCAATTCTTCATCCCTGCCATAGCGGGTCAAGGGCTTCCATCATAGCGACTAAGTACGAGTTGCTTGTCCCTTGACCTAGAGTCCATGCATTGCACTCTATGACTCTGACTTAATCATGATCACATCTCAACTGGATCGATTGCAGTCTTGATATTGCATCTCAACTAAGTACGAGTTGCTTGTCCCTTGACCTAGGCAATATCCTATCGACCCGAGCCCCGAGGGCTTCTTCATGTCTTGCTACGCCCTTGAGGCGGAGCTTTGACTCTCATTTCACTCGATCATCGAGTCATGCCTCCAGCGGTGGAGGATCTCGCCTTCTCAAATGATGCCTAATTTGTGGCGCTATCTGGTGATGATCATCGAGGACTGACGAGGTGCAAGAATCCTCTCGACATAAACCCTCTCTCTTCTTGTTGTTAGCTATGCAGGGCGCAGGGTGACTATTATCCTCTTGATGCAAGCCCTCTATCTTCTTGGTGTTTTATCAGCATCCCTGAGACAATTGATCTTGGCTTTAGCAAGCCATTTTAGGTGAATCTATCTAGATAAGACAGGTAAGAAGGGTGTGTACACCCCTTAGTTTATTAGAAGTATAATGAGGGCAGTTAAAATTCACACAAATCAACCAAGGTAAATATGAGAGATCAAAATTTAAAAAAGAACACTAGCGAGCATTGCATTGAGAAGCATCCATGCTTATATAGACTGTTGAGAGAAGTTAGGAGTGCATACCTCTATATTCTAGTATTAAGTGATTGTTGTGAGATACTAACAGGAGAAGCTTTGACAATAACATAGTTCCAAGCAACGATGATTCCACCAGATGAATCTTGAGCTAGGGAAACACTACTCCTTCACAATCTTTGCCTATCCTGAGCAAAAATCCCTCCCCATTGTCCTACTGGAGGTGGGACTCTAGAAGGATGAGAATGGACACGATAGTGATTGGTGAGAATATGATAAATCTCAATAAGGTGCTCCTTGAGACCTCCCCGACAGTTTCAAGAGAGGACATTAGGAGACTTATTCAACAGTAAGGGGAAGGGTGTGGGGTTGGGGGTGTCCCGCATCAGAAGAGTTAGACACTAAGGTCATCTTGGGATCTATCCTGATTTTCATTGATTTATACTTAAAGACATAGAAGAGAAAGATAAGTACTTTCATGAAGTTTTGATCTGTGAGTTCTCGGCAATGGAGTCTGCCTCTCACCAGAAAGCTTTGGTGACTCACTCCATTAGTTTGGGGGATGTTGCTGGGAAAATGGGGTGAGGTGAGGGTTTCGCCAAGAGGATGACATCGTGAGAAGTGTGAGGAAATAGGTTTGTGCTTATTTGCAGGGTGGGTGAGGGGGTGTCAGCCCATTTCAAAGGAGAGTGTGGTAGTCGAGGAGGTGACAGTTTGAGGCATTAACACCAGAGGTATGTCAGGATTGAGGGGCGCATCTCCTATGATGCAGTATTGGAAAGATGGGGAAGAATTAATAATATAGATTGGTGAAGCATCAACAGAGTTTAATGCTAATTTGAAAGGGTGACGGAAAGATGGAACAAGATGGTAGGAAACAAGAAACATTTTGAAAGGAGCAAGTGCTAGTTTGGAGAAAGCAAACACCGTTTAAGTACAGGATTTGTGTTGGACTTTGAATCAGGACCCCGAACATTAGCCTATGTTCTTTGTTCATGTCAATCTGTGCAACAGAGCCAATGCCCACTTGCGGCATCCTTGTCGAGGGCGACCATTTCCTCTGGTAGCATGAGAGGTGATCCAATGCTAGTAGCTAACCGATTGAAAGAAATGAGAATCACCTATTCGAATTCAGATTCCTTGAGGGAGGGATTGGGAGAAGTCAAGCATGATACAGACCCTGGCATACCTTGCTCTAGTTACAGAGGATATGACAATATCAACTTTGAGAATGATCCAATGCTAGTAATTATTTGGAGGAGAATGCGACATAACATATATTCAATGGGGAGCCCAGGAAAATGGATCCATATTGGGGGCAAACTTTACATTTTACTTCAAAAGTCGGAAGTTTGCTCTCCTTAGGAAGTGGTTGAGAGCATGTCCGCGGAGGAACCATGGCCCCGTTATAAAAGTGTTCATCAGGTCAGCCTTCGATTAGAATTAGAAACACAAGTAGCATGTCGCAAGGTCAATGATCTGGACATATACTTGTAGCTTATGTTGGGAAACCAAACGAGAGCATCATATGCGTAAAGAATTAGATAGCGAGAAAAATTATAAAATCGAAAAATTACATCATATGTGAGATTGTTTACTTAGAATTATCGTATATCCCTATTTTTCAGATCCAAAAGGAGAGGATGAAAGAGGTCGAGTGTCCTCCTCTCTAGTGATATCCATACGATGGATCGTTGTGATGATACTCCTCCAATCGTAACCCCAAGTATTGCAACTCTTGCGTAGCTTCTCGCAACGAACTTGGAAAAAGATCTTCTATCTTTTTCACTACCCTCTCACACCTGAGAGGGGTTGATCAGCCAATAAAGTGAGGGAGAGAAGGAGAATAGGAGGGGGGTGATTAAAGGTGCAACATATCATCTATTTGTCGTCCCTACCTTCTATTTATAGAGAAACATTAATACCCTAGTGCATCCTGCCTTAGTGGGTATTAGATCTCCATCCAGTTACCCACTAACCTTGGATTATTGGATCTCTATCCAATAACCTCCTTTAACCTTTAATTGAGCCTCATGCAAGGAGCTCATCAGTGTAGGGACTCAAGTAATAAGAATAATGACTAATTTAATTTTTATTCAATCATATATTCACTAAAGCATCCACTATATGTGTGTGACCCTCAAGACACGATATTGAACTGGCCGTGAGTCACTCCTATCGAAACTCGTTCTGATATAATGAATTATTATCCTCATAATAATTCATTCGATTAATCGACTATGAATATACTAGACCACTACACTATAGTTTCCAGATGATGCAAGAGGATATAATTTATTAGATTTATCTATCCATAATTATCATATATTTATAGTCTCTCATCCAGCTAATATCCCAGAGATCATATATTTGACATGAGACTGTTAGGCCACATACAGAATTCATTTGAATGTCGCTCTAATTGGATTCTCTCATAGAACTCATTCTCTTTCAATCTGAATGACCATGACTAGAGATTTATATGAGCAATCACATATTAGATATTCCTCTCGCGATACTGAGAATGAATGATCTTTTGTTGACATTCAATTGCTTTCATATGATTGGCTATCAATCTCGATAATCGACTATTTGATATCTAAAACTTTTCATACATACAAGTCCAACATCAATGAAAAGGGTACTCGTACAAGACATCATTGGTGTCTCAAGTTTAAGGATCGGAAACACAACTGAAACTATAGAATCATTGTCTTACATTAGATATCACTAACCATACAACATTCCATAAGTTAATAAATCAGTGAACTCATTCTCCACCTGTATTGTATCTTTAATATCTCTACACAATTGGCTATGAGATCAGTCGCATCCATCATATTAACGGGTATACTATTGCCCAGTTATTTAATGTCTCTCTCAAGTAACATATGATCGAGATTACTTAGAATCTGTGTTTAAAGATGAATCGATCTCATTATCGTGATATCATCACAATTCGATTCTCATTATATATATATATATATATATATATATATATATATATATAATATTAATATATTAATAATAATTATAAATAAAAAATAATACATAAAATACATATCATTAATCACGTGATTGATTTGTAGTGAGTCAATCCTTATCGTAGACGTGCTCGGAGGTCTTTTGAATCATCTTCTCTGCCAACTCATTGTCGAAACGCAAGGGTCGTGAGGAATGCCTATGGAGGCTTGCCCAAAAGGGTGAGACTTTATGCGCTTGCAAGGGGGTAGCAGTGCGAGTTTGACTTTTGTCGAGGGGAGGAGATTCAGTAACGGGGACACTGGAGGAGGAGCTCAGGCGGTTTCTTCAGAGGAACGGGAGAACTTATCGCTGGCGGGGAAGACGGAGCACTCATCGCCATTGCCTTTGTTTTGGGAGGCTTCTTTCCTCACACTCTTTGCTACTGATATCTTCTATTTTGGTAAGGCCCAATATGTTCTCATCTGTGACAAGAACATGGGCTTGACAGTCTTTTACCTATTATATTTGTAGGACCATATCGCCCTCTAGAGAGAGAAGTGGGAGTGACAGTCTCAGCAATGTCTGTCTACCAACCCACTGAGGGGCAACACGGCGACGAGACAAGCGGCTGCAGCTGTCTCCTTCAAGGTAATTCCCTGCATCCGATCCCAACATGTAATGCCTATACTTATCCATATCAGGCGTTGGAGTCACATGCATTGTAGCTTTGGTCAATCAGAAGTTGCAGATCTTGTTCCCGACCTGATATGTGCTTCCTGAACTCCCCGGAAATTGTAATGTGGGATTCTGATGTTCATGGTCCGTGCTTTTCTTGGATCTTGCAGTGAGATTTCCCGACTTCCTGCACCGTATTGAAAATTTAACTTAGTTTTTTTTGGAACCAAACAACCAGATTGTGAGTTATAGTAGATCTGTAACATGTATGCACTCAATCTGCTACCACGCAATGCAAATCATATGTTTGTTGAAAAGCCATAGCCAGACTTCTTAGTATGTTTGGTTTGCTTATTTATAAACTGTTTTATTAAGAGTTCTGAGTACTTAAATGTTTGAAATTGATATGGTTGAGTTCATTGGATAGGGATCAGGCTTCCTCTTTATTATTTCAGCAAAGCAGAAAAGGATTCTGGTTGCTCATTGGAGAAGATTGAGCCTCAGTCCACATTCCTTGATAGGCTTCTTAAAGAGGTAGAGGAGTTAGATGCCAATGATGTGGATTTTCTGCAAGTGAGTTTAATTCTGTTACATGTAATTGTAGTGGGACGATCGCAAGGTTAGAGGGCTGTTCCATCATGATGTCAATGCCTGTGAAACCAAGGTCAAGATGTTCTTTGCTCTTATGAGGTGAATGCATCACTTTGGATACCTTTGTGATGCTAATATTCTTGGATGTCCTTTTTCTTCTTTGCAGATACTTTCAGGAGATTATGGTTTTATTTTACATTTAATTGAAGGACGTGACCTCAAGAAAAGACCAACTGAGTTCAGTATCGATAGAGTTCTGCAACCCTTTGATGGGAAAAAGTTTAACTTCACAAAAATTGCGCAAGAGGAAATGCTATTTAGATTTGAAGAGAGTGAGAATGACAAGAGTGGTTTTTCTGAAAATGATCCGACCGCAACTTCGGAATCCCCTAATGTTATTGCCATCAATGTGCGTATCGATTGGCTGCTATACTATTATCTGATATACATATAACTAGACATTACGAGAACTTGTGTGTTTTGCAGGTCAGCCCAATAGGTTATGGTCATGTACTCCTGATTCCTCGCATATTGGACTGCTTACCACAAAGGCTTGATGAACAGAGCTTCTTACTTGCTGTGTACATGGCAACAGAAGCTAAAACTCCCTACCTTAGAGTGGCTTATAACAGTCTTGGTGCCTTTGCGACCATTAACCACCTCCACTTTCAGGTTGTTGATCTATTGATACAACTGTTGGTGTTTTATTCGAACTCGTGGCTGAACTTTATATTTTGCTGGTTACAATTTTTGATGTCAGGCTTTGTACCTGGCGGGAGTGCTCCCTGTTGAAAAGGCTCCTTCTCAAAGAATTATGACTCTGGCAAGCGGGGTAGAGATCTTTCAACTCTCACATTATCCTGTAAGAGGTCTTGTGTTTGGAGGTGGAAGCAACCTGGAGGATCTATCAATTGCTGTCTCGAGAGCCTGCATTTTCCTACAGGATAATGACATCCCCTACAATGTCCTCATATCTGATGCAGGCAAACGAATATTCCTCCTACTGCAGGTAATCATAGTCAGCTGCAATTCGATTTAAAGATGTGCTTTTGCTTGCATTAATTCCTAATGCTTCATTCACCATCTTGTATATCAAATTGAATTCTCTAGTGTTGCGCTGAGAAACGAACTCATGGAGAAGTGAACCAGGAGTTTCTTGAAATGCAAATTAATCCAGCAGCATGGGAACTCGGTGGCTACATGGTGGTGAAACGAAGCAAGGATTACCAGGAAACATCTGAAGAAACACTATGGAGGTTCCTGGATGAGGAGGCATCTGTTTCTGCGGAACGGTTCGATGAGATCAAGGAGTGCATCTTGAGCACCCTTTCTGATAAAATTGCTGAGCGAAACATGGGAAGGGAAGACGATCATAAATGCTGACTCCAGCGTGATCATTTCAGGGAAGAAAGGAAGCAGTTTCTCCTCGCGGCAACGCTGATAACTGTGTTTGATGTGTGTTTTAGTCCTCATACCGGTCAATCGATCCCTTGGTGTGTTTAAATGCTGATGTACAACATTCCATAACGACTCTACTATCATTGTCTGTCTCTCATGCTCTTGTAGGAAATTTTCTGAATCCATGAACATTGTTTTAAGTGATATTCTAAGAGTGTTGCTATGGGAACAACTGAGTGTATCTCGTTGTATTAAAAAGATGATTTTACAGGGTTAAAAATTAAAAGAAAAAAGGGTTTTGTCGAAATAATAAGATCAAATGTCTCGCTTTCGCTTTCGTAAGTATATTGATCTTAATATAATTTTTGAAGATATAAGGATCGAGATATTAAATTTAGCTAATTACATTTTATATCAAATGTTCTCAATGAAAGTTTATTTGAGTTTAGCTTAAAACACCTATCACTTTGGCAAGAAGTCGAGTTGGAATTTCTTCAAGATCAAGAGATGAACAATTCATCATATTTCCAACGCAACTTGTGCTTCTCAAGAACAGTAGCAGTAGTTGTTTCTAAGGCAGCGAGAAGCAATACTCCTCGAAGGAGAAGTCCACCCTCAACCCCAATGCACTTACATCACTGCCTGAGATCCCGCACCTCTACCCCGTGGTCAACCGACCAACTTCTCTCTCTCTCTCTCTCTCTCTCTCTCTCTCTCTCTCAAGCCATGGTTGCCCCATCAGTAAGCATGTGTCGAGGCTCGGCCGATGACTACGCTCCCTTCTCTTTCTTCAACGTCAAGGAAGCTCCGTGGCAGAAGGGACGACCAATGTGTAGCTCCTGCTTCCCTACTCCCCGCATTCTGAGGCCCCAAAAGACTCGAACGCATTTTTAAAGTAAACCAACTGATGGAGTCACAAGTAAGCAAGTGCAGCTCCCGAGTTCACATCCCTCTTGCTCCGGACTAACCAGGTCAAGCTGTCACACACAGGAACCCTTCTCTCTAGATCTCGTTATCCATGACTTGTCCCCCTCTCCTCCACCCTTCACCCCCTCCTTCATGGCCTTGAGGAGGTCTGCTCTCGTCGGTCTCCTCTGGCTCACCATCCTCTTGCTCTTGATTCACGGGTGGAGCCATCTGAGGTCCAGGCGCCGGAGCAGTCCCTCGTCGGTCCCCCGGAAGCTGCTGGTGTCTTATAAGTTCGATCCCTCGGCGTTCAACCACACCAGCCATTATCGCCATCACCACCGTCACCGCCCTCGCCACCATCATCGCAGGCAAATTACACATCCATCTGCGGAGCAACCCGGTCGGTACGATGCAGAGAAGCGAGTCGTCCCCACCGGGCCGAACCCGTTGCACCACTGAGTGACGATGTCCGTGTAGGTGGTGAGTGATCAACATCTTGTCGGTTGATCCCATTCTTTGAAGCTGGAAGTGTTCATTAAGCTCGAATGATACGAATAATCGCTTCAACTTGTACGCTTTCTTCATTGCTTGTTTGTGTGTATGCTGCCTTTGCAACGTGGAACCCCAACCTGCAGAGTCTGTGCAATCCCTACCAAAGCAAGAAGAAAGAGAAGCACACGTACAAGTTGGCATCGGGAACTCCGTACATGTGGCCTACGTCTCACACACATGCATAACCGGGACGGCACGGCATGTCTTTTGTTATGGAGCGATTAATGCATGATGGATACGTTCGAAGGCTTTGGTTTCGTATTTTGACTGCTGTTGTCGATCATCAATATCTATTCCTCGTATATTCTTATTGTTTTCTTTCGCCGTCAATCTGAAACGGCAATGTATCAGACTCATTTATCATGATAAATAAAAGCCCTTATAAAATATAAAATCGAACAGTTATCATTCATTGTTATGTCAATACTAAGTAAAGCTGAAGATAAAAAGCCGAACATACTATTGCGCATATGGATAGGAGTTTAAAAAGACAACTCAGGTCAATTAAAGATATTTTTGAAAGTCAAGGAGTTGACTTAGATCGATTATGAATAATCTTTCATATGAAATATTTATTAAAATATTCTTAGAATTATATGGATGGCTAGTACTAATACTAACTAGCTCTATTACATAATATTCATAAAAATATTCTCGAAAGTTCAAAGGTAGCTAAGATTTATCATAATTTAGATCTTAAACCTATGAGTTAGGTTAGCTCATAAAGACTTCATCGTGTTACCACTTATCAATTTATAAAAAAATAAAAATAAAAGTCACAATCCAGTAACAATCCGTATTAATTTATCTGTATATTACAAGTTTGCCACTCGAGTTGGAGGTTCTTCTTCTATGCGAGCCCGGCAAAGCAGCTCCTTCTGGGCTCGGCCCACGGACTCTTATATGCATCCACCCTGTTAGAAATGGCCCATTAAAACCCTGACCGCCTCGCACGGGCCGTATCCAAGAACGAAATCGGACTCAACGCGAATCCCGATGCCATCTCTCTCGCCCCCTCTCCGCCAAGCTTTCCCGCCACAGCCCGATTTCCCATCGGTGCCTCGTCGATCGCTGGATATATGTTGCCGATGACGGCCTGAGAGAACCCCCACCCTTTTCTGTGTCCCCAAACCGCTCGCTTCTTTGCCCCAGAGAAAAATGACGGCGGGCGATTCGCCGGAAGCCAACAAATTGCCCGAGCTCAAATTAGGTATTTCCTTTGTGCGGTTTCTTGATCCCCCTTTCATCTTCTTTCTTCGTTGCTTTTGATGGTTTCTTCGTGCTCGCGTTTCAGATGCCAGGCAGGCGCAGGGTTTCATATCTTTCTTCAAAGCCCTTCCCGGAGTAGGCTTCCTTACCTTGTTGTCCTTCATCTGGCTTTTTTGCTAAACCCTATTAACCAACTGAACATGGGCCGGTTCTTGTTCTCGTAGGATCCCAGGGCCGTGCGCTTCTTTGATCGCCGGGTGAGTTCGTTTGCCTCTTCGAAGGACATGAGCCTTTACATCTTTTCACTCAGGGATGGGACATCTGGAGGCTGTTCCTTCCACATCGCGGGCTTTAACTTGTTTCCTGTTTTGACGAGTTCTTACTCCTCATTGCTATGCTCTTCTCGTTACTTGTTGTGTGAACCTTGGCTTAGCCAATTGTTTTTGCAATTTGTTGGATTCAGATAACGCATTCTCTTCTAGTGCTTTATTTAGTATCTTTTCTACCCATTGTTTTAATGTAACAGTAGGTGACACAGCAAGAAACATCTGAAAATAAACTTGACATGTTAATAATAATGCGAAGTCTCCATACCACTTTCGTTCTCTTACTACATGGATGGAAGTCACACTTTGTCATGTGCAAATAAGTCTATCCGGTCACACCTTGAAACCTGAATGAATAATAGAGTGGTAGACACCATATATCTTGATTAATTTTTAGCAAAATGTAAATATGTCTATGGACAAAACACCTTGATTGGACTGTCCAATCGGGTAAGTGCATAAATGCATATTTTTTCCTATCTTTAAAATGCCAAAGGATTACTTAGAAACTTTCATTCATCATCAATTTACCAATGTAACTCTTTAGTTAGTATGTGTGACGACATTCTATATTCCATATCAATACTCTTCAACAATATATATATTTTTTGTAAAGGGTAAATGGCGAAGGTGAGATTCAATCTATCGCCATAAACTGTTAAAGTTTTTACCAGTTAGCTAGCATACACATTCAAAAAAAAAAAAACAAGAGAGAGAGAGAGAGAGAGAGAGAGAGAGAGAGTGAGTGTGTCGAACGGATTGGGGTACAGGTGGAAAGTAGTATTTCAATGATGAAACCAACTAGTTCAATAGAACTCAAACCATGGAATCGACTTTATAACAGGTTAGGACTTGTGGTTTTTTCAAGTCTCACCTCACTGCCATAGTAGTCATCAGACCACTTGCAGGTATGTGTGTCATAGATTGAAGGCAACCCTTAATCACAGTGTTATCTTCATATACAAGGAACTTAGGTCCTTAAACAATGGCTGACTTCGTACACAGCTATTGTTTATTCCCATACATGTTATACCATAGTCAAGTTATCAACTACTGTGTTGAAAGAATTCATTTAGTTTCTCTGACGTAACGGGAGTAAATCAAGACAATCTGAAGGAGATAAGATACTTGATAAACCAGGAAGATTGGCCCTTATTCGATCAATGGAATGCTCGATTTTCATCCCTTATTAGTTACCACAAATAAATTCTTTCTCAAGTTGACTAGTGGAGTGAGCCACAATCATCAGCATGGACAAAAACTTGTAATGGAGGGTGAGGCATGACAAACAAAGGTATTAATTGATGTTTCAACCCATTGGTATCTGAGGCAATAGGAATTCTTTAAACTCCATTTCAAGGGAAGAAGAGAACTTGGAAAACTAAATCTTTCATTGATGTTTGGTAATCCAAGGAATCATTCATATTGACCACAAGCCCTGTGTGAATCGTACCATACACTTAACAAAGGCCACATTCATGTCTTGGATCTCAGATTTGGTCTTAACCGCTTTTGGTTAGGGCATATGTGTCGTACCAGTCTATGCTTGGTTTACCTCAACATTGCCCATAGATATCTTTGCTTTATTCTAAATAAGCACCGGCCTTAATGTCAAATTGGCAACCAGTTAAAAACTTTATTCAAACTCCAAAGGAGCCTTCTTAACTTTGTGTGATGCATCATGTTCTATAGCTGTCTTGGGTGGTGTTGATGGTTATATATATATATATTGTACTCACAAATGATACAAGATTCTCTAGTTTGTCAGCCAAGTCTCACTTATTACTACATATGCATTTTATATTGGCATAAGAATCTAGTGTACTATTTTGAAACTAATTGAGCTATTTAGATTATTTTTTCGGAAGATTTGTTATAACTCCACCTTTAATTTTTGAGCTTTACTTTACCAGGATTATTATACTGTTCATGGTGAAAATGCTACATTTATTGCAAGGACATATTACCACACAACCACTGCTTTGAGACAATTAAGTAGTGGTTCAGAGGGAATTTCTAGTGTCAGTGTAAGTAAAAACATGTTTGAGGCTATTGCTCGTGATCTTTTGCTGGAGAGGACAGATCACACATTAGAGCTATATGAAGGAAGTGGATCAAACTGGAATTTGATGAAAACAGGAACTCCTGGAAATGTTGGTAGTTTTGAAGATATTTTGTTTGCCAACAATGACATGCAGGATTCCCCAGTTACAGTTGCATTGTTTCCTGTCTTCCATGAAAATCAGTGCACTGTTGGACTAGGTTTTGTGGATATGACCAAAAGGAAACTTGGTACAGTTGAGTTCCTTGATGATAGCCAATTTACAAATACTGAATCAGTTTTGGTTGCTCTTGGTTGTAAAGAATGCCTTTTACCCGTGGAATGTGGAAGATCGACAGAACTTAAAGCTCTTTATAATTCACTGTCCAGATGTAATGTTCTTCTGACAGAGAGAAAGAAATCTGAGTTCAAGTCGAGAGATTTGGTGCAGGATCTTGGTAGGATCATCAGAGGGTCAGTTGAACCTGTTCGAGATTTGCTTTCTGGATTTGAATATGCACTGGGTGCCCTAGGGGCATTGATATCCTATGTGGAATTGCTTGCAGACGATAGCAACTATGGAAACTTCAGCATTGAAAAGTACAATTTAGATAATTACATGAGATTAGATTCTGCTGCCGTGAGAGCACTAAATGTCCTTGAGAGCAAAACAGATTTAAATAAAAACTTTAGTTTGTTTGGTCTGATGAATAGAACATGTACTGCTGGCATGGGCAAACGATTGCTTAATAGGTGGCTCAAGCAACCATTGCTAGATGTACATGAGATCATTTGTCGGTTAGATTTGGTTCAGGCATTTGTGGAGGATGCAGAGCTTCGCCAAGGGTTAAGGCAACATCTGAAGAGAATTTCAGATATTGAACGGTTGACACATGCTCTGAAGAAAAAAACAGCTAATTTGCCACCAGTCATAAAACTGTATCAGGTAATATTTATCATGCCTTTGATTTCTTTGAAAATACACTATTTAAGATGAATATTTTGTTATTGGCTCTACTGTTTTCTATTTACTTTTCGGTTTGTATATATTATATAATTATCTCTTGTGTCAAATTGTCTTCCATGAATAGTCAAGCATCAGACTGCCATACATCCGAGATGTGCTGGAGAATTATGAAGGACAATTTTCATCACTGATAAGGAAAAAGTATTCAGAGCCCTTAAATTTTTGGATGGATGAGGAAAGGCTAAATAAGTTCATTGCTCTTGTTGAAGTCTCTGTTGATCTTGATCAACTTGAGAATGGCGAATACATGATATCACCTGGTTATGATCCAAACTTAGCTGCACTGAAGAATGAGCTCACTGCCATAGAACAACAAATAAATGACTTGCATAAAAAAGCAGCAAATGATCTTGATCTTTCTCTTGATAAGGCATTGAAGTTGGAGAAAGGAACACAGTTTGGACATGCTTTTAGGATCACAAAGAAAGAGGAACAAAAGGTGAGAAAAAAACTTACTAACCATTATATTGTCCTAGAAACTCGGAAGGATGGTATAAAATTTACAAATTCAAAGTTAAAGAAGTTGGGAGATCAGTACCAAAAATTACTGAGTGATTACACGAGTTGCCAGAAAGGGATTGTTGCTCGAGTAGTTGATACTTCAGCTACTTTTTCTGAGGTACTTAAGCTGATATTTCAAAGTTTATCATAAGTATCTCAGTCTGATTTGTATGAACTGTTATGAAAGGTATTTGAAGCTGTTGCAGCAATTCTAGCTGAGATAGATGTTCTGCTGAGCTTTGCTGACTTGGCAACCAGTTGTCCTATTCCATATGTTAGACCGGATATTACTCCCTCGGTGAGACATTTCTGTGCTGATTCTGTTTATGTCCCATAAAAGGGACATGTGATGATATTGTTATAACATACCGGCAGGATCAAGGGGATATTATACTAGAAGGAAGCAGACATCCTTGTGTGGAGGCTCAGGATGGTGTGAATTTCATTCCTAATGATTGTAAACTGGTAAGCGCTCCATATACCTGCAGAATATCCTTACCCAATTCATTATAAGAATTTTCTCTTAACTCTATTTTTTCTGGTTTGTTATATGTAGGTCCGTGGAAAGAGTTGGTTTCAGATCATAACAGGACCTAATATGGGTGGTAAGTCAACATTTATACGGCAGGTATGACATTTTGCTGCCATAATCATTATTAGAATTGGTGGAATGCATTTACAACTTTTCATGTGTTGGACCAGTTTATCTTTAGCTGAGTCGACAACCTTAATGGTTGCTTTGCAAACTTAAAATTACATCTTACATGACTGATCTACATCAGGTAGTATAGAATCTGAAGTCACGAATGTGAAAATGTAATCCTGGCATTGTCTGGGGTAATTGCAATATTCTTGGATGTTTTTGATATTACAAATTTGGTGTTATCTTGATGCAAGTACTTTTTGAAATGTTCGATGCTAGAAGTGTGATTATGGGTCAGATAGAACATATGAATTCAATTAGATTTGAGACACCATTCATTGTCATCAGTTGAGCGGTAACAACTATGAAATAGATGTATTGGTTAATTGATGATTGGTATCTGTCTGTAATCAAAATTTTTCCTTTCCATGCATGTGTTAACTCCCATGTAAAGTCTGGCATTAGCACTCTGTAACCTTGAACATGAAATAGATGCAACAGCTCTTTGTATGTTTTAGTATTACACTGGTTGAAATGTCTTCTTCTACTTTTGACAGTTATAAATACCTTTTGCTCCTATATGGAGAGGCTCCTGAATCGCTCTTTTAAAAAAAGTCTTTGTGGCTGGCCCCTACAAGCAACTTTCTTTCGGAATAGGTGTTCACAAAATGCTTGATTGAGAATTTCGCAGTTGGGATAACATAGAGAGAAGAGGCCACCTAACTCATAAAGTTCCCCACAAAAAATAAAATTGTATCTACCTAATGCTAATTACCATCTAAATATTTTAGGAGTGGAACAAGAGTCCTTTATCTATGCTGCTTTTGTTCTAAAGGAAACAAAAGCTACATACTGGTCAACACAAGCCAAAAATTGATAACCTTTACCAACCTCTTGTATCGTGGTTTGGGTGTGTGACAACACTTTTTTTTGGTATGATGCGATCTCATGTCATACTGGTTGGCACAAGCCAAAAATTGGCCTAGCCATATCCCAGCCGAATTGTCATTTGTTATAACGTCATGTGCTAGCAGGTTCTTGTCATCGGTACATTTCAAGCCATACTGACCTGTGTTGATTGGCAAGACAATTCTTATTTTCAAATTTTAAAAAGTGAATCAGTTTTCAATAGTTGGGATTTTTCGACTTTCCAACTTTTCTTTTTAATCTTCATGTGGAAAAGTCCCAATCCTCGCCAGTCATATTGGTTTCTTTCATACCTTTTGTCTTGTACAACAGGCTTCATTAACTTTTTCCTACATTATTTTACCATTTTATAGAGTTTATTTTTCCTGGCATCTTTCCTGATCTTCCTTCAAAAACATCCTAAGTGGCTACTTGAAGCCTTTGATTGTGGAATTTAGATAATCATAAGTAATGTTCTTTCTATAAAAGTTCTCATGTGCTGGAATTCCCTGTAAATTGCATTACTAAGGATAATCCTTTTTTGAGTCCTTTGTATTTGTATGTGCTTCACTGAACCAATGGTCTTTTTAATTGTACTAGAGAGGGTGGACTGTATTCATGGCTATCTTACCCAATGACAAGTTTTTGATATCATGAATAACTTCCTTATCAGTTTTGAATTTGACATAACACATTTTCTTATACAAATTTATAAAGTCCTTATGAGTTCTTGTTGTACATATACTTGAAGTGCATCTGATGTTTGCACTCGTTTATCCACCTTGTCAATATCCAGGTTGGTGTCAATGTATTGATGGCACAAGTTGGTTGCTTTGTTCCATGTGAGAGGGCAACCATAAGCATACGTGATTGTATCTTTTCTCGTGTTGGGGCTGGTGATTGCCAGGTAAATTTGTTTCAAATCCTTATAGTTTTTAGTCTTATGTGCAGAAAAGCAGAATTTTTGATAAATATATGAAGTATGAGCATATAATTGAAGTTTTGGCAACTGAGAACCGTATCTTGACTTCACTGTATATTTTGGAGCTGATTCTATAAGAATTAAGGTGGAAATTACAGTCAACTTTTGAGTAAAAGAATCAGCCACTGACTAACAACAAATGAACATATTAAATTACTAATAGTAATCGATGTATTAAATGGTAGACTTTAGGATTTAGATGAATCTGTCATTGTTTGTTCTCCCAAAATATACAAATTGAATTCATCTGGATTTATGCTCTGGATTGAGCCAAATATTCTAGGTGGTGAGTATAGGTAGAATCCTTCTAATGCCTATTGTATTTTTTTTTTTTTTAAATTGAGCAAGTATGTACAAAATTGTTGGGATTATGTTTGGCTCTTATATGGCTTGTCAAGGGGTAGGAATTATGAATCGTTGTGAAATGATACATATTACTTTTTCTTGGCACAATCAGAAGGAATTAGTACAAGGAACATTCCAAAATCTTAGGGTAATGAGATGTGGAAAAGTTATTTGTTGATGTGTTAGGATTAAGGTAATCAGCCAACTTTAAGTTTGTAAAATGAATACAATTGTAATTGCTCTCCATATCTGTTTACACCAAGTTCCAATAGTACAATTCAATTTCTTGGCTCCATCTTCCAATGTGTTTCAATAAAACATGCTTAACATTCTAAAACATCTGTGGTATAAACTACGAACCAAGGGTTTCAAAGCTGTCTATTGGCTTTAGTTAATGTCATGATTCATGCATGAAATTATATGGATCTTGTTTCAAAAAGAAGCACTTGAAGTATTTTTCAAGACTGAATAATCATTAATATACTATTTACATCATAAGCTACAATCACGTGGGACTAATTGGGATTACCATAATCTTCACAATTTATGCCCCCAATGTCCTCATTTTTATGTATTGAATCACCAGGGCTTCCTATTGGTGATGTGGTGATTCCAGAGAGGCCATTGGTCTAGCATGTTAATGCCATCATCTATAGTGTTCCATCTCTCCTGTATTAATGTTCATTTGGAAGCACATTAGGTCAGAGCATGGAATATACACCACTAACATGTTACAACTACTACATTTGTCATTATTTGCTGTTAATTAGAGTGCTCACAAGGCACTTCACATATTAAGTGTGCATAATGACATATTGTATGTGCACCATAACTCATATCCCTTGTGGGATCTTACAGTTAAGGTTATGATCAAGGTTTGTTGTATTGTTATGTACCACCCGGTATGAAGCGGTACGTATTGGTCCACCAATAGATTAGTATGCGGACCATTCGCTATCGGGCGGTACTATTGTTTTAGCCCGGTACAGTCGGTAATAGTCGAAAATTTAACTATTACCAACCCTGTAACAGTCGGATTCGATCATTACAGGATCGGTAACGGTCAAAATCGATCGTTATAGGATTGGTGATAGTTGATTTCGACTAAACAGGTTAGTAACGGTCAAAATCGATCGTTACTAACCTGTAAAAGTTGGTAACGATCGAATTTTTTATCGTTAGCGATTGTACCAGGCCAATCAACCATTACATGATCGATAACGGTCGAAATGATCATTACCGACTTGTATCGGGTGAAATTTTGACCGTTATCGACTCTGTAACATTTGATTTTGATTGTTTCCGACTTTGTAATGGTCAATTTTGCTCGTTAGCGATCCTGTAACAACCAAATGCTGTTGTAGAGGTATAGATTATTAATTTAGATGTATCGGTCGGTATGCTTGGGCATACCAATCGATGTGCCCGTAGCATACTATACCGGGCTGATCTCAGTACGTCGGTATGGTATGATACCACGAACCTTGGTTATGATTATGACTTATAAGTGCATTTTTCCCCTTTTCCCCATCTCATTAGAATGTGATGTAAAGATATCTTTTTTCTTTCAAATATGGAAAGTTTGTGCTGGTTTTGCAGCTTCGTGGCGTTTCCACCTTCATGCAAGAAATGTTGGAGACTGCATCAATCTTAAAGGGTGCATCTGAGAAGTCACTAATAATTATTGATGAATTAGGCCGTGGAACATCAACTTATGATGGATTTGGTTTGTCTGTTTCTTTATCTCATCTTTACTATATTATATCATTATCTTTTGCTTATTCTGCCCATTTAGCATTTTCTGTATTGGTTGACTTGATATTTGCATTTCCCTTTCTTCTTCTTTTTTTTTTTTCTTTCTTGTTGTTTTTGGGGTTCTATTGCTTTTTCATAGCAATCATTCATTGTATGTGAGTGGATGTATTTGGCACTAATTTTCAATCATGGGGCTAACCAAGTGATGAAGTTGCGACATCAAATGTCTGACCATAAACTAAGAAATTGTTTACTTATATGTTATGCAACATTCTTAGTTGATTAATGTGTTAATACAATGTTTACTCGTGTGTAGTTGTCAATTTTTAAAAGCATTATGTCATATTATCCCAATGATTGTTGTATCGCACGGAAGGGTACAAAATGAGTGTTACATATCGGTTCGGACATGGACCGGTATGTGGATGTATGCATTACGTATTGGTTCGGATGTGGACCAGTGCAGACCACCTCCGTTTCGAGTGGTCCCATCCAACTTAGGGAAAAATAAAAAAAAAGCCTAAAATAGCAATGGGACCCATCTAATATAGTCTTGAAAAAGAAAAGAAACCTTAACAGCAACTCGCGAGCCCTTTTCTTGCAATGCTACTGTAGTCGTCATTGCTTGGTGAGCCTTCTTCTTGTGGTGCTCCACTGTTGTCTCCTTTTGCCTCACTAGTGTCTATCTCCTAGGTACACTCCCACCTCTTTTTCTCTTTCTCTTCTTCCTTCGTCTTCTTCCTTCTCTATCGCTTCCTCCTCTTCCTCCACTTCCTCTCCTTTTTCCTTCCTCTTCCTTCTCTTCCTCAACCGTCCCTTCTCCTTTTTCTTCCTCTTTGAAATGCTGGTACATACAATACTGATTGGTTTGTATTGGTCTGACTAGATCACCGAAACAAGTCCAGTACCCAAAATGGCGACCCTTGCCTTAAAGATCTTCTTATCTCCCAAGCTTGATATACAACTTCAAAAGAAAAAAAGACATTCAGGAACTCAAAAATTTGCTTTGAAATTTCAGGTTTCTCTTGGATGCCAAAAGTTTCAAGGCTCCTCTGATCTTGTTGCTTGCTATCTTGCACTTATTTAATGCTGCATGGTGCACCAACTTGACATTTGAAATCACATTTCTATTTCTTGTTCTTCAATTCTTTTCTAAGTCAATGTGATCGCATGCTTGGTTGACGTAAATGAACCCAAGATAACCTATGATAGCTTAAAGATGCGCAAATACTAATGAGGTCAGATCTGAGTTTTTTAGAGCACAGTATAATCAAGCTGCTGGATATAAAAGCCTAGTTGATAGAAAATTGAGCATAAATGATCCTATCGTCAAGTCTGCATGTATTGGTGATTCTGTACATGCTTATCCTTAGTGCATGTTGTATGGCCACCATGTAATGGGTGGTGAGATAAATCAAGTTAAAGTCCCTGCCTAACATAAAACATAACTTTGGTCCACAATCTCCCAAGTGCCATCATCCTACCATATCAATTGGGAGTATCTGTCATGTAGTTATGGAGAGTTCCAATACAGCGACAACATGTCTACATGTATTAGCATTGGAGTCTATCATACCAATAGTGTGTTGGCATGTGTTGATTGTCACATATCCATGCTGTTTCTTGTTGACATTCCATCATATGACGTGTGCGGAGGAAAATTAAGACCATGGTCTCCATAGTTGTCTCTTCTCGGAGCCAACCTTTTAGGTAGGTTTTCTGAGTTGAACTTTGGCTGTAGCACGGCTACTGTCAGGAATTGTTACATGGATTACAAGCTTTAGTTCCTTTGTCGTTACTGAAGTTGATAGAATAGTAATTGTACTATCCATCATCTATGACTACAAATTTTTAAATGCAATATTTGACTCCTATACAGGAGCATGTGAATTGCCAAGTTATTTGGAATACAATAGTCCATATTAAAGTGTCGGAAAAGTCAACATTAGCAGAACAGTGAACTACTCACATTTTGATTTGTATGATATTTAATTCTGGGACAGCAAATTTGCAGCAATAATTTATTAACCTAAAACTCAAAACTCAAGATGGCTGAAATTGACTACTTTACGTGTCAAGTCAAAAATTCTTGGGACCATAATGGATTGCCTTCTTAGTTAAAGTGAAGAAAGACATTTGTTTGTTTGTTTCTCTTGTTTATGATAATGTGATATTTATCCCTTCAAATTGCTAAATTTAATTTGTACTGCTTTAGGGGACAAGTTTGATCACTATCTTTGCCATGGTACATTTTGCCATTCATATTTATCACATCATGTCATGCTGGAGCTGAAGATTTGCTCGAAATTCATATACTGGTTTTGCTAAATGTAACATTTGATCCTTGGATTCTCTCTGGATTTGTCTTGATTTAGTTAATCTTAATTCAGGCTTGGCTTGGGCTATTTGCGAGCATCTTGTGGCGGTTACTAGGGCTCCAACTCTGTTTGCAACTCACTTCCATGAACTCACGGCACTAGCTCATGTAAATGCTCATGATTGTCCAAATCTGTCCTCTGTTGGAGTAGCAAATTATCATGTTGGAGCGCATATAGATCCATCAAGTCGGAAGTTGACTATGATGTACAAGGTGAATGTTTAGCTTCAGTTTAATATCAAGCAATGAAGATACTCTTTATCTTTCTGTGGTAATATATATAGGTAAAAACTATGTTAATAATTTTTCTAGTACATTAGTTCATGGTATGTTCAATCTATAATGTTAAACTTTTAAATTGTTGAAGCATCTCCCATGTTAGTTGATCAATACACTTATTATTAAGAAAACAAATCATACACTAGAACCTATTCTTCTTAGATTGCAATATCTAGGTTATGCAAATTTTAGGAGTTCTTATAGCTGACAAATGATACATGAGCTCAAGAAAAACCTTAGTTTAAAGTCCATTAAGTTGACTTGTAAATTCTGTTCTATCCATAGGTCTCCTATATCCATATATCCAGAACTTTTGAAAGAATCTGGTGTTCAACTTTGATAATAACTTGGTTGACACATATTAAAGCTTTAGATCTGCAACACAAGTTACTTTTAGATTATCTAGTGGGGATAAAGTTTAATTATCATTACTTGGCCCCTACTTTTAGAATCTCTTTTTCTAAATCTTGACTATATCTTATTGTGTTAGAATGAATGACTAATGAACATGTTTATACTTTCATGAGTTAAGAATCACATATCATGTTCATGCCTATAATGCATCCTATTATAAGCATCATCCACCCATTTTAGTCTCAGTGTGATGTATAATTGTTATGCAAGAGGTTCTAACATGATTGATGAAATTACGAGTGGTTACCTCCCCATCGAGGACCACAATCAAAAGTTCACCATGATACCTTGATGCCCTCTGCATATCATGGCTGTTTATAAGTTCAAGGGAGGAGATTGACTAAATTATTTATTTCTTTTGAATCATTTCAAATTGACTTTTACCAACCATCATACTGATTTTGTCGTTGACTGTTTTCAATTTTGTTTGTTTATCTTCTGTAAACTTTTCCAATTTTTCAGGTTGAACCTGGTGCTTGTGATCAAAGTTTTGGTATTCATGTGGCAGAACTTGCAAATTTTCCTGAAGATGTTGTAACTCTTGCTAGAAGGAAAGCTGAGGAACTGGAAGATTTTTCTCGGACATCTAACATTAGTGATGGTTCAGAGAAAGAGGTTTGCTACAAAAAGAAATTTTCACTGATACCATGTAATGATTGCATGAGCCTGCATGTTTCCTGATTGTTGACCAATGTTCTTATATCACATGATCGAATTTTGTTGAATTAGATAAGGTCAGCGTATAACAGTAAGGATCCAACTTTACCAGTGAGTTGCATCAATTAGTATAAAAGACAATGCAACAGCGCAAATGGCTAAAGTTTTGTTGAATAATTAAATTAACCAGAAGAAAGTGCCCACGTGTGTCTCGTGCATGTGGAGTTTCAATGATCTAAACTATATGCAAAAGGGACCCTTTTAAATATTATTTATTCATTTTTATGCAGGAAGACCATAGAACCATATTGCAACACTCCGAATGCAGTTAAGTTCATAAATTTAGAACATCTACCTACCTTGACATCCAGATCTAAAAATTTAGTTCTTGTCAACTTGAACTTTTTTAACATAATTTACATGTATAATAGGACTAAGATACGAATTTGACTCAATTTGACAACTTTACTTTTGTGAGACATAATATTGTGTCGTTATTCACATTGCTCATTATCTTGTCTAAAGCATTTATGTGAAGGAACTGCCCTTGTGATCATGGAAGTTAAAGTTGAAAACATATTTTTTGATGCTTCACTCATCCCCATCTGATGAATATCAATCTTTTTTTCAATATCATGACCATCAAGACAACACAAATGTAACATAAAGAAAATATGCAAATGACTTAATATTGGTGAAATTAGCAAAAAGAAACTCCAATTTCTTTCACGTTAATTGAGGCGCTA
The DNA here is from genome assembly GCA_021527575.1 of Ensete glaucum. Lineage (NCBI taxonomy): Eukaryota > Viridiplantae > Streptophyta > Magnoliopsida > Zingiberales > Musaceae > Ensete > Ensete glaucum. The sequence goes on from CM038558.1 coordinate 48,362,948, forward strand.
GCAGCAATAAAATATTCAATATATGGCAACATTTATCTAAGATCATCTACACTTGTGATGAACAATGATAATTCTATGGCTTATGCTGCTGATTTTTCTGTCTAGCTTCATATTTTTTGTAAATTTTTTTTTGTGATTTGACCTACCCAATTTGACTCTTTTCTGGTAATTATTGCAAAATTATCTCCTTCATATCTTCAATTTTGGGTGTTCTGTCAGATATCCTTCGTCCTTGGACCTCTACTGTCCATGTTGTTGTTTTTATCTTTAAACTTCATAGATTTTCTACATGTACTAGACTTACCATAGGCTTTCATGATAAGTATTGTGCTTTGCCTTGATGTTCGATTTGTTGCTCAGACCTGTTAACAATGGTGGTTTGACCTTTCTAATATTGGTTTTGTCTGATGTTAGCCCGCACTAGTTGGAGTTAGATACTTGGATGCTTAGTGTTCAGCTGCAGCTCTTCTGTTTTTTACCCTCAGCAATTTAGTAAATTAATATTATGAATACTGTACAAACACGTTGAATAGCTTTCTTGTCTTTGAATTGTTTGACGACAGTGTATCAGTTGTCTGATCGTCCTTCAAATAGTTTTTTATACCATGGTATGAGTTGCTTTTCTTTGAGAAGCTTCATCCCCTCCCAAGAGAAAAAGAGTCACCTTCTTGACATATATGTAATTATATACCTCTTCCAACATTCATGAGCTTGACCTTTCAATCTTATCTTTGTGGAGCACATTAGTTTCCAGTTAGGCATATGACTTTGAGTCCGAGTTATATTATTGTTCGGCAACCAACCCTGCAAACTGTATGGCTCAGTTTTTGGTGGAAGTCCTTGTAGGAAATATGTTTATTGTGGAATACTTATTGCGACTCCCAAACGTCTGACAGACGTTGATGATTTCATGATTGGACATCACGACTTCTTAAAGCTCCAATGTCATGTGGTATTGGATAGAGCAAAGTTGATTCTTTCCCTGTTGACATACCTAATGAGTTATCAATAAAATTGCCACATGCTAGTCTCCAGTTGTGACTGAATTTTTAAACTGATCAATCTCTCTTTAATTTTCAGGTCGGGTGTAAACGTAAGCGAGTATGTAATCCTGATGACATGTCTAGTGGTGCAGCTCGAGCTCATCGCTTCCTGGAGGAGTTCTCTGCCTTGCCTTTAGACCAGATGGACTTGAAACAGGCCATGGTACATGTCTGTAAACTGAGGAATGAACTGGAAAAAGATGCAGCCAACTCTCCATGGCTTCAGCAGTTCTTCTGATGGTTACCCCAAGGCATTGAATCTTGCCTTGTGGTTTTACTTGAATCTTTTTTTGGCTTCAGCAGTCCATTGAATCTTTTTGGCCGTAAAAAGATTATGTTCCTATTACGGGCTTCCTTTTATCTCGTGTAAACGGATGTTTGTCATCGCCAGCCATGGCCAATTTTGCCTCTTTTTCCTTGTGTTATATGGTTTAGTATGTAAATATTGGACTGACGACACAGATGCCCATGAAACCCATCATTTTGCATACTATTGCTTTTGTTTGTCTATCTACTCATCGAGCTTTATTTTGGATGTAGGAAAAATAGTTCCTGCTGTTAGTGAACCGATGTTTGAACCAAAGCTGTGAAGTTTAGATGCGTATTTTACTGCTCAAATAATATTCATCCTTCCATGATCATCTTGTAGGGTTTTGCAGCATTCATTGTTTCTTGCTCAGGAACGAGATTGCAGAACTTACTCGACATATGTCTTCTACAACACAGGTACGCGAACTTTGGATACCTAAACACCGGATTATCCTGTCAGTTCGTTCTAATCTCTGCCATCTCCATTCGTCACACTTGCATCCATCATCTTCTCCTCCAGTGGATATGGTATGTGGAACTTGTTAGGCCTATTATGAGAAGTGATCATGGGGAGTGTGCCCTTGCAATTACTATGGTCGAAGGCACTCTATGTCGATGTGGTCTCTTACAAGCCAAACCATATATAAGAGTGGGGTCCGCGGGTGGTGACGTCGGCCCTGAAGTTTCCCAGGGGTCGTTTGTCCGCCTTGATAGCGGGTCTTCGGGACCCCCCAGCAATTGCGTTTAAATAGACAGGTTTCCTTCGTGACGGTGCACGCTCGATGCGCTGCCCGTCTTCCCTACCCTTTCCCCGACGAAAGGAAGTAAGCCAGAGGAGGTCATCGCGCTCCTGCCTTGCTCTTGCTTCCAGCACTTGGTTCCGGATTTCTCTCTTTTTTCCGTTTTCGGCGATGCAAGGGATGATGGGGTGAGGTGACAGTCGCTGGAAGGGGAATGGCGATGATGAGGGAGGAGGATATATGTGGACCGGAATCTCATCCGGCCCATGGCGATCTTCATAATCGGGGCGGAGGGCTTCATCGGGTCCCAACTCATCGAGAAGCTTATGGCGGAGACCTTCGTCACCGAGTTCGCGGGGAACGCCTACAGCGACGAGATCAAGCACCTCCAGCCGCCCCGCCAGGCAGAGCAGCTGCAGCAGCTCCGGCCACCCCTGGGTCGGTCGAATCCACTTCCACCGCCTCAACATCAAGTACAACTCCAGGCTTGGGGTCCTCATCAAGATGTCCGATGTGGTTCGTCTCCTATCCACCACCTCGCCACCTTAGCCTCCTCCTGCCCTATTTTTTTCTTAAGATCTGCATATATACTCGCTGTGTGTTCTTGGTGTTTTTCCTTGAACAACGAGAGAAGAATCTGATGCTCTTCTGCGGGTTTGTTCTTATCCTTTTTCCTTCACAGACGATCATGCGATCTGCACGCCGACATATGACAACACTCGTCCGCTTGACGCTATCTCAGCAATTTCATTGACGCGTCCAAAGAGTCACTTGCCCTTCCACAGTTTGATTGTCCAATTGCCGCTGTCATCTTTTTGTTCAATTTTGTTGCTGATTAGGTATTGCTCAGGGAACAATAAGCGGCTCATTCACTTCTCCACTTGTAAAGTCTATGGAACAATAATTAGGAGCGTCCTTCCAAAGGATCACCCGTAGACAGGTACCTGCCCTTGTGCCCCTTCAGTTGGATACTGCTGATGATTGTGTACCGTTTAGAATCACATACGGAATGCAGCATGCTTCAGTTTTATCATCATAGCAGAACAGTCGATAATAGAGTGTCATCCCATAAATGATTGGCTAGAAGTAATGGATCCCTATGAGAATGTAAATATGAAAGAGATCTCACTTTGATTGATGATCTTTCACAAGAGAGAGTCCTTTGATACCCCTTTCTTGCTTAGTTGGGGAGGGGATGAGCAATAACAAGGTTTCATAGTATTCCTCTCATTTGCAATACAATTGGGGTTGTTTAAAGCTTGCCAAATTTGGGTGGTTGATGACTTTTGGCCTTCATATGAGAAATGTGTTTGGCTGGAAGGGAATGATAACACTTTTGCTGATAAGATTTGTGTTGCTGCCCAACTGATAAGATTACTCATCTTTCATCAGGTATTGCACAGTCTGTGGATTACCTAAAAGCCAAGGACCTAAAGTGAAGGTATGATGGGATCATTAGTTTCCAGCACCTATTTGAAAGAACTATTAACTCTTCTTCTGAAGTTTGAATTCTGCTAATCGATAATGACCATTCTTGTCCAATTCCTAAAGCATTGCCTTTAATTTTATCAGTAGCATAGCAGAGGCCCATTGATGACTTAACCTAGGATTAGGTATATTTTTTTCACCATTGGATTTATTAACCATATGGCTACCACTTACCAAGGGAACATGACTAGACACACTGGCATAGATTGCTCAAAAGAGCTGTTAAGATAACAACCCCGTTGCTAAGTCCAAGGCTCATGTTACTCTTCTGTTGTCTATGTCGTAGTATAAAAGGTCATCTCTAGCATTTCATAGTTGTAATTGCCCAGCTACCAGATGTGGCACTAGTTGCTTGTTCCTTCTTATTGTTTTCTTCTGTGTTAATCTTGAAGATGCCCTGTTACCCAGGTTTTGCACAGCTAGTGGCTAATTCCTTTACCTTTTATTTACATTGCTCTTTTCAAGACATCAGCATGCAAAAGCTAGTTGTATATTGGCATATTACCTACTTAATTTGTTACAACCTAAAGTGAATTTGTTAATATGTCTCTCAAATTGGTATTCATTAGATTTTGGTGATCTTTACCCCTATTTGTTAACGTATGCCATGCCTACCGGTCGTTGTTTACAGACAAAATAGCATGCTATTGCATCAGAAAATAGTGTTCACTGATTACCGGAAAGAATGCATCGGTTTTCTATTTTCATGTGTTTTGTCTTGTCAATAGACTTGTTCCTTTTCCTCTGTCGCATGCCATATTTTATGTGTGTTGCACTAGCCATATTTTATGTGTGATAATCATGACTTTCAAGTACTTTGGGTCAATATTTCTTGTATTCTGTCTCCACTAATAGTTACCATGCATGTTGGTACTGAAGTCAGAGCTTTATGCACCTGAAGAAGATGTTCTGGAACCTGTTGATGGGGGCTAGTCTCTGAGAGCTTTTGTTGACATTAAATATGCCATCGAAGTTGTTCTCTTAATGATCGTATGTACTTTTTCTAGTTTCTCGGTTTCTTTTCTTGACTTTTTATAACAAAGGAAATGAAAAGAATATGACTTCACCCTCAGGAACATCGAGCTCGAGCTAATGGCCAGATCTGCGGTGACACCGAATTTTACCGTGAAGGGTGAAGGGAACAGTGACAAACGGATTGGTATTCTCCAAATACGCTTTATTTTAGTTTTGGTGTCCTATATTCGAATATGTAAAATGTAAATGTAGGTTGGAATCGGAGATATCACTGTGGAACTTGCTCGAGTTGACTCTTACCTATCAGCACACGATGTATGCAGAAAGCCTTCAGGTGGACAATCGCAAAATCTACCGCGTCCAGTTGGGTATGTCTAACTCGGATCCTAGTAGACATTGTTGCTGCAGATATGTTTTCTTATCCATTTTCCCATGAGCAATTAGAAATTTCTAGTAGTTAGGAGCAACTAGAAGTTTCCGATCCATATCTCCTTTTTTAATCATTAAATCTATGCATAACTTTAGCTGTTTCCTTTCCAAGTCACTAAATATGATGGTCATCCCTAAGTTAGCTAAAGGCTAGAGTCTTTTAACTAAGCTTGTCTTGCTGTTGGCTTTTAAGAAGAAGAACATACTACATACACAACTACTATGTGCTAACTGTTGGATGTTGTGTGCTCATCTGGCTACAACAGGAGAGGCCGAGGGATTTACTTGATTTGTGAGTTGTCCCCATTTCTTTACTTGATATGCGAGGATAAAGAATTGTAGCTTACTCATGCATTTGTTCAGCCTCTTCTGTCTTTTTCTTCTCCGCAAATGATCAAGTATCGATGATACTGGTTAAGTACTTTTACCTGCAAATGTGCATATGCTTCACCTTATTTTTTTTTGGATAATCAAGCAGTCTACTTTGCAACAATACCCTTTCCTATCACACGACGTTATGTCGCATTAGAGAAGTGACACTGTGACTTCAATTGCTTTGCTTTTAGGTGCAATCGAATTTACAAGTCAACCTCCGTGGCCCCCTCCATGTATCTGCATCGACATTATGACCAGGTAATACGACACTTGGCTGCGATGAACACATCATGTTGGCATCCTCTCTTATGCACTCACTCCTACAATGCATCCAGATCTACTGGAATAATCCTCGGTGGAAATGAATGGTAGTCACTCTCGCCTCACCACGATACCAGGCGGCCCCACCGAGACAAGTAAGCCACAAACTAAACTCTGGTATCTGGACACCAGGATGTATGCGTATATACATACACACATACATGCATGCATGCATGCGGTGTGTGGCTTTTCCTAGGGGTTATGGTCGATCGCATCGATCCAATAAAAGAACCCACCCTGCGTTCAGCAACCTGTGGATTTCGAAACAGCCCGCGGGCAGGGAAAACCATGGGCAGTTTTCCGCGGCGGTTCCGGGTAACAGGAGTTGCGGACCGCCGCTTGGACCCCACGAGACGACTTTGGCTGCATGCTCTCCGACACGGACCACCGAAATCGGACCTCATAAGGGCGATGCCATTCGTTTCTTCGGGCGAATTGGACATGACGGCCGTCTGTTCGCTGTCGGAGGAGATAAAGAAAGACGCAGCCGAGGCCACCACCTACACCCACAGGAAGTTGGAAAACATGCGACTGGAACCGATGGAATGCGAGGTTGTGATCCCTCCCGGTCTCTCCGATTCCGAAAACCGCCTAGGTACTTTACCGCCTCAAAAACCGGCGGCACTCACAGCTCCACGCCCCGGAGATGGACATAGGCGCGATGCCCATCGAAGCGAGCAGCGCCTCATGGTATCTTTCCGTCTCCCTTGGCTTTCTGACATTTTCTTTTGTGTGATTTCTGCGGTCGGCTAACGAAGAGCTGCGACGTAGAAGTCGTGACGCATCTTTCAGAGAGCTGAGCTATATGGTGGGTGCATCATCGGAGACTTTGCGACCCTCGGGGTTTTGGTTGTCTTGCGCGCCCCCCCCCCCCATGACAAGGTAGGGCAGGGAAGGGAAGAGCAGCGAGAGCATTAGTGGCGTAATTGATAGTTGTAGGAAGTGAAGGATGAAGATGGATGGAGGGAATGGCGTGCCCACCAGCATGGACTCTGGAGGATTGCTAGGCCTGGACATGTCTCTCCACCCTCACCAACAGTTGCATCAGCAGCAGCAGCAACTCCAGCAGACGCACCACATGCTGCCGTTCCAGGCTCCGACAGCCAGTGACGGCGACCACCAGGCCCAGCAGCACCCCGTGAGGCACGCCCAGTCCGTGCCCCCGTTTGGCTACGTCAAGGATAAACAGCAGCCGGCCATGAGCTCCGAGGAGGAGCCCAGATACGGTGACGAGGTCGATGACCCGGTGCGGCGAGGAGGGATGTCGCAGCCGTCGCCGTCGGCCTCGCCGTGGCAGCGGATGAAGTGGACCGACGGCATGGTCCGGCTCCTCATCCAGGTGGTCTACCGCGTGGGAGACGACGGCGGCGGGGCGGAGGGGGAGCAGCAGCAACCCCAGGGCTCGGTTGCAAAGGGCAAGAAGTCGTCGTCCGCCGCGGCGTCGGCGCTGCTGCAGAAGAAGGGGAAGTGGAAGTCGGTGTCACGGGCAATGATGGAGAAGGGGTTCTTCGTGTCGCCGCAGCAGTGCGAGGACAAGTTCAACGACCTGAACAAGCGGTACAAGCGGGTGAACGACCTCCTTGGCAAGGGAACGGCCTGCCGGGTGGTGGAGAACCAGTCTCTGCTCGAGACCATGGACCTCTCCCCCAAGGCTAAGGAGGAAGCCCGCAAGCTCCTCAACTCCAAGCACCTCTTCTTCCGCGAGATGTGCGCCTACCACAACGCTGGAGCTTACTCCGCCTGCGCCGCCCCTCCCCCTCCGCAGATGCCGCCGCCCCATTCCTCAGATCAGCAGCAGCAGCAGCAGCACTGCTTCCACCACCCGCCTGGCCGAGCTGACACGGCACTGTCCACGAGGAAGGCTGCTGCAGGAGGTAGCGGAGCCGCCGTCGTCGCCGACGAGGAGGGGATGGCAGAAGAAATGGACGATGACGATGACGATGATGTGGACAGCGAGGACGATGACGAATTCGATGACGAGGATGATGATGATGAGGACGACGACATGGAAGATCACAACCATAAGCGCCAGGGGCACCACCGACACAAGCACGAGGAGGTGGGGGAGGACGAGGACACCAAGAAGCACAAGAAGACGGCGTCTCAGACGTCAGCCTCCCCTCCGCTCTCACTGACGCTGTCCTCGCCATCCAGCTCCGCGCAGCAGCTGCGGTCCGAGATGGTGGTCATGTCCGGCGGGGGAGAGCAGCAGCAACGGCAGTGGCTGAAGAGGAAGGCAACGGAGCTGGAGGAGCAGCGGGTGGCGTACCAATGCCGGGCCTTCCAACTGGAGCGCCAGCGCTTCAAATGGCTCCGCTTCAGTACCAACAAGGAACGCGAGATGGAGCGCATGAAGCTGGAGAACGAACGCCTCCGCCTCGAGAACGACCGAATGGCGCTGCTGCTCCGACAAAGAGAGCTCGAGCTCATACAGGGCGGCGGCGGCGGTGGTGGCGTCTCCTCCGCCGAGCAGCAGCTAATGCTTCAGAACACCAATGCCAATCCTAACTCTGCTACTACGGTCTAAAGCTCGTCTTATTTGTCACCCCAGGAAAGATTGAGACGGAGGAGGCTTCAATACGGTCTAAAGCAATAGCATAATGGTGTGATGACCACAAGTCGGCGAGCAAACCCGGAATGATGTTATTGTTCTTTTATGGTATCTTTGTAATTTTTCCTTCACTAAAGTTTGGCATTTAACTGTAACTAATAACTGATACATTTTCGTTTGCGAAATTCTGTGAAATTCAGAAACAAAAGAGTCGGAATTCGTGGTATATAATAATGTGAATAATATAAATTATAATTAGATGTACCGTTATTGATTTTATATATATATATATATATATATATATATAGATATATATATATATGATAGGGTTGATAATTTGTCGGTCCGCTCATCTAGCGACGTGTCAGTCCAATGACCCCATCACCCTGGCATGTCAAAATCAAGCGATACGTAGGCAGTTGACCTAGTCTACTGGCAACTGATTTGGCACTCCAAAGTTTGAGTTTGATGTGACAATAAAGAGGTGCGATGAGCGATATTAGAATCACGTAAAATCGTACGTCAGCTCAGCAAAGGACATCGACATTATTAAGGAACCCGATATAATTGTCTTTTAGCTCGCAAGTATAAAAGTCACCCTTGAGAATGTTTCAAGGGGCTTGGACTCTTGGACTATCTCTATACTGAACTCTAAAGACCATCTCGATCGAAGCATTGATTTGATCGTTGGAGGCGTCACATCATGCACCCTCACCTCGATAAAGCCTTTAGTAGGATTCCTCAGCAAATCCCGAAAAGAAAAAGCCCAATGAGCACTCCCTAGTAGACCCAACCGAGGCACGTCCCCATGTAGCCCATCCGACCTCTCTCAAGCTTTCCAACTTCTTTCTGACCGATGCAGATAAGATTACGCATATGAGCAAAATCATTCTTTGTGATTTAAATAAAGAAAGAAGAGTCAATCTCGATTACCACATCCAATTTTATCTTCTATATCAGTTTTTAGAAGATAGAAAGATAATGCCTTGTTACATGATTAAATGCAATAATTTTGCCTGTGAGTTAAAGAATAATCTAATTTTAAGATCTCTTATCATAAAGTTTTACTAATTTTAATCATGCATCTCCAAGGGGTATCATTAGTTAAGTGAGAGATGATCTCGCTATTGAAAGGGATTGAACCAACAAAAGTATTTTTCTGAATCCTCTCCTATCATGACAAAGATAAAACAAAGGCTAATAACAAAAAATATAAAGAAAAAAAAAAGAGTAAGAAAAGAAAGGATCGTCTTCGGAAGTATGATACTATGAAAGATCTAAAGAATTATAATTTGTGTTAGTCTTCGGGGGCTATGGTACCATAAAACATCTAAAGGATTATAGAAACACTTATGGAACACCAAAATTTATATTTACTCATATGTTTTATATTACATGATTACATAATGGTATCAAAATTGATAATAAAAAGTATAACCTATAGAAATGGCTATTGGATTATGCATGCTAACATATATGTGCTAATTATAATCAATAGTAATACGACGAATTATGATTTTTTTAATGTCATGATTGAAATTTCTTTGATATTCATGATTTATGTTATCTCTTTAAATATGATTTGATTTGATGAGTTAATCGTATCAAAGAAACCAATACCTTTTTCTTACTGTTTTTTTGGGAGGGATGCATCGAACAACATAAAAGATACGGATATCTATAAAATACTATTGACAAAGCAATTTAAGCATTTTGATCATGTCGTCCAAGTTTCTCCATAACAAATCACTAAGTCCAAAGGATACATTTGCAAGCTCACTTCACACAAAGTATACGAAGACGCCAAGAAAAAAGTTGATGTGTTACAAGAAAAAAAGGATTTCTCAGTCATCGACTTCTCGATGTAGCTTGGTGCAATCATCGAGTTCTTTTACGTGCATTTGAGATAACCAACGATGCCAGGAGCAGCATGATTTAGGACCTCCTCCTTGGAGTAAAATAACATCTTGATTCTTTAAATGTGAGATTATTTATGGTTCCAGTTGTTTTGCCCTGCCAATAATAATATGCATGTTAGTATCGACGAAACAGATTAAAGAAAGAAAATTAGCTCCTTCTCTGTTCTTTTAACTACAAAATAAAGAGAAAAAAAAGATACAAATCGCAAAAGCCACCAAAGCAGAAATTAAACAACTTCATATATATATATATATATATATATATATATATATATATATATATATATATATATATATATGTATAGATATATATAGTCTGGAATGAGAAACTTACATTACACTGGTGGTGAAGGCAAGTCCAACAGGAGCCAAAACCCAACACAGTCTTCGGAATCTAAACTCTCTTGGATGGCAAGAAAATGCAGACCACCACACGCCTTCTTTGCAGCTTCCCAAGCCTCTGCCTCCTTTGTCGTCGCTGCACTTTTCTTGTAGGTGGCATAGATATACCTGGTAGAAATTCCTACTGATAGAATCAAGCAGGCCCGGGAAACATCAACTTCCACCGAGCAAACCTCCAAGCCATTCATCCAAGCTGGTCATCATAAAACACCCGCTTTTGGTCAGGCAATTTCCAATGTGTTTTGAGATAGCTGGACCATATAAGAGAAACAAAATTGCACCAGTGTGTATACAATGCTTTGCAGATACTTCTTGTCACCATTTCAAACAGATGTTATATGAAAGTGATTTAAACATTCAGAGCTATCTTGTAAAATTATACTACTACGAGACCAGTCTGCACATAATTTTCCAAGAAGGGAATTTTTAATTTTTTGGCCAATTGCGTCTCCATAAAAACGAATTTTTAGTTAGTTGGCAAAGCCAGTCGACCAATTCGCTCATCAGTTTCCTTTGCTGAGTACATAATTGTGATATTAACCCTGCACTCAAGAAAGAAAATTTTGAGACATGAACTCGAAGAATGTACCTGCCAAAGGTTTAGCACGTGAAGACGCAACAGCAATTCCAGGGACTAATGTCTTGTCTTCCATTTCAAAGCCCAAAAGCTCCAAGTCTAGGCTCCCTCCAAAGGCATATCTTGTCTCAAAAGATGATATTTCTTCCAAAACAGCTAAAACAATAAAAAAAACATTATGCTGTTAGAAATAAGAATAAGACTTTCAATTGGCGGAACTATGAAATAGGAGGGGAAAAATAAACTGTTAAAACATTATGATAGCTGCAGCACAATTTCGAGATAGATGCAAGTGTCTCAGCTCACCCCAAAAGAAAGAGAGTAAAACATGTTTCCAGAGATGAATAAGTTCCACAGGGTAAAACATTGTTCTTCTAGTCTACCACCTGCATCATTGGAGTGTCTTACACACTAGCAAACGGACAACTAGGTTTTCACTTTACTATACCATCCACTTACAAAGAACATGAGAATGGTCCTTAAAACCATGGTCTTTCACAGGCTTATTGGACTGCAGGACCAACTGACAGGGAAAGGAACAGCCTTGAGGAAGAGACACCACCATGGAGATGGAGGGGAAATGGTGCATTCAGCACAAGTTCACAACACAATTCCTTAAGAACAGTGACACTGTGTATTCTTAATGACATTTAGAATACTCTTAGGCCCTACGGGATCCACTTACAATCATGAAAAAAGAATCTGGATTCTGAACTACACATAAAGCCATTAGAACCCCTCCTAAACCTATAAGAATTCTTGAACAACAAGCCTGCATTTGTACAATAATATTTCGAATTTTCACCAACCCAAAATTTTAGATGTTGCTTCTTTAATGTATAAAGCCATGAATCGACTCCTAAACCTATTAGAATACCTATGAGACGAGTCCACATTTATACAGAAATATTTAGAACATCCAATCTAACCCAAATTCACCAAGCATTTCTTAATTGATTCCAGCAACTGATAAATTCCAGATGAACTTTTCATGATATTCCTAATTCCAAAGGCAACCAATTGTATTAATCCCCCCACTGTGTAAAGAATTTGCTAGCAAGTTCTGATTTTAAATAGGCATTCTAAACATAAAGTCAACTTTGTGCTTTTGGTAATATTTAGAACATCAGGTAACCTCTTTGTGCTTTTGGTAAGGTCTATAATAGTTTACATTTCCTGTCTGCTTGATTACATTAAAATTCAATAAAACCTTGTTTTATTTCCAGCAATTTGCAGCTGAAACAGACAGGAAGATATATGAAAACTTGTACGGACTTTAGAATATCTTCTCACTTCTGTATTTTACTTCCTATTTTATCTCTTACCCCTGCTAATTCTCTCTATCCTTCTTCATTTCATGTTCCCAAATCAATCAAAGTTTGTAGTAGCTTCTGAAGTCACAAGGTGATGCCACAAACATTCAGAAATTGAATATATGCTACCAGGAAGTATGCAATAAAGGACTGTTCAAGGAAACAACAGATATGGTTTATTAACATCTCAGCCAAAAGCATCAAATACAAGAATACAAAGACCCGAAAGGACCATGTCCTTTGTCGAAATCATACATTGGTATAGTATAGTAACGGGGAAATATTAGCAATTTACTGGAAGCACATAAGTTCACTAGAGATGATCTCTCGAGGCATATATAGAAAATGTTATTTCGTGACTTTCTTTCACCAAGTCTTCTGTCTAATTGTTTAGTTTTCACAGTTCTCCAAACAGAGTTAAAATTAAAAATCATAAACTCGACTGCAGTCATTGATTTCATTATTTTGGCTAGAAAAAGGAACAAGGTTAGGCACAGCCAAAAGCAGTTTTAATCTTATTAGTCATGACATAATTACTTTTCATGACAAACCAACAAAAGGAGAAGCTCAAAAGCTAGCCATTTTTTATTTTTTCAAGGAAATTTCAGCATGCACCTGAATAAGGTAATTGAACAAATGCCCACTTTTCCCCAAAGAGGTTATCTGGAAGATCCATAGGAAATGGATTATCTAAAGCTAAAAGTGGCTTTGATCCTTGTTGGAAACCAGGATGACGGGTGTACACTGTCTCATAGCGCTCTTCCAGCCATAAAAGAAGTGTTATGCACTGCAAATCATAAGGACTATAACAAGATGAGATATTGCTAAAAGTGAAAATTTCTGAAAAGTTGATGTCGTAACCACTGCACTCGAGATCTACATAAGATTGATTCTGTCATGAAACCTTCAACATATGAAACTTGCGCTGCAAACACACCAGCCATAAATTTCGCTGGGCAGAATCTAGAACTGTGAGCAAAGTTGTTTCTTGTGTTTTCTTTGAGATATGTGGGAGCTTCTTCTAAACTTGGAAGTGGTGTCTAAAGACTTCATCAGAATAAACATACTAATGGTGTCAGAAAAAGAACAAACTATGGAAGTACGGAAGTCATTCACCTCTTGCCTGTGAAACGACCAAGGCAGTCGCATGGGCAAAGCTGTTATGATTAAGTTGACCTCTAGTAATCTGCAATGTGCAATAATTCACAAGAGGTGGAGCTTCAATCCAAACTAGATGCCACACCAAGTTCTCTGTGTTTCTTTGTTAATCAGATCTGTGCATAAATTAATCTGGCAAATGTATCACACGGATGCCTCCCATTTTTAAGTAACCATGTCAATGATTGTGAGGACTCTCGTCTGAGATCATGCTGTGTACAAATAGGTGACTAGTAAAAGTTGGTAGATTCAGCGATTCTTATTATCAAGTCTAGAGTTGCCTAGTTAAAATGGAACATGAATTCTTGTTAATGTAAGGGATATTCTCAATGTGAAGCACCGCCACTTTTAAGAAACGAAACGAGGATGAGGAGAAAAGAGAGGGAAGGAGGGAGATGGCACACCCGTTTACTGGGGATTGGTTTGATTCCGAGCTCATTGCAAGCTCTGGTTATGATCGTCTGCATCTGTGACCTGAGAGAGAGAGAGAGAGAAGCAGGTGAGCGACTGGGCAAAAATGAGGCGGACAAAAAAAAAAACAAAATGGGGAAAAGAGCGACCTGAAGAATCGGATCTTCTCGGGCAAGGGCACGCCCAGCACGTCGCTGATGGAAGCGATAGCGTCCTTCAGGGTGACGCTGTTGATGACGTTGTTGGGGAAGAATCGGGTGAACTGGAGGGAGAGGGTGCGGTCACAGACGAGGAGCTCCCACAGCTTCTTCCCCCGGTCGTCGAGGATGGGGCGGGAGCAGAAGTCCACCTCCCACTCCCGGATGCTCCCGGGATCCATCGCCGGGTCCAGGAACCGCAACTCTGCTGTCGGGTCCACCGCCTCCTCCTCTTGTAGGTCTTCCTCGTCGTCAGCAGCGGTGGACGTCGCTGAGACGGAGGCGGATGGCGCCTGGAGCCGGGGCCGCCGCGTTCCGGAGTGGGTAGCGGAAGGGGGGAGGAGCGATCGAGGAAAGGAGGGGGGGGTCTTGGAGAGAGGGTGAAGAGAGGAAGCAGGAAGCGGTGCGGGGTGCCGCCTAGCGACTCTGATGCTAGAGGAATAACAGTTGAGGCCGAGAGTTGCCATGGCTGTTCGATCGCGAAGCAGCAGCGCTCGCTCTCTTGCCAAACCAACGAACAAGGGGAGAGGAGACGTTATCCTGCTCGTGTTCGATGCCCCGATCTTTCCACGTGCAGTTGTGGCGGTCGAGACCCGCGAAACTGGACCTGACGAAGACTTGAGATCTAACCCAAGTGAACATTTCCAAGGAACTCAGTAAGACCAAACTGGTTCGGTTCGAAGTAGGCCGACGCACCAAATTCCATTAATTAACTAACTAATGAAACATATATATATACATATCCATCATTCAGTTAGTTGCTTGCTATAAATAATTATTTAACTAATGAATTGCCACATGGCCTTAAGAAATTGCACTTCGTGAGGAAGACATCACGCGTGCTCATGGGGAAGTGAAATGCTCAAACCGAAAAACAGCCCCCACCCCCCCACCCCCCGCAGAACTACTTGGGAAACTGCGGTTTATGAAGAAGCTATATATTATTAGTAAAGAACCGGTAAACTGAACAAAAAGGGGCATCAAATTTTCACATAGATTGCCAATTGTTGCAATAATACAATAAAAACTTGTGTTTTTTTGCAATTTCTCAACAATGCAATAATTTTGCAGCTAATGGATGTATTTGTGCAAAACCCAAACATGCACTGCAATCTGAAATCTTACCAACTTCATATACTGTTTTCTGGATAATGGTTTATTTTTGATGCACTCTTCAGGGTAAACACAAAATGAATAATATTAGATAGCTCAGACAGCCACCCCACCTGGAACTCCACGAGAACACAGCTCTTCAGTCCTCCAACTCGATGATCTTCACCACTGAAGCATCCCCAACTTTCTGGCAGACTACGACTCGATCATGAGGCTTAATCAACCCAGAGGCCTTACCATGATCTAGAGCAACCTTCAGAACCGACTCGTTGGAAGAACCAGTAGATTCAGCCTGCAACAATACAAGACAAAAAAATTGCATTGCATAAAACAAATCAAGCAGGAAAGAAGACATTATTACCGTTTAATAGAAACAAGGTAGAAATAAGCTTTAAGCAATAAAAAGGTTACAAAATCCCAGTGTGTAAAAAGATAAAGATCAATTTTGAACAATAACAATTATAATGCCACTAAGTTGAATCTACTGGTTCAATTGAACTAACTATGTCAAATAATTGAGCTAACTATGTCAATTCAATAGAAGCAAGGTAGAAATAATTGGTTCAATTGAACTAACTATGTCAAATAAGTTGAATCAGGACTAGTTTTTGATCGGGCACCCGCATGAGTCACCCAGCGCCTAGGCCCAAGCGCACGCCCGAGTGGCTCCTCCTTCAAACGCCTCGCCCAACCCAGTTATGAGGCACTCTAACCTTGGCTAGGTGAGCTCCTCTTGAAAACATTGCTATAAAAAAATAAGTATGGCCACTTTCTCTTTGACATGATATCAAAGACAAACATGACATACATTTTGCCTTCTAGACTAGTCCAAATTGCTCATTGAGAATCTTTTAAACGAGGCAGATTCCATCCAAGATCAACACATCAAATCTGTTATTACCAGCACCAACATTGAAAGAAAATTTAATCCTCTGAAAAACATTATTCCTCTGAACAAGTAAAACACCATGTCTTTGTCTGCAAATATGCCATGTCCAATAAATTGATTGGGAATAAACAATGCAAGATATGAATGCAAGAAATTTTCTAATATGTACTGCATAATTCCAGTGTTACAAGAATAACATGAACCCCACAAGATGAGAAAATGAAAATACTTACAGGATGGCGAGGATCAGCAAGCATGGGAAAAAGGCCTCTAACTACGAGCGATTGTCTAGCCTGTCAGTATTATTAGCTTTCATTAGTGTTGACTTCATTGTACCTGCTAATAACTATCTATAAAATAAATACGAGTGGTGGAAAGATCGCAAAAATCATGACCATGTGTCTAGGGTAGATCAATTACTAGAAATAATAAAAAAAGAAAGAAAACAAGATCCTTAATTATTACTAATGCACATCATCTCCATAACTCAAAAACTCGGATCTAGTTAATAAAAAAATGGGTACTAAAACACATACTTCAAATGCGCCACTGAAACTCCACCGAAGTTGGTTTGTTTTAAGCCGAGGGATGACCACAGATAGTACAGGCATGGTAGGCCTATACTTGGCAATTAACCTACCAAAGAACAAAAGGAAGTCGTGTATATGTCAAAACTTTTGATATGTGCCCTCAAACAACAAAAGCTACATGGGTGTTTGAACGAATTTCAACTGAAATAGCACCTTGCAGCTCTACCAGATGAAGTGAAACAAATTATCACAGAAGCCTTGACTTTAATAGCAGCACGTACCTATAGAAAATCATCACAGGAAAGTTACTCAAGCATGTCCTCTAACTTCTCTAAAGTAAACTTCACTATATAGTCACTAAAGAATATAGAAGTTGATAACATACAGCTGATGAGGCAATGGACTCCAAATGGGTCATCGGTTCTCCAACATATTTCACGGTCTTCTTAAAGTACAAATCCTGGTTGAAAACTTTCTCTGCCTGCAAAAGTTGTTTCCATGATGAAACAAATGCAAGCAACACAAAGAAAAGAGAGAAGTGAAGATTGGAAAGGAGTGGGGACTAAAGATATGCACATTGCAAAAGCATTTAATCACAAGAACACAATGAGTTCATAAAACAATGCTACAGAACTAGAATAATAAAGCAAAATAACTTGAAGAAGCATCATCTATCCACTATCACCAAAATACTTAACTTTGATAAGACTGAAACCACACGGGATCAAATAAATTATTCATTATCTAGACATCCAAAAGCCCTCAACAGGCTTCCATAGTAACATGTAATCTTTTGTAACTACCATGAACAAAAGATTAGTAACCAAAATAGAATAGAACAACAATGTCTTAGATAGGCAAAATTTTAAAAGATCATTTGTCTTGTGCTAATGAAACAGCAGCTTTTTGTATGTTTAATACTGCGATCATTATAGGTTGACTTTGTGTAGTTCATTCAACCATGTTTTTTTTTTTTGGCGAATGCAGCATGCTCTGATTAATTGTATATCAGGAACACAAAATGGGACAACATGATGGCAATACCAAAGTTCAAAATTACATGTGAAGTAGCCACTAAAAAAATTATGTATAACTGTAGCATATATGAAAATAAAAGTTGCATGTCAAAAGCTTCTTCTGTCAATTCAAACTTTTTCATGTATTTTATATACTTCCAGAACAACTATATTAGCTTACTATTAATAATCAAAAGTTTGGAGAAAATCTTATACAATAACAGAAGGCTCACCTCATAACAAATTCTACCTACAGTTGAAATAGTTTCAACAGGGTACAATCCACGAAGTGTTTCAGCACCCAAAAGTATTGCATCACTTCCTGGACAGAATCAAAATTGATAGTCTGAAGTTATAAAATCAGAAAATACTTAAGACACGACCAAAATGATACAAAGCAATAAGTTTCCTATACAAACAGAATATACCATCAAGTATTGCATTCGCCACATCAGTTGCTTCTGCACGCGTTGGTCTCAAGTTGTCAGTCATGCTGTCAACCACACGCGTGACAACTGCTGGCTTTCCAGCCATGTTGCACTTATAGACAGCAGCCTTCTGGAATAAAAACACCTGCAGGAAAATCTCAGAAATCACGCAATAAGTCATCAACCAAATTAGTTACAGTAACAGCAATGAGAAATAGATACTTTCTAACGACAAATAAAAGAAACAAGTATGACTGGATCACATTTTGCAGCTGCAATCGTGAACTTTCAAAAGAATTACTTTTTCAAATCATCGAGTACAAGAAATACTACTGCAATTTTTCTTTCTTTTCTGATATTTTAACAGCTCTTGAATTAACCCATTCTATAATCAAAATAGCTAAGGGCCAACACTCATCAACAGCCTCCTTAATATTTATGAATTATTTTAAAATTGACCCAAAGCTAAGGGCAGCATCAAAAGAACCATGACAATAAAGAGGCAACTAATAAGCCTATCTTGATTCAGATTCGAATTCTTTTCATACTCTTTTATATAAATACAATAACTATTTTATAACTTTAATCATAAAAAATATTAGGACATCAGACGATTTTTAATAGCTTTTATCCTCAATAATCATGGAAACCACTTCAAAATTGAAGCAGCACATAACTCATGGGCAAATGAGAAATCAAAGTGTGTCTATGTTGAACAATCAGCATCAAATTTTGAGGTATTAGAAAAACAGACCACTGTTGTCACAGAACAGTGCTATGTATTTTAATCCTAGAGTTTAAGCAGAAATCATTTCAACTAAGAACTAACAAAGAACAAGACAAATCCAACAAGTTCAAATATCCAGAACAAACAAAGTAATAGTGACTACACAAAATTCAATAAACTGATCCCCTTCAATCTCAAGAAACTGATCTGATAATTCACTCATTATATTTACATATAGTGGGGCATCATAGATATAATAACTGGAGAAAAAACCTAAACCAGCATTAGCCATAATAATCAAATTTCCCACCTTCTCTGGTGGGAGATCTATTCCAAGATTTCCACGCGAGAGAATGATGCCATCTGCTTCTTGTAAAATCTCATCAAAATGGGTTAGACCCTGAAAGAACATGAGCAATGCAACTTATAACTTGAAATGTTGTAAGATAAATGTTCTAAATTAATAATAAGTATCTTTGCAGCTGACCTCTACGCTCTCAATTTTGGCAAATATTTGAGTTTGGTAAAGATCACCTAACTTCGACAAGAATTCTCGGGCCTGAATTCAGTGATAGAAAATTGCAAAACAATGTTTTAGACAAATAAACAAGTCAAGCTTCAGATCAGGCAAAAATAATTCCCAATGAAAAAAGAAATAGATCGGCATTGAACATTTAATACTCCTAAAGAGTAAATATGTGAATAAAATAGCTTATTTGTCTCTCCAGATCAGGCAAAATAAATTCCCAACGAGAAAAGAAACATATTGGGATAAAAAAATTTCATAATATTGAAAGAGTAAATACTGTAATGTAAGCACAAGTGATTTGAATGAAAATAACTTACTTGTCGAACATCTTCTGCATGCCTTGTATAAGATAAAGAAAGGAAGTCAATTTTGTTGCGGACACCCCATGTACTTATTGCCTAAAATATAGACAACATGTTGCACAGAATAAGAAGCCTTGTAAATAAAAAGAGAATATAATAATCTATGAGCAAATTTAGTACCTGCAAATCAGTAATTTAATTTCTTAAATGATAATTTGTTTATCCCATGGGCAACACTTAGCACCTTGGTCTTGGATAATAAATACAATTGATACATTAATTTGTTCAATATACTTAAAAAGACAACATCAATAGGGTGTTTCCATCAATAGATGAGTATAATACAATGGGATAATCACATAACCAAAAGTATAACAATAGAAGTGTGAGAACATTATACCACCAGCCGTATACATTATTCTGAGGAATGGCTTAACCTATGTTAAGCGGCTGATAGAAATCAAGTTGATAAAAACTGGGAGCTAGAGGATAAAGGATGTGTCCTTTGGTAAGTAATGTAAGACCTTAAATTGATTGCGGAAAAATTCACGATGATGAAAGACCTGGTTAGATCAAAAGTTGTTAATTGTATTATTACAAATTCATAAACCAACAACTCCTCCCTTCCCACAGAAAATTACACACTTTGCATTTTAGTGCAATATATCTTTGTAATGAAGCTTCATCAGAGATTCTTATGGTTGTTCTATGATGCATGTTAAAAATTATATAGTTGAAACAAAGGATGAAAAAGTTCTTCACGTGAAAACTATCTGGAAACCTTATAAGATGCTAAAAGCAATGCTGATCAAGAACTGCCATGCTTGTCTTACATTTTTATCAGCTTCAGTAAGTGTTGGCAAATCAATATGGATTTGGGAGACGTGGAGAGTGAAGAGTGACCCTGCCAGAGTAGCAGTGTTTTTTATTATGCAGACTACATCAGCCCCTTTCACCTCAGAAACCTGCACAAACATACATACAAAAGAAAAATAAAAACTCGGTTGAAGGCTCAATAACCCATGTAAAAAGCAACTGACACAATCAAGTCTGGCAAGCTTAGTTGTGCACAATCCCACTCAGTATACGTTCACAGAACATGCAGTACTAGTTCCCTTCAACAGCTAGTTTGCATCAGCTATCAATTTTCAATGAATTGGATCAGGCAAGCCCACCAAAGCCATACCTCCAACCAAACAGAAGTAGTTTCACTACCAGTGAACAAGTATTGGCCAATAAATATTGTGTCTCCTTGCTTCACTGCCTGCAAATAAATGATAGAAAACAAAATTTGATTAAAATAAATCTAAAATTCACATTGAACTAAATGCCTCATTGTACCTTCAGACGGTCTTTATGATGTTAATATAGTTGCACTCAATTTCTAACAGTCAGCTTTAAATGATCATTTGTTACTATGCATGCTGTAACCAAAATAAGATAGGAAAAAGCTACATAAATTGTATAATTTTTTTCTTGTTTCTCAATAAAGATTTCTTAGGTCCTCTTCAACCACTGCTCTTACCAATAATTTTAATTGACCCAACTCATCCACTGCATCCATGTTGGTTTAATTAAATCAAGCAACAATGAGTATGATTGGAAGAAAAAAAAAATTTGCTTGCCTTTGATAATCCGCTAAAGTTTATAGGCAACAGCTGAGATGATGCTTCCTGCTCCTGATCTGGGGTCAAAATAACATAAGCATCTGCCTCAAGTGAGATGGCCTTCTCACTTTTGTTTACGACCTGCAACTCCGGACCCACTGTATCCAGCATGATCTGGCAAACAAGAAAATGATTAACAATCAATTAACAAAAATGTTATAGAATTGAAAAACGGTTGGTCGAACCTGAATTTGAAAATAGATCCTCATGATCAGGCAACTCAAAAAGAGGAGTAACTTATAAGTCAAAAGAACCAACCATATGCCTAACTCGGCTAGTTGATACCCACAACTTGAAAAAGGTTGTAGAGTGTTCAAACACCCATGGATCCAGTTTTTTTCTACCATATGCAGGATATTTTCATTGGGATTTGGTAGCAACACATGAGATTCGTAGGCTTTATGTGAACGAACCCTGTGTTCTGCCAGGTCTATGGTGACCTGCTTGAACACTTGATCCATAGCATGGTATTAAAGACAGATTGGTATGCAACTGAACCAGACCACATATATCACCACCAAGCAGTACAAGTTGGTGTATCATCCGGTAGGTCAACACCGTACTGGTCATGTGATGAAATCTTTTCTACAATTCGCAGGATGTATGTGTTGGGCTTTGGTAGCAATATATGGGCTTTGTAGCCTTTGTATGAATTCAATGGATCTTGTGGTCTGCTAGGATCTGGGGCGACCTGCTTGAACTCTTGTACCTATAGCATGGTGTCAAATGTCATTTGCTCGGGTGCTGAACCAGACCATAAGTCGGGGACATGTGGTAAAGGTTGGCAGAACAGTAAAACACCGGCCCAATGAGTTGTACCGAGGCACGGTCCATGGTGCTCTAGAACCCTATTAGGGTTTTCATCCACCAGCAAGTTATCGAAAATCTTTGATCGATGTAACATGAATATGTAAAGCCCTGATTGCTCTAAAACCCTATTAGGGTTTTCATCCACCAGCAAGTTGTCGAAAATCTTTGATCCGTGTAACATGAATATGCAAAACCCTATCAGGGGGGCTTTCACCCACCAGCAGAAAAAGAGACGTCGAAAGCGGTACCGGTATCTACGAGGCAGAAAAAGAGGAATAGTAATGTGCAGACTTACGGCGCACAACTTTTGGGTGCTCTTGATAGCCGCCTTGAGGTTTTCCAGGGTCTGTTGATGATAGTCGACGTCCCCCCAGGAGAAGTCGAATCTTGCCACTGTCACGAGAAGATCCCAATCACCCGATTGAACCGAAACCGAGCGCTTACTAAAATAAAAACATCAAACGACTTCTTGATGCAAAGCAGATCAGAAAATAACATGAGGCGCACCCGACATGCCGGCCTTGAGGCAGGCGGAGATCACCTCCACCGACCGGGACTTGGGGCCGAGCGTGCCCACGATCTTGGTCATCGCAGGGAAGAAACTCTGCAGAGGCAAAAGGTCACACCACCAAATCAATGAACACGGAACGAAATAGGAGATTCCTCTTCGCAGAGGTTTCGATTCTATATATTTCCAATAAGTAAACCGTCCGATCGCGAGGGTTTAGGGGGACGAGGCGTCCAAATCAAAGATCAAGCGAGAGAGGAAAGGCATACAGGCTTGGACGGCTCGAGGACGGAGACCATCCTGATGGGTTCTTCCAGGAGAAGGTGGGTCGAATGCATCTTTCTTGATCTGCGCCTCTGCTGCAACTACGCTCGAAGAGGAAAGAAGCAGGGAGACGAAACCAAGGACTCGCAGCGACAGAAGCGTGCCCTCCTTTTCTGCTAATTCTTCTCCGCCCCCAGACGCCTTTCTCCGACCCAACTCTCTCTCGAGAGCGCAAATATATGATGCTTCCATTCGTCCGTTGATCTTTCATTGACTCGAGAATACACCAACTCGCCCATCGATCGCGGCCGATACCCAAACTCGAATCAACGCGGTGTGGGCCCCATCGAGTGGTGTGTGGTGACGGAACGGGTGGGCAGGCATCCGACATCGATTCCGCTACCGGAAGGCATGTCATGGCATGGCATCATGTAACGGATGGGGTTCTATCGTGCGTCGCAAGCATGCGACTTTAAACAATTTTTTTAAAAATAGTTTATGTTATACAGATTATTTCTCTGATCGATTAAGAAGTTGATGAACGGTAAACATATAAATGCAAAATATCAAATATCCATTAGTTGGCTGAGACATTTTAATTTACCTCTCCAGAAAGTTGAAATCTATGTGATAGGGAAAGATGTGGATAAGAAATTTGGAATGCTTGCTTGATAAGTTCGACTCGATCATGAAATATTTTGATTAATTTTATATCAAAAATAAGTAAAATTTAGATTAATTTATAAGAATACGATAAATGTACTACTGAAACATCCCAATTAGTCCCGAAAAAGATTAAGATTGAATTAAAAATATTTGATGAGTATATTATTATTAATTTTAGTTTAAATATTTTGATTAATAATTTGAGTTATACAAAATTGATAAGTCAGTTGACTCAAGAGTCATATTATTTTTTTTATTTAACTTATGTAATAGGTTTATTTATTTGCTCAATGTGTCTCTTAAGATTTTATGTGGTATCGATATTTACTAAGGCTAAAATCTAATGAAAGTACAAATGTGATCCGTCTGATCTTCTAATTTAATTTTCAAAATAGATCAGTTATAAGTGAGAGTGAAAAGTATTAAATCTTTACCATCATGTTTATGTTTTTTATTATAGCCGATACTTTATGATCGCCAATGAATGTTTCACATAGCAAAAAATATTTTTTGAATGCTTTTAGTGAAGTTATCGAATGTTTTTATTCTCGCTATATGATAGGAATTATATTGTTAACTAATCTTCATTCATCATATAATCATCATAGGAGAGGACTTATCATTTACCTGTTTGTTCACATGAGCAAAGAGCAAACCCCTCTTATGGACGATATAGATAATGGGAAGCGATTAGAAATTTTTATGTTTTTTACCATCATGTTTATGGACGATATAAGTGAGGGTGAAAAGTATTAAATCTTTACCATCATGTTTATGTTTTTTATTATAGCCGATACTTTATGAGCGCCAATGAATGTTTCACATAGCAAAAAATATTTTTTGAATACTTTTAGTGAAGTTATCGAATGTTTTTATTCTCGCTATATGATAGGAATTATATTGTTAACTAATCTCCATTCATCATATAATCATCATAGGAGAAGACTTATCATTTACCTGTTTGTCCACGTGAGCAAGGAGCAAACCCCTCTTATGGACGATATAGATAAGGAGAAGCGATTAGAAATTTTTTTCTCGTAAAATATTTTATTTTTTTACTACCAAAAATAAAATTTTTTATCTAACACAATAAAAAAAAATTATTTTTTTTAATCATTCATGTATATACTAATAGATTATTAACTTTGGACGTCGAAAATATCGGAACCAAAAATCCATTTTGATCATAATCTTCATATAGGTGATATATCTTTTCACTTAGAGATATTTTGAACAATACTACATATACGAGTCCAAATTGTATTATATTCCCCCAACACTATAGTATCGTATTCGTGCTCTAATTCAAGATAATACTTGAGTTATCACGGTAGGAAATGCTTGTTCCATGGATGGGTGTGCGCAGAATGGTTTCCCGCTCTACGTTCCCGTTTCCACCGGCAAAATTGATATATATAAGTTTCCTTTAATATTTTAACGCAGTTGGTGGAAAAGAGATCGTCTTTGGGGGCACGGAATTGGGAACAGATGGAGATGGTGGGCGGTGGGCTTCATTTTTGTCGTGCCGTCGGGCCCCACCCTAGCTGGTTGCAGGCGTGCGGAGCGTTATCTAACGGAGACGTGACGGCGCGTTACGGTCCCGTAGCCAGCAAGTTACGGGGGGATCCCACCGTCACCCACTTAAGTGGACGTCCGCTCGCGATCCGTCTCCCGCGCTCTAACGTCGTCTACTTCCCGTCCCGTCTCGTTCGGCCTCCGCCCCGTTCGGATTCGGACGCCATAATCCTAACCCTAACGACGACGAGGCCGCCGCCTTCATGGCCTCCTGCGACGACGACTTCGCTCTCCTCGGAGACGAAGCCCAGTCGCAGCACCAGCCCCAGGCACGGGCCGTCCCCTTCTCCGCCGCCCACCGCTACGTGACCGCCAAGGCGACGCCGATCTCCCTCCATTCCCGCGCCCATCACCACCTCGGCGCTGCCTCCTCCTCTGCCCCGTCGGTCATCGTCAGCCCTGGAAAAAAGGGGGTCGTCGTCGATGGTGGAGGCGAGAACCATGAGGGTTATGGCGAGGCATTCGGCCAGACGGACGCCTCCAAATGCCCCTCCGCCTCCGCCTTCCACGAACACCCCTGCTTCGCCGAGGACGCCAACCCCTTCGCCACCCAGCACCCAGCCGACGACGACGACGACGACGACGACGGCGATGCCGACAACCCCGAGGTCAAGGGGGCTGCCACCTCCGCGTCCCACCACCACCACCTCCAGCACCTCCACCACCAGCAGCAGCCCCATCACCACTCGCCCAAACGCAAGGACCGCGACGATATCAGCGACGGCGAGTCGCCCTACTGCTACAACAGCAGCATGGCGGCTAACAAGAAGTCTAGGCCGATGTCATCCTCGGGGGACTACCGCAAGGACCGGGAGGAGTGGAGCGACACGGCCATAGGTTCCCTCCTAGACGCGTACACAGAGAGATACGAGCAGCTGAACCGGGGCAACCTGCGGGGAAGGGACTGGGAGGACGTAGCCACCATCGTCAGCGAGCGCTGCAACAAGCAGAAGGTGGGAAAGAGCGTGGAGCAGTGCAAGAACAAGATCGACAACCTCAAGAAGCGATACAAGGTCGAGTGCCAGAGGCTCAGCAGTGGCGGTCTCCCAACCAGCCACTGGCCCTGGTTTAAGAAGATGGAGCAGATCGTTGGCTCGTCATCCTCGTTGAAGGCTGCCCCGGACGATGACAAATCCGTCACCCTTGGTGGTCCTCCTGCAGTCATGAGACAGATCAAAAGGTCCACCCTTCTCTCCTGCAGAATTCTGCATTTTCTCATCGGGATTTGGTAATTGATTTTCTTTCCCTTGCACCAATGCATCTCGAGTGATGAAATTGTAGCTCTTCCTCACACTTTTCTATCTGCATCTATTGTGGAACAGTTTATCGCGGTTTGAGCTTGCTAAGGTAAATTCATCTCATAATTTTGTGAATTTTAAGTAATTGTACCAGGATAAGCTTCGAAGAAATTCCTTACCATGTCAGGAAAGATTTTTTTTCTGTAACAGTTAAAGTTGATAGATTTAAGGGACATTAAATCCATTGATTCTATATTTTTAAGGGACATTAAAGTTGGCTAATGAGGATTTTGATGGATGGAGCTCCGAAGTCTTTTGTAAAAAAGTGGGGAGGGATAGTTATTTGATTTGCTTTTGAGGAACTTTACTTATGACTTTGTATAACCAAACACTCATGCCAAGGCCATGGAACTTGACTTTGGAGGACTATATATCGGTAATGATCTCCACTCTCAGTGGAACAAACAGGCTGGTAACAAACTTCATAGATGATCTTTGAAATGTTTGTTCATTTGTTCCATCACTTAGTAAGCATATAGGAATTTGGTTAGAAGTGGGTGAAAAAGGTGCTGACGAGGTTATTAAATTTTATGTCTCTTGTGAAGATAGGAAAGTTTGATTCACAGAGGGTTTTAAACAGTCCACTTGCTTCTGTGGGACCACTGTAAGAACAAAGCATGCAGCGGGTGAACATCGGAGCTTCATTTTCTCACTAGTAGTAGGTTCTATGTTATATGTATTCTGTCTTGTATGCTTTAAATTGTAAGCATCCTTCCTCTTTTTTATTTATTCTATTGTTAATTTACAACTTTATACAGTCCACTTGCTTCTGTGGGATCACTGAAAGAACAAAGCATGCAGTGGGTGAACATCTTAGCTTCATTTTCTCACTAGTAGTAGGTTCTATGTAATATGTTTCTGTCTTGTATGCTTTAACTTTAAGCATCCCTCCTTTTTTTTAAAATTTATTCTATTGTTAATATACAACTTTAAAGCCATTTTTGGTAGGATCACAACTGATCATCGGCAACTGCTCTCCTTTTGATGTCAAATATGGAAAAAGTAAAAAGCAAAGCTTTTCCAATGTCAAATGACAATATTAGATTATTGGGTGTTTTTCTTGTGTTTTTATTCATTGAATTATCTATAAAAGCATAACACTTAGGAACATTGTAGCAGGTTGTTTTATCCCTCCTTGTTAATATGTAATACCCACACATATCGTTAATCGCATTTGCAGACATCCAATTTCTCCATCTGGCCCTCTTAGCACAAATATTAACTCAAAGATGAGGCCATTATCAAATCCACGGTGGAAGAGGGTGATTTTGAAGATTAGTGGTATGGCATTAGCTGGAGCTGGTCCCCAGAATGTTGACCCCAAGGTAGAACACTGACATTCTCCTATCTGCATTTGTTGGTTTGGGCATATTACTGGTTGATCATAAATGGAGCTATTTTGCATGCGTAAGTTGTTACACAGAGTTGAATGCATGTTCTGTTTATAATGTTCAGGTAATTATGCTTGTTGCTAAGGAAATTGCAATCGCAAGCCGTGCTGGTTTAGAGGTTACTATCAACACCCTTCTATTCTTACTGGATTTGAAGCTTTCTTAACCCGTATATGTTATAACTCCATTCCTGCTATCCTCGCTTGTGATGTTTCTCAGGTAGCTATTGTTATTGGAGGTCGAAATTTCTTTTGTGGTGACACCTGGATACCTGCAACTGGAATTGATAGGGCCACAACTTACCAAATTGGGTATGTATTTCTTGCTTTGTTGCTGGCGTTTATTCATCTTTTTCTTGTTCTTTATACAAAATACACTTGTCAAATCATCGGATGTTGTGAAATTGGGATTAGAAACTTGGATAGTTGCACAATCAGGAGTCAACATATCAGAAAGGCTAACAAAGATGAGGATGTTGTGATAGATGTGTGGCA
Source organism: Ensete glaucum (assembly GCA_021527575.1). Taxonomy (NCBI): domain Eukaryota; kingdom Viridiplantae; phylum Streptophyta; class Magnoliopsida; order Zingiberales; family Musaceae; genus Ensete; species Ensete glaucum. The sequence goes on from CM038558.1 coordinate 48,391,363, forward strand.
TCACTAGGTAAGATGAAACACAAAAAGGGTGCACTGTTGAAAATGTTGGTATGGATGACATGTAAATGCACCAGTAAGAATCGGTGGGTCCATCGGATTAGAACTACTAGGAGAGTTTGAGGATGATATAAGAAAATTTAGTCACTCAATTCTTAGATATCTTGTCATGTTGCCTCCGATACAGCCCAATGATGGCAAATAATTCATGTAGCTGAAATTTCATGATGGTGAAACTAGTTTGTTTGTTTGTTTGTTTTTTTTTTCATTCGACATATTGAAACAAGTTGTGACTCATTCAAATAATCCTGTAAAGCCAGTGGCAAAATTATGTGTCTAGTTACATTATGGGTGCTAGGTGAGGAAGATGTAAGAACCTATTAGCTGACTTTCTTTTATTATATACTGGCAGTTCTCAAAAAAAAAAAAATCTAAATGCAGAAAAAACATACTTAACCAAGAAAATTAGGTGGCAATAATGACATATCTTTATTACACTCCACAATTTGAGTCTGTTAGATAGTTTAGACTGATACCATATTGGACAAAAGATGACACAGGTGTCCTTAGCCTCCAAGAACAAACTGTTCTGCAATAAATTGCCAAAATAAGGTTTGTCGGGCCTTTTATGATAAGAAAACTTCAAGTTGTAGTTAACCTTTATATATGTTGTCTTGCATCTGATGCTAAGTTTCACCAAGACAAGGTCTCTGACGGCATTCCTCTGTTTACCACCCTCCACACTCTCCATGGAGTCTCATCTGATAAGAATTGTCTTTTTTTTTTTTTTTGTCTGGGGAAAAAATGATCTTTAAATTTTTATTTGGTCTTTGTCATTGAGATTGGGATAACAGACTTGTTTGTGCTGTGGAAGTGTGACATTATCCATTTGTTGAATTTTTGTTGGCTAAATTTTATTTACATGTGAATTGTGGCAGTATGATGGCATCATTGATGAATGCCGTGATGCTCCAAGCATCCTTGGAGAAGATTGGAGTTGAGGCACGTATACAATCTACCTTACTGATGCAAGAGATTGCAGAACCGTACATAAGGCGGCGAGCTATCCGTCATCTTGAAAAAGGAAGAGTCGTTATATTTGGTGGAGCTGGTGCTGCAACAGGAAATCCACTTTTTAGCACCGATACTGCAGCTGCCTTGAGGGCCTCTGAGAGTATGTTCCGACATGCATCTAAATTATCCTGCTTTGGATATGGGCCACTATCAATTGTAAAGAGCAATTCCTGAAGCTTTGTTGTCTTTGATCAGGTTTTTATATTTAAGAACTCTGATCCATGTGACCTTACCACAGTTCATGCAGATGCTGTGCTTAAAGGTACTACTATGGATGGTGTCTATAACTGCCATCCAAGAAACAACGTTGGTAGTGCATTTGAGCACATTTCATTCAGGGAGTTGGTTTCCAGAGGCTTTACTGCAATGGACATGACGGCATTAAATTTCTGTGAAGAAAACAATATACCGAGTATGTCCATGCTGTATTTTCTTTTTCTTTTTTTACCCTTATCCTTAAATCATACCATATTATTTTATGCATTTGTGTTACTGAACTTGTTGCTTTATGCACATCTGCAGTTGTTATCTTTAACTTATTAGAACCAGGCAATGTATCGAAGGCACTTTGTGGAGACCAAGTTGGTACCCTTGTAGACCAGTCAGGGAGGATTAACTAATTCCCAATTGCATATCAGCAGAAGGTGTCACAAAGCAGATATGATCATAAAGCCATCTTTACCTCCTGTTTCCGAGCTGTTACATTCATTTTGAGTGACTTCTACCTCAAGCTTGTGTCATCATTGGATAAAGCATCTCTCTATAGGCGATGGAAACACCCTTGGCAGTGTGAATCCATCCTTCTTCGTTTGATCGGCTTGTCGTCAAATGGTACGAAACTTGCCTCCGGCGGTAAGAAAGGAAAAAAAAATCTAGCTTGTACCAGTAAATTTCCGTCCCAGTGTTGTTGTTCATTGAGCTGTAAAGTAATTTAATGGACTGTACAAAAGATGTCGAGATCCTTTGACAAAGGAAGTGGCAGTGTGTTCTTCAAGCTATTTTCATTAATGGGTAAATTGAAAGCATGCTTCCTTCTTAGTGGCTTGTAATTTGTTGAACATATGAATCCAATGGTATCGACTGCATTCATCATCAAAGTGGTCTCTTAACTGGTATCTCTTTTCCATGCATCAGATGTTCGTTGACTCTGACAGGGGCGCTGACTGGGTCTCAGGAGCTGGAAGTCAACTGCATTAACGAGGACGAAAGCACAAGGGCCCCATGTGGGTCCACCGTCATCTTCGCGTAGCTGAATGACATATCAGCGGTGACAACAGGTGGATCTTCACCTCTGTTCCAGCACAGCCCTCTCGGTGGCTAGGCCATTGCAAACCGGTCGCCATGTATGTATGTATGTATGTAGTAGCTACATCGGAGCTGCGACTGCAGGTTTCAGCGATGATGAAGCTTCCAAGTGGCTGTGGATGTTAATATAAAAAGGAGAAAAAGATGGTCGAGTGCCTACTGAAGCTTTGGCTATTGCTTTGCAGCTTTCTTTCCTTCCTTTACCAGCGTGCTAATATAAAAAGGAGAAAAAGATGGTCGAGTGCATTCCTGCCCTTTTGTTCTATTCAAGAAGTTTGCACGGAATCTTACATTGTTCCCAGCTTTGTCGATTATTATGCGATCATATCGCTACGTGCGAGACTTCACGGGGAAGACGAAGCGACAGCGAGTAAAATGGTAATATGTTTTATTTATCATATTATAGAGAACCAAAAAAAAAAAAATCATAAAGAACAGTTGTGTGCGTGTGTGTGTACTCCGAAAGAAGCGTACGTATCCGGGCGTCAGCTACCACGCGCGGAGGGCGTCGTTCGTGGGAAGGGCAGACCGCTCGCGCAGCGGACGATTAACCAACCCGTGAATACGTACAGCAGCAACGTCAAACGCTCGCCGTCGCCATTGGTGGAGCTTCCGGTCGTCCTCGAGTGCCGCCCTGACGGACTGACCCATGAGGCCAGAGGCGTTCAGTCCGCAACGCTCCAACGAGAAGGAAGCCAAGAGGAGGAGAGAGAGACGGTCCCCCGCCTTCGCAGGGTCAGAGCCTCGTCATCACGGTCGGGGAATGAAGCGCCGACGAGAGAGAGAGAGAGAGAGAGACAGAAAGTCTACGTCTCAACGGCGGCAGCTTTTGAGGACTGTGCTGTCAGTATTCGCTTTGCAAGCCGGGAAGAAGCTCTATCGCTTCGCTCCACTGACGCCACCCTTTCCTGGGGTCTTCCCCGGTCAACATCCTCGCGTGGTTGAAGGAGCATCGAAGTCTCGGACATCTGGTGTTTGACATATAATAAATAAATATAAAATTTAGATCCTGGATTTAGGCGAGAAGAAGGTTTCCTAATTCCTACACTTCGAATTGAAGACACCCGACTTAAGCTTTCGTGAACCAAAAGTAAATATTAGCGGTAGCAAAGCATAAACGTGTGCTGGTGCGATTGGTTGTCGTGTGTGGTTGAGCGACTTTGGTTGGACATCCCTCCTCTTTTAATAAATGCATCACTTTAGTCCTTCTCATTTATGTCCACCTTTACAGTGTCGTTTTCTTTCTCATGTTCGCAGTAAATGATTCCCTCGTGAATTCAATTCCATTAATCCGAGAATAAGTGCATTCTGGGCATTTGCCAGTTGCCATCCCCATAAATCTCCTTTACGCCTTACAAAGAGATGTAGATAGCTTGACAGATAGAGAGAGAGAGAGGTTGTCTTGCATTCCTCAAAGACTCTTCAGGACGCCACTCCCAGCTGCATTGCAGTAGGCGGCTTTTCTCCCTGCGGTCTCTCACCAACCCAAGCAGAGGAACGATGATGGCCTTTTGAAAAGAGGAGAGTGAGGGTGAGGAAGCAGAGCAGCATGGAAGAGAGGGAGAGCATTGTGGTGTCAGGGTGTGAAGGAGGAGGCGAAGCGAAGGAGTACTCTGTCTCTTCAGCTGCACCCTTGTCGCCGACGCGGTCTCTGCCGCCGGCACTTTCCAGCGGGGTTGTTGGCGCCATGGCCATCACCGTTCCGCCGACGGAAGGAGCTGGCTTGGCCATGGGGATGTTGGGGAGTGGCGGCAGCAGCGGTGGCGAGGGTGATCTTTTCGCGAGGAAGAAGAGAGGGAGGCCCAGGAAGTACGGGCTGGACGGCATGGCCCTGGCCTTGTCGCCGACCTCCGGCTCCGCCTCTCCTTTCTCTCCTGCTTCTTCCGACGGGAAACGGGGTAGAGGGCGGCCACCTGGCTCCGGCAAACGCCAGCTCCTTGAGGCTCTCGGTAATGTGCTCCACCACCACATTGCACTCTTCCTCCTCATTTTTCAAGCTGTTTTGACTTGATACTGACTACTTCTTTGTATCAAAACCTACAATGTTCCGATCTGATCAGCTGTCCACAATCAACAGAAAGGACCTATGCATTTGTTCTCTCTGTCTTTCTGGAGCAAGGTTACGACAACCAACCCGTAGTTGACCTGTTTCAGTTATTTATAGTTCAGTGGGGTAGATAGATCACCGGCATTGTTCTTGGAACTAACAGTGAAATAGTATATCCATCAACTGGTAGTCTGCATGACTATGCTTCGTTACTTGGTCGGAAATCGCTCTGAAATATGAGAAATGAAGTACTTCAATTGCATCACAAAGGAGCTCACATTTTGATCTGTCTTCTTCTTCTTCTTCTTCTTCTTCTTCTTTCTTTTCGGTGCTTACAGGAGATTGGTTTGCACACTCAGCTGGAGGGAGTTTCACACCGCATGTTGTGACTATTGCCACAGGGGAGGTGACATATTTCCAACAAATCTTAGTTTCCTTGAGCTGTGATGGTGATATGGATCTTGCAGTCAATCTGCCAGTGTGCTGATGGGTCTTCTTGTTGCAGGATGTTGCTGCAAAAATACACTCCTTCTCCCAAAAGGGTCCTCGGGCTATTTGCATACTCTCGGCAAATGGGGTCATCTCCAATGTTACTTTGAGGCAGCCGGGTTCTTCTGGTGGTACCTTGACTTATGAGGTATGCAGCTGCAACCATTTTGATGCTGCTCTCTTGTTTTAGATGAATTATTCGATGTGTCTTTCTCTGCATGTTTGTGAACTGCTTTGCCTGGTTCTTAGTTCGGCTACAGAATTCTTTTATTCTCGAGACATTAGATTTCTAGGATCCAAATTTTTGTTCACATTTTCTTCATTTCAAAACTATATGAGCAAGGTTAGTGGATAGTGTAAGTGAAGTTTAAGAATTTAGAATGATCTTATGCTTCTAGTCAGTCAACTTCTATGAGAAGAAAATTTGTCTGGACAGGAGAAAGGATTTCTCAAAGCACTAAGTCCTTTGAAGTTCTCATCCATATTATATGGGCCAACAAGTTTATGTCAGCTGCACGGTGTTTGCCCTCTTAACCTGTGTGTTGTTGAAATGTACTCACCTCTTTCACCTTCATATCTGTAAGCACGGTAGCAAGGCTAATCGGCTGATCCACAAATCAAGGGCTTGGTGAAAACAAATAATCTAAAGTCACTTTATTTTCCAAAGGAAGAATGCAGTGGCGAAAGAGCCCATTTTTGGCTTGTACTGTTGTCAGTTGATTGTTTAAATTCTTCCTACTGTCAATGACTAAATTTGTGGAAGTTGGAGTAGGTTTTACACATCCAATGAATGGTGAAAACTCATGTTGAAAGCTGAAAGTTCATTAGATATCTAATTGATTAAAAAGAATGATGATCTTAAACTTAGATTACCAAGCAAAAAAGAAACATCCATTTTTTTAACTGAATAGCTCATCTTTGACCTTGCCTTCTACCATTGAGCCTGTATGGGTCTTTCTTTTGATCTCAAAATGCATTTTGAACGAATACATTATTGGCTTAATATCAATAGCCAGAATGTTGCCTAGATTCGCTTTTTGCAACAAGTTGACAAACTGAAACAGTAAATTTTGTTTGGATTCCATTTCCGAAAATGTGGTTTGGTTTGAGAAAGTAAGACAGCATGTATCATGGTTGATTTGGTTTCTCATATTTTTAGTTCAACCCAAATCAAAAATTGCATCACACATGATTAGTTTTTGCTAATAGTTCTATATTTTACATAAGAAAACACAGGTAAGTCTTGAGTCCTTTGTTTTACTTGTCATTTATACTGTTCCAATAATCCAGAAACTGAATCATGCTCTAATGTTTGGCACAGTTTCTTATGGTTGCTATGCTGAACATTGCTTGGTTGCTTCAAAAAATATTTAACTCAACTAGACAATTTAAGTTGTCATTCTTCATAATACAGACACTGCAGAGACCTTCCTCTCTGCCTGTACTCTGAAGAGTTATGTTTTGATATCTGTGTAGATTGGTGTGTGCCACATCCTTAATTAAACTAACTTCTTGTTTAATCAAGCCTCAGTTTCCATGTGAACAAAGGAAATATCTTCCATAGTTATTTCAATTGAAGTAATGAGAGAAGGTTAAGCTATTATTAACAAGTATCTGTCATCTCAATGCACATTGGGAGGTGTGAGGGGCTTGCGGCAAAGCATACAATGTTAAACTTGTTGGCTAGAAGGCCTAATCTTTTTTATGATAAAATGCTGTGCCTTTTGGAAATATGTTCATGAACAGCCTTTGTGGCACAAAATGGGCAAACCGTTGACTGAGGAATGAGCTTATGCACCATCAAAATGGTTTTCATTGCCTGCTCATTTTGTTTCTGAAGTTGTCTGGATGTACATTAACTTTTAACTATTTGGTAACTTTTTTAAATTACAAAAGATAATCCATTTAATTTCATCTTGCTCATTCAAATGTGCAGGGCCGATTTGAGATTCTGTCTCTGTCTGGGTCCTTCACAATTACAGAAACTGGTGGTATACGGAGTAGAACTGGTAGTATAAGCGTCTCTCTTGCTGGTCCTGACGGTCGTGTTATTGGCGGCGGAGTCACTGGATTGTTGCTTGCCGCTAGTCCAATTCAAGTAATGAATACTAACCTTATTTCTGTTTAGTTTCGCTCTATTACTTGGTCTAACATGGTGAATCGTGTGACATTTTTTTCCTTTTTGAACTGAGTGAATTGTTGCACACCTAAGAGCTACCTAACATCGAATAGGTGGCGTAAGAAGAAAGGGTAACTGTAGCTAGCGGCTCCCAGTTCCGATAGATGAATAACCATTGTCACCCTGATGCCAGTCCGGCTTTGCCATTAATTCACTCTAGTAAAATTTGTATAGAACTTTGCAGTCTAAACTAGAATATATGCAAATAATAAGCATGTCCATATAATTAGCAATCTGAACATAAGCCCCTTTAAAGATTATATTCCTGATCCCTTTTGAAGTTCGATATATGAACTCAAAAACTGCCTCACATAAGCTCTTATGTGTTGTGCGTTATACAATAGAAAAAAGTTTTTAGGAGGTTCACTTGAAACCGCTCCAATTAGTAAACCATTTCTGTCATGGCATGGAACATCACTGCAATTAGATTTGTCAACTCTGTATTATGTACCATGCATATAAAAAAAAATAAGAAACCTCAAAATGATATTGATCAAACGGGAAACCAAACCGTAACTAGTTAAGCTGGCCGCAAATGTTCCCTAACCGGTGATCTCAGATTTGATAGCCTATAGCTCGGATATTAATTTAAATGTGTGATCCTTCTTTATATTTGGACTAGCCACCAATTGCACAGTAGCATGCCCCATCAGCACGACCTGAAAGAGTTTTTGCTTATTTTACTAGTATCGAGCCTAGTCTTATATACCATCGAACATTTCGATACGCGACTCATCAGATCGCCAGGCATACTTATATGCCATCCAAATCTGCCTGTTGCTTCTGATATTGAATTAATAGGGGTATCATAAAGGTTGTCTGAGTTAGAACAAGGATGATGACCATATATAGTTGGAAATCTAAATACGAGTAGACTATTTTGGTGCTGGAAAATTTGCAATTAAGTAATCTCTTCAATGTTGCATTACCAGGTGGTGGTCGGAAGCTTCATGCCAAACACTTTCAAGGAGCAAAAGCCAAAATCTAGTCAGCAAGCAAATCTTTCGGCATTCCCCGCGACAAGTGATTTATTAACAGCTGCAAGGCCCATTTCACAGGCAAACCCTGAAGATGACTGTGAGACCTCAACCTCATCCTTGCCTGTACAATCTCATGCTGAAAGTAGCATATGCAACCCGACTCCGACCTCGACTCTTCACGCTGCCGGTTGGCAGGGTCTGCAGTCATCGGAGCACAAACCTTCTCCAGACATAAACATATGCTTACATGGGGAGCAGCATCAGGGTACTTATCTCTAGACCCTAACACTATCACACTGTTCTAACACGTATAGTGATATTCTTGCTAAATGTTAGGTTACGGATAGTTTAGGAGTCTGTGTGGACTTCTTGATCAAATGGCATCCTGTTATTGCTCTGAAGATAGTGTCCCACAGCCGTCTGGATTTCAGTAGTCGGTGTTTCTATTATCTTAGTCGTCGTCGTCGTTGTCGTCGTCTCCTTTCTCGTGTGGAAACTTGAATATATGTAGGGTTTTTCTATGGTGGCAGGACTTCTGTATCTCCAACTGAATTCATGATGACTTCTAGTGCTTAAAATTAACTTGATTCTGTGATGTTCATGTGTTTCTACAGGTATTAAGATTCCTTTTGGGCATGCTGTCAGGCTTGATTGTTCAAAGCAATGTGTACCTGAATGTAGTCTCGAGGGATCTTCGATTTTTATGTGAATAGATATGCATCTTTTGCAGTCCGTTTGTCTATTTTGAGGATGAGTTCATCCTCCAATCTTGCAAGGAATCTGCTCATCACAAGAAACTATCAGAAGAAAAAACAATGACAATTCGAAAGTCTTACCTTTCGATCTATCGGTGCCTTCTCGATCAAAACCATGCAAAGAAAGAACACATTGTAGAATAATTCATCCCATGAAATATTTATTTTTTGTTTGGCACAACCAGTTCTCTGTGTCACAGCTGCAGCTGCTGTCGAGAGATTGACGACTCCCTGCTCGTTCATCTCCTTGTATCGATCAGCTGCCTATAGACCACTACACTGATGTTTGCTTGGCTGTGTATTCACAGGGGAATCCTACACGATAGCAGAGGAAACAAATGGTTTCTTCCAGGTAGAAGACGAAGTCCTTCGGCGATGCACTCCACTGCGGCCGTCAGGAGCTGGGGACGAACGTTCCGACGTAACCAAATCCGACTACAAAGAAAGTAATTGCTTGGAGGAAGAGGTAGAGGAAGTAATGGTTCTTCCCGAAGGCCACATCGTAGCACCCACAGAAGAAGAGGTAAGCGCCTGTCCAAAGCTCCAGTAGATGTAATCTGGTGGAGGACAAATTCCAGGTATCGGTCAAAGAAATCCGCAGCAAAAGCCATAGTTTTGAACAGAGGAAATACCTATCGCCAATCCTAATCCGTGGCTTCCTCGCGGCCTTGACCGCCATTTTGGCCTTCACAGTGTCTCCTAGCTTCTCTGTGACCACCCACTCGTTCACTCTTCCTGCTTCCAACAAGCCAATAAGGGTGGCTTTTGTCCTGTGCAGGGACATGACGTTCTCGAAGAGGATCCAAAACACCAGCAAGTGAAGAGACCTGTCACCACATGAATCATCGACCTTTCTTTTATGATCTCAATGGATGATGGTCTGCGAGAGGAGACTGATTCTTACCGTGGAGTTCCGACAGCATTGAGAAGGGTGATGATGGAAGGGATGTAGATCGCACCCCACCTGGGTATTTCCACCTCAGGAACCAGGACGGTGGCAGGGATGACCACGCAGTAGAATACGAAGGTCACAACGTGAGCTACCACCTTACGAACAAAGAAGAAACTGTAGATCACATGAACTTTCTTCCACAAACTCACTTTCTGCATTGCAGAGGAGAAGTAAGCTTTGATCAGGTATAGAACAGCAAGCAATCTCTATCTCATCAATCTTTTGTAGAGTGAGTTGACCTTGTTGTTAGCAATTTCCTTCGCCATCTTTCTGAATAGGTTTGCTGGGCCACAAGACCACCGGTGTTGCTGATACCGGTATGCCCTGAGAGTGCTCGGCAGCTCATTCTTGACCTGAATTCACGTACTAGATTACCATGAGATCGTCAGGAAGGAGGAGTACCCAAACTAGATTACCTTGAGATCACCAAGGAAGACAAACCTCCAACCCTTGAGGCTCGCTCGAACAGCCAAATCCATGTCCTCTACCGTGGTCCGGTCATTCCAACCTCCAGCTTCATTGAGAGCAGCAATCCGCCACACTCCGGCGGTCCCTGCGCATCGACGCGTCAGGGGAAAAGCTGCAGAGAATGACCAAGAAGTTGGCTTCTTAGAAGCAGAGGAGGCTCACCATTGAAGCCGAAGAAGGCGTATGTGGAGGATCCGACTTCCTGCTCCACTGTGAAGTGGTAATCCAGTGACATCTCCTGCATCCTCGCCATCAAACATTCGTCCGAATTCACTGCAAAATTGGCACCAGTCAGTCTCTCCCTGGTTGGCCTGCTCGAGTCAAAGCCATCTCCTCCGTTCCGTGATGGTCCAAGGTGCAGGTCCTAGTTCTGTCCTTACAGTGATGCGGTTTGATTACAAGGTTTGAGGCTCCATTGCTCGGTGGTACAGGTAAAGATGGTGCAGATGGGATGTCAGAAAGAGAAGAGATAAGATGGTGCTGGAATGAATAGAACAGCAACGAGCTGTGTCCATCATTAACTAAGGGGGGAGAGAGAGAGAGAGAGAGAGAGAGAGTCACCGTCTCTCCAATCCATGTGATCTGGTTGCAGTAACAGAGGTAGTGATTGATCGGTCAATGGAGAAAGGGGGTGGAGACGATGGAGTGGTTACCGAATTTCCAGCGGGCTTGGACGAGGCCGACGTCGGGGTTGTGGAGGAGGAAGGGGACGGTACGGCAGAGGAAGTCGGGCTCGGGCTGGAAGTCGGCGTCGAAGATGGCGACGTAGTCGCAGTGCTTGACGTAGCTGTGTTTCATGCCCTCCTTGAGCGCGCCGGCTTTGTAGCCGCTCCGATTGCCCCTGATCTCGTACTTGATGTTCACCCCCTTGCTCGCCCACCTCCGGCACTCCGCCTCCACCAGATCCTGCATGCAGATGTCTTTGGTGGTTAGGAGGAAAGAACAAAGCGGAGGAAGACAGAAATCGATGGAAAACCTGAGAAATTTTTGCGAAGATCCATGCGGATGTCTGCGTCTTGGACAGTGAGGGATGGCGATCTAAGTTACCTTAATAACCGGGTCCGTGGAATCATCCAGCACTTGGATTATGATGCGGTCCGACGGCCAAGAGATGCCACACGCAGCTCCAATGGAGAGCTGGTAGACCTGCAAGGTTGCGTTTCAGGACGAAGGAACAAGGTGCACATTGGAGAGAGAGAGAGAGAGAGAGAGAGAAACCTCCTTCTCGTTGTACATGGGGATTTGGACGAGGACCATGGGGTAGGCGGAGCTGCCGAGCTCGAGGTCGTCGCGCATGGGTTCCCACCTGTAGCGCTTCTCGGGCCGCCGGCCGAACAGTTTGACGAGGACGACGACGACGGCCATGTACGCCTTCTCGACGACGAGCATGACGGACATCACCAGGCACAGGAACACGGCCAGCCGCAGCACGGGCACCACCACCGGGTTCTTGATCTGCTGCCACACCATCCCCATCTGCTCCGTGATGTCGTCCCTCGTCCCTTGGAACGACTCCGGCAGCAGGGCCGTCGAAGTGAGCCTGTCCATCTCTTCTCCTCCGGGACAGAAAGAGAACAAACGTGACCGCACTCTCTCTCTCTCTCTCTCTCTCTCCCTGGATAGACGTATGAAGCAAGACAACAGGAAGATATCGAGAGAAAAGCTTTTGGTTTAAGACTCTTTGTCTCTCGCCTGAAACCAAGATCTAACCCCACGGCCACAGATAAAGAGGCAGAGCTCTCTTCCCCAGCTTCTAGCAAGAAGAGGAATGATGAAAGATGGTCTGCTACTTGATACTTCCAGCCATTTTATATGTGATGGTCGTTTCCTCCTCCTATCCCACTGTCCTTAAAATAAACGACTAACCGAGCACAGATAGCAGAAGAAGAAGAAGAAGTTGGTATAACCCAAAGGAGAAGAAAGGAAGCCGCAGAAGCTAACAACAAAAAGGAAGAAGATGAAACCAGAGAGAACACGAGAAGAGTTGGCGACGCAGATCCACAGGTCCCATGCATTAGTAACTATGGTTTCTACTGTTCCTAACGACTTGTGATCAAATCGAAATTAACTCATAATTAGAATCGAATCGGGTCAACAGTTGACAATTCGAAATCGAACTGAAGCCGATTTTAATTTCGATTCCTAAATGTAAATAAAATAAAATATAAATAGATTAGTGATTAATACTTTAAATTAAAGCTTAGTAAGAAGTAATTTGATTTTTTTTATCAATCAAAATCAATGGATCTACTAATCTAAACCAAAACTAGTCCGATAATTTGGATTCTTGAATAAAAATTTCGCTCTGAATTAATTCAATCTCGATTGTAAATTTGATAAAACCAAAATCTAAGATTTCATAGCTATTATCACTCGTAGGAATACTAGTGGCTCAATCATATATTTATTTTTAACTTTTGTAATTAGCCATTTTTAGTATCCCGATTTCTATAATTTCAAAAGTTACATGATATTTTTATATTTAGGAAAATAAAATATTAAAATCTCTATATAGGATTGATTAAAAAATAATTTTACAGGGTTAAGAATTAAGAGAAAAAGATTTTGTCGAAGTAACAAGGTTAAACCTTTTATCGTAGGCATAAAGATTTCAAAGCAAAATAAGAGATCAGAATAATAAGGATAGGTAATTAATTATATGAGATAATATGTAAAGAGATAAAAATATGTGAGGAGTGGATTCATGTTGGGGAAAACAAATGATGATTCATCCGTCTCGTGTCCTTTACTTGTGGCATGATAAGCATATTTCTCTAAACCTCACAAAGAGCCAAATGATAACCTTTTTATTGTGATAACCTCACAATAGCCGAGCATTGACAATGGACACCTTCAAAACTTGATTAGCAAGGGATTTTTAGATCCTTTTAATATAACTTTAAACCAATAGCATGATCGAAAAGGGACTATTCAACCATGTTAATATTTGTTTCATGTTTCCGAGTGGGTAGGATTTATTTAATCTCGATACAAAAGCACCGTTTTTTTTCTCCCCCTTTTCCTGTTGTCGCCAATCATTGATCACAATGTTTATTTGACTATTAAAACATACTAAAAGACCAAGAGATAATTATTGATATAAAAAAAAAAAAGACCCCGAGAGAACAGCTACTCTGAATCTTTCTATAATTCATGTGGTGCAATCCTCAACCCACCACATGCATCCAACGTGATGGGCGACATGGAATGGGGTGTGTGCTTAGGTAGCTTCTCATGGAGGAAGATTGAATTGTACAGCTGAAATCTTAGAAACCAACTTGCCATGACTTCTGTAACTATTTAATGGCTGCCAATTACTACATGTATAGTTCAACAGTCAGTCAAGTCACATAGCATAGCGAGGACGAGCGGAGATGAACGGCCTGTATGCATCTGCACCCGATGATTGAAGTGATGGCGGCAGCGAGAACATGCGAATACTGTGCATCCCACGCTGTCGCAGGTGATTTATTGTATGAGGGTCTGAGCTGAGCTATCCTCTCCTTGCAATACGTGCTCTCAGCTCTTTGTGGCTGGTAAGGCTGATAGGAACAATAGTCATCGTCCTATGAAACGAACGAGGACTAGAAATTGAGACTTGAGTAATAGAATGGCTTGTGAGTCTGTTGCGAGCAAAGAGCAGATGCAGAACGATGATGAGAGTCGAACACGGGTTCTGTCGCCAGCAGTTCATGAAACGTAACCAAGATGAGGTCTTCTCAGTATTTTGCTGGCGCTGCTGATGGTGTCTCTGAAGCAGCAGCAGGATTGAGACAGAGGAAGAAGTTCCTTCATCGATCAGCTTTTCTTTCGGATCCAAACCTGATAAGAATCATCGACATCGTCATCGATCGATAGATACCATTCGCTATAGATGACATGAAAAGGTCTGTGATCGGATATGGTCTTTGCTCACCTTCGAGGCTGAACTGAAGAGTAGTGGAGGCCGAAGGCAGCAGCGGCCGATTGCCTGCCTTGGTGTAGAGCCACAGCGCTGCCGCCACCAGGTTCTTGACTATCCAATCTGTGGAGGCCATCGCCCGCACCGGCCCCGGGCTCCGCTGCACCGTCATGTTCACCAGCCAGTACTCCGCAGCGTCCGGTTGGGACTTGGGCTGCCGAATCTGGCGGTGATTCAACGGAAAGTGCATCATCATCCGCCCATTGAATGAGGTCGAGCGCTTGGAAGGGTGCTTCCAGGTTATGAAGAGGAGTTGCAACGACACCAGGTACCTGGACATCATCCTTCATGGACAGCTGAAGAGTTCTGTACCCACTGTTAGAATAGGAGTTACATGCAACTGTTTGGCTTGTTCGAGGAAAGAGGAGAGTTGGCATTGCAGTTGCTGATTATGAAGAGGTCCAGCAAATAAAGGTTTGTGAGGTTGCAAAGTAAGCATCTGCTCTTCGTATACTGAAATCATACCTCGGATAACTAAACATCATTGTTGCTGTCACTAAGAGTTCAGATGCATAGTCTCTAAAGTCCTCCCTCTTTTATGCACATTACCATGCTTCCCTGCATATTAGCTTCTTGATTCTTGAGAATCTGCCAATTTGAAAGTCAAGTCATCCCATGAGTACTATTCCTCTTCAGAGATCGATGCTTGCAAGAAAGCAAAGTGAATTTAGTTGATGATCAGAATGTGCCAAGTCCAGCAAATCTGTTCTCTGCGCAACCTTGACCAGAACTAGCTCGATTACGTCTGTCGGCTCTTTCTCTGCTCCGGTGCCAACATACCTGCACCAAGGATCATCAAATTATCCATGTCATTGTTTCTTAAAGTCATGATCATGTGTGCACTGTTGGGCTAATCACATGATCGGGAACGTGACTAATGTGCCTTAACCCAGTTAAAGATATAGTTCGGTGAAGGATGACACCGCTCCACAATTGACAAACTAGGATTTGTTCAGAACATTGCTGCTGTAATTTCTTCATCTTTCATACCTATTACCTCTCATTTTCTCCACCTGCCTCATCTTCTTTCCATCTTTTCCCATCTCCTTGTAATAGCTTCTACTGCCAATAGCACAGCATGAGGGAGGATACTGACTAATGAGTGATCACTGCAAGTGTTGGAGTGCATCAGTAGATTTAAAGTCATCAATGATTGGGGTTGAGGTTGTTGACCCTTCGAAACTCTCCTTTGTTTTAAGTGTATTTTGCTAGAAGAGAAGAAGAAAGTTTCTGCTATCACCATTGCTAATGGTGACAAGCTGAAGACGTTCAGTGAGGTGGTGACAGTTTGCTAGCGGAACAACCTAAAGGCAGAAGGGAGATATATTTGCAAGTTTTGAGCAAATAAAGAAGGAATCAGTGCCATGGCAGATCATAGTAATTGGTAGAACCAGTGAAGTCACCAGCCGCTCGGGTGCTCTCCTAGGTGCCTAGGCCACACGAGGCAAGGCCCGAGCCCCATTAAGTGGGTCAGGCGGGTGTCTTCAACCGACGCTGGACGGGCCAAGCGCCCGTTGGGTCGAGCCAGCTGCAGTTGAATCTCTAGTTTTATTGAACTAGATGAGAACAGTCTCAAACCCCCCTCTTTGCCTTCTCTCTGCATGTTTCTCTCCTTGTTCCTCCTCCCTGATAGCTACTTGCTATGCTCCCAACTAACAGTCAGCAGTATGCTCCCCTCTTCTCCTCCTTTTGTTTGCCTCTTCCTCCTCTCCTTCCCTTTATTTCTTTCTCCTTCTAGTGTCATCATGTAATGTTAATTATTGTTTTTTCCTGGCAAGATAACGCCAACGATTGTTAATAATGGTCTATCATCTACCCATTTGATGATTATTGACTTTCTTGAGAAGAAATTTTTGGTTTTTTATGTTAATCTTCCTTTGTTTTGTCATTCTTATTATTAGGTTTGAACAATATCATACTTTGCTACTTTAAATGAATGTAATTTGATGTTTTGATGGTGATATTTGAAATATAAAGTGATATAGAACACATGTAATTTCTCATTTTTATTTTGGTGATCATATTTCTCCTTAATTATATATTTTTAAAATTTAATATTTGTGAGTGAGTCGCTTCACTCGGGCGAACACCTAGTGCCTCGGGTGTTTTGGCACCCTGGTGCCTTTTAGTGCTAGCGCCTTTGACTATACAGGGTACAACTACATTGGTGACCGTTATCTTATTACAAGAAAGACTAAATCATTGCCTACAACTCCTCTCTTTCCAACTAGAGCTGATACAGTTGTTAAAAAACATATAACCCACCAATATAAGTAACCACATAAAAGTTGAACCATAGAAATGCTCATGCAAGAGTAATAGCATGTAAAGAATAATCAAATGGGCACCAAAAAATCTCCACCCACAATCTATAACATAGAAACAGCCAAGCATCTTAAATTAAATCAGTTTATTCATTTTCCATTTACTTTAGATCAATATTGTTCCCTCAAACTAAAAACTTTCCCTCTCTTGCTCATAGCAAGATAATTTCTGTTCAGTAGATGGAATTTCAGTTTTAAGCCAGATTAAATGAGAGTAAAATCTGAATGCAATAAAGGAATAGTAGCGGAAGAAGATGAAGAAGAGTACCAGGACAAACTGTAGAGTGAGATCACCTGGAAGCTCCTCCAGGTAATCCAGAAAGGAGTACCTTCAATCCAATCCTTAATACCTGGTCCATCAGTACTTTATTAATGAAGAACATGTGCAGAGGTATGTGACTAAGAAGTTTCTTAAACATGAAGTAAAGGTAAACACCTTTCGAGGTCCATATTCCCGCATCTCATGAATATTCAAATCAGTGCTACTTCATGGTCACAAAGAACAGATAAATAACTTGGTGAAAAGAGTCTCTGTAGCTTCTCAATTCCAGAGATACCACAAAGTAAAACACCATTCTTCAACAAATTCTTCTCACAGCACCCACATACCTATCGCCAACAACTTCCTTCAATTTGTCAAGAAAGGGATCCTCGGTATGGCTTGCAGCTATCTCAATGGGTGAGACACTGGCAACAAGTACATAATTCTCGCCGTTGCCAACATCTATTTCATAGAGCTCAGCAAAAACATTACCAAAAGCATCAATCATTTGTTTATAGAAAGACGCACATGGAGGAATGACATTTACCACTACAATTCCGTGATCCTTAAGAATTGTGCGCACATCCATCAGAATGCTCCTCTCAGGAAATTCCAATGGCGGAGCGTAGACACCACTGCCAGGGTCCTCCGAGTCCAAATCCACCATTACAGCATCAAACCCAGAAGAATGATCTCCCAATAATGCAACGAAGTTGTGATCGGATACACCATGAATCGAATTCAAATCTTGTCCAGTCTTCAAAGTGCTTAAATACTTGATGAGTACAAGCCCATCACCAACACCAACTTTAAGAAAACCATCATCCGCTAATCCAAAATGCTGTCTTGCGACGTTCAGAACTACATCATCAGCCTCAATTCCCACCACATCAAATCCAAAACTTGATCTCAGGGACATCAGCAGAGCTCCACCACCCACCCCGACACAGAGAGCTCGTGGCATCAAACCAGATCGGACCTGCCGCCCGACTTCCGGTGCAATCAAAGAGAGCCCCGCAACCATGGGTTTGAGGTACGGCTGCACCAACGACCCTGTCTCGGGCCGAAAGGACCCAGGATTCGAGGAAGAAGAAGAAGAAGAATCAAGGACGAGACGCACCTGGGACTGCACCAGATTCGGCATCCTCTTAAACCGCAACCTCCTCCTGAGCTCTGGCATCGCCGACGGGGACCGGTCGAGTTCCACGTCCTCCACCAGCATCTCTCCGGCGGCGGGGCCGACCAGCCTCTCCACCGGAGTGAGCCGGAGGACGTCGTCCTCGAAGGAGAGAAAAGGGATCTCCGGTAAGCCATCACAAAAAGCGGCCTTTGGGGAGAGGGCAAGAATGAGCGGGAGGAGGCACTGCTGGAACCGGAGAAGCCGATCCGAGTCAGGATCCGATTGGGGGCGGGAGTAGGGTTTCGCAGAGGAGGAGGGCACGTCTCCGACAAGGAGGAGTCGGGCAAGGGGGCGATTATCGGAGGAGGAAGAGAGAAGGAGCTGGAGATGTCCGGCGGCGGTGGAGAAGATCCAGTCGTCCTCGCGGCCGGGGGGAACAAGCATTGCGGCGGTGCAGGGCGGCGGCACCGGGGTCGGGAGGGGCGAATCCAAGACAGCGACTCGGAGGGAATCGGCGTAGGGATGGCCGGGCTGTGGATTAGGGAACACGAGGGAGACGAAGCGGGAGGGGGAGAGGCGCTCGAACGCACCGGGCTCCATCGTCGCACCACCCATCGCTCACTCCGACTGCCGTTGTTATAATGGTCAGTATCGGCACCTCAACAGAAAGACCGAAATATCGGCTGTCATAAATAGATACAACCATTTATAACGGAACGTTAACAAAGATGGGTGTCATATAAACGGGTCGGGTATAAGTTCATGGTTTTGGATCCGACACCCAATACATATAATACGACCAGAATAGGTGATGGATTTACCATTAATTACGGGTCGGGTCGGGTATTCGTTTAAGGTCTCATTACATGGCAGGTTGCCATTCGACCAGGTGACGTTATCCCTACTCCCGGCGGCAATCCAACCGAAACCACACGCCCTTCTTCTTACCGTGTCCGAAGGTTGCTGGTGGCGGTCCCATCCCTTCTCAACCCGCCGTCCATCGATAACCGGGCCGCCCTCGCCCTTGTTGCCTGGAGAGGAAATGCTCGCTCTGGTGCCTTCGCCGCTGGCGTGCGGCGCTCCTCGTCGGAGGAGCCCCAGGCCCTGCCGCGGCGCTTACTGCTCGACCCTGAGAGAGATCCGTCAGGCGCCGGAGCTCCTGCGGTCCCTGCCGGCGATAAGGGAGGCGAAGCGGGTGGTGCTGGTGAGGCACGGGCAGAGCACCTGGAACGAGGAGGGACGTATTCAGGGGAGCTCCGACCTGTCCGTGCTCACTCCTAAGGGCGAGTCCCAGGCCGAGACCTCCCGACAGATGCTTCTCACCGATTCCTTTGATGTCTGCTTCACTAGGTCGGTCATTATTCCTAAAATTCCTCTTCTTCTTTGACCTCTTGAGAAAATTTCCACCTTTTAAAGATTCGATTTCTTATCGACCTCCGCCTATGTTTTCTCTCTCATGCTGAAGACAATTAAGTCTTCTGAGAAGAGGAAGAAGGTAAAAAAAAAAGGGTGCTTTTTGATATTTTTGATGTAATCAACATCACGATGGCTGCTTTCTTGCAGTTTTTGCTGTGTGATTGATGTGAATCTGGCATAGGTTTCGGCTAGTTGGTTCTCTCTGTGTTGACTGTGTGGAACGTGGTTTTTGTTATGTGTGCCAGTCCCTTGATTCGATCCAAGAGGACAGCCGAGATCATATGGGGTACTCGGCAGGAGGAGATGATTGCGGAACCTGACTTGAGGGAGATTGATCTCTACTCTTTCCAAGTTAGTATTTTGCCAGATCGTTGTCTTCCTCCCTATTGTATTGCCTAGAACGTGGGCATCTGCATTGATAATAAACTTGTTGTTCTCAACACCAATCCAGGGTCTTTTGAAGCATGAAGGAAAGCAAAAATTTGGGGATGCATATCGCCAATGGCAGAATGATGCTGCAAATTTCAGCATCGATGGGCACTACCCTGTGCGAGAATTGTGGGACCGTGCCGAAAGCTGCTGGAGCAAAATCTTAGCTCATGAAGGGAAGTCGGTGCTTGTTGTTGCTCATAATGCTGTAAACCAAGCTCTGGTTGCCACTGCAATAGGTATATCCACTGTTCATATTATTTCAGTTCTCTGGCAGAACCTCTTCTGTTTTTGCTAGGACCAACATAACAGTTGGTCAATCTCTCAAGGACTTGGGACACAGTACTTTAGGATTCTCCTACAGAGCAACTGCGGGGTCAGTGTGATGGACTTCACCCCAAAACCCAGAGGTGGTCCGCCACACATTTGCATTAATCGTTTGAATCAGGTGCATGCTTCAATCTAACATTTATGTGGTAATTTTAGTAGCTGCTAGTATCATGTAGCATAAAGTCTATTACTCATACCGATCCTAGCTTGCAATTAGTAGGATACTCATTTATTGGGAGGGGGCAAAAATTACAGAAAAATGGTTATGTTGTCGAATGTTCTATTTCATGTTTTGACTTTATAACAGATGAATTGGAGAAATCATCATATTGCTATCTTTATTACAGTTTTCTGCAGTACGGTCTTTATCTTCACGAAGTTGTTGTTTCTTGACTTATCTTTAGATTAGCTTTTGTCTTGAAGCATTCCTATTTGAAGAGACTAAGGGATTGTTTTCCTAACAATACATTGTCTATAAATCAACATCCTCAGGGCTATGGAACAGTGAAGGAAAGTAGCTCTGTACATAAATAATAAATTCCTTGTTTTTGGTCAAAAGTTTTTAAAAAATTTCTGCATGTGTACCTTATTGACAGAGCAATGTGCACTAATCAACAGCTCAGCAAAACCTGTCATGTAGAGGTTCTTGTTCACCCGGCTATCGTTCTAAAATAAGTTGACTACTTGAATCGATTTATATGCAACCCAAAAGGCTGTTGCAAAACTGCAAATTCAGTCTTCCTGGTTACTTTTGTAAAAACCCATTATGAACAAGATGTGTGTAAAACACCACAGGAGTCGAGGAAAAAAAATAGGAATAACACAGTCAACAGCAACGGGAAGGGATGAAGTGTTCCAAGAGCTTTTGGCTTACATTTCAAGTCATGGATACACTAATAGCACCACTTATGGCCTCATTGTGGTTAGTTGTTGCTTTGTTATACATCACCTGGTTCCATTCCTTACATGTACCCCTGCACAATATGCCCGTAGGCGCCTATGTTCGACAAAAGAGTAATACCCAAGTAATCCTCCTAGGTCCCTATTCTTTCACTTTCTTGCATCTTTGTGGAAGAATATATGATATTAAATCTCCTTTAATTGTACTATTTTCTTTTAAGCATATTTTATTTCTTTATTGTAAGATTCTACAATGATTTGCTTTCTTGTTATTAATCTTTTTTTAAGCCTTATAGCGAAGATAAGTTTCAGAAGGCAGTCACAAAAAGAAAGGCTTCATAAATTCTGTAGTAGGGTCATCACAAATAACTGAAGAAGCTGAGGGACTTTTGAACTTATACCAGCGTTTGTTGGTTTTTAAAAGATATGAGAATAGATAGAGTATATAATATATTTTTGTTTCCTGTGGCATCATAATAGTAGCATTACAGTAGGCCTTGTCAGATACTTTTAGTGCCAGAAGCTTATAAAAATTGTTATCCATGGACTTAATTCTATTGCAGACACCAAATTCTCCTGTTGCTCCTGGAACTTCTGGAGGAAGGAAAACTGGAAAGCGGATCATTTTAGTCTGCCATGGAACCACACAAAGCAACACCGAGGTACAAAAGAAAATGATGATTATTAGAGCTTTAGGTTTACTTGTAAAAGGATCACTTTCAAACTTGACAAGTGAATAATTTCTTGCATTTTAGTTTCTTCTAAGGTTCTTGAAATTGCCAAATTTTAATTTTATTTCTACCAGGTGAAACAGTTGAAGTTTGCAGGGTTCATTTGCAGAATTTCTAAACTAAATAACAGCATGTTTCCTTGTAGCTTTATCTTTTTGATAGTGTCATATTTTTTGTTCAGCAATTTTCTTATTTCATTGGTCGTGAAGTTATGTGTCCGTAATCTTTTGTTTCTGAATCAAAGTCATCTATCTTGTTTTTCTATAATAGGTTCTAAGAGAATTTTTTTATAAATAAAACATATGATTCAATTCCAATTTTCAGGTGTTTGCCAATGTGGGATATGAGTCCATGAATATGCTTGGGATAATACAGGTAGCTACTTTCTTCCCTGCATTTGATAACATTCTGCTGGCAATGGATGTATTCATTCGACCATTCCTGGACCACTATAACTGCAGTCACAAAAAACCGCGGAGCTTCTTCTGGACTTGAAGATCAATTGCATTGCCTGCAGTCCGCGTGTTGCCTCAGTTGACACAGCCGTGTCTATATC
This sequence comes from Ensete glaucum, assembly GCA_021527575.1. NCBI lineage: Eukaryota > Viridiplantae > Streptophyta > Magnoliopsida > Zingiberales > Musaceae > Ensete > Ensete glaucum. Next base: position 48,413,638 of record CM038558.1, read on the forward strand.
AGAGGTGTGACTCTTTTGAAGTTCTCCAAGAACATCAGAGAACAAACAATTCATAAGACTGTGTCCTCAAATCATCACGAGTCACATATCATTCTATTTGGCTCACTTCGAAGTTCGAACACAGGTCCAAGAAGCTGCAGATTGTTTAGGCGCGGACTGCGTGCCTCGTTATGTGGAGGTGAAGAAAATGGTCGACCTTGAAGTGGAACCTGCCTTTCAGCAAGCAAAGAAGGTAAACCTTTATGATTCAGAACTCATTGCAGCATTGGACAAACTAACATCCTATGTTTCGGCTCCACGATTTCTTGCACGCAAAGTGTGTGTACAAGTCTCATATCTGAAATGGTTCATAATTTTTTCTTCTTTTTTCTCCCAGAATTCAACAGGCAGCTTGGTGGTTCATCCAGGTTGGTTAGATGGCTTTGACCATCGATCATTAACCGATATTTGGAAGCAGACAAAGAAGGCTTGGCGTTCCTTGCTACACGAACTCTTGAATGAATCAGAACCAGAAAGAAACTTGGTGGTTGTAGGACACCCTGCCCTTCATATTGCACTGATAGCCCAATGCCTCAACCTAACAATGGAATGGATGGGATCCTTTCATCTCGATGCTGGCAGCGTCAGTGTTATCGACTTTCCAGATGGGCCTACAGGAAGAGGCATCGTTCGATGTATAAATTACACAGCACATCTAGGAAGATGGTCCATTCCTGTTACAAGATCAACAGCGAACGACGAAGAGTTTTAGCTGAATTTGCAGGTTTCTCTTTCATTCTTGGTAGACTTGATCTACCACAGATTGATTCATCATGTGCATATATTGTATTCATATAAGAAATATGTAATTTGAAAAGAGGGAAAAAAAAAAGAACTAATTTTACTCATACGAAACAATGGTTCTTTATATGATCATAAGCTTCAAAACGATAACCTATTTGGCCACGCCAATTAGTTTTTACTTGTGTTTGGAAGGAATTTTACATGAAATCAACAAGAAGTTATGATCAATCACTTAATAGGTGATGTGTGGAAGGGTTTGCATTGCATTACATCCGATCAGTACAAAAGGATCCAAATTTGGTGCAGTTGTATAATGTTTTATCTATTTTGGGTCGACTGCATGCATTCTATATGATCAAAATATTTTTAATTAAATTAAGATTATTAAATCATTATTTATAGTTTGAAATATATTTTTTAATTATCTCGCCTCTTCTAAATAGTACATATAAAACGGCATATATGAACTAAATAATCTATCGAGTCGATGACATAGATTACGCATATGCTTCCAAAAAAACTTCAATAGTGCATACCAAACCTATATACGATTGCGACGCGAATCCTATTTCTTGTTATTTGAGTAGCAAAGAATTTTGTAGATTCTTGATGTATCTTGTTTACCTGTTATTTTAGGTAATTTACCTGCTATTTCCATCACCACTTATCCTACGATAAATATTGGGTCTGTTGGCCCGACCCGATCACGTCGGTCCAAGGATCACGTTGGCTCACTGCGTCAGCCAACCACGTCACTCGAGGATCACGTCGGCTCTCCAAGGAACTCGAGCCACGTCGGCACCCACCTCAGCAAGTTAATACAGCCTTTACCTCAGAAGGTCATACTGACAATCGACTTATCGAACGAGACTCCAGAAATCGACAAGAGCAACGTCTCACGTAGAACCATAATTACAGGCCTACCGAAGGCATCGTACCCATTAAACATCTCGGTATGGCTTCCATCCGCTCTATAGATATAAATACCTTCACTGTAGCCCACGGCTTGGGGGAGTTGAATCTCAACTTCCAATCTACACCCACAAGAAGCACTTAATCATAAGAGGCGCCACATCGGGCACCCCCACCTTCTCCCCACACACACAAAGGCCTTCTTGTAGGTCCCGATCGCTTATCCAAGTTAAGCTAGTTGATTCCCCGACCCGAGGAGTCACGATAGAGTAAAACCCAGCAACTTCACCAAGCCTCCCCGAGTCTCCAGATTCAACTCGAACGATCCTGTGCACATGGGTCAAACCATATCATACTAACTTCTAGTCTACGATACAAAATCCAGCAACATCAACAAATGTAAGGAAGCTCCTATGGTTACAGTTGTATTTTAGCATATATGTACATATACAAATAAACCGGCAAAACAGACCAAGATAGTTGTGTTTTTATGGAATTACTGATCATATTTTGCTGCAGCCATTATTTATTTCATCATATATGGATCCTCTAAGTTTCTTTCGCCAAAAATTATTCATTGTCACCGGTGCAACATTACACAACTCCTCATGTTAGTTCTCTAAATTTAAACAGTTTGTTCTTCGAGGAAAAGAAAAGATACAAATAAATACACCGAAAGATATAATGGAAAAGAAACAATTATGTTCAGAAGATTGCATGACCGTGTGGTAATAGAATTTTGTTATCATGATGAATAGCTGTAACAGGTCAACAAGCAGAAATAAAAATAATACAACTCAAGCCAGCAAAACTGGTAGCAACAAAAAAAAAAAAAATTGCTTCACAAAAGAAATTACAAGATGCACAAACAACTACATGTTTTCCCAAAGTAAAACTAAAATTAAATAAATTGTGGTGCATCTGCAGGACCTCAAACCATCAATGTGATTGTTCAACAACTATTGTTTTCCCAGCAACTATCTAGAACAAGGTATGCACAATTTTTTGTTAAATAAATGAGAAACATACAAGAAATTGGTGCTATTTGAAAGCTAGTTTTTTGGTCAGGTAAACAAGATCTCAAAGTCAATTTAATCATGTTCAATAAAACCATTTCTACTCATAAGTAATTTAAAATTTGAGAGTGTCATTAACTTATCAGTACCATTACAAGCCAAATTCAGATCTCATATATTTCACCAAATAAAGGCATGGAAATGAAAGGGACATTATAAAGGATGAAATATAAGGAAACTTAATGTAAAAGACAACTCTAGTCTTTCATGTTGTAAGGGAACAATCTTATTATTCCCTCTCAACATGGAAGGCAAGGGCCACATATATTTTTTTTCTCATCTTATTTTTATTTTTTTATTTGATATCTTCATTTTTCTTTGATATCTCAAATGCATCTTATTATCACTTGGGTGAAAGTGGCCACAAAGAAACGATCAAAATAGGATAGAAATAATAAGATCTCACTAAAAAGAAGAAGACAGTCACAACAAGACAAAAATAGTAAGACAGAGATGGTCATAGCAAAGTGAAAACAACTGATAACAAAAGACAACTAATAATAATATTTATGGTGTTAGAAAAAAAAAAGAGCATCAAATGAAAAAAAAATTGAAAATGAGATGTATCATAAGACTTTTCAAAAGGATTAGAAAAAAAAATACAGATGATAGAACTATATATGTTGGATTTAACACATAATTAAACTAGTATAAGTTTTTAGATTGAATGGATGTTAAATTATGAACTCGAATATATCAATTTCAGCATGATATTTGATGTGCAGGTTTAAAAAAAAAAGAAATGAGATTAAGAAAATAGTTTCATATTATTAAAAATTAAATGATGAATAAGAAAATAATCTCACGCTATTAAATCTAACGTAAAATAAGTGATGATTAAGAGAACAGTCTCATAATAATCAGATACAAGAATTGAGTATTACATATTATTAAATCTGTACATCAACATAAACGATTAGAAATATACATAAAAAAGAGTAATCCGATTTAGTGGTAGCTCTATCGAACGCGCTTGCATCATTTTTTTATATACCAATGCGAGAATCTCCTGCTCGAACCAGTCGCCAAAGATTGACTTGTCATTTTATGTTTTTTATGTCTGGTTTCGACTACGAAATTAATTGATTCATACGGTTGTCATTAATAAACTTAGTAAGAATATATATATATATATATAGTCGTTTTGTCTATCAACTTTCTTGTCATCTTTTCTCAGATGCTTTGCTGATGTGATATGTTCAATAGACTTTTCGTTATTTCTTGTAGATGACGTGACATTTCTTCGGCTTAATATGTGTTTTACATGCTTTGGTAATTGTAACATGTCGAAGTAAACAGGATTTCATGCTAATTAATTGAAAACAAATAACTATCACATGTATCACTTAGAAATAATTTATTGAAAATAGTTTGATTTTTTTTTATGTTATGCTCACGTGGCTCATTTAGAATATACTCGTTAATCAGGTTTAAAATAATTTAGAATTAGAATATATATTTTAGTTTATCTTGAGCCCAATTCTAGACATATAGTTGTACTCTAATGATATATATATATATATACATATATATATAACCTATTTTTAAAGATAGGAAAGAGGCCTAACATGGCTTTATCACCTTATATTAAAAAAATAAATAATTCCACACCTGATTTTAGTGGTCGGCTTACACATCACAAACACCATTCAACTCAAAATTTTAATTTAATATAGTAGCTTCCAATATATTATATACTCTCGTGCTTTCTCATGTCTTCTTTATGTGAGCTTATTGTTATAAGTTCACACACAATAATGTGCACTAAGTCTTCACATTGCCACTATATCATGACCTTTTTACATCTGAAATATTGATATTAATATGATAGATTTAAATCCACATATTAAAATTTACGATCTAAATTCGACAAACTTAAAGAAAGTAGTCTGGAACTTTGACTATGATAGCGAGGTATTAGATGCCACTTGGATTTGATTTGATCTCTGAAGTGGGTGGGAGGTAAAGAATCAACCATTCCATAAGTCTAAAATATTTTATTGAATAAATGTAAACTCGAGCCTTTTGTATTGAGCCGTTAAGAATTTTTTTTCTCTTAACCTTTCCAGATCGAAAAAAAAAATTATAAATTTTTTTTTTATAACCAAATGCTTGTATACATAGAATAACTAAGATCTCCCTTTCATGTAAGAGATCTTTTCGTAACTAAATTGATTATCCTCCGAGAAAATTGATTTTGTGAATCCCAATATATATATATATATATATATATATGTTGTGGAACCTAAGAAGAAGAGAACTGGATGCACTATTTTCATTAAAAATAATGTATTAGTCAATGGTGTATCAGTACCTCGATGAAGGAACTCAAGCTGCTGATTGTGTTCAGCGATTTCCAATTTGAAAGCAACACAAAAAAATTTAAAGAAAAAACAAAAGAAATCTTCCATGCACACAAACATATAACACACTGTGTTCTCTTTGGATTAAGAAGAAGTTTATATATAGACTGAAAGGTATAAGATCAAAGACGGGAGAGAGAGAGAGAGATAGCATCGCAGGAGTTCTCTTTTGGTACGTAGTATGAGAAGTGCATGAATCCTATGTATGTATACTGGCTGTTTAATCCACTGTTTAACTGTGATATCTTCAGCTAGTCCGTCCACAGCCACAGGTCCGTGGAGCAGTCCGCCACCCGATCCCAATCGAATCCTCTCTGCATCGCCGGCGGAGTCACCAGCAGTCCCCTCGCCATGTCCTCCAGCAACTCCGGCATGTTGAACAGCGCCTCCTCGTCCACGAACACCGCTGGCGGCCTACATGCAGCCTCGGGAGCTGGCTTCGGCGGCGATTTCGGCACCCACGGTCCGAACATCTCGGCTGCCTCGGCCGCGGCACGGCGGACGTCCTCCGCGGCCGTCGACTCCGCTCGGGGCAGCGCCCAGACCGAGTCGGGGAAGTTGAGGCTGGCGGACGCGCCCCGGAGCGCGATGGCGGCCACGTCGTGCGCCCTGGCCGCCATCTCCGGCGTCCGGAACGTGCCCAGCCATATGCGGCTCTTCTTCCGGGGCTCCCGCACCTCGGACACCCACTTCCCCCCGTTGCGCTCCCGCACGCCGTGGTACACCGGGTGCCGCGTCTCCCGGAACTTCTTCCGCCCGGCCTTCCGCTTGGGTGACGGCCCCGGCGCCCATGCGTTCGAGGGACCCGATGACGAGGAGGAGCACGAGCACAAGGAGGAGGAGGGATCCTCAAAGTCCATGATCAGAGCACAGAATAGAAAGGGCGCGCAAGCTTCGAGTTGGAGACGTCGCCGACAGGTATCGAGCCTACGCATACACACACATACATATAGTGTGGGGTGGGGGGAGTGATAAGAGTGGATGGTAAGGGAAGAAGGCGGTCCAAGTCGAAGCCCGCCGCGGGTGGCACACGCGAGCGACGAGGTATCACGAGAGAGAACAGGTGAGGAATAAGAAAAGCGCAGGGTTTCCACCGGAGGAAGACAAACGTCGGGCGACTGCGGCAGCAGCAGAAGGAAAACGTGTTCCATCTGCACCTTCGTCATTTCCTCTTCGGATAATTACGGACGTGTGTGGAAGCACACTCGACCGATCCGACGGCGACCATCATCATCAACTCGGCAACAGGGCGTTGACGATATTGCTTTCACACTCCTACAGCCAGAGTTCCCCTTCCGGCCTCCACTCCTCTCGCCGAAGCAGCCTTTTCCAGGCTTCTGCAGCTTACGGAATCCAAATTAGTTTCGTTGCAGTCACTGCGAGAGTAGTATTCTCACTGCTTTCACTGCACCCACCGCATGCATGCGTGTCAAATTACCCATTCCAATCAAAGAACGGTTCGCATGGGTTCAATGTCCGGTTCGAAATCGACCCATCATATGTGGTTCACATCATCAAAATCTAATCTATCCAATAGGCTTGATTTGAACTCGACGATCATTCCTAACGTATCTCTTTCAGTTGACTCGACGAGTCATTTAGTGGTTTTAGAAAGGTCGATTAAGATATTTTTAAGATTTATGACATAAATCATATACCAGAAGATCTTGGTTTGAATTTAAATCAAATTAAATTACATATGCTTAATTTTATCATTTCTATCAGAATCAAATCATGTATATATTTTTTACAAGTGAGAAATCATGAACTCATACTATTCCTCCCATTTTGAAGTCAAATTAAAGCCTAAATACCAGGCTGGGCTTGTAGTGGGCCTCAATGATTCGGCTTACTTGTATTGACTCTGAAGCACCGGAAATATCAGAATTTTGTTGCTGCATCAGAAACCAAACACGGATATTAAAGTCCAAGCTGTCATCGAACAGGTGCCATCATTTATACGCATGTATATAATATAATATATATATATATATATATTGATTAATGGCAAACGTAGCACAATATTAATAGTGTTAGTGTGGATTCACATTAATAACCTCAGAACTTGTTAAAGGTGTAGAAGAAATTATAGGAAGAAAAGGGGTATTTATGTCAAATGGACAAGCAAGATATTTAAAGGGCCAGCACACCGCTTACGAGCCTCTTCGCCTGAGGACTCGAATCGCCAACGCCGTAACAACACACAGCGCGAGTGTAAAGGGCGGGCATCGCCAGTGGGTAGATCAGTGCCGATGGTGGCGGTGGAGTCGGCTTCGGAGACGGAATCCAGCATCTCTATGCCATCTTGGTGTAAGGTCAGAATCCGATCTCGTCTTTGATCCACTCTGGTGGCGGAAATCGGCGTCGCTATACCCTGTTCGTTTAGGATTAGGGTTAGGGTTTCGGCATGGGCATAGGATTTTGTTAGGGTTTTTTTTTATATATGGACGTTCTTCCTCTTTGGTTGCCGTGTAATTCTTGAGTTTGTTGCCTCGTGTGATTTTGCCCTGAGTTTTATCTCCGATCCGAGACAATACTTCTGGTGAATTTCGCTGCTCGATCCAGAAAAGAACCGGGGTTGGCGCTCCAGGAGCCAATCGTTTAGGATTCTTCTGTCTCGTGGACCTTTTTGCCTGTTGGGATTTTAGATTCTCGAGAAGATGCGCGGCAGGGCACATGCAACGGGAGGAGGACGAGGAGGAAGAGGCGACAGAGGACTGTTACCTCCTGCTGCCGCAGCAGCTGCCAAGACGAAGGACAATCGATCAGATTGGCATCGTAACCGCTTTCTCCATCGGTCCCGCCGCAACAGCTTGAGCCCACCAAACAGGGACAGGCGCTCACCCGACCGCCGGAGCTCCTCCGTTGAACGCAGGGACTATGCCCCTTGGCACTCAGATTATGCACGGCAACTCCACGACGAACCCTCACAGCCACCCCAGCTCCGTGGCCGGCCCTCACCGTTTGGATACAACAGTTATGAGATCCCACATAGGTTCATGTTGCCTGGTGATCCACGTAACTTGGATTCTGAGGTGAACCCGGGCTTGAGGCTGTCTCATTTGATCAAGGATAAAGACATTCTCCAGCCAGGCAATGGGGCGCCGGGGATGTCATCTTTGGGGCTTGAAACACAAAACTCACATTATCGAAGATCGCTGTTTATGGATGATGGATCCCCTCAAAATTTCCACTCACTACCTGCAGATGCAAACTACTCACTCGATGCTTCCGTACTGAAACTAGACAACATGGGAAGAAGCAAAGGCTCTTTGAATGTGGCGCACCATGACTACCATGATCAGTTGAGAAATCCCTATGATGAGAGACTGGGAGGGAAGGCTTACTTTAAGGACACGCCTTTTGCAACAACAGATCCTCCATTTCCGAGGCTCTATGGTGGTGCCTCATCATCCAGCTTCCCGAAAGATGATATGTTGGGTTTGTATGACAATCACCTTCGCCGGCCATTGGATGGTTCCATTAGAGACGCTCCAAGCAAGTTTATGGGCGATACTGTGGAGAGTATTGGGTACAGTCAAAAGCAGTTCTCTGAGCCAGTTAGATGGGGCCCACTTAGTCCTGCTCGAACCGAGCCCCGATACCGTGGCTATGATGAGATAAACCGGAGAGAGCTCAGCGATCGTGAATTTCTTGTATTGGATGACATGTATGAAAAAGTGCCATGGGGTTCGCGTACTGACCATCGTGAAAAAATAGGGTCATCTTTAAGGGATCTGGTAGGAGTTAGGGTCGGTGAATTGGATACTTCTCGAAATGTCACAAGCGAACATAGCCTCTGGGACAAGCAGCGTTCGTTACATGGAGATGCGGACTTGGATTATCGTGAGGGTAAGGGCATCATTGTGGACTATGTAGATAGTTCTGCTAATGGGCATTTGGGATACAGAGTAAAGCCATCAAGATTCCATGAACTAACATCTCTCCAAGAAACATATGCTTTAGGGTTTGATGCTGCTCCTACTAGTTACAAGGAAAGACCTAAGAGTCCTATGTATTCTGGTCATCGAACGGATATTTATGGACAGGTTGTGAGCTCGCCACGGAGGGAGTCCGAAATGGAAGGTCTTTATCAGCTATCATCAGAAAGGATGACTAGAAGAAAATATGTTACTCATAGTTACATAAATGAATTTGATCCAAGAAGTGTTGCATCCAATGATCGAACTGCTTTTAGAAGGATCTCCTCACCCGGTGTTGCTGATGATATATGGCCAGAAGAAGAAAGGCAAGGTGATATTAACTCGAAAGAGTTGGATTTTAGCCATACCAACTATATGTCACTTTCTCATAGAATGTCTAGGTCTGATGCTCGGTTGCCTTCTGGGGAGACCTTCAAACATACGGAACGTGGCCATGGTATGAGCTTAAAAAGACGATTAAGACCTGGTCCTTCAGAATCCCGTGGTCCATATACTTCTGAGAGAAGAAAGGAGTTTAGACCCAACAAATTCTGGAAGAAGGATATAGTAGACCGGCATGATGATCTGAATCATGATGGAAATGTTCCACGAGATGATAATGTGCTAGTAAAAAGAGATCCAGCTGAAGGTTCCGTAGAGTTTAAGCAGCAAGTGCACAAGGCCTTTCTTCGTTTTTTTAAGTCATTGAATGAGAATCCGCAGCAACTGAAAAGATACCAAGAGCAAGGACAAGGGAGTCCTCTTCTTTGTTGCGTATGTGGCAGGTCTGTCTTCTTCATCTGTGGTAGCCTACAGGAAGTTGAATGCTTGGTCCAACTTCCAACTGAGAAGTACATGATTGGCACATCATTAGTTGCCTTTCAACTGCTCCAAATACGATTAACTGAAATACCTTTATTGCAGCTGCATGAAATGAGCATGTTCCTATCTTATTCTGCTAGTTGATTAGGACTAAATATTTTTGGTTTAAATTAAATTTGTTTCAGTTGCAGAGAAGGCTTAAAAGAGTGCTGTTTGTTACCGGTGCTAGAACTGTTGTTGAAAGGATCAACCATCCACAAAGTAGGATGATGACTTCTGGAGCCAAATAATTTGCCTTAGCACTTTATCGTTATACGTAACATGAAGGCAATGACAACTTCCTGTTCATTGAACATAGATTGTGGAGACCAGTGCTGTGAAATTGGTACTGTGTGGATGGTGGCTGATTTGTAGGAGTCTAAGTTGTTCCAAGGTTATAAATGTTTGTTAGTGCAAGTTGATAGATACAATAGCAAGATATTTAAGTAATTGTCCATTGGTATCAAGTTGGACTTCCAATCCAATCATCCAACTATTGGTATTCAGTTGGACTCTCGATTATTAAGTTGGACTTTCTTCTGGGATTAATCTATTAGTAATATGATTAACTATTACTTTCCAGGAATGATCACTAATGCTATGAATCTGCATTTTACTCTCAAAATTCATGCGGAAGGGTAGATGGTTTGTCTTTGCTGTTTGATTGGGTCTCCATGTGTCGATCTAATCAATGAGATTTCTTCCTAGTTGATGTGATATTGGTCTTTTGATTCCACATAAAACACTTTTGTCTCCTATTGATGCAATATTGGCCTTCTAATTCCTCATAAAACATGGTTTCCTTAGTTGATGCAACATTGACCTTTTTCGTCCACATAAAACACTTAGTTTGAACTTCTATTTTTTTACTTTTGGCATGTCTGAGATTACAATTTGGGATAGTTAACTTTATTTGCTTGTAATTTGGTACCAGAGTCAGTTGTTTTCTTTTGACTGTTAATATGGCTTCACTTGACATTTGGATATCTGTTTTCTTGAGTTTTTTTTTTTAATTAAGAGTTGGTGTTTAAGTTGCCCTCGACAAAAAACACTATGGTAGGAAAGATCGATGTGACGAACCCCAAATACTTGGAACATCATGACTTTTAATTTGTTGGTCAATTAGGGTTTAGGTTTTTATTTTAATTATTTGAGGGAGTCATTTTATTGTCGATAATCCATTGCTTCCGGTGATTATTTGTTAGCATTGCTTGTTATATATTCTTTGTTTCTGTATGCTTTAATTAAAAAAATCTCAGTTACGAATGCTATTTGGCATGGTTCGTCTTATTGATCCATATCGGTCTATCAATCGACTATTGGTATGGTATGTATCGATCCATACTGACATATTGACACATGGTACGATGGGGGTGGTATGTTGTGGTACGGCAAGGCAAACCTTGCTATTCGGTTCAGTTTAGATGGATTTCATTCACTGGAATTGTTCATTAAGTAACATATGCATTTGACATGTCATATAAGAAGAGAACAGCTGCCTTATTTAAATTAAATGGCACTAAGTAGTAAGTTAATGCTTTGTGCAATGGCGGAGATGATGTTGCAAGATCAACTTACTTCTAGGTCGATTGGATATATGCTTAAATGCCTAGAAATTTATATTACTTAATAGTTTTTTTTTTTTTTGCCCTTTCGTTCAGCATGTCAAAGGAGTTTGTAGATACACACAGCTTGGTGAGTCACCTTTATCACTCTGGCAAGGTGGGCTTAAAGACAGAACACTTGGGTCTTCACAAAGCCCTTTGTCTCCTTGTGGAATGGAATTGGCTCGTGGCTCCTGACAATTCCAGGGTTTACCAAACTGGAGCTACTGCTGAAGCTAAGGTTATGAAGGAGGATCTGATACTTTGGCCGCCTGTTGTTATCGTCCATAATAGTTCCGCTGGGAAAAAAGTCAGTAACAGCCAACAAAAGGTCCTGTCTACTGAAGGCATACAAGAAATACTAAGAGGTTTGTTATAAATCACCTCTGGCTTCAAATGCTACCTATCCATACCAAGATCCTGCTACTTATCCACTGCTATTAGTTCTATGGTTGTGCATGGGATTAGCCTTTTTCTTCCTAATGTATCTGCTATTTTGTTAGTCTACATCTAGAGTTATATGGGAATGTTTTGTCAAAAGTGTTTAACTGCATATTTTGTTTGCTAATAAGTCCATTGTTATAGTTTATCAAATGGGTACGGAGCTATTGCCATGAATACGAAAAGCAAGGGATTCACCCCCCCTCTAGAATAAACTAATTCTTTGATGTGCACGGTTTAGTTGAGCCACATTGGTACCTAGAATGTTCTCTTCCATCTTAGCTTCTTCCTACGAATAGAACATAAGGTTTTGTTTTGTTTTTCTTTATTAGTTTTATATAACTTTTGTTGCTTTTTGATTCCAGGAATGGGGTTTGAAGCTGGGAAGACGACAATTTGCCATGGGAAACCTGCAAACCAGAGTGTGTTCTTGATTAAGTTCTTCCCGACCTTTTCTGGTCTGCAAGAAGCGGAGAAGCTTCACAACTGCTTTGTTGGTAGTAATCGAGGCAGGCAAGAGTTTTATCGTCGGACTCCCAACAAAAGTAAAGCAAACGGTGAACATGAAGCTTGTTTCAAGAACTTCCCATGTCTTTACGGATACATGGCAGTTGCAGAAGACCTGCCTAAGCTCGATTCAGAAACGATGAAAAGATGCTTGGTTAAGAGCAAGAAGGATATCGAAGCCATCGCTGATGCCCCGTTGAATATAGATTGAAGACAGAGATTGCCCCTTGAAATCTGCTCCGCTAATGTTTTTTGTTTTTGTCATCCACATGCCAACAACATTGTTTTTTTTTTTTTTGTTTTTATAATCTTCTGATCCTCTTTTTTAACCTGGAAGAAACGTTTTATTGTGACAGGTTAGTTGACGGTATCTCAGAAATGTAATAGCTTTGTGTCATAAGCTTTGTGACGCAGTTGTTCTAAACATGAATCACAGCAGAATATTTATAATCTAACAAAAGAAATGACACTTAAAACCTTTTTCTTGTTGAGAATTATCATGCAACTTTGTCAGGGTTGCTCAATCTTATGTCTAACAAAGAGGGTGACTGTTTTCTGTGTTTTTTGTTGGTTGAAAATTATCATGGAACGTTGGATGATGACGATGGTGATGTTTGGTTCTTTGGGTAGTAGGGTCAGCGACAGAAAGCAAAGTTTTTTGTGTTAGACAGATCGCACATCATGGTCGTATCACGCACGATCATTTATATCCAACTGGTTTCTCAACATCATGGTCGTGGGCAGGCAGATTTGATCATGATCATCAAAACGAAAGAGACTGACTGGCTTTTCATATTATATTAACACATGCAACACAACCAAACGTAATTTAGTAGTATTATAGGCATCGAGATCATGTACCATTCCCCACAATTCCTCACCACCCTTCCACCTCTTCCATACCGGTCACATATCTTTGGGACACCAACAAGAGAAACGAGAAAAATGAGAAAGACACACACCACACGTAATAATAACCCATATGTTATTAACAGGGGCATATTACACCTACACATTTGCGTCCATACATAAGTAAGCCACACACCGACAGGCAGGAAATGAAAGGTTGCAGTGAAGTGAACTACTACTACTACTACTGCTACACCCTCTCTTCCACCCCCAGAGTCCCTTTTTTTTTTTCTCTTTTCGCTAGAAGACACTTCTTTTTTCTTTCGGAACTTCAGAGCTCGAATTCCACATCCTCTTTTCGCTATTACGTTTTTTTCTTTTTCTTTTTTTGTCTTTTCGCTAGAAGAGCTCGAATTCCACGTCCTCTCCATTCGCCCTGGACGCAAGACACTTCTTTTTTCTTTCGTAACATCAGGGGTCACGGCTTCCCGGTGTCTCAGGCGGTGCAGCACAACGGATCAGGGCCCAATTTAGCCCGTCAAAGAACGGGTGCTGCTTGATCTCAGCAGCACCTTTCGCCGATCCCAACCTATTTTCTGGCTCCTTCACCAGAAGCCCTCTGATCAGATCCTTTGCATGTAAGCTAACGCATGGGTTCTCAGGGAACTTGAAGCTCTGAGAAACCACGTTGGCCAATGTTTCCTCGTTTCCACGCCCTCTGAAGGGTGTTCTACCAAAAAGTAATTCGTACAACAGGATCCCAAAGGTCCACCAATCCACGGCGCTTCCATGTCCATCTCCTCTAACGATCTCCGGTGCTAGGTATTCATGCGTCCCGACAAAGGAGTTGGAGCGTGCATCAGTCGGCTCCACCACGAGTTGCGGCAGTGGTCTTACCTGCCCACCTACTTCCTTCCGTGTTTTCACTTGTCTCGACGATAGCAAACGCGGTGTGAAGCAAGAAACTTGAACCCAAGATGGCCGAAGACACAGAGGGTCGATGCAGCTTTTTGCGGCACAGGGTCCTGAGAGCTTCTTTGCAGACTCTTGTGTGCCTAACGACGAGGATCTGACAAGGGTCGGGCTTACTGAGCATCGCAGAGACAAGTCAAAATCTGAGAGCATGATATGACCATCTTCACGGACCAGAATGTTTTCTGGTTTTAGATCACGATAGATCACACCCAACATGTGTAGGTACTCCAAAGCAAGTAGGACTTCCGCAACATAAAACCTGCACAACAGCATCGGTAAGAACCAAGTTACTGACCTTTGTACAATGGTGATAAATTAGTACCTCAAAAAATAAATCAATATGCTTTGAACTAATCTTTAGTTGGAAACTTGCTTCTGACATATCAGATACTGATTCGTTATGGACTGATCCTCCTTGCCCAACTAATATCTACTTTAGGAATGTCTCTTGTTTTGGTCATTTCATGAAAGAATAAATTTAGAAGATTCAATCAATCTTAATTGGATTTGATGATGGGAAAATTCCCATTAATTTCTCGTCAAATGCTTTCAAGTATCCCTATTTCCAGTAGCTACTCCAAAACGATAGTAATTCAACATGACTATGATTCAAGTTCTATGCAATGGATATCGACAGCAAAAAATCGCTTTACTGACAAACACGCACACAATATCAAAGCAACATGTAAGAAGGAATAATTTGATTCGTATACCTAGCAGCAGGCTCGGTGAAACTCCTACAAGGTTGCCTCTGTCGAAGGACATGCAGGTCACCTCCGGGGCAAAACTCCATAACTAAACATGAGAGGTTCTCTGTAGTAAAATGAGCATAGAGGGTAGGAAGGAATGGATGATCCAGCATTTGCAGTATCTCTCTTTCGGTTTGTGCTCTCAGCATCTTCTTCCTGCTAACCAGGAATTCAACATCCATGATCTTCAATGCAAATAAGCATTCGAAACCAGCCAGCTCAGCAAGATAAACAGTTCCAATATCCCCACAACCAAGTCGTTTGAGGAGCCTAAAATTCTTTAGACGTAAACTTCCTTGTTGGATTAGGATTTGATGGATGGCCACCCATCTTAGATCCTTTGACATGTGAGGTCTACAACCTTTTGAACTAGCACCACTCTGATGGCTCTCCTCGCTGATGCTAGTGCTGCTACTATAATCCCCAATGCTGCTTTTCGAGCTGTGAGAGCACTCCCCTTTTTCTCTTGATCTAGAGAATTCACTTGATTTTACACTGACAGCACTACAACTGCCATGGATATTTGGGCTGGAAAGAGTTTTGTTTGCACCAGTATCAATGCGCTCCTTACCAATCACAGCAGCAGGATTCAAAGTGCTGGTTGCAGGAGTGGCAGGGGACTTAGGATGACGAGTTTTGGTTGTAGGCATGGTACATGCAGGAGTGGTAGGTTCCTCAGGACGACATGATTTGGTCGTCGCTGTAATACGTGAAGCAGCAGAGGGTTCCTTAAGGCGACCTAATTTGGTCGTGGGCGCAGTACGTGCAGGAGTGACAGGTTCCTTAGGACAACATGGTTTGGTTGTACGCACAGTAACACCACCTATATTCACCTCACTATGCTTGGTGGAAACGTCGGGTGCTGAAGCTGCCTCAGGCTTTCCTTTCTTTTTAATGGCCTTGTTCCTGTGTACTGGCTTGGTTGAATGCTGATATACCATAGCCTTACTCGACGCAGCAACCGCCTGTGAGCTTGATATGGATGCTTTTGAAACTGATTTCCCCTTCTTTTCGATCTCTACTGCAGCTGATTGACTTTCAAAGGAGTCCTCTGATGTTGGTTTAATTACATCTTGGATTCTGATCTTAGTTACCTTAGGTGTATTGAGAACCGAAGATATAGGAGATGAAACAGCATTCTTATCAGTTGATCCAGAATTTTGCACTTGACCAGGTACAGGTGCCTTTTTTGATGGAACTGCCGAGACCCTTTCAGGCATGATGGATATTTCGACCAAATTTCTCTCTCCTCCATTTATGGGAAGACAAGAGTCACTCGATTGAACCACCACAGATGCATAAAGCTTCTTGATCGTTCCAGCTTCAGAAGTCCCAGATAAGGTAATTGGCTTAGATAGCCGCTTCATGGCAGCCATCTCCGATGCCTGGGAAATGCATAATCTTCTCAAAGCCTGTTTTAAGGTGACGGATTCTGATATTCCTATTCCTGATGGTCGAGATGCTCCAACCTTGATGGGCTTCTTCAAAGCATTCTTCTGCAACAAGTCAACACCTGGCTTACTCATCAGACCAAGCGCCCCATATGAGGCCCGGAGATCAATTGCTCTCAAAAGTTTACCAAGATCATCTTCAACAACCTGACACTTAACATCTTGTACGTTTGTTTTGAGCTTAATCCGTAGAGTCTTAGATCCACCATAGTAATTATCCAAGTTCGGCTCTTCAACTGATTCAACAATCTCAGAAGTACCACCTGATGAACCCATTTCCAGGTGGCTGATGGTTCACTCAGACCTGAGAACTCTACCTTGACGTCAAGATCAGAGACATATCAAAATGGAATGCAGCAGTGATGTGAGACACCAAACTTGCCTTTATACATTCCATTACCGTGCTCATTCTTGTACTCAAATCACTGGAGACCATGAACCTCCTGCAAATGAATGAAAAGGGAGTATCTATCTTTAAACTATGATTTCAGAGAGCAAATCAAAATTTATCTGTAGTATGAGGCGACCCAACGCGAGTTTTGTGTTTCACTCCTTGATTACATTCTTAAGCATCCAAAGGGAAATAACCAGTAAACCAAAGGCACAGAAAGAACTCCGGTAAAATACTAACTAGACCACCGGAAAACATCATCGTTTTCAGACACCTCGGGGTAAAACTTCCAGTGTCCTTTTTCTTGGCGCAAATTATAGGCGCAAGACACATGCTGAGTAGCCGATCGCATCAACCAGATCAAGAACCCATAAAAGCCGTCAAGAACTGCACAAGTCCCCGTCAAGAAGTCGACAAAGATTAGGACAGAAGCCGCTGCATCCAGTCTCACCGCAGGACAGGCAAGATAGGAAAAGATTCCGAACGCACCAAAAAAGATTCACAAAGTAGTGCTGCTGATTGCCCACTCACATTGTCATCGAATCGAGTAGGAATAAGGGGGAAACGAAGACATCTTCTCGGAAGAAATCGATCTAAGAAAGCTAGCAAGAAGCTCCAAGAACTCGACTAAACGGGAGGAAGAGAGCGCCGTACCGCGAATTGATCCACGGCCAATGCCGGTACTCATCCGGATCGACGAACCGAGTCGACGATCTCCCTCAAGAACCACCGTCCAGAGCTAGAACCGCGATCGGATCGACTGGTAGTTTCCGAGGGTTAGGGTTTTGGGAGCGCAACAGAGAGAGAGAGAGAGAGAGAGAGAGAGAGACATCACGAGGAGGAGGTGGAAAAAAGAAGAGAAGAACAGAAAACAATAGCACCATAAAAACACAAAAAGAAACAAAAAATATATATATATTAAATTAATTATAAAAGAAAAAAGATTCAAAAAAAAGCCTTCTGATTGACCCTTCTAATAAAGAATTAATTAATTATAAAGTAAGTCTACGAGAAAATTAAACTCCTCCAGAGAGTAAAGAAAGGAAAACAAATAATAAGGATCACGAAACCGAGATCAGACGGCTCAGCAGAAAAGACGCCGCCCTTCGTTACGATGGACCCCGCGGTGGGTCCGCCTTCTCTTCATCCGAGTCATTAAAAAGGTGAGGCTGAATCATTTGAAAAAACTGGATGTTGCTGAGGTGGGAGAAGAACGGCGACAGGATTAAAATGTATTCAAGTTAACACATGTATCATTAACTGCAGCCTAATAAGATTCCAAAAGCACATACGGCCTGGCCTTTCTTTGGATGTTCGCCCTCGTGCTGCTGTTTCGTGGTCTGCTCGACTGTTCTCGATGGCCGACGCACCTTTCAGCGGCCTTTCGTCGAGCACATACGGGCTCGTGATTTGTCCCAGAAATGAGCTGCCGCTGCTTTGGTGTGGTCCCTCGCTGGGCATTACCACCTCATGGTCATTGTAGCAAGCAGGTGGTGGGTGGATCTGATAAGCAAACCTCTACATGAGATGATGTATGGATCAGAGCTTAAAACATCCGATGATCCTGTTAATTGTCCGTAATGTTGACTGACACAAGGTGTTCTCTAGCTTTGTAATTGCAAAACGATTGGGGTTTCCCTTGTGCCATCTATTACAAAGGTCGGTACATGGAGTACTAAAACAAAAGGAATAAATACTTAAAACTCTAGCTTTGGTGAAGCCTTGTTTGGCTTATCTGATGAGCTAAAATGCCGAATGCATACGAGGGAGCGGCTTGGATGACGATGGAGAAATCATCCTGGGTGAGAGATTTACAAACTCCAGTGCTTGCGTTCTGACTTCCAATGGATAATCCGCGACGCATCCGATCCTTGGGCCGGCTCCACTGCACCATTTGGAAGAGAGCTGATCCCCCAACTGATAAGAACTAGCTTTCCTCTTTGAGTTGATCCTCTCCAGTATTGCTTTCTTTGGCACGTCGGCTTTGGGACTCTGAAGGCCACCGGATAGGGATCTTTTGTATTCAGCTTGACCTCTAGCAGCTTCGGTTGACACCGATGGTTCCCCGGTCGTATTATCCGATACTTGAGGCAAAGCCAGCCGTGGAGTCTTAGCAACTTTCATGGCATCAATCACCTTCTCCAGGTGAGCCTGTTTCGGACCATCATAGTAATCTTCGTTTGACGATGATAATATCTGAGGATTAGAACAGGTGGGTGACGAAAAAGAAATGGTTAGCAAGAATTTTCTGACAACCAACCGTTAACTAGAATCCATGTCATTCCACTAGTCATAGTTGTAATGCTACATCAAACAAGTTAATGCAACTGCAGAATACCTGAGTGTTATCCAGATTAATCCCATTTTCTCTGAGGAAGTCTAAGAAGTTGTCGAAGTTCTCCTCGGTTGGCCGGTAATGCCCACTGTATGCCCAAACACACTGCAACGCAGCCAACCTTGGTTAAAGTTTGTTAGGTAGCGGTTGCTCTATCGTATAGGATGATCAGGTAAATCGTCGGAACCATGTATAATTAATCATAGTTATGTAGTGAAATCAAATAAAAATAATATTTGTTAGGATATATTTGATTCGAGAATCTGCCACATCCATCAGCGTAAGTTCTTATCCAAAAAAACGATGACGACACATCCAAAAAAACGATGAGATAATTGTATGGCAGCTATAGTCAAAGAGAATCAATACAGTGGTTTATTGTACTAGTCAAAAGCATGCATCTATGACAACACTCCTGGAGAAAGCAAAACAGATTTGCACACAGCTGCAGCTAGAATGTAGATTTCCACGTAATTCTTGATAGGCAGATTCGTTCTTTTGGTGCATAAACCAAAATTTGAGAATGGATCAGCAATACAACGTGAAAAATCTTGATTGGTGAAAAGTATTACCAAGTCAAGAAAGAAATGTCAATCACACGACAACCGAATGAAATAAGATGTGGGAATCGCCTTAGTATAGAGAAGGTATCAAGATTTGAAGAAGTGTGAAAGATTTTTCAATGACAAATTTAAATTAAGCATCTGACTTAGGTGCGTGCACTGTACGGATCTCAATTTTCTCTGGATGATTGTGTTAGTGGTCAGGTTGCAACAAGCACCACAAACACGACACAGAAGAGTGGGAAAAACAAAATATACTTACAAGAAGTTCAGAGCACCGAAAGCTGAAAGATGTTAGAAAAAAACTAGTCTAAGATTAACCAGTCTTAAAAGTGAACAGGTTCGGAAGCTATCATGTAGTATGAGTTCGAAAACACCTCTTTCTGTGGAGAAGCTCTATCAATATATATATTTTTTTTCCTGGCTGTTTATCTTTTAAAACTTCACAAGCTTTAGTTAATCCTTTTGGAAAAAGAACTCATAACTGAGCCATCAGAATTACATGCAAAATTATTCATGCTAGATTTATATAATTAACCATAAATGAATTGTATCATGCATTTTGGAGTGTATTTGTACTGGAAATTAGGTATCAATGTGCAAGGAAACATGAATACAGAGAAGATTTACTCCTGTGAAGGACATTCCAGTAAGATTAAACTTCATTCCTGTATATGGTACCTTAAGTATCCCATTTTCCGCAGTTAATCTTCCAGCTGATCTGGTGGCTCCTCCAGCAAGAAAGCTGGAATGGTGAAAGATTCCTTTCTTTTTCTGCGCAAGTTTAAATAGCAAGTTATCAACTTGAAAGGAGGTGATTGAAAGGAAACACAACCCTTTTCATCAATGTAAATCTAACCATCAATGCAAGGAAACCATGGGAGTTCTATAATTTACCTGACCAGCATATAGCCTCCCGGATGTGCTTACGACAAAAATCCATTTTGTTTCTTTAGTCCCGGAAGTGGTATCAAGAAGCATTCCAGAAAGTTTGTGGATGATTTTACCATCTATTGGAACATATTCGTAGTGCTCTCGTTCTTGCTGGAAAAAAAGTAAGGAAAACATTTAATTTGCAATGTGGAGATGTCATTCCAGATAGATAGAAAAATAGCTGAAAGTATATTTAGCATTCCTCGATCAGCAATTGAAATTAGGTTGTCGTGTTTTCCACAATGAGCAATAACAAGTAGTACCAGACAATCTTTTCAGGAAAGTGACACAATTTAACAAAACAGAATTATTCACAAGGGTTGGAGTGCTTTGCTGCATGGATAACGGGCCTCTTTTCACTTCTTCAGAAGATTGTGGATGTTATACTCTACATAGCATAATTACCAAAAGCACTCTACATAGATAGGTCCCCAAGGACCTGTGTTCAGCTTTCATCAACTTGTTCACTCATCTACCAAAAGGAGGCAATACTAGAGTGCTTTTGGGTTACGTACATATTAAATTATATGATTTTTCTTCTTAAAATAAAGTCATCTTGCAGAAATCTGCTCACTGAAGTAATTATGCAGAGATCAGCTTTCTGTTGCCTTCAGCACAAAATGCATTCTATTTTAACCCAATTATGTTTAGGAATCGAAAGAGATGCCTAAAAGGAATGAAACCTTACAGGGCCAAGATACTTGACACATTGCTTCCGAAGTAAGGACCTTGGACAATCTATGAGATCCAAATCTCTGCCATCACCAATATCCAACCTGCATAAATGTCAAAAAGATTTTTTATTAATTGAATCAATGGAATAGTCATCATTTTCACTAGATAAGACAGTTTATTATTAGAATCTCTCTCTCTCTCTCTCTCTCTCTCTCCACGAGTGATCACTTAAACTGGTTTCTATGCATAGTTGAACGAAAAGAAGACTGTGATTTCATGTTAAATTGTATTTTTCTCCCAGGCATATGCTAACACAATTCATGGGCCTCATGTTGTTGTCTCCCCTGTCCCATAGACACTGTGGATTACATCAAGCAGGGCATACCCAACAGTGAACACGGGTCCTTGGGGACCTATCTCGTACCATCAAGTAAACAGAACCCAAAAGGTATAGAATCTTATTGCCATTACCGCGTTCACTGAAATTTAAAATTCACCTTTAAATAAAACAAAAAATCAAAGAAGAAAAAAAAACATGAAACAAAAACCTTGAATCTGTGCCATGTAGCAGAATGATGATGGTTTAAGTTCTTACCAGTAGAAGAAAGGTTGGCCAGCTTCACTTCTACACCATTCTTCATAGTAGAAATGCAGGTTATGGCCATACCGATGTCTTGGATCAATCTAAAATGCAAATTTTAAAAGGTGCATAAATAACTAAAAAAGCATATTGTCATATCCAAAATACAGGAACCACTTTTGGGTTTCTAGACCAATTCAAGCAGGAAAAAGAAATTCACAATCAGTCAAAATATTGATAAATTACAGAGCAAGAAAAACAAAGGTTAGATCTAACTCTAAAATTGGGAGAGATTAGCACATTCCAGCTAAGTTACTGAAGGAATTTGCCATGAGTCAAACAGTAATGTCTCTTCGCACAAGTAACCTCGAACAACAGAGTTGGAACACAACAACGAAGCAAAGCTAACAAGTCCTTTACCGACCATCTCCACGACCAGAAGTGTAAACGTAAGTCTACAGCAAATAATCCTTGACAAAAAGGAAAAGCAAAAGGATGTCTTGTGTACGTACGGCTTCGATCCAGTGCAAGAAAGCCAGCTTTAGAGCTTTCTCGTCCTTGGACAATCCTTGACCAACCTGCAAGCATCAAACATACACTAACTCTTCGTCGCCTAGGTTTTCTCTGTGCCATAAAGAAAGGGAAAGGGGAAGTAAGGAGCGAAACCGGCCTTGGAAGCGTTCAAGCGAACGCGATTCCACCGCGAGATCGCCGACTCTTGCTTCATGTGATCGAAGAACGACACCGTGCTGTGATTGAGTCGAGCGAAGTCTATCGCTTGCCACCTTCGCGAAATTTCCGATATTAGCATATAAAAGATACAACGAGATCAGAAAGGAACGGGTACCAGATGTCCCGAAACCCACCAGAGCTCTTCGGCGACGACGGCGGAGTCCGCCAACCTGCGGCGGGTGCGGTAGCTCCTGTACACCTTCTGAAGCTTCGTCGCCGCCATCGACTCGGGCGGGTCCGGAGAGAGCGCGCTTCCATCGCCGGAAGCCGGGAAGCGGAGATCCCGTGGGAAGAGCGAGCGATCGCCGCCGGTCTCCAGCCCGACGCCCTCGCCAGGTCCGGGGAACGCCGATCGGGGCTCACTCGGGGAGGGAGGCGCCTCGGCTGCGAGCGAGAATGGGGGCGGTGGAGGGTGGTCGAAGCTACTGCGAATCAGCGCAACTGCCTCCACCTCCATCGGTCGATCCAACGATACAGCGAGAGGATAAACGCAACGCAGGGGAGGAGGAGGAGGAGGCGGAGATGAAGAGAGCGAGAGCGAGAGAGTGCGTTGGGGGTGGGGGAGATTTGAAGGGCATCTACTGCTTGTGAAGATCGAGCTCTTCGCCGTCGATATATAAAAGGCCGAGGAGAGGGAGAGTGGCGCAGTGAAGGAAAGCAAACGCCGTAGCAACGACGGCTGAGGACACGAATAAAGACGGAGGTACGCTATGGGTCGGCGCGCAGGGGAACCAACGGAGCGCGTCGCGGACGAGTGGCCCACCGCGTCAGCTCGGATCGACTCACTTCTCCGGAGTTCGGTGGAAGAGTCGCTCCACCCTCACGCTTACACTAAGCTGTCGGTTGATGTCACGTTGAATTGGTATCGACTGTAGTTGATTTATCTGTTAATTTAATTAATAGATCATGTCATTATTAACATACAGTGAGAGAGAAGTTGATAGGTTGAATAACTTTTAATCGATTAAATTGAGGTCAGGAATAATTTTTTTAGGAAATAAATAATATATTTATACATAAATAAATAAAAAGGATGTCAATTAATATATAAAATAATTCTCTTAGATAATTTATATATATAAAAAATAACTAGTAAGAGGCTTCTATTTGATTGCACCCCGTACGTAATTGATTTTTATTAATGGTATTCTTTTTGCAAAAATATTAAAAATATATTTTAATCAAGCTATTTTAAATCAAAATAAGAGGAGGAGATGGTGAAGGAGGTGGCGGAGGATAATTCTAAAATAACTAACAGGCAATATAAGGCTCGATTAAAAAATAATTGAAGATTATTAAACTGATTTGGTCCAATTTGACTAAAAAAAATTGATTCAATCCTAAAAAATATATAATCTAATCTAATCAAAGAACAATCATCATCTTTTTATGATTATATTGAGGATATTTTAGTTAAAGTAAAAAAATGATAAAAAACAATTATTGGACAATATCTTGTAAAATACATTATTATTTTTCTCAATGAATTATCTAAAATTTTAGATTATATATATATATATATTTATATACATCCGTAAAGCAATTTGATCGAGTCTCATCGATCATTTAGTAATGTAAAGAGATAATATAATTAAATGTGAGCCCGAACTAATTGGACACATCGTTGCCAACTCCATCCTGTGAAAACATGACATCGAACAATTTCTTTGGTCATTTAAAATGCAATCGAAACACACGTCGATGTCACGAAACATTTTAATACTCTTAGTGACATCAACCCATCGAGGCTAATTCCATGTAGCGGCCACGACCGAGGGCGCGACAGGGTCCGAGAACGGGATAAGCTACGAGGAGCGAGATGTTTCTCCATTCGTGGATTGGGTCGGTGCATGAAAGACGACTAGAGTCGTCGGTCCCAAGTCACGGCTAGTCAAAGTCAATTTTATTCTACGTGTGGGAAAAATTGCACCATCGTACAATGCGTGATGTAAGACGATGCCAATCTTGGGTTCAAAGATGCAAATTTGAACGATCTAAGTCTAAATCTTTCACTTAGCTTTAATTAAGATCTTGAAATCAATAAACTTTCATCACAAATCATATCAAGTCTGCATTTTTGTTTCTGTTCCTTGTCAGATATGAGTGGCAATCACAGACACACTCTCTCTCTCTATCTTATGTTGGGCAATGGGGGAAGAGGTCAAATCGAATCAGAAAGTTGATGCAATGGAAGCAACAATGAGACGCTTTCCAGGAACGAAGTGTAGCCACAGGATGTGATTTCGGTGAGGCAGAGAATGCCCCGGAGTGCTCACCCCATGCCAAAATGCCTTTTTTAAGGGTGCGTTGGTGGTTGCACAGCGTGCACGGAAAAAGGTTAGCTAACCGGAAAAATTGGAGGATGAACGAATTGGGTGTGGCTCGTATTAACTGTGAAGTGAATGAAAACAGGACGTGGGTGCACACACACTGCCGCACTTGGCGTGCATGATGACGACGTTGCCGGGGAATCGATGTCTCTCTTCTCTTTGGACTTGCACTCCCGTGATGACTCACTCGGCTTCCACATTATTAGGTTCTGATATCGACGTAGAAGTAAGTGGCTTCGCCTTTGTGATTCGTGCAGGCGTACGATCGAGTGATGAGACCACTCTTGTTGAGTTAAAATGAGGCGTCCACATGACGCAGAAGCCCAATATCTATCACAAAGCCCGACATCCATACATATGGCGCAAAGGCCCGACATCGATAGATTGGCCCAACATCTAAATCTTTCCATTGAAAAAAGATCAATAGAGGATCTACTCTTTTTTTTTTTTTCCTTCTTTTTTTTTGAGTGCTAATTTTATAAACAGTTACTGGATTTTGTATCGTGGACGAGGAATCAACACGGTGTGATTCGACTTACGTGCATAGGGTCGTTGAAAAGGATCAATAGAGGAGCTATTCTTTTTTTTATTCTTTATCTGTGTGCTAATTTTATAAATTGTTATTGAATTTTGTGTCGTGGACGATGAGTCAGCACGGTATGGTTTGACCTACGTGTGTAGAATCGTCCGAACTAGACCAAGAGACTTGGAGAGGCTTAGTGAAGCTACCAGGCTTCGTTCAATTACGATACATCGGGTCGGGGACAACTGGTCGGCTTCTGCTCACGTTCGAGACTCACAAGAAGGCTCTTGTCAGGATGGTGTGTGCCCGACACGGCCCCTATGATGACTAAGTTAGTCCTTCGGAAGTGAAAATTGAAAATTGAGATTCACAAGATCTCGAGGGTTTAGAGAAAAAATTCTCAGAGCCGTCCGCCCTATAGACTACAATGGGGTTATTTATATCTATGGAGCGAAGTGAAGTCGTACCGAGGTATTTAATAGGTACGGTAAGTTCAATTGACCCGCAAATATGGTTTTGCATTGTAAATTGCTTTCGTCGGATCCCGGAATCTTAGTTGATGAGACCACCGACCGGGGGTACGATCCTTTGAGATGATGACATTGCATAAAGGGCTATCAATGCTTATCGAGGTGACTGACGACTTGATCCTAACATTGAAATGTCCATGTTGAAAGGTTGAGCAGACATGATCCTTGGGGTGACGTGATCGGACTGAGGAGACAGGCCTAATATTTGTCATATCATAAACACTGGATGCATTAAACTACCCCTCTAATCATAATAAAACAGTGAATTTTATTATGATTAAAACGACTGCCTCTAATCGATATCATGGGATCCACTCGATGTTTGACTTTTTGTTTTTTTAATCAGGAAGGGTGAAGGAATAAGAACACCAACTTCTTCGATCTGTAGGTAAAGAAGCATTATGGCTTACTACAATCCGAGAATATAGGGTGATTCCTTGCTACTGTTTTCAGCTAAAGCGACGCTCACTCACAAACCCGTGCACATATGTGGAGTCCACGTCGACCAATAACTCGGGTATTACCTGGACACGGATGACCCCGGGGGCGTCCCCATCCGGGGGAGATCGGGAGTAAGGTGGGAGGCACTTCCAAGTGGGTCAAATCTCCGACGAGTTACTTAACTATGGTTAGTGTTCCCAAGCCTTTCTTTTACCTAAAGGAATCGCAGAGATATCGGTGGTTGCAGCTCCATCTTTTCCGTGGGAGTTGGACTCGATGGAAAAGGATACTTTGAACCGTGTGAAACTGCTCCACCGATGGATACCGGCAGACATTAAATGTGGTGATGGTTCCAACGACTGGTCTAATTATAAAAAAAAAGGAGAGAAAGAATGAATGAATCATCCTATCCGATTTGGGTCATTTTGGTTTAATGAGTATTCTACGCGACCACATTCTTCTTCCGTTTTCCCCACAATGCTAATTTGATGGAAGGAAAGGTCGTAGTTATGACGTCACCAGGTTGAGAGCGTTTAACTCTATGCATCCCCTGGAACAGGACCGTTGACTTGCTCCAAAGAAAGAACAAGCATGATGGTGGGTTGGTGTTTGGTTGCATGCCGCAGCGCACGCCTCCCGATTGTTAATTGCCAACAACAATTATGTATGAGGAATGTAGCGTATAATATTCGTATTAGGAGGGAACCGGGTCTTGTTTGGGTTCTCGTTGGTGGGTCCCCCATGGATAGCCGTCAACTCGTCAAATCCAATCCCAACGCCGCCATTGTCTCCATGCGGCCACCGGCCCCTCCCCCGGCTGCCCTCATCCTCGGATCCACCTCTCCGCCTACCGGTCTCCTCTCGAGGAACGTCTCTGTGTGGGCCACGCGTCACGATCTCGTCGGCTCAGCTAATATGAATTCACCAAAGATAACGCCGGGCTAAGTAGAGCTGTTCCTATATGGTAGGAGCCGGTTCGAGCTCCCGAAGGGGAAGACGTACTCAAAAATGGCGCGGAGGCCGACGGCTTGCTGAGCGCGGGTGCCGGGATTGGGCCTGAGAGCAGCGCTGACGACGGCGGAGATGAAGAGCTCCCTCCGCTTTCCCTTCGTGCTCCTCATCGTCGTAGCCGCCGCGCTCAGCTGCCGCTCGGTGGCCCGCCGCGGCGTCACTATCGGGCCCGTTATCGACGTCGATGCATCGCGGTTGCCGATCGAGGCCGAGAGCCTTAACGGGACCCTTTATCTCCTCTCCGCCGCCGAGTCCGGAGCGGTGGAGCTGCGGAAGGACGTGGAGGACCTCCTCGGCGGGAGCCTGGATTCCGCCGACGCCGTCGGCGGGCGCTTCCGCCACATCTCCATCTGGCGGCGCGGGGTAAAGCCAGGGGATAGGTCAGCAGGGGTCATGGCCCGGCTTCGGTTCCCGGCCAAGCCGGAGCACCCCGAGCACGGCCGCGTCTTCCCGGAGTTCCGGCGGTTGCTGGGCGATTGGTATCACGACCGCCGCGACTTCCGACCGGAGGTTCTGTCGGAGCTCGTGAGGCGCATCAAGCGCCCAGTCGACCAGCACTACGGCCATCGGGACACCGGCCGGCCGTACGCCAGCTGCGCCGTTGTCGGCAACAGCGGCATTCTCCTCAAGTCCGAGCACGGGGACCTCATCGACGGCCACGACCTGGTCATCCGCCTCAACAACGCCCGGGTCGAGGGGTACCAGCGCCACGTCGGCGCCAAGACCTCCCTGTCCTTCATCAACAGCAACGTGCTCCACTCCTGCGCCCTGCGGGTGGGCTGCCACTGCCACCCGTACGGCGACTACGTCCCCATCGTTATGTACATCTGCCAGCCGGCGCATTTCCTCGAGTACATGGTGTGCAACGCCACCCACAAGTCGCCGCTGCTGGTCACCGACGGCGCGTTCGACACCCTCTGCGCCAGGATCGTAAAGTACTACTCGCTGAAGACGTTCGTGGAGGGGACGGGGAAGCACCCGACGCTGTGGGGCAAGTTCCACGACGAGAAGATGTTCCATTACTCGTCGGGGATGCAGGCGATCGTGCTGGCGCTGGGCATCTGCGAGAGGGTGAGCGTCTTCGGGTTCGGCAAGTCCGCCGAAGCGAAGCACCACTACCACACCAACCAGGCCGCGGAGCTGGATTTACACGATTACGCGGCGGAGTACGAGTTCTATGGCGACCTCGTCGAGCGGCCGCAGGCGATACCCTTTCTTAGAGACGCCGGAATCAAGATTCCCCCAGTAGTTTTCTATCATTGAGAGATACCATACCTTATAGGGTTGCAGCAGCAGTAAGATGATAAGCATCCACAGAGAGAATACACACAAGGATAAGGTTTTCTTTACGCTTCATTTTAATTTGTAAAGTGATAGTGATCAGTATGAAGAAAAAAGACAGCCGGTGTGAACTGTAAATAGCAAGATGGGATTGTGAGACGCAAGATTGTTTTGTGATTGAAACAGATTTATGTATCTTAAGAAGAGAAAACCTAATTTACATCCAACAACATTTATGCAAGCCTAACATATATAACTATGTGCTGACGTTGCGGTGACAGTGTTCAACAACACTGCGTGAATTATGGGGTTTCCTCTTTCCCTGCCTATATTCTCTTTCCTCCGGCCTCCAAAGTGAGGCCAACGTATCAGATTCACTCGGCCTCTTCCCTCAGCATAGCTGATTCGATCTGAAAAATTAGAACCCGTGGCACTTGTCTTCCCACACATTATGTCTACCCAATCTATCATGTAAGGTGCCAAATTGTGACACGCCAGTTGGTACAGGTAACGGAAAACGAGTGTTCAGTATTCAGGACGTTGTGTCAGATGACTAATTGACCAGGATTAAGATGTACGAAACGCGTATTTCTTCCAAAAACACACGGGGTTAAAAGGTTCTACCATCATTTTGAGGATCAATCACATTATATTAAAAAATATTATAGTATATAAATTTCTATAGTCAATTCTAAGTTAATATGCGTTCAAATCTATTTATTTATATATAATAAATCATTAATATAATAATATATAATATATTAAAAAATTATTTTATTCGTCATGAATTATTATATTAATAATTATATGTAAATCATTAATAATATATATTTAAAAGGTTTTGCTTGTTTAGAATAATCCATATATTTTTAAAAATATGATATATAAACCACTCTGGTAAGTATGAGTTGACAAATATTAGAATCTACTTACATTATTAACTCATAATAAATCATTAATATAATAACATATATAATCTTATTTTTTAAAAAAAGTCTATCTTGCCGAGAAAGAGAAAGTGATGAAAACTATAGCGGTAAACGAAAGCAAAGAGGCAAAGGTAGGAAAGGCCAAAAGCAGATATGAGGGATAACTAGACCACCATGTGGTAGGCATGATGGGTGAGAGCGTAGGAGAGAACGAAATGAGAAGTGTTAGAGACAAAAATACCAGAAGGAAGAGGAATCACGAGACTAATCATGCCTAGCATCGGACTGAACGACGAACATCCACCTGAGGAAAGACCGAAAACTCTTAAGCTTGTTGCCAACATAGGAGAGGCTGCATATGTACGATGCCCTGTTAGGCAACAACTCGATATTGTTGGTGGTGGTTGCTTCCACAACAATGAATCCTCTCGCTATTGATAATATTTTTAATTTTTTTAATTTAAATTATATATATTATTATATTATAAGCCAGCATACTACATAAACAGACTCTAACGTTTGTTAACTCAGAGTTGTATACAATACTTTTGAAAATATAAAAATTATTCTAGATATGAGCAAAACTATAAGGGCTTAAGTGGTTCATGACTAAGATCACATGGACTAAAATAAATTTTTTATTTAAACTTAAATTATATATATTATTATATTAATAATTTATTACGAGTTAACATATCACGTAAACAGATATTAATGTTTGTTAGAAAATTTTATATTATATTTTTAAAAATATAAAGATTATTTTAAATATTAAATAAATCATAAAAACTTAAATGATCTATGACCAAAATCATATGAACTATAATCCAAATAATTCAACATCCAATCTTCAAACCTATGTATCTCTTCCTTAAGAAATAAATTATATAATTATTTTAAAAAATAACATACATAAAAATAAAATTAAAGAAAAAAAAGGAAGCTACGACCTTGTTAGCTAAAGATAGTCATGATTCCGTTACTCAACCCAACGAGCCCCAGGAGATTGCCGTTCCGAGGGTAAAACCGTCACCCTACATAAAGTCATTCACGTTGGGCATCCTTCTTCATCTAGTGCCGTTCTCAATTGGAAGCATTTATGGATTCCTAGATAAGACATGGTGTAGAAAGAACACCTAAAGAATTGTGAGACAACCCTCTACTTTTTCTTTAAGACATAGTCGATTGAATAAAACGACAACACGACGGCAAAGCAAAATGACCATCTTATACCAGTGGCACTGTCCCATTATTCCTCATAATGTATCTGGATTTTTGTGCATGTAGCTCAAGCAATAAACAAACGATTTCTTGCAAACCTAATCAACATGCACTAAATGGTGACAGGATCCACGTGATTAGATCGTCGGATTGGAAACTTCAAATGCAAGAACTTCTCATCAAGAAAAGGCCGCTAAGAAAATTACAAGAAGGTACGGATGATGAACTGAGCTCCATAGTTCTATGTTCTGGATCAATTGATCTTTTAAATTTGAATTGGTGAAAGAAAATGTGAGACAGAACTACGGATGGAATACGGTGTCACTGTTGATAATAAGAAAAGAACAAAAGAGCATCGATCGAGAGGGGGTGGTGATGTGGGCGGGCAGGAGAAAAAGGAGGGCATCGCAATGAGAGCCATCATTGCGAATCTTTTGGGCCGCCCGAGCCCATCATCAAGCGAGATGCCCGCCTTAAATCCCCATATCACCCCTTCGCGGACACATCATCGCGTGACGCCAGCACCCTCATTCTTGGCTAGCTTAACTCTGCCCGTTCTCTGTGCCTCTCTTTGCTTGCCCAAATGCCCACACGCATGATTATTGTGGCATCTCACCATTATGAGAGACAACGGGAGAGTCTCTTTTGGGAAGAGTAAATACAGAAGAGAGAGAGAGAGAGAGAGAGAGAGAGAGAGAGAGAGAGAGAGAGAGAGAGAGAGAGAAGAGGCATTTTCACCACTATATGTATCCAAGGAAGCCTATCCCGCTCACAACACGCATAGCCGTGTCTTCTTCTCCATCCCACTCTATTCTTTCTCATTCAAGCCTTCCCATCTCTTACCCCGTCTCAGCCATCAAAAAGGTGAGCGCCATATAATGAGAACCTCATACAATTCTCATCTTGTCGGCTTCCTTTCTTCGGCAAAGAGGGGCACTTTTCAGTTTTCATGAAGTGAAGGTCATCAAATTGGTGATTGTAATATTTTATTTTGTTATTCTCAGCCTGTTGATGATTGCCTTTTTGGTTTCGGACGGGGAAGGTTGATGGAATATTGTTCTCAAGGGTGGAATTCTATTTAATTTTGACATAGGGATTCAGCTCATTGATGACTAGTTTTCAGCGTCAAAACTTGACGTTTCATATGCGGGGTTGAGACGTGCACCCATTCATGGTCTTCCTCTTTCTAATTCAGTTTGGGATTCTATAATTTGTTTGGCCTTGAGGCTCTCGTTTGTAGCTCTTTATTCTCCACAGGATTGGTTATATGCAACTATTTAAAACCCCACTATAGCCATTTGACTCTCTATGTATTGTTTACAGGGCACTGCGGTTCCTGCTGGCAAGACATGGAGAGGTTGAATGCAAAGCTCTGCTTGCAGAACTATTACATAATGAAAGAGAACGAAAGGCTGAGAAGGAAGGCACAGCTTCTCAACCAGGAGAACCAGGCCCTGTTATCTGAGCTAAGAGAGAAGCTTTCCAACTCCAACCCCAACTTTACCACTGTCATCAACAGCGCCCCCACAACCGGCAAGGAATCTAATGGGAACAAGGCTTGATATTAGCAAAAACATCTACCGATAACTCTTTTTTGGGTACTATCCTGTGGTAGCTCAATTTTATATATGTGTCTTATTTTAAATGATGCAATGAAGACAGATATCCTTAAGCATAACGAATTTGATCATATAAAGATTCTTAAGCTATAAATATACTTACCTTCTCGCCGTTGTCTGATAACTATCTGAAAAAGGCTCCGGAATGCTTGAATGCAATATCCACATTGTCTGCCACATATGACCCAAAGGAAGTCAGATATTGTATTCAATAACAATTATAAATATGTATAATAAAATATTCGCATGATGTACTTTTCAACTATTCGTGTAATGATCCGTCGTACGTACTACAAGAGGTGGTGTCTACAGGATCTACTTGATCTCTACGATATTTCAAACGAGTGCAAGTCATGTCCACATTTCAAGTTCCCAACTAACCAGACTACCCCACTATAAAAAAGAGAGAGGAGAGAGAAAACGAAAGAAAGAGGCGTGTACCAAGTAATTCACCTCCAACCAGCAAAAATAGAGTTTGGCCTAGTTGTGGTGTGACCTGAGACAAATGAAGGCAACAACAGGAGAATTCAACTCGACAGAAAACTTACTCATGTTCGTCATGTCGGAGATTTAAAAAGTTGACAACGATGATGATCACTGAAAGATTTAGTCTGTCGTACCAAGCAGTTGACAATGGTGGCCAGCACGTCATCTGCTATTGAGTTCGAAGTCCCATCGGAGGTCCAGTCAAACCGGATTCGCAATGATTATTCTCTGAACCCCGAAGTCCGATCTGAATATTTAAGAAAGAAGGTAAAACTAAACTCAAAAACAGCATGAGAAGTCTATTTTGCAGTATCTATGGTGGCTTCGGACACCGACTGCTGTTGTTTGGCTCTCTGGATGGAGTGCAGTGCTCCCAAACCAGGCGCAAAAACGTGAGCAAGGATGAGCTTTAACAAAGTAATCATCACACTAATAAGCCTGACAGCTAGAATTCACTCGAGTAATTGGTCACTGCTACAATGAAGCGGTTTCCATTAATACATCCAGGTTGCAACCCACATTACATACATGCAGTACTCATGAAGTGATCTATTGTGGGCTTGATAAAGCACATCATTTCTTGGCCTTAAATGTGAGTTCATGTTGAGTTCTAACCACTTGATGCTGTACGTAATTATACTATACGGTGTAAACTAACTCGATACGTGAAGAATTAATTATACAGAAATTAGCAAATGACCCTTCGGATGCCCGTGGCTGCCAAACTATCTGGCAACAAGATCAATTGTATATACATCTATTTGGTAGGAAAGTGGTCGAAATAAATGTATCCTAGTAGACGTATTTAATAAGCCTTAAAAAACTTGTTGATCTTTTTGAATGTAATGTCACAGAAATTTCACATTGAGACTAAAATTGTGATAAAACTTTAACTCAATGAATAAAACTATGACAAATTCATCAGGTTCCACTTTATAGATATTCATCTTAGATCCATAAAGCAATGCATTGAAACAGTTCATCTTCGATCAAGGATTTCTTGATGCTTTTAACCTGTTTTCCCAATTTTCTACTTTATCTTTCTCTTCCTTTCTGCATTTGCCTTTCTTGAACTCATCTCGCTGGTATGGCTAAAATCTTATTTGCATGCGTTAAAGAAATTTTGAGTGGAATTTTCCTAATTTTGCTTTGGTGCCTCCTTTTTAACTCACACTTATTCAGTAATTTCTTATTCTAATTTTCTGCCACTACCAGTCCCCATATTCTCATTCTATTAACTCACACTTATTCAGTAATTTCTTATTCTAATTTTCTGCCACTACCAGTCACCATATTCTCATTCTATCACACTAAATGCTTGGACACGTCAATTCCTAAATGGCAATAGTCAATCTGAAACCTATTTATTATAATAGTCAATCCGTATTCCCATATAATTTCTTTGTATATACATGAAATCGAACAGCATTGATGAGACCTACACCTAAAACGTGTCAAATATCAACAAATAAACATCAGATAAGTTTAAGCTTGAGCTCAGACATGTGTCACAGGCAGCTGAATCATGATATTTGGATGTTGGGGGGTGTGGAATTGAATCAGATGCACAAATGATGTATAACACGTTAAAGATAAAATTCTGATTCTTAAGTGAAAAAATTCCAAACAAAAGGAATGGAGCAAAAGTACATACAACAAAAATAATGCCTTAAGAGAAGCACACCTGAGTATCAACAGCTGGCGGATACCACAATCAGTGGTACAGAAACCTATCCCAGGAAAGTATAGGACCAGTGGTTGATCACTGAGTAAAGATTCCTAGATTGATTACATAGGTCAGTGTCATTAGCAAGGCATCCATCAACGAATAAATATATATATTCTGCATGTAGGAACATCATGAAATGTACTAGTGAAAGAGAATTAAAACTGGCACAATTGTGTTTTTGTTTAGGAAATCTGTCTTCAGGGGGTCTTGTCTTGTTATGATCATTCCAGTATTAGCGTAAAGACCTTTTTGTGGGTTTTTTTTCTTGCTAGTGGCATTGCCAGCTACTACTGGAATGATCATAACAAAACAAGGCCCCCTAGAGACATATTTTCTAAACAAAAATAGAATTGTGTCAATTGTAATAAAAGAAGACGATCAGTAGGATCTAATTATGACTATGAACAACACCTTAAAGCATCTCAATTACCACTGGTGCCCTATTCTACGTATGAGTGTGTGACTGATAAAAATAAGGCGATGATTCTAAATCCATAATCGACTTCATTATCATAATATAAATAGAAACATTTTTCTTTCCAATAATAGTCGAGGCATTTCCCTTGTGGTTCCCTCTTTAGTTTTAGCTGCATCATCATCCTCTTTGGATAGAATTTATATGATGACCAACTAGCAAAATTACCATAACAGAAATCTATAATGGTTTTAGAACCATGGACATCACAAAGTGACATGTGTTGTGAACACAATATACATTATGAAGTCCCAACATTTCTAAGTGACGAGGGATCACCATGTAGGACCTGCTATACCTGTGAACCACTATTATAGGGTCTATCAACGTTACGGCTTATGGCAGAAATTTAGCAGGTCAAGAAGGCATCCATTAGTATCATTTTAAAGATGTCTTGAACTTAAAGGTTTACTTCCAGGCAACAAAATGGTATAGCACACTGAAAATTCCATACATAATAGCAGGTCAGGATTTTTCCCGTACCTAGGTGTACGGCTCACTTAAACTGAATGCATGTACCATTTGATCAAGTATGGGATCAATTCGGGTACGAAAGTGTACTCAAAATAGTTACTAAGATGGGCTAGGTTTTAGGTTTTAGTGCCATATAGTTAGCTAACCCAACAGGGCACCCTACCATTCATGATTGCTACGGTGACTTGAGGTGCAGAAAGCAAAATCTTCAGAGATTTAGTTATATATGATCCAATTAAACTGAGTTCACAGGAAACTAGAAACCATAAGTTGGTCTGAATTTCGCTATTTAGGTAACTAGTCAGCCTGGAATTGGATTCACATAAAATTGACTGGTACCCAAATGTTGTCATCTCTACTTGACTCCATTGCCCACTAGCTACAGACAACTAACTTGTGATACATTGTCAAGTCTTAAATTCAATGCATTTAACAAAAAAAACCATTTGAATAAAAGAGATTCTACTCTAGCAAGTACTCAAGCGAGTCAATGCATAGTCTCATGGGCGATACCTGAACTTCATGTTATGGACATTTGATACTTCTTCGTAAAGAAATGCAGTTAAAGAATTCATGGCGTCATGCTGATTGGCACTATGCTTGATCATGAGTCCATTTTGTAGTTCTGGTCAGTTAGTGTTCTTCATGTTTGTTGGGAGAGTCTGCAGACACTGAGAAGCAAACACATAATCAAAAAAAAGATCTGGTCATATGAAGGCTACTGAAACTATAGTAAAACAAGTGTTTCCATGTCAACATTTGTCCTAACCAAAATAACAAGCCTCAAAAACAGCTTTGATTTCGTTTATCTTGTTAGGTAAAAAACATCTTATCAACTGGTGAACACACAAGTGCTCCCTCATTTTTCAGTTTAATATAGCAGCTGTTCTGCATGGGATCTCAACAAAATAAATAGGTAATTGTTCTACCATAAGCATTGCATAACTGAAGTCCATAATCTTCCAGTTTGTCAAGAACCCAAATTGGTAAATTTTATATACTTAGACATCAACCTCATCTCTTGTTGTCATTATTATATTTAAGTCCATAATTGCACACCTTCAGTCCAACTCTCCCAATACTGCATTTATAAAGCTTTGACAATGTTCATCACTGCAATCTACACGGTCATTTATTGATTAGCAAATTACGTCTGTTTGATACCGACTAAAAATTGGAAAGCATTTGGAACCAAGCATGCATCTCAAGATTCTTATAGATAAGATGGAGGAGCAAATGAGCTCTAGATCGCCCATAGCACTAAGCATTTGATCAGTAAGCAGCAACTCACTCATCTCCAAACGCAAAAGCAGTCATAGAGGCCATATTCGGATCCAAACTCGTCACCATCGTCAAGCAGATGGGAACCAGATGCCATCGGCTGCCTTCCTCGCCCCATATGAACTGCTTTCCACAAGAAAATCAACATCTGATGAGAAGCATCGAATAATCCACAAAAGAATCCGAAGTTGGAAAAGTATCGAACAGTTCATCGGCGCGTGGAACTGGGTCCAAGATCCAATAAGGTAGTCCAGTAGATCGTCAACGATTATCGAAATGGCGGCCTCTATCGTCATTGTAACGCTCCGAATCAGCAAGAAAACGATCCCAGGGAGAGAAGGGAGGAGTTGAGAGAGGAACTCACCTACGTCGGGGTGGTCAGAATCAAAGCAGAGGAGGCGATGACCGACGGAGAAGCGGGATCCCGGCCGGTGCCGCCAGGAGGAGACGTTGGCGGCAGCGAGACGACTGGTTGAGGCGGAGATGGAGACGACTCCAAAAGCCATCTTCGCTTAGCGAAAGGAGGGTTACAATAGTTAGGAATTCAAAATTAAGTGGCGCCATTTAATTTCGGTCCGTTTGGCTCGTATCAGAACCGTTGACGAAAAGACACTTGCCGCGGTAGATGATGCACACGTGGCAACCAAGCCGAGCGGACGGCATCGGCAGTTATCGTCACACCGAACCCAACACCACACCGGGCTGCACCAGACCGGATTGATTTGTACTGCTCGCCGTGGTCTTCGAAACATGCACGTAAGCGTTGGCTTGACCATGTCAGGAAAACTCGTCAACGTAAAACATTGATCTGCTTGTCAAAGAAAACTGATCCGAAGATGATGTTGCAATGTTGTAGAGCGATATGATCGTTGGTTTCAGAAGCTGCGACTTCTGCCTTTAGAACTTGATAACCTGTTTCTGAGCAAGGAAGGATCAGTTCGCTTGCGGCAGCATGGAGCAGAGGAAGTGATGGATGGTGCCATGGGCCAACCTTGCTCAATGGCATATGGCATGAGCAATGATGTTGCAGAGGCTCTCCTGCTTGGGGACAGGTAGCTCCTTCTACCATCTGTTTCTTTCTTCTTCTGTTTCCCTCGAGTCTGAAGACAGACTGGAGAATAGGATCGAGCCTCGCAAAAGTGGAATCATGCACACTTTGTGATCCATAGAGCACCCGTGGCAAACACAATCAACAACAAGGAGACATCTCCATGCGATGCAATGATGGAAGGAGCAAAAGCGAAGCAGTCCCGTGAGTCATGGCATCTCGTCTGCCAAGTCAGGAATCGAAGGGAGCTATATATACTGCTCCATGCGTTCGACAAACTCAACTCTGAGGAGCTCGAAATGGCCACGAGACCAGCTCTCAGGCTTTCTTACTTGCCCTACTTTAGCTTCATCGTCCTCCCTATTGTCTTCCAAAGAATCTGCATGGTGCGTTGCATGGGCATAGTGGACGTCGACTCGTTTGAGTGGCGTGAAGAGAAAGAAGATGAGGTTAATGAGGTTCAAAGCCACCGGGGATCACCCAGAGACTGCAACCTGTCTGTGGGAGAGTGGGTTTTCGATCCATCGTACCCTCTGTATGCACCAGGCTGCCCCTACCTCGGTACCCAATTTAGCTGCAGGAGGAACGGGAGGCCGGACTCTGACTACGAGCGGTGGAGGTGGAAGCCAAAGCAATGCTCAATTCCAAGGTAAAAGAGGTGACTGCTGCTGAAACAAATGGAATCGTGCTTACGAATTTACTTGCAGGTTCGATGCGTTGGACTTTCTTGGAAGGATCAGGAAAAAGAGGGTGATGCTGGTGGGAGACTCCATAATGAGGAACCAGTGGGAGTCTCTCGTTTGCTTGGTGGAAGCAGTGATCCCCAGCGAGTTGAAGACGGTCTCCTCCAATGGCCCTTCCATCGCTTTCCATGCCATGGTAACAAGACACTGCATGGCAAACCTTTCTCCGGAACCACAGACAGCTAAACGCCGACGAACTATGCAGGGCTACGAGGCATCAATCGAGTTCTCTTGGGCTCCCCTTCTCGTCGAGCTGAAGGAAGAAGCGGAGAACAGGAGAGTGTTGCGCTTGGACTCCATTGAAGAGAACGCCAAGTACTGGCTGGGAGTTGACGTGCTCGTGTTCGATTCAGCTCACTGGTGGACTCACTCCGGCAAATGGAGCTCGTAGTTCTTCTTCCTCCTACGGCACTCCAATTCACGCTCCCGTGTTCGATGAATGGAAACTGAGATCGTATGCCTTTCGCAGGTGGGACTACTTCAAGGAAGGAGCGAGGCTGTTCACCAACCTGAACCCCATGGTCGCCTACGAGAAGGGGCTGACGACATGGGCTAAATGGGTGGACTTGAACTTAGACCCCCGGCGAACTCGAGTCATTTTCCGAAGCGTCTCACCTCGGCACAACAGGTAGGGAAACGAAGACTCTCTTCTCTGCTCCGTAGATCCATTCACGGCTTGGCTGTTTTGCCAGGGAGAACGGCTGGCAATGCTACAAGCAGAAAGAGCCGCTGGTCTTCCTGGGCTACTCGCCGCGCGTTCCGGGGCAACTGGTGGTGCTGAGGGAGGTGCTGAAGAAGATGAGCTTCCCGGTGTACCTCATGGACGTCACCAGCATGTCAGCTCTGCGTCGAGACGGGCACCCCTCCATCTACGCCGAGGAGGGGCGGGACAGAGAAGGCCCTGCCTCGGATTGCAGCCACTGGTGCTTGCCTGGAGTGCCTGATGCCTGGAACGAGATGCTCTATGCTCTTCTGTAGATGCGCGCCCCGAGTGCTTCTGCAGGTTCTGGGAGAAGAGCTTCTGTAAATTAGGGTCTGTCTCGAGCTTCAACTATGAAGCAATGGAGACAGTTGGGGCGTGCGGTGGTCACTCACTACGTAGTGCTGCTTTTCCTGTTGTTGCATGCAAGTTTGTATTAAAATAAGCTATTAATATGTTAGATAATTTATTATTGTCCTGTTTGTTTTCTCTTCGTTTGGTTGACGAGCTTAGATAATTAAGTCTAATACATTTGAAGTGATTGATCGACACGAGTAGCGCAATCGATCCGTTTGCTAGATCCGGATCGTGTGACAGTCAGCTTTTTTTGCACGCATCTTAATGTGTGATGAACACGAATCACGATATCACATCGTGGATTGGGTGTACCGTACGATGTGGCCTTGTATGGTACCTCCTACTTGTGTCATGATCACCAAATTCTTAGGGAGGTGTTTAGTTGAACCATAATCTTTGATGTCGATACTTAGGTTAATATTATTTAAACTATCACTTAAGTGCGAATGCTTAAGTGAAATTAAATTGTATATGTTCAATAGGTCAACATTTCGATGTTGTGTGAACCATACATGCATAATATATCGGCTCACATCTTATTTGACATTACGATACAATTGTAAAATGGAACTCCTCAGATGTGTTCCCACGAGATTAAAAATAATTTCTTCAATAATTTATTAAAAATATATAATAAAAAAATTAATTATCTAATGAGCATTGAGAAGATTGAAATTTATATTGAAATCGACTTTAAATCAACCTTATTTAGTTCTAAAACTATTTTTAACTCCACCAACATAAACTACGTTAAAAACACTAAAAACATACTTCCATGCAAAATAAAGATCAAACTGGTCATCTTCATTAACCTTAATATGAACAACGACTTTTTTGTAATGGAACCATACGACCCCATTGGTATATATCCGAAATTTGATTGGATTTGTAACATAGCATTATGTGTAAGAATATGTTTGTACTACATTAATCTCTTATGCAGTAGTTGTTCATTGGTGTAATAATATGTCAAAAGCTCTTAAAAGCTTTAATATTACGCAAAATCTTTAATATGAATGCTGTTGTTATGCGCACGAAGTGCAAGCCAAAGTACATAATTTGATATTGAATGGAACAATCCAAAATCTAATGTTTCTGCTGCTTCAATATCATATCTCAATCTTAGTGTTAATTGTCGCTTCTAATAACACTAACCCATATTCTAAGAGTTGGTCAACCATCTAAACGCCACCAGCTTTGACTTCGATGCCCATGGTGCATAATATCCTCATCGACCTAAATTTGCATCCCTTACATGACTCATCAACCACATCGATCCCATATCAAATCGAGTCAACAACACCGAACACATCGATGCCATGTCAAAATCGAACAAATCATTTGAATTAAATCTGACTCTGAGAATATTTTTTTTTTTGCTATAAATTAAAACCTCTCTCTAGATGAAGTATTCTTAACCGTACTCTTCTTAACGTGTCCCGTATCGATATTGATGTTTGTTTAAAATCTCAATATCACCTCCGTATTCTTAATGACAAGACGAGGTAAATTACCACTGTACCACGCTTCAAGCTGGTCAACCAAGGTCAACCCTCGAACGGATCCCATGGCCGACTGCGTGCCGTGCCATGTAACGAATCGTGGCCGTCCTCGGGAGGTGCGGCGCGCTTAAAACCCTCAAACAAATGCATCAAGATTCACGATCCCCGAAGTCCTCTTCGTAAATATCTGATGCAGTCCTCGTTTATTTTACACATTATACCATTGTCTCCCTTCTCCATTTTTGTATGTACTTTATCATGATTAGTAATAATAATTATAATTATAATTATTTCTTTTTATTAGACGCAGGAGTCGACCCCCTTTTCTATTGGAAGTTTCCGTCCCGTGCCCCCGATCGTGTACATCGACGTCTCGCCCAATTCCGCTCCGACCGCATCGGATCGCAGACGCCGGCAGCCGACCCTACCCAGCCGCCGGCTAGGGGCTGCAATTGCCCTTAGAACAGGGGATCCCTAGGGATTGGATCGCGGGCTCGTCCGCGAATTAGGGTTCTTCCTTGCCCCCTTTGACGCCTTTCTTGGTCGGGTTTGGATTCTTAAGCTTC
This sequence comes from Ensete glaucum, assembly GCA_021527575.1. Lineage (NCBI taxonomy): Eukaryota > Viridiplantae > Streptophyta > Magnoliopsida > Zingiberales > Musaceae > Ensete > Ensete glaucum. Next base: position 48,455,587 of record CM038558.1, read on the forward strand.
CGATTCGCTACGATTCGAGTCATTGCTGCTTATCTCGTGTTTGTGCGCTGGGGCCTGAGCTTCCGAATCGATCGATCAGCTTGTCGACTTCGTCTCTTTGCTTCGAAATCTTTGCCGAAGTCGCTGGGTTGATTACTGTCTCTCGTTAGGGTTCGTTTTGGTCTCCGAGACTTCTGTAGTCATCCTCTGTTAGTTTGTAGCTCTGGTCAAGTTATTTGGTCTCCTTTTTTCTCTGTATCGAGTTGCGCGTGTGGGGTTTCAGTTCGGTTTCCTTATGGTGGAGTTTTCCTGTCATAAAGAGTCAGGTAAATATATTCAATCCTTCCGTGTTACCTCCATTTGTTGGCATCCCCTATCTTAATCCATGCTAGTGCAATTCTGTGTCGCTTGCCACTTCTTTTTTGGCACGAGAAGTATCGATCAGGGTTCTCCTTTTGAAAAGGAGAAAAAGAAATAAGCCTCTAAACCTGTGAAATGCCAAACATTTACCAACTTCAGATCGGGGGTTGTAAATAAGTCATGCTAGTAGGCACCTGAGGTTATAGAATTTGTATGGTGTGTATGATTATAGGGATTTTGGGGATGGGCAGTACGATCAGGATGTGCATTAACAGGGACGGGATGCAGGTGTGAGCTTTCACGGTTGGATAAGGATGAAAATGGCAGGAAGTATGAGAGCAGAGTCGGCTTCCAGTGGTCTGGATGGACCAAACTTTTCTGCTGCCTATCACAACGGGCAGCGTGGGGCCTTCTCAGGCTCGGGTTTGGAGAGGTCCGGAAGCTTCCGTGAGAGTTCGGAGAACCGAATTATGGTCACTGGTTCTGGTACATCAAGAAACACAACCTTATCTTCAGAATTCCCGTCTTTGTCACAGTATCTGTCACTTGAGCCATTTTCAATGGGTGAGCAAAGGTATCCTCGCACCGGAGAGTTAAGAAGGGTTCTTGGTGTTACGGTCGAAGAGCACCCATTTGGATCTGTGCAGTCTAAGGCACTCCCTCCCATTGCATCAGAGGACCTTAAACGTTTCAAAGCCAGCATATCCGAGTCATCAACCAGAGCAAGGTACTCTATTTGTATATCTTCAACTGTTACCTGTCAGCCGGGCCATTTTACTGCATGTACTCTTTAAAGAACGTTTTGACTATAAACATATAACTAAGTTCTAATAATACAATCTTTTTGGACTGTTTTAGGCATTTACTATCTTAGAATAGGCATAAAATCACTCAACATCCTTAACTGGTCAACCCTAAGCATGTCATTCCTTGGTCATGCTGGATAAGTGTGAAAAGTTGTTCATGCAAGGAAGCATAATTACATTCAGTTAAGAAAGACAGTAGTATAATTGTGGTTCTCTGCTAAAGGATTTCTCTTTTACCAGGGATAGAACAAAGTTGTTGCACGAATCAATTCTGAAATTGGATAAATATCGCAACTTGATCTCGAGGAAACGACAAAGACTTGATCAATCAAACGAGAAGTCAGGTACCTCAAATCCGTTGAAGATGGTAAGTCAGACTCATCAAAACCCTGCAGAGCTCACAAGTCCAAGACTGGAGGACAGATCAAAGAATGTCGTTCCAAATAAGCGTATTCGCTCCTCTATGGTGGAAGTACGGGTTTGTATTTCTTCTCAAGGTGTTATATTGAGAACTGAGGAACTTTGTCACATCTTGTTGAGGCTGCAGTACCTTTGTAGATGGTTTTGAACGTTTTTAACATGTTATTACTTATTAATGAGTAACTAAGTATCTTTAATAGCCATTAATTATTCTTTCTCTGGAAACTTGTGCATGTTATAAAAACTCAATTATATTTCTTTTATTAGCATTTGTTAAGTATCTGTTATCACTCTGATAATATACTTGTTTGATGTATTTCTAGGAAGAAATATATTGATTACTTGTTTTGTGTTTCTTCTGTTTGTTGAAACTTATAAGAGAAGTTTAGTTGTTCTTAGATAATTTGAAATGATATGTTTCTTTTTGTTTTCTTTTTTCCTACATCAGTCAGAAGGTCGTGGTGCTTTTCTGCTGCGACAGGGTGCAGTTATGGACAAGGATAGAAATGTGCTTTTTGACAAGGATAAAGGTATGCTTAGAAGTTGTAATGGGGGATCGATACCTTCAGAAGACAAGATGTGTGGACTCCCTCCAGGGGCTGATGGGTGGGAGAAAAAATTGAAAAGAAAACGTTCTGTTGGCCTTAACAGAGGAACAGAAGGTGATAGAGAGATTAAACAGTCAATTCAACAGCGGTCCAATAATGAATCCCGTCTACGTTCTTCTGATGGCATTGGATTCAGGTGATTATCTTAGAGGTTGCTTTATAATTATGCGTTGTTATTTCTTTAACAAGCTTAGCATCCTCGCTTGAGTAACTTGAGATAAGAAGGTCTAGTACTCTTCATCCTGGTTGCTTTAGAACTTTTAACTTGTCCTAAAAAGATTGAACATGTAATCTTAATCTCTTTATGATACAAAATATAACTATTTTAGTTTCCAATCTGAGGTCCTTAGAATTCAGACTACAATGGAGTAGTCATTATCTTTTTCCAGTCTGGGGCACTTCTATTTTTTTCCTGCCTCAATCTTCTTCAATTTAGATGTAATTACCTACTAATTATACTAAATTTATAGGCCATTTTTATTCAAAAGAAAATCAGATAGAGTTTCTAAGTCAATCATTGTTTTCTCGAGGAAACCTACTATCATCTTATGGCATATGTACTGTCACTGTAGGATTGAATTATAGGCCATTGTTGGCCTAAGGTCCATGATACTAGTTCTGAATTTCGGTAGTTTACCAGATTTGCGATTTTAAGTTAACTTTAAGGAATGTCCATTGTAACATGAGATGTAAAATATATTTTTTTCAGTGTCTTTGACTATTCTGGGTTATAAAGAACATGCAAAATGAAAAGAGCATGTTTGGCAGTAAAAATAACAAGGTATCAAATTAAGTATCTTTACTAGTAGAATTTCAAACAACAAGAACTAAGACGAACTTCTTGCCAAACACAGTTACAGTTGAGGTTGCAATTTTTTATAGAAAAATTCAATAAATTTTTTCTATACTTGATATTTAAAATTTTAAATTATTGACAGTTGTTATTTGTGATATTTAAGCTTCTTAGGAGTGGAGAAAACATTTGATTGATCAAACATGAAAAATTCATAAATTGGGATTTGTTGCTGCTTGTGAGTTTGTTTCTTTGTTTCATGAATTTACAAAATGAGAAAAAAAAAAAAAAGATAGTACTTGGACATCAGTTCTTTAGATAAATGTTAAATCAATATTTTCCTGCTGGTGTGGTTGTCTTTTTTTTTATAGCTACTCAGCCTTTTCCTTTCTTTATAAATTTAGAGAAGTTTTTCTAACATTTTTGTGAATTTCATTTTACAGACCCGGATTATCTAGTGGAACCACAGTAAGCAACAAGATGGATAGCAGTGCTCAACATAGTGGTGCTAATTCTCGTAGCACACCCAAGAATGACTTGGATAGTGGGTCTAATACTAATGAAAGACGAGAACACTCTGGTGGACTGGATAATGAGCGAATTGTACCTAAAGGAAGCAATAAGTATGCCTTATATTTCTTTCATATGAGATAGAACATGTGCCTCCCTTCTTGCAGTTAATATTATTACACTTCTGCTTTTGTCTTCTTCAGTTTTTTTAATTTTATTGGCAACCATGGTAATTGATCATTACTTCATTTGAAGTTGCATCTTTATAAGTTCATGAGAGGGTTATTATCTGTTTTTTTTTATTGTTGTGTACCATGCCGCTACATGCAAGCTCTAGGTACACCATAGTGTTTGCTGATCACTTTTTAAGCTTTTGATGTCTTGAAGAAGTCTGCGGTTCTTTGTTTCTCCATTGTTAATAATTTTTTTTCCGTATGAGCTCTCTAATTTTTACTTAAATATTCAGCAACTATGACTTTGATCTACCTTGATACCAGGTTAAGTACACGTGAAGATGTTCAAGCTGGAAATCAAAGTCCTCTTATAAAGGGAAAAGCATCTAGGGCATCTAGAATTGGCTCAGGTGCTGCCATGAATGCATCTTCAAATTTTCTTCGCTCATCTGGAAACACCGATGGATGGGATCAGGCCCCTTGCATAAACAAAGTTCAGCCTTTAACTTCATCAAATCGTAAACGTCCAATATCTAATGAATCATCGTCACCCCCTGTAACTCAGTGGGTGGGACAGCGGCCACAAAAGATCTCTAGGACCAGAAGGGTGAATGTAGTTTCTCCCGTCTCGAATTTGGATGAATCTCAGTTTTTGCAGGAAGGATTTATTTCTCCTGATGTTGGAACCAGATTGGCAACTATGGATACCAGTGGGCTTTTAGTTTCCAGGGGAATGCCCAGTAGCACTCATCAAACAAAACTGAAACTCGACATTGTCCTCTCTCCTGCTGTATTATCAGAAAGTGAGGAGTCAGCAGCTGTTGAAACCAAGTTTAAAGACAAAGGAGTTGATAATTTTGAGGTAGAGAATGGTGTCCAAACGACACTGAAGGCAACAACTTTTTTATTGTCAACGAAGAAGAATAAGACTCCTCCAAAGGAGGAAATTGGAGATGGAGTTCGGAGGCAAGGCAGGAGCGGAAGAGGCTCAGTACAGGCAAAAACTCGGTTACCTACACCGAAGGAAAAAATGGAAAACACAGATCCTACTAAGCCACTCAAAAATGGAAAGCTTGGTTCCGAAAGGAGTGAAAGGTTCCAGACTTTCTTGATTTGTAATGGAATTAAAAATCTTTCTCTTACTTTCTATTCATGAAATGTATTATGATTACTGAAGCGAACTATTATTTGGTACAGCAGGATAGGTCGTCCTCCTTCGAAGAAGATGTCTGACCGGAAGGCCTGTGCTCGTCCACAAGTTATGAGCAGTGGTTCCTTGGAATTGACAGGTTTTATATATGACGGTCATTTAATGACTCAATAGTTTACTTTTTCCTTTCTTTTTGTACAGCTATATTGGGCATCTTATAGGAATTTTTTCTCTAGGTGAATCAGATGATGATCGGGAAGAATTACTAGCTGCCGCAAATGCTGCTCGTAATGCTAGCTGTGGGTTCCATCTTAAACATATTTGCTTCCACATATGAGCGTTTTACTCTTTGGGTCACTTGTAATATTTGTCATCCTTTGCAGATCACGCTTGTTCCAGCACTTTTTGGAAGAAAATGGAACCTATTTTCGCCTTTGTGACAATGGAGGAAATATCTTATGTAAAACATCAGGTTTATGTTTATATGGCTTCATTCGCATTTGATAACGATATTTTCTGTCGATCATATGCTGATAAATTTTACTCTTAAATTGAACCTAACGCTGTATCAGATTCATTTTGCCGAGGAGCTAGATGCAAGTTTGCCTAATTGGTTTGAAGCTAGTCATGACGTATTGGTACTAGCCACTTCCAAACTTCTGCATATTAAGTCTATCACATTTCATTTCTGGAAGAAAATATGGACTTCTACTTGTTTGTGCCTTTTTTTCTGGGACCTAGAACTTATAGGGATTCCCAAATATGAATATAGTTTCTTTCTTTTATATGTCATTCATTTCTACAAAGAATAAATTGCAGTTCTAATTGGATAACATTTTGTTTTCAGTGATCTATGTAGGCACCTGATTAAAATCATTATCTTTCTTTTCAGAGTGAGGTTGTTGCTGATGTGGTGCCTTCGCCTTACTCTTCTTTTGCTAGAGAGCAAACAAATGCAGTTGGACCAACCAACATATCTTTTGGGACCCCCTGTTCAATTGATGGGACACAAGACGTCAAAACATCTGTTGGAACATTAGACACCAAGAGATGGTATGACAAAATGGTACCACTGTCACAAAGGCTTCTCTCAGCCTTTATTGTAGAAGATGAAACTGAAAATCTTGACAATGACACTCAAGGAGAGACATTCTTACAGTTCTCAAGTGATTATGTTCATTATGATACTAAAGATCATGTCATTGATCAGGCTGAAGATTTGAACATGGATTGTGACTTGGAGTCTGAGTACAAGAGTCATAAAAATAGTTTGGGAGATGGATTTATGCCCTCCAACAACTTTAGGCATTTGAACATTCAGAATTTCATGTCTGGTGACGAACCATTGGCAGAACATAGTGCTATTCTAAATACAGATAATGGTTCTTTTTCTTGTTACCAGCAAAATAGTCATAATCAGATGCATATAATGTACAGCACTTCACCCTATGAATGTCAGTTCGAGGACATGCCTCTCAATGAGAGAATTTTGATGGAGCTGCACAGTATAGGCCTATTTCCCGAAACAGTGGTATGCATTCTTCAGTTTATACAGATTGTTTAAGTTCTATCTTGAAGATGTAGATTCTTGTGCACCATAGCTGAATATTGACATTTAAATTTCTGTTTGCTAGTAATATATTAGTATGAATTGAAATTGTCATGTCCTAGTTGGATAGGCTCCCTTCTTGTTCAAATCAGTTGTGTACCTTGTGTTAACGTGTCTTTTCAACAAACAACTTGTCAATGTTGGAAATACATTACTGCATGAGGTACCTTGCAAGTTGCAACTTCAGACAAAAATGCTCATGCTAGTGACCACTAAACCTAGTATGGTAGTGTCCAACAAAAAGTTGTAATGTAATGCCTTCGAGCTGGACCTATGTGATGCCTTATTCAGAAGGTTAGTGTATGGTTTTACTATACTCAAATCCCTGACTGAAGTTATATTTAAATTTAAGAATATCTCTAATTCAAGTGCTTAAATATTCTCGAGGTACTCCAGGTATTGATAGACGCTGTCTTATGCAAAGAGTAATCATTAAGAGCCACCATTGTCTAATAGGAGCAAGTATTCTCCGCTCATATAAATAAATAAATAAATATATATATATATATATATATATATATATATATATATATATATATATATAGTGAAAAAAGAGTTACCAAGAGAACTTACATTAGCTTTTCGTTGAACTGTCCCACAACATTTGCATGACACATTGAGCAATTTATTAGCCAAGCCAGAAGGTCCCTCAAAAACATGATCTCTTGCTGCACTCGAGCTAAGGTTAGCCAAAAGTTCAGCTGGGCCATTGGCCTGCCTATACACATACTTAATTACAACTTTCTCAAAATAAATTAGCAGGTTTTTAATATTATGCACAAATGTAAAGATTCTCCAAGGAATAGCTTATTTTTTCCTCCAAACTTTAGCCGAAAGAGAGAATTCATTTCCTGATCACTGTTTTAAGCCCTGATCTTGGGACTTCTCTGGTGTCTTTAAGCGTCGCCTCAGCCTCAGCATACAAAGAAGAATTAGCTAAAGACACCTTTCTTCCTTCAAAAACAACATAAAAAGTTAGTGATGATTGATACCCTCATATCAACATCAGTGTGATGAAACCATTGAAATTGACCTTGACCCACCCAGCTGTGGAGGTCCCTATCCAACTCCATAGGTAGCAAGCTAGGCAATATATTCTTTGATAAGAAGCCAATGACCGACAAGTTTCACAGGAGTTTTCGAATAGCACACCAAGTGTGTACCTGACCAAATTTACAGAGATTCTGAAGTTGGGTCTTGCTTCATTTACAAACTTTCTGCTATCTTTTCTAAGCTGTATATTAATTAATATAATTATTGTAAATAACAATTTCTTTTCTTTACATTTTAGATTTTTCCCTTCTATCCTTTTGAGGGAAAAGGTGAAGGAGTACAATTGATATATATCCTTGCTCAGCCTTTGGGCGTTTACATTTTTTTTATGATTGTTCTTTGAAACTATAGCAATTAAATTGCATCTTACCTTTAGCCTAAATTTTTGTACAGCCTGATCTTGCCGAGGGTGAAGACGGAGAAATTGACAAAGTCATTTCAGAACTCAAGATGAGGCTGTACCAGCAGGTTATATGTTTGTAATATTTCCTGTTGATACATGTCTCATAAGTGTTAATGTAGATACACAACACAGCTCTTGTTAAGCTTTTAGTGCTGCAATATTATATAACCTTGTGTAATTTGCCACTTCTGCCGCATGAATAGCTTAGCACTTCATCGAGGAAAGTTCTATTTTGACATAGTCATTGCATGAATCAATATGCAACGCCATCAATTGTAGGAAAAACTCTTATGGTAAGAGATCACCATTAAAGGTCAATATCATCATTAGAATCTAACGATGGATGAACTTTCAGTTTTTCTAAGTGTTCAGGGGGAACGTCCAGACCTATTTGTGATCTTATGCTCTGTTCTCTTGGCAGTTGTGCTAACATTAGGCTGTTTTAATAGGTGAGGCAAAAGAAAACTCAGCTAGCTAAATTAGAGAAAGCAATTCAGGATGCAAAAGAAATTGAAGAGAGGTATGGGTTTTGATATTCTGTACTGATTTCATTGGTTACAAGTACTTCATTGTCTATTATGACTAAAGCTTTTTCCAATTTTTCAAGTGACAGGAAACTTGAGCAGTTTGCAGTAAACAAACTTATTGAGATGGCATACAAAAAGTTGATGGTAATTTTAGAAACCGTTTCACTGGCAGTCTTTATGTTTTTTATTGAGGATTTCTCTACTTGCATATCTTGATGCAAATTCCTCTTTCCATCTTTGCCAGCTGATCCTGATATGAACCTAAGTCAATAGAGCCTGGTTAAGGCTTAGCAATTGATTCATCACCATGTTTCCATTTGCATCTTCCTTGCTCTTTCTAGGAAATTTCTCTCAATCTTTTATGAAATACAATATGATCATGGATACCTTCTATTGCTTGTTTAATCTTGGAGAGTAATTTATTGTTTCTTTTAAATTTCTGTACTTAGCATGACTATATTAAGCTCTTCTGCTTATTTTTCTTGTCTTTTGGTGCTAATTTTTGTGTTCATGAATCTTAAGTTGTCCATGTCAAAAATTATATTGTTAAGTTCTCTTATCTTTAAATGGTTTATCAAGTACTTGAGGCTTTCGCCAATGTAGGGTCTCGACGAGGATCAATGTATGCAACCTTAGTCCTATAAATAGAGAGGTTATTCCTAGGACTTGAACCTGATTGTTTCCGTGACTTGAACCTTGACTGTTTCTGTAGCTTGGAACTCTGACCACCCAATTTGCAAAAGAAGCAACATTTGAAGCTTAAATACAAACCCTTTTTGTTTGCTTCTTGGATAATCACCTCTTGTATGCATGATCATATTTTGTTTGTAGTTAGATTTTTGTTCTCTGCCTATGCTTGTGATCTAGCATTGGAGTTAGTCTGTGCCTTTGTATCATTTTACTTGTTCTATGCCGTCGTAAATAATCAACTTTTAGCTTGAAAATGACCTGTGTCTTGGGGGTAGAGTATCACTTTCAAATTACAATTAAATTTTAGTAGTCATCCCCATCAATATTACAATAATTTGAACCTTATTACACAATAATTTGAACCTTGTCACTTGATTCGTCTTTGTCCAATAATTGTATTAATATGAAAAAACAAATATTGGATTCAATGACAGTTCTCAAGGATTAGTTACCCTTGTGTGGTATTAATTTCCTATTTCTAAAGATATGCATGATTCTATTTCTGTTTTACTAATCGAGCAGATTATGCAATATTATCCTTATTTGGGCATTCCTTTATTTTACTGCAGTTACTTAAAATGTCTATAAGACTTGTCTTTTTCTATAGGGTGGACGGGGTAGTTCAAGTCATAAGAGTGGTGCCACTAAGGCGTCGAAACAACTAGCGTTGGCCTTTGGTAAGCGAACGCTATCCAGATGTCGGAGATTTGAAGAAACAGGTCGAAGCTGCTTCAGTGAACCAGCTTTGCACGATGTGATCTTGTCAGTGCCGCAACAGAACATCGACGCTAAACATTCAGATGGATCCAGCGCTATTTATCATGTGGAATCACGGAGTGGTCAACTTGGTGTACGGGCATCAGGTATATAAATAGATTTCATTGTTTTCACCTACTATAGAAGCATGATTGTGTCTTCATTGTGGTGTTATATGCTGGGCGCATTTATTTGTTTAATATTTTATTTGGTGCTTAATTTCAATGTATCATGACCAGGCACTTCCCTTTCATAATTTTCCCATTAGTAGAGTCAATGGGCTGCGCTAACTTGCTAGCCCAGCATCTCTTTCCTCCTTTAAGCGGACCATATAGGACCAGGCTGAAATTTGGACATTTTATGTGTCTGACTGGTAGCAGTGGTACATATAATACTTTTGTTGGTGAATCTCATAGTATGGAGGTGTCTACATATGGCCCATATGATATGTGCTATTTATATTACCTATTATAAGTTCATAAATGTAAAAAGTACACAATGGAGCACAAACTTATTTTTTTAATAGAAGATTCAACTAGTCACATTTATTTATATTTTTGGTGCTTTGCGTTGGGCTTGGGCCTCAAGAAAAAGTTGTAGGCTGGCAGTGGTCTAACCTAGGCCTAGCCAGGGCCTGTCTCTTGATAATGGCCTAGCTATTATCAAGGAGTTCTCATCATAAATCCAAGGATTTTTTTTCCTATTCTTTTCAACTGTGTTAGATTTATTGGTAATATATGCACCATCTGCTACTTGGCTTTCAGGTGTAACATCTATCATGTCAGCGAGACATGGGCTTGGGAATAAGATTGATCGAGGTCCATTAGATCCATATCAAGGCTTTCCTCAGATGGGCGACCAATCAGTTAATAAAAGGAAGAAGGAGGTGCTTCTGGATGATGTTACAGGTGCTGCTTCTAGAGCCTCGTCAACTCCTACACACACGCTTCCAAGTAGTGCAAAATGGAAAAAGACAGAGAGAGATAGGGATCAGAACAAAGATACATTAGGAAGAAGCTCTACTGCTAAAGCTGGCCGTCCGTCGTTAAGCAGTGGCAGGGGTGAAAGGAAAACAAAGACAAAGCCCAAACAAAAGATAGCTCAGCTGTCGACTTCCGGAAATGGTCTTGGCAGAGTTACCGAGGCAGCTAATTTTATGTCACCAGCATTGCATGAACCCTTTGACACAGTGAACAATATCATCACCAAAATTGATCAAGAAATTGAATTGCAAAGCTCGAGTACGATTGCCCATGATTCCTCTAAAGAGATCGATGATGCTATTTTCACGAACCTACCACTACATGGGATAGACTCTATCGATGAATTAGATGTCGCCGAAGGGCTGGGTGGACAAGGTCAGGATATTGGTTCTTGGTTAAATGTTGATGAAGATGCACTACAAGATCATGATCTGGTGGGCCTAGAAATTCCAATGGATGACCTTTCAGATTTAAAATTGAACTTTTAAAGAGAGCCCGTGTTCCCTGGATATTCAAAATCTAGGTCAGAGAAAGAGTGCTCTTATCGTCACAACTGAGTCAAATTGTCTACCTCATGACAGTTGAATCTGTAACTAGGCCAGTCTATTCTTTTGTATACTTGTTGAGTTTGTGGCAGATCCCAATTGTTTTCTGTCACCTAAGAACTGTTCAGAGTACCAAATTATAAAATCAATTGAGCGTTCACCTAGTTTATATTATTTTAAGTTCTTATTCTTGTCTTTTATTTTCTCATTGTTGGACTCTAAATAGTCTGTGTCTTCATCAAATAGTAAACATCTCCAAACTAAGTGCATTCTTTTTCCAGATTATTCAGCAATTTTTCCCCGAGTAAAAAGGCTTTGCAAGCCACTGTTATATGATAGTTCTTTTGTTATGGCTCTTATCTTTTGCAAGAGAAGGTGAAGTTTGTGTTTTTTTTTTATTTAATTTGGGATTTTGACAATCTGTGAAGTCATGGCAAACTTTGTTCTGGATTACACTTGTTCAACATTCAAGATCTATTTTGTTGTGGAAACCAAATATGTTTGGCTGATGCACTAAGTTTCACCTGAGATATGCTCGACTGTAGCAGGAGTTTGCATTCTTTGGATCAGCATTTTGGCAATCGTTTACTGTTGGACTTTATGGTATAGGTTTTTTTTTATTTCTGTGATGTTTTTGTTATGCTAACAAAAGTGTACTTAATTGTTCGGATTTTGGATGCTTAAGTGAGCCCACTTCAATGCCACTGATCCACCATTGTTCATTTCTTTCCTATTGCATTTGTATTTTTCTATTTTGTAGTGTAATCCTATATGGTCGAGGATCAAGCTAGGACCTATGGATCGGTACTGTTTTATCTCTTTATAATTTTCTTATATCTTAATGAATTGGGTATAACATTAAAGATCTAATAGGGGATTGCGGTCGCAGAGAAGGGGGGAGTTAAACAGTGGTTGCCCAGAGGCTTTTTTTTTTTAATTTAAAAAATTATCCATATATATATATATATATATATATAAAAATAAAGGAAAACATTAAACGGACGTCATTTCTTTCACGCTTGATGCCGATGCAACGGCTGCGTTGAGTACACGTGGCACGATTGAGACACAGTACCGAAGGCTTCGTACCCGTTACTCTTGTCGTGTCCCAATCGGCAACTTTTAGCGAGGTGATGGCACGTAATATAGGAAAAAAGAAAAAAGAAAAAGGTTATTGAAGGAAAAAACTGAAAAAAAAAAGAGTGGGGGGCTAACTTTTAGGGACGGGGGCGTGGGGTTCAACGCCTCCCGTCATTGACCCCCTCTCCTCCACCACAAGAGAGATCAAGAAGTAGGTGTCCAAAACCCTCCTCTCACACACACTCTCGCTCTCGCTCTCGCTCGCGCTCTCGCTCTCGCTCGCGCTCTCGCCGACAAGCGCTCGGAGATCATCAGGTCTCTTCCTCTTTCTTGCTAAACCTGCCGATTTTTCTTTTCCGTTCCTCTTGCTTCATTTGCACCCTCGGATTTGGGTTTCGCGTCTTTTTCATGGTAGTTTTCCCTCTTGCGATTTTCTCGGTCTTTCCCCGCTCAGTTGAATTCCATGCTCTAACTCTGGGGTTTGTGAACCTTGCTGACCGTCCCTGTCAACTTTATCTACATTTTCTTGAACGATCGAGTGCCAAATTAGTCTTCAAGATCCGGTGAAGCTTCTGGTCGGTCAACTGAATGCCATTTGGATTTTTCTTCCCTTCTTGTTTCCGTGAGTAGGTGTCAGCAGAACACCCACCGCTTGCAGATGCGAGGAGTGCGGAAGCCGCATTCGTGGCGGTCTCAATTATAGAATATATCGTATAAGCTGCCGAGATTTCGGTGAATTTGCCAAGATGACGACACACATGCCACTTTTTACACCGTTGGCTCACGAATGCTTCTTTCAGCATTCCCCCAAGCTTGGTGGCAGAGAATTAACGGGTCGATGGATTGGTAGAAAGGTACCGGTTGAAATGCTCGACGGAAGGGAAGGTCTTGTTTCTCGTTTTCCTCGTGCTAGGTGTTTGGCCAACTCTCACAGAACCACCGCATATGACAGTAAAGACCCTTTCTTGAATCGTCAGCCTGATGGTTTCCTGTTGCGAGGAGAGTACTCGGATATTACTACGGTGAGCTCAAGGGAGTGGCCTTCTCCGGACGAGTATAATGAGGCCAAGATCAAGGTCATTGGTGTCGGTGGTGGGGGCTCCAATGCTGTCAATAGAATGGTCGAAAGTTCCATGAAAGGCGTGGAGTTTTGGATAGTTAACACAGATTGCCAAGCGATGAGAATGTCATCCATCTACCCTGAACATCGCCTGCAGATTGGTGAGGAACTAACCAGAGGCCTTGGTGCTGGTGGTAATCCAGATGTTGGCATGAATGCTGCCAAAGAAAGCAAAGAGTTGATACAAGAGGCTCTCTGTGGTGCTGACATGGTCTTTGTGACGGTAAAGCCATCATATTCTTTCAGCATATTAGCCACTTAATGGTGTGATCTTTTCTTCTTCTTCGATCATTTAGTATCATCATTGGTAAATGATATAATGAGTTGCACACTCTAACACTACCTTTTGTCAAGGTTACGAGAAAAAGTCTGCAAAATTTGATCTGAAACTTTTGATTTGTATAAAGTGCTTTTTGTGCCTTGATATATGCCAAACGCTGCTGTGCTGTTGTTCAGCTTTATGACAATTCCACAACTCAGGAAACTCAGGACCTTAGGATTTGTAGTATAAATTTGGTCAGCAAACATCCTTGTCAGAGGAGCTTCAAGTATTATACAATACACATGTAACCATAGGGCAATAACCATCCTTATGCATTCCTTCACTATGACAATGAGGTCCCTGTGAAAACTCATGCAGATCAAGTATAGATAACCGGGGTCATTTCATCACCTTTTTGATGAATGGCTTTGTATTTGCTTCCCCTATGAATTTTGAGATCTTGATAAGATTATGATATGATATTGCTGCAAGATGAGACCGAGTCGCTATATGAATGATATAAAAAATCTGCACAAACAAATTGAAACATTTCTACAGTTTTATCGTCACACATAGACACAGTCGCTGCTGCTTTGTTATGTTCACACATTCTCTTTACAGACGCAAGTGACATACATGGACATCCATAAGGGAGACCATCTGCTTCATTACGTATTACTAATTTACACCTACTAAATGCTGAATGTTACCTGCAGAATCATGATATGTAGTACATCTATTATCAGTTTGTCTGACTTGGGATTCATGAAAAATGATTTAGGAATGCCAACTTAATTAAGTAGAAAAATTAAACATTAGGAGCAGAATTAGGTGGTGGTACTCTACTCATGTAATCACAAGATTTTGAAAGTTTTACCGTTGATTTATTACCTAAGTACTTGTCACATAAAATATCTAGTTGGTTGTTGGATATTTCAGAAATTTGATTCCTTATCATGAAGTATTGTTGGAGAACATGCACATGTACTGTGAGATTTCCTTAACTACACTTGCCTTATGAATAACTAGTTATATGCATACAAAATTGGTTGATCGTCATGCTGAATTGTTCATTTAGTGTAGGTAATTAACCCTGTAAGAACTGTACAGGATTCGCTTAGTGAAAATTATAGACATATCTAGAAATATGTTTTTTTGGCTAATGTTGCTACAAGTTTCTGATAAGCAAATCAACTCGTGGCACTACATGCATCACCACACTATGGAGTAAGCAACTTATTCTATTTTGTGGAGATATGGAATTGATGCTGATTATGGTTGAGTGCATAGTGGTCTGAATCTTGGATAGTTATGATAATAAACTAATCTTTTATGTGCATTGAAAACGCATTTGTCCTTATTCTCTGGATGTATTCTTCGCCATATAAACATGTGCTTTTAACTCTATATTTTAAGGTTGTGCTTATTCTAAATTCCTCTGCTGATTCCTTAAAGCAAGGTCATATCAGACTTTTTGCAATTAAATGTCTGTAGGCTGGAATGGGTGGAGGTACTGGGACTGGAGGTGCTCCTGTAATTGCTGGGATAGCCAAGTCAATGGGCGTTTTGACGGTAGGTATTGTCACAACTCCATTTTCATTTGAAGGACGAAGAAGGGCAGTTCAAGCTCAAGAAGGAATTGCTGCTTTAAGAGACAGCGTTGATACATTGATTGTCATCCCAAATGACAAATTATTGTTAGCTGTTTCGCCAAACACTCCTATGATAGAAGCGTTTAACTTGGCTGACGATATACTTAGGCAAGGTGTTCGTGGTATTTCTGATATAATCACGGTACGAATCAGATGGCCATTTTTTGTGTGAATATTCTCCAGATCTTTTTTCCTTATATCCAGGCTTTTCTAGAGTGTAAGCGACTAATGTAATCTTACCAAGTTTATCAAGTCCAACTTGATAAATAAAGTTATAACTTATTAGTGATATTGGTCGTTTGTTGAAATGCGGAACTATGAAACTCCAAATTCTGTTTCTCATATATAATTTTATTTTCTCAAAGTTCTATTCGTAGAGAACAATCAACTTCGAATACTTTATGAAGGTCTCAAGCATCTGTATGCTTATTCAACTTTGTATCTGACCATTGCACATTTTTTATTTTAGGTACCAGGGCTAGTAAATGTTGACTTTGCTGATGTGCGGGCAATTATGACAGATGCAGGTTCATCATTAATGGGTATAGGAACTGCAACAGGTAATTAAAGATGAAACTATATTGTTAAGCATATATTTTTTTTTAATGTTCACCAAAGCCTAATGATTGTCAATCATTATGTCAAATCTTAAAAACAATAGGATATGGTATAGCTGCATATCGCAATAAAAGATTACTGCCCTTATAGTATGTGTAGCTTTTGCAGCAAATCTTTTCCGCTAACTAATGACAACTAGAACTCACTTAAAATGTAAAATGGATAAATTATGTGATGATATTTTGTTATATTGTCACTCCTTATGTTGCTTAGATATAAGAAAGAGAATATGATATTGAATTCTGGTAATTAACGCACTTCTGTAGGAAAAAGATATTCTACTCAATTAGCATCTGAATACCTTTCTGGATGTTGTATTACTTGGGAGTGATATCGATCAACTAGTAAAGCAAGCGCCAATATACTTCATTAATAGCCTTGTAGCATGTTTCAGAAGCTCAATGCTGCTTAATTGTTCGCAATTTATTGTTAAACAGTAAACCTTAACTTCAGTTGAATGAACTTCACTATTATTAGGGCACTTAGTTGAGTATCTTTTACTATATATTGCAGGCAAGACAAGGGCAAGAGATGCTGCACTGAATGCCATTCAGTCCCCATTACTAGATACTGGTATTGAAAGAGCTACGGGGATTGTCTGGAATATCACTGGCGGAAGTGATTTAACATTGTATGAGGTGAGTTATATGATACGGGTACAGTTTGATATATTGTTCGATGTACCAATATTATACTGGTACGGTAGATTACCGAAACCGTTATTGGACCAAGATTTTCAACATACATTTATTCTTTTGATGTGACTTTTTTGATGCTTTGTTTTTGTTTGCATATATGCAGGTAAATGCAGCTGCTGAAGTAATATATGACCTTGTCGATCCAAGTGCAAACATAATATTTGGAGCTGTGATTGATCAATCACTTGGTGGTCAAGTAAGTTCAACGAGCAGTATTCACAGATTATCATAACAAACACAAGAGGCAACTGTTTTGTCTGTTTATCTTATCAGAATCAACTGCATTTCTCTGAATGTGTTTTAGCTGTCTTAGCATTTTTGTCCCTTTATATGATTAATTGATTCCTCCCATTAGAACAGATAAAAAATTTCATATCCTCTCATTAGAAGCAAGGATATGAAATTTTGTTGATGAATCGTATCTATGTTCTCAAGTAATTAATCATATTAATATATTATTAGGACTCTCTACTTCTCGGTACTCTTTGCCTCTTTTTGGCTTAAATCCTTTATACTTCATGTATGTAGTTGAGTAGAATTATCCAAATTATTTTTCATATAGTTCTGTCAAAGCTCATGTATTTTTCTCTTTGGGTAATCAGGTTAGTGTTCATGCACATTAATATGCTTTTTCTAAATAGACTCTTTATATAATTCATGTTTTATCAGGAGTGCCCCACCTGCTGGTTTGTGAGATTTATATATCACTCAACATAAATGAACCAAAGTGACAACTCAGTTATTTGTTGTTCTATAAGGATGATCGAGTCATTCACATGCCTGACCCCGACCTACTTTCAAAATTAGTGCAAAAGAACTTTCTAGGATTGCCTGTCTAATTGTCTTTGAGCTTAATACTTTTTCTCTTCCATATACTGAAAACATTGAAGTTGCAGAGTAATTATTTTCTTTATCCTAGCATGACTCAAATCTTGCCAGCAACAAGTGCTTGTTTCTGTATTGGTGGATTCATGTACTAATGAGCTCATTTACCTGAATGGAAAAAGGTTTTAACATGTTTGTGTAGGTGGATATATTGATGTAGAAGATATAATCAACCTCAACTACATGTATTTTTGAATGTTGACTCATCAAGGTAATAGAGGCAAGGAGTCATATATAAAGCCACATCAAACGATATCAATACTTTTCGAGCTGATGCCTTCTCGATGGGGGTAATATAGAGAGAGGGGCATTTTTCTAAACAAGGATTAGGAGTTTGATAGGGTTTCAGACACTTAAGTTTTTGGGAGTTCGGAGCGTCTTCTGGTTGATGCCACCGGCTATAATTTGAAAACATAGCTACAGCCAGGATTTAGGTTTCAGGAGCTGCATTGGTGAAATTGAACAATATGTATAGAGCCAGCAACTGGCCAATACCCTATCTTGGTGGCAATCTGATCCTTACATATAGGTCATTTGAAAGGCCGGCTAAATAACAAGCTAATCTTTGTCTAAAAATGTTACGGTGTAGTAAGTCCTCAATTTGCATGCATTCAGGTGAGCATAACTTTGATTGCTACTGGGCTCAAACGGCAGGATGAACAGGAAGGACGGAATTTACAGGTCGAACCTATTGTTAGCGTCCATATTGATTTTGCAGCTCATGGTGCATTCCTCTGACAATTTTTTTCTTATATGTGAATTAAGGGGGCCCAACTAGGTCACGGAGGCAACCTTGGGATGAAACGACGCCCAAACTCTCCTAGTAAAGAAGGCGGCATTGTGGAGATTCCCGAGTTTCTGCAGAAGAAAGGCCACTCCCGGAACCCAAGATATTGACATGTCCATAATCCTCTCTTCAGTCACCTGAATTCCTCCTACATGTGAAATCCTCGCCACTGTAGTAATCCTGTAGTCAGTTCTGCATAACACCAGTCTTGTTTCCAGTGCTTGTTTCGTATAGCTGATATAAGTAAAATGTGTGGTTCTTTAAATGTGCCTACTTTCTCGTGTGAGGAACATTCTACAGTGATGCTGTGATAGAGTGTAATCACATTGGTCTCATCGTCACGATGATTCTGCTGCAGCTTCTCCTCCAGTTTCCAACTCATAATAGCAATGGCGGGTAAGGGTCCTGCTTCAAGACTCTGTTCTATAGAATCACAGAACATGCAAAAGAACTTTAGATAGTTGAATGAAATATTCCGTAGAAGCTAATAGTGCTTCATGTTTTGAGATTGTTTTTGGCTCTCTTTAACTCTCCAATCGATATAGTATTAATTGAGATCTTACAAGTGAGGAATAAAATAATAATAATTTAATTTTTTAATTGTTTGGTTTGACTATTTGACTTCCATAATATTTTTGTTTGTAATATAAAAAAAAACATATATTTTGGTTGAGGGAAAGAGAAAAGGGACCGATGTGCAAAAAAGAATGAGTTGGGGGGGGGGGGGGGGGGCGGCGCTGATGTGTGAATAAATTAAATATTGGTACTAGTACGAGTAAAAAGGCCAATATAAAAGGAGGGTGGGGGGGGGAAGCTCGACCCTCGATTTGAGCCCATGGATTCGACGGCGGCGAGGAGAGCCCGCGGTGGGGGCGTATGGGAGGGGCTTTACCGCCTCCTCATGCGGCGGAACTCCGTCTACGTCACCTTCGTCGTCGCTGGCGCCTTCGTTGGAGAACGGGTCCGGTTCCCCCGTCCCCACCCTCTTGTCTAATCTGTGATCTTGTTCGATCTGTCTCCTTTGGTTTCTTCTCGTTCGAGGGTCGGGTAGGGTTCCCCCATCTGGATCTGAACCAAAGGATCTGGTTCATCTCTGTTTAGGTGTTATCTTCCTTGACACGCTTGGCTTCGATATGCTCGATCGCGATTGTTCATCTGAGCAATCACAGCCATCGTTTGCGCTCACTACTTTTGTTTGATTCGATGTATACCGTTGTGGCAGCTCATGAAAAGCCAACAGAATCATGTCAGAGAAATAGAAGGGAGATGACAATGAAACCAGTCAGTGTGAATCAAGATCATCTAGACCTATGAGGATAGATAGGCTTGTTAAATCGCTTCTTTCTTTCCGCTGAGGGATCGTGTAGTGAGTAGGTGGAAATGATATAGGTTTTCTATTTTTTTGAGTCTTGTTGTTTGTGGTGATCGCTAATTTTGAGATCCTTTCTCAGCAAAAGCGACATCTGGAATGCTTCATCTGTACTCACAAGCTGGCTATTGTTTGCAGGTCGTCGATTATGGTGTTGACAAGCTTTGGGATCATAATAATGTTGGGGTAATGTATCAGAACCTAATAAAATCTTTAACTACTCGAGTGACTATTGTTTCCATTTCTCTTTATGGGTTGCATTCAGTCGATCTAATTATATACCGGGTATTAAAATGATTTTCTATGCTTTGGGGAATTTTTTTGACAATGGCGGTTGTTTCATTATTGTGAAACTCTTTTTGATAGGTTGTGTTTCTATTGGCTATTGTAAAACTTGTTTTCACAATTTTTGATAGGTAATGTTTCTATTGGCTGTTGTAAAACTTGTTCCTATGTGCAATGTTAGATATGATCATAAACTGATGTGTTTAGAAGTCGAGTTGCTTTGTACAGCATGGCAAGAAACATATATCCTAGTGACTGAACAAGGAAATCTAACATCATAATGATGTATTTTGGAGTATTCTACATGATTCACATGCCTTCGGATTATGCTACAGTTGCCAAATCTATTTTCACAAGTTATGTGTGTGTGTGTGTGTGTGTGTTGGATATTGGCATCAAGCAGGAGATTGCACAGTAGCGGAATTATTATTATTTTTCCTTCTTCTATGGCCTTTTTCTTATGCTTATTTATGGTTGTTAGGGTTGAATTAAGATTATCATGAATTCCTGATTTTTGACTGTAAAATGCATCCAGAAGTTTTTGCAAAAAACTGTAGACAGACATGACAAAGTGATTGTACATTTTCTTTCGTTTACAGAAGCATCATTGTTTGTGCGATCATGAAGCTGTTAAACTGTTAAGGAATGAGACCATAATAGTGGATCATGCTAAAGCGGTTTGCTTATCTATTATCACGTTAAGTTTACCTTTAATAAAATCCAGCCATCTATGATGTAAACAAAAAAGGGAAATTGACACCTTTAATGCAGATTATCATGATCATTTATATTC
Source organism: Ensete glaucum (assembly GCA_021527575.1). Classification (NCBI taxonomy): domain Eukaryota; kingdom Viridiplantae; phylum Streptophyta; class Magnoliopsida; order Zingiberales; family Musaceae; genus Ensete; species Ensete glaucum. Next base: position 48,476,501 of record CM038558.1, read on the forward strand.
CACTAGGATTTTCCGATCATAATATAGATTGATGGGTAATAGAGGCCTCAGTGTTTCTTTTATTTTTCTCACTTGTTGCATGAGCTTAACTGCAGGTATTAATGTAGTATTTTATATTTACCAACTTTTTTCCAATAGAAGCAATTGACTTCCCTGGTAGGAATACTTTTGAGGGTTGACATCAAGTTTATACCCAATCATTGGATTTTGTCTGTTCTTTTGTACCTTCTCCACTTTGAGTTGTGTCCTATAGCACAACCCTATATATTATTCACCATATTCATATTTCAGAGTGAACAATAGTTGGACATAGATGGAGCATTATTGTTTTGACCTAAATCTTGAGTTGTTTTATGTTTTGTAACAATTTCACAAGGTTGCTGAGCTATTCATTTAATATATTAATTGCAACTCTTTAAGGCTAAATGGTTATAGTTTTAACCTTTGCAATTAGGTCTGTTGCCATACTGTAGAACAAGTTGAATAGCATTTGACGGGTGCTTCATGCTCCGGCGATTGATTGAACTTTCTTCTGGGCAACACTGAATTTGGATGATTGCTTAGCATAGGTAACCCTATTATGTGTAGTTCTGGCTTTATAGATGTTCTAATTTGATCTTTGTTCGTTTTAACATATGTTCTTCAGAGATGCCATGATTCATTATACAAAGGTCTCTTTCTGCCAGGACATTTTTAAACATGATAGCGTAGCTTGCAGCCTTTTTGTTGAAATTTGTGAATCCTTCTGTAAGTATAATTTACAGAACGTCAACCTTCCAAGTAGATCATGGTCTATTCCAGGTTAGATTAAATAGGAACTTCTTGTGCTCTTTTCTGATACATCCCCTCTAGGACCTCTACAATCGAATGCAGAGAACAATATTAGTGGTAGATTTGTGGAACTCTTGGTTTTCTTTTGACTGGAAAACAAGATGGGATCGATAATTATTATTTTTGGTATGCTAACCCTAGAAATAATATCTCTGATCATGCCCTGTTATTTTTTGCTGCAGAAGAAGTATGAGGATATTCCAGTACTGGGACAAAGACAATCAGAATGATGTTTCAAGCTACAATTCCTTTCCACAGTCTTCAAGCTTATGTGTACTTGAGCTTCCTTAAAACTTCTTATCTTGGTCTTTAGATAACATGCCATACGCTGTGACTACCTTTTTTTTTTTTTTCTGAAGACATCTCGGTGATTGTTCTTTTCAGCTGCAAACTACCACACTATTTTTCTTCTGCTCCAATGAGATTTTAATGACTTTTTTTTTCTTTCATCTTTGCATGAGAAACTGATTTGAAATCTTGCATATACTCGTTTCGAGGTATCGAGGTATTAAAAAACTTTTCGAGGTGGATACTAAATTTGAATGCCATGTGCCATTGATCTTTGATGAGTTTTAGCAAACACGATTCTTGAAGCACGTCGTCTGTATCTTATTAATCTGCTTCCTATCAAAGGTTCACGCAGCGAGATTACTTTTCCTCCGCCCACCCGCCGATGGCAGCCGTGGAGCTTCCGGGGAAGAAAGGCCACCGCCGCGTCTACTTGTGGCAGAGGCACCACCGACCACCGACGCGTTCTCACGTGATGCTAAAATGACCGTTGACGTTCCCCGCGGTGGCGCACATTTAGATGTGCACTTGCTCCAAGCCGCAGTACCGACGCGTTAGGCGTGAAATGACATCCTTACCCCCCATTTGACACCTCAATGGGCAGAAGAAATCTACCATCGAAAAGGGCAGTTCCGTTCTGAGTCCCCGTCTCTCGTGAGCCCCACCTCGGTCGCGAGATGCCCTTTAAGATGGCGCGAGAGCATGCGAAGAGGATGGCGGAGCGCAGTGGCGGCGAGCAGCGAGAGTTGACCACGCGATTTGGGAACTAGTTTGGATCATCCATCCATCCCACAGATTCGAATCCAAAGGAACCCAGTCGGCGATGATGCGGCTAATGGCGACGCCAATCCCCTGCTTCCTCCTTTTCCTCTTCTCAGGTGCGTATCTCTGATCCATCTCTCGTATGTTTCCTTACATCCTGCCTTTAATCCCATCAAGCATCCGACTAAGATATCATCCACGCCCTCCCTCTTTTTGGCCTTTACCATTCATCGAACTCAGTATTCCTTCTTCTTTTATTCTATACACCATCACCGCTTCAGCTCAGCTTTCACTTCGCAGCAATCCAATGTCCTCATTCTTACAGAATGAAACAGATGCCACAATTACAATGAGATGATCTGTTCTTGCCATGAACAATCACATTTCCTGTAGATTCCCGCAGATATTTTGTGATGATCTGTTCTCAAATCCACCACATTTTTTTCATTAAGTTTTGGTGCCAAATAAAACTAAGAGATCAGCTTAGCCGTGAAGCAGACACAACAACCCCACATGGCAAACGTACTTGGGATGCGTCTTAAATGCCTGTTGTCCCCCTCCCCCTCCCCCTCGTAGATCCATAATATATGTATGTACCTTAACCTTATTGGCGGCGGTTAAACGGTATTAGTTGGGCATCTAAATGTACGTAATGGTCGTCGTCACTGACACCGCCAGAGTCACATGATCACGTTTGGTCGTTGGATTCTCACTTAGATCAGCAGGCTTGGTGTTTGCAGGAAGTGAGGCAGTCACGGTGGGTGTCAACTACGGGCAGATCGCCAACGATCTGCCGTCTCCCACCCGCGTCGCCGGGCTGCTTCGTTCCCTCAACATCAGCAGAGTAAAGCTCTATGACGCTGACCGGAACGTTCTTACTGCCTTCCACGATACTGATGCGGAGTTTGTGATAGGAATCGGCAACGAGAACGTGTCGACGATGACTGACCCAGGCGAAGCCCTGGCATGGCTGCAACTCCACGTCCTGCCTTACCTTCCTTACACCAACATCACCTGCGTTACCGTCGGGAACGAGGTGTTCAAAGGCAACGACACCCTGCTCATGTCGAATCTTCTTCCGGCGATGCGGTCGGTCCACCAAGCTCTGGTCTCCCTCCGCCTGGATAAGATGGTTACCGTCGCCAGTGCTCATTCCATCGACATGTTGGCCAGCTCCTACCCTCCTTCCGCCGGCTCCTTCCGCCAGGATCTCGCTCCCTACATCCAACCCATCCTCGGCTTCCACTCCGTCACCCGCTCGCCCTTCCTCGTCAATGCCTACCCCTTCTTCGCGTACAAGGAAAACCCCAGCACCATCCCCCTGGACTACGTCCTGTTCGAGCCCAACTCCGGTGTCACCGATCCCCACACCAACCTCAACTACGACAACATGCTGTATGCTCAGATCGACGCCGTTTATTCCGCCATGACAGCGTGGGGTCACACCGACATCGAGGTCAGGATTTCTGAGACCGGCTGGCCGTCCAGGGGTGATGACGATGAGGTCGGAGCCTCGCCGGAAAACGCCGCCAAGTACAATGGGAACTTGCTGCAGAGGATAGCGATGAATCAAGGCACTCCTCTGAAGCCTTCCGTTCCCGTGGACGTCTTCGTCTTCGCGCTGTTCAATGAGAATTTGAAGCCCGGTCCGACCTCCGAGAGGAATTATGGCCTCTTTTATCCCGACGGCACGCCCGTTTACGACGTCGGCTTGCGTGGCCATCTTCCATCCATTGCCTTCTCTTCCAGCTCGCCGGTAAGCATTGCGTGCCATCCACCTTTCGTTTTGATGCCATGAAGAAGCCTCGTAACCCAAATGCCACATTCTTCATCTCCCCGCAGATGATGCCTGCTTTGAGCATTGTGATGATACTCGCGGTGGCAGCTTCGATCTTAACCTGAAACCCCACTTCTGCAACCGACCAAGTGGCTGTGGCGATGGTGGTCGAGCATCTCGCCATTCAGATCCACCGAATCCGCCGGACCGATGATGCAAGGTGTAACTATGGCCCTCCCCAGTTCATCACTGCGTCTCTGCTCCTCGGTTGATTTGGTGTCTTCCCATGTCTTCGTGGCCTAACCAAAACTCTTGTGCAGGTTCAGAATCCCTGAACCATTCCGAGGGATAACAGTAGCCACAGTTTCCTGGGAAGAAGCAGAATTGAATTCCAACCAAGATTCTTTTTCGGCATCATCAACAACAACTACTACAACGACAAAAATAACATATAGAATCTGTTGCTCTTTTTGTTCTGTTAAGAATAAGAACAGCATGTTGTCTCTTGTGGTGCTCCACTGATCCAAGCTTGGAATCCGAAGTCGCTGCAGAACTTTCGACTCATCACACGACAGTTTAGGATTATAACATAGCCGGAAGATGTGATGCTAACTTGTTATCACAGAACTAATATGACACAGATTTCTCATGTTCAAAGATTGATCAATTGATGATGCGCTTTCTTTGCCTTCTCTGGTCGAGGAAAGAGAAGAGAAGAGAAAGAGAACCCCTTTGATCACACATATATATATATATATATATATATATGTATCGACCTTGAGTCAGATAACTCAGGAGGTCTGTTCTTAGCAGAGATCATTCCCTTCCGGTATGCTTTCCAGGGTAGGCCTCCACTCCATGGGCCTCTCTTTGTCGCTTGCGCCGCCTCTGCTTCGCTGCTCTCTTCGGAGAAGAGACGTCATGTCGTCAATGGAGACCCCTCCTTTCCTCACCATCTCCTTCAGCTCTTGCTTGGACACCACCAGCTTGATTCTGACGAGGCCCTCTCCTGCACTGGTCTCTGCCACCGGCTTCCTGGAAGGGAGGAGACAGTACAGCTGCCCATGTCTCATGCACTTCTCCGGATCCAGGTAGGTGATCACCGGAAGTGCGTCGGAGATTGCATGCCCAGGGAACTCGTTCAGCACCTGTTGCACCTTGAGGGGTGAAGGGTATCGAAGAACCTCCCCATCCGTCCTCGTTATCTCGATCACCTTCTTCTCCTGAAGAATCAAGCAATTCCCCATGCCAACACTGCTGTGCAGCAGACTTATCGGGGATCAAAGCCGGAGGCTGGAGAGGAGGGAGGGAGTCTCCATATTTAAAAGGTGGAGCTTGGAAGAACGAGTGGAGGAGCTGCCATCAACTCCCCATTAGGTTTTAGTGGTGAGGTTGGTTGAAGCCCTGAGGTACCACCACTCGATGCATGGCTAGTGGTTTGACCACAAGGCACCAGGGTTTTGCCAGGCAACCCTGACGTTGACTTCCAGGATCATTCATCCATTCATGAACATGGTGGTTTTTAACTCCATGAGAGTGAAATGGCATCATGAGATCGGTAGATGGCCTACAACAAACCGACATGATCGATCCGTGGTGGATGCGAGAAAGGCATGATTCAAATGGGTGGTAGGATTACGCGGTCAACACGGTTCATGGTGGAGCATGAAGACGATTCCCTTCTGCATCCGTTCATTGAACGTTACATACCCTTCTTCCTCGGCCATTCCAAGGCCTGCCATGGCCATTAGTTGTTCGCCTTCGTGTTCCGGGAAAGAACAGCGTTGGTGGTCCATCTCCACATCGCCATGCCCAGAACAGGGAAGAAGAAGAAGGACATCTATGTTTTATTTGGTCCTGTTTGACCATCTTTAGTACTTGTTCTTCTTCATCTGCCTCAAGAGAAATCAACAGTCGGAATTCGCTTGCTTGTCTTGCACATTTGAGAGAGAGAGAGAAGGGGGAGCAGTCTACATCATTCGTCGGACCCACTACGAGCTCATCCTCCCCACCACCGTTTGTCCCTGCCGCCCACCACTTGAGGTGACGATGGCGATGACGATGGTTCGACGTCTTCGACCTCTACCGCTGCATCTAGGGCACTAAAAAAGACTTGCATTTCGCAGAGAGTAAGCATTAAGCAAGTGCTACAGGAAGTGGCGTCACCGGTGGCGCTGCCTGGCTTCACCGCCAGGAAGTGGCTTCTCGTATCTCTTTCACTTCCCTCCTCTCAGCATCCAAACTTACATTGTTTTCTTTCTATTTTCCTAAATTATATATATATATATATAATAATAATAAGTTAATGTATATATATCTTTGTTATGTAATCACAGTGCGTTGATTGAAGCAAATGCATGGCTCAGATTTCGCCACACCAACCATGGCCGCACAGCATGATTGGTTCCTGGAACACGAAACGAGACAAGAATGCGAACTAATAGATCTTTTGACCGTTGCAAAGTCGTTATGGGGAGAGAGCCACACCGCTCGTAACCGTTACATTTCAAACACGCTTGACTCCAACCGAGAAGAAGAAGAAGAAGAAGAAGAAGAAGTTACAGAGAGAGACGGGAATGGGTTGCGTCTCCTCCAAACCACTGGCCGAAAACGATCTCGACCGGGGAATCTTCTACGCCGCCGGCGTCGGATTGGCCAGCGACTGCCCCAACCACGTCGTCTCGCTCACCTCCACCACCTACGGCGTCCTAAACCTCGACCGCAGTGAACCTCACGGGAAGAAGTGCGACGCCGAAGAAGCAGAGGAAGTCATCAAGAGGGAATGCAGGAGATCTCCTCCTTCCGATCTCACCATCGATCGATTCGATAAGAGCGTCGCGAAGGAAGTGCCGTCGGAGGTCATCGATGCACGGGAGCTCATGGAGGACCTAGCCGACGAGACGCCCTTCTGGACACCGCTAAAGAAGCCCGGGAAACTCCATGCTTCGAAGGTCTCGGCGTCGCCCAAGAAGCAGATAAAGAAAGCACTAGGGAAGGAGAACGCGCCGCTGCGGCGGGATCCTAAAAGCTGGGATCTCGACTCGAATCGGATACTGAGGCCCTTCAGTTCTTCGGACAACGCGAAGCGGATGGGATTAGCGGTGCAGACTCCCTGCAAGAACAGTCTCACGGATGCCGGCAAGGCATCTGGGAGAGATCCTAGGGGGTCTGCGTCGAGGAGGAGTCTGAGCCCCTTCTTTGATCCAGAGCTCGTTGCGTCCCTGGAGAGGGATTACTTGCAGGAAGGGGAGCAGATCAAAAAGATGGTACCTTTATCTCTTAGAAACCGAAAAGCCCATGATTCCAGTTTCCTGCTTCGGTCCTACCAGGAGAAGTGCCCTCCGGGAGGACAGAACACGGTGGTTCTGTACACGACGACGCTGCGGGGGATAAGGAAGACGTTCGAGGACTGCAATGCCGTCAGATCCACGCTAGAGTCCTACCAGGTCCGAATCATGGAGAGGGATATCTCCATGGACTCGGGGTACCGAGAGGAACTGAGGTCGCTAATGGGATCAAAGGAAGCCAAGGTCCCCGCAGCTTTTGTCAGGGGGAGGCTCATTGGCGGCCCCGAGGAGGTGCTGAGGTTGGAAGACGAAGGGAAACTGGAGCTGCTGCTGGAGGGGATCCCAAGGGCGGCGTCCTCCTGCGAGGGCTGCGCAGGCTTGAGGTTCATCATGTGTATGGACTGCAGTGGCAGCTGCAAGGTGTTGGATGAAGAGCAGAAGAAGATGGTGAAGTGTGGAGTCTGTAACGAGAATGGTCTAATTCACTGCCCCATATGTTGCTGAGCAAACTTCGTCCTCCTTTCCTGCGACTCCGTCAAGTGTTGGCCACTCCTCCACACCAACACCAACGCTTGCGCATCCTCCAGTGATCGTTTCAATTTATTTTCTTGCATTATTTGTGTTTATTCGACCGGAACTCATCACAATTCTATTAGAATGTATCTCTCTGTCGCTTGTTGTCTGTGATTAAAGGGATTCTCTTCTCACAAAACATGATCTTTGGTTCCTTAAATGTTCTTTCTGCTGCTACTGGTTTTTGTATTTGGAGAAGACGACGATGATGTGTCGTCGGCGGCATCGGAGCCTGTTTAGCAAAAGACGACCCGGCCCAGTTCTTGAATAGTTCTCGGATCCGAACCCGAAACAACCCAGCACGACTATTAAAGTTCGTGGAGGGACTTATGGGCTTCGGAGCCGCTTTACAGAAACGACGACCCGGCCCGGTTCTTTTACAACTTCCGGATTCGAACCCGAAACGTTCCGCTCCGAGAAAACGCGGACGCGGTCATAAACGTCTCCGGCGACGGGCGCTCCTTCCGGTACTGTTTCGTCCCCGATTCGTAACTACTTGCGAGAAGGGACTCCATCGATGGCGGTCAGAGCGAGCGTCGCCTGCTTTCCGGTGAACTCCGAAGCCCTCGAGACGTGCGGCATCCCGTGGGGGATCGCCGTCACGCCCTTCTCCGCGGTGGACGAGCGCGGGAACCCGCCGGCGCGCGGGTCCGAGGGCCACCTCCTTCCCCGGTGCGACAGCTGCTGGGCCTACTTTAACACTTACTGCGAGCTCGACCAGTGGACGTGGAGCTGCGCCATCTGCGGCTCCCTCAACGGGCTCACCTCCCACGCCGTCTCGCGCTACTCCCAGCCGGAGTCCTGCCCCGAGCTCTCGTCTTCTTTCGTGGATCTCGAGATCCCCGGTGGGTTCTTCCGTTTCTTGAGATTTCTAGGGTTTCTTTATTTATTCAGTTACTTTTAGCACGGCGGGTTCGTTCGTTTCTTGGGATTTCTAGGGTTTCTTTGAATCTTTTTAGCCCGGTCGATTCCTTCTTGTGATTCCTATGGTTTCTTTATCTGCTTACTTCTAGTCCTATGACGATAGAAAAATTTTGGATGCGTAGGGGATGGATCCGAGGAAGGGATGACGCAAGCTTGGCCGGTCTATGTTGCGGCAGTGGATTTGTGTTGTAAGATACGCGACTCCTTATAATTTATGGGTTTTGATTTCATCATTTGCGTGCAGGTTTAACTGTTCATTCTTTGAGAAGTGTATTGTGTTTTCAGACTGTAATCATACATAAATGAAAAGATAGAAAAATAACATTCTTGTTTTGCCCGATATATAATTTCGTAGTTCATATTGCCTCTGCATATTGATCTTTGGTATAAGTTTATTCAACTAGATTTTTCTGAAGAGCAAAGGATCACCATCAAGTGATTCATCACATTGCATCCAGATGTGATAAGGGTTCTTGCAATGTGTTGGATTTGGTGTGGGTTAAGAAGTTGGTGTAGAATGATCGGAGAAGAGTATTAAACATGTTTTGTAGTTTCATAACTTTCTCAGCCTTTGAGCTTATTCACTATATTATCTATAGCATAAATATTCTTTTCTTTAATTCTGACATGATAGTCCAAAGATCCACTTGCCTACATTGCATGCAAAATCTTAGTTTTAATATGACTAATACATTTGACGTGCTTATATAATGTTACTATTGTACATTTATTATAGCCCATGTTTGGCATTAAGATTTGCTTTGATTTTTTTTATTGATGAAGTATTCCATCATTTATTTCTTGAGTTGATTTTTGCTAAAATGTATCTATGGTGTACTACACGGATTCATGCCCACTTAATAGTGTCTAGATCACCTACTTGACATTTTGAACTCTGCAGCTTCTGAAGAGTTCTTGGAACTTGTCAAAAGTGCTCTTCTGGCAGCCCTTGAAGGTGAGGGATCTGGAATCTGGTAAATTGTGTTATACCCTTGAGGTTACATACTTGTCGCCTAGCTTCAATAAATATTTTTCTGAACGTCCTGATCTATTGACTGTACCTTTGCAGCTCTGGCTCCAGGGTCTTTGTTTGGGCTTGTTACGTTCAGTCACAAGATTGGCTTGTATGATGTTCAAGGTCCTATACCGGTTGTTAAAAATGTCTTTATACCTCCTGAATCAGATGGTCAATTACCAGTTTCCCTAGAAGATGTCATGCCACTGCTTGCATTTCTGGCTCCTGTATGGTTCTAAGTTTTATCAAGTGAAGCATCTTCTTATGAAATCATTAAATTTTCTTGCTATTTAGAATGTTTTTGTATTGTGTGCATGCTTGAGGCTTGATCTTAGATTTTACCATGAACAGGTCGAAACTTGTAAGGATCAGATTGCTACTGCTCTTGACACTCTAAAACCTACAACTTCATGGGAAAGATCCACACCTACAGTACAAGGGTTGGATGGCATGTTGTTAGGTGGGCGGGGCTTTGGATCAGCAATGGAAGCTCTTGTTAGTTATCTGAGTTCAGATTATGGCAATACATTTGCACTCGGTATAATAAATCCATACTACATAATGCTTGCTTCAACCTCATCTGTCTAGAATATTTTAGCATGAGATTCTCTTGTGGTGTATGCCATACACCTTTTGCCCTTGTGTCAGGGTTAACATATTGATGGAAGTGTTTTTGTTCAACAAATAACAGCTAGGGTATTTGCCTTTCTTTCTGGCCCCCCTGATTATGGAGCTGGGCAATTAGACACAAGTAGGTACGGTGAGCAATATGCAAGCAAAGGGGAGGATGCGGATCTCGCATTGCTTCCTGAACAGACACCATTTTACAAGGATTTGGTAAGTTGACTTAATATATGATTGATAGCTTTGGAACCACATGTTTGAAAATGTAATCCTGATCAACATGGGTAGGCTGTTGTCGCTGTTCAAGCAGGTGTTTCTGTGGACATATTTGCAGTCACCAATGAATATACAGATTTGGCATCTTTAAAGTTTCTAAGTATTAATAGTGGTGGCTCCTTGTTTCTATATGCCAATACAGATGATTCCACGCTTCCTCAGGATATGTAAGTAAACCATGGATCCTATTCTAACCATGGAATGCTCTTAGCTTAGCATTACAAATTATTTGGGTAATCATAATGAGCTATTTTCTTAACCATAGATTAATAGACTGTCTAGTATTATCATGTAATGCTCTTAGCTTTCGCAATATTCAGTTAGCCATTTGTAAATGAGCAATAGTTGCAAAAGTTTAGATTTGATCAGAGGAGCAGTGTTAAACATGGACTTGTGGACAATCAAGTAATAAATCATTATCCATCTACTATGTCACAACGTTTCATAAATGACATTTAAGGCAAGCTATCATTTTGACTGACCCACTACATGTTTTTAAAAGCTTATTGTTTATGTTCATGCAAACTGTAGTCTTTAGTTCAGACAGCCTGCTGAACATCTTTATTTGTAGACATGATCCTGTTGTTTCTTTTTTCACTCTTCCTATGTTTTTTTAGAAACAGGATGCCTGATTATAAGTTTATGCCTCTTACAGTTACCGTATGTTGAGTCGTCCATATGCTTTTGGTTGTCTACTGCGGTTGAGAACATCGTCTGAGTTCAAAACTGGAAATGCTGTATGCAGTTTATGTTAATGCTCTTTATTTTAAAATTTGTTATGTACTTAAGTTTTCTCTCATCTTTGCATTTGATATGTTTTTTTTTCTTAATTTTTTACAGTATGGACATTTCTTCCCAGACCCTCAATATGAGAATGTTCAGCACATTATTTGCTGTAATTCATTTGCTACATATACTTACGATTTCGAGTTTGCAAATAATGATGTTTTTTCCAGGTAAAATTTACCGCCTGCAGCAGTTTCTACAAGCATCTTGTCATGCATACCCATCTATACATACTTCTTTGACCTATGGTCAAGTCAATTACTTGCCATTTTCTTCAAGTATGAGAGAGTTTGTAAAAGAATTAAAAATATGGTAGTTGGGAAAGGGGCTTTTAGTCCTATTTATTATTGCTCATATCTTTCTTGATGAGCGAATGTTTGTACACATTGTTGAAGGCATTTGTTATCTGGTACAATTTCTTTGGATAGATTGGTGCTTGCATTTCGTGACATCAGAAATTCATACTAGTTCTCATCTCAACACTTGCAAAATAATGAAAATTTTTAAATTAGCAAATTCTTGTTTGCTAGCTGCTTTGGAGCTTCATGGTTTGTTTAGATTCATTTGTGAATTAAATGCACAAAGTAGAAGAAAAGTAAAGAAACTGTAAGTTGTTCGTTGTTCCTTAACCAGGAGCAAATGTCCCTACAATCATCTCCATCAGAATCTGAGATAGGGGGAATAATCATGCAAAAAACCATAATTAATCTAACTGTAGGTCTTTTGAAGGTTCCCGTGGATAGATTTCAAATTCCAGATTCATCTTACAAGTATTTGGCTTTTTATTTCCTGAGAGGTGGATTATAATGTCTTATACCATCTTGAGGTTGGTTAGGGTCATGACGTCAAAAAGCTTCTTCACAAATCATGTCGTTTATAACTTTAGATGGCCGCATAACTCCGATTTCTTGTGTATGAAATTTCCTATTACTACTATTATTGTGCAGATCAAATTTCTAATGATGTAATACACCTGGCTATTTGTGGCAGGCACACAGATCCTCCTGTAATCCAGATTGCTTTCCAGTATTCAATTGTTGTGCCTAATGAGATGCAAAATGATGCTGGTCTGGTTTCTGCTGCTAGGTATGATCAATAAACATCATTGCTGTTTATTTTGTCCAATAACATCATTGCTAGGTATGATCTGTATACATGAGAAGTCTTATTTGGTATATTCTTTCTTTGAGAAACATGATTATGTAAACTATGGCTCCTTCGTTTTATGAATTGCGTCCACCCCCATGACATGTAAAGTAGCCATGTTCAAGTTGGACACTAATTGAACTGCATCAAATGTCAACTGATTGCAAGATATTATAAGTAGACTATTTTTTTTAAGACCCATGAAAGTGCATTTTAAAATCTGTAATTTTGAAGCATTAACATGCAAGCTATCATGTCATCACTGAACAAGAAACCTCAATGAGCACCTGAAAGAGGTTCACAATTGTTGAAGCCTCTATACCTTTACTGTTGCACTATGAAATAGGTTCTTTGTGCCTCTTGAATGTCACCTAATGTTTAGTATCATACTAAGACGGCCATTTGTCAATTTCTGTGGATCCAGGTATTCCTTGAAGAGGCGTTTAAGAGTAAAAACACTGCAGTTCACTACAGCTCGAAGCATAAATGACCTTTATGACAGTGTTGATCCGGAAGTGGTATTATCTATCCTTGTTCACAAGGTAAATAGTATGGAATCATCTCCTAAAATATCTTCATTATTCTTTTGTCAAATTAGAATTACCCACTTGCTATAGTGACTTTGTTATCTGTTTTGCAACTAAGCTACCACAAATGGGCAAACCAAAAACTCTTAACTTAATTTTGTATTGCATCTATTCATTTTAATCAGGTCCAGATTGATTTAACTTGTCTAGAATCAATAGTGTGACAAAAGTTGTGCCTCGAACAGGGATAAATCTGCATTGCAGCTCGTTAGAGTTATGCCTCTAACGGAAACAATTTTGATTCAAGTGCAGTAGAAACCTGCTCAAGAGTTTAAATATACTAGATCAGAGTAATTTTATCACGAAAAGAATTAGAAAGAAAGAAGAAATCAATGAGCACTTTAGCACATCTTTGGGGCTGACATGCTCTCTTATAATTTTATCGACTATCCCTAGCATAGCGTCGGAAATACCATGAAGGTTCAAAAATTTTGTAATCCCCAGTAAATTTTGTAATCAACTGGTCACTACTTGCTGTTCCTGTGACCTTGTGTGTTGCCATACAGCCTGGAGAAGTTGGACACTGAGCAGGAGGGCCAAGCCTCACTCCTGATCAATATCAACTGCTGATAATTCCGAAAGAAGACATCTCAGTTCTTCTCTTATTGAGGAAAAGTCAGGTGTTAATTGTTGTCTCTTCTAAGTCCAGTCAGCATATGCAGGAGATATGGGATGTAGGTTATGCATCGTTGGTGGGATGTGGAGGGAGTGTAGAGGGCCATATTTTGTTGCTTGACAAGTACTGCAGGAATGGAAGGTTGTATCTTAATGCTTTTTTGGCTACTCCTGCATATCTATGACTTGCAACCTTTTGCAAAGAATTTTCTGCATTGCTCTTTGGTTGACTAATGAAGTCTTGACACTTGTACCATCCATCCTTTGAGGGCAATCAACTATTTGCTGTAATTGTAGTCTATCCACTTGATTTTGTTTTTTCTTGTACAAATTTTGTTGACATCTCTATTTGATTTCCCATCCATTTCAGCTAATGCAATCTAATATAAAGTTGTTTTACTGATTTTAACGTTTTAATGTTGCTTCTATTCAGGTTATTTTAGCTTCCTTGGAGAAAGGAGTGAGGGAAGGGAGATTGCTGATCCATGATTGGCTAGTCATTCTTCTATCTCAATATCATGATGCATACAAGCTAGTCCGGTATGAAAATGGGAGCTCAACTTCCAATATTGATGTTGCCTTCACCCAGTGTCCCCAGCTGCAGTCACTGCCTCGGCTTGTATTTGCTTTGCTTAGGAGTCCTCTCCTCCGTTTCCACGAAGAGGGTGTACATCCAGATTATCGGATATATCTACAATGCCTTTTTAGGTACCTCTTTCTTGTGTGCTTCCAGTTATACCCTCTATTAAGGCTTTTATTTGATGCCTTCCTACCACAACATTGCTCTTTAGCACCAATGTACAGAGAAATTTTTGTCGAGGATTGGTGGAATTTAGTGCTGATGCTGGTTTTTCTAAGATTTTAATATGCTATTACATGGTTCTACTCGGAGATATGGAAGCCATTAGTACTTAGTGGCCAATTTGTTACGTTCAAGTCGATCTCTATCTGTTCCATTTTATCATTGCATTTGGAATTTCCTGTAACTGTTTCTTGCATCCCAAGAAAAACTTACTTGGTGTGTGTTTTGGTTTCACAGTTCGCTGGAGCCATCATCCCTTCAATGTGCCATTTATCCAGTTCTCACTTCATACGCAACACCAGACAAACAAGCTTATCCACGTCACTCATTGAGTCGTGCTGCTCTTGTTAAAAGCGGAAGTCCGATATTTTTTCTTGATGCCTTCACAAATCTTATCGTATATTATTCATCAACAGCTGACTCTTCACTTCCCTTCCCTCCACCACATGATTGTAAGCAGTAATTTCTCTCTTGATTATTGTAGTGGTTTGCTTCTTAAATTTATAAGATGGTTATGGCTCTAATTTCTTTAAGGAGAACCCTACACCTGTCTGTTTTTCCAAGACAATTTTGTGTTGTAGGTCTTCTGCGTACCACGATCAATAGATTAAAGCAAGAGAGAAGTATAACACCGAAGCTGATGTTTATCCGGGGTGGGCATGATGATGCCACGGCCTTTGAGAACTACCTTATGGAAGACAAGGACGTCGATGGAACTGGACTTCCCAGCATCACAGGCTTTTTCACCTTCCTCGAAGAGATCGCAAGTGATGTATCAGAAAACATCAAGTAACGATCGAGTTCATCCACCGATATGCTAGCCGGAAGTACTGTCAGAACCTGGATCGTCGAAATAAGTATCTTCATTTTCTGTTGAAGAATCAGTAGGCTCATGAATTTTTGGCAGTAGTAGTGACTTCATGAGAAGCTCAATGGAGTCCATCGTATCATTTGCCATTTGCCATTTCCGAATGATAGCATTCGCGAGTCTTCTTGGAACCAATTTTCTGATCGACTACAGACGCTCGTTAAGAAGCAATATTTGTTGTGGTTGTATGAGCACGCCATGGATGTCAAAATCGAGGCGGGCAGGTCATAAAATGAGACAATTAGCAGAGTACATCGAGCATGATGTCCATTGTTGATTAGAGGTTGCTTTCTCTGTGCATGCAGTAAGTGATGATAGTTCGATATCTATTGCATGGATGAATCATCCTGTCGGTGCGATGAAGTGTGGCGAGTTAAAAGACAGTCTGTTGTTGGTGTGAATTAGACATTTTGCTTTGCTGCCATATCTTTTGTCAACACTGTGTATCGACTGCTTTCCATAATCCACTCTCTCTGTTTCTCCAAACGCGTTTTGCAGGCTCAAATCTTTTCTACGTTCATGCATCTGCCATTACAATTCCTTCGATCGTGCAGGTAATAAATAAATCCATGAACATGGATGGCGCATCGGAGACGCAGAAGGATCTTTGCACATCCATCGCTCCCTCTCCAAACCCAGCAACGTTTAGGAAAGACCACACAAGCATCCATAGCAAATACACGATACCGAGACCTCCCATCGATCACAATACAAGTTAAAGAGGGGCAGCGCGACAGAGAGCAGCTTCACCTCCATGCTTCCACACGCTCGATCTTTGAATTGATTCGATTCACGATGCTGATCCCCTTCGATTTTTCTCAGCTGGTAAGGAAGCTCGATCAATGGAACCTCTCTTCGCCCTTCTTCCTTTCCTGCCTGTCTTTGCATGAACTGACTTAGGGAGAGCAGCAGCGACGAATTCGTGGCACAAGGTAGATGAACCAGCCCCTTCAGTTGGATGCAATGCAGCCCCTTCGGAGGCCGCCGCACCGTCATGCGAACTCCGAGCTGCCTCCTCTTCTTCTTCCTCTGTGGGTATCCGAGGGAGACTATCCAAGACAGCCTCCTCGGCAACGTGTGCTCGTTCAGTCGCTTCTTCGCTACGAGCAGCGGCAAGATGCATCATCATCTGAGGGCTCCGACGACCATCCTCGTCGTAAGGATCGGCGCCGGAGACAGCAGCATCCTCTACAGTAGATTGTCGTCTATCTTTCAGCGTCCTCAAGATCAGCATCCTCAGAAAATTCATCACTTGCACCGCATACATCAACGCAGTCAAAGGATCTGCCATCTACAATCGTAATTTAGTTTTTGGCGCTTACAAGCAAAAGCTTAAGCTTCTTCGCTAGACCGATGGAAACAAGATCCATTTTACCTGAGTCATGTTGGGGGCGAACACCGTGGCAACGTTGCGTGCGTTCATCTTGTTTTGCTCTTCTTCTTGGACGACGTCAGCCATCAAATTGATGGCCCAATCCAACAGAGCAGCCTCCGTCGGCGGCAGCAACCCGGCAAGCCTACCACAGTCTTCTTCTGTTCCGCACTGCATCACTTGCTCCGACGAAAGCGAGTCGAGCACCCCCGTCGGAAGTTCCCTGAACCAAGCCTGGCGAAGAAGCAACACAGAAGCTAAAATTCTAGTGTCATGGAAACCAACTTGTTTCGAGGAAGACAAGATAACCCTTTGAGTTCAAAGATCCAAAGAATTCTAAACAAGTATATACTGGCATATGTGAACTAGCAGGGACGACCCTCAATCTTCCGACAAAAAAGAAGACATTGCTGATGAACACCTACCTAATACGATGAACATATGCAGAGGATTAAGGAGAGGCAATACTACCTTTATTAAACCTGCCAAACAGTGGACATCGATACCCTCTGGCACTATTCCATCGTTTAGCTGATCTCTGAGCTGTTCTTCTTGGCTGTTGTCAGCATTGATTCTGAAAATTCCTTCTGCCTGTTGGGTTTCGATTTCCATCAAAATTTAGGCATCAAAAAGGCATTACAACGTCGATCGAGAGTCATCAAAACATACCCGAAGACCTCCTCGCTCATACAGACGTCTTTGCATCAACAAAAGTATGGTCGGAACGCTATTGCCTCTACGATCATACGAACATTGCATGGATTCGGTAGAAACACCGAAGACGGTCGCGCTGCATCATTCACGGTTTCCCACACGGTTAGCAGCAGCATGTCACATTGAAAGGGCAAAAGCCAACCTCTGAACAAGATCAAGAAGCGAGAAATAAACACATCACGACGATTACGTTGGCCATTGTTTGATAATATTCATGTCTCTTTTCCATGGTTTTCCCCAACTTTTTAATGAAGTCCATCCAAATGAATAAAACCATAATGTAAGCACAGTCTACTTATGCAAGTGTGCCATGATATGAAAAATCAACGACAACGAGGAAGATGACCATGTAGATCCATTCTTACATGACACTTTTAATCGACAACACCTAGCATGATCAAACTAAATCATAAGCCTCTGCTTGGTGTTGCAGCATGGATGATCCAATGTTCTAACTAGAAGAGAAGTCATAGCAACATAGAGTTCTGAATGATCAAGCCAGCCAAAAAGCAATACAAACATACTCAAGAAGAGATGCCGCTGGTTGTTCTGAAGGAGATAAAAGAGACCATCTTGCTGAGTGACTAAAAAGGTTGAAGACTACCTGAGAAACAAAGATCAAGAAATTTGGAAGTTCTAAAGGAGCTTGCAATCGCAAAGCATGAATGAGCATATCGAACGAATGATAGGTGATGAGAAACAGAGTTGATGCTATGTTTTCTGTAGCGTCGGGTATGTTGGATGAGCTGCAGATTTGTGGTGGATTGATGAAGAAAGAACATGATGTTGTGAATCATGCAATGTAGCTTCTGATGGCCACTGTTAATGCGAAGCTCATGGATTTGTGGACAACTCGAGAAACCAACCAAAAGCTCACATTTTTCCGACAAGAAACAAGCACGATCTACGCAGAAGCAGCAAGAAGGTTTGAGACCTTGCGCTGGGGGCTCTGCGGGTAACCTCCGGCTCGAACTCGACGGGCAGCCCGAGGAAGCCATCGAAGCGGTCGAAGGTGACGTGGGCGACGTGCCGCACGTCGGTGGGCCACCCGATGTCCATCGAGCCGAAATCCTCGTCGCCGGCGCCCTCCGTTTTGCACCTCAGCAGTGACTTCCGGAACACTGTTAGCAGCAAGGCCAACAAAGATAGTTGCTGTCCTTCCTCCTCTCCCTCCTCCTCCTCCTCCTCCTCCTCCCCTTCGATCTCGACCTCCGCTCCTCCTCCTCCCCTCCTATTCCTTCCCCTCTTCCTCTCTATCGCACCACCGGCACCACTACGCCTCTCCTCTTCCTCCTCTGCACCCTCTCCGCGGCTTTTGGAAGGGCTTAAAAGCCCATTGGAGACATCATTCGGGTCGCAAGAAAGGGTGCGTCTTGGAGACGAAGGGAAATGCGAAGGGGACCGGAGTACCTCAGACATGGCTCAATATTATGGGAAACAGAAGTGGAGGATGTTGGGGTGGGCCAAATAACGTTTACCGAATTAAGAAAAAAGGAAAACTAGAAACAAAGATCGGATTTTGAGAACGACGGCTGAATAAAGATTGGATTTTTAGAACAGTGACCGGGTAAAAGAAATTGGATTTCTAGGACATGTGCACTGCTACTCCTCCTCCAGCTCGGAGAAAGAGATGGACTGGGGGAGCCGAGGAGTTTTCTGGGATGGAGTCGGATTCAAGGAAGGATTTGGAGTGGTGGGACGTGAGAATCATAACTTTGCTTGTTATTTATTTTCTTCTTCCCTTCCCCGGGCTGGCTTTTGCCTTTGGCTTTGGCTTTGGCTTTGGCTTTGGCTTTGGCTTTGGCTTCGGGGGCGGCTTTAGGATGAGAAAGAGAATGGTGAGAGTGGAAGGGGATATGGAAAGAAACAATTGAAGGGGGGGGGGGCTTTTGGAAAGCAGTGAGAGTGGCAGGAGGGCAGGGAATGAACCAACAGTAGTAGTAGATTTGAAGGTTGGAGGGACTCCTTGCTCTTTTCTGGCGTTCATTATTGCAGAGAGAGAGAGAGAGAGAGAGAAGAAGGGAGGATGAAAAGGGGGCTTTGGATCTGAGGCCTACTTATTTTTCTAGGAAAATTAATGACATTGAATGCACTACATTAGCTACTAATTACTATGTTAGTTAGTTCATGGCTTATGTTGGTGATAGGGTAGCTATGTGAGCTATGACCGAGAGTTTTTTGACTTTTTGATATGATGATGTTTTTGGTTTGAGGTTAGACATGGGGATAAGATTATAAGCACGACAGTGAACTTGTTGTTCCTATTTCCAAGCATGCAAACCTAAGTGTGATGAAGTTTACTTTAATGGAGAGAGAGAGAGAGAGAGAGAGAGAGAGATGTTGTTAAGAAGAAGTTGTTTCTCTGTGTGATGCACATGTTGAACAAACAGGAAACAATCTAAGAAAACAATAGAATGGACTGCAATTTGCTGCTTAGATTTATCCCACCATGGAAATCCAGATCAGCATATTGTGGATTCCTTGCTTATTAGTCCACCATAAAGGCACAAGTGTTGATGAGATCTGGCAGCAGCATTTTATCATCATGTGGGCTTCAATTAGGTATTCTGCAGGTGCAGGTGCAGTTGCAGAAAGAGGAAGAAGGTGGCTTACTGATCCAACAACAGCACAGCTGGGTGGGATGCCAAAGGAGGAGAGGGAAAAAGGAGAGAGAGAGAGAGAGAGAGAGAGAGAGAGGGACTCATGGAGCTTTTCTTCACAGAGGAGATTCCTTGCAAGGGACATTCTTCTGTAGTGCTTGGGTAGGTAAGCCACCATTGGAAACAACAGTCAACATACTCATCTAAAGAGCTTTACTTACTGTTTGATCATTCTTTCCTACTCAAGAACAGTTGTGTGATCCTCATGATTCCCTTCTTCTGGCTTGCCATTGTTCTTGCTTCAAGTTCACTTCATTCACTGATCATCCTTGATTACAATAGAGTTAGCAGCAGCAGCAGCAGATCTACAGCTCACCTACAGGAAATCATGTCTCAATATAAACTAAACAAACTGCACAATCTCTGGATATAAAGATGGGCATTCAACTCCAAACAAGATGTTGAGCTTCCTCCTGCTTCTTCCATTAGAGAAGGGCAACTCCTGAGCTTGCACAGAAGAATCTGTGCTAAATCTGATGCTACAGAACTAGTGATGCTGCAAAAGCTAGCAGGGATTTAGAAGAGCAGTCTTTTCCAAGTTTATTTATGGTCAGAAACAACACATGAATTGGAGGACCCCTGATTTCTGCAATCATGGCTGTCCAAGTTGTATCTTTTCTTCTTCCCTTTAGTCAGCTCTGCTGGGTCTTCACATCTGCAATTCCAAAGCTGCTTTCTTCACCATCACCATCACCATCATCATCATCCATTTTGCAGCATTGTTGGCATCTCACCATGGCATTTTAGTCCCCTAATTATTCTCACAAGCTATCTGCTTTCATTGGTATCACTATGCACACCTCTTAGTAGTTGGTTGCTTATGTTATTGTGCAATGTCATTGAAGTTGAGAGTTTACTTCTGGTTTAAGAAATATTTACCCACCTCCTCCTTCATCACATCGGATTTCTTGTGCATATGATCCCCAACCAAATCAAACTAATTTGGACATCATTGGTACCCAACACATCAACTCATTAATAAATGTGATTAGGCATACTGCTATAGATATATTTATATTAGGAATTTAAGGTTTATTGTATCGGATTCATTGTGAATTTTACCATATAAAGAGGCATAAAAGAAGGAATAATAATGATAATATAACATATCTTTTTCTTCTCTCTTGCATTCATGCAAGCCGGAATATGACAGGTCTCTGTTGCAACGACAAGAAAGAAGTCTACATGGAATTCACAATGGCAGCGCCAATAGCGAAGGCAAGAGAAGTGATGGCGACATGGCGACCATAGCTGCTGCATGCAGCACTGTGGCCGCCGCTCCCACCAGCTGCAGCGCCGCCCCCGCCGCCTCTGATTACGGGTGACCGACCACCGCCACCACCGCGAGAAGAACCGCCTCTCAACTCCCTCACCGCCACCACTTCCCTTCTTGTGCTCTCCTCCACATGTATCGCTGCAAAATCCGATAACACCAGAAGAATCAATCAAGGAATAAGACCGTACATTTCGTGTATAAGCTTCATCTGAAGCTTCCGGCGTCGTCGCGTACCTGATGCAGTGGCGTTGGTCTGCGAGGAAGCTCGGAGAAGGATGGAGGAGAAGAGGAGCAAAAGCAGCCCAAGAGTTCGCGATCCTCTGCTTGGAATCATCTCTGCCAATAAATAAGAATCGATGTTTGTGTTGCCGATATCCACTCCTGAATTTATAGTATGCAGTTCGTGCTTCCTACCACTCTTTCTTTGTGTTTTCTTTCCTGCAGCTGCCGTGCTTCCCTCTTACGCGGAGGAAGACGAGTCGACGTGTACTGTTGAGGACGGATTCTAACACGACGTGGCTAATTCGTAGTGGCTACATATGGCGGCCCCGCAGTTTGAGAGGTATTCCAAACCTTTGACGAAGTCAAACTCGAGTCATACATTAAATCGAATACGGTATCGAATTCAAAGATTTATTGACCAACACGCAATCGAATCCTCATTTATACGCATTGTTGGTTGACGAAGTGAAGCTCTAATTAACTAAATTAATTTTTCAGTCCATAATTCTGATGATTTTTTTTGTTTTTGTAATTTTGTTGAGAGGTTAAACCAATAACAAGCAATGCTCAGTAATCGCCAACTCAGCGGCAGCTGCATGCATTGACACAGTCCGATACAGAAATATAATACGTAATGTGTGTGACCTTTCAGCATGCGAAATGGTGCTCTGCATGTGGTTATTTTATCTCACCACAGTTACCGACGAAGCTTTCATATTGTATTCATTAGTTAATGTTTCATACTATATATACATAAAAATAATATAAAAATTATTAAAAATGGATGTTTCTGTGTGTCATTCCGGATTACAGGGTGTTTAGATGACAGGTATTTAATGTTGGATTCTCATTTATTCTACCACAAATCGGGAACAGATTAGATTTTTTATGTCCTCAATAAATCCCTCTTTGGTGTCATCTTCCACATTCCTCTCCTCTGTCCAATCCAAATCCGTGCTTTCGTCTCCCAGAAAAGAAAGGCTTCTGTTGGGCGTCCTTTTCGCCATTACCAAAAGATAAAGGGAGAGCATTGGTCCTCTTCATGCAGACAAATAGGCAGATTAGATCGTATAGGTTCGATCTTATCCGAGAAAACAATTAGTTTTCATTGTTTTCATCAAATATTATAGTGAAATCACATGGGATGAAGATGAAGGCTGTCCAGGGTTTATCCCAGTATTATTAACTCGCTAAACTTTGTTGACTTGATATTTGAGCTCTGACCATCCAAACCCCTCTCCCTTCGCCTTCCTTCATCGCCCCCCCACCCCCATGGCCAGATCTTGCTTGGTTTGGGTCCTCTGCTTCTTCCTCCGCTGTTGTTTGGTGTTCGTGGAGGCTTCCCACAGAGTCTTCCTGTATCCACAGTCTCAGGAGATATCGTCCATAGTTAGCAAGCAATACAGGACTGCATACCACTTCCAACCACCCAAGAACTGGATCAATGGTATGTCATAGATCTGATGCTCGAATCTTATAGTAAGAATACTCTGTCTCTTATTCCTTTAGGAATCTTCGCATACTAGTTCTGTAGCATATTGATTTCAAGAGCCTAGTAATAGGAAGGAAACAAACATGAACTCCATCTCAGATTATGCACAGACTCTTCTTGTTCTTGTTCTTCTGATGACTGGAATTACGTTTATAGAGAGCTGGATATGTTAAGAGTGGTTTATGTCTATCAAACAGGATGGTCTGCGGTAATCTGATTCCTCATACGTACCTGTTCGGATGCTGGAACAGAGCTTATCGTCGATTCCACTCATAGTTTCTTCATCTGGTTTAGATGACAACATCATGTAATGAATGCCATAGTTTCATCGTTGTGTCTATGTTTCTGAGAGTAGATAAAGAACAGGGAAGGCATATTTGTTTCTACTGCAGGATTTCATGTTCTAACATGGTTTCTTCTCTTGCATGAATTGGTGCATCCACCGAAACCTGGGAAATGAGCAGATCCAAATGGTATGCATCTTTCTCTCTCTCTCTGTCTCCCTCTGTGTCTCTCTGAGGCAACTGTCATAACTGCCACCAAAACCACTGATAGGACCGATGTACTACAATGGCGTCTACCACCTCTTCTACCAGTACAACCCCAATGGCTCGGTGTGGGGCAACATCCATTGGGCGCACTCGGTGTCGACCGACCTCATCAACTGGGCGCCGCTCGACCTCGCCATCCAACCCACCAAGCCCTTCGACATCAATGGCTGCTGGTCCGGTTCCGCCACCATCCTCCCCGGCCACCAGCCGGTCATCCTCTACACGGGAATGAACCGAGACAACCAGCAGGTCCAGAACATTGCAGTCCCGGCGAACCTGTCCGACCCATTCCTCAGGGTGTGGACGAAGCCTGACTACAATCCTCTGATGACGCCCGTCGATGGCATCCACAGCGACATGTTCCGGGACCCGACCACCGGGTGGCGCGGAGCCGACGGGCGTTGGCGAGTCGCCTTGGGAGCTGAGATCTCAGGGAATGGAACCGCCTTGTTGTACAAGAGCGAGGACTTCGTGCGGTGGGAGAGGGCCGACTCGCCTCTGCATTCGTCGAGCGCTTCGGGGATGTGGGAGTGCCCTGACTTCTTCCCGGTGCCGATCGAGGGACGAGAAGGCTTGGACACGTCGGTGAACTCCAAGGCCGTCAGGCATGTGTTGAAGATGAGCTTGATGGTGCCGCAGTCCGACTATTACATGCTGGGAACGTATGATGAGACGAGGGACATCTTTGTGCCGGACGATGCTGCGGACGACTACCGGATGTGGTTGAGGTACGACTATGGCAAGTTCTACGCATCGAAGACGTTCTTCGATGCGAAGAAGAAGCGGAGGGTCCTGTGGGGATGGTTGAATGAATCTGACACTGAATCTGATGACATCGCAAAGGGATGGGCCGGTGTTCAGGTGACTTCTTCTTCTTCTCTGCTTGGATCACATAAGCTCATCATGTTTCGAT
The DNA here is from genome assembly GCA_021527575.1 of Ensete glaucum. Lineage (NCBI taxonomy): Eukaryota > Viridiplantae > Streptophyta > Magnoliopsida > Zingiberales > Musaceae > Ensete > Ensete glaucum. Next base: position 48,500,862 of record CM038558.1, read on the forward strand.
ATCAGTAACATACGAGTGATTCTTTTAGATCATTCCGAGGAAAATTTGGCTGGATAGCAGAGGAAGGCAGCTTGTTCAGTGGCCCATTGAAGAGGTTGAATCTCTCAGAAGAGACGAGGTTCATCTGCATGGCTTGGAGCTCACAACAGGTGTGCATGAGATCAAAGGAGTGAAAGCTTCACAGGTCGGTGCCTAACACGATATTGTACAGATTAGGATTTTGTAATGCCGATGGCTTATGGTGGATGATTCGGCTTTGTTTTGGTTTCGATCTCCGAATAGGCAGATGTCGAGGTAGATTTCGAGCTGCCAAGCTTAGACGGAGCAGACACCTTTGATCCCACTCGGGCAATGGACGCTCCTAAGCTTTGCAGTGAAGAAGATGCTTCCGTCAGAGGTGGAATCGGACCCTTCGGGTTGCTGGTTTTGGCTTCGGAAAAGCTGGTGGAACACACGGCTATCTTCTTCAGAGTTTATAGAGATCAGAGCACAGCCAAAGTCCTCATGTGCTCTGATCAGAGAAGGCAAGTCATGCTTTTTTTTTTTTTGTTTCTGATGGCTACAGAGTGGAACGTCAATTACATCGAGTTCTTGATGTTGAGAGCAGGTCGTCTCTAAGGCCGGAGCTAGACAAACCAGTGTATGGAGTGTTCTTGGACATGGACCTCGAGAAGGAACGGAAGATTTCTCTGAGAACCTTGGTGAGTGGATGGATGTTCGTCTCTTTCATCTAATGAATTCTGGATCCTGTAAAAGCTCACGATGACCTTCTTGTGCGTGGTGCTGCTGCTTCTCCATTGATGCAACAGATCGATCATTCGGTAATCGAGAACTTTGGCGGCAAGGGGAGAGCATGCATCACAGCTAGAGTTTATCCCGAATTGTTCTTGAACACCAGCTCCCATCTTTACCTGTTCAACAATGGCTCCAGCTCCGTGATGATCTCAAGGTTTCAGTCATGGGGCATGGCCAAGGCTCATTTGAACATCAAACTCAAAGACCTAGTTATCGAAAACTAGGGTTTTGCAGGTGCATTTTTTCAGTGAAACTATGATAGCTCGATTCATCAGAAGAACCAATCTTTGGTATTCTGATATATATATATATATATAAGATGATTCATGATAAACCTCAAAACTTTTCTCCTCTCAAATTTCTGCATTGGCTAGCATTGATCTTGATAGAAAGTAGGAATAGAGTCATTACACAAACGATAAATAAGACAAGTCTTGATCTTCTATATTTCTCTTAACATTCTTTACAACTTCATAAATACTATGTTTTTCATGACCCAACTTATGGGATTTTTATAGTCCCCAAAGATATATTACATTAATAACTCAAAATGAATTACTCTCTTTTAAGAAATCTTTTCAAAAATAAATAGTTAAGTTTAGTTCCATAGACATTTAATCTATTTTTTATCTTGATGCAATGAACCTCTCTCTTGATGCAATAAATATTTCTTTTTGATAAAATTAATCTCTTTATGATACTTAAATAAGTTTAATGTAATATATCTTTGGGGACTATAAAAATCCCAACATGCCAAATTTGTTATATCAAACATGCCAAATTTGTTATAAAAATCCCCCCTCCCTCGCCCTTAAATTTGTTATATCCAACATGCCAAATTTCTTTGGAAGTTATTGAAATATTTCAAATTTTAAAGGTTTTGTAAGCATATAGGTTATGATGTAGTTTCACTTCTTTGTCTTTGACATGATCTCTTATAAAATAAAGTCCTATGTCGATATGCTTAGATCTTTCATGGTTGATTGGATTCTTGGCTAAGGTAATAGCTAATTTATTATCAATATAAATCTTAGTTGACTTCTCTTGTGGCATATGAAGTTCTTGGAGTAATCTTCTTAGTCATATTGTATGACAAACACAAAAAGATGCTACTCCATATTCTACTTCACAACTTGATAGAGTAACAATATTTTTTTTTTCTAAAAACCAAGTAAATCGTAGCTTCCGGCTCAATAATTATCACTTCATCTTCGTTAGTCAACTTGGTGCCATATTCAATAGGAGTAATTGTAAGATGATAATCTTCCACATAAAACTTTTTTAGAACCTCCTTTGCATAATTTCCTTATGAGATAAAAATTTCTTCATTATCTCATATAACTTCGATATTAATAAAATAAGTTATTAAGCCTAAGTCGGTCATCTCAAACTATTTCTTCATAAATTGCTTAAAATCTTTAATCATAGAACTACTACTACTTGTAAATAAATCATCTACATATATACATACAAATATGATATCTCTATCAAAGTTAGATTTCATATATTGTGCATGTTCATATGGACATTTAGAAAAAATATTTTGAATAAAATAAGCATCTGTCGAAGAATTATATACTCGAGGGACTTGTTTAAGCCTATAAAAATCTCTCTTTAACTTATATATATTATCCTTTCATTAATTAATAATAAAACCAAGGGATTATTAAACATATACCCATTCTTTAAGAACTATATTATATCTATTTGTAAAATTTTCATTTCATTTGAGTCGCTAGGGAGATAAGTAATTTTTTTTGTCTTCAATCGAGCAATCGATATGAATAATTCTTCATAGTCGATCCTATATTGTTGTTTATATCCCTTCCAAATCATTCGTACTTTGGATTTCTCCACCTCTCATTGAGCATTTCTTTTTATTTTAAAAATCCACTTAACACCAATTGCTTAGTGGCTTTCTGGAACTTTAGTAAGCTCTTATGTATTATTTTTGTTGATAGCATGAATCTCCTCCTTTATAGCTTGTCTCCATTTTTCTTTTCTATAGGCTTTTTTAAATGGATCATATCTTGTAAAAAGATAAAATAAATAAAGTTCATCATTATTAGTATTAGTTATTCGAGTCACATCATGTAGCTCCTGAATCGGTGTTATCCTTTTTATAATCAAACTTATTGAATCATGTGACATAGCTGATCCAGGTGCTGATTATGGTAAAGCTTCTTATATGTTTGCTTGTATTATATCATCCTCTTATGAAGATATAGCTTTTTTATGTTGTTCGTTACTTTTTCAATTCAAAATCTGATATTCATCAAACTCAACATCTCTTGACATCATAACTTTATTTGTAATAGGATTGTAGAGTTTATAACCACTGCAATTCTTAGCATAACCTAACAAAATGTATTTCAAACTTTTATTCTCAAGTTTTTTTCTTTTTTCTTCTGATATCTTATCAATGCAATACTTCAAAAAATTTCTTAAATGATCGACTCTTAGTTTCTGTAAGCTTCATACTTTCTTCTGATGTAAAATTACTAATTTGCTTTGTTAGAACCCTATTAAGCAAATAAACTATACAAGCATCAACATCTTCCTAAAATTCTTTAGAAAGACCTTATTAAGTATAGTTCTATTTTTTTTCATAAGACACCATATGGTTGAGGTGTGTACGACATAGTAAATTGATGTAAAATTTTATTATTTTTATAAAAAACTTTCAAATTCGTTTGATGTATATTCACCACCTCCATCTGTTCTTAAATATTTAATTTTATAATTACTTTATCTTTCAACCCAATCTTTAAATTCTTTAAATTTATTTAAAACTTTTTTTCATTAATATATAAACCCAAGTTTTACCACTATAATCATTAGTGAAGGTAAGAAAATACTTGCTTCCACAAGTGATAATGGGTTGATCGAGCTATAAACATCCAAGTGTACCCAAATTAAGTCGATGTCATGCTTTTTTGTTCTTCTGACTTTGGAAGGTTTTCTTCTTACTTGTCATAACACATAATTCACTTAATTTTGATGGACGATCAATTCTTGGCACTCCTGTCACTATATTAAAATTTTCTAGAAGTTTTAAGGTCTCAAAATTTTCATGAGCATATCTAAGATGTCATAATGTAGAAATATTCTCAATATCAGTCTTAAAATAATTACACCGATCAAAAATACAAAATGTAGAGGAAACATTCTGTTCTTCATCATATTTACATGGAAATTAATATTTTATTCTTATCACAAATTAAAAGATTAATATTTTTATCTCAATATTATAATCATTTTAAAGTAATTATCCCAACTCATAATATTATTTTTAATATAATAAATATCTGAAATATATAATTCTTTATCATTATTGAGTTCAAGAATAAATTTACTTTTGACCCTTATTAATCTTTGAGATAGATTACAAAACTTGTATCCATTTTTTAAAATAATCCTTTAGTACCACACATATGATTTGAAGCTCATATATTTAGATACCATGTCATAGACTGATCTTCCTTCAAATTATTATAAGTCATTAACAAAATTTAATATTTTTCTTATTTTTTAACAAAATTTATCTTATCACCTTAATTGTTAGGATTATAATAATATTAAAAGGAGTAATATTCATATCTTTTACAAGGATAACATTGTATTTTAGACCTTTTAGAATTTATAACATCGGTCATGTTATTGACCATAACATCAGCATCTTTGACTAGAGTTTTCTCCATTATGTTTATTGTTTGGAGATTCTTGATTGGTTAGATTTCTGGCACCTCTTCTTCTTTGTCCATGACCTCTTCCTCTTTAATAATTTGATTCACCTTTATTTTCAGGAGTAAGCTTAGTTGATACTGCTTGCTCCATAGTTTTGTTTTATCCTCTTTTTATAATTATTTATTTATGAATTTGAAGGGACCCCATAAATTGTTCTAAAGATATTTTTTTCAAATCTTTAGATTCTTTATCGTAATAGTAATAAAATTAAATTTTGGATCTAGAGATCTTAGTATTTTTTTCTATTACTCTTTGATCACTTATTTGTTTATCATGTCGTCTGATTGATGAACAAAAGAAATGATTTTTGAGAAGTAATTAGAAATAATTTTAGAAGTACCTTATTATAATTTTTCAAATTCGGCTTCTAAAACTTATAGACTAAGTATTTTTACCTTATCAATACCACCAAATGCTTTTTGAATCATTTTCCAAGCCTCCTTTGAAGTATTTGATGGAGTGATGATCTCAAACATTGTCTCATCAAGCCCTTGATAGATCATGAACAAGTCATTTTTCTCCTTCTTCCTTCTATCTTTAAGTTGTTTTCTTACTTCTACATTTATTGATGTTTCTTCTGCTAGACTTGGTTCAACAAAACCAGCTTTTATAAACTCTCATACATCTTGGGAACCTAGAAAAATATTTAATTAGATGCACCATATGTCATAATTTTCTCTGATCAATCTAGGGAGCTGGAGTTGGAAGATGCTTAGTGATGATGCCTTATCTCCTTAACTTGACTATTATACCATATATCGATTTTAATAGGAAGAAGGGATAGAGTTATTATACAGAGGAAGAGTAAGACAAAACTTGATCTTCTATATTTTTCTCAAAAAAATTTACAACTTCACAAATTCTATTTTTTTATTATACAACTTATAGAGTTTATATAGTCTTCAAGATGCATTATATTAATGGCTCAAAATGAATCGCTCTTTTTTAATAAATCTTTATTTAATTTATTTATTTTTCTATAAATCTCTCTCTTCATGTAATGAATATTTTTTTAATAAAATTATTTTTTATGATATTTTAACAAGTTTAATTCCATCGTACTGATGATTAGCTGAGCTGATGAGACTTTACCATTGAAAAGCCACAATATGAATGATCAGTAAAATCTTAGCATTACATCTAAGTTGTCACAAACGCTATGCAAGCCATTACATGAATTGGATTCTTGTCATACCGAAGATACATTCTCCTGAAACATAATACTCTTTGTGAGTTCAGTGAATTAGGTGGTGACATGAAGCTGACCTGATTCCTATGTGTAATCCACATCTGCAGGGGTGGCAGGTCTCATCTTGCCTAAAAGTCAAGGATTTTCCACCCAGAACAAGAAATCATGGATCTGCATAGGAAGTCAATGATACCATAATTTTAGATCAGGAACAGTTCCTTTTACATACCGGAGTGCAGTTTCTTGTTCTGTATATAGAATTCTGTATGGAAGTATCAAGTCCCAGAGTAGGGATCTCTTTCTTGAGCTTGAGCACTCCCTGTTTCTGGGCTTTGGGTAAAATTAGGCTTCACTCATTAGTACCTCCAAGACATGGATGTAGACATAAGGTAGCACCCAACTTCTTTGTTTCAGTTTTCACACCAAAGAAAGATTGAGAAGACTAAAACTACTGGTTTCTTCTGTTTCCTAAGCCATCCTAATGGAAACTAGGATCTCTCAGTTAAGCTGATGAACTCTCTTTTACCTGTTTATGGGGTTTTGGCTACAACTAGGGTTTCACTTCTAGAAATGGATGCAGAAATGGAGCAGCTCCTTACTTCTTTGTTTCAATGATCTGTTTGTTAAGCTGCTGAACGATCTTCTATTTCAGGAATCAATAATAGTCTCCAAAAAATTTTCCACCAAAGAAAGATGGAATGCGACAAGAAAGCTTTTATAAGCCCACTAGTCTATTTAGATCAGAGACAGCTAAAGGATAAGGGGACTTGAGAGCAACTGAGAGATCATTTCTCGGATTCAAACATGAGCACTACTTGTGCAAACAACTGTAGGACACAGGAAAAATAGGAACTCAGGGAAAGAAACTACTTGAATGCCTCCAAGCAAGAGTGCAATGGATTGGTGGCCTCAACTAAGGTGCAGCTTCATATCCAGCACTGAGAAGAACAAGGACAGACCTCGTTTCCACAAGTGATGGGTTCTTATGCAGCCAGCCTGTAGTCCCACCATTGGAGCTACTCACTACTCGCCATGCCGATGGCTCCTACCACCGTAAACGAAAATTGAAAGAAACAAAGCAGGTTGGAGTTTTGGCAGCTTCTGCTGAGATCCAATGTGTTCGATGGACAGATTAGGTGGCAATCTCCATCCTCCATGGCCTGTCAGAAGAACATGGGGTGTGTCATATGCAGCTATGGGGAGAGACCAGTGTGGAGTCTGAGTAGGAATGTGGGATGGTGCACTGTTGCTGCTCGCCAACTTGCCTCACAAATGGATCGAAGCTACTTGAGACTGCATCCTCCAGTTGGTAAGGTGGAGTATCCTCGACTCAGGTCCAAAGGTTCACTGCCCCCCTCACCATCACAAGTTGCCACTGCATCCCTCTCTCTCTCTCTCTCTCTCTCTCTCTCTCTCTCTCTCTTCCTTCTTGTTGACAGCCCCGTTATTGATGCTTTGTTGGACGTACTACCGACATGGAGTCTTGGCATTGATTGCATTAGAGGACAAGTGTGGCACATTTCATAGCCAATGCAGAATCACATGAGATCGATCGAGCTTTCTTCTTTCATTATGGTGTTTAAAAAAGATGATCCACAAGAAAAATCTAAGGCTTCCCGATCGAGGTGGAGATGAAGTCAAGAGGAGCTGAAAGCAAATGTTAGGCAAAGGTAGGGTACAACATGCATGAGAAAGCACTGCTTTCATCAGGAGATCGAGGCGTGTTGCTTTCTTCTATGGTGCGTGCAGCTATCTTGAATTCGTCGGTCAAAATCGCAGCAGACCCATCCCTGCCTGTCTCGCTCAACCACCACCAGTCGATTAAAATATATAATATATTTTTAAAAATATTAAAAAATCTATCACATCTTAATAAATCATATCCTCATTTAAACTAATCGCATCCTCGTCTAAATTAAATTTTTATCTTTATTTTATTTAGTTATAACTACTTAAATTAATCTTAAGTACTTGAATTATTTCCAAGACAATTCCTTAATACAATTAGTTTTAATTTAAAATTATTTTTAGAGAAATATTTTTATTATTAAATTTTTTATGAAGATGTAGACGAACTGATCTTTGGTGTTGCAGCGATTGTCGTATGGTTATGTTTAGGTTTATAACTTAACTTTTTTCTCTTTGACATCTATCTCTGATGATCTGATGGAGTCTCGGTATTTGTAAGATTAAACCCTATTGGATGTAGAGCCTTCTTGTTTTTCTTTCTCTTAGTTTTTCTTCACATCATCAAAAACTTCTATATATGTGTACCTTCATTATTATCATTAGAGTTTAAGATCTCATCATTTTCCTATGGATATATTTTTATCAATTATAGTTTTCAAATTATCATGATCTACACCATCTGAGATAATTTGCATAGATCCACACAAATTTAAATGATCATAATTTTTATGTCATAATGTTGATTCATCAGTAAGAGTAGCAAAATTTGAAAATAATAAGTGAATCACTTTGTTTTTTGTCATTCTTTTGATTGCTATCAATTTTTTTATTTTCAATATGTCCAATTTTTTTGCAATAAAAACATCAACAGGTTTCCTTGTTAACCTTATTTGTATTTCTCTGACTTTTAGTTGATCGATCATGACCTCTGCCATTTTGATCTCTCCATTGAGACTTGAATTTTAAATTCTTTTGATTCTTCTTTTGATGTATCTTCATTTGGAAAATATATTCTAAAATTTCATCTGAAGATCTATTTACTTTTTGTTCATGAACTAAAAAAACCCATTAATTCATCAATAGATAATGTACTTGCATCTTAGCTTCTATAATAATAGAGATTATATCAAATCTTGGAGATAAACTTCGTAAAATTTTTTCTAATACAGTTTAATTTTTAGATTTTCATCATAAAATCTCATTTAATTCACAATAGAAGAAACTTTTGAAAAGAGATCAGCGATAGATTCAGAATTTTTTATCATAAGAGTTTCAAGTTCACGTTGAAGAATTTAAAGCTTTGAAATTTTATCTTGTTTGTGCCTCAAAGCACACTTTTTAATATCTTTCATGCTTCTATTGATGTTGATGACACTATGATTCTGGGAAATAGGGAATTATCTATTGCTTGTTGTAACATGTAGAGGGCTCTTACATCTTTATGTATATTTTCTTTTATCTGATTATTTTGATCTTTTGAAATACTAGGATCCTGTAAATCATACTGAACAAAACCATATTCTACCAAATTCGATAATCCATATAAAATAAAGAGAGTTCTCATCTTCATAGTCAAAATTGATAATTATCACATTAATTATCATCTTTTTTTTTCTATTTTCTGGATCTACTACTCTTTCTTTTCTTTTGATTGATGTAATTCATTTGATCTTCTTTGAACTAGGCTCTGATACATTTTTCGGTAGAACTTTAGGGAGAAGAGAATAGTAAAGTACACTAGAATTATTTTTAATATGTAGTCTAGTAATAATGATCCAAGATTAACTATTTATATTGATTAAAAGATAGAATACAAAATTTTCAAGATTAACTATTTATATTGATTAAAAGATAGAATACAATTTTTTTAAAAAAATAAAAAATCTATTATTTCCAACAATCACAGTATCCGTCGATGTAGATCCGAACAAACCATATTATCTTTCTCGCATAAACTTATTATGTGATTAAAGTTAGAATTTTGACTTGTATATCATTCATTTTAAGCGAGGAATAACCGTGAGTGGTCTGCTGTGAGACCCATGAGGTTTGCATGCATGCAGATGCCCATCTCTACCTGTTCCTCTGGTATCTATCTCCTTGTGCTCGGAGAATGTGGGACTTGACGGTGTCTTTTGGAGTTGCTGAGTCATCATACATTGTTGGCACCAATAATTGAGATTCTTTGTCTGCATAAGTGTCGTCTGGTCTTCTCCCAACCCTCTTCCTGCCTATATATACCACCCGACGAAGGGCTCTTCCTTCTCCAACGAATAGCTGTTGGTGTTTGGCCTCCTCCGGGATAAGCGATGGGGAGAGCGAATAGCTGTTGTCGGAGGTCATGGTTGGCGGTGGTTCTTGTGCATTGGTGCCTCTGCGTCGGGGAAAGGAACAAGGTGGTGGTGGAGGCCTCCCATGTGGTGTACGAATCCCTCAAGTCTGTTCCTGCTTCCGTCGTCGACAGTAAGTTGAGGACTGGGTATCACTTCCAGCCCCCGAAACACTGGATCAACGGTACGTTACCTCATCATCTTCCTCCTCCTCCTCTCTGTCCTTGTCTTCTTCTTAGGGGAATAACTGGGAGTGGTTCTTCTCTTATCCTCAAACCCAGGCTTGTCCAACAAGCTCTTCACTCTTGTCCTCTATTTGCTCTCACGGTTGCTTTCTTAATAGACCCGCTCTCCTGTTGCTTTTGGTGGCCTGCGTCGTCCCGTGGTGCATCATCAACCTTGCTTTCTGTCTTTTCTCTCGGTTCTCTTCCTGTTGCGAATTTGTTCTTCCACTGTTGCTAATGGTGGCGTCGTGCCATGATGGGCCGATGCTGCACGTAAACCGACGACGGCGTCCCCCAACGGCAGGTATTTTGGGGGTTAAGTCTTCCCCCTAATAAAGCCCGGTAAACTAATGAGTGCTCTGTACTTCCTCTCACGACATTTAAGAGGCCAAACTGCATGGCTTTCATACAAAAATTCCTCTGGATTTGACCACTCTGATTCCCCTTCCCACCTTTTCGTACCTTATCAAATAATTTACATCTTTGAATATTAATCAGAGCCTTGGATTCTGTGACGGTATCCTACCTATCCTTTTGCATGTTTCTATTAGATCGGTGCTTGTCCAAATGCTGTCACTGATATTGTCTTTGTCTTGTCGTCTCCTCCATGATGCTACGCTAATGGGTGTACCATCAAATGCACAACCCTGACTTCCAGATCCAAATGGTACGCTCTCTCTCTCTCTCTCTCTCTCTCTCTCTCTCTCTCTCTCTCGCCACAGACACACACTTACGTAACATTAATGTCCATTAGGGCCGATGTACTACAATGGCCTGTATCACCTCTTCTACCAGTACAACCCCTATGGCTCGGTGTGGGGCAACATCGTGTGGGCACACTCCGTCTCCACCGATCTGATCAACTGGGTACCGCTCGAGCCGGCGATCTACCCGTCGAAGCCCTTCGACATCAAGGGTTGTTGGTCTGGCTCTGCAACCATCCTTCCCGGCAACAAACCCGTGATACTGTACACTGGCCTCGACCCTAGTGAGAGACAAGTGCAGAACATTGCGTACCCGAAGAATCTCTCTGATCCTTACCTCCGTGAGTGGGTGAAGCCCGACTTCAACCCTGTCATTGCCCCGGACGATGGCGTCAACGGCAGCGCCTTCCGTGACCCGACGACGGCGTGGCGTGGACCTGGCGGCCACTGGAAGCTGGTGGTTGGCAGCAAGTGGAACAAGATGGGCAAGGTGATTCTGTACCGGAGTAGAGATTTCGTGCGCTGGGTCAAGGCAAAGCACTCGCTACACAGCGCCAGGGACACCGGCATGTGGGAGTGCCCGGACTTCTACCCGGTGGCGTTGAAGGGGACGCGAGGCCTGGATACGTCCGTGTATGGCCATGGCGTGAAGTATGTGCTCAAGGTCAGCTTGGACATCACGAGGTACGAGTACTACACTGTGGGGAAGTACTACCACGACAAGGACAAGTATGTGCCGGACGCAACGTCGGCGGACGATCACACCGGCTTGAGGTATGATTACGGCAACTTCTACGCTTCCAAGACTTTCTTCGACGGGAAGAAGCAGCGAAGGATCCTGTGGGGGTGGGCGAACGAGTCGGACACCTCGGAGGTCGATGTAGCTAAAGGCTGGGCGGGCATTCAGGTCGGTCCTGACGTAGTAGAACTCTGTCACGCGCTTCGCTTTCCGCTGATTTCGATAAACTTGATGTGGCGATCTGTTGTCAGACGATTCCAAGAACCATTTGGCTCGACAGCAGCGGTCGACAGCTTGTGCAGTGGCCGATCGAAGAGATTGAATCTCTCAGAGGCAAACACGTTGTTGTCGAGCACAAGAAGATCCCAAGTGGTGGCTTCTTCGAAGTGAAGGGGATAGACTCTTCGCAGGTCTGCGTTAAGATATCCACTTGCAGAACTGTGGCGGTGATTCTTAGGTTGACTGTGTCTCTTTCTCTGTGCAGGCGGATGTAGAGGTGAGCTTCGATGTCTCAGGCTTGGAGAAAGCTGAGGACTTCCATCCTTCTTGGGCGACTGACGCTGAGGCACTCTGCGGCCGGAAGACAGCAGACGTGAAAGGTGGGGTTGGGCCATTCGGACTGCTGGTTTTGGCTTCAGCCAACATGGAAGAGAAGACTGCCGTGTTCTTCAGGGTCTTCAAAGCTGACCACAAACATGTAGTCCTCATGTGTCATGATCCTACCAGGTCAGCTATCTCTCTTCGATCATCGATCACAGTTTTTACTGTTTCACACACAGAATTCAAGCAGCTGTATGATGATCTTTTATTTTTGATTGGCTACCCATCCTTCTGTTGCTCGAACAGGTCATCCCTCAGGTCAGGACTGTACAAGCCAACATTTGCAGGCTTTGTCGATGTCGATATAGCTAAAACTGGCAAGATCTCCTTGAGGAGCTTGGTATGTTAATGAATCCCGAACCTTTATTGCATCCACTTCCTGTCAGCATTCCATCATCTTCTTCATTTATGAGGAAGTGTTGACCATGTGATGCAGATTGACAACTCTGTGGTGGAGAGTTTTGGGGCCAAAGGCAAGACATGCATTACTTCCAGAGTCTATCCCAGCTTGGCTATAGGAGAAGATGCCCACCTGTTCGTCTTCAACAATGGGTCAACTGATGTCAAAGTCCCCGAGTTGAATGCATGGGAGATGAAAAAACCTCTGATGAATGGAGCATAGTGAGGCAACCATTGAAGCGTCCACTTACAAGAAGTTTCCGTAGCTTCTTGTCCACTGCAGTGTTATCCTTGAAGGGTCTAAATCTGGTTAGAGAGAGAGAGAGAGAGAGAGAGAGAGAGAGAGAGAGAGACATGATTTAAGAACTTTATTGAAATGCATTACTGTAGTGTTTTATCTCCCACTGAACTCAAGATTCTTCAGATATACATCAAATCTGCATAACACTTGTCAGATGCACGACACACTGAGAAGCCTGTCGTCACTGGCAAATCCTTTATCCTGAGGAAGGCAAAGACCACACATCCATCCCTCAGCACAATGCAAAAGCCAAAGTATACTTTTACTAGGTTGCCGATATAGCCATGTGGAGATGCTCTTACCTTGTCAGTGCATCTTCAAAAGCTCAAAACCTTGTGAGTGGAACTTAGGGAGGAGTAGCATCTTTCTACAGTCTCAGCTGAAACTAATGGGAAACAATGCAGCTTTGGGGGGGATGGATGTGGTCTCTCATGATCATTGCTTTAACATGAACATTGTGAATTGGACCACTCAAAAACTCAACTTTGAGAACAGATTCCCACTTTGTGTAAAGAGTACACATAGGAATCCAAACTAGAGATCCAGTTCTGAACCATTAATTTCTCCTGGAAGGAATTAATACCTTAAGCTCAGATAAACCAAGTGCTGACAAATATGTGATTCTGACACAAATAAAGCATATCCAATATGATTTTAGTCTGATGATTAAGGTTTCATATGAAGAGAGGCCTTGTAAGAACTTCTTCTGCCTAATATGAGCTTCATCGTCTTCTCAAGATTAGCAGTTGCCCTTCTCTGCCATACGAAGAATGACACTTCTCCGGCAATTATGAATCAAGTGTTCGACCCAGTAGCAAATCAGAATCCCTGTCCATGATAGAACAGCAGATAGCACTTCCACCTAATCACCGAACGACACGGGGTCATCTGCACCTTAGCTCCCGCACGCGGCTTCCACGTGTCACCTCTGCTCTCGGCAAAATGGAACATGTAATTACGATTTGACCTCTGCCTCAACAGTGACGAAAGACTCGTTCCAGTTGTCCTGGATAAGGGCTAAATGGTAATTCCCGGACGATGCGAAACACTCTCTTTCTCCGTTCCTCCAATTGAGCTTTTATTTCAAGACTCGATCGCTGTCATCACAGCCTCCACTCTCTTCCCCACCAATTCTTTCAGTTGCTTTGAACGAAGGGGCCGGGGATCGTTGTGGAATTGGTCAAGGCAAGCTTCGTATGCTTCGGATTCGTTTCTGTTGGCGTCTTTCTTTGGCGGATTTTTTTGGGTGTTTTTAAGGTTTGAGGTCGACTCTTTGTTTCGATTTCTTCATATGTATTTCTTTCTCCGGTTTCTTGGTGACGCAGAATGCGTCTTTCTTGCGAATAGGTTGATTCTTGGGTAATCGTTTATGGCGGATGTGCGGAGCCTTTGATTGGGCAGATTAGGGTTTTGGGAAGGATACATAATCATTTAAGAACTATTTCGGCGAATTTGGCCTCATGAGAATTGTTAGGGGAAATGCAAGGATTGGTCTGCGGTGAGGAAGGCGTGTGTTGGAGAATAAGGCATCGATCGGCTGGGGAAATGCTGTCGCTTCTTCCATGATCAGAACTCGAGATAAAGAATGCTTCAGGCTTTGAACCTTTGAATGGAAACAAGAGGTACTGTCATCCTGATTCGATTGCAAGGGAGGAGTTGGTGGAGGTTATCGTCTCTAGGAGATTGAAGGTTCTTCTCTGTGTTCTTTATTTAATGGTTTTATTCATTAAATGATAATGTATTCCATTATTGCTATATATATATATATATATATTATATAGTTTTAGGCATACTATATCATGTTCAGATTATGAAGTCGCTTTGATTTGTGAAAATAATTTATGCTTTCATGATGGTAAAAAATTGTAGCAATTTTCTTTTAGTCGTTAAAATTGTGAGATTTTATGTTACTTAATGATTTTTATTGTCAGGAGATACCATGTTGAAATATTTATTTATTTCTTTATTTTTTAAGATTGGAATATTCAAAAAGCTCAAGTTTGGAATGACAGTAGATACCTGCTGTATGCTTGTGAATTTCCACTGTTTGTAATTTTATAGTGTTGCTATTCTAGGAGGTCGTCAATAAGTCTGTTGCATTTTATATAACCTTACTTGAGTTTTTCTTATAAGCTGATTTGGAATTGTATCGATAGCTGCAAGTGTATTTTTAAATAAGCTTCTAGCTGCTCTGGGATTGTAGCAGATGTTGCAAGGTGTTGTTCAATAAGGTTCTAGGTCTTTTCAGAGAGTTATACTTAACTTCTTTAGAAAAATTAGGGATAATGAAAATTATGAAATGTTTATCCTTTGTAAGTAATAGAATCCCCCTTTATTTTACTGAATGAAGCGGTTCTCCAGTTCACAAGTCTAGGTTTCTATGCAGCTTGAAAAGTGAGCTTTCATTGGATGGGTATGCCATTTCATCTAAAGGAGATCCTTTCACTACTTTGTTACTGCTTTTTTCATATAACTTTTTGGGATAATTTTCATTCCCTTTGAATGATGTGATTGCTGATGCTGATGGTTCCTCTAAGTAATAGAAGAAACACTGTTTCCTGTGCATCGATATATTTCTTTGATGTCACTTCACAACTCATTAGATACATCACATTTTTAGGTGGTTCCTATTGTTGTCTGTTTTTTAGGATTCCTCTACATTGGATATTCCTGACTTTTATCTTTGCTTCTCTTCTATTGTTGTCTTTTCTTGATATGAATTTCTTCTTTTCATCCTCCATTGTCGATTGCCTGCTTTTCCAACTTTTAGGTGCTCATCCAGGTTCTTAGATCCACTAAACCGTTTGATGATCCTTGAAATCAAAGGTACTGGGTTATCAACTAATTCCATTGTCGATTGCCTGCTTTTCCAACTTTTAGGTGCTCATCCAGGTTCTTAGATCCATTAAACCGTTTGATGATCCTTGAAATCAAAGGTACTGGGTTATCAACTAATTCCAAGTTGGAATTCTGTGAAAGACTTTTCCCATGCTGTAGTGGTATATAGAACAGGCAAGCATTTTCGACTTCTGAGTGTTGTATGTTGAGTATTTGCAATCTGTTAACCCACCAAAACTACAGTTTTCATGTCGTCGGACAATAGAGAGCTGGATGCTTGTTTTAACATTTGTTATAGTGTCACGAATCTGTTTGGAAATTTAGTACAGTGGTTCTTCTTTCAGTATGTTGTGAGGCCCCTAAATTGTGATTTAAATTGTTGATTGGACCTTAACCATGATTTAAATTGTTGATCGGACCAATACTTACCTATTGATAATTAGCAACAAATCTGGTACAGACGCATAGAACTCAGTATATCTATATCATTTATATTTATTATATAGTTTTTTCGAGTGACATGCATGGCACAGGTCGCTCTTGGTTTCTTGTTACGGTACCACTCTGATAGATTGTTGAAACCAGTATTGAATTGCTATCGAAAACCATACCCTAAATAATTGCATGATGACAGACATTTGTGGCTGAGGGACACTTCTACGCCAATCTGGGACTGGCAGGGGAGGGAGACCGAGAGGACGGTGATGGAGGCTTCATGGGCAGAATATTTAGCTAACGAGAAACTGAAGAAGAAGTATCCTTTGTTTACAGAGTCTTATGCATGCAGGGGAGAACCATCATCATCTGTGGCGAGTGAGTCCCTTGTGTATCTTATTTAGTTGAACTCTGAAGTTGACTGCATACATGGTGGAAAGCCAATGATTTCTTAACAGCGATGCCATCATCATCATGGTCATGATACTGAGATGGTGCTCATCAGCAGTATGCAGATGGTTTTGTTTGTGAGTTTTGGCTACATGCAGGTCATGGAAGCATATAGCATTTTGTGGTGATGATGTGGATTCTATGATCTGCTACCTGTTGGAGATGGAAGGCAGCTGTGCATCGCCTGCTGGCAGAAACCAACACCAAGGGAGGGCAGTAGCAGAGTGAGTGTTGGAGGTAATCTACCACTTGTAATCTATGCATTCTGTCTATTTCATATCAACATGCCACCCATAGCATGGATTGTTGTTTCTCCTTCTATTAATTCGTACTCTGAAGTAAAATGTTAATGGTTTTCTTCTATGCTTGCATAATCGGGCAACACATCCTAAACTTTTTGGTATATATATTTTTTTATATGGTCATTTGCTAGGTTTGTCGTGCTCATACTGAGGTCCATGGTCAGAATGATATGGATTCGATCGATTTTGACATAGTGCTACCTCCTAAGAAGGAAGAGGAAGAAGAAGGAAAAATAGGAAGAGGATGAGGAGAAGCAGGACCGGAGCAGACAGTCGGTAGCACGGCGAATCGAGCTGATTGGGCAGTCAGACCGGTAAATTTCGACCCATCTACCGAATCAATTGGGTTGTTTTGTTAAAGCTTAGTGATTGGATCCTGATGTGTGTTAAAGGTTAGTGAGTGCATAATTGTGTCAACTGATGGTTCGCATAAGCATCTTGTCACCCGGATGTCCCGGTGCAGGATATGTATGCTATCGTTCAAGTATCCGAGTCCAAGACAAATTATGGCAGTGGTGCGTCCGATAAGATATATATATATATATATATCGCTAATTCCACACACTCGCAAGTAGGTGTATGTACAGTGGTGTTATTTTGTTTATTTATTTATGGAGTTTCCAGTGCGACAGCTTTTGTACCTCTTCTCACCAAATTGCTTCCTGAGATCTTTGCTGAAAAAGACAGCGACAGCTTAAAATTTATTACAAACACGGATAGTGAGGCATCTTACATATATTATTATTATTTCTTTCTTTTTTTGCCCTTCATGATTGATGTGTAACCAACCCTGGCCATAATAAGAAAATGGTGGATATGTATGGCCTGGTAAAAGGAAGGCCAAGGAGATGGAAGTGCCTATCTTTCATCTCAAGTACCACCACCACCTGTCGTTTCGTCGGCACCATTCATGTGTCCTGTGTCATTACAGCTACAGTAGACATTGGAAGATGAAAGATTAAGAAGAGGTCGATGAAAGATTTGATCACTATCACCTGTTCATTCAAAACAATTACAGTGCCTCGTAGAATACTACTGTTTCCAGGAGACTTCCCCATCGCCACCCCCGCGGGGAGGAACAGTGGGGTAGATAATAAAGACGGCAAGGGGAGATTGCCCGGAAAACCAGGCAGCTCGTCTTCCCTCCCTAACTCCCGAGTTTGGGTCCTTCCCAAATCACACACAGGTCAAATCAAAAAGCTCCTCCAGGAGAGGGGAGCTTGGTAGGTGGGATTTTGAAAGCATGGCCTCAGATCCCCTCCCTTTCTTTTTTTTTTCTTTTTTTAAAATCTTACATCGCTTTCCTCTTTCCTCTGTTGCACACAAGGAACTGCAGTTTACCTACTGTTAGCATGCAAAACAGGAGATTTAGTGGCACAGGGGTAGCATGCAGCTTAGCTAATTCTATGTTCCCAAAACAGTTCTAAGAGCCTTGGCCTCCGCTACTAACATATCGTGGTGGATAGATGGGGGAGGCATTGGCCGGTTGGCAAGCACTGCCGCGAGCCTCACAACCATGAGGCGGAATGTAAAGGCCGGCGGTCGGAGGCCGGGCCGCACTCCAAGTTCACGCCGAATAATCTCAGTCGCTTTGCTTTGCCCGGTGCTACGGCTGTGTTCTCCGCTGCGGCTTGCCTCGCCTCTCCTGCATATGAACACACCACACCCTCTGAGAACACTAGCTAGCTAGCTAGCTATCTGACGTCACAAGGTCGCAAGGATCGTCTACCTGCATGACGAAGGCCGTCCTGTTGCACCGGAGCCTGACATGAGCAGGCACCGCTCGGGCTCACTGGATGAGGCCCTGCGGCCGTGCGGTGCACTCGGCTCCACGGCGCTTTCTCGTTGACCCCGGTGGCGGTGGGAGCCGGTGACGGGGTCTCGTTTGCACCTTGGCGCCTGCACCCGATGTAGAGGCGGTCGCCGCCGCCGCCTCGTGGACGCTGGAAGAGGACGACGTCGCCTGCGTCGAGCTTCTTCTCCTTGACGAAGCGGCTCCAGCCTTTGGTCAGCACGTAGCTCTGGCTGCTGCTCCAGTAGGAGTAGCGAAACCGCCACGGCTTGCCGGTCTCGTCCTCGAAGCTCAGCGCCAGGTCTTTCTCCCCCGAGTTGCCGTCGAGGGGGAAGTACTTCTCGGCGTGCTGTTTGGGTATCACCAGCCTGTTGAGCTTCCCCACGTCACTGGGAGTGAGACACTTCTCAAACATCTGCTCCCTCTCATGGTGGCCTTCTCTCTGCTCCAGTTGGCATGGGTGGTGGTAGAGGTGCATGGCTGGCTCCCGAGGCCATGTTCCATGGCGATGCTGCTGCTGCTGCTGCTGTTGCTGTTGCTGTGACATTGGGTTCATGGCCATGTTCCTAATGACTGACTACAAGGCTATGCAAAAGAACAAGAGCTTGAGGGGGGGAGGGGTGGGCACTGAAGCTGTAGCACATATTCGTAGGAATTTATAGACTCTTACGAAGAAGTAATCACACACACACTGTTCTTAATTCTGAGGAAAAGAAAATGAAGGGAGGGAGCTCAAAGTAGATGAGGTGATGAGCAATGATCAGGCAGGTTGTGGAGCTGGACAAGTGAGAGAGAGAGAGAGAGAGAGAGAGAGAGAGAGAGAGAGAGAGAGAGAGTGAGAGTGAGAGAGGCTGTGACTGTGGCAGCTTGTCAAACGTCCACTGGGGGCTCAGGTAATCACTTTCCATGTGAGAGATGGTTGGGTCTGGTTAACTCCTGTACTGCGGTCATCTTATTGGTGGCATCTGCCCCATAAGAGTCAGGGTTTTCTGGGTGTTGCAAGCCATTTGTTTTGTCTTAAGCTGGTGCAAGTTCTGTGGAGTCAGATACACCTCTACCATTTTTTTGCAGATGCTCCAGTACTTGACCCAACTTTTCCTCTACCCCAAGTGCTCAGCTATGACTTATAATCCTACTGCTGAGTTAAGATCTGTTCCCGCAAGCAGACATCTTGTGCCTTCCCCACCTTCTCTCTCTCTCTCTCTCTCTCTGTGTGTGTCTCTCTCTCCCCCCATATCCCCCCCCAATCTCATTTCCCCTTAACCTTCACGCTTAACACCACCTTTCCTGCTGCAGAATCCTCATCTTGAAGCCAACTCCACATTTCCCTCCACTCCCTCACTGCCTGTGACTCGGTACTCTTCTCCTGCCTTTTCTCCACTTAATCTTGCAGGTCTGCGTCTTCCTGATGATTTCTGTACATTTTGGCCTCTGTGACTCCCTCTCTCTTTCATGTTGTATTAATATAAGTGCATCAGGTGGGTCGCACGAATCTTCACATACATCCGACGGTGTCGGCGCTCTTTCTTCCGTCAAGGCCAGCCCGAGTCAAATCCATTTGTTGACCCACTCGACCCCATTCGATCGGACCGGTAATCCATCCATCTCCCTTAACCCTCCCGGCCCGACTAAAGCCCGGTCTAGATTTTTGATCCGTTGCATCCGACCATCACCCATACGGCCCAGCCCACAGCTTCGCCCCCCTGACGTCACGTCACGTCACATCACGTCAAATCTAATTGTTACGGGCCACGGAATCGGTTATGGATGGCGTGTCGTTTAACACGTTGGGTTTATTGCATTTAGGGAGATTTTAGCAGGACACGGCCACTGTGTGTGCTGTGGCACAAAGAGGTAACGACGATCGACGCGCACCCTGATTGATGTTTATGATATGATTCGTGATGGACACATCTCACCCTTCTTTCACATCGTTTTTTTTTTTATTTTGTTTACACGTAATTAAGATCGAGTACAACAGCCATTAATGCGACAACTTGGACTGCGTTCTTATATCAGCGGTTCATGGCTTCTGGGTTTCATGACTACAACATCAACAAGATCTCCAATGGCTAATTGCAGCGCGGTCGCAGCTACACCCGGGAGGAGGTAAGCTTCTCAGATAGAGGAAGATTAAGTTGATAAGGTATGTATATATATATATGAAGAGTATATATGTGTGTGCAGGCTGGAAGGAAAGGTTGCGGTCATTACTGGCGGAGCTGCCGGGGCCGGCGAGGCAACCGCCAGGCTCTTCGTTCACCATGGAGCGAAGGTGGTGATCGCTGACATCCGGGATGAGCTGGGCCGGTCCGTCGCAGCCAGCATCGGCACGGACGACGTGATCACCTACGTGCACTGCGACGTGGCCAAGGAGGAGGACGTCCGGAGCGCCGTCGACCTGGCCGTCGCCAAGTACGGTGGCCTCGACGTCATGTTCAACAACGCCGCCATCATCAGCCACAACCGTCCAAGGATCACGGACGTCGACACCGCTGACTTCGAACGGGTGCTGGGCGTGAACGTGACCGGGGTGTTCAACGGGATAAAGCACGCGGCGCGTGTCATGGTGGCGGCGGCCGGGCGGCGGCCCGGGGGGAGCATCATCAACAACGGCAGCGTGGGGGCGGTGATCGGAGGGGTGGCGCCGCACAGTTACGTCGCGTCGAAGCATGCGGTGGTGGGGCTGACGAAGAGCGCGGCGGCGGAGCTGGGGCAGCACGGGATCCGGGTGAACTGCATCTCGCCCTTCGCGTACGCCACGACGCTGGCCTGCGAGTTCATCCACATGGACGCCGAGCGCCTGGAGGAGTTCATCGGCGGGGTGGGCAACTTCAAGGGACAGGTGCTGAGGGCGGAGGACGTGGCGCACGCCGCGGTCTACCTGGGGAGCGACGAGTCCGGCTATGTAAGCGGCCACAACTTCGTCATCGACGGCGGCTTCACCACCGCTAATAATGCCTTTGGTCTCTTCAAGCAGTGACGCCGGTTCTGTACCCTCTTCCGTGGAACATGTGGCTGTGTGTGTTTGTGTTTGTCGTGTGTGTCCGCAAGCGAGCTGTCATCTCCCGGCAGTGGTACTAAATGTTTCCATCAGAATAAAAGATGGGACCTCTCTCATTGAGCTGCGGTCACGCAAAGAATTATAACCCATTCGATCCGCAATTAATTTACTCTTTTTTTTTTTGCTTTTTGGAAAGATTTGGTTGATCGAGTTAGTCGACGACCGGCTGTTCTGATTCGGCCGCGTTGGAAATTAACATCGAACCAATTCAGATTTTATAGACGGTTACCATCCCACTTATATATATATATATATGTATATATTCATCATTTTAAAAAATATATTAAAAAATATATTTCTCCCAATTCTTAGTTCCAATTTGAAACCATCCGAGCCAAACTAAGTTTTAGTTCGATTCGGTACAGATTGAATCGTTGGTCCAATTTAATTCAATCTTAGACCCATTCGATTAAATTCGAACCGAGACCAAGACTAGATCGAGTGTCTTATCGTGAGTCTATATTGTATGAAACTAAAAAAAAAAAAATAAAGTGTTTTACCATCGAATACAAATTAATACTTGTGTTATATATAATCTTAGTAACATCTTCCATACTATTAAAAATCCTCATCGATTTCCAAATACCAAATAAAAGATGGGTTATGTTCTCAAAATAATAACTCATCTCTTGCCTTGACTTCAGTTGTTGCAGTTTGTTCTGGGTGAGCAATGGCAAACACTTTCTCATCAGAATGGCATGAATTGTTAGCATAGACTTTTGAATTGATCATAAAAAAAAAAAAGCTTCAGCCAATATAATCTCCAACCAGCGGAATCCAAGAAAAATAAGAGTTCAAATTCTGACTATTGATGAACACCCAATTATTCTGACAAGAAAAAGTGATTCAAGAAGACTAGTGATAACACCTGCACAAGAACATGAGGAGGATAAGCATCAGGTAGCAAATTTGTGCTTTTTGAATAGCCTTCATCAACCTTAAATTGTGAATATTAACTTCAAATAAGAATGTAAAACAGCATCTGATATGAAAACAGAAACAAATCAGTAAAGAAGACTATTAGATGCTGCAACAAATACATAATATACAGCACCTGCAGAAACCAGAGAACAACAATTAAGAAGAGCTCTCACCTTGCTGGAACAACCAAACTGCAAAGAGTTCATCAACAAGCAGAAGAAAAAATGTTACATCATCAAATGTCCCAGCAAACTTATACTTTCTCGGTCTATGATAAATGTTTTCAGTATATCCAGAGAAGTCTACCATAAGCATTCTTGCAAGACATGAAAAAGTATATGTCTATATACATATATAGCATTTCTAGCCTTCTCATCGCAGCAACTGACTCGGTGCATGATGATCATTAGAGATGGCATCTTCAAACACTCTTGAGGCACCTATAACCCTCTTTCCAAAGACAAACCATGTCTGATCTGAAAGTTATTGCAGGTGGTATCACTTACAGATGAATGTACAGAGAAAACGTTTACAGGTTTTCATAAGCCGCATCAGAAAAGCTAACTAAATGGTAAAAACAGATGCAAAATATGGCTGCCAACTGCGATACATTCTAAGCAAGAAGATATTGTGGTAAGGGATGTATTTAACATTCATGACACGATCACATCTTTTTTTTGGTTTACCAAATGAAGTTGTCCAGTTATCAGAGCCAGAGCTTGCTAAGAGTAAGAGAAAACATGAAACTGGATATATACAATGTCACAATCTAGTAGTTCCATGAAGTTCCATTACAACAACCAAATCAAGCCATGAAATGTAAATACCAAATAATCCAAACATACCCTATGACTTTGACAGTCTTATTCCTGCACAAACCATGGAATGGGAAACAAAGGAGCAACAGTGAAGTTGTGGTGAATGGTGATTAGCAAAGAACTAGTTCTACAGAACACACTTTCATATATCTAAAAAGAAGACAGATGACATATGGCAATTTTGTATGGATTCAACAGGGAAGCCACCCAAATCATCCCTCTATTGAAAACTATGATTTCAAGTCCATTTGATCATCCAAACATAGCTACACCTTTTTTCTTGTACAAGTTATGGACATGTCACACTCTCTTTGTTTTATATATCATGATACTATATAGCATCAGTATCAATGGTTTGAATAATTGGTTTCTGATATCATAAATGGGACATATGTTTCTGTGTCTAAATAAATAAATATGAAACTTAGGCAGGACAAAAAATTTCCTGAAAAATAATCCACCAAAACTCTAATATTAATTTGTTTTCTAACATCCAATCCACTAAACACAACACTTCATTGGGTTATGTAGCTGCAGTCCCTAGGATCTACTGCCACAATTCACAAGTAGCATTGGAGACATCGGTGTTAGATTCATGTAACAGTCCAAAGGAAAGGTCACTATTCTTTGAGAACTAAGGCATGGTTAGAACAACTCATCATTCAGCGGAAGTCGATAATAGTAGTTCATCAATTCTACTAACTCCAGTTGCATCTGTGCTTAGATGCATGGTTACATGACATCATATATACTAAGAGCATCCCTGAATGGATGAAAAACATTCCAATTTCTACAGGAAACATAAAGCTGACTCCCAACAATTTATCCATGGCGACAATTTCTGAAAAGTCTACAATACATTTGCTACAGAAGCACAAAATTACCAATTCATTGTCAAACAGGAGGCCAGAGATTTTAGTAAACAAAGCTAAACCTTTTAAAACATTCAGTATGGTAAATAATAAGCGCATTATATCTATGTACAGCAACCAAGAAGTTGAACCAATGGATTCGTACATGGGAAAACGAAAGTAAATATCTGTTAGAACTGCACTATAAACACAATCTACTGTGAAACGGAACATTATAGCTCGACCGAAAAAACAGACAAAGATCTATTAACAACAGATAGCCATAATCTCACAAGGAATAGAACATAAGAGGCATTCATACTTGCTAAGTTGGTGCTACAACAAAAAGCAATCTCAGGTGCTTGCATGAGGCACTCAAAGCAATCACACAACTAGTCTTAGAAAGATAAGATAACCACACTGTTTGTTTCTTTAAACAGACCATCTACTCAGTACTTACCAAAAGATCATTTTGAGACCAAGAGAACTTCTGGCTTCTTCGGCTTGCTTGGAGTGTTAGGTTTCGAGGAATTGCTAGGGGCAATTTCAGGTTTTGCTGCCTTCCTCGCACTCTTATCCAGCTGAACCAAGCTACGGGAAGCCAGGATGGCCTGTGGCAGCAGATCATGCGAAGCTCGAGCATAGACACAGCGCACTGCCATGGATGCCGAGTCCCTCACCTCTAGGGGATTCAGAGGTGCGAGAAGACAGTGCCCTAAAATCCTAAGCACCGGCTGCAAAAGTTCCCAAGGGAGAGGAACCCTCGACCCCCTCCTCGAGGCTCCACCTCCTTCGTCCTCCCCATCACAGTGATTGCCATTAGGAGCCTCCCGGATCGCTAGTTTCCTCATCTCCTCGGCAGCGCCTCCAATTCCTCCATTGCCCTCGAAAATTATCCTAACTTGGGGCGACGAGGAGGACGAGGACGGGGACGAGGAGCAGAGCGAGGATCGATTCAGGTCATCATCGTCGAGCTCGAAGCGGCAGGAGCAATCCTGGCCAGCCCAGGCAGCGACGAACTCGCAAAGATCTATTTTTGAGCGGCTGGGCATGAAGGAGATCTTCTTGTAGTAAGAATCAAGCGCCACGGCGACGATGCAAGCACGCTTCGTGGACTTGACGGCGATTTGGGGCTCGAGAGGGGGGGAGAGGATGCCGACGGAGTGTCGAGGCGGAGGCGCAGCGGCGGCAGATGGGGGCTGGCGGGAGGCGGCAGAGGGACGGGGGGTGTGGTAGAGGGAGGGGAGGGAGAGGTCGGGAACGGAGACAAGGACGGGCTTTCCAGCGCGGGCTTTGACCTCGGCGGCGTATAGGGCAAGGAGAACGGCCTCAAACCCGGCGAGAGAGGGCGGGTTGGCGGCGGAGGATGAGGAGGAGGATGAGACGACGCGGGAGAGATAATGGCCAGCGAGGAGGGGGATGAAGGAGAGGGCAACGAGGCGGAGGTCGGGGTCGGATGACTGGAACGTGTCATAGAGCCAGTGGCAGAGGGGATCATCACCGGATCCAGAGGAGGGGGCTGACAGCGCGGCGGACAGGGCGGCGTAGGCTACGGGGGAGTCAAGGAGGGAGCGGGCGGGGCGGTCGGAATCCGCCAGCGAGGCAAGGTCCGGCGAGGACAGCACGGAGGCCAGGGACAGGATCCGGGAGCGGGCTCGGGAGATAGACTCCCACCACGACTGCGTCGCACTCGCTGCGGGGGCGCCGCCGCCTCCCTCGTTTCGGTTCGACACGGGTTTCTCCGTGACATCCACGGCTGTAGAAGTGGTCGTGACGGTGGTGGAGGAGGAAGGGGAGCCGGCGGCGGTCGGCATGTGGAGAGCGATTCAGCGAAGTCAGCGTAACCTCCTCGGTGAGATCGGGTTGGTTCTACGGGCCCCGAAAAGACCCCAGTATTGGTCACGTGCGTATCACGTGATGCTCCTTCGAAGAAGACCGTCCGCTTGCTTCACTCAGTTTGACTCGGAGACTTCACTCGGTAACAGTAGACTACGAGACGAAGCAGTCATCGATTGCTTCCCTCTTGTTTCTTCGGAGATGAGCATCTCATCTCTGAGAAGGACCAAATGAGACACCACCAATTCTTTTCTGAAAGATTGATTACATAGCAATCGATTCTTTATTGCTCACAGTCACAGGATAGAGCTTTTCCTCGAGTGTTAAGAGCTCAGAGATGAACTCATGGAATCATGAGATCTGTCTGATACAGGATGGAAGAAGAGATTATATATATATATATATGTACAAAAACTTGACATGGTTATGAGAACATTAATCTGAACTCCACACTTAAGATTTAACTTGTGACAGTGCTATTCAATAATCCCCTCAAGCCAATCAATATACATACATACACAAGAGAACTTCCTCAAAGAACAGAGCTTACTACTAATCAAGGAGAACACATCAAGCATCAAACTTTACACATGCAAACTGACCTCAAAACCTTGTTTACATAGCGAGGAGCGAGGCCGGTGAAATAGCCTTTGCACCTTGAATGGATGATCAGCCTTATCATAGATGAGAACCCGTGTTCGGAGATCATTTCGACTGGATCATTACGATTAAGTGTGTCTTCTTGCTTTGTCGACTAGATTTCATATTTTGTGCTGTTATCACCAGGCTCAGTGACTTGTCTTGCCGATACTCTTCCTTTATACCGAGGACTGTCGGAATGTGGTTGCCCAATATGTCCTGCTCGACGCTCCTGATTTTGACAATGTAACTAAATAAATTTGGATGTGATACATACATCGAACCTAATCAATCCAGTTCTAGCTAATAACAAAAATAACAAATGTAGCAAGATTGATATAAAAATCATGTTGTTGCACTAAATTTTCTCCTGACTCGAGTTAACAAGCAACTCACAATCATTCATGCATGTTCCATTTACAGATATAGCTACATAACGAAGAACTTCATACACGACATTCTTCGGGAACAAAATAGGTTGCTTCAAGTTCTTAGCGCAATGTTTCTGTAGTGCCACATTAAAAGAGAAGGTAATATAAACTGACAGAGTGATGCTTTACATGAAAATGAAACCAATATTCTCCAAGTATATTAGCAAGTCAGACTGAAGGATGAGAAGACAATTTGAGGGACATACAAATAAATACATAAAAGAACAATGTTAAAACTAGCATGCATAAGGAACATCTTACGAGCATCAACAATAAGCGACAATGAGAAGAAGCACAAAAATCTACGAGACTTTCATGACATTAGATCTCTAATCTATGATCGACTTACATCTTGGTACGGGAAATCATCAACTTCAAGCATGTGTATTACATGCCCCATCTTTGGCCTTTGTTGCGAATCAGGATCCACACATCGCAGCGCGACTAAAAGTGTCTTCTTTAGTGTCCTCGACGAAGGTTTCTCAGCCATCTTTGGATCCATGACTTCGTCGGTATTTCGATTACTGACCATGGTCTTAATCCACTCTATCAGATTAACCTGTAAAAGGGGCACCAAATTAGTAGAACTAAGCATACAAAAAATTCAGAAGCATGCAGAACCAACACTAACCTCGCCAGGAGGCCTGCTATAATCGACTGGCCTACGACCAGATATGATCTCCATGATTAGTATCCCAAAGCTATAAACATCGCTCGTCTCATTCAACATACCAGTACTCGCATACTCAGGAGCTACATAACTATCAGGAAGGAACGAATCATAGTTAGAAATCTTCAATTCTTACTTAGTTGCTATGTGGAAGGAAAGAAAGAAACATCAAAGGAAGCAGCATTTGGATCAACCCAAAAGTTCCCATCACGCGTGTTGTGACATAGTTTCTTCCTGTGCCTAACAGCTTCGCGAGGCCGAAATCAGAGAGCTTGGGAGTCCAGTGCTTGTTGAGCAGGATGTTGCTCGATTTAATGTCGCGATGAACTACTTTGGGTTCAAGTCCTTCATGCAAGTAAAGTAGCCTGCAATTTCCACAATTTATGTCTCAAGATGAATCGCCAAACGGTGATACGGCCAAAAAAAAAAAAATTTGAGGTTTTTGTGATACCCTTTTGCTGTTCCAAGCATGATGTTCATCCGGACGTCCCAGGTAAGAGGGCTGCTTGGTCCAATATCTCCATGGAGCCACTGTTCGAGGTTCCCATTGTCCAAGTATTCATAGACGAGCATCCTAAATGGCGAACGAACCCCAAGGTTGGAAGATGATTCATGCACAAAAGAAGCACCCGAATGCTGCGATTGGAGTAGATGAGGGAATACCTTCGAACACCTTCCACGCAGTATCCCAGCAACCTCACTAGATTCTTGTGGCGGACGCGGCCGATGGCTTCGACTTCGACCTTGAATTCCGTCTCTGCCTGACCCCTGGAACACAATCTAATCGGTCAAAGATGCAGCACACGCAAATGGGTATCTCTGCCTGCAATGTGAGCTCGGATTGAGTTCTTGCATTCCTACGGTGCCCAATTACAAGACACGAGTACCGTACTTGTTGTTCAGCAAGTTCTTCACTGCAATCTGAGTGCCGTCTTCCAAGATGCCGTGGTAGACGGTTCCGTATCCGCCTTCTCCGATCACATTCTCGTCGGATAAGTTGTCGGTGGCGACCTCAAGCTCCCTGAGAGTGAACCACAGCCCCCACCCCAGGCGGGACACCTCGGGCGGGACGGCGGCGGCCTGGTCCATGGGACGGTCACCGAGCGGCGAGCCGCCTCCCTCGCTTTTGCCACGGTCAGGGGAGGCGACACGAGCTTTCTGTACAGCGACTGGGCTCTCATCTTCCTTCTGCTTGACGGATCGAGGAGATATAACGACGCTGGAGGACTGAGAAGGACTCACGCGAACTTCTTGGATTTCTTTGGATGTAACGGGGATGGTGGTGGTGGTCCGCCGGGAGGAGGCATTCTTGCGCATGAGGCTGAGGCAGAGAGAGAGAAGGAAGAGGAGGAGGAACCCCGCGCCGGCGCAGATGCTGATTACAACCCAGAGGCGGAGCCCAAAGATGTTTGTGCGCCCCGAGAGCTCGTGATCCGACATGCTTGAAGACCAGGGAAGCTCTCTGCTCCGGAAGAATCCCGAGGGAAAAGATTGGATTTTGAGGAGGAAGCCACCGGTGAAAGGGAGCTTCCTCTGCTAAAGATTGAATCTTGAAGGGAGTGGTGGCGGCAGTTCTTTTTACTGCGTCGTCGTGGATAGGAAGATGCTAAATCTGAGAACATGGTACCAGACATGCATGGCTGCAAGCAAGAAATGTTCAGCAGCAGCAGTGCATCAAGTAAAGAAAGGAGCAGGTGTGTATGATTGAAGAAAAAGGAGGAAGAGGGATGCGAGCCAGTAGAAGATGGGTACTTGAAAGACAGATGGAGATGACAAGGAAGTCACTTGGCGAGAGAGAGAGAGAGAGAGAGAGGCTGCAGGTGCAATGGAAGCCTCCACCCGGTAAAGGACACTGCAGAATGCTGGGACTAGTAACCATGGTGGGGGTGGAGTACTACGGGATTAGGATTAGGATTAGGATCATTGAGGCCTTTGAATCAACTCACAGAACATGAGAGGTTGGGGATATCGTCTGAATCAACAATCTATCATCTCCTTTTGTGTTTGCAGTAGGAACTAACTCATAATAAGAAAGAGTGTGCTGTTCTTCCCATCCCTATGCTACTGGATAAAGGGTAATTACGATCATGTCTCTAAGTCC
The DNA here is from genome assembly GCA_021527575.1 of Ensete glaucum. Taxonomy (NCBI): domain Eukaryota; kingdom Viridiplantae; phylum Streptophyta; class Magnoliopsida; order Zingiberales; family Musaceae; genus Ensete; species Ensete glaucum. The sequence continues at coordinate 48,530,727 of CM038558.1, forward strand.
TAAAAAGGTTTGCTTCGTTGACGCAAGGAAAGAGAGAGAGAGAAAAAAAAAAAACAATGTGTGTATGTAATGTACGTACAATTGCAGGGAGATGAGCTTTGGGTTTGAATGGAAGAAAGATGTAGAGATGACATGATTCCTTCGCTCTTCCTCGAGCTTTAATCCATGCATGAATAATTTATGGGGTAGCACAACGATCCAAGCCTAACCACTAACCATTATTGCCCACCACCCAAAGCAAGCAATCCATGGCTTTTGGAGTGAGAACAAGACTCGGTTGTTGGATTGGTGCCATCACATCGTTTGGTAGTGTCCTCCTCCTCCGCCATGGATTTAAGTGCTCGGGACTACCTACAACTCTAACCTGCGGTTTCTTTTATGCTTGAAATGGGTAACTCTTTTCCTCGGCTATGTAACCAATACCAAGACAGCATAGCAATATGTGTTGTGTGCTGAAAACCAGTGGAACTTCTTAAACATTCTACAAAAGAATAAAAGCAAATCAAGTCAACACACACACATAAAACAGGACCCTAATGCATTGAAGGAAAGAAAAAAAAAAAAAAAAGGAGGGGTGGAAGAAGAACTGATCCACACATTACGTGATGCAATAAACATAATCAATGGATCAGTCACATTTGGCAGGTTAATGGTGGAAGAACGATGCACTAAATACAAGCTAGAAGAGAGGGGGGGGGGGGGTTTCATGGCGAATGAGCTGTACAGCATGACAAAGCAGGAAAAAGTAATGGCTGCTGCTTCTCCCTGGTACTTGGTGAGGGCAGTGGGGTATACTGACACCAACCTTGGAGAGATTGATGTGACAATGGATTATGTTCAACCATGGATAGGGATTCCAAGTTATATTGTAGATAATGCAAAACATACAAAAGAATCCAATATAAGAACATAGGGCCTCAATTTATAATTCCTGCTTCACCTCCAAAACAAGGTTATGTTCTTTTCACCAAGAAAAGTAAAAAGAGTTTGTAATGTTACCTGATGGAAAACAATCAAGCAATGATTCTTTTCTCTGCCACAAAAAAGGAAGCAATGGTGTTATTTGCAATGTCGTAGGTACAGGATATGAAATACTATATCAAAACAATTACTTCTATGTTAGTTCTGCATCATCTCAAGATACCAAGGTAATCATGTTAAATAATCCACCAGCTCACTTGTGTTTCTGGTGATAAGTTCAAGCCTGGCCTTCGTAGTGTGTAGAAAACGGGGGTGTGCTTCAAGAACGTGAAGGTGAGATCTGAGCATGTCATGTCTACGACGCGAGCGATATCAGAAGAGGACATTAGATTCAAACTGAAATCGATCCACCTATTTCATTCATGGTTTCCGTATATGCACTGTGCCATCAACAGTAGATTCATACTTCAAATGAACCACCTATTTCATGGTTTCCATACCCGCACTGTGCCATCAACAGATGATGTGAGCATACAACATTCTTTTGGGTGATAATTCACACTTGTGACCTGAAAGAAGAAGTCAATTATGTTAATCCCAGTTACAGGTTACTTGATTACTGTACATTTTACTGCATGAGAAAACAGACCACAAAAGACTAACGAAAATCTAGCGTTCCACATGTCACTCCTAATGATCCAATTGTAACATCAACTAATATGTCTATAAAAATGAGAAGCATTTCTTAAAAAGAGTGCAAAGTACCCATTGCCTCGTAAGGCTGTATCTATGTATCAACATAAAGAATCTGTCTGATGTCAGCTTAATATGCATAGAAAGAACTTACTTTCCGACAACATTTTATGAGGATGTTAAACAGTTGAACATCGACAAGAATAACTTATAAAACTTCCAATTGGATGACTGAAACTTAAGCTTACAAAAGGACAGAAACAGGATTCTAAGCTATACAGCTTAAGCCGTTAGTAAATATGGCTCAAAGTTGAACAAGAGGTTAATGGTGGTAAGAGTCTTCTGCTATGCAGCAGCACAGGGAGTGGGTGTACATGAGTCTTGCTGTCTTTCGTGTGTCAGGGATGGGGTGACCCCCCAAAACAAAAGCCTTCACGGTAGCTATGGCCAACCTCAGCCTGGTGGCCCAGGTTACGAATGACAATGGCCCGATGCCAGTGGTGTTGGTGGGGGGGCTGGACCCTTCGAACTTACCAGCCACTTCACCCTCTTCCTCCACCATGATGATGTCATCCTCGCCACCAAGGATATCAATAAGTGGTCCGGTCATTGCTTCATTGCCTTCATAGGGCAAAGGAAGAGATCTACCTAGTGGTTGGTACAGTAAATTGATCATGGAATATAACCCAACGGTGAGGTCCGGTGAAGCCTCATTTAAGCATGGTGAAGTATTTAGCTTTTCCATTTGGTATGAGATTTACAATGCTGCCTAGTTCCAGTTCGTCTATAGACTAAGACATTGGTCTTGGATAGGCCACATCTACAAGCTCATAAACCATCCAAACAAGAGTGACATGATAAAATATTATAAGGATGCACTTTTAGACCTTTCACCTTTCTTGACTGTTTGAGAGGATTTCTGAGTGTCTGATGGAACTTTTCACAACCATAAGGCCCATCATATTGATGTTTCATTAGTAAACTAAATATGATATGCATTCCCACGTGCACAGAGAACTAGTATTAACAGATTGATACATTAAGGTGTGACTAGAAATAAGGTCGGCATGCATCACCATGTTACCAAAAATGGAGAATGTCTATTCTTACAATCTAAAATCTACATATATTTTAGTAAGGACTATACTATTCGACAAATAAAAACATGAAGCCAAAAGATTACCACAGAACGATGTGCTTTGAAACTTGAAACTACAGATGCATCTACTAGATCCCAGAAGAAAATTGTTCCATCCTCGGATCCACCAGTAACATGTGCATCAGTGTTGGTTAGACAACAATCCATCTTGTAAGACTACAGCACAAGATATAACTCGCAGCAGTTAATAAGGCTATAGTTATTCCAGTCTCATGATCAACAAAGCAAGATGGAAGAACAGTTCAAAAGTGACAGAGAGTGACAAACAATAACAAAAAGATCAAGTGACATCAACATAAACAAGTGTACAGATTTTTAGACCTTGCAGGTATGGCCCTTGTACTCTTGTAGAAGTTCTCCAGTGGTCCTATGGATAGGGAAAACAAAGCGTAAAAGGAAACATATCAACATGCACCAAAGATTAGTATTAGAGACATTGGACGAGTTACCTGTCCAGAAGACGTAGAGTTGAATCCAAGCAACTTGCTAAGACGCAATTGCCATCATTCGACAATGAAATACAGTTGACAGCCTGACCCAAATCGTCAACTAATTCTCTTTCATTAGGAATGGAGGAAAGCATTAGACAAACACCCAAATTGATGCAATTTGAATGTGGCGGGAATTTTTTAACCAAGGGAAACTCACCTCCCGATTCGTATGTCAAACGTGCGAACAGTTCCATCAACACTTCCAGCAATAATTTCAGATTTTGTCAAACAAACAGACATCACACTGTCTTGAAATGTGTCAATGATCTGTGAGAGGTTCAAGAGCGAGCTTTAGTGCGAGACTAAATAACGAGAAAATTTTCTTTTTTTGCCTTATTTTCCTTCAATATGAATAAATGTGATATGGAACCTGAAATCAACTAGGAAGAGAGCATGGAAGTTGACCTGAATGGGCTCTGTACTATGGGATCTGCAATCCCACGCACGAACGGATTGATCATAGCCAGCCGACACTACGACCGAGTCATACGCATTAAACTTCACAGCATTCACCTAAAGAATTAGGAATCAAAGATAGAACACACATTGGGTAACGTCAAAGGATGAAATAGCAACATCCGTCGTCTAAAAGCACGATCAAGCGATCGGGCACAATGTCTAGAAAGTGATCGTTTCGTTCGGCAACTTATTGATACCGGTGTTAGTGATGACGAATCGATTCTGAGGCACCCGAAACAGAGCGATGCTCATCCACCGAAACCCTAATCCCTAATCAAGAAGCCCGGCACACAGGCGCGATGCGGCCCGATTGGCCATCAGTACAAAAAACACGAAACCCTAATGCCCGAAGTGGCAGGAACCCGTCCCAGGAGAGGCGTAGACGGCGGCATGAGGACTCACCTCGCTGTCGTGGCCTCGAAACTTGCGGATGACGCGGCCGGTGGAGACATCCCAGTAGAATATCTGGCGATCACCGCCGCAGGAGCACAGCTTCGCGTTGTCCCTGCGGCAAAAAACAACAACAACATCAAGAACTCTTCTTTGATCCGGAGGAGAAGTAAGAGAAAGAGGGAGGGAGGGAGGACGGACGAGGTAACATGGACGTCACGGATCTCGCGGCCGTGCGACTTGTATGTCTTGATGTGGATGCCCCGGTGGGGATTCCAGAGGCGGAGGGTACGGTCCTTGCCGCAGCTGAGGCAATAGTTCCCGTCCCCGTTGAACCGGACGGCCAAAACCGGCCCCTCGTGCCCCTTCAGCACGTTCGCCTCCTTCCGCGGCAGCTCCACGCCGCCGCTGCCCCCGCTCGCCATCGACTCCTCCTCGCTCTCAGCTGACGAAACGCACAGAGGCGTCGTCTCTCTTCTAATCGGATTCGGATGAAGACATTAGTATCGGGTACCGGATTCGGATGCGGATTCATCGTGCTTGGATTGTATGGTTGGGGTAGCCATGAATAATAATAATAACATGGCGCAGGTGATAAGGTCGACCGCAATTGAAGGGGGACCCGTAAGAGACACAGCCCCGCTTTGGACCTCGCGATGGCCATCAGATAAACCACGACCGGTTTGTGGTTTTGGGTATCGTGTACATGTCGGGTGATGATGAGACACAACTGCAATCTCGACCACAGGCAATCATTATTGTGGCCATCTGATCGAATCATGAGAAAAAAATTCTACAGTTCGGGTTTTATATCTCAGATATTGTTGCATCAATCTTCACAATCAACCACAATTTGGGTCATGTTCTTTTCAAGCATGATTTTGTTTTGATGATTAATCGATTACTGTCAAATTCAAAGATAAGTATGAAAACCCATTTTTTAATTATAAAAAACATACACTAAAAAATCGTACAAAAACACTCATTTAAAGTTCCCAAAGATTAAAATCGATAATAACTATTTTTTTCTCCAAGATATTGATAATATGATCATTACTTAGATGATTGAACCCAATACTGTTCCCAAAGGGCGACGCGACGGTGCGTCCCACTTATGGGCCTGAAGGCCACAGCAAAGATTCTCCCACAGCGGAAAGGATAAGTCGACGTGTACTTCCCCTTTCCAGCCACGTCGCGATTATGCGAGCCAATCCAATTCTCACTTTTTTTTTTTTCCCCCGACCATCATCATCTGTCTTTCTAAGTAATATACAACTCAACAAAAGACAGCAGACTTTTTCCATCCTCACTCATGCATGGACCGGAAAAAGCATTCCTTGCAGTGCTGCCTAAATGTATAGAGAGAGAGAGAGAGTAAATGGCAATCCACAAAAACTGCATAGGCAATTGGACAGGAAGTTTACAGGGACTGTGAGGTAAAAGCTGGTCGGCGTCAGTGCTTCCACATGGAGCCGCCCTTCCGGGGGATCTTGGGCTTTGGGATCTGGTGGATATCCATCACCTGGATCGTCCGCTGCTTTTTAGCTTCCAGCCGATCCGAACAAACACCACAACTCAAGCCATCAGCACGCACCGATCTATTCTTTCCATTATCTAATAAACAATGTATGGTAGGACAAAAAAGTTACCATTTTGAGCTTCCTGGTAGTTCTCATGGAGTCGTTTTCTAGCCGAAGCGAGCCTCTCCGGGTCAAGCAAGTTGTCCTTCTGTTCCTTCACCTTGTGCTGATAAGGAGAGACATAGATTAGTGACGAAAATTTTGGAAGAGTTTTGACCGAGAATGAGAAAGGGAAAAAGGAGGGTGGATTCTTTACAGCTGGAGACGCAGAAGATGGGGCGTGGGTGGAGGTGCTGTTGGTCTTCGTCGGATTAATGGCGGACTTCGCCTTTGGTTCTACGGACTCCGAGCTAGTCCTCTCGGAGCTCAAGTAGCCAGCTGCTTCGAATCGACGACGTTTGGTGTTCTTATAATGAAGAAACTAGCGAAAACAGAGATCTAATTTACTTGTTTTCGTCACTTACCGTGTGGATTCGGCGAGTATCCGAATTCTAGAACCTGGCAATGGGATAGAACGAGAATTAGCCAGTGAGAATAAAAGAAGAACTCGATCGATTGGAGATTACATGGAAGAAGTGGGAAGCTCATCATACTTGGTGCCCGTTCTGGTTGTTCTTTCCGGAGATCTGCTGTGGCGAGTCTCCATCAGCTGCAACGCAAGCTTTTCTTTGGTTAGATAGATGCATTTGGAATGATAAGGCGAAAACAAAAGGAGTTTTTTTTTTTTTTTTTTGATCGGGTATGGTTGTTGTTTACTGATGATTGCTGGAGACGCGGTGTCGAATGCGGAATTCGATGTCACCCACTCGTCCACGAGATCCTTCCACTTCCTGTGCATCAAATACGAGATGAGAATCCGATGCTTTCTTTCTCACTCGAGCTAACAGAAATCGATTCGATTCATCACCTGACAAGTTGCTTCACCAATCGCCGGACCTCGTTAGAGGGATGCTTCCGAAGACCATTCACATGCCTTCCGATATCAGTTTCCTGCAGAGGAATCAGCAGATAAAAAAAGAAAAAAAAAATCAACTTTGTTTGGAGTAATCAGAAGAAAAAGGCCGTTTTTTTTGGATGAAATGCATCACCTTGAGAGCTTTGAATGTGATATCCATGTCCGCGAGGTTCTGCAGCAGGCTAACCAAAGAATCCTCCGGCTGTAACTCCACCAAACAAGATGTAACTCCAAGAACAATACAAGTGTTGGGAGGAATCAAAGACGGGGTTTTCGTGAGAAGGCAGCAAAGCGACAGACCTGATCGGGGTCATCCAAAAACTGTTTGATGCCCAGGATTTTGCTCTGCTCTTCGTCGATCGACCGGCCATAGGTCCTCTGATCATCCTCCTCTTCCTCCTCGGCCGCCGCCGCCGCCGTCCTATTCATCGATTCAGGCGACGGCGGGGATGCCGCCCCGACCGCCGCCCTCTTCTCCGCCGAGCTGCTGCTCCCCTTCGCCTCCTCCCGCCGCGGCACCACGGAGGCGCCGCCGGACGACCCGCAGTTCCTGCACCGCCCGGCGTCTCCCGCAGCGTAGAGCCGCTGCACGATCCCATCCCTCCGTGAGCGCAGCTCCTGCCGGTGCTCCGCCGCGGCCACCGAGATAGCGGTGTCGATCAAGGCCCAAAGATCCACCCCGGTGCTCCGCATCCACCTCCTTAGGTCCTCCGCCTCCATCGCCTCAGATCGATTCACTCCTCCCGTCGCGGCAAGCGAGAAACCCCTGGCCTCAAATCCGCGCTGGGATCCGACTCCCAAATCCTCTCATCATCACCATCAACATTGCTCCGATTCCCTTTAAACACCACGAGACCAATCGCTGCATTCGGTACAAGAGCGATCCGTCGATCTTTGAGCTTCTCGGGACACGAATCCAGCCAAATCTAACGGAACTCGAACGAGAATGGCGAAGGGGAAGGGAAGGGAACAGAGGATTCCATGTAGAGGTGGAGGAACGCCGAGGAAGAGTCTCTAAGTCTCGCTGGAGTTTCCTTTTCCTTCTTGTAAGGAATATACCCGCTTTCGGCCCGTCCCGGTTCATCCCATGATTGGAGGCAGAGAGAACCGGGCCCACCGCATGCCGCTGTGGCTGACCTCACATACCCACACTGTCCAAGTGCCTGCGACGGGTAAGGCAAACGGGTATGCTTTTAGTTCACGTTCGTGTTTTCCGTTACTAGGATAAGAAACAAGCAGTAGAGGCACCCGTAGGGGCGTACCCGAGTCAGGACTGGCTCCGACTGTGGCCCCGCATGCGAAGAGTGTGGCTTTCTCTCCCCCAGTGCTGTGAGACCCCGAGACAGGACACCATCGTCACCACATGGGGTGACACCAAAAGCGGTGCGAGGAGCATTAGCTCGCACACAATCTGTTGGGAGCGCGTGATCCCGAGCCCACGGTGCGATAGCTGGCGCCTGCAATCGATCCAACGCCTCCTGGCCTAAAGGATGGCGTCGGGCGATGGGTACGATATGAATTACGTCGAACACATTGCGGGCATTACCGTCCGTCACCTGCAACGAGGTCGACACGGCTGCGTGTGTGCCGCACTGCTGCTGCTGCTTTGGATGGATTTAAGGGTGGGGTTGTGGTGGGAATGAATCCATCGAACGTGGCATATATGCGGAAGGGGCTGTGCATCCGAATGCGACCGCTTGATATCTCCGGATGGGATAGGAGCAAGTTTGATGGAATATGCTGTCTGCTCCAGCTTCGTTTGCAGGAGCCCCCTATCCGCAAAGTATCAAAAGGAGGGGGTGACAGGCGAGCCATCGGCATGTCTCCATATGCCCACGAGTGTCATACTTTTATGCAGCAGTCGCGGACTGGCATCATCTGACGTTCCCAAATAAACCTGCATAACTACATAATCCAATTAAATTTGGGATATTGATAACATCAAAATTAATCTTTTTTTTTCTTTTTTTTGGAGTACTTTATATATATTTTTTCTTATGCTCAACAAAGGCATCAATATCTAACCCCAATCATACTTCATATGTCCAGATAAACATATGATACAAAAAAAAAAAAAAAAGACTCATGGGCAATTGTTACCTCAGCCCATTTAATTTTTTTAACTCAGTGTAATCCTGGCCTCCATATTCAAGCACATCATTTGAAGAATGTATAAATATACAGTTAAAAAATATGTAATTCTATCATATTCATGCACCCGTTTTAACGACCAAACCCCAACTATAAAGTAATGTTAGTGATGGGTTATCAAGTTCTGTAACACAGATAAGCACAGAAATAAATCACACAACTTAGTCTTAAATAACCATAGTAAGGACCTTGGTTAAAGTCTTTTGTCTTTATAAAGACTCTTTTTAAAAATAACGTGTAGTCTTGTATTAAATGCACTTATTTATTATCTATGTATTAAATGCACTTATTTATCATCTATGTATCCTAAAAATATTAGTATATTTTTTAAAAATATATACTAATTATTATGAAGATTATTTTTGGGAATAGCTACGTTTATTGATTATAAGACTCCTAAACCCCTATAAACAATGGAGCTTATCATATTTAATATAAAAATTTTATATTCCCTTTTTTTTTCTCTTCTCTAATCTTTATTTAATCTGACTCTTCTCTTTCTCTCCGCTTGGTCTCTAATCTCTTTTCTTTCTATCTCTCCTCTACTAATCTCATACTTCTCTTTCTTCCTCTTTGTGTTCAATTCTACATCAATTATCAATTTGTATCAAAGCTCATCAAAAAAGTCAACCATATACCTTATTGGGCCCCACCTAGCAGCTTTAATCAATAATAATAAAACTCATAAATCCTTACGCAATTGGACTTTAGGACGATTGCCCCTATGGAATTGGTGGACCCTATAGTTCTCAGTGTCGAATAAATATTTAGAAAAAATTATATATTTCACTATATCATGATTCTCATCGCTTCTTCCCTCATTTTTTTTATTTATCACTCTCTCTTTAATATAAATACTACTAAATTTGAACCCTTGAAAGTTAAAAAAAACTAAAACTAAAACAAAAAGTGAGAAAAGAAAAGTGACAACTATTTAAAACATTACATTTCCACCTTATGCATTACAATAATTAATAATCTGAAGTAATTTATCAAGCATTAGTTAGAATCTTTATGAAACTCAAATCAATGAATCCTTATACTAACAAATTGAGGTAGACACCCTTAGGACTAAGCTAGGAGATCATGACATAATTTTAAACCAACTCCTAAGTGCTTTCTAATACCTTAAAAAAATGACCGTGAGGAGATTGATGAGTTGGTTAAGCAACATATCCATTCTCCATAATTCATAGCTTCAAATCAAGAATTTTACCTACTTGCCAAGCTCTAAGTCAAACAAATCTAAGTCTACCCGCAAGACATCTATTTACAATCATACTCTAACAATTCCTAATGATCAAACTTTTGACCTTAACGATGAATTTATAGAACAAATTAGAAATCTATAAACCCGAGTAATGAGTCAATGAGTTCAATTTGGTGATAAAGAAAATGGCTAGAAGAGTCAAAATGGATGTATTGATAGTAAGCTTGACCTTATCTACTGGTTAGATAACATGTAAGTCTATTTTGAGTGATACATAATGATTGATGTTAAATGTATATAATTTGTAAAAATAAAATTCGTAAGACCTATAATAAAATATCTAGTATAATCTTAAACACCATCGAGACACTCCCATCACTCAATAGGAAGTCATAAAACAAAAACTTAAGAAAATATATTTATCAACCTATTTTCCAATCCAATTTGTTGAACAATTGTTAAACCTTAAACAATTAAATTCTAGTATGACCAAGTATTTAGCTCAATTTAAAAAAATTATACATAAGTGTAAAATAAAAGAGGACCAAATCATTACTATCCAAAGATTTATTAATGGGTTAAGTTTTGACACAAAGTCTCCCTTAGTTTCTACAACACCACTTCCTGACGAGCTCTTGAGATTGACATCAAACTTTATGTAATTCATCAAGCATCTGCTCAGTCTCTTGACAATAAAATTATTTTCCAATCTACCCCAAGTAACGACTCTATCAAGTTACAAAAATCCCTACTACTAACAACAATTTTAGCCTAATAATGAATCATCGAACTTGTTCAACTTTTGATTCTCAAATTAGTTCATCTTTAGTATCATTATTGTCATAATAGAGATCATATTATCTTCCATTGTCTTCAATCATACTATTACCTTAAAACAAGAATCATAAGATCATATCAAAGAAGCAAACTAAGTGGTTTAACCTGAAACCTACTCAAGTGATGAAAACAAACTAGAAATTGAAGATGCCCATGTTAATATTGTCGACATTGTTCTTACTAGTGATTACAATGAATGAAAAAGGATAAATATCTTCGATAATTTTATTTGAAGTGATAAAAAACTTACAAGTCAATTATCGATGAGAGTCGCATTATTAACGTAATCTCTAAATCTACTGCCAAGAGAATAAACATTAAAGTAGAGTCAACCTCATTTAAAATGGTATGGATTTGACAAAAATTGTTTTAGTCGACGCTCGGTATTAATCAAAATAAATAATTACCAAGATGAATTTACTATGGCATCTTATCGATAGACGTTGTCCATATTCCTTTAGGTTGGTCTTGGTTATATAACCTTGGTTTTACTAATCATGGGAGAGAAAAAATATATATCTTTTGATACAAAAGAAAAAAAAAATTATCTTACGATCAATAAAAATGTTAGAAAATGACAAAACAGGAACTCTCAAATCTTTTCCAAAAGGTACAACAACAAAGGACTCTACTTATTTCATTCTAAATCTTTTAAAATAGATAGCTTAGACCAAGGTTCGTCGTATCGGTCCGTACCAATGTATCGAGATTTTCTCAATATGGTATGGTACTTGGTATCAAGCGGTACATACACTGTATACAACTCGATATATTAAAATATAATATAATATTTTATAATATAATATAAAAAAATGAGGCATAGCCTCGCCTCGTGGGAAGACGAGGTGCTACCTTGTCCCTGCGTGAGAAGAGTAGATGGTGCCTTGTCTTCCAGCAAGAGAACGAGGCGCTGCCTCATCCCCACCAGGCGAACGAGGCACTGCCTCTTCCCGTGCGAGAAGACGAAGCAATGCCCTCATTCCCGCATGGAAAAATGAGGTGATATCTCGCCCTCATTCCTATGTGGGAAGACGAGACGGTGGCTCGCCCTCATTCCCACATGGGAAGATGAGGCAACGCCCACCCTCTAGCGCAAGAAGACGAGGGGACGCCTCGCTCTCCCCTATTGTACTAAAACATACCGCCCATACCGAGTAGTATAAGGCGACACAACAAACCTTGGCTTAGATAATAAATTTTATATGGCTATCATTGCTAGAAAATTTTTTAGCCCTTACACTGTTCCTAACCTAACTCTTGAGATTTCATTAGATGAATTTTTCTAATATCATAACCTCAAAATTACCTAGTGAGTTTCCACCCATATGAGAAATGTCATATGTCCCTGACATTGCACCTATTCCACTTAACTATTATGCTCAGAACCAATTCACTCCTTCACTCAATATATATTGATGATTTGTTTGCTGGGCATAAAATTATCCAAAGTAATATATGTTATAAACTTATTGTTAATACACATAACCTAAAAGTTTTAAGTTGGTAATTATGTTTTGGTTCACATTTCTCTTGATAGATTCCTTAAAAACTCATTAAAAACATTATATGCCCGAACCATTGGTCTTTTCACCATTACTAAGATCTAATGCATATATATTCTATTTACCTTCAGACTTAAATATTAATCTAGTTTTTAATATGAAGGATTAATTTTATTTCATGGTACTTTTAAATTTTCTATTTTATATACTGATATATGTACATATGACAATCCTCTCAGTATGAAAACTCTACGAGAACCCAAGGATAACATAGAGGTCATTCTTAATGGTCATCTTGTTATCACTTTATTATCAAGTAGCATTGTCCTCCAATTTCTGATGTCACTTGGATTATTTTGAATAAACCTTATGACTTTCCACTAGACTTAATAGACAAGCACCATGTAGTTTCTATATGAGGTCGAATTCTTTTCCGCCAAGGAAGAATGACGAAGAACCAATAACTTTATAAAAAAAATATAGTAAAATTTATTTTAAACTAAAAAATCAATAAAAATCATCAATTAATCAATTTAGAAATTTTAAGAGTTATGTTAAAAATTAAAAAAACTTTTCTAAGGATTTTCTTTGTATTAAATGCACTCTTGTACTAAATACAATCATTTACTATATAAATATACTAAAAGTCTCATTTTAAAATTTTAAAATATATACTAATTTCTTAGAAAATTATTCAATCATTACCTTCATTATAAAGAGCCTAAACATCTATAAATAATAAAGCTTGTCAATAAATGGCTTCTTTAGATTTAAAATTTTGAATGAAAGAATTATATCTTCTCTTTCCTGTTTTTCTCTCTAATCTTTAATATGATTCCTCTTTTTTTCTTCTCTCTATTCTCTGATTTATTTCTCTCTTTCTTGCTTCCTTGATCTCTAGTATCACTCTTTTATTATTTTCTCTTATTTCTCTTTCTTATTCTACATCAGAAGCAGTAAAGAAAGAAAAGAGCAGTAAACATCATCATCGCTACTTAAGGTGTTTATATAAAATGTTTGCAACTACCATAAATATTTTCAAGATCAAATTACTTTCAAAACAATAGCATAGCACAACCACAACAGCATGCCAGTGTGACCTGCTAAATTTACGAACAGAAAACCTACTTAATTTACAGTATTTTTTAGCTAAGCACTTAGTCTTGCAAGGCAAAAACCATCAATGTGAACTACAAGCTAGATAAGTGTGGCACATAAAGCTTGATATCTACTTCCAAGAAGTCCAACCAATGTGTGAAGAAAGAACCCTGTTTCCTAACTGAAGCTTCCACATGGGAAGCTCAAGACTATCTCAGAACCCTGTTCTAGATATATTTTTATTAGTCATGAGCCACAATCTTTAACATATTATTGTTGACTACACAGAAATTTCAAAAGGACTAACTTAATATTATGCAGAAGTCGTATAAGATAGGCCTCCCATAGTTTATCAGTGACAGAGACAACATTCTGCAAAATCTAAAACACAATCCATAGGTGTAGTTTATATCAAAAACTAAGACAAAACAACAGAGCTTGGAAATTATACTTCTTTTATATCAAGTAAGCAAAAAATTTCATTCCATACAAAATTTCCACAAGGATTTAATCCAACATCCACAATGCTTGGGAAGAAAAGAAACAAAACCCAAGCATTCCCTAGTTGAGTATTGCCATCAAGGGTCCAAGATATGTAAAAATGGGAAAGAAAAGCTAACACTCTGCTACAGAACCTTTTAGGATTACCAATAGCAGAAACACGCAACCATTTTCCTTGTACACAAAATACAATGGTAGATACAAAAGCAACTACCTGCTTATTGGTGCCAAGGAAGGGGCATTTGTTCTACTTCAATTCTTTCACCTTCCCATATGTCATCAACATTAGGGAGTGGTTCCTGTCACAGGAACAAGAAAAATGGGAGCTTTCATTGCAAGTTATGAGACAAGCGATCAAGGTTCTCAGCGTGGCTGCGCACGATCCGGAGGAAGACCTCCCTGACCTGACGTTCCAACGGATCAAGCCCATCCTTCAAGGCATCGCAGACCTCTGATAACTCCTCCACCCTTTGCCTCAGCTCTTTCTCCTCCTCCTCCGACATCGGGAGATGAATGGCGTCTAGCAGTTCACTCAATTGGTGTGTGCACACCTCTATCTGTTGGATCTCCTTCAGCAGCCCGGCTGAGTTCCTCCGATCCTTCTTCTTCGACTCCTCCATGATCCGCACATGGAGAGACACGATGGGCGCTGACCACGGGAAGGTGCGGGGGACGGAGAAATGGGCCTGGAGACCGCGATCCTGGCAAGGGATCGCAGCCACCAGGGAGTGCATCGAAAACAGGAGCACAGCCGTCATCGTGTAAATGGGCACCGCAAGACCGGCGCTGGCGTCGACCTCGTGGCCTCGAGGTGCGGCCATGTTGCTTCCGATGGCCTGCAGCTGCCGCGCCGCGGACCACGAGCGGGACACGGTAGAGGAGGTGGAACGTAAGTGGTAGGAGCGACGGCCGCCGATCGGCGAGGAAAAGGGATCGGCGTTGCCGCTGCGGCCGAAGGAGCGGTTGCTGTGGAAGAGGATTGAGCAGGCGTCCCTGGCATCGAGCACGACGGCAACTTCGCCGAGGGCCTTGCGGGCGCGGCGGAGCTGGCCCTCGCCGATTATGCGGCGGGACGTGGAGGCGGCGGCAGTGCCGAGCGCTGCGACGACGATCTCAAGTTGTGCCCGCAAGCGGCGGAGCTGGTCGACGCCAACGCGGGCGGCATTGCAGATGTCGAGGGCCTTGACGGCCCGGTCGGAGAAGTCGGCGATGAGGTGGTCGAGGGGTGGGCAGGCAATGAGCGCCCAGCGATCGACGAGCAGCGCCCGGAACTCCTCGTGGCACACGAGGAAGGCGTGAAGGAGCTTGCGGACCCAGGAGAGGGACAAAAGGCCGTCGGCATCGACGGCAGAGAGGTCCAAGAAGTGGTCTGCGACGCAGCGCTGGAAGGCGCACAGCTCCCGTTGCTCGGCGGTGGCCATGTGGTGGTGGGCGTTCATGGGGTGGACAGAATCGGCGCCGATGCTTCGGATGGAGCGGCCAAGGAAGGCAAAGGAGACCGAGGAAGAGGAGGATGAGAAGCCCTGGTAGACGGAGACTGGCATTCTCGAAGGAATCAAACCGCTCAATTCATCCTTACAGAGCACGAGATATTTCAGGATGAGGACAGAGACGGGAAGAGAACAGAAGAGATTTGGGGTTAGCGAGACTAATGTGGGTAACGACGGAGGTCGTCGAGGTACTGTGTTTGATGGGCTGCTTGCTTGGAGCTCCCCAGTGCCGGATGACGAGAGGGGAGGAGGCGGCGGCTTAAATGGAAGGGGAGTTCACCTTCTCCCCTCGCAGGAACAAATACGCGGTCAACAATATTCTAAAATAAAAGGGAAATTTTAAGAAGAAGAGAGAGGAGTGCGACAGCCACGCAGTCTGTCTCACTGAACAATCGTATCCCACTTAAAATAAGATGACATGATTTGCCAAAATTAACCGGGGAGAGAGAGAACGGAAGCCCCGGTGGCCGAGTGGGACGCGGGCGAGACGCGAGCGGGACACGGCGCATCCGCGTAGCTCGAGTGTCATTTGCGCTTTGAGATCTGTGTTGACGGATCTCAAAACTACACGCACGGGATCCATTACCCCGGAGAGTTGATTCGGTGCGCGCGCGTAGGCCGTGGAGCCGCACGACTTTGGCTTTGGATGATGTGGACCGGGCCGAGGTCGCGCGCGACACGAGGTGTGTTTTGACGAAGGATGAAACTGCGTAAACCGAAAAAACCCCTATCTCTAGATACAACCATCCGCAATGGTGGAGGGGCTTTTGAGGTAGTTCATCTACCCCCACGCGGTTCCGAAGAACTCAGAACACGTCCAAGAACCCGTGTCTCAAGAAGATGGTGGTGCGCAACACCACCGAGTTTTCTTTATTAGTACGTACGTCTGATAACTTGATAGTCCAAAGAGAAAGTCAAACATTTACATATATCTCTAATGACATCTAAAATATATTAAGAAGGTGGTTGATCCTTGTGACCGATCAAAAATTACTGAAGAATGATATGAATTAGTCAACCTTACAGTTTGGTCTGGGCACCGACCAGCAGCTGAGGTCTCGAAGAATGCAACTTACCTCGTGATTCATTCGGATCACATGGAAAGCAACGACGGCATTGGGCACAAGCAAGAGGCTTGCGGCCAAGTCCAACAGGCTTCTTCTTACTCACAGAGTTGAGGGGCAGGGAAAGCAAGCGGGAATGAGGTGGTCGAGACTGTAGGCTAGAGGTTCAAACAAAGTGCTAGGTGTGACAGAACACAAGTAGAACCGACACTAGGCAAATAAGACCATTCAGGCAACAGTGGACCTCAACGTAAGCGGTAAGCACAAATCCTTAAATACCAGCAGCTCAGCAGAGTGGAGCAAAATATATAAACCATCTAAATAGGAGGCTAGGTAAGTTATTTTCTATTGTTTTTATGAAGGAAACTAAAATTTAATAGTAATTAAATGTAGAAGAATGCTGAAATACTGACCTCCAGAAGCAATCCTGTGGAGAGTGCTCGCTCGGGAAACTGCTGACCGCAGCCTTAACGAAGAAAAGATCCAGCCAATTATATGCCGCTAGCAATTTTGTTTTGATTGGGTTGAGGTGATAATAACACCGACAGTACGGGCAAACACAACACACCAACGGAACTCTTCACCTGATAATTTGTTTAACAGAGACATGTCATGAAAAAAGCCGAGCCGGAAAGACGGTGTAATGATTAAAAATGTCATCAGCAGTAATGGGAAACATAAGCAAAACAGTAAAATTTGTGAAAAAAAAAAGAAAGGTTGGTCATATGAGTCACTTTGTTTGACAGCAACATACTTAGACTCTAGTAAGAAATGAAGGCTTATTCATTGACCAAACAAATTTTCTCCTCCCTTAATGAGAATATGTCAAAAAGGTCTGTTTTACTCTTAGACAACACCCAGGCATACAGAGGACTGAATGGTCATATTACATAGGTTCACCAAAGTCAACTGGTTTATGTTCAAAGTATGACAAACTTTAAAAGATTCGAGTTTTCTTCAAGATAAAAGCCTGAGAAAAATTTGACGGTACCAAATTCTAGTCAATCAAAACCTTCTCCGCATAAGTAATTTCCTTGCATTGCCATCATTAACAAGCATAGCCTGCATAAGCTTGATAGGATGATTTTGACACAAAAAAAGAGACTGAAGAAAACAGTTAAGCTGCTGGATGCTCCATCCGGAGCCATAAATATGTTGCTTCCCTTTTATTTCTTAACTAGCAGCAAAGAAAATAATGCTTTGAGATGCTTACTAAGTTACGGGAAACAACATTGCTTATCTGTCAGGAATGCAGAGAAGCAACCAAATGCCAGTGAAGGCAGAACGGATAAAATTAAGAGAGCTGGAGACCTTGAATAAATAGCCTAGCCAGCAGAAACCTAAATATAATCCAGTTAAAAAGGAACAATATCGTGTTGCCCCTTGCTTCCCTCGGTCATCTCAGCATCCTGGAACCCTCTGGGTGGTACAGGGCTGAATGGGACTTTCGAATAACAATGGGCAGATATATATATATATTTATGTATGTGTTGTACAGAAAATAATCATTGGCATTTTACTTTGAAGGACTAGAGTAACAAGTATAATATATATTTATGCCAATAAAATAGATTAGTGAATTCAAGCTGGAAAGAATCAGATGATAGAACATAGCTAACCTAATATTAGGAAACAATAGACAAAGAAGGACCAGAAAGCAGGGAAAATACAGTCCTTATTAAGCAGGTAGCCTGGTCTGATGCATAGATAACCAAATGCACTAGGCAGCAAATCCGCTGCTAAACCCTACCAGATTGAGGTAATTATAAACAGGAATAAACAACCTAAAGCCTTCTCTATCCTATATCATGGAAGACTACTGGAATGGTGAACTGCCATCCCACATCTGCCCAATTACTCAAACAAGTTCTTTGTGGTAGGAAAGTGGGACTAAGGTGTTATTCTTCAATTTTTTTACAACTGAAAGTTTCAATCATACATGGAGTGTACCACCAATTCATCCCAAATTCATAATATTGTTAAAGACTCAAGAGGCACACTAAAGTTCTGAGGCCCCAAAGCCTGCCATTAGTCCAAAGAAACAGTGTCAAGTCGATAACAAAATGTAATAATGGAAAATGGTTAAAGAGGTTAACTAGAGCAAATAATAAAAAAAATCAAGAGATGTAGGGGAAAAAATTAAAAAATAAATTATGAATTTATAAATCTGCAAATCAAAGGCCAGAAGAAAAGACTCCAATGTCATCTTTTGTTTTATCAAAGGCCAGAAATTTTCACTGCTTTAATTTGTTCTACAAGTAATTAAGTAAAAATGAAAGAAAGCTAATGGTGGCAAGTATATTCATACCTGGGTTCTTTGCATGACTCAAACAACCTATATCGATGTTGCAGTAAAATCCATTGTGTAAAACTTGGGAAAAAATTTGACCAGCTAGATGGGTTATTGTTTTTTATACTGCTCCCCACTCCCTTAAACACTGGGAAATGTCAAATCTGAATAACGTTAAAACAGAGGTGATTTGCATGTTTATTATGCTATTGTTGATCTCGATCAAGCCCTAGGTGAGGGTTGGTTTCTTTCTTTATTTTGAAGAGGTTCCGAGGTTGTTCATTATGGAGACGGTGTCTAAGCATTTGACCCAAGTAATTTTCTCAGGAGATTCTTGGAGGATCATACTATTCCCAAATATATATATATATATATAATAAATTAATAATGATTTCGATTTGCCCATAGATGGCATCCATAACTATGATACCAAATACAGGGAATCTCAATTCATGTATCACACAGCTCGAAGGAACTATCATGATTAAGGATTCAATAAATCCAGCACTATCTACTCCATGGCCATCAGAGTGAACGGAAAGCTATTATAACACAATGCTAATCTGAATGGTTTTCCTTTTAATCACATTTTTTTTCTCTCCTAAAGTGAGGATACGTTCACATAATAATTCTTGCAGAATCCTTGTAATGCTTGATTAAAAAATTATGACACAAACCATAAATATTTCAACGTACGAACTATAACCCTAAAAACTGACCGATGTAGCGTTGGTAATAAGAAAGAAGCGTCACCCGGATCAAGATCAACCAAAACAAATGAGAAGACAACATTGAAATGACTTCCTTACAACCAAACAACGATCCCAATAACATTGGATTCTACAGAGAGATCCCACCTCGTTCCTGACGGTGCGCTGGATCAGGAATCGGCGTGAAGGGACGCCGAGAAGCTGCTGCGATGACCCGATGAGGACGGACGGAAAGAGAAGGGACAACGAGAAGGGGGAGGAGGGAGGAGATTTGGGAGGGAGTGGGAATGAGATATGAGGGGACGAGCGGCAGAACCAACGCCTTTGTTCTCCGATGGGCGGGAAGTTTGATTTATAAGGGTTGGGTGGTCATTTGGAACGGACTCTAGTGTTTTATATTTATAATTTATACATAATTATAATTTATAGTTTGATACCGCTGGTTCCTGTCGCGACGTAAGTCACGAATTTGTTGCCGTCCGCTGGTGTTTTATATTTATAATTTATACATAATTAGTTTTCGTATTTATTCTTCCAAAAATATTTATATAATGCATTTTTATAAATTTTAAAAATTAGCATATATCATTGATTATTGTTTTTTGATTATAAGAATATTAAAGATAGTTTAGATATTTGTATATCTCTAATCTAAATTAGCCAAGTTTTAACTACATCTTATGATTAACTTAAACCTTTTCTCTTAATGGTGTTTAATAAAAATATTGTAAACAACGCCATTCAATCGAGGTTCAAAGTGAATTCAAGTCAATCCCCCCTTAATGTGTTAAGATGTTGAGGTGGAGCAATCGAGGTTCAAAATGAATGCAAATTGTTAAGATAAAACAGTCGATGGTCAAAGTGAATGGAAGTCAACCCAACCCCCGATGTGCTAAGATTATTAGTGAATGTCATTATGGAATTCTTGATTTGCTAAGGTGGAGCTCTCAATTTGTCGGTCTCTGAGTTTGACTTGGTTGAAATCGAAGTAAATGCATGTCAATCTTTCCCCTTATGTATTGCCATGTTGAGATCAAGCTCTAGACCTATCGTCTCAAGTTCTCCTAATGCTTACATTTCTACTTACTATATAGTTGAAGAAGGAAAAAATTAAACAAGAGAGACAAAAATAACAAACACACGTTAACTACTCGCAGTTTAGATAAAAATATAATAATTTTTATCATTCTAAAATGATTTTACCCTTATCAAAATCTTTTATATAATTGATTTTATTTTTTGTACGTACTGTTTTCGTTTCTTATGTCATGGTCGAGATGTCAGTATGACTTGATCCGATTTGAGTACGAAACACTATCAATATCACACTGAGGAAAGTGGATGGAAGATATGATCATAAGGCTGTTTGGTCGACTTCCCAAGACGTGGCTCCAAATTATTCTTGTAATATCAATAATTTATTTTCTTAATATAAATTAAATACTATAAATAATATATTAGTTTATTATTAACTTTCGTGTTTATGTACTATAGTTAAGGAAATAATTAAATTGATTTTATGAATCATGTGAATAAGTTAGAAATTATGCTAATGAATTAAATTATTAATTTATCTATTTCCTAATGAGTCATGTGATTTTAGTAAGTAAAAAAGTTTTTATTCTACTTTTGTGTGTAAATCATAAGAAATTAATATTATATTTCTATGTGAAAGAAAATAAATATAAAATAAACTAAAAACTAAATTATTATTTACCTTTTGAAGAGATATAATATTCTCCTATATAAGGAGGGCTTCTCCTTTCATGTTTCTGACCGAGGTTGACAATAAGGGAATTGAGAAGAGGTCTTTCCGAGGATATGATAACACATGAGATATAGGGTATTCTATTTTTTTTATTAGATTTGATTTATGTTTTAAAATTTTGATATTAATATTATTAAAATTTTATAATGCATAATGATGCTATAATTTTAGATTTTTATGATTAATAAATAATGATAATTAATTGATGATGTTAAAATAATTATTTGATTAATATGATTATTTAAGATTAAGTAAATTTAAGATTAATTTAATTATTTAAATTTTACTTTTGGATTGACATAATAGTTCTAATTTATTTAATTAGATATATTTTGTTTCAATTTTATGATTTAATTAATTTTAAATTTATGATCATGAATCTAAATTTTTTTAATCCATAGATTTGATTTATTTTATAATAATTTAAAATATTAAAATCTAATTTGATAAGAGAAGTTTAATTGAGATCTGACTTGAGTCGGGTTGATCTGTTAGGTCGGGACGAGTTAGCTCATGTGGTCATGCACAACTCAACCTATGTGGCCAGGTAGCAGCTAGCCCATATGGTAAGGTATGACCCAACCCATGTGGCTAGGCATAGTTTAGCTCATGGGATCGGGTTCGACCTAGTTCGTGTGGTTACGCACCATATCAACTCGTGTGTCTAATCATGGCCCAATTCAACGGTAAGGCTTAGCCTTGTGAGTATAGTTTAATTTAGTCCATGAAGTTAAGCCTACCTAGATATGTGATTGACGTCAGACATATTGTCACTCATCTACCAAGCCAATTATATCTCAACCAAACCTACCACTTTGGACAAGCATATGCGACACATCTTACCCATCGAAGACTTAGGTGGGTCGGTTCAGTTCAGGTTAACACTATATGACACAGTTTGATTGTCTATTCCTTTATTTGTTTGAGCTCGTTAATTGACTGAATCTGACATATTAATTAATTCAAGTCAGCTTAGGGTGATTCTAGACTAAATTGACTAGTTTAAACATATTTGACATAATCAAAATCAATCAAATCTAAATTAGATCAGTCTAGGGTGATTCCAAATAGGTTCTATAATGATTTAAGGTTGGTTCCATTAGGTCATGATCAAATTTAGTTTAGTTTAAGTCAATTGAGCTATTCCAATTAAGGTTTTGATTCATCGAAGACTATTGAGAGATTAATGCTTCATATTTTTGTGTTTTGATGAACTTTAAATTTTTATCTAAAAATATCGTTTGAAAATGATTATTTATTTTTTAATTTTATGATATTGACATAATTATTATCATGTAGTATATGCGACTATGCTAGTAGTCTACATTCTAAGTATAATATGTGAAAAGAGCTACGAGCCTATCACAATGCGAAACCATCGATGAACATAGTCTAGCATATCATATATCATACATGATATTTTATATTATTTTATCATACTATTTCTTGAATGTATGCGTGAATGAATGGATGAATGTAAATGAATAATCATTTATGGTTATGTATGCCTATCAAGGGCAAGTACGACGATTCTCTCTAAGGATTAATGAACCATTAGACGTGACGACTAGATGGTTCCTCCTTCTGCTGTTGGGAAGAATGTATCCCCACTTGGGCGGGTGAGAGATATCACTCCATCCGCTATTATGAGTGCGATATGGATTATCTCTATCTGTTGTTGGGAGGAATCCATCCCATGGAGTATATCTTTATGTCGATTATTGAGAGAGTGCACAATTGGGTGTGATGTACACCTTTGATATTTGATTAGTATGTATGTGTTGCATATGGATGATGCATGATTTTGTTTATTACGAAAGAAATTATCATTATTTTTTTTATGCATAAGTTTTATGATTAATTAATTATTTTTTATTAAATTATTGACATTTGTATTCAAATTTATGATTATTTTGTTGATATATTTTTATCTTATATTTATTTTCAAATTAATCTACAACTTTGTAATAAATGTAACTCTTAGGTGGAATAGACTTATGAGCCTACTAGAAAATATGTTCTTTTTCTAGAATAATTATTATTGTAAAGACAAGGATTTAAATAAAAAAGTGTGTTATATACTTACGAATAATAAAATAGTGATTTAATTTTTTTTATAAATTTAGGATATGACAGTTCCTTCCTCCTGATCATTGGAAACATGCACGAAGGTTAAAGTCGGGCAAGGGAGGTTCTTGACTCGACCCCTGGAATGGTTAAGCTAGTAAGAGCTGGAATTGAAAGAGATGCAGTATATGAGCGTCAAGGGATCCCCATGTAATGTTCTAAGGGATAGCTTTTATACTTGTCGTAACAGGTAGATATACGTGATAGTTTAATGATCGCCGACGTTAGCATCTGCAGATGTTTAATGCTTGCTGGAACCTCAGGCAATCAGCTTGTATGTTAAGCTTATACGCTGCCCAAATTATTTGACATTGCTCCTTGCAACTTGAGTAACGAATACGAGACAATATTGTCTCATACTTGTCACTTATATGTCGCTTGAATTATTTGACACTGCTCCTTGCAGCTTGAGTAATGAATACAAGACAACATTGTCTCGTACTTGTCAGGGGACCAAGGCCGATGCAAAGAGCAACCTGAGTAGGTGACAAACAACTATCCTATTTAGGCTTGCAACGTTGAGTTGGCTTAATGTGCCACAATGGCTCTGTCACAATACCTCAGGGGCCCCTCGGAGTGAAATGTCAAGATATATCATATCATCTACTACAAACAAAACTTGCAGTCATAGGTTTTTTTATTTTTCAGTTGCATCTCCAATTTATCCATGCCGCTGTAGAAACAAAATATTATCTTTATAAAAATAGATATTATAAAATAGTTGTATCACCTTAAACTGAGCTCCTGCAGATGCATTTTGAAATCATAAGCTTGTTCAGTATATCATTCAAGTCTCACTTGGCATATCACAGATTAATGCTGTGAATTTGCTAAATATAAGCATCCAACCTGCTTGCACACTTCACATCCCATCCAAGTAATAGAACATGGTTATCAGAATCCATTTTAAGGACAGGAAAGCCATATGCTTCACTACATTATTTTAAGGACACTTCTATACCTCAATATTAGTAGCTTGTCCTCAGAGAAAGTAGTAGTTTTGCCAAGGGACAGTTCCATTGAATGAGGCTATATTTGCACTAATTAAGGCAGATCCCAAGTTCTGTAGCAGTTCTCTAATCAAAAACCCATGATCGAGGAAAACTCCTTCATCAATGGGAAACATATGGATTTGGCAGCTGTATCTCATGCTCCATCTTTGTAAAACCCATCTGTTCTTCAAGAACTGTCAACAGCATTGTCATCTCTCAGTCTTTTAATGAAAAAGGAAATAGGGTTGTTGCCTTTGCTGTTAAAACCCTCTATATCATGGCTTGTTTGCCTTCTGCTTCACCTCCTCTCCTTTCCTGGTGTTTGGGTCGCATACATTTCCAAAGCCTGGATCAGTAGCAGCTTCTTGAGCTATTACTACATCTATAGATTGCCTTGTAGCTTCTGCCAAAGATTCTTCATCAATCTTGGATGCTTCTCTTCCTTTTCCCCACAGCACTATGTAGAGTCCAATTACTATCAAAGCTGCTCCCAACAGACTGGGACAGATAGGAAGATCATCAATAGTTTGAGATGCTTATGACTCGTATTGAAGTAATAGATTTGAGCTTACCATCCCAAGTATAACTTCTCATTGAGTAGAAGCGAACTCAATATAGCAACAAGTACAAGCATCAGAGGATTGAAAACAGAGGCATACACTGGGCCTTTCTTCTTTATGCACCACCCCAGCAGTGTAAAGCTAATCCCAGAAGCAAATATACCCTGTATCACCAGACAACAAACGAAGAGATGTATAAGACACATTGTGAGCAGAAGGGGCTTATCTTTTCTAAATCACAAACAACAAATTTACGTTAGGAAGACCTTCAATGCCAATATGCCTTGAGGTTAGTGTACTTTGTTTGCTAATGCAAGTCAGGATAGACTTTGATAACAACATGCAAGATATCCAATGGTCTGAATCTCTTTGTTCATGTATAGCTTGCAAAATATATATACTCTTTATCAAGGAAATGACACAAAAAATACATACAATTTCTGAAGATTTTTATCATACACTCGAGAATGATTTATGCATGAGAATATAATTAAAGGATTTCTGGACACAGATATGGAGTTCAAGGGGGCAAGTGTACAAGAAAACAATGAGAAGGTTTTGAATTCTCTAGGTGGTAGATCATGTTCTTTGCTAGTATACTCAGGGAACATTCTTCCAGGCATCAGTTCGGTTTTGTGAGCTACACTCACAAAATATATGCAGAGACACATTAATAAAGAAAAGATTCCTTGGTCTTAAAAGCTTAGCTGTTTTATTTGGGAAAGACCATGTCAGCCAACAAAAAAGTTTTGTTATCCTTGGCCTGATGTGCAATGGTGCTCATTATTTGGCTAGGTTAAGCATAACACTTCTCCATATATAAACAGAACAACCATGAAGAGAAACATGATTGATAAAAGACCCAAGGAAAAGTGCAATTCTGCGACATAATATGATTAAGTTGCCAGAAAAGACTAGAGGATGAAGAAGAAACCCTCTTACTGAATATGCAGCTGTGAGTAGCCTAATGTCAAACCCAAGTCTCCACTGAATCCTATGTCTCTCAACACAAAGAGCCAAGATGCTAGCTTGAATGGATCCCATCAAGCACATCAATGCTGCGTTGGAATAGTGACAAGGATATGCTTGGGCCAACTTTGCCTGACAACAATCGAATATGGAAGGTTAAACAAATATAGTTCAGAATGCAAAATGGCATCGTCACATTAAGATCACCTGAATAATTAACCAGAGTGCATAACACAAACAACTGGCAACTGCCAAGAATGAGCCCATGACACGATTACCAGACTCTGAGTGAGGCGCTGCTAACTGGTGGCCTCCATGATCCTGTTGCTCATTGAGATTGATGTTTGTGGACCAAAGTTCTATACCTGCTCCCTTGTAGAAGGTGAGAAGCATTGCCCCACCCAACCCAAGGAGCGTTCCTAGTACCTTAGCTCTTCCATAATTTGTTCGTATTCCTAGTCTTTCCAACCTGCATGTTAAAAGTCACAGGTACAATATTGGACAAAATATCAAGTGAAGAATAAAATTTTCAATGATTAATTATGTGCTAAGATTGATGCAAATGTATGCTTTTATGTCTTATTATTTTCAATCCATGAATTTGAATCATTCATAATTCTCCTCAAACTATCATCTAGTTGAAAGTATTTCAGTATATGTCATCAAACTAATGAGTTGTTAAATCAAGGAAGCACTTTCACCTTCTGATTCAGTATATTCAGCTAATTGGAGAAGTAGCTTTTTTCCATGTTTTGATTTTTAAGATGTCAATAAAATGTTAAAGGTTATTTTGTCATTTGTGATGATAAACACTAGAATCCGAGATTGATGAGATCGATATTTGGCTTTAATATTTTTTTTCCCCTTCGAAGGTTCCAAATCTGGCGAATCGTTTCTTGTACAAAAGACATCAGTGTGATACTACTATCTTGCAACCAATCAGGTTAATGCAAAGCCTGAGTGCTAATCTTGTTTAAATGTCATACAACAGTCATAATGCATGATAATGGTAAAGGATATGGACCGTGAAAAAAACATGGATGCTCACAAGTCATCAACAAATACATTCAGGCCATACCAAATCTAGACAAACATAGATTGTAAAATTTTGTACCTAGATTTTATCTGGCAATTTCTTTTTAAGTGCAAGCATACATCTAGATTGAAAGAAAATATCAAGGAGACTATAACCACATGTAAACATGAAATTTTCAGAAGCATATGTCTTTTCTGCGGAAAAGAAAAGAAAAAAAATCTACAAAGATAAATATTCACAGTTGTCATCTGTTAAAATTGTGTCTTAGTAAAGTTAACAAATTGGCTTTTGCTGAAATATTGACAATCATTCTTTAAAGTGGTCAATGTCTAGCGCGAAGAACTTCCCAAAAGCAGTCAGAAATTAGTAATGATTTTTCCTCAAAGGAGGATCATAATTTGTATTTATTTCAAATACTTATGTTAAGTACATGGTCAATTTCAGTTAAGCATGAAGAGCTTCCTTTTGAAGAATTTCAGAAGAAGAAAGACATCTAGCAGATTCAGATGCAATGAAGATTAAAGAGAAAATAATTTTTTCCAGAAGTTCAGAGTTCCAACCTGAATGATACAGCCAATATAAATGTAACTGCGGGAACAAGATTGCTCATAGCAGATGTGAAAGTAGCCGAAGTAAGTTTCATACTGGACACATACAGATTTTGTGCAAAAGTTGCCCTGCAAATTCATAGGAGAAGCATAAATACATGCTTCATTGTACAAGAAACTATTACTCAGTCACATCTATGACATGAATGGAAAAGCTTCAAGATAGTCACGGAAAAACATAACCACCACAACTGTCTATCACATGCATTCATCTTCTCCTTTCCTTTTAAGATTTGCCACCTGAACAAAGTCTTACCTTGCCCTTTTCTTTAGAGCTCAGGTAGCAGAGATTCATATTCATCACATTCATGAATAACTTCATTAAATAGGGAACTGATTTTGTTAGTACGTTAGTGAAATAATATATGTATTGAAGCTTATGTATATTTCTTTTTTTCTAAGTTGATCATCATCATCAACTATCACAACTTCTACCAAGAAAACCATTGAAGCTATTCACTTTACTCAAAAACCTGTTGTAGCACCAGCTGAGTACAAGGAAAAGCATACAATAGAATCCTGAAAAAAACTTCTTCAAGATGTTGAAGATAAGGAACATATATATAGACAGCCCACAGAGAATTATCTCCAATGGTATGCATATCTCAAGTTATGCCAGCCTTGTTCCAAATTCAAGGTCACATTGCAAAGTAAGTATTTTTGTTCATAGATGGAGAGAGCGACAGAGGGAGAAAGAAGAGTCAAAATCATTTTCACACATCATCATAATCTACATGTTTCATGTGATTGTCATGAGGATCCTGTGATGTCTTACCCAAGCAATCCACAGAGGAACGTCAGCCCGAGTATCTTCCACGTTATCTTTGGCCTTCGTTTCCTGCAGCCATTAGTCAAAAGCACAACATGAGGAAAGGTGATGGTCGATCTTTCAATAGAATTAATTATCCCATTAGAAAGAAGCATGTGTATAGTATGTATAACAAATTGATCCACAGAAAAGGAATATACTAACTCAAAATGCTTTTAGTCCCATTGTCTCACAGATCTAAAGACTTGACAAAAATATAATTTTTTTTTTTTTCCCTGCCGAAATCATCATCAAGAAAGAACAGAGGAACAAGTAACATGAACCCAAAGGAGAAAAAGGCAGAACAAGAACAACAAAGAGGAAGAAATAAACCAGAAGATGAGCCTTGAAACAGCCAATCCATTTAACAGGGCAGAGCGCTAAGTCAGGCTCGAGACATGCAGGATGATTTGTACAACAGACTCCACCGACATTAATCGCACAAGCTTAATCCATTAAAAAAAATCCGGCCATCCTTTCACCCCGAGCATGCCAAGGTAAAACCAATGCCGTACGAGAAAACAACTTTCTTAGGGTTGTTCTTTATAATGTCTCTGCAGAACCACCTTGTTCATGGAAAAGCCGGTCATAAGAAATCCCCACCCGGGCATAGGCTAATCGCAGACATTGACCGAGTGACAGCAAAACTCATTTCATCGAACACTTGCGCAGTCGATTAGATCGAGAATACATGTACCTTTCTATGAAGAATGCGACAGGGCTGATGAAGGCGGCGGCGAAGATGTATCGGTAGGCGACGAGGACCTTCACGTCCATGCCATCGTTCAAGGCCAACTTGTACAGTATGTTCACTCCGGCGAACACCGTCTGTATCAGCACCATCGCGGCCGCCGGCTTCAGCCGTTGTGCCACCTCGCTCCAGTCTCTCCCTCCCATCATCCAAAACAGCCTCCTCTCGTATGCTTCGACCTACAACGAAGGCTCTTTCACGAGTACATACATCGAGATGCAGACGTCGCTTGGGGCTGTGGAGTGGCGTCGTGCATGCAATGGGCCAGCAGTGAAGTCCGCAACAAACAGCGAGGAGGAGACAGACTGGACACTCGGTGGCGAGCATGGAGGAGATCGATGGAGAACATTTCATCGCCGGGTTCGCGTGGCACTCACACCTCAAAATGACTCTTCCCCGCCGTTCACAGCCCTTCATTGTCCGCTACCCCCGTGGGCCCCCCCTGATGCCTTCAATGATAAGGCCGGTGGACGAAAGAGTGACCTCAGAAGGGTGAGCCGAGTGTTGCCCTCCCGTGTCGCGCTTCGGTCGTTCGTGGCGATCGTGGCTGCTTGGGCGCGGCATCTGTTGCGCTCCGGACCACACCATCTTCCGCGTGGTTGGCTCGGTCCGATGTCAGGGACAGGATTCAATTCCACGTGTCGGATAACTACTGGAAAAGCCGACGTCACTTGTATCACGGTCTAGTGAGTACACGTGGCGGAGGTTACGCTGCTCCAGCGAACCGAGTCACCCCTGAAACCACCTGTGTTCGAACTATGGGCTACAGGAACTGAGTCACCCGCGGAAGTAATCAGGACTGATGTCGCTACACCAAGTGTTACAGACGACGGTGGCCCAATTCGGCCCACCGAAGCCCATGGAATTTGAGCCACGCCAACTTACGTCCTTTTGACCTTTTTGGAATATTTTGATATAATTTAATAAATATATTAAATTACCATGACACCCTTGTGCGATAAAGCATTTCGATGTCCGAGTTGGTGTCTGAGTCACTCTCAGTGGTTGATCGTTTTCGCAGGGATAAGGGCAATTTGGTAACCTAAGTTGGCCACCCGCAGCGTGTGCTAATATTCCATCTCGACTGCTCCTTTCCTCGCGCGACCTTCTCCGAGTCGGCGATCCGTCCGGCGCCGAATTCTCTCTCCTCCCTCAAGGTCTTCGATTCCGATCGAATTTGAAACCAGGATATAGCGAGAGATTTGTTCTATTGATCTGTAGGACGCGTCATCTGTTGATGCGAGTCTGCCGATCGAAACCCTAGATCGCAATCTGTTAGGTTTCGAGTCTGATTCGAGGGGTTGGTTGGCGGTGATCTGTTCATGGCGGATCAGGAGGATGAGGAGCTGCAGATGGCGCTCCGTATGAGCCTGCAGAGCTCGCCACCGGAAGCGAAGAGAAGTAAGCAGCGGGAGATAGCTGAGGAGTCCGTGGAGGCAAGGAACCGGCGGTTACAGCGGGAGCTCATGGCGTCTGCGGCCGAGAAGAGGATCAGGGCCGCGGCCGCCACCGCCCCAGGAAATAAGACTGTTAGCCCCGGAAAGCCCTTGTGCGCGAGAGAGGAGTCGCGGAATGAGAGTGTTCCGATGGCCATCACGACTGCCACAGTAGCGAAGGAGGAGATGAGCCTTCCGCAGCTGGCGAAGGGCAGGGTTTTAGGTTGTGGGGAGGAGTTATCGTCGGTTGATGCCGAGCAGTTGTTTCTTATGGTGTTCGGAAGTTGCGTGTCAAAGGATGTTTTGGCACAATGGAGTAACCAAGGAATCAGGTCAAGTTATGAGATGTTCTATTTGCTGTCATATTTGAATTTGCTACCTATTTGGTATCATTCAATTCTCTACGCATGAAAAAGAACTGTTTTTCTTATGATCTTTCAAATTCTGCCTGCATTTGGGAATTCATCGCTTTGTGGATTCACAGTTGCCATAGTTCTACAGGTCCAGTTATACCATATTACCTGGAACCTAGAAGTGAAAGTCTTATTTCCGTTCTTGTTGCTGAAACCCAAGGCCGTTTTATTTTGAAGTGAAAGTACTTCAACGTTAATGTTCTTCTCATTATTTCATTGTGTCATACATAATATTTGATGTTTCCCAATAGAAGGAAGGCGATGATTTCTCAGTGGATAATATTTTCTCAATGTTAATGTGTCTTATAAATAATTGGTTGTCCATGTTATCCAGAAATCTTAAAGCTTTCTCAGTGTTTTTAATCTTCTTCAATCTATTATGGCCCATTACAGCTCATATAAATCCAAAACATGTTCTATTGTCTTGTCTGATCAAATTCCAAACACTCCAAATGTTTGCATAATGTTTGTGATTACAATTATTCCTTCATGAATTTCACAAGGAAGTTAATATATTTTATGAAGACCATCTAGTTTAATGTAAACTTCTAAATGAAATTTAAATATACTTTGCAGTATATCAAGACATAGTCTATTTTGTACGTTTAGATCCTTGCTTCTAATGATCTAGTGAAGTTGTGTAATCTGAAAACTGAATATGGTTCCTCATTTTAGTAACCGATATGGTAACGTTATCTGTGAGACTGTGACCAGTCTTATCTATTACAGTTGGGTGTTCAACCTCCGGTGAAGCTTTTATCCTTTCATCCCTTGGTGTCCTTTCCTTGATTTCTTTGTTTTATGTTGGATTTTCTATTTTTATATAACTTTTAGGATGTGTTCAAATTCTAACAATTTGGATCAGCTACACGTCATAGTACTGGATTTTTTTTCTTTCTGTGATTTATGTTTTAAATTGGGAGGTTTGGATTTTGGCTTCAATATTGGAATTAGAAAGTATTATTTCGTTGTTATTCTCACTGGTTTTGGTTATGACCTATCTGATTGCTCTCTATCCTTATATGAGTCATACTTCATTTCCTTCTTGCTGCATTCCTGCATCAGGTAGTGATGTTTTGTTTATCGGTTTGGCTTGCCAGTTTGTTGTATTTGGAAGTATTAATGTCCACCAGCTAAATATTTGATTGCTCTGAAGACTGTGGATGAAATCTTCAGTAACGTGTATATAATTCGTTGAACAATGATCTTGTTGTAAACTACTTTTTGTAATTAATTTTGTCTGAATTAATGCTTGTAGATTTAGCTCTGACCCGGAAACTTGCATGGGCTTGGTCCAACACGAGGGAGGTCCTTGTGGTGTCCTGGCTACCATACAGGTGTTGCTCTTTTTTTCCCTCTCATTTGTCTTATATACCGACAGTTATGTTGCTACAGATGGACTTTCAAAGAAATATAGTGTTGTCTTGCTTTTTTCTGATATGATGCCATTTATACCTACAGTTATATAATGATGCCATTTCCATTTTCCTTTTTGCTGATATGTAACGGGCTGTTTGCTATTATAAGATCTCTTCTGCTTACCTTGTTACAACCATAAATTTAGAAATTGTTGCTTTATAAATTAAAGAGGGTTGTGCTGATGTCAAAATTTACTTCTAGTCATCCTGTGAATATTGTTGAGGTGCTTGTCAGATATTTGCGATATAGTGCCATTTCTAGTATATGTTTTTTTTTCATATTGATGAATATGCATAAATTTTAAAAAGCAGGGTGTCCCATGCTTAAGCTTGCACTGTTCTTGTCTCCACAACCACCATGGAGCATCAAAGACAGTTCAATTTGCATCAAAAAATTGCCTCATAATGTTGTGTGTCACCTACAAATTGTTAATTGTTCTTGACATTCAATGTTCGTGAACAATTGCCTCATGTATCATTATAATATTTTTGTTTTCAATTTTTATATCCTAGAGAATTTACTGCAGAACCTTTCATGACAATGACTGAGTTTATTTATGTGACATTTCTCTATGCATGCTTGCTGGCTTTTTATAGTGGTTTTACTACTTTGTAAAGTTTTGTCTAACTCTGATTTCTTGTATTTTGCAGGCTTATGTATTGAAGTATCTTTTGTTTTTCTTGGATGATTTTGGTAAAGTCAAAGTCAATAATCCACTTTATAATTTAGATCAGAAGAAAGTTTATAGAAGTTCAAATGCAGCAAGCAATAATTTTGCATCTTTTACTGAAGATATAAAGGCAAGGTGATTAATTATTCTAAAATGATTTTGATCTCATTGTAACCTTTTTGTCCTGTAACTTGTTCAATTAGTCACTGTTCATGTTAATTGGATATTAAGGAATTTGACATATCCATATTCTGAAAATCTTGAGAAGCTATTTATCTCTTGAAATGCTAATTGTCTTCCCCTCCCCCCCCCAAAAAGAACTTGCTTTCTTGTCAATGCTGATCTAAGAAGAGTCGTACAAGCTGCATGTGCTGTTTGTGCTTTGGCATACTGCATATTCAGATTCTTGTAACAACTTGATATTGTACTTTGCAACTCGCGATATAGGGAGAAAAGCTAACAATATTTGGGAAAGACTTTATTGCACTCTCATTACTGTAACTTGTCCTGATGTCACAACAACGAAACATATATGCAGTTGAGGAGCATTTCTGCATTGAACAAAAAGTGAAGACAAGCAGAGGGAAAAGTCAGCTGAATAGAAATTGGAACAAGGACAGAATGTGTTTTTTTTTTTTTTTTTGTTGAGGGGAGGGTGGGGGGAGATGATTTAGGGGTGATGATGTAAGAAAATTAGATAGTGTGTTGTCACTATGAAATAATAGTACAAAATTTAGGAATTCAAAGATAGAACCAAGTTATCAAAGAGTTTCCAACTCAGATATTCTCACCTGAATTTAAGTGCCAAAGATAGATGGTAGTAAGTTCATAAGGTTTACAACCTTGCTGTGCAAGATAATGCTATTATATCTAACAAATGGAATAATGAAATGCTGCAGGAACCAAGTAGGGCTTAGAACTTGCAATAAATACCTCCTTTCGATTGGTGGCCTTTTTTTGTTATTTACCCTTGGTTCTCCTATATAGCTTTTTTTGATCAAAATCTGGTGTTGAAGAGGTCATGAATTGGCATCAACTTTATACTGTTGGTTTTTTTTTTCCTTTCTTCTCTCGAGGTGATTTTGAAGCTTCAGGCCCTGATAACATGTCTCTTCTCAGAGCACTGGTTCACAGTATGGTTGAAATATTATTTCTATGTGGAAGTGGGAAACGGGCTGTTATTGCAACAATAGAAGTTCAATGCCATGATGTGGAGGGATCTGAAGCTGATCAGAATGAGGTTACAGCCTAACCAAATTGGCTTTCTGTCATTTTAAGCCCACCTAGGATTCTTTAGCTTACTTTTGATTGCTGCAACATTTAAACAGATGTTAGCAAAAGCCTTGGAAGGTCTCTCAATTGCATCAGCTTCAGATTTACAGAAAATTCTGAGAGTTAACACATACAGCATACAAGCAACTGCTATGCATCATCTCATGGAAGTGCTTCCTGTGTTTCAAAATCGTATGGGGGCAATGCTGTTCCTTATATCTGCTCTACTGTCACGAGGACTGGTTTGCATGATACTTCACAATCTTTTCTTTACAGAATGTCTTTTTGCAGCATACCACAGCATTATATGCATGATGCTTCACCATTTTTCTCCTAAATGTATTTTCACCATACTGTTGCTTCATATTCAAGTAGTATTAATTACAAAATAAACACTTTATGCATGCTTGGTGACAAAATCTGGACAATTAAACAATATGTTGCTGACAGAAATCTCATCTTATGGTGAAGCTTTGACATGTTAACATGCATGGTCTCAAATACCTGTTGGTATGTTTGGTATGGTGCATTCCAATAGTATTTACTGGTCCACCATGTCCTACTACTGGACCAGAGTTTGGTATTTAGTTTTTCTTCATTTTTTTAGGTGACACCAGGAGGTATGAGTCGGTATATCAATACCTTTCCACTCTAATAAATTATTGAAAACCAGTATCCAATTATGATTTAAATCCTTGTTTACATGTAAGGTGGATATTAGGGCTCCCCAATTATACAATATGGTGTGCAACCTGTTTTATACAATAAAGGAAGAATGTATTTAAGGAAGAAACTATTCTTGTGCAATATTCTTAATCTGATAGTGAAGATTACATCCTAGATAAATTTATGGTATGCCACTCTATTATTAAGTTTAGCTGGAGGATCGTAATTTAGCGCACAAAGTGAGGGAGATAATGATAGATTAAAAAAAGAATGGCTGTAGTGACTTGGTAGCAGAAAAGTAAGCGACTTAATACAGAGTAGTAGATCAAAAAAAATATTAATCGGTTCATAGAATGAGAGCTATTTAAGTTGCTGAAGTTGGGAAGTGGTAGCCCATCTGGGCAACAGTATGCTATTGTTCATTTAGGAAGTGTAGCTTTCAGATATTGTCCAAGACTATGTTCCATATGGAACTGATGAATGTTCCATATGGTTCTTTTGTAAATGTTATATGTTTACCATCACAGTATGATAAGGTGATGATCCCTGATCAAAGTTCTTGCTCTGCTGAAAAATTATCTTTTAAGGATGTTTTGTTGATTGCATGGATGTTTACACTCATTATGATAAATACATGGTAATTTGAATTTTATATTGTCGTTTGTAAAAGCCTATTGCTGAATCTTTTTTGGCATTATAATTCCAGGAATCCGTTCAGGATGATAGAGATGATCCTAGCCTACCACTGGTCACAGCTCCATTTGGGCATGCCTCACAGGTAATATTTAATTCATCAAATTTTAACAACACATTCAAATACTTCAGGAGGGAAAATATGAATCAGGATAGCAACATCGTGCTACCAAGATTGCCCTTTGACATGGATATTTCCTCCCATCTGGAGTTAAGACTGCATTGAGTCAATATTGCATTTATTGTGTCACCACAATCTTTTACAAATATGTCTCAAATGTAACTAGTAGTGCTTCAGTATCATATATCTCCAGAAATATTGGTGCAGGTCAGTCTAATGCCGAACCCTGGTAATTGCAGGAAATTGTGAATCTGCTGATTTGTGGACAGGCTGTCCCCAATGTGTTTGATGGCCGGATGGATCTTGGTGGTGGCATGTTCTTGAAGGGCATACCCATGACTCCGGAGATTGGATTCCTTTCACTTCTGGAATCTCTCAATCTGTGTAAGGTTGGCCAGCATCTAAAATGCCCTAGATGGCCCATATGGGTAGTGGGTAGTGAGTCACACTACACTGTTCTTTTTGCTCTTGATCCTGCTGTGCAAGAAGAGAACGAGCTGGAAGAGCGAGAGTCAAGGATTAGAAGAGCATTTGATGCCCAGGATCAGAGTGGAGGGGGAGGTTTTATCAGTGTCGAAGGATTTCATCAAGTTCTCAGGGAGATGAACATCAACTTCCCTTCTGAAAGGCTTGACAACCTTTGCAGCTCAGGGTTCATAGTGTGGAGTGAGTTCTGGCAGGCCTTGCTGGATCTTGATAAAGGTTTAGGGGGCTTAAAGGACTCATCAGGATTAATGGGCAAGAAGCAGTTTGACCTCTACCATTTTAATGGGATTGCAAAATCAGTATCCAACGGTACGTCTGCTGGAGGTGAGAGTCCACTGCAGAGACCGCGGCTTTGTAAGTTGAGTGTCGTGGTGCCTCCTAGGTGGACCCAAGAAGAATTTTTGGCTGATGTGGTGAGTAGCTCAAGCAATGATTCCAGCACAAGAGAGACTGGAATCGTCGAGCTTAATCAGCCTCCGCAACCTCCCCAGCATGCACCACTAGTTGACTGCATTAGAACGCGTTGGCCACGAGCCATATGCAGTTGGATCGGAGATGCTCCCAGTATCGTGTAAAGGGAAGCTCCCATGAAAGGATAGTCTATCCGTACTCCTGCCATGTTACCTGCTTCAAGCTACATTGCAGCTAGAAATGTCTTATTGTGGTGATTGCTACCATCAATTTGTTTATTTATGTGGTGTAATTTTGTCCCAAAACAAAACTGACATTTGAGGGTTTTTTTTGTTTTTTTGTTTTTGTTTTAACCTTGCCAAAAAGAATGTTCAATATTTTCACTGCCATTTGGTGGAGGCTCACGTGTAGCTCAAGCATTCTCGATGTGTTCTATCTCACCAGCTGCTACCCTAATCCATCTACAGATAATTTCAATGCCGAAGAGTTGGAAGTCAGCTACCTGTTGGGTACGTAATTCCATCATAAGTTCATCTGATGGCATAGTCCATGGCGGTAGAAAATTTTTCCTACCTCTCTTTCTTTACATTGGAAGGTGAATTGTTGCAGATGCCGGAAAGTGTCGCAGAGGGTGGTCAACTGGCATCACTGCGGCAGTCTCCAGATATCCCAGTACCCCTGGTAAAGTCCTATCACTCATTACTACCATTCTACTCGATGAGCTCTTCGAGTTTTCGTGCACAGATATATATATATGGTTGTGGCAACATCATCTTCACATCTCACCATCTGATAAACTCCGGCTTCCTTGTTCTTAGATGCACCCAATTCCCTAGATCGTAGGAATATAAATGAATTGATCTTTCGCCATATATCAATCGTAGATCATTCCTCGTTTATTTCATCTAGAAACACTCTATATATATATATATATATATATATATATATATATTCTTTAGTCTGCCTGGGTTGGAATACTCCCTTTAACAATTTTTCTTCACATGAATGGTATTTGATCTTCTGATTGAAATCTTGAGTTCTACCAATGGTCTTCGTCAACTCGATGACGATAATGATGTTTGCACCTGCAACCGCGAAAGCAAAAGAACCGACTTTGATGTGAGAGAATTAACCAGAGGCCAACTCACATTCCCACCATCAGACAACTGAGCCATCAGCCACCACTTTCTGTCGAGAGATCAATTCCATCACCAGCATAAAATTCACAGCATATGAATCACTTTCCTTTTCCCTCTCTGCAGCGAGCTGATGAGTTTTTTTTTTGGTGGCTCCAAAGAGTAGTTGGCGAATATGAAACCAGTTTCAAAATCTTTACTATCAGATTAGATTTTGAAGTTCTTAATTTTTTTACTAAGTGAATTTTAGTGCATTATGTTGCATCGATGTTTTCATCCGATCAGGTTTTGCATTCTCGTTATTTAGCCAGCAAAAAAGTTTATTTAACGCGGAAAATAACAGTGAAGTCATGCTTTTGCTTTTCTCTGAGTGAATCTAATTAATTTTTTTATTGGATGAGGTTTTGGGTATTCAATATTTGGTTACTAAGAGGTTCCATCGGATGATTGTTAAGGTGGAAAATAAGGGTGACGTCATGCTCTTGCTTTGATGACAGGGCCAGGTGGGAGCAGGGCAATCTCTCCGACACGTCATTCAAGATTTCATTGTTTGGACCGCTTTTGAATCCTTTTCCACATTTCCGCACAAAACAAAGCAATGTGCCTTCGGTGACTTGGACAAGACCCGATCGATCCATTTGGGTCAGAGTCGAGATAGAAAACTATGAACCGTCGGCGGATCGGATTCACTGATGATCCGATCCATCGACTTACACCAATTTCATATATCTATTTTTATGTTACTGTTGTTTCAAATAAACTTAAATATATGTGACTCACACCTGGAATACTCGGAATCTTCGTAGAGCCATCGGCACCGCCACAGCCGATCGGATCCATTGGAGCGGATCCGAGATACCCGATCGGAAAAAGGAAACCCGGATTATGTTATCCTCCATCGCGTCCGCTCTCCGGCGACGGGCTTCTCCACCCGCTCGCGCAGTGGGGCCCACCCGTGGGTTCGGAGATGCGCGTGTTGGTGGGGTAAGCGGGTACGGCGGCGGGACGGTAGGGTGGTGGTCTCCTCCTTCTAGTAAGGTTTTAACTCGTTGCTTTATTTCTCACTGCTTCGTGTGGCTGTGCGCCGAGTAGAATCCACCGTCACGATTCCGCCACCCGCCGCCTTTTGCCGTGCAGCCTTCGCCGTCCAACCGACGCTGGGAACCGCGATGGACCCCGCCGGCGCGCTGCCGCCGATGAACCCCCGCTTCGGGCAGATCCCTTTCCCCACACCCAGCGGCGGCGGAGGAGGCGGCGCCTCCCACCACCGACGGGCCCAATCCGAGATCTTCATCCGCCTCCCCGACGACCTCCTCTTCGACTCCGACCCCGACTTCGAGATCCCCGACATCGACTTCTCCTCGCTCTCCGACGATAATTTCACCGGCGATAGCGGAGCGCGGATCGCGGCGGAGCCCGCGAGGGCGGCAACGGCGGCTGCGGTTGCGGCTGCGGGCACGGGGAAACCCGTCCCCGGGGCCCACCTCAGGAGCCTGTCGGTGGATGCTGCGTTCTTCGAGGGGCTGTCGTTCCAGGACGCGGTGCCGGAGGGGAGGGCGCACCACCGGAGAAGCGGGTCGATGGACGGGCTGAACTCTTCGTTCGAGGGGGAGTCGGCGCCGTCGCTGTCGGATTTTGCCAGGAAGACGATGCCGTCTGATAAGCTCGCCGACCTGTCCCTGATCGATCCCAAGCGTGCAAAAAGGTCTTTGCGTTTTCCCTTTCTTGATCACCTTTGCTTCTTTTGTGCCCTAAAACATAGAAAACCTCTTTCTAGCAAAATCAGCCCCGCATAATTTTAAGTATTAATTTTTTTTTTCCTGATGGTCGTTGATCTAATCAAGTTGCCTTAGTATCTTTAGGGCTTTTGCTTAATTGGAATTCCACGCTTCCTCACCTGAACATTCCCTTAAACTTATTCTTTGATTTGTTTTCTTTTCTTTTGTATATGTGTAGTTCTTCCAGAATAGAAATTTGGAGTAGCAGTTTCTTTTATCTCAAAATTTCTTATCCTATATAATTACTCCATGTTTGATTAAATGCCAAAAAGAAGGGTATGTATCTGACTGGAATCCTTGACATGGTGATTATTGGGTGTTTTGTGCTGTAGGATTCTTGCAAATAGACAATCCGCTGCTCGTTCGAAGGAGAGGAAGATCCGCTATACGAGCGAACTTGAGCGGAAACTTGAAACACTCCAAACAGAGGCAACCTCTCTATCAGCACAGCTTATACGTCTGCAGGTAGGAAATATTGTTTACTTCACTTACCTTCTAAAGATCATAAGTTGATTCAAGTTCTATGCCTTTCCGTAAATTAAACGGATCCATTTGACCACCACCAGAGTCCATGTTAGAGTTGAATTTAGATCCTTATGTAGTTCATTTGGTTTACACGCATGTACTGGTAGATGGTATGCGTACTGAAATGTCAAAAAATAACTGAGCCTGGTTACCCTCTTTATTCTCTCGACTGTTCCATTTCCCATCAGAGCTCTAATGCCCTTGGTAACTTAATAATAATTTCAGAATTATATCTTTGCCTTTTAGGAAACCTCCCATGGGCATTAGAGTATGATATGTTTTCTTTATTGGTACGCAAGAGAAGCGAGCAAGATGTTTGTGCTCTTGTAAAACGCAAAAAAAAAAAAAAGGTTGGCTCATTACATGATGATCATGTCTAAAAAAATTTTATTTCCTGCAGGTAGAGAGAGGTTCTCATGATTCGAACCATGATCACCTAGGTCATAGAGGAGAAATCTTATTAGATAT
The DNA here is from genome assembly GCA_021527575.1 of Ensete glaucum. Lineage (NCBI taxonomy): Eukaryota > Viridiplantae > Streptophyta > Magnoliopsida > Zingiberales > Musaceae > Ensete > Ensete glaucum. Next base: position 48,571,341 of record CM038558.1, read on the forward strand.
CGAGGCTTGTCCTCTGTGAACTTGTACCAAGAGACTAAAATGCTTGACCCAAATCTTGAATACTAAATCATATGATTCATAAGAATCATAAATGATTAGCAAATTGAAAAACATTTTATTGAATGTAGTAGTATCATAGCACCCACCCAAATGCATTATCAACTTTTTTCATGTTAGACACATGTAAGGCACTCTGTAGTGTGCCCAAGTCTCAACCTGCCTCATAGCATATTTCTTTGTTGCAGCTAACTGGGGCTAATTACATATTACCCCCTGTAATTAGCTACCTTTAGCATTCTAAAGTTATATTGGAATCCCTATACTTATGAAGTGAAACATTGAGATCTCTAACAAGGTTAAAAAGATAAACAGGATTAAAAATCAAGAGAGAGAGAAGGGTTTTATTGGAGCAATGGGGTTACATGTTTCACTTTTATAGGGATCTCAATGTAACTCTTGAAAGTATAAGGATCATGTTGCTAAAGATAGCTAATTACAGGTGATAATATGTAATTAGCCTAGCTAATTGATACTATAGCAGACATATATGGATAAATGACAAATATGACATCTATGACAAATATACCATCTATCTAGTTTCATTTTCCTGTTTTTCTTTCTTTTGGTTCTTTCTACCTAATTTAGGATCATATCTTTAGGTGTGATAGTGTAAGCAACACAGAAAATTTCTTCTTTAATTAAGACTGGTATAGTTGCAGAAAGAATATTGCAAACAGTTACCTTTTTAACTAAATCCATATCAAATAACATATTTACAGAAAGGAACATGCAGGTCTACATTTATTTTGTTTGTCACTCTTAGCTTTTGTGGAGTAGCCAAATTTGCTTATTCAGGACTGGTGGAAGATGAATGTACAGAGGAGAATCAGAAGTGGATCTTTTTTTTATATGCTGATGAAAAGCATCAATCAAGTAAGGAAAGAGAATCAGGTAAGCAAGTTGGGATGCACCGGATAAAGATATGGGGGGAGGATATATACAGTGCACATTGGAGTCACAGATGAAACTGCAGACTTTGCTACTTTATGCACCTATTTACATGCCCTGAGTCACAATGTAGATGCAACTTTCAAACCAAAGAACCAAATATGGAAGTTCTACTGCTAGCAACTTTGGCTGAAACAAATTAGGAGACATTTATGGCAGTGATTAAATGTCGGAACAGCAACAACTCTTGGTAAAACAAATTTAATGACAAAGGTAGGAAATTTGAAGAAATGCATCAAGTGTTCTTAGATGAAGAATGGTACTTGGGAATCGGAATATCACAAAATGGTTATGAGCAAGGTTTTTCTTACTGAGCGGTAAGACCCGCGTGCGGTACATAACGGTAGCTAACCGACACGCAGACCGGCCGCTTTCGGGTAGTACGGCTAAGATCGGCCGTCGACGGTTGATTTCGACCGCCGATCAATGGTCGATTTCCGCCACCTGAGGTCGATTGAGGAAGAAAAAGGAAAGAAGAAGAAGAGGAAAAGAAGAAGAAGAAGCCGCTACTCCGCCTGGTCGTCGCCCGTCACGACAACAATGTAAACAAGGTGTTCGATGAAATGCTTGTGTTAGTCCGTGTCCTTGGTTTATGTACATATCTTGTACAGCGAGGGCTTGGAAGCCCTAGTTTGATTTGCTTTATGGCCAAGTTTGGCTTGTAAATACAAGTGTGTCTTATAAGCACTTGTGGGGACATCGATCGTGGACCATTATCCTTTGTGCAACCTCTCGAGCTTGTAATGTCCATGGGTGTAATTTGTATTTTGGCTTTATAAAGTGTTTTCTTGGCGATTGCTTGTGGATCCGTGGGAGTTGCTTCTTCCGCCCGTTTTCTCTTTTGTAAGTCTGGGATTTTAGGAGATCTCGGGAGGGGGGCGACGGACACACGGGTGCCGCACGGCAAAATCAGCTAAGCGTGACAATGTGGTATCGAGCGGGACAAGCACACGAAACACTTGCCATACAAATGTGGGGACCTAGCTGCTGTGGAGGAGAGCGTCAACCGCTTAGGGGAAACTGACATGTAGGGAAAGGAGTCGCTCGAGGAGGGCGGTTTGGCATTCAAGGAATAGCCAACCCTTTCGAGAGGCACCACGAGAACAAGCAAGAAGAAGCGAGCACACAAAGATTGGGATGGTTGAGTTTGAGCTATAGCTCGGCGTTGGCAACTTAACTCGGTGCTTAAGGCAAAAGCGCTTAGTGAAAGATGACCGTGCAAGGTGGGATGTGTAAACCGAAAGAGTTATCTGCAAAGCTCACAGTGAGGGAATTGCTAACTCGAAGGATTGAACTCACGCAAGGGCTTGTACACGGATGAGTGGCCATCCCAAGGCGCGATTAGAACTCGGCGCCATGGAGCATCGAACTTTCTCTTCACATGGAAAGGATATGTCCGTAGGTGGTGAAATGTGCAACAAGTTCGCATGTTGCTAGTGCAAGGGGAGACGGGAGAGAAGGGTCGCAATCTAGCAAGACATTTAGGGCGAACAAAGCACAAGTTCGAAGACGGAGTAGTCCAAAGGGATGATGGTCTCAAACTTCCGGGAAGTATATAAAGAAAAGTTGCTCAGGGATGATATCCGTGAGGATAAGTCCTAGTTCTCTAGTTAGAGAATCGTATGCGGACGCACATATTGAGGAAGAGTTTCGTGGTTATATCTTCATAAAGCTCAATCTGACCAGTGAGCGACGAAGAGTTGTCGCGTGATCTCGAAGGAGGTAATGCATTGGGGATGCATTTCGAGATCAGTGGGGAACAATCCAAGGCAACATCGTATGAAGGCACACTTAGAGTCGAAATCGAACTCAGGGGTGACCTGGAATGGTGGACGTGAGGGCCACTATCAACTCGGCAAATCGAGGCGAGCGACTTGGGTGGAACTCGGTGAAGTATCCAAGCCGCGAAGGAGTCGACATAGAAGATGGAACATGGAGCGGATGGAGCTTTCCTTCGTGAGGTCAAGGGCATGAACTCTTGTAGAGGCAAGAGTGGGATCGTGTTCCATGGGTTCTTCATTCGATGGGACAAACTTATTTTTTTTGCATGGTGCCAAAGATGAAGGGAGCTCAAGGCACAAGCTACCTCGAGATGCATTTGATGGAGTAACTAAGGTGATTCAACTTGCGGAGGCAAAGTTAGGATCGAGACCTTAGACGGGCAAGAGGACGCAGAGGTACTCTTGAAGAATATGCCACGATGTTGCCGTTCGGTTAGAACAAGAGGTGCAAGATTGTCTTTGGTGGGGATGGAGGCCCAAGATCCGACAATGGTGCACCCACTCTAGCAAGTCGGGGACTTGAGCTACTAGCGACTGACCGTCCTAGAGCTATGCTCATCAGTGTAACCCAGGAGGGGACGAAGGAATTGCCAAGGAGCGAACTAAAAGTCGGAGATGGCGGAGGCCCTACGATGTGTTGGCGAGGCCACACGTGGAGAAGTCGTAGTCAGTTCATCACACGAGAATCAGATGTCTGATGGAGATGTCATCGAGGCATACGGCGGATCGTGGTGGAATAGTTCGTGGCAATGCACGCAATCTTGTCCCGTGAGGGACAAAATCATGGAGGTATGATCGAGTTCTTGGGAGCTCCACTTTGGTGTATGACACAACAAGAAGAAGGGCTATGGATTCAAGGAGTGAATGTCGATCACAGGCGGTCTTCGTGTGTGCATCAAAGTCGATTGGATGAAAGCCTTAGTCATCGATATGGGAGTCAGACACCACCGAGGAAGAAGTCCAAGTGCACGCAGTGAGTCCCGTGGAGGGGACATGATCGTATGATCGAGTCGGAGCTCCACTTGAACAATGCAGAAGGGCGTGGATTCAAGGAGTGAATGCCGATCACAGGCGGTCTTCCGTATATACATCAAGTCAGATCGATGAAAGCCTTGGTCGTCGATACGGGGTGTACCACCGAGGGAGTAGTCGATTCAGTACCGTGAGTCCCATGGAGGGACTTGATTAATCGGAGCTGAAGAGTTGGATCGCTGCTCACATTAGGGAGCCCGAGTCGAGGACAAGGCCGAGGCGATGCTACCAAGGAAGCTAAGGAGAGACCAGACGAGCCTGCAACAAGATGGCGGAGGCCATGCAGAGTTGCGATCCTCTCCATCGACCAAGGAGAATAGGAGGACACGGTGGTGTCGGTGGTCGAAAGGCGAGGAAGCGACGACGAGTCCAACGGGCTCCTACCCAAAAGAAAAGCGTCGGTTAAAGAGGAGGTGGACTCGGAGGAGCTCCACGCGAGGCGGATCTACCGATCGCGGAGGAAGGGATGAAGATGCAAGGTAGCGGATAGTAGTGCTGGCTTGGCCATGGTACTGCGGGACTTCCGTGAAGTCATCGATCCCTTGCTCGTGAAGGGACAACATTGGTCGTAAAGGGGCCAAGGAGGTGGAGAGTGAGGCAAACTCAAGTACCAAGACGAGGCGAGGCGAGGCCAAGAAACTTCATAAGACCGATGTCGATGTGCTTCTCATCCGGATAGAAATTAAGGGACTTGGGTTGATGCAGGAGTGCTCGACCAAGGAACAAGTAGGCGACATGGTACCTTTCTACCAAGAGGAGTAGGCGAAGGTGATGGAGAAGTCGACAACCCCAAAGGCGACGGATCTATCAAAGACTTACTCAGTTGGGGACTCAAGTTGGAGTAAACCTTTGCTTTTTCGCAAAACTTCTTGCATTCCGAAGTTCAATGGCGGTGGGAAGGCGAATCACGAGCTAACCCAACAGGAGTGCAACCACTCAAGTGCTTGATGGCGAGAGAGGCGAATGTTAGTACCCAATGCATGAAGTACAAACTCGAGGAGGCGGAGAAATCAAGTAACCTTTGCGCGAAATTGAGTAACCTTTGCCTTCTCAACTCGAGAGAATGGGCAAACCGAGTACCCAGTTCTCTTAACTCGAGGAAGTGGCCAAGCAAACTTTTACACTTTTCGCAAAACTTCGAAGTTCAATGGCGGTGGGAAGGTGAATCACCGTAGCTATCCCAACGCAAGGAGTGCAACCACTTCAAGTGCTTGGTGTGAGCGAGAGCGAATGTTAGTAACCACAATGCATGAAGTACAAACTCGAGGAGGCGGGAGAAATCAAGTAACCTTTGCGAGATTGATTAACCTTTGCCTTCTCATGAGAGAATGGAAATCAGTACCCAGTTCTCTTAACTCGAGGAGGTGAGAGAAGCCACCTTACCTCCTCAACTATGAAGAGAATGGGTGAAGTCAGTATCCCGGTTCTCTTACTTATCAGCAGGAGCTCGCAAGTTCGGTGACCCTTCAAAGAAAGCTTATGGAAGACAATGGTTGTCAAATCCTCACCGTTGGTGATCGACTATTGAGAGTAGTTTTTCCACTTCATTTCCCAATTGACTAAGAGGGAGTGATGCGAACATACTCGGAAGTGACAACTAACGGAAGAAGGTTCAATGGGCAAATATTATGGAGAAAGGACCTTAAAACTTGAAAGTCCGCGAGGCGATGCTCGTTAAAGCTCCAACAAGCATCTACCCGCATGCAATATATCTGCGATCATCGCACATCATAAGGTAGGTCTTTTCCTTCATCGAGGGATCCGCGAGAACCAACAAGGATCAAGACAACTCACCAACCCCACACCGATTCATCATTGGTGAGTTGAGAAGATGGCGGATTGAGTTCGACTACTCAACAACAAGGTGGAGAGCGGCTAGGAGCCAAAGGGCGTGCAAAGAAGAAGATTAAAGATTCAGAATGTGAGGAGATGCGGTTTATGCTCGAGGACGTCGAAGGAATAAGTGGGGAGAATGTCACGGACAACAATGTAAACAAGGTGTTCGATGAAATGCTTGTGTTAGTCCGTGTCCTTCGGTTTATGTACATATCTTGTACAACAAGAAGCGGGCTTCAGAGGCTTGGAAGCCCTAGTTTGATTTGCTTTATGGCCAAGTTTGGCTTGTAAATACAAGTGTGTCTTATAAGCACTTGTGGGGACATCGATCGTGGTGGACCATTATCCTTTGTGTGCAACCTCTCGAGCTTGTAATGTCCATGGGTGTAATTTGTATTTTGGCTTTATAAAGTGTTTTTCTTGAGCGCTTGTGGATCCCGTGGGAGTTGCTTCTTCCGCCCGTTTTCTTTTGTAAGTCCGTGGGATTTTAGGAGATCTCGGGAGGGCTGACCTTTGCGGACGGACACGCATGGGTGCCGCACGGCTTAGGCAAAATCAGCTAAGCCCGTGACAGCCCGCAGGTGATTTTTCTCCCTACACGGGGAGACGTTCCGTCTCCCCATGCGGGAGAGAGTTCGAGATGACGTCGCCTCTTTTATTTTTTTTAATATATTTTAATATTATATTATATTATAAAATATTATAATATATTTAATATACCGGGCGATACGCATTGTGCATACCGCCTGGTAGCGGTATCGTACTAGTACCAACAAAATGTCGGCATACCGGTACGGACCGGTATGTCAATCCTTGGTTATGAGATCATTGTTTGATGCTTTCTGATACTAACATAGAATGCAGCAAAGTGTTTAACTGTACCGATGAGCAATGGATAGAGCTGAAACTACAAAAAAAGAACAATGCTGAGCAATCATGAGTCAACATTGGGGCTTTACTTTTCTTTACTCCTGATCTGCATTTGGGGTTATTTTCCTTTCAGTTTCTGTAGATCTTGGCCTATTTACTTTATTTTTTACATTGATTAGAATAATAGCAAAGATGTCCCCATATAAATGAATCTATACATCTGGTATGTATGGATTCTTATGTAAATGTAAAATAATACAGGTTGCTTATTGTGTTCTATTTACTACATCCTTCTGCATCTCACATTTAGTTCATTTTACCATTGTAAAACTAACATATTTGCTTTTGATTTTCCTCGAAAAGCAAAAACAATTATTTTTTCAAGCATTGAATATGATTTCTATTTGTTCCATCAGAAAGTACTGTATTTTCTTAGTGATCTTCATTTTCTCATATCCTGAATATACAATTGATGTCCAAATTTCTCACGAAGCAGAAAGACAGTACTGGTTTGACAGCTGAGAACAGGGAACTTAAGTTGCGATTGCAGTCTATGGAACAACAAGCTAAACTTCGTGAGGGTAAGTATTGATAGTTAGCTGTACGCTGTAACAGATTAACAATTATCACAATATTTCATAGGTATGTAGATGGTTTTGTGATTGAACTTCTGTCACCAGACCTCAAAGGGATAAGATTGCCATAGTGTTTAGAATTGACCTCACTTTCTCACAAAGTATGATTTTACCAATCAGAAACTAGTGTTACTTCTGACAAAAGATCCAAGCAAGTAAATTAGGCATCTGGCATCTGCTTACAATTTGATTTTGATGCCAAATGTTATGGTATGATTTTTCTTTAACTTCTTTTGTGGCTAACAAGCAAAAATGTTCAACTAATCGTGACTAAATGCATGAAATAATATTTTACATTAAGGCTTCCTTTACTAACACAATTTCATATAATCCCAATATTCCTTGCTTCTGCTGTTTGAAGAAAATTAGATTGAGAAGGATTCTAATGATGTTTTACTCATCATGCAAAACTTTTTGTTGGTTTTTCTACAGCACTCAGTGAAACTTTACGAGAAGAAGTCGAGCGGCTTAAGAAAGAAACCAGAATACTTTCAAGTGTAAATCAGTACCCTGACAACTTTCTGATTCAGCAGAGTGTACAAAACTACTACACTCACCATCAGCAGCTGCCTCACCCAAGTAATCAAGCTCAACATTTTCACACTTCTCCGGCACAGGATTCGTCAGACGATAAATCATGCGTAAGTGATCCGATGGACTTCATGTAACAAATGGATCGGCCATAAGTTCATTTGCAAATGCTATTCAGCGAAGGTAAATTATATAGTTCGTTTTTACTCTTTGCATCTTCATGTACTTTGGGTAACCTGTTGTTCATCTCATAATTGTGTGTTGTAAAGTCTTCCAACTCATGACAGGATGCATAAATCAGATGTATAAAAGCAAATTGTACCTTTATTATGATGAGTATTGGAAATGATAAATTTCATCAAGATTTCATTTGTGTAACATTTGCAAAGCATAGTCCTATATCTCAAGTGTGTAAGCACTCGAGTTTGTTAACGAGGGTTCGATAGGTATAATTATGGTCGATACATTATTGGTTAAGTCAGTCCATCGGATCAAATCACAACTCTAGATGATCATATGGGTTACCACATGCAATCTATTTTGCCTGACCATATGTTATGATGGAAGGCATTGTGGTCGAATTTTCAAAAAAAAAAAAAAAGTTTTTTTTTCAGAAAATGCTCCGTATTTTTTAAAATCATCCTTTAATAATTTTTTTTATAAAATATCCTAACTTGAAAGCCAATCACCTTTTTTTTTTTCTTCTTTATGGACTTTATCTCTCTTATGGACTTGTTAATATCAAGTAAATATTATAACATTATACTGTATATATTTTTAAATAAAAATGATATATTTATAATTGTTTTACGATGTGTTACAATATCTTCAATCATTATAGTATTTTTTTACTATGTTTTAATATTTATTTTTTGATATTACTGAAAACACTATAATGTGATGTAAAAATATTATAACTAGGATGATTTATCTTATGATTGATCGAGAAACAAAAATGAATTGATGATCCAGAATACTCCTCCACGTATTGGGTAAAAAGACCGTCGTTAGGAAATTATGAAGATATGGATTTTTTTCGAAAATATCAGAAAAAACGAATTTTTTTTCGAAAAAAAATTCCAAGCATTAATAACCAGTAAAACGAACTATTAATTTCAAATACGTATCATTAATCTGTATTAACGAACGCTGATCCCAGTTCATAATAGTCCAAAAGAAAAAGAAAAAAAAAACGCGAGCTAAAAAGGGGGACAGATGAGCCACATCAGGCGCACTGCAGCACGTCAGATCAGGATTGGACGGCTGGCAGTGGCTTTCGTCGCCATCAACGTCGCGTCTCCGTGCAATCAGAATCCAACCGCTGCCAAGTCCCGTCCGCCACCGCCGGGAAATAATAAAAAGCCGTACTGCTCGAATAAAGCAAATGGACTTCGCCTCACCCGGCGGGTCCCACCTCAAAGTTCTGTCTCGTGTCCAGCCCCCGCGGCAGGTGGGTCCCGCCGTGGTTCACCGACAGCATCGCGTGTTGCGTTCGCCGCGGGGATACAAACAAACTGTTCGCTCGAAGCGCCAAAGTCGCATCCAACAGTCAAAGTCGCACCCCCACCACCCCCATCACCTAATCTTTTGTGGTTTTTTTTTTTGGCCTTCGACAGGCTGTCGTTCTTTTTGTCTCCTTTTTCTCCCCCCCCCCCTCCCTCCGACATGGCATCCCGTGATTCGACGACATGGATATTGCGGAGCTTAAAGAACCCGATGAGATGGATACTCCTTGACGCAAAGATTTGGAGATGACGGCCGAGGCTCTCTCCCCCTCAACTCTGGCCTCCCATGATGGAAGCCACCACGTGAGGTCTCTCTCTCTCTCTCCCCCCCCCCCCCACCCTCCCTATATATATATATATATATATATACCCTCAAAACACTTTATGCCCCCTAAATTCCCATCGGATTTTTTTTTTTATTTTTGTTAAATGGACAGTCGAACATTTATCAAACAATTATAATCGACACCAAACGAGGATTGGATAATCAATTTTTTATCAAACAATTGACACAAATACCTAATAATTAATAATATCAAGATATTTGAATTGATGTATAAATTAAAAAAAAGTAATAATGAACAGATAACTAGAATAACTATTTTTAATTTCTAATTCTGATTCCCGCAAGTGTGTTTCTAATTCTCATAAATGCTCGTAATGTTATAAAAATGTTCGAGTTCGTCATTGTTTAACATCATATTTACTTAGATTTTTCTCTTTTTTTTAAGATTTGATATGGGACTAAATCATGTGGATTCGATGCTCTGTTAGCTTATTATAGCATATTCGAAAATAGATTGTGGTTAGATTGGAGTCATGTTTGATCTCTAACGATAAGAATATATCCCAACACCATAAAATTCAATTAGCAAAATTTATAAAAAAAATTGATCAATCATTTTTCCGGTTCAAGGCTAAAAAAAAACAATACAATTATCTCATCGAGAGAGAATGAGAGAGAGATCAATTTAATACTATTATGTAATCATGTCACGTAATTATTAATCACGGGTTGCCTCCCCTAACCTTTCGGCAAACCCCTTCGTTTGGCAGCCTCATCAACATCATTATTATGATCATCATCACCCACCAGGCTTTTCTAATCTCACGGAAAAGGAGGTGTGTTGAGCCCTCGGATCGACATCTGACGGTCAAAAGAGAACACAGTCATCTTGAAGCCAACGTTGGAGCCACGAAAACATGGCCACATGATCCTAATCATAAACAATGTGAAGTACTTGAGCTGCCCATGTGGAAATGAGTATGTCTGCTTTCTCTCTCCATATGCAATGATTAGTGAATGGGCATATTTTGATCTTTTAAACGTATGCTTCCGTATTATTCTATAAAAAAAAAATCACATGTATACTATTAATTCAACTCCAATTAAGATTTCGAGAACGATCACTATCCTGAACCATCATTCGAGAGGTTAACTTCATACCTCACCACCTGTCATATTTACAATATTATCTTTTGTACGTTCCTTACATAATACGAGGATCTGTTTCAACTCGATCAATAACTTAAGGAAGGATTGCGTCTATCACGGATACGCAATAAAGCAACCGACATTATAGAGGGATAAGATAGACAGGTCAAGAGTTCAGCCATCGACCAGCATAGGGCATAGATTTATCACCCATGCGCATTAACATTTTTTTGTATGATTTTTTCCTCTCGAGATAATATAAAAAACACAAATCAATAACATTACGGGATCATTGTTACACATAAAAAGAACAAATAATATAATATAATTTATCGGTAACTTGATAATTAGAAGGATCACGTTGGGGCGACACATCCCTTCCCCTCCCCTGTGACAATGGTCTTAGTGTAAGTATCAACGATTGAAGAACAACCGAGGAATAGAAGAATCAATTGCAAAAGATGAAAACTCAATCTTCAATTATTGACCAGACGAGGTTCCCGACCAAAGACAAGCAACTTCTCCCTACCAGAGCAAACCTTAGACAGTTGCAGCTCCATCAAGGACTGAAAGACGACCCAAGTATAAGATGATTGTCTAAGTTCTGACCTACCTGTCAATATTCCGAGGAGCTTACACATTCCTCATACGTCAACGAAAAATCTTGTAGTCCATATGTATGCTGGTAGAACCAAGTCAAGATGACACTTTAACCTCGGTACATAAAATGTATAACAATTAATTCGTAATAATTTCATAATGAACCTTACAAGTTAATTGAATGCCTAAACAACATCATCCTATATTATCAATTATATATATATGTATCATATTTTTTCTTATTATTATTATGAATAAGATTTAGAGTATAGATATATCATAATACGGAGAAAAAAAAGGAATAAAGGTAACAATATATGTCATCATTTATTTCATTTTGCCATGAGGATAATGTCGGCACATTGCCAAGCGTTTTTATAAACTTTTAAATGAATGATCTATACAATTCTTTAAAAATTTTAGATTTAAAATATATTTTTAAAGATAAATTCGGGAAAAAAATTATAGTCTCAGGTTTTTCTACGGTTAGTATTTAGAGTCATATTCTTACTATATTTTCTTTAAAATATAATAATATAATATTTTTATTTTTATTCTCTTTTTTTTTTTCTTCCCATAGCTCCCACCTACGCACCCTATTACCGTTGGCTCTCATCATTACCCGTCAGTATACTGACAGTTCATAAAAACTTGAAACATGATATCATATGAATTAATACAATATCTTATATATTATTACATAATATATATAACTATAAGAACATTAAACCATTATAATAAATGTCAACAACTATTTCTCATATCATCCTCTTCGATATTGAATTTGTCGTATTTTTATCATTCACCATTTTTTACATCACCTTACATGATTAAGAGGAGAGGGAGGAGGAGAAGAAGGAATTTTATAAGTAAGGAGTTGAAAATATTTTATTAAAATTAAGTTATAAATTTAAGGATATACATGTCTATTTACAAAAGGATAACCTATGAATATTTAAACTTTTTAACATGAGATTGTAAATAATAAAAAAATAAAATACAAATAATAATATCTTTTCAAGAAGCCCCCCCCTTTTAAAACTCTCAAACAACGTTAGATTTTTTTTATCTAAAACCTGAAATATCTCAGGCCATTTACCCTTATTTTTGTCCTTTTTTTCTTATGAACCGGTCTAAATGACAAACCAATCGAATTATAATATTTTTACATTATGTAATCATGTTTTCAGCAAGCAATACTAGAAAAAATCGTAACGTAGTACAAAAATATTATATTATAATATTTATTTACTAAATTATAGTATTTTTCTAGTATTCTCAAAAATATGAAATGATATATTACGGTATTTTTGTACTATCTTATATTATTTTCTTAATATTACTGAAAATAATATAACACATTGAAAACATCATAAACACAATGCTTTTACAAAAATTATATTATAATATTTTTTATATTATATCATAATATTTTTTGGTATTATTAAAATACTATAATATAGTGTAAAAAAATATTAGGTTGAAAAAGAAGGACGATGTTTGATGTTTGAGAATTCTGTAAATGAGGACGCTTCTCGGAAAAAAAAAAAAATTCTTTTACGAGAATTTGCTGATTTTAAAAAGAAATATATATAAATTTCGTTAAAAATAAGAGAAATATTTAGTTTTTGGCTCGTACTTGAAGCACATCGAAGGTGTAGCCCTCTCCGTCCCCACACGAGACAAGCTCCGAATAAAATAACGAGTCGTTGTCCACGTGTCATAAATGTGTTGGTGATCGGGATGAGTTCCCAGTGTCAAGCCTAGGCAACACTCAGTCTATGTGGGCCCCGGAGCGGTCGGGACCACCCGAGGCGACCACGTCAGCGACCGACCCTTGCCCATTCGGTGTCATTCTCGTCATTTCGTTCTCTCCTGCAATAAAGCGTTCGCTGCCGCTCCTCGGGAACATATTCCTTACACTGTTCCGCTCATGTGGGCGCCGCTCCCGACAAAAGAACACCGGAGGGGCCGATCGGAAACCGGGGTACCGACGCAGCCCTATCGTGCTCTTCAGGCACAACACCGGCGTTATCGGAGCGCCGGCTGAGGTGGACGGGATTAAAGTTACCCAGCGTGACCGCACCCTTTTCCCCCTTATAATAATCTTTTTCTTACTCTCTTCTGGTCTTTTTCGGGTCACGCGAATTTATGTTCTTCTTCCTTTTTTCCACCTTGGAAGCGAGCTCGAATCCGCGACTTCGCCTCGAGGGTTGCTCCTTGGTTGCGTCGCTCGGCCCGTCTCTCCCTTCGCCTTCCGCACGGTTGTCCCACCCCTTGCGGGCCCGCTGGCGGAGCAGTCGTCGGCCTCGCTCGCGGAAGTCAGTGGACTTGGTCTAGCTTTGCGACTTGAAGTTTTCGTCTTCTCTTCTTCTTGAAAGATTTCGACGAGCAATTTGGCAGGGTTTGTTGTTGAATTGGTGAATATCGATGAGGGTCCGGGGGAAGATCTGGTTTCTATGACGACGACCTATCGGCACCGGCGGCGCGGTGGAGTGACCCGCAGATGGAATGGCAGGTCTCGTTGGCTCCAGAGACGTTGGGAAGGTGAGGGGGTTTCGCTGACTGCCTACTTCATTTGCGTTTTTGGTGGTTTCGTAAGAGACATTTTGGATGTTATCATGTTTGTGAAGCGGCTTCCTTGCTAAATCTTCAATCTTTTGTTGTCTTTTCCGTTTCTTTGGGGTTATTCTCATTTATAAAACTGGGCCCTTTTGTTTATTTGGGACTTCGATGCTGCTGTAGGCATTGGAAATTTGTTGTGACCTTAACCTCAGGACTGGTAGCTGTCAACTACTCGAAGCATATGCTCTCTCTAGTTATCATAGAAGGTCGATAAGACAAAACCCGGTATAAGACAATATTTTAATTGTGGGAATTGCTTATTGAAATGTGAAGAGAATTATGAATGATTTGAGATGAACCACATTTCTTCAGAACCCTGTTCTGTTTTTTCAGATAAAAAATACTGTGTGTTTCTTTTGTTTTTGTTCATATACTTGGACTTTGATTGGATGCGATGCGCATTGTGCTTAACTACTGTCAGTTCCCAATAAGCCTTTTATCAAATGCTAAGATATCCGACAGGCATCATAAAATTAATTATAATATTTTTTAATTTTTAATATAATAACCTATTCGTTTTAGCCTGCTTTGAATGGTCTCTGTTCTCAGAGAAGGACCGCTTGTCCTTTTCAGTCATACAACAACAGAACATGGCCACTTGATCTGGTTAATATATCTGTGTTCTTATTACTATTTAATAGTTGTTATTTCTGATATCCATAATGCTGAATATTTTGCTTCTCATTTTGTTTGCCACTTAGATATGCAAGGATAGATTTGAGGCAGAGGTGTGGCTTGCAGGCCTCAAGGCACTGGTTTATTCTGGTCAAGGTGGACGATCAAAAACTGATGGATGGAGCAATAGTGGACCGGATTTTGATGTAATTGATACACCTTAACCACTACAGCTAATTACTATTTAAAGTTGCTCTTTCCAAATGAAGTTTCTCGACTAACTTCGGCCTTCAAGGATGCAGGTTGTCACATATATGCTTATAAGAAGGATATCATTCTTCTTCATCAAGTACCTTGTTGCATAATTCTGCAGTCACCTGAAGTTGATTTCTTTGATCAAACCGTTTTACGCAGCATTTCATGTTTCTGACATATTCAGCATATGGTTCAGCTTGTAAGAAGCGAAATTTACATTGTAAATATTCGTTTGAAAATTTTGTGCTAAATCCAGCTGCATCTGATTTGCGTAATTTAGACATTTCCTTCATATTTCAGATATTTCATCTATACTTAGCCTTCATGTATGTTTGACATGAATGGTGCCTGTTGTTCACCCTTAGAACAAGGTAGGTTTCTGCTACTCTAGTACTGTTGCATTTCTAAGGGGCCTAAATTTCCTAATTCAAGCATCACATATAAATTGTCACTCTATGGAAAATGGCAGGACTTTTTATTGTAAAAGTTATTAGGTGGTTAGTAGAGTAAGAAGTTATATGCCTTTAGTCTTTTGACCCAGGTTAACTATGCCCTTATTCATTTTATAGTTCAACGAGATCATCTAATCCCTTTCTGATTCTACTATGGTCTATCTGGATCGGCTACTTCTGATCTTGCTACAATAAGAGATTTTCTTCTGTTTTTGAGGAAACAAAGACACTGAAAGTGTTTAAAAATGAATTTCTATCCACCCTCCGTCTTCTGGCAAATTCAAATAGAGCTGGTTCCATTCGTACTGGTGGATTTTCAGTTGTTTCAAGACAACAAGTGATTTTGTGTTGGTTGATTTCAGTTCAAAATGGATCCTTGAAGTGGTTGACCCTGATACTTAGCCTTTTGGCCAGTCACTTGACGGTGGGAGGACTGAGAAAGTAGTAATCGGAACTCATCGCTATGTGACCTTGCAAGTTAGAAGCCTCTGAACTGGAATAAATTTGCTCAGTATTTCAAATTATTGGAATGGACAAGTTATCAGCTTATTTACTCCAAGAGAGTTTGCTTTGAGCTGCAGGTTTTGTAGTCAACAGGTGTGGTTGTGCTTGGACATGGTTCATATAGTTGCATAATTCTTTGAAAAATATAGTTGTCATAGTGGATGATGTCTGCCTCATTTGAAACTGATCGTTCCATTGCCCTTGTGTGGTGGGGCTTTTGGAATTGACATGATCAAGTTCCTGTGTGGTAAGCTGCTGTATATAATGCTGGTCGACAAAATGTCACATGTTAGGGCTCGAAAAAATCCACTTTGTAACAGTCCTTGGAGCCATGATGCAACTAGTGACACATATTCATTAGATTGCAGGAAATCAAATAATATGCATAGCACCATATATTTAGCTGCTTAATTTAAATATTCTTGTTGGTGTTTCTTTTATAATGTGCTACATCCATATGAAAGTGGAAACATGGTGAGACTTTGAACTCTCGGATTCAGATGCTTGTTAGGGGCTTATGCGATGTTCAGTGGGCCTCACAAGCGTTGCTTATCTCATTGATTCATGAGGAATGATTTGGCAGTTTATCTTTAGGAAAGCTGTAGACCATTTTGATGTTCCTTCTAATACATGGCAGGCATGGCAAAGGTAGTAACTATGCCATAAGTTCACCTAAATGCAACTATGTATGATGCCTCTGATCTTTTTTTTTCCTTGAAAATTTTGGAAGGAGATATTCTTGAATATATATCTTTAACTTAGAGTAAGCCTTGACTGAAATTAGCCTTTTGCATATATCCTATGTTTTTTGAACTTTCTTTATCCATTCATCCGCATGCAGCGATGGATGTTAATACAAGGCAATGGACAATTGTTTCAGGATTTCAAGGATTTGATATCTAATAGTCCAAGTGATAGTTCAGTTGGTTCCATTCTGGATAATAGTTCTCCTGACATCAATTTTAGTATTACAACTTCACCCAAGGTCACTTCTGAAAATTTTGTGCATTTGGAAAGATCAGATGTAACAAATATGCTAGTCAAAGGTGCCTCTTCGGATATTATCAGAGTAAGTGTCTCTAGCGCTCCTAGCACATCAAGTCATGGTTCTGCACAAGATGACTGTGATGCATTAGGTGATGTTTATGTCTGGGGTGAGGTCATATGTGAATTTCCTTCACGAACTGGCACCGAGAGGGGTACCAATTTCTCCAGTGGAAGAGCTGATGTGATTTTGCCCAAGCCCTTAGAATCCAATTTAGTTTTGGATGTTCACCATGTGGCTTGCGGAGTCAGGCATGCTGCTCTTGTTACAAAACATGGAGAAGTTTTTACATGGGGTGAAGAATCTGGAGGACGCCTGGGCCATGCAGTTGGAGCTGATGTTGTTCACCCTCGGCTTCTTGAATCTTTAGCTAACACAGATTTGGTTGCTTGTGGGCAGTTTCATACTTGTGCTGTAACTTTAGCCGGCGAACTTTATACTTGGGGTGATGGCACTCATAACGTGGGCCTTCTTGGGCATGGTAGTGATGTCAGCCACTGGGTACCAAAAAGAGTTTCAGGAGCACTGGAAGGTCTTCAAGTTGCATATGTTACATGTGGCACCTGGCATACTGCCTTAATAACTTCGACTGGGAAATTGTTTACATTTGGTGATGGTACGTTTGGTGTTTTAGGTCATGGAAACAAAGAAAGTGTTGCATATCCAAGGGAGGTTGAATCACTGATGGGTTTGAAAACCATTGCGGTTGCATGTGGTGTATGGCACACTGCTGCAGTTGTGGAGGTTATAGTAGCTCAGTCGAATATCAGTGTATCATCTGGAAAGTTGTTCACTTGGGGTGATGGGGACAAGTACCGACTTGGTCATGGTGACAAGGAGCCGCGTCTCAAGCCTACTTGTGTTGCTTCATTGATCGACCACAATTTTCACAAGCTAGCTTGTGGCCATAGTCTCACTGTTGGCCTGACAACTTCTGGACAAGTTTTCACGATGGGAAGTACTGTTTATGGTCAGCTAGGTAATCCACAGTCTGATGGGAAACTTCCATGCTTAGTTGAAGACAGGCTTGTTGGTGAATCTGTTGGCGAAGTTGCTTGTGGTTCATACCATGTGGCAGTTTTAACAACAAGGGGTGAGGTTTTTACATGGGGAAAAGGTGCTAATGGAAGATTGGGTCATGGAGACATTGAAGATAGGAAAACACCTAACCTTGTTGAAGCTCTGAAGGACAGAGCTGTTAAATATATTGCCTGTGGTGCAAACTTCACAGCTGCCATATGCCAGCATAAATGGGTGTCAGGTGCAGAGCAATCACAATGCTCGGCATGCAGACAAGCATTTGGGTTCACCCGCAAACGACATAATTGCTACCATTGCGGACTTGTCCATTGCCATTCATGCAGTTCCAGGAAGGCCTTGAGAGCAGCCTTGTCTCCGAATCCGGCAAAACCATATCGAGTTTGTGACTCCTGTTATGTGAAACTGAACAATGTTTTGGAATTTGGAGTCAACAAGAGAAATGGTTTACCCCGCTTGTCGGGCGAAAGCAAGGACAGGTTTGAAAAAGCAGAGACAAAATCAACAAAGTCTGTGATACCTAGCAACTTTGATCTCATAAAGGATCTGGACACTAAGGCAGCCAGGCATGGAAAGAGAACTGATTCCTTGACATTTATTCGAGCCTCTCAAGTCAGCTCACTCATACAGTTGAAAGATCTTGCTTTGGCTGGTGGGATTGATCCGCAGCGAGCAGGTCCTAGAGCACTCCACACATCCCTGGTACGATCTGTAAACACTTCTAGAGCTGTTTCACCATTTTCTAGAAAATCTAGCCCTCCACGTTCTGCAACACCAGTTCCTACATATTCTGGAGTTTATTTCTTCAAAAGTGCTACTGACAGTCTGAAGAAAACAAATGAGCTCTTGAATCAAGAAGTTCAGAAATTACGTTCACAGGTATGGTAAATGTCCTCGTCCTTCATTGGATAAATTATTTAACACTTGCAGTCCACTTTCTTTGATAACATGTACCTGCATCAGGTTGAAAATCTGAGGCAGCACTGTGAACTTCAAGAAATTGAGTTGCAGAAATTAGGAAAAAAATCTCAAGAAGCCATGGCATTGGCTGCTGAGGAATCTGCAAAATCAAAAGCTGCAAAAGAAGTTATTAAATCTCTTACAGCACAGGTTGTTTCTTGGTCAGCTATCTTTATTACTTGCCTTTTACTGTAGCAATAAGTTTCAATTTTATTCAAATATTAGGTTACTTGTAAAAGAAGAATAGTGGAGCTATTCCATGATATTATATGTATATGTGGTTGTCCTGATGATCATGATCCTCTTATATTTTTCGATGGATATTGTAAATTATTTGTTGGATTTAGAGCCAGCATCTAGTTGAGTTTTGACAAATGCCACCTTTTTTGTGCTCCATGATATTATATATATATGTGGTTGTCCTGATGATCATGATCCTCTTATATTTTTCGATGGATATTGTAAATTATTTGTTGGATTTAGAGCCAGCATCTAGTTGAGTTTTGACAAATGCCACCTTTTTTGTGCTCTAAATACTCCATATTGTAAATTTCCTCCTTTAGTTCCAGACTGTATCATTCTACATTAAGCTGCCTCTGTCTCGTATGACATTTGGAATTTTGTATTCAGACCATTTCTAATTTTTAAAATTAGAAGGTCCAGATGGTGATGGAATAATGTGAATATGAAATTATAATAGTCATTGTAGTACTCTGATATTTCATTAAGTGTAATTGAAACTTAAGATGTCCCTGCCAGAGAAATTGTGACAAAAAATCTGTGGTCAGGACGCAAGAACAAATTGATGCTTCTTTTGCGAGTAGATGTTTTTGTTGATCAACTATGATTCACAGATAATTGTCATTGACCCCTTAAAATGTTGAGATACTAATAGGCTCTAAATGTTCGTGGAGGTAATGCTAATAAGGAATTTCTTAATATAATCCTGTGACACTAGTATCAAGTACCATCGTTGGTAATGTTACCAAGCTTGTTGTCAGAAATATTATGTTGTTGAGGTTCTTCCAAAAAGATTGAGGCCCCAATCCTGCTGATTGAAAATGAAGCATGGGACTTTGAATTGAAGTAAGATTCACTAAGGTGATCTGAAATTTTATAAGAGCCTAGAAACAGAAGATCACTTGCTTTATGACCTTTTGCATATTTGTCTAATGTATGCAAAATGAAAAACAAAAAACTTTTCAATACCAAACTATATGTAAGGTCATTTCAGATGAGGATCCAAACAGTTGATGTTGATCTAAACAATTTTTGGTACGTGCACACGAGTCTTTAATGTATTTTGGTGCTTCTTAATTGTTATCAATTCAATTTATGTTCATTGCCATTAAAATAGTTGCTTTTTTCATCTAGTTGATTTATAGAAAGCATCAAAACATTTGGATTTTAGCTGATCGTTATTTTAAATTCCCAATGTTTAATTTTTAGTTGGATTAATCCTTCCAACAGGAGATTAGTTCAGCTCTCCTTCTATTTTGTGCATATATGCTTATAGAGGCATGCATATAAAAATGTTTTCAGCTAGAATTAAAGATTATTTTTACAATTTTTTGGTCATTAATTAATAGCCTTTCCAGATTTTTCTCTAAAGGAATATCAGTCTTGTCAAACATGTAACATCACAGCAAACTTATGAACACATCATATAGGTCCTGCAACCTATTTTCCTAATTTTCTCAAGAGTATACTGCTATTTGATTGGTTCATATTTTTACAAACACTCACATTTCCAGACTGACTGGTGATTGTTATTGTACAGCTTAAAGATATGGCTGAGATATTACATCAAGGGGTGTACAAAACTGATGCGGTCAGACCAATAGACTCACCAAATGGGGTGGGCTCACATTCTGGTCCATTCTCTTTTCTAGATGTGGATCATCAGTCAAGATTTAATGTAAACAGTGCTCTGACTGTGCTGTCTTTTTCAACTTCGGAGTCTATTCTTGTTGATGGAAATACAAGTCAGAATTATACATTAACGAATGCTGGTGAATCTAATAAGCTGAGCTTAATTTTACAAGACTCTCATTTGAATTCCAATGGAATGGAAGAAAACTTCACTGCAAAACAATGTGACAGTAATGCAGCAAAGTCATCATCCGGCAGTAATGCTGACATTGATAACAAGGAAATTGAAAATCCTCCAGATGGGGAGAAGGTTTATAAGTCAGCAAGCCCTATTTCATCAAATATTCAAGTTGAGGCTGAATGGATTGAACAGTATGAACCTGGTGTCTATATAACACTCGTAGCTCTTCGTGATGGAACTCGAGATTTGAAAAGAGTGCGATTCAGGTGATTGTGACAATCCTTCTGTTTGTTTAATATCTCTATTTGGAACAAAATATATATATTTTTTATAAAAAAATTGTATTCAACCCTGGTCGATAGTGATAAGATTGTCTATGGCGTTTGCTTGAATGACCCTTTTGAAAGTGCTGCTGTCTCCTTGTTTGTTTGCAAGCTTCTATACCTGATTTATGTTAGATGGTTCGCTGAATCCCGGCTATTCATGCCGAATTCCAATTGGCACTTCTGTTTGCATACACAATCTTTGTCTTAGAAATTTGATTGTGCTTTTCCTAAAGTGGATATCTTTTGCAGTCGAAGAAAATTTGGAGAGAATCAGGCAGAAACCTGGTGGTCAGATAACCATGAAAAGGTCTATGAGAGATATAATGTTCGTGGGTCGGACAGGGTCTCATCAGCAATATCAAGTCAATCTGCACTCAAGCCAGAAGAGGATTGCATGAGTTCTTCCAGAGTTTGATCAAGAGAAAGGGAGTAGCAGGAATCTTGGATGACACGTTGACATTATGAGATGATGATCATAATGTGACACAGGAACTTCTGCTGACCTGTGCTTTGCCCCTTTCAAGTTGTGCAGTATATATATTCAATATATATTTTTCTACTCACCATGCCATTTCTTCTTTAAATTTCACCTTCAAATCTGTTATCGTTTGTTGTATTGTAGTGTATATAAATCCTCAAATATGAGAATAGTAGGGGGGAGAGCCTTTTTTGCCTAGTGATTGCAGATGAAAGTTTCTTATTAAAATGTTAAATACATCTATTCTACAAATCTTTTGTTTCTTTTCCAACATGTTTTGGATATTGAATGACAATATCCACATTTCAAAGTATCCTTACAGATCTAAGAGATAGATGGTAATTTTGGTTATTAACTGATGAACTGGCTGGTGGGTGTATCCAGATTTCCAGGATCTACAGCTGACTATGTTTTCTGCCAAGAACTGGTGTAGCAGTTTAGTGACAGAGCATAGCTGACAGAACCGCTGACTTGACATAGACCTCAATGTGGTAATTCTTTTGTACTCTGAACTGTGTGGCTTATAGGTAAATCATGGAAGATTTCTTATATGCCACTGGTGCAACTTCAGTGTATTCTGCAGTCCATTTTGTTTGTTTGATCTGGATTCTTGTTGGTTACCTACCTATGTATAAATGCAATGAGGTTAGAACAGTACTCACTTGGCTGATTCCAAATTATGATTATGTATTTGATAAATGGCTGCAGAACTCTCCCAAAATTTTTCTTACTGCTGTATAGAACTGATCATTCTCTGCAAGTGCAACCAACCACAGTGTACAAAAATCTCTCATGTTTTGATCTTTTTTTTTTTTTTGGGAGGGGGGATTGAAAAGAGTAGAGATTGTTCTATGAAATGAAGTTGCTAACAGTGTTTGCATCTTTAAACCCATGAATTTGGAGAAGTAGTACATTGACTTTCAAGACAACATGATGCTCTGGATTTTGGGACTTTTTGAATTATGTATCTTTTCTCTTTTCTTGGAAATTTTGGTGGGTTGCAGAAGTTACAAAGTTATAAGCTGTTAATATGCATCTCCCATCAACTCCATGGCTGTCATTCTGTTTATTGGCAATGCAAACAACACCACAGCACCACAATTTTGGCTTACATAAAGATCCAATCAAGCCATATCTTGGTGATCTTTTTCCTCCAGCCTACCTCTCAAATTCTCTGCACCATATGGCATGACATGTAGATATGAAGAATGAAGAGCAAGTAAAAATTCCTTACCCAAACTTGTATCTCGCAAGATCATATTGCTTACCATTCAACAAGCAGGGAAAATATGAACATCAATTAGTGATGATGAACATGTATGCCCAGAGAGAAAGAACAAACAAATTAACACAGGAGATAGATCCTGTGCTGCTTTCAAAGTCAGCTGGTGTTAGAAGAGCTGTAACTCTCACATGGCCCCCTAAAGTCAAAGTCGGTCGATGATTCCAACCTACACCCTCCTCAATCGCCGGCCTTTGCTTTCCCATCGGCTTCTTCCCCGACTTCCTCTCTCTTCTTCCAATGGAACAAGGGAAGAACAAAGCCTTGTCTTCTTCTACAAGTCTGGGAACTGGTTCAAGAGTTCCCAGAAAGCTCCAGGGGAAGGAACAGTAGGCGTCGACAGCAAGTTGTTACTGGGACTAGCCAAGAAGCTGCCGCCTTCCATGAAGCTTCTGTTGTTGCTGTCGACGTTGTTCTTGTTGGCCATGACTGGACTTAGCTCGAGCAAGAAGCCGAGCACGCTCGGATCCAACGACGGCGAGAACAGGTTCGGAGATATCGGGAGGAGCGAGGCCGGTACCGGCGACAATACCCCCGGAAACGAAGCCGACCGGTCCACCGTCGCTTCCCCCTCGATCCCGAACCCGTCCACCGCACCCGTCCGCGCTCGGTAGAGGTCGGACTCACGCGGCGACATCGCCTTCTCGAACGTGGCGATACGGGCGGCGGGGGAGAGCGCTCCCCCGGGCGACAGCAGCGAGGGTTCAGCGGAGGGGTCGGAGCCGGGGCCGGTCAGTCTCTGGACGAGGGACATGAACTCGCTGGGGTTGGCGTGGATGATCTTGGGGGAGACCGTGTAGATGACCACCGGATCCCGGTGGTGCTGCGGCTGCGGCTGCGGCTGCGGGTTGTACTGGTGGTGCTGTGGCGGCGCCCCAGGTGGCTTCTTGATCTTGTGCGACTCTCTGCTTACCCTGAGAGGAGCAGGCCGTGGGCCTTGCAGCTCTCGCCTCGGCGACGGTCGGGGTTCCGAGGGATCCATGGATGGGACTGATGTTTCTGGGCGGAGAAGAGGGCTTAAGGTATCGAGGGAAGCTTCCGCCTGGCCAACGCCAGAGCGAGAAGGGAAGGAGAGAGGAAAGAAGCGATGTGGAAGATTACAAGTCTACGTAATGTTGGGACGGCCGAGTCAATGCACAGAATTGATGCATCAACGAAGAATCGATGAAGGAGGATCCCTCCTGTTAACGGAGAATGGAGTTGTCCGGCACCTCTTCTTGTGCCGAGGTCAGCAGGTCGGTCAACAAGGGCAGGAGATGTTCTCTGGTGGGGAGAGAACCAAGAGAGGCTTCCAAGGTGACAAGTACAGTTATGTTCTTGTTTTGCCACCTCTTGTTTTGGTGGTTCCAATTCTCCAACATGCGCAATATATTATTTATTACATGGGGAAAAAATTTATCATGCTATGCAAAATAAAATGAGGTGAATTTTTGAAAAAAAAATCTCTTTTTATAATTATTATATACTATAAAAATATATCTAAAAAAAGATTTTAAATAGATCTACTTATTAGTTTAGAAATAAGCACAATCAATAAACACTTTGCGGATATGAAAAAGGATCCAATTTCTTTTGATATTTTAATTTTTTGAATAATTATATTATATTAGCATTCGGACCATAGCAATTGAAGTGATTTATAGTGATATTTTATTTAAGGTTCACATATCAAGGTTTTGTCATATTGTTTCTATTATTTATTCTCTATATCATGCCGATTTTCTCATACGTCTCTAACGCATTGAACAATTTTACATAAAAAGGAATAATAATAATAATAATAATATATTTTTAAAAATTTGATATATTGCAAATTTCAATGGAATGAAGTTGACGTGTATCCGTTACCGTTACGGGGAACACAACGTCATCTCCGTCTTTCTTATAAGGAATTCGGGTGTCAGGCTAAGGAAACGGAAACGGGAAGAACTAAAAGAAAAGCCCAACCGACGACGGGGCGGAGGAGCTCATCATCACCGTCTCTCCTTTCTCATCCCTCTCTCTCTCTCTCTCTCTCTCTCTCTCTCTCTCTCTCCCCGTCAAAGACGGCCACTGCAGCGGCGAAGAGGGGACGATCTCTCCCGCGCCAGCCTCGCGCCCTCAAGGCGCCTCTCTAGGGTTTGAAGAAGAAACCCCCAATCTTCTTGGGCTGTCCTGTCGATCGTCTTGGGGTTCGCGGGGCGGGGCGGAGAGATCTCGCGGGCGGTCGGAACGATGAGGGCCATGGAGACGTTGCAAGATCTGATCGAGGAGGCCAAAGTTCGGACGGTTTGCTGGGCCATCTGCGTCTTCGCCATCTCCTATTTCTTGTCGCGTACGCACTGCCTGCCTCTTGATATTTTAACGCTTCTTTGTCACATGCTTCGTTTCGGTCGAGGCATTACGGTTTCTCTTGAAGTAGTTCTTGAATTGAAGCTGCATCTTGACATGAATGGTATGCAAGACGCTAGGGATTTTATGAGACGGTATCTTTCTTTTTCCGGTGCACCATAGTTCTTGAACATCTGGGAGCCAGTTCTTGACTGTGCTGGTGCGGGCACTCCTCGCTTCAAGAAGTTGAAATGCATTTGTACAAAAAGGAAACCCACGACTCGGGTTATCATGTCCGTTCACCATGCGTCTCTAGTGCTTGTTAGTAGTAGCATTTCTTTTTCTTTGAAGTAATTTCTCCGATGGTGGTGTTCTGGTTGTCAGAAAAGGAACAAAGGGAGTTGGCAGCGTTTAGGATATTGAGGTTCTTCTATAAGTTTTAAGAGACGTGTAGTGGCTGCATTTATCTTAGGCCAACAGAGCCCTCTGACTATTATATTAGGTGCTTAATCCTGGCTAATCTGTGGGCGTTCTGAAACTCTACTTAGCCAAATCTGTTGGTCTTTTTTTGCACAAAATGCATTCGCTCCTAACTCAGAAAGTTTTTGGGTTAATGCAAGTAGACATAGTAATTTGTGGACCATGTTTGAGGTCTTATTGTGCTTGTCATTCTTGGAAGCAGAAGTGTTATGTTGGTGTTTGATAGGTAATTGTTTTCATTGCTTATATAACCCTCTATCTGGCCATTGAAAGTTGGGGTTAAAAATATAAATGGTGTATGTGTGCCAAGTGATTAGACACTAATGAGCTCATTACAAATGACCAAAGAAGAAAAGGCAAGGAAGTTCTACAAGAGGAGAAAGCTGAGGGGAAGACAAAGGTTTGGGAGGGAAACCAATGTGAATAATGAACAACAAACATAGGGAGCATGAATTTCCAAATGAGACTCGAGGTGGAGACCACTCAAACCCTGAGGGGAAGATTGACTCTCTCAGAGGGTCAAGTGATTACGCTAGAGCCAAATGAGGCTTTCTCCTTATAAATATGTTCAGGCGATACTTTATCTCCTTCTTGCACATCACAAACTCTTTAACTTCAGGAACACATAACAAACTACAGTTGGGTAGCCTGGCTAGAGTGATAAAGTAAGATTTCCTAAAGATTCAATTTTGCCTCAAAATGAGGAAAATTTTTCTAGCTTCAAGAACAAAACATTACAACAATGAACATTTCAGACACCTTGTAAGGAAGAACCAGTGTCATTCATCCCGGAGATGACCAGCTTGTCGCATTGTCCCTTGCCATGTTGGCTTGATCTCAACTCGAAAGATGGTGGGGGCAATGTAATGAGAGGGTTTAGGTAGGCATTCTAGATCATTTAAGGGAAAAGCAACACGTGGCATCACCGATATAATGCCACATCACTGATAAGCCAGAATTGCATCACCAATATGGTCATGCTACAGTTGACCTTGAGCATAACCATTTGCCACAATCAACCATTTCATTCACCCATAAGAGAAGCCTGCCACCAAGGCTAGACCATTATGGAGGTTCTTCACTGTAAAAGGTGACCTCCTCCTCAAGTAAAAGCGGCATTGACTTTGTGCCTTATGCTTTAGATTCTCTATCTCTGTCTGTTCCCGTACCTTAGATTTGGCTTTGACTTGATTGTTGGAGGACCCTGCCAGGCACATTTCCAAGCCGTCGTCTCTGTTTTCTAGGACTCTCATTGGTGATTGCCTCCTTAGCAGTGCAACACCTAAGCTAGATATATCTGATCCAGATCCAACAAAGCACATTGTCGCACCTCATTTGGAGTCATCTGGAGCCAATATAATTTGTTCTTTTAGTCTCATCTAGTCTGTGATGCTTTTGAGTCAACATGATCGAGAAATCATTGGTTGTCTCTAAGTACTTCTGGATGTAACCTACCTGCAGTAATTAAACTGCAATAACCTTTTAATGTAGACAAAGATGCTGATGTCAGAATTTTTCACTCTGAATAGGATATCCACAAGATCACCTTCTCATGAATTACTAATGGTGCTGACAAGAAAGTAGTGTTTTCTGACTAGTTCCACAGATAGTAACCAAGAAAATGGGATTAGTTCTTATATATGATTGTCTTTTTATCCTTATGCTTGGTTAATTTGAAATATTAATGTGATTTTTTATTTGTTTTATCTATTAGTCATTCACATCAACTCAAAGATGATTCATGTTTCCAAATCAGTGCTTGAATCAATACAAGTGGCTTGAACGAATTGTTATGGGTTTGTTCACATTGCAAGCATAAACCACCTTCTGTTTTAATATGGATGATTGTTACGGTTTCACATATTTGATTTGTTATTTTTCCTTTTGCTATTGTGTGACAATGGCAATTTTCTTGTCATTATTAGCTATTATTGCTTGCTTTTCACAGATACAAGCAAATCGATGTGGACAAATGTCCCCATTTCTATTCTCATACTTGTGGCCTTTCGTGTTCTTTCTTATGATGTCGAGCTCCGTCGGAGGGTGCGGCCAATTCCTAAGCAAACATATTTGTCCCATTTGGAAAAGAAGCAGTTACATCTTGAAGATTCTCGCCTTTCTACCGTGGTGCCCACTTCAAGATGGAAGAGGAAATTTGATTCACCTCTTGTTGAGGCTGCTGTTGAGGAATTTATTAACAAAATTTTGCAGGACTTTGTCATAGATCTTTGGTATTCATCTATATCTCCTGATAAGGAGGCTCCGGAACTAATACGCTCCTTTGTGCTTGATGTACTTAGTGAAATATCAGGAAGAGTTAAACATATCAACCTTGTTGACTTGTTAACAAGGTGATCTCAGATGACCTTTGCTAGTCATTAACAATTTCTCAGTGATTTTTTCATAGTTGTGTCTAACTAATGTAATTTAGTTTTATTCCTGCAGGGATCTCATTGACTTGGTAGGAAATCAGCTTGATCTTTACAGGAAAAATCAGTCTGAGATAGGTGTGAATGTTATGATAACTTTATCTTCGGAGGAAAGGGATGAAAGATTGAAGCGTCATCTAATGGCATCCAAGGAACTTCATCCTGCTTTATTCTCACCAGAAAGTGAATACAAGGTAAAATTATCAAGTTGGAAATGCATTCTTTTTTACATTATTATGTCAAGCAAGCATTGTTTCATGTATTGTTAGTTTCTAGGTACTTCAACGTATTGTTGGAGGAGTTTTATCCTTAGCCTTGAAACCACGAGAGGCTCAATGCCCATTAGTTCGGTGTCTCTGTCGAGAGTTGTTGACCTGCTTGGTTGTGCAACCTGTCATGAAATTTGCCAGCCCTGGGTAAGCTAATTAATACCAGAACTTGTCTATGGTTTTTCAAAAGTGTTTCTTTAATTTATTTGAGAAGACATCGGAACGGGAATCCTCTTTTTGGTGTCACTCACCTTGCAGAATGCATTTTGACTTGTAACATTATCTTTTCTTTGTTGTTGCCTTGATATGGTCACCAATTATCCCACCAATTATCCCCTCATTTTGGAATGCTATGCAGACAATTTTAGTAATAAAGGGCACTTGATTTTCTTTATCTGACTTGAGGAATTATGTACATTGGTACATTTATACACATGAAACCACAAATTTGTGTGGTCTTCCACACCAAGAAGACTTTGCAATGACTGGCTTTCTACCCTTTATATGGAAAGGGTTAACTTCATGTAACTACTACTTTTTCAGGTATATCAATGAACTGATTGAATACGTGTTTCTCAACAACAAAGATAGCAGCAACATGGAGGTCACATCTGATAGGTCGCTTAGACATTCTGGGCAAAACACTCAAATTTGTCAATTGGGATTAGTTCAAAGTGGTGGAGAAAAACTGACAGACGTTTCTGAGCGTAGCCATCCATATGTATCACAGAAAGATTCTCTAGATCAGATACCGCCTCGACCAGCAGACTGGGCCATGGTGCTGGAGGCTACTACAAAAAGGAGAACTGAAGTTCTTGCTCCCGAGAATTTGGAGAATATGTGGACTAAAGGAAGAAACTACCAAAAGACTGCCAATCTAATAAAAACAGGGACACCACAAAGATCCGTGAACACTACTCCAGGGTGCATAAACGCTACTGTCCAAGCAGGCAGTGCAGGGAAGGAGATAGTGACTTATATGAGTGAAAGTGTAAAAGGTATAGATGAGAACTATATGGTTCGCTTAACACAAGGAGTGGTAAACAATGAGCATCATGGTTCTTATGATCCAGAGAAGGGCAACATTGATGGAAATGAAAAATATGCCAGTAAAAGTAATAATAGCATTCAACTGAAACGTTCTAGCAGCACTCCTGATATGGATGCAATATTTAAGACCAAAAGTGATGATGGGATTAGTTTCAAGGAGAAATATCACATAGATATTGCCAAGCATAAGGAAGCGCAAAGTTCTGATGTGGTTTCCCATAGTGAAGGATCCTTGCATCTTCCTAAGATCAAATGTCGGGTGAGAATTCTTTATTGTAATTTTACCTTTTTTTCTTAAAGAATTCAATGCTTTAAATTATTGTGGTAATTCAATATGAGAAAGCCAAAATAATGGTTTTAAGTGTTGTACTAGCTGGCTAACACATTCTTTATCACATGTACTGGCCTAGAATCAAGCTCATCATCACTGGCACTTCGTGCGAGGCCTAGATGGACTAGCAAATGCCTTAACATGCTGGTGCATAACTAGCATAACGTTGCGTACAAGTTCAAAACCTCATTTACAATTTTTCATGAAAAGGCTTTATATTGCTGTAAATTCATTTACTATATAAAAGTGTTATATAATTTATTCATGAAAAACTATTGCATCCAAATTTATATCTATAAACCATAATAAATTCTGTATTGCACCTATATGTTTCTTGATTGTATTGATCTTTTTAGCCTCAAATTTGGCAGGATTCTCCAATCAAATTTTCTCATGTATATTTACGTAATTATATGTTAATCCAAAAGCTCCTGCTTATTTTATTCATATGTTCCTAGTCAACTTGAATGCTCTAATCTAGTATCTTAATAACTTATTAATTAAATATTGAAATTACCAATCCAATCTATCCAAGTTTTTCTACCTTACTAGGTTACATTTGAAAATTCAAAAGCGCAGCTGCATGAGAACTTCCTCTCCTACTCAAATTGATTCAAATAATACAGCCCAAGGGTATATCTGTTTATTATGCACTTGCATCACAGTATGGCTGAGGTATGGTGATGGCTCTACTTTCAGGACTACCTATAGCATCTTTATGACCATATAGAAGACCTATTTCCACCTTAACTACTGACTTCTAGTGCTTTGTTGTTAACTTAATCTTGGCGATCATTGGTGATCTTTGAGAGCGATATTTTTATCTCTTTAGATTCTATGCTCATTGTACTCATCAATAAATGTACACTTCGCTACATTTAGCAAGTATTATTAGCATTCTTGGCCGAGAATTATATGTTACTACTGCTCGATCTTGTGGGATGTGACAACTAAAGGGAATTTGTAAATGGTAAAGCAAAGGACTATGTTCGAGTTCTTCAAGCAAGCTTGCAAACTTCTTGCAAATGTTAGTTAAATTTTAGACTGTAAGTTCTGTGGCCTTTTTGGTTCCTTATGTTCACATTTATCCGGTACTTTCACTGAAATCCCTCTTTTGTAGATACAATTATCCTTTCTTTGGTTGTCTAATAACTAGCTCTTACCTGCATAAACTATATTGCACCATTGCTTTGCAAAATGACATTTATTCATTTCATAGTATGAAATTCATACTATGTGCAATGGTAGTTAAGCCCACCTGTAGGCTGATATGTTTTGAGACTGTATGCAGTATGCTACGTGCTGGAATGTTAGTTAATGATATACTGACACTTGGCCCATAAAATATTTCTGCAGGTTGTTGGAGCGTATTTTGAAAAACTTGGATCGAAATCTTTTGCAGTTTATTCAATTGCTGTAACAGATTTGGAGAACAAGACCTGGTTTGTGAAAAGAAGGCATGCTTTAACCTATGCACCTTTTGGACAATTACTATTTTTATTGATGGAGTTTATTACAGTTCATAAATGATTCTTATGTTAATTCACGATAGTACATTGCCAGCTTGTAACAACATTTATAATATATTATTGAAGAGGGTCAATAATAACTAAGAAAGTAGATACTAACCTAAAATTTGCAAATTTTTTCCTTTTTATATTTATTCTTTGAATTGCAGATATCGGAATTTTGAGCGTCTGCACCGGCATCTGAAGGATATACCTAATTATTCATTGCATTTACCTCCAAAGAGGTTTCTTTCATCCAGCATTGATGATTATTTTGTCCACCAGCGGTGTATCCTTCTTGACAAATATTTGCAAGTATGTTATATAACCTTGCAATCTGTTAGTTTCGTCCGCACTTTTGTCTGGATGTCTTTCCATTTTACTTGTGCAGGATCTTTTGTCAATTGCTAATGTTGCAGAGCAACATGAAGTGTGGGACTTTTTAAGTGTTTCTTCAAAGGTATGAGTTACATAGATACAATGCAGTAGTTGTCATTTTGGAAACATGTTTGTTTTAGACACTTCTGCATGTTTTCAAGATATTGATCTTCTTTCTTTTTTGTTAATTATTCAACTTGGAAGAACTACTCTTGTGGAAAATCTACACCAGTGGTGAAAACATTGGCAGGTACAAAAAAATTTTCTTATTGTCGCTTAGCTTTTACATTCCCCTCTGTTGTTGAAAGATTTACTATATTGTTTCATGATTGTGCTGTTTATTCTCTTCAGTATCAGTTGCTTGTTAGCTTCACTTTTCTAACAGTCGAGTTCTTTTCTTTTAACACTGCGCTAGAGCTTTGAACCTCTATGATGGTGGCTGCACTTTTTTAAAATCATTCATTCATGCCATTTCAAAAAAAAAGAAAGTATTTATTTTCCAGCTTATTTGTGAAATTTTTTTATATTTGTATATCTTTTTGGCATTGATTTTGTATGTCTTCAGTAACTTAAGTTAAAGTTGCCGCTTAGGAATGTTGTACAATCTGTCCTTTCTTAGAGATTAATATCTTACAATGATGAACATGTCATGCAATGATGAAAACATTGCTATCTTACTGTTCAAAAAGATGCACAGTAGATAAGGGTCTAAGAGACTATTTCTTTCAAGGCAGTCTCAGATTCTTTTATGCTGTTGAAGGATGGTTTCCAACAGATCTATAAATTGTGATTAGGTTCCTATAGTTGAGCTCACTCTGTTTCATTTGTGCAGTTATCCCACCACATAATAGTGAAATAAATATGATTTCTGTCGAAGTTGCTCAATTTATCAGAATGAGGGCCTGCTTCAAATTTTATTCAAGTTCTCTCAAAAATTGCAATTTGAACAATTGCTGTAACCATGCTTAAAATATTGGTTTGACTGGTACAATACCAACTTGAATTTATCAGTTTAAACAAGAACCGGTGGCTAATTATACAGCTTGACACTGTTGAGTTGACTACTTTTTCCTTTTTTTCCAGTGGTATCGAACAGTATAAGTCAGTTTATCACTTGGTATCTCGGTATACCATACTGGTCTGTCAAGTTATCAAAACCAAGATTTGCATACTAGTGTTTCGGCGAGAAAGAAAAAGAGAGAGAGAAGAGGAAGGGGTGGTGGAGGAATAGAGGAGGAAGAAAAAAGAAGAGGAAACAGTGGAGGAGCAGCAGTAGTGGCAGCATACCTGGGAAGCAACGGCTGTTCGCGAGCCCTAATTTATTTATTTTTCTTTTTTTTACCTAAGTTGGATAGGGCCCCACCACTTATTTTTATTTTTATTTTATTTGAATCGGACTGCCTGAAATGGGTGTGGTCTGCATTTTGGCTCACTCTCGGGCTGGTATGTACTGTCCGTACCACACCATTTTGGGCAGTACAGCAGTCCTTGAACAAAACTATTGTTGATGCAGCAAGTAGTGGTTTAATCGTAAGTCCATGGTTAATCTTTGCAAAGGTTTTGCCTTGCATCGTGTAGAAGCCAACTTCATGTTATGACAGTATTTCTCAAATGATCTTTCTCGGTAGATCAAGTTAAGCTGATGCTTCTTCCAGGTATCTCAATTGCTTTTTGTCATTTTGACAGTCAATGTGGATGATGCTATGGATGATGTATTCTGCCAGTTTAAAGGGTCTTCTGATGGTCTTATGTGTAAAGTTGCTGGTACATTACCATCTCATGCACCTTCTCCCTCTGTCGTTGACAAGGTTTTGTCATCATCTTGGAATCCAAATGAGATAAGTAAACAGATCTCTGGATTTAGTAGCATGGAAACTTCGAATAGCTTGTCTGAGGATGAAGGGCATGATGATGACCGATCTAACGCTGCAAATAATGGATGGCACTCGGACAATGAGTTAAACTCGAAAAGTTTTCCACCTCGTGTTTTCAATCGCATCAAAGAATATTCAAGTTTGGAATCTCAGCGGATCCAAGAATCAGAAAAGTTTGACAGGATTGGTTCAGATGTCTCAAAAAATTCATTAGCCTCTGATATTTTAGAAGATCCAGTTGGAATGCCACCTGAGGTGCACCTTGCTTTTATTTTTCGTTTTTGGCATATGAATTGGTTGTTTGTGTTCCTTGCATCACATCATCTGGCTTTTACTTAGACTCTCTTTGGTTGCTTTGTGTGTAAACCTATCAAATTGATTAGTATGTGCAAGCAAAATTTCTGCGCAACACACAGAAAACAAAATGATAGTTATACAGTATGGATTTTATATTAAAATAAGATATAAATGTCATACTTCAATGGGTTGATAAGGTATTCATTTGCGGCAAACCCTCTTAATACGCCAAACCTTTCTTGTGCTAGCTACCACTCTTCTTTTAGCTCAATGGACAAAAGATTTAAAAGGTGAACGAATCATTAGCATAACAATTATTACTCATTGAACTAATATTTTTTAGCATCCACTAAATACTGAAAATAAAGCAAGGCTCAGTTTACAAGGCTCTGGTTATTGTGGAGTCCAGGGAGAGTCAGCCTTACCCCTACAAGCAGGGAGATTATTTTTGCAACTTGAACTTTGATCACATACCCTAACATCAATGCCCACCTTCTAAGCATCCACTAAATACCACCTGATATATTTTACAGCATCTAATAGTTCTAAAAGTGTTCCAGTGGCAAAATGCAGGTAAAGAGATCTAATAGGTATCTATTTTTGACACCATTTCGATGAGTATTTCATCCAAAAATTTGGTTATAAGGATTGACTTTGCAACCTTAACCAGATTCAAGCAGTGGAGTCCATGTAGCCTTTTTGAGCTTTACTTTTATTACTATTTTTTCAATACCAGGTTTGTCTTTTGTGGGCTACACAAAGAATTTTCGTTTTTCAATCTTGAGTAGTTCAATTTTTGAAAGTTTGACTAATATTGTGGAAAATTCTTGTAATTTTTCCAGAAAAACGGCATGGTATGACACATTTTTTTTTACTAGCTGTTGGTTTCATGATTTCTGATTCGGGGATTGTTTGATTGCTGGCTTAAAAACCATTTTGCTTGTTTACAGTGTTATCTGGTCACCATTAGAAACAAGAACTAATATTTTGTATTTTTGTTGACTTATTACCATAAGGGTTTAGTCATCCTAGTTATGCTCATACGTGTTTTCTTGCCTATTTTTTCAGTGGGCACCACCAAATGTGAGTGTTCCAATGTTGAATCTGGTCGATAAAATATTTCAACTGAACAGGAGAGGTTGGCTAAGGTGTGTTTTACATGGTAATTACATGATTTGTTTCTTCTAATAAAGATAATTAAATCCAAATCCTATATCTTGCTCATCATACTAAAATTATTATGTATCTTATATTTATTGAGAATTTGAGATAACATTTTCAGCATGCCTTAGTTTTATGTAGGATTTGTACAAGCATTTATGTAGTATTTTATTATCTTGACTGTGTACAAGCATAGTCAAGATTTTTAATCAATGAAAATGGGAAGTGTTGTTGTTTTATTATTGGTTATTAGAAGTATGGCTTATTTATGGATCTGAGATTACTTGCAACTGAAAAATTAATCATTTGACTTTCATATCTATTATTATCTCTTATTATGTCATAAACCTGGTGAGACATTTAGTAAAGCATTGCTGTGATGAAAACCGTTTGTTGTGAATTAATATCCCTAGGAAATTTGGATCTAGAGTCATAAAACACAGAGAGCTATGAACAAAAAACTGACTCGAATACTGATTTCACCCTATAACTGTTTAAACTTATGGCAGCATGTGAATGAGTATTAACTTCAGAATTATGCGAAAGCTTCATGGAATGTGCAGTCTTGCTGGTGCAATCGAAGAATTTCATTCCTATATATTTCTTCTTTTTCTTATTATGATGTGCTTCGTCACCAGTCAGTATTTTGTCGATACGTTTTCACTGAAATGTATATTTGGAATGATTATCCTGCTCCTACCTGACATTGACTATAATGAACTCGTCTATTTTGCTTATTCATCTTATGGATGTTCTTGCCCTTTCATCTTGCTGACTACTCCCAATACTTGTTGTGTAAGGACATTTAAGCATCTTACTTCTTTGTTTATGGAAAAATTCTGCAACTTAAGTAATTGTGCTAGAAACTTTCAAGCTTCATTATCTTGAAGGGCAAAATACATTGAGCCCTACCTATTTCTGCAGAAGACAGGTATATTGGATTTCAAAACAGATCTTGCAATTGATAATGGAGGATGCAATTGATGATTGGATATTAAGACAAATCCATTGGTTAAGGAGGGATGATGTTATTGCTCAAGGAATTCGATGGGTTCAAGATGTAAGAGTACAATTTTTTTTAAAAATATTTTTTAGTATTTGGTATGTGTTTTGCCAGTTTGGAAACATCTTTTTCTAGTTTAACAATACCTATCCTCTAGGAAATACAAAGTCTGTGTCCTTTGTGTCCTTTTTTGTAGTTTAGTCTAACAACAACAATCCTATAGATAAAAAAAAAGTGCCTGAGCCCTTTATTTCACACTCATTTGGATGCTAAACACATATTTTTTGAATTGACCAGTCAACATAGCCAACTTTAAAGAGATCTATAAATTGTGATTAGGTTCCTATAGTTGAGCTCACTCTGTTTCATTTGTGCAGTTATCCCACCACATAATAGTGAAATAAATATGATTTCTGTCGAAGTTGCTCAATTTATCAGAATGAGGGCCTGCTTCAAATTTTATTCAAGTTCTCTCAAAAATTGCAATTTGAACAATTGCTGTAACCATGCTTAAAATATTGGTTTGACTGGTACAATACCAACTTGTATTTATCAGTTTAAACAAGAACCGGTGGCTAATTATACAGCTTGACACTGTTGAGTTGACTACTTTTTCCTTTTTTTCCAGTGGTATCGAACAGTATAAGTCAGTTTAAAGAGTTGGGACTTTATGGCTCATCCTTGTTGTCTCTTGCCTCGTGTATCACTGGTTGCTTATATATCGATGATTATTTTTTTGACTTATATATTTAGATATAATTTAAAATAAGTATAAATAGGATGAGAAAATTTAATTTGCTTTCTACGGTTGAGCTTCCAGTTTGTTGGCTGATATTCAACTGCCTACTTCTACATATGTAATCAAATGTTTGGATTTCCTTTTTCATTGCTACTTCACTTCCAAGCAGGTTCTCTGGCCTAATGGTACATTTATCATTAAGCTTGGTAGCAGTCAAGGGGAGCTCGATGATTTTAATATTGATCAGAAACCGTCTCAAAGTACAAGTGGTTCTTATGGTGATAAGGTCACTAGACCAAGCTCTTTTGAGGCCCAACTCGAGGCAGCTCGCAGAGCAGATGATGTTAAGAAAATGCTACTTGGTGAGACATTGTTTCCCTACAATTTGTTGTATGATGCTAGCTCCTTTTGTTGCATTCGTTGCTGATGGATTATAGTTTATATGTCTGTGACTAATTTATGACCACATTGGTTTGGTTTCTTCTATTATTATTATTGATGCATAAATTTCTGCATATAACTGTTTAAAATTAAAGCTTGAATCAGCATTTATCATGGACATGCTTTATTCTGATTTTACATCCTATAGTCCAATGATCTTTAATGTTGTTAAGAATTTGCTGGGTAATGCTAATTTCAGCATTAAGGATAAGTAGAAGCACTAAACTTCATGCCTTCAGCATTCTAGCATAAGAGATGGCTTTTTCATTATATTGCTTCTTGTGATTCTGATGGATTTCATATGGGTGCTTTGATTAATAAGTTGACAATTGAATATAATCTGCTTGATGCATTTATCTTTCTGCTTCTAAAAATTCAATAGTTTTTGTTTTGATGTTTTTGTCTCGTTGTGTCAAAAACCAATTCCTTTATAGTTGTGGACACATCTACAAGAAAATGTTTTTGGTCTTGAAAATTTATTAGATCACTAACTAATAAGTTAACCTTGATGCTCATGGTTAATATCATGGTCACTTGATGGACACAGTTTAAGGGCACAGTTCGTTCAATCTTTTGGATGAGCATGAAATGTCAGGACATGGGGGGGGACAAGGGATTCTTTTCTTTTTTCTTGCCTCAAGCTTCGTGTGGGTTTAATTGGTGGCCATGGCTGTATCTAACAAGTGACAGAGTAATAGAAGTCATTCATGAAGGAAAAGATTGTGATTAGGTTGATCGATCTCTATGTTCAATTTCTGTGATTTCTACTGAACAAAAGGAATCTGTTTAGGTGGAGCTCCAACAGCATTAGTCAGCTTAATTGGATCAAATCAATATCGGCGCTGTGCAAGGGATATTTACTATTTCTCTCAGGTAGGTTCATTCAATCTCTCTTATATAATCACTGGTGCATGGGGACTATGGACTTGTATCTTCACCTTAAGAGTATGTGTGTATGTGTGCAGTCTACCATCTGCATCAAGCAGCTCGCATATAATATGCTGGAAATGGTGCTTGTTTCGGTCTTTCCAGAATTACGTGATGTAATGCTCGACATTCACGACAAGGCAC
Organism: Ensete glaucum; assembly: GCA_021527575.1. Classification (NCBI taxonomy): domain Eukaryota; kingdom Viridiplantae; phylum Streptophyta; class Magnoliopsida; order Zingiberales; family Musaceae; genus Ensete; species Ensete glaucum. The sequence goes on from CM038558.1 coordinate 48,609,548, forward strand.
GCAAACAGTCCTAAGAGTGATCGGTGTGAGTTCTGCTTCTTTTCTTCGCTGCAACTGTGGCATGTTTCGTACCATCAACATAGCTGCTCAGGACCTCAACATGCAGAATCATCTCCTAGCTGCAGTTTGGTTCACCAGAGTTATGCTTCTTCTTTGTTCTTATACACTCGGTTTGACATTTTTTTATGTCAACTTTCTGCTTCCAGGAAAGAATCTTGAATCAGTAAGTTGCGTTGTATATTAGGAATCCTCTAACGTTCTGAGAGAGATATGATAAAAGAATTAATCCTAGAAGATCTTTGTGTAGGTAGGATGCCTGTTACTCCTGTTGTAAATTGCTGCTGAGACCGAGGATCCAAACCTATTCTTTAATTGCTTTCAATTTGCTTCCTTGTAAAGCTTTTAAGAACGCATCATTAACCTTCTCTTGTTTTTGTGCTAATTCATCTGAAATACGTAGGTGTCAACGCAGCCTCTACTGAAAGGAGGAGGTTCTATTATAGAAAAGGGAGGATAAACGATTTTTGTGAGGGGATTAACCTCTTAGAGTTTTATCAAATGGTTGAGATCATATTTTAGATTTCGACTCTTAATTTGAGGGGATTAATCAGACCATGTCGACGTGAGAAGGTAATAAAATTAGCAGAATGATCCTCCGCCAATAGAACTCGTAGAATATTTTGTGTGCGCGTGTCAACTGGGATCTTTTTGTACGGTTGGAGATCAATGGTCGGACAAGTCGGTGCCACTTGATCAATCGTAGGATGCTTGCCGTGTGTCGGGGTTGACCAATGGCGTCCGGTCTTTCTTTTGTGCCCAACTCCTCCCCCTCCCCTCCCCTCTCCCCGCGGCTGCTTATGATTCTCTCAGAAACTTTCCCCTATCCATTTCCTTTACTGGTATTACATATAAGAGGAATCCTCTCTGTTATCGTCATTAAATTCGATCTCTCCTTCTTCCGTCTGGCACCGAACATCATGGCGAACTCCTCCCGTGGCAGCCGCGACACCTCCGGCGGCGGCTGCTGCTGCTGCCAACTCCTCTGCAGCCTTGTTCAGCTCGTCATCTCCCTCGGCCTCGTCGTCTTGATCTGGTGGCTCATTTTCCACCCTCGCCTCCCCCGGGCCTCCGTCCAAGAGGCCCAGCTCATGTCGTTCAGCCTCGCCGACAACTCCACCGCCCTCCGCTTCAACCTCACCGTCGGCCTCGCCCTCCGCAACCCCAACAAGCGCGTCGGCATCTACTATGACTCCTTGGTGGTTGCCGCCCTGTACCACGGGGTTCTGCTGCAAACGGCGGCGCTCCCGACCTTCTACCAGCGCCACAAGAACACCACCGCTTTCCGCCCGGAGTTCGGCGGCAAAGCGACCGACGCCGGCTCCGTGGCCGTGTTCTTCGGGAAAGAGAAGTCGGAGCGGATGGACTATAACTTCGAGGTGAAGCTCCGCGCCAGGATGAGGATGAAGGTGTGGTTCATCAAGATCGGCCACTTCAACCGCGTGTTCGACTGCAAGGTGCGCACCCCGGTGCCGCAGGACGGCGGCATGTCCGCCACGTTCAGGATCTCGGAGTGCGGCCGTTGATCCGCCGCCTTGTGATTCCCCTTGGTGAGGTGAGGGGGGGGGGAAGCCATTCATCTTTCCGTTCTTGTTGTTGCGTCGTAGGCTGCAAGAGGCCATGTGAGGCCGGCCGCGTGTTGCTTCCATCTGTTTCCGTCTTGCTTTTGATATCAATTCATTGACTCCTCCGAAGTCGTTCTTTTTTGCCTTGAGAACACCAAAGAGATTCCTCGAGCTGCAAGTCTCAACGTGAAAGACGCATCATTTAATTTCAAGTTTCTTCGATCTTTGATGCAGCTTTAACTTGTGTGTCAGGTTCCTTAAAACTTTAGGTTTGTTTGGGTCCATTCGACAACACAACATGATCCGGCGTTCATGATGTTTGACCACTTTGGTTGAACTCGATATTACCCGGTTTGTCTTCTCCGTATTGGCCAAACCATGAACACTGGCCGACGAAGGTCAACCCAACGCGTTCAATGTTAAAGATTTAAGGTCAATTTTAATGGATTCTTTCCTGAAGACATTAAATGCCTCCCACATCTTGTTGTTAAATCTCTCTCTCTCGTCTTTATTATCTGTTTCAGTGATTCCACTGATTTAGACTGCTTCACCTATTCGACGTTGACTTTCTAACGACTATAGGAAGAGGTCAAACTTCGAAGCAATTACATGAATCATTGGAATAGTCTTGCAGGTGATGGCTTTGATGGACTTTATTGTTGACACACACAGACTGTAAAGCCAAACGAATGTAGATAGATCCATACACGCAAGCAACGATAAGTGGACATGTTAAACCAATTGACCGTAGTTTGGAATCATTATGGCTTAACGACCAACCTGACAATTGCGTTTTTTTTTTTTTTGGCTTTTAATTCTTTTCTTTTTTTTCTAATTTAATTCCGATCTTAATCTTTAAGCAATCTCAGGTTCACAATGTTCTCATTTATTCTACTTTTATTGAACTCGGCTTAATCTCTTGAAATTACTTGTAATTTGACTAAATTTGATTTAAATTGATTTAAATCAATTTGATTTAAATTGTAGATTAAAATAGTTATAAATCCTTTCTTCATACTCCCTCCTTTTTATTTCTCCTCGCTCTCGCTCTCGCTCTCGCTCTCTTGCGATGGTGGGGGAAGCCGCCCCGGCCGACAAACCCTCGGGGCCGCCGGCGAGCGGCGATTTCGTCATCTGCCACTGGCGGCGGTTCCGCCCGGCGACCACTCCGGTGGCCCTGGACGTCGGCCGCGCCTCCCCCGGTGATTTCGAGCGCGGCCATCGGACCGGGTACACCAGCCTCCGCGACCTCATCGGCTCGCCTCTGCTCCCAAGCGGGCCCCTGTCACCGGCCACCCCCTGCGGCGGCGACGGGGGAGGGGAGATCCGGATCAAGAACCGCCTCGTGAAGCAGGCGGCGTACGCGTACCTCCAGCCGACGCCGTCCGCGAGGGGGTCCGACCGCCACCACCGTCGCCGCTTCTTTAGGTCGCTTCGGCATGCCCTTGCGTTCCTCACCTGCGGCATCGCGGTGGAGCCGCTCGACTCCTGCATCGAGTTTCTCCGCCGCCTCTTCCGCCGTCCCCGGCAATGACACCTCTTGATGCCAGCGCTAACGGCGTTTGACGGCGCAGCGTAACGCCATCCAGGTTTTCTTCGCTTATTTAATGATTTTTCCTCCTCACACAAATAAATAAAATAGGAAAAATAGATAAATAATTATAAAAAGCTCAATTGACGTTTAATTGCATCACTCGTTGGATATAAAGACAAAAAAAAAAAAACATTCCGCCAATCACAATTCTACCACTGTCTTTAAAATACGTGTTGATTGGATTCCGGTGTTACCGGTGCGTACCCGAGTGATGGCTAATTTTGAGTTCCGTCGCTAGTGATCGTCAGATCATGATCCGACGGATGAGCTTGTACCACGCTGTATTAAGAGATCAATTTCTTGATTTGAACCGTAAATGGCAGAGGAATCCAGCCTCTTCCTTGACGTGGTGACAATAAATGAGGAATTGTGTTGGATGGATGATTGGCTGCCATGCATTGGTGAGGCAATGTCAGGTATGATAAGCCTTTACTGAGGGACAAAGCACCGAGGACCAACGATGACACAGTCTTCATGTGTCATTGTTGAAGTCTTGGCTAGCCGGGAAAAATAATTGGGCTAATTTTTTGAAAAATCTTTTCTTGTTAGATTTTTATCCAGAGGTACTTTTTGCATGTTTTTTAATAAATATTTCTCATTTAGCATAATTCTTAAAATATTTTTTGATAAAACAACTGGAGTAGTGCGATTGGATATACCATTTGGACCGGTGAATCAATTCAATTATTCAGTTTTATTAGCCAAAACTTGACTGTCTTTGAAGGAAATCTTGTAGATGTGGCATGCCGTATTGTGAAATTTAGGGCCCTTAATTCATCACAATCGTTTCTTTCACGTTTCTTTTAAATGTTAGCATACTGAGGTTTCTCTAAGTTGTGTAATTGAAATATGCTCAAAGTGGCACGTTACTTTTGGATTGATATCACTGTGATGTTTGCCATCTTATTGGTTTAAATATTAGTAATTGCCACATTAGCCTCTGAAATCAAATGCCTAAAATTGGAACACTTCTTTATCCACAATAAGGTTGTATGACTGCCTTGTTTCTAATGCATTTTCTTTTTGACAATACAGTATCGTTGCCATACACTTTGCTATGAAACTTGTTAGATTTTTTGAGAATTTGATTACTTCATTGCTCTTCGTTAGATCAGATGTAATTAAGTGTGATTCTCTCTCTAAATTTCCAGCAGATGCCTTTGTATGTAGGATTTGGAAGGTTTGGGCCATGCAATTCACAACTGGAATCGTGAGACAGACCACCAGACATTTTCAAAGATTGCGACAGACCACCAAATTTATTGAACTCTTTCATCCTGGGATCCTGAGAGAAGAATATACAAAGTTGAGATCAGGGATAAAATGATAGAAGGGGTTTTTCTGCTACTTCATTTCGTCCATTAGTTTATAATCGTGGAAGGCAAAATTTTAATGATGCACATGATAAAAAGAGGGGTCAAGCCTCTGAATGTATCATTGACATTGAAAGGGATAATGGTGTCCATCTAGTAGCAATGACAAGTGATCTTGATGAAGAAGAAAACGATCGATGATGTGAGCTTGGTATAGACACATTGAATGTCACGAATAACTGTGATGAGTTTGGTCTTTACAAACCTTACCATGGTTATGATTAAAGTAATGAGAACGAGGATGTCCATATAGATAGTACTCATGGTTCTATGGGCAGAAAGATCTATTGAGAAAAGAGAGGGAGAGAGTTATTGAAGAGAAATTTTGCCAAGTTTAACAGAAAGAGGGAGAAGTGTTAGAGAAGAAGGAAGATTATCAAAAATATCTGAACCCAATTCAATTGGATCGCCAGATAGGTACCTGCTGGTATCAATACACCAAAAACAAGGTAGAAAGAAATATCATTATGGGGAAAGGCACCTGTCCAAGTCTAGTGAAGATTCTCTACGGATGAAAAGAAGCAAGCTATTATATGGAGCAACCAAAAAGATGCTGAAAAAGGGCAATATAAGATATCCGCATGCCATCATCTTCTTCTTGGTCTTTTAGAAGCATCTCAAGGTTGCATTCATGGATGTCTACATTCTATTTCTAATTCCATTTCCCTTCACACTTGAGGTCCTTTTCTTACCCAATGTCTGCAACCTTCACATCAAGACCGAGGTCTAGGTCTAAGTTGAGATTTCAGTCTAGGTCAATGTCCATGTCAAGGTCAAGGCCAATGACACTGATCTTATATGTCTTGCTAGAATGGCGGTAAACACCTTCCCCAAGAAAAAAATTAAATAAATCGCTTGTTGAAAAATTCTCCAGTGGAGAATGTGAAGAATGTGAGCAGTCCTAAGTTAAAACAGTTGGAAATTACAAAACCAAGGTACATGTGTAATGTTGGCAGATGAAAACTGCAGTTTTCTCTCGAGGTGGATTATGAACCTAATGGAGAACATCTTGGATATAGTTTTGATGATGCACAACATTCCACATTCAGGATTGGTTACAATGAGAAAAGAATTTGCTTGTTGCTTTCTATATCGAATACTGCTGCTTGCAATAATCTTGAACAGAACAATTACCAGCATGAAGCTTTCTCTTTTGAACAAAGAGACGGACCCCCATAAAAATTAGGGGAGCAGCTCCACAAGATTAGCAACCTTGGAAATGCTGTTTACTCTGAAACACAATGGACTGGGAGCACTGGAAGGGTGCCAAACATCGGTGCTTGTCGTTTGTGTCCATGGGAAATGGTATACTATCGACAACTGAGAATAGGTCATTTCTTACTAAGAAGAGCTATGCTAGGCAACTTGAGCAAATAAAGAATAAGGTATTGTGGATAAAAAAGATCAGAAGCTGTCGTGATTTGGCAGAACACAATCAAGTGGATACATGATTAGCTCCTCACTATGCTCCTGTATCCTAGTACTGCGGTAAAGTAGTTGATTTCCAGTATCATGTTGGCTGCATGCAAAGGTGTATCCGGACACTAAATTGTTCTATTATCAGGTAAAAGGATTCATTGTATTCTAATTTTATTCAGCAATGTAAGTGAATTCCTATAAGTGATAAGAACCTTAAAAAACAAACGTTTTGGAAAATTTCGTGATCTGATAATAAAAACTGCAAGTGCATGTCTGCATAAGTCTGACCTTCTTCTGCAGAAAGATGCATTTTGTTTCCTCAATATTCTGATAGTATGAATGTGAAGAAAATTCCCTCTATGACTGATTATGCAGTAACTTTCTTTTTTTTCTTAATTATTTTTATTGTGGTTTATTTTATTCATGTTTAATCTTTAAATTGTAATGTTCTGTTTTCTGTTTACTGCCAGGTTGACTGGGAGAGCAAGTTTTTTTTGATTTTGAGAAAAATGTGACCATTGTCTAGCTTTAAGGCGAATTCAAGTTTCTAATATTACACAGAATGGTACTTTCTGTCTGTCACTTATTACATATTTTGCATGTTACACAATAATAGGCAAATGGGTCTCCAAGCACCTTATATTACATATTAGATTATAGATAGTTGAAAATAATATTTGAATCGATATATTGTGGCCCATCCAAAAAACTTGTTCCTTTACTGTGTGATGGTTTGATGCCCTGTATCTGTTTATTAAAAGATTCAGGGATTTCTCCAGAAGCTATCAGATTCTGTAGAGTGAAAACGAAATAAACAAACAAGTACTGGCCACTTCTCGGAGTATTATCAGTTTTGTAGAGTGAAAGCTTGTGCTTGAGTTGCTTGTGTCAGCTTTGTCACACACAACTAGATGTTGAAGTGTGTTGTGTGCTTCCATAATTTCTGCTCTGCTTTGACAAACTTATGATATGCCAACTCTGCTTCAGCACTTGTGCTTCTGCATCACTGGGAACGTCTTTGTTGCTTTTGATGATATAGTTTAAACTTTGTACAAGGAAAAGGAGATGAACAAATTGTTGATGGGAACATGAAATGCCCAATATGATCCGGATGGTCATGGGGGGTTGGATTCGAGTTGTGATAGCACTTACATCGGTGCATACAGACAAGCAATTTGTCTTTGTTGATTTTAATGATATAGTTTAAACTTTGTAAAAGGAAAAAGGAGATGAACAAATTGTTGATGGGAACATGAAATGCCCCCAATATGATCCGGATGGTCATAAGGGGGTTAGCTTCGAGTGTTGTGATGGTACTTACGTCGGTGCATGCAGAAAGAAATTTGTTATTTTTTTGTTTTGTCTGTGTGATATCAGTGCTGTTATTCCTGTATCAATGCATTTAGTAAACAGTTCTCGTTGTTCATGTTTCGCTTTGCTCGACAACATCTGTTCTAACACCTGTTTTCTTCACTTTGTTTCAGAAATATTACTGTTCTTCAGGTATCAGAAGAAAGATGCTGCCGCTCAACGTGGGAAAGGAAGCTCGGATATGGCAACAGTGTGATAGGCGTCGCATTAAGTGGTGCAATTACGTTCCCTTGCATGCATTCAGGTTGAAGACGAAGAGGTGAGGGGTGGAAATAAATGGCATTTATCATCTGACGTAGTTCCCCACTGTTGCATTAAATTGATTTTTATGGCATTCCAATCCACAGTAGTCCCACCTTTTTCCATATCCCCCAACTGCCATTGACCCTTGGGAAGCACTTGGCCTAACTAACCATGACATGCGTCCACTCTATTCATGCATATTTAATCTTCACAGCACTAAAGTTGATCCTTTTTGTGTCCATGTCCGCATCATGTTCGGCAGGAAGAGAAGGGGAAACAGGGGGGTGGGGGAGAGCGAGAGAGGAGACAGGACTGGTTCAGGTTTTCCTGTTGCTGCTGAGGAAGTCGAGAAGAAGGGCGTTTTTGCACTTGGGGCAGCACTTGGGGTCCTCCTCGGGGAGCATCACGTACATGAGGCATCGGGGGCAGGCGGCGAGCACCATCGACGTCGCCTCGGGGCTGGACTGGCACGGCAGCCCCTGCTCGGTCTCCGACGAGAGGCACGAGGAGGATGACGACGACCCACGGGGGGAGTCGACGACGGTGGCTGCCCTTCTTGACGTGTCTTCCCTCATCGGCGGCGCAAGGTTCAGCTTCAGATCAACCTTATGGCTCTTCCCATGGTTGCTGCGGCGGCTCATCCTTGTCGTCTGCGAGCAACCATATAACAGCAGTAGCGCCGGATAGACACCGGTTGCATATAAGCTAGGAAGCCGGAGGCTGAGGCAGCAAACCTTGAGCGGTAGAGATCGACGGCGAGTGAAGAAGAGAGTGAGGGGGTGGAACCTCCCCACCGCTATGTGTGCACGCCGTTTGCCATGGTGGTCGTCCAATGCCATCATTATATAGGAAGGATATAAGTATGGTGTTGTGTGGGCGTGCGAGAGAGGGAGAGTAATGGCAGAAAAAGATGGCAACCATATTGCTCGGTCAGGGTGGTGAAAATTTAGAGCAAAGGAGAAGTGGCAAGACGGCCAAAGAAGAAGTGGGGGCCCGCACCGCTACGTGACTGGCGAAAGAATGCGGGTCATCGAAGCTTGTGACCATGCTTCTTTACACCCACTTCATCTTATATCTGATGTGGTGCATTTTGTAGCTCATATTATTTTCCAACATTGACTGTTGGTGATGTCGACCAAAGCTTTTCATGGTGGAAACATGATGGCTGTTCATGGTGGCCAAATAATGTCTTATTTGCTCCAATAATTTCTGATTTGATGGCATTTCTTGGTGGCAAGCTTCATGTGATGTGCACATCTTTTATGTCAGGACAAGTCCATAGGGAGAGAGAGAGAGAGAGAGAGAGTAAACGATGAAAGACGTTGATGGTAGATAAGACGTGGTTCGGTCCTCAGGAACTCGACATGGCTCCCGAGAGAGAGGACAGCTCGAATGCTTTCCCCAAAGTCTTCTTCGTCCATTATGGGGACATGTCTTGATGTGAAGTGGGCAGGACGGGTCTTTACCCACCATGGAAACATCTTGTGAGAGCTTCTAATGTCCCTGCTGGGCTATCCGTGAGCCTGAAGGGTCAACAAAATATTGGTGCGCAGCCAATGCTTTATAAAGAGGGGATCCGCCTCTTTAATTCATCGCGATTAATTTGTAACAAAGAGGGGATCCGCCTAGCCAATGGGCTGTGGCCTGCCTTACGAGCTATCTCAACCCATTTCCTATCCATTTTTTTTTATCAAAATAAAATTGTGACACCATATATATATATATTCATTAACAATGATACATTAAACACATAACGACATATTAAAATGATAAGATTGAAAGATAAAACTTCAATATAATAAAATAATATTATTAATTCCATAAAGATTAGAAATCATACATTAAACACATATGACATAAATAATTTCAACATAATCTAGTCAAACAATAAAATTTTAAACTTTGAAAAGGATTCAAATAATATCTTAAAAATTTTAGATCATATATTTTAATCTAATAATACAAATTTTAATAATTTAAAGGATCGATAAATATTTTTGAACTAAAATAAAATTTAATATTTTAAAAAATCGATAAAAACTTTATTTCTAAAATAAATAAAAAATTTTAAAGAAACGTAGAAAAACATATCTTTCTTTAACATGATGTAATTCCTCGTTCGTTCCTCCAATATATTGGGGCTTGGCTTGGTGAAGAACTAAAGAAATAAATCATTCCCCTTAAATAGGATGAGGTGAGCCCTCCATTTATGAAATTTTTAAAACTTTCATATTTGTTTTAAAATAAATATGTGAATGTTAACATTATTTTATTTGGAACAATAAATAGTTATTGCTTAATTTACAATGGTATAATAAAATAAGAATTAATATTTTATAAATCACAATAACAAGTAAAGAAATAAAAACAAATTTCTAATTTGAAGATTTGATTACGATAAGAAATACTAGAGTCAATAATCTAATTACTTGAAAAAACAATCAAATAAATATTATGTTTGCTTGAGGCCAATCGGGTGCAGTAGTATACTACTACTTGGGTTAAGATCAGTAGACTTTTATTGTATGTTTTGACATTTAAATTTTTATTGATTATTATTATTGAGGTGTCAAAACTACTAGTTAAAGTTATTTTCGAATTTATTTAAGTTTTACCATAATTGTTTGATAGCTAATAGTGTAATGCAGGATAATACTTCTATGTATTCAGAATACATCTTGTTTGGTTTTTATTAAAGTTTTTGTTTTTTTATTTTTGATTTAATCGAGCTATAATTATTAGTTTCATCTTTCACTTTTTTAGTTTTAGATTCATGGCCAATGAGGTTATCATATAGTCCTTTAAATAACATGCTTTAATTTCTAATGTCGGTTCCTTATACTAATCTTCTAGGCCGAGAATATGGACGATAACTTATGTATTACTCATAGGATGATCTATTAAAGATAAATTATCAATAATAACTTTTATATTTTTTATATAATCTGTTATATACTTCTCTCTTATATTGTTTTTATTAGAGTAGATTAAAGACTTAGCATGAGAGTATGAGAATGATTTTAAAGGGTAGTTTATAACTTGGATCATACTTATACTATAGTATTGCATAAAAAGATTAGTGATGCTATGGAGCTAATGACTAACGCTTGAATGGTTTATAGAATAAGATGATGTTATTGTAGTGATAACTTGTGATTATGATTTGTCATTGAGATGAGTCCTCCTAATATTTGGATATTTTTTGATGGACAATTGATAGAATCATTGATGTAGTCTAATAGATCATATCTAAGATGCATATAGATAAATTACACTTTCAAAAGAGATTGAAGGGGATTATCGCTACTATTGATAAATATGTCTTATGGGTTGAGATAAATTTTTTTTTAAAAAAAATTATAGTATCAAATGTAAAGGAGAAAAACATATTGAAAACATGCTATGAACTATTAAGAAAAAGAAAATCAAAACCAATTGATGATTTGATTTGGATGCACAGATGGCATAAATATAATATATTGGAGATCAAATCTAATAAGTGTATAAGGAATGATCTGATTTGATGGAGGAGATCAGATATGAAAGGTGCACAAGGAGGGTCTAATCTGAGATGTATATAAGAGGGTGATCTTTTTCTCTCCTATATCATTCCCTCGATTGCGAGTACTGATGATATAGTCGAGAGGTTGGTGATAGGCAAATACTATCTCTGAGAGGTTGATGGTGGATCCGAGTTGCCAATAAGTTTAATGATTGATAAAAAGGAGCCGAGGATACTAGTGAATATATCGAGTAGTAGGTACGAGCACTAGAGGAGGTTGATTAGATTAGCAAAATGGACTAGATCTGTTGTAAAGTAGATCACGGTAGGGTTGATTAGATTAGCAAAGTGCATATGAAACCGAAAAGAGTTGTAAAGTAATAACAAGGTAGGTGAGGAAAAAAAATAGTATCCATCAATAAATACAATAGTAAAGGAAGAGAGAGCAAAAAAAGGAAGCCTTACTTGAAGCAAGAAGACTATGATATTATAAATAATTTATTATGAAAGAGATGATTTCTTAATGTAATGTGTATTTATATAGGTCGTGAGGAAATTTTTTTTCTCAAATACGTAATTGATCCTTAAATCATATATTATTGAGGACATATAATGAATTAAAATTATCAATTCATATTTTCTTATATCATCATATTTTATCAATGATTTGTTGGTGTCTTTCTATAAGAGACATTTATGACGGCAACATGTATTATGACAATAATATTTTATAACATTATTTAAAATGATGTATAAATTTATTCAAAAATAAAAAACATTTTTTTCTTAAATAACTTAGTATTTTTTTCAATCAAACGAAAGAGCATAGTTTAAGATGAAATTATTATATGCTAAGAAAACAACTACATCTTGTGCTTAGAATATATGAAACTATTAATAATAGTTGCATAGAAAGAGAGGCATATAAAGATTTTAAAAATTTATGAAAAACTATAAATAAATATTTAAATATTTATAATTTTAATATTAAAAATATTTTTTTAACAAGATTCGTAAAATTGATGATTTTGTTGTTGTTGATTTAGCGTTTGTAATGACTATAAATAGATAAATAGGTATTCAAATCAAGTACGATAGATCTTCAATTATCTAACAATAGATCAATTTTTTTTTTTTTAATGACAGGTGAATGACAAAAGTGAAAACATTACGGTAATTTGTTAACGTCTTTATCAACTTACTTAGTTAATATTTTCATAATCAATCAAATTCGAAATAAGGTAAGGTAAAATTTACAATACCATAGTCATTATTATTCCCCAATTTTAATGAGCTGTCGAATCATTTTTCGTACATCTAATTGAACCAAAGTTGGATCACGATATTTCGAAAATATTAAGAATCGTTACCTAATAAAAACCCAAAATAAGACCTCCCTCCCACAAAGCATTTTTGGGGACCACCCTTAAAACCGAGTGGGATCCATCTAAGGTAGATAATTTCTCACTGCACATATAATAATTTATTAATAAGCAAAAGAGAAAAAAATACCTTAAATATTGATTGGCGATGATATATCAAACCAATCCATCGAATATTAAAAATTTAAAATTTCATCGAATATAGTTTTTACACTTTAGACATTGAGATGATGATAGTGTACCAGATCAATTTTTCAAATATTGAGAATTCAAAATCTCATCTGACATATTGTTAAATGTGTCAAGTTATATAGTAGTTTCACGGTATACGAAATATCTTTGATTTAAATATATCTTCATCACTTGCCATTTGTAAAAAAAATAAAACAACTATTAATGTTATCTAAAATGGGCCAATTAATTAAGATGGCGAAGGCCCAAATGTTGAGACTTCGATGGTTGCGACTGGGAAGCCCGGTCCAATTCATCTAACCCTCGAACCCTTCTCGCCCCTTGTCCGACGGCGCCCGCCCTCCCATCTCTCTCGCTCCGCTGTCCGCGCCGCGCCTTCCGCCGCAGCAGGTGCCGCCGAACCCTGTGCAAATCCCTCCGCCCCTTTACGGATTCGATGCGATGAGGAGGGGGGCGCCGAGGAAGGTCGGGATCAGCGAGGAGGATGTTTCCTTGCTCCTCCAAAGGTTTCTTCTTAGATCCTCTCCGTCCCTTCTAGTTGTTCTTTCGATGCTTTCTTTTGCTTGCTTCTGCGTGTCTTGCTGGTGAGTTCGGTGAAGAACCTGTGTCTTTCGTTTGATCGGACTCTGCTTTCTGGTTGGAGTTCGACGTATTTACTTCCTAGTTTGGAGCCGGGAGTACGGTTCACTGTGGGCTTGGCGAAAAAAGAGGAAAACCCCAATTCCTTATGGAGGGAAACGGGAACTCTATGTTCCCAACAGCGAACATGAGCCTTTCTTGGTTGCCTTATTTTCATGTGAATATTTGGTTATTTATTTTTAGGTTTTCTTGTGATATAACTGACATACCAACAAAGGCACGGTTTTCTTGCTGTATGCCATTTTGTTTGTTTTTTTTTTCTTTCTATTCGTTTGAAAGAGAATGCCATTTTTAGCTGATGAGTGACCGGCGAATCCGAATCTAATAAGTTGTTGTACCTTAATGCCATATAATTCATTAATATTTCAAAATACTTGTGATGCCATTGGTCCTTCTGGAGTGAATGTACAGAATGGTCAACTTCTCTACATGCTGCATACTATTATTTTCCCCTGTTGATGTTCTTTGAGGAATTATAAGTTGTTTGCACTCAGTTCAAGGAAGTTATCTGTCCACAGTTCTTCCGTGGATGGATCGCCTTGGCTGGCAAATGTCCCTGAAATGATCTAGTAAGTTGGCATTCTGAAACTCATAATATCTGGCCTTTTTAATTATAGAAAGTAATTGCTTATATCGAGTCCACACAGTATTTTCAAAGTGCTTAGTCTACTAATGCTTGCTACTGGCATTGTTTGTATCATAGTCATGTTATTTTTGTTTAAATTTATTACTGCTTCAAATTGTCATAAAAGAACACTATATTTGTTAGAATTTCATACTAAATATGTGAATTGTGTGCTGTAACAATTAATATTTGGAACATTCCTTCCTTTACTCAGAGAATAAGTTACAACATTTCCAGTCAGGATCTCATTGTTGGTCATCTGAACATTGGTTATTGTAGGTACAACCCAACAACAATTCTTACTCTTCTCCAAGAGGTTTCTGAGGCTGCTGGTGTGAGAATAGATTGGAACGCTCTTGTCAAGAGAACTGCAACTGGAATTACCAGCGCGCGAGAGTACCAGATGGTGTGGCGGCATTTGGCCTACCATCATACATTGTTGGAAGCGATAGAAGATGGAGCTGAGCCTTTGGTTTGTTCACTTTACTAGTGCATATTTCATGTCCGATAGTTTTTTGAGTGTGTTGGATTATGTCATGCTAGACTGATGTTTAAGTTACACTGCTTTACATGTGGATGAACCCATATGCTTAGGTTTTAACCATTCTGCTAGTGACATGATGAAGTGTTAGTCCATAATTGCTACATTGGAACCTTTTCTTTTTTCTTTTCTATGCCACAAGTGGAAAAAAAAGAAGATTTTTTCCATGGCTTATTAATATGGCTACTGATTACTTGAATCCTAAACATTGAAGGCCATTATTAAACTTAACATATCCCCTACTCTGGTTGTTATTCATCTACCTTCCAGCCGGTTGCCTTTTTATGTTCTTTTAGCTTGCCTTACTAGGGTTCAGAATTTTGTACCTTTCCAGCATACCGAGCTTTGCTCGGTATAGTACGGTATGAGCGTACTAAGCGGTATGCTAGGGTGTGCTGGTATATAAATCAGTGATTTAAAAAGTGCTAGGCGCCAAAAGGCGCTAGGGTCCCAAAATGCCTGAGGAGCTAGGCGCTCGCCTGAGCGAAGCGAGGTGCTAAAATATAAAAAAAATAAAAAATAAAAATATAATTATTTAATAAAAAAATAATATTTAATTAACAATATCTTTAATAAGTTAACGATTATCTTAACAATAAGTTAACGATGTCATTAACAATAAGTTAACGATATTGTTAACAAAGGCGAGGTGACCGGCGAAAGGGTAGGCGAGGCGAGCGCGCGATAACAACGGAAGCGGTATGGCGGCGACAACGACAACGACGGCATCAGAGAAATGTCGACGGTGTAATCGCGATTCGAGAGTGAGATTAGGGTTGAGGAAACATATATCGGTGCATTAGTTGGTTCGACTGAACCAACTAACGTGAATCGTTGCTTGGGTTAACCTGGGCGCTCGTCTGAAGCACTCGGCGCCTGGGCTCGGGCGAGCGCCCAGGCGGTGCCTCTTTGAAGCGTGCTGCTTGGAGTTTGAGTGAGGCGCTCGGGCCTCGCCTCGCCTCGCCCGAGCACTTAGTCGAGCACCCGAGCGCGTTTTGCAATCACTGATATAAATTAATATATATTTTATATAAAAATTAAAAAGGAGGTCACGTTGCTACCTCGGCGACATCGCTCCCCTCCTCTTCTCCTCGTCACCTCAGACGAGGAGAAGACATAAGAAAATTAAAAAGGATGCGACGTCGCTACCTCGACGATGTCGCCAAGGCTTTTCCTCATCTGTGATGTTCGGTGAGGGAGGGTGGCGTTAGATCGGGATCGTAAAGGGAGGGCGGCACCGGATCGGGATGCAAGGTTCTCCCTCTTTCTCTTTCTTTTCCTTCTCCCTCATTGTAGCCAGGCTGTAGCCAGACTGATACCGTCTCGTAGCGGGCGGTGACTATCAAAATCAACCGTTACCAACTTGTTTCAGGTGGTAACGGGGCGGAAACAGACCTGATCAACGGTATGGGCCGGTAGCAGGCGGTACAGTTTGTTTTGAAAACCCTGTGGCTTACTGACCTGCTGTCATGGAGCGGCTTCGAGATCATGGCAGCTCCTTTCTCAGTCCAACTGGAAGCTGGAAGCTGGAAGATCTGGTGTGCCCGGTAATAAACTTCCTGATTTTTTCCAACAGATTGGACTGGGATTTTCAAATTTATAGCCCCTATACGAATGAGATGAGATCTGAACAGCTTTTTTCTCGCATGAGGTTAAATCCCAGTTGGATGGGGAGTCAAGTTTCCAACTTGGATTGGTCGAAAAGTGTCCGCTGGTCCAGTAGCTAAACAAGGGGGTTAGGCTGGTGAGAAAACAGCTCCTCATTGTACCAAAAAAGATTATTTTCAAGTGTTCGTCTCTGCTTACCTGACGATACATATCATGTTCCAGAATGATGTGTTGATTGGCATTTATTTTATCATGATGTTATCTCACCTGATTGACTGATTTTAGAGATCTTTTTTCATTTTGGTTCTGATGCCTGAAAATGTGTAATAGTACTTGCTACATTGAGAATTGCAGGATGATGAGAGTGATCTAGAATTGGAAATCGAAGCTGTTCCCACTGTAAGTGGTGAAGCCTTATCTGAAGCTGCAGCATGTGTCAAGGTATTGCCATCTGATTGTCTTGTATAGTTAACATCATTCACTCCTTTGTCAGATATTGCCTTCATATTCTCTTTGCAGAAATAATATTAATGCTGCATAGTTGGAGTCCTGAAGTTGTCATGATCAGTGTCCGATGACATTATTTCTTACTATTTGGAGTGTTTGAATATATTTTTTAATGTTTGTTTAGAGAACTTTTTTATAATACTATTCTATATTACTTTCAAAAGGTGCTCTTTCTTGGTTTAGACAGAAAACAGGTTAAAGCTCACATGTTGCATGTTGCTCTACTGCATCCATAGTTGTCAAGGCCATAACGTGTGACATCTAAGGCTTAGATTTACCAAATTTGAGTCAGAGTATGATTAGTCTACAATCAGTATACTTGTTGGCCCTGACCCTTATATTACATATGTGGTAACTTTGTTCACACAGTGGGTTATTGTCTGGAGGGCCTCATACTGGTGATTTGATGGGTTTTTGGTTGTTTTGTGATCAGTAGATACAAGGCTTAAGTGTCAACAGGTATTATGGTTGGAAGGCAGCCTATGTGGACCAGCAGTTCTATACTTCTAAAATCTTCTGAACAGGAAATTTTGTTTTGCTATCCCTTTTGTAATTTTTCCTGCTGTAGATGCTGCACAAGACTCGGTAATGGTTAACAGTGATTCTTAAGAGATGAATAGGCATTTCTTTCTCTTCAGTGTTTCCTGTGTGATTTAAATGAACTTTTTAGCTGTTAAGAACATCAACTAAGATAAAAATATTAAACATGTTTGATCCTCTGCACTTCAAAACTTGAAAAGATAGTACCTAAATTTAACAGGAAGTTGGAAGTTTAGTAATTTTAAGTCACTGTTGATAAGAGATTTCTGGAGTTATGAGCTTATTGAGGCAACATAGACTTAGTTATGACAGTTGAAATCGTAAAAATGTGACTTCTGAGGATTTCATTATGGATCAGTTTAGCATCAAAGACAATATTGAGTAGCTGCACTGGTGCTACTACCGTTGCAGTCACTCAATACGTTCTTGGGGAAATGACTTTGCAGAAGTGTTTGGCCTTCCTTTTCTGCTTTCTGCCATATTCTTCTTCAAAAAGTTGAGAGGTCTTCTGCAAAATGTCATTCGTTGAATGAATCTCCCGGTTACTTTACAGATATTACAGTTGTTTTATCAATACCATTTTGAGGTGTGTTTTCTGTGTCTCGTATATGCCTGCTTGACCTTGCAAGTGTTTGATGTTCCTTGAGTTTCTATGTTCATGCTTTC
The DNA here is from genome assembly GCA_021527575.1 of Ensete glaucum. Taxonomy (NCBI): domain Eukaryota; kingdom Viridiplantae; phylum Streptophyta; class Magnoliopsida; order Zingiberales; family Musaceae; genus Ensete; species Ensete glaucum. The sequence goes on from CM038558.1 coordinate 48,627,372, forward strand.
CAAAAGCACTTTGTGGGTTCTATATAATAATAGTGCTGCATACTCATTTGTTGGACTGCGAGCTGTCTGCTAGGCTTGCACGGTTAGGTGCCCAGATCTTTTGTAAATTGTGGTTGATCAATGCCAAGTTTTCTTTTGTGATGAGCAAATTGTTTTGTACTTTGATTTGAAGAATCGAGCCTAACCAAATCCACGTGATATCATGCAATCCGGTTTCTGATATTAATGTGATCTTACAATCTGTCATCATGCCTGTTTTTAGAGTAGTAAATTAGTGGCTTCTTTGAAAGCAACAATTGTTGCTATGCATGAACGAAATTGATTTGTGGTATTATCACTGACCTTTTTCAGACTCCTATTTCTTTAGTTTGTGCTATGCATGCATGAGCGTGACTCATGCAGCCATGGGCCAACCCCCTAAATTTTTTTTGGAATTGAGAGGTGTCATGAAGAAAACACATCTTGTGATTTACTAAGATTGACCAGTAATTATCGTTGATAATATGGAAACTTTTTAGAATTACTTTTATTGTTCTCCTTCTGTGCTGTGATATATTTTTATCATTCTACAACTTATCAGAACAAAGGAAGCATAAAGTTCATATTAGCCCTTTGAATTTTCTTTTATGCTGGTTTACTTTTATAGTTTTATATTTGCTGTTAGAGAAATTTCACTGATTTTTGGCATCTGCTTATTGCATGTCTCTTTGTTCAAGAATTTTTACAAGTTTGGTTTTTGATGCCTGATGCAGACAGTAAGAATTATGCAAAAGCTGTTTCAACGCTTGGAACCTTTAAGCGCATTATTTTCCGCTTTTTTCTCTTAAATGGCAAATGTTATAAATAATGACTGGTGGAACATACACAATCCACAAGTGAACACACATGTAAATTGATCGTAAGAGAATCCATTTATGGACAAAGCTCTACCCTTGTGCTTCTATTTGCTTCTTGCCTGAAGCAAAACTTCAAGTTTATATGTTATGACATCTGAGTTGATCCTGCTAGTAGTTGCAACTGTTTTGGAGAGCATAGGAATTGCGGCATTTCTTCTCTGTGCTATTCAATAAATTCTGACTTTAATATATGAATGATCATACTAAAATATGCTGTGTGTGATCAGGTTTTGATCTCGTGTGGTGTGCCACGTGAACAAGGCCTAACAAGTCGCACAGCTATAGAAACTCCTTTGGCTGTAAATGGATTCAACGACCAGGCATTACGTATCTCATCAGACAAACAACAGCTCTCTCAATCTAACTATGGGACTGACATTACAGTTCCTACTCTGCAGAAGCAGCCCCAGTCAACAGGAACATCTGCTGAAGGATTGGACGGAAATGGAATGGCAGGTCCAAGCATTGCTCCTAAAAAGAGAAGGAAGCCATGGACTAAAGAGGAGGATATGGAATTAATAGCTGGAGTGCAGAAGTTTGGGGAAGGTAATTGGGCAAACATTCTTAAAGGAGATTTCAAGCACAACAGAACTGCTTCACAGCTATCTCAGGTACTATTTAGAATGACACGATGTTCCTCTCTCCTTTCTTTGAGGTTCTACTCGGTAACATGATTGATTGTTTATTGCTAGTTACTGAGTTGACAAGCCATATATTCCCAACTATTTGGGGTCAACTATTTATCTATAGATTAATTTAGTTATGTTTCTATTTCATGGTCTCATTTGTTATTTACTAGGATTAAATTTTCTTTTTCCAAATTCCGTTGATCTCTCGATGTCATAAAGCCTCTTCTGTTTACTCCTAAAAGAAAATTGGTGGCATCTCGGTTACTATTGACTGCAGATAAGAGATCAGAGTCCAGTAGCTTATAGCTAGATACATTAGTTATCTAGGAAATAAAGCTATTGGAACTGCCATTGGTTATCGGCTAGTGGAATTATCTGGTGGACATGGAAAATAGATCACATGGGAACAGAGTAACAACAGCTGACTGTTCATTGATATCTGGAAGATACCTTGGAGAGGAATCTGCGAGTGTATGATTTATCAAGCCACATCTTAAACAACAATTCGTGCAATTCAATGTTATGTGTTACTTTTGCTGCATCTGCTTCATTGGTTACTTTTCCGGCACGATAATAAGTTATATATCCTTTAAATTTCTTCAGAGATGGGCCATCATTCGGAAGCGTGACACCAACTTACTTGCCAGTTCCGGAAACAAGTCAGCAAGCTCGACCCGATCTGAGGAGAGGCTGGCAACACAAAAGGCAATTTCATTGGCTCTTGATATGCCCAATTCTGGAAGATTATCAGCTATACTATCAGGTTTTTTTCTCTAGTACTTGATCATGATTTTTTATAATTTTTTTGTACTTCAGCACGCTTGCACATGCAAACTGTTAAACACCCAGCATAGGAGGGGACAGGATTCATATCTTTCACCCTTTTAAGGGACCCACTTTGCGCTTTCCTTCATCAGTATGTTGTTTTCTTCACAAACTTAGGCTAATGAAGAAAATCAAACTTCACTGCAATTTTAAATTAGGTGGAACACAATCAATTACCCCAGCAAGTTCTTCTGCACTCTCCGCTGCGCTATCTGAAGCATTGCCAGTTTCGAGTCAACCACTTAATCAACTTCAACAAGCTTCCACTCTGGCAACATCTCAAAAGATAACCTTGAACACTTCGAACAAACCTCGGACAACCCCGAAAAAGTCAATGGTCCCTGTGAAGCCTTCTAGCGGTCCAAATTCTTTGATACAAGCTGCTGCATTTGCTGCAGGGGGGCGCATTGCTACACCTTCCACTGCTGCCTCTTTGTTCAAAGCTGCACAATCTAAAAATGCTGTTCATATCAGGCCTGGTGGAGGTGCTCGACCTTCTCCAATTAACAATGTTAAAACATTGGCTGTTACCAACTCTACAGGCCCGCAACCCACAGGTGTCCGCATCAGCAGACCTTCTGTTATGGGTGGACCACCTGCAGCAAATCCAGTTTCAGTATCATCTGGCACAAAGTATGGATGTCAGCAAGTGCAAGGCTGCTCTGGAAGGGTTGGAAGCAATCCTCTAAACACCACATCAACAAATCAGCAGGTAATCATAGAGTCCAATTCAGGAGAAGTTTCACATGAAATGACTGAGCAAAAGGGTGACATTGATATCTCTTCCATTGACGTGGATGAATTATTAGCTGAAGAGGTAAAATGTGTTGATGAGATGGAATTGGATGGTACAATGTCTCGTGATGATCAGATGGATCTGCTGAGTTTGGATACAAACACAAATGAGGACAATGATTTTAACAATACCTATGGTGCACAAGCATCTACGGACAAGCAGATGAATCCCCCAGATTCAGTGGTTGCTGAGAATATTATCATGGAGAACAATGTAGTTTTCTCTGATGTTGAAGCTGCTGAGAGCAAAGCCCTCGAAGTTGATGATAATGATGACCAAATTTTACTTGAGAAGGGGACTGCATCGTTCACTGGTGAGCAGAACAAGATTTCACCTGTGGGAAACTTGAATGCCCAGGACCATCAGTTAATCGGTGAGGAAGTTATGGCTGACAGGGACAGGGAGAGCTGCACTAATGGTCAGCAGCATGCCCTTGCAGAGGACACTACCACAGGCAGTAAAATCCCCGTCGATGATGATAGCATCTCATCAAACAACAAGGAAGTTGAGTAGGTAAATCAGAGGTAATGAAGACAAGGCTAATACAATGAGCACCCATATGTCGATGGTAATGAGAGTCTAACAACTTTGGATACAAGTACCAGATGCTAGAGCAAGTTCTTCTTACAAACTGTGACTTTGCAGAAACTTCAGCCAACAGCATTGAAGGGTTGTCGTCTTAAAGTTCTACCGTTGATCACTCAATAGCGAAGGTTCAGTTTCAGCTGCATTTTGAAACTGGAATTGTTGGGGGCCAGTTCATTGAGCAACCTTTTCAGTCGTAAAAAGTATGCTGTCATATCTGAGAATCAGTTTGAAGAACTGCTTTATTTCCCAGAATTTGATTGTTAGCTGGCATTTACCAAGAAAGCATGTAAATCCCCAGTTCTACAGCTTAAGAACAATGTTATTTTCTGCTCTGATCTCCCTAGTTCACCCTGTTTGTAGCCCATTGTGATGCCCCCGGTATCTTATTGCTGCAAGGTATCAGGGTTCTGGCAAGACAAGGATCAGAGCCTCAATTGCAGATCTCCATGAGCAGAGCTTCTGAGATTCATCACATGAGATCCTATACACTAGTCATACTGTTTATTGTTGACATTGTTTATTTGCTCATAAACCTCAGATTGATGGTATCTATGATGGGGAACATGACCAAGTTGGTCATGCTCGCACTTGCAGAACTCAGAAATATTGTAAGTTCATCTATCTATCTAAAATTGTGTCATTTTGCTTCAAGCTTGAACTTAGAATCATATCCGGTGTGGGCTAAGTTTGATGAGTATGGTTCTAGGGTTTTCTCTTCTGTCAATGAGATCGAATCCTCCCGGTTATCAGTAAGAACCATAAGCCTTAAGTCTACCAGGCTGAACTTTGCATGCCTTAGCCTTTCGGAACTTTTATTATTATTATTATTATTATTATTTCTTGTAGTGTTGAACATCTCTTACAAAGCTTTTAGATCCTTCCTCTCTAAAGCAGCGTAGTATTTATTCCATGATTTGTTGACTTGGGCTGTAATCCTCATCACTACTACCTTTTCTTCACATCATCTCACTGTTAGTATTGTAGGGTTCTTTTTCTTTTGGTACTAAAATAAATCTTTTTCTCAGTTTACCATATAGTTTAATGAGAAGTCAAGCAGTCGAATTGACAACAATGATACCCCATATAGTTCCAGCTTAATGGCAGCAGATGGTGTAGTTTACTCTCTCTCTCTCTCTATATATATATATATTTATATATATATATATATATATTAGATTTCCTCGTCACAGGTGTCGAACAAGACACGGTTTAACCTGCCTTTGGTGACAATGGAGGAAGCTGGGCCGCTTGAGGCCCAACATGTCGTGCGGGTTGGGCCGATCGTAACATTAGACGGTTGAAGGGAAGTGGGAACATACGGATTTAATGTATAGAAGAGGTGATCTGAAACCTTAATCTATGAAATAGAGTAGTGTTCAATTAAAAGCCCGATCCCAAGTCATTTAGTGTTCTTCGATATCATGAAAACTGAAACCTTGCTCAAATTAGGAAGACCGTCCCCAACCCAAACATCTAAATTCCAATAGTACCCTTTAACATCTAACTTCCAAGACTGACTTTAACAACCTCCATGTCGTTTCTGTCTGTTATTGCCTCGTAATGCAATGGCCATTGTGATCTGTAGCACTAAGAGAGTCATCAAAACCGCACATGTCATGGGCAAATATGTAATTTGGAGCATAACCACGTAATGCTTTTCTTTTTTGTCTCTTCCTATTTCTCCGCCGGAGACTCATATTTATCGCATCGGTTTGTTCTCGTCCCCAGGAAAGCGGTGATCGAAGGAAGGCGAGGGCGGACGCAGAGATATACCCGAGATTCTTCCTCACACGATTCCGGTCGTAGAAGACGACGACAGAGAGGTGGAAGGCCGTATTCCTCCTCCTCATTCCTACTCGTCGGTTGGGATTTGGCCGAGCCTCCTCGACAAGCATCGGGCTTTCGTCGCGCAAAGATCGATCGATCGATCGACCTCTACCCCGGGGAAGACTTCCGGGAGGCGAGGGGATGGAGAAGTACGAGGTGGTGAGAGATATCGGGTCGGGGAACTCTGGAGTCGCCCGGTTGATGCGGAACAAGGAGACCAAGGAGCTCGTCGCCATGAAGTACATCCCCAGAGGTGAAAAGGTTCGTTCTTTGGGCCCTCTTCCGATGTCGTCTTCTCGTGGGGTTTGGTCGTTCTGAACGGAGGAGCACCATCGTGTTTCTTGTTTCTTGAATTCTTTGCGAGGGGTTAGATCGATGAGAAGGTGGCGAGGGAGATCATCAATCACCGGTCGCTTCGGCATCCCAATATTATCCGATTCAAGGAGGTGGGCTTTTGGCTCCTCGTCGCGTCTTCTTAGGGTTTCATGATTCGTCGACGTGCCTCTTGAGGAACCAAAGACATCGGTTCCTTGATCTCTTTGTTCCCGTCGGTGTAGGTTGTGCTCACGCCCACGCATCTGGGGATCGTCATGGAGTACGCCGCCGGTGGAGAGCTCTTCGAGCGGATCTGCGTCACGGGAAGATTCAGCGAGGACGAGGTATCACCCCTTACCTTTTTTTTTTATCTTCTTCCTTCTCGACTCTCTGCTCTAAAGCTCCGTTGCTACATCTCTAGGCGAGGTACTTCTTTCAGCAGCTCATCTGCGGCGTCAGCTACTGCCACTTCATGGTAATCTGTTTTAATTGGTAAAAGAAATGAAAAATTTTCATTTGGAATTTGTCTGATTGAGTCCGATCGTTTACTACAGCAAATTTGCCATCGAGACCTGAAGATGGAGAACACTCTGCTTGATGGCAGCCCGGCACCTCGACTCAAGATCTGTGACTTTGGTTACTCCAAGGTTAAATCATAATTATTCTTTTATGTGGTCTCCAATTATAAGTACCATTTCCATTCCTATGAACAAAATTGCTCTGTACTTACTTTTTTTTTTTTTTCTTTTTTGGTGGAGAATTTAGTCATCTGTGCTTCACTCGCGGCCGAAATCGACGGTGGGAAGTCCTGCATACATTGCTCCTGAGGTCTTCTCCCAGCGAGAGTACGACGGAAAGGTGAGCACCATAAATTGATTCTCTTTAGTGGCAGCACGACTGGTTTTGTGGATATTTTGAAGACATTGTGAGGCCTACAACGATATGTTTCATGTACTACACTCTATGTGAGATGACAAAGTCCTATTTGAGAGTAAGAAAAGTCACTAAGATTCATAAAGAGCATGATCAGTTGTTCATGGTGAGGAAAAAAAAAAAACAAAAGATAATAGAATTGTGAATTAATGACTTTATTTTTTCTATGTTAATTGCCTCCACCGTCCTAAGATCTATTTTGTTACAAATACCTGAATACAATTCAGAAACATTATTGATGTAGCTATTGAATTATCATGGATATGGACACTGTCAAGTTGGATGAGCATTTTGCATATAATTTTACCGTATCTAATTTGTTTACTAATTCCAGCATCTAAAATCTACTTTGATCGTTTACATGATCTGATACATGTAACATGGTAGGAGCTATGTCATGCTATTGTCTTCAAAAAGTTCCCCTTATGCTGCTATCTAGTGAGCTTGTTCTAACAGGCGTATATGTCGATGTAGATGGCAGATGTATGGTCCTGTGGTGTTACATTGTATGTGATGTTGGTGGGAGCCTACCCCTTTGAAGACCCAGACGACAAGAAAAATTTCAGGAAGACCATTGAGGTGAAATGTTTTTGAACTTAAAATGCCTGTGATTTTGTTTTCAGTCTCCTCTGCTTCCTATGTTACTAAGCGGGACATGAGTTCTGTGCCATTCGGCACTTCATATTCTAGCTTTGATTGCAGAGAATAAGGAGTGTTCAGTACAAGATACCCGAATATGTTCATATCTCCCAGGACTGCAGGCATCTTCTCTCTCGGATCTTTGTGACCAACCCTGCAAAGGTAATTCATAAAGCTTTATGGTGTTTAACCTGAGAAATGAGTGAGTTGCCGGTTAAATTTGTGAAAGATAGGCAACATGTTAGATTTGTGAAGTGTGGTGTGGGAGATCGGCATCGACACAGAGGTCTTGGAGAAAAGGAATCTGGGTTTGATATATATAGCATGTTAAATCTCTTTCTGCAGAGGATAACGATCAAGGAGATAAGGGAACACCCTTGGTTCTTGAAAAATTTGCCTAGAGAGCTAACAGAAGCAGCACAAGCAAGGTACCACAAGAAGGATGACAACATGCCCACCTATTCCCTTCAGAGTGTGGCAGATATAACTCAGATCGTCAGGGAGGCAAGGGTTCCACCATCATCAGCTTTTGATGCCAGCTTCAGCTGGCCCAACGATGAAGAGGAGCCGCAGGAGGGCAAGCAAGAGTAACTGCACAACGCACAACGAAGCAGACTAAGAAGACTGAGCATGAGAATCCAAAGAACTGGTTGATTTCCTCCAGAGGCAAAAACAGTAACAAAAAAAAAGAAAACAAAAAAAAAAAAAGAGGAAGGAAAGAAAGAAACAGTGTTCAATATTCTTTGTGGTTACTTTTGCCCTTTGTTTCTTTAGTTACATGTTTATATTGAATGATCTTTATTTTGTACTTCTAATCATATGAATACATTCTGTGCATAAAATTGCTCCCATTCTTTCATCTGAAGAAAAGGAACACCTAGATCATCATAAAATTTAGATCAAATCAAATCCTGGTTGAACCGAATGCTTTCTGCTATGCAAGTTTAACTAGCTGTGTAAATTTTGCAAACTTGACTTGCATATAATATTTTCCATTGATCTTATCTAAATTACATATGCACTCCTCAATTCTTTGAATCTGATACCTGACACTACAGTCATGTAATTTGCCTTACCAGAAACTTAGAAGTGATTTCTAAAGCTTATTTAGGTAAGAACTGCATCTGAAGACTTTCCTAATACTATATGTGCAATATAAATAATAATTTGGATATGTATGATCTTTTTAATGCTTTTGTACGGTAAGTGGTTTTTCAATCTACTCCATATGCTACCCAACAAAAAGATGTATGTTGGCATATATTTGAACAAGTAGGAATTCTATCCAATAATATTAGTAAAATTCCGTTTTACTAGTATCCATGACCGTATCCTAACACTTCCATCTCCTTCCTACCACCCGTCTCTGTATGCACTTAGTTCTGCTTTCAGAGAAAGTCGTATATGGATAATACTCTTCTATGATCTTCCAATATGTAGATACTTAAAGGTAGGAGTTTTCCAAAGACCTACTGGTTGATCTCTCTCAATCCAAGGCGAAGTGTTGTTACTCTATTGATCTATTAGTTAGCAAAATTTTCAAGCAAATCTATTTGTTATATTGTAAGATGCAAACAGGGGCGACATGCTGTGTACCTGATCAGAATCAAGAACCTCCTTCGAGGCATGATCTCAAGTGCTATGATGCTCACCGGCAGCCCCCCGGAAGAAAACTACCGATCCGACTATCACGTGTGGCTTCAACGAATCCCGATCCGGTGAGGTTGGCGTGTCCAGCAACGGTCGCCCCGCGCCAGAGGAGTACATGCTTCCGTAGCAACCGACCGGCCCGAAATTTGCCGTCGTCGAGATCTCGCCTAATGACCGATCGTCGAACGGCTTCCAGGTCGAAGTCGTCGGCCTCCGAGATCGAGCAGTGCGATCCTTTTGCCTCTGCACCGAACGTTTAACCCGAACTCGGTAATCCAGCCAGAAAAACGAAGAAAGCACAATTTGATGTGAAGAACCCAGAAACATGTCCAAAGACTTAACAATCATACATCAGAAGACAAAGAGATCAGAAGAGATTCCATCAAACGAAACAAGAAAAATTCGACAAAAATGATGAGGGGGTCGAACCCAGGAGTCCCGAGATGCCGAAGGAGAACGATCAGGGGAAGCGGAGGAGGCAGCGATTGATTAATCGAGGAGAGAGAGAGAGAGAGAGAGAGAGAGAGAGAGGAAGAGATGCGAAACGGTAACGGATGTCGGTTTTTATATTGGAGAGGTGTACGGATCTCGGTCCTTCTTTCTCGTGTTCCCTGATTTGAGAGAGACAGGTGATCTTCGTTCGAGCATTAACAATGCCGAGTAAACTGATGACGGTCAGATATATATACGATGTGGTGGGTCCGAGTTCGTTATTTAACTCATGAAGCTAAATGATACGAAATGAGCATATGTATTTATTTATTAACCTGAGTGTCGGACAGATCACATTGAAAAATCAATCAAATCACATCATTTTATACGTCGACATCGGGTCAAACATCCGATGCCCTCTCTATCAAATCCTAAATATTTTTTATGAATACAGATTAGAACCAAATCAGTGGAGAAGGAAGAATGAATGAACTCTTTTGGCTCGAATATGTGTTAGATTTCAGCCATGCAACCCACCTACAAATATGAGAAACTCTCTCAAACGGAATAATTCCAAGGTGTTAAAGAGTCAAAGTAAGCCAATATATAATAATTTGATATCCTGAATAGTTAATGATCTACAATAATTTGATATCCTGAACAGTTAATGATCTTCCATGTCCAAACTCTGATGTTTCAAATGTCTCATACAAGTGGAAGCAAGCTATCAAGTGAATATTAAGTCCATAACATAAGAAGAAGTAAACTACAAAGAATCAATTAGATGAGAGATGCAACAACACAGAAACAACTGGATTTCGGAAATAGAAAGCATCAACAGAATTTCTGACTGTGTAATCTCATAATCATGACAATTTCTTTGCTTCGACGATGTGCTGATGGGCCGTAACAAGGTATGCAGAAATCCTAAAGGCTGGAATTGTTGGTGCCGCATCCTCAAACTTATGCTGGACTTCTAGGATTCATATCTTACGTGTAGTCTGATACACAACACAAAACAAAGAATACACAAAGTTGTTATCACAAGAATTGTAGTATTCCAGACAGTCTTGATGAGAAACAGGCCTTTAGAACACATGAAGCAGAATATAAGAGTCATCACACAGTTCTTTACCAGTCTTCTTCCATTCATAATGTCCTGTTAACTACTTATTCAGCATTAGTAGATGCATAAAATGCAAAGATACCTTCTAGAGCTTCTAGTGTGTGGACCTGGAGAGGAGTTCTTCTAGTTCATCCACCATTGCAGCATAGCAGAAGAAATATTGTTCCTAACAATCAAAGTACAAGAATAGATCAGCAGTATAATTCTTGCAGTTCATGGTCTAAACAACTTTCCATTGCCTATTATCATCTTTTTGTTGATTGATTTCCTATAGACAGCACCGGCAGTTCAAGTTGTTATGAAGTCGATTAGTACAAGATGATGTTAGTCACATGTGCATATATTGTTGTGCACAATTCCCATGTTAAACGTATTATGATAATATTGGATACTAATCAATTTTCACTATATCAAGATAACTGGACAATTAAGTTCCTACTGATATTTATTCCATTGGATCTTTGGTTTATTCATGATATCAATATGAATGTCAATCCCAAGAACTTATCATTTCATCCTTCTACAGTTGAGATTTTAATAATGAAATCCTTAACCCAGACCCTCATACTCCCCAACAGGCTGTTGAGATCTTACTAAAATTCCACTTGCCTATATATATATATATATATATATATATATAAGATTCAGCAACAAATATTTGAAGTGTCACATTGACAGACAATTCTGTAATTTTTTTTACAGATGCCACATTCAGCCTTATATATATATATATATATATAAGGTTCAGCAACAAATATTTGAAGAAGTGTCACAGTGACTGACAATTTTGTAATTTTTTTTACAGATCTCACATTCAGCCTTTTGTACCGAGTATTATATATCATCCCGCATCAACAGAAAAAAGACTCAGATGATCAGATTCATCCCGCAAAAGGTTAATGGATACTCTTCCACATTTAACTGGTAATGTTGCTGTTAATAAATGTTTTTTATTTTCTTTCGAAGCCACTTCTTGTCAAGACTCCTAATTCCATTAGATAAAAGCAAACTATATTTGGCAGATTATTGTGTATCTATATGTTAGTATAGAACAAAAGAAACATGAGGAATTGGAGATTTGGAGATACCATTGTCTGAACCATCCCTAGCCGTTGAGATCTGAACTCAGAGATAGTTTTCTTAAGATCTAAAGAAGACATATCACCAATGAGAACCCTTTGGAGTGTGTTGTGAATGGTACAATACGTACCAGTTCTCCCAATACCTGCACTGAGCAAAAAGAACATAGTGTGTCAGGCCTGGGATTCGGTGAGGAGAAGGATATTAAGGCAAATGAGCAATCTGTTGAGTTCTGAACCTGCAATGCACAACAATGGGGCCAATTTCTGGTGGTAAATGATGTGTCATTTCAAAAATTTCCCGAACTGATGCAGTATCCTCAGGCACCCCATGATCAGGCCATTCAGGGTACTGGATATGGAGAACCGAAAGGGCCGGTTTCATCAACTACAATAAAAGCAACTGGACATAAAAATTCACCATTAAGGAAACAAGTAAAGATCAAAATAGAAGTTTCCACTAACAATAAGCAGTCTAAGTATATTGATAGAAAAAGAAATACTACATAGAGGATTTGCAAGAACACAAAATTCAAATGAACCAACAAAGAAATCACTTGAAACTGATACAACGCCGTTAAGAGGTCATGTATCTTGCTAATCAATTTCAGATACGCGATAACATATAATCAAGATCAGGAAAGTTTGACAGAATGTTTCCTTAGCCCATAATACAGCTCAGACAAGCTTACTGTCCCCAAACCAACAACATAAAGGTAACCTTTAACTCAGAAAATTGCTTTGATAAGTAAACAACAGAAGTTTATAATATATGTGCACACTTTACCAAAACTTTTGGCATGTTGTCAATATAGTTTATAGTGACCAATAACATTAGCAGACAAATTGTTGAGAAGTCTTATAAAAAAAGGTAAAAGAGAGATAACTTGTTAAACATGTAAAATAAAGCCATAATTGCATTTTTATATCCCTGTAAGGACAAACAGAAATGTCAGAAGAAAATCAATGTTTGTTTCACCTCTTTGTGTTTCACTTCCAAGCAGCGCAGCACTAATGAAGAATCAGATGTTCTTGTATATTTCGTCTCAATCCTGATTTTTCCAAATTCTCTGAGCCCATTTTGTGCTTGAAAATAATTAGCACATTTCCTCATCATCTGCTTTTCCGATATAAAGATTATTGTTCAAGATAATGGAACACGATCTAACAGCAGTGAGAACAAGGTGATTAAAGTATATTTGCAGAAAATTATGGAAATTGTGGAGTTGTTGCATCATATATTGACTGGTAATTCTAGAAAAAAAGCAGTAGTAGCCTAGACAAAATTACAGAGCTTCAAATCAATAAGAAGAAATATGAAAAAGAATTATAGATGAAAGAATATCATGTCCAAATGAAATCCACCTACCAAGTCATGTGCATAATTATTGGAAAGATTTCTCTAAGTTGTCAGAGGATGACAATGATAGATGAAACCTGAATTGGCATGTTTCATCTTCTTATATACCATCCTCTAGATGTTAAAGTTGAAGAATCATCTCTTGTTTTCATTTTCCTTCTAGTAACAGTCAGCTAAAAATGTCATAAGATATCCTCGCCATTTCTAATTTTAAATTGGTGTTTCCTTCCTATAAGTGATTATTGAATTAGTATTCAATTAAGGCAAACACAAACATTGCATGTTCGATAGTCAATGTAATGACGAACCAATTCTTATAAACCTAAAAGAAGGTCAAATGAAATCTGTCGTAGTGTACCATTAGCAAGTCTTTGTTTGGTCAATTAAGTCAAGACTATTAGCATGCAATAGTATGCAATTTTTACATATACCTCTAACAAGAAGTTTAGTTCCATTTGAATAGCAATATATCTATGTTGGCTGATGGAAGTCAGTAGCAAAACTTGAATAGAAATAGGGGCAGCATAATGAGTTGACTCACAGAACATATAATACTCATGAATAAATCTTGAATGGTGAAACCAGTAACATAAAAAGAAGATGATATCAACAAGAAAAGATTTTACAACATAAATTGCAATGAGATAAGTACCCTGTGATTATCAACACGTGTTAGCATCACGATTGCAGGACAACGATATTCAAATACCATCTCCCAAAAATCTTCAAAGGTCTCAGGGAGTGGACCTTGTGTAGCAATAAACTGCGAGACTTTTTCACCAGATGCTAGCTGCATTTAAGATTTTTCAAGATCAAAGGAAAATACTCATCAAGCATGTCCACCAACTTGGTCCACTGGGCATAACTATGCTCTTTCAGGGTCAACATGACAAAATAATAATGCTAGCAGGGTGACTGTACCCCAATAAGACTCGCATTGATATAATTGTTCCTCAAGGAGGTGCTGTCCCTTGTTGAATTGAGAACGATCCTGTTATTGTCAACTGAAAGAGAAAAAAGGTAACTAAGAAACCTTCTACTCTACACCAGGTTCCAAGATAACCAAAATGCTTCAATTATCTGGAAAAGAAGATCCCTCTGTGCAATTACATGGGAGAATATCTGTGTAGCGATTTTTATCCAAGTTTGCATCTTGCAGAGCCACGGAACACTTTCTCACAATCTCATCCATCGTTGGCCTCATCTCCTGGCAAAAAAGCACACCCAAACCAAGATATCAGATTTCTTGGAGGAAGCACCGAGATCAACAATTAAAAAAAAAATCAAGTGTCGAAAAAATAAACTGATTACCCTAAAAAGAGGCCACAAGGTTAAAGAAAGAAAGACAAACAAAAGGCAAGAAATTGAACGTTATCCTAGATCGAGATTCAAATGCACTATCCGATGTAGACGGAGGCAAGAGAGGGATCGAGTGAGACCTGGAGGCGGTGGAACTCCTGGGCGATCCTAGTAGGGGTTCTGAGCTTCTCCTTGAAGAAATATAATGCTTCGGAGCAGTACTTTAGCTGTTCATCCGAGGGGCGGAGCGGCGGTGGCGGATCGGAGAAGAGACCGGCTAGGTTGAAGGTGGAGGCAGGGGCGGGGACGGAGACGGCAGCCATCGCCGGTGCGCGAGCCCCGCAGCAGCGGCTTGTGCGGTTCCCCGTCGCTTCGGAGCCTCGCGCTCTGTGGAAGGCCCAAAAAGTTGTGATCGGAGAAGTGAGTCGGCGGGGTAGAATATGGGTCTATACACACAGATAGGTATTCTTACATATTAGTCCTCATACTATTTAGTATTTTCATATTAGTTTCGTTGTATATTGTATTTACATTCTACACCATAAAACTCTTTTGTTTCTAACTTTGGCCCTTCTAGTCATCATGCATTGTCCCAAGTTCTTAATTAATCACCAGCTCTAATTATTAGACTTCCTAAAATTGAAGTCCCTTATTTAAAGAACATAGAAATTATATACATCATCAATTTAACTGAACTAGTACCAATTTCTATTTCTTCAATTTTTTTTGTTAAGTACTAAATGATCGATCTAAATTCTTCTAATCATAATTATTAATGTCTTAAAAACCACTAATCAATTAAGATCTTTATTTATGAAATTCTTCCGAGTTTCTATGTTTTATATTTTAAAAACAAAAAATATTATGGGTTTTTGGACCAAGAAGAATTCCATCTATACTATTCTTCTCATTTAGTTCTAAATCTGAACCTAATAATTGGATCACTCATTTTCTAAATGTTGGTTTACTTTTTGTCGAGGTTGAAGTGTCGTCTCGGCTTAATTCAGCCCACATGCACAAGAACATCTAGGTGACTATGATAGGTGAATCTAGGTAGCGCATCCGCTTCAAGGGATGTCCTCCTGTACCGTTCAAGGTCAGTTGGTTCGTCCGACTCCTCGCACGACTCTCATGTCCTACACTCAGGCCATAGTCGAGTGATGGAAGGCATCTTGACTTGAACCCTTTGATGATCAGGTTAATGATGTGGAGTACTGGGGTGTATGTTATGCGAGTGAAAATTCAAGAGAAGTCCTCTGCTACAGTTTACCTTGGTGCCTTTTATACTACCTGTGAGGAGATGTGTCCATACGAGATTATTTAATATATATGGGCGTTAGTGAAGTACCATACGTAGTCATGCTTCTCGAGTGAGAGGTGGACCAAAGATCTATCTTTTGATGTCGACTATTATGCCTATTATTCCATTATGTTTCTTGAGCAGTGCTCTTTCCCTAGATTATGGTCTAAACTGAGTCGGATGTGCCCATTTTATATTATAGAGGAGAGGTGTCAGTCTTTGCTAGATGGGCCAAAATATATCCTATCACTAGTGATATTCAAATTGTCCACATATATAAACTTTTGACTTAAGTATATATATGAAAACTTAAGTCAATCCTGCTGACAAGTCTCGGCCAATCCTGCTGACAAGTCTCAACCAATCATGTCGACTAAGCCTCAGCTAGTCACATGTCGACTAAGCCTCGGCCAGTCTTACCGATAAGTCTCGGGCAATCATGTCGACCATGCCTCGGCTAGTCATGCTAACTAAGTCGAGGACAGTCCCGCTGACAAATCTCAGTAAGTCCTACCGACTAAGTCTTGGCCAATCATGACGACCATGCCTCGACTAGTCACACGGACTAAGTCTCGGCTAGTCATGCCGACCATGCCTCGGCCAGTCCTGTCGATAAATCTCAACCAGTCATGCTGACTAAGCCTCGGCTAGTCCCATGTTGACTAAGCCTCAGCTAGTTATGCCGACAGGTCTTGGCCAGTTATGTCGATAAGTCTCAGCCAGTTTTGTCAAAAAGTATCGGCTAGTCATGCCGACCACACCTTGTCTAGTCCTGCCGATACATATCGACCAATCCCATGCCGACTAAGCCTCAGTCAGTCATGCCGACAAGTCTCAGCTAGTCCCATGCCAACTAAGCCTCGGTCAGTCCTATCGATAAATCTTGGCCAATCGTGCCGACTAAGCCTTCGCCAGTCTCATGCCAACTAAGCCTCGACCAGTCTTGTCCATAAATCTTGACCATTCATGCCTACTAAGTTTCGGCTAGTCCTGCCTTGGCAAGTAGCATGCTGATCCAATCATAATCGTTTCACTATTGACCTAATCCCTGTCTGTTCGTTGTCGACTCTTTTCTCGATTGATTCGTCGCACCTCATCCGGCAGAAACCATAAACTCTGAGACATGATTAACGTTCCAGTAAGTTCATGCCAAAAGTTGTGCCTCTTGATTCTCTAAAGGCATGACTCCTTTAGAGAGGAGAGAATGATAGGGCATATTCTGGCTCATCCGACGAAGACTGTCAGATCACTATAGTGGAGCCAGCCAGGCACCTCCATCTCGGCTCAGACAGTGGGGACAAAAAACTATGCCTTAACACCTCTCAGAGAGCTCAAATTCATAACTAATTTAATCATCGAATGGGCTGAGTTGGAAAGACCCTTCACCCGACTCAGACCTATTCTACAAGACACAGTCGCAAGGAGGAGTCAAGTGTCAGCCTAGGCTTGGGAAGACAATATAAGGATCCAAAAGCAGAGCCATCTATCAGTCGAACCCTCTTCCTGGTATGTTATAGTTGCGTGGACATGCTTGCACACTTGGTGTGGACCAAGCTGAGGATGATACCTCAGACACGACGTAAAGAACCACAACAAACTTGTTGTAAAGAGTGATGATCCCTTTCATTTGTGTATTTATATAAGTTTAGAGGAAGAGATTTTTTTCAATCATGTCTTAAATTATCCAATCAAATCATGCACTTAAATATGTGATTGATCATCAAATTATAAATTGATTAAGGACAAGGAATATAAGGATAACTTTTAATGTTTACCTATGACATGATATTCTATTATGATCTCGTAAGATTGAGCTTCTATCAAGGATATTAATCTTGGACTGATGTGATTGAAACATCCTATGAGTAAAAGGATTTATGATGGAGTTTACTAATTTGTGAGAAGTATGTACCAACCATGTAATTGGCATTTCAAAAGGTTTTTTGTTTTACTTTTATTGCTAAGATAAGCATCAAAATGAGTTACAATTATACTTAATTTGAAATTTGAAAAGAAATAATGAGAGACTAGTTATTGTTTAATGGAGGATAGCATTCATTGGAGCATCAACTGAAACAAGAGTCATTGGTTAGATGATTTATGAAGTTGATTATTGTTCGTAGATATTATCTTTATTCAGGTCTTATACTAAAGATGCCCATATACTCAGATCATTTACAATAAATGAGTTTAAGAAAAAAACTCAATAGTGTAATGGAGTTATCTCCTGAGTTGTGTAGTTAAAGTTATTTTCTAAGTTATTTAAGTTGAAGTTACAATTGGAGAGTTAATAGTGTAATGGAGGATGATGACTCTATACATTACTCATGTGCTTATAAGATATCTTGTTGGGTCTCGTATTGATGTATTTATTGCTTTGATTATCTTTTCCTTTTTATATTTTTGATTGAATTGTCTCATCTTACTCTCTTCTCAATGAGTCACGTACTTGAATTGTTATCATCAGTTTCTTATATTCGTCTCCTCGTAGGTCATTGAGAGTATAAATAATGATTTCTTCATCATGAGATAATATATGAAAGCTAAGTCATCTATAATAACTTTTAGATTTTATATATATTCAATAATATTACTCCCTCTAGAGTTATTTTGGGTCGGGCTGGGTATAGGGTTTTTTTTTTCTTTCTTTATTTCTTTCGAAATTTCAGATTTCCTGAAATATTTTCTATGCTCCATATTTATTAATATTGAATCACTCATATATCTTCAAAGATGCTGACTAGTTTAGTTGACGAAAGTTGTTATTTTAAAAAAAAAATCACTTTCGTACTTCATATCGTTGATATGGATTTTGAATGTACAAACCGAACAAAAAAGTTTTTTTTATTATTTTTATTATGCCGAGTCAAAACAAAAGCATTGATCAAATTCCAGGGGTTTATAAAAGAGCACACAAAGAATCATTCACTGTAAGCTTACAAATGTGGAATTTTTCCGATCCTCACAGAGCTTTGACTGCCTCAAAGCGGGGTTCCTTTGGCGAGAACTTGTGCTTCACGTACACATCCATGTAGTCCCCGAAAACATACTCGGGGTACAGCGCTGCAGCAGAGTCGTCCTTGTTGCTTCCTGGAGCGATGGTGGCCTTCGGGGAGGGGTTGTAGAAGGAAGCGATGGAGCGGCGGTTGCCGTCGCTGGTGGTCAGCACGCGGTGCCACACGCTCTTGTACCGCCCGTTGCTGAGGACCTCGATCTGGTCTCCCGTGTTGATGACGATGGCATCGGCCACCGGTTGCACGTCGATCCACTGCCCGTCTTTAAGGATCTGCAGGCCGCCCACTTGGTCGTCTTGGAAGAGGAGGATGACGCCGCCTGCGTCGGTGTGGGCGCGAAGGCCGTTCACCAGGTCCAGGCGCGGGCACGGCGGGTAGTGGCTCACCTTGGTGCCGAAGAAGGGTTGATGCTCCCCGTTTCCGGAGAATGCACTCTTGATGGTGCCCTTCTCAAAGCCCAGATTCTCGTCCATTACTTCCATCACCTTCTCCGCCAGCTTCCTCAGCTCTTCCCTGTACTCCTTCATGGTCTCCCTGCATGATCTTGCCAACTTTCAGCACTTGGACATACGGGGTACAGCCACATATCAATCAGCCTACCCGACAGGAAGCTGATGATTACCTGAACTCTGGTGGGTTGGACGGCCACTCATTGTCGTCCTGGAGTAGGAAGACATCCTCCCAGTCCACGTCGTCCAAGCGCTTGGCGTCGGCAGCTTCGCCTTCTTCTTCCACCAGCTTGTTCAACAGCTGCACGGGCTTGGACCCCTTGAAGCCCTCCGCTCTTAGCCTGTAGCACTCCGAGCACACCTTCTTCACGCGTTCCAAGAGCTCCACCGTAATCCCATGGTTCACCAGCTGCGAACAGATTAACTTCATAACAACAACGCAAGGAGAAAGAAGAGGACCCGCGGAAAACGAAAACAAAGCCATGATGACAGACCTGAAAGAATCCCCATTCTTCGCATCCATTGGCAATCTGTGCCAAGGTTTCGGCTCGCCCCTCCCCCTCCACCTTCGAGAAATCGATGACTGGAATGGCCATTTCTCCAAAACACAGATGGGGTGCTCCGGTTGCCAACTCTGCTACTATATTGCTTCTCGAATGGTGATCGATGATTGGAAAAAGAGGCAACCGGGGGACCTTTTATAGTGCACAAAGCATGGGTTTCAGATCTTACGTACCAATCAGAAGAAGCAACCGGGAAGCAACCCCAAGAGTTGCAGGTCTACCTTCTTTCCACGGTTGTAGTTCCAGACGTTGACCAAGAGTACAACCACAGGGAAGCATGCATCATAGGCACAGCCATTAGCTCGAGATAAATAGACAAAACGATTGCTTTGCATGAGGATACTTGACTCGGTAAGGAGAATGTTCATCACGTTAATAAGATGGCTACGGCCACCGGCGGCCGGGCCCTCGCTATGGGTCAGAACAAATTGACAGCTTTCCACGATGATTCATATCCAACTCATCAACTCGTACTGCCTTTGTCATTGCCTACTCTTCCGCGTTTACCTAACCTAATTTCTTTTATATTATTATTATTATTATTATTATTATTATTATTATTATTATTATTATCAAAGTGTAAGACCAGATTTAATTCCATTAATCAGATATCTCTCTACCAGTAAAACTAGTTGATATGTTGTGTCTTGAAACCTCAATTCTTAGTAAATGAGCTTAACATATTATAATTAGACTAATGTTTTAGATATATGTTCTTTCTTTAGAGACCAAAAAAAAAATTATCGAATAAAAATTCTCAGAGACTAATTCTTTAGGGCCACATCCTTTAATCTTGAGTGACATAATTGTAGATGCAAATTAACTAATCTACACATCAATCTAAATACTCACCAACTATTTTCAACATTTCTATATCAAGAAACCTATGGATCATTTTAATCTATCAAAACCTGATTTAGGTGTAAATCCGTTCGTTGATGCGAGGGGAATGGGGTAAGCAAGGCAACAAAAAGACATTAAAAGCAGAATATAGAAAATATAATTAGCATTTATAATATTAAAAATATGAGTATAGTTATTTTCTGCTGATGGTCGTTTACCATAGGAAATTGGATGCTTTTTTATAGAAAAGTACAGAGTGGAAAGTATAAGTATTTGGGATGTTTTTTCTCAAAAGTATCTATAAACTTAATCCAACTAATATATATATATACGCACAACCGAAGAAGTCATAAAGTATATGATCAAAGTCGAGAGGCAGACGACTCATTTTATTCATTATGTGAAGAATTAATCTGATACAAATAAACGTTCTAGAATTAAATCGAAGGAACAAAATATCATAATGACACAACTTCTTCGATCATCACTTTTATCTATTTTGTGTTAGATTCTCGAGACGTAAGATGATACATCAGGAACTTGGGCGGTCGTCTTGTACTGGAGTCAACTTCTGATTTTTGATTGAGCTATAGTCGCTCGGAATTCATTGCTACGTTTTGAGAGGAGTTGCTTATCTTTTATGTGTTAGCTTATCTTTTATGTGTTATCCATTATGTGTTAGCTTCTCGGGACGTAAGCGGAAATATCAGGAACTCGGGCAGTCGCCTTGTACTGGAGTCAACTTCTGATTTTTTATTGAGCTATAGTCGCTCGGAATCCGTTGCTACGTTTTGAGAGGAGTTACTTATCTTTGGTCGGGGGACCTTGTTTAGTTGGCATCCATGGGCAAGGCTTTCCTCTTTGCGAGTGCATCATTTCATTTCTCAACTGACTCTCCAGTCGTCGTCTAACTTGACTCCTCCGACGGTTAAGTTAGCTAGGTAAATTATTTTGTATAGTATACCTAGTATTTAAGATGGTCCTCTTTCTTATTTACCTAGGCACCGATATTACCTAGGGAGGCTGAAGTCATACAAAGTGGGTTAATGCGCATGGGTGGTAGGTCGGCCCATATGTTGGTCGATGGTTGAACCCTCGACCTGTTTTCCAATTTCATTTGTTGTGTTAGTTGTTTTTATTATACATTTGCAGTAGGTACGATCTTTCCATGGGTCGTTGTCTGGGTTGAAACATGTTTTTATACTATGTAGGGGATGTACGGAAGGAAACCTTACGGTGGAGGCAGGGGATGTGGCCTGGGCCTAACTCCTCGAGCGGTGGTCCAAGGTAATGCTTCTTCTTGAGACCTTGATCTGAGCTGAGTCGGTCATATCTTCTTAGCTTTTGGAAGATGACATAAAAGTATATGCTAAATGAGCCAAAATATACCCTATCAATGACATATCTTATTGGGTCTCATATTGATGTATTTATTGCTTTGATTATCTTTTCCTTTTTATATTTTTGATTGAATTGTCACATCTTCCTCTCTTCTCAGTGAGTCACGTGCTCGAATTGCTATCATTAGTTTTTTATATTCGTCTCCTCGTAAGCCATTGAGAGTATAAATAATGATTTCTTCATCAGTCAAGAGATGATCTATGAAAGCTAAGTCATCTATAATAACTTTTAGATTTTGTATATATTCAATAATATTACTCTCTCTAGAATTATTTTCATCAAAGTAGATAAAAGATTTAATATGTGAATGCTTGAGCGATTCGCGAAGGTGAGTTGTAACTTTCGTAGTAAGTATTACATGAAGATATTAATGGTTCTATGGAACTAATAACTTATGCTTGAATGACTTATAAAATAAAATGGTCATCATGTAACATAATTTATGATTAGAATTTTTTTATTATGTTGGTATTTCGATATTTTTGGGTGGAAAGTGCAAGAAACCATTGACATAGTCCAGCAAGTCATATCGGAAGAAAGGGTTAGTAAAGTAAACTCGTCAAGTAGTCTTTAAGAGTTTAAAGGGGATCAAAGTTGTTGCATTAATAAAGATGAGTAAGAAGACATGAATGTAAATAAGAGGAAAGTTGTTGTATTATTCGCTAAGGGAATAATCACCGCAGCATCATAAATAGAAGTATAAGAAGACATGAATGTAAATAAGAGGAGATGACAAGCTAGAACAGATGATGCGGCACGTCGTGTGATATCACCACGAAAGGTAGTGGGGAGGAAGCAATGATTGTGTTGCACCGATGGCTGATGTTGTTAATCGAGGGAGGTGGAAGAATTGTAGGTGCAACGACGAGGTAGAAGATCATCAGGAGTCCCGATGCAAATGGTTGACGAGTGGAGGAGTCTTTACAGGGAAAGGGTAAGGATTTATCAGATCAGATCGCCGGAGAGGGGACCGATCTACTGCAGATTGCCGGAGGATTGATCAGATTAGTGAGGTGGATGACTGTGATCGCCGAAGGCAGAGGACTGATCGGATCATCGAGGTGGTGGAGCAAATCTATTGCAGCAGATTGAGAAGGGGAGATCGCACTGTCATTGTTGCTGCGGCGAGGAGGCGGTGCTGCTGTTGCTGTAGATCCACGACTGGTGCTGTTGTTGCTGCAACAACAACGATAGCGGTGGGTGAAGAGGAGCAACAGACGAAGCTGCACCGAACAGGTTAGCGACAAGAGCAGATCAATGATGGAGGGCGGTGGTCGGCGAGAATAGTACGTCTGTCAGAGCTCTGGCGAGGGAGAAGCCCCACCTGGCAGAAGAGAAAACCGGTAGCGAGATAAATAGCTATGACAGATCAACATAGACGAGAACGATTACTGTTGCCGTACGAACGAGAAAGGGTCAAGAGGAGCTTCCAAATCATGATTAATTGAAGATCTTGCTGTCGATTTTTTTTTTTTTTTTTGGTTACATGAAGGTGATGTAACTGGAATGGCCATTTCTTGTTACTGGAATGGCCATTTCTTGCGAGGACGAGACGATGCTCTGGTTGCAAATTAAGCTTCTGTATTGCTTCTCGAATGGATCGATGAAGAGAAATGAAGCCAACTGGGACCTTTTATACTGCATCAAGCTTCCATATCAGATCTCACATAGCAATCAGAGGAAGTAACCGGGAACTAAGCCGTGTTCCTGGTCAAATCTTTTCTCCATGGTCAACTAGGCTGCCATCTTATCCCATCTCGGAGTACATTCCACGAGGAGATCAGCTCGACATGGAGTAAACGACCAAAACGTTATGATGCAGCTCGACATGGAAAATCTTGGATCACGTTGATAAGGTGTCTACCCCGACCCCCGCCCCCACCATACCAAGCGTTGACTTGCTTTGACTACGAAGCTGACACGAGGCTTCCTGGTTTCCATCATGGCTGTGCCACAGAAATCGTTTCTTCATTACATTGCTTACAATCTTCCGCGTATACGTACATGTAGAATGTTAGCTGGGCTGGAAACGGGCTTCAAGATGGCAAACTGGCATGCAAGTCCCAGTGAGTTCTATGGCTGGGCTGGGTTTTAATGAAGAAGATCAAAGTTGGAGGAGAACCACAAGCAACCATGCCATCACGGAGAACGCAGGGAAGAGCTTAAAATACCTGACACAACTTGGAATATATGCAGATGTGCTGCACGAGTCCAAGCATGCAAGCATCTGTCGCTGATACCAACCTATAAATATACGACACTGATATACTTAGATGGTCACACATTAAACGACGCTGGAGTGCAACATCTTCTTCCTGCACTTTCACAGAGCTGCCGCTACCGCCTGAAACCTTGGCTCCTTGGGGAGGAACTTCTGCTTCACATACACGTCCATGTAGTCCCCAAACACGAACTCGGGGTACGGAGCGCCAACCTCCTGGGGTTGGCTTGCGACAAGCTTGGTCGCGGGAGCAATGGTGGCCTTGAGGGAAGGGTTGTAGAAGGAGGCGATGGAGCGGCGGTTGCCGTGGGGGGAGACGAGCACGCGGTGCCACACGCTCTTGTACCGCCCGTTGCTGAGCACCTCGATCTGGTCCCCGGTGTTGATCACGATGGAGTGCTTCACCGGCTGCACGTCGATCCACTTGCCGTCCTTCAGGATCTGGAGGCCGCCGACCTCGTCGTCCTGGAAGAGGAGGATGACTCCGCCGGCGTCGGTGTGGGCGCGGAGGCCATCGACGAGGTCGGGCCGCGGGCAGGGAGGGTAGTGACTCACTTTGGTCCCGAAGAAGGGTTCGTGCTCGCCGTTTGCGGAGAATGCTCTGCTTATGTAGCCCCTCTCCAGGCCCAGGTTCTCGTCCATGGCCTCCATCACTCTCTCGGCTAATTTCCTCAGCTCTTTCCTGTACTCCCTCATCGTCTCCCTGAAAAGTTAGACAAGAAGCATCAGCGACTCCATCCATTGAACTTCTTTAATTGGATTCCTAGTCTTACTTGAACTCCGGGGGACTAGGTGGCCAGGGCTTATCATCTTGGAGGACGAACACATCCTCCCAATCGACGTCGTTCAGCCGCTCGACATTCCCTCCCTCACTTTCTTCCTCGACCAACTTGTTCAGCAGCAGCACAGGGCTTGATTCCGTGAAGCTCTCCTGTCGCAACTTGTAGCAGGCAGAGCAGACCTTCTTCACACGTTCAAGGAGCTCCACTGGAATGCCATGGTTCGCCAGCTGCAGATGCAAAAGACTGATTCATAAGACGTCCAGGAGAAGAAACCATTACAGTCACCAACTGCAAGCTAACAAACCTGAAAGAAGCCCCACTCTTCACATCCATTAGCAATCCGGGCCAGGGTTTCAGCCCTCTCCTCGCCATCCACCTTCGACAAGTCAATGACTGGAATCATGATGCCTCAAAGCGACAGAAGACTCGGAAACACTCGTCTGCAATGGATGTGAAGGAATGGAAGGCCTTTGGGGGGGATTTTATAGTGCAAACATCGTCGATGTCAACTACTAGTTTGTCTCTAAGGAAACCGAATCATCTTTTCGGCCGCTGTTCTTAATCTGCTCCATGAGTCGGCAGGTGAATGGATACATTGAACATGCACTGTTCAACTGATCATGCTACATACTCCATCATCATCACCCCATAACTCACGAAAACCAACAGAGCTGGACCCTTCCCTTTGGTCATGCACATCCATGCCGCTCTGTCCTACGCCTCGGTGACACCGCTGACAGCCCCTCACGTCGCTTCTCCACCCTGCATGGGAACAAGCGTTGTTGCTTGTTGTAGCCATCTGAAGGGTAGCTGCACATCTGCAGTGGTCACATGAGATAGACCATTAATTATTGGTGCTTCTGAGGCCCTCCTATAAACCTAACAATTGATCATTCACAGCATCTTGAGGTTGCTGCATTCGGTGTTCATGTCGGGAGTTGTCTGAGCATCTCTTTCCCGACTTCTCATATGTCCCAAACCCCCTCTCTGACTCGTTCCACTTCCAAACGATGATATCCTTTCATCTTCTGCAGGGATGACTTCGTTGGATTAAAGAACAAATCATTAATTTCTACGTCAATTAAGGTAATACGCACACATAACAGCGCATCCTCTGCAGAACAGCTGCTGCCAAAAGAGGAAAGAAGGATACATTATTACTCTTTACCTCAACGCACTTATTCTCTGGTGGAGAGAAGAAAGCCAAATGGAGGCATCAATCCTGCAAACAGCCACCACTTCTGACAGTGGGTTCAAGTGCCCATCACCTTGGTTGCCGTCTCCATGGTCGTGAACTAATTATTTGTGCTTCATTGAAGACTGGGTGGGATCCAAGAAGCCACAAAAAGACACTGTAGCAGCTGAAGAGACAGTAAACTAGAAAGACCTAACCACAAGCAAACACCTTCTAGGCTTGGAGTGCATCATTCATTAGGCCACTGCAGCTCTTCCTCCGATGCAGTCTGCAGTTGCTACTCTGAGTTCGATGGCCTCACCGCCACATGGTTTAGGTTCGATGTGTTCCTTAATGATTCATTCATTAAAAAAAAAAAAAAAAGGCAGGAATAGATTAAAAATTGCCCAATCTCTTATTTCGAGAACTCTTTAAGAGATCGAAGACAGGAATTCTTTAATGAACTGGATCCATCATATACATATTTTTCGCATCATACATGAAAGAACAGACCAGAGCATCTATATTTTACGATATCATGGTAATACTCTGCATCATTGGGATGGGATATCATCATATTAATGGGACATCATCTGCTGCTAGGATTTGGAGATCGGATTGGTTTCTTCATCAACTAATGCTTTGTAGTGTAGTTGTCACTCCTACGGCACTTAGTACATTGTAGGTGGACCGAAGGAGTAGCTTTCTTCTGAGCCTTAATTAATGCGCGCTTATCCTAATACTACTTCACATGTCTCTCTGGTCAAACATTTCTTTGTGGGAAGTCAGCCACGCGGCATTGCAATTGCAACACTTGATTTGGTGGCATTATAATATTGTTGGGCCATTTTGGAGCCCAACCCAATCCGAGTTAGATAATTGAGGCTGGGTTGAACTTGGTCAAGCAGACTCGAGCTGGTTCGGTTTGGGTTATGGTGAGTTGGTCAAGTAGAACTCAATCCATGGCTTTTTTTTCAGGGCCTGAGTAGATATAGATCCGACAACTACTCATGTGCCTATCATTCTCTCCCCTCTCATCGGGAAGGAGAGAATGATTGGGCATGAAATGGCATGATCCAACCCACCAAGAGCAATGCTAGGCAAGCAGTCCCCATCGACACTGACAACCGACCAACCGGCTTGACAGTTAGTCAACTTGAACTGACAGTCGACCAGCCTGGCTTGACAGAAGACTATCGAACAAGCATGTTGACCACTCCGCCCAAGCAAACAATTGATCGGCCCGACTTGATAGTAGGCCAACCCACCGTAATAGTTGGCCAACCCGACCTAATAGCCGGCCGGCTCAACCCGACAGCCAACTAATTCGATCGATAGATGACCAGCTTGACCTACAGAAAGAGACCTATCAGACGCACCACCCAAGGGCGAGTAGTCCTTCGATTGGTAGGTATAAAGCCCCCATCAGATGGTGAGAGAGAGGGCTTTGGAACCTTGGCTAGCAATAAAAAACTTAAGACATCGAGACACCGACTTGAACGTCAGAGAGGTCACGTCGAGCACCCCCATCCTGATATGACCTTTTTGATCCCGGTTGATCCTAGAAGGTAGGAGACCAGAGCCACCAACCCGAGGTAAATTTTTCGAGATGTCAGTCCGACCACATCCGAGACGACTAGCTCTCGGGTGACATGAGCAAATCTGTGCATGCGAAAAGGAACCAACCATGCTAACTCTTCCACCACGGTATCAAGGACACCTAGACAACCTTAACGCATTTGGGCAATGCGTGAAGGCGTTTGCAACCAAAGGATGCAAATACCCGTTCTCAGTTAAGGTTGCAAATGCAACGAGATTCTCGTATGGGCCACACAAGAATGCGTTAAAGGTTGCAACCTTAACCCAAACGTTTAAGTTTTGGGCAATTCTATCAGTTAAAAATCCAAAGGTATAAATATACAGTTAAAAAATCTGTTGTTCTATCTATCGGTAAAAGGAGAAGCCACACTCTTCGCACGTGGGCCCACAGTCAAAGCCAATCCTGACTCAGGTACCTCGCTACGAGTGCCTCTCTGATACCAACCACACGAGCCTTATATTATCAAACTTCCTGGCCATCGGAGAGCAAAGCATTGGGTCTGCGGCTCCTCCCCTCATATCTTATGGAGTCCTTTTTCTCATGGAGCAAAGTATGTAAGGGTTTGCACAGGGAGCAGAGCAGAGCAAAGCAAACCCTTATATGCTTTGCTCCATGAGAAAAAGACTCCATGAGATACGAGGGGAGGAGCGGCAGAACCAATGCTTTGCCCTCCGATGGGCGGGAAGTTTGATATAAAGAGTTGTGTGATTGTATAAGAGAGAGAGAGAGAGACACTAGCTGATGAAGGGATTCCGAACGTGAATGACTTGCAACTGCGTTAAGGTTGCAAGTGCCCACACGAGAATCTTGCAACCTCAATTCTTCCCGTTCTCTATGCTTTCCCAAATGCCCACACGCATGATTCTCGTGCCATCTCTCCGTACGTAATGAATGAGAGGAGACAACGGGAGTCTCCTCTTCCTTCGGGAAGAGTAAATGCAGAAGAGAGAGAGAGAGAGAGAGAGAGAGTGACTATTGCCTCTTCTTTGTCATTTGGCCTCTCCTCTCAATCCATTACATACTTCTCCTTGTCATTCTGCCTTTCCCTTTCTTAATCCATTTCATTCTTCTCCCCCCTCCGCCACAAGAGTGAATATTGGCTCTTCTTGTCATTCTGCGTCTCTCTTTCTCTCTCTTAATATATTCTATACTTCTCCCCACCATATCATCCCCCCTCCACCTCGAGAGTGACTACTACCTTTTCTTGTCATTTTGCCTCTCTCTCTCTCTCTCTCTCTAGGCGGAGGAGAGTGACTACTGCCTCTTCTTATCATTCTGCCTCTCTCCTTCTCAATCCATTTTATACTTCTCCCAGTTGAATCATCCCCCCTCCGCCTTGAAAGTGACTACTGTATATTCTTGTCGTTTTACCTCTCTCCCTCTCAATTCATTCCATACTTCTCCCCATCGGATCATCCCCCCTGGATCTCAAGAGTGACTACTACCTCTTTTTGTCGTTATGCTTCTCTCCCTCTCAATCCATTCTATACTTCTCCCTGCCGAATCATTCCCCCTCTGCCTCGAGAATGCCTATCATCTCTCTCTCTCTCTCTCTCTTAATCTATTATATACTTCTCTCCATCGGAACATCCCTCATTCACCTAGAGAGTGACTACTGCCTCTTTATCTTTGCCTCCCTTTCTCTCAATTGGTCAGCAAGGGACTAGACGAGACTGAATTAGTAAGAATTGATCAAGACTAGTCAGCAAGGGATTGATCAAGATTGAGTCAGTAATGACTGGCCAAGACTAGTCGATAAGGGACTAGCCGAGATTGAGTCGACAATGGACTAACCGAGACTAGTTGGCAAGGGATTGGTCAAGACTAAGTTGGTGAGGACTGGTTAAGATTGGTCGACAATATACTGACCGAGATTGCGTCGGCAAGGATTGACCGAGATTAGTCGATAAGAGACTAGTCGAGATTGAGTCAACAAGGATTAGTCGAGACTGGTAGATAAGGGAGTGGTCGAGACTAGTCGGCAATGGACTAGCCGAGACTAGTTGGCAATGAACTGGCCAAGATTGGTTGGCAATGGCCTGGTCGAGACTGAGTCGACATGGACTGGCCGAGATTGGTCAGGGAGGACTAGCCAAGACTGAGTCGACAAGGGACTGGCTAGCAAGGGACTGGCCAAGGCTGAATCAGCGAGGCACTAGTCGAGACTATGTCAGTGAGGACTGGCTGAGATTGGTCGACAATGTATTGACTAGAACTGAGTTGGCGAGGGCTAATCGAGACTAGTCAGCAAGAGACTAGCCGAGACTGAGTCAACAAGGACTGGCTAAGACTCGTCAACAATGGACTGGTCGAGACTGACTTGGTAATGTACTGACCGAGACTAAATGAATGAGGACCGGTCAAGATTGGTCGGCAAGGAACTGGCCAAGACTGAGTCGATAGGGATTGGCCCATACTAGTCGATAATGGACTAGCTAAGACTGAGTTGACAAGGGAGTGGCCAAGACTAAGTTGGCAAGGACTGGCCAAGATTCGTCGGCAAGGGACTAGCTAAGGCTAAGTCGGCTAGGACTGGCCAAGACTGGTCGATAATGTACTAGTTAAGACTGAGTCGACATGGAGTGGTCGAGACTAAGTCGATAATGTACTAGCCTGTTTGAGCGAAAAATTTGAACTGCGACGGTTGTTTGTGCGCCTCGCTCCTTTTGAGGGGGATACTTTCTTATAATGATGGGGTGCTAAGTTGTCACATCATGAGTGGGTGATTCCGTAGGCTGGGCGCCCCTCTCCAGGTAATTTTTCAGCATGTCTTGAATTTCCTAAATGAAAGGTGATCCTCTGAGAGAGCTTTCTCCACATTCTTCCTTTGACCTATGGAACTCTCCCTGGACTTCATCCAGCCCGTGGTTTACTTGGTATAGCTGGGCTCGAAAATGAGTATAAAGAGTTGGATGACAAAGTGTCCGACTTGGGGTGACTAAGGGGAGTTGGAAGGGCCTCCGAAGTCCCATGTTCGGGCAAATGTCGTCTAGTCCCGAATAGTTAGTAATTTTCTCAGGTTGGCCCATTAGGCATCGGCGGGTTTGACAATGCTTGAAGGGGAATCGGTTGGGACATGAGGTTGCCCAAAAGAGATTTGGTTGGGACACTAGCGACGATGCTTGTGATGGCATGATCTGCAAGGCGAGCTGGGGGAGAAGACTCACTTGGGGAAGGAGAGGAATGATAGATTAAATCATTATGATTAAGGTTTGGACCTGCTACATGAGGCTAAGGAATGCCTCCGACAAGTCAACAGGTTCGCCACACCACCCTTGAGGGGAGAAAGCCCGAGGTCATCGAACAATCTCCAATACCTGCTTGGAGTCTAGGATGAAGCATTCCCATCTAGGGAGGAAGGGAAAGGATCCTGCCCTACAAGACTGAGGATAGGATGTGTAATGTCAGTCTCCTCCGCAAGGTGTTCCCTTGGGTTGGTTGGCTGTTGGCGTTCTTGCGACATCAGACTTTCCTTCTAATGTATAAAATATTAACGTGTTTTATGTCGTGGTCGATGAATCATCATAGCTTGATCCAATTTGAGTGCACAAAAACATCAACTGAAGCTCCGCGCTAACGAAATAGAATTTAGGAGAGGCCTAGTCGCAACCCGTGCTGGTGTCCCATGATGCAAAATACGATCGTCGCTCCCTCCTCCTAGGTTGTCGTACCCTTTATAAAGGCTATAAGGGGGGGGGGGGGGTTCAACTCGGCCTCTCCGGTGGTCAAGTTAGCAAGAGTCAGAGCTTAAGGAGAAAGATCATAGTTGTGGAATGTGTCCCACCCCCTCTCCCGATCTTATTATCGGGATGACTTTTATACCTTCTTTTATGAGGTTGTACTACAAGAATGTTTAATGGCTGTCGATACTTCTGTATGTGGGCATTAAATGTGTGCTGGCACCCCAAGGGAGGTGGACTATACTTTGGGCATCGACATTGTCTGGGTTGCGTCGCCCCTTGCATTGCTTCTCGAGCGGCAGGACGGGTCGACGATCTGTCTGATGACATAGTTTGGGTTGTCTTGCCCCTTGCCGTGCATCTTGGGTGGTGAGGCAGGCAACGACCTGTCTGCTAATGTCGTTTGGGTCATGTCATGCATTACTATACTTCTTGGACGATATGACATACTAATGATCTATCCCGAAGTCACGGTCGAAACTTACTTGGGAGTACTAAGCTGGCTCCACGATGACGATCGGTGATCCTCTTGGAATGGTGGGCTAGACATATCACAGCCATATCAAAGAAATTGATAATAATTTATTCGCCTATCTTATGGTGTTATCCTGCGAGCACAACACCGAACCTTCTTTCATTCATGACAAAAGGCCTCAAATCAGATGCCAAAAAAGAGAATCTACCCGCCCTGTGTCAGGCTTCCCTTATCACTTCTTTTTGGTGCACACGAACCACTTCGAATGCCAAAAAAGTACACACATCAGAATTTTACCTTTACTCATCTAATCTACAAGCTTAGCTTCTTAAGCTGTATGTGTTGTCCTTCTTCTACTGTAACCTAATACACGCTTAGCTTCTTAAGCTACGGGCTTCAGTAATAGCTTGGATTAAACCAAGATTGCAGCACAAAGCACTGTGATGTGGTTGCTACTGACACTTGTGCACAAGGGTGGTAAGGAGGGCTTATGGAGAGATCCAGATTGAGGTCGGTGCTGCTACTACTGCTGCCGTCGTCGCTGGAGAAGTTTAAGACCTTCGCTACAGTCGTGCAGTCCTGAGCCATGGACACGTCTTGTTGTTTTAAGGTAGCGAAGGGGTGAGTGATCAGCTCGATGGATCGGTGAGTCTGAGGGTCGAGGCCTCGGCTGAGGAGCTTCCTCTTGATGGTTGTATTCCAGTAGTTCTTGATCTCGTTGTCGGTCCTGCCCGGCAATCGTCCTGCTATGAGAGACCATCTGAAAGCATCAAACAGATCAAGTCATGCTCAAGTATTGGGATCATCTTTGTCTCACCGGCGTCGTATTCACAGGAAAAGAAGAAGAAGAAGAAGAAGAAGAAGAAGAAGAAGGTGATCACGTACGTACTTGTTCCCAAGCAAGCCATGGAGCTCGATGATGAGCTCGTCTTCTGCCGCCGTAAAGTTGCCGCGCCTGAGATCAGGGCGGAGGTAGTTTTTCCACCTGAGCCGGCAGCTCTTGCCACATCGAAGCAGACCTTCAAGACCAGGCAAATCCCCAGTAGATAACAACTGCAAGCGACATAAATCTTCTCAGAATAAGGTACCTACCTGCAGCTTTGGGGAGTGATCTCCAGCAGCCTTCGCCATGGGCCTTGATGTAAGAGATCAGCTTCTCGTCTTCCTCTTTCGTCCAAGCTCCCTTGTTCGTATGAGCCTTGTCACAGCACGGAGACCTGCCCATGCTGGCTAGCTATGGTGGTTTCAAGCTGCAGAAGAAAGAAGAGAAGAGATCAAAAGGGAGAGGTCGAGTGGTGGGCCGAGGGAAGAGAGTCTAATGCTCGATTTATGTGAGAGAGGAAGTGAATCGAGTACTGAGCTCATTGACACTAATCCCTGAGCAACTCACTTGGTTGAGTTGTGTTTGGCTGGATTTGGTCGGTAGCTCTACTTTTCAGTAAACATTTCCTGTTCCATTAGCTCATGATTTCATTTCTTTGTTCATGTTGTCATCTACTTTCTCTCTCTATCTGCATCATCTTTGTCCATCTCCACTTGCAGTCTTTTAGGACCTCACAGCCGACCATCTTTTATGAGTGCCAGAAATCAAACTTGCTTCATACATCTATGCTTTTGTGAGCAGAAGAACGAGAGAGAAAACAAATAGAGATTGCGGAGGACTACCTGCCCACCATGGCACAGTCCCTGATGTCCTCAACTCACTGTGTCATTACAGGTAATGCTCTCGGGACTGATGGTGTTCGTTGCACCTAATGTTAGTTTGAGAGACGAATAGAACGAATTATATTTATATATATATATATATATATATATATATATATATAATTATATAAATTATATATTATATATATATGTTGCTTCATACATCTATGTTTAACTGGCACGCCACCTGAACTGTCATATATATATATATATATATATATATATATATATTCTTAAGTCATAAGTTTATATATGTGAACAATTTGAATATCACTAATGATAGGATATATTTTTGGCCCATCTAGCAAAGAATTACACCTCTCCTCTATAATATGGAATGGGCACATCCGACTTAGTTTGGATCATAGTTTAAGGAAGGAGCACCGATCAAGAAACATAATGGAGCAATAGGCATAATAGTCGACATCAACAGATAGATCGTTGGTCCACCTCTCACTCGAGAAGCATGACTACATATGATACTTCACCCACGCCCATACGTATTAAATAATCTCGTATGGATCCATCTCCTCACAGGTGGTATAAAAGGCACCAAGGTAAACTGTAGCAGGGGAATTCTCTTGAATTTTCATTCGCACAACATACAACCCAGTATTCCACATCATTAACCTGATCGTCGGAGGGGCCAAGTCAAGATGCCTTCCATCGCTCGACTATGACCTGAGTGTAGGACACGAGAGTCGTGTCAAGAGTCGGACGAACCAATTGACCTTGAACAGTGCAGGAGGACACCCCTTGAAGCGGATGCACTACCCAGATTCACCTGCCATAGTCACCTAGATGCTCTTGGGCACGTGGGCTGAATTAAGTCGAGATGACACTTCAACCTCGATAAAAAGTAAACCAACAGTTAGAAAATGAGTGATCCAATTATTAGGTTCAGATTTAGAACTAAATGAGAAGAATAGTATAGATGGAATTCTTCTAGGTCCAAAAACCCATAATATTTTTTGTTTTTAAAATATAAAACATAGAAACTCGGAAGAATTTCATAAATAAAGATCTTAATTGATTAGTGGTTTTTAAGACATTAATAATTATGATTAGAAGAATTTAGATCGATCATTTAGTACCTAACAAAAAAAATTGAAGAAATAGAAATTGGTACTAGTTCAGTTAAATTGATGATGTATATAATTTCTATGTTCTTTAAATAAGGGACTTCAATTTTAGGAAGTCTAATAATTAGAGCTGATGATTAATTAAGAACTTGGGACAATGCATGATGACTAGAAGGGCCAAAGTTAGAAAAAAAAGAGTTTTATGGTGTAGAATGTAAATACAATATACAACGAAACTAATATGAAAATACTAAATAGTATGAGGACTAATATGTAAGAATACATATCTGTGTGTATAGACCCATATTCTACCCCGCCGACTCACTTCTCCGATCACAACTTTTTGGGCCTTCCACAGAGCGCGAGGCTCCGAAGCGACGGGGAACTGCACAAGCCGCTGCTGCGGGGTTCGCGCACCGGCGATGGCTGCCGTCTCCGTCCCCGCCCCTGCCTCCACCTTCAACCTAGCCGGTCTCTTCTCCGATCCGCCACCGCCGCTCCGCCCCTCGGGTGAACAGATAAAGTACTGCTCCGAAGCACTATATTTCTTCAAGGAGAAGCTCAGAACCCCTTCTAGGATCGCCCAGGAGTTCCACCGCCTCCAGGTCTTACTCGATCCCTCTCTTGCCTCCGCTACATCGGATAGCGCATTTGAATCTCGATCTAGGATAACGTTCAATTTCTTGCCTTTTGTTTGTCTTTCTTTCTTTAACCTTGTGGCCTCTTTTTAGGGTAATCAGTTTATTTTTTCGACACTTGATTTTTTTTTTAAATTGTTGATCTCGGTGCTTCCTCCAAGAAATCTGATATCTTGGTTTGGGTGTGCTTTTTTGCCAGGAGATGAGGCCAACGATGGATGAGATTGTGAGAAAGTGTTCCGTGGCTCTGCAAGATGCAAACTTGGATAAAAATCGCTACACAGATATTCTCCCATGTAATTGCACAGAGGGATCTTCTTTTCCAGATAATTGAAGCATTTTGGTTATCTTGGAATCCTGGTGTAGAGTAGAAGGTTTCTTAGTTACCTTTTTTCTCTTTCAGTTGACAATAACAGGATCGTTCTGAATTCAACAAGGGACAGCACCTCCTTGAGGAACAATTATATCAATGCGAGTCTTATTGGGGTACAGTCACCCTACTAGCATTATTATTCTGTCATGTTGACCTTGAAAGAGCAGTTATGCCCAGTGGACCAAGTTAGTGGATATGCTTGATGAGTATTTTGCTTTGATCTTGACAAATCTTAAATGCAGCTAGCATCTGGTGAAAAAGTCTCCCAGTTTATTGCTACACAAGGTCCACTCCCTGAGACCTTTCAAGATTTTTGGGAGATGGTATTTGAATATCATTGTCCTGCAATCGTGATGCTAACACGTGTTGATAATCACAGGGTACTTATTTCATTGCAATTTATGTTGTAAAATATTTTCTTATTGATATCATCTTCTTTTTATGGTACTGGTTTCACCATTCAAGATTTATTCATGAGTATTATATGTTCTGTGAGTCAAATCATTATGCTGTCCCTATTTCTTTTCAAGTTGTGCTGCCGACTTCCATCAACCAACATAGATATATTGCTATGCAAATGGAAATAAACTTCTTGTTAGAGGTAGCATTGTATAATTATGTAAAAATTGCATACTATTGCATGCTAATAGTCTTGAATTAATTGACCAAACAAAGAATTGCTAATGGTACACTGAGATTTCGTTTGACCTTCTTTTAGGTTTATAAGAATTGGTTCGGCATTACATTGACTATCGAACATAATAACATGCCTAAATGAGACTCTGATATGCATTAGTGGCATCGTGATAGCTACCAAAGTGGATACTGTATTCTTATTGCTTTGGAAGACATTCTTCGTGTTTGCCTTAATTGAATACTGATTCAATAATAACTTATAGGAAGGAAATGCCAATTTAAAATTAGAAATGATGAGGATATCTTATGACATTTTTAGCTGACTGTTACTAGAGGGAAAATGGAAACAAGAGATGATTCTGCAACTTTAACATCTAGAGGATGGTATAAAAGAAGATGAAACATGCCAATTCAGGTTTCATCTATCATTGTCATCCTCTGATAACTTAGAGAAATCTTTCCAATACTTAGACACATGCATTGGTAGGCTACTGGATTTCATCTGGACATGATATTCTTTCATCTATAATTCTTTTTCATATTTCTTCTTATTGATTTGAAGCTCTGTAATTTTGTCTAGGCTACTACTGCTTTTTTTCTAGAATTACCAGTCAATAGATGATGCAACAACCCCACGATTTCCATAATTTTCTGCAAATATACCTTAATCACCTTGTTCTCACTGCTGGTACATTGTGTTCCATTATCTTGAACAATTATCTTTATATCGGAAAACTGGCAGATGATGAGGAAATGTGCTAATTATTTTCAAGCACAAAATGGGCTCAGAGAATTTGGAAAAATCAGTATTGAGACGAAATATACAAGAACATCTGATTCTTCATTAGTGCTGCGCTGCTTGGAAGTGAAACACAAAGAGGTGAAACAAACGTTGATTTTCTTCTGACATTTCTGTTTGTCCTTACAGGGATATAAAAATGCAATATGGCTTTATTTTACATGTTTAACAAGTTATCTCTCTTTTACCATTTTTTATAAGACTTATCAACAATTTGTCTGCTAATGTTAATAGTCACTATAAACGATATTGACACCATGCCAAAAGTTTTGGTAAAGTGTGCACATATATTATAAACTTCTGTTGTTTACTTATAGAAGCAATTTTCTAAATTAAAGGTTACCTTTATGTTGTTGGTTTGCGGACAGTAAGCTTTTCTGAGCTGTATTATGGGCTAAGGAAACATTCTGTCAATCTTTCCTGATCTTGATTATATGTTATAGCATATCTGAAATTGATTAGCAAGATACATGACCTATTAACGGCGTTGTATCAGTTTCAACTTTCAAGTGATTTCTTTGTTGGTTCATTTGAATTTTGTGTTCTTGCAAATCCTCTATGTAGTATTTTTTTTTCTATCAATATACTTAGACTGCTTATTGTTGGTGGAAACTTCTATTTTGATCTTTACTTGTTTCCTTAATGGTGAATTTTTATTTCTGGTTGCTTTTCTTAAAGTTGGTGAAACCAGCCCTTTCGGTTCTCCATATCCAGTACCCTGAATGGCCTGATCATGGGGTGCCTGAGGATACTGCATCAGTTCGGGAAATTTTTGAAATGACACATCGTTTACCACCAGAAATTGGCCCCATTGTTGTGCATTGCAGGTTCAGAACTCAAGAGATTGCTCATTTGCCTTAATATCCTTCTCCTCACTGAATCCCAGGCCTAACACACTATGTTCTTTTTGCTCAGTGCAGGTATTGGGAGAACTGGTACGTATTGTACCATTCACAACACACTCCAAAGGGTTCTCACTGGTGATATGTCTTCTTTAGATCTTAAGAAAACTATCTCTGAGTTCAGATCTCAACGGCTAGGGATGGTTCAGACAATGGTATCTCCAAATCTCCAATTCCTCATGTTTCTTTTGTTCTATACTAACATATAGATACACAATAATCTGCTATATATAGTTTGCTTTTATCTAATGGAATTAGGAGTCTTGACAAGAAGTGGCTTCGAAAGAAAATAAAAAACATTTATTAACAGCAACATTACCAGTTAAATGTGGAAGAGTATCCATTAACCTTTTGCGGGATGAATCTGATCATCTGAGTCTTTTTTCTGTTGATGCGGGATGATATATAATACTCGGTACAAAAGGCTGAATGTGAGATCTGTAAAAAAAATTACAAAATTGTCAGTCACTGTGACACTTCTTCAAATATTTGTTGCTGAACCTTATATATATATATAAGAGGCAAGTGGACTTTTAGTATGATCTCAACAGCATGTTGGGGAGTAGAAGGGTCTGGGTGAAGGATTTCATTAGTAAAATGTCAACTGCAGAAGGATGAAATGATAAGCTCTTGGAATTGACATTCATGTTGATATCATGAATAAACCAAAGATCCAATGGAATAAATATCAGTAGGAACTTAATTGTCCATTTATCTTGATGATGTGAAAATTGATTATCCAATATTATCATAATACATTTAACATGGGTGTTGTGCATACAACAATATATGCACATGTGACTAATATCATCTTGTACTAATCAACATTATAACAACTTGAACTGTCGGTGTGTCTATAGGAAATCAATCAACAAAAAGATGATAATAGGCAATGGATAGTTGTTTAGACCATGAACTGCAGGAATTATACTGCTGATCTATTCTTGTACTTTGATTGTCAGGAACAATATTTTTTCTGCTATGCTGCAATCGTGGATGAACTAGAAGAACTCCTTTCCAGGTCCCCACACTAGAAGCTCTAGAAGGTATCTTTGCATATTATGCACCTACTAATGCTGAATAAGTACTTAAGAATCGAAGAAGACTGGTAAAGAACAGTGTGATGACTCTTATATTCTGCTTCATGTGTTCTAAAGGCCTGTTTCTCATCAAGACTGTCTAGAATACTACAATTCTTGTGATAACAACTTTGTATATTCTTTGTTTTGTGTTGTGTATCAGACTACACGTAGGATATGAATCTTAGAAGTCCAGCATATAAGTTTTGAGGATGCGGCACCAACAATTCCAGCCTTCAGGATTTATGCATGCCTTGTTTACGGCCCATCACATCGTCAAAGCAAAGAAATTGTCATGATGATGAGATTACACAGTCAGAAATTCTGTTGATGCCTTGGATTTCCTAAATCCAGTTGTTTCTGTGTTGTTGCATCTCTCCTCTAAATTGATTCTTTGTAGTTAACTTCTTCTTATGTTATAGACTTAATATTCACTTGATAGCTCTACGCATTGCTCCCACGTCTAAGACATTTGAAACATCAGTCATTAACTGTTCAGGATATCAAATTTTTACACATTGGCTTACTTTGACTCTTAGCACCTTGGAATTATTCCGTTTGAGAGGGTTTCTCAGATTTGTATGTTGGTTGCATGGCTGAAATCAAACACATATTCGAGCCAAAAGAGTTAATTCTTTCTTCACCGATTTGGTTCTAAGCTGCATATATAAAAACTATTTAGATTTGGTAGAGAGGGCATCGGATGTTTGACCTGATGTCTACCTATATATATATATATATATATTCTTTTGTTGAAGCTTCAATTAATGTGTGGTAACATTATCTTGCTCCTCTCTCATTTCTAATTCAATAAAAACTAATTTTTTATTATTCTTTTTAAGTATGAAAACTAATAGCTTTATAATGTTTATTTTAGCAATAAAAATCTTAAACTATCTTTTAGAACAACTTCCATAACCTGTTCAATACCATTTGAAATTATTTATGCACATGTTTGGTTTTAAATTTTATATTATTTTCATAGATTATTCTATTAAGTACACATGTTTATATCTTTTCAAACATAAATATGAAAGTTTCACGGTCTTTACTCATTTTATAAAGTTGATGGAGAAATTTTTTTTCAATCTACAACTAAAATAATTTATTATAATAATATAAATGAATATCAATTCATAACATCTTATCTTTCAGCTATACAACACCTTAAGTTACCACCACATTACTCCTTAATTAGTTGGCTCTGTCAAATGTAAACATTGACATATAGGTGAAACTGTGCTCATCCTCCTACATCAAACCTTCATGCTATCAATTTTTTGGTTAATAATATTTTAAAATATCATCTACTTTATTAACCATATGCTCACTCCAATCCTCAAATTTTAGTCAATATTTAAAAAATTATTTTATCGATTCTCAAATCTTCAAAAAGTCATGGTATTCAACTGTCTATGTAATCCATGGCTAGACCCTTTGAGGCGACCAAGAGGCGATCCAACAACAAGGATAACCCAACTTTTCGACTTGACTCCACCATATGATGATTTGATCGTCTCTGGCGAACCACCGCTCCCGATAAACTCCCACATAAGATCATCATGCCAACCCTCCATGTTAGCAAAGAGGAGTCATCATGAAGGACCTGCATCAATGACAGTGAACTAATCGAATTGGTGATATTAATTTAATTTCATCAGCTATAAAACCTTTTAACCTAAGCCAATGACGATGATGATGATTTTAATTTAATGGTTTCCGAAGTTTCCACATACTCTTTCAACAATTAAAGATTTTTGTGTTTCCTTACCCCCAAACACATGTTATATTTCCTCAAATGAAACATGGCATTCAATCAAGCGTGAACACGCCAAATCAAACTTATTTGATTTGCCGCAGCCCTGCCCATATGCTGGCTAAGTGCAGCTTTACTCTCGTTTATGTTGGCTGGTTGATGTGTTGGAAGACATGTTGAAGATTTTTCCTTGATTGAGGTGGTTCATACATGTTGAAGGTAAGTTTGATTTGGCCTGTTCATGTTTGATTGAATGCCATGTTTTATTTGAGGAAATATATCAAGTCTTTGGGGTAAGAAAATCCAAAATACTGTTGAAATCATTAAATTAAAATATTTGTCACCACCGTTGACTTTGGTTAAAAGGTTTTAAAACTATGAAATTAAATTACTATTATCGATTCGATTGGTTCACTGTCATGGTCATAGATGCAGGGCCTTCATTGATGACTCCTTATTAACGCAAAGGATTGGAATGACAATCTTATACAGGGAGCCAGTCGAGGATGGTTGAACCCTTGTGTGATGGTTGAACCCTTGTGCTGGGAGTCCTACACAACTGGTCTCGGTCGAGGGCATCTCGGCTCGACCCCTTCGATATTTAAGTCAGAGAGATGAAGAGAAAAGTTAACAATATAAGTGAGAGAATGAAAAGCTCTTGCCCGCTTGCCCCGGCTTGGCTCGGGGCTTGACTTTTATATCCGGGCATTGGATGAAGCAGATGGGTCTCTGTTACCCCCCCTTACCCTGCGTGAGGGAGACATTTAATGCGGGTGACTTATCAACTTGTACCCCTAGGGGTGATGCATGGGCACTATTGGGATGACGCATTCTACTTCCTTGCTTCTTTGCCCAAGGTAGGATGTGGTCTCATCATCGTCCATCCCAAAGGGAAGGATATGGTGAAGCTTAGCTATGTCGTCGACCATTAATATAGAGTTAGGTTCTCTTCCCCTATTGGTAGATCGATGAGGAGTGGTTCCTATGCAGAAAGTCAGGGTTGGTGACGTGACCTCTTGGTGGCGATCACATGGAGTAAGTGATTTTCGAGCTTTTGCTTAGGTGTTATTTACGTTACGAGGGAGATGGAGATGTGATTATCGCTATCACGATGAATGCTAGATTTTTGGGAGATGGAGATGTGATTATTCCTATCACAAAATTTTTGGTGGAGCTGCTCATATTTCTGAATCATCAAAGTCATACATTCCCTAAACATGGAAAGAGATCAAACTTCCATACCTTATTTTATGGAAGGAACTCTATTTTTATAAAGAGACAACTCTTCCTACCAAATATAGGTCACACCACTTTTAATCTTAATCATATTATCCGCTTCCATACTGATAAGATTAGGAAGATAATTTTCTTCCTTAAGCATTCTGATCCACACAAGAAAAAAAGTAGTTATCCTTTTTCTTATGCTTATATAAACTCCTTTGCATCGTCCTATTGATCATATTGAAGGGCCTTCATAGGATGGGATCATCTTCATGTACATGGCTTTCTGTGGCTTTTGTCGTTTGTTGGTGCTTTTGTTCCGTGGAGGCATCTCATGTGGTGTACGAAGACCTGCAATCCATATCACCTTCCTTGGTCAACGATGAACTGAAGCCGGTATACCACTTTCGTCCCCCTAGACATTGGATCAATGGTAGTTTCTCAACTCTTCACGTCTTTGTGTCAAACCGTCCGTCGTGTTTAGTTTATAAGAAAAAGTAATATTTCAGCATTAATGTTTTGCATCGTTTCCTCACCGCGTTTCTTGGTTTTCCTATCCCAACGTCACCACCATCCACCATCGACGACTTCACCGGCCGCGGCAAGCAGATCCAAATGGTACATTTCTATAACCCCATCCTCCTCCTCCCCGTGATCAAGTCTCAGACCAACCTCTACCACACGAACGAATGTTTCAGGGCCTCTGTACTACAAGGGCATCTACCACCTGTTCTACCAGTACAACCCGTACGGCTCGGTGTGGGGCAACATCGTGTGGGCGCACTCGGTCTCGGCGGACATGATCAACTGGAAGGCGCTGGACCCGGCGATCTACCCGTCCCAGCCATTCGACATCTACGGGTGTTGGTCCGGCT
The DNA here is from genome assembly GCA_021527575.1 of Ensete glaucum. Taxonomy (NCBI): domain Eukaryota; kingdom Viridiplantae; phylum Streptophyta; class Magnoliopsida; order Zingiberales; family Musaceae; genus Ensete; species Ensete glaucum. The sequence continues at coordinate 48,670,333 of CM038558.1, forward strand.
CCGCAACCATCCTCCCCGGCGACAAGCCCGTGATAATGTACACAGGGATCGACCCTCAGAAACGACAGATCCAAAACATCGCCTTCCCCAGCAACTTATCCGATCCCTTCCTGCGCGAATGGACTAAGCCGGACCACAACCCCGTGATCGACCCGGATTCCGGCGTCAACGCGAGCGCGTTCCGTGATCCGACCACGGCGTGGTATACACCCCACAACCAGCACTGGTCTGTGGTGGTGGGCACGAGGAGAGGGAGCAGGGGCGTGGCGGTCTTGTACAAGAGCAAGGATTTCGTCAAGTGGACCAAGGCGAAGCACCCGCTGCACTCGGGCAAGGGCACGGGGATGTGGGAGTGCCCGGACTTGTACCCGGTGGCCTTGGAGGGGAACCAAGGGTTGGACACCGGCGTGTCGGGCGCTGGGGTCAAGCACGTCTTTAAGGTTAGCCTGGACGAGACAAGATTCGACTACTACACGGTGGGCAAGTACTACCCTAAGGCGGACAAGTACATACCAGATGCTAACTCCACGGATGATCGTAATGGGCTGAGGTATGACTACGGCAACTTTTATGCGTCCAAGTCGTTCTACGATCCTGGGAAGAAACGGAGGATTTTGTGGGGGTGGGCCAATGAATCGGACAGTGCTCATGCCGACAAGGACAAGGGTTGGGCGGGAGTTCAGGTGAGTGTCTTGTTGTAGCATTCGAGTTCAGGTGGGTGGTGGCTGTTCCTGCTTACTCGCCCTACAATAATAATAACATGACGACGGCTTTTTTGGTGTGTAGGCGATTCCAAGAGCCGTGTGGCTCGATACCAATGGTAGGCAACTCGTTCAATGGCCGATCGAGGAGTTGGAAACACTGCGACACAAGCACAGGTCCGTCAAGAACAGAAACATCCCCAGCGGTACTTCGTTTGAAGTCGAGAACATACTAACAGCGCAGGCATGCATGTTGTTGGCGACTTGATTATAATGTATACATACTTATGTTAGATTCCAAAGACTTGAGCTCTTAAGTTATCGACTTTTGCTACCGCAGGCTGATGTGGAGGTAACATTCGACGTTGGAAGCCTAGAAAAAGCCGAGGCATTCGATCCACTTTACGCCACCGATGCTCAAGCACTGTGTGCCAAAATGACGGCAAAAACAAAGGGTGGGGTTGGCCCATTTGGACTGCTGGTTTTGGCTTCAGCCGACCAAGAAGAGGAGGCTACTGCCGTCTTCTTCAGGATCTTCAAAGCTCAAGACAAACACATGGTCCTCATGTGCCACGATCCTACTAGGTTTGTTTCATTTATTATGGTCATAATTTTCCATTCTGTATGCAGGTAGAAATCATTGATTCAGTACGTATGGCATTTTGTATTATACTTTAGGACTGACACTGAATACATTTGTACGAGCAGATCATCTAGGAGGGAAATGATATACAAACCAACTTTTGCCGGCTTTGTCGACGTGGATATTGAAAAAACAAAGAAGATATCTCTTAGAAGCTTGGTATGTTTGACTTTAGGCATCACATCCTTACTTTTTTTTTTTTGTTTTTGTAGGTCTCACTTACTTTGGTTACAGATCGATCACTCGGTGGTGGAGAGCTTTGGGGCCGGAGGCAAGACTTGCATCACCTCAAGAGTTTATCCCAGCGTTGCGATCGGACAAAAGGCTCATATGTTTGTGTTCAACAATGGTGCAGAAGACGTGAAGGTTTCGGAACTAAATGCATGGGAGATGAAAGCACCAGAAATGAATGACGACATTATCTTTTGAAATGACTTCTTTCTCTTGTGGTTCGGCTCTCTTTTGATTTGTATGTTTGTTTCCTTCTGAATCTTACTTGTTTCCTATATATGCAGCCTCTATCTTACTTCCATCAATTTTCTATGCACCGTCTATCATCCATGAATCTAATCAAATGCAGCGATCAACATTATAAATCAAGAATCCGATACAAGACAAGGCAACCAACAAATTAAATTAAGAATCTAATCAAAAGATAGAGCGACCAACAAAGTAAATCAAGAATTCGATCAAAGATATAACAACCCACGAAGTAAATCGCCATTGCGTATTGGAAAACAAACTAATTCGTAGAATAAGAAAATGAGAAATTTGTATTGCGTATTGGAATAGGACGTTAGAGAGTGGTCTTGAGGAGCTCCCCGTCATCACATAGAAGAGAGAGAGAGAGAGTATGTGTGTGTTGATAGAAACTAACGAAAGGTGTACTGAAAACAAAGAAAAGAAGTACATTGTTTATTCTTTAGTTGTACCTATTTATATAGGAGAATAAAATATTGAAAGGATAAGGATGTTGAGGATTTTCGTCAACAGCTTAACTACAAGTTGTTACAATAATCTTATCACTTAACATGCCCCCGCAAGATTGTGCTCCTGTCAAGGACGTCGATCTTGGACCTATGAAGTGAAAATAGCTTGCGGGCAAGTGGCTTCGTGAGAGAGTCTGCCAGTTGATCTGCCGTATGAACATGAGAAACACGTAGTTGTCGGTTGATCACTTGATCTCATACAAAATAAAAGTCAATTACTATATGTTTCATACGAGAGTGAAATACTGGATTTGCACATACGTAGGTAGCTCCGATATTATCACAATATATGGTAGGAGTGACAAAAGAGCAGATGTCAAGTTCTATGAGTAAATTCATCACCGTTTTTAGCCCAATCACATTAAGTTCTGCAGCTGCAGTTGCAATAGAGCGATACTCAGTGGTTGACCGAGCAACAGTCTTTTGTTTCTTGGAACTCCAGCTGATTGGATTAGTGCCTAGGAAAATAATATACCCAAATGTCGATGTTCTATCATCAACGTTTTTAGCCCAATCAGCGTCTACATAAGCATGAAGTTGGAGTGGAGAGTTTTTGTGGAGAAGTATACCATAGTCACGAGTGTCATGAAGATAGCGTAATACTCGTTTAACTGTTGATCAATGTATATTAGACGGTCTATGCATGAATTGGGACAACTTGTTGACTGCAAATGAAATATCTGGGCATGTTATAGCTAAATATTATAAAGAGCCAATTAAATATCGATATTGTGTAGGATCCGTAGCAGGACTTCCATCATTTAATCGAAGCGATTCACCAGTGGAAAGGGGAGTGAAAACAACATTTGCATCCTTCATTTTTGTCTTGACTAATAAGTCTTGAGTATACTTCCGTTGAGAGAGGAAAAGTCTGAAAGATGTAGGCACTGCTTCTACTCCCAAAAAATAATTCAAGGGACCAAGATCTTTGAGGGAGAATCTGGCGGCCAACTTCTTAATGAACATTGTAACCTCCATAGAGTTATTACCAGTCACAATGATATTATCCACGTAGACTAAGAGATATATTGTACTGTCTGGTTGTTGACGAAGAAATAAGGAGATATCAGACTTAGAGTTAGAGAAGCCGACTCACATCAGAAACGAGCCGAGTTCTTTGTACCAGGCTCGTGGAGCTTGCCGAAGACCATAGATAGCCTTGTAGAGTTTACGGACATGTTTCAGATACTGAGGATTAAGAAAATCAGGAGGTTGTTCCATAAAGACATCGTCAGTTAATGTTCCTTGTAAGAAGGCATTGTTGACATCAAGTTGTCGCAGTTGCCAACCTTTTGAAACGGCTAAACTTAGAATCAGTCGGATTATTATGGATTTAATAACCGGACTGAATGTCTCTGTAAAATCAACGCCAGGACGCTGATGAAAGCCTTTGGCCACTAAACGGGCATTATACCTGGCAATGGACCCATCAGGGTTCCGCTTAACTCGAAAAACCCACTTACACCCGATGACATTTTGTGCAGGATGAAACGTAACAAGTGTCCAGGTAGAGTTATGAAGGAGGGCGTCATACTCATCAGATGTAGCTTGACGCCAGTGAGGAGACTTTTGGGCTTGAATAACCGTGGTAGGTTCACAGATCTCAACAAAGAGAGTCACAACTGTATTGAGGTCAAGAACCTGACGTGGTTTGAAAATATCACTTTTAGAGCGTGTTGTTATAGGATGTCTAAGTGGTTTAAGAGATAATGGAGGAATAAATGCCGGAGAAGTAATAGAACAGGGTGAGTTGGACCGAGGAACAGTAGTAGAAGTAGGTAGGGGTGAGGGAAATGTTGTATTGGAAAAGCGCTCCATTCATATATGTGAGTTAGAGTGGGTGATTCTTGTGGAGGCTCATTGGATAATAGCATATGCCAATGATGTACAGTCAGCGGAGTAGTTAACACAGTAAGAGATTTGGACTGGTGAAATGGAAAGGAGGACTCCACAAAGACCACGTGACGAGACACAAAGACTTTGTGAGTCAAAGGATCATAGCATCGGTAAGCGTTATGTTCAAGAGAGTAACCAATGAAGGTACAAGGTTTTGACCGTGGGGCTAGTTTATGTGATGCATAAGGACGTAACCAAGGATAGCAGACACAACCAAAGACTCTAAGTTTTTGAAGGTTTGTGGGTTTATGAAATAGTTTTTCAAAAGGTGATTGATCCTGGAGGACTGGAGTAGGCATGTGATTAATCAGATAGACTGCGATCTGGAAGGCTGCAGATCAAAAAATAGTTGGCATGGAAGCATGATGGAGAAGTGTAAGACCAATTTCAACTATATGCCGATGTTTGCATTCGGTTGAGCCAACTAGCTGAGGAATGTACGGAGGAGACTTGAGGTATTGAATACCATAGGTATTCAAGTATGGTGTTAGAGATTGATATTCTCCTCCACCGTCAGAGTAAACTATTTTAATGGTGGACTGAAAGATATTTTCCACCATTTTTTTGAAGGTAATGAAGGTTTTAAAGACCTCAAACTTATGTTAAAGAGGATACAACCAAGTATATTTGGTAAAATAATCAATAAAGATAACATAAAATTTAAATTTATCAAATTAAGTACTTGGTGCAGGACCCCAAACATCAGTATATAAAATTTTAAACAGTTGCGAACAAGAGATAGAAGAATATTCAAAAGGTAATCTATGACTTTTATTACTAAAACATGCATCACAATGAGTAACACTAGAACTTGCTCTAACAGACGGAAGAGAATAACGTAAAATATTTTTTTGGAGAGTTGAGGAAGAAGGATGACCCAGACGATGATGCCACACATCCATTGGAACAATAATAGAGGAGTAGGCAGTGGGTTGAGAGATCGATGGTCACTGGTAGATGTTATCTTTACTTGTGCCTTGAACTAACGATGCCCCCGTGCTTAGATCCTTGACAAGAAAGGAGTCAAGAAAGAATTCAATAGATGTATTATTTTATTTATAGAATTGGGAGACAGAAATAAATTTTGTTTGATATGAGGAGGCATAACACATCACCGGGTATAAAAGTATGAGAATGTGAATTAAGTATTGTGGAACCAATATGAGTGATGAGAAGTCGCTTACCATCACCAATGATGACGTCATCGGTACCACCATAGATGTTGTGAAGGGACAAGTTCTAGAGGTCCGAGGTGATGTGATGAGAGGCGCCAGAGTCCATAACCCAGGAATATTGATCAGAAGTCAGGGCAGCAGCAAGATGTGCTTGGGGCATAGTAGTAGAAGGTCGAGGATGAGACCGACAGACCTTAGCGGGGTGACCAACCTTATCACATAGCCGACAGACTATGTGTTGTTGAGGCATAGGAGCAGGTTGCCAAGGTTGTTGATAGTTGATGTTGCTACCTGGAGGCATGGGAGCAGGACGACAAGGCTGTTGGTGATGGATGTTGCTTCCTTGGGGCAGAGCTTGTCCAAATCCTTTGTTGATAGGTCTAGAATGCTGATTGTTCTTCTTTTAGATTTGTGACTCACCTGAGCAGTAATAGGTGGGCCTAAAACCTTATCATCATGGTTTAGATATGACTCATAGTCATTTAGCTTGTCAGACAGCTCCTCAAATGACAGCGACGAGTCACGTGCCCGTATTGCTGCTGCCAATTCTTTGTACTCAACTCCAAGACCATTAAGAGTATGAACAACAATCTTATCATCACTGAGGTGGTGCCCTATTAATGCTAAATCATCGATAAGTTTTATATGTTGTAGATAATCACCAATGGTACTTCCCTCTTGTTTGGTGTTCATGAGTCATGAGAGGAGGCCGAACATACGAGTGCGCGAACGATTAGCCAATGTAGTTTGCAACTTGCACCAGGCTTCAGCAGCAGTAGCACATGAAGATATAAGTGGTGCGGCAGAACTAGCAATAGAGGCTTGAATTGCCTAGAGAATGAGATGATCTTGACGTAACCATAACTTGTGCTCCGGATTTGATACTGGACTTAGTGCCCCCGGGATGGTGATCATTTCTGGTGGACAACTGAAAGATCCATCAACATAGCCTAGTAAATCATAGCCAAAGAGGAGATTAGAAAATTGAGCACGGCAAGATGCGTAGTTTCCTCCTCTGGATAATTTGATGGGGATGAGGGCTGCAGCATTAATAGATACAAGCCCTGTATGTTGAGAAGCACTATTGCTTCCTACAGATACCATTAGGGGAAAGGATACCAAGCACTATCATTTTTGGGTCCGAAAGATACGCGATGGTGAATGACTTGTAGATCCGATGTGTGCTAGAAAGAAGGTTGTAGGCTATGCAAATAGGCCACTACAGGAGGCAATAGAGATATGAGAGAAGGCTATTGTTACCGGGTAGGCGGCTAGGAGCAAATGTAGTAGCTTCCTACTCTTCTCTTTAACTCTTTAACCTCGACTAGGAGCAAAGGCAGACAGTGAAGGGAGAAGTTAATCAGTCGTCGAAGAAGGGAATGAGCAGCCGATGACTGCTAGCGTTAGGAGATCGACGAGGCACTGTCCACCGGAGGAAGAGAGTTGCGGCTACGTGGCAACGGCGGTGGCAGTGGTAGGCTACCGATTGGAAGGAGCAATTGCAGTTGTTGATCGCGGCCGAAGATATGCTGAAGGAATACGTCTTCAGCTTCCACAGATATGGTTTTGCAAAAAAAAGGGACAGATGATGCCAAGAGATCAGTGTCGATCTCGTTGGTTCCTGTTGATAGAGGAGGCAGATGTGCCGCGACGGTAGATGGGTAAGAGTCGACGACAGCTTCTGCACGCAGTTGGAAATGATGAAAACTTTGATAGAAACTAAGGAAAGCTGTATTGAAAATAAAGAAAAGAAGTACATCGTCTATTCTTTAGTTGTACCTATTTATATAGAAGAATAAAATATTAAAAATATAAGGTTGTTAAGGATTTTCCTCAACACCTTAACTACAATTTATTACGATAATCTCGAGAGTGACTATTGTCTCTCCTTCTGTCTCTCCCTCTCTCTCAATCCATTCCATACAATATTACTCTCTCTCTCTCTCTTTTTCTCTTTTATATATATATATATATATATATATATATATATATATATATATATATATATATATATAATATACCAAAGCAATGCCAATTTGGGAGAGCAAGAATTAATTCTAGAGAGCTCGGACTCTTTGACAGCCTCATCATCGTAGTAGCATGGCGATAGATATCCACATGTATACTTTCTGGAAGACTGGGAACAATTCTTCAACGCGTTTGCAACAAGTATATGTTTTGACTTCGATCCACAGGAGATATTGAATAGTAAATGTTGCAAGTTAACAGGAGACGTTTGAGCTGGTTTGTCAACTACTCGAGTTAATTTGGTTTGACATGACTAATTAAAAACGGTGTCAAAGTCAGATACCAACTTAAATCTCCACCTTATTCCTATTGACAGGTAACGTGCGTCTCACTCCGCTCATCTTTCTCTGCGCTTATGACTCTCAAGCGCTAAGGGGAGTCCATCCATGAACATCGATCAATTTCCTATATGTTTCGATGAGGTTGTTGTCCGTCAAATCCACTTAAAAGTCAACCACCTGATCGTTGAAATTTCTGAGATCAAGCGTGTGGGTCAGATCACCAGATTTGTATATTGTGCAGGGACCCACTCTCTCTCTCTCTCTCTCTATGTATATATATATATATATATATATATATATATATATATATATATATATATATGTTATCATGACTCTTTCTTCAGGTATCGTCTCCTCTGCTAAACAGAGATGGCCGCAGAGAGAAGCTGTTCTTCATCTGAGACGAAGGCAAGGAAGAGATTACCGACTCGAAGAGGGCAAATAAAGCGTCGGATTATTGCTTGGCTCCTTCACAGTATCATCTGCATCGCTAAACGTACAGTCCTCTATGCTTTCTGCCATGGTAAGCCTTCTGCGAGCTCCGCTCTCTAGCTCTGTTTTGCTCTGGCCGCAACGCGCGACTTCCACCTTTCTTTTTGTGTTCCTACCTATAATATTTCAATGTTTTCTCTGGTACAATTTGGTAATACTTTGTTCTATCGTAGAGGATGTGCTTTTTTTTTTGTTTTGTTTTGGCTTTGAGTGTTGGGCGCCATCTTGCCTCCCCCAATAATGGAAGCACAAAAAGAAGTCGAGTCCACCTGACCTGTGATGTCAATCACATGACAGAAAATACATCATCAATTATTAGCACGACATTTCCATGTCAATCAATCTCATGATGGCTGCGCGTTTGGATGACGAAGATGTCGGCTAACATGGATTGGAAGAAAAATTCTCCGCAATAAACTTGTGGAAGTCAACCAAAAAGCATGCTTGAGATGTCAAAAGCACGTCTCCGGTTGAGCATATCCCTCACCATTCTAAACCAATGACTCTCGTTGTTTTAGCTTGACTACCTCCCGGGACAGAAGTCGACCCAAATCGCCGCACCTTTGACTCAAACTCATCCCACCATGGCATGGAGGGAGTCGTCGCCATAGTTGATGCCCCTCTATTTGCTTTCTTTCAACCCTCAACCCTTCAGCTCAGCTACACGTAGTTGGCTTTTCCACGCTTTCAAATAAACGCTATTTTGATGGCGTACCATCCTCCTGGCTGGCATCAACAAGACAGACAACCCCATACATCGAATGCTGCTAAATGCAGGCTTGTTAAAAAAGAGGCATTGCTGCTCTTCCAAAATCCACGACAACAGAGAGAATGCATGCATCATGTACGTTGTTCCTAGGAACTATTCATATGCCCACATAATTTGGCATGCACCATTAATGAATTGAAGTCATGTTACCCGACAACCCTCGATTCATATGTATCTTCACACAAGAACCCACCGTACCATCATAAAAGAATTGTAAAAACATGACTAATAGCAGTTCCTTTTGTCCAGCACATTCCGATCTATCCATAAGAGAAAACACAAGATCATCATCATTTGACCCCCAAAAAACAAAAAAAAATGTAGAATAAGTTGCAAGTGCAGCTTGCTGTATGCCTTTAGTTAATTATTACATGTATTGCCTCGATTGATGAAAATGGGAATAAAATAGATAAGGAAAAACTCCAAGAGCATTATTCATGTGATCGCAACTTAATATAATTGTGTGGGCAATCTGATAGCCGCTCAAACTAATAATTACTATGTATACCAGTTATTCCGGTGTGTCACAAACTTTTTAAAGATGATCGCACACCGCCTTTGTAAAATCTGTAGTTGATGAATTCCCACCAAGATCAACCGTTCGATACTTTCCTTCTGCAATGGTATTAAGTATAGCATTGTGGATTTGGTCGGCTCTGTCGGTCAGCTTCAAGTGCCGTAACATCATAACGGAACTCAGCAGGAGAGCAGTTGGATTTGCAAGATTCTGGATACACAAATTCCAAAACAGATCAAACAAGGCAGGAAAGCATCATACTGCAAAACAGGGCATAAAAATAACCCACGAGTTGCCATGCAAAAATATACACACTAACATTAAACAAACCAAATCATATTAAACTAATGAAAACAAATGCACACTATATGATCTGTTGTTCAGAATTCTGATTGATTCACTAAAGGACACCATACAACTGAATACAACAAAATCATTTACCTTTCCAGCTATATCAGGGGCTGACCCATGTACAGCTTCTGCTAGAGCAATGCCACCTTCACCAATGTTGCAACTAGAAATAAAACGGTCATGGAGTTATTATTTTACCTTGTGAACTATAAATTGTTAAAAGCAAATCACATTTACCTAGGAGTTAAGCCCAGCCCTCCAATCAGTCCTGCACAAAGGTCACTGATTATATCTCCATAGAGATTGGGCATCACCAGCACATCGAAGAGAGTAGGATTTTTCACAAGCTGTCACATTGATGCAGGAAAATGCTCATCAATTACAATATGGCGTTACACTAAAATTACACAAAGTTTTTTACTCAAATATTTATTACATCTATGGATCACGAAGGGATCTGAACCAATAGAATGTTGGCTAACATGTAATTTCCAGATAAGCACTAGCCAAACTCATCATTTTTTACTTCTGAACTCAGAATTAGAGAGGATTGCCCTAAGTTAAGTTTAGTCAATGATATGACTAAATTTCAGGTTTTGGCAAATCCTATTGCTTTACTGAAAATTAGGCACTAAGATGTTCAAGGGCAGTTAACCAACCGGTCACAAGTCTCAAGTTACCCGTGACATATGCTCAACTCTATGTTGCTCTCTAGCTGACATATTTGACAAAAAAATCTTGGAAGATGATGGTACTGATTTGATGATATGATCATAATAAATTTCAGTCAAAGATTTAAAGCCTAATCAAAACATACCATCATACAACAGTTGTCAATGATGACTTCCTCATAAGTTATCTCAGGGTACTTCTCTGCAACCTCACGGCAACACTGCAGAGATATCAACAACGAAGCTTATAAATTGTAGCATATACATTAAGGACATTTAACTACTATATGTGTATTTATGTATAGATATACCTTGAGAAAAAGACCATCAGTTTTCCTCATGATGTTGGCCTTGTGTATAGCAGACACTCGCTGACGGCCATTTGCTTTGGCATAATGGAAAGCATATTCTGCGACCCTTAAACTTGCTTGACGAGTAATGATCTTCAGACTTTCTACAACACCTCTCACCACCTGGAGTAATGTGCAGAAAACTACATCAGGTAACCAAGATATGCAAAACTTACCTCAAAAAAAGGACAAAGAATAACACATTTCCCGCAAAAGGCTTACCTGGTGTTCAAGGCCACTATACTCTCCTTCTGTATTTTCACGAATTGTCACAAGGTTTACATCATCATATCGAGTTTTATAGCCAGGAAGACTGTAGCAAGGTCTAACATTGGCATAGAGACCAAGTTCTTTCCTTAAGGTAAGATTCAATGACCGGTGACCCTTTCCAATGGGAGTAGCCATGGGGCCTTTCAAGCCAACACCGTTTCTTCGCACTGATTCCAGACTTTCCCATGTTAAAAAGCTCTCTGTTCTAGGATCGACCTTGTCACCCACAAAATGTTCCTCCCATTCTATTGGAACTTGTGCTGCATTGAACACCTGCACTAACAAAATTTATTAATATGACGCAGATAATGGTCATGAAATTTGAGAATTAAATTCATGCTTTCTTCCTTTTCTTGTCTTTTTCATTTTCCGTCCAAATTCTCTTATTTGACATCAAGACGTTACAAATGAAATGTCCACAACAAAAGGGATGAAACTAACATACAATAATTCACGTTTTGACCCAAATCATATCAATTGCCTTTTCATCAAATCCATATCAATTCACCTGCTCAAAATTGAGACAATCTCATCCATCTATATTTCATGACAGAGAAGTACAAAAGTTCGGAACATTATTGCTTCACCATCTAATTGTACTATATATCAAAACAGACTCTCGGCAGCAAAGAGAGACAGACAAGCATTTATGTTGTTTCACAAGATAGGGACATTCCAGTATCTTTCCAACAAAACACACATTGTGACGCAGAACGGAAACAAAATTAAGAAAATACTATTAGAAAGGATTCAAGCATACTAATCTTATAAGGGAGAATGAGAGAAATCAATTCCTTAGTGGAGAAGACCTTTACAATACTCTAAAATATTGTTTCTTGACGATTCCATAGGCTTGGAGGAGGCCTTTATTTATACTAGTTCTTGGCCTTGAAAACTAACTAACAATGTGGTATAATTGAAAAAAACATAAATTTTAACAATGTGAGATAATTGAAAGATAAATAAAAATTATAAGTGGAAAACTTAACTTTAAGCTCTTTGAGTATAGTTTTCTTCTGCTTGTTCCACATTAATCCCCTCTACTCGAAAAAAAACTCGCCCTCGAGTTTATGTCTGGATACAATATATTTGAGAAGTAGTCATATAAATCTGCAACACTGAAAGTCTTTGAGATCCCCCAATCATCTAGTAAATCAATCACATAGGCATTGTTTTTAATTTTCTTTAAAACCTTGTAGGGACTATAATTCTTTGGCTTCAATTTGTTGTAAGTGCTTATGGGAATCTATCTTTTTGCAAGTACACCGCACCCATATCTCCTTCCGTTAACACCTTCTCTCTCTTATCTTTATCAGCTGCTTCCTTGTACCTGGCATTAGCAGCTTCCAACTTCTTCACTTCAGCTTGGATTGGTTGGCACTTGATCAGCCATGTTGTTAGCTACTACACTCATTCCAAAGTCATTGGAGGCAAACTAAATCCAGAGCATGCTTCAGCACTTTCTTATAAATATTAAAGAATGAGCTAATAGAACTATGAATTGCGTAGTTATAGGCAAATTCAACCTGTGCGAGTGCGAAATCTCATTATCTTGGTTTGTCACCACAAATGCAAAAAAGCAAGTTTCCCAGAGTCCTATTAGTTACTTCCGTCTGACCATTAGTTCGTGAATAAGCTGTGCTGCTAAACTTCAAACTTGCATCAAATCTTTTCCACAAGATCAGCCAAAAATGACAGAGAAATTTAGAATCTCTATCAAAAGTGATTGATTTTGGTACCTTGTGTAGGCACACGATTTCTTGAAAGAATAGCATGACAATATGTATCGCATATGAAGTCTTTCGACATGGTATGAAATGAGCCATCTTGGAGAACCGATCCATAACCACAAACATAGAATTCACTCTCCTCTAAGTTCCTAGCAAGCCCAATAGAAAATTCACGGAAAAATCCTCCTAAAGATCTTTTGAAATTGGTAATGATATATATAAACTAGTGTTTTGCGACTGGCCCTTTGCAGTTTGACAAGTCAGACATTTTCTTACAAAATTACAAACATTTATGGCCAAAAGTACCTCTCCTTTATGCTTGTTGTTGTTTTGTCTTTGAGTCCATCATCTAAATCTAGAATAATCTTTTCTCATAGGAATATCCTCGGAATGCACCGCTTGTTACCTTTTAATAAGAACTATCATGAATATGATTGGACAAACCAAATGGCATAAGTAACTATTCATATAGTCTTGAATGCAGCCTTCCATTCGTCTCCAGGCCTTATGCAAATTTGGTGATATCCATTACAAAGATCAATCTTTGAGAATATTTTAGAGCCTTATAGTTGATCCTGATTTTGTTGATGGCTCTGCTATCTACGCACATCATCTAGCTTCCATCGTTTTTGGGTGTCAACAAAGTCGGGACAACACATGGACTCATACTTTCTCGAATATGTCACATTTACATCAACTCTTCTACCTTCTCCCTCAACATCTCATTCTCTTTTGGGTTCATCCGGTAGTGAGGTATATTTGGTAGATCTGCTCCTGGAGCCAAATCAATTTGGTGTTGAATATCTCTCATGGGTGGAAGTCCATCTGGTAATTCTTCACGGGTGATATCTTTGAATTCTTCCAATATCGATCTTAGTTTGTTTGGAATCTTTGCTTCAAGTGGCTCTTCTCCCTTCGTAACAAGAGCATAGCATACTCCTATTCTTTAGAACTGATAATGAATTCCTACACAGGGTTAGAAATGGATAAGAAAGACTTCCCCATCATTTTAGAAGTGTTGGATTCATCTCCTTTTTTGTTAGTCGGTAGAATGGCAATCTTCTTCTCGTCCACCAGAATACATGGGTATTCTTTCTTTCAAGGTGGGCTATATTCACATCATATTGACATGGCCTTCCAAGTAACACGTGGTAGGCATCCATGTCAACTACCTCGCTTATAACTTCTTCATTGTAGCTTTCCTAATTAAGAGAAGAACTCTACAAATCTAAGTTACAGTGATAATTAGCTTTCTTTAATCCACCCTAGCTTAAGGTGAGTAATAATCTTTTTATAACACATAACACGTGTTCCCTTTCTCTGCTATTTCAGCATTGTCAATATCATCAATCACTTCATCTTGGGCATCTTCTTCTTCTTCAAAGTCACCTTTGTGTTATGTAAGGTTGACGTTCCTATGAGCACGACACTCATTGAAATGATGACTAGGCTCCCCACATTTGAAACACTTGCCAACCAAGGTTCGAGCATATAGATTGTTTGTGGTAGCGGGACATGCTTAGCTTGCCTTGTTGCTCAAATATTTGTGTCATGATTTGTAGGTTGTATTGACTCGGTCACAACTTGCTTCTCTTTGTTAAGAACAGGTCATGCTGTTGCAGCAGAGAATTATCGGATAGCAATTGGATGTCGAGTCAACAACATTTTAGCCTTTAATGTCATACTGCGAGCTTTATCTATTGTCCATATCGGAGTTAATGACAATCTATCTTTAATTGTAAATTTCAATCCGTTGATGTACCTTGTTGTCCACTAGTCTTCTGACTATGATAAGTTACATCTGGATGAAAGGCATAGGAATTCATCAGTATACTCAGTTACAGATCGAGTGCTTTGGATGCAATTCTAGTATTGTCAAAACAACAGTTGTTCATAGTCTGGGTAGGAATCTTCCTTTGAGAAATTGCTTCATCTTTTGCCCTGTCTATAGCAGTACCTTTCCTGATCTTCTTTTGTTATTCCGTAATAGATCCCACTAAGTTGTTACACTTCCTTTCAACTTATATGCAACAAGCTTTGACTTGTTTATGATCAGGAACATCAATCACCTTGAAGAAGTTGTCTACTTCATAACTCTTGTCAAGAAAAGCTTCAATTCTGAGGTGACCATTAAAACTGGGGCGGTCTGCTTTGAGGCGATAATCCTCAAATAGCCTATTTTGTTTGGATAGTGCTTGATGTCTTTCGTATCTTACACTGTCATCATCATATGTTGTTGGTTGTTGTGGACAGATAGTACCACGTCGGTTGAAGTGTCAAGGTTGAGCTGCACTTGCACCTTTTCTTTGGTTAGTTTGGTTCTGTGAAGTTCACAATTCCTTCTTCTTCATCTGACTCATCTTCAGGTTGGTTGACTACGTTAGATTGCAGACCCATATTGATGATTAGGCTGGTCACTAGCATCAACTCTGGCATGATTGATCCTACCATCATCACAAACCCTGTTGGCCAAGTTATTGAGAATGTCGCAAATCTCTCGGAGTTCCTAGATCATCCATGCTTCTTGTGCTTTTAATGTGGCCCCTAGGGCTGCCACTTCTTGATCATTATTGTTGGGGTTGTTACCATAGCCTCCATCACGAAAGTCGACACCGTCAAAATTGCCACTACCATCGCCAATAACACCATCGTCATTGCTGCCATTATAGCCACTAGACCTCATATTGATAAACTATAGGATTGTAATTAGCAAATCAAATTTCTGATATACAAGATACACTGTAAGTGGCAAGTGTAGAGCATACTTCTTAATTTCCTATTCACAAACCTATTATGCTAACACTAAGAGCAAGGCTTTAGTACCAATTACTGCCTAACGAAAACAAAATTAAGAAAATACTACTAGAAAGGATTCTAGCAAACTAACCTTATAAGGGAGGACGAGCAAAATCAACTCCTTATAGTGGAAAAACCTTTACAATACTTGAAGATATTATTTCTTAATAATTACATAGGCTTAGAGGAGGCCTTTATTTATACTAGTTCTAGGCCTTGAAAACTAGCTAAGTAACAATGTGGAATAATTGAAAGAAACATAAAATTAACAATATGGGATAATTGAAAGAAAAATAAAAGTGATAAATGGACAACTGTAGGCTCTCTGAAAATAGTCTTCTTTTGTATGTTCCACATTACCTTGGAAATTCCAACAAGCTTCATAGTATAAGGGATTTGGAGGTCCATCAGGACATCCAAATAAGCATCTACTTCACCAACATATGAGCAAACCTTAAAAACAAACTAAATATTTACTAGTAAACACACCTCTGAATTTTTGGACTCTTTGCCCACATAAACCCTCCTTTAGGCTTCCTTCACTGTTCACCTAGCTCACAAATATAACCAACAGATTATAAATGGAATATTTTAATCTGGTTCCAATAATTCATAGTATTGCCAATCCTTAAGAAAGTTGTCCTTGTTGCGGTTTCTGTTCTTAGGCTATATTTATGGTTCCCTATATTGAGCATCATCTATGCTCGATTATGATTTTTTACGCTCAGGCATGTCATGGCGAATAAAGATAAACAACAGTCTGGGATATAACCAGATCAAATGTGTACATTGATAACTTCTTACTTGTCTTTCGATAGCTCTAGGGACATTATATATGTGGAATATCTTCAACTTGTTCTTTAATAATCAACCAAATAAGTATTGCCACTAAAATTATTGCACCTCAGTATGCACAAGCATCTATTCTTGGTTTTCAGTATTGACATCAAAAAAGAATTTGCAAAAAAATGCTCAAAAAATTAAGAAAAATAAGGAAATGAGAGGTGAAGAATTTGGAAAGTGAAATTTCTTCGTGTCCTCCACCAACAGAATCATATCTTGAAGTTTTTTTTCATTAGATTTATAATATTCCTCTCTATTTTGCAATCAAAACAAAAAAGTTTAATAATCAAAATTCACAAGAATAAGAGTCAAAACTCAACAGAAGCATAGTGTCAGAAAGGCTAATACATTTTGTGTCATATTGGAATATCTGACACTAAAAAGATATCATAGTTCTTGTTAGACAAATTATATGTACATCTTCCTTATCACGATTTCAGTTAATTCAATTACCGAATGTACCATATACTTCAGTGAAGTAATCACCCCAAGTCACTAAAATTAACATTTCGTGTAACAGACGAATTCAAGCATAAAGTCATACATATCCAAGCATCCAACTCGATATCCATACTTATGCTACCACCATTTCTGGATCTTCATGTGGTTGGAAAAGTGACATGGACTCATTTCCAACTTAATTATATAAATAGGAACCTACGCCCCTTTCAACAGGAAATATCACTTTTAAAAGAAAGAGCAAAAAAATAGATACTCTGCATAGCATCCAAAAAAAAAAAATTGTTGTGGTGTTCCTTGTTTTTGTTTTCACCCAATCAATTTTGAAGGGAAACAATGCCAACTTACCTCAAGGCAATACAACTTATCAATTTAGCTTGGAACAAGTAAAATAGACGTGAAAATACAAATCAAGAAATGCTCGAAAAATGTGAGATTTAAAACAATGTCGGATTAAAACAGAAGGAAAAGAATGGCAAGCTTCATAGGAACATACATGCTTAACAGATTCTGCGATCTCAGGCCCAATTCCATCACCGGGGAAGAGAGTGGCACGGATGGGTTCGCTGGGGGAAGCAGCAGCGGAGAAAGATCTTTCAAAAGCAGGAAAAATCCTGCTGGAAATCTGGTTGATCGAAGCCCTTCGAAGGAGCCGTCCAAGCGCCATTGACGAAGACGGCTCAGCAGCTCAATCTGCGACAACAAAGCAACCATCGATAAGACTCCACCAAGAATCAGATCAGGAAGAAGAAAATAAACAAATTCGAATCAAAAGAAATTGGGGGTTTGGAACAATGCGCCACCGGTCAATGAAAAAGGGAACTCATGCGTACTGGATAATTTCCAGATCAATACCAACCCGCAGCACTTCAAAGAAGAAACCAACAGAAACCCTAGACCTGAACCGATCAAAGAAACGAAAATCAAGAAAATGGAGATCGGGTTAATAGATGATTGACCGATCCGCAGCAGTTTTGCGTCCAAAGAAGGAAATTCGATGCCAGAAGGTGGGACGAGAGATGAAAATTGGGAAGGAGGCGACCTTCTTTGCTCTCCAAAATTATTCTGCGCCGCAGCTACACGTACAAGGAGGAGCGAGGAAAAGAAGAAGGCGGGTACATGTGAGGCGCATCGTCCATCCAACGGTGCCGATCGGTCGATCAAGTAGCTCTATTATTCTGGAATCAACTACAAATGTAGATATACGTCAGATTGGCGTTTAGAAAGAGAATGCGTTGTATCCGGTCCGTTAAAAACTAAAATACGATGCAATGTGGGTTGACTTTATTCGTCAATTAAATGTAAATAACGTTATTCATATTTATCTTTCCGAATTATATATATATATATATATATATATATATATATATATATATATATATATATATATACTCACAAAGCTCCAATAAACATTTTTTATGATTAATCTCTAAACTTATATTTTATAAATAAAAAATTAAGCTTACATCTATATATATATATATATATATATATATATATATATATACACACACATATGCAATAACAAGCCCATTAATCTGTGGTTTAAACTTTGATCGTTGAGCCCATTAACAATATTTCAGTCAAGGACGTTCGTTGGAATCGTCCTCCAATTATTCCCTCATCTCCAATTGAGATCTTTATTCGTTGATACGTCAAATATGATGGTCATCATGACGCATTCTGCTTGTCGAACAATTTTAGCTGTAAAAGTGTACTATTTTTGGCATCAGCGACACCATATAATTTATACACCTTTATATAAAATACACTTTTTTAAAAATAAAAAAATCATTACATCACATACCGAACCTATTCAGATATCTCTTGAGCAATAATGCATCTAATGATCCATCACTTATGCAACAATATATTAATCAATCTAAATATCTCAATCAATATGACAAGTGTAAAATAGAATATTGCTTAAGCAAAATTCATCCAATCTGGATCGGTTGGTTCTGGACCTGCATAAAAGTAAAGGCTCGCATTAGACACCTGACAAAGACCATATATACATCACAAACAGTTTCTTTATGGGACTTGATGATTATGTACAGGAACACTTTGTTAATGTCACAACTTAGAATCCATCCACAAAGATTTCAAGAACTAAGCAGATAAGGAATATCTTAGTAGCAAATGCAGATGTGATCGAACCATATAAAGGTTAAAAGAAATGCACAAATTGAGATTTTAAATGCCAAAACTTAAAACTGCAGAACAAATTCCAGGTGGAAAGAATCCAAATAAATTCTGCACAAGAAAATGCACTCAAATGTATAGGTAGAGGTCATAAGACCGCCATGAATTATATTTACTTTTAAAGAAGATGTAAACAATAAGGAGAAGATAATAACTCACTACCTGTTTGCTAAACTAGATTGACCTTTCATGTTCAAATCTTTGTCAATAGAACTAGACCACAACAATTGACATTCACTTTTATGGTCATCCCAAAACCACCAAACTCATGATGTTTTGGTCTCACATTCAAGATTTGATCAGAAACACCTAAACTTATATTTACAACCAGGCTATTAACTCTGCATCTATTTTTAGCTTCCTCCTTAGATTATCAGTATGTTACAGACTTGTTTAATTTTTCTTTTGCCAAAACCTACTTGGGTTTCGTAATGTCTGATTGTGTGAATATCAAGACTCCATTTCCTATGCTCAACCTTTACTAAAAAACCGACCACTTATAAACAATATACTATTAGTATCATTATGTAGTCCTTATAAGAAATCAACAATAAGACATGTAAATCTTTATAGATCTACAACCATATGCTCATTGTTGCTAAAATTCAACTGGTTTATTGATGTGGCACTTGATACTAGGTGATGTCAGGTATAGAATTTTCAAAAGAGACGAGGTCAAAATAATTATACCTTATTTGACTGGTTTCTATAACAGAATCCTGATTTCAGAAAATTTGTCATTGACCAAATTATCAACCAGGCATAGCATGTATTTCTGCAGGCCATCATCTCTGTAGATACCCAAAAATGCTCTTTGATCCTGTGGCAGATTTAATGTACCAAGGCATAAACAATTGTTTCAGATAAAGGAATCTAAAACATCAACAGGTCTTGTTTCTGTTGTGGAATTGCATGGAAAGATCAACAAGTCTTGTTTCTGTTGTGGAATTGCATGGAATCGAGTGGTAACCTGGACTGGAATGGTTAGATTTTGAATCTGCCTTCAATATACCAAATTTGTTGTCGTTCAGCCCCAAGTATTATTCTTGCAGGACGGTCTAGGTGGTAATATCCAAACCTTGTTATGAAGGGACCAAGTGACCCTTACATCTCAATGCATACAGAACAAGAGAACTGCACAAGGCTTTTAGGAAAAGGCACTTATTGTGAACATTAACCCACCTTTTGTTATAGTTCTACATCAAATTCTTTCACCTGATCGAACTGACAGCAACTTTTTTTCATTCACAGGACTGTCTAACTACCACATGAGGCAAATCATAAGAGGTAAAGTGCTTTCTAGCAACATCTGGATGTTAGTCAATGATAAGTTTTACAAGGAAGCATAAATATATACCCTACCTGCAGCCAATACATGGAATTCAGAAGTAACCACTCTAGAATATATAAAGCCTAAAGCAAAAAAAGGTCACACTTAGAAAAGGTCTAAGAGCCTAAAACACATGAGTTGTCAGTCTGAAAGATATCTGTATGAACATAAACAACCAATCCTCCATAATTTATTCAAGAAGATAATCAAACAGATGATAGGTGGATGTTCACCCATGTTTGAACCTGGTCTGAATTGCTCAGATACAGTCAACTAAACAAGAAAATAGGACATTACGAGTCATGGAAATGTAAGTGATGTATTTGAAAACATATAACATGGCAAACATATTTATATATACACATGTAAGTGTGTACATTCATATATCAGGATGTGTGAATATGCAAGGAATCAAATTCAGTTGTATCAGGAGATACAAACAGGTATCTGGTCGTGGACCATATAGGTTTGTACTTGTCAATAGTCAATTTTTTCTTTCTTTTTTTTTCAGTGATACTGAATGGCATCAGTCAGTATACCACCTTACCAAAACTGAAATCAAGGGGAGATCTAAGTACCTTTGTATACGAATATGTACGTACTATGACCGAAAGGTCAACTCACAAGGATGGCCAGCTCACAACATATGTTGAATGTGTGTAAGATGCAATCAGAATTTGGAGGAGCACAATGCAAATATCTGGAAATATTTAGGTAAATTAAGGCATAGCTAAAATTGAAAAGATCAAACAGATAAGGAAATACTGGTTCCATGCTGTGTCACCAGACAAACTTCCCGATTTGATCATTCTCCATCTAGGTTGGAAGGCAGGACTAAGTAACAAAATGAAGAAAAGGAATTATGATAGTGACTCATGAACCTGATGAAGGAAAGGCTGGAACATAATCACAAGTCTTGGCGACAACTATTACACGGGGTGTTCTACAGCAACAAAGTTCCCATAAAACCAAAGTTATTGCATCAAAACAATGAATTAGATTAAACATAAGAAAGTAGAAAAGCTAAAAGGAGTTGTCTGTTCCATCATGAGTATCTTAGTCTGCTTGGTAATTGAAGGACACTTTTCTTTGTTTCTCTTCTCCATCCAGATTCAAGCCCTCCGCCTGCCAGGATGTAGGTAGTAACACTACTAACAAGGTGGAGGAATCCAGATGATTTGGAGGACACTTGACACCTCCAACAATAAGATGAAATTTTGCCACTGCATGATGATATTGCACACCATAAAGATGCAATCCAGCATTATGAGAAGAATGTCATCAGAAAATGACTTGTGGAAGCCAAGTGAAGCTGGAACGAAGCAATATATCAGAATACGATTGCATATAAACTTACATACTGATGATTTTGAGTTCCAGATGAAGTCAATGGGAATACCTTTAAAGGCTTGTAGAGCTAGCCAGCTCTAGTCAGATTTTACCCTGCATGGAGAGCTAGCATGCTTGTGAAGCATACACAAAGCAACCCAGTTTGAAGTCCAACTAGTAGAAAAATTACCAAAAAGTTGTGACTCCACACACATTTAAACATATATTAAGGGTAGAATATAAAGGATCAGAATTTTAAAACCCCCCATCCATCTCCTGTCTTTCCCTCTCCCCTGCCCCCATTTCACCTCCTTTCTATCAGCATGCATGTCTGATTTTGCATACTCATACTGAATGCATCTTACTATACTTATCTTATTTGTTGAAGAATTAATAGCAGACAAGATGCTAACATTGGTAACTACTTATGTTACTTCGTTTACATAAAGGTTTCAAATACTAAGGGTCCTTACCAGTTCATATCAGTACCAATAGGTATCTTTTCTTTTGTCTGATGATACCAAATGGCGCATATTGGAATTCCGTTCGGTACAACAATAATGTATCATTCCAACCAAAACTATTATCAGGCCGAGATTTAAACCTTTATTTTAATCTACATATTAAAGGTATCGTCTACCTTTCCCTATCTCTTCATAAAGAAGGAACGAGAAATCTTACTCATTATTGGTGGTGATGAATCTTGCGATGATCTCGACCATGGAGTGTTTCACTCGATCATATCGAGGGCTTTCTTTGGGTTGTTGGAGGTCTTAGTCTCCCCTTATCCATATTCACAGAAGATCGAGCGAAAAATCTTCTTCTTATGGATGGCGGTGGCGAACGTTGCGGTAATCCCTGGAATGCTGTAATTGATCATTGAGGGTTTCCTTGCGATTCTCGGAGGCCTTCGTCTTCTTCCGTCTCCAAAAGAACGAGCGACCAATCCACCGATGGTGGTGGAGAATCTAGCTGCCGTGGCGACCCCTGGAGCGGTGCCATCGATCACTAAGGTCTCTGCGTTTCTCTATCTCATTTCTCTTCTCTAAATGAACCAGCGAAGGATCTTGCAATCTCGATCCGGAAGAGATGCAGTTGATCGACATGGGTTCTTTCGGTGCTCGGAGGTCTTCCTCACCCCTTCCCTTCCTCTCCCTTCCTCGAAAAGGACCAGGGAGAAATGTTCTCGATTGATGCGGTAGTAACCCAACCCAACCCAACCCAAACCGAACCAGCTCGAGTCTGCTTGACCAAGTTCAACCCAGCCTCAATTATCTAACTCGGATTGGGTTGGGCTCCAAAATGGCCCAACAATATTATAATGCCACCAAATCAAGTGTTGCAATTGCAATGCCGCGTGGCTGACTTCCCACAAAGAAATGTTTGACCAGAGAGACATGTGAAGTAGTATTAGGATAAGCGCGCATTAATTAAGGCTCAGAAGAAAGCTACTCCTTCGGTCCACCTACAATGTACTAAGTGCCGTAGGAGTGACAACTACACTACAAAGCATTAGTTGATGAAGAAACCAATCCGATCTCCAAATCCTAGCAGCAGATGATGTCCCATTAATATGATGATATCCCATCCCAATGATGCAGAGTATTACCATGATATCGTAAAATATAGATGCTCTGGTCTGTTCTTTCATGTATGATGCGAAAAATATGTATATGATGGATCCAGTTCATTAAAGAATTCCTGTCTTCGATCTCTTAAAGAGTTCTCGAAATAAGAGATTGGGCAATTTTTAATCTATTCCTGCCTTTTTTTTTTTTTTTAATGAATGAATCATTAAGGAACACATCGAACCTAAACCATGTGGCGGTGAGGCCATCGAACTCAGAGTAGCAACTGCAGACTGCATCGGAGGAAGAGCTGCAGTGGCCTAATGAATGATGCACTCCAAGCCTAGAAGGTGTTTGCTTGTGGTTAGGTCTTTCTAGTTTACTGTCTCTTCAGCTGCTACAGTGTCTTTTTGTGGCTTCTTGGATCCCACCCAGTCTTCAATGAAGCACAAATAATTAGTTCACGACCATGGAGACGGCAACCAAGGTGATGGGCACTTGAACCCACTGTCAGAAGTGGTGGCTGTTTGCAGGATTGATGCCTCCATTTGGCTTTCTTCTCTCCACCAGAGAATAAGTGCGTTGAGGTAAAGAGTAATAATGTATCCTTCTTTCCTCTTTTGGCAGCAGCTGTTCTGCAGAGGATGCGCTGTTATGTGTGCGTATTACCTTAATTGACGTAGAAATTAATGATTTGTTCTTTAATCCAACGAAGTCATCCCTGCAGAAGATGAAAGGATATCATCGTTTGGAAGTGGAACGAGTCAGAGAGGGGGGGTTTGGGACATATGAGAAGTCGGGAAAGAGATGCTCAGACAACTCCCGACATGAACACCGAATGCAGCAACCTCAAGATGCTGTGAATGATCAATTGTTAGGTTTATAGGAGGGCCTCAGAAGCACCAATAATTAATGGTCTATCTCATGTGACCACTGCAGATGTGCAGCTACCCTTCAGATGGCTACAACAAGCAACAACGCTTGTTCCCATGCAGGGTGGAGAAGCGACGTGAGGGGCTGTCAGCGGTGTCACCGAGGCGTAGGACAGAGCGGCATGGATGTGCATGACCAAAGGGAAGGGTCCAGCTCTGTTGGTTTTCGTGAGTTATGGGGGTGATGATGATGGAGTATGTAGCATGATCAGTTGAACAGTGCATGTTCAATGTATCCATTCACCTGCCGACTCATGGAGCAGATTAAGAACAGCGGCCGAAAAGATGATTCGGTTTCCTTAGAGACAAACTAGTAGTTGACATCGACGATGTTTGCACTATAAAATCCCCCCCAAAGGCCTTCCATTCCTTCACATCCATTGCAGACGAGTGTTTCCGAGTCTTCTGTCGCTTTGAGGCATCATGATTCCAGTCATTGACTTGTCGAAGGTGGATGGCGAGGAGAGGGCTGAAACCCTGGCCCGGATTGCTAATGGATGTGAAGAGTGGGGCTTCTTTCAGGTTTGTTAGCTTGCAGTTGGTGACTGTAATGGTTTCTTCTCCTGGACGTCTTATGAATCAGTCTTTTGCATCTGCAGCTGGCGAACCATGGCATTCCAGTGGAGCTCCTTGAACGTGTGAAGAAGGTCTGCTCTGCCTGCTACAAGTTGCGACAGGAGAGCTTCACGGAATCAAGCCCTGTGCTGCTGCTGAACAAGTTGGTCGAGGAAGAAAGTGAGGGAGGGAATGTCGAGCGGCTGAACGACGTCGATTGGGAGGATGTGTTCGTCCTCCAAGATGATAAGCCCTGGCCACCTAGTCCCCCGGAGTTCAAGTAAGACTAGGAATCCAATTAAAGAAGTTCAATGGATGGAGTCGCTGATGCTTCTTGTCTAACTTTTCAGGGAGACGATGAGGGAGTACAGGAAAGAGCTGAGGAAATTAGCCGAGAGAGTGATGGAGGCCATGGACGAGAACCTGGGCCTGGAGAGGGGCTACATAAGCAGAGCATTCTCCGCAAACGGCGAGCACGAACCCTTCTTCGGGACCAAAGTGAGTCACTACCCTCCCTGCCCGCGGCCCGACCTCGTCGATGGCCTCCGCGCCCACACCGACGCCGGCGGAGTCATCCTCCTCTTCCAGGACGACGAGGTCGGCGGCCTCCAGATCCTGAAGGACGGCAAGTGGATCGACGTGCAGCCGGTGAAGCACTCCATCGTGATCAACACCGGGGACCAGATCGAGGTGCTCAGCAACGGGCGGTACAAGAGCGTGTGGCACCGCGTGCTCGTCTCCCCCCACGGCAACCGCCGCTCCATCGCCTCCTTCTACAACCCTTCCCTCAAGGCCACCATTGCTCCCGCGACCAAGCTTGTCGCAAGCCAACCCCAGGAGGTTGGCGCTCCGTACCCCGAGTTCGTGTTTGGGGACTACATGGACGTGTATGTGAAGCAGAAGTTCCTCCCCAAGGAGCCAAGGTTTCAGGCGGTAGCGGCAGCTCTGTGAAAGTGCAGGAAGAAGATGTTGCACTCCAGCGTCGTTTAATGTGTGACCATCTAAGTATATCAGTGTCGTATATTTATAGGTTGGTATCAGCGACAGATGCTTGCATGCTTGGACTCGTGCAGCACATCTGCATATATTCCAAGTTGTGTCAGGTATTTTAAGCTCTTCCCTGCGTTCTCCGTGATGGCATGGTTGCTTGTGGTTCTCCTCCAACTTTGATCTTCTTCATTAAAACCCAGCCCAGCCATAGAACTCACTGGGACTTGCATGCCAGTTTGCCATCTTGAAGCCCGTTTCCAGCCCAGCTAACATTCTACATGTACGTATACGCGGAAGATTGTAAGCAATGTAATGAAGAAACGATTTCTGTGGCACAGCCATGATGGAAACCAGGAAGCCTCGTGTCAGCTTCGTAGTCAAAGCAAGTCAACGCTTGGTATGGTGGGGGCGGGGGTCGGGGTAGACACCTTATCAACGTGATCCAAGATTTTCCATGTCGAGCTGCATCATAACGTTTTGGTCGTTTACTCCATGTCGAGCTGATCTCCTCGTGGAATGTACTCCGAGATGGGATAAGATGGCAGCCTAGTTGACCATGGAGAAAAGATTTGACCAGGAACACGGCTTAGTTCCCGGTTACTTCCTCTGATTGGTATGTGAGATCTGATATGGAAGCTTGATGCAGTATAAAAGGTCCCAGTTGGCTCCATTTCTCTTCATCGATCCATTCGAGAAGCAATACAGAAGCTTAATTTGCAACCAGAGCATCGTCTCGTCCTCGCAAGAAATGGCCATTCCAGTAACAAGAAATGGCCATTCCAGTTACATCACCTTCATGTAACCAAAAAAAAAAAAAAAATCGACAGCAAGATCTTCAATTAATCATGATTTGGAAGCTCCTCTTGACCCTTTCTCGTTCGTACGGCAACAGTAATCGTTCTCGTCTATGTTGATCTGTCATAGCTATTTATCTCGCTACCGGTTTTCTCTTCTGCCAGGTGGGGCTTCTCCCTCGCCAGAGCTCTGACAGACGTACTATTCTCGCCGACCACCGCCCTCCATCATTGATCTGCTCTTGTCGCTAACCTGTTCGGTGCAGCTTCGTCTGTTGCTCCTCTTCACCCACCGCTATCGTTGTTGTTGCAGCAACAACAGCACCAGTCGTCGTGGATCTACAGCAACAGCAGCACCGCCTCCTCGCCGCAGCAACAATGACAGTGCGATCTCCCCTTCTCAATCTGCTGCAATAGATTTGCTCCACCACCTCGATGATCCGATCAGTCCTCTGCCTTCGGCGATCACAGTCATCCACCTCACTAATCTGATCAATCCTCCGGCAATCTGCAGTAGATCGGTCCCCTCTCCGGCGATCTGATCTGATAAATCCTTACCCTTTCCCTGTAAAGACTCCTCCACTCGTCAACCATTTGCATCGGGACTCCTGATGATCTTCTACCTCGTCGTTGCACCTACAATTCTTCCACCTCCCTCGATTAACAACATCAGCCATCGGTGCAACACAATCATTGCTTCCTCCCCACTACCTTTCGTGGTGATATCACACGACGTGCCGCATCATCTGTTCTAGCTTGTCATCTCCTCTTATTTACATTCATGTCTTCTTATTCTTCTATTTATGATGCTGCGGTAATTATTCCCTTAGCGAATAATACAACAACTTTCCTCTTATTTACATTCATGTCTTCTTGCTCATCTTTATTAATGCAACAACTTTACTAACCCTTTCTTCCGATATGACTTGCTGGACTATGTCGATGGTTCCTTACACTTTACACCCAAAAATATCAAAATACCAACAGAATCAAAAAATTCTACTCATAAATTATGTTACATGATGTCCATTTTATTTTATAAGTCATTCAAGCATCATAAGTCATTCAAGCATCAGTTATTAGTTTCATAGAACCATTAATATCTTAACGTAGTATTTACTACGAAAGAAGCATGGTCTAAGTTACAAATTACCTTCGCGAATCGCTAAATCATTCGCATATTAAATCTTTTATCTACCTTGATGAAAATAACTCTAGAGAGAGTAATATTATTGAATATATACAAAATCTAAAAGTTATTATAGATGACTTAGCTTTCGTAGATCATCTCATGAGTGATGAAGAAATCATTATTCATACTCTCAATGGCCTACGAGGAGATGAATATAAGAAACTGATGATAGCAATTCGAGCACGTGACCCACTGAGAAGAGAGGAAGATAGGACAATTCAATCAAAAATATAAAAAAGAAAAGATAATCAAAGCAATAAATACATCAATACAAGACCCAATAAGATATGTCATTGATATGACACATTTTGGCTCGTCCACCATATACTTTCACGTCACCTTCCAAAAGCCAAGAAGTTATGATCGACTCAGCTCAGATCAAGGTCTCGAGAAGAAGCATTGCCCTGGACCACCACTCGAGGAGTTAGGCCCAGGCCGCATCCCCTACCTCCACCGTAAGGTTTCCTTTCGTACATCCCCTACATAGTAGGAAGACATGTTTCAACCCAGACAACGACCCATGGAAAGATCGTACATACTGCAAATGTATAATAAAAACAACTAACACAACAAATGGAATTGGCAAACAGGTCGAGGGTTCAACCATCGACCAACATATGAGCCGACCTACCACCCATGCGCATTAACCCACTTTGTATGACTTCAGCCTCCCTAGGTAATATCGGTGCCTAGGTAAATAAGAAAGAGGACCATCTTCAATATTAGACATACTACACAAAATAATTCACCTAGCTAACTTAACCGTCGGAGGAGTCAAGTTAGGACGACACCTCACCCCATGACCGCGGTCTTGGCACAAGCATTGACGACTGGAGAGTCAGTTGAGAAATGAAATGATGCACTCGCAAAGAGGAAAGCCTTGCCCATGGATGCCAACTAAACAAGGTCCCCCGACCAAAGATAAGTAACTCCTCTCAAAATGATTGGAGCGACTATAAAAATCGAAGTTGACTCGACAAGGCGACTGCCCGAGTTCCTGATATTTCCGCTTACGTCCCGAGAAGCTAACACATAATGGATAACACATAAAAGATATGCTAACACATAAAAGATAAGCAACTCCTCTCAAAACGTAGCAATGGATTCCGAGCGACTATAGCTCAATCAAAAATCAGAAGTTGACTCCAGTACAAGACGACCGCCCAAGTTCCTGATGTATCATCTTACGTCTCGAGAATCTAACACAAAATAGATAAAAGTGATGATCGAAGAAGTTGTGTCATTATGATATTTTGTTCCTTCGATTTAATTCTAGAACGTTTATTTGTATCAGATTAATTCTTCACATAATGAATAAAATGAGTCGTCTGCCTCTCGACTTTGATCATATACTTTATGACTTCTTCGGTTGTGCGTATATATATATATTAGTTGGATTAAGTTTATAGATACTTTTGAGAAAAAACATCCCAAATACTTATACTTTCCACTCTGTACTTTTCTATAAAAAAGCATCCAATTTCCTATGGTAAACGACCATCAGCAGAAAATAACTATACTCATATTTTTAATATTATAAATGCTAATTATATTTTCTATATTCTGCTTTTAATGTCTTTTTGTTGCCTTGCTTACCCCATTCCCCTCGCATCAACGAACGGATTTACACCTAAATCAGGTTTTGATAGATTAAAAATGATCCATAGGTTTCTTGATATAGAAATGTTGAAAATAGTTGGTGAGTATTTAGATTGATGTGTAGATTAGTTAATTTGCATCTACAATTATGTCACTCAAGATTAAAGGATGTGGCCCTAAAGAATTAGTCTCTGAGAATTTTTATTCGATAATTTTTTTTTTGGTCTCTAAAGAAAGAACATATATCTAAAACATTAGTCTAATTATAATATGTTAAGCTCATTTACTAAGAATTGAGGTTTCAAGACACAACATATCAACTAGTTTTACTGGTAGAGAGATATCTGATTAATGGAATTAAATCTGGTCTTACACTTTGATAATAATAATAATAATAATAATAATAATAATAATAATAATAATAATAATATAAAAGAAATTAGGTTAGGTAAACGCGGAAGAGTAGGCAATGACAAAGGCAGTACGAGTTGATGAGTTGGATATGAATCATCGTGGAAAGCTGTCAATTTGTTCTGACCCATAGCGAGGGCCCGGCCGCCGGTGGCCGTAGCCATCTTATTAACGTGATGAACATTCTCGTTACCGAGTCAAGTATCCTCATGCAAAGCAATCGTTTTGTCTATTTATCTCGAGCTAATGGCTGTGCCTATGATGCATGCTTCCCTGTGGATGTACTCTTGGTCAACGTCTCGAACCACAACCGTGGAAAGAAGGTAGACCTGCAACTCTTGGGGTTGCTTCCCGGTTGCTTCTTCTGATTGGTACGTAAGATCTGAAACCCATGCTTTGTGCACTATAAAAGGTCCCCCGGTTGCCTCCTTTTCCAATCATCGATCACCATTCGAGAAGCAATATAGTAGCAGAGTTGGCAACCGGAGCACCCCATCTGTGTTTTGGAGAAATGGCCATTCCAGTCATCGATTTCTCGAAGGTGGAGGGGGAGGGGCGAGCCGAAACCTTGGCACAGATTGCCAATGGATGCGAAGAATGGGGATTCTTTCAGGTCTGTCATCATGGCTTTGTTTTCGTTTTCCGCGGGTCCTCTTCTTTCTCCTTGCGTTGTTGTTATGAAGTTAATCTGTTCGCAGCTGGTGAACCATGGGATTACGGTGGAGCTCTTGGAACGCGTGAAGAAGGTGTGCTCGGAGTGCTACAGGCTAAGAGCGGAGGGCTTCAAGGGGTCGAAGCCCGTGCAGCTGTTGAACAAGCTGGTGGAAGAAGAAGGCGAAGCTGCCGACGCCAAGCGCTTGGACGACGTGGACTGGGAGGATGTCTTCCTACTCCAGGACGACAATGAGTGGCCGTCCAACCCACCAGAGTTCAGGTAATCATCAGCGTCCTGTCGGGTAGGCTGATTGATATGTGGCTGTACCCCGTATGTCCAAGTGCTGAAAGTTGGCAAGATCATGCAGCGAGACCATGAAGGAGTACAGGGAAGAGCTGAGGAAGCTGGCGGAGAAGGTGATGGAAGTAATGGACGAGAATCTGGGCTTTGAGAAGGGCACCATCAAGAGTGCATTCTCCGGAAACGGGGAGCATCAACCCTTCTTCGGCACCAAGGTGAGCCACTACCCGCCGTGCCCGCGCCTGGACCTGGTGAACGGCCTTCGCGCCCACACTGACGCAGGCGGCGTCATCCTCCTCTTCCAAGACGACCAAGTGGGCGGCCTGCAGATCCTTAAAGACGGGCAGTGGATCGACGTGCAACCGGTGGCCGATGCCATCGTCATCAACACGGGAGACCAGATCGAGGTCCTCAGCAACGGGCGGTACAAGAGCGTGTGGCACCGCGTGCTGACCACCAGCGACGGCAACCGCCGCTCCATCGCTTCCTTCTACAACCCCTCCCAGAAGGCCACCATCGCTCCAGGAAGCAACAAGGACGACTCTGCTGCAGCGCTGTACCCCGAGTATGTTTTCGGGGACTACATGGATGTGTACGTGAAGCACAAGTTCTCGCCAAAGGAACCCCGCTTTGAGGCAGTCAAAGCTCTGTGAGGATCGGAAAAATTCCACATTTGTAAGCTTACAGTGAATGATTCTTTGTGTGCTCTTTTATAAACACCTGTAATTTGATCAATGCTTTTGTTTTGACTCGGCATAATAAAAATAATAAAAAAAACTTTTTTGTTCGGTTTGTACATTCAAAATCCATATCAACGATATGAAGTACGAAAGTGATTTTTTTTTAAAATAACAACTTTCGTCAACTAAACTAGTCAGCATCTTTGAAGATATATGAGTGATTCAATATTAATAAATATGGAGCATAGAAAATATTTCAGGAAATCTGAAATTTCGAAAGAAAGAAAGAAAGAAAAAAAAAAACCTTGTATCCCACAGCCCGGCCCAAAAGAATGGATCATAAAATTAGAAGAATCTAATTGTGTTTCTAATGAGAATTTATGTGATACAATTAAATGAAGTCTGAGACAGCAGTTGATGGGAAGGAAACCCTACTTGTTATCATGTCCCAATCTCCCACCCGCAGATCCCAATCGTATCTGCCGGTTGGGTGCGGCGTGTCCTTTACTGCCGACAGGCGCAATTGGGAGTGAGTGAGCGCAGGGAATGGTCGTGTTGTGGGCGGCTAAGCTTTATCAACCTATGCTTGCTTTGCTGACGTAACCAATAACGACGCTGATGACGTCTGATGGTGAGAAATATCTGCACAATTTGGCCAACATTGATATTGGATCGTTGGAAACAGTATTTTTCGTGGCTCGGAAAGGACGAGTGCTGACGTGACCTGATATATTTTTCGTTTCTCACCACAAATATATAAATAGGATATTTGATTTATGTCGTATCTTTTGATTTTGGTATGTTTTTATATTTTATTATGTATAGGATTTATAATAGATTTGACGATCTTAGTTTGATGAGTTTATATGATTGTTTCGTATATCAATATATTTGCGTATCATATCGATAATCGAGTGATATATCGGTATGATTCGATAAGATAAATTATATTTATTATTTTCTAAAGTCAGTGTCGTTGATTGATGAGTAAATGTCGATTGATTGAAAATAATTACTAATATTTAGTTCGTTTCTTGCTTGACAAGGCATCATGCCTTCGGATTGCTTTAGTGTTGACCTTGGTCGAACAACTCTCTCTCTATCGTCGTTACAACTTTTCTCACTCATCTTCTATCGTCATCGGTCTTTGTCACTGATCACGTGAATTAGGCATCATTGTCCTGTCTAACGAAACGCAATATGACCCGATTCCCATAGCCATCACAAAAGTCCAACACTATCACTGTACGAATCTTTTCTCTCGCCCACGTCGAAGCCACCATGAAGACCATAATTTTTCGTGTCCGACTAAGAAGTCGTAACTCATTAGTAATTTACCTCACCAACTTTCAACCTTTTCTAATTTATTTTGTTCACCTACGGAACGAGATATTTTTATTTAAAAAGATTTTGATAATTTTTTCTTTTACTATTTATCATCATATCTTACTTAGATATTTTTTCATAAATAAATATAAATATCATTAACTTATCACTTAATTTAAATATTTTCTTAACTACTTTCATACAATTCGTTTTTTTTCTTCTTTTCTTCTTATCTTTCTTTCTCTTTTACTAACCCGTTGAAGATGACACTAGGAGATATATTTAGAGTTTGATTGATCCATAGATGAAATGAGTTGTATGAAATAAGGATAATTGAGGTATCTAAAAAAGAAAAATATGATCGATAATTTAGAAGCTATATTTAGTAAAATTATATTTTATTATTATTTTAGATGATTGTGTGAATGATGGCCTCTAGCAAAAAATGGGATTACCAAAATAACACTCTTCTTATTTAATAATATTATTTTTTTCTTATTTTTATGTGTTTCTTTGTAGGTGTCTGTATATATATATCCTTTTAGTTACTCTACATTTAATAATTATTAGGATTGGTTAAATTGGATAAAAAAATGAAATGACCTTGAATCAAATTCGAGCATCATTAACTTGATTTTGAAAGCTATAAATGATTTCAAATTAGGAGAATACTCTTCCTCGGTTTAGATCGAACTAAGTCAATTTTAATTTTAAAAACATCAATTCAACCTAAATGTTTAGAAAATCCTAAAATCCCTCTCCAAATTGGATGAGCTCATCGCTTTTCCTTAATCTTTATGGCTTTTCCTCCTTGTATCTCTTTATTAATTTATATGAATTCCTTCATTGATTTATATGTATCACCACATATCTTTACGATGAAGAAAAGGGGACTATATGTGAAGCCATTATTCATCTAAGACATCTTTCAATAAAAAAATGAAAAAACTACTTGCACATAGGTCTAATTATTTAGAAAATCTAGAATAATATTTATGAGATAATTTTTTTTTAAGAATATAGGTCCAACTGGATCAAAGTTTTAGTTTAATTTAATTAAACTAAATTGGTTCATCAAACTAATCGATTCATTTGAATATATCTGAAATGGCTTTGATTCGAAGTATGTTGCTTTAATCGAATCAAGCTATTTTTTTTCAGTTTGATTTGATTCGATCCTTAATTGTTAGGTTGAAACCTCTTCGAACCAACAATTGCATGTTATATTTGACTTTAATTAAAAATTTTGCATGTTAAATCCCTTTGAAATCTGTTGTACTTTTAAAAATATGTTCATCTAATTATGATGATAGATCATGAGTTAAAATCTTGCATCTGTTCTCTTTGTTTTACCTAATATATTTAGTTAACAATATTTACAAAATACTCCATCATTATTTGGAAGTACACCATTCCTTGGAGTCAAGTTCATGAGTCAATCTTAGGTAATTGGATCATTTCCTGATGGCTTATGCCATTGAAATTAATGGTACGCTCGTCCAAAACATCTTAAATATTAATGGTGCCGTATATGTCTTTTTAAATTTAAATATTCTTTTGATTTAAATTAATTATGACCTTCACTATTATTACATTCAAATTTTATAAAAAAAAAGAAAATATATAAAAGAAAAGAAAGAACATGCGTTCACACCTGCACGTCAAACCATGAAATGCTAATAATAACCCCTCTTTTGTCGACGAGTATACGCCAAAGAAAGGCGCTCACGAAACTTGTTGCAGCGGAAGCTGAGCGAGAGAAATGAGAACGGATGGCCTGAAGGTGGAGGAGGAGCACAGCATGTAAGTACGCCTGCAACCCTACCACCATCTCTCCATTCTCTCTCTCTCTCTCTCTCTCTCTCTCACAGCGATTGTGCAAGGGTCTCACCACATGTAGCTTAAAGGTTCGAGACGAGCCACGTCCTGGGGGCCCTCCTGGCGTCCTCCCCGCTGCTCACACAAGCCTGGGGTCACTGCGTGCACGCCAATGCCGGAAGCTCCAGCTTCGTCCTCCAAGGCTGCGACGACGCCGTCTACGTCGCCTTCTCCTCCGCGTCGTCGTCCGCGCCCACTGCACTCGGCGGCGGATTCTTCGACCCTGTTGCCATCTCCAGCGGCGGCCACGAGCTCTTTGCGCCGCTGGCGGGAGCCGGGCAACCCGTGCTCGTCCAGGCCGGCGCTCTCCACCTCTTTCTAAGCTCGTTCTGCAGCCCCGATTTCCAGGTGAACACACACCCACGCACAATTCTACTCCATTGGATTAGCGTTTCCGTGCTTAGATTTTGTGGCTTGCTGGTGATCGATCTGCACTTAGTTCCGCTCAATTGCACTTAGATTTTGAAGCCTTTTCTCTTCTTGAGTGGGGAACACCATCTTTTGGACTTGAAAGTGCTCATCCCACTTTTGCTCATGTCCATCACCACACCCACGCGTGGATTTCGAAGTCAAAACATGACCACCTTTAGGTTTACGGATTCACATCGAAGATTGTGAATCCGCGCAAAAGATTTGTGCCTCTACTTTTCCTTCGATCCTGATCACACTAATCGTTATCACCTTACAGCAAAATAATTACTCTGCCTCGCATGTTCTAAGCCGTCT
This sequence comes from Ensete glaucum, assembly GCA_021527575.1. NCBI lineage: Eukaryota > Viridiplantae > Streptophyta > Magnoliopsida > Zingiberales > Musaceae > Ensete > Ensete glaucum. Next base: position 48,705,764 of record CM038558.1, read on the forward strand.
GTGTCAGCCATTAAAGTGTGTTCCAGATCATGGATTTTTTTCTGATACAAAGGGAAGCTTTAGTGATGATCATGTTCATTTCTGATATGTTCTAGAGGAAGATCGATAAGAGTCCAGAATCATGTTTCATTCTCTGGTCTAAAGCTCCTTATCAGCCATGGCGAGTCAAGAAGACTGGCCATGTCCAAACAGTTGCAGTCAGCCTACCCCGGCAGGCCGTCGCCAAAGTCTCGGTCAAAACAACAAGTTCAAATTTTGACCCGCATACCCCAAAATTGAAGTCATTTTGCTTCTGTTGGTGATTGGTCTTTGATTGTGTTAAGATCGGTAGCTGTGATTGAAGTCATTTTGCTTCTGTTGGTGTTTGCCTATGATTGCGTTAAGACTGCTCGTCGTTGTGATTTCACGTTTAGGACGGGTTTTGTATCGATGTAGTGATGCTCTGAGAAGATGTGAAGATTCCACGCTTTCTTCTTTGGCTTTTTGGTTGGATTTGTAGCTGATGACAGGAACAATGTTCTCATCTGATGTGATCCGATCTTTCTTCTTCCACCATGGGTCAGATGCTGATAGCAGAGACCAGAAACAAGTCGGTCATATTCACAGGCCACTCCGTGGGAGGTTCCATCGCCTCCCTTGCGGCCCTTTACTTCCTCTGCTCGTCTTCTCGACCCGACGCTCCATCACCGGCTTCCCTCTTGTGCATCACCTTCGGAAGCCCGCTGCTCGGGGACGAGACGCTCTCTCGAGCGATTCTGAGGGAAAGGTGGGGAGGAAGGTTCTGCCATGTCGTGTCGCAACACGACATCATGCCCAGGCTGCTCTTCTGCCCCGTGAACGCCGTGCATCCGCGGCTGGCAACGTCGATCTGCAGCTTGCTGCAGTCATGGCATCTCTCGATGCGTTATCCGCAGTTTCCGAGACCTGCGCTGCAGCTCACCGACGACCAGAAAGCAGAACTGCAGGGACACATCTCGATGCACATCGGTGCAGCAGGATCGGAGCAAACGCAGCACATCAGCCCTTATCGGCCCTTCGGAAACTACGTTTTATGCTCCGCGGAAGGCGCGGTGTGCATCGACGATCCGCTCGTTGCAGCGAAGATGCTTCATCTGACGTTTACGACAGGTTCTGCGAGCATCAGCTTCGAGGAGCAGCACATCTCCTACGGTGATCTCGTGGTACAACTATCACAAGCCCTACAATCGAAGAGGAGACTCCACCTCGAAGAAGACGCTCCAAAGTCCAACCACAGCGCCGGGGTCTCACTGGCTCTGGAGGCATCAGGGATCGGAATCCAGGTAGATCACTAGCCCTCGCGATCGAACATTCGCAGAACATTTATCTCGCTTGAATGATCGATGTGGCTGACAGGACATGGGCGCCATGGAGGCTCGAGAATGGCTCGAGACAAGCCTGTGCCGACGGCCGAAGCTGCATTGTGCCAGTCTCGCTATCAAGCTCGCCAAGGTGACGCCTTGTCGTGCCCAGATCGAATGGTACAAGGCCCTGTGCGACGACGACACGGGCTACTACGACAGCTTCAAGCTCCGGAAGGCTTCCAAGAAAGACGCAAAGGTGAACATGAACCGCATCAGGCTCGGCCAGTTCTGGGACGAGCTGCTCGACATGATCCAGAACAACAAGCTGCCCCCCGACTTCCACAAGCGAAGCAAGTGGGTGAATGCAGCTCAGTTCTACAAACTCCTGGTGGAGCCGCTGGACATCGCGGAGTACTACAGATGCCAGTGGCACGGGACCAGGCGCCATTACCTGACTCATGGCAGGGAGAGGAGGTACGAAGTGTTCGACAGGTGGTGGAACGATCGCGACAAGGAGGCCCCCGAGAAGGCGGCGGCTCATCGGAAGAGGAGCAAGTTTGCTGGGCTGACGCAGGACTCGTGCTTCTGGGCCAAGGTGGAGGAGGCGAGGGACAGCGTAAAGAATGCTTGGGCCGAGAAGAACCCCACGAAGCTGGTGAAGCTTTGGGAGAACCTGCACGGTTTCGAGAGCTACGCCAAGGGACTGATACGGCGGAAGGAGGTGTCGGTGGATGTGTTGGCTCCGCGATCGAGCTACAGCTTGTGGGTGGAAGAGCTGAAGGATCTGAAGTCGAAGCAGGCATGCCGTCTTCCTTCGTCCTCTGTATTGGTCGGAGTAACAGGAGGCACGTAGAAGGACCAGAGAATCCACCGATCTCGTCGGACTTGTAGTCGAGAGCAGTCTGTGACATCTGCCAAAACCTTTCGATGTTAATGATTTATTAATTACTGAGATTACTTAAATTGCAGGCATCTGCTTACGAGTAATGCTTTCCACTCTGATGCTCGATTTAAAGAATACATGTTTCTTTCTGCACCCAACAAGCAGATGCCTGCAATTTAAGTAATATCAGTATAACTGTTGCTAGAGATTGGCAGTGGATTGTCTTTGAAGTGAGAGTTGACAGGAAAAAGAAGAAGCAATAGCAGTGGGAGGATCACCGCGGCGGTGTACGCACGTACGTGGTGGCGGCGACTGTTGAAATTAAAGTTGTTAAAGTATCATTAAAAAAAAAAGAGGTTAAACTCATAAAATGAATTCATTGTATAGAGAGTTCATTGCATTAAAAAAAAGTCGGATAATTGAAATTGATTATTGATTCTTAAAAGAATTAAAAAAAGATTCATTTTAAGTATAATTAATATAATATTTTATTTACTAATTATATAAATTAAAATTATAAAAAGTTGTGAGATAATTATACAAGATTTAGTCTTATTCTACTTTTCTTTATCCCTTCTTATTATCAAGTTTAACATGTGGTATCAGAGCTGGTTAAGCTATGATCTCTTCCCCAAGCACCATCTAATTTGAGATCCCTATATTGACGAAAAAAATTTATGACATATGGTGCATCCAAATGAAGGCTCTTTTAGGCTCTTGTATGAGAGTTTGTAGAAAATGAATTTGTTGAATCAAGTCCAATATAAGGAGAAATAAATGTAGAAGTAAGAAAACAACTTAAAGATAGGAGGAAGAAGGAGAAAAAAGCCTTGTTCGAGATCATCGCTCTAGCAAATACCTCAAAGGAGGCCTGAGAAAAGCTTCAAAAATTATTTGGTGGTATTGATAAGGTAAAAAAATTTGTTTGCAAGTTTTACGAGTGGAGTTTGAAAAATTATAATAATGTACTTCTGAAATTATTTTTGATAACTTCACAAAATCATTTTTATTCTTCATCAAATGAGAATAAATAATAAACAAATATGTGATTAAAGAATAATACAAAAAATACTAAGATCTCTAGATCCAAAATTTGATTTTATTAATGTTGTGATTAAAGAATCTAAAGATCTAGAAAAAAATATCTTTAGAACAATTATATTTTCCTTCAATTTTATGAACAAAGGATTACAAAAAGATGAGAAGACAAAACTATAGAGCAAGCACTACAATCCAAACTTGTTTTTAAAAATAAAAATAAATCAAAATCTCAAAAATGAAGAGGTCGTAGATAAAGAGGAAGAGATGACATAAGTTAGACTAATTAATAATCTCCAAACAATTAAGGCGGTAAAGAAAATTTAAGCCAAAAAAACCGAGGTTATGGTCGAAGACGTGGTCGAGACCATGGACATGACAAAAATTTTAGAAGGTCTGAAATACAATGCTATATTTACAAAAGGTATTAACTCTGCTTATTTGAATGTTATTATAATCCTAACAATCAATGTGATAAGACAAATTTTGTTGAAAAAGAAGAGAATAACTAAAATCATGTTTTGCTAATGACTTGTGATAACTTGAAAAAAGAGCAATCTATGACATGACATCTAGAAATAAGAGCGTGGCCTCAAATAATTATTTTTAGAAATAAAATTAAGTTATCATAAGAACATTACATTTGGTGATCTATCACAAAGACTAATTAGAGAAAAAGGTAAAATTTTTATTCGACTTAATAATGAGAAAGATTATGTATTTTAGATGTTTATTATATTTTGATATAAAAAATAATATTTTGAACTCATGACAATTACTTGAAAAATATTATGATATTAAAATATATAACTCTTTCAATTCATGATAAGAATAAAACATTAATCTCATATGTGAAAATGGTGAAGAACATAATGTTTCCTATATATTTATGTATTTTTGATCTATAAAGCCACTAAGTCATAGAGAAAAGTGCTAGTTTCATCATATTTTCTTTTTTTGTATATGTATATTAACCGAAGACAATTTGTTTTAAGATCGATATTGAGAATATTTTTGTATTATGACATATTGGATATGCTTATGTAAATTTTGAGGCTTTAAAACTTCTAAAAATTTTAATATTATGACATGAATATCAAGAATTGATTGTCCATTAAAATTTTATGAAGTATGTGTTATAGATAAATAAGAAAAAAAACATTTCAAAGTCAGAAGAATAAAAAGAGCATGACATCGATTGAATCTAGTACACTCAGATATTTGTGATTATCAATCCAGCATCACTTGGAGGAAGCAGATATTTTCAAAACTTAGGTTTACATGTTAAAAGAAAATAAAATAATTAAAATAAATTCAAAGAATCTAAAGATTTGGTTGAAAGACAAAGTAGTTTTAAGATTAAATATTCTAGAATAGATAGAGATGGTGAATATATATCAAATGAATCTGAAAGTTTGTGTATAAATAACAAATTTTTACATCAATTCATTATATCGTACACACCTCAATAAAATAGTATCTTAGAAAGAAAAAAATAAGACTAAATATGATTTTATGTATGTTGAATGAAAGAAAAATTTCTAAAGAATTTTAGGGAGTTTACTTGCTTAACAGGTTTTCGATAAAGTAAATTGATAATTTTATATTAGAAAAATAAAGCTTACATAAACCAAGAGTCTATCATTTAAGAATTTTTGGAAGTATTATATTTTCTAATATACCAGAAGAAAATAGAACAAAACTTTAGGATAAACATCAAAAATGCATTTTGCTATATTATATAGAGAATTTTAATGACTACAAACTCTATAATCCTATCACAAAATAAAGTTGTGATATCAAGAAATGTTGAGTTTAATGAACAACAGAGTTAGAACTGGAAACGTACTGAACATCATAAGAAAGCTATATCTTTATAAGAGGATGATATAATATAAGCAAGCATCGAAGATGCTTTATCGGAATCATCACCTAAATTAGCTAGGTCACATGATTCAAGAAGTTTGATTATAAGAAAGATAATGCTGATTCAGGAGCTATATGATGTGACTTGGAGGATTGATCCTGACAATGATGAACTTTCTTTATTTCATCTTTTTACAGGATATGATCCATTAACATTCGAAGAAGCTTGCAAAGAAGGAAAATGACGAAAAATTATGGATGAAGAGATTCATGCTATTAACAAAATCGATATATGGGAGCTTACTACACTTCTAGAAGACCACAAAGTGATCAGTGTTAAGTAAATCTTCAAAAAAATAAAAAAAATACATAAGGGGAGGTAGAGAAATACAAAGCATGTTTAGTCGTAAAGGATTATAAACAATGATATATGATCGTCTATGAAGAAGTATTTGTACTAGTTGCTCGATCGGAGATAATAAGATTACTTTTCTCCCTAGCAGCTCAAATAAAATAGAAATTTTTATAAATAAGTATCAAATAATCATTTTGTAATGAAATTATTAAAGAGGTTTTTCATAGAAGATTGTCACCTTATAGATACACTAATTGAATATGACACTAAGTTAGCTAAGAAAGACGAAGGTAAATGTATTAATCTAACTTATTATAAAAGTCTAATTGGATGTTTAAGATATTTGACATGCACTCGACTTAATATACTATTTGGAGTTTATATAATAAGTAGATACATGTAAGCTCATAATATTTTTTATTTAAATATCATTAAATTTTTTATGATATATTAAAGGAACAATTGAGTATGAAATATTTTATTTATCATCTAAAAAGTTGAAGCTCATTGGATATAGTGATATTGATTAGATAGAAAGCTACGAAGATAAAAAGAGTACAACTGAATTTATATTTTTATTTTGGTAAAGCTACATTCACATGCTCTCTTGTCATACAATATGGCTAAGAAAATTGTTCTATGAACTTCATATGTCATAGAAGAAATCATATCAAAAATAAAGAAGTGAAACTACATCATGTCAAGATAAATCAACATGTGATTGATATACTTACAAATTCTCTCAAATTTAAAATATTTCAATAAAACTTTACATGTTTGATTGAATGGAGAATATTAAAATTAAACTTATTCGAATATCACAAAGAGATTAAATTTATGAAAAGAAAGGTTCATTATATCTAGAGAAAAATTCATTATATCAAAGCAATAAACAGATTAAATATCGAAACTATTAATCATTCAAAGAATTTTTTGAAAAAGAATGATTAATTTTGAATACAATTAATATAATATATCTTTGAAAATTTCATAAACCTCGTACGTTGGATCATAAAACATATAAAATTATAAAATTATACAAAATAAAAATATAAAAGACTTACTCTTATCCTGTTCTTTCTTTTACGTGATAACTCGATCCGTTGTTGGATAGCGGCTTGCATGCACGAGCATGAGAGAGACGTGATAAAGAGGGTTTGACGCTCTTCTCCACTTCACTCTCGTGTGCTGAAATCTATCTTTATTCCCCCAAAGTGACTCCATTGTGATCACAAGAAGCACGTTTGAGAATTCTATCAACTAATTACTGTGTACTGCTTGATGTACAGTATCTCCGTTCCCCAAACTTTTTAAGTCATGTTAAACCTAATGTTAATGCAGGTAAAAGGTAGGACAGAATAAATGTGCTTATTATATTTGTTCTTATTATTCCGGATAGCTTTAAAATAATTGAAACACACACAGGATAAAAGAACATTTGTACTAAAAGTGCCCAAAAGATCCTCGAAAGATCACAGAATGAGAGAAAACACTACATGTGGAACACGACAGATTAATAGTACTCACAGAAAGGACGAAGAATAATGGCATGTCGATCGATGCTGGGAAATCAACTCATAATGTTAGTGGATCGATTCCACTTGTGCTCGAGTGATCATTACCGAGCACTCCATCTGATATGGATCAGATCTCCGAACGCCCACTCATGTAATTTTTTGTTTTTTCTTGCGATAAAATCAAGTAGATATTATTAGGGGGGGGAGAGAGAGAGAGAGAGAGAGAGAAAGAGAGACTAAAGTATATATCCTCATTAAAGTTGATGTAGGATTTATGTTGTTCGATTCCCTATCTATATCTACAGAAAAAAAAAATTCATTATGTGAGATTAATTAAAATATTATCAAACTATTCTCACTTAAGTATAATTTTTTTATATATCATCTTGAATTTATATTTTTAAAAGAACCATAGAAAAATATCTTTTATAGACTCCCTTGACAGAATCCCAGAACCTCCTGATTTCTTATTCTTCCACATCAAAGCCAGAAGATATATGCATTATTTATAAAAAAACTAAACTCTAATTATCATGTTTTATTCCTTCATCAAAGTTTCCAATTGTAGTAGGATTTCTTATACCATTGATAAATTGACTTTAAAAATCTAAAAATAATTATCAATCTCAATATCAAGATCACTAATTTTGATGTTGATTTCTCTCTCTCTCTCTCTCTATATATATATATATATATATATATATATATATATATATATATATATATATATATATATATATATATATATATGTTGGTGATTATAATTGATGACTTGCTAACCTCATTATTAATGTGTGACCTTTAATATCAAAACCTACTTCCAATCATCTACTTCAATAAAAAAAAGGCTACCTTTTAATCAGTCAATCTCAAAACTACACCTTTCAGAAAGTATTACATTATAGTATCTTAAACATATTCTTATATATCATAACTACACATGTTTAATCTTCTTCCATTTGCACTGACATAACACTTGCATATTACTGCCCACTTAAGTAAGTGCATGAGTTGATGGTGATAACAGTTTGACAGCTCCTTTTTTTCATCAGATAAGTAATCTTGTGCACATGGCAATTGAGATTACAATTCACAAATTTTGCCTCTTTTGTTACATGCTTATCCACATCAAAGGTATAAATTCCTTGCTTGGATTCCGTCAATATCTTAGATAGTTGATCTAATCATCTAAGTTCCATGAGAGCAAACTTTTACTGTTCCTTTCTATTGTAGTTGTTGCTGCTGCTTCTTCCTATGTTCTTCCTTGTTTGGGCATTATCACTTTGGACCACTAAAGGAATTTTGTCTAATATTGATTGCAGCATTTCAGTAATGTTTATTATGTTCTTTTCCCACAAATTCTCTTTTTCTGTAGGTTTTCAGTATTCATAATGCATGCTGGCTTGCAGAATGTAATCTAAGTTCCATTTACGACATGGCCATAAACTTACTTTCATACATGCATGTATGAGATTTTGTGGGAGAATGATGTTTTATGTTTTTAGTCCCACTATTGGTGCCAATTAACACTCTATGCCAACCTAATAAACACGAGGAGAACACGAGACAAATGCTAAATAAATATTTTACCTATCTATTAGAATATTTTTATCATCAAGCATACATTCGAACCTCTTATTTGGTCCATCGGACTTCTTGTGCATATGGATCCAAACCAGATCATGTTGACTCGTACCTCATCGACATCCACCGCATGTGACACTTTTTTTCTCACAAAATCTATATTTTCTTTCTTAAGTTCAAAAAAAATTCCACCTAAGAAAAATTTTCAACGTTAACATATATATATATATATATATATATACTTCTTCAAAGACAATAATAAGAGCTTATAATTCCTCATACTGTGTGTTGCATCAGAAAAATTTCAGTACGTTTCAACTCTTTTGCATTCACTTCTTACTTCTTTATAGTAAACTCCTCCATATTCGTGACAGGGATTGCGGATGTGAAAGCAAAGGCAGTGCATGATTCCTTCTCTGTGGCTTACAAGCACAGGACTGATGTCCCTGTTGAACTTTGGCATCCCCCCACCTCATATCCAACCTCTATTTTATTCCGCACAAATCCATGTCAAACTGAGAGCTAAAAAAGCAGTCAATCCTGCGTGGCTGCTGACACTTCCATCTCCAGTTGATGTGTTCTTCTATGAATGCACAACTTAAATTTCATGTTTATGTTATCTTGACAATCTGGTCAACTGCAGGCCATCCAAAGTCTAACGATATGAATTATCATAACATTATCCAGCAGCCCTCATGCAACTTGGATCATAAATATTGAGGTTTGGGTAGCAAAGTTGGTTGCAGCCTTTATTGGCTCAGTTGTTGAGATTTTGCTTGAAATCTTGAGAAGGTTGTGTCTTTCAAAGTATGATGGATATCAGTGTTCCACTGGCAACTTGTCAGCAGCTACACATTTGTCTCAAACATTTTATCTTTGTTCAGATAAAGATGATTGATGCTTGACAATGAGATCTACAAAAACTAGTTGTTTAAGAGAGTGATTCCCCTCTAACATAGTTTCAGACTCTTTCGTAGCCGGAAATGGACACGAGGGAACAATCAATCAAAGTGTTCCAACTAATGTTCTTAGCAGGATATCCAAAAGTTTGATGACTACTTACCATAATGAACAAAACAGTGGTCAAATGATTCCTTTGGTTACTTTCAAGCACATTAGATCAGAATATCTGAACACCTTTTTGACTTGTGGCATCATCAAACCACTATTTCTGAACAAATGCTTGGATGGTTCAAACAGTGTTTTTATACTCTCCATGACTGGATATGCATGAGAAAAATATAAACATCTAGTCAATTGTGTAGTGTAGGTAGATTTGTGATTACTCTCTCCAAGAAGCTCTTTCTGAGATGTATTGCATTGCACCAATTAGGTTTTGCAGGTTGCTTTAGCATGTAAACATGAGTTTAACATGCAGATAACCATCTCTTATCCAAATGGGGAATAAGATTACTGGTCAAGAAGACAAAGAGCAAAGTGATGCCTCTCACTGTTGTTGCACCACTCACTACAAGATTAAGTGGGTGTGAGACGGCTGTGTTATAGAGAAACCACATGCCATTATGCCATGTATTAGCTGCTTACTTAAGTGCTTCAATAAAGCCTAAAAGTGGGAGAGAAAAAAAGTTGTTCAAAAGATGATAAATACTAAAACTAATGAGATGATGATGATGATGATGTGGGATTGACAAGAAATAAATCTAATTATCTTTCTTGGCCATTAATTTTGAATGAAAATTTTGAGTAATCAATCATCTATGTAAGTGTGAGAATAACATAACTCATCCCCATGTCTGACACATTCAAATATTGGCATGTATCATGATAAAAAACACAAAACCATAGAATCATAACTAATATTCATGTTCGAACAGATCATTATTACATTAATGTTTATGAAAAATCAATTGATTAGATTAAAGAGAATAAATATTTGTGGAAGGAAAACCTTAATAGTGAGGCCACTCGGCCTAATCGCATATATTAAGGGAGGATTAGCTAAAGCAGTAGGTAAAGGGTCCATCACATCATAGACCTCGCGGCGCCGAGTGCAGTGTCCACGGACAGCGACGTCGATATCACGACCCCTCGTCTTTACCTCCACCAAAGTATCGATTCTTGACTTCCGACCGCGGGACCCACATCTGGACACCCAACGCGGCGTAAGGTCGACGCGTGGGTTCCCTGACGCACCTTTTCCACAAGTAAAGAATTCTAGCTTACCCTTCCGCGAACGCCTACCCGCCTTACCCGCCCTGATAGACGAGGACCAGGTTCGTGGGTCCCCCAATCGGCCCCGTATCGCCGTCGAATTGCCATGCGAGTACGTGATGGTCAAAACGCAATTGTTTTTTATGATATAAAAATCCAAGTGAGAAAAATAGATCAAAAAAGAAGAAAAAATAAAATTAAAATGCATGAAATAGAATTTTTCTTTGTTTTGTTTTGCATCAAAATGCGAGCCTGATTTCAATTTCATTAATACATGCAGATTCCATCCATTAAATATTGAGAAGGATCCACTCAAAAGTATTCTACCATCGTTTTTATTATTGTCACTGTTATCATTACTATTATCGTTTTAACACATCAAGCAACGGCATCTTTCGTATCAGAAACACACAATCCCGCAGCAAGAAGAGCGCCATTAATGACCTCTCTCTCTCCCTCGCTCTCTCACTCTCCTCCTCCGTATATACAGAGGCCAGACCTAAACTCTCACCCAGAGAAGACAAAAGCAGTCCTATCACTTCTCCTCTCTTCCTTCATTAAATTTTACCTGTGCTTTCAGAGCAGCAACAACAGAAGAAACACGGTGAAGATGATGCACAAGGCAAGAGATATCTGAATTCTTTTTCTCCATTCAATTTGGGCCTCTAGTTTGGTGCTTGCATGCATGCATCGTTGTCAAGGAGGAAGAAAAGGTCGGAAGGAAGAGATAGAAGCAGTGGTGGACGCATTAAGGGGTGCTCGCAGCAGGTAGAGGGAGAGATTAGGCTCTGATACAGAGTAGAGAGCGGTAGTGGAGGTTGGGGGGACGACGCCGCGTCGTTGACCTCCGCGTCAAAGCGTGGCAATTGGCACGCTGTCCTTTGGTGCTTCTATCGATAGATTCTTCTCGCTGCCTCCCCACCTCTATATAAAGCCGCGACCCGACAACCCTCTCTCCCTCACTGCCCTCCACACCTCCTCTGTTCCTTCTTCTCGGTAGTAATTGCCTCGGTTTTGTAGCACGAACTGAGCCAATTTTTGCTTGTTTCTCCGTTAGTTGTCTCTTTTTCCGGAGAAAATATCGCTTTTTCACGAAGGAGAGGTGACTTCTTAATGCCGTAGCTTCCACCTCTCTCTCTCTCTCTCTCGGCAAAAAGGTCTCACCTTTGCTGTGTTTTCTCTGTTTTTGGACGCAAGATGGGTTACCAACCACCGGCTTTTACTCCCATGGATGTCTCGGTTGAGCTCGGCCATGAGCATCAGCACCAGGGAGCCACCAAGTGCTACGACGACGATGGGCGGCTCAAGAGGACCGGTGAGGATCGAAACTGGGTTTTTGGAGTCCACTTCTTTCTTCTTCTACGCTCTAGATTCTTGCTTTCGTCGTCTGAAGGAGGGAAGTTTTGAGCTTTTCATTGGTTTCAGGGACCGTGTGGACGGCCAGCGCCCACATCGTCACGGCGGTGATCGGGTCCGGCGTGCTGTCGTTGGCCTGGGCCATAGCGCAGCTCGGCTGGGTTGCCGGCCCGGTGGTCATGTTCCTCTTCTCGTTCGTCACGTACTACACCTCCACTCTGCTCGCTGACTGCTACCGGTCCGGCGACCCCATCACCGGGAAGCGCAACTACGACTACACGGACGCGGTCCACGCCTACCTCGGTGAGTTCGCGCAAACGACATGGCCAAGGTGACATCTTTCCGCCAGCTGTAGACCGAGTGCTTACCTCCCCTTCTTGCCTCGAACAACACAGGTGGGCTAAAGGTCAAGCTGTGTTCATTCATTCAGTACACCAACCTCTTCGGCGTCGCCATTGGCTACACCATAGCTGCTTCCATTAGCATGATGTGAGTGGGTGCAAACAATACGAGCTGTCACTCTTCTTGCGATAGAAAGCTTTTTTTTTTTTTTTCTCATTCTAAACGAGTGGCTCTGCGGGAAACAGGGCGATCAAGAAGTCCGATTGCTTCCACGAGAAAGGGCACAAGAACCCATGCCACGCCTCTAGCAATCCTTACATGATCATGTTCGGCGTCGCGGAGATCTTCTTGTCGCAAATCCCCGACTTCGATCAGATATGGTGGCTCTCCATCGTCGCCGCGGTCATGTCCTTCACCTACTCGTCCATCGGCCTCGCCCTCGGCATCGTCCAAGTCATCGGTGCGCCTCCATCACCGGACTCCAATGACCGACTGGGTTGAAGCATCCTAATCCTTACTCTCTTTCTGTCGTGCTTTCGTCTCTCCCCACAGGCAACAAAAGCATCAAAGGCAGCCTTACCGGAATCAGCATTGGCGTCATCTCCCCCACACACAAGATATGGCGCAGCCTGCAGGCCTTGGGCGACATTGCCTTCGCCTACTCCTTCTCCCTCGTGCTCATCGAAATCCAGGTGTGTTTTTGGCTGTCTAACGAGCTAAAAATCGAGCGATCGGTCGACCGATCGACTTTGATCTTGCGAGTGTTCCTTGGTTTCACTGGCATGCTGTCGTGGGTTCAGGACACCGTCAGAGCCCCACCGCCGTCGGAGGCGAAGGTGATGAAGAAGGCGTCGCTGCTGAGCATCGTCGTGACGACGCTCTTCTACATGCTGTGCGGGTGCATGGGCTACGCCGCGTTCGGCGACTCGGCGCCCGGCAACCTCCTCACCGGCTTCGGCTTCTACAACCCCTACTGGCTCCTCAACATCGCCAACGCCGCCATCGTCGTCCACCTGGTCGGCGCCTACCAGGTCTTCTGCCAGCCCCTCTTCGCCTTCATCGAGAAGTGGGCGGTCAAGACGTGGCCGGAGTCCACCTTCATCGCCAAGGAGATCGCGGTCCCCCTCACCCCGACCCGGCGCTACAACCTCAGCCTCTTCCGGCTGGTGTGGCGCTCCGCCTTCGTGGTGCTGACCACCGTCATCTCGATGCTGCTGCCCTTCTTCAACGACGTGGTGGGCCTGCTGGGCGCGCTCGGCTTCTGGCCGCTGACCGTCTACTTCCCGGTGGAGATGTACATTGTGCGGCAGAGGATCCCCAGGTGGAGCACCAGGTGGGTGTGCCTGCAAATGCTAAGCTTGACCTGCCTCGCGGTCACCATCGCAGCTGCCATCGGGTCCGTCGCCGGAGTCGTCACCGACCTCCATCTCTACCGGCCATTTAAGACTAGTTACTGAGATGATTGATAGGCAGCAGAAGCTGCCAAGTCTCTCTGCGCTTTGTTACTATTGTACTGCCGTCGTTTACCGTGGCTGTTCCTCGGAAAGGGATACATAACATAAATCGAATCCCACTCCCACGGGAGACACAGAGTCCTAAGAAAGAAAGAAAGAGTCGGTCAGTGTATGGTAGGTAGTGTAGCCTACACATTGACTTCAGAGACCCAAGTGGCAATTAAAAGTCGTCTCAGTGTGTGTGTGTGTGTGTTTTTTTTTTCTTAAATTTTTTTTATAGAACAATTAAAGTAAGCAATCCGATCTCGGCAGAATCACTGCACTGATTTAATTTGGATGAGTACATGTCATGGCTGAGAGAGTCTTTATACAACAACTGCTCTTCTGAGTTCGTCCTATATCAACACCTGGACATATTGGTATGACAACCAAACCATGTGTTGGCGGGATCCTTATCTCCATTAATGCCGTATGGTTCAATTCTGGTTCGTCCAAATAGGGCTGCACCGACTCCACTCGTCATCATGTAAGGAACCAAATAATATTGATAAGCTCAAGTCAAATTGGTCACTTCAAGCGGCTCGAATCGGAGGAGGACATCATCAACGACTAGTACAAACACGTGTATACTCTAAAGGAGTAAAAGAGGTAGATATCGAGGAGGGTCTACAGGAGACGTCGGATTCCCCCCTTCCCCTTCCCCCACCGGAGGGAGGGCTTCATGTGGAGGGTTTGAGTACAAGATTTGATGTCCTCGCCGGCAGGAGATATGATGGATGAAGATATGGGTGGCAAGCTCCTCTCGGCCGCAGCTGTTGCTGTCGATGGGTTGGTTGCTTTTGCCGAGGGGACGGGTCGATAAAGGAGAGGTGGTGAGGGGTTTGGGGCGGTCAACTTGGGAGGAGGTGGTAGTGGTCGGTCCAACGCGCTGTGAGACACTTTTGTTTTGGACTCATCCAACATAGTGGGTCCGGTCCAGCCGAGTCGGGTAGTGGTCATTATGATTTGTGAGCCACAATGAACATTAGTAATCGAAGTAATTATTTGGCTGGTCGGCGTCCCAAGGGCGCAGCCACATGCATCAGGATATCTCGGATTTCTGTGGCAGAGGTCACGGTGGGGGATCGGATCGGAAAGGCCAGATGTGATCGATTGGCCCAACCATGACCTGCTGCCATCTTTCTGGTACAGTTTGATCAAAGAACATGAGTTATCTACTACCACTCCTTCTTCAACAAAACAATAATAATAATAATAATAATAATAATACCTACTCCCTCAGCTGTCTTTTACGTCGCAAACTTTCTGAAATGCCTAGAATTCGAGTAAGTTTGGAATCTAGCTTGACATGGCGTTCACTAATTCCACGATATCATCCAAATGGCCAGTGAATGCAATAATTCGAGAAGAGAGAACACAAAAAATTTGCAGGCAGCATATCCTCTGGTAGTTAAAAGCTAGAATGAGCGCATACTTGCTTGGTTCACCTCCCGTGCCCTCCAAGGCTCATGCCACTTTAGAGGAATTCCTTCGTAGGCGTAACCATTCTCATTGGCATGCTTGTGGAGTCGCGATGGCGACGCCGCATGACCTATCAAGACAAAGCAAGCATTCAGCTCTTCGATCAAGTATGGAGTGCACTGCAACACCCTCGACGGAGAAGCATAACGTACCACCGTCGGCCATGTCCTTTGTCTTGTGAAGCAGGAATGTCCCTGAAAGAATCGTCACGAACCCACACATCTCCGTGACGATCTGCGTCGGATTCTGCCCATCCCATTCCTGCTAGTACAATTACAACAACACCAAACCTCGAATCATCGATAGCTAGAATCGATGCAGAGCCATACAAAGAATGCTGGCAATTCACTAGGTTCAAAGAAAAACACAAAAAATGTAGCCAAGGCATCTCAGAAAAGAAATGTGTAACTGTTGGTGACAATGTGGTGCACATACCAATCTCCTATGTTGTCCTGAGAGAACCAAGAAAACCAACATCCCAGCAGTGTCTCTTCCTTCAGGAAATAGAGACACATAACATTCACTACATCCATAAGCTTAGTAGCAGTATTCAAATTTTAAAAAACATCATTTGATTCCATATGGTCAGATTATCATAGTTAGACTGTCAAATTCTATGCTATGGGTTCTTCCAGCTGCTAGTGCCTACTCAAACAGAAAGACGAGAAGCTAAGAGGTTTTAAAGAAATGATATGAAGATCCAAAGGCAAAAGAAGAGCATCTCAAATAATCAACAGCGAGGAACAAAGGATAACCATACAGATATACTTGTGTTCTAAGTTGTTTTAATAAGATAATGAAAAATCTAAAGCATGATAAAATAAGCCAATGGAAGGAACAAATGAAGGAAAACTAAAAATATGTATCATAATTTTTGCATTATGACATCCAATATTATTATTCTTCTACTGAAAACAAAAAAAATGAAGTTAACAGAACAAGTGCAAGCATTACCTTGAACATGATCGTGCTAGCCAAAATCGTCAATGATGTAAACATCACATAGTAAATTGGTGATACAACTGCCGTCTTAAATGTATCAAGTGCCTACAGTTAAAAGACAGTTAAAAAAAGGGTTGTTGGTCTGCTCGTATGGCACCCACAAATCCAATTTATTTAGAAACCCCAAGTTGGTGACTTACTTGAACTTAGATTAATTCCGTACATGTCTGATTTAGATATGCAGCAGTTTGGAGGGCTAATCAAATCTTAAGCATCAGTATAGTTGTTTCCAAGGCATATTTTCTAATGTAATCATAGTCCAACCATAGTTATAACAAATTAATAGGCATCATCACAAAATCGACCATCTTTCCCTTTTTTTTTTTATAAAACTAGGCTAATATAGAAACATTATTGTGAGACAGAATGCACACAATGGATATCAGAACACTTTGTTTCAAAAAGCATACAATATGAATATGCTACTGAATCATAGTCCAACCATAGTTATAACAAATTAATAGGCATTATCAAGAAATTGACCATCTTTCCCATTTTTTTATAAAACTAAGCTAATATAAAAACAAATGCAGTTGCCAAAGACATTATTGTGAGACAGAATGCAGACAATGGATATCAGATCACTTTGTTTCAAAAACCATACAATATGAAGAACATAAAGTCTAAAAAGAATCTAAATCATAAGAAACATGATCCAAGCTATTATTAGACAAAGTAAAATAACAAAAGTTATCTTTAAAAGAACCGTCTATTTTATAGAGAAAAACTATAGCAATAAATGCTTTGAAATATTTAGTGATGAATATGACAGGACTCCTTATCAACTGTAGGCCATTGATAGGTGAAGCAATAGGACCAAAGAAAGAAAGAGAAAAATAAAATGTAAATAGGAAAGTGAAGAGAAGGATGCAAAATAGAGCACAATGAGGAGGACACTTGCACAAGCGGAGACTTCAAGCACCACATCATTTTCTCTAACTATGGCTAGATGTTACCTTCAAGCCATCACAAGAATGGAAGGCTGACAGTTGTTGGCAACTTGCGTGCCTGTTACAATTTGAACTAATAACCTCAAGAAGTTGGTCAAAATTAACAGTAGTCCCACCAGCTAAGATTAAGTTCATGAACCAACTGTCACTAGACCATTTAATCAGAATATCTGGAACATCCTAGTCACCTTTTCATTGGTTATTTCTTTCCAAACTTCTGTCTACTTTTCCACAGCATAGGTTTTCTTTGGCAAAAGTACGAAGTTGATACATCAAGAACTTGTTTGTGTGTCCAATATGTTGGAATCATGCAGAAAATGGACTAAATAGACATATATAACGTATTATATTTAAGATGTTGATGAAAGGGGAAATTCATAATGAAACTCATCAAATCTTGGTACCTTGTTTAGATAGTTCATTTGTGTGACCACACAAATAAGTACCACAATGGTGAAAGCCCAAGTTTGTGGGTATATCAATTGATTCATTCCTGAAAATGTTAATTTTAGAGCAATCCCAAGAGCTTTGACACTCATGACCTGTCCGATTTGAGATTTAATAAAAGTGAACATCATAAAAGCTCAAGAAAAACATGGAACTAATTATGTAGGGACAAGTCATTACCGATAAAGAACCAACTAGGGAACAGACACCAACATAAAACATTATATTTGTCTGCCCATACCGAGGGATATAACAAAAAATGAGCACCAAAATAACTGCACCCACGATAGTCGCATAGCAGAGGAAGGCTGCAAAGAACATGCAAATGAGTCTCAGTAATACTTCAAACATTTATTAGACTTCAAATTGAAACCAAAGTGATGAGTATCATAAATAACTGCTAGGTAAAAGCAAATGCAACTCGAGGCAGATCACTATCTCTCGCAAAAATATACAAAGACCTGGTTCGGTAGCAAGATTCCACACTTCCTTCACGGATTCAATCCCCCTCTCCTGTGGAGCATGGAGAACAATTGTCGTTGATCCCACAACACAAAGAACACAGCCAACAATACCCAAAATATTCAGCCTTTCCCGTAGTATAACATGTGCTAATGCGGCACTGAAAAATAAAATGGTTATTGCAATAACATGTGAATATTTTTCATAAATAAATGACATGCAACTCACAGTAATACCTGATTATTATGCTAAGTGCACCAAGAGGAGTCACAAGAATGGCCGGAGCAAATGCGTAAGCAGCAAAATTGGCAGCTTCACCCACAATCACTAATCATCAGCTCAAAATGTTAGAATTCACTGGTGGATGGATACCAAAGCAATAAGTAGACAAGTGATTCATGCAGCAATTAAGATCTCTGCTCAACATACTAGGATATGATCATCTAATGGCTAAGAAATACAAGTTCTAAAATCATAGAACAAACGTTGGAAAACACTTGTCAAAAACGCCGTTGACTTCCCATATTCTTCCACATGATCCACAAGTAGATATTTCATTCGCAAATGCATCTTAAGTGATGCTCCGTAAAGTTTGTCCAGAACAAGCAGGATTGCATTTATTGTAAATGAGCACATCTGGAAAAAGAATGTATACCACCAAAAGCATTTCTTTTGAACCTTCGCCATCTTAATAAGATAGTCGACAGGGTTCAAACGTTAATTAAAATCCCAAGCAATAAATTGAAGTGCATCAGGATGCGAATGATTGAAGGTTAGTATATGACCAAAAGCAAACTGTTCCTAAGGTCAATGAAATGTTAAACGATGATGGTCATGAAGGTCTGAATGGTCCAATTCAGCAAGATCCCACCGATAGCTTAGTGTGAGACCATTTAGCAACCCTTGACATGCTTGGGCTCAGGTCCAGCACCAAGCAGCTAGGCGGTGATCAATAATGCACAGCACAGGATCTCTTGATGACAACAACACGAATAACACATGGATTGATAAAGACAGTAGATACCATGCTAATGGAATGAAATAGCAACCTTACTTGTGATCATGCCAATCCACCAAAGTGGCTCGTATAAGTAAGAATAACCTCCGACACCTGTAATCGGATGAAACCAATTAAGATCTCGGATGAACTCAAGTACCCCCATAATGTAGGGTATTTAGACATCAAGCTGCATTGGTGACGAGCATTATTCTACTAGTAAACTTTTGCAGGTAATGTTGTTGCATCGATCGGGATGATTTGGTCGGGTTTTCTGTTTTTTCCGTCCAACTTCGATAAAGGAGGAATCTTTTCCGTCAATGGTGACAAAAATTTACCAAAATAAGTACAAAAGGAGGGTCTCATCAGCGGATCAGCAAGAGTTTCAAGAAAATGATGCCAACACAGAGAAAGGGACAGAAACCTAATCAAGAAGCGAAGTTCTCCTCACCAGCCCTAACCCCGGAGGCCGCAGCCTTCTTTAGGCCCTTCTTCTTGATGATGAAGCTGGCGCCGATGAAGGCGCTCGAGGAGAGGGCAAGTACCAGGCCCTTGATGTTGTCGGCGGACATGCCCCTGTAAGCCGACGCCACCCAGCTCCCTCCGGGAGCCAATTCCGGCGGTGCCATCCTTCCGGCTCTCCTCCGCCCCTCTCGCCGCCGCGGCAACCGCTCATCCGCCGCAGCTCCTCTCGTACCCGACCCTGAAACCTCGCGACCCGGCAGTTCCCAGCGGCTCAGCGGCAGCGAAGCGCGCGAGATCGACGGAAGGTGAGTGATTCTGCGACGATCAAACGGCGAATCCGAAGTGCGATCGACGGGAGAAGATGGAGTCGTAGGTTTTGGAGGGTGGGGTTTCGAGGAGGAGGAAGCGCGTCGCCGTCGTCGTTGGGGAACGCGCGATGAAATCTCAACGGCAACAGACGGATACTGTCACTCCCCGGTGCCTCACCTCACTTCCCCTTCCTCCTTCGCTATCTGCGGGAATCTCAAAGCATACGTAAACATTTGTTTTGTTTTACGTTTAAATATGAAATGAGTGAATATTTGTTCTTTTATTTTCTGATTTTTTTTTACATAAGCAAAATTTCATACTCATGGATTGTATTTACATCAGGTTTATTTTCTAAATATTTTTGAATAAAAATAAAATAAATTTTCATTTCAACTTTGATTTAATTTTGTAAATATTTAATTGGTTTTAACCCAACTCAAAATCAAGCCAATACGTAAAGGAATTCCGAACAGGGTTCATTTTGGCTGAGGCGGTGACGACACTCGCGTACGTGCATGGTTAGGTCGGAGATTGCCACGTGGATTATGTGATTCCCTGCCAATTAATTCCCTTCTCCTTATTTGATATTTTAATTTCAGAAAATATTTTAATATTTTTCATAATCGATAAGCACAGCTAATAATGTTTAACATGAGTTTATTGAATTAATATTACTGAAATATATATATATATTATATTATATTATAAAGTGAAGGGAGAACAGAGAGTTGCACGGTCTTCCTCTTCTACAAACAACACTCGAGCTTTCAATCTTCTTTCAATTACCCATCAACTTAAAAATTGTTGTCATGGATGGAAATTTACCTCACAATTAAAACCATAAATTTCAGCTTCTCATAAACTAGATCTAAACACATATGAGATGTAAGCACAAGTCGAGACCATTGTACAAGGCATGCTGCATTCTCTTCTTCCAGTGATCAGCAAAACAAAATACTTGGCATTCCTAAATTTCCTTGGATCTGCTTTTATTTGTGAGGAAGAAAGGGTAGCAGCCGATCATCTTCCTGCAACATCAAAGCATTATGTTACAATCATGGAATCATGGAATCTTGTTCATTATGTAGTTGCAGATGAGAAGGAAGGAAGAAGTTTCACCTGCTTCCGCTGCTACTTGTGCTGCTTTTGGAGCTGCTACCGCTGCTGCTGCTGCTGCTGCTGCTGCTGCTTCCTCTGCCACCCAACTCCTCCTTGTCCCACCACCCTCCCTCGGTGACCTCAAGCCCACCCTTCTCTGCTTCCGCCGAGACGGGCCTCGGTGACACCTTTGAGCAAGTGGTATTAGACCCACCAAAGCTCTTCCTTCTCCCTCCTCTTATGGAAATCGGCACGAACATCTTAAGGAACACCCCGGTCTCGATGCTCTCCTTCCTCAACAGCCTCCTATTCTCTTTAGTTCGATCCTTCGCCTCAGTCCTCCTCTTCTCTATCATCTCCTGCACCGTCTTCGCCACCCCCGGCGCCTCGACCATGTCCCTGAGTGAGAGTTCGTACGCGGGCTCCGGCATGTCCCTCACCAAGTCCAACATCTCCAGCCGGTACCTAGCAATCTCCTCAGCTCGTGACGTCGGAAACGCCCGCGTACCGTGGTGGTGCTTGTGCGCCGGGGAACTGTTGGCAGATCGAGTCGCCGGGAGGTCCACGTTCTTCCACAACGGCGGCGAGGGAGTGCCGGAGTCATCGCCATCCTCCCTGGGCAGCCAGCGGGAATCTTCGTCGCCGTCGCGCTTGCTGTAACCGGAGAGGTTCAAGGAAGCTCTCCGAGTCCATGGGCCGAGCATGGCTTTGGTTCCTGCTGCAACCGTGGCACGCTCCATCGTCTGGCAGTCGCTTGCGCCGTGGGTTGGATTCGCAAAACTGAACTGGTCTCCGGTGGAGGGGTCTCGTCGTTGGCGGTGAGCTATCATGGCAAGAGACGGAGAGAGAGATGAGGATGAGGAGGGCATGTGCTGGGCTGGTTGGTGTCTTCAGCGGACAAGGTCAGGTTTTAATGGAGGAGTCATTTGGGGTGGGTCCTTTTCCCGTCACCTCTCTAAGCTTTTTGTGTGTGGGGTGGTGGGGAGAGAGGTGGTTGCAAAGTCATGGGCTTCTAGATGTGCTACACGAGCGTGGATACATGAAGCGCTTGTCCTTTTTGCAAGGGAGAGACCCCACTCATCGCTTCTACCTTGATCTAGAACACTTGTGTTTTCTTTGCCATCCACATGTGGATCGTATTTATTGATGGTGAAATGTTATGTGGGGGATAAGGCATCCTAAGTCTGATGGAACCTTAGTCTTTTCTTATGGTGAATTGGGCTTCTCTTGTTTTTTTCTTTCTCTTTTTTTTTTTCATCTTTTCAAATACTAAATGACGTCAGCAAAAAAAATAATAATAAAAGGATGGTGTTGGTCCTACTAAGTTTCCCGGCCCTGACTTGGAAGACACGGTGATCAAATCAGCATCGAATGACTTGCTAACCTCAGAGTTATGAGGGAGGAGAGATTGTTTGGTACTCAAAGAAATACCATCCGGACATCTTTTTTCTCAATCCCCTGTGACGATGACAAGGGTTGCTTTGGTCAAACACATGTTGAAGTATACATCACCGGAGATTGGAACCCCCACCACCCCCCGGTTTGCACGGCACGTTACTTGGGTCCAAAGCAAAGGCCTCAGCTCAAACAACAAAGCACCTTAGACCAACAAAACATCTACTTAGCTCAAATCACACGAATTCTTCATTCTATAATCTTTTAACAATAAAAATAATGATATATATATATAATATTATATATATATACGTAAATTCCAACCTAAAATCTTTTTTATAATATTATATTAATCAATTCAGATATCTCAATATAAATATTTATTTTTTTACTACGACTACATAATTCTATTATTTATGGATAGAAACTCAAGGAGGAAGAGATTTGGAACTAAACAAGTTAAGAATTCAAAATTAAAGAAAAAAAAAACCTGAGAAAGAAAGAACAACCTATACTGCCTTTAAAGATAGATGTTGGTGCATGGAATGAATAGGTCGAAAGGTTTGAGTCCTGCAAGCATCTAATACAAAATGTTACATAATAAAAAAAAATTCAGTCACAAAAAGCTATGATGTCAGATTTGGGACCATACCATTGACATTAGGAGTGCAAGACAAAAATCCTGGAATCAAAACCACAGAAAGCAAAGTCCAATTATTTTCTTTTTCTTTCATCACAAGGGTAGCAAGTCAGTAAAGTACAAACAACATCACAGAAAGCCGATTTATCTTCTTGAAAGATAAGCATTGGAAGTGGGTCCAGCCTATTAAAATACCTGCCCCAATAATTGTGACATGGCCAACAGCTGTCCCTGATGCCCTCATCAATGGCTGAGAATGAAACAAAGTTTGCTTCTAGAGGAACTACTGGTGTCAAATAAAGCATGACATCAACTGGTATAATGAATCCACACAATGTCTGAGATAGCATCTCAACAAGGATAAGAAAAGGTCAGAAGCCATAGAACATTCCCATGAGGTGTGTGTGTGTGTGTGTATATATGATATATATATATATATATATATATATATATATATATATATATATATATATATATATATATATATATATATATATATATACACTTGATGATGATTCAATACAGAAGTTGATCCTGGGTTATGTCCTAGCACAATCATGAGGCAATTGTCTCATCCCATTAGATTATAACATTCTCAAGAAGATGCTCAAAATGGACAATCTCTGTGGTTGTTGACAAGAAGGAAGTTGAAGTGCAAACAAACCTATCAGGCACAAAAATTATGCATAGGCTGCTCACATTTCTTTCACATGATCAGAGCAGAGGAGTAAGCATGAGTGTTGCTTCACAGTACCTTGAAAGAAAAAAATTGAAGGTGCTACATGTGCCAATAATAAACTAGTAGTTCCAAAGACCTACCAGGACATAAGTTAAAAAACTCACTAACAGATTACTTAAATTGTACTGCTATCAGATCTAAAACATCTTAACTAAAGCCATCCGTTTCACCAATAACAATCATGAGAAATTTATATCTTGCTAACTAGAACTGGAGGTCAGAGAAGCAATGCAAATATCTGATGCATGAGTGATCCTCATTAACCTCAACATGGCATCCATCAGTTTTCTTTAGGTGCAAAATAAGACACAGGGTACATCCAGAAACCACAACCAGAGTTTTAGAGACTGCCGCAACTTTGACAGGTTATTTGAGAGGGAATGTGTGGATGTGGCAGAGCACTTGTGGTCTCTTGGCAAAGGATTTGAGAGGAAATTGTGGTTCTTTTCTAAGATATTTTTGAGTGAAGACTAACTCTGGAATAGTACAATAGTGTTGTCTTTTTAGATTCCTAACACATTTGGACTTATTCGTCGTTGTTCTGTGGACACCATGGGTCTGAGGTTGTTCACCTTATCAACACATTAGCTTTCTTCTCTTTTCTCCAAGGAGACAGAAACAATGCATCATCAATCCCAGAGAATAAATGTTACAATCTGAGAAAAAAATTTCAATAGGGTTAACAATCTGGCTCATAACTTGGGCTGTACTAGCTACAGAATTAGAAATATCAAAAACAAAGTTCAATGTCACATATGAAAATGTCTATCAAAGATACTTGATTTTAGTTACATGCCCTATAATATTTCCTATGAACTCCTCAACTATTGATTGTTAATATTCACTTGACCTTTCAGTCGGGCAACATTTGTTCATCTGAACAATTATACAAGTGAATGATTTGCCTAATATAATGAAGCTTCGATGAGGCCCAAATCAATCATATTTTTACTAATGTAGAGTTCCTGTTTCTTCTCTATTCCAAAAATCTGGTTAACTTCAACAACTTTGATTGTCATGACAGCTGCTCTCATAGACTTAGTTGATGGACTTTAAACATGGAAAACAAGATTGTACCTTTACACATTGACTCCTTGTCTGAAACATGTCTATCAATGGAGCACCACAGAAATGAAAAAAAATTTGGACAACTGAATCTAGATAGATGCATAGTTTGACAATGACGGTAACTTAATGCAGACAGTATCAGAAGACCTACCAACTGTTCCAGATGGTTATCTTTAGAATGACCAGACAAACTGTCCTTATATTCGAGTTGAAATTCTGGTGATGCCACATTAAATTGCAGCAAAAGTTGTAGTCATGGATGGATATCATCTTGTGCATGGAGTAGGGAGGCATGACAAGTGCTAGACTGTGTTTAACACATGAAGGAATAATTTTCTGCACAGAAAAAAGTAGATGTGACCCATGCATGCCACAATTGTGACCGATATCATCTTGAGAATGGAAATTGTGACCTAAGCTTGAAGTATATATTTATTGTAGCTCACACAGACTACGTTGCATGACCATTTCCAGACTAAGTTGTAGGATGAATATTATCTTGTGGATCTATGATTTTCTAAATCTTCGGTATCATTATCTTAACTACTTTACTGATATTATGCCTTGGCACCTTGTTTCAGGCAACTGCAAGGAAAAAACTAGTAAAGGAATTGAGAAGTTCAGGTTATGTCAGATAGGCCTGAAGGGATGCCCATGACTTGATCAGGAATATTGATGCACCAATGACACTTTATAAGACTGAATCAGAACGAGAATTTCATAAAATCATTTGTTCTTTTGTGTCTATTTTGATGGGAGAGGATTACCATGATGATTTTTCTACTACTGCATGTTTAAAGAGATGTAACCAAGAGAAAGCATTCCTGTCCAATAAATTGACTGAAGAGATAGACATACATGAAAACCCTTTTGTTTCAGTACATTTATTTCTACTTGCATTGTCTATATGACAATCAAGCAAAAAGAAAAAAATGTGCGCTAGTATTTTCAGAGATATGTTTAAGGATATTTAAAAGAAAGAAAAAAGAAATCAATAAAGCCCAAACCTTCTAAGAGATCTAAATTAAGTGTTTAGAATGAGGGTCCTAAAATTGGCTGAAATTGACAAAATGGAAAGGAGATGTTTTATGGAAGACCTGCACCAATATACACAACGTTGAAGTGGAGTAAAACAGAACTCTTCCACATTCAAGCATAACTTGAGGGTTTCAGCATCACTTGCTTGGGGGTTCAGGATCATCATCCACGTCATATGCTGGGTTGCATAAGCATCTGAAGAGTCTTCCAATGCCCTGAAAACCAAGAGTATGAAAACTCAGGAGGCTTTCTCCACATGGTATATTATTGGCTTATCCTTAGTTTGATCATTTTTAGTAATTTGTTGAAGGTCCAATTTTTTTCTGTGACGCAGACATTGAAAGTTTAGTTACAACTGAGAGAATCATAACTAGACTGCTGCATGTTATGCTCCAACACGTGACCCCAGTCAAAATTAGGTGGTAGAGCTTTTTTTTTATGAAACTAACAGAAAAGATAACAGGCTTACCTGTGTAAGAAATGGAGTTCGATAAGGAAGCCTCCGTGGTGAATCCTCAACTGAACTAGAATCGGAACTAGTGTCATCATCTTGGACTAGCTTTTCTTTTGAAGCAGGAGCAGGTAATGCATACTTTTCCTTCTTCAGGGAACTGCCCTGAAAACCACAAACCAAGAATTGTGCATGAGTTAAGAGTAGTTGGCAAACAAATGGCATATCAAAAATTTAAATAAAAACCGAATATTTTTCTGAATGCAGACTTTTTATCATCCCAAAAACCTGACCAGTTTCTCATGTTGAACCTGAAACAATTGGAAGGTTAACCTCCACAGACTACACCCCATCATATTTTGAGTTAAATATATTTCATGAGTTTAAGAGTAGTTGGCATCGAATGGCATATCAAAAATTTAAGTAAAAACCGAATATTTTTTTGAATGCAGACTTTTTATCATCCCAAAAGCCTGACCAGTTTCTCATGTCGAAGCTCAAACAATTGGAAGGTTAACCTCCACAGACTACACCCCTTCATATTTTGAGTTTAATATTTTTCGTATGAGAACTTGATGCATACATGTGCATAATCTAGTTAAACATATAGGTCAAAGGTACTTGTAGTTGTAAAATTATCTAAATCTTTTGTATTCACACTTTAATCTAGAAGACTCATGGCATCAAAACCACATGCAGTTTGATATTTAGCTTTAAACCTTGAAGCTATGAACTTTAGTCGATAATGATCTTAAATGTGGAGCCAAAGTACCAAAATGTAGAAGAGAAGCTACACAGAGTTGAATCAGAGGTTTATGGACTATGAGCAACCAAGGCTATATCAAAGCCTAAAGAAGAGGAATAAGCACCAAATCTTGGCATAATTGGAAGTTCTATGCAAAGATTCATTTGCTCTTGACAATTTTCGGTGATTTTGGGCATGCCAGAATCCAACTCCCTCATCAAGTTTAGACCTTGCACTGTGTGAAAGAGCAACAGTAAAGTTAGATGGATTACATACCTGGAAAACTTTTCCAAGGATTTTTAAAGCTACTGCCCGTGCCTTAAGTTCCTCCTTCTTGACAGTAACTTCTTGCAAAACCTGTAAAAAAAATTCAGCAAATGCCAAAATAAATCTTCCACCAGTGTGATATCAAAATGCATAATTCAGATAGTGAGAGATACATGATCATAATTTTAGACACAGATCGGTATAGATTAGAATTTCTAGTGTAAACAGCAGGAACTTGGATGGAACCAGAATGAAAAGGGTTTCAACTTTCAAGTCAGCTAATCTTCTGACCAAGAATTAAGGAGTGTCCTTGAGAAAAACTAGACAAAATTTGCCATGTCTATACTCCATGTGAGTTTAAAAATAAATGCCATTACGTCTTATGTCATGTTCAGGAAGGTGAATAGCCTTTCAAGAAAATGATCTTCATGCTAGAATACATCTTAGATTTTGCATGAAGATCCAATGACGTTTGATATCCAACTGAATGCTATATTTCCTTATGGTGTTATATACATAAATATCGATATTTTGTGGACTCGTATGACTGATGAACAAACGTAACATACCATTTGGCATACATGTAGAAGTGTCACTTCAATATCTACAACATTCAGTTTCCACAATGACTCGACCATTAAGTCTTTGTTCATTCGCATATGTAACTCGACATCCCTTTCTGTAATGGTGCCATCTTTGTTGAGTTGCCGGCAAATATCTTCTTGAATCTGCAGTAACTGGAAAGCGCCTAGGCCATTGTTTGGGAACAAGTTAGCAAAGATGGAAGGGTGTACCTTCAAGAAATAACTGAATCAAAGGAGAGAGGAATAACTTAAAACCTTTAGCTGCTGAGATTTGTGATCTCCAGAAATGTCCCTTGTTCCGCACCCATTCCGCAACAAAAGGAACACCTAGATACATGACCTTTTTGCCTAGCTCTTTTGCAGCCTGCCTTGCATATACATAACCAATGGTTTGTAGAATTTCAACTCCAAAAGCTGTAGTTAGATTGGAAAATGATTTTAGCAACTGAACACATCTAACTTGATGCACTAATTATGATGCTAATCAATATTGATAAGTGGAGTTGAACATGGAACCTTCCCATGTGTAATGGAGAAGTGAACTGTGGTCCATGCAACTTGTATAATCCCCATCTCATTTCCATCCTTATGTTCTTTTAAATGTTTCTTATCACCCCTTGTATGCAAAGCATGTGCGTAATACTCTTCGGCATGGCCCAGATAGGGAACACAACAGAAAAGAGAAGATAGGAAGAAGATCAATCACACAATAGGTCTATTCCATGTGCAAATATATTGAGAAGATTCAAATGGTAGAATAAGGTATAACAATGGTGTGGAAACTCCAATTGAAGAGTCTCACAGCTAAAATAGATTTAAGTATTTAAAATCGAAGGAAGAGACAAGATTCAACTATTTTAGTACTAGAGTTTACTGCAAAACAAAATATCACGTTAAAAATTATAATTGTATTTGTGGGTTTCACTAAAGAGAATTTGATTTTTGTCCAATATTGATGGTGGCTTGCTTTTTATGTTTTTCATATTAGGCATTTCTTGGTCCATAATCACTTTGATATTCCTAATTCATCATTTATTAATTTTCGAGTGTGAATCCGACCTTGGTATGCTTGTATTAGGAGCATATCTCATGTAGCATTCTCTTTCTCACTCTCTATGCATGCAACTATAGATTATAGAGATACGCCGTACAAGGTGTCAACCAAAACCATAAATGAAATCAAGCATAACCTTTAGAATGTCCAGTTACAGACATAACAAAAGAAGTCAATTATTGACCTGTCTTGGTGAGCCTCTTTGCTTCAGCATCTGCATGATGAAAGAATCCTTCTTTGTCACCAGAAACATATTGATTAAGGAAATCTTTCAAGAACCTAGCAAGCTTTTCTTCCCTTTCTCTCTGCACAGCCTTCATGATAATAAATAGGAAACTGCAGTTATGAGGATAACAACTAAAACACACCCATTTCATCTTCTTTTTGACAACTGGAATCCTAGAACAGTAAACCAATAACACTAAAAAAAATATGTGACAAGAATCAGTTTCCACAATTGAGATTTTCTTTTTCCAACTTAGTCCAGCATGGTTAAGTGTAATGTTTGTTTCCATGTACATCACAGAAATGCCATCTGTTATTCATAATCAAAGAAAAATATCTTCTGAGTCAATGGCCAGAAACTACAAAAACTAAAATAAAATGTAATTGTACTTTCATTTCATACACACCTTCATCCTATCTTGAAGTTTCTCGGGACTGCCATTTTCACTTGTTAATTCAGTTGAAGCCATCGATGCCACAGCAAGGTGTCCTATGTAGTCCTCAAAGAGTTCACTTCCGAAAAGAAGGGTAAAGATGGCAGTGCCGTCTAGCATATTTTCCCTGGAATATTGTGAAACAATAGCTCGTAAACAACGAAAGACTAAAGAAGAAAACCAGTTCACTCGATTTCAAATAATCAAATAGTGAGCTTAGATATAAGCAGGACTTATTTTTAATACAACATATATGCGATAAGATGCGCAGAATAAATAAACAAAGAGTAGAACATCTAACTATTGTAGTCATGCTGGTAGAATAGGCAGAACATAGAACGTGGTAAAAATGTGGAGACTGGATACACACACCAATATTCGCACAAGCACATCAAGATAAAAAACATGCATGCACAATCCTTAGCAAACAAGAAATCTAAGCAAAAGAATTTTGTAGGACACTAAGTATAGGCAGCAAAGTGAGAATTAATCTGAAGGTATTCAGAGTAGATGAAACAGAACTCCATGTGCAGTGTGAGCATTTTTGCTCTCATAAAAGTCAAAGAGGTAAATTTTAAAGGAAACAAGCTTCTGAGCTAGTAGTCAGAATCATTTTGTTCATCAGATACCATGCAACTTAAGCCGCGCATTCCCATAGTTTGTTGGATTTTGCAGTGGGAACAATGGTCGGCACATGTTTAACACAAACCGATCCTTGCAACAAGAGAAGAAATCTTGAGTTACTTTCATGATGTTGAGTATATCAAGGTCCTAAAATCTTAATTTTGGATATGGTTTCTGCCATGTGGAAAACAGTTGAATTTTCGACAATTCCATTAGTTCTCGGTAGGACTGAATTATATCTAATATCATGCAAGAGATATGTCAAATGTGAAAAAAGTGCAAGACAAGGATCTCAATTGTACTGATGAAGGGTCCTAAAATCTTAATTTTGGATATGGTTTCTGCGATGTGGAAAACAGTTGAATTTTCGACAATTCCATTAGTTCTCGGTAGGACTGAATTATATCTAATATCATGCAAGAGATATGTGAAATGTGAAAAAAGTGCAAGACAAGGATCTCAATTGTACCGATGAAGGAAAGAGATCTGTGTGCAGAAAGACACGAATTACCTCGACACGCCGTCTTTGCCAAGACCATCATAAGCTCTTCTCTGCACGGGATCGCTCAGGATCTGATAAGCTTCCCCAAGTGCCTGCCCATACATGCAGCACAGACCATTCAACAAGCATCATACGGGCAATATCATTTCTAAGCCAAACCCTCGATCGAAGGCGATGGTTCCTTGGATCTTATGGATCGAGATGAGCCCTGACTTGCCTGAAACTTCTCCGCAGCTTGAGGATCATCCGGGTTCTTGTCAGGATGAACCTGCCTTGCCTGAATCAACACCCCCCATCAAACACCATCTAGCGCCGATACAACCAAATAGCATCATCCTAAGAGGAATCAGGAAAACCACCTTGAGATAATAAGCTTTGCGAATCTCCTCCTCGGAAGCCGACGGGGAGAGGCCAAGAACGTCGTAGTACTCCGTCTCCTCGGCCATCACCGGTTCCTCGAACCAACGCTCTCCGCTCCGCTCCTCCGCCCGCTTGTGCCAGGGTGCCTGTGTCAGGGGAGAGACATCGACAGGGGAAAAGGGGAGATGGAGCCCCACATGGGCGCCTTCCCGGTGTGACAACCATGAATCGGATTAAAGAAGGGGAAGGGGAAGGAGAAGGGGAATCGGAGGAGGGTTTGGTTGCCCTTTCCTTCAATCTTTTAATTGGTGTTGGTTGGTCGGAGCTCTCTTTCCTTCTTCCTTTGGGTTGGGTTTGTTTAGTGGGATGCTTTCGCGGTGGGTTGGCGCTCTCACGCAAAAGAGGAGGGTGGGTTTGAATAATACAAAGGGTGGGGTGGTGGCTTCATAAGCTGGGGGAGTGGTCGTGGCGACATGATTAGGGGACGTGGGGACTGCGCCGACCGCATTCATTATGAGCGCTCGCTCGCCCGGCCGGGCTCGCTTTTGGCAGCCACTTCATTATGCTGAGAAATGTGCATAACCTATGTCCCTTAAATCTCATCCTATAATTTTTTATTCATTATATTAAAATTTTAAAATCTCGTCTTATACATACAGAGGGATAATAAAGTTATAAATCAAATAATGCATCTAAATTGAGCTTCTAAATTATATATAATAATAATAATAAAGTTATAGTAATTCTTATAAGTCAATTTTAATCTTACTTATTTTTTATAAAAGACAAATAATCACATTGTTCAATTGCCTAGAAACAAGTATAGGAGAAGCAACACAAGGCTTTAAATAAATTGCTGGAGTTTTCAGACTAAGTTTGAACATCTATACTATAAATATAGGAACTGTTAACGGAGTCGACACCATGCATCGAACATATGATTCGCTTGCTTACCTACAGGGACACATATTACCAATCCATGAAGGACCACATCAAGTTCAGGCAAGCATTACAAGGGCCTAAACAGTGTGCATGAGGCACTTATTTCACTTGGAAACAATTAAGCATAGTCGAATTATGGCAAATACTACCAGCTGGAATGGAAGCCATTCGCCTCACTGAAGAATCAGGCAACCTTCTGGAAAGTGAGGAGCGTGCGTCGGATCTGAGGAATTCGATGGAGTCCCATTCTCCTCGTCTTCATCGATCGTTTCTTCTTCAGACTGCACAAGACCTATGGCCTCAAAGATGTACGTTTTCACTTCATGGAACCTTTCCTCGGAGAGGGAGACCTCTGCCAAGAGCCTCCAAGCATAAGCCTCTGATGCCTCTTCGTAATCCTTCTTCCGTTTGAGCACCATGTGGCCACTGATCTCCCAAACAGCAGGGTTCACTTGTGTATCCAACAGCTCCTGGCTTACCTCACCAAGTGCCTGTTTCTCAGCATAGCACTGCAAATTTGGAGAAAGTGAGAAACCCATCCGATCAACAAATGTCATTCTTGTTGCAAATTGGTTCTACAGTGATCATGGTTTAGTTCACATATTGAAAACTAAGAAACACACACACACACATACAAATTATAAAAGATTTAACTGAGAAAGCAAGAGCATCTAAGTTCTTATAAAAGATTTACTCCCATCGTGCATACACAAGTCAGTTAAAAGCACAAGCTTCGCCAAGTATGCAATCCAAACATTCATTTCACACGCATAAAACCATTTTGCGGTTGCAATTTAGTTCCAATGTCTGTACCACCATTACATTTTTTTTTCTCTAGGTTTGGATTGATGGGATAGAAAGTACTGCAGATTCAGTCCTTAATGCATATAACTAGGAAACAAGTCAAGAGTATAAGTTGTTGAGTCCACAAATTATCCAGTAAAAAAAGGATTTGCAGCATAAATGATATTGGAATTTGTGCTGCTACTGGCTGTAGTAAAAACTTCTTTGTGTAAATGTTTTATCATTACGGTTTATTTGCAAAAGAGCATTTGTTGTTGCATAACAAAGGTTCAGCATAACTATGCTCACCAATTACCAAATTCATAAACGTCTTTGGAATTTCACTGATTAGCAATATTAACTTTGATGTTAAGCGAAGGTGCACAAGCAGTTTTCAGAAGCTTTTTAGCTATAATAATAGCTGCGAGTACTAGTTATCCAAGTACACCAACAATAGGAATATATATGAAGACAAGTAAGTTTCTTTTAATTTTAGCATTTAAGATTCAAGTGTTCTTAGTCATCATCAAGATCACATGCGAACAAGATAAAAACGTATGAGGTCCAGAAGTTGATATGAGAGCCATGGTTGTTGCAACATGAATTGTTAAATAGATGATATTTCATAACTTTAAATCTAATAAATAGGACTAGCATTTTATGATAAAAAGCATATATACTAAAGATCACAGAGTGCTTACCTGGGGGAAGAGGAAGATCCTCCTGCCCGAGTCAGAAATAAGCACGTTAAAGGGGATATTGTTTGATTGAAGCCAAATGCATGAATTAGCAACCATATCAGCCAGGTCCTTCAATTGTTTTCCTCCCTCAAATACAAGGCCCCTCACAGGATAGTTCAGCAGGCGTGAGACCGTCACTCCGTTCTTGGATCGACCCTGATTTGTGGGTGTCTTTGTTGTAGGAGCTTTCTCCACCGGAAAGGGCACAGACAAGTAATAAGCCTGACATGATACGATTGAACATTTCCCATCAGCAATCCCACAAGTTCATGACATCTAATCTTCAGTCACAAGCAACCAAATTGAATGGGCTCACCTGGAAGTGCAGGTGATTGATGGTGGCAAAGGCACCCAAACTGTTGTAACCGAGCCTGAAGTAAGGGCTTCCTGCTTCAGAAGCCATATGAAGGGCGAGCAAGAAGCTCTCCTGGTCAATTCTCTGAGGCAATGAGTCGAGCACATGGGGAATCAGAAGCACATGGCCATACTCAATGGGGCTAACCTGTAACCATTAGAAACTTCAATCACATAGTTCTTGATCAAGAAAAGGAGGGATGTATCGGGAACAGATCTTACGTTGATCGCAACTACGCTGGGAGATTTGGTTCCTTCATTGCCAGCGTGCTCAAAGAGGTAAGTCTTTTCGCCTTCAGCGGCCTCAAAGCGGAAGAGCACCTCCTCCTGCCCCACCTTGGTGAAATTAAACTTGGCAGGATCAAAGGCCTGGAGCACGCGATCGACACGGAACTCGGTGGGACGTTTCTTGAGGTGGCGACCCTCGTTCAGCTGCGCGATAAAGCCATGGTCTCCGGGGATCACCTTGGTCTCGCACGCAGTGACATCGTACCGGAACAGCCCACGGTTCATCCGATCCTCCCACTAGAGAGAACACCACAACCTCGTTGCACGACCAAACGGTAAAGAAGAAAAAGATCGAAATTGAAGCGTTCCGCCCCGAGAAAATACCTGTCCGAGCAACAGGGTGTTAAGGAAGAAGTCAGGCGGCAGCTCGTCCGTCCCAACGGACGAAGCTTTCGGCCTTGGGTCGTTTTTGAGGGCATAAACCGGAAGCTTCGAGGCTGCCAACGATCACCACACAGAAATCTTGAGGACCAAATAAAGAAACCCGCGGGGCAAAAAGATCGGATCTTGAAGGGGAACCACGGAATCAAGGCAAGTTTTGGGGGCGCCTTACCGGGCAAGCAGCACTTGCCGAGGCAGCTACGGCCGCAGCCGAGAGGCTCGACGGCATTCTCCTCCTGGTAGTTGGAGACCACGGTGGGAACCCTCTTGATGGACAACATCTTTCGGCGCCTTGTTTCTCGCGGTTACTCAAACGAGAACAAGCGAAAAGCAGAGGTGGAGAAGGAGGACGAGGAGGAGGAGGAAGGACCGAGCGCCGCCGCCGGCGAGGAAAAGGAGGTCAGAGGGGCTACCGCCGGCGGAGGGAAGGGCGCCGCGACCACCGTGGGGTGCGGGGTTGCGGTTCTTGTCCAACACGGCGGCGGCGCCGAGCTTTAGGGTCTCCACCTGCGGTTGGATGGGGCAGCGGCGTGAGCCAAAGCTAGCCGTGATTGCCCAACTCGACGGACCTCCCCACAACTCTATCGTCTCCCCCTTTCCCTCTCGCTCGCCCTTCTCCTGCTTCGTCGGATGGGATTGGGCGTGCCTTAATAACAGGGTGATGGGAGCCCATGTACGTGGAGCCCACTCAATTAGCCAATAAGAATTTACAATTTGATAGAATGATATAATTATAAATATAGTTAAGCACGGTTATAATGGTATAAAATTATGATGGATGGATTCTTATGGTGGCGGCGGCGGCGGCACGAGGGAATCACGGTGATGAGCGTGGGTGGCTTCGTCTCCCACAGCCGCCGTGTGGTGGTGGTCGGAGAGCCTTCTGTTGAGTCTCCATCATCCTTATCTTCCCGAAACAGCCATGAAAGGCCCCTCCGGACGTCACAAGTTTGTTTGCGCCAATTGTGTTCGCCTCGTGTTGTTGGCATCACATTTATTTTAGACTTTTTTGTTGACTCGTATTGGACGGTCGATTAATTTTTTACAAAAAAAAACATTTTTTTAATATTTTTCTTTTCTTATTTAGTTATTATTCGAGATGCTGAAGGTGTCGAGGGACGTTCCCCACAACACCTATCGTTCTATATGCTCAAAAAAACGATATATCTTTTTATCATGTCACGTTCCACGATAGGTGGATGATTAAAGGATACTATTTAGGAAAAATATATTCGATTAGAATTTTAGGATAATGTGATGTGGATGTCATGCATGTACGATCTATGTCGTATACTCCATTGTATCAATAGAAGTTTTCACCTTTAGATGTAGCAACATTTTCACATTGATATCTTATTTGTCTGAGATTAATATATATTGATAGGGAGAATGAGAAGAAAGAGATCACCCTTTACCGATATGTCCATATGGGTATGGTTTCAAGATAGATGGGTTATAGGTTTTCCTCTTCTTTTCTTCTCGCTTATGTGAATAAAGGCTAGCTAAGGGGAGATCGTTAGAGGTTGTCTTACCATAAAATATATTATGAAACATTTTACCTCTTTACGATAAAATATAAAAACTTCAATACAATGAAAGGGAGAGATATTTTTTTTTTCTTTTGACCATTCATGTCTATATTTATATACGTCGGTTTACTAAATTTGGTGTCAGAGAGATTAGGTCTAGAAACCTATCTCGAAATCAGTTTTGTATAGGTGACACTTCAGGAGCTCGATACTTTCACCTCTAAGGTACCTCGAAGAATCCTACGCATACAGGCCTGACGCACGTCGAGCTGACTAGGAAGTCAATGACTTCTTCCCTCGACATTTTTTGTGTTGGAAGGAGGGTGTGATGTTGTAGGAACACTTGTTTATCGAGTCATTCAATGAACGTTTAACAACCACCCTTTCCACATATTGATGTATCTACCTCAGCACAAACATTGATATAATATTGACATCTATTGAATGACCCGAGTATCTCACCCCTAAGATGATTTTGGGCTACTTGTTCATTTTCATCGTTTATTCTTGAATCTCACCCAGCAAGTGTAGATGCTAAGAGGCATGATATAGGCCATCACTTTACTTTTGCCCCAATTAACCCTATAAGCAATGCCACTAGCTAAACTGCAATCACTGGCCCAATTGCCATCACTACAACATCCATTGAGGTTCCCCCACCCAACGTGGTATCGACATCCTAGGAGCACCTGAGACCCATCGAACCATAATGTGACACTTTAGTTCCCACCCGTGGAATTCAGAGAACCACACCACCACTCTACCCTATCTGAATCCAAGACCCAATCAATGGATACGATGAAGGATTCCTTGTGAATTTAATTATAGTAGATGGGCCGACGTTTGGAGGAGATATGATGAGAGTTCCAATAATTAAAAGGTGAAGCACCAGTTGACCCCACCTCGAGTCGATCGTCATTCACTTAGAAAATCTAAGAGGAACCAATTCCAATAAACTTTTGCCTCTCGTCCTTAGAGGCATTTGATGGTAATGTTGATTCGGTGGAGCACAGTACAACTTTTCATGCCCAAATGTCATTGTATGATACTTCAGACATCCTAATGTGTTGCACCTTCCAGAGCACGTTAAGAGGCCCAACATGAGAATGTATACTCATATAAAGCCGCTTTCCATAAGTTTTTTTCCTCAGCTCACAAAAGAGTTCAAACTTCACTTCCTTGGGAGTGTATGCTTGTGGCCATCAATAACAACATTCGTTGAATGTAGGCAAGGGGAGGAAGAAATACTCATAGATTTCATCACTCGATTCACGAGTAAGATTCGAGGTATGCTAGATGCTCATTCGTTACTCATAATAGAAACCTTCATGATGGGAATAAAGCCCTCTTGTATTTTCTGATCATTGATAGAGAGAGACCATCGACAATTATACCAAAGGTACTATAAAGGAGCAATCAAGACATTCTTGCCGAGGCAATGGTCTTGGGCAAGCATGCGGAGTCATGCAATAGGTCGAAATAAGAGTGGCCACAATTAGCCTCTACCCTAAGATCACTGTGCTAAAGAGAAACAAACAACCCGAGTTAACTCTCCCAAGGTCCAAGCTAGCCCCTCCAAATATGACTAAAACTTAAATTTTTCTATAAGTAAAAGAGAAGAGACTCTTGAAAAATCCTCATCTGATGAAAACCCAATTAGTGAAAAGAGATAAGTCGAAATACAAATCTGTTCCACTAAGATTACAACCATGACACGGAAGATTGTCGCGACTTAAAAAAGTAGATTGAAGAACTCATACATTAGGGACACCATCGGTTGGTTCGTTTGAAACACCCCAACCTCATAAATTGGTGACGAGATAGATTGACATCATCATTGGTGGACCTTCCTCAAGGGGAGATAGCACCTCGAGCTAACATTAAGAACCCTTTGAGGATAGAGAACAAACTAAAAATAACATTCAAGGAGAAAGATACAAAGTACTTTGACCTGAATCATGATAATGCCTTGATAGTTTTTGTGTGGATGATTAATGCTCAAATGAAATGAAAAGGGTCATGATTGACACATATAATTTTATTGATATTCTCTACTTTGATACTTTCTAAAAACGCAAGCTGTCAACTAATAACCTTACCCCTATGACTTCTTTGTTGATGGGGTTCATTGGCGACTATATCTCGCTTCCTGGGACATGAACTTGCGAGCCAAATTTAGAGATGAGGTTTGCTACTGACTAAATTTATGGCGATGGATATCCCCTCATTATATAATGCGATCATAGATCGATCGACATTGAATAAACTGAGGACGATGGTGTCGACCTACCACATGATGATGA
The DNA here is from genome assembly GCA_021527575.1 of Ensete glaucum. NCBI lineage: Eukaryota > Viridiplantae > Streptophyta > Magnoliopsida > Zingiberales > Musaceae > Ensete > Ensete glaucum. The sequence continues at coordinate 48,744,350 of CM038558.1, forward strand.
AGTTCCCGATGAAGACTGACATTAGAGAGTTAAGAAGTAACCCAAGAGAGTCGCATTAGTGCTACCTTATGACTACCTCCCTACTAAAGAGGGCATGATATGAGCTGCCACCTATGAACCCCCGAATCCTTGCCAAGTTCGTCCCACATCCTAAGCTAGTGGAGTTGTTGGCTAGAGCACCCATATACAAGACTTAATAATTCGAAAAGCTAAAGTCAGCAACCTAACTAGATCTATGCGCCAATTATCTGTTTCTACCATTCGCGTCCACACTCATATACATCGAGTCACTAACTTTAGGCGTTGAAGGAATCAAGTCGAAAAATATATTTTGACCTCGATCTTCATGCAGATGACATATTGAGGCTCGATATTTCGAGACACATCGGATAACCCTATACACATAAGTTTGGACTACATCAGGTAGAACAAGACGTCAACAACTTATTCCATCGACATATACAATCTTACCTCTAAATTCATTAATTTTTTTCTTAATAGAATTAAAGATCGAGTTAATTTAAAGAAGATTAGCATAGATTTGTCATTTTATTCAAGCCAAACAACTCGTTGGACATGTAGATATAACAATCAAAGATCACTGTTCTCTCGTGTAGATAATTAGATAAGAAGGAATCCTCGATCCCATATTGTTGTTGTCCCACAAGCATGCATCGTGATCCAACTTCTCTCTCTATCTACTATCTATATCTATCCATAAAAAAGGAATAGCCCATGCAGCATTCGAAAAGCCAACCCTTCTTCTCTTCCTCTTGTTCTTGTTTTCTTGAAAGGTGAAAACAATAAAGGGAAGTGGTGCAATGATACGGGATGGATTAGCAAACTCATCACGGTTAATTTGTGCAGGTAATAGAGCTAAAAAAGCACAATTAATTCCCCTAAATTCGAACGTGACAACATCGAGACAAATGAATCATCATATCAAGTTGATGATCTAAATTAATACGATAAAATTAATCTTACATATTTTACGACCTAATGAGCCTATTTTATTTCCTTCTACACATTCCATGAGCCATCAAGACTTGTGACGGCGTCTCCTCTCGATGAAAGCCGTGAAGAGATGTGATAACGTGAATCGAGTGTCGTTTATTTCCGTCATCAAAATGATCCCTAAATGAAAAAGAAGACCGTCCTACGACAAATAGAACCCTTCTTGTCCTCCACCTCGGCCAATCCATAGTACATACAGTGTGGGTGAGGCTGACCATTTCGATCATATCAAGTTCGACCGATGTGACCATCGATACAACATCACTTATCCCACGCCAAACTCATCTGGCATTAATGGATCGATGGTCACCACTCGATCTAAATCCTTAAGATGGATACAAGCCATGAGTGTTTTTTTTATATCTTTATCTACTACCTTTCTTTCTTTACCGTCAAACAATAAGGTGAAAGAAAAAGTGATGGGAGAAACTTCTTTGGAGAACCTTCTTTTTATTTAGAATTATATATATATCTATTGAGCCATTTACTAACAACTTAAGGTTTCATCTTTAAATATAAGTATTTTATTTTATATTTAATTTCTTAGGTTTGGGGCGATAGATCATCCGAGAGTCATCATCAATCGTGTCGAGGATTTGACCAATAAAATCTCTCTAATGTTTTAAGTTAATTTTGATTATGAGATATCGAAGTGTCAAAATCTTTGTGTTAGAATTTGTGTGATCGAAGAGTTAAGTGATGAAACCTTTGATAATGAAGCTTTAGGATAGTTGTGCTCAAAGATGTACATTAATGTCGGTCGAGGAATGATCTTAATGTATGTCGAGGAATGATCATGCTAGTGAAATTGTGCAAAGTTGAATCCGAAAAATGTGCATCAATCGTGAACATGACTTAGTGTCTTAGGCACAACACCATGTCAATCAAGTGATATCGAGTTATCAATCGAACATGATGTCGAGATATCTAGCAACGATATCATCAAGCACATGATATAAAATCATGATATCCGATATATCAAGCAATAACATCATCAAGCACATGATATGACATCACATCACGAGATTAACGATCACATGACATTACGATATCTAGCAAGTAGGAGGTAGATGTCGGTTATACCAATCGAGCAAGTGTGCAATCGAATGAGCATCCGAACCGGAGTGACACTGAGTATTAGATTAGATCATGCAAAACATCTGTTTTTTTTTTTTTTTTTTTTGTTAAGCCTTCTCGATTCCGCAAAGCTCGATCATGGTTTGCATGAATCCACCAGTGTCACGGTGTGACACTGTATCAATCAATGATTTGGACTCGATACTGGCAATGATTGATTCTTCCAAAAGGTTGGGCAGCACGCACCATGGCACGTACTGTCGTTCGCTGTAGCATTCTTGCTCGCAAAGGACAACACTAATTGCTTTTAGTGGGCATATATAGTAGTGGTGCCATGTAAAGCTCCTTCCTTGACACAGCCTCCTTTGCCCAAGCAACACTCCCATGGCTTCCTCTCCCTTCTTCTTCTTCTTCTTCTTCTTCTTGCTTCTCCTCACACCCTCGCTTGGTGGCTCTCCACCACCTCCACCTTCCTCCACCTTGATCCAAACCACATGCAGCCTGACGTCCAACTACGACTTCTGCGTCGCTGCGCTCCGATCCGACCCTCGCAGCCTGAGAGCCAAGGACGTCAAGTCCCTCTCCGCCATCGCTCTCCGGATCGCCGTCGCCAAGGCGAAGACCTCAGCGGCGTACTCGGCCAGCCTCGCCAAGAACGCTACCGAGGTGGCGGCGTCCCGGTCGGTGTTCGGGACCTGCGCGGAGAAGTACAAGAACGCCGGCGAGGCGCTGCGGTGGGCGCTCGGCTCGCTGGCGCAGGAGAACTACGACTACGCCTGCGTGCACGTCGGCGCGGCGCAGGAGTACGCCAGCACATGCGGCAGGCTCTTCCGGAGGAACCCCGGCATGGCGTTCCCGGCGGCGATGGCCAAAAGAGAGGATGAGCTGCAGCGCCTGTGTGGCACTGCCTTTGACATCATCTCCCAGCTTGGTTGATACACGCAATTTGTCAAACACTCGTACCAAATCTATAGCATATCTACACCAAAGGCATCATAAGTCGAAGGTGTACTGTGTAGTATCTGCTGTGGTAGTGTTTTGGGATTAGAAAACCCCAAGTGATCTCCAGTCATGCAGTCATGAACCTTGTGGTGTGACTACCGTACCTTATTATATGAGGAGGAAGTGGTGAAGGTTGTTGCTTGTCTGTCTCCTAGCAATTACCTTCGAGCTTTACTGGGTTGTAGCTTTGATTGAAGGAATATGGTTTCGGCTGTGGCTTTCGGTAAAGGTCTATGCCACACCCCTCTTTTGAGAGGCTTCTCTACTAAGCACAGCATCCCCCGCGTTGTGCTCTGCTTCCTCTTCACGAGAGCCTTCTCTACGAAGCCGCTCTTCATATGTCTTGGGGTATAAAGCCTGTGGGATTGGACCACAGGGTCGCCGGCTATCCCCCCTGCGAGCGGTGGGTGTCCTCCTCTCGGGCCTCTTGACCACGGGGAGAATAGCTAGCCTAATGGGCCGAAGAGAAACAGGGATGCCCTTTTTTTTGCTTTTTTAGTCGGAGCTTCACTAGAGTTAGGGTTTGTCGAGGGGTACCTTTCGTCTCTATATATACGCGGTTGGAGGCGGCCATCGTTTCGGTGTCCGGCCACTGCGTCTCTGTCGATCCCCTTCTTTACGGTTTTCGTGCTTCGTCTTTTTATCTTCTCTCTGGATCGGGCTGTGGCGATGATGAAGACGACAGTCATGCACCACGCTGATGCGGAATTCTCCGCCTCTTGTGCTGAGAATGCGGACGTCTTCACAGACAAATACATCGGGAAAACCACTCTGCCTGCAAAGGAATCAGAGACACACATGACTTGGGAAGCAGTCATTTACCCTCTTTATCGATCGATGCATGCTGTAATGTCAACATTGCGGAGGGGAGTTTAAAATTCTGTGGAAAAGAAACTATACCTAAACATCAAACCATTAATTTAGCGTGGGGGGGGGGGGGGGGGGAGGATGAGTCCATCAGGATCGACTTGAGCCTTCGGGCTTCGGTAACAATACACTCGCGATCGAATAGGGCAGAGACGACGGCAACACCTTTGAGGCTGGGGACGCAAATCTCCATCACCGAGCCAGCATTTGCAGAACTGATACCACCAATGGCGACCACAGGCAATTTGGAAGCCAGACAAACCGCCTTCAAGCCATCCAAACCCACCGTGAGGTTGTTCGCCTTTGTACTAGTCGGGAAAACACCTCCACAGCCGATGTAATCCGCGCCGTCCGCCCATGCCTGCTCTGCTTGTGCCGCGGTCTTACATGAGACGCCGATGATCTTTTGGGGTCCTAAAATGCTCCGAGCAACTCGAGCTGGCATATCAGACTGCCCTACATGCACGCCATCGGCATCACAAGCGAGTGCAACGTCAACTCGGTCATTGATCAGCAGCGGCACTCCGTGGGATCGGCATATTCCCAAGCAAGCGTTTGCCGCTCCGATGAAGTCACGGGTCGCAGCCTCCTTCTCTCTGATGGCATGAGAAGAAGAAGAAGAAGAAGGATCCGAAGCATTTGCAGAACTAATAAGCAGTGAAGGAATTCCGCATGTTTCATACCTCAATTGAACAATGGTGGCACCTCCTTCGATGGATGCTTTCACAGCATCCAGAATGGAACGACCCCACTTACCGTTCATCCCAGAATCCGTAACCGCGTACAAGAACAGAGCATTAGCATCGAATGATGTCGCTCCTGCAGTACGGGCATGAGTGCTGAGATCAAATAAGTGGTCTAAGGGGCCTTGAGGTCCGTTTCCAATTAAGAGATCTTTGCTGTGGTCAAGAGCACTCTCAACAAAGGTCTTGGCCCTCTGCACAATTAACACGCAACTTGAAGTTATAAAGCTTGTGGAATTGATTTTACAGTTTCTATGCACAAGAGGATCCACCCGAACAGCTTGCAGCATCGGGGAACCTTTCGCGAGTTCTGCTGCTATGCATGAAGCAAGAGTGCATCCAGTGCCATGGGTGTTACGGGAGTTTACGCGCGATCCACGTAAAGCATGATAATTTTCTCCTATAAGAAAGAGATTCCCAACAAGTTCGATAACTAAAGCAAAAAACAAAGCTTATGACAAATTTGGGATGAGCAGATGCTGTCAAGAGGGATAGAGGCGTACCGTCAAAAAAGACATCAGTTGCTTCTGATGAACCTGGGAGATGGCCGCCTTTCACAAGTACATTCCTGCATATGATACCTCATCAACATAATTCTCAAAGGAATCGAAATAGAGGCTTTGATCGTCCATAGCGTCTCGTTTTCTTGGTCTAACATCAAAAAGACAATCATCGGTCATGTGCAATAATTCTTTCTTTCTTGTTGTTAGGAGGATACCAGATTATTAAGGTCACAACAGAAAACCGAGGAAAAATACATCTTGGCAAGATCAGGTCTCTACTATTTCGGAAAACATCAATAGAAATTTTCATAATCTGGTTTCGACAAACTTCAATAAAAGACCTGCATAGAACAGAAAAACTCTAGAACACAACAAGATCGAGGAAAGTAGGAAACTACAATTTCTAGCATCATACAATGCTCTAGGGTAAAGATAACTCATAGGATCATTGGATAAAGAAGACAGAAATAACATGTATTTAACCTACCATTATAGATTTTGAAAAACAAGAAGCATGCGTGACAAATTGAAAATACCAATAGAAACATATAGTGAAGTAAAAATATCATTAATGATCCATGATCATTTTACCAAAACTATTCATAAACACGAACACGACAAGTGCATACACAAGGGGTCAAAGGACAAGGTGACTGAAGTGAGTGATAATGAAACATTGTATACTCATATGAGAATGAAGATCATGCAACAATTTAGAACACACACAACTTCAAAATGAATGCAGAAACCTACCTGGGACCTAAGTTATGTATAGATTTTGCTGCAGAACACATGTCAGATACTGTTCTCAATGATATGCCTCCAAGTAAAGCTGATGCTTCTTTCAGATTTGGAGTAACAATATCAGCCATAGCAAAAAGTTCATCCCTGAAATACAGAACTACATATTTCACGTGCACCTTCAAAATAAGTGCATTTAACTCATCCGTGTCTCATGATGGTTCATATCAACCAACAATTATCTAATATCATATGGCCTATACCGATATCCTGAAAGTGTTGATGGCCCAGCAAGCATGTCGCCGCTTGTAGATACCATGACTGGATCCACAACTAAAGCTGCCTTCCACATTATAACAATATCAACTATGGTACTGATAAATTATCATGCAAGTTCATTTGTCCTTTAACCATTACCTTTAACAGGGAACTCCTGAAGGCTATGGCATAAAACTTTTATTACGCCTACAGAAGGAAGCATCCCTGTCTTTACCTGACAAGTTGAAACAAAAATTGTATTGAAAGATAAGTAGACCAGAAAAGAGACAGAAACAGAAAGCTAATAGCGATAATTACATTAGGGGAGAAAGGGTTTCAATAATTCCAGCTCAAACCACTGACAATTTAGCAATCTGGGAATAGAACATCTAAACAAAAGAAAACAGAACTACCAAAGAAAGAAAGCACCACAGCATATCAACATACAGAAATTAACTACAAACACAGAATGAAGGTGATCAAATGGGATGAACAAAAATTAGCAGGTAGCATGTTATCCAAGAATCAAAAATGCTTGTGGGAACCATGGTGAATTTATAATTAGATTTAGAATATAGAGAAGCTGTCACACCTAATCTATTTACTTGCGTCATCAAAGTTTATCTCAACCAGATTAGATCTTCGTATGCACAGAATGGAGTGGCAACAACAGTGCCACAAGCAACTCATATCAGAGCACATATTCATAACAACACCAATGTGATAGATTTAAAGGCTTCCTATCTGCTTGCCACATTTATTTCCCACATATATCTCATATCAGAGCACTTATTCATACAGAGTTAGATGCCTATGTCAAATATCAACCATTTGCTTGAGTGAACAAGAACTAGACTTTGACATCACACATCTCCTATGTGCAAATTACAAATTTTAGGATGTAGATTTCAGGAAAAATTATAAAGAAAGAATACAAGAACTTCAAAAGATAGCGAAACGTGTGAAAACATATTAATTAGATGGAATCATAGACATTATAGAAATATCTTTTCATGTATTCAGTCGCATGGTGGGAAAAGAATGCAGTCATATTATAGTGGCAACATTTGTTGCCATATAACATGGCATTTCAAACCACGCAAGAAAGAAGAAACACGCATCACCACAAGTGTTCACCGTTTAATATGCATGACTTGACATAGTTAAAGTTATCTCAGCATCATACCACATCGACCGCCATATCCGAAAGCACCGATCTCAGCTGCTCCGCCACGAACGCCTCCGGCACGGGATGGACACCCTGCCACACATCCAAATCAATCCTCAAAGGCCTGACGCCTACTCGTCGTAAAAGTAGAAAAAGGCCAAGAGATCTCAGACCTGAACACCGACGGTATTCTGCGCGGTGACGGCCGTGATGACGGAGGAGCAGTATGCGCCGAGAGCCCCGCAGGCCTTGATGTCGGCCTGGATCCCGGCTCCGGCGCCAGAGTCGGATCCGGCGACGGTGAGTACGTGAGGCATCCTCCTCCCGCCGCCGTTTCCCGCCGCCATCACCACCGCGGTCGTCCTCCGTGCGCTCCCAGGGATCCGCCCGCCCGATGTCGACGAAGATCGCGTGTAAATCTGGACAAAGTACGGTAGGACAGATAATGATCGAAGGCTCGATTGCGCTACAAAGCTGAGACGTGGAAATGATGAGAACCAGAGAAGACGGAGAGGCGGCGGCGGCGGCGACGGCCATGAAGCTTGATGTGTCAAATGAAGGGTCGATTTGCATCTTTGTTGACCTAAACCTTCTCGAATCGCACGAATCTAAAAGCTACAACATTATCCCAAAATTCCTTACAAATAAACCCGAAGATGGCCGTTAACGGGTGTAGCCTCCGGATGGATCCTTTCCAATCGGATCCTTCGATCTAACATCGGATGCTGCGCACCCATGATCTGATCGGATCAAAAGCGGATGCGGGCTCAACCGGGTATTAATTTCCTTTATACATCGACATTTTTCGCCTCGATTCCGGCCCTCCTTCCACATAAAGGAAACCCTACTCCGATCGCTCTTCGAGTCGGAATCCCACGGCGGCATTGCGTCTCTCGTAATCCCTTCTCATCTTTTCCCTTGCCTTATCTTGGGTGCCATTTCTTCGCCCTGCGCTTAGGGAGTTCGTCGATCCTTGTCTGCATGATCAATGTCATCAAGTCGATGTAGTTACTGCGTTCAACATTTTGGTTATATCTGCATTGCTTTTCGAGTGAAGTATGGATTATATTTCTTCTAACAAAATTGTCTCATTGCCATCACCATGCCATGTTTAATCCACATTGTTCATCTCAAGTGCTTGAAGCATTCCAACTCTGCTAGGTCAGATATGGATTACCAATGCATGGGGTGGTGGATTAGCCTAATCACTGGGGCTACCACCCTTCTAATATTTCTTTCTTTTATTTGTCTGTCTTATTCTACTAATATTGGATAAGGGTAATAGAAGTGGGTATGATCAAGAAAAGGCTGTACAGCTTTGGGGATTAGTACATCAAAGAAATGTCTGAGGTTGTGAGATATTGTTTGTGGCACAGCCAACTATTGCCACAAAGTGAATATTGGTGGGCTACAGGCTTCCTTGACATTGAAGCTGCATGTGTGGGCATATCATGGTGAAAAGTCAAAATTCTAATTAGTATTTTTGCAATGGGTATGGAGGATGTAGCAGCAGGGGTCAACACTTGGTGGTGTTCAAGAAAGCTTTGTGGGTGCTGTTGGATGTTACTTTGAGTTGAGTGCTTGAGCAGTGCAATCAGTACACCAGATCAAAGCACTTAAAAGAAAACTTGGATAGGTTAAAAAGTAACATAGAATTGGCATGTCATGTAATCTTCAATGTTATAGTAAGCTGAGAGAATCTGTTACTAACTAAGCAAGTCGGAGGGGGTTGTTAGTTCTATCTTTTCTCATAAATTCAAGAAATAAAACTCTTAACAATTTCTGCCTTTGTCTTTATCTCCTACAAGTTCATATGAAATATAGTTCTACAGGATGTAATATAGTAACACACTAATACTTGTGTTTGATTTTGTGGTCCTTTTGCTGCTAGAGGGACAAAATTTTCATTCACAACAAATTTCCTGTTCTCTAGCTCTTATATGCCTTGGAGGTGCTAGTCAGTTTAGTTCAAGTATTATTCCTCATGATGATTCTTCATCTATAAGCCAAATCAACTTTGATCTTACATTTTTTTTTTCTGTAGTGTCTGAAGCATTCGTGATGGATCCAAAGGCAGATTCCGATTTTAATCTGGATGAAGAACCTGTTGTAAGTGATGATCGGATTCCTTGTTGTTGTCTATGGTGCTTGCTCATTCTTTTCTACCATCAATTTCTGTAGTCCTTAGTTTGGTAGTTTGATGAAGTTCCATATTGAAAACAAAAAGAAGTTAATGCTAGGTATATCTTTGTTCCAGTAGATCCTAATAAGCACAATGTTTATGAATCTGCAATTGACCAACTTCTGCTTCAATCAACTGCTTATGGGCAACTAATCGTGTCTTCAATGGATCACCCTCAGTGGAAAGTCTCTGATAGGGCAGAAATAATATGCCTAGGTGCTCATGGGTATCAGACCTTGGAACTGTAGACTCACAAAGTACAGCAGAATCCTCTGGTAAAAAGAACAAATGCCCATACTACTGGTTCAGAGTCTCTATTGGATTCTAGAGGTTTGAAAATTACAACGAGAAAAGCCAGAGTTGATTTAGAAGATTCTGCAAAGACATTGAATCCAAAATCATTTGACTTTCCTGGGGAACATACCAAGCACTTTAACAAGGTGCAAACTAGCTTTTCCTCATTTCCTACAGCCTAAATTGGTTTAAGGTCACATATTCTCTGATCTGCTATTCCGCTTAACCTCGAGTAGGAATTTAGTCCTTGCAAGTAGCCAAAAGTTTGGTGGGTGATTATTTACCTATTTTTAGTTTTCCTTATTGATATTAAGAGAAGAATTGCATGACATCCGTGTTTTGGTATGCAGTTTGCATCTGTCTCATGTAAAATTGAAATATGAAATGCACTTGAGAATGTAGCATTAGGCGGATAATCATCACTAGTTTAGCTGAAAAAGATATTGACTGTTGTACTTTTAACTGCTGTCGTGCAGTTTGATCAAATTAAGATGATTTATTTTAATTTGATATATAAGGATTTTGTATCTTCCCTTTGCCCCATTTTAATTTGATTTCTTTTTCATCTCATGATTGTCTCAGGCTCCAAATCTGAGTTATAGTTTACGAGCAGTTGAAGCTGCTCGAGGTTTCTCCCATGGCCGTGGTCGGATAATACCTTCACTCTCTAATAAAAGACAGGGTGGGTTTTTCGATAGAGATAATCACATGAATCCACGAAGGACCGCCCAGACTGTCGATGGGCATAACCATTTTGGAGTGAATAAGAAATATAGCTCACACAGAACTTTTGAAGTTTCAAAAGAGCTAGTTTATGGTCCCCGGGCAAACAAATCGAGAAGTTGTTTGGGCTCATCAACCAGAAACGACAATTTGAACCACTTTGTTCGCAGAGATAAGTATAACAAAACAGATTTTCAGATCGAATATGAAAATGCCAAGTTCTTCATGATAAAGTCATACAATGAAGATGATGTCCACAAAAGTGTCAAATACAATGTGTGGGCAAGTACTCCCAATGGTAATAAAAAGCTGGATGCTGTATTCTGGGATGCAGAGAGATTAATGAAGAAGGGCTCAAAGTGTCCAATTTTCCTATTTTTCTCAGTGCGTAACATGACAAAAATTATGCCTTCTATGTCGCTCTATCATATGCTTATTGCATTCGTTTAGTGTTTTATAAACTCAATATCTGGATCCTATAGCAATTACTTATTTTAGTTCCTCAGTTTTTTCACATGAATTCTTCTTTAGGCCTTCTTGTTGTTTAACCCTGCTATAGAAGAATGATTTTAATCAATTTGCTGATTGATAGATTACATTACAAGTGCCACTGCAAAGCTTGTTGATGATGTATTTATATTTTTTTGTGTCTTAAATTTGTCATACTTAGTTTGGTAATTTTGCTTTTCTTATGACATTTAATAGCACACAATTTTATTTTTGCTTTTCTTGTTAATTCGATGTTGACGTAAATTTCAGAAGCCAGACTTAATATACTCTTCTTTTCTGATCATGCAGAGCTGTATAAATCACAATGGATATTACTTGTCAGAATTTCTCCATTTGAGAAGTTATAGTTTATGGTCATTACTCAGTTTTAAAAATCTCTTTTTGATTTCAGGTTAATGCCAGTGGTCAGTTTGTCGGTTTGGCTGAAATGATTGGACCTGTTGATTTCAACAAGAACCTTGATTTCTGGCAACAAGAGAAGTGGAATGGGTTTTTCCCAGTGAAGTGGCACATCATAAAGGACATACCCAACAGACTTTTTCATAGTATTAAGCTTGAGAACAATGACAACAATGCTGTAACATTTAGCAAGGATACTCAGGAGGTATCATTCTCTTCATCTTGCAGTGTTAACCTCATAAATTGAAGTCCACAATCTCTATGCATCAAAAGCCTTTCAGAATATGCAAATTGATAGAAGAAACAACTAATCGAGACTACATTAAGTACAGACCTTGAAATAGTTGTGTTTTCTTCTTTTTTTTGTTCCTTTGCCTATCATAGGAAAGAGAATTGTCATATGCATGTGAGATCCAAAGATTCAGCAATCTGCAAGGGAATCTTTTAATTCATATTTACTCTCTAGAGGACTTTGTTCCTGCACAAGGATAGATTATAAACAAATACTTTGTGTGATAGTAACTCACTAGTGATCAGTTACTCTTTCTACTATGTCCATGATCAGAATGTCAGGGCGTCTTGAATCTCCCTTGTCATGAAGGTTCATCAAATGGTTTATATTTTCTGACTTCTAGGAGATCTTATGTCTTAATTGATTATTGATATGCTTTGCAAAGGTTTTTGTGATTCTTTGCATTTAACTTGTCTTGTTATTATTATATACAATTTTGTTTACAACTGCACTTTGCCTTTGTAGATAGGGGTGCCACAAGGTTTACAAATGCTGCACATATTCAAGGGCCACCCTCTGGGAACATCACTACTGGATGATTTCGGGTTCTATGAACAGAGAGAGAAATCCCTGCAGGCCACAAGGAGAAGGCCGCGTGCAGCGATGGATGTAGACTTTGAATTCTATGATGATAGATCTGTGGTAAATTTTCATCCCCCATATCCCCCTTATGATTCTCATTTTTTGATTGCATGGAAAAAGGTTTCGCCAGATTTGAAGTAAAAGTTCAGAAGAAAGTAAGAAGCCAACCTATTGCCTTTGCTCTTGTTGGTATTTCTTGTTGCAGGAAAAATTGGAAACAGCAGTAAGTGAAATGAATGTGACTGGAAAATCTAGAAAACCTTGTAACCACATGTGGGTGACATCCAGCTCCAGAGGACCTTCAAATCATTCGCAGGCAAGAAATTGACATGGCAAATTCTCGCCCTGTTGGAAGGATAGGAGATTTCAAATGTACTGTTGCTCTCTCTCTCTCTCTCTCTCTCTTCTGTCTGTAATATATATATGGCATGCCATTTACAAACTTCCGTGGCAGCTTACTGCTTGCAGTTTCTTTTCTCTACTTGAACTTTGATAACTGTTTGGTTTCCCTTCCAAAGAAGAATGAGAACTGCTTACAGTAGCATCTCCAGCATACGGAGTAAAACTTTTGGATCTACTTAAGAAGCTGATTTGCTTATGTCTATTTGCATTGGTACCAATATAAAGCACCAAAAACCCCCTTTTATGATGCTACTGTGATAAATCTGGTAGAGAATAATGGAGAGTTCGGAGGGTTTCGACAGGTTGCTCTTTAGCCACAGAAAAGATTTAGAATCATGCAAGCAATTTATTTATGTTACTCGATTGATCGATAGAGAACTACAATTTAGGAACATGTGACCATCTCATCCACAGGTTGCTATTAACTTTAAGAGACTTGGTGTTAATTAATTTAGTTTCTCAGAGCAAAATATGTTAATGCCAAAAGAATAGTAATCAAACAGAATTCCTAGTACACTGAAAGCACTATGTAAATTATGACTCTATCTCACCTGTGCTCTTGTGATAGATAGATGTTTTCTTATCTTGCTCAGCCTCCTCTGCTGCCACCCGTTTCGCTTCTATGGCATGTGTGAACTCCCTACCAAAGCTCAAGGAGGCAATCGACACACCATACAGTGACAGCCTGCAAATGATGATCAAACTCATCCATTAGTCACCTTCAGTATCATCCACATATCTATTTACGCTGCAAATATTTCCCTTACGAACTAAATCAAGCATACCTCCCTTTTGTGTGATCAGCTGGCTGGCATTGCATTGTGCCACAACAGCTTTCAGTGTCTCATGAATAAAATAGATGGCAGAACTCTCTCATTGTAATTCTCCCCGAGAGAAAAAATATATTGTTGGCAAGCGGTCTGCAAATGGCCATGTAAGGACACAAAGCCCAATTTTTACCTAAGCAAAAGAGAAAAAAAAAAACATCTTGAGGAAAATATTCAAGCAACAAAAATGATATTGTTATCAAACTAATAGGCAGTATTGTAAAATCAAGAGGGACACTCTCAAACTGTTCACAATTGACAATCACAGTTTCCAACCTTTCCTAGTCTCAAAGGCACCAACATAAATATGAATATCCCTTATCATAGTAAGCCACTACTCCTCACTCCCATTGTCTTCACACAATAGACATACTAAAGGTATCAATAGTAAAAGCTATAAAAAGATGATGCGAAGATGAGAATAACATTCTCAAAAAGGAATCATGTGCATGATACTCTTGTTATATCAAATTCACAATAAAGCTATAGCTTGCCAAAGCTGAAAGGTAAGAAATAGAACCTTTCAGCTTCATTGTCCAAAAACAACGAGGGCATTCAATGATGCATTGCTTAAAGGAGTAATAGAAGAAACAAATATATTCAGTTGGCTTAAAAATTAGATCAGAGTGAGGAATGAAAATTTAATTTGAGAAGAAAGAAATTAAAGAGGTCTAGATGGCTCAACTCAACAAATGTCTGCCACAACAAGGCAGATCTCCTTTTCTCAAGTTAAAAACTATTTCATGAAGAATCTGCGCATGCATCATTTTCACAAAATTTGAACATTTGCCAATACAATAGCTACCAACCATTGAGAACAGAGGCTATAAGGCATTAACTCCAGAAACAACTAATGTAAGAAATAGAAGATCTCCTCTACCATGGTTGCTAGCCCAAGGAGACGATGTCTCACTTCTGGCAATCCTAGTAATGACGAAAAAATTCCATTTCTTACGGGACATATGCAACCAATGCCTCACTTCATGGGTTATCAAAACAACACTAACTCATAACAATCAGCAATGGTAGACAGTGTACCCAGAAATAATGAAACGTGAGTCCATAGGGCATGAGAGGGGGAAGTACCATTTGCAGATCACCGCTCCCTGAAGTACTCTCCACGAGATGAGGCCATGGGTCGCGAACATCGTATATGATTGGCCTCTCCAACCACGGACGGCACCATCGGATGCGTTCCTTCGGCATAAACCTGCACAAAGAAGCTCCACCTTACCTACTACCATAACCAGAACTAAAACCATCAAAACCGCATTCGCAAAGCACTCACTCCCTTCGATGAAAGAGGAAAGATCCCCGTAACACGATCTCCACACCCGAATCGAACTCGGCGGCCTCAAAGGGCACTCCCCACACCAAACTAACGAGGATGCGATATATTCGTCGAGTGATTAGATCATTCGGGAAGACATCGAGACCTTGTCCTTGATGCCGTAGATGCGATTGAAGACGATGGCGTCGTGGCCACCTTCGACGTCGTAGAGGCCAGCGCCGCCAAGTATCGCGACCTTGAGGAGGTTCGCTGCGGAAGCAAAAGCGCCGGAGAGCGAGCGGTGGCCATCGGCAGTGGAGGGTTCTGGAACAGCTTGCCCGTGTCGAAGCCGAGACTAGTGGCGTTTGTACGACCCAAGAAACCAAATGGACGGTGGAGATTTTATCTCGATCTCCGAGCGATCTGATGGAACGGGGGCTTAAAAAAACATTATAAGTCGAGTCATGAAAGCTTGGATCGAAATAAATGTTTTATATATCACGTAAAGCAATTTTAATCGGATCATTAAACAATTATCGTCCAGCGATTCCTAACATCGGCCGGGGAGGTGGGGGCAAGTAAGCGGGCCATTGACTGGGTCAACGGCCCATCAGGAAATTGGAGCTGGCACGTGCGGAGCTGACCCCACCCGTACGTAGTCAATTCTCCAACCTGTACCTCTCGACCACCTCCGACCGTCAAGAACGGCACCCCTTCCATCTCTATTCTTCGCTCCTTTTCTAATTCTTTTACCAATAGTCTTTCCTCTCTCTCTCTCTCTCTCTCTCTCTCTCCCTCGTGATGTTCGTTCCTGTCCGATCCCTGCATCTTCAATTCCGAAGGATTGCATGAATCCATTAGCGTCTCTATCCCACCTCCGCCACCGCCACCTCACCGACTCCCGGCTCATGACCGTGGGCTCTTCCCAATGGATTCTTCCTCCTCCTCCTCCTCTTCTTCTTCTTCTTCTTCTTCTTCTTCTTCTTCTTCTTCTTCGCCCGGAAACATCGTCTTCTTCAGCGTGTCCAAGGAGAAGGACCTTCTGTACTCCTACAATGGCGGCGGCCAGGAGATACAAGCGTTGGCTCTGAGCTGGTCGGACAAGGCGAAATTCCATCACGCTTGGCACTCCCACACCGTCGACAACATGACCTTCGGCTTCCTGATGCAGGACGGGTATACATTCTTCGCCATCGACGACGACGGGAACGCCGGCAACTCGGAGATCCTGCTGTTCCTGGAGCGCCTCCGGGAGGCCTTCAGAGAGGTGGCCAAAGACGACAAGGTGGGAGATGAGCTCAGCTGGGTCGTCAGAGTCCGAGCAGGCGACAAGACCAGGAACGCGTCCATGAAGGCGCAGCTGTCGGGGGACAAGCACGAGGAGAAGAAGCCGGAGGATGTCGGCGGCGTTTCGAGCAGGGCGTTGAAGGTGGACGTGCTGCAGGGACCGGGGGGCGGTGTGATTTCTCTGAGCCGGAGCTTGAGCTGCAGGCTCATGGCGCAGCAGCGGGCGCGGCGGTTGTGGTGGCGCCAGGTGAAGATTGTTGCCGCGGCCGACGCGCTGCTGTGTTTGACCATGTTTGCCGTGTGGCTGGTAGTATGCGAAGGCTTTCAATGTGTGTCTTGATGAGGACGACGACGACGACGATGAGACTGCATCTTTAGACTTGAATCAGTCGACATCCTATTGTTTTCGATCTGCATTCTACACCAAAACAAGAGTTGTTAGCCCAAAGAGATACATGCTGGATTGATGTTTGCTGAACGAAATGTTTTATTTAATTACCAGCCAAATGTCTTCTTGTTTGTGGTGTTCATCCCCTTCATGGACTCTGTGTACCTGCATACATTTAGCCTCCAAGATTTCCTAAGATACATGTACAATTATTAACTTCTCCCTCATTGGACCATATAAATCAACTCCAGCATGCATTCTGCTATCGAAAAATATGTCATGCCAACGCAGGGGAGTCCATAACATGAAGAGCAAACTAGTTTTACAAGCAAATTTTACCACATTGAACAAAACCAGCAACATATCGACCGTATAAACATAGACGGTTAATCCATTTATCAGTGAGGTAAAGAAACATAAAAGGTGTTATGCTTGAGGTAAAGAAACATAAAAGGTGTTATGCTTGTCACCCTCTACCCTAATAGCATCATCTTCCTATTTCAGGCCGGAAAGAAAGACTATAACCATAAGGATGTGAAAGCCCATCTTTATCCTCATCGCGAACACCAGACACAACATGGCACCTGGTGCAACAGCAACCTTGGGAACAAAAGAGCCCATCCCATATTGGTGCCACATACTATTGGTCAAACCGCTACCAAACACAACAAAAACCAAAATGGACAATTGCATTCCTACATGAGGAGAAGGTACGTCAGCGATTCCTAACCAGCAACATCATCCTGCCCTTCAAGACCTTTCTGCCCGGAGGCCGCATTCATGTCGGCATCAGCATCAAATAAGGCTTTCTTTGAACCAGACCTGACAGCCTCACCAATGACTGGTGGCAGCTTCCTCTTGGGAGAAAGCCTCTTGGCTTCTTCGCTTGTGTAAATATATATCTTCCTCACCATGCTGCAGAACTCACTGCAAAAACATGTGCATAAATCCAAATCACTTTGGTGGCAGATGTTCATACACCTCGCCAAAAAAAAAAAAAATTCTGAGGCGGATTCAGGGCATGATTTCTAGTAATTTATACAGGGGAATTTTTCGGAGACTTACAGCCAAGGGTCATCACCAACCAACATCATGTCATCCTCATTATCTGTGTATACAACCACCCATTTTTTGACTGCACCAGAGAGCTCTCCTTCAATACTAAACATGTTTTCCAGCTTGTGCAGAAGATCATCATATCCACGTAATCTTGTCAAGTCCACTGCCCTTCCAACTGCCATACCTTGCATGTGAACCTGTATAACACCAAGAAGGGCTTCAGCCATACTTCAAGCTTAGCACATTCTTCGCTGCATAGAGAAAAAAACATTCTGCCAGCATCTCTAGCAAAAACAATTTTCCAATATTCAAATGATGAGTTTCTCCTGACCAGAGAAGTAAACTTTCAATTTTAAGATGCAGAATTATCATGATCAAAGGAAGGCAAATCAAAATGAAACATCAATCCGTAACCTTGGTGCAGCTCCTCGGTTGCCTGCTTTGTGTCTCCAGCGATGACCTTAAGCATAACTTCTCCGGCTCACAGTTGTTTGCAGGTGCATCAGACCTCTCAATGTTTGATGGCCGTGATTGTAGGTCCGAATCCACTTCCAAAGATATCGCCGGTTGGTCCACCCCAACCCCTGAAATGGTAGGGACTGGTGACATTTCTCCCATCCCAGAACTCTCAATCAGCTGAATCCCAAATAGCCTGCAGCCTTTGCTAGTTTCCAGTTTTCTATCACACGGTTCTCTATTGATGCTTGCTGAGAAGGTGTCACTTTGAGTTTCTGTCATGATTGGCCAGCATAGACGGCTGTTGATAGCAGTGGGCGGAGCATTGCTTGCATTGAATCCAATGGAACCAGACTGTGATGCTGACGAGAATATACACGCTGGTTTATATGATGAATATGGCTCTTCACCTCTTTGTGGCATGGAAAAAGAGAACATTTGGGTAGTCTCGACTTGGGATTTCCAAGAACCTACATGAACAACTACATCAGTGTGATGGCAGCTAGAAAACATTATCTGAAGAGAGGAATTAAAAGAAGTAGCTGACCATCATTGCAGGACTAAAATGTGTATCATGTACAGATTACTTCATCTCTCAATTCATCGGATGAAAGAATCAGCATCGATCAGTGTAACAAAGATATGTGCTAATAACAACAATAGTGTGGCGTTCTTTCTGTTGTCACATTATGAACAATCAAGTGTGTTATATGAGACACTCTGATGCTCCCTTATCTTTCAGAATATCTTAATTCTTAAGCAGTTGATACCAGATTTGATGCAAAAGCTGAAAAAAAAAAATTTGCAAGCTTATCTCACAGCATCTGAATGCTTGTATGAAGGCTGGTCATTTCTCAGAGCATACAGATGGAAGTTAATTCTCAGAATGTTCTACACAATTAGTTCAACTGCTTATTAAACAACCGACAAGTCATTAGTTTAACTCAAAGGTCAACAGGTCGAATAACATCACCAAAAACATTTGAAGGTACTCAAATTCAGAAAAAAAAGGATAATATATGACCAAAAATTGAAGTGGAAGCAGTTATAGATAACTAAATCCATACCAGGTGAAGGAGAAGGTCCTGGTGTTCCAACAGGTGAAGCAGGTAACCGTGCACGTTTGATTCGCTGAACTGGTTGGGTGGACGAAGGAGCAGCTGCGATCAGTGGCTCCAACTCCCAAGGTGAAACATTGTCTGGACGCAGCGTAGATGATGGTTCATCCCATTGGACCTAATCATAAAATTCAAACTCCTTACTTGGCACACAGACAATTCAGTAATTACTATTTAAGAAGAAACATAGTACAACCTAAAAAAGTAAAAGGTTTCATATCATTACATGGATGGGAAAAAGACTTCCAGAAACTTCTACTTAGCATCATGCTTCTATACCCCATAGCAGGAAATCTTACCTTCAAGGATCTCCACTCTGAATCTGCCCATTGAGATGATACCTTGTCTATGGCTCCAACAATAGTACCACTAAATCTGCAACAACATAGAATGATAACTAGCTCATCACAGTCACTAAAAAGTCTGATTTTTTAGCATAGAAAGCCACCAAAAGTACCTCCTTTCAGGAGTATCATCACCCTCAAATCTCATCTTAAACCTCATCCCTACAGAAAATTTGTGACTCTTGGCTTCAAGATACTTGTTGAGACTTATGATGAACTCAGAACGACTTGCTCTGCAGTATGAAACATTTCATTATAAGTAAATTTCTGATTTTGTGCTTGTAAGAAAATGAATTTAAATTGACATATAAGGCAAATCTATTAAGTTCAGATAAGCAAGAAAAAGAAGACATAATAACTAGCTAAAAGACGTGAACCATACAAACCAAATGGCATATTGCAACTTGTTCATTACAAGTTAAAAAAGGAACTAAATGAACATGAATGTTAAAGAAAGACGTCATTGCATTGGAAAGCTGGACAACCAAGTTCATCAAAACATTTTAATCTGCTAAAACATATGCCTCTTGCAACTGAGTGTAGCGTGCAAGGATGGCAAAAGAGACTTAAGAGCATAATGTCATAAATGAAGGGGGATAAAAATGTAACCTTGGTTTGTAAAAAACAGAAAAAAGAGTCCCAGTAGTGATAGCATGAGATGCTGTAGCAAGAACTCCAAGATGCATACTATGACTGGAAATGACAGATGATGGCATGTTATTGAGTTGCCTCATGAGCCTCCTGACACCAACTCGTAGCTCACCATTTTCCCCTCTGCCATGAACATATATTGATAGTAATTTCCAAGTTAAAACAAATTGTATTTCTTGCCAAATAAATGTCAAGCTTCTCAATTGCTCAATGAAACTAATGATTTCCTGACCTTAAAAATATAAAAGCATCACCAGCTACCAATCGTTTCGAGCTGACAAATACACTCCAACCTGTTGTAAGCAGGTGGCGCCTAGGTTGACCTAGAAGAAAAGAAAATGAAAGTCAGAGCATTATTAACTTAATTACATGGTTCAAGCCAAGGTCGGTGATTTTCGAATCGTATGTACATACCGATCTACATATTATCACCGCCACTAAAGCGGTACCACCGATTGAGGCGTCGCTCCGTTACCACCCAAAATAGATCGGTAATGATCGATTTCAACCATCGTCGGCCACTGCGGGTCGTAACAATCGATTTTGACCGTCGACGACCGATTTCGAACGGTATCAGTCGAGGGAGGAAGAAAGAAGAAGAGAAACAAAGGGAGAACCTGGAGAAAGAAGAAGAGGGCACTGCTCCCTGCGTGAGGAGAAGGAATGAGGCGACGTAGCCGAGTTTTTCTTTTTATTTTTTAACTTTATATATATATATATATATATATATATATATACACACACACACACACACACATATGTATCGAGCGGTATGCCTATACATACCGCTTGGTAACGGCATACCATACCATAGCGAGCTAGCTCGGTATGGACCGGTACGGACCGGAACAGCGAACCTTGGTTCAAGCATTACGTGATCGCTACTTCAATTGTAAATGAAGATAATATTTGGTAAGTATCATAAAGGATTGCAATTTTCCAACTCTGGAGCTTAATGAGAAAAACACTTTTGGCACATCACAGCTTTCTTGGTACTCTGAAAATTGTCCTGCCTTGCAGAAGTGAAAACTACACATTGACCCATATCAGTTACAAATTATAAAAAAAACACCTTATCAGAGTCTTTCCTGCAAAATACATGTGTCTGTTGTCGCAAATTATAGTCACTTTTTTGACTCGGAAAACTTTTTTTAAAACAGTATGGGGTCATCCACAACAAAAGATATCTAACATTCTTGTCTAGTTGTTAAAGAACTTCTCTGGCCCACATGAAATCAACTCCTAGTCCCTAAGTGGGAAACCAAATATTTGGGAAAGCTCGAAGTTGCAATAACAGCATTGAGCAAGAAAGAAAAAGGAAGTATATTTTATAAGATTAACAATTAGAAAAATATTATATAAACCTCGAAAAATGTGACGGAACCGCCACTCGTTTTGATGAAGATCTTTAGCAACGAGTTCTTGGCAAGGTGGATCTTGTGTCATGTCCTACACAAGGATGAAAGAATTTATCAACAAAGTGAAAATATACAAAATAATAAGAACTAATCAAATTCCCTTGTGGGACAGTTAAGAATCATAGCCTGCTCAGATTGATGAATGAGCATATAAGTAACACATAATAGCAACTAACCAATGGAGGAAGACATTCATCTGCATGTCTCCTCAGAACTGAAAAACCTCCATGAGTGCTTGTGTCCGAGGCAGTTAAAGTCTTACAGAAGGAGTAGACTTTGCACCTTTCAGGCTCAGGTAAAGGAGGATCCGGACTGGTGACCTCACATTGCTAATTTATAGATGGCAAGAAAACAAATGATAGTATAAATAACAAAGAAATAATCCAAAGCATAGTGGCGTCAGTATCAAAAGACTTAATCATTTGAAGGAAGAAAAGCAATCAGGATACATAATCTTGTTTGTAGAATCATTAGAATCAGAAAACCAACTTTGCAGTAAACAGACAGCATTAACAGGAATACACAATAGCTTATGACAGACCACAAAAAGCAACTGAAGCTTCAATGGTAACTTCAAAAACAACTTTCTCTGTTGAAGGAGAGCACCTCAAAACATGCATCACACATTTCTTAAATAACATGATATCACAGACAACTATATAAACTCAACTAAGAAAAACTCACATTTGGTTCAGGTAACAGTATTATGTGTGCATAAACTTCGTCTGTATCTGGTTCTGCCTGCATCATGACATTACACAAATGAAAATAGCATCATTCCCTTTTATTACAGCAACAAACATAAAAAAGAATGTTACAGTTAGAAAATAAACATGACCTTTTGTACCACTTACTCGAAGTTCAACATTTACCACCCTGCACAGGATCTTTGATGGTAGATTGAACACAGGCACATGCTGGTCAAGTCCCTGATTTGTTGATGCCTCCAGCTATAACAATGAAAAAAGAAAACTAAGGCACAGACGATAATGTATCTAATGTTGTTTCATCATTAAAGCCCTTCCACAATCAGGATAATGGAAACAAGATGGAACTGGTGATCAACTACACTTTCCTAAAAGGCTGCATCACTGGTAGCAAGTAACGCAAAACTCTCAAACCAAGTAAACAGAATACAATCAAAAGCTTCTTGCACCTGTTCCATGTGACCTTGGGGAAAGTAATACACACGTTCATTTTCATGAGGTAAGGTAACCAAGGGTCCAGCACACGCATGCCATAGTTCCTTGTACAAGACATCACCAGAAGTTCCTGGATAAAGAAGATATAACATATAAGTCGTTACAGCAGCCCCAAGAACCAGAAGAAGCATGCTGTATATGAGAAAACAAGTTTGAAGGACTAGCAGTTAGGAAGAGATTATTGTTTATGAATCTGCAACATAAAATAAGGACAAGCCAGAATCTAAGACTATTAAGGACATTGAACATCTTGAAGAAAAAATACTGAGGAGGAAAAACCCAACCAAAAGCAATAAGCAAAGCAACGTTAAGATTAGATGACAAGCCCATCAAAGTAACATAATAAAGAATAAAAAGTGAACCAAACAAAATACCACATTCAGCACACATCAAATTAGCAGATTCTAATGTGAAAACAAAACAGGACAAAAATAAAAAGAGTTTGGTTATGAGGAAAGGGCAAATATAGATCAGATATCATTTTAATCTTTGGACTTAATTTATTTCTAGTAGCAATATCCAGAAATGCAGATTTCCTCAACCAAGGTACAAAAGAAATACAAAAACCAAGCAACTAAAACTAGAAGAATAAAAAAGAAAGAATCATTTAAAAAACCATATTTCAAGCATAAAAATGAACACAGTAGCTCTCTATAGTAGAGATGCAATCACTGAAAGAAACCACCACTGAACTATATATATGTATATATGTTAACAAAAATAAACACTAAATGAAACCTGATGAGATATTCACATTTGCCACCGCCATATGGGAACAGCTGAAGCTTCACTCCAACAGCTAAGCAAACAAAGAATTGAAATTGGGACAAAATTACAACAAAACAGATACTCTGCTTCAGGTTTCGTTACCCTATCACCACAAGGTATATTACAAACAGAGGTGGATCGGATCTCTTCTTCTTCCGGACCTTCAAGATAAAAATTTTAAAAAAATACTCATTAAAACCTACTGATCACAACATTAACTCCAACTCCAAACTCCAGCACACCTACAAATCCCTAGAAAACCCACCTAACTCTAGACTAATTCCGGGTTGGTGCAACACCTAATATAGAATATGAAGCCTATTTCTGATCCCGGCTTTGGTGCTTTTACTCCAGTGGAAAAGGAAACAATCCCTCGCAGCCCTTACTCTTCAGCTCCTGAGGAACAGATGGAATACAATCTTTAACGGCCGTAAGGAACAATAAAGGTGGCCCATCTTGCCCTTTCGAAAAAGGCGTTCAGTCCGAATTCCTCTTGTAAACCACAGATCTGAAGCGAAGAACAGGAACAACTCCGGAATTTATGGACTTGGAAACCTCACTTTAATGTCCAAGTTCATTATTTGCTCTGAACATCAAATCCCACCAAAGATTCGTACTGACCTTCAAGATCCTCCAAGATTCACGCGATCCTACAGAAAGAAGAAGAATAAGCAAGTCGACTGAAACCGGAACAAATCCGGCTACCAAGAACATCGAATACCGATCTGAAGATACGCGCAGATCAAAGAAATCAAAGGAATCTACCTAGATCAGTCGATCTTTACCACTCGAGCCGAACTTCCTCCTCGGAAGCCGTTAAACACCAAAAAGTAATCCCAATTCCGAACTAATCTTTCAGAGGAGACCCACAAAAACCAAGAATCCACAATTTCCACGAAAACTGATCCCTTTCCGCCCCGTTCACCCCACGAACCGGCGGCACTCCGGTCCGCGACCCACCGAGGACGCGAGGTTCCAATCGATCTGATCCCTAAACTGCTCAAGATCCGAAGAACGAGAAAAGGAAGAAGAAGAAAAAGAAGCGGCAGAAATGTGTGGCTTTAAGGAAGGAAGAAAGGATTTCTCTATTTTATTTCGTTATGCGCGTGTGTTTGTGCTGCCTCTGCGAGACCCTACACGGACTCCCCGGCAGCGATGTCTCCTGCCCTAATAGTCATTCATACAAGTCTCACCCCATAACGTACCAAACAACTTTTACTCTCGAGTGCCACGAGACCCGCTTCTCCAATCCCAGCCGTCCGTTTCGTGCCAAGATAATTAAGTTCGCTTAGCTGGCCTCGTCCGTACCCAATTGTACGAAACACTTTGCAAACCTCCGGTAGGCTGCTACTCACTCGCCTAACCCAAGACTCCGAATCATACGGTTCACGCCTCTCCAATATTCACGCACTAAAAATCTGATCGAGCTGTTGCGGAACGGGTAAACGAGGATTTCCGCGAGGCGAATCCGGCCGTCGATGCGGAGACATCTGACGGATGGAACGGCGACACGTCGACGAGGTAAGGCGGCGGGGAAACCGTGGCGTGTGGGAATAGTCTTAGCCGGGGGCGCGTTTATCCCGTGAGGCATCGATGAAGCATCTCGTGTACGGTCCCAGACAGGGTTGAGGGCGTCCGTGGTTGGGACCCGAGGAAGCAGCGGCCACGAGGCGTGACGTCGACTGCGGCCCAACTGCTGGCGAGCCACCGGACACAGATCTCCGCGTGTCTGCGGTCCGCGTTGGCTACTCGTACGACCATTTATGTGAGGTGGACTGTCATCGAAGGACTTTAATTATTTTATATATTATTTAGTATTGGCTTCTTCTTCAAAGTTTATATCATATTATATATATATATATATATATCTTAATTTTAAAAAGAAAATCTTAATTTTTATATTTTTTTCAGATAAAACCCTCTTTTTTATTTTCGCAAAAAGATGTGAGATGATATGATTATGGTCACTCGTAGTTGACAGAATGATTATTCGATGAAACTGAGCAATTGTAATATTTTTGAATAGGATTACGGTGTTCATTATTATTAAAATAAAAGAAAACTGGAACTTTATTATAGCTGATCTTTTATTAATTTAAATCCTCAATTGTCCGTAATTCCAAAAAAGAAGAGAAAAAGTAAGAAAATATCAACAAAGGTGGAAACTTGGTTGGGTATAAGAACTGGATGGGCATTAACAAACGAAGTGGATGCTACGGCAATAAGCCTCATGCAATCAGGGTTGGTCACTGGGCTGGGAAGGAGACAACGGAAACAGAGGAAGCAACTCCGGCGCCTCGGCGTTCCGCGGTCGCGGCGAGGCGTGCAAGTAAAACTTCCTCTCCTTGATGGCCTGCGCCTCCGCCTCGTTCGGATCTACCTGCACCCTGTCGCCTCCCTCCTCGCATATGTGAAGCCTGGCGAAGCTGGTCGAAGGGGACGCCACCGCGGGGCTCATGGCAGGGGAGGTGGCGGCGGGGCTGGCCGGGAGGGAGAGCGGCCGAGGCCGGAGGGCGGTGAACCTGCGCCGAGGAACTCCCCGCCGCTGCTCGTGCTGCCGCTTGAGCCCCGGCAGCTTCAGCTTGTGGGAGGAGGAGGAAGGGGCGGGGTGGTGCTTGTGGGCGTCGTCGATCTGGGGGCCGGCCGTCAGCCGCTGCACGAGCTCTTTGAAGGTGGCGGCGTCGGCTCGCACGAAGGTGGTGGCCGGAGCGGGGCTTCGCGGCGCTGCCTTCTCCATGCACGTAAGTCTTCTCAGTCACTGCGGCATGAAAGCATGAAGAAAGAGCCCAAAGATAACACCAGAAACATACGACTCAATGAATTAATCGAGCAAAAACGGTGTGGAAATAAACACTATTTTAGATTCCAAAGCATTACATATTATTTCTAACTTCGTACGATTCTACATATCGATAGCATATAATACAAATCAACTCCATGAATAATACCACCGGACAAGCAAGCAAACCAACCAAACCACTACTTGTAGATGGATCAAACGGCATCAACACGTAAAACAGATTAAATGAGAAGGAACAAAAGAGGAAGAGTTCCTCCTCATACTGAAACAACAGCAATTCGTGTATCATCTCATATTTAATCTGATATTTGAAGTGAGTAAAAGCATATATATAATCTAAACACGAAGAACTCAAGAATCTCTCTCTCTCTATCTCTCTCTCTCTCTCTCTCTCTCTCTCTCTCTCTCTCTATATATATATATATATATATATATATATATATATATATATATATGTATATATATTCTTTTCTCTCTATATATGTTCCATCAAGTGGTAACCAAAAAGAAGAAGTCACTCACTCACCAGGTTATCTTCTTCTTTGGGCGGTAGAGGAGCTACTTCAAGCTGGAACTCGACCGTCGACCTCTGCCAATCCGAGCCATCGACAAGTCGAGAACAATACGGCTTCCAAGAGGCCAAGCAAGAAGCGAAACGAAGAAAAGGAGGAGGAGGAGGAGGAGGAGAGAAAGGAAGAAAGAGGAGAAGGCTATGGGCGTGAGAGCTCCATATCCAGGGGAGGTGGACAAAGGAGGAGGGGAGGGAGGGAGCTCCACAAGATTACGTTGGAAGCGTGAGGGGTTTCTTTGCGTTCAAGTGTCCATTTCAGATATTTTTAGCTAAACGGAACGGGTCAGCAAAGACAACAGGCGAGAGCTGAGGGAGGGATGCCAATAGAGCTACAGAGGTTTGGCACCACACCAACCTCCTCCCATGGCATGACAGAATAGGAGAAACTCCAGCCATGGCGTGAGAGGCCGTTTCTAATAATACCAGCAGAGTTGCAGGTTGGGACAAAGCATCAGCGGACGGTAATGCTTTGTGTGCACACAATACCCGCATCAGGCAATCAACAATCCTTGAGGTTTTCACAAGAGGAAGGAGGAGGACGCACAAACCGCTGTTTCGGCGTCTCCTTTCGATATAGCCTCTCAACCTGCAGGCCAAAAAGGGCCAGCCAAGCTTTCGTGAATTAATTGCTCCCTCGCTGTCTCAGCTGCACTACATTCTAAACGATGAATCCATCCAGTAAATAAGATACGACGACAATTTCGTGCAAGCAACTGCATAAACAAAAGGGAATTAAAAGATACACAAAATCCGAAGATTACTAACTGCATAAACAAAAGGGAATTAGGAGGGTAAGCCGACTTCTAAGGAAAGTTCGGATTGGCTAAAGCTCTCGAAGAAGATTACTAAATGCCAAATGTTTTCTCAAGGCCACAACATCCTATAGAGAATAAAGAGGGTGTGCAAGCCGGACTTGTTCGCGTCATGTCCACTGTTTACCTGTCCAGCTCAGGGATTACCCCTTCAATGGAAAATATATCAAACTATTATTTAGGTGTGCCCTGAACCAGTGGATGGCTGCTGACATGACATGGTGGTGGTTTTCCGTGGTGATTCTTTTTCATGCAGCCACAACATTTTCCCATTAATTTCTCTATCCCAATCTTTTTGGTCGGTTCAAATCGAAATCCATCTAAATACCTATTCTTAAGAAAACGACAAACTCAATTTTATAAATCTTCTCTAATTCTAATTTGATTCGATTAAATTGAATTGATTCATTTGATACACATATATATACATATATAAACAAAATTAATTAAATCAAATTAATTAATTTTAAATAGGTTCAACTAAATAGATGAGATTAGAACCAGATTACTATAACCGACTCGAACTGAAACAAAAAAGAAAAAAATGATTCGGCTCAATTCGATCCTGATAGAAACTTAATATTGCACAAGAATGAAAAAGAACTTAAGGGCTACAAACAATTTACACGGAAAACAGATGGTATATACACAAGAAAAAGATAGATGCTCGGAATTATATTGCACATCACAAACGAATGTAAAAGAACTCAAAAACTTGAGGAGCTTGTTACAAGTTGAGCACCACACGTCGTCGGAATGGCAAATGAACATTACTGATGGTAACTTGAAACCAAAGATCATTGCACTTCCAGCCAGCATCAAAAGCTTCTGAAAACTTTTAGCAGGAAGAGGCTAACGAAGATTTAAAAAAAAAAGGGTAATGATAACCCGACACCAAATTGAAGACTCGTGGATCTTAACCATCGATCAATACTTCTTATCGAATTGTCTGTCTGCCTGAAGACCTACTGGGGTATATCTTCTCCTCCTTCCTCTTCAACTTTTTGTTACTGGACTCCAAGGTACTGGGCTCATCACTACTATCATCGTCCTCACCCTTTTTCTGGTAAAGATTTCTCTTTCTACTGCTTCTATCATGTTTCTTTTCTCGGCTACTTCTGCTATATGGTAAATGAGCATCAGCATCCTCTAGATCAGAACCTTCACTTCTGGCTTTCAGGTCAAGATCATGAGAATAAACTCTCAAATGGTGATTGTTCGGTTTTCCAAATTTACTACTATGACCATCGATCTCATAGTCATGGGACTTATGCCTTGATCTTCGATCATATTCTCTACTTTCAGTGAGGCAACCACTGTGCTGTGAGGTGATTCTGCGAGAAGGGTCTACGTCGGAACCAAGATCATCGGAACAACTTCTTCCGTTGTAGCGTTCTTCATCGATGCTAAGCCTGTGACTGGACTTGTCACTTGAGAGGCTGTTGGAATGGCCATCACTAAGTTCTCTATCATCATCAGTGTAGTCTGAAAATTGTGCATGCTTCAGTTGTTCCTGAATTCTTGATTTGTACTTTTTTGATTTCATGTGCTCATTGACATAGGGCTTTACTCTTTTTCGCCCCAATGGGTCTTCCCTGTGTTTCCTCTTATAACTTTCCCGGTCATCATAATAGTTTTCTTCGTATTTCTGATGCTTTTTAAGGAAATCCTTGTCCTTTTCTTTGTAGGTGTCTTTGCCAGAATCATAACAATGTGATCTATGTTTCTCATGAAACATATCATATTCTTTAGATCGTTCATGCTTTTCCACAAAAGTGGGCTTCTCTTTGCTCCTCCTACTTGATTGCTCCCTCCTGTTTTTGGCAGTAGAATCATTATCGCATTCATCCAGCTCACTGTCAGACCTTCTAGAGCGGTACCTACTGCATCAAAATAAAAATATTGATAATAAGTTAAATTATGATCTTGCAAAGATGGCAAACATGGATAAGGGATCAGATTTAACATTAATATAATATTCCAAATTATTAACCAGTGTGTATTTGTATACAGTTTTCTATTTGACATTAATAGAAGTGGCTTAATTGGGAAAGGGCATGCATCTCTTTATATGCATGAATCTGGTTTACGAGTGGATAATGATATGCAGAATATGAACTTTTATATGCATGAATCTGATTTATGAGTGGATAATGATATGCAGAATATGAACATGCTTCTTATCTCTGATTTTACCTTAACCATGAAGAACTGCTAATCAAAGATCTGATTACATATACTGACAGCTGATGCTATCCTACTTCTACCTAATAAATTTATCATGTTCCTCTCACTTCACACCAGTCACAAGTGAAACTAGATATTCATTCAATATGAAAGCCTAATAGGTTCTATAAGCCATAATTCACTTGGCAAAAGAAACCTTACATGACAACAGATAAGAGTTGCATGATGAATTTACAACTGGAAATTTTAAATGTTGATCAAGTAAGAAGTTTCAGCAAGCAAGCCTACCTGATGTTTCTTTAGACCCCAACACAATTTATGGGATTGCACAAACTCTTCATGATGTTAGAGTCATGAAATTACTGCATTCCTAATAAAACTTGAAATAGATATGCTTCTCATCTTGGAACTCTCAATTTCCATTTCAAGGGTGCAGCACAACACATTCAATCTTTTTCCTCGACTTCAAATTTGTTGCCAGAAACAATGTCCCAAAAACTAAAGGATGAAGAAGACTAGAAAGTAGAAACAAACATATATGACCAGACAAGTTAAAACTAAGTTCAAGTCACAACATCAACCTGAGTCCATGAGAAGATGGGTCAATTTTGAGGTCCAATTTAACCCGCCACAAGTTTTCTAAGATAAAGTAAAGGATACTAGTATACAACCCATAACCCATGTGTATTCATTACCCCACCCGGACCCCCCAAACCAGAAAAAAGAAAAAGGGTATAGCAAGGATTGACTTACCGGTCCATACTGGTGTACCGACATATTATCCGTACCAGTATGATACCGGTACCAGGCAGTACATACAATGCATACCGTCCGGTATATTAAAATATAGTATAATATTTTTTATAATATAAATATTATATTATATAATATTAATATATTAAAATATTAAAAAAAAGGGAAAAGGGGTGACGTCGCCTTGCGGGGAGATGTTCTGTCTCCTCACGCGGGTGAGGACGGCGTGGTATTATTTCTTCTCCTCTTCTTTTTTCTTCTTTTCCTCTTTTTTTTCTTCCCTTTTTCTTCCTCAATCGACCGCCGACGGTCGATTTCTCCCTCAATCGACCGCCGACGGTCGATTTCTCCCTAAATCAACCGCCGATAATGATTTTTGGCGGTGCCACCCGATAGCAAACGATCCACGTACCGGTAACCTGACGAACCGATATGTACCGCCCATACCAGGCGGTACAGGTCGAAATTGCAAACCTTGGGGTATAGCATGTACCAGTTCAATTCAGTCATGACAATATCTTGAATATAATATCTATTAGCCAAGTTCATAGTAAAGGTCTGTGCAGCAATAGAGAGATACCAAAAAGACTTCGTGTGAATATTCTCTTTGAAGCCAAAACAAGAACAATAGAACAAACCGTTTGTTTGTTGGTGTTCTCCTCCTATCTGAACACCTTGGCCTATCAAATTCTTTCAAATCCACCTGCTTGTCATGCTCATACTCATTTGAATGACCAAATAAAGCAATCATCTTTCTGATCCAGTACCTAGGCGGAGGGTTATCCCAATCAGCCCACTCATAATCTCCTCCAGGGTTGCGGAAGCAGTGAATGAAATTGCAAGCAGACCCATGAGAACAAGTCTGATAAAAAGAATGTAAAGTATGAATATGATGAGTCAACTTCCTTACCTCAACTGCTAATGGTCATAAGCTAGAACTTAGAGAAAGAAGAAACACAATATAGAAGTGGAAAAGCATTTCTTTTTCTGCATACACCAAAAGAAAAGGGATAACAGAGAACCATACTTTTAACTTCGATTTCATGTATTCG
This sequence comes from Ensete glaucum, assembly GCA_021527575.1. Taxonomy (NCBI): domain Eukaryota; kingdom Viridiplantae; phylum Streptophyta; class Magnoliopsida; order Zingiberales; family Musaceae; genus Ensete; species Ensete glaucum. The sequence goes on from CM038558.1 coordinate 48,776,070, forward strand.
CCACATATAGCAACCTTCCACTTTGTCACACCAACGAACTCACATGTTACCTGATTCAGATAAGTAATACTTTAAAACTATGAGAAGTGGAAAACATGAACTAGTAAATGGCAGGAGAGTTATTTCAACTTTCAACACTGGCCTACAAGCAAGAAATATGCTGTCACACAGGATGTGACGACAAAAAAAACCACACACACAACTTGAGATCTCAAGCAGAAGATGAAGATCCACAAGTGATTCAACGAAGAAAGATAAAAATAACAAGTGACAGTCCAGGTACCTGTTTTCCAGCGAAAAAACGGCCATTGATGTTGTTATAAGCAAGAACAGCCGAGTCCAGGGACTTGTAGTGTACATATACATTTCCACGTAGATGGTAAGAACCATTCTTGCACACCTGAAAAAAAATATCAGATTTACATCCCAGATGGCCAACATAAAGCATAATAGGCATGTTTAATAAGAAGATTGCAAACAATCAATTTTCTATCTGGGGATAAGTTAATTTTGTGGCTCCCATAACTTTGTTGATAAAAATGAAGTGACTTTTGAACATGCACCGCGAAACTTGCGATTGAATCAACAGAGAACTGAATTCTAAGAGTAAAATTAGATTGTATTAACTCTTAAGCAATATTGAAGTTATTTTAAGGAACAGGCGCATGAGATGGAAAACAGTATCCAATATAGACAATGGGGTTACCAATGAGGAAAACATAACCTACAAACCAATATTTAGATAAGTTTCCCTAAAGGCCAACTGAGTTTATAGTAAAATTATTGATAAGATAGAACAATAGAGAATACTTGTTACTTTGCAAATTCCCCTAGATGATAATGTTGCTTAACCATGAAATTATCAGTTTTCATTATGCAATAGCACAGTAAAACCGGTTTCATCACAATTCAAAATATTTCATCTAGACAACAGGAACCATAAATGACACTTGACTTTTAAGACCATCTCTATTTCTGATCACTATATAAAAATGCAAAGGTCCAGACAGAAATGCAATGGCCACAAAGTGCAGCATGATTTGGCAACACAAGAATTGCAGCTACACAAAGCCAAAACATCAGAGCTTAAATTATGTTATAAGAGAATGAGCAGTAAGAATAAAGTTAGGAACAGATAGCAACCAAGGCTCATAAAGCTAGCGAGACTAATTAAACATTTAAAAAAGCGACAAATCCAGAAAAACAAATCATTGAATATCAAACTCCAATTGATAACCAGAAATATTTGAAGTTAAATTTTTATCTGCTGCCAGAAGCCTGATAAATGATAGAAACAACAGCTTGTCTGCTATGTCACAAAAAAAGGTGGTAAGTCAAATCGCCATGGAGCACAACAATGAATGAGATAAATAGATGATTCTGTGACAATCTTATTAGGTTTTCTCATAGCAATCTAACTAATAGGAAGTAATAACAAAAGAAAGTATATGATTTGTATTGGTTGCCTAGATCAGGTAAACCAAGAACTGTCTGGATAATTTTCAGTAGCTAAAATCTTTAATAATTTCCAATACACAGAAAACACAAATAATTCCACAACTACCTATAAGATGTGAAAGAAAATAAATTTTTGCCTGAGGTGTTTTGATAAAAAAGCATCAAGCAACCTTGAAGTTTACAAGTTCACCGAACTTCAGGAACTCTGTATGCACATCTTCATAAAATTCTTCATAACAACGTTCAACCTCTTCATCTGTATACTGATAAATGCATGGGTTAAGAAGAGTCAGTTGCCCTTATAAGAGAATCAAGTAAACGTTGATGTTATCCTGTAACTACTTTCCAAGAAACACAATGCACCTAAAATACAACAGAAAATTTACTGGAAAAGCAAACACAAGTACAAAAATATACCTAGCTCATAAAATACTTGATTCTGGTTAAATTTAAGGCATCAACTAATTAATCCAAACACAATTTTTTATTCACATGGCAGTTCTTTATCTTGTAATTCTACAAAATTCATTAATTGAATACATAAGTTATACAGAAGGAACACTAGAAAAAAATTAATTATCTTTCTCTGTTGCTGCAACGACAAACTCCATATTCCAACTCAAACGTGGGACTAATATAAACCTAGAACCTTTACATCTTTCTGGTTTGGTTTAGCAGATAAGACCACAACAAAACTTAAGCTCTGTAAATACTTGGAGAATCAGCCAATACCTACAAAGATCAATACCAATGAGATGAAAGAGATAAACAAAAGAATAAATTCCACTCTAAAGAGAAGCCGAGAGGAGAAATTGACTTTTTGCTCCAGTAGAAAATAAAGACTGGAACCTGGATATCTTAAAAAAATATAATTAGCTTAAACAACAAAATTGTTGTGTCGCACAAAAGATACCAACACATGCTAGGCCTAGCCCGTGACTGCAAATTCCAAGTTCAATACATGATTAATTCCTACACATGCATATTACAAACTTCCTAATGTAGTTTTTATAAGGAAAATTTTAAAAATCCAACTGGTACGGCAAGGATATAACATCTTTGTGTCAAGAAAACTACTAAAAATTTTATGTAACTTAGGAGGATGGCCTGCATTGGGTTTCTGATACTACATAAGTATAATCTGACATGTTTTTCAGGATTCCAACAAGAAACTCTCTTTACTTTTATGATTCTGACATTACCTATGTCTCCATTTCCTTGCACATTTTATTACTGCACTTTCTCAATCCACAATCAACAATTCAAGTATCCTCGCAACAATTGACAGTTACGAATGCGTACAAACTCAGTTAAGAATCAGTCACAATCTGTTGAGTTTAAAATCATGGATAACCAGCAAACTTTCATTATAGTTACAAGATATTTTATCACCTGCCAAGGAAATGCAAAATAACTTCCAACCGCAGAATAGCATCAACAGATCATAAATAGATGACCAGATATATACTAGAGGTCAAGGAACTGCTTAAATAATCAGAGACATAAAACAATGTGCATTGTTTAAGTGCTCATCTCAAATCAACAAAAAAATTATAAGACATTAAAAGGAAAGAAGATGCAATATTGGCACTTCATCTTCTAAAATACATGATTGCTAATTGGTTGACAAAATATTAAACAAGCTTAAACAAAGATAGATCCAATTCAACGACATAGGATACAGAAGAATAATCAAACTTTCCAGCCTCAACCAAGAGAGAAATCTTGAGTCTCCATTCGAGCTCCTTGAGATAAAATCTGATGCTATAGTTGTTAAAGAACATGGAATAGTGTTGTAGATTTTATAGAGAAAGGACTAACAATATTTCACCGGCAAGAAACCATCGTGTAGTTCCATAGCTAAGACAATATCAGTAAGTGTAACGAGAACAATTAGTTAAAAAATAAAAAAGAAGCCCATTGCACAAGGCTCCTGCCAAGAGGATCAAGTTACATCATTTTTTTAATAGCTGATTTGCATCCTTAAATTTAGTTTTTAAATTGACATTACTATTTTCAAATACGTGCCAGTCTCACGAAGACTTTCTCTAAGATATTTTTATAGCATATAAAGCAGTAACCTTTCTGTGTTTCTATTATAACAAAACCGACAAACATGCTGTCAGTAATCATGACTCCTACTAACAAGTTTACCAGGACAAGAAGAAGCTATAACATAAACCACAAAATGATGCAAAGGCCACAGGGGGTTGGAAAATGTTGTATTCATTAAATTTATGAGGTTGCAAAATGTATGTGTGTCAGTAGTTAATTTCATAAACAGAAGAGCTACAATAAGAGCATATTTTCATTAAAAAAAGTCTCAGTGTTAATTCGTCACATACTTCTCCAACAGCTTAATCCAGAAATAGCTTCCATATAGTATGTGTAGAATGTTTCTTACAGTCTTCTCAGCCTTCTGGCTTCAATTAATTTCCTAGGTTAGAATTGTGACATCATCCAAGGACAAGGCAGACCTCTACAAAGCATGAAAGTACAATAGCTAGACCATCTAATTAAAGTAGGTGCCACTGTCCCAAAGCTTTCCTGGTGCATAAACAACTCATAATGATAACTTGTGTTTACAAATATATGCAAAAACTGCATGAAAGACTAAAAAAATGATAATTTGCAACAGAATAAAGAAAGGCAATAATCAGGATACCACACTATCCACGAGAGAGTATCATCTTACAAACCTCAAGCCCCTCATCCTGCTCCCAAACAAGGCCTGGACCATTATACATATTTTTGATGAGCAACGTGCAAGATTTATCAGGATGAAAATGAACTCTACTACAGCGTGGCCCAAAACGACAAGCTCCTGTCTTGAGGTGAAAAGGGCAATGAGCTTTATCCTAAACAGGAACAAAAAAAAGGTTAATTTACAATTACTGCAAAATACGAAAATGTTTCATATGAAAATCAGAAATCATCTTAAAATTAGCGTAGACATAAGATATCATTATAAATTAAAGATCAAAGTTTTTAGTAAGACATACTTGCTCTGTTCCAAAATTTGGAACTTCTTGGGCAACCCTTTCCAGCACTTCTTGTGCAGAAATTGATGGACCATTCATGTATGAAGCAAAAGCCACAGACTGTGGAGGTAGCGGATTGGAAGTTGGTCTGTTATCATCCTGTATGTTAATGACGCTTTCAGATCATATCCAGGCACATATACTTCATGAGTTCAGTAAACGTTCTCCAAACAACCAAAAAGAATGGAGTTAAGAACTAAACCTCTTCAGGTTGCTCTTTATTAGAATTTTTCTTTGCAACTCTCACCCTTTTCTTTTTTACTATGATCTCATTTCCTTGCCAAATGATTTCAGCAGGACCTTCTTCAATATAATCCCATTCATCATCTCCATCCACCTCATTTACATGAGCATCATGCTGATTCTATCACAATTCACAATGAAGAATAAAATAAGACAGTTGAAGCACAAAATACATCCAAAAAAATATATTTGTAAAATCCAATTGTCAAATTCCTCAAAATGGATGTGGTTTATCACACATTGATCCAGTTCATGGTAAATTGGCTATTAACAAAATTAACTGATACATTTTCAGTCATCAATTAGTCCACAAGGTCGCATGGCTTAGTAGTTTGTAAAGTGACACATTAATGTTGAATAAACAAAAAAAAGGACTGTTTATGAAAGGTTAAGAGACAACCAACAAACTTTGGTATTAGTCAGTCGTCTAACAAAGGGACTGGCAATTGCTTCAACTTGTCATATTACTTTGGACAATATAACAAAGGGACTGGTGATTGCTTCAACTCGGTAATATTCAGATTAGCATAGGCAAACAATATAGGGCCCAAACCTAATTATCTTTGAATGGCCAACCAGGTACCAAAACCTTTTCTCAAAGAAGCTACAAAGTCCAAATAATGATCCATTGACCTATCAAAGCCTACAAGTTAATAACAAACCACACACTTAAAAAACGACTTTGGACCCACCATTACCGTGCCTTGGAATAGCAAAATTATAGTTCATTGCAGTAACAACAAATAAAAACACAACAATCGAAGGATCATAAAGCACGTTCTCATATGAATTGATTCATGGAAAACCCCCTTCTGTTCACATAGACAATCTGATATAAAACCTAACTTGAACCAAGTAGGGGATCGTGCCAGTTTTGTTTGGTACGTTTAAAAGATAGAACAAAGGAGATTTACCAGAAACATAGTGCCAATTTTAGGTTAATTAGTCGATGCAACAAGTTTGACCAAGTAGTGAGAACACTGACTAGAATCTTTCAGAAATTACAGCACCTTTTTCCAAGATGATTTTGAGGGAAAGCAAAAAACAGAGGGAATACACGAAATCCATAACTACTATCAAATTAGAGATGGCAGGATGAATACCTTCTCTTGATATTTCTCCATGAGCTCCTTCCGCCGCTGTTCCTCCTCTTCCTCGGCCGCCTTCCTCGCGGCGGCGGCGGCCTCGAGCCACAGCCTCTCCCGCTCCTCGAACAGCTTCCGCTCCCTCTCCGCGATCTCAACCTCCTCCTGCTCCCTCAGGCGGATCTTACGCTGTTCCTCCGGGTCCTTGGACCACGCCTCGTCCTCCTCCCTGTCCCGAATGGCAGCCTCCCTTCTCATCTGCTTCCGCTTCAATTTCTTCAAGGCCTTCCGCTTCTCCTTCCTCGACGCGCATCCAACATCCGCGGTGGCACCAGCTTCCTCCGCCGGCTCCGGCGAAACCGCGCCGGGGCTCGGGTCTGCCATCGGAGGAGGATTGCCCGCGAAGGAATTAGTTGGTCGGGGTTCGCTCATCGCCTTCAAATCGAGGGTTCAACCATCGCCGAGATCAGAAAAGATGGCGGAAAAGCTAGCTACGGTATATAGTTAGGGTTCTCTCGCGGCCTCGCGATGGATGACACGAACCAGTCGAAGGTGTTACGGACGCAGAGACGCATACCGTTACCTTCGAGAAATAGCACACCCACCCTTTTCCTTAAGCGGGTTTACGTATTTATCCTTTTTGAAAATTTCAAAATAGCGTAATTGCCCTTCAGATATCAATATATCCCTCTACATATTATTATATATAATCGATGACAGAGTAATCTCAACTTTCAGTAAAAGGGATTGTGGTGTGAAAAAAAAAAGTAAAAACCAAATGCGAGTATTTAAACTAAACCGGTTCATCAATAGTTCAGTTTTAGATGTTATAAATAATTTTAGTTCAAATATATTCTTCTATAGTTTAGCTTCCAATCGAATTGAACTAATTTTAATTTAAAAACTATTAGCTCGATTGAATTCTTTGCCTTAAGCCCTTATTCGATTTAGACTAGCCTAAAGGCCCAATTTAGTCCAATTTCAATATTATAATTTCATAAATGACATTGGCATAGTTTCATATATACTTTAAATTATATAAAATTATAAGTCAGTTAATCGATTAACAAAATTGAACTAATCAATTTTTAATTAGTTAGGCCGAACGTAGTTTCGGTTCACATCTATCTTACTCTAATGAAACCATTTGATTCGATTCAATTCTACCCTTATCAGTAAATCAAATCAATTTGATGTCAATTTTGATTGTATAAATATATAAACACAGTTATTATAATTGCCGATAAATGCTTACATTGGCAATACTTATGTCATGCTTATTCTAGCTAATATGTAGAATAATGACTCGCTTATACGCTTATACTAGTAATATATACTTTTCGTGATGGTTATATATATATCATGATAAATATATACTCACTATAAATGTGTATATATATGTATACTTATACCAATATTCTATACTTATTATGATGATTTAATTTATATACGTGTGCATATTAAAAGACACATTCATTTCATTATAGTCATCTTTTTTAATCATTGCTAGTATGTACCTCGTCGTGATCATGTTGTCTCATCTTTGTTCTATCATAGTCATCTCTATACCTCGTCATTGTCTTATGTTTTGTTATGATCAGGATGTTGTGCTATGTTATGGGTCACCTATGCATGGCAAACATCTTTATCTATGATGCCCCTCCGATTGGTTTTATTTCGATAAAGCATTTGTCCTTAGCATTGACTAATACTCTCCTCATTACCCTTTCTCCGAAGACATAGGATGAGAAGGAGGATGGGGTCGCCAAGTAACATGATAGAGGACAAGGCATGACTCTTATCTCATAATTCATAATGCCCATAATCTCACCCCCAATTTTTTTAATACTCTCTTATTGACACCGCTAGTTATCTCATCTAAGTCTCCTGCACGTCCTTTAGCATTGCTCTTCCCCCCCCCCCCTCCCTGCTGCAATCATCCACTTCCTCCCTAAGTATTCAGCCTATACTTATCTTGTCAGCTATCATAACCCATGTTGTCTCTAGATCTATCATCGCGATCATATTTTATATTGTTCCTCATTCAACTCCACCTCCACCACAGGTGCCTTGTTGTCCTCTGCTCACCTTATGTTTTCATCTCCAACTCTTACGCAAAAGGGGACGTGGTCTTATGATAGGATGAAGATGACGCTAAGGGCCTCATGATGACATAGGCATAGGACATAGGTGATCACGATGAGATAGTGGAGCAATGAGATGAATGCTATGCATGTAAATAACATAGATAATAACAACTTTTAGAAAAACGGAGCACTATGCTATAAAAATATATAAAAAAAAGTCTATGAATAATTTTGGTTTAAAGATATTCTTTTTCAGTTTAATTGATCGGCTCAAATGGAATCAATTTTAATTTAAAAAATATCATCTCGATCGAGTTTATTGTCTTAAGCCCTTAGCTGATTCAAAATCGATCCAAATGCCCAATTTAATTAAATTTCAATGCTATAATTTCACAAATGACATGATAATTTGATTCAATTTCAATGCTAAAATTTCACAAAACACATGAGTCTAATTTTACACATTTTGTCATTGTGGCCTAATTGAACTGAACCGATTTAATTTAAGAATATATATGTTTAAATTACTCAAAAATATAACTTAATTAACTGATTCGAATTAATCAATTTTAAATCGATTCAATTAGATAGGGCCAATGAGTTTAAGTTCGGATTTACCTTATTTGAAATCAAATCATCCGATTCGATTTAACTCGACCATTCTTCGTAGTTCAGTTTGAACTCATCTAAAACTTAAGTTTTTTCAAAAAAAATAATTTATCCTATATTTATTGCATTCGGATGATATTACCAGTAGGGACTCGTGGTTGTTATTCAAAACTTACTGCGGAGATGACAAAAGTGTTTATTTGACATCTTATGTCAATAATATATCTAAAAGTATTTTTTTCCCCCCTTGTGGGTAAGGTAGCTGTATCGAATACGCTTACATTTCGAGCTTATCAAAGCATTCCACAATTATATATTTATTCAAATCTTTTTTTACCATAATATTCATATTAGTGGAAGAAATTGATTCTTTTATTTCATGTATTATAAAATCCTAAATCCCTCCATAATGGGATGATTTATCTTAAATAGCTCGATTTTTTTTAGTCATATTATTTTTATCTTGTTATGTCATTAATTCCTTAGCAGGCCGACACAGACGGCCCAGCTTCCAGCCGTTAATCCTCCGTCAAGCACTGGGAGAATCATGGCCGTTCATATTTAAACCCAACCATCTCACGCTCTCTACAGTTGTCACGTCCACGAGGATATATCCCTCCGTCTTTTTCCACCGTGAGTCAACGCGAGCATCCTGCCCACACACGGAAACTTCCGGGCCATAGTTTTATCCCCAAAATACTCCTCATATCATCCGATCATTTATGAGCAAGATCAATCGAACGGTCTTCATGTAAGGGTGATTTAGGAATTCAAGTCCAATAGGAATTTGGTGTCGGTATATAGATCTCTTCTCCGGTTGGGCGTTCGCCGCGTTCTTCCGTACCCCGATCGAGGTCGTCGTCTGGTCCAGGGGAAATCGCCGCCGACGTGCCTCATGATGGATTCATCTTCTACCTCCTCTTTGCTGATCGCCGCTCTCCTGACTTGCAATCTGAATTCCCTTGCTTTCCAGCCTTCCGATCTCCCTTTTTTGGTACCGTCGACGCCGTGGTTTCGAGAACTGTGGATCGGAGTTTCGAAATAAAGGGTGAAGGTAATACGTTAATTGTTGCTCACAAAAGTTGTTTTTTTTTAACATTCTTCTTCTTTTTTGGGCCTTCTCGTTGGGTTTCTTGAGATGATGTGTGGAAATTGCTCTTTCACCTGTTTGGTTCTTTTATTATCTGTTTACTAGGACTAGGATTCAGTGAGTTGTATACATATACGTACATCCATATACGTATATATTATAAGAAGGGAGAAACAGGTTTTAGGCATGTTGATGAGTTCAAACGGTTGAAGTTGTGAAATTGCTTAAACTTATCTAGTTAGATATGTTAAGTAGCTGATGAACATAATATTTCAAACTTGTTTAAAATTTTCTGATTCTGAGGATATAAATTAGTCCAGTTGTGAATTTTCAAAGTTACATGACTCCCAGATTATTTACCTGATTATTTATGATCTCACTTTTTCTCAAGATCTTAGACCTTCTTATCTGTAACTTTAGAACCGAGTTGTTGGATTTTTCTTCTGTGATATATATCAAGCAGAATACGGTGCATGTGGTGGTCCACCGTCATCTATCAGTTCAACTGCCTCAGTTTTCTTAATGTGAATTTTCATCTGCTTTTTTGTTTTCTTCTAGTGATTTCATTATCACTGCAGCCAACTAAATCTGGGAACCTCCTTGTCCATTCATATTTTTTCTACTTTCAGTTTGTACTAGTTATTATAATGGCCAATGGTGTTTCTTCTACTTCCAAGATTTAGTGATTGCTTTATTATGTTCTTGCATTTACATTAGTGATTGCTTTATTATGTTCTTGCATTTACATTAGTGATTGCTTTATTATGTAGTTGCCTTTTTACAGTAATGTCTCTGAATGATTATAATGATATAGTGATTGCTTTGTTATCTGCTTTTTTGTTTTCTTCTAGTGATTTCATTATCAGTGCAGCCAACTAGATCTGGAAACCTCCTTGTCCATTCATGTTTTGTCTACTTTCAGTTTCTACTAACGATTATAATGGCCAGTGAAGTGTTTCTTCTACTTTCAAGATATAGTGATTGCTTTATTATGTTCTTGCCTTTACATTAAAGACTCTGAATGAAACAGGTCTGTGTAGAAATTGGTGCAATTTTCTTAAGTTAAATCATCTTGGTGAAAAGAGTCGAAGAAGGTGTTGAGTGAGTGTTCTCATATTTTCGATATTGAGAACCCAATTTTTAAGTCCAGGATGCAGCGGCCTAAGATTCGAAATTCTGGTTGGGCTGCTTTTGGTCGCAAGCATCAAGAGAAAGAAGGCACTCATCCTACAGGCACTATGGATCCCTTCCCATCCATCTCGGACTTGAGTTCTTCCTTTGCTACAAAATGTTTGATGACTAACAATTTTCCACCATTGAAGTCCTTTTCTCAAGAGGTTCATTCCCCTCTGGATTTCCCACCACTTGGGACTGGCTGCATGATCGGGACAGTAAATAGTAATCCTTGCAGAAAGCATGTTGATCATCAGGCTACTACTGAAACTAATAGAGGTCCTGCCATAAAGTTGCTAAAAGATGTCCATACTTGGGCCGACCAACAGCTGATTGAAGGTGTTTTATCGGCTGTAGATTATGATGTAGACCAAGCATCTGTTCTTCTTAAAGCCATGGTTTCACCTGATACCAAAATCAAGGAAGCTAGTATTGCTAACCCAAGTTCTTCGATAAAAATGGATCGGTGCAGAGAGAATAATAAAACTGTCCAGCAAGGCACTTCATTAGAAAATAAAATTTCAGGTAGTTCACATAAAGTGTTAATATCAACCAAATTGTTATCTGTACCTGCTGAACCTGAGTGGGAAGAAGATGATGTCTACTTGAGTCACCGGAAAGATGCAATAAAGAAGATGAGGTATGCTGTTTTATACAGAATTTATTTGGGTCTTTTGGTTAACTTGTGTTTTTTTTTTTGGTTGTGACATGTTAATTTATGAGGCGGAACAAGTGGATACAAGAGCACAAATGCCATCAGAAGATTTTAGAAGATACGGATAACAGAAACTTCCGATTGATAAAATCCATTAGGATTTCTAAATCAACAATAAGAAGATTAGTTATGCAGCATTAAACATGAATTGAGGGCTTATGGTTAGGAACTAAAATCGCTGTTGACTTGCAACTTATGATTTTCTTTATTGGATAATTTGTTGTATAGGTGAATCAATTTGATCTTTGGACTCTGTATGTTTCTATGAACAATCTTAATCACCATATGATGTAAGATCAGAGATAAAATTCAAATTCATTAGTTCTCCTAATAGTTAATATCAGCCAATATGCATTTCCAAATAAACTTGGTGCTTTCATGCTTTATATGGTCCATGAAATCAAGGTTTAGGTATAAGCATGACAATGCAGATAAAGACAGACGATTGTATGTCTAGCATGCCAAACATGGCCTAGTTTAGCTTTAGATTTGATGCATAAATTAAATGGAAAGATTAGTATCTGTCATAAAATTGTCAACTACAGATATCAAAGATGAGATAAAGATAGTGAGGAACAGGAGAATAGCATACGTTCGGATTGTTGCTAGATATGCTTATAATTATTTATCCTTCTTTTATATCAAGAAGTTGCAAGTCATGAACTTTCTTATCATGCACTTCATTTACTTATTCTAGGGAAAATATGCCATTTTTTTTGTTGTTTCCTACCAGAAAGCATTAATTGTTTTACATTGTGACCTGTTGAGTATCTCTGCTTAAAATAAGACCTACAATGCCATTTTTCAAAAGAAAGAAAAACAATTAAAATGCCCAGCAGAAGTGTGGCTCCGCAAGATAGTACAAAGGAAAATATATTGCATGACTACCTGAATTATACCTCTCTAAACCGGTTAGCTTTATTATACTAGGCTCTGATTCTTCCCTATGTAGAGTTGCATTATACAGTTATTTATGATTCAGTATGAAAGATTCTGTAGTGTCTCAGACAATGATTTGGTAAAGAAAGGATGACGAAATTGTCCAGATGTTAGTTACTGCGAAACCATCACACATCAAAATCCATAGAGAGTGGTACACTCAAGTTGAAGAACTAGAAGATAAAGCCTCACCAGTGGAAACATTTAGAATTGTTCATTATAAGAAGCCTAAACAATAAGCTTGAATGCAAAAGGACAATGATTTAATTATAAGGTGGGAATTGGCAAAGGACCACCTATCAAGCCCAATGGCATTCATGAAATTCCATTAGTTTATTTGACGTGAACCTTTTTTATTGAAAGACTATTTGCTGCTTAAATGTTTCTTGATTATGTAATTTGTTTTATTTTTTGCTTTCTTACTGATTTGTGATGCTACTGGATATACATAACATGTTGTCTTAGGAATGTTGTCATCATAACGTTGGTCTCTGTATACGCTTAAGAAGTTCAGATATTTCTATTTATGCTATTTTTTTTTGTGCAACAGGGCAGCATCACGGTATTCGCGGGCTGCTAGTAATGCTTTTTTCAGGGGTGACCATTTCTCTGCACGTCAGCTTTCTTTAAAAGCTCAAGATGAGTGGATGGCAGCTGAAAAGTTGAACAATAAGGCAGCAGACGAAATTTTACATATTAGAAATAGCAATAATGACTTATGGAAGATAGATTTACATGGTCTGCATGCACCTGAAGCTGTTAGGGCACTGATGAATCATCTTCATATGATAGAGTCTGAGATCTTGATGAATCGTGTAGCTTCTTCTGATGGATTAGCAAAACCAGAAGCTGGTATGGTATCCTCTCCATCATCTGAGCCAGTAAAAGACTTTAAAGCAGATTCTATGACTAGGAAGACATTACCTCAGCAAAGGCAGACAGTATTGCATGTTATCACAGGTAAATAGGTTGACATGCTCTAACTTATGCTTATTAGAAGTTGCTGTAAGCTAAATTGCATACTAGGATTATGTCATTGGTAGCATAACATCGAAGGGTGCTTTTAGAAATCGGCGTGAATCTAATCCTATTGTTTGGTCCCCGATGCTGATGAACGAAGGTTAGGTATGGCCATAGCTGTCATTATGCGTAGTTTTATACTCTATTTTGATTGCGCGGACATGTGCTATGCTTATCATCATCTATCCACATTTTCTAGGAGCTTGTAAATAATGAAACATGAGTTTTGAGTGTTTTAAGTGTTTTCAATTTTAAGCATATTTTAGGTATATATCAATGGTTCAAGTCATCTTGCTGTATGATGGACCTTATACTCGATGTTTAGTATATACTAAGTGCCATATGTTGCTAGTGAATTTACATGAAGGAAGCGCAACTTTAAAGAAAACTTAAGCTGATTCTTGAGCATCAGTTAATAATGAATCTGTCGGATGTTCAAAGAGACCATAGCTCTTGTGATTTAGATCTCGTCAAACATTTCTTCTGCTGGTTCTAAATTTTTACTATTTTCACTTACCTGTAGTCTTCTTGAGACATGATCTGGAAATGCTTGATCTAATGATTCATTTTTTTACAGGGATGGGCAACCATAGCAGAGGGCAAGCATCACTTCCTTCGGCAGTCAAAAGCTTTCTTATTGAAAACGGGTAAAAAATATTTGAACCCATCTTAGCGATATTATCTTCTACAACTTTCTTGTTTCAGTTATCACCTTTGATCTCCATGAACGTTCTGCAGATACCGTTTCGACGAGGCGAGAGCTGGTGTAGTTGCTGTCCATCTGAAATTTCGCCACAAGTGAGGGTGGGATCCTACAATCATTTGTGGATCCTGAATCCTCATCTGCTACTTCTCAAATCGTCTTCAGTTACTTGCCATCCTTCTTTCCTTCTTCAGTAGTCAACCATAGAAGCTTCAAGAGTTTCAATTTAGCCACCCAACTGATAAGAGGCATGAATGCTTGATGATTCCTCTGTGGCACTTCAGATTAGTTGTATGTTGTGCCACATAACACTGTCATCATCCTTTTGGAATTTACAACGATCCAAGTCATGCTTAATGTGCTGTGATTTGTTGCAATTCACCAGCGCATGATGCAGTCTGGTTTTTTAAGAAAGAAAAGGATTCAATATAAGAGGCTTCCATCAATATAGAATTTATTGTATAAGAAATAAAACGAAATTGAATTCACTTTGTGATTCCCAACTTACCTGCATTATGCTTCATTAGATATAATGGTTCTTCAACACAGTATCATGTTTTGACTTATTGAGGTGTCATTGATTTATCATCTTTGTTTTGAATCTATGGATATAATCTTATCTTACTTTTTCCCTGAGGCAAAGAGGATATTACGCAGGTGGGAGTGCTAATTTCCAACGGCAGTGATGTCTTGTCCTATTAATATACGTATCGAGCGAATGCTACATACACGGAGATGGACATTGATCCGACCCGTGGGCTGGTCCGATTAGACCGGGATTTGTTTGAACCCAGCATAGATCAAATTATGGGTTTTAGTTAACGATCTGAACCCTTCGATTTAAATCCAACGGTGGTAGAAGGTTCCCTGACGCGAAGAATACTGGTTTCTATCTTCCATGTACTGCCAAGTTCCGGGTCCCCTTCGCGTCTCCCTTTCTCTTGTTGCGTCACCGACGGCCGGAGACCGACCTCTTCCGTGACTCCACCAGCCGACGGCGCTCGCCTCTCTTCCGTCCTATCGGGGATTTGAAGTCCGCCTTCACCGGCGGCGGAAGTGCCACCAGCACTGCCACAGACGCCGCCTCCTACTTATTAATCAAAGGCGCGCGATCGAAGGCCGATTCGGCCCGCGATCGGGTACTTTCTTCTTCTCCCTCGATAACTGAATGCCTGCGTGCCGCCGCATCCACCATCTTCTTGGTCGTACTGGGAGGAGAAAGTGAAGGGATTAATCTTGATCTTCCAATATTCAAAACGTTCTTCCTCGCCCCTTTTACCTTTCAGGATAGATACGATGTGCGCCGCGCCCAGCCTAAGGTTACAGTTCTTGGTGAAGAATGGTAGAATTGAAGATACAAGAACTGATTTCTCATTATAAGATGTGCATGCACTGCTACGTAAGTGGTCGTTTCGAGATCTGTTTGTGTATCTGCTTGATTGGTGTTGGGATGGCTTCTAATCTTGAGACATGGGTTTGTTCTCGTTAATCTAATTGGGCGCATTTTCTATCCTCCGGATCCCATATCCCTAGTTGCCCTAAAGCCTTTGCTGAGATTTTACGGCTTCTCCTCAAGCTTGACCTGTGAATCGATGATAAAAGTACAGTCAGCAGATATCCATGTAGCCGGGTCACATTGGATCAAGCAATCTCTGGGTGAGAATTAGATCAGGCATGGATTTTAGTATTGGATTTACCAAGCATTGTATTCAACGTGGATCAAACCCAATCTGATCTAGGTTCTATCCTTTTGCAGGCCTAAGAATGGTGATTGAAGCCCATTGAAGTTTATTAAATAATTATATGTTTTTTAAGCATGCTAATTTTATGTATCACACGCATTAACAGAAAGATTGAATATGTTAAAATTATTTGGGTTTTTAAAAGCTTGATGAAGTCGCAATAAATACCATTGATTTATGTGATTGTATTTGTGGAATTATTTTTAGTTCAAAAAAGTAAGGATTTCACTGGTGTTGTGAGTACTGATATGTTTTTTTTTTAAAAAAAAAATTAATGCTGCATAACTAACTCTGTTGATTTGGATGAGAGTTTTATTTTTCTCCATTATGTGAATTATAAAAGGAACTCCATATTTTTCTTATGTCTCGTTCAGTGGTTCTGTTAAATGAATTATAGTACTAGTTGTTATGTTCTTTCAGTGTTTATGTTAGTAACTCTATAATCCACTGCATTGTTTCAGTGTGTTTAAATATCATTCTCCTTGTTTTGTAAAACACTAATATTCATCGTAGGATCTGTGGATAAGTTCTATAAATTAACTTGCTGTCTTCTTTAATGAAAGGTACAAACACACTGTCAATAGCTTGAAATGATTTTAAGCAGATGGCTAAAAAGAATGAGTTATGTATTAGCAATAAGGTAAAAATTAGGAGAGTCTAGTTGTTCTTCTTGTTTCCGATATTGTTTGATGAACAATGACCTTATTACCACTCTGGTGAAAACCTATTGTATCAATTGCTTGTGGAATGCTATAACTAGGTGACTTCAGCTGATTGAATGTTTGCTTTGGAATATGATTTTCTTTTTCAGGAACTATGTTGTTAGTATTAGTTTACAATTTGCGTGGGGTCCTCGTCGAGTGCTTCTTTTTGTATTTTATTTTTTAATTAGTTTTCTGCATCTGAAAATGCTTTCTGATTTGAAGATTCAATCATCCTAGGTTTCTTTGGTTTTTTGGATCTTAAACATTTTGCAAAAATTGATGCTTCTGCTTGGAAAATGTGGTGTCTAAATTTCTCTTTTGGTTGCTATATTGCTATCAGAAAAATACAGTTTGTGCTTAGATCATATTTATATCTAGCTACAAAATTCATCTATAAATCTTATTCAGTTCACATGCACTTAATCAACCTGTTGTTAGAGAGCATCTTTTTGCCATTTGTACAGTTTTTGGAGCTTGCCCGAACTTGATCTTCAAAGTCTGGAATCTATGGTACTATCAGCTGCTGAGCACGTTTGAAGGTTCAATTTTTGATGAGAGTGTGCTCTAAAACACATCTTCCAATTTATTTTTAGCTTAGTTTATAAACCAGGATCATGAAGATATTGTGCTTCCAAAACCATGCCAAAATGAGGTTTCTTGTTCTTCTGCTATAGGAGCAATGGATGGATCTATAATGCTGAGACTAAATTGATGATGTTATACTTGTTAGTCTTTAACTTATTTACTCATTTTTTATTAATTATTATAAATTGATAAGAAGTCAGAAAACCTATACAATCTATAGTTCTGTACAACCTCATATAAACTCATGGCTGATTAGTTAGAGAATCATATAAACTCATGGCTGATATAGCGTAGAGATCTACAAAGTTCAAAGGGGTTTGGACTTTGAATAGAGTGAGAATCATGGAGGGATGGTGATGATGTAAAGTGATTGCCAATAAACAACAAAAATCAATCCAGATAGCCAAAGCCTTCTCGGTCATTGGAGAGAGAAATAAAGATCAATATTTTAGATCCTAGATAAAGTGAATCTTTCTGATGGTAGTGAAGATCTTTTTCCTCCATTGTGGGAGCCAGCTTAAAGCTTTGCTAAAGCATCAAGTTTATTGAGTGAAAGCCAAACTAATTGATGAAAAGTAAAGTGATGCTGTTTATAATTTTACATGTTGATGATACCATATCGAGGTCCATATTGGTTAGAGAGCCGGATAGCCAGGGTCAATCCTCTCCTTGAAGTGCCTTTTGGGTTTGACCCTAAAAGATAAAATCATGGATGGCCTAGCCTAGAGTGGACAATACCCTGTGGGTCACTAAGTCTAAGTTAGTGATGGCTTGGTGATGGACCTCATCATATGATGGTTTAGGCAAGTCCAAAAGCTGTGGCTTTTGAGGCTTTAATGATACCACTGGTTGGAGAGTTGGAGAGCGAAAGCCTCAAAAGAGCTAAGGTCACTCCTTCCTCAATGTGCCTTTTGGGATCCACTCAAAAACACAAAGCCATGCAGGGCTCACCTTAGAGGGATAATACCTCATGGGTCACTAAACCCGGCCCACTGATGACCTAATGATAGACTTCAGTATATGTATCTCATAATCAAATGCTTTAAGTTAAACAATTGAATAGTACTTTTGGCAGTGGATAATGGGGATTAGATGATAATTATTTCATCTTGAAAATGAGAGAAAAACCATTTATTCAAGAGGAAAGAATGACTTTCTTTCCTTATCTTTCAAATTCATTAAATTAACTACATTGCTGAAGTGCATTACAGGGCTATAGAAACAAAGTTTATGAAATTTTTTTTTGGGGGGTTATAGGCAATCATATGTAAACATGAGTAACTAATTTTACAAGTTTCATTAGCTACGTTGTGTTGAGTGTGACTTGTGTCACATAATTTTTGTTTCAAAGAAGCTGTACATCCTAATTATTTGGGATGATTACATGGACTGGGGATCTATCACTAGTTGAACCAAGAGCTTTTAGATAGTACGGTGATCATTATATGCAAATCCTGTAGTTGATAATCAGTATATGCTAGCTTCGTGAATGTGTGTGGATCACTTTCATGTTGTATTTGTAGCTTGATCCTACTTATCTTTTGTTGTCATAGTGGTATATTCTTCTAGATAGGATTCCTAGTCTCTTGAATCCAATATGACAATGCAATCCTTGTTCTCTTTTGGTTTTGTCAGCTCCTGAGATAATTGAACTGAAGAGGCTTGTAAAGTAAACTCATAGAAATAGAAACTAGTCCAATGTATTGAATGATGTTTTGCACTTTGCAATGGATTTGATGACCTTATGTTTTTGAATAATTTGTTTATCTTTAGGGATTTACATTTCCTATCATTGTCCTTTGTATCATCAAGGCTTTTATTTGGTGTTCTGTTTGTTGTCGTACTCAGGGCATTCTTCCAATCAATTGTTCAGATGCAGACATAATATCTGAAGAAGCTAGAGCCATGTTAAATGTTTATGATGATCCATCAGAACAAAGGTCTTTGTCTCTGGATGACACTAGTAGCACAGGGGAATCCCAAGAGGACACAAGGCTTTCACTGGAAACTTCTAATGATGTCATTCCCTATATTGGTCAAAGGTTTGAAAGCCATGATGCTGCATATGAGTTCTATAGCGAGTTTGCAAAACGATGTGGTTTCTCTATTCGTCGTCATCGAACTGAGGGGAAAGATGGGATTGGAAAGGGACTAACAAGGCGGTATTTTGTCTGCCATCGTGCTGGCAATACTCCTGTAAAGGCAGCTACTGATGCCAAGCAGCAGAGGAACCGTAAATCTTCTCGATGTGGATGTCAAGCATACATGCGCATCAGCAAAAGCATGGATATGGGTGTTTCTGAATGGCGAGTCACAGGTTTTGAAAGCCGCCACAACCATGAATTGTTAGAACCAAATCAAGTGCGGTTTCTTCCTGCCTACCGAACTATCTCGGATGCTGATAAAATCCGCATTCAGATGTTTGCAAAGAGTGGCATTTCAGTGCAGCAAATGATGAGGCTCATGGAGCTGGAAAGGTGTGTCGAACCGGGCTATTTGCCTTTCACAGAAAAGGATGTAAGGAACCTTCTTCAGTCCTTTAGAAAGGTAAAGCAGGATGAGGAGAGCATTGACCTCCTCAGAATGTGCAAGAGTATCAAGGAGAAAGAGCCCAACTTTAAGTATGATTTCACAACAAATTCAAATAACGGGCTTGAGAATATTGCTTGGTCATATGCTTCATCAGCCCAGTCATATGAGATTTTTGGTGATGCAGTTGTATTTGACACAACCCATCGTTTGACTGCCTTTGACATGCCACTTGGAATTTGGGTTGGCATGAACAATTACGGAATGCCATGCTTCTTTGGTTGTGTGCTTTTGCAAGAAGAGAATGTTCAGTCCTTCACGTGGGCATTAAAGGTAAAGCCACTAAGAAGCCCCGTTTTCATTTCTCTATATAAGCTTATTGTTGTGGTTTGTGACAGGTGTTTTTGAACTTCATGAATGGAAAAGCTCCACGAACAATTTTAACTGACCAAAATTTGTGTCTCAAAGAAGCAATAGCTATCGAAATGCCAAACACAAAACATGCCCTTTGCATTTGGCTAATTGTGGCGAAGTTCCCGTCATGGTTCAATGCAGTTCTTGGAGAGCGGTACAGTGAGTGGAAGGTTGAGTTCTACAGGCTTTATAACTTGGAAAATATAGATGATTTTGAACTTGGATGGAGGGATATGGTCAACTCCTTTGGACTCCATGCCAATAGACATATTGTAAACCTGTTTGCTCTTCGAACGCAGTGGGCGTTGCCATACCTGAGGAGTCATTTTCTTGCAGGATTGACTCTAAAAGGCATATCAAAAGCAATAAATTCTTTCATTCAGCGGTTCTTGAGTGCACAGACGCGTCTTACTCATTTCATTGAACAAGTATGCTTTTTTCCATCCATTAATTACTTATAGTTTACACACATGGAATTTTAATTTTGAATGTGATTAGTATGCCAAACTCGTTGATTGCATGTGGAAATTTAATTTGGAATGTAATTTAATCGTTGTATGTGATTAAAAATCTGCGAAATTAGTCTGCCAAATTATATTTTACACGTGGAATTAGTCTGTCTTTTTTAGCCATTCATTTGAACTTATAGTTTACACGTGAAAATTTAATTTTGTATGTGATTAGTTCGCCAAACATGTTGGTTGCGTGTGGGCAAGATCAAATGAGGCAGATATAATATAATTTATCTACTTGAAGACTTGCATCACATTTAAACTTTCCATATTAATGAGGAATCACTGAGCCTTAGTGAGTCAAACTGTTGTATGTAATTAAAAATATTTTATTAGGAAAAAAAATGACATTTTTCTCTACCCAGGTTGCTGTGGCTGTTGACTTCAGAGACCAAATGGGGGAGCAGCAGACCATGCAACAGAACTTACAGAACATCTGTTTCAAAACAGGTGCTCCTATGGAAGCTCATGCAGCCTCATTCCTCACTCCATATGCTTTTGGTAAGCTACAAGACGAGCTTGTCATGGCGGCACACTATGCCTCATTTCCGATGGGAGAAGGTCTCTTTCTTGTTAGACACCACACAAAGATGGACGGTGGGCGGAAAGTGATTTGGATGCCACAGGAAGAGTTGCTCTCGTGCAGTTGTCGTATGTTTGAATTTTCGGGGATCCTCTGTCGACATACTCTCAGAGTTCTCTCAACACTGAACTGCTTTCAGATTCCGGAACGCTATCTGCCCATCCGATGGCGCCGAGTCAGCACAGTAGCGCATGGAGCTGCTTCATGCGAGCAAGCTGAACGGGTACAGGCACTGCAAGCTATGGCCTCATCTCTGGTATCAGAGGCTGCCAAGTCCAAGGAAAGGATGGATCTTGCAACCAGGGAGATATCAACTCTCCTGTCCCGCATAAAGGAGCAACCCCTTTCCTTGAATGCTTCAAGAAACTGTATTCATAAAAGTCGGTAGATTTGCTTTGCTGGGGATAGCATTATTGACAAAAGGGAGATTATTGCTGATTGAGAGAGGAAATTGGGTTGTTTTTTTTTTTTGTTGTTATGACTACATGGAGTCAAGTGGTATCGAATGAGCATAATTATGATCCTTTGTGCACGACGTGTAATCAGCATTGCTATGCTGCCGAGTGGAAGAACACAGGATCTGTTTTGTCTCTTCGATCCTTTACATCTGGAAGATGAAATCCAATGTATTGTCATCTGTCTGCAGCTATTTCTGTACACATGCAAAAGTCAAGATTGCTTCGTTTCAGATGTTTAATTGGCACGTGTTTCATCCCACCCCATGCATAAGGCACGTGATACCGTCTTGTACATGAGAGGAGATTTCTGGTTACAACCAGTTTGCTCTTTATAATCTTGTTTTAAAAATAGATATTTTTATTCATAGTTTTCTTTTTATTATTTATAATCTCATCTTAATTTTTTAATAATTTTAAAATGCTCCTTGTGTACTTGTTCTACTCGTCGTCCACCACCTCGAATGGCTTCAACACTTCCCTGAACGACCCATTCTGCTCCTCCATGCTCACCGCTATCGCCTTCTCTCCCTTGTACTATTGTTGTTACCGTTTATCTCTAACATGACTTTAGGAAGCCCGGCCTCTTCTTCTCTTTAGAGGATCCAACATCGTTGATAGGATCCATCTTCTCCTCAAACGATAAAAAGCACAAACAAACATGGAGAGGAGTAATGAGTGGTGTTGACATTAACCACATAGGTGACAAACGATGAGCGAACATCGATGGCATTTGCAACGACTTGTCATGCGCAAATGTGTGTGTGTGTTTATCTTATTTATATTTTGTACGAGAGTTTATAGTAGACTTGATAATCCAATTTGATTGGCTACAAAAAATAAAAGGCTAAATAGGTGACACAACACCTACCTAGATGATACATGGCTAAATGAGTATTTAGCTAGTGTTTATGGTTAGCTCGCTATCTTGTTCTATAGCAGTGTCATATGGGCACTTGTAGGGATTTTTTATCACGACGATCCACCATTCACTATTTGTCACATGACTATTTGGATTATTACGAAATCTATATTTGTACTTTATGTTACCTATTAAGAATTTACTAAAGTATATTCTTATGGGATCACGATTTAAACGGTTCACCTAATTTATTTTTTTTTGTGTAGGTCTTTAAGAGACCATAAGAAATTTCGAGAAGTTAACTATTTGATAAAACTAATTGATAAGTTTATTGACTAAATATATTTTTGAGACAAGTGATGTAGAAAATACTTCAAACATAAACTTGGATCACCGAAGGGCCGATTATCAAGTAGAAGAGTCGGATGTCATTACATTAAAAAATTATTATGTCAAAAATTGGACGTCGAGTTGACGGATTAGTCAAAGTGCCGAGATCAGACTTCATGTTATAGGTTTGGACATCATGCCAGAAAGATCGAATATTATATTAAAAGATTAAATGTCATGAAGGTCGACATACCGATAAAATGGGTGATATACAAAAGAAAAAGATGATGTGGTAGGGGTTCATAAATATTGTACGACATGTTGCAAGAGATAATATATTGAAAGCTTAGTAAATGTCTTGGATATGTGGTTGATTTACTAAAATCTTGATCAAGATCATTTTGGGTCAATTTGAGTTGGTATTAGGTTGAAACAATACCAACTTGTTAAGAAAGCCATTGGGCTAACAGTTAGGCTGAATTAGATTTGTTAAAAGAGAAAACAAGTGGCCTTAAGTAGGCTTGGACAATGGTACTACCTTAGTCATTCAACAAGCACTATTTTGTGCTTATCAAACTTTCTAACAGTAGTACCACCTATGGCGATGGTAGTACTACCTAGGGTAGTAGTAGTATCGTTAAAGCTAATTTTCGTAGCCCCGTTATGGCGGTAGTACCACATGTACCCTAAAATTTTATGATTTCAAATTTTTGGCTTTATTTTTGAAGCCTTTTGGAGTATATAAATATCCTATTCAGGCTTGGTTGATGGAGCATTTATTCCTAAGAAAAAAAAATAATTATAAACTCTCATTTTAAGCAAAGTAAAAAAAGAAAGTTATAACAAGAGTAGTTGATTTTTGCCCTTTAGAAAAAAAAAATCGATAGTAAAAGTCAGTGACCTCGAGATAAGAGGAATCAAGAGTAATAAACGTAGGTGGAGAAGATCGAATTATTATAAATTGATTTGTCTCTCTTTACTTGACTTTTAGTTCTGACTTAGTTTTATTCACTTTAATTGCTATTTTAACTTGATCGATCGAGTTTCTAAAACATGTTGATTTATCGATCGAGTTTTAAAATTAATTAAAACGTTCTTGTACTAGTTTATCACCCCCTCATAGTACCATTAAGATCCTAACAACTGGCTCTTTATAGACGAATATGCAAGTCACACGACTTAGGTAAAACTAACTAAGTCCGTGAGATATGGTATCACAGTGAGATAAACACACTTAAAAACTCTTAACATATAAACATGGAAGATTCGTAAGGGCTATGTTGAGTGCAGTTAATATATTTTATTATTTGAGAGAAACAAATGTAGAGACATGGGAAAATGAGTATCTTAGAGAATCGAGTATTCGAGATTGATATTTAGAGAATTGACCAACTTTTCACACGAGAGTCACCATAAATAAGGTTGGCTCGACATTAGCAACTAACCTTGATAGTGTTCAAGACAAGCAGAGACGCTTGGTAAAGGAAGAGAATGTGGAAGGTGAGATAATTTGCAATATGATTGAAAGAATTATGTAAAGCTAGTGAGGGAATTATTAATTCAAAAAATTTGATACTCATGGAAGGGATTATATATAGATAATGGACTATGCATATACCTCACAAAGTGACCAAAACTTAACGGCATGAAGTATGAAAACTTTCTCTCCAACATAGGAATGACACATCCATAGATTGACGAGGTATATAGTAGGTACAACATATTGCTAAACTTTGAGGAGCACAATGGGAGAATAGTAGAATATTATATAGTTTATTCAAAAAGATGAAATAGTTCAAGAAAACAATACAGTTTCTAAAACTTATATGGGAAAGATGCGAAGAGAAAAGTTACCCCAACGAGATAGATATCTAGGAGGGATAAGTTTTGATTTTTCAGAAAAAAAATTTAAGTTAAGGATTATAAGTGGCAATCTCCTTATAGAATTTAATTGATAATATTTGAGTCGTGTTAGTCACGAGCGTGCCAAAAGATAAAAAAAAGGATAATATCAATAATAATAGGATCGTAAATAGTAAAATAATATTTTTTTTATTTTTTAAGGAGTTATCAATACCATAAGGGTCTTCAATTCTTAGAGGGGATAGTGAATAGAAATTTTCTTTAATAACTTTGTAATATTTCTAAGATACCCTTTCACAAATATACATAAATATTCTCAAATTATCAAGTACATGTTTTTTTTCTCTTCCTTTTTTTTCTCCTAATTATCGAAACATCTTTCGACTACAATGATATGAAGATTAAAGATAATTGTATAAAATAATAGAGTTGCCTGAAGCATAAAGGATTGTTAGCAATGACACTGTCGACAACGAGCAGATAAAAAAAGGGGTTTTAAAGAACAAGAAAAAAAGATTAAGATAAGTATTTATTGGATTATAAATAGTAAAATATTTTTTTTGTGTTTTGTTGAATTATCAACAGCAAAATAGGTTCAATTAGTAAAAGATGACCACGAATAACAAACTTATTTAATAACCTATAATATTCCTTTGATATCTTTCGTAAATAGATATAAATATTTTGGGATGAAGTCGTACTATGATGGTTACGAGGTCGTGCTGTCTAAGGATACAATGACGACGATGGTGATAAAGAAACAGTCGGAGGCCATGGCAGCGCTTGCGAATAAGCCGACGGCCTCCCATGATTAGAGGCTTCTCCGGATAACTCGTTGCCCTTCGATCCGAACTACTTAATTATGATGATATCAAAAAACATGTCATGATATTATCATGGCAATAGTTTCATATTATTCTTTTGGGATTTATAGCTATCAAATTTCTTGTCTTTTTTATATTGTTTTAAGATTTTAACATATTTTTATCATGTTCTTTTTATAATAATAATAACAACAACAACAACAACAACAACAACAACAACAATAATAATAATAATAATAATAATAATAATAATAATAATAATAATAATAATAATATAAAAAACTTAAAATTGGTCAAAATAAAAAAAAAAGAAACTTAAAATTAATGACATTAAAAACGTGAACGGCAGGATTCGAACCTGCGCGGTCAGAGACCATATGATTTCTAGTCATACCCGATAACCACTCCGGCACGTCCACCGTGATTTTTAATCATCACTGATAACCACTCCGGCACTGTCATCTTTCTTTATAACTTATTATTGATAAACAAATAAAATAAATAATTATAAATAAAAAATATTAAGAAAATAGAAAATGAGTAGTTTAAAGAATTGAGTATTCGAGATTGACATTTAGAGAATTGATCAACCTTTCACACGAGAGTCACCATAAATAAGGTTGGCTCAATATTATCAACTAACCTTGATAGTGTTCAAGACAAATGCTTGGTAAAGGAAGAGTCCGTCGAAGATTAGATAATTTACAAAATGATTAAAAGAATTATGTAAAATTAGTGAGTGAATTATTAATTTAAAAAATTTGATACTCATGTAAGAAATTGTATACCGACAATGGACTATGCATAGACCTCACAAAATGACCCAAACTTAACGGTATGAAGTATGAAAATTTTTTCTCCAACATAGGAATAACACATCCATAGGTTGCTGTGGTATATAGTAGGTTCAACATATTGCTAAGCTTTGAGGGGCATAATGAGGGAATAGTAGAATAGTATATAGTTTATTCAAAAAGACGGATTAGTTCAAGGAAACAGTGCGGATTCTAAAACTTCCATGGGAAGGATGTGAAGAGAAAAGTTATCCCAAAAATATAGATATCTAGGAGGGATAAGTTTTAATTTTCAGAAAAAAATTACCCATAATCAAAAGGATTATAAGTGGCAATCTACTTATATAATTTAATTGATAATATTTGAGTGGTGTTAGTCACCATCGTGCCAAAAGAAAAAAAAATAATCAATAATAGCATGATCGTAAATAGTAAAATAATATTTTTTTTATTTTTGAGAAGTTATCAATAGCATAAGCGTCTTCAATTGTAAGAGAATACAATGAATAGAAATTTTCTTTAATAACTTGTAATATTTCTAAGATACCTTTTCGAAAATAGACATAAATATTCTCAACTTTATTCTCCTTTTTTTTTTTCAAATTATCGAAACAACTTTCATCTACAAGAATGATACAAAGATTAAAGAGAAGGATGCGACAAATAAATATTTAGGGTTTAATATGTCATGTTACATGTTTTGAAGATGATATTTCGGATGTTTATACAAACAGCTCCAAAGGTCATATTCCCAACCTATAATAGTTATTTTATTATTATTTTAGATAATTGTATAAAATAAGAGAGTTGCCCGAAGCATAAAGGATTGTTAGCAATGACACTGTCGACAACGAGCAGATAAAATAAGGGGTTTTAAAGAACAAGAAAAAAAGATTAAGATCAGTATTTATTGGATTATAAATAGTAATATATATATATATATATATATATATATATATATATATTGTTTTTTGATGAATTATCAATAGCAAAATGGGTTCAATTAGTAAAAGATGACCATGAATAACAAACTTATTTAAGAACCTATAATATTCCCTTGATATCTAGATATAAATATCGTTAACTTATTACTTAATTGTAGCAAAAAATTTTAACTCATTCTACACAATCATTTTTTTCTTCTCCCTTATCTTTGTGATTTTATTAATCGTCGAAACACCTTTCGTCAACTGGACAATTTAAAGTTCGAAGAGGAGGATGTGAGAAATAATTTTTTTATATTTTTTAGAATAATTTAATATTTTTAGAATTATATTTTTTTGCCCGAAAGGTCACAAATTATATTTTATTCTTTTATATAATTGCCTGAATTAAAAGAGCTGCCCTTAGAAAAAAAGAAAAAAAAAAGGATTGTCAACGGCGATCTCATCTCCTTGGTGAATTTTTATGGTAAGTTATCCGGTTGCCATGTTTGCCGTCTCCCTCTTCGCAACCCCTCCGTGCCTTAACTCATGCCTTTGCGCTCTTCTTCTTATTGCAGGTAACAGCTAACCACAGACAATACCTTCTTGTATGTGACGTACGATGCATGCACTCGTTGTGCTCCAAAAAATCCTTGCCATGCTTGCACTACCTCGCTCTCGATCTATAAATCTGAACCCCCCGCAGGCCCTCGGTGATATCGCGGCGGCGCACTTCCACCAAAATGGTTAGTTTTGTCGTCGGACTGCGCCGCTTCCTGGGCGCGCTCGCACTCTTGCTTCTCGCTCATGAAGCAGCGGCGGCAGAGCAGCCCACGTTCGTCGGGAGAAGTGGCACCAAGTTGGTCGTCAACGGCTCCACCTTCCTCTTCAACGGGTTCAACGCGTACTGGCTGATGAACGTCGCGGCGCAGGACCAGGCGAAGGTGACCAAGACCCTGAGCGACGCGGCGGCGGCCGGGCTCACCGTGTGCCGAACGTGGGCGTTCAGCGACGGTGGCAACGCCGCGCTGCAGTCGTCGCCGGGGGTCTACAATGAGCAAGTCTTCCAGGTGCGTCCTGCCTCCGCTTCCTTCCCATATCGCAACGCTGTCGACTTGAAATCGATCCGTCCTCGTCTCTTTAGGCGCTCGACTTCGTCGTCTCGGAGGCCAAGAATCACGGTATCCGTCTCATGCTGAGCTTGATCAACAACTTCAAGGACTTTGGCGGCAAAGCTCAGTACGTACAATGGGCTCGCGACGCAGGTGAGTCCATAAAAACCGATGATGACTTCTACACCAATGCCAAAGTGAAGCAGTACTACAAGAACCATGTCCAGGTTGGGAAAATTACGTATCGTATCATATCACATCGTACATATGTATGTTGACGAAATTGATCTGAATTCTCTTTCTCTTCCCTCGCCTCCTGCAGAAGGTGCTAACACGAGTCAACACCATCACCAAAATAGCCTACAAAGACGATCCCACCATCATGGCGTGGGAACTAATGAACGAACCCCGCTGTCAAGTAGATACCTCCGGCCAAACAGTCACGGTGAGAACCCTCTCGCTACTATTAACCACAGCAGGGAATGCTGCTGCTGCATGCATCAGCGTCATCTTTCGAGTTAAGCGATTGCTTCGAGCAGGCGTGGGTTAAGGAGATGGCAGCGTACACGAAGTCCGTCGACTCCAAGCACTTGTTGCAGGTAGGATTCGAGGGTTTCTACGGGTCAACCACCCCGGACAAGATCAAGCCCTACAACCCTGGTGGCTATAAGTATGGCACGGACTTCATCACCAGCAATCAAGTCGATGAGATCGACTTCACCACCATCCATGTTTACCAGGATAGTTGGTACACCTCATTGATAAATTCATATATATACATACAGATACATATATAAACGGTGACCGCATTGATGTTCTTTCTTCTCCGGTAGGCTCCCAAAGAAGTCGGACAAGGAGCGGCAGACGTTCCTGCAGCAGTGGATTTCGATCCACTTGAATGACTCCGTGAACGTACTCGGCAAGCCGATGGTGTTTACGGAGTTCGGGAAGGCGAAGACGACTCCGGGATACACGGAGAAGGTCCGCGACGACTTCCTCTCCTACGTCTATGGCTTGATCTACAGCAACGCCAAGACCGGCGGCGGGTCTCACAGCGGCGGGCTACTATGGCAGATCGTGGGCGACGGGATGGAGTCGTATTACGACGGTTACGAGGTCGTGCTGTCTAAGGATACAACGACGACAGCGGTGATAAAGAAACAGTCGGAGGCCATGGCGTCGCTTGTGAACAAACCTGCGACCTCCCATGATTAGAGGCTTCTCCCGATAACTCGCTGCCATCCGATCAGAACTAATTAATTATGATGATATCAAAAAACATGTCATGATATTATCATGACAACAATTTCACATTATTGTTTGGAGATTTATAGCCATCAAATTTCTTGTCTTTTTGATATTGTTTGAGGATGTTAACATATTTCATCGTGTCATTTTAATAATAATAATAATAATATAAAGAAACTTAAAATTAACCAAAATAAAAAAATAAAGAAACTTAAAATTAGTGACACTATCCACTTGAATGACTCCGTGAACGTACTCGGCAAGCCGATGGTGTTTATAGAGTTCGGGAAGGCGAAGACGACTCCGGGATACTCGGACAAGGTCCGCGACGACTTCCTCTCCTACGTCTAGGGCTTGATCTACAGCAACGCCAAGACCAACGACGGGTCCCACAGCGACGGGTTACTGTGGCAGATCGTGGGTGACGTGATGGAGTCGTACTACGACAGTTACGAGGTCGTGCCGTCTAAGGATACAACGACGACGGTGGTGATAAAGAAATAGTCGGAGGCCATGGCGTTGCTTGCAAACAAGTCGACGACCTCCCATGATTAGAGGCTTCTCCCGATAACTCGCTGCCATCCGATCCGAACTAATTAATTATAATGATATCAAAAAACATGTCATGATATTATCATGACAACAATTTCACTTTATTGTTTTGAGATTTATAGCCATCAAATTTCTTTCTTTTTGATATTGTTTGAGGATGTTAACATATTTTTATCTAGTCATTTTTATAATAATAATAATAATATAAAGAAACTTAAAATTAGCCAAAATAAAAAAAATAAAGAAACTTAAAATTAGTGACACTAAAAACGTGAACGGCAGGATTCGAACCTGCGCGGTCAGAGACCATATGATTTCTAGTCATACCCGATAACCACTCCGGCACGTCCACGGTGACGTGTCAACTTTCTTTATAATTCATTATTGAAAAATAAATAAATAATTATATATAAAAAATATATCATTCCTTGAGTTTCTTGTTCAAACCACATAAAAAAATGTTCGATATAGAAGACATAACATATAGTGGAAGTATGCTCTCGTTAGACAAAGAGAGGTTAAGGATAAATTTCTATAGAGGTAAAAGTAATATTATATCATTCTTTAAGTTTCTTATTCTCAGACTTATCTTGTATGGTGGCAAAGTCTATGGAAGCTTCGAGGGACAAATACATTATGTCAGTAAAGTAATTGATGAAGGGACTAAGATGATTTAATTTGTGGAGATAAGATTGGGGTTATAAGTCTAGACATAGGATAAGAGGATGCAAAGATGAGTGTTTTTGAAGACTATGATATAGTACAATCATTTGAGTTACCACAAAAGAAGTCATATGCATCGAATATTGTGCTAGAGATAGGGGTCCAGGATCAAGACAATAATACATCAATTTTAGCGAAGTTAGTAGATTTTGAGAGCTGTTGGGAGATGAACTATTTTAGAGCTGCACTTCGTTTCATATGTCAATTACTTCAACTTATCTCGATGAAGTAATTAATGAAGGGACTAAGTTGACTCAACTTGCAGAGATGAAGTTGGGGTTATAAGTTGACTCAACTTATCTTGACATAAGGCAAGAGGATGTGGAGGTGAGTATCCTTAAAGAATATACTATAATGTTAGCGTTTGAGTTTCCACAAAGGAAGCCATCCACAATAGAGATCGTGCTAGGGGTAGGGAGCCAAGATCCAAACAATGACATATTATTTTCGATGAAGTCAGTGGACTTCGAGAGCTATTGGGTGACAAACAATCCTAGAGTTGCACTTTATATGTATATGTGACTCGAGAGCAGATTGACAAAAGTTGATAGCTGAAGGTGCAAACATAATCGAAGGTGACAAAGAGCCTACAATGTGTTAGCAAAAGTTATACATGAAGAGATCACTACTCGAGTTCATCCCACAAAGATCATAATATAATAGAGATGTCATCAAGAGGCGACATAATATAGCAAACATGATGGAACAGTTTGAGATAATACGACACACAGGAGAAGTCCAATGAGAAACTTGATTAAGAGCTACTAAGAACTCCACTATGGTTTAAGGAGTAAATATTATTTAACTACAGAGGCTTTTATGCATGCACCAAATTTTGCATCAGATAAGTCTTGGTCATTAGCATATAAGAGTTATGTATCGTTGAGGGAGATTGAGTATAATACTAGTAAGTCCTTTAAGAGAGACTTGATTTTATAAGGATATGATCAAACAAATTGGATAGTTGGACTATTTTAGAGCTCATATTCACTTGAGAGAGCTTGGCAAGTTGGAAGGCAAGAGAGAGTGAATGAACATTGCTACCAAGGACATGAAGGAGAACATAATCAGCATGAGCCCTGCAACTTGATAGTGGAGGTTATCTATACGAGTTATAGTCTATCTTTTCATCGATCAAGGAGAATTGCTAAGAGAATACAAAGATGTTGAAGTAGGTGATCAAATAAGGAAAAAAGTAATGAGAGTCTAGAGAGACTTAGCTACCCTAAACTAAATATCATTTAGGGTGGAGGTAGACTTTAAGGAGTGTCATAGTTCCATAAAAGTGTATCTGCCAATCATAAAGAAAATGATACAAATGCAAGGTGATAGAGAGTAGCATCATCGTTATGACAATATCATGGTACCACAGAGGTAAGATTTTCATACAGTCATCAACTTTTTATGAAGGAAGAGCGTATGGTCATGACATGGTTTCGAGAAGGTGAAGAATACAGATGCAAACTTCAAGTATCAAGACAAGACTGAAGGACAATCAGCAAACTTCATAAGACCAATCAACTAACTTCTCATTAAGATAGTTGAAAATGGAGAATTTCTAGTCAATGCAAGAGTGCTTGACCTAGGAACGAAGTAGGTAGTATGCGGGACAAAATTTTACTCTTTTTGGATAAAACTTCTTATATTCTAAAAATTTGATGGTAACGAGGAAGTGAATTACAATAACTAACTTAATGTATAAACATTTTAGGTGTTATAAAGTGTAAGTAAAGAATAGGTAAAAATTAGTAACTAGCTTAATATATAGCGAAATCAAGTAATTATTGCTGTATCAACTCTTAGGAGAATAAATGATACCAAGTAATTTAGTTCTTTTATTTATTCAACAAAGGAGTTGTGCATATATTCAAAGACCATTTAAATAAACTTAGTATAGGATAATAGTTTTAAGACCCTCACCAATGGTGATCTATTTTATCAAGAGTAGATTATTTATTTTATTTTTTAATAATATATCAATTGAAATTGAAAGGGATGTGAACCTAATTGAACATGATAATTAAGGAAAAGATAAATTGATGGATAAATTTTATGGAGAAAAAACTTAAAAAAGACTTTAATGTCTGTTAAATGATGCTTATTAAAAGCTCTAACATGGACACACAATAAGAAAGTTATTTTTCTTTAGTATCTACGTGAATCAACAAAGATTGGTACAAGTCAATCAACTTCATAATAGAGTTAGAGTTACTAGTGAGTTTAAGCAATGTTGACATATCAAAGTTTGACTACCCAATAACAGTTGTAGAGATTAGTTGAGTTCTAAGAGGCACATTCCAATTGGAGTAGATGATTAAAGATTTTGCAAAGATGAGAAGATGCAGTATATGTAAAGGGTTTGATTAGAACATCGAAGGAATAAGTAAGGAAGAATATCGTCGATGGACAAATCTATATAAAAATTATTCAATGTAAAGTTTATGTATATTTGTATCTTTCGATCTTGTTTAGTTTTGCTTAGCATTTAGAGGGCTTATAGTAGGCTTAACAATCCCATTTTGGTCTACTCTTGTTGTTTTAGTCCTATATATATATATATATATATATATATATACATGTTATGTGAAATCATCACAAAACTATCTAAAAATAGACCATCCAAATGGTTATTTTTTGGGTTTTCTAGCTCTACAAAATGGTATGTAGTGTTAACCTACACAACACTTTTGGAGCTAAACATGTGCACATAGCTTAATGGGTCTTTCGAGTAGTGTCTAGGGCCGGTTCAATATCTTATTCCGTAGTAGTGTCATGTAGATATTTGTGTGGACTTTTAGTTATGATGGATCGCCTTAAACCCTTTTTCACACTATCATTCAAAAATTCTAAAGTTTATATTTATAATTTGTATTGTCTATCAAGTAATTATTGAAATTACTTTGAGTAAAATAATTCATTTAACATGTTCCCTTTTACAAGTTATTAAGGACCATCAAAGTTTTCCTAGAGAAGTTGATCGTGTGCGGATGGACATATAAGAATATCACATAATTTAGTTAAAACTAAAACTAAGTAGTGGATAAAACAAATGATTACATGAAAGATGAGGGCAAAAAAAAAAAGATAATATGAGTAACAGTGCGATTGTAAATAGTAAAACAATATTTTTATAATTTTTTAAGGGATGGCAATAGCAAGAGGGTTGTCAATAGCAAGATTCCTTAAGACCTTTTAATATTTATAAGATATCTGTTTGCAAATGAATGTAAATGTCATCAATTTATCACTTGATTTAAACAAACTTTTCTGACTCCATTCAGATAACTTTTTTTTCTTTCCCTTCTTCTTGTTCCTCTGTTAGTTGTCGGAAGAGCTTCCATGGATTGAGAATTTGAAGATAAAAAGGGAGGTGAGAAATATGTTTTTATGTTTGTAAAATCGATTTAACATTTTTAGGGTGAATGTGCATCAGCCCAAGTGTAAGTTCATTCTTTGTCTGCGAGATATGTGATTGGTTATAAGTCGGGAGTGAGAGATTCTAATTACTAGAAAGGTTATTTATATTTTAGTTCTAAAATTATTATTTTATTATTATTTTAGTCAATTGTGTAAGTAAGAGAGTTATCTATAGCCAAAAGTATTACCAGTGACAATCTCTTTATAGAATTTAATTGATAATATCTGAGTGGTGTTGGCAGCAATAATGTACCAATGAGCCGATGAAATAAGAGTTACGAGGAAGAAGAAAATAAAAGGATAAGATCAATAATAGTAGAATCATAAATTGTAAAATTATATTTTATGAGTTATCGATTGCAAAAGAGTTTTCGATTATAAAAAGGGATAGTGAATAGAAATCTTCTTTAAGAATTTGTAATATTTCTAGTAAATAGACATAAATACTCTAAACTTATTAAGTAACCTCTTTTTCTTCTCCTCCTTATTTTTTTCTTAATTGTCGAAACATCTTTCAACTAATGGAATCATCTGAAGGATGCGAGAAATAATATTTTTACATTTTGAAGATGAATGAGATTCCGGATGTTTTTACAAACATTATAAAGTAAGAGAGTTGTCTGAAGCTTAAGATTAGTAATTGTTGGATTATAAATAGTAAAATATTTTTTTTATTTTTTTGATGAGTTATAAATAGCAAAAGAGTTTCCATTAGTGAAAAGGGACTATGAATAACAAACTACTTTAAGAACCTGTAATATTCTTGATACCCTTTGCAAATAAACATAAATATCCTTAACTTATTACTTAATTCTAATGAACTTTTTTTTAATTCATTCTATGCAACCATTTTTTTTTTCTTCTCCTTTTCCTTGTGATTTTCTTAATCGTGGAAACATCTTTCATCAACTGGGACAATTTAAAGTTCTAAGGGGAGATTATGAGAAATAATTTTTTAATTTTTTTAGATCAATTTAATATTTTTAGAATTTATAATTGCATGAGTCAAAAGAGTTGCCCTTAAAAAAAAGTTATTGTCAGCGGCAATCTCCTTGGAGAATTTTTAAGGTAAGTGATGATATCCGGTTCCCATGTTTGCCGTCTTCCTCTTCGCAGCCCCTCCGTGCCCTAAGCTCATGCGCTGCGCTCTTCTTCTTATTGCAGGTAACAGCTAACCACAAACAATACCTTCTCGTATGTGAAGTACGATGCATGCATTCGGTGTGCTCCAAAAAATCCTTGCCATGCTTGCACTACCTCGCTCTCGATCTATAAATCTGAACCCCCCCCCCCAGACCCTCGGTGATATCACGGCGGCGCACTTCCACCAAAATGGTTGGTTTTGTCGTCCGACGGAGCCGCTTCCTGGGCGCGCTCGCACTCTTGCTCCTCGCTAATGAAGCAGCGGCGGCAGAGCAGCCCACGTTCGTCGGGAGAAATGGCACCAAGTTGGTCGTCAACGGCTCCACCTTCCTCTTCAACGGGTTCAACGCGTACTGGCTGATGACCGTCGCGGCGCAGGACCAGGCGAAGGTGACCAAGACCCTGAGCGACGCGGCTGCGGCCGGGCTCACCGTGTGCCGAACGTGGGCGTTTAGCGACGGCGGCAACGCCGCGCTGCAGTGGTCGCCGGGGGTCTACAACGAGCAAGTCTTCCAGGTGCGTCCTGCCTCCGCTTCCTTCCCATATCGCAACGCTGTCGACTTGAAATCGATCCGTCCTCGTCTCTTTAGGCGCTCGACTTCGTCGTCTCGGAGGCGAAAAATCACAGTATCCGTCTCATCCTGAGCTTGGTCAACAACTTCATGGACTACGGCGGCAAAACCCAGTACGTACAATGGGCTCGCGAAGCAGGTGAGTACATACAAACCGACGATGACTTCTACACCAATGCCAAAGTGAAGCAGTACTACAAGAACCATGTCCAGGCAGGGAAAATTACGTATCGCATCATATCACATCGTACATATGTATGTTGATGAAATTGATCTGAATTCTCTTCCTCTTCCTCTTCTCTCCCCTCCTGCAGAAGGTGCTAACACGAGTCAACACCATCACCAACATAGCCTACAAAGACGATCCCACCATCATGGCGTGGGAACTAATGAACGAACCCCGCTGTCAAGTAGATACCTCCGGCCAAACAGTCACGGTAAGAACCCCTCTCGCTACTATTAACCACAGCAGGGAATGCTGCTGCTGCATGTATCAGCGTCATCTTTGGAGTGACGTGATTGCTTCGAGCAGGCGTGGGTTATGGAGATGGCAGCGCACACGAAGTCCATCGACTCCAAGCACTTGTTGCAGATAGGATTCGAGGGTTTCTACGGATCAACCACCCCAGACAAGATCTCGCTCTACAACCCTAACGGCTACCAGTTCGGCACGGACTTCATCGCCAGCAATCAAGTCAATGACATCGACTTCACCACCATCCATGTTTACCCGGATATATGGTACACCACATTGATAAATTCATATATATATATATAAGTAAACGGTGACCGAATTGATGTTCTTTCTCCTCCGGTAGGCTCCGAGATAAGTCGGAGGAGGAGCGGCAGACGTTCCTGCAGCAGTGGATTTCGAGCCACTGGAACGACTCCATGAACGTACTTGGCAAGCCGATGGTGTTCGGGGAGTTCGGGAAGGCGAAGACGACTCCGGGATACTCCCAGCAGGTCCGCGACGACTTCCTCTCCTACGTCTACGGCGAGATCCACAGCAACGCCGAGTCCGGCGGCGGGTCCCACAGCGGCGGGCTACTGTGGCAGATCATGGGCGAAGGGATGGAGTCTTACTACGACGGGTACGAGGTCGTGTTGTCTCAGGATACAAATACTACGACGGTGATAAAGAAACAATCGGAGGCCATGGCGGCGCTCGCGAACAAGCTGACGGCCTCCCATAATTAAAGGCCTCTCCCGATAACTCGCTGTAATCCGATCCCAACTATTTAACTATGATGATATCAAAAAACATGTCCTGATATTATCATGACAATAGTTTCACATTATTATTTTGGGATTTATAGTTATTATTATTCTTATTATTATTATTATATAAAGAAACTTAGAATTGGTCAAAATAAAAAAATAAAGAATTTTAAAATTAGTGACACTAAAAACGTGGACGGCAGGATTCGAACCTGCGCGGTCAGAGACCATATGATTTCTAGTCATACCCGATAACCACTCCGGCACGTCCACAGTGACGTGTCATCTTTCTTTATAATCCATTATTGAAAATAAATAAAAAATAAAAAAATATTACATTAATTATCAGCGATATTGTCCAATTCATACATTTATACTTCCCCTCTTATTTGTGCGTCTTCTATAAATGGATTTGGTTGACTTACTCCATATAAATTAAAACATTGCTAAGAAAAAATTAACTAACATATTGAATTCTCTAATAAGTTTTTTTTTTGAATAATTTGATAAGATATTTTTAAAGAATAATTTGATAAGAATAGTCGAACTATCATTGTCGTATAATGGTGTCGGATTAGTTGGAGAGTCCAAAGAGACACAATGGACGTATCCTAAACCATGTGACAAAGATCATGGAAGCAATCGCACATTCCTTAACCAATCAGTACATGAATGCAAAACAAGCATTTGATTCACAAAATTACATCGACAATACTGACCATATCAGCAGCTCTTTGAAGGCCTAACCACTGAAGCAACACCAATACACAGAAGACAAAGGCCAATCACTCAGTAAAATGCTATAGCTCAAGAAATGGCTACATCAACTTCAGTTAAACAACAGCACACACGAGGGAAAACCTCTTAATTACTCACAGCACTCATGTTTGTAAAATGTAATGGTCAGCTACCAATGTGCAAGATGTGTAATTAGTACTCATCTCGGCATGCCAACGACAACACAGGCCTTTGAGACACACCACCACCTTCTAGAAATGCTTTTACGACAGACACATTTCTTCTGGTCAGCGATTCTGCACCAACAGTAAGCTGAGACGCCATCTGCAAAACTTAACATGTATCAACGGAACTGGAGATTCATTGACTGAAACTTTTGCTGACAGGAAACTTAAATCTAAGCTATGTTGATCAAAATATTCTATCAGGTAGAACATCTAGGTAAAGAATATATGAGAAAGATTGCTTCGGAAAGTGCTCTGCTTCAGCAGACAGAAGGAAAAATGATTTCGAAATGTATCAAACAAGAAGAGATTATGTATTATTTCATAACAAAGCGTAATTAAGCAAACTTGACAATTGTGACGAAGTCTCTTATGCATTCGATGTAGTTAAACAGAAATTGGATGACATATCTTGTGTGCATCAGTTATTAATTGATTCAAAATCAACAACTTTCTTTGTCACCTTAGATATCATTTTCTACCTTTTCTTAGACTTCAAGAACTGTTAAGGGTTCATGAGTTCTATAATTTTGCCTAATTCGAAAACTCATTTTCATCAGAAAGAAAACTCAACCATAGTTCAGTATCTTCCAACAACATGGTTGGTCCATCTCTAAGTAATAGTCTTCTTGAATCAGATTTTTGAAACAATAAAGTATTTTTTTCATTTTTGCGACAACTTGATGCATTGCAGGGATAATGCAAATTGTTCTCTGTATCCACAAAGGATTAATTTG
Organism: Ensete glaucum; assembly: GCA_021527575.1. Classification (NCBI taxonomy): domain Eukaryota; kingdom Viridiplantae; phylum Streptophyta; class Magnoliopsida; order Zingiberales; family Musaceae; genus Ensete; species Ensete glaucum. Next base: position 48,815,040 of record CM038558.1, read on the forward strand.
TCCCAAATGACCAACAGATTTCTCTTCTGAATTGATTCGGAGTTACCACATGCATGTTTGTCTCGAAAGCATAAGAGGTACTAAGATTCAGTTACTAGAGGATTAAATCAATTAAATTCCTTTTTCATATATGGTAATGCAATAGCAAATTGAATTTAAGAAGTATTCAATACTGAAAATCAAAAAAATAAAATGATCTACATCCTAAAAGAGCTTAATGTGCTACTGGAATATAGCAGTAAACAAAGAATAAAACCTTCCACTTCAAAGAACAAAATGAAACACACATATCATGGAAGCTGCACTGTGTGCTACTGGAATACCAAGAAGCTATACTCAATAGTCAATTTATTTAGAGATCATTAAGAAAAATTCATAACATATTTAATGTGGATCGAGTAGGAAAGGAATAGTGTTTGATGAATGAAAGTTGGATTCTATTGATGGAAGATTAAATCAAGCCTTTACTAAATTGAGCTATGGAGGTAAAAAGCATACATTACAAATCAAATTGATTCTATCGAAACAATAACAAATTCTGAGGGCCTTATTTATTTTAGATTCTTCATCAAACTTTACTTCCTTTTGTGGCCTTATACTAACTATATCGTGATTTTTGATTTAGCATATTTCATTGTTGTGACATTCTACATAAAGACAATAAGACATTCTACACTTATGAAATTTTGAATATTCGGTAAACAAAATCTGCATTTTAAATATGTGTCGACGTAAATATTTTTTGAATAAAACTATAGCTTTAAAAGTCTATCAATTATTTTATGATAAATTTATCTTTTGTAAATATTTTTAATATTTATTTTCAAGAGTGAATAGATATTTTTATTTGAATAATATGAACCTACTGACCACAAAATTTCCCCTCTCGAAAGCAGAGATGAGCTCACCTTGTCACCGGTCAAAACCCCATGCGAAACGCTTCGGTTCTGCTGTTCCATCCTGTTGAGTCTTCCCCGCAGCACGGCGAACCCCACGAAGGCGGCGAGGATGGAGATCGACCAAATCGTCTTCTCCTTAAACAGGTTAAGGTTCAGGTTTCGGAATGGCATCGACCACCACCTCGCTCCCCCCCTCTCTTCTCCACAGCAACCTCTAATACCAGAAGCATCGGCCTCCCCATGCTCATCTTTCAATTCCTCAATCTCATCTGATGTCGACTTCCGGGCTTCCTCATGCTCCATCTCGTCAGCCCCACGACTGTCGTCGATCATGTAAGAGCACCAGTCTTTCAGGAATAGGTCTTCACTAGAACTCGATTGCGTCATCGAGTCCCCTCTATCGCTTGAATCGATCATCTGCCTCTCCTTGGAATCTTCGAGATCAGAGATCATCTGCCTCAAATCGATCATCTTCGTCTCGTCATCGGAGTTGGAATCCTCGCGATCGTAGCTCCCCATTTCCTCTCCGTGGCTCGAACCGATCTTCTTCGTCTCGTACTCGGCGTTGGAATCCTCGCGATAGGAAGCCGCTATTTCCTCTCCTCGTTCAGCAGCACGCTCGGAATCTGAATCAGGGAAGCCCCGACTGAGGTTATCGGAATCGAGTCCCCCATCTTCGCTCTCCTCCTCCTCCTCCTCCTCCTGCTCCTCCGACGAGGATGGGATGGGCGTCCTGGCGTCGGATTCGAAGTTCTCCGACCTGACATCGTCCGCGGTTCCAAGTATAACTACGACGCCCTCACTCGCGGCGGACGAGTAGGACAGCACTTCCCAGTCCTCGAGCTCAGGCACTGCCCCCATATCAGAACTATCGATGGAGGAGCGTCAATGGCGGCCTGTGTACTTCACGGAGCACGCTTGATTCGACGTTGAGGCGTTTGCGGAGAGAACACAGCACGGCGTTTTGGTCTCCACTGACTAGGAAAAGGATCGAGCGGAAAGAGAAGAACGAAGACACACGACAGATCTCTCCCTCTCTCTCTCTCTCTCTCTCTATATATATATATAGAGAAGACACGCTGATATATATACTATATCATATCAGCGTGTCGGTAAGTCCGAGAAGATTAATTTGTTTCTTATCGATTGCATGATTAAAGTAATTTATTTTGGATAAGTTTGGATAAAACAATAACGAAATAAGTAATTTAAATTGTGGACAGAATTAGAATAAGTTAAATGCCTTTTGATTATATTAGATTATTTATTAAAGAAAATATATTTAATGATTTTATATTTAATAAAAATACTATGGGAGGGTTGAGTGTTGAGATAGAAACTTCAATTTCTAGAGGTAGGAAAATTTGAAGAGAGGAAAACAACAGATTAAGTAGTCTGGGTCAATTTGGATCTTCATAAAATTGGTTAGGATTGAAATATTCAAGAAGATTATAATTTTATTTGATTTTTATATCTTTAAAGTCAACGACGGTTTTGTATTATATTTATAGACTTTTACTTTTATGTTTGATTTTTGTTATTGTCTATAAAGTCAACAATAACATACAAAGAAGCTTTGTATGCTTTTTTTTCTTAGGTGAATAAATTGTTATTTTTATTCATTTTTAAGACAAGTTAAGTTGATAGAGGAAAACCCTTATTTGTGCTAGTAAAAGTTTTTTGAGTTGGACGTATCACACACAAAAGCTAACATGTTAGTTTTGCTTGATGTTTGGTATGTTTTTTATCCTAGGCAAACACATCATACATAAAAGGAATGCATTGATTGTGTCAAATATTTTAGATATTTTTATCTTAGATAAATAATTTTGACGTATAAAGGATGTGTGACACTTAGAATGTTATGTTTTGGGTGGATACATTATGCAAAGAGGACACATTAGTTATATCAAATATTTTGAATATTTTTTTATCATGGACAAACGTATCATACACAAAAGGGATGTATTGTTTGTATCGTAGCCTTTGGAATGCTTCGGCTTGGGTGGATATATCATGTGAAAAAGAAATGTGTTGATTGCATTAGACATCTTTTTTTCTTTTTTTTTGTACACATCATGAGCATGGAAAACTCATTGGTCATCCCTGTTGCCCCTCATCTTAATTCCTTTTCGGCGTTCTTCGACGTTCCGAGTCTGTGAATGCTCCTCAGAAGTAGTCATGGAGAACTCGGTCTGACTACGTTACTGTGCGAAGTGTTGGAGGTCCACCACCATGACTGTAATGTCATCCCTGTTGCCCCTCCTGCAAGCGAGTTCCACGAGCTCCTTGCATGAGTGCTTCATGGAGTCACTGTGCTTCCGAACAGCATCCACTGCTTCCTGATCTGTGACCTGATGAATGCGTACATCGAGAGTGAGTTCTGTGATGTGAATCCCAGAGGATTCGATTCATACAGACAGTGCAAGGACTAAAGCCGGTCTCTTGGTTTACCTTCTCCCATAACCCATCCGAAGCCATTACTAAGAACTCGCAGTCGGGAGTCAACCTGATGGTCTTCGTCTCAGGCTCAGAGATTACCCATTCCTTCATGCTCGCGTCGCCAATCGATCTGGTCACAGCTAGTGAATCCTGAACTCTCCACACGCCATTCCGACAAGTGATGTAGCCACCCTGGTGTGATGCATGCATTAAAAAGACGATGGTGGAATGGATTAGCTGCTGAGATGGAGTGTCTTCAACCGGATGCAAAGCGTATGCATGCAGAAGGACTTACCGAGCTCTCGATGCGAACCCTCTCGTCCTCTCTTCCGGCGTGGTGGTCGCTCGTAAGCGCGTTCGCGATCCCTCTCCGGCTCAGAACCACCCTGCAGTCTCCCACATTGGCAACATGCAGCTCTCCATCCTTGAGGACAACGGTGGATGCACACGCTCCACTCTTGACGCCCTGTGGACGAAGGAAACCACTGTGTGTTATTTCTTCAAGATACATCGGACTCTCTTCGAGGCAATGGCGGATGGGATTGTTTACCTGACTGATAAAGTCTTTGTCAGTGGTCAAATAGCCTGCTTTAATTGCCACTTCCGGTTGGATTTCTTGCTTGTCTCGACCGGCAAGAGATGATAAGATGTTCTTTCCTAACTTCTCGGAGACAAAGTCAACGGCTGCTCGACCCCCATGTCCATCAAATACACCGAAGAATGCCTGCAAACCATGAGAATTTTCTCTGATAATGTCATAGCATTAATTTATACTTTTTATCTTCAACTTGGATTCATGGATTGGATGGAATCTTTCAATTGCTTCGTTGGAGGGTGGTGTTAAATCTTATGGATGTTCTAATGTTTGACCTTTTCTTATTAGCTTAACCTTCTAAGTTACTCGACTCATTATTTTATCGTCGTCTTGTGACCTAGTTTTCTTCACTCAATAAAAAGAAATGATTCCCAGTCTCATTTTTTAGAACTTTAACACATCATGGACTTCATGTGGCTACCTTGAATATGGAGATAAATGGATGCATATAAGGAGTGCAATTTGCTTCAAGATAGCATCATAAATCTCAAATGACAAGTTATATATATAGAATCGTATAAAACCAATATATCATATATTTCACTGAAGAAATTACATGAGTTAGGAAAGATAAAATACCTGCTTTGGATCTCCATCTATGTTGGGTATTATTCCATGGCCATCTTCCATCACAGGTCTGTGACCTCTCCTGCAAGCCAACCAGAATCCACACCCCTCAACTTCCCACTCCTTCTCACTCGCATGCTTCTCTTCTTCATCATCAACAAAGCCTGAGGCAGTGCACGGCTCAGGAATGGATAACCTCGTTGGCCTTCTTCTCATCTTCCTCAGGTGCGGCACCTGAGACTTCTTTACAACCTCTTGCTGATCAATTGCTTCGCCAGCTGATGAATAGAAATCAAGGTGACACTCCTTCAACCTCTTGTTAGCCTCGAAAGACACCTCCGCAGGCCTCTTCGATGGCAGAGGAGGAAGAGGAGAGGTACTGGGGCATACAGCCGTCGAGTAGCACTCCCTGAGAACATGGAACAGCTGAACAAGGGAACATGACAGTGAGCACTGGACCTCAACGGGATCCACCATTTTTTTCTTCTGCAGGTTTCTTGGTGTTTGCTCACCTAAGATCGAAGGTTTCTGTTCTGGCACAATGGCTTTGGCCATGGGAGGGATGGTTAGGGCATTTATACAGGGGCCGTGAGGAAGAAGATGAACGAGTCTCTTTTGTCATGCATGATTGGAACCGTGGACCTGTTATTACAAGCATAAAATTAGTAAGATACGGCGTTTATATATATATATATATATATATATATGTATGTCAAGGTGGAAGGCTTCAATAGAGATATGATGGGACTTGGTCACTTGGGCAGTTGATGTGAGGGGAACAATGTTGGATTCATTTGCTTGGAAGAAGTCACTCGACGATAGTGAGACTATTTTAATGGTGGATTTGTATTTGTTAGCTTTTGGATGAGGGAGACTTTGTCCCAAATTCCATTCTCTTTATGCTCAATAATGAGTAATTTGGACGCATGGCAGGTAATGATTATCATTGATAGGGATAATGTGGTTTCTCTTCCCAAGCCGGACGATGTGGCCAAAGATAAACCGACGTGGAGGGATGGGGCCGGTTGACTAAGCTCTCAAACCCGCCCTCTGACACACATGAGCAACATGTCACAAACGAGCGGAAACCCAAGATTTGACAGCATCCGATATCGTGCAGTTGTCATTAGGTCTCATAAGAATATGAGGAAACCACACGACAGCAGAGCAGAAGCAATACACAACCGACAGCATGAACAATCGTCGGCGGTGCTTCCAACATTAAGCAGGTTCGCAGAGAACACCAGAAGTATGATGAGGTCGGGACATGACCAGTCGATGATGGACAGATATAAAAAAGGCACCCCAGGGGGCCCTTTCTCTACTTCAATCCTAAAAGAAGAAGCTTCAACGTCTGAGAGGGAGACATCAGACTTTACCTTTCAACACGACACTAACTTAATTGTCGGAAGGACTTCCCTGGGGACCCACCACCCAGGAGAATGTCTTTCCTTGCACGAACAGCTCCACAAGATCAGGAGGAAGACTCGCATCGAAGTGACAACTCGAGCCAAGCATCCGCATGCGTCATCATCGGACTACATTGTGTTGGACATCTCTTACACTCATCGCTCGAACCCTATTGTGCTGATTCCCCGGATGCGACGGAGAACACACAACAATCATAAATGAGGTTGTAGGATTATGTGCTAAGTTTGGAGATCATGGAGTAATAGCTATGCAAAGTGAACCTCTATCGGTGACAAATAACCGTTAAGTTTAGGGTCATGGTTGAATGTTGTAGATGGTTATGAAACTTCATTTGATCATAAATAAGTTTTTGAGATCGTGTGTCTAATTTAGAGATAGTGGAGTAATAGCTATGATGAGTCAACCTCTTTTGGTGCCACACTGCTTGCCTCATGGGTTCAGGTATCTTATGACATGTCTATTGGATGAGGTGTCGATCAAGTGATGGAGAGGTGCCGATCGTCAACATGTCTACTGAGTAACATTGGCCTATTTATCATGGGGCCACACAATAAAAGCCTCGTGACCATGATGAGGCGGTCACGTATTGGTGAGACATTGAGGGTCTTCTAGTTTCACCATTTTCGTATCACTTTTAAAAAAAATTATTATTTTTTAAATTTTGATAGAGAATATATTAATAACCAATCATCATCTGAAAGTTATCGTGGAAGAAGAAAAGGTCTAGGTTACCCTCCACCCATCTGCCCACATGGTTAAAACTTCAAAGTAGAACATTCGAGGCTATCTCTCATCCTATCTTTCATGTGGACAAAACACCAATAGGGAGATTTTAGAGAAGTTGTAGGGCAGGGAGGCTATCATCCTTTCCTCATATGGATGTGTCCACTTCAGCACAAATGTCGATATGGTACTATGTCTATTTAATGACCCAGGTCTTTTGCCCCTAGGCATGAACTTGAGCCACTTATTCGTCCCTACCAAGGTGTTCATAAACCTCACCCAACACGTACAAATGATGACGATCATGATGCAAGCTATTGCATAACCCTACCTCATATAGCCCAACAAGTGATGCCATAATTTCAACCGTGATCGATACCTCAACTGCTATTGGCATCAGCACATATCGTGATTCCCTTGCTTGAGTGATGTCAATATCTCATGATTTCCCAAGCCCCGTTGAACTACCGATCGGAAGAGAGCCCCACTCCCCAACCATGAAGTTTGGTGCACCATCGCACCACTTCTTTGCTATGCCTAAATCCAAGTCCTAGTCAACGGATTCGATGGATGACTCCCTAGTGATCCAACTACAATAAATGGACTAAGCCTTATAAGAGATATGATGGGAGTCTATAGGTGAAAGTTCGATCGATCCCACCTTGGGTCCGTCCCCATTCACTTTGAACATTCAGGATGAGTCATCCTAATGAATTTTAGCCTCCTATCACTGGAGGCCTTTGATGATAGTACCAATCTGATAGAGTATACTGTTGCCTTTTGCGCATAGATGTTGCTATATTGCATTTCGAATGTCCTGATGTGCTATGACTTGCCGACAATGTTAAGAGCCCAAACAAGAGAATGATACATTCGCTTGAAGCCAATTTTAGTCAGCTCAACTTACATAAGAGTTTATTTAAGTAGTACTTCCTCGAGAATATGCACTTGAGGCCATTGGCAGTAATGCTTCTCGCACTCAAGCAAGGGGAGGAAGAAACAATTTCTGACTTTGTTGTTTGATTCACTAACAAGATATGATGTGTGTATGAAGCTCATCCATCGCTTTTAATATATGCCTTTATGATAGGGCTTAAGCTCTCTTACTTTTTCTGGTCAGTGGTGGAGAGGCCACCAACAACGGTAACCGAGGTGCTCTAGAAGATCAACCAATATATTGTTGTAGAGATAATAGTCTCATGTAAGTGCGAGAAGACGTACAACAGGCCGAGATAGGAGCAACTATCATCAGCCCCGTCCCTAAGGTCACTACGATATATAATAAATTACTGACCTGAGTTGTCTCGCCCAAAGTCCGAGTCGACTCCCTTAAACATGATTAGAACCGAAGTCTTTTTATAAATAAAGAAAAAAGAGCACTCTTCAGAGAGACCCTTACTAATTATAAACATCGATCACTAACTTAAGCATCGGAGGAACTGGATCGAAAAATTCTCTCGGTATCGATCTTAGTGCAAGTAGTGTCTCGAGAGATCGATCCTCCATCTCGGAATCATTTCGGAGTTACGTCAAATACTGTTACACTCTCGAGTTTGAACAACGTCGAGTTGACTCAAACGTTCATTATAAAATTTTAAAACAAATCTAAAAATGATTATTTATTGATAAATTTCATCCTATTCAAATCTGAAATCCAACGAGAGAGCCGGCCATGGCCGCCGCAAGGCGATTCGGTTAATTTATTCAGTTGACACGTTCTCATGTGACTTGGGACTGTGTCGATTAATGCCTATGCTTGACGTAGTGCAATGTTGTTGTGTATAAAAAACTCGATCAGCGATTACAAGATTTGGATCGGCTTATGGAATCGGTGTTGATGTATACGTATATAATCTCATCGATATCATTCATTACTGCAGTCGTCAGGTGGTGTGTCGAGAGGAGATTACTTCAATTTTATTCATTTATTTATTTAATTATTTTGTTTGTGAAAAATAATTTTATGGTTAATCTCAACTTTGCCATGACCCAAGAGAAACATAAATGAAAGCCACGCCCAATTGCAATTTGAATCGTTCCACCGACCATCTCTTCCCACCGTTCGCCTCTCCCCCTTCTTCTTCGAGAAGAACTCGGGTCCATCTCTCCGATGGCGGAGTCACGAGACCCGGCGAGTTGTGCTCTCCCGCCCTAGCCGGTCACGAGGGGAAGCAGGAGGATGCGGAGCGGTTGGCTTTAGCGGAGATCCCGGCTTCGGATGGAGGAGAGGCCCGGTAGCTTCACCCTGAGAGGGGGATCGGTGATTCTGGTAATTGTTATTTTACGTCGATTTTATTATCTCTATGTTGTTCGTCGATCGGCTTCTTCGTTCCTCCTCCTTTACGTTCTATTCCACGTTAGGGTTTCGTTGTGGGAGACAAATTAGGGTTTCGGTTAGCTTCAAAGCTTTTGTTCGTGGAGCTTGGTTGATTAACCTCGTAGGACTGCATGCTACCAAGATTTTGGTTGCCGAGGTCGATTAGGTGATATATGACAGAAGGCACAAGAAACTGACGTGATGTAGCCACTGGTTGGACGGTTGATGGGAAGGTTGGTGCCACTTGATGGAAGAACTGATGGCTCTGGTCTCATTTCTTTTGCATGTCATTTTTTGTCATTGCTCCCTTGTGCCCCTCTTATTTCCTTTAGGTTTTGTGATTTCAAGATGTTTGTAGCCATGAGATGCGTATCTTTCTGAACTCGGAGCTCTCTACAATGGAGGAGTCACGAGGCCCCGCGAGTTGTACTCTCCCGCTGTCGCCGGTCAAGAGAGGAAGCAGGAGGACGCGTAGCCCAGCGAGGACGATGATGCCCTGTTAACAGAGTGGGAGGCCACGGACGCGGCGGTGTCTGATAGCCGAGACGCCCAGCCGCCCAGAGATCGGCGGTTCTGGTAATCATTGTTTTTGGTGGATTTTATCACCTCTACATCGTTTGGTCTTCTTCGTCCCTCCTTTTTACCTTCGACTTCCACGTTAGGTTGTGAGAAAAATTAGGGTTCCGATTAGTTATGTTTTGACATGTTTCTATATTATGTATCATCAAAGCAGATTGCGTTCTTTTTCTTGGTTGTGCTGTTAGTTATGTTTCCATGTTTCTACTATGTACATATTCATGACTTTGATGGGGAAAAGAAAAGATAATATAGAGAGAGTTAGTGAATAAGAATTGAGGGATGAAACAAGAGGCAAGCAAAAGTTTTTAGTTCTTGTAGATAAGCCTCTACACTTTTGTTTTCTCACTTTTTTTATTTGACAAAACTCATATATTTATAGGACCATGGATGAGAGTTATAAAACTCAATTGTTAAGGTTACATTCATATAGTTTTATTATTGTATGTTACCTATCTAATTTACTAGTAGTTTATTATTTTTATAATTTTCTTCACGGGATCATGGTATTCATTCTCACTAAATTATAGAAGTTACAATTGTTTTCACCCATGTGATTATGAGAGAGATTTCAATCCTCTATTTTAATTAACTTTTAACACCCCCTTCAAACTTGTTCATTTTTATCACACATTCCAAATTATGCCTTCATCTTAAAAAATATCTCCTAATTGAGGGGCTTGGTGAAGATTTGATCATCGGATTTGATGTTGTCCAATGAAACTTCCTTCTTGATTTGATCTCAAACAAAATGGTAACGAATGCCAATATGCTTGCTTCGTTCATGGAAGACCGAGTTCTTGGCCAATGCAATCGTCGACTTGTTAGTAACATTTATCTTTTGTAGCTTGATTTTGCGAATAATGACTTCATTTAAAAGCTTCCTTAATCCTTAGTCATATATCATGACATACACATGGTGATGCCGCTATATGTTCCACTTCACGTGTGGGTAACGCCATAATGGATTGCTTCTTCGAATACTAAGTGAAAGCAGTGTCGCTCATATAAAAAACAAAGCCGACTGTACTTTTTTGATCTTCTAGAGCTCCATCTAATCACTATCGGTATAACTAATAAGTTGAAAATCATTAGAAAATGAATTTAGTATAGAGATGTAGCGTAAAGCTCTTTTAGTGGCCTTCATGTGTGTCGACTTTGGTTCTTCATAAATTAGCTTACTAATCTAGTTCCATATAAAATATTCAATCTCGTGTAAGTTAGGTATCTTAAGCTTGCTACAAAGCTTTTGAAATGGATTGGATCAACTATATCACCATCATCTTCTTCTGAAAGTTTGATGCTATATTCAACCGGTGTGCTAATCGGTTTACAATCTTACATCTTGAATCCTTTGAGAACCTCCTTTGTAACTTTGATTTACTTTGATATCAAGGAAATAAGACACGAGCCTAATGTCGTTCATTTCAAATTCTTGTACAATTGTTTGCTTGAATTCTCCAAATATAAGTGAGTTGCTTCTTGTAAAGAAAAGATCATCTATATACAAGCAAACAAACAAAATATCTCTATTTTTGTTCATCTTCTTATAAATGACACTTTCATAAGGACATTGTTTATAACCATTTTGCTTTGTTTGAAGTAGACATCAATTCTAGTATTTCAGGCTCTAGGTGCTTGCTTCAACCCATATAAAGCTTTCTTTAATTTAAGAACTTTTTTCATGAGCGTTTTTGATATAACCCAATGGTTGTGTATACTTTCTTCCAAGAAAATCATTAAAAAATATAGATTTGATATCCATTTGATAAATTCACCAACTATTTTGTGCTGCAATGGATATAATCAATCTAATAGTTTTTTATTTGGATAACAGAGGCAAATACCTCATCATAATCCAATGTTTTAAATTCAGCTCTAAGTGAATGATGTCGAATTTTAACATCTTCTTAACTCCTTTGAAAGAGTTTTGAAGAATCTCCCAAGCATCTTTGGTGGTTGCCGCAACTTTCTTAAAGTTGTCTTCATCTAGCCCTTGGTAGATGAGGAAGAGTGTCTTCTTGTCTTTCTTCCTATTTTCCTTCAAAGAATCCCTTTGGCTCACCGTAAGGATGACATCGTCTTGATGCTCCTCATAGCCTCTCTCCATCACCTCCCATATGGCCTGTGATCCAAACAAGACCTTCATTTGGATGTTTCAATTTTCATAATTGTCTTTTGTAAGACGAGGCATTTGAAGTTATATGCTCTTAGCCATGTTTATTTGACTTTGATGCCACTTTGATGGGGAAAAGAAGAGATAAGATAGAGAATTAGATAGGAAGGATTGAGAGATGCAATAAGAGGAAAATTAAAATTTTTATTTTTTGTAGATAAGTCTCAATACTTTTCTTTTTTCAGTTTTTTTTTTCATGACAAAACTCATCTATTTATAGGACCATGGATGAGAGTTACAAAACTTAATTGTTAAGGCTACATTTATATATTTTTATTGTATGTATCCTATCTACTTTACTAATGATTTATTATTTTCATAACCTCCTACTACATAGTATAGGTTTCAATTCTCTCCTTTAATTAAGCTTAATTCTCTTAACACCCTCTTTCTGATTTTTGTTGTATATCTGAAATCTTAATTAAGTTTAAGTCCCTTAACACCCTCTAACATACATGGCTTGTCGGTTAAGACATTTCTAATTGCTCTTGTTTAACAAAATCCTTTATAAGGACTTAGCCTTTCAGTATTTAGCACATGTGATGATGTTATGTGATTGCATATAACTCAATTATCTGATCAGAAACCCTTTGATAGAAAACACATTTATTTTGTGCCACTGAGCTGTTTAGTATCTCATTTCTTATCACTATTGGCAAATGGTAAAAGTATTTGTAATTGTTTATTAAGGCTTTCTATTTCCCATAATACCAGTCTTTTTCGTCTTATGCATTGGAACTATTGTTTAGTGTCCTGTTGAAAGAGAAGCTTCAAAGTTCTAACCACCAGCATCCCTTTCCCAGAGTAGCTAATTACCCCCATATTGATTTGTTTAAACATTTGTGAGGCATGCCATCTATATGTTTCAAGTTTGATAAAAAAAAATGTGATGCCAACTTCTTCCATGTTTAGAAAATTTCTAGTATAGCATGTTGCTTGAAAAAGAGTATGGCAAGAGGAAAAGGGAGCCCATAGAAGGATTTTAAAGCTTCTGAACAAGTTGTTTATAGGCGTCAAAAACATTTTGGCTCAGTCAGCAGAATTTTGGAATTCAAACCTTCGCTGTCATCTGAATCCTACCTCTTTGAAGTTTTCGAAGCCTGATTTGAGAATGCTCAAGATGTCAGTTACAGCATTTTGTCAAGATAGCTTTTGTTAATTGTTTTATGGATATGTAACTTTCTGATTTTGATGTATATCTGAAATCTAAACGTTTCAAAATAAATCTTGCACTTTATCCTTTATCTCCTGAAACTCGGCTATAGTTCTTTATTCATGTCAGTATTTCCTCCATTTCTTTCACTAAACTCTGAAATCTGATTTGCAATCTAGTCTGGACATTCCCGATCATTATAACTTTTGCTTATTCTGGAAGGCATGTGGATTCGGTTTGCTCATGTTTCAGGCATGAAAACTTTAGATTTGACCAAGAAGAGCTATTTTCCATCTAATTATCCCAATGGCTTATTATTCCATTTATTGCTTGTCAGACCCTACCTACAAGTGCTAGAGAAGATACTTGTTCCCCAAGGGTTATATTCTGCTGTTTGTTACTTTGGATAGCTTCTGCAAGTATTCTTATTTGCAGTTCATAAGCACAGGTTGGACTGTGTACTTGAGCCAACTACAACAGAGTCTATCTGCTTTGTTGACTTTTACTTTAGAAAATTATTGTGAACTTCAAATCACATGAGATCAAGATCAGAATCAAAATAGTATAATTGTTGCAATTGTCGTTTAATATGGTCGTGTATCTCTCCCTTAATAATGTTTTATTTGTTCTTTTTAAACCTTGTATCCTTCATTTAAGAAAGTTTTCTGAGCAGTGGTACATTCATCAGATACATCAAACAGTCTGCTCTATTTTCATACTCATGAATCTGCCCTGCTAAATATGCATTCTACCTATAGTCAGAAGCATGTGTATTTTTTTTCTATTATTCCTTTAATACTCTTTTTTCTTGGATTTTTCTATTATTATTTCGTCACAATCATAAGCTGAAATCTGGTACTTAATTGTAATTAAATGATTCTTCTATAGGATTGTTGTCAGATCGGTTCACCTTAACACGTAAATGATTGGTCCTTTCTCTGTGCATGAATTTATTACAGGTGCTCAAAGGCCATTGCCTTTAATCCGGATGTCATCAACAAAGCTTTTGTCCACATAGTGGGGAGCTGACAGAACACCACCGATGCAGCAGTTCATTCACCATGGTTACCAGCAAAATGGTATGTTTCCGCCAAACCTGAAACACAATATCCTAACCCTTTCAGCAGCTAGTCTCAGCGGCCCCCTTCAAGAGGCAGCATTAGCATAGGCTGGGATCGAAGACCAGTAACTGTCTTCAGAACTTTGCTTGGAATCAGTGGTTATGGTCACTGCAGTCAGAGTGGTCAAGTAATTGAAACTCAATCATCTTTCTTATTACTGATTTTATCCTGGCCTCTACCGATGGATCTGTGGGTTAACAACCACATATCCAAACTATGGATCTCCAATGCCTTATCCACATTCCACTTCCATCAGAATAATCTGGGTTATTATGAGCTGAGATGATAACCAAGCAGCAAGGCTGCAGGTCTATGAGCTTGCAGCCAGAGCAAGCTCACAGGCCTACAGGCAGCAACCGAGCACTCATTCTGGTTGTGCTCTGCGGCAATACCTATAGTGAGACAGTTTATGATTGATCATTTCAAGCAGTATTTTGATCATATAGGCCACCTAGAGCAAGTCAGCCAGGAGACGTTATGCATCAAGGCTTTTCATGACCATTGTAGGGATCAAACACAACCAGTGAACAATCATGTCTAAGGCTTTGCATGACCATCATAGGGATCAAACACAACTGGTCAACAATCATGTCCATTTGGTACTAGTGTACCTTTGCAGTCAGCTTCTGTCTATAGTCAGAAAATGTGCCTACTTCAGGAGCTAGAGATGGATGCACTCAACCAGCATTTGCTGCTTACCCCCACGGTTGGAAAATAGCCCTTGGTTACAGTCAAGCTGGACAATCAGTGCTTTATTACACTTGACCGAGCTTGCATTCTGCTCGTTGTGGCCAGTGCTCTTCACAGCAGAGTTATGGTGGTCCTGTCTCAAACGGTTTTGTGTTATGGATACCATGGCTGGGCAGGTGATGTAGCCCATGCCACTAGCACCCAAAGTTCACGGTATGGGGCATCTCCACTTGGAAACAGCCAACCAGTTTATATTTAGCAGCCAACTAGCCAATCATGGTTATACTAGTATTCAATGCCTCTCTTTGGGTACGTTGGTTATCCAGGGAGTGTAGAGTTATGCCGGATTGACCTTTCTTGGCCACCTGCTTCTGATCAGATGTATGGTCGTCATTGGTGCTTAATCAAAGTCTCTTTGAAATCTTGACTGCAGCTGCTCCATTGACATTCGAAGTGTCTGTTGCTGCTTGTTAGGATTTATGACCATCTTTCATTGCTGTTTCATACGATTTTTGTAATATGACGGGTTGCTTTGTTATAACTTTTAGTCATATTCTTCATTTTTTTTGCATGGGTATTTTACAATTGCAGCCGAAATGCCTAAGCAGCTTTTGATGGGGTGTCAAACCTTCCCAAGATATCAAAACAATACACGAATATGATGCCTGTGGTAATGAAAGTACAGGTAACACTCTGTTTGTAAAGATGCAATTGGTAAGAGTGGGAAAGATGCTGCAAAATATGAAGATCTATATGAGTTCTCTGTGTTAGTACTCTGTCTGCAAGTTTGTCTTTTCTCTAATAATACGTGCTATTCTCTGTTACTCTGTACTTCCATAATTGTTTTGGATTGATAACACAAGCCAGTAATAATGCATGAAAGGTGACTTGTAAACCTCTTCACACTCACTGGTCTCAACATCATAGGTATGTTTTTAGGCTGGCTGGTGCGATAACATAAACATGATTGCACGAACACTCCAGTTTTTTTACTATGATTGCATGAACATAAAAAGGGTATATTATCTGTCATGATTGCATGAACTAAGCTAATCAGCAGCAATTTTTTTTAATAAGTGCAAGTTTTAAGTATTGCGAAGGCTGTCTTGTTTTACTCGTCCTTTTTTTTTTAAATATAAAAAATCGAATCTATAGTCGTTTCAACATATTAGCTATTAGCCTAAGCTTGTAGAAATCTCAAGATTTTTGTTTACCAAGTGATAAGTGGCGGTGGTGGCCCATCTCCTGAAACGTGTGACCCATGTAATAGGAAAGTTTTGGTCCCCATCTCTCCATGGTGCCTACCACGTCTTCTAGATGTCATGAGGTCACCGTCATGGCCATCGTATTCTTGTTTCGTTTATCTTCATTACAGGCCCCATATCCATGTTGTCTTGACCTATGTTGGACCCATTGACCGAGGGAAACACCCTGTGCACCTTCACCTAAAACAAAGATCCAGCATATAGATGATGCTGGGAAACAAAATTGAGTAGCTGCAGTGACCAAATGCAGGCTCAATTTCTGTTGTTGCGTGCTCCTTGTGGAGCAGCCGATCACCATTCGTTGGTCTAAACCTGGAGGGATGACACCTTTATAATGTTGTTCACATACCTTATAGTGACTGGTTTAGTTTGAATCCCCTGATGCACGCAATTCACAGTCAGCACATTAGACAGGAGCATTATGAATCACCATTTCCACGTAGTGTGCTCGGTGATTCTTACATTCGTTCCTCTCTTCAGCATGACAGTACTAAACTGAGAGAGATACGAGAGAGACAGGGCAGGGCGCATTCTCTCTTGTCCTTTCTCTCGTCTCTCGTCACTCCGCAACCACGAACTGCAGAGCTGCAACGACAGCTACCAGAGTACTATTTTACGTATTACGTACAGCCTTTGGTACACACACTGAAGGACGTCAGTTGATGGTGTTATTAACTCGAGGGAAATGGTGATGGCCTACAGGAAAGGGTCCCACAAGGACGCATGGTGTTCCCACTCCTCTGGCTCGCTCACCTCAGGGTTCCAAGCTGGTGGGCTCAGCAGCAGCGCTTCCGCCAGCTCCACCCACATCTTGGGCGAGTCCAGCCCCAGCTCGTCGTTGCCCAGTCGCTCCAGCGCCGGCGCCGATTCCCCGGCGGTCCTGCACCGGAGCCTCGCGGCCGCCTCCAGCGCCGCCGCCCGTATGTCCTCAGGGTCCGAGCTCCGGGGCAGCGGGAGCTGCTCCGCCGACTCCGGGAAGTTGAGCTGCGCGTCCCCGCCCTTGAGCTGCAGCGCCGCCACGTCGTGCGCCACCGCCGCCATCTCCGCTGACTCGAAGCTCCCCAGCCAGATCCTGCTCTTCTTCCCGGGCTCCCTGATCTCGGACACCCACTTCCCCCACTTCCTCTTCCTCACCCCTCGGTAATGCACCGCCGCCTCTGCTCCCATCTCCGCCATTGCTATCTAGCTCTCTGTTATGCTCACTCGCACACTCAACTGTTCAGATTCCCCAGGTACATGGATGACGACGACTCGATAACATGAGATTTGGGGAGGGTTTCCGCAAGTATATATAGGCAACGGGATGATGAGATTACTCGCACACGTGAGGAGACGTACGGAGACATATGCACTCCATTCACAAAGCCCCAAAAAAAAAAAAAAAAATCTGAACGAGAAACGAGGCGGATGTCAATTGGAAGGCCTCGGTGGGGCGCACATCAGTGGGTGTGCGGGATCTTCACCAACGCACGTAAGGGAAGGAACAAAAGAAATGATTGCGTGGGCATCCTTGGATTTATTACATGCACCGCACCGGGCGAGGAGGTACACGACGGATAAGGCCCGTGTCGTTGTCGAATTGATTAGAAGAGAAGGGCATTGTTTTAGGGTAAGAGTGAGGAGAAAAAGGTCCCTCAAGACAGCTGGATTCTCGTCTCCTCCTCCTTCACCACCCTCTTTCTTCGTCTAATTTTTGTTGCTGAACTGGATTCTATGGGTTGCGGATGAAGTGTTTGTCGGATTGCTCGGGGATTGCCTTCGTTCGTAGGCAAGCGCTCGTTGGGCCCGTCTGGCCGTCCGAGCCGGGTGGTTCGGGGTGATTGTCCTGCCGCCGGCCCCAGGTCAAGTGGCTCTGCCCCCCCCCCCCCCTTCCCTCCGCGTGGACAGGTGTCGCTTTATGGAATGGTGGAGTCAACCCGAAGACACAGGAGTTTCACCCACAGCTGATGGAACAACCCTATTTCTTGGATATATTATTTATATATATATATATATATATAAAATGATTGTTATGTGGATGGTACATCATCGATATCATTACGAGGAAAACGGTTTTGATTTGAATGCGTCGATGGGCTTCGGATATTTTAGTTTATGTATGATAATTTCGTTATTCTAACGTTTATTTACATAATATTTTTTTTATCTGTTAATGTTGTTTCCTTAGGTACAAATCTTATTCAAAAAAAACATACGTTCACCACTCTACTTTTATCTTTTGTAAATTATATTTTAAATTTCATTAGAAAACTCAAAACCATTAATTATGTTCTTTAATTTTAGATCCATGTTTTCTTTTTAGGTTAAAAAATTTCTTTTTATTATTATTTTTTTAATAGAAAGGAGGTATCTAGGATGTGGAAAGAATTAATGAGGAGATTCTTGCCAACATCTTTGATACTAAAAGGTATCTTTGATGTTACGAGTATTGGGGATGACTTTCTTTGATTTTTGGATATAGTATTGGGGATTACTTAAGCGAGTTTTAAAGTATGAATGTGACTTTGATTTTGAGGCATAGTACGAAAGTTAATTAAATGAATTTTAAAGTACGATGATAACTTTGATGTGAAATCATAGTACGAATGATCATTTAGACGAGTTTTAAAATATAAAAAATAACTTTAATTTTGAGATATAAATAAAATTTAAAATATGAATGAGGAGAAAGCCGAGTCCCTCTCTTTTTCTAACATTAGCATAAATCAAAACACCCCAAGTGAAACGGTTTCGCTTTTGTGGCGTGTGATTTTGCATGTCAACATCCATTGCAAATCTTTTGATCATTTGTGCACATCAATAACAATTAAAAGACTCTTATTTGATTTGATTGCTATTGATGGGGTTCCTTCAAAACGAGTCTGTTCAATCAATCAATACCGAGATGAGGTAAGTGTTCGATGCCAATCTCATCAACAACACTAAATTTTTGTTCACACCAACGATTCACCCAACTCTTTTGGAGCCCACCACCTCAAAACCATTATAAACGACCATTATTTATTATAAAACAAATACTTCAAGTCGGACACGAACGTAATGACACTCTCCACAATGTGGTCAACCTTTGGAATGACGTCAGAGGCATATCCAATCACCACGTAGTGCAGGCAAGGATGCAGCCGAGGTCAGCATCCCACGTCAGCCAAATGAGCATCATTTGCTACCGACGGTTGATATGCCTCGTCAACCATATCGAATCGTCGACTGTTCGACAGCTGTCCGACCAACCGCAATACCATTTTGATGCCATGCATACGCCGCAAGGTTGGTTAGTCCACGTCGACAGCAATCAACGAGGACCAAAGATTACATGACGCTGCGGTAAATGGATGTGGTGGTGGTGGAGAGAGGAAGACGAAGAGGAAGAGGAAGAGATGAGACACCTTCACATCAATCCCACATCACAGCCTGTAGCTTAATGACACTGATGGGAACAGCTGCACGTCCCATGGGGTTATTGCTTTTAAAAAGCGAATCTTGAAACCATAAGAGTAAGCAAAGGGATAAGACCGATCGTTGAGTCATACGTCAGCCAATGATCGGCTCTTACGCATATGGGTCCCGTGCGAGTCCCACCACAGTCGCCGTCCCTTCCAAAGCACCGTCGCTGGTTTAGAGGCTTCTTCGGGTTTTTTTTACTCTGTCAAAAGTGTGGACTCACAATGATCGATCGATCGGTGTCTGCACAAAGTCTAGAAAGAGAAATCTGAAGAAAAGAAAGAAATCAGCGTCTTCTCACATCATCATGTAAATTAATTGGCAAAGAGTGAATCAAAAAAAAAGAACAAATAAAGTTTGTTCTTCATGAATCTGCCCCCTCGCGGCTTTCTTCCTTTGGCTCTGCGCTCAGATATGGCTTTCTCCCACACCGTCCCATTCCACCAGCCATTCCTGTTGACACAGCAACCTTTTGCAAACATCTTTTGTGCCTGACACAGTTATATGATGTGATTTGAACCACTGGTATCTTTCAAATTGCTCCCAAGTTTTCCCTTGCTGCAAGAAATATTACAGAGAGCTGATAAGCAAAAAAGTGAAGACGTTGAAGAATCACTAGCAATGTTGTAGACGAAAACCAGGACAAACAAGATTACATCAGACCTGCACTTTCACTGCATCATCAGCAGCTTCAAGATGGGGCATCACATTGCATTAATCAGAGATTTGACTGGGGCATGGACAATTTTAATATGCTAGCAGATGGCAGGGATTAGTACAGCAAAAATGGTAATAACCCATCCATCAAATATATTCAGAACAAAATATATTTCCTGATGGCAGTCTAAACATAGGAAGGTCATTAATGGTCTTCACAACAAAAAAAAAAAAAAAAAAATTGATCAGCTCTCACATTTTCAGATGCAAATACATCAGTCAGTCAAAAGAGTGTAAGAACAAAAGAAGCTTATGGTTAGTACCCTTCTTGAGACAATCATAGAGCTTTTGTTGCAATTCACTCGACTCCTCTTGATTCCTTAATTCTTGTCGGTCATCGAGAATCCTGTCATGGGTACCTTGTTCAACACAAAAGCTCAAATCAGTCCACAAACCAAAGTTTTTAAGCCTAGAAGATAGATAGTACCGATTAATCCAAACAGTCAGTGAAGCCCACAAGCATGAACACTGTCAATGTGCAAGTGACAATAATTAAGTCGGAACACAATCAAAACCAAGCAAAGATTCCCTCTTTAGAATCCTTAACGAGAGGCAATTAGAAGAACACGAATATGGATGTGGAACTACGATCCACACTTCCATAGTTCCCGAATAAGCATACATAATCGATAGCTATCTCCTACTGGACGTTTAGTCTGCTTTTGACCTGTGGATCCTGAATAAGCGACAAACCAGGGCCACAAGCCACTGCCAAAAGAGAACGAGCCAATTTGACCTCATAGGTTTGGGTTCAGGCCTCGGTCCAAAGATCCCTTTGTAAATCTCTTTCTGCTTCTGATAAACAGCTTTGTCATGTGCAGCTAGCAGATGCAGCTCCCTGACAATAGCCTTGTCCTGTGGAGCATATTTCCTTGCCTTCTCAAAGTCCTCCCTGGCAGCATCCGTCTGACCGAGTTCTGCTCTAGCTTTCCCCCGTCTAAACAGCGCCTTCACATTGTTCTCGTCCTCTGATAATACCTGAAAGATATGAATGCAGTCACCATTTGTACAACTAACAAGAATATAAAGCATAGAGAATAATATTAACTTATGAAAGCCAAACCAACATCCGTATTAATAATCTATGATTAGAAAAACAAAAGGTAAAAAAAATAATATGATAAACATATTAATAAAATGACCAAAGATAGCCAAAGTTAAGCACGAATTCAGAAGAAAAAAATATTACTAGTGTTCTACATAAACTTACAATTGTACATTGACCAATAGCTTCCTCATAGCGCTTTAGTTTGATCAAGCATGCAGCCATGTTGAGGTGGCAAGGGTTCTTCACAGCCAAGGCCATGTCCCTGTACTTTCCAAATAGCTGGAACATGAAGTCATCCCCCATGTATGCTATTGCCTGATGAGGAAAGCAAAATAAGCAAATACTTCCTGCAGAAAATAATAACATGAAATTAATGAGAATACATCAAACTAGAGTTATAGTTGCTAACCATTTCATACTGTTGCATGGCCTCCTCAACCTTTTCCTCCTTAAAGTAATCATTTCCTTCCACCTTTCTTCTTTCAGCGGCTTCAATCCTCTCTTCAACTGTCATGTCACTTCGGGCTTTTCCCTGTCAGTTGTATTTTATGAAACAGCAATGCCAAAGTGAGATAATTCTTCTGACTGAACCTTGAAGTTCAAATATAGACTTAGCATTGAAGTTTGAACATAGTAAGATTGTAAAAATATCACAGATGTTTACTACAGCATTTTTTTTGGGTTGAATTACTGCAGTATTGATATGGAATATCAGCAAACAAAGAAAAATACAGAAGCTGCAAACTCACTTCTTTGGCTTCATCATAGCCAATAAGTTCAACTTCATAAACAAGGTCTGCCATAGGCGGGACATTTGGGAATGAAAAATTTCCTTCTTTCCCGTAGCCAAGTTCCCAACCCACATGGAAGAGTGCACGTTCCCCGCTCCTCATGCTAGCAATGCCGATGCCCAAACCAGCCAGTTCTGCTTTTTCTGTTGTAATATTAGCAGAGTTAGTTATATCCCACCTACCAAGCGCCGAGAAGTTACAAATGAACAAATAATTTCCAATCACCAATATCTATCAACTCTAAATCAATTCCCGTTTCGAAAAGATAATGCTAATGATTGAAGGACATATCACATATAAGCTGCAGTTACCATGTCAGGCACTTGCCAGCAAACCTAAATTCTATATTTCAACTGACAAAAAGGATGTATAGGGACCCAGCAATACTTAACTAATAGGGATTCACCACATCAACCAAGCCAATTAAGTAAATCTCGCCCACATCTTGTTCAACTAGGGACACAAAAAATGATCAGGAATAGATTGGAAGTGAATGGGAATCTTGGACTTGGAAAGACAATTAACATAAGGTCAATCTAAGATGGCATGCAAACACAAGACACAGGTGTTGGGGATACCAAGGATCAAGGAAAAAAAAAAAGTAGTTCATTATTTTCCAAGAATGGGATAAGACTTCATAATATGTATCTAGACTCTAGCATTGGCAACAGAACTCCACCACAGAACATACTATATCACGGAAAATAAGAAAGAAGCAGCAACAGGAAAATGCCTATTAGAAGATGTATTACTTATAAAATCTTCCTTCTATTGAATCACAAAAATCCTTAGTCCATATAAAAGATAAAGGGAAAGAGTTTCTAAAATAAAGAAAAAACTGAACAGACAAGGTTGGTACCTTTCCCCAATATAAGTTCAATTGGCCGCTGCTCTTGCCAAGTATCTTCAAACTTGTGTGAAGTGTTTTTGACCCATGCCCTATAATTCACTGAATAATAAGATATCATCAGAAAGACTACATGAGCCTGGACTAATTCTTCAGCTCTTTGATTAATGTTGGTTTTGCATATATGTACCAACCATACAGTTAAATGAGGGCATTTGCATATCCAAGAAAACAATGGCCTAATAATTTGCAAAGCAGAAAAGGACCGATGAGATGCACCCATGAAAGATGATATTCTGAAAGAGGTTCAAGTACTGATAAAAACAAATTATAGTTTAGCTCTAAAACTATAACTCAAAGTAGACTGTCTTATCCTGTTGACTGGATCTGAAATTGTATGATCCATAACATCCTCACACGGGATATTCTTCTGCCAAATGGTTCATCAATATCCTTAAAAATGCAGCCAAGGCATGTCAAGGCACAAGGTGCACTGAGAGACTAATTTGAACCTCACCAGTTCATTTTCAGTGGCTTCAGTGAGACATGCACTTTATGCAACTAGAGGCACAAAATGACATGCCTTCTGATACCACTGGCCTTATTTCATTCACAGACATGATCCAATGATCACTAGATGGATTGCTTTATTGTATATTCAATTGAAACCTCCCAATCAGGAAAAACAAATAAAACAATGATTCTCCTTCAACTTCTGTCCCAAAGAAAACCCAAGAAACTGATCTTGTCCTATAGTTGCTATTTTATCATCCCTTTTTTTGTCTTCTCTTTTCCCCACGTTACCACTGTTGTAAGCGATTGGTTGACCTGCCCCTGTTGCTTCCTCTTCCTTCTAAATTCTCCTGTTACTTTGTTTTCGTTTTTTTTTTTTTTTACAATTTTTGTTGTTGCTGCATTATGTTGCTTCTTTTATTTGTTGCTTTTGTATTGCTGCAGCAGTAATACTTCCTCTTCCAAGATGTGGCATAAATTTGAACTTCACAATCATGCATTTTGCAATGAACAAAACACTCTGCAATTTCATGTGGGCCAAAATAAAAATTTTGCTTATGTATCGTCCAGTGGTAGACGGTTAAGCATTTTAATAACAGCTCAGTTTTTGCCTCAAGGTAGCACCATGAACAATGCTTACAAGATCAGCACATGAATGCAAAATAAATTGTGAGAATGCATTGCTAAGCTCTACGTATGTTCTTTATGCTAAATAAATAGAAAGGATTCCTAATCTGGTGTTTCTGAACAATACTATGACTCTTTTATCTCGCCCATTCAAGAAACCTTACCGACTCTTTTATCTCACCCATTCAAGAAACCTCGCCAACTTAAAGAAAAGGAGTTTTGTAGTTGTAATCACATAGTTATTCCAGAAAGCTGACTGATTTGTGCTCTAAGGCAACAGAAACTTCAACTTTATATGCTTGCAAAACAATAATTTTTAAAAGCTGCTAGGTTTGCATAGATAACAAGCTAGTTTGCTGAGCTGCATAACAGAAGAACACAAGAATTCAAGAAGAGCATGACACTTACAGAAGCAAGTAGACAGTTTTGGTGGTTTTTGACCATGGCCTTCCTTAATTATTTGCTTTTTGACTTTCTCGTGAAGAACCTCCATCTCTGACTCAACTTTTGGTAAATCTTTATGATCTTGGGCAGGCTCATTGTGAACAAATGCAGAACCCTCAGTGACGATATCATCATCATCATCAGAGCCTACCAAACTCATACAAGGTGACATTTAAAAAATAAGAAATAAAATAAAAAAGAGGAACAGCTTGAAAAGAGTTTGCTCTAATTGTTCCTGTCAACCGATGTATCCATGGTAGCAGGTAACAAAGTAATTTTGCTGCACATCAAGCGATGAAAGCATAAGAACATATGGCATTTTGACATAGCCAGTTAGTGATAAAAGTTTGTTCCATGTGATTATTCCATATCATCCCCAAGTGGACTCAGGAGTGACCGCAAACGCACAAGGTAAACCATAAGACGTAGGAAGCGTGCAGCTACTGCATTAAGACAAGGTTGAATCAAAATGCCAACTTAGGTGAATCAGCAGTTCCATCAGATGTAAATTATCAGTGACCCTTTTATGGCAGGAAGGACATCCAAGAAAACTCCGTAGAAATAAGTTGACACGCATAAGAAGCATCTGAATCACAAATCTGAATATGTAAACGACAGAAATACGATCTCAGCACGCAAGTGACGAGCACTTAGAAGAAAAAATATGGCTAAAGACCATCTATTATTGCGAGAAAAATAATGGATTTTGCGAGTGCCAAACTATCGGCTGTTCGCTAACAATTCTCGATGCGTTCATGCCGAGTACGAAATTCCTCTATTTGCACCAAGTCGCTATCTTGGACACTACTTCCACCACCCGTGAGAGCATATCCGGCTCCCAATTTCCCCAGCGGCACAAGAGAGATCGAGGTCAAATTCGAATGAGCACAGAGAGAAGGGGAGGGAAAGGGAGTTACCCGAGGGAGAAGAAAGCACGTCAGGATCGGCCATGGAGGCCGATTCAGGCGGCGGAGGAGAAGCCATTACGCTGGCGGAGGCCGGGGATCGAGGGGAGACCAAGGGCGGCGAAGGAGAGGACTTTTCGTTGGGACGGAGATCGCTAGAAGAGGCAATTATAGATAGTGGGCGAAAATACTTCCAGAAGGTTCGGTTCGGTTCGGTTCGGTTCGGTTCGGGTTAGATTTAGCATCGATCGATTCGATCTTTGGGTGGGTTTGTCTGCCGTCCCCGTCAACGTTTCCTTTTACTTACAAAACGTGGTTTTTGCAATTAAAATGATCAAACATCATCAACAACAATTAAAATTATTATTATTATTTTTATTTTGAAATATTTAAGAGAGCGACCCCCACATCCGGTTGAGTGGTAGTTGAACTTACGGTGTTTGTTTGTGTTAAATTTTTTTTCATTTTTAATTTATTTAATTTTTTATATTTGAAATATCAAGATTTATCTTTAAATGTTATTATATCATATTACTGAAAGATTCAAACTAATATATCATATATATTTTATTATCTCTCTTGGACATCGATTTGATTGTAAGTGATATGTCATACTAACTTATTGAAGGTTAAGAATTCAAAATCTCATCCAACATATTTTTAAAATTCACGGTATCTTAGACTTATTCATTATTTATCTTTAGAAAAAATAATATTGAGATTGATCCTTTTGCAAAACTAATCAATTGTTATTGCGTAAGGTTAGACTTGGGCTAACCCCTATTGAAATTTAATGTTGTAAACTTCATTCATTTTAAATATTCAAAATATCAAGATATCGGAAATTAAATTATTTCTTGCTGAGATGCATTCAGTCAAACCAGTCCATTGTTCGACTGGGTCAGCTGGATCAAAATTTATGTTAAAGAAAGATTATATAAGTCTATTATGAAATATACTAAAAAATCCTAATTTCGATCTAAAAATATTTTAAAATACTAATAAATCATTTTTATAAAAAATCAATATACATAATAAAATCAATAATTAAGATTAATGAGAATTTAAAATAATATGACTATGATTACGATACTTTGAAAAATTTTATTTACTAGACCAGAATATTGAAAAAATATAAAATATCAGACTTTTCATTATTATTATTATTATTATTATTATTATTATTATTATTATTATTATTATTATTATTATTAACTCTAACTTCGAAATGATATATCTGTAACTATGTGTTCATATTATTCTTACAAGCGACCGAGCAATTGGTAGGGGGTCGACCAAAAAGATGGACGAGGATGAAATCGAGAGATCGACGCGATGGCTCCTCCTCATTATTCTTTCGATATCTTTGTAACTAATCTCGGTGATATGACTGGACTGGCTCTTCATATGCCATGTCTTCAGATGACTTAGCACAATCTTAACTAACCTAGCACAAGCATGGTCGACCTGACGCGAGCATGACCAACCTGGTATAAGTATGACCGACCTAATGTAGGTACAACCGACCTGGCATAGTAACAATGTGAATCCTGTGCACGGTAACATTAGGTGTAGGTGTAGCTTCGATGAGGACATTGGGACCATACGGGGTTGTATGATACTACAGCAAAGGATACCATCAACACTAAAGAACCTTGTACGATTGACCTTTGACAGGCAAGTATAGAAGCCATGTTGAAGACTTAAAAGAGGATTTTTTTTTTGGACTCTCTCTCTCCCTCCCTCTTGGGAATTCCCTCTACACACTAAACATTTGAGACCATTTCGGGTCTAGAATTAACCTGATCATCAGAGGGACCACATCGGGTACCCACCCCGACGAGATCTTTATGTATGAATTTTCGATCAACCCTAGATGAATCATAGGGTGATCGTCACCGACCCGAACCAAGTCTAGGAGCGCACACCGTCGACTTTCTCTTAGCTCCACCCCTTAAATGTTGACGGGGACGAGCTTGCGCACTAGGGCAGAACCTAGCAGTGCTGACTCCACGACCACGACACAAAGTTCTACGACACCCGGGTTTGATCTTTCCAAATCTATAGAATTATTTCCGTCAGAGATTGATTTAAACGGGGAAAAGATTTTTTTTGTTGTTGTTGTTGTTTTAATTTATCCATTTTCTCGATTGTTTTATCGGTGCCTCTCGGTTTGACCTATATCTTATCGGGATTCGAACTAATGTGTAGCCTACGAGAAGGTTTCCTGTGGATCTTGGTTGATTCTTGATCGCCCAATGTTCTCTTCGGTGTACTGCGGAACAAAATTTGATGTTTTGGTGCATCTCTTGCGGTCATTCTTTATTCATTGTTCCTTTTTTTTGATATGTTGTGCGCTTACGAGTAGGTATTCGTGTCTGGATTTCTTGAGGGTTCGAGCATTAGTCATTGATAGGTGGTTGTTGATTAGGCAAGTCCACAGCATACTAGCTGGTTTATTGTCAACTGCATTGGTTAATCACTATACATATTTTGTTGTTTTGGCAATTAAGTTTGTTGCTTTTTGATCGATATTAAATTTAGAGGAGAACTATGTGTTAAAGACCGAGAATTTTGAAGGTCTGATGTACCTGGATTTGAAGACTCTGGTTTCTGTGTTCTGTCAAAAAGAAGACTGTAGTTCTAGTGCATTGAAACCATGACTTTTTTGTTTGTCAGCTGAAAGCTAGAACCTGATGCTGTTAAAAAAATTATTATTCCACTTTGTCCCTCACACAGTTTTGCAAGGTATTGCCATTTTTTTTTGGATTATATAACTACACAAACAATGTGCAGTTCCATCTGTTGGCATTCACAAAATAGCAGCAGGGAACAGAGAATTCCTTCTGTTCCCTCAACATTGTGACATATATATATATTTTTTTTCAGACAATGGCAGCATTCAAGTTGAGCTTCCAATTCTTGCATCTCCACATTCCCTACTCAAGAAGCAGTGACTCTCACTCCTGTGCTGTGGACCTGCTATTGGAGTTACAGCACTTGGTATCCTCCATTAATCGAACAAGAGGTACAACAGTTATGAAAGTTTTCATATAGATAAGAGTAACTTAAAGAGTCTCAAATGCATTTTACAGTGCCCTGATTGATCTCATTGTTCTACATGGCATGGAAATCATTGCAGGAAAGCATTTGGCAAGTCACAGGGTTGGAGCTCTTTCAGCAGCCCCAGAGATGACAGTGAGCAAGTTGTTCCCAAACGGGTCACTCAGATGCTTTGCGAGGTTCTCCACCGGTCCTTCTCCGGTGACGTAGGCTTGCAAGAAGAAGCCGAGCATGGCGAACATGGCGAGCCGCCCGTTCTTGATCTCCTTCACCTTGAGCAACGCAGCCTGGTCTGGGTCGTTCGCGAGCCCCAGTGGATCAAATGGACCTCCGGGGTGGAGCTTGTCCTCCAAATCCTACAAGAGAGCAACGGAGTTGGTGTTGATGTTTGCAGGAAGTAGTAGATAACACCGGTGAGTGGACGGTGAACTTTATTTTGAGGTACCAGTCCATTGATGATTCTGTAGTACTCTGCTCCTCCAACGAGCACGATCTCAGCGACGACGGCAACAACAAGATTGATGGGGATGTTCTTACCGAAATAATTCAATGTGTTTCCATCAAGGAGAAGTGCCCCAGTCTGCAAACAAGCATGGATCTTGGTTATGCCCAGGATCAACAGACACACACACGGGTGGAGAACAAGCATGGCTGTTTGTAGGTACCTTGAACCAGACAGCCTCAGGGCCGCAGTTTGCACCGAACTTGTTGAAGGCCTCCGGGATGATGAAGCCAGCGGCGCCGAGCATCGCCCACCTCGCATGGATGAGCTCGTAAGCTTGGTATCTGCACATCGTTTGATGCTGTAAGCATTTGATGGCTTATTTTACAGACATGCAAGAAGAATGACACAGCAGCGCACGTACTTGGCGAAGTTTTCTGGCTTCTTGCTCAGCCCAAAAGGATCGTAGCCATAACTGCAAGGAAGTCAAGAGCATAAACCACTTAAATCTTTGACGACCCTCGCGCAGGTGAAGAGCTAAAAAAACAAGCGAGGCAAACTTCTTCATCTGACTTCAACTTACTCTCCGGGGACTTCTCCGGTGAGGTACTCTGGGATCTCCGACCGGTCCAACAGACCTTCCGGCAAGAAAATCCTTCTCTCAGGACCTGATACCGATCATCGTGCATTGTACCAGTCAAGACACTGTGCTTTGAAGAGAAGCATCAAATAGTTGGTAGATTGACTCACCATACCACTTGGCGAGCTCGTCGTTTGCCGGAGAAACAGCGGCTGGCTTCGACTTGGGTGGAGGAGGCTTCTTGGAGAAAAGCGCAACGATCCTTGGAGAGCCGGAGGGAGGTGGCGCAGGGGGGGAGCGAGGTGGGGCGGCGGTGCTGAGGCGTGTGCCGAGGATCTCGGAGACGCCGAGGGAGGCCATGGTGTCTCGGCCTTGGCCCGAGAAGAACAGCAGCAGGAATGGGGTGGGTGTGCAGTAGTTGCTGTGGGGGAGAAAGCAAGAGTGGGAACTAAATGGTTGAGCTGGTGGATGTGGTGGGGCCATGTAGGATGTCCGCTTCAGGGCTATGATTGGCTGTCGCTCCCCATCCGAATCTAGTGCTGAGTTGTGGTTGGTCAAGTTGTGGTGACGTGGCAGATGATGTTCTCAATCCTGGCCTCTGAATCCTTGTGGTGGAAAGAAAGAGATCAAGCAGAGCTCTCACGGACTCCAACCACTGCCACGAGCCAATCAATGGATTCCACACACACATGTAATTTAAGATGATGATGTTGTAATTAAAGATTATATCTAACATACATAATTATACATTGTTTTTTTGACAATTTTATAGAGTATAAACATGACATATGTACAGAAAAGAAAAATAGATCAACAAATTAGTTGGTTAAATTTACTCGAATTAATACGATTGGCCTCTCATCTGAATGGTTTGCCGAGCCACAACCCCCCCAAAAAAATAGATCAACATATATCATTTTTTATATTTTAAAAAGCATGATAAAAGAATATTTGACAGTATCAATTTATCATAAAAAAAGGGCAAACTTTTGGGGTTTTTTTTTCTTTTTATTTGTGGGTCCAAAGTATTACTGTTCTTATTTCTCGGGGGTTCGTAAGTTATTTTATAAAGAGGAATCACGTGAGAGTCACGTGGTTGACATTCTCTTCTCCGGCCCTGTTGTTTCAAAACCCCAGTAGGATTCAATTGCACCGATTTGAAGGAGACGAAAAAGAAGACGAAGGCGACGCGGGAGCAGCAGACATGATGATGGAGACGATGAGCCGAGCGCTGGATAGGGCGAAGATGCTTGTCGGAATGGAGTCCGATGAGGAATCCCTTGCCCAAGAAGCGCAGTCGTCGTCCTTCTTCGACGAATTCGATCGCAACTGCACCCTCTCCACCAAGCAGGTCCTCTCTTTGCCCCATTTCCTGAATCACCGATTTGGTGGAATCCTATCTCTCTCTTTTCCATAGATCCGCTAGGGCTTCTCTGTGACCGTTAATCTTTTGCCCAAAAGATTCGATCATGGTGATGTTCCAGTTGAGAATTGTAGGGATCTATCCCCTCTTCCTTCTCGACGAATTTGATGAAAACTGCACCCTCTCCGTTAAGCATGTCCTCTCTCTTCTCCTTTTCCCGAATCACTGAGGTGGTCGAATCCTCTCTATCTTTCACAGATCCGGTAGGGTTTCCTATGGCCGTTAATCTTTTGCCAAAAAAGATTCACTCTTGGTGAAGCTACTCCGTTCGAGGCTGGATCCAGTTGAGAATTGCGTGGATTTTGCCACTCTCCCGGTTGAAATCTTGCTTCCTCTGTTCTGATCCGATTCGCAGACGATTTTCGTCTGTCCACAAGAAAATTTGAGGTTTTTTTTAATGCGTTCTTGGTATTCTCAAATTTTGGCAACTTAGTTGCTGCTTCGCGGGTCATGCACATTGCTGTGATTTAGTCTAAAAAATACGCTTAACCATACTTTAACATCATGGAAATAGAGTTTGTGTTATGATCTTCGTTTTAGTTCATTTATTTGGAGAGGATCTTGCTACAATGATTTTCTAC
This sequence comes from Ensete glaucum, assembly GCA_021527575.1. NCBI lineage: Eukaryota > Viridiplantae > Streptophyta > Magnoliopsida > Zingiberales > Musaceae > Ensete > Ensete glaucum. The sequence continues at coordinate 48,846,417 of CM038558.1, forward strand.
CATTTTGTTAAATTGGAAGGCGTTTGATTTTAGACTTGTGAACTTGTGGTGCATCATTTATATCTAGTTGTAGACAGCTGATGATTCCAGGTTGAAGTTCTTTATGTCAATGCTATGATGACCAGGTTGTGCTGTATGATATTGTGATATCTCTGATTCTTGTTGCAAATTTTGATGATGATATGCGTGCTAGATTACATGTTTGCCAAGCCGTTGTTCTTGATGTCATATATGGCTGTTTCCTCGCTGATCCTTTTTTATTTTTGTACCATTGATTTAGCAATGTTTGGCACAGTCTCTTGGATCTACGTTATTTGCTTTGGAATGTAGAGGTTTTGAAAGTTCTGTACTTATATGAGATTCTCAACGTACATGAACTGATCATTGGCTCTTTCTCATTGCTCAGAGATTGTATGGTTTCGCCATTTGTTTATCTTCAGGTCTAGCCTGTACGATCCTGGTAATCTAACCATCTTTCTGTTGTTATTTTTCTTTCTATTCATCAATCTGTTCAATTATTATAAATTGGTCATGATAACAGATAATCTGCATCATATATTGGTGATCAATGTAAAACAAAGCTTTATGCCCTTTCCTCATACATTAGTATATACGAGGTTATATTAGTATAACCTCATATATTAGTATCTATAACCTCATATATTAGTACATGAGGTTATCGATTAGTAAATGATATTGTCTTAGTGCATATTAATGGATGATAATCTGGAAAAAGGTTTACTAACAAGTCTTCAATTTCAACAAGTACGAAACATTTAGTATTTCTTCTGGTGTTTTTATGTCTTTAGTTTGCTGCTTTCCGTGCTTTCAATTACTGATCCTTGCTTTTCCAAATTCTGTGACAGTCCATGCTTGTTTTCTTCAATCCAATCAAATTTGGGATAACATTCACCTTTGGCAATTTGCTTGCGCTTGGAAGGTCTGCACCCTCTTCCCAGAAAGTGACAGTCCTTGATCCTATGATTTTGTTGTTATGATGTTTCTTGGTTTTTGGTCATTTGAATCTTGGTACTATGTTTTAAATTAGCATTGGGACTTCGTACGAGAAGGGGCTGCTTCTATATTCTGATGATGGTTAATATATTGCCTTTTTGTTAAATTTTGTATTAGATTCTTCTTAGTTTCTGCACCACTATGTTTTTTCTTATTTGTTTCTTTGCTGTCAGATTTTATTTTCAGGGTCAACATATCTCGAGTTTTCTGGAATCAGTTTTTTTTTTTTCTCTATTTATCCATGACTGTGGTTCTTTTACTTTTTAATCTTTCCTGAAGTTGGATCTCTTTTGTATGGCAGCACAGCTTTTCTTATAGGCCCCAAACGACAAATTGAGATGATGCTTGATCCTGTTCGTATATATGCAACTTCTATATACATAGCAAGTATGATAATAGCTCTGTTTTGTGCTTTTTATGTAAGTATGCTTTTGACTCTCTTGTGAAGTAAATTGTCTTTTCATGTTTGTTTTAACATACAAAAATTTGATGGACTTATATTACTGTTACACTACAAATAAACAGGTCCATAATAAACTCCTGACGCTTCTTGCTATTATTCTGGAGTTTGGTGCCCTCATTTGGTGAGTTGATGTCAATGTTCAGTTAGTAGTTGTTAAAAGTTTTTGTCTCTGATCTTTTTGTTGGCATCTTTAACTAACATATTCTGTATCACCAATTTTGTGTAAAGTGGATGTACATTTCAGTTGGCACTTCTTGTTTAATACATTTTTTTTTCATCACATGATACCAAGCAAATTCTTGTCATGTTAAATCCATGATTTATTTTAGGCAATTTCATCCCTGGTTGTGTTAACCTTCACTTAAGCGAACAAGTCTCTTTCTACATAATGAGATCAAATTTATGGATGAAGTACATGATGCATAAAGTCAGAGAATTTTATGTCTCTTATGTTTATTTAAAGCCTTGTAATGTGCGGGGAATTTCTATCCAAGGCAAAGTTGGGAAGGAGATTCCCTTGCCATACCTGGAAATCTCTAGGTAAATGGGATATATGATTCGTTGATTTAAGCTGGTCTATGTAACATCCTCTTAGGCCCCACTAGACCTCAAAAATGGAAGAGAGTTTTCTTGACAAATACATTTAGTGTTCCATCTCCTCATCGTCCAATATGTTCTTCTTTCTTTCCAGAGGCACATACCTGTAGTGTCTAAATTGAACAAACAACATTAATGGTAAGACTTAAGTCAGGGCGAAGGTCCTTCTGGTATTTGTCATCAAACATGGGATCCCTGGGAGAAAGATTATCAGGGTTTGAATGTCTTCAGGCTAAGGTAAAAGCTAAGACTTACAGAGTGCTAAATTGGGGGATTTTCGTGATCGTAAGCCAGGTGAATTAGGTAAAGCTTATGAGAAGAACAAATAAGCTCTTTAATATCAAGCACTTGATGTCCTCTTAAGAAGTTCAATATTTGTTACGCGATGATCACAAAACACAAAGATATATACAATCATGTGGAAGCTAAATAGACTATAAAACTGCAGAATCCAGCGGAATGAAGCATCATACTAACCGAATCAAATTAACAGAGTAGAAGTTCTTGCTGATTATGAAATGTTCAAAATAGAAGGCATGTCAACTAAATCAATTAATTGGATCAAGTGCTTACTTTATAATTTTGTGACTTGTTTCATGCTACTATTGTTCTTGAATGGGGGCATTAATCAATAATATGGAAATTTTATAGAGCAGATATGTTGTTATAATTGATACATGTATATAATCCTTCGGTTCTAACTTCAAGGGTCATAGACAGAATTCATTTTCAGACCGTACATGCATTTCTGATCATAACTCTACATTTCCTTTCATGTATACAGGTATAGTCTCAGTTATATTCCTTTTGCAAGATCAGCTGTTTCAAAAGTCATGGTTTCTTGCTTTGACACAGAGTTCTAAGATTTAACTGGTTCAAAAGGAAGTTTATTGATCTGATGACCGAACTCTTTCTCATGTGTCCCTGATGGCTGTGATGGTTGACCCTTTTATAATGGTGGGAAAGAGCATTGAACAGGAGAACGCTTGACACTAGGTTTCTCCCATAATTTGTAAATTAGTGATCATAATGTGAAGTTGAATGCTGTATATCTTCCAGTGTGCTGATCTATTAGTTTTTTTCCGTTTAATGATTTTGCACGAGGCATTGGTTTACTCCATAGTAGATATAAGAATTCATCATTCTCTTTTGGAGTATCCCATCTTCGTCAAGCAAGTATATCAAGACAAGTTTTATGTTGCTGAGACTTGGCTCTAACTATCTGACAGGGGGCTCAAATTTTATGTGATTGATGTGGTCAAGGATGGCCCAAAGAATTTTTCTTCTTAATCATATAGATGAAAACACTTAAGAAGTAGAACATGATTTGACTCTCAATTATTCTTGAAACTATTGCTCATGCACTTTGGGTTCTCCGGTGGCACAGGTGGGAAGAAGCACCAAGGTGAATATTCTTGTTTCCATTGTTTGGAAATCTAGATAAAATTGTGTGCTTTAAGTGATAAGAATCAGAAAGCAATTAAGTTTTTTTTTGTTTTCATATTCTTATCGATATCTTTAGAAATTAAGGCAGCACAAAAATGTTGTATTTTGTTTGAAGAATGTGTTTTGGTAGGTAAAATTTTAGATTTAATTATACCGAAAACGAAAATAAAAAAATCCTTCACCCATGAGATACATTTTTCCATCCTCTCACTTGTGTTTCTAGAAATCTCCATCTGATTGCATTTCTGTGTCTAAAATCTTTTAATATAAATAAGGAAAAGAGCAGAAAATATGTTTGACAATCATGATTCGAAGTTGCTGTGCCTTATGGTAATTTTATTTTGTTTAATGTTGACTTAAATTACTTTTAGGCTTCGACTTTCTAAAGTATGTTTGTGGTTTATGGCTCTTAAGACTTTTCCCCCTAAATGGCTCACTTTTAAAGAAAATATTTTCTATCTTTAAGAAAAAAAATAAAGATTCCCCTTTGATTTTGCTGCAAAAAGTTTTATATTGAAAATTTTGTATTAGCTAATGCTAATGGTTCTTTTTTTTTTTTGGTTCCTTAAAATAAAAACTTCTTCGAGTAAAATAAATAAATAAATAAAATCATAATAAAATGTTTTATGTTTTCCTAAAAAAATTCGTCTTAATTAGCAGTTTTGAGAGGATTTCTTGAAAGGAAATATTTTCTCTCTTGCGTTGGTTTTAATTTCCCTTCACACGCTCCTCTTTTATATATGATTATATTCTATTTATATTTTTTTTATCCATCGATATACCTCATCTCCTCCTCGCAAGAAGGACTGCTCTGCGAGGCGCCCACCCAAGAATGGGCGTGCTCTCGGTTCATCCTCTTCCTTCTCCGTCCAATCCCCACTTCTCTGGCTTCGATTTCACCCCCAACTCTTTCAGACCGCGTCTGGCCCTCTTCTCTCCTAGTCCGCGAAGGACCCCTCTCCAGATTCGGCGTTTTTCGGCTCCCGAAGCCACAGAGGACGGGTTCGTGGTCGTGGAGGACGATCTCCACACTCTTCTTGAGGTGATGCCTCCTTGATCCTCGTTCTTTCTTGCTATTGGGGTTTGCTGGGAACTCTAAGAGGTGGGAGAACGCATGGAAGTTATGACTTTTGATGATTCAATTTGATGTGCACTAAGATCATGGTTAATGTTCTGGGCGATGTTTCCTGGGTCATTTCGAGATGGAAATCTTTGGTTGTTACTAGGTCTTGTACAAATTCGTATAATGTTATGCCGTGTGGTTCGAGAGCGAGAGAGAGAGAGAGAGAGAGAGTCGTATATAGAAGAGTAATTTCATTTGATTACATAGCATTAGCTCCTTGGCTCCTAAGTTTCTTTCTTGTGGTAAAATATGTTTGCTTTCATATTTCTCATTTGCTTTTGCTGGTCATGCTTCAAGTTCCTATGCGCTTTGTCTATTGTCAGTACACATCTATTTTTAATGACCAAAAATTTACACAATCATGACAATTACATATAACAGAGAAGACGGTGAAAGACAAAGCAACCAATTGCTGAGTCAACTGTGTTCTCTCTGTCTTCCATGCTTGTGTATGCCTTTCTTGGGTATAATTCAACTTAAGCCTTTCGAAAAAAGCAACCGTATACAGTAATTATGAGCAGGTTTGTGTTTCCTGAATTTTTGGACAAATGTAAGATGACAATTACATATAACAGAGAAGACGTTGAAAGACAAAGGAATCAATTGCTGAGCCAACTGTGTTCTCTCTGTCTTCCATGCTTGTGGATGCCTTTCTTGGGTATAGTTCAACTTAAGCCTTTTAAAGAAAGCAACCGTATACAGTAATTGTGAGCAGGTTTGTGTTTCCTGAAATTTTGGACAAATGTAAGATGACAATTACCATGGTGTGACGACCATTAGCTTCAGTTCAGTGCTTACTGGTCTCAATGGTGGTGGCTCATCTTTTGCAGGTTTTACCTAGAGATCTGCGAGAGAATCTGCAAAGTGAGCCTCGAAGAGACCAACTCCTAGAGGTAAATGATTGCATTTTTCTTTGACATGGATCATGCTTCACTTGTTTGAACATTATGGAAGTCTTAAGTTAAATTGTTTTTTCTTTAGTTCGCTCAGTATGAGAAAATACGTAATTCAAAATTTATAATAATAAGGTTGTTGCTTATATTGCCCAGTGTTCCACATATCCTATAATTAGGTTATACTGGATTTGGGTCGCCGACCTGAAGCACGCTTCCTTGGTGAATCTGGTGGGCAGTATCTGAGGGACAAAGAGGTGATAGTAGTGACTTGTGATGTCATTTATACCTTTAAGCTTCTTATAACGTTTTCTCTAATACATGCTATCTTTTCCATTAATTAAGATGCTCTCCATACTTTTTCTTACTAATTTTGCGGCTTTTATATCTTTTCATGTTATGTGGCTCTCAAAGCTTGCTTACTTTTTCGTTTGATTAGGCTATAGCTAGTTATACTATCTAAATGCTTTTCTCGTATATGGTATTTTTCCTGATAAGAATCTTGTTGCATACACTTGGTGTCTTATGTTGCCCTCATACTCCATGATCCAGATTTCACTGGAAGAGCTGGAGGAAGCTCAAAAATCCCTTGGAGAATTTGGAGGAGACAACCGAGCTGGCATTGAAGGTACATTGCATAGGATATCTGCGATAAGGAGTCGGAAAGGACTCGTTGTTGGATTGACTTGTAGAGTTGGTCGAGCAGTTAGTGGTCATGTTGACATGGTGCGTGATCTCCTAGAGTACAAAGAGAGCATCCTCTTTTTAGGAAGGTATTTTGTTCATCCTTTTAGTAAGCATGACTTAGGAAGGTATTTCTGTATGTAGTTTGTAAGGATGGTCAACATAGGGAAGAAATATATCGAGAAAGAAACTGTTTAGAGAATGACATTCTCATTGATTCTTTGAGTATATTTCTTTTGTTTTCTTGGTCTTATGCAATGCATAAAACATCCTTGAAGTCAGTGCTTTCTCAGCTAGCAGTAAATATTTATGTGTACTGTCTATTCTGGATTTAGTGGTTGCTATCGAATGTGCTAAGCAAGATTCTATTTTTAATCTTCAGTACATGATACATGAGGATATATCTGTTCAGCTAAGTTCAACTAAATGATTTAACATGTAAAGGGATGGTTTGAGCAGCTAGCAAAAAAGGAGTGAAAAAGAAAAAGCTTCAGAAATGGAGAAGATAATTTCATTTTTTTATGATGAATTTGTTTGCCAGCAAAGTAATAACTATATCTTTATAACAATAGGCACAAAATAATCATGTTAAGATGTCAATTTGATAGCATTCACTAGGTTGTATTGCCTGCTCAAACTAATGTATTTCCAGAATCTGTGGGCCTTTATATTTGTTGTTGCATTGGTGTTTGATATGATTGTTGTCATTTTTTATCTTTTCTATTTTACCAGACCTGGAGTTGGTAAGACTACTGTCATGCGTGAGATTGCACGTGTCCTGGCTGATGAACTCCATAAGAGAGTGGTATAGCTAACTAACTCTTAATTTCTTATTGGTGCAACTTTTCTAGTTATGATATATAACACTTTACATTCTTAATCTATACACTGATGATTAGGATAGGTGATTGTGGACACCAGCAATGAGATTGGAGGTGATGGAGATATTCCTCATGCAGCAATAGGTGGTGCAAGGAGAATGCAAGTTCCAGAACCATCCATGCAACACCGAGTCATGATTGAAGCAGTTGAGAATCACATGCCGGAGGTGGTTATTGTAGATGAGATTGGCACAGAAGCTGAAGCACTTGCTTGTCGCTCAATTGCAGAAAGAGGAGTGATGCTTATTGGTACAGCTCATGGAGACCGATTGGCAAACATAATTAAGAATCCTACTCTATCTGATCTGGTATTCTAAGTTCTAACATACTGTTTAGCGTAAACTGGAATTAGCAGTTGCATTCAAAGTCTGCGTCCCTGTGGATAAATCCTGTGTATTCTTTCCTTCTCATAGCCGTTCAAGCATGCTGTATATTTCATAGTGTGTGTTTGTATTCCTGTTCTTATGATGGTGCAACATTCATGAGCATTGCTGCACATCTTTTAAGTGATCTCCATGGACTTGCTGCTGCATTAAATGGTCTGGGCTTTGCCCCTGAGAAGAGAAGGGAATGATTTAATCTCTGTAAAAGGAGTAAAGATAATTTTAGAGTCTGTGTGAAGGTTTTGCACAAAGACATCCGAAAAATTCATGAGTTCATGTATAGACATTGTTTCGTGGTTTAGATAAGTTCGAACGAGGTGATGTATAAACATTGTTTCTTGGATTAGATTTTTGAGAAGATTTGTGCAATAGCTAAAAGATATAGTGGTTCACTAAGGGCAGCTGCCATCCTTCGAGCTTCAGTTATTACCCACTGGAAATAGCCAAAGTAATAATAGTTACATTTTACTGTTAAAGTGTAACCTGAGAATAAAAACTAGCTATACTTATCTCTGTCCAGTCTATATTGCATCTGTCATTCAAAGTACATCTCTACAGTGCTGAAGTTTTTTCATTCATTGATTTCCATGTCCGGATTTGATTTGTGCTGCATGCCACACTGTTTGTCATATACTTCTGTGACATTATTTATGAGTTAAAATTGTGCCTGCAAACTTATGTCTTTACTAATTTGAACGTAATTTTTCTTTTGATGTGTGTCAGATTGCTTGAAAGATTCACTTATTTAGTCTCTTACGATATCAGGAAATCGATAGATTAAGATTCAGGCTTACATTTCTATTTCCATTATTGAACATCCAGGTTGGAGGAGTGGAGACTGTCACTCTAGGAGATGATGAGGCACGAGCAAGACGGAGTCAAAAAAGCATCCTTGAGAGGAAGGCTCCACCAACATTTCCTTTCCTAATAGAAATGAGGGAACGGAACTACTGGGTCACACATCGGGTAAGTTTTTTTCCTCGTAACAACATGTCGAGCAGTTTCTTCACCTATAAACAAACATAATAGTATGGTTTATAAGGTAAAATAAACCTGTGTGTCTATGGAAGTAGACTTCTGAGGCACATAGAAGAAGGGTTGTAGGGAGCAGGCAGGCACAGGGATGTTGACTGCTCAATTAGAGATAGATGTTAGTAATACATTTCAGTATAGGCTTGCAGTTTCAACGGAGGAATTACAAGAGTCATATGGTGTGTGGGTGTGTGTGTAACTCATTGAGTCATATGAATTTGAAGTTATTGTAGTCAGAAACCAGATAGATGGTCATCAATATTGAATCAGATTTAAATGGTTTTGCAGTAGAGAACTTATCATGACAACCGGTTTTTCTATCTATGATTTAATCAAGATGATGTTATTTGTGATCGCCCCTGATGCTGAGCATCTTCCTAAACTTTATTTTTCTAATGGCATCAATGATTTCATATTGTTTGCCCCTTAAAGACGTTCAACTGTAATTACACTCGAAAAGTCTTGGTACGATATGTGTTGAACCAAATTATTGCTCTAATATTTCTTGGCTGTACAGACAGAAAGGAGTGTCGATATGTTGCTCATTGGCAAGAAGCCATTGATTGAGGTAATAAGCTTAACAAAAATTAAGCTTCAATTAGTTTTAGTCAAAGTTCTGCAAAAGCAATGATTCACCTGCTCCCGCCTTATTTTAATTCTAAACTGGAATAAGTAGTGAAACAATTTTGTTTGTCTATGTTATGCATATCCACCAACACTTAAAAGAAAAAGTTGCAAGGAATGTGGAGTTCTCTTTTTCCAGGATCAACACACTTCAACTACTGCACTGAAGAATGTTTATTTTGCAGATAAGGAAGAGAGATGATCAGTTCAAGGTTGTCGTGGAGAGATGGAAAACATACGACGGAGATGGGATATAGTGTGCTTTTTGTGCTTCTCAAGTACGCCCTTGCTTTGTTCTCAGAGCATGTCTAGCTTATAACTTTTTGTGTAATGTGTTGTCAACCATCACAATGAGATATTTTATTTTGTTTGTCCTTTGAGTTATACTGAGATCTGTATATGTTAATTTAGAACACACCAATTAGCAATGACTTTGGAATCATGTCTTGTTTCTCTTTCTTTGCCATATTTTTGCAGTGTTAAAACCAGACATAAGAGAGTTCCATGGTGACTAGATACCATTAAATACCTAATTTCATATTTCTATAATTTAAATTATTTAATTATAAACATGGTAAGAATGGTCAACCTGAGTCTTGTTAATGTATATACAATTATGAAGGTGTCAGCTAACTTAGTTGTGAAGATTTTGACTCTTAAAATTTTAGGTTTGAATTCTGTTTTACAAAAAAAAGATGAATGTTAACGTATAATATGTATATATATTTTTTATTGAAAAGGCATTAACCTCATACTCTAGACTGTAAAATTAATGATATCATCTAAGAAAAGGTGCAACTTGAGATAGAACATTGAACCTGCCATCCAAGATGAGGGATGATGCTGATATATATATATATATGCACACACACTTAGAGTGTGCATATTAGTATGCGGAAGGGTGTGAGCATACTTCTAAGATTAATATGATGATATTATTTTGAGTTTTAACTGACAGCAATTAATTAAAAGTTGCATATGTAAATTTTTAGATTTTGTGCGTATATACGTGTCAAGTTTAAATTCAGAGATAAATATAAAAAATATTTATTTGATGGTGTGTATATATATATATATATATATATACCTTCAATGTTTATATTTATCTTTCTAAATTTAAACTTATATATATGTGTATATATATCCACGAGGTGTGTATATATACACACGAAAGAAAGAGGGCATTTTGGGGAATTTGAGAAGGGCTTGGCTCTGTGGCATGCTCTCGAACAATCTTGACCGTCAATCTATATCAAACTCTTCTCTGCCGTTCACGCGAAGGCACTAGAGATCTGGATCGAGGGTTAGGATCATGTGGCAGCAGATACATAACCCACCGCGTTTTTCCACAAGAACACGAAGGAGAGAAAGAGAGGAGATTGGGATTGAGGTGGAGACGAACCCACCGGAAACGAGAGAGAGAGAGAGAGGGGTTCCCCACCGGAATCCAAGCTCGCTGCCGTCGGCGTCAGACAATGGCCCAAGTACTTCCTCTTTCTTCTCCTCCCCGTCGTTTCCACATTTTCTTCTTCTTTCTGTTGTTTTCCGGCAATTTGAATGATCCGCTTCGCATAAGGGATCGAAGGATAACAGCATTTAAAGAACCATTTGTTTCCCTTCTGGTAGTGGAACGTTTCTTCACTTCTTTTCACTTGTCCATAAACCATCCAAATAATTCGAGTCGGTAGATCTTGATTAGTTATAAAGGTTAATTTATTTTGGATCTTTCAGAAAAGCAATGCCTGGAAGATATCATGGATGGAGCGGAGGGAAGACACTCGCAGGGCGAACGACTTCTTTCGTTGTCATAACGCAGAAGAATATGGTTGATAGTGCTGACAGACTAACCCTGCAATACGAATGGTCGCATGGGATCGTAGATGGCGAAGGCTTGATTGTGCTGTAAGTTTCTTGCTTTTACCCTTCCTTTTTCATTTGATGGAAAGATGGAAATGTTAAAGGCGGCCAATCTCGGAGAAATGTTGCTTTACTTGCTTGGTTGCTGCACAAGTTATTGTTATCTAGGGACTCTTTGAGGACTGACCTCCGTGGTCTTAGCTAGGGTGTGGGGATCATGAACTATTATTGTTATATACCTCCGTAGGTCAACCAAATTTGTGATGGGAATGTTGTCTGAACTTGTTGATAGGGTTAGGCATAAAAGATGGATAAAGAATGTACATGGTTCTATAGATTCCTTTTGTTTAACTTCGTAATGGGTTTAAGAACAAAAGATGGACAGACTCAACCATCAGTTTTACATGAACATGTGTAGGAATGGTCTATGTCTCTTTAGGCTCCCTTTGTAGGAATGGTCTATGTCTTTTTAGGCTGCCTTTGTTGAACTTGTTGATAGGTTTAGGCATAAAAGATGGATAAAGAATATACACAGTTCTATAGATTTCTTTTGTTGAACTTATTGATAGGTTTTAAGAATAAAAGATGGATAAAGAATCAACCATCAGTTTTACATGAACATGGGCAGGAACGGTGGTCCTATGGTTCTTTAGGTTCCCTTTGTTAGGTTTAGGCATAAAAGGTGGATAAAGAATCAATTATGAGTGTTACACGAACATGGACAAGAATGCACTATAGTTGTTTAAAGTTTCAATTAAAATGAAATTACCAGATGAGATACAGGGGACCTGTAGGGGAAGTATAAATAATGCTGTTAGGATGTGAAGTACTGAAGTTTTCAGAAAGCTGCAGAGGATCCCCACTTATTGTATTGGTAATATACCTTTGATAGTGAAGTGGCATAGTCAAAGAATTCAATAATCGCCCTATTTGTTTGTGTTGGTTGGTGTATGATGTTTAGACTGTATGGGATCTCCTCAGAGCAAATATTCCCATAGATGGATGGATGGTAATGGAGATGAGTCTGTAGTGGGCTCGGGAAGTCTTAGAGAGAGAGAGAGAGAGAGAGAGAGAGAGGGTAGACTGATAAGAAGTCATGTCTGGGTTTTGTGACACTGATAGAACCTTGTTGTAGTTTCGTTTGACCTAACAGGATTTTGCTGTTATCCAACCTACTAAATGGACAGGTTTCTGGTTTGGGTTAATCAAACATGGAGCAGGCAATCAATCACATTTAGAAAGGAATAAAATGGTACAACATTCAGATGTTACAACTTTAATTCATTGAATCTTTATCATCTTTCTTGGTTATGAAGAATAAAAACATAAATATGGTCCCTGCTGAGATTTCTTTGCATGTTCCACTCTGGGAAACTTCTTGTTGGAACCCGGATGGATGGATGGATGGATGGCTTCTGATGTCACTACACTGTTAGTGCTGTTTTTTGTGTACAAGGAAAGGGGGTGGGGTGCATTACATCGATGCAAATATGACATGCATGGATTCTACAGATAATGGTGATTAGTGGGAATCACATGCTCATGGCTCCCGACGTCAGCTCAGGTTCACCTTCCATCTCACCCTCCACAACTTCTACCACGAGATCCCTGCTCTTGTCCTTCTCAGAAAGGTATCGCTCCAAGGCATCGTCCCCATGTAGAATTTTCGCTCCTCCACATCCTGGTTTGTCAGCAGAGCCGACGGCTTCCTCGTCCACCACAACCGCGTCGATTCGCTCGCCGCCAGTTTTCACATCAGGGATCTGAAAGCAAAAGTGCACGACTGAGTTAGGATTCAGGAAAATGACAAGGTCAAAATCCCACTCCTCTCCTTTGGCAATATCAGGTTTGGGGAGCATAATACCTCGAACATGGCCTCGATAAGGATACTCTCCAAAATGGCTCGCAAGCCTCGTGCACCAGTGTTCTTGGCCATTGCTCTTTTAGCAATCAACCTAAGAGCAGTGTCCGTGAAATGCAGCTTAACCTGTTAACCATCTGGTACCAATGATCAAAGCAGTTTTCTTTCTTTGGAACGCAAATGGAATATGTATGATATGCACACTGACGTTGTTCATGCTGAAAAGTTTCCTGTACTGTCGACCGAGAGCATTCTTTGGCTCTGTCAACACCTGAACAAGTTGGTCTTCGCTCAGAGATGATAAACTAACCAGTATCGGGAAACGTCCAACAAATTCTGGAATGAGTCCATATGCTATCAGATCGCTGCTCTCCACCTGTGCAAGAACCATATAACGAGTCCAGGTCAGTGACAAGGGAATAAAAGTTGATTGAAACATCAGAGTTTGGTGGTAATAATCGACGCAACTTTCTCGTAAATTGAAGTTATTATTGGAGCTTACGGATTCTAACAAGGAAGATGTCGCTAAAGCATTCGTCAACCCACCACTTCTCATGTTTGCACGGACTGGTGCTCCGAAACCTATAGAAGAGTCCTGTCGTCTGTTCCACCACAAAAAAAAAAAAGTCATGACCTGAAGGGTAATCTATCACAGGTGTTCATAATCTACCTTTCTGAAATAGTCTTTTCCAGATCAACAAAAGCACCACCACATATGAAAAGAATGTCCTTGGTATCTATCTGCATATATCGAAACACAAAAGAAAAAAGGAAGGTAAATACAATGTGTCTAATAACACCATAACTAGCACAGTTGCAAAGTAGTGAAATTATGGTTGACGGATTATTAAAGAAGCAAATATGCCACAGGCAGATCCAAGAGCAAAGCATTTTGATGCGCACTGAATTAACAACCAATTCAATCAAAGAGCACTGAAATTTACGATGCAGCAAACACCTTTTACCTAGATTTCTTTTCCCCCAACTATACACTTGTCAACCTATCCTAGTAACCAATGCAAACATATTATAGTTAAATAGAAGTAGAATGTGAAAAAGCAAAATTACAAATAAACCAAGTATGATATAGGAAGATATATCTATTTAATTGAGAACCAACACTTTTTACCAAATGCTGCTTATTTTGGGAGAATGAACCTCAAGATTCGAGAATCCTCTTTGTAAGAGCAACACCTTTCTGAGAAGTAAACCATTGCTCTGGTCTCAATATTTATGATGAATCTGTTAAAAACAATCTAAAAAATAGTGTCTAACAGAAACTAAAATTGACGGTCCACTAACTCTTGTTTCAGTACACACACGCACACACACACACAAGGCATGAAGATAAAGGTACACAATTACGATTGAATAGACAAAGCAGCATAAGCTCCCGTTAGCAACAATACAATTGCCTGCAAGTTTGTGCAAAGTTCAAAAAAATCATAGCGCAACTCTATCAAGATACTTGTCGGGACTAAATTGATCAAGATCCATAAAACACTGAATACAAGCACACCACATCTTAGCCAGCATGACAGGCAGAAGGCTTTTGACTCCAAACAAGTGAACATGCAGACAGCTAACAAATTAGCTAGAATGTAGAACACTATTCTCATGCACATATATATATGTCATGTCTACAAACCTGTATATTGTCACCACGTGGGTGCTTCCGAGCTCCCTTCTCCGGAACATTGACTATCTACGAAAAAATAGTTTCTGAAATCAATGCACATTAGAAACAGTATATCCACAATCCACAAGACTCAGCCCAAGAATCTACAACTTCCAGAAAGAACTTCAGATGTCAATGCACATTAAAAACAGTAAATCCACAAACAACATAAAGAAAACCATTCACAATGAAGGTCGGCAAACGTTCTTCAGCAAAACTTGAGGTCACAGGTCCAGTCGAACCCAAAAGATCTCACAAGATGTAAAACTTAAATTGCTTAAACGATAGAAATGCTAATTAGTATATGAAAGCGTTGACTAAGGAAATACCAAAATATTTTATGAGACCAAATGCTGTAGTACGGATCAAAGCATCTTACTGTTGGTACTAAGTTTTGTAAAGACAATATATGTACTGTGAAATTGAAAGGACTCTCCTACCTTATAATTTAGTGAAAAATTAAAGAGATGCAACAAGGTTTCCTACAATCTCCAATTTTCCAAGTATCTAACTGTACAAGAACAAATTGTTCATACATATGCACAAGGCAAATAGATTAATCAATCCACCATGTAAAATACTACATAGAACAAAGGTGCATGCTGAAGAATGTGCTCAAGACATATACCCTTGAAAAAGCTACAATATTCTTTTCCTCTTCCACAACAGTATGAAAACCTGAACAGTTATATTGATCTTGGGATAGATGGACTTTGCATTGCAAACAATCATCTGCCATCAACACGCGATTCAGTCTAAAGTGACAACAATTGTCTTCCAGTAATCAATAATTACTTATTTGCTGATATGTGAAAACCACTTGAGCAAATACAATGTGCAGGGTGAAATTCTAGTTACCAATTCATTGTAAAGATAGCCAGCCACATATTGTTGGGACCTTATCACATGAACAGTATCGATGATGCATCTGATGTACAACTAAACAAGTCTCTTTATCTGTTAAAAGTAACATAACTTTGAACTCCCATGTAACAGCCATAATTTTGTTGGTGCAATTAGTAGCAACATGCACCACCATGCAATATATATATATATATATATATATATATATTGAATGTACACCATATTTACTAGCATAAAGAGATGACCAGAGGTAGGATATTAATATTGTCAAATTTGTTAGTCAATTCAACCTGATGAAATCCTGAAAAGGATTTGTTAGTCAATTAATAAAGCATTCAGAACTTGATGGTCAATTTTGTGAAGTCAAATTAACGACCAGATTTGATCATATAAGATATATTACCTTGTGAATTTCATTATTTGAGTATGTTGCCAATTCTTTTTCAGTCACACTCCATTTACTATTCAATTATCATCTATTTAGATCAGCTAGTCTTTAAAGTGAATATGTCTTTTCGACTTTACTGCATGTTTAAAATTCCTATTTACCTGCAAATCATATCTCCAATATTTTTGACAATTAGTTGCAGCGAGACAGGACTCCACCAAATTATATCTTCAAATAAATATCGTAAATGGTATAGACACAATCAGCCTGCTCATATTATCATACAACCATGCTCATCAAGCAAGATAAGTGGGACTGGAAAAGTATGTTACCCTCAAATTCTCACGATAGACTTAAAGAGCACGTAAATAGCATAGAGATTGTGAATTATCTTGTAACTGAAGAAAAAGAGCATGATGCCTAACTTACAGTTCCTTCTAGCATTTTCAACAATGCTTGTTGAACACCTTCACCAGATACATCTCTACTAATGTTTAGGCTCTCAGCCTGCATAGATACCCTGGATAAGATTGCTGCAGCAATCAAAATGAACCTACAATTCAATATATGGTTATTATACCTAACCTTCTTAGTGATCTTGTCAACTTCATCAATATACACTATTCCCTGTTGAGCTGCCAGCACATTGAACTCAGCAACCTACATATTGCCACAAAAAAAAGCATAAGCACAAAGTATATTTAGTAGGGAAAAATAATAAAATAAAGATATTCATATTAAAAGCAAAGCATCAGTCTTATGAAGGATGGTTGTAAACAATAGAAGTAAAGGTCATAAATACAGATCAATGGTGAGGACAAAAGAACTAGAAGGATGAATGTGTAATAATTGCTCATCATATTCCAAATAGATGAACATAGAATACTTGATTTCATCATTTTCTAGGATTCATCAAGGATCTTGAGAAAGTAGCAAGAAAGCAAGCCTGTGATTGACGATGGGACCAGTGATTAAATATAGCCCAGTCAATTCTTCAGTTCAACCACTATGACTGGATTTGATACAAAAAAATGATGAGAGGTTAAAGATGTCGAGGCAAAACCAACCCATTTATCTGGCACAGGAACACAACCAAGATGCGACCTACCTACTTGCACTTTAATTCATCTTAGTTTGTTCACTTTGCACCTTGGCTTTTCACAGCTAAAACACTGAAGGCTGGCTAACACCACTAATGGTCTTATGGCCCTTTGGATCATTGGATAAGGCAGGGTAGCCTAGATAACACCTTCATTTTATGCTCAGGAATTCATGTGCATATGCAGTCCATATAAAGATATTTTACAATAATATACAACTAAGAACTATATAATCATATACAAGTAATTTGCAGGAATTTATGTTACTTCAGAATCAAGAAATTATGAAATACATGTATCCTCATTTATGAACCTATTTAAATAATTAAGTTACAACATAAGGCAAAAGTCTGAGTGATAATTGATAATGTTATCAAGGACCATGTATTATAGAACCACAATGATAATATTGACAGAAACAGTACTAAAAGACAAACTTTGAGATCTGAATTTAATGCATCTACCAACCACGCGTATGACCTAAACATGTAAATGATAATGTTATATAGCTTATATTACCATGGACCATGTATTGTAGAAATACAATGATGGTTATGACAGAAACAATACTAAAGAGGCAAAAACTTATGAGATCTGAATTTAATGCATATGCCAGCCACGTGTGACATACACAGGTATATGCTAACCTATGCAGACAGCTTGTGTAGCTTCATACTTTGGATATGCAGTAAAATTGTGCAGGTCTTATGCAATGTGCTATGTAGCCACATCTACATGTGATCAATCAGATAGACCACAGTTTGGAAGTAGTTTGTCTCAAGTGTAGTGTATTTGGCTAAAGCAACTTACAAGAAATTCAAACTACGATGTCTATGATAAAATTAGGCTTAGCAATTGAAACTGTTGACAGATAAAATGAGGCTCAGTGGATTATGCTTCTTAAGTTCTTAATATAAGTTTTATCTGTAAAATATAGAGAGGAAAAATATGTAAATGAACTAAATACAATACAATTTAGAAAACAAAACATGGGTAGGTGATAAAAGATGAGCTTAACACTCAGAAGAATAATGGTTATAAGATCCAGAATCAAACAGAATTTAAAGATAAGACTAGACAAAAAAGCAAGCTGGAAAAATAAGATTTTATTTAAAGTGACACAACACTTTCTTGCAATGAAATCACGAAATGTTTTGAGGCAATATATTAGATATAAACAAGTAGACATGATAACCCATAAAGTTGAAGGAGATTGTAGATACGATAAAAGCATATGAGTGGTAGATATATTGTAAATAAGTTGGTAGTATGAGGGATCAACCAGCATGTAATAATCAAGACCTAACAAGTAACAATACATTATGAAAAATGAGATAAAATACGATTTCTTTCCAAAGAAAAAAAAAATTGAAGAAAAGAGAAATTGAGATGCTGCATGTCACAACAATATAATTCATATGATGCATGTTGTGAACAATATAAACAATAATTCATGCTAACTGGTTTCCAGGAGGAACTAGAGAAGTAAAACTCTAGGAGATTGCTGTTTTCAGTATAATCCAACAGAAACAGAATCTATAATGCATGACCATGAAACATGAAAGAATACAAGAATATGAATCATGCAAAATTAAGCACAAAATAGAACAACCGAACTAAAAACAAGAAACCAAATAATGACTGCATTCCACCTCTTCGTACATACATAATGCTTCACGGCTACAGAATGGACAACCATGAACACGATATAAACATGCTTAACAATATGACTGAAACTAGATGTAGAAAAACTGAAAATCTGTGAGAATGAAAAATCAATAGTTTGGCGAGTCAAACCCACCGTAATATGCCTTAGATTATCAGTAAAGTAGCTTAAATGACAACAGAGAAACAAACCGTAAGCAATTTGTACAAAATTGATTCTACATCTTCTCCAACATAGCCTGCCTGCAAGGATATTAATGACTGTTTTAGTCAATGGAAGTGGCAAACAAAAAAAATAAGATAAGGTACTTGTTAGTTGGGTCGATTATATATCCAAGCTGTGCAGTTTCTTTACTTCATAATTCAAAAATGTAAGATCTTAATTACTATAGAAATGATTTTTTTATAAAAAATACTATAGAAAATACTTAAAGCCAACAAAGATATTCACTTAGCATTTAACAATTCTCGCTTGTAGAATGACATAAGAAGTTTTAGCATAAACAATAATCAGACTGCTGAGTTCCTCAAGATTTCATGCTAAATATGAGATCCAATTTAAGAAGCCATGTATGCATCTTCATTGTAACATAATCACAAGCATGCTTGCTGAAAATTGACAAATACAGATTACAAAGAAACAAATCAGAAAAATTAACACGACAAATTTTGATTATCAGAATTCACATGTTGGGAATATGAACTCACCTGTGTCAATGTTGTCGCATCTGCTATGACAAATGGCACATTCACAAAACGAGCCAAAGCTTTGGCAAGTAATGTCTTCCCTGTCCATACACAAAATACAAAGTCATACAGAGAGGACATACCAGCCAATATATTAATAAAACTAAATAAGGAAATCAAGATTATCAAAACATCACAACAGAAAAATAATTTTAACCAGATATATACCTGATCCAGTAGGACCCATCAAGAGCACATTGCTTTTCTCTAGCTCTACATTATCATCATCATCACCTTCTGTGTTGAAATTTCCAGGGTCTGCTTCGGAGCTGTGTATCAAATAAGGATATTCAGCTCACTATGAACCATTGGAACAAAAAGAAATTATTGAGTCAGCATAAGCTAGAAACATAAAACTGGGATCATCACCAAAAAAAATAACGACATAGATTAGGACTAACCCTTTCTGTAAGGATGCATGATATATTCTTTTATAGTGGTTGTATACAGCAACAGCAAGCACCTGCACTTTTTTTGTCAATTGATCAGTAAAGGACAGTTCTAAAACATTCAGTATCACATATTAAGAAGCTTAAAAGTTAATATAATGTCCCATCACTCAACTAACTAATTGCTGAAAGCAAATCAATATAAAAGTATTAGAATATGTCAATCATAAATGTCCGTCTACAAATATATATATTTAGAATTAAATTCTTTGGAAAATAAATTCTTACTTTTGATTTATAAAATTATACAATAACAACTACAAAGCCATAAGTGCTAACTATTAGGGATCGATTATATGGATCTTTTGCCACTATTAAGATCTGTAAAAAGTCATATACTTAATTAAGTTCAGAATACTTAATTAAGTCATATATGGATCTTTCTTTATAGTTTCTATTAAGGTCTTTTAAAATCTTCCTCTAAATCTCCTCGTACCACTAACAATAATCATTTCACTTCTTCTGACTATCACATCCGGATATCTCCTAGGCATATGCCCATATCATCTTAAATGAATTTTTTTCAGCTTATCCTCTATTGAAACTATAACTAATTGCTCACGAATAAAAGTATTTCTTTTTCTATCTTTTCTAGTAACTCCACACATCCAATCTCAACATTCTCATCCCGGCAGCACAATTTTTTATGAACTTTGGACTATAACTGGAAAGAATTTTTGCTATAACGATTAGGAGTGCTTTGCACTTCCAACAAAAGTCTGTCAGGATTGCAATTCCAACATATGGCCAAGTCATAATAAAAGAAAAGTTGAAATATCCATCATTCTTACTATTTAGTCGTAAACTCATTTCATCTAGAAATTTTATCCTTAAAGAATTCAGTTGGATTCATAAATAAATTTAATTGAAACATTCTAAAGGAATTGTATTAAATCCTATAAACTAGTTAACAAGAATACATTTACCCCTTACATAAACAAATGCCCTCAGAATGTACAGGAAAATATACTCAAATGACTTCTTATGGTAGGAAAAATTAGTTTATTGATTCTTGTCATTAGTATGACCAAGAACATGTGTATATATACACACGCAAACACAAAATGAAAGGGAACAAGTAACGGGAGGGAGGGGAAGGAGACAGAAGCCCAGTCAAAAAAGCAAGGTTCGCAATCTCATACTGTACCGGCATATCGATTAGCTATCGGTATGGTACGTATCGAGCTATACCGAGCATACTGACACATGGTACACTAAGTTACCGAGCTGTATCAAATGTACCAGTCCTCTATTAGACCGATACATATCGAGCGGTACGATATGATATTGCAAACCTTGTAAAAAAGATTATCGAATATGATAAAGTAAAGAAATCTAGCATTTTTATTCCATTTTTTCATAATAGTTCCAGTAACGACATATATAATACACCATAAAGGCGGAATATCAATGATGTTCGAAAGAATCCATGTAAAATTTTCATGTATCATGATAACATCTATTCCCAAAAAAGGATGCTTGCTTCTGCACCAAACGTAAGCCTATCTAGAGGAACAACAAAGAAAAAAGTCATTAACAACACAAAGTTGATGAGATTACACCACTTTCTTCACACTTAATTTACAAGTTTTCTCTAAATCAAGTTATAATGCTGCCAAGAATTCACTTATTTGTTAGTAAAGGATAAATGAATTAGAACCTTTCCATTGGGAATATGGCACCAACGAATGAGAAACATGCTATAAATTGCCAGACCATACACACAAAAAAGATAGATATGCAGAACAATTGGCAACAAGAAAGACATTAAGATAACTCCACTTGGAACCAATGACTGAGAAGTAAGGATCACCAGTAAAGGACAGATAAAAGCTATGCACTAATGATAACCATTGCAAAAAAAATAAATCTCTGAATCCTTTTCATTCCATCATCCCATCCACAAGATACAGCAAATGAATCTCATTTGCTGTATGCTTAATCCTTGCAACTTCAAATTGACTCCCTTTTCTTTGTGGCCTTACAACAGAAACTAAAACATCAATACACACGGAAATCACATAAAACCTTATTTAGTTCTCCTTAGCCATGTCCTCAATTACACCAAATCCTTTTCTTTCTCAACTCTATGGATGACTTTCTTTCCACTGAGTCTCAACACACAAAGGAACATGAGAATTGTTATAGTAGAAGATCAAGCAGAAAGCAGAAGGCATAGGCTGAGGATAAATGCTAAAAAGATATATGAATTTATCAATAAACTTTCACCAGGCAAGGAACCGAAGCATAAAAAAGGCTGTCACAAAATAATCTTGTTGTAGATTCATAAATAATGTCAATCATAATATCCTGATGCAGTTGGGCAAAAAGCCTGGTAAGTCGCATGATGTGGAGTTTATGATATATGACTAATCAAAGCTTCTTTGCTAGGGAATGCTCTACTAAACAATGACTTAGAAATTTCTTAAGTTTGTAAAATTGATCTATCTCGTGCACCAGAAATTTCTTGACTTAGTGATGGCACACAAAGCCCATCCTCTAAATTATCATCTTATTAGCATCTATTATTTTCTCATTGTGGTTCTCTTTTGTGAATTAAGACATTACCAGAATGTTTGCTAGATCATATCATATCATAATGGTTTCATAGAGGAACTGATGCTTAAACTAATTAAATTATACTGTCTAACAATAACGAAACATATTAGCTTTCATAATTATTATCAAACTAAAGAAACTGAAAAATGAATTTAAAGATCAACTGCTTCTGAATCAAGAATTAGTTACAGAAAAGAAACACCTCCTGCAAAGAAAAGCTAATCCTATACCAACAGGAATACTTATTTAGTTTCTGTCGCCCAAATTTCCACAGAATATGTGCCAAGAATCATTTTCCATCAATCCCTTATAATCTTCCAACAATCCCTTATAATCCTGATTCCAAAAGACCCTTGATAACGAATGATCTAGCCAAAAACATGATAAAAATCATACCTTTTTTGCACGCTCCTGCCCGATTACATATTTATCGAGCCCCTTGCATATTTCCTTCGGCGTTGGAAAATTCTTTCCCAAATTTGACCCGCCCCACCCGTCCTTTCCACCGAACCCACTGCCACTGGTTGACCCGCCTCCTCCCCCGCTTCCACCGGGTCCTGCAACCCTGACCACGTTCAAGTTCGGCGGGAACGGCGGCCCAGGTGGCGTGTGCACTGCCAAGCCATTGCTCTCAGGCGGTCCGGGCATGGGGGGCCATTTCTCCGGCGGCTCCCCACCGTAGGATGACTTTAGCGCCTCCCAGAATAAATTCTTGATCCGGCTACCGTTATCCTCGTCATCTGCCCTCTCCTTGGCGGATTCGGGGTCGCGTAAACGCCCGATCTCGACAAAGGTGCCCTCCAGAGGGGCGAGCTTGTGGGGCCGGAAGTAGTAGGCGGTCTTGCAGGTAGGGCAGAAGTTGACGGCCTGATACCCGCCGCCACCGCCGACGACGGAGGGAGGGGAGCGGTTGGAGAAAAGGATGTCCATGTGGTGGGAGCAGCGAGGGCACTGGGCCTCGGCGCGGATGCGGCGGGCGTGGAACTCGTCGGCGCCGCCGTCCCACTTGTGGCGCTCCTGACGGAGAAGGCCGAGGTGGCGACGGGAAGCGGAGAGGGCGGGGGGCGCGGGAGCCTGTAGGAGGAGGCGGCGGCGCTCACCGGCAAAGGCGGAGATCGGGCAGCGACGGGAGACGCGGCAAGGGGGCTCGGGACGAGGCCTCACCTCCGCCGCCGCGGCGTTCCGGGCGGCGCGCGTCGCCGTGTCGCGGACCTTCTTCCATCGGAGAACCCCCGACATCGCAACGCTTACCGCGACGAGGGGGCCGAAGCGGAGGGGGTCAAGGAGGAGAGGCGTGGGGTTCCAGAGATAACACCGAGGAGCAGCATGGTGGGGCCCACAGAAATCATCCAAATCACCAAGCTTACAATTCCAATAAACAAGCTCTTCCGCAGGTGGGTCCCACGGAGGATCATCCTTGAGAGACAGACGCCTGATGTCGTAGAGAGGATCGAAGAACTCTGTTCGGACATTTGCAGAGGATCCCGGAATAGGGAGGGTAGGTGTACGGGGCTCTTCCTTTGTTTTCTTCTTCCCTCCTTTTTATTCCATCATTAATAGTTCATTCTTTTTTTGGCGATGATAAGATAAAACTGCGTTCCTCACACCATTCCATTTTCATGCAAAGTTTCTACCATTTCTTGATGTGGGTCAAATTATTTTATCAGCGTTCTTCCATCCAATGTGCTAAGAATATCAAACAATACAATCCCAATAAATAATTAGGTCTTCTCCTTCTTTTTCTTCAAAATTTAAATTAAACATAATACCTATAAAGAAAGAAAGAAAAAAGGAAAAGCAAAGCGAAAATATAGCCACCCCAATGGGTCGGAGTTTGGGTTGAGCAGACGAAATCTCCTCCTCTGCCTCCAAATTGAACCCATAGGCCGGGCCACGAGAATCGAACCGAGCCAACTATAGATTAGGCCCAAGGAACCCTAACCTAACCCACAAATCGCCACCACTGTCGGCAGCCGCCGTAGATCGCTGGTATTAGCATAACGACAAATGGTCCCTGAAACAACCAATTTGATGTCCCACGTCGGTAATTGGTAACTTTCTCGTTCTACTCTTTCCTATACATTAACCTATTTGTTAGCACACTTCACTAAATAGGAATTTTATTCTTTGTTTTTCCAAATTTTAAATTTTATTTGTTGTTGCTTGGTGCGTGGCAAAATTAACTTTTGGGTTTAATTCATGAACATTCTTTTAATTTTTCTTAACTACGTTGGATTTTTATTTCTGCTACAGCAGCAGGCTACATCCATGTATGGTTGACGCATTATTTGTCTATTGTTGTTCAGTCTGAAAGTTATCTATTATGTTTAATTTTCTATGTTTGATCTATTGTGATATCATTATTTTTTTCAAAGTAATATAATAGGATTTGATCTTAATACTCTTGGGCTCTACATGTTCCAATATTCAGAATATTAGTGTCAAACATGGTTAGAAATTTAAATTTTAAAATAATTTAAAATATGAAACAAATTATAATTTCATTTTTTAAAACTTTAAAAATAGATACATAACTATAATAAGTATAATAACATAAAAATTGATAAAAAATAGAATAATTATAATTTTATTCAAACTAAATACCTTTGTCAAAATTCACATCAAACTATTGGGCGTTAAACTTAGAAGATTTAAATACCATACCGTATTATATATATAATTGTTTGTAATTTTTTATGTTATCTAACTGGCTTGAAACAGAAATAGCTAGTTTGGAATCGAAATCTAACATCCAAAATCAATTCTAGTTCAGTTTAATTTTGGCTCGAACTCAACCGTGATCAAAACTAATAACACTATTGAAATTAAGAATTTTATTTATGACGATGTTAAAACCAAGTTTGATGATATTTTGCTGAATTGATTTTTAGCACAACCCTTAGAATTGAAAACAGAGCTACACTCCTCATTTACTATTCAATTATCATCTATTTAGATCAGCTAGTCTTTAAAGTAAATGGCTTCTCGACTTCACCACATGTTTAAATTCCTATTTGCCTGCCTGCAAGTCGTATATTCCAAGATTCTTGACAATTAGCAGCAGTGAGACAGGAATCCACCAAATTATATCCTCATCATTAAATATCGTAAATGGTATAGACGCAATCAGTCTGCTCATAATTATCATACAACCATGCTCATCAAGCAACGTAAGTGGGACTGGAAAAGTATGTTACGTTCAAATTCTAACGATGGACTTAAGGAGCACGTAAATATGTCACCCTCAAAATTTTTTATTATGTTTAATTCTCTATATTTGATCTATTATGTTATCATTATTTTTTTAAAGTAATACAATAGGATTTGATCTTAATACTCTCAGACTCTATATGTTGTTCTAACATTGAATATATTAGTGTCAAACATCAATGGTTTATTTCAAAATGCCCAATTCCAATTTGTGCGATTCTGATTTTGGTTTGAACCATCAATTTTTTATTTTTATTTAAAAATAATTTTTAAAAAGATGTATAATCATAATAAGTGTAATAACATAAAAAAGTGATATAAAAAATAAAATCTTTAATCAAACAAAGTATCCTAAGTTACTTGACTTTAAACTTAAAGGATTTAACCACCATACTAGAAAGTCTATATGTAATTTATTTTAATTTTAATCCTAGTTAATCGGTTTGAAACAGAAATCATTGGTTTGGAATCGGAACCGAACCGTCCCGGGTCAATTCCAGCTCGGTTCGGTTTGTGTTCGAACCGAACCGTGGTCAAGACTAGTAGCAGTATTGAGATTAAGAATTTTATTTATAGCCATGTTTAAAGCCAAATTTTATGATATTTTTTTGAATTGATTTTTGGCACAACACTTGGAATTGAAAACATAGCTAAAACAATAGAATCAAATAAGGACGTACGTATACTTGATAATAATACAACCTGTCTAATGTGGTTACTTTGCTTTGACTCCGTATCAATTGAACTTGAGTTTGCAAAAGGTTTCTTCTAATTTTGGTGTGACCCGCCCATAGCTCCTAGCAATTATGTTCTTTCCTTGTATCCAAGGAGAAAGAGGAAGACACCCCCCATTGCTATGACGGATGACCAATTCAATGAAGGTATGTCCTCACTTGGGGTGGGACAGACAATGCAGATGATGCTGCCCACCCCTATTGCACGAGGTGAGGTGAGGAGGAGAGAGACGCACAACCCCTATTGCACCAAAGGAGAGGAGGAGAGGCCAAGAGTTCCTTCGTCCCTGTTACTGTGGACAGACAGGGCAAGTGTAATATAAAGGCAAAGAAAGACACTTACCTACCAACCCTTGTCATTTTAGCTTTAAACACTTGACTGCGGGCATGCTAAACCAGAAAAACCTGGTCATTGAGAAACACTTGGCTTTAAACACTAGTACATTTAAAAGATCGAACAAAGGAAATTTACAAGAAATCTCGGATGGTGCCGAGTCAGCACAGTAGTGCCCTCAAACCTAGCTAACACAGGAAGCTGCTTCATGCAAGTAGGTCGAATGTACGAGTACAAGCATCGCAAGCTATGGCTTCATCTCAGGTATTAGAAGAGACCAAGTCCAAGGAAAGGATGGATATCGCAACCAGGGAGATATCAAATCTCCTATCCCGCACAAAGGAGCAACCATTTTCCTTGAATGATTCGACAAACTGTATACATAAGGCTTGGTAGATTTACTTTGCTGGGGCTAGCATTATTGACAACAGACAGGTTATTACTGACTGGGAGAAGAAAATTGGTTTTTTGTTGTCATGGCTACATGGTCGAGTCAATGGTAGAAGATGAGCATAATTGTGATCCTTTGTGCACAATGTGTGATCAGCATGGCTACCGAGTGGAGGAACACAATAACTGTTTTTCTCTCTTCAATCCAGTACATTTGGAAGATGAAATCCTTTACATTCGTGTGGCAACCTCAGTTCATCCTCGTCTCTTTTAGGGGCTTGCCTTCATCATCTTGGAGGCTAAAAGATATGGAATCCATCATCCTAAGCTTGGTCAACAATTACAAGGACTTCAATTCAAGTCATGATGAAGGATGATTGATCCACATTTTTATCCATCCCCGCAACATTCCAATCTCTAGGTTAAAAAGACAAAAAATGATTGCTCTACGTTTTAGCCCATTTTATTGTTCTCTTATATCACTGATGGAGTCCCTCACGCCCCTCTACACGAGAGACTTTCTCTCTAAAATCAACAAAAGAGAGATGCAAGCATGCAATAAGAACTCAATCGTCAGTTGCAATCTGAGAATAAAGATATGAAGCACAACTTAACTTTACGATTGGGTCCACCGATCGGCGCCGTCACATCAACATATGTAAATAGTGTCCCGATGGCATCCAATTGGGAAGACGACACCTCCTCGGTTGGAACAATTTATGCTTATGCTTAGACTCTTGTATCGCGTGGTGTAATAATGTTTACGTTAGTGTCATGTCCTACGATTATGCCTAGAGTCCTATATTATCTTGCACCATCGCTTTGGGAGCTTCGTAGACATTAGAACGCTAATTCAAATCCCCAGCTTGCCATATTTGTTCCTGTTGCTACAATTCTGCATTGGAATCGATAACGTATGCAACCAAATATCTGAATCCCTAACACGGCGTCTTTGACGATTCATGCCCTGCTGCTAAGAGAGTAGAACATTCAACTCTCTTTCTCTTCACCTCAATGAAGCAACTGTCGGTGACTCTCTGTGGCGATTTCCATGAACTTGGATTCATCTCCCAGTCCTTTGAGATGGGGACTATTTGGAGTTACTACTGGAGATGGCCCATTGCGAGCTCTTCTTGACGTGATCGAGAACTCATCTCTCGGAACCAAGGGATGCGGAAGAACACATCTCATGCTCATACATTGTCCACTCAGAGTTCTTCAACTGATAGTCGTTAAAATATAGGCAGCTCTTTTGACTCACCATGATCTTGCACTCGTTGTGTTGCAAGAATCATCCTCGACCTTTCGATCCACATGTGAGTCGCCACTATTCTTGGGCTTGCACTCCGGAAAGAAATAACCCTCCTGTCAATCGTTGCTGAGAATATTCCACGGCCTCGATGTTGTAGACATTTGTGAAGGCGACAACGTGGGCAGAGAGGGGTTTGTCGGTGACCCAATTGTCGTGGTAGTCAACCATCAGCTCGTTCATAGATGGAAGGAACCTGTAGCCTCCTAAAATGAGGACAATAGGCTCCATGGACAATTCAAATTAGTTTCAAAAGAGGAGAGAGGTAACAAGGAAAGAAAAGGGAGAAGAGATGGTTTCTTGAAGAGAAGAGTGGAGATTTCTTTGCAGTGAAAGCTCAAAAACAACGATGACTCAAACTCGTGTGGATTGAAAGGTCGATAATAGTTCTTGCAAGAGCTCGTCAAGTCCATCGTTGACGGGCACAAGATCATGTGGACCAAAAGAGCTACTTATCCTTCAATGGCGGATAGCGAAAGAACTCTGTGTGGACAATGTACAATATGTTCTTCTGCATCCTACAACTACGAGAGACAAGTTCTTTGTCACATCAAAAAGAGCTTGTAACAGGCCATCTCCAACGGTAGCTTCAAACAGTCTCAGCTCAAACGAGTCGGAAATGAGTCCACGTTCACGGAGGCCGCCATATAGACAATCACTTACAACAACTTCATTAAGCTGAAGAGAAAGAATAATGAATCTTCCATTCTCCTAATAGCAGTGCATGAATCGTCAAAGAAGCCATACTGGGGATTCAAATACTTGGTTGCACTCATCATTGACTCCAGCGGAGGATCGAAGCAACAACAACAAATATAGTAAGTTGGGGATTCGAATCAGTGTTCCAACATATACCAAGCTGTGCAAGATCCTATGTTGGCTCCTGTTGTGACACCCCCAGAGACTTGTCTTTCCTCTTATGACTCTATAATATTAAATAAAGCCACCTCTACCAGAGTCCCAACCGCCTCGCCTCGCCATCTTTGACATACGTTGGTGGAGGTGAGCTTGTGATTATTGTGGAGAACTCAAAGCATTATAGGCTTCGTTTTCATCATCGATCAGGCTTGGTGGTGATCAAATGTACTGCACTGTAGATGTCTTCTTCACGAGCCTGGAAGAGGTCGATGCCTTCTTGATGTCTGATAACAACTTCACTGCATCGACTACGATCCCAAAGGCCTCGCCTTCACATGATGTCCGATGGCACCCCATGGATCGACTACGAGCTCGTGGTTGGAGCAGTAGCTTACATGTAGGCTCATAAAAAGCTTATATGAAAAATTATGTTTGTTCATGTATATCATAATAATGGAAGGGATAGAAAATTTATGTTCATGTAAATATTGGCAACAATAAAGTTCAATTTTCATCCCATGTATTGTTTCCTTAGTACGTTGTTGGTCTCAACGGAATGGTATAACCAATGAACTAGTAATTTGAGAGAGCGTTGCTTTCTCCCAAGGCATTAACATATGATAGTGGACAAGCCTATTTGCCCACTATTCTTAGGGAGTGATGGATAAAGTATTTGAACCAATGACCATCCAACATGTGGCTATTGATATAACAACCCAGTTTGTCTCGAGGACATGACTTGCTTCCCCTTTGTCTACCCATGTGGACGTGAGTCCAAAGCAAACAGATGTGGGTTGCTTCCTTCCTTGTCGCCTACGTGGACAAAGGATAAATGGAGGTTGTTAGAGGCAATTAAGGTTCATCTTCCTATGAAATATTCCATAGAATATTTTGCCCCTTTGGTACTAGGTACAAAAGCTCGCTTTTAGCACAATTACCACCAGTGAGGGGGATCACTTCGTACCACACATTACCACACTCACCTATCCCGACCCCCCTCACTACCTGCCGACGTGCAAGTCCGAAAACCCAACCCCCTTTGTTGCTCGAGGCATGGAGGCTGAGCGCCCCAACCTCCCTCGCTGGTCGAGGCGTGAGGCCAAGCACCCTGATCCCCCTCGCTGCTTGAGGCATGGAGGTCGGGTGCACCAACACCCCTCGCTGCCGGAGGCGAACAGGGCAAGTGCTTAAACCCCTTCCTGCTCGATGCATAGAGGTCGTGCACCCCGACACCCCTCAGAAAGGTGATAAAGGAGAGTAAAATCAACGTGTTAGATGGGACAAATGTCATGCTTCAAGACCTTCTCCAAGGAGCCTCCGAAGCACGCCTTCAAAGTGGGGAAATGGTAGGGCAAGTATTTGGACCAATGACCATTCGATACGTGACTGTCGATGTGATAGTCCAGTCAGCCTCGAGGATAGGACTTACCTCCCTATTGTCTACCCATGTGGACGTGAGTTCAAAGCAGACAGTTATGGGTTGCCTCTTCCCTTATCACTTAAGTAGACCAAAGGACAAATAAATGTTATTAATGGTAGTTAAAGGTGGTCTTTCAACGAAATATTGCACAGAATATTCTGTCCCTTTGCTACCGGGTATAAAAGCTCGCTTTTGGCACAGTTACAAGGAAGGGATCACTTTTATCACTCATTGCCACACTCATCTACCTCGGATCACTAACTTGGACATCGACGAGACTGGATGGAGAAACTCCTCCCGAGCTTGATCTTCATGTAGGTGACATTTCAGGAGCTCGGTGTTTGTACCTTGGAGACAACTCAACCTTCCTTGCACACACAGGCTAGAATCACGTCAAACTGACCAGGACATCAACAACATTTTTCCATAACAAATGTCAATCTGGCGATGGTGTAAATCTCATGATCAGTGAATTAGCATTGTCAATGCAATTGCATCACATTCCTACTCTTTTCTTGATCGTTCACGGGTTAAGTAAAATGAGTGAGCAGTCAATTACACTAATAAAAAACTATAGGACTTCATTAATATCCTTTTGGATATATAAAAAAAATGGATCTATACCAAATGGTGTGGTATGTTTTTATATTTCTAGATCAAATAATGATAATCTAAACCAACAAAGTTTAACTTTGAGAGACGTGATTGTATGAGAAAATATCATTGAAATCCTAATCAACCTGACGTAATTCTAGCCCTGATAATGAGTGATGAAAAGTGATCCCTCTCCCTAGTAACTATGCTAAAAGCGAGCTTTTATACTTGGTTGCAAAGAGATAAAATATTTCGTGAGGTCTCTAACAACCTCTATTTGTCATTTGTCGACATAGGCGATAAGAGAGGAGGCAACCCACAACTGCCTACTTTGGACACATCCACATGGATAGACAAAGGGGAGGCAAGTCCCATCCTATTGGCTAACTAGGCTACCGCATCAATAGTCAAGTGTCGGATGGTCATTGATCCAAATACCTTCCCTATCAACAATAATTACAGAAGGCCGATCAGGTGTTATTTTAATAGCATGGAGATTATTAGTGAAGAATCACTAGAAAAAACCACTATCCATCATTTCAATTCTCACGCAAATGATAACTCGACTGCGTCCAATAATATTTTGATAGAAGAGATAAGGTTAGAAGTATCAACAAGTTTGTACAGATGAGGCCACCCTCAATGCCCATCTCCACCACAACACCAACTGCACAAGTAAGCAGATCCCCTGGAGTACTGCACCATCAGGCATGCTCAATGTAGGCAGTTCCAACAATCAGGTTTCCTGCATCTAATTCGGCGGTGGTGTTTGTGGCAGACAGTGCCGGTGGTCAAAGTAGCTTTTGCAATAGGCTTGAGGGTTTGTCTGATGTTCTTGAGTCGGGTTGTAGTCGACTCAGATAGACTTGCACAGGTGAAGGACGTAGTCGAAAGACATCGCCCATGTAGACAGTTTCTATCCGTGTAAGATTCATAAAAGGTCACAGAAGCGTGCAAAAATTTGCTCAGGTCAAACAGAGTTTGGCCATCGAGGTCGAAGGCAGAAAGGATCTTGATTGCAAGACTCACCGATCGAGTAGGGACGACAGTTTCGATCTTGGTGATCCAACGATGTCGAGTGAAAGAGTCGTCGCTCGATGGATAGAAGTTATTCTAGGGATGATAGATTGATCTCCAAGAGTTCACATCGACACGAGGGTCCTCTCGTGACCGGCGACAGCGGGAGAGTACAAGTCGCGGGGCCTCGTGACTCCGCCATCGCAGAGAGCTCGGACTTCTCGATCAAGAACAAGGGTGAGGAGCATGACCGGAAGAGATCGAGTCGGTCTGAGAAAGACAACCATCTTCAAATCACAAAAACCCTGAGGGAAAAGAGGGCAATGACAAAAAAAGGGTATGAAAAGAATTGAGACCAGAACCATCAGTTCCTCCATCAAGGCGTGGTTGCTCGGCACCAGCCTTCCCATCAACCGTCCAACCAGTACCCAGGGGGGCGCATCAGTTGATCGTGCCTTCTGTCAGATATCATCTAACCGGTCTCGGCAACCAAAAAGTTTTGGACCTAACCCTAATTTTCTCCCACGATGAAACCCTATTGCGGAAATTGAATGCAGGGAGGAGGAACGAAGAAGCCATGGACGAACAAGATAGAGATAATAAACTCCACCGAAAATAATACTTACCAGAACCGCCGATTCCCCGTTCAGGGGGAAGCTGCCGGGCCTCTCCTCCATCCGCGTCCTCCTGCTTCCTCTCGTGACCGGCGACGGCGGCACAGTACTGCTGGCGATATGGCAACTTCTGCCTTAAAAGATGTTTTCGGCCTTATTCCGCAACAGTTAAAAGCCACCTGTGGGTCACTCGCCCGCTCGTCATTTCCATCCTCGTTTTGGCCCCATTTGGGTTTAGCAAACCAAATCCTCTATTTCGCCTCCAAATTAAACCAATAGGCCGGTCCATTAGAACCGAACCGGGAGGACTATAAATAAGGCCCAAGGGTTCGGCCCATGGGCAGTTAGCCTCCGCGCACCCGAGATCGTCTCCCCACCCTTTCTGGCCCAAACCCTATCCCGAACCCGCAAGTCGTCGTCTTCGCCGGTCGGCGCTGCCGTTAGATCGCTGGTGTCAACATAATGACAGCTGGGGATTCTGCACCGGTGGAGGCAGAAACACCATCAACTGCGATCGTGAAAATGGATTTGTTAGCACATCTACAAAGGGCGACTTGTAGCGTTGCAAACAGCTGCATGATTAGATAAGGTTTGTCACCTATGATTGGTTGTTCTTATTTCTAGGACAGTAATCCTATCAAGCCAGCTTTCATCCGAAGTCTCTGTTTGTCTTTGTAGCATGTTTAGATCATCTGCAGTTTTCTTTTCTTGTGATTGCTGACTCCGTTGGTGTTATAGATTGTCCAGGATATTCTCCTTAGTCATGCCATATGGTTCTTAATTTTAATTTCAATCATTAAATATTCGATCTTATCAATGTTTGGGAACTCTGTGAATTGAATCATCTACCTGTTAGACACAAGGTCACGACATGAGTATTAAGTGATGCAGAGGGATGTGACTGTAAGGCAAACTTTCCATTGTGAGTTAGATAATTAACTCTCATCATGAGGAACATTTCATAGCTTGGGTTTACAAGAACAAGCTAAAAATTTCATTGCTGGAGCAACAAGAAAATAATGTTGTTTTTTTTTTTGTTGCTATAATTGTCTCGCTATTGCATGACAAGAAGAATTGTCTCACTATGCAAATCTTTCAGAAAAGGGGGAAAAAAAAGGGTATTGCACTTTGGCTAGTCTGACATAGTGATTTGTAGTTTTAATTTTGTATAGTAGATTAGAAGGGAATGGTGAGCTGAGTCATACCATGGCTGAAGCTAGGCTTCCTTCTATGTTGAACTTTGATGTTAAAAGCAATGAGTAGGATAGGGAATAGAAACACTTGTTGAGTTCCTAAAATTATTCATGCCGTGGACTAACGAAACATGGCTTGATATTAGAACCAATTCTGAATTTTGGCAGCCCAACTCCCTGCATATCCATATTTGATCAGACTTTGCAACAATCCATCAAAGTTGATTTGGACAAACTCGTAATCTTCTTGTTACTACCGTCCTAACTTTTTCATGCTGTTCATCCGTGTTCACTGAACACCAATGGGGCACTGCTATCCTTCCATCTCCTTTTAACATGTCTTGCTTCTCATCTGTTGATCTGTTCTTTTCGTTGACTCGCACAAGGAAACTCTATCCCGACATCAATGCCAACAAACACCATCCAAGTCCTTTTCACAATAAGTACATGATTGAACAGAGAGCCAAGCTGAAATCATCTAGAAGGTTTTCCACACTTTATTTAACATTCAGATGTGAGTTTAATTAACATTCAGATGTGAGTTTAATTTCAGAAGTTTCTGATTCTATCTATCTGGCTTCTCTTAGGCATTCAAGATTTCGTAGAAGGTTTGATGTGTACTGACCTTAACCTCAGAAGTTTCTTAAAGTTAGAATTCAGTGAAGGGTTTTAGCTTACACACACAAAGTAGTTTTGGTATCTGGATCTGGATGGAACAGCAACGATGAGAATGGTGGTTAATTCTGATTTCTATGTTGACGAAGGTTTGATAGCTTATAGTGCAGTTGCAGTAAGGATATATGACAAATAAAATTGTGAAAAGTGGCATTTGAATACACAAACTGCTGCCTAATATCTCAACAATGCAACAAATGTTAAACAAACAAATATATATATATATATATATATATATATATATATATATATATATATTAAGTTGCATGATGGGAAGTGATAACAGATGATTCTTGATGATGAACAAGCCCACATGTGATTCTTAATTCAACATACTTCAAATGGATTGTAATAAAATGACTAGTACAGTCACAATCATAAAAGATTTGAGAACCAGGAAGGAGGATGATTCATAAGTTGCATAAAATAGATCTCATGTGCAGTTAAGAGCAGAAGAGAAAGAAGCATAGAATTCACTTGGTGGTGGTTTCAATATGGTTTGGATCAGATGCTTGGCAAAGTGGCATCAGAAGTGGAGTATCATGCCCTTAAGAAACTAGCTGTGTTTCATGCAGGCAGGCCTGTGGTTAGTATTGGGGCTCAAAACAATTCATCTCATCTTTTGGCACCATGTATTATTAAGATGGAGAAGGTATCAGACCATGTGTTCTCATAGAAGATGTCAAAAGGGAGCAGAATGGCAATGATGCTTCATTCCAGCCCTCAGCAGCCAAAGATGGATGAGAAGTTGTACCAAATAGAAAGTATAATCTTTAGGTCACATCAGTCACATATATTTTCTCTGAATCCCCATGAGAATGTTCCTGCAGCACTAGATATGACTTCTGAATGCATGCCATCCATCAAAAGAGCATGGGAGAGGCTTTGCGAGCTCCTTTACAGGTGTGCAGAGCCCACTACCTAAAGCATTGAGCTGAAAGCATAGAGAAACTGATACACCCTCGATCTTCCATAACATTCATGGCAGGTTAAAGCTGTTAAAAAGGTGCTTTAGGGAGGATACGACACTGACTCAAATCCTCTTAGTTTATAAGTGGGGATGGGTAGATAAGCTGCATTTATGGTGATCCATGGCATAAGCATAGTAATAGATAGGTTTAATGATTTGCTACAGAAGTAGAAGAAGGAACTTCTGATTTCTTTCTGCTGTTCCAGATTTAGGCCATTCAAGTTTATTGGATTAATATAGCATGATCATTGATTGCCCTCCAATTAAATTCACTAGATAATGATGTGGAGATACATAAACTCAATGGCTAAGCATGTGAGAGAGAAAGAGAGTTGAAGTAGAGGATTAAAGAAACAAAAACAAAGGAAGAAAAAAAAAAGAAAGGGATTTGGTAAAACCTAAGCAAGGAGAGAAGAACATGGAACCACCACCTGCACTGCATCTTTGTGATTGCAGTGGTTGTTTGTTGATGTGATCTGAGGCTGACAAGCCATCAAGAAAATTTGGGTCTGAATGGGTTGACACCAAAAGAGAGTGTGTTTGTCAAACATTAGATTAAACAAAGCTAAAATTATCATCTATGCTGGCTAGCAGATGGGATGTCCCCACCAGTGACCCTGCTATACCGTGGTTTACAACGTACGTATATGGCACACTGTATGTTCATGAAGTCCACTTACTCTGTTCTTTTTTTTTTTTTTTTTTGGTTTTGACATATGTATGGTGGTACTTCTAAAGCTTCCATGTAGGGTGCAAGGTCTCACATGCATCCACAGATGCTCTTGTCCTGTGATCCTTCCTACACAAGCACATAGAGATGTTAGTGCAAAATATGGGGGAAGACCAGCAGCATAAATCCTAGCATTTTTGCCAATATGCAGGCCTGTGAGAAATCCATTAAAAGTCAAAAACAGTCCATAGAGTGAGTACACAAGCAGCTAAAGATGGTGGTGCAAAATATGGGAAAGGCCAGCATAAATCCAGCTTTTGCCAATGTTGCCAAGGAGTATGATTGGCAGTAGAAGAAGCTTTGTGCCTGATAAATCCCCTTCTCCTAACTTTGAATCAAATTAGGAGATGGAACAGAGAGATTTGAGCAAGAAGAAGAAATACCATTTGTTTTCTGAGCCATAGCTTGACCTCACCAGAACATTCACTGTTGTGAATCATCCTTCTTTCTAGTTAGTTCTCAATCTATTACTGTGAAGTGAGGTCTATTATTGTTCCATTGGCAAAGAATAATCATCTGTCATCATTTTTCCATCCTGCAACTTGATGTGCTACTCTGCTTGGTTAGTGCCTGTTGCAACATTGAATATTAGGCAGCAGTT
Organism: Ensete glaucum; assembly: GCA_021527575.1. Classification (NCBI taxonomy): domain Eukaryota; kingdom Viridiplantae; phylum Streptophyta; class Magnoliopsida; order Zingiberales; family Musaceae; genus Ensete; species Ensete glaucum. The sequence goes on from CM038558.1 coordinate 48,883,374, forward strand.
TTGGCCTGTTCGACTGCCACTTTTCATATCTTGATTTGTCCTGCGTCCAAAAGAAAAAGAGAACAAAGTTAGCCACCACTGTTATCATCTTAAACCCCACCTTCACTGAGATCTAACTTTTTAGTGGCAAGAAATGGTTTCAGGTTAAGGCCAATACACACCTGTCGTAAAAGTTCATAGCAAGCAAAGCATCGGGAGATGGAGACTGAAGTATCTTCTTACCAGGTAAGACATGTCAAACCTGATGCTCTCCATGCAATGCTAATGACACCCCATTATTTCCACACCAAAAAGCTCATCTGCCTATGTCCATGCGAGTAAACAAGGTGGTCAAGTTGCCCTTCATCCCCTCCCCCCCCCCCCCCCCCCAAACATATCTGCATGCTTTCTGATGGTGTTGATGAGGGAATCCATGGACAGAGACAAAAGGAAAATTCCCAGTAGTCCTTCGACCTCCAATAGGGGAAGCTTGTTGTGCATGGGGAATCCTGTTCCTGGAGATGGGATTCCCCCACCATGGCCGCAAAGGGTTGACCTTGGATTGTAAATCCACAGCAGCGGAGTGTCAGTCATCATTTTCTCAAGCTGTAGGAATCAAAGAATTCCTGACAGAGATATGACATGAATGTATAAATCTCATGCATCTTATATAGCCGCCCCCCCCCCTCCTCATGCAGTCCCTCCTCCCCTGACCCACTTCTCCTACGGATCTGTTAAGAGCTCCGAAGGCTGCCCTCTCTCCACTGTTCATGCATGTATAAATCTCATGCAACCTCACGCCATCTCCTGGACTCCGAAACGACATGCTCGTGAAGGTGAAGAGGAAGCTTTGGGCAGCTCTGGGCTCGTCCAAAGCCCGCCATGGCGGCAGGAAGAAGCTCCTCGTCCGGATACAGGTCGCCGTGGCGCAGTGCACCGGCCACGGCGACGTGCCCATCGAGGACAGGTACGTGGACGAGATCCTGTTCCTCGTCTCCAACGCTCCTGTTTCCGCTGCCTTCCTCTCGAGGAGGATTTCGGCGCGGCTGGCGGCCACACGAGACCCGGTGGTGGCCCTGAAGGCCCTCCTGCTTCTCCACCGCCTCCTCCGGGGGGGCGACCGCCGGTTCGAGCGGGACATAGGCACCCAGTGGTCGTCGGGTGAGCTCGAGATGGATCTCTCATGGTGCTCTCACTCTTTCCTCGTTAGCTACTCGTCGTTTCTGGAAGAAAGGATGGGTTGGATCATAAACCACGCCGGTATGCTGGAGCCCATTATTAGGGCACCGCAACCGCGCGAGGAAGATGAATCGATCCTGCACATGATATCGAGATGCCAAGTGTTTCTCGATCGGGCTATGGAGTGCCTGCCGCATGAGGAGGCGTCATGGCCGAGCCAGGTGATGCGGTCAGCGCTCGACATCATCCTGAGAGAAAGCTTTCGGGTTTATCGCAGCTTCTGTGATGGGCTGGTAATACTATTGAGCGGCTCCTTTCAGCTTAGGAAACCTTCAGCAGATTTTTTAGCTCTCGGCATCCTAAAAGAGGCATGCATCCAAACCCCCAGGCTTCATGAGTTGTACGAGAATTGCAAGAGAAGAAACCTTGGGAGGATCTTAGACTTCCCGTCCGTTCGAATCATCACAACAGACCAAGTATCGGTCATGCGGCAGCGTCGGAATCAGGTCCAGGAAAACAATGTGGAAGAAAGCGAAGCATCAAGAAGTAGGTTTGTGTCGACGAAGCTGGAGACGAAGATAAGCCAAGTATGGGTTGCATTCGATGAGGAAGAGAGTCGTGGTTAGGTGGTGGTGCTAAAGATTGAGATGATGAAGAATGGGTTTTGCTGGTGATTTCTTCTTCCGGGTTGCGGAGACTGCATTGCATTCATAGGACCGCTTGTTTTGCTTTCGCTTTGCTTCTTTTTTTTTTTTTTTTTTATGGTATCTTTGTTTGTCTTCCTGATGTCGATGGAGGAGGGGGATTTTTCTACCATAATATATATCACCAATAATCTTTCCATTATTTACATCTGTGATAAGTTTAGTTTCATCTCTTATTTTACTGTGCATTTTTTATCATAGTCTGCTCCTGGATTTGTAGTATTACTTTTAGAGCATACCACCTGAAACGGTATGAAATGTGTGCTACATATTGGTCAAAAGTGTGGGCCGATACGCCGACCCTTCCATTTCAAGATGGTCCGATTAATATTCTAATAATAATATTATTAATATTATTATTAAACAAATGATGGGGTACTAGCCAAATAAATCAGTATTAAAAAAAGAAAAAAAAGCACATTAGGCTTCGACGTTTTCTCACTGTTGTTGTTGTTGTTGTCGTCACTTTGATGATTCTTCACCACTATTGTTGTCACTTCGTCATTGTCATTGTGTTACTTTTTTCCAAGTACATTATTGTTTTGCTCTTTCCCTCTTCATTTTCTTATTCCTCCCCTATTACTCTACCATCCCTTCCTCTTTTTCTTTCTCGCTGAATCATTGATGCATACAGGTGTATCATATGGTATAGTTTGACAAATTGTCGGGTCCAGTACCCAAATAGACGTTAATGCATTGGACTAAAATATGTCGGCATGCACGTATCAAGATGAGATAGAAATATTTCATCATGTCAACTGTGACTCACAAAGTAAATATATCAAATTGCCATCAGTTATCATTGCCATAAAGCTTACTACCTCTGATCGTCTCTAGTTTCTGCAGCAGTTGTTGTGTTTGCATTGTGAACCTTTTTGCCATTAAGGATACCAGGTGGAGCAAAGAGTGTTTCTGGGTCATTATTGCCCTTTGCTTCAGTGTGCTCCTGCTTACAAAAGGAAAGCTTGGATGGTAAGCAGGTGGTGATGTACTTCAAAGAGAAACATCAAGTCACTCGCAACATCATAGGCTTTCCTCGGGCATTCTTATCTCTATTCCAATGGTGTCTTCTGTATACACTTTTCACTGCAATAAGCTACCATAACTGCCACTGAAAGATGAATAAAGATGTTAGCAACATATGCTCTTCAAAACATGGTAGAATGCAGGGGTGTGTTGATAAGACTACAGCAGTGAGAATAGTATATCTATCCTCTTGATGGTTTTTGACAGATTGGATGACGGAAACAAAAAAAAAAATACAACATAAGGAATCACTACATAACACTTGATGAATTGTGAAGGTTCATTCAACCATTTGGCAGTGCCAGTGCTAGAGCTGCTTATGAGGTGACAGATCTATTAGTGTAGGGAATCTTAATTTGGACAATGTGATTTAGTCTTACAGTACTAGAAAAGATTTGATGCAAACTTCATGTTACACTATCATCACATCTCAAAGTCGACTAAGCATCCTTTTGTTTCCTTTGTCGCTGCCAACAAAGCTGTTTCCAATCTTTACCGCCAACATCGATTCCCATCAACTTTGTCCCAGGAACGAGGTATTCTAGAGACATATACTCTTCATCTCGTTGATGGGGGAGAAGGGTAGGATAACTCCCTGCTCGTATCGATCTGTTCTGACCACAAGGAGAGTGGACAAAGTCGATAATACATCATTACAGAGCAGAACAGACATGCCTTGGTTTGTGAGGATCGACGAGTCCTTATACACTGATCTCTCTCACGATGCGCTAATGCTAATATACATCTTTCACATTACCACATAGCCTGTTGGAAATGATGCCGGAGGTGGGGTGCAGGAGGATATACAGATTACAGAAGTTGAATGATGTACAGTTAAGAAAGTTCGAATCCAGTGTTTGAACTGATTGCATAGAGAAGCTTGTTCCTCAAAGTACTCGATCGTTTGTACGTCGGGAGCTGCCAAATTAAGAGTAGTTGTTTGACTTGGAAAATAGCGATAGCAACTTGAGAAATAATGTACCAAAGATACATCTTGTCATCTACCTTGAGTGTATTGTAACAGGTGGAAGCTGAGGGAAGCCGATCAACATCTTGTCCACCTAGTGTAGCCCATAGGGGTAAATCACACGCGACCTGAACATACAAATTGGAAACCAGCTGGAACTAAGTAACAAATATATTTCAGGCGAAACAGTAGAATCAAATTCATTGTGTAACAAACAGTCATAAAACAGCAAACTGATTGTAGATTTTGAACGAGATCTGAAGCTATTTGTGTTGTCAACACTCTTTTTACACATACTTTTATCTATGTAGCAACAGATAAATAGTTGGACAGGCCTCCAATGAAACTGACTCATAAGCTCTCCCTAGTGTCTGGAGCATGCTTAAATTTCTGTTTTCCAGACGCTAGTTTTCAAAGGCATATAACATACAGAGACAACATCTCAACAATTCAAAACAAAAAGTAGCATAATGGAAGTGAAGGAGACACATTTATCAACTGGAACATGAGGCAGGCTTTTAAATTTTCAGTAATACCGATCAGACTGAAACTGTGATAGTTATAAAGCACAGAAACAATTGGAATCCAAGACATTACAGGTTTCACAAAACAACCACCTAGAAACAGTTCTCCTGTCTATAATCATATCCTATTAGGCTTGCTGAACTACACATTTAGCTGCCAGAAAAACCAAATAGGAAAGAAATCAAGCCTGATTTCAGAACACAGTAACAACTTTGTCCAGCATATCAGCAGAAAACCAGGTCTAAAGGCTAGTTTCTTCATCTTGAAAATGGTATGTGAACGATGTTTTCTATAACCAAAATTTCAGAGATATTGGATCCTAATTAAACTGGAAACCTGGCTCAGTTCTGTATGTGGACCACACAAGCTGTGGATAAGAGAGAGGCAGCACCAGCTGCCAGATATTAACTGGATTGCAGGACCAACCGGGGCAAAGAACAGGTCAAATTTTGCTAAAATTATGTAATGACCATTATTTTAAAAGAAATTCAATGATATAATAATTTGATAAGAATGCTTCTTTGTTATTAAACTTAGCATTCACATCAAAACAACAAATGGGCTCATATTGATTGCTTTTTCTCTATTATCGTGAGCTGAGCATGGCACAGCAACATTCCACGGTCGACCACTAGACTCATCTGCTTGTCATGGCCCTCAGTTGTCACCTGCAAAAAAAAACAAAAAAAACTCCTTTCTCCAAAATCTCCATCTTCTACAGCCTACATTGTCAAGCCATACATAGAAATGGAGGAGATATTCAAGCTGTCAAGTTCGCTTTAATATGACCATTCCATAAACATTCCAGGATCTAACTGGCAACTATAAGTAAGCATTTTCTGAACCAAACTAACCTTTTTGCTGGGTTACTTAAATATATGCCTTAATAAGTCATTAATCTACGCATTTTACTGCATGGAAAATTAAACCCTAGGATCTTTATCCAGAACGTCTAAGGTCAGGAAAGATGGAAGACATCGAGAACTTTACATTAAAGTTAATAACTTCAAGAGATACTATGTTGCAGATAACCCTCTGCATTATTGGCTTATACCCCTCAACAGTATATGCACCTTGAAATACAGGACAAGGTAACAAATAAAAAAGAACTGCCATCAGTAACTTATAACAGAAATGGAATATACTTCAAGCATTCCAAAATCTCACACAAAACGGCTTAATTACACTACTAATAATATTTGTATCTTTTCACTCCTCTCTTCCCCATTTACCAGGCCAACCAACATTTTCAACTACATCTTGCAATCTTCTCCATCACACCACTCTCTTCCACTTGATCGCCTTTCTACACAAGCACCACCATCACCAACAACATCATCATCTTTCTCCATCACCATTATGCAACCTCCATCACCACCATGACCACCACTGAACCACATAGCTGCACCAATGCTACAGGGACACCAGCAACTCAACCCCAGTTATCCCACCAACAGAAATTTTACCTCAAATAATCTTTTACCAAAGAATAAAAAATCTGTAAATAGGGTCCTACTAGAAGGATTTTCTTACGTAATGCCGCACCTAAGAAAATGATAATTGCTATGTAAAAGAGTATTTCACAACTTAAAATTGTCATTAGAAGTGTCATATGGGTTCTAGTCTGAACCCAGGCATGAGAGTGTAACGGGTCAATCGGCCTAGTCTCAGATTCCAACAGGGACGGGGCCATAGAATCCAAATCTTTACCCAGCAGTGGGCCGCTGCCTGAGCCAGGATAGAGATCCTTTCCTCTAAAATTAAAGCCTTTAATAGAGATTGTACAAGTTGCTGATTACATGAGATGAGATGTATCAAAAGCCTCAAACTAAATAATACCTTGTGAATGGTGAAGGCAGGCTGCAGGTGCTTGAACCCAAGTAAAGGAGCACGTGAACAGCTTGTCACAAACTTCAGTAACATGCACCTTTCAATTGCTTTAAATCCTTTCACAACCTGCAAGGTGGACACAGAGAAGATAATCCTATTGAAGAGATGGACATGTCCAAACAGGACTCGCAAATGCACGGCAAAGAGATATACGCCAATCACATTAGTGGTATGAGAAGATGTAAAGACCTGAGAGAGTTTAACAAAAACCATATAAGGAATTTGATAGCTCTTGCTAGTAATACTACTCTATATAGAGCTCAATGACGGTAAAGGATCCATCAGCTGAACCGAAGTAGCCCCATTGTACAATTAATTGCTATATTTTATAGAAGTGCTAACCAGTGACTGTCGTTTCCCTACCGTAATGAACAGTATGGCAGTCACCACACCTCACTGTGACTATTGTGCTTGCCTTCTTGGGTTGAGATATTTTGTTACACCTTCCGATTGTGATAAAACTTCACTAAGCTAGAAAGTCTATCATACCAAGTTAGATAGGTACTATGATGTTCCAAAGGGCTTCACCAATCTTCTCACTATGACCTTGTTGTGCTTGCCTTCTTGGGTTGAGATCCTTTCTTACACTTCTACCAATGGAGATAAATTTGATTGCTATCTTACCAAGTTTAGGTGCTATGATGTTCCAAAAGGGCTTTAAAATGCTTAAGAATGCTGAAATATCACTTCTTGTTGACTGTCTCAAGTTGTAAAGAGCTGTCCCAAGCTGCTTCAACTCCTATTCAAGAAATTTCAACAGTCTGATTGACGAGAAATTAAGCCTAGATCAAGCCTGGTACCAACATAGAGTGGTTAGTGCCGTGTCCAAGGTTGAACTACATTTGAAAACATTTCACCATTAACAAAGCAAGAGATCCTTAAGGTACAAATGACACAACTATTTTCTTGCAAATTGTAACAAATTAACAAAACACAATATCTTCTACAAGTCCAGGATAGTGTAGTCCTTTCTCATTGCTCTCGATCTAAAAAACTATGGTTTCCTCCCCTACTTATCCTTCTTGGAAAATTTAATGATCTTAAAAAATGCCCAAACCACCTTAAATCACTTTCTGCCATCTCTCCTAAACGAACAATATATACATTTCCAAGTATGCAACCATTTTCTAATCTATTTATTCCTTGTAACACCAGCTATTGATCTCAATGTCCTCAGCTCAACAACATTAACACTTTCGGTATTGTTCTCAATAATGGCATGTCAAATAAACTTGAACTGAAATCAACTACTATTAGTAGATTGAACTTTGCTAATTATAATTAAGCAAACAATCTCTGTAAGTAATTGGTCTGTGACACCAGTGGGGTTGATACTGCAATCAAACTATTCAATGTAATTATATTTAAAAAGACAGAAAAAAATTAAATAGCATTTAGTTTATGATGCGCAAGAATGATCCTTAGGAAACATTGTAACTTCTAATGATCATCTTAACACTCAAATGATCAACCAACATTTAAAAAAAGAAAATCATTAGTTTATATTTCATAGCCAAAACTCTTGGTGCATTATATATTATTTTTCTCAAGAGTGAAAACCACTTAAGATGCAGAATATGATTTAGGAGATCATGCTAACTGACCACTCCAATATGGCAACAAAAGAATGCTGCACAGAACCAGAAACATAAATGAAATCATGTAATGTTTTCCCACATATGTATTGAACTTCAGATAAGTCATCAAAAAACCCTGGGTTTTACTAGATCAGTACCTCCCAGAAGAGCTTGACTGTACGACTTGTCTCAGAATAACCACCAGAATACTTTGTATTGCTTCGGAGATCATCAACATCGAAGTCATTTATACCGCCTGACAGCAACTGCATGAGGCAATTATGGATCATAAGACCACACAGGATACAAACTTCTCAAAAGAAGGGAGTTCCCCAGCAAATTTAGAAGTCCACTGTTTACAGGAATTTCCATTGGATGAAACAGATCAAATCAAACGTGCAATGAGCTTTGAATGTTTATTAGTTTCTGCATAATTTATCATCAGGCATGAACATAGGAAAAATTATAATGCAACAACATCATGAGTTGACCATAAAAAAAGAAGCATCTGAAAGATATTACATTGTAAGAATATCTAGTGGAATTTTGCAGATAACCACCAGAAGTATAACTATGAATATCATCTCTGATTTTATACATGTTATTAGTGGGCCTCTCTTAGATGCCCTGAGACAATGTCATTATATAAAATGTAACTCTATCACATTTGAAGGGAGAAGTACCTGGTTGAATTCATTTGCATTAAATAAGCTCAACCAAGATGGAGATATGAGATCAATCAAGCCTCTATAAAATGCATTTGCAAATGGGAGTATCTGCATCATACATTCAGTAAAGAGAAGTATCAGCAATCACAGGCATATAACATAACATGCCTAAGTATCACAACCACAAACATACTTGGCGATTCAGTTTGTAATCTGCTATTGCATGTACATATTGCAACTTATTCTCATTTGTTACCGAGATATTTGTACCACCAGGTTTAAGCTCAGTGACAATCCTTTTCCCACATATGTCCTCAGCAACCGTAAAATCTAAAGCTAGATCCGCGACATCACCATCAAAATGCTGTTGAATATAAGAATATCTAAAGTTTCAATCTAAATATACATGTAACATGTAGTGTGAAATAAATTTAACAGAGTCAACATCAAAAAGAAAAACATTAATATTTTCAACATGGTAACAAAGGCAATCATAATCATTAAGTAAACATAAGCAAATGTACCGGTCAACTCCTTTGATACCACACTGGTCAGCTCAGAAAAATAAGTGCCAATTATTAAAGGCATAGATTCCAAAACTTGTTCCTCTAGCAGCATATTGTAGGTTACTTGCCATTTTGTGACAACTAATATTTTTTGAACTTTTGAACATGAAAGAACAAAAAGGTACCATATAATCCTTCTCCATTGATATGGAGCAAGCTTCAAAGAAATTCAAAATTGAGAAGTCCCTGTCAAAGATTCGACAAAAATATACTCTTAGCTACCAAGCTAATGTGCCAAAATTCGACCTAAAGCATATACAGACACAAAAGAAACTTGGCTTCTACAATGGTATACACCTAAATCTTTACTCCAATGTGTCTTACTGAGTGCATTTGAATGACCCCTTAACGTGTCAAAGCCAAGCATAGTCGTTAGCCAGCTGCATGTGGTATACACCTAAATCTCTGATCAAAAGGCTACAATGTTCTACTGGAGACCTGCATGTGCTTTGAATGCAAAAATATCGGAAAAGGAAGATATCTATGTAACATAATGCCAAACTAAAAATTGGCTGTGAAGATTTTGTTTCAAGATTTTCTATGCTATGCCAGGGACATTCTCAGTAGGAAGCCACTCACACTATAAGGAAATAATTGACTATAAACCAAGTTGTAAGGCCCGTAGCGCCCGGTACATACCGGTCCGGCAGCTGATCGGTATATGGACCAGCCGCTACTGGGTGGTACCGCTATTTAATCGACTGTCAGCGATCGTTTTCGACCGTCGATGGTCGATTGAAAGAGAAATCGACCATTAGCGGTCGATTGAGGAAGAAAAAGGGAAGAGGAAGAAGAAGAAGATGAAAAGTATCTCGCCCGCGCACCGTCGCTGCCAGCAGACGACTTTTCTCCTCATGCAGGAGACGTTCCATCTCCCCACGCGGGGAGAGAGATCGAAGCGACATCGCCCCTTTATTTGCTTTTCTTAATATGTTTTATATTTTTAATATTATATTATATTATATTATAAAAATATTATAAATATTTAATATACCGGGCGGTACATACACTATTGGTATTATACCTGATCGACAAAATGTCGATACCGATCTGAACCGACGTAAAACCTTGCTATAAACTGATATTCATGGAAGCTCTAATTCGGCTCCTAAAAACACACCACAAAGATGACTAAAAATTAGGAATATCATAATGTGACAGTATGAGTCAAGCTAAAAATATATTGTCCCCAAGATACAGCTACTTAAAATTGTTATGGAGAAGCTTCACCCTAAATCACCCAGAACTTAAGTCTTAGACCAGACTCTAGAATGTCAGCACCGAGAACTAACATCAGACATCACATCGATCAGCTTGGGGCAGGGCATATGGTTCACTTCAAGGTCAGTCCATGTTGTCCAGACCAAAGTATGGCAGAGTCAACCACGTGGAAAAGAGGGTGCCTTGGACCTACCAGCCAATATGGCAGCCGCCTCAACATTAGATGATGAATAGTGATGAGAAGCATAGACGAACTACATTTGTCAAACTAGTCTTCTGCTTGGACTAGGAGTTCATAGGAAGGTGGCAGTCTCCTTCAATTGGGAGAAGATTGAAATCTGATATTGACACATAAGATATATTAGAAGACAAAACGGCAGCCTCCTTGAATCAGGAGAAGGTTGGAAGTCTGATATTGACTCATACGAGATATTAGAAGACAAACTGACTCAAAGCAGAAGCTTCCTCTCAATATCAACTTGGAACCGAGGTCCTATTTGGAACTGAGGCCCTATTTAGAAATGAGGCCTTAGTTAGACTCAACTCTGAGGTTTCAAATGCCAAACAGACAGATACATACTAAACAACTTTTACTACTTCAATCAAGTATTGAAACAATACATATAGCTCAACAACAGTATATATCAGTTCATTTTTTATTTTTTATTACAATATTCAACTTTACCAGACAATATAGATCGGTATACCACCTGAAATACTGGTGGCACTCTAGAATATTAAAATAAAGGTTTGCCATACCGGTCTGTACCAGCATATCGAGATTATCTCGGTATGGTATAGTACATGATACCGGGTGGTATACACAGTACATACCGCTTGGTACATTAAAATATATTACAATATTTTCTAATATAATATTATATAATATAATATTCAATATAATATTAATATATTAAAATATTAAAAAAAGAAAAAAAAAACTAGCAACGTCGCCTCGATCTTTCTCCCCGCACGGGGAGACGTTCCGTCTCCTTGCGTGGGAGAAGAATCACCCACGGGCGAGGACAGCGCATGGGTGGCGACGGCGCACGGGCGAGGACGGTGTAGGGAAAGGAGGTGGAACGTCTCCCTGTGCAGGAGAAGAATCGCCTGCGAGCGAGGACGACACGAGGAAAGGAGGTATGTATCCTCTTATTCTTTCTTCTTCTCCTCTTCTTCTTCTTCTTCCCTTTTTCTCCCTCAATCGACCGCCAACGATCGATTTTGACGATACCACCTAGTAGCGAGCGGTCCGCGTATCGATCAGCTGTCGGCCCGGTACGTACCGAGTGGAACGAGATCTTACCACTCGATAAGACAAACCTTGATTAAAATATAAAAATGTATGATATAATTTTAAAAAAATATATAATATATAATATATAATATGGTAACAGTAGTTAATAGTAGTTGTAATTATTAGTTCTAAGGATTAACAATCCATTATTAACAGTAGTTAATCCATTGTTAACAGTAGTTATAATAGTGTGCAGTAGGGGAGAGAAGAGGAGGGCGGAGGTGACGGAGGAACCTTCGAACGACAGCGGTTGCTGTGGAGGAAGCTGCGGACAATGACAATAGCGATGGGAGAAAGCTGTGGACCTATCCCTTGATGACGGAGGGAGCTGCACACAAAAGATTAGGCGGTAGAGGGAGCTATGCATGAAAAAAAACAGTGTTAAGGAGAAAGATTGGGACACATCAACAACGGAGAACCTAGTCGATGGCGGAGGACTTAGTCAGTGGCGAAATAGGAAGATTGGACCTTTCCATCGGCTGTACTGGAAGCAACGGTGGATCCTAGGGTTTACTGAGCGAATTGAGGGAGGGGGTTGGGTTTCAATGTTTACTATTGGATTTAGTTGATTTGATTGAACCAACTAAGTTATTGTTGAATCAAACCAGAATCCAAAATCTAATTCGACTCATTGGATTCAATCAAGCACTCACCTAAGGCGCCCGATGCCTTGGTTCAGGCGAGCACCAAGGCAGCACTTCAATGACGCGTGTCACTCCGGCCCTATGAGAGGTATTCGAGCGAGGTAAGTGAAGCGCATTTCCTGGACCTTGTGCGAGGCGCTTGGGCCTCGCCTCGCCTCGCCCGAGCACCTGGGCATCTTTTAAAAACACTGGGTTAGACTAGGCCGGCCATACCTTAACTAGGCTGACCAGCCCTAATATGGCTGTTAATGACCGATGTAAAGGACCCTAGGGTTTTTGTCTAGTTCTAAAATGAAGATAAAGCAGTGAATTTGAGAGATATTTTAGTCAGGACCTGATGCATTATTTAATCCAGTAAGGATTGTGTCATAGTAGCCTATAAAGATTGATGATTCTAAGCAGTAAGGCATCAGTCGAAACTCGAGATTTTATTCTTCATCCAAATAGTCCCTAGAGATTTCCTATATACATGCCAAGAGGTCTGAACTTTTCATATAAACAAGGGAAGGAAGTAAAGTCTTCTTAATATAATAGCAACAAACCACGGTAGCAAATTACGCGTTATTGCAGGAATCTAATATTACAAAGTTACTGAAGTAGATATGTAAAAGTGATCCTAAATCTTGCTTGTTACATGAAAAACTAAAGCAACTTGAGGTCAAAATCATTTTTAAAACTTGATTGAAAATATAATATTGATTTAGTACATAATCTTCATAGAAATTAAATAGCATCAACATATTTAAAAATTTGTTCTCCAACATAACTGAAAGGTATTCTTATAAAAATGACCATGATCTATTATCAAAACTTGTTGCAGTAGGCTCAAAGTGACTAAATAAAACAGTTTAAGCAAACATCACCCAACTTATGAAAACATGCAGCAAGACCATACAACTTAAAGAGAGACTAAAGCTCTAATAACATTATTTACCTTTACATATATAAGATTTCTGTAGAGTTCCGAATCCAGAGTTGAGAGTTCATCAAGAAAGCTATACCGTCCTAGTAGCTTTTGCACAAATACCAATGAAAAAGAATACTCCAGTAAAATGCCTTCATAAAGAGCTTTCCCGACAACCCTCCCAAGGAATTCAATCATCTCAATGCCATTATCTAACAATCTAGCAGCCATATTAGGAACTAAGCTGCTATCTGAGGTGGATGTCTGTGAAAATAGACCAAACCTGCCCCAACCAAAAATAAGTGTTTATCCTTTAATTAGATTTCATATATTTGAGTTACATCTGAAAAAAATAAAATAGAAATTAAATATGACTTACTCTGGGTCAAAGCCAGACTTAGACAAATCAGTTAAAAACTCCTTTGACAGACCACCATAGTCAAGACCAGCCTCGGGAAGACCACTTTCATTAATAAATGAAACATTAATGCATGACTTCAACTTAGGCCCAAGGAAGTTCAATTGCTTGTATCCATCTTCAACAATGTGGTCTCGACGAACAACAATAGCAATTGAACCAGAAGCTGGTCCAGATAATTCACCAGCCACTCTTCTGGAAACTTTGTCCAACTTGATGAGTTCCCTAAACATTCGAACCCTGCAAGACGGCATCATTATGAACTAAAAAAAAAATCCCACGCAGAAATAGGATAAGCATAAATCTCAAAAGCATAACTGTGTGAACTCTTCTTGATGTGGTTACTAGCAAAGTGCTGTTGTAAGACAACGGAAGACAAATGAACATCAGCAGAACGTAATACAACTAGCAACTATGCACAGCCAATAAAAGATGTATTAAACATCAACCAAGGCAGGAATGTTAAAGTTTTTTCTTTCGCACAGTGAATGATAAATCACAAATCCACAATGGTAGATGAAGTATACTGAAACAAATGACTTAAAACAGTCTAATAATTCATCAGAACTAGTAAGATCTCACCAGGACCACAGACAACAGTTCAATACAATGTTACGACATTCAAGTCCAACCAACAACTAATACTGTTTGAGAAGAAGGCCAGAGGAAGTTAAGTTTAACATCTTCAGATTATGTCTACAGTTATAATGCAAACAGAGAGTAAAAAGTGGTTGTTCCAATCATCTCAAACAATCATTTTTTTTTTAATCCATGAGCAAATAAGGTCCCTTTTAGTTGTTAAAAGCCTTGACTTAAAAGGATGGAATGTCAGAAGTGATGATGACTATCGACTAAGTAAACTTTCTCCAAGGGTGTTAATGGCCTAGGGTCTATACTAAGCCAAACCTAGGGGCTATAGACCCAACCCAGCTTTAACATAGTTTAAATCTTTAGGATGGCGGAAGCAAGTCAGGCTCAGTGCACATTTGTGTTGATCACATGTGGCCAGACCAAGTTGGGCCAAAGACATAAAATTAAGGGAAGCCTGGGCAACACTTGATTTGATCTATGAACAGAAAATTTTATTTAACATCCTTTCACTTTTTGAATATGTAACATAGATAGGGATGCTATGACCATTTTATCTCAGAGAACCTGTTAATAAACCCGTATGTACCATGCAACAATCCATAATGCATCACATCAAATTCTGCTTCCAGAACACAGTGGACATTACGAAATCGTGGACAAAATGTGTAAATGATATTTTTTTCTTATGTGTATAAATCCATCCTGTTTATCAAAGATCAAATGCATGTTGACAGGTTGAGGACCAAGTAATTAGGGGATCAGCAATTTATTTACATCATCTCATCTCTGCCATTATATGGTAATACATTAGCAAAAAGAAATATAGACTATAAATAAAATTCAAAAAAAAAAGCTATAAGAATACCAACATTATTCTATATTTTCGGGTCATGTAGAAATAGTATTGACTATAAATTTATAAAAGGCATAAAGAGCAGAGGTGAATTTCCAGATGCAACTAACCCCCATCTTAACCGAAACTCTATACCTTATAATTATCATAAATTCATAATAACCAAGTCCTTAAGATGTATTTCATTTATGACAAGAAATCTACTTAAACATTCCAGTTTGTGTAACATCAATTCTTCTTACATGTCTAGCGCCAGAAACATGCTCCTACTTCCCTTCATGCACAGCCAAAAGTTTGACATCCTATAAGTCAACTATCTATAGTTCTTTTCGACTGAGTTATCATAATTATGATGCAAGAAAACAAGCATCCCTCTTCCTGATCCTCCTAAAGTTTCACAATAATTTATAAGTTAAACTTACTCTAGTTTCTGTGACAAATTTCATTTCATTTTATTCATACAAGGACAAAACTGGTGCTAGGAACCTTCTAGAAACTTAGGTGAGATTCAGGTTGCCAATGATCTATGTATCGAACGGGACACTGACACTTTTGTATGCTTTAGGTTCTTACCAGACACATTTAACAGGAAAACATGGCTAAATGAAAAAAAAAAATTCAATGTTAAGTGTATGAGGATGACCAGAGGTCCTGATTATTATAGTCTTCCATCTACTGCACCGCCAGATCTGAAAAGTAATTTTACATCTCTTCATTCTTGATGGTGACGAGGATGGGCCTTATCATGCTTCAAGTTATGAATATAATCTCTCTGATTGCAAAAGTAAGACCACAGTGGTGGGAACCTCGTGCACTAGGCTGCTCTTTTTCTTTCTTTACTTGATCATATTGAAATTTGTTATCTACAATTGATTAGTGTTAAGTGGAATGGTTCATTAGGCTTGTGTTTGAGAAGGGAATTAAAGAAACTTACTGTAGGATAGATCTAAATACCAATCTATGTACAAACAACACTCTGCCAGTCAGAAGCAAATCCTGCATGAGGTGTACGGATGTTAAATAATGAAACATGAATCATTAAAAACATGAGTATTCTTCTGGAGTTGCTTGTTGCTCTATATAATCAAATGACTTCAACAAAGCTCCACAATCTCTTGCAACTCTTCAAACCTATAAGCCAACAGAAACAGTTCTTGCAACCTAGTGTCTAATGTAAATGATCCAATCACAATCTTATCAGCTCCAGGTGACTTGTCAATGTAACGATACAATCTACAATAAAATAGATTTGAGATGCTGAACTTGATTGGTTTACTGTAATTTGCAGGAAAAATACAATAGTGAGTTGATTAAAAAAAAGAATTAAGTCCTGCGCACAAGGCTCCCGGATCTAGGAGAAACAATACACAAGACCTTCCTTCACAAGCAGAGATGTTGTTTTCATGATTTAGACCCTGGTCACTCAAGTTGGAAAAGAATAATCTTACTATGATATCATTAGACACCCTCAACACTAATGAATCGATGAAGTCTAACAGTTATCTAGCAAAAAACCACAGCACTTGAAATAAAGCTTCATAAAATGTATCATATATTAATGCTTGAAAACAATTGATATACGATTTGAAAAACAATAACCACATTGGAAATGCAATATTCTCATTTAAAACCAACCAGCGCCATACCTTTCCTCAAATGGATATACATGTGGTATGGTTGTTAGAATAGAGCTCACCGCGGGAATGGTTGAAGTATCTGTACCTTGCAGGTTTGAAAATGCAGCTTCATGAGCCCTAGCAGCTGCTGCAACTGGAAACCAACCTTTTCTAGCAGGCGCTAACCATAGACAAGATGGGCAAAACTTGTGCCTGCAGTCCCTTTCATACAGAAAATGAAGGCATCTGACTGCCATATCAATCACCTGTCTGCAACTATTTCCATTGTGGACCAAAGAATTATAAACAAACGTATTAAGCACTGCCGCAATTCTTCGCTGCTGCTGCAGCGTGAAAGGAACCTAATGGAAAAAAGGAGCAAACACCAAAAAGAGGCGACAAAATCAGATTCGCATCAAGAAAAAACAACCTAGAAGTGAGTGAGCATCAATTACCTGTTTTTCATAGAATTCTATATCATCTAAAACTAATAACAAGTGTGCATAAGTAGCACAAAAGAGATACAAGATGCATGATAAATCCTTCGAAATCCCTTGAGCACCTTGTCTCATAGCTCCAATATCCCATATGTCATAGCTTTCTTCAGCACACTGTCTCGGAAATAGAGGGACATCTCTTGAACAGGCATGAGTTTCGTCATTTGACTTTCCAGCAATCTTTTGTAGCACATTTGCCCACTTACTTCCACTGTCCTTCGTATTTCGAGGTTGCCTTGTATCAGATATCGCTTCAGTCTGTCTCTTGAAAGGTTCATCTCTGAATTGTTTGACTTCATGAGACATGTGATCAGTTCCACGAAAAATAGAACTTTCAAGTATTTCCCAAAGCTCCAGAAGGAATCCAGGAGTAAATGAAAGTACATTAAGGATAGGCAACGAGCCAACAACAGGATTCAAGAAAGAAAATATTCGAAGGAAATAATAATAGAAATATATGACATGTTGTAGGCTGAAGTTCCTAGGGTCCTCTAAGCTCTGATTTGTTACAAAAGAGTCTGGCGTTTTAGCTGGAGTACTTGCTTTTGTCATGGTCAGAAGTTTCCTCAGATGCCACTGTTGATGCACAGGTCTAAGAAGATCAATGTGGAACATCGCACGAGTGCATTGATCTGAATCAGCATCTCCTGGAAAAGAGTCACTAGTCACCAATATATCATCACTATCTTTTTTCACCAATCCATCATTGCTCTCCAGCCAATGTAGGAAATTCTCTGAGATACAATTAACAGCATGAACATAGAGTTGACAATTTAGACCTTGGACAAAACAGCCAGAAGCACCAGAATCATTATTCTCTATAGACAAGTTTACAATGTTTGCAAGGGCCCAGCCCAAGGAAGGAACTGCTTTGGCAGTCAGACCAGACATTTCAGACCGGTCCAGATTCAACATCTCATCAAAGATTTTATCCTTGGAAACCTGCAAGCACCTACCCATATATTGATTAGTTGAATGACATCTAAAGTGTCATACCAAGAGTATATTGTTAATAGGTGATAACTGTTTTGTGCTAAAACTAACAGAATAATGGTTTCAAATAACTGTCAGCACAAAACATATTGCCTAACATATACCAGCAGGTTCAAGGACACCTTTGAACCATGTATGGGTACTAGTCGGTACTCTTTTTTTCAATGATAGGTACATATCAGTGCACTGGTATATGTGTCACCATATTTAAAACCATAGACAGAACCATTATTAAAAAGGAGATACTTAATTCGCCTTGAGAGATGTAGAATTGCACAAACAACCCCATCTGCACAAACCTCTCAGATGTGTGTATAAGGAATTAGTTTCTGAAAACAATTTAATTAAGGCAGCAGATAGCTTTGTCATAAAACTAAAAGCTTATTGGATAAAGATATCTGCCTTGCTGATAGTACTTCAAGAACATGCAATGAAGAATCATAAAACAAACATCTTGGATTCTAAATCTAGATGAACAGGAAATACACTCATCTGCAGGGCTATTGGACAGATTTAATAAAAACATAACCTAAACAACAGTTTATTTGATGTATGAAGTTATGCATAATAAAGTTCCAAAACCAAACTGATGATGAGTAGAGGTTTACCAATAAAACAGTGAGACATGGTAGCAGAACACGCTCATGCTTAAGAGCAGGCAGAAGTAGCGTTGGTAGAAGCCGAGTCAAATATGGAATCGTCAATATATATACACAGTACTTCTTAGAAGCATCATTCACATCAATAACATCGGCGTCATTCACATCTAACCTCTTCAAATGAAATGGGCGCAAAGATAAAGTCATGGCACTTGCAATAATCAGGAGATTATTTTCTGATGATGAGACAATTGTCCTGCAGGAAGCATTCTGAGGACCATGTCTCAGCATGTACTTCCTAAAACAGGTGTATATACCACTAAGGTTTGTGGTCATAAATCCAATTAATCTATTCACAGCAAAATCTGCATCTCTGATATCATCACCTCTTAGATTCTTCCATCCTTTTATATCAGTTAAAGAAACAACTAAGCGCATTGCCAGAGCTGTAAGTGGAACCATGTCACCCACATGACTGGAATTATCACACTCCGCAAGGAAAAATAGGCACAATGAGACTATCCTTTGTGCTTGATAAAGCCATTTAGATTTCTCCTGCTGGGTACCCACGGATAGTAAACAAAAGTTCTTTTGTGCATCTACAAGTCACAAGAACAAAAAGTCAGCAAAAAATGTTGATCTCGACATGCAGAGTGGCATGAAATGGCAAAAATGTAGAAGTTCTGGTATTTCTAGGGGATTCTGTTTGATGAATGCATCAAAACAACCTCTGCTAGATGAAGTTCCTTGGTGCAAATTAAGAATGTAGTAAACTTCATTCGGAATGCAAGGATCATGAAAATCTGCATACCAGCTGAGCTAATACTTTGTAAGAGAATTCCAAAACATTTCATGACACATTTCACATTCCTAAGTTGTAGCTTCCACAAAGTCGGTGGGTGAGTAGCAAAGAAAAGAAAGGGTCTTAAGAAATTATTGGAGATCCATCCACCAGTCATGTGATCATCATAGTGATCGGCTAATGCTTCCCATTCTTCTTGAAGCTGTTCTGAGACCTTCTTGATAACAATATACCTCCGCCAGACTCTCTGAATGAGAAGTAACAAAACAGAAACAAATTAAAATCACTTGTTGAGATTGAGTCACGGGAGAGCCAATTGCAATACAGTCAAAATGTATATGAGGCACAAGAAAGAAAAGGAAAACCCATGCAGAATCATCTTTCAACTAAATCATTGACCACAATAACAAACGAAGCATGCTGCAGCATTTACTTCAGACAAACTTAGCACAAACACATTGTAGGGCTACCACATAAAATGTGGTGTATATGTGGACGCAGATGTTCAATTCGTAAGTTAATTTTTTGAAAAATTTATTTGACTGCGTTAACAAATTTCTCGTTGCCTACTAATGTGGACATAGCAGAGGTAACAAAACAATGTCCTTTTACAAAGTGTACAATGACTTCAGAATTATAACCCAGGTAAGACAAGGAATCTAACTCGGTAAGTATTATAACCTGACGCCTTCATTCACAATGAAATTGTCAACGGACCAATCGTGTTCCTAGGAAATGCTACGTCCTTATCCTCAGAAATTATATAAAAAAATTTATAAAATATTTCAGTACTAAATCACGACGATGCATAAATTCCCAATCTTCACGATATCAATTCAAAAAGATTAAATATAGGGAGAAAGGAAGTAGGGTACCAACCTGGATGAAGAGGGCAGCGGCGGAGGCACGGCGCTGGTAGCTACGGAGCTCCCTCTCGTGGGCAAGCTTCTCGAGGAGGGCGTCCCTCGTGATCTCCTTAGCGCTCGCGCCCCTCAGCGAGACCTGAGGCGGCCGCGAGGAGACCGAAAGAAGGGATCAGAGGTCGGCGTCTCAAGAACTCTTTCGAGAAACTCGCATGATTCGGGGAAATAATCGGGGACCGGCAAAAGGATATGGTGGAGGGAGGTACTTACCTGCCGTTGCTTCGGAGGTGCCGACATGCCGGAGGTGTTGCTCGCGGTTCCGCCCCTTCCCCCTCTGGCAAATCGATAGGATATATTTGTGTTTCCCCGACACGACCACGTTACCCACACCGAATCACCTGGAGGGACCACCGGGGTGACGTCCCTCCTCAGTTCTTGATAGATTTTGCGTCGACCGGCCTCACCACGTCATGCGGAGAAGATTGTGGGTGAGTCTCTACGGGTCCCCCGAGAATTGGGTACGCCTCCCCTGTCGATCTTTTTCCTTTTTTTTTTTTTCTGTTCAGGAAATTTCAAACATAAGCGAATACCTTCGAACACGCACTTACAATTTGAAAGACATTTATAAGAGTATTAACGATGTCCTGTGATCTCTATGAGAGCTTTCACCTCGCCATAGTAGATGGTTATCTGAATGATAAATAGGGATTGCGAGAAAAATGTTTAATTTACATCATGGAAGAAACCCTCATTAGCCTTTATCCTCTGGAGCTAGCAAAATATGCCATATTAATCATGAGATTTAGTTTTCTTCGATCCATTTATCTCTTTATTATTGAGATATCAGTTCCTATACATCGAGATAGCATTATTAGCAATCTATGCTTTCCCGGAGCCCTCTCAACTCAAAGCATCCACGTCTATGTTGATCACCAAAGTATGAGAAGCTAAATTTCATGAACAAATGACCTTATTAACATCACTGACCAGTTTCATGGAAAAGCATCATCAAAACGAGGTGCTGTAGAAGTTTGTCTTACTTATCAATGTAAGGCTAACACACTATAATCACTCGGAAGGATTTTATAATTACAGTGACAGCAAAACACTGACTGATATAAGATGCTGAAAAAACACCAATCTGTTCGACATGCCACAATTCTAATCTCCATGCTAATATCCTGCAAGTTCAAAGCAAAGATAATAAAAATGAACTTGGGGAGTCTCGCGAGAGACAATTCACATACATAGAGTCTAGTGATACACGCAAAAGACAAACATGGAGTCGCAAATACAAGAGTGAGAGGCACACCGTGTCAACATGAAATTAACTGAAGAGATCTGTCAATTAAAAACAAAATAGCAATTAAAGATCTGTCGTGGAACTGCAGGGACGGTTCAATTGAACTCTACCAAGTTGCTGAATTGGAACAGTTCCTCCCAAAAGTTGATAGCCGGATCGCAGTAATGTGGAAAATTCAGCATCAACAAAGACTTTCCTAGCAGCACTATCTTGCCACACCAAGACACAGATGTTAGAAGGGAGATCTGTATCCTCGCCAAGCTCTTCCTCGTTGCTAACTGCAGCAACCGAGTTTTTACCCTTCTCAGCATCAACTTTCCACACCTTTTCATTGAGTTTCTAACTCCTTCCACAACCACAACACTAATGTCATCTGATATCACAGTACAACCTGTAAGTTGGTTCTCCTGAGCATTCACGGACAAAAAGTCTCCAGTGAATTTGGATATCACAGCACAACCCGTGTTTGGAGGTGAGATAAGTCCCTGATCCTGTACACAGACAAAATTCTCCAGTGAATTTGGATCATCAAAAAGCTTCTTCTCTTTGTTTTCACACCATTCAGCAGGGGTCAGCTTGCGAGCAATGTTTCTATCTACATGTGCTTGTTCACGCTCAGCAGCACCGCTACGAATCTCCATTTCAAGCTTTGTTGGATCTTGAGTTGCTTCAGAAGCAAGAACCTTCATCAAGTTGCTCATTTTGACCTTAAGACTTAAAAGCCTCTAAAAGGCCTTGTCTGGTCATCTCTTGCCTGTCTCACTCTTCCGCAAGATGCCTCTGCATCCTGAGCTTCTTTTGTTCTTTCTTTGTTAGCTTTAGAGGTCGTGGTACTGGTGGTGGTGGGGCAGGCTCTTTTGTGATTTCTTTGTTAACTTTAGAGGTTGTGGTTGTGGTGGTGGTGGTGGAGCAGGCTCAGCAAGACGCCTTTGCCTTCGCAAGGTGGGTCTGCTTGATGTTTAACTCTTTTGCTTGTGCTACCCCAAAATGACTCTGCAGAACAAAGCACCCATACAAAGTAAAGCTGACAGTATAGTATACAGTAGAAAACAATATATGGAACAACACCTTGAAGTTTATAAATCTCTGCCTGCTTTGACCATTTACCTTGGGTCTTAACAGCTTTGTCTTATTTAAACCCATGCACTAATCAAAATGACATGTAGATGCTGCAATGGCATCTAAATCTGGTTTTATTATTTGAAATGCTTCTTTCTTCAGCTTGTTAATGTTGACCTGAAACCGAAAGTGAAACTTTGTTGTTACAGAATTAGCATACATCAGAAATCAAAAATAAGAAAGGGAAAAAACACCAAGTTATTTAAATCACCATCAGTGTACTAAGGTTTGTTAGCTTAGGCATATTGATGACATTTCCATGTTCAGCATTTTCTCTACCCTATGCATCTAAGTGTAGAATAGGAGCCTTGACAGGTTACAGCCACGTCAACTGGCAACTGTCCAGGATACATATTATTAAGAGGTGCAAACTCTGGGAAAATGATGAAACCCCATCCTGGCAGCAAGTTCTTGTGCTCGCTTTACAGCTTCAATCTACCGTATATTTGTGAGCCCAGGAAGGACATCCATACCACCTGCAGCAGATAGATTTTCTGATGTTGCATCCCCTGGTAGTCCTGGCACTGTCTTAACATGGATTGCAGAGGCAGGTTGGGGTACACCTGCTGGAGGAACTTTACCTCCATCTTTATTGGATGCTACCTGAACAATGCTCAAGCTAACATGTTTGTTTAGCTGTAAATGTAAATAAAAAACACTTAATTATGTGCACAAAGAGAGAATGGTTCAGTGATACTTGACTACAGAAAAACACCATAGTATAATTACCATTAGGGATCTTCTTTTGCTTCTCAGACAATTCCTTCTGCAGTTGTAGAACTCTTTTAGCTTCTGCTAAAGCATCAAGAGACAAGCTGCCACTTTTGGCAGCAACTGAAGTTGCTGCGCCATCTGTAATGAAATTTGCAGGAACGTCATCAGATCTTATACTAACTCCTGCATTTTCGTTTGTGGTAGTAAATGAAATACCTTGGTAAGCAGGGGACGGTGACATGCAGCAGAATTCGTATAAACCTTCGACACCAAAGTGAATGATTCCTGGGCAGCAATCTGCGAGCCCCCAAGTGATAATAGTTCATAGGAATGGTTGCAAAAACTCTGGCATGCAAAAAAATAAAAAGTTTTTGGCTTCAAAAAAAGGATAGTGCATTACAGTTATAAACTAGCTAATGGAACTAAAAAGCTCATTAAAAGTACAACTAAAACATCAAACTTCAAAAGAAGACAATTCAGACAAGATCACACAGTTGACTTCTTAACAAGAAGGAGATGCTCATCACGTTGAACAAGAAAGAATAAAGTCTTTAACTATTATAGAGTGACAGAATTTATAAGTAAACTATTTATCACCAAAGGAGTTGTCAGTAAGTCTTCTCTAGCGACTGGCATAAGAGGACATGATGACATTATAAGGATATCTGTGCACTTAGTGGCTTATATATTTCAAGTTCTCAAACGAGCAAAACCACTTAAACCATGGTATGGGATATTCAGTAGCACCACAAGCAAAACCACTCAATTTTCTTTTTGAATAGTCAGAAACAAATTGTAAATTCAATCCAAGATTTTTTTGCTAATGTAAAGTCACACAAACAACTGCTGGGTGCCGGCCGATCATACCACACACATTTCTTGACTACAATAATAGTATAAGGATGCTATTCCATTACAAAAACAGTCAAACTAGTACCTAAAGGAAAGAAACATTATAGGATCAGAAACTTCATCTCTCGAGTTGACCAAACATACTCACAAACCAAATTCTTCCGTGTCCTCTGGAATTGGGAACTGTTCAGATTATAATAACACAACTAGTCTGCATGGAATTCAATGATGTCCAAAACTTAGGTCCAACTAACGGTCACCATCCTTGACCCAATCACTTCAAGACAATAACAAATAGTTCATAAAACGGTGGTGAAATTGACGTCCACAGAAATATCATCGGAAGTGTATAATTTTAAAAATATACTTCATGTAGCATGATATTTAGTTAGATTTGATAAATCTCAGGCACCCTTGAACAAGCTATAATAGGAGTTTATACTGAATTCCAACATGCTGACGCAAGTTTCAGCTCCTTTGACTTAGCACATCAACTAGCACCACAATACATTAAGTGTGTGCCATATCAATGCTTATTGAAAAGCCATACATTTCATATACTATGTGACGAACTAGGGAACATGTGGATGTAAAGTGAGCTAACCCATAGACCTGTTGACCATATTCAGTACACAGAATGAAGCATATATGCAATAGTAATTTTTCATCATTTTATGAAATTCATGTTTCATTTGGATTTATTGTGGCAAGGATTTGCTCATTTACATGTGTTAGCTTCTTGTTAATCCTACATTTGTCTCCTCTTCTCAGCCTCAGTAAATCCCTCGAGAGCTTTTACATCTGTTACTTTAAGCTGTATATAAAATAAGCCAGGTAACTGATTGAAGTTAATCTCATGTTTATTGAAGTGGATAAAGATACTTCATTAACTATAATTAAAATGGAAAATCAAACTTCTGTTTGTGTATAAGATGACAAATTTAAGAGAAAAAAAAAACAAAAAGGGCATCTCACATTGTATTTTAATTACGATTAAATACACTAAAGTGATGTGAGAAAACCAATAGGTCCTTACATCGAAAGTGTTACTTTCTTTCTCCAAAGCTAAATTGGAGGAGCAGTCGCGGTGGTCAAGGCCAGGGTCGGTGAAAGTGTCAGGGGAGAAAAGACCTCTAGGTAGGTGGCGGCGCTTGTCGTCAGAGTTCTTGATGCCACCGTGGTGGTGGTGGGGGTGCTTGTGATCGCCGCCCCGATCCGGATCGCGGTAGTGATCCTTGGATGAATCGCGTTCGCGCTCGTCATTCTTGGAGGATTTGCAGCTCGGTCGATCCCTCTCGGAGGTCCCATCCATCCATGGAACGGGGTTTCGCCTCGGGGGGTTTGCGGCGATAGATTTGCGCGAGACTTGATCGCGAAGCCAAATGGACGGTATACAAAAGAAAGGGAAAGGTAGCAAACATAAGTATTAACTAATTATTCGCACACGGAAATGGCGTTATATATATATATATATATATATATATATATATATATATATATATATATATATATATATATATATATATATATATATATATAGGTAAAATGTCACGTGAATAAAAAAAATCCAATCATATCAATAAAAATCTACTATAGTGGAAAAAAACTAACTCATCAGAAAAAATCTAGAACTCTTTTTATCAAATCAACTAAATATGATACGTCAAGTCTCTCTTGTAAAATTCATGAAACATGCCTTTAAGGGGATATGATAGGAAATATATTGTAGATTAATCATCCAACATATTACCATCGAGTGATGCCCGAGGAGAAGAAGAGCTTTATTATTATCATAAACTTTGTTCTTATCATAATAAAGATAATTACAATCTTAGTTCTTGATTTATATAAAAGTTAAAAACACATAGAAAAATATACTGTTGGGAATTACTCCCTCTCACAAGGGATTGGATCGAAAAAACTTTCTTGACCTCAGAGTTTAATCTGGTGGTAGCTCGTCGTTCCCACCTCAAAGCAACTTTAAATAATCTTATGCATATGCGTTTGGATCCTGTCGAACTAATCAAAACGTCAATGATATTTTTTCTAAATATTATCAAAGATTTTTATTTATTTTTTTAAAAAAATATATTTATTTCAAATAAATATCTCTCAATGTATTAATTTAACCGGCAATCTCCTGACACGATATGATCATAAGATGCACATATTCAAATGGATAGATCAATTTATCCCATGCTTCAAGGCATTGGGTTACCTTTTGAGAAAAAAAATATATGAAATTTTGTTCAATAAAATCGTCCAATATCTGTGTCATATGTCAATCTCGATGTGCTTACACTGAAAATTTATATCGGATAGACACTTGTTGCCATCCATGCTTATTAGCACAATTACAAGCACACACATCCATCTAATTTAGATTGTTAGCGATTCCATAAAAAGTTCAAGCTTGTGGAGTGAATGAATGGTTGGCATGAGTGCATCTCCAAATCACGATCTTAGGGTAGGGTGGGATTCGGTAGAGCTTTTGTGGAGGTCACAAAGAAACATGAGACCACACCTATATAAATCTATTTACTCATGTATTTACTACTAACTTTAGGGATCCACATTCACGTCTCTCTCTCCGCCGGGCAAGTTTGTGCCAACTTCTTTAGGTTTTCAATGATCATGACCAGCTTCGTGTTGAGCTTGTTCACGAAACACTTGGGCAGCCATCCAGCCGGATCCAACTGCCATAAAATAAATAAAAAGATCAAGTGAGCAACACATGAATTCCACAAGAACCTGAACAAGAAATCTCACAACTCGTCAGTTTGGATGTCAATGTACTACCGTGTGTCTTATAAGGGTTTAGGTTTTATGGTTTGCAGGGTTATTCCTTCCGAGAAGAAGGAAAAGTAGTGAGAGCAACAGTGTGATTTGATCACCTGAACAACGTACGTCACCATGCAAGAGTCATCTTCAAGCTTCTCCACCACCCATCCAGATTGAAGCAGCAGCCCTCGAATGGCACTACCGTTCTTTGGCTGCAATCCTGCAGCTATTTCATGAGGCAGAGAAGCCACAGCCACCACCTATAATTAATATATATATATATATATATATACAGTGAGTGTAAGTCCACAGCGTTTTGTTGACGTGCTGATGACAGGGCTGAGAGGAGCCTCACTAGGGTTCCATCATCCAGACTCTCACGGCGCTCGTAGACGACGAATTCTCGCTTCTTGAAGAGCGGCTTCGATGCGTCACCAAACCTCAGTGCAATGATCCTGAGGTTGTCATTGAGGTCCTTGATGTGTTTTGCTTCCACCAGATCCGGATCCCATTGCTGGAGTGGAAGAGAGAAGATGGTGCGAGTGAATACGGCAAGCGTTTGAGAAGAACATAGCACGAGGCTTCAGTTTTGCAGCTCAGGTCATATGG
Source organism: Ensete glaucum (assembly GCA_021527575.1). Lineage (NCBI taxonomy): Eukaryota > Viridiplantae > Streptophyta > Magnoliopsida > Zingiberales > Musaceae > Ensete > Ensete glaucum. The sequence goes on from CM038558.1 coordinate 48,911,131, forward strand.
TCTCCTTCGGGTTCCCTGAGAAACTCGAGTGGATGTTCTCCATCACATCCATGTCCGGCAACGCACTCAATGCAAGTTCTTACCGAGAGACATGTCATGTGGAGTCTCGTGGGATGAGTTAATTGTTCACCTACCGATCTACTACACATCCGTAGATGAGGGAGAGAATAACGAGGTTTTTCTGAACTCACCTTAGCGGCATCAATGGCGTTGGCGACCACGAAGAACTGCTGCGGGGAAACCGAGCGGAGAAGCCAGCGGCTTCTGAAGACGTGCAGCGAGGCTGAGCTCTTCCTCGAGATCTCGACGCCGTTCCGGAACGTCAAGACCTTCCAACCATCGCCGGACTCGGAGGCCGATAACAGCTCCTGAATGCATCTCTCGCTGGCATAGTTCACGTACCTCCGCAACGAATCCTCGCTTACGGACCTTCCGACAAACCCAGATCACGTCAGTACGGGCATGCAAGAAGAGCTTATCGTATGTAGGATCGAGTTTCGTGGAATCTTTACCAGGAGCGAGAACAGGACGTAGCGGCGGGTGGAGAAGGAGAGTTGCTCATTGTGTCAGATGGTCGCATGCGGTGGATGTGTTAAGTAAGGAAGAGAGTTCATATATGGATATAGCTTGGGGGTGAGGGGGATAGAGGATGGATGTGGGCAGGTAGTGACTGGGGCACATGCAGTGCCGGTGCAGGAACCCTCCATGATTGGGCCAGCATGTCCTCTCTCCACACACAGGCATTAAAGATGGATTCTTTGCTTTAAAGGGGCGAAGGGAAGGGGTGGGGAAGACGAAGCACATGCACTGTTGTTGGTGGCGAGCCATGGAAGGAAGAGTCCACCGAGAAGGTAACTCTCGAGAACCATTGGCAGCAAAGGATTCCCCCCCCCCCACCCCGGTGTGCTTTCTGGTGTCGCAACGAGTCAGTCCTCCACAGGAACAGCGCATCTGCTCCTTCCTTACCCACATGGTGGCAACTTAGGATGCCACCTCAGAGGGGTCCCACCGATGGCATGTTATGCTGGGCCCTCCCTGGTGTCTTCCCTGCTACTCATCCACTGCTGCGTTGTTGCGATTCTAATTCGAAGGAGATGACTACTGTAGCAGAGGTTTGGTCCACCATTTTGATGGAGCTTTGAAGAGTCTTCATGATGTGATGCCAGATGCTGAAAGCAGTTGGACGAGTGAAAGCCAAGTTATGAAGGAGAAAGCTATCAAGGTTTGAAGGTTCTTTTCCAGGCTCTTTTGGTGCACCTGAGGTAAGGAACAAACCTCTTTAATAGGAAATAAAGAAAGACAAACTGTACCATCACCTTGGAAAAAGGATGATAATTAAGGACCCTATTTTGGATGAAAGGTTAGCTACAGAAAGCAGGAGTTAAGGAGCAAAAAGCCTCGCTTCATTTGGTAGTTCAACACATCCAGTAGCTTGCAGAAAAGATGAGTCTCATCACTTTTGTGCAAATAAGTTGCAATGGTGAGGGAGCCTTTTGCTTTCAGCATCACCTTTCAATCTTTGATGGCATCTTTTATCAGTTTGAAGGCCAGGAGAAGAACGACAATTGTACATCTCTGTGGAAGACTAGGAGTTCAGTTTCTTTTTTCATTCAATATTGTTCATGAACATCTGTCAGCCTGCCTTCGGATGTGAAGAACACAGGGTTCTGAATTGTAAATTCTAGTCAAACATACTGAACAAGAGAAAGCACAAAGGGTTCAGCATCAAAATGCATGCAGGACATCAAAAGAAAATAATTCAGATCTGCCATCACACAGTCAGCAGTGTGCATCCAGGCTTCAGAAACTTTCTACAAGAAACCAATTTGAAGTGGACTAGACTAGATAGCCAGATTTGTGTGTTGTGAGGATGACTCCATGGCTTCTGAAGCACCCTGAATGAGCTAAAATAATTCAAGGTTCAATCTTTTAGATCTTGACACTCTATTTATAATCAGGAATGCAGCAGAGCATCTGAATCAGCCGCTGGAATTTTTGAGCAAGCATTTGTTTTTAGTGTTCATCATTAGGTTGAATGTGTCTAAGCTGTCAGTGTCAGATTTAATGAATTGTTATCACTCCAAGCTAGAATGAATAAGATCCCATTAGAAAGACAGAGAAAAGTACAAACAAGCCGAAACCAACAACAGCATTGGACGTATAATAGAAACATGCCAGCATTGGGTTCAAGAGTGACTACAAAATTTGCAAGGGTGGGAGGATCTCAGCTTTATACCTATGGAAGACATCAAGCAAGTTCACAAGGAAAAAGGAAAGTACATTAAGAGCATTTCGACTGATGTAAATATAGTAGGGTAGGCTCATTTGCTATGTTTTGATAACCATCTTATGCTCACAAGAACAATCATTTAAAGTCAACACCAGTTTGTAATTGTTTGCTGTAGCACCAAATAGATGATCAGAAAGGAACACCAGCAGATCTGAAGACAAGTCAAGAACAGCCAAATCTAGGACAGATCATGTCTTCTCATTCACTATCACTGGTAAGTCATCCTCTGAACCCACCCGTCACCTTTTGCCTACTTAAGCTATGTCTTCTTCACAACAACCCAACCTGTTTGCTGTAGCACAATCTCCTGAATAGAAGTCCACAAGGTCCATAACAAAGCCAGACCAACAGCCCCATACCTGCTACTGACAGTGTAGATGTTGAGGGGAGAAGAAAGATATAGAAGACTACCAACCCTGGCAACACCAAAAGATTTGAGTTGCAGCAGGAGTCTCGTGATCCTGCATCATAGATCAAGACCAAAGGCCCAATAAAAGCTTATATCAGTGGTGGAAGATGGGCTTAAATTTAGATGGAATCCAAGAGGCTTCGGCAAAGCTAACATCCATGAGGAGGAGGAGGCATTACTTTAGCTGGAGGAGAATAAATGGTACAAAAAGAAATGGAGAAGAGAAAGGTGAAGAGGGCTTTATGAAACCAAACAAGTTAAAACCAGACCATTAGGTGTACATACTTAAATTAGGCAGGCTGAAAGCTAAATTGTTCCAAAAGCCTCAAGTGTATATCTATCAGCTGATATCAGAAAGAAAAAAGGTTTCTGAGATGCAATTTGTGCTTAGAGCAAAGGAGTGCAGGCAAGGCTTCTATGCTTTAGCTGCTGTGCTCTTCTTGGGTGATTGTTCTTAAATCTAGATTGGTCTGTATCATGCAGAGAGAGAGAGAGAGAGAGAGAGAGTAAACAGTTTGATGGGAAAACAAAGTAATCTCTGCCTGATTGTAGTTTGAGGATGGTATGGATCCTTTATCAGCCATTAATTGATTGTGCAGGAATTGATTAGCATGTCTGCAGGACTGAAGCCATAATCCAACTCTCTTGTTAACAACACTATTTGTTAAATAAGTTTGTACAAGGTGGATAGGATCTAACATCTTGTGGAACAGCAGCACTCCACAAACATGGTGGCCATGCCTTACACCTGCAACATCCAGAAAAGACAAGGTTTTTGTTGTCATGACCTGCTCCCTTCTCTTCTACTCCAAGATTCTATGTTCTCTGGGTAGACACTAAAACAACCATGCAGCAAGAAGCACATTGTGAAACTACATCAACATTTTGCACACTCCCTAGTCCAAGTCTATTTGGAGGACCACAATACCAGTGTGGTTTCTGTACACCAGTATGAATCAGCAACATCATGGACAGCATCATAAATTATGTCTTGGCACTAAAAGTTGGTGTACAATGAGAAGCAGTCAAGTCATTGTTGATTAATAGAATGTGCCAATGAAGGACTAATGTCACAGAGAGCATGTGCCATGCAATGCCCCTTTCATTTGGTTGTTCAGATGAAGACACTGAGGGTGTTGGTTGAGAAATCCATCTCAAGCTCAATCATTGCACACAAGTGTTGGTTGCAATTTGGATCCTTTCATAAATGTGTATGTGAAATGGAACCAATTTGGTTTTAACTATTGACAGTGAGCAAACCTAAGTAATTGAACCTCATCAACAGTTTTCTTTCAACCCAGGGGAGCCAGTGATGAGGTTTCATTATAAATATGAACAACAGAACACAAGATTGTTTTTTGGCAAGATGTTGAATGACCATGACAACCAGTTCAAACTCTTCTCAGGTGAAGAGGACAGACATGGTTTTTTTTTTTTTCTTTTCTTCTCCATCTATTGCTGTAAGCATTGTGCTGCTCTCTTTGGCACACACAGAAGAAGGGACTGAAGAAACCAGATTTCATGAGAAAACCATCTTACAAACTATACATGTATTCTGGTGCACCAATCTCAGTTTACATGGATCAGATTCCATCTCCCTTTCCACCAAACATTCTTTAGCAGGAAATATTTGTTTGCATGCAGTCCATGTAAGATTCCAAATTCTCTTCCAGAGAGCTCCCAAGTTTGCTGATTGGGATCAGCTCCAGCCTTGCAAGTTGAAAGCCACTCTTTTGTGTGCAATTGCCAAACAAAAGTAGCAGACTGCAGGCATCTGATCTCCATGTTATGAAGCTGTTCTGCTTCAGAAGAACAAGAGATGAATCAAGGAGCTGCCTTCACTATGTTGAAATTACCAAACTGGAGCATTCTTTTTTTTTTTTTTTGTGTGTGTCTCTTTTTTATTTCAATTTATCTGGTGACAACAGTTTATGACTTCTCATGTAAATAAAATTCAATATGTGAAAACTAGAGGTCATCAAAATCGTTCCTTTATGACTTCTCATGTAAATACTTTAAAAAAATAATAATTTTCTAATTGACATCTTTGCATAGAGTAATTATAAAACAAGTGAACCTCAAATGTTTTTAATTTTTATTTTTTGAAACAAAAGGGTTTGTATAAACTTAGAATTAAGAAATAGAAAAATACTATTGAATCCAAAAATTCATACTGGGATAAGTGCTCTTCATGGAGTATAATAGTTTTTCTTGTGGTGGAAGCTGCAAGTGCATGCATGCATCTACTGCGTCACCTCCATGACTTCACCATATCAGCAGCAGCACAAGCTGTAGGAGAAACCTTGGATGTGACAGTCATCATGATCTGACCCCCATCCGCCTCTGACCATGGTGTTCTTCTTCTCTGTGGCTTCGACCTACTGCTGCTTTGATCCATTAAAGTTTAATGGAGGAACGCACTCCTCTTTGACCCTTCCGGCCTTTCCTCTTCATCGCACGTAAAGAATCGCCGTGCGTCGCCCTCTCCCGGACCGCGCTGTTAAATCCCCGTGGGGGATCGGAGGGAGCATTCATTCATGGCGGACTCCACCTGGGGAAGAGGAGGAGGAGGAGGAGTAGGAGGGCGAGGCGACTCGGTACCGCGGGGTACGGCGCCGGCCGTGGGGGAAGTATGCAATGCTTTTTTGATGCTTAGCAATGCATGCATGCACTCTTCTTAATATGCAAAATTTTCCTGTATGCATCAGATTCATGACTTTTTTATAAACCTTGACCACTTACTTATAAATATATATATATATATATAATAAAACAAAATCTTCTCCTTGTTAAGTTCACAATGCACATACTCTGCCATATCCTTTACTACCTCCTCCAAAATCTTTTATCCCTTTAAAGTCTTTAAGTTTAACACACACACACACACATATTAGTGTTATTTGTTGGGTTGATGGAAAAAAAGGAGTGTTAAATATGCACATCATTAGAGCACTTTCTTTGTTGTCGATCTAAATTGACTCCCATCAAATTCCCAGCAAGAATGTTCATAGAATCCCTCTAGATAAATATAAGATTTGTTTTGAGTAAATGGAGCAGCATCACATTCTGTTTCCTTTCATTATTAGATTCTCAACTTCACAGCACTGTTAGCCATCATATATATATATATATATATATATATATATATATAGTGACAAAAATAAATAGTCATCCTAAGAACAAGCTTTAATGGTGTTTGTGAATGGGTTAAGCATTTTTACGAGTTGAGTGGTCATTGTTTTATGGCTTAATGAATAATTATAATTGATCACATTTAGTTGTTCTCATAATTAAGATGATCATCTACAAGTATATATCAGATATGACGAGCTTCATCTTTGTAACAGGTGTTATAAACCAACGATATGTAGGTTGTTGTCAGCTATGGGGCTTTGCTTTGTCATCACTCGTTAAGAACGTGATGTGCTCATCTCTTTATAACAGTCGTTTTGTACAAATCGTACGCTTGACTCGCACGTGAGAATTAATTATTATATAAAGACAATTGGTCACGTGCATCACGTGTAAGGCGAGACCCACTGGCATAGATAGGACCCACCGACTCGAATAATTGGAAAGGAATTGACAGTTTGCTCTCAAAAATAAGTTTTTGATGTGTGGAAATCATAATGCAAGATTTATTTATTTATTTATTTTTTACATTTGTATGCATCAGTAAGTTTTATTTTTAGACATGCATCTTTCTAAATATTTAGATTATATTTGTCACTCTTGTTGATATACATTCAATAAACCCTAATTAGCTTATCTTAATTAAAAATCTAATTTTAATTTTATGGTTACACTTGTATTATTTACCTGATGGTTGTGGAGAATGAAAGATAGCTTCGTATGAGAAAGAGAGAGAAAAGGCCAAAAAAAAAATCTACACAAGAGAGAGAGTATTCTAATGATTGAGGTGGGCCACATGAACCCAGAGAACTGGTCCCACTACAGTAAAAGAAAAGGCCCATGGGTGGTGGGCCCCTTTGCATGGTGGTCACTGAACCTTCATAATATATATGATATATTAAAACATTAGAATATATATATATATATATATATATATATATATATGATAAGAAAGGAAAGAGAAAGAGGAAAATATCAGTGCAAATAGATGGAAAATTATAAGAAGAAAAAAGAAATATAGAAATCCCCAGTTATTAATGGTAAAAGGAAGGATGGTGAGAAAAATAATCTGTTTCCTTTCATTTTTATTTATGATAAAAATGAAAAAGAATAAGAAAATTGTAATATGTTTCCTTTCTCTCCTTTTAAAGTGTGTTACAAATGGTTGGAAACTTATAAGAACGAAGGCATGGCAGCAAAGAAGGGCTCGTCTCCCTCTCGTGAGGAGTTCTATGGATTCTGGGACTGAGCTCTCTCGCTCTTGCTCTCTCTCTCTGCCCCCTCGTTTTGCTCCCATCGGAGTTCCATCTCCTGAAGGTTGCCCTCTTTTCCGCTTCGTCTTGTATCTGGTCCTCTCTTTTACACCCACCCATATCCTCTCTTACGGTCTGTAATCATTTTCTACCGCTGTCTGCCGCCCTTTCTCCATCGCTCCTGCGTTAAAAACCGCTTTTTTATTGGTTTTCTTCCTGCTGATATGATCGTGGGTTCGGTCGTCATGAAGTTTCATTCTCGATCGCTTCGTTTGTGTTTCGTGCTTGTAGTCATCGTTTCCCCTTTCAGTGCTGCATTAAAATCGTTCTTTATTTGGGTTCCCCTTTGTATGGCCATGGATTCTTTCGTTAAAAAAATCGTTCTTTAGAGATTGTTTAATGGTATGGTGGTTGGGATGAATCAGATTCTTGCTTCAGGCTTTTGCTATATTTATTTTCAGGTGCCCGCGTTGGATTTATCTTCTTTTTGCTGAAGAGTGTTAGGGCTAAGCGGCCTGCGCTGCTCTTTTAGTTGATGATGTTCCCTTGTGGTTTTGCTTATTTGATGGTAGAATTGTGATGGAGGAGGGTGGAATTGGTTGCTGAAACTCAAGATTTTTCGGTTCTTGAGGTGGATTTATGAATTGTTTGTTCTTTCCGGTGCGGAAATGATAAAAAAAAAAAAATTGTCCTCTAGACGTTGTTCCTCTTGAAAGGCGTTGATTCGCTGCGTATGCAAACGATTGATTTGATTGAAAGACTGGATTTGGTTGCAAAAAAGTTGGATTTTTATGGGGAAAAGCTGTCGATAACTCGGTTGTTTGGTTGGTTTTTGTGAAAAATGGAGGGCGAAAAGAAGATCTCGATGGTCGATGAGAATGATTGTGGAGCTCTGGTGAAAGATTGTAAACCAGAGGATATCTTGTGCTCAGAGATAGTGATGGATGAAAATGGTGTACTTTGGTACGTGGATGGTAATGACGGTTTTGAGGGCGAGAAAGGTGAGGAGGCTCCTCTCTCGACAAAGGACCCTCTGACCTCCAAAGATTATAGCTGTGGCACCACCAAGTTCAGATTGATGGACTCTGAAATCCGAAGGAAGGACAAAAATAAACAGGAGAAGAAGCTCAGCAGGAAGGATAGGATCGAGCTTGGTCGCCTGTTTCAGGGTGCATTGAGTTCTCAGGATTTAGAGCTCGCTGAGAACTTGATTCTGTTGGCAGATCCACAAACTCTTAATGATATGCTGTGCATAACGTTGGACTCCATATGGTTCTTGACAACTCGGCAAGAACTGAATGATGTTACTGGGTTGATCAAGAAGATTGTCGCCAATGGAGCGAATGACTTCACGAGGGCTACCCTCAGGACATCGTTTCTGGCTTCATGTGTTTCTGCATGTCAGAGCAAAACAATGAGTTTGGCTGATACAGTGGGTATCATGGCCCAAAGGTATCAAAGTCTCCAACCATCTCAACCCCCATTCCTGGACATGAATAATTGTGATTCTTTGCATTATCTCCTTTGTGGTAGGAAAAGTAGCATCATGTTCTGAGGATGATGAACTTGTGCCCTTCTCATCCTCTTCTGTCAGGTTGCATGAGCGTCTTCGTGAATGTCATGGTGATGAAGTTTTGAAGGCAGAAGCAGGTTTGAAGGTCCAGAAGTTCACAGACTGGGCTCTGAAGTGCATTGGGATTCACTCTCGGTGCCGAAAGGATAGGGACAGAAGGAATTACAGCACAATTTTTGAGGTCCAACTTCAGCTGTCAGCTTTCAAAAGCTTTTTAGATCTTGCTGGCAACAGCCTTACTGGAAAGGATTTTACTGAAGCTTTTGATGCAGCATGCTTCCCTCTGACTCTATTCTCTAGCTCATTTGATCCGGGTTGGGCATTTGGAATCTCGGCAACTGTAATACAAGGATTACTTGAGATGCTAGTGGAGGGCGGTGCCGATAATGTAAACCAGTGCTTTCTCGAGGCTTCAAGATTTGGAAGTACAGAGCTTGTCCGAATCTTGCTACAGGTATTCATCTACTTCTAGTTTGGGAATTGAAGTGCCTTACTTTAAGTTGTTTTACCTTATGTATTGGCTATCCGTCACCCGTGTGCTAGGGAAGATTCAAGTAGTTGAAACATTTTCTACTTTCGAGGAGCCTTAATTTCTTTCAGAGAGGTGGTAGTATTTTTTTTCTATGGACGGACCTGATGCGTTGACCAGTGGCTGATCTTTATAATTATTCCTTAGTTATGTAAATTGGAATTTTTGGTGAGCAAAAAGGAACCATCAATCAACGGTTGGACTTCTTACAGGAATAGGTTATATACGATATTTCACGGGAGCTAAAGGTGGAAAGGGTTGGATTAACTGTCACCGCACATGATGCAAAGATTATGCCGTCACCAAGTGTGGTTTTACTAGGTTTAGTTGTCCTAATGAATTCTCTCCTTAAAGACAATTATTTTGAAGATCTAATGGACTCTTTTTTTGAATCAAATTACTAGCTAAGATGGCTTCCGACTTTCAACCAGACACCAGAATCAAATGATTTCTTGGTTTGACCAATTAAATAAAGCTACTGGGAAATTAGTTTATACAATGATGAACCTAGATTCAGCTGGATATGGTAGTTTTGATTCGCATTCGCTTTTTCTTTCTTCCTCCAGATTGCTCAAAGGAACAGCTTGGATGTTGACGTTGAACTTGCCTTAGGCTTTGCCTCTCACCACTGTAAGATTGGAACCATGGAATGCTTGGTTGAAGAAGGGAACGCTGGGGCCTTCCTTGGTCCTTTGTTGCGAGCGGCTGAGAGCGGCTGCATGCAGGTAGTTCAATGGTTTGTCGATCGGGGATGTAGGGATATGGAACTATGCATCGCACTTACTGCTTCCGTCGCCAGCAACCAGGTGGGTATTGCAGCTTACCTTCTCCCACGCATACCAGAGCATGTCCTTGCTGCCCTCAGCATTGAGATCCTAAAGGCAGCAGCTGAGAGAAGCAGTGGCTCGCTAGCTGGTGTTGAATTCCTTCTGCGCAACAACTTCCTTGGTGACCCTGTGGCAACATATGCCGTGGCTGACAGCATTGCCGAGTCCAGTGACGATGAGGCTGTGGCCCCTGACCTGAGAGCTTTTCTGAAGGAGCATTGGTCGGAGGCAGCATTTGCTGAGGGCTTGAATTATGGGCAGAACCACTTTGTGAATTTTATGAGGATTCTGAGAAGGGGTGGCTCACCCATGTGTCTCAGGGATCTTCCGCCGTCCCTGGTGACGGCCATAGCGTACCTACCGCTGTACAGAGAGTGTCGGAAGGCAGGTGGATTGTTGTTGCCGCAGAAACTGAGAGGGCAACTTGTGGAGGCAGCTAGTAGGGTCGCGGCGAGGCCGGTGGACAAGAACAGCCAGGCAGGAGAGCTTATCGCAGTTTTGGAGCATCACCTACCGGCCTTCTTTCTGCAATGCCCAACCACCAGCAGCCCCCCATTATAGGTAACTTACTGATAGAACACGGAATCAAGGGACAATAAGTGACTTTGCTCTAGCTCTTTAGCTAATGGAACTCTGTGTTCTCTTTGGTGTTCTATGCTTCTTCATCAAGAGTTGCATGGAACATTTTAGTGGCAAGTCAATTGAGGGTATATCTTGAAAATTTGATGAAGCTAAAGTTGAATCTGCTGCTTATAATCACATTTCAGTACTAGTGTCTCAGCATTATTATTCATGAAGAGCTATTGGTTGATACCACAATCATGTCTAATGAGATGTTATCATCAGCAACCAACAAATGTCAGATGCTCACATTATGCATTGTGAATTGATCTGTGCTTTGGACAAAGACTTGTACTTGTGGGTTTAACTGTTTTGCAAGATAGATGTGTCAACAACCAGTACCCAATATGTCAAAGCTCTTATATTATATTGTACTGGAACAAAGGTAAAAAAATATAAAGAGAAAACCCTAGCTAAAGTTCAAGAAGCCTCACATCATTCTGAAATCTTTACAACATAATCAACCAGAAAGTTAGTGGCCTAATAATCACAACAACAACAACAAAAATCTTTGATTTCCTCCATCTGCATCATAAATCTTATTCAAGTCTCCAGGAATACAGTGATGTGGCCAACCCTCAATTATCTGTTGTGCTATCAATCAAACAAAGTAACTATTGCTTGATGTGAATACTGTGTAGCATAGAAATTTAGTTGGACTTGAATGAACTGTGTATCATTCTGTGGAGACAAATTTACCCATTAATCAGAACATCCATGTCCTCCCCATGTGTTCTCTATCAAGAAATCCAGATATTTAAGTCACCTTGTCTTCCAAACTCAATCCATAGCAAATCAAAATTACTATATTAGATCCCAACATAGTAATATTTTACATACATAAAAAAAAAAAAAAAGACATACCCAGTGCACGTCTTATCTTTAAATATTTAAAGAGATTATTTTTGTGATTATTAATGTCACCACTGGTTTCTTGCACAATTTCTCTTGGTGCTGACATCAAGAAACCATAGGTGGCATGTTCAAGGTCAGCAACTTGGATCTGTGAAGTAAAAATTCTGAAAGGAAATAATCCTATGATATGAGGCTAGGAACAACGACACATCAAATAGATTAATTTCTTTAGCACATCTCAAAACTTGTAGAAGATGAACAAGAATATTATGAAAATTTTTTGCTACTAACATCAAGGATGAACAAAACCAACTCAATTTATTCACAAGGTGATGCAATCTTTCTTACATCTGAGGGCATGAATGCCAAGATCACGAGCAAAACAAGGATGCCTATTGGAAGCAGCAACACTGCAAGAGGTGGTGGAGGCAATGTGGGTAGTATCACTGGAAGTATCAGCAATGAGGCAGTGAGGCAAAGCAGAACCAGAATAGACTCTGCGCTGAAGTACTTGGAGGAGAAGGCTTTATGGTCTGGTTCTTGTGATCCAAGCCCTCCATGCTTAGTTCTTGAAGTAGCTGCAACGCTGTGTCTCTTTCTTCTGCCATCCATTGAAGCACTCTAGTAGAGTTGATACTTCAGAACACACACTACTCCCAGAGTTGATACTTCAGCAGTTCACGAGACACCACCTCTCACCAACTAGGCTTTCTGTGAGCTAAATTTGCTTGCAGCTTCAGAAACAATCACCCACTTCATGATTAATATCCATGTAGAACCTCACCATGTGTTTAGATGAGCAATGGAGGCAGTCAAAAGTAAAAGAGGACAGCAAGCTGCAAATTTAATGGCCTTAGCATCTGTGACCAGATTCACCAGTTTCCTGAATCCACCGATCATTATAGAGCAGTTAGTTTTGTTGCGAGAAAAAGAAAACGATGCAGTAATTTTATTAGATCAATCTCAAGGATCAATGCAATCTCAAGGAATCATTGTTTACACTCACATAGAAAGAAAACATCCGAGAAGATCAACAAGGCAACATCTTTGTAGATCGATTCCTCGAAAGTTTTTGCCCAAAAGAATGAAAGGAAAAGAGGGAAGAGAAGAATTACTAGGAAGAAACTAAATGGTTCTTTGAGTGACCAAAGTGAGACACACAGAATCCAGATAAGAATCTCAACCAACAACATCATGAGATGGGTTGCCCATTAAAACTACAGCAAATAGAAGAAGGAAGGTGGTTTAGCATCGTAGGCCATTTTATTGGGTTGGCAAACACCCGTTGTAAGAAGATGAGAATGGAAGAGCGAGATCACTACCTTAGTTGCCATCTGTTGCCAGTCGAAGTAAGATAAAAAGGTCATGAAGAAGAAGACACCAGAGATCAGTCCAATATGCTCTCTCTCTCTCTCTCTCTCTCTCTCTCTCTCTCTGTGTTCTGAGTTGCTCATATGCAGAGAAGGCGGCGGCGGGGAGACATGAGAGGAGTGAGGAGGAAGGGGAAGGGGGAGGTCGACGAGGAGGTGCTTGGTGGTCGAGGGCGATGAGATATATACTGTGGGAGGAAAAAAAAAAAGCACAACCAGATGGTTTAGCATCTGACGTGTGTGGGGGTGGGTGGGTACATGAGAGCGAAAGCTGGGTGAGGGGTGAGGGGTGGATACATTGCATCCTATTTATTCTCGCTGTCCATAGATATGGGAGTTTGTGGTGAGTAGGCTTAGATTCGCCTCAATCTAATGTAAATCTAAATCCTCAAACCAAGTCATCGTGACATGTGTCATGATTTATTTATTTATTAGTACACTAAGATCGTACACATCGATCATCACAAATTTCAAAAGCTTAAACAATTAAGGGAAAAAGATACAACTAAAATCTATACCAGCTAAACTGAAAGAAGAGGCAGCACACAAATATTTCCTAAACATAAGATGAAATAAATATCAAAATTCTAATTCAGTATTTTATTATTTGGATTTGAGCTTCAATAATCTTAAAAGCCTAAGCTCATAAAGAAAGATTTGATAGTGTGACAGCAGGACACTTTTTTGAGTGAAGCTAATCCAATCGAACCGGAATACTTAGTGTTTCTTGCATGAAAACCCAATAATAGGTCGCCGATGATATGTCTATGTATATTCGATCGTAAAGTTTTAATATTTAATTAGTATATAGACACGTATCGGTCGAGGATTAGACGATCTAAGGTATTGTAAAAATCAAGAATTATCTCTACTCTTACATATTTTTGAAACACAAAATCATCTTACCACTTTCATGGACTCCCCAAGACATGAATAATTTCTAAGACAATTATCTTACGACCCCTCAAGACGACATGGATAATAATTTATAGTGGGTCTATGTACCGGTAGGTCATAAATGATTGACTCATCAATCTAATCCTTTTTTTTTTTTTTTTTTTGAAGGGAGGGTAATAGCAGCTCCAAAAAGAAGAAAGAAGAATCTATTTCTAGTCCTTCCTGATGCAGTAGTGATTCCCATCGTCAGCTTCAAACGGAGAAGCTTCGTTGATTCCAGTGATCATCGAAGCCTTCCTTCTAGTTTCGTTGCTTCCAAGGGCCAAAGACGAAGTTGACATTGTAGGTTCCCTTCACCATCACTTGTCAAGCTCTCACTCTCTTGGTACATTATTTGGTTCTCCAATCTCCCTTCCACTCCTTTAAGATCTCACTACACACACATGCACATATAGTAATCGTCTAGAAGGCTATAATTGACATAGAACTCACAGCAATTAAGTTGGGTTTCAAAATAAAATCTCACGATAATTAAATTATTTTAAATTAAAGTCTGACAAATCATCATCTAGAAGGGCTATAACTGATATAGAAATGATGATAATTAAGTCAGGTTTCGAAATAAAATCCGACAAATAATCGAGCACGAATAATCATCTAGAAGGATACAATTGATATAGAAATCACGACAATTAAATTGAGTTTCGAAGTGAAGTCCGACAAATCATCGAGCACCAATCATCATCTAGTAGGCTATAATTGATATAGAAATCACGGGAATTAGGTTGGGGTTCGAAATAAAATTCAACAAATCATCGAGCACCAATTATCATGTAGAAGGCAATAATTGATATAGAAATCACGATAGCTAGATTGGGTTTAGAAATAAAATCTGACAAATTATTGAGCACGATCACAAAGAATCACGACGAGAAAAAAGCGTGAAGAAGGGAAAGCTTGGAATTTTACCTCAATGGTTCCAACAATAATGGCGCTGTGCAAGCTTTGGTGGACTCACAGGATCCTGTACTGTGTACTGTGGAAGATGCCAACTCCATGCTCTCTCCACTGTTTCTTGTGTTTCATCATGTGCAAAAGGAGATATTTACTAATTGTTCCAGCAAGGAATACTGAGTATTAGTTTGGACAAGTATACTTGTATGGATTTCTAGTAATACCAAGTGACCTGAATAAGATTAGTGGTATGAAAATAATAAAAAGAGAATTGACTAATACAGTCATACGGGTGACCTGAAATGGTGGAGACACCACCATTGTGCCAGGCCATGCCTTAGGGGTATCATTTTCAAGCTAACAAGAAAGCAGCAGGGAGATGATGGCCAACCTTGATCCACGTACCTCACAACACATCACGTTTGTGTTTGTGTTTGTGTTCTGGATGTTGAGATGCTCTTCACCAACTGTATGAACTGAACCTGGTCTGGAACAGCATCTCAGCATTCACTCACTCTCATGAGAGATGAGACACCCACTCCCATCTGCTGCTGTTGGGCGGTTGCTCCAGTGAACACTTTCATCTTGTTCATGAAGACGAGTGCATAAAAAGGGCACCTTTTGTGCTGCTGTCCTCGTCAACCATCCACTGGGGCTATCCACAGTTGTGGCCGATTCAAGTTCTTTAATGCAGCAGTGATGGATCCACCACTGATCACATGTGATGTGGTTGACATTGTTGGCTTGGTTCTTGTGTTCCCAGTGGCAGATTTGGAGACATGGCAACCCCATCCTTGTGGCTTGCTTGCTTAGGAATCAACACAAGCAGCATGTAGTTGCTAACAGCTGAATCTAGTGTTCCTGCATAGGGCCATCTAAAAACAGGTCAAACCATTATAACATTTGCATCATGATCAATCCAACAATTTAAATTGAATGCAACTCTAGGATGATGATGATGATGATGATGAACACAGTCAATTACCAGTTAAACTCTAAGATGATGAGCTGCATCTTTTTCTTGTTACAGAAATCTGAAAAATCTCATCTGAGATCTTCTCTGAGATGCTTTATGGCAAAATAAAAGTATACAAAAAAGAAGCTTATAAAACCTTTGGATTTATTGCAACTTCTCAATGTTTTCCATTTCACCAAACTTCCCGAGAGTATTATAGTTTCGATACCATACCTTCCAGGCCTCGACCTATTCCGCAGTTCCCACCCTCATCTTGAAGATATTGGACAGATCCAAATGTCTTTCTATGTACGACTAATCTTCTCCATTATTCTCAAAATAGAATTAAATGCTGAGACCATTTGGTTAGGTCCCTAGCTCTTGTGACATGTTCCTTCCTCAAGTAGTTCAAGGTCACATGTTTTGTCATAATAAATGCTTTGAATCTTGTCTATCGAAAGAATCAATTGGGAAGAGGGTGCATTGGAGCTTCGCCAACCTCTTAGCCGATATCATAGATCATAAATATTGGATTGGCAGATGTACATTATGGCAAATGGTTCAGATTATGAAGAGAGCAAAGATAATGTCACCATCTATGATACAAAAGACCCAAATTCTAGGCAATATTTAATGCACATGCCAGATGTTTGAGAAAAGAACTCGTAGGAAAATTTCCCAATTATCTATTGACAATTAAATACAATACTATTCCCAATTATCTATATTTGCAAATCGTGGATTAGTTACCAAATACCAACTGCATAACTTCAAAAGACAGAATGAAAGCAAGTCAATAATTTTGTATCCCTATGTCAACTCATAGCTCATCGAAGAAAAGTAGGAATGTAGCATTCATGAAAAGAAGAACGTGATATCACATCTCATAGTTCATCCAAGAAAAAAAAAAGAATTGAAGACAATGTAAAAGCTTGGTCTAAGATTCTAAAAGACAAGGGATTTCAATAAGTGAGAAAAGCAAAACATCTCATACTTCAAGTAAGTGGTTTTTGTAGAACAATGTCCGATCAGAATCACCAGAAGAGTCCAGCACAAGCCCCTCCATGCCAATGGATTCTGCACATGAGATAGGTCCTTGCGGAGAAACTTCTGTTTCGCTCCTTTTAGCTTCAGACACAAACTCAACATATCCAAAACCAACTGGTGCAATAGGTTCTGTCGGATTCTTTAAAATGGAACTGCTACTATCACAGTCAGACTTAAAGATCAGGAATGGGTGCTACTCTGTGTTCTTCATGGTGAACAAAGTTGTCATCATCTGAAAGCCACTGGCGGTGATCCAGCTCCCCCATCTCAAAGACCCTACCGATAGGTTCCTCTCTCCAGGATACCCTTGTTTGAGAACTAGGTAAAACCTCTTCTTCAGCAGAAGCATCCTTTGCAGTAGAGATCCTATCACAATAGAGATTCTGCAAATGATTAAAGTCTACAGAGTTTGTCTTGTGACATTCAAACTGGAAACTAAGCCCAGGCAATGGTGCTTGACAACTTGTATCATTGCTTAGCGGCTCTGGTGACAAGCTAACGCTTTCAAGAGACTCTGCCATTGCATCCATCTTAAAATCAGCCAGATCATATTTCTTTCTTGAACTCAAAACAAATGATGGCTTGCAGGTAACATGGCCTTCAATCCAAGAGTTCCCAGAACATAGCGAGTCCTCTAAGACAGAGCAATTGTGATGTCGTCCTGTCTCTTGCTGAGGCCTAACAAGTTTGGCTTTGGATGCCTTTGCGATCCTCTCCAGGATCATAGAGAAAGGACTGACACTAGCACCAGTACTTGGAGTTTTCTGAATTCCAATACCAGATGACGGTGTTGTTTCTAAACTCGGGCGAATCGAGGCTCATCAACCCACTGAGTTCAGGTGATTTCTCTCTGATAGAATTACCAGGAAAAAACCTCCAAGATCCACGATCAGGTGACGTTCTGTTCCCCATCAACAACGCATCTTTGTGCACACCTTCACCTTCTCCATCTTTACAAGGAGAAAGAAGCCAATCCACAGAAGCTTCAGCGGCAAGAACTTCAGAACTAGAATTGAAACTGCTACAGAGAGCCATATCAACATTCTCTGAAGGTGAGGAGAGCCAATGCATGGATGCCTCCGCTGGAGGAGGAGGAGGAGGAGGTGTTACAGAAGCCCGAGTTCGATCGGTACATCCACCACGAACCTTTTCAACCTCCGGCTCCCTTTCGCCGACGATAAGTATGCCTCTTGCCCTACATTTCCCCCGGTCGTGCACTCTGGCGATCACGTGGCCTGCAGCGAAGCATACAGGTGCCGCATCCACTGCAGCGGCCTTCACAGGAACCTCCGGCGAAATGGATGCTTGAACGGGAGGAATGGTGGCTGAAGTCGGTGTACTCATCAAATTCTGTTCTTCCTTCCTTCGTCGACTCGAAACCGACATGAGCATCAAAACGTACAAAAGGTCTCTGACGAGTGGAAACCAAACAAGAACCTATCTTTCCCTCCAAACCCTTCTCAGGAGTCTTGCAGTTGGAGTTATGTTTCCTCTTATTGCACCGCTGAAAGAGATCCCCGTTTCTTGGATTCAATGCTTTCCTCGATCCGAGCTGCTTGTCGGCTTCAACATTGGACTTTGATGCGTTCTTTTGGAAGGTTTGATACCTCGAGGGGATCGTAGGGTTCTTGGCGTTGGAGGCTACATTCCTAGAATTCGAAGGGGCCGATTGAGTTCTCGGCGCTGGCTTCGACCGGGCCAGCGATTCTTTGTCGGAGGAATGAGAGAGCAAGAATCTGAAGCACCCCCCTGTGGGTGCCTCCGAGGAGCCCAGGGGAGGAGGAACCGAGCCGCCGTTGAGATCCTTCAATGGATTTCTACTCTGTGTCGGGTTCTTCTTGGCCTCCGATTTCTTCGTCAAACACTCCTTGGAGCTCCTCTTCCCCATCTTGGAAGGTGCGTTCATGGCTTCACGCCCCATCTCTCCTCCAGTGGATCCGTTGGCAAAATGGAATTCTTTTAAAGCAAGACGAGGCAAGCTTTTCCGCTCGGAGGAATTCTTCAAACGACCGGGGGGCTCTCCATGGCGCCAATCTGATAGGAATTTGACGGTGAGATCGGCGACGGCAGCATGAGACGGACGGCTCGATTTCTCCCCCTAGCGCCCCGCTGTTGGTGGCAAACGTACAGAAGAAAGAAACAAAAGAGAAGGCCAAAACATCGAACCGCCATGACCTGTCTTGCTTCTACCGCCGCTCCGGGGTTGCGCCATGGGGTAGAAGGAGATGGAGAAGATCGCCGACCCAGAATGGGTTATCGAAACAAAACCCTATCGTCGGAGCTAATCTGTTTGCCCTGTTGGTGTTGAGATCAACGGCATTAGGAGGAGAAAAAATTCATATATATTACACAAATGATAATTAAACATCGAACGAAATAGAAAGGGATGCATATAGTATTTGATTGAATTCACCACCTATATAACCATCACGTTACCAAGCCAAACCCTCATGACCATAACAATTGGGATTGCAAAATCTTATCAACACCCAGCCCAAACCCTCAGGATCTTAGCGAAGAATACAATTTGGGATATCAATTCCATAATGGGTACAGTTACATGCTAGTGCATCAGCTACAGTAGCAAGAAGGAGATGAGAGGATGGAAGAAAAAGAGAAGACGACCGGAGGGGAAGGCGGACGAAGGAGAAAGTGGCAGAAGAGATGATTACACAATCTTCTTTGATATCTAAACCACTTGCAAAGAGAAAACCATAAAAGAGATCCAGTAGGAAAAGTGATCGATTTGTTCACATCCGGGCTGCCTATTTGATCACAAAACAGAGAGCTATATTGGAAGAGAATAACCACGTAGATAATTGGAATTTACACCGGACTCTCTAATTAGAGCTATCCGACCAGTTCGTGCCACCTGCAACAAATGCAACCAGAAACACAAGTTTTTGGATCAAACGGTTGTCCGTGAAAAATAATGATGCATGCACATATACACAAACATGAATCGGACATTTAAGTGTCGTTAAAACAAAATGAAGCTGGCCAAAGTTACCGCTCGGCCGATGAATTTTATCTGGTGCGTGTTGGAAGAACCAGCGAGGGCCAGCATATAAGTTGAAAGCTAAGTCGCAGAAGCATAAACTGAATAAAAGGAATGATACCTCACAGATGCCATAGGGCTCCAATAACCTTTGCAGTGCGACCATCTTGTTCAAATCTCCAGTGAGCTACATTAAATGTTACAACTGTCAAATGATTTAGCACATTTTTGGGCATAAGTATTCAAGTAACAAACTTTCATGTTCAATGGTGTTTTTTGAGTATGTTCTACAGACAACGATTTCTTAAACTAAACAAATAGTTAAGCTGAAGAAGAAAAAAGAAAAAGAGTTATCCCTATGTATGAGAGTCTCCCACCTTACTCTCTGTCAGCAGTGAGATTGCTATTTGACTTGAACCAGGATCACCCAGGTCATAGAAGAGCAACCCTACCATGATGTCAAGGGCTCACTCTCTGATCAATTCAAATAAAAACTGCCCAAATCCCATAAACTAGTTAAGAGATTTTTGGCAGGTGAATGAGAAACAGAATTGTGATTGCTTAATGCACCGACCATTAGAGTTGCGTACAGGTTAACATGGTCAATGGAGGATACCGTCATGCGCAATAAAATTGGAGAATTGGTGTCAAGGCCCAAGCTTCTAATCCTCAACTAATAGGTCCAAGAGAATCCACACACTAAAAAGATTGCTTCGCTGGGATCAATGTATGACTCAGCTCAGTAAGAAGAAAGCTACATAAAAAAAATCATCAAATTGACACAACAATATATCTAGGATATAAGACAAATGATGACATCTGAAAAGCTAGGTTAACTGTACGTGGTTCGATCTATAACTTAATAGCAGTAGAAAACAAATTGTATTAGGAGTTTCAAGCTTGACTGAAAGAATATAATCAGGTGAAACTAAATTGTAATTCTGATAACCGCCTCCACTATCTTGGTTTAGACATTTTATTATAGACTGAAAGAACATAAACGGGTGAAACTAAAATTGTGATTCTGATAACCGCCTCCACTGTCTTGGTTTAAACATTTTATTATAGGCTCAACAAAACCAGCTTAATGCAGCAGTCTGCTCATTCCACATGGAAAGTAATTCACAACCAGAATGAAAAAGTATTGATGTAGAGAGTTGATTGAAAATACAACCTCAAGTGTGATTGAATGATCAGAAACATCAACAGCTTTTGCTCTAAAAATCTCAGCGATGTCCAGGATGTCTCTTCGGGCAGCAGTGTTTACAGCAACCTTTATAAGCATCAGCTCTCGTTCAGCAAAAGGCAAATGAGTGATATTGTGAACCTGAATGTGTCAACTTAAGAGACTAAGAATGTAATTCAGACCAGCTCATCAAGGCAATGAATTTAGTTTACCTCATGGACATCAATAAGCTTGTAAATCTGCTGTACCAACTTTTCAATAGTTTCATCAGTTCCAGGGACCACCGTAGTAATACGAGATATACCTTCCTTTTCAGCTGGACCAACAGCAAGACTCTGTCAAGAAAGGGAGCCTAAGCAATTCACATGAACATTTAAACCAGCAAAAGTAAAATAGTAGACAGATGTTGACAACAAGCAAGCAACCTGAATATTGTAACCCCTGCGAGAGAACACCCCAGTGACAATGTTCAGGACCCCCGGAATATCATTTACGAGGATGGATAAAGTATGTGAACGAAGTCCACTTGACTGGAAAAAAATATAAATCAAGCACAGATTGTACTTCAAATAAGTCAATGTGAAATTTTAGCTGGGCAAGCCTCTATGAATAAAAGCAATAACATAATAAATTCAAGAAATTCAAACATTAAATTCAAAGTACTCTGATAAACTACACATGGGATAAAAAAAATTTGCAAAGTCCAAAAGAGAAATCAGATATTCACTAAAGACTTGGTAATTTATTTCTGAAACATGAACTTAAATCATCATTCGACAAATGATCTAACTCGTCACCAGCCACTGGAAACAGTTTGTAGCTAATTGATGAACCGATCCTAATACATGAAAGCTCAAATACATGTTCCTAAACAATCGTGTTAAAAAATTGTGACATCTGAGACTTCAACATAGGTAAAAGAACAAATAACTCCACTATCTTGAACAAAATGAATTGAGTTTAATCACATTATCCAAAGATAGTGTAATGTACAATAAGGCAAATAAGAGTAAACTTACATCTTCTTCATCAAGAACGCCCCAATGTGCATCAAGAACTTGATTGACTACAAAACCATTGTAGGGATCCACCGGATAAACATCTCCCTTCAATTATTATAAATCATCAGTCACTGTTCAACAAAGCTATATACTAATATCCATGTGAATCTACAAAAAATGCAGCTGAAAGATTAGCTACTCTTTCAGAATGGGACGAATGTTTAGCAGGTGTTGGAATGTTTGGAAGGAGAAATCAGGAAAACATTTTGGGACAAAAAGATTGACGAGGAGATCCAGTTCGACAGAGCCCTCAGAGAAGCACATCACTGGCAACTTTTGTTGGCTTAAAACTTCTTAACGAGCTTTGAACTTTTTTTCATCTTTGTTCTGTGGGCTGGTTGCTTTTATGTAAATACTGTTTTGTTTACCTTGTTTTCTTTTTTATTTTGATCTACCTTCTTTATATTTCAATCATTCAGCCATTTAAAACAACAATGTTGGTTTTCCCTTCCAGATTTACTCCCCAAAACAAAAGAACAGTGCATATGAATATCGATACATAATCCATTTCATGTTTTAAAGATATTCAATGTTTTAACAACCTCGGACAGGTACAAGTATTCTTAATATGTTATAATCTCCAAACATCATATTTGTTTAAATTATAACCCTTCAGTAAGTTTGTGTCTTTGATCACCCCCTTGTAAATGATTGTGAGTCAGGTAAAATATGATTCTGTCATAAACCCAATCAGCATTCATTCCTATCAGAATTATTCCATGTCATGCAATTTATTTTAAAAACTCCCCTCCAGAAGTATAAGGTCAATCTAAGGAGAACCAACACATCTTCTTGATAACTTTAATAAGCCATTGATTGTTGAGAAAAATGGTAAAAGATAACCTACTCCAGATGATTGTTCCAAGTCACCACTGAATGTTCCGCTGGTAGACTGAAGAATAGTCATTTGACTCATGCTCTCAAGATCTGGATAAGAGGCAGCAGAGAATCTCCAGAAAGGGGCTGTGTCTCCAATTTTCTCCCTCCTTAAAGCAATCTACAGGAAGAACAAATTCGGAATTCAGAACAAATTCAGAACCTTGCTCAGAAAAAACAAGAAAGGAGACAACCATGTAAAATTATTGTAGTCATAACCTTGCCAGTTCGAGCAATTTCCTTGATCCCAAACTTGCTCAGGCTCCTCTGAACTGCAACTATTTTCCCAGGATCTCCAGTTACCTGCACTCATAGATATTAGATAGTTAGGCCTCAGATACTCATAATAAAACAAAACAGAGAAATAGTGTTGCAATTATCACAAAAGCAGAAGGTTAAATGAATATGACCTCTATAGTAATAGAATTTTCTGAAATATCAACTACTTTTGCTCTAAAAATATCAACCAAACCCAACACCTGCAGATAGAAAGCAAGCAATGTATGAGAATAAAACAGCATAATATAAGAAAGACAAATTGATGCAAGGAACTAGACAAAAATGCAACATCAATATCATCATTAGACCAGCACCTCTTGTCACACCCCCAAAATAACATCCTAGAAGTGTGAACCTATCATAAAATAGAATATTTTTCAACCATCCACAATCCAAACCCATGATCCAAAACATAAAATTTGAAGACACCAAAAACATTCAATTCTCATTCACACACATTATATAACTTGTGTAGTTTATAATTATTCAACATGTCACTTAATAACTCCATAAAACCCTAGACCAACTCAAAATTATTAACAACCACTTATAAACTCAAAAGATCAATAAAATGCCATAAATACAAGAATGGATGAGATATATTTATCATGATTCGCCAAACCGTACCATACCGATGTACCAAGCTTAGCTCGGTGCAGTACAGTATGCTAGTACCAAGCGGTACATCTAGGCATACAGCTAGGTATATATATATATATATATATATATAATTAAAGAAAAAGGACAATGTCACATCGTTCTTTCTCCCCACACGGGGAGACATTTCTTCTCCCCGCACAGGGAGAAGAAATCGCCCGCAGGCGACAGATCGAGATCGGAGGAGTAGTGTCGACCTAGGTTCTTCATTTTCTTATCCCTCTTCTTCTTTCTCCCTCGACTAATACCGCTCCAAATCGGCTATCGACGGTCCAAATCGATCGTTACCAGCCGACAACGACCGACGATGGTTAAAATCGACCGTTACCGCCCGACAGTGGTCGGCGATGATCAAAATTGACTGTTACCAGCCAATTTCAGGTGATAACGGTGCAAAAATAGCCCCAATTGATACCTGATAGCGAACGGTTGGCGTACTGATCAACGAGTGGACCGATACGTACCGCCCAGTATGAGCGGTACCCATCGGTACTGTGGACCTTGATATTTATACATGTTGGAGAGACTCTTTAGGGTGAAAAGACAATGCCTATTAGAATGAAATGTTTGTCTTTTCGAATGAAAGGTTATGTTTGTCGATCGAAAGGACATGTCTATTTGAGTGAATTCATTTAGAAAACCCTACCATTTTCAACAATAACACCTCTATTAGCTTATGGGTGTTATTGGGAGATGATGACTACCTCTCAAGATAACGTGAAAATTGAAATTTCTGTGTGAACTGTGAAACATGTGACTTTGATGCATAAGATCAAGGTTTTCCGTTTCGAGCTGTACCGCCAAGTATGGGTGGTACGTATCGGTTCGACAGGATACCGGTACGCGAACCACCCGCTACCGGGCGGTACCGAAACTGGAGTCTCCCAATGCAGGAATGAGGCAACGCCTCATCTTCTTGCGCGGGATGAGGGGACGCCTCGTCTCCTCGCGCTGGACGAGGTGACGCCTCCTTCCTCGCACGGGATGAGACGATGCCTCATCTCCCCGCGCGGGACAAGGCGACACGGGATGAAGCGTCGCCTTGTTCTCCCGCAGTGTCATTCTCCCGTGAGGCGAGGCAATGCTATTTTTTTAATATATATTATATTTAAATTAATATAATTATATTATATTATATTATATACCGAGCGGTATACACTGTGTGTTATCGCTCGGTACCGGGTATCGTACCGTACCGAGATAAACTCAATATGCCGATATGGACCGGTAAGGCGAACCTTGCATAAGATAATGATTTCTTTTGTGTCGATACAGGATGTCAGGGTAGATGGAGTTGAGATCCACGATAACAACACATCAGTATGTAATGATCTCTATTGTCAAAAGCTACTCCATGAGAACGATAGATGACTAAGGTTAATAAGTTGATGTGATGCTACTTTTACCTTATTTTCTCCTATGTATTTTAATTTATAAGACACCATTTTTCTCACTCATGGATTCCATCACACCCTCGTAGAGAGAGATTTTCTATCATAGATTAAGGAAAGAAAGTGATCAAAATAGTAGGAAGAACTCATACACTATAATTGAACAATGAAGACTTGATGCTCACTTAAACATTGTAATTGGATCCACCAGCAATACGAACATCTTCTTCGTACAATGTCACATCAAAGTATGGTGATGGGAGAGCCTTGATGGCATCCAAGTAAGAAAATTAATATTATTTATCATTTTCAAGTTTATAATAAAAAATATTCCATTTAATTTTCCTAGTGCAATGCTTGTAGGTGACATGATGATACCTCATGTTTATTTCTCTGAACCCAGGAAATTAAAATTCTCGGGGTGACATGATGATACCTCATGTTTATTTCTTTGAATCTGCTTGCGGCAACACTGGCTATCAGCATTGCACCCGAAAAATTCAAAAGAATAATTATTTATTATAAACTAAAAATAACAAGAAAAACAATACTAACTTTCTTATTTGGATGCCATTAGAGTCTCATTTCCACGCATTGCTCAGACATTATACAAAAAGAAGATGTTTGTATGGCTGATGGTCTCATCGCAGGGTCAGATCGAGCATTGAGACTTCAATTTTGTTCGACTACAAGCGGTGCTCGAACTATTCTTACCACTTGAGTCGCTCTTTATCCTTAATATGTGAGAGAAGATATTTCTCTATGACTTGGATTACAAAATCAAATTAAAGAAATATTAATGCAGTGATGCAGATGGTGTAATCCGTCATCAAGAACATAGGATTCTCCATCACCACAGTGATCCAAGAACGCCAACGAAAATACCTTCATCCCATCATGGTTGCTTGGCCATGAACCACCGATCTACTTCTTGGATCAAAGAAGAAAGATGACAGGAGGACAAGCATAATAGAAAGAAGAATCATCAGTGAGGAGGGATAGGAGACAACCTTGCTCGGTGCTTGGTGAGGGAGAAGCCTCCATGGTCATTGATATTTATAAGATCCATCTTAGTCCAGTGCCTTGAATTTAATCATCAAATCTTTTTTATCATGTAATTAATGTACATGACCTTTAATTTTTTATTAAATGAATAGATAGTTGTTTGTATTCAATTATGCTTCTTGGGTCCTTAATCTAATGATGTCTAGCTAATTAAATAAGATGGGTATTGGAGAGAGCATCCAATTTCACATATCGACCTCATTAATGACCTCTCGACTGTTCAATGCACCAAAGTAGTTGCCAACCAACTCAAAAAATAAATCATTTGCAGTCTTAATGTTCTCTTGTGTGATAAATAAATGGTAAGGCTTTGCTAAGAAAGACATATCCGAAGAATACTGAATCCTAAGAAACTAGCTTGATTGAAACGATTATTAGAACCGTTGCAAGGCATGGACGAGCCCCACGGAGGACGATGCAACATTGGTAAGCCCATAAAGTGATCAGATCCGATCCGATCACATAACTTATGCTCATGCAATCTGAACCCGATTTGTCCGCAGCTGCTTTGGATCGAATGAGGTCGAAACCTAAACTCTATATCTTAAATGCATACTCGGGCACACCAGTAACGACGGAATTCCCCAGTCGACTAAAGGACTCAATCGATGAAAAAATAATAAATAATAATAAATAAAGAGTAAATTTCATTAGTTTTGTGTTTTTCCTAACTTGTAATATAACTTGAACATGGAGGAGCAAAAGTATAGCTCTACCAAAAAAAATCTCCAAATGTTCTGGAGTAAATTTCATAACACTCCATTTTCTCTTCCACATTTTCTTAATTCTATTCTTCCAAATCACTAGTCAGTTAAGAATGTCTTTTATCTCGTTGGGACCAAACTGTACTTAGGATTCTTCATTTCAGATAATGGATAAATTACTTGTGGTCAATTCACTAAACCTACACAGAACACAAGTATTAATGAAAGCCCTCTAATCTGGGAAATCAGTAAGGACAGAAGTTAATAACAAGGATGCACCTCTGAGCGCCTGTGGTGGTCCACACTGAGTTTTATAAGCATCAATTCTCGTTCCACTTGTGGCTCTCTTGAGAGATCTTCAACCTAGTAACCACATGGGAGTCACCCATTATAACAAGAACTCTTGACAACATAGACTATTGAGTCAACCTATAGAAATGAGATAGTTTCAAAAACTCCAGGTTTAATAGATAAGAACAAAATTCAAATATGCAAAACTAAGTTTTCCAATGCTAGGAACATCATAAATCTACATGTTTGGCATAGAAACTAACTGTTGCTGGACAGGTAAGGGATCCTTCCTGCCCTAAGAACTAGCTTTTGCCTCATGTATGTCATGAAGCATGAAGAAGTTGATGACAAGTCATTTTTTCAACTAAAAATTTGACATACCTCAATTCCAAATTTTAGATAATAGGATTTACAAAACTAAACAGATGACCATTTTATTATAGCAAAACTGAGCATTTCTACAATTGATTGCTTAATTCATTCATTAAGAGGTAATGACCACTTAGAGAAAATGCAACCAAAATTCCTGTAGGAGCACACTTTCAGGTCCCATCCACTAATTTTGGTAATGTCTGCAAAATATCCAAAAGGTTTGCAATACTTTCAGGTACCATCCACTAATTTCGAAAATGTCTGCAAAACATTCAATGAAAGGTTTGCAATACCGTCCAGTACAATCTAGCATGGACAGTAATTACCGGTCTGATAGCTTTCCAGTATGCAGACCAGAATAAAGGAAGATATGCCAGTCTGATGGTCTGATGGTATGCCGGTACCAACCGGTATAGGAAGATATAGGCCCTGTATTGGCTGGTTCTTTTTTTGTTTTTCTAGTTTTTTCAGACTTTTCCAGCATATACACTCAACGTCCTGGTATTCATAGACCAGTAGTCTTGACCTATACAGTACCAATGCACGAAGTTGCAAACCTTTCAAGATTGAAAACATTGAAACCATCTTGAATAACAAAATGAAAAGTCCTTGGAGGAACTTGACAGCCGCAACTCTTTATTTTTCTGTGACGCATGATGAAAATTTGGTTTAACTAGATTATGGCTTACACGGTTGTCTACTTCAGATTACTTATCCATGCAATTTGAAATGAAAAATATTAGCTTATTCAAGATGAAATGACATGGCATCATAATTCTCCAATCGGAGGCAGTTTTTGACCAAAGTAGAGCAGTTGTATAATATAAATGATTAAAGCCAAGAATTCAAAAGAAATCTAATTGTGCAAATGCAGGTACTATAGATAATTACTATAAAAAGGGAAGAATACCTTTAGAACATTCACAAGCTTATAAAGCTGCTCGACAACTTGTTGCAACACTTTCTCGGTGCCTGAGACAGCTATAGTGAACAAGGCCTTGTCCGTATTCAAGCCGACAGCTAGTGACTCAATGTTGTATCCTCTTCTAGCAAAAACCCCAGCTATTCGATTTATCATTCCACTCTCATCCCCAACAAATACCGAAATCGTATGGCGTCTCACCCTATATTTGTGAAAATACTGGTCATTCAGTACTTTCAACTCTGATAAAGGATAACAGTCATCTAGAACTTTAAACATAAACAGGCAAAGTTTGGTGGTCTTCAGGTGTAAAAACAAATTCAGTGGGCTTAAATGGTACAAGATTGGGAAAATGTCGATATATTTTTTTATTTTAAAAGAAAGTGGAGAAAGGGAAAAAAATAATACAGTGATTCATGGCTTTGTGGAGCTACAAACTGGATAGCTTCATATTTGATTTTTATCTGGAAAAGGAGATCTGTTAGAGACAACATTGAGATCTAAAGATAAGAGAATACTATCAGCGGAGAAACAAAGAATAGAGAATGAGGAAACAGGGCCAGACTATCAAAGAAACTTCGTTGCTCACTAATTTCATGATAAAAATGAGTTTAATTCAGAGAACAAGAAAACCTTCAAATGCAATCATCTGAATCTACAATCCGATTGCAATTAGGACCCTAGCTATCGAAGGCTTCAACAACAATGAGAAAATACATATGACGTCATTGGCCAGCTATTTGAACCCAACCTGAAACATTGATCCATGATGATGATACGAAAAAAAAACACAAAAATAAGAAACTTCTGTATATAATCACCACTTCACAACTATAAAGCAATCACAATCAGATTAATTAACAAAATTTTTCTCGGTAGCCGAGAAAAGCTATTAAAAGTGTGAAATCACCACAGCGCAGTTCATTCCACCAAGCACTCATCCAACACAAAGACATTCTTTTACAATGCTATCGATGTCCATCTTCTCATCTGAAACTCCGGAAGAGCATGAACATCAATCGTTGAAAGGACCCTTATATATGTGCCTACATAAGAGATCGGCTGTCTAAAACTTCCAGGCCCTTGTGATGCATATCATTTTTTTTTTTTTTACAACAGTATGCTTGCTGGCCGCGCCAACCTTCATCGTATCAACAAAATAAGCTAATGAGCCAACAAGTTCCTCCTCCTAAGATATGCATCACAACTAAACGACAATAAAAACCGACTTGAAATGGCAAGCAATGAAACCCCGCCCGCTAATCGAACAAAACCGGCAAAAAGGAATCGAGAACAAGACACGACGAACTTGGATCGCCACAAGAACCCAAACCGCGTTGAAAGGTAAAAGAGGAGGATAAGCTTTACGGGTCATGACGCGTCGGATGTGGCAAAGGGCTTAAGGGCGGCGCCGTCTCGCCGCTACGATCCTCCGCGCCGGAGGCGTGGATCTCAGCGAACCCGGGCCGGGGTCTCGATCTTAGCGCCACCGCCCCGGGTAAATCGCCGGTCCTGGTTATCCCCATCCCGGGCACCAAATCCCTGCGCGATCTACGTCCCGCGAAAGGTTTCGTCACCATCGACGGCGGAAAAGTGGCGACCGCCATGGCTGCGATTCCGCGACTCGGAGAGAGAGAGAGAGAGAGAGAGAGAGAGAATGGGTCGGTCATCGAAGAAACCGCGGAGGGACGCCGGGAAATGGTGAATTGACGAGTTTGCCCATTAAATCACAGATTTGTGTTTCTTGGTTTTTTATGCTTACGTAAATATCCATTCATTATATATTTTTTTCTTCTTCTTAAATTTACTTAACTTCTTTTACTAATTTATTTATTACATTTATGATATTAGAATACCTCATCTCTTTCGGCTCACAAGAATTGGCCACATAACACATCCAAAATTAAGTGTTCTCTCATTTGTAATTATAAGACACGTCAAAATTCATTTATAATGCCAGTTCTTGTGAGCAGCTTATACTATTTATGAATGAGAAAGATTTTTTTCTCAGAAATTAAGAAAATAAACATTTCAATTCATAAAAATAATAAACATTCCTCTCTCAAGATACAATGATCAATTTTTATAATAGTACCATTTCAATTCATAAAAAATAATAAACATTGGTTTTGTACTCTTTGGTTGATCTATATCAAATAAATAGAAGAATAGATGAGATCTATTTATATATTTATTAGGATAAAAGATGTATCTATTCGAGTGAAAGGCTATATGTTTGCTCAAGAGGACATGTCTATTTGAGTGAAAAAAATTTATTTATTTTGAAATAATTTTAGCCTATCATTTCCAACTGTAACACCTCTATTAGCCTGTGGGTGTTATTGGGAGATGATGATTAACTATCAAAATAATATGAAAATTGAATCTTTTTATATGAAACATGTGGTTTTGATGCATAAGATTGTCAAGTCCACTCCATGTTATTGACGTATCGACAAAGACTAATAAGTCGATATGTTGCTACTTTTATCTTATTTTCTCCTATGTATTTTTATTTATAAAATATCTTTTTTTTTCTCACTTGTGGATTATAGAGAGATATTTAAGAAACAAAATTGATTAAAATAGTAAGAATAACTCCAACGTTACTTATAATCAAATGAAGACTTAATGATCGATCAAGACATTGTGACTGGACCCACCAACCATATGAACATTCTCCTTAGTACAATGTCATATCAATGTATATCGATAGGAGAGCCTCAATGATATCCAAGAAAATTAATATTATTTATCATTTTTAAGTTTATAATAAAAAATTATCTCATTTAATTTTACTAGTGCAAGGTAGTGATATAACGTAGCAAATTCAAAGACATTAAAATTCTCGGAGTAACCTGATGATACTTCATTTTATTTCTTTGCTTGCGATATCATTGGCAACATTGCACTCGAAAAATTCAAAAGAGTAATTGTTTATTGTAAACTAAAAATAACAAGAAAAATAATATTGATTTTCTTATTTGATGCCATTATAATCTCATTGCCACGCATTGATGGAGTATTAAAAAAAAAAAGAATGTTTGTTTCGTCAATGGACTCGATCACAGGGTTGACTTCAATTTTATTCGACTATAAACGGTGTTCGAACTATTATTGCTATTTGAGTCACTATTTATCCTTAATCTATGAGAGCAAATATCTCTATATGACTTGAATTACGAAATATAATGAGAAAAAGATTAATACAGTCATTCTCCACCATGGTAATCTAAGAACTCCAATGTCAATACCCTCATCCATCATGATCGTTTGGCCATGAATCACCAATCTACTTCTTGGATCAAAAGAATAATAATTAGAGAGGAAGGAATAGGAGACAACCTTGCTCGGTGAGGGAGAAGCCTCCATGGCCACCACTATTTATTTAAAAGACCCGTGAGGGAGGGACAGCCTTGCTCGTCTTAATCATCAAATCTTTTTGATTATTTAAATTAATGTACAAGACCTTTTAATTTCTTTTCAATGAATGGGTAGGTACTACGTGGGTCCCTAATTTATTGACGTCTGGCCAATTAAATTAAGACGGGCATCCAATTTCTCATCTCCACCTCATTAATGACCCCTTTTGATTTATTATTCAATGCACCAAAGTCGTTGCCAACCACCTCCGAAAATAAATCATTTTTGCATTCTTTATATTCTCCTGTGTGATAAATGAATTATAAGATTTTGTAAGGAAAGACGCATCGGAAGCATATTTAAATCCTAAAAGCCTCATTTGGAATGAAACTATTAAGGGATGCAACGCGGGTAGGAGACCCGTAAAGCGATCGGATCCGATCGCATAACGGATGCTCCTGCATTCTTACTATGCATCCTCGGGGCACACCAGTAACGGTCGAATTCCCCCTGCCGACTCTAAATGGACTCGATCGATGAAAGGAAAAAGGAGGAGAGTCAAAAGGAGCCGTTACCATCCCGCGCCAGGTGGTCGTCAGAGCCTCCTCTTCCAACGGTCGAATTCCGGGCCTCTTATCTTAAAGCCTTTAAATATAGCCATCTCGGCGGCGACAACGCTACTGCTCGGTTTGTCTCCACAGTCTTCTTCTTCACCAGTTGTGGAGCAGGAGGAATCATTTGGTTTCCGTGACGATGGGGATGATGTCCATCACCTCCGCGGCCCGGGAGGCGTCCTCGCCGGCGCACTGCCGAGCCCACAAGGCCTTCCTCCTCAGCAACTACGTCCTGCTGGGCGCCGCCTCCAGCTGCATCTTCCTCACCCTGTCCCTCCGCCTCCTGCCCTCGGCCTGCGGCTTCCTCCTCATCCTCCTCCACGCGCTCACCATCGCCGCCGCGATCGCAGGCTGCGCGGCGGCCTCCTCCACCCGCTGGTACGGAGCCCACATGGTGGCCACGGTCCTGGCCGCCATCCTCCAGGGGTCCGTCGCCGTGCTGGTGTTCACGAGGACGTCGGACTTCCTGGCGGAGGGGCTCAAGTCGTACGTGAGGGAGGAGGACGGGGCGGTGATACTGAGGATGGTGGGAGGCCTGTGCGTGGTCATCTTCTGCATGGAGTGGGTGGTGATGGCGCTGGCCTTCGTGTTGAGGTACTACGCCTATGTGGATGGGAGAAGCGCCAAGGTGCAGCAGGGGGAGTCCACCACCACCACCACCACTACCGGTGCATGGCAGCCGTTCCAGGTCTGAAACCATCAACGGTTGTGGCAAATGCATTTATGTAGCTGTAACTCCCTCCGATTTGTTATTTATTCTAATAGATCAGTAGTGATCTGTAGATTTGAAATGAAGCATCTTTCATGTCATGTCGTCGAGGTGAGGTTCCGTACTAAACACGTCTGATCCATTCTTCAGCACCACAAAAACAATGCCAAGGCTTCTTTCGGGCAGCATTCTGGCATATGATGGAGCCACCTGAGAACATTAAAAAAAAATTCAACAGGAGTCAAAAAGAAGAAGAAAAAAGAGTTGAGATTGCTAGAGAAACAAAGAAGTAAAAAAAAAAAAAAAAGAGTTAGTTAGGTCTTGGTTCCGACCTATATATCTATCTTCTTCTCGCAGCAGCAGCAGCAGCAGTAGTAGTAGTAGTTGGAGCCCGCTGGGAGACTTGGCCTTGAGAAGTAGATTGCCCAGCAACTTGTTGTTGTTCCTCTGGCATGTTCATGGCTTGTGTCATGGCATTCATCACGATGAAGCCAAGAGGAACTAAATACATCCACTGCATGCATGTATGACCAAATATTTTATAAAGGAAATAAACAGTCAACAGAAATGAGCAGCTGATTAAATAAATAAACAACATCTAAAAAGAGGCCCTTTTGTAGTATATCAAACATGCTGGGAAGTTGAGAAAATGAGATCACAAGGGGTTGGTTACTCACATATTTAGCCCAAAAAGATTTTTCAGGTGGCTTCACACCTTCACCAAGTCCATCCTCCCCAGCAAGCAATTCTTCCGCAAATGTTGGAGTTCTGAAAGTATAAAGAAATTTGACACCATGTTTAAGATTTCCAACAACAACCCACCATCATTTTGTGGAATAACTTGATAACTTCAATATCGAGAATTATAAATCATTAGGTAATTCTACCGTATCACAGAAATATATATATACATGGGTTACCTTGGAGCTTGCTCACTATTCTTCAGGACCGTATAGGATGTGAATGACCATTTTGCAGGCTGAAAGCAACATGAGAAGCGAATCATTATCCCTTTACGAAAATAAAAGAAACCACATCCTTGTTTAATTCAAAATTCAAACCAATCAGATCTGCTTCTAATAATGATTTCATGGATATTTTCTTAATTGAACCTAAGAGCAGCCCGCAAACAGAGACAAATTATGTTTTGCAAGCATAAGCTTTTAAACATAGTTCATATCCCCAGGAACACACTGAAAGCAATGAGAAAAGGTAAAATCTCTCAGAAGTTTTGAGTCATGTCATGTAACCCACATGGTTTTCCAAAGTGATACATCATAACGATCGAAAAAACATTCTAAACAACTAGAAACAGTCACCATGAATATAACTCCTTCATAATCCTCAAAATTCTCGCATGTGGGTGACAATGACCACACTTATCGGTTATCACAATGATCATCCATCCTTGTATTTATAGAAAAAATAGCAAAAGAATTCTAGCTTATCATCCAGAATGTAATGTTCTTGTAATTTTTTTGTGAAAAAAGATTTATTTATCAAACTTTGTGTAACAAAGAGCACTAACAACATATATTAACCTTGTTCAGATCTTACTCGACAGAGTTGCAAGACACAGTTTGTGTTGTTACTTTATTCTAATCATGCTATGTGCAGGAGATCCACATAACTGCTCTTCTTTAGCTTCACTTCTACATTTTACTATGTCAACAAAACACTCTGTGAAATTTGAGCAGTGATCTAGCCCTCATTTAAATATCTGTAGCTGTTACTATCACCCACTGATGATAGTTCAATTTGAATGAACTAATTGTTTCAAATAAAGTGACTCTGCATGTCACTCCGTTTTACGAATTTATACGTAGAAGCTCTTAATAATCTTAATTTCAGCAGTATAAAGGCCTAAATACCACTTCATAAGTTCACTACTCAGTCTCAGCAAATCACCATTCTCACATTGTTTCATTCAACTTTCTTTTATTGTGCGACAACTATGCTGAACAATCAGCATAAGCTGCAAATCAGCCCAAGTATGACAAGCCAAAAATAAACCTTCATCTAAGAGAAATTTGACTATCAATTTGTGATTTGGTATGGGGTTAAACAAAGCATTTCAAGTGATTTTGATGTTACTTTTCTGTAAAGCACTTGACAGCGGTTACAGCCGTAATATCTACCACGCATAATAGACAAACCCAGTATAAATCACTCCTACCAGACAACAAAATGCCAATGTTGGATTTTAGAGAGCTAAAAGCTACTTAGGGGCATAAACTATCACAAGAGATAAGAACATACATATCTCAGTAATCGAGGATATTGGCATGCTCCAGCAGAACCATAATTAACTGCAATGATGTTCACACCATCCTGTAAAAGAAATTGCAATACATCATGTCCAAGATACAACAGTCATCTACAGAAATGAAAAGTTTGAATTATCGAATGTTAGAAAGTTGTGATCAGCTCTTTCACTATAAGGAAATGGATAGATTAATTGATTGCATCTTTGTGTCGGTAAAAAAGCTTGATACATACTGACTATCATATTTCCTGATTGCCAAATAATGACAATACAAATGTAAATAACCAACTCTTCTCACCAGACAAACAAGACACAACAGTATTCTGTACCGTAGCTGTATAGTTGCAGAAAGGTAATAAATCCCTCCAAACCCTCAATCTGATAGTTTTTATATGGACGCATAAAGTAGATTCTGGTTTGTATCCATAACAATCTCTGATTTAGCAACAAAAAATTTTGAGGATACGAGATATCATAAGCAGAAAATGGACAAGGACACTTTTAGAGGTCAAGAAAATACAGGTGTATAATATTAAATTTATCAATTTGTTTCATTATTCAGTGACAATTGTAGAAAATCAATAAAATCTAGAACTGAGATTATTGTGACAAGTAAATTAATTGTTGAAGAGTTCCAACTAACGAAAGGGAAATTAAATAGAAGAAAATGAGCAAGAAGCCGACAAACAGAGCCTCCAACCCTTTGACAAAAAAAATAAGTTAGAGTCTTAGAGACATGTTACAGAAAATCATTATACATCCGTAGAAGCTAACCTGAGAGCTACAAGTGGGAGTGTTTCAATTGCAAAAAGTAAGAAAACATGGCACAAAATTCGCCCAAAAAGTGAATTCTAGTACAGATGGCAATAGTATAATGAAATAAAATGAAAAACAATACACCAAATGAGAATTCTTTTATATTCAATAGCAGTAAGACTAATCAGATCTGAATCTGATCTCCACTTCGTAGCTTATGGACATAGGCCTAAGCAAGATTCAGGTTTTTTATTGCCATAAAAATTTCTAAAGCATAGGTTGCACAGTAAATCTGGCCCCATCGAAGTCCTACAGGTTGGTATTTAACATGATTAATCCCACTAAAAAAAGTTTAATCGGAGTCCCGCAGGTTGGTATTTAACATGATTAATTCCACTATAAAAAATTTAAGAATATGTAAGACACCAAAACAAGGATGATGACCTGACTGAAAACAAATAACTCAAAATTATAGTTCCACGGTGAACTGAGCATGTATAATATATGTGAAAACAAAGAGTGGGATCCAGAGCAGTTACCGTATGAATAACAAAGTGCTCATCCAAACTCTCCCGAGGAATGCAGCGCTGGAAGAAAAAGCTGAGAGTTAGATGAATAACAATCATTGTGTTAAAATGGCTCCGTAAAAGAAAATCCATCAAGACTACAATGATGAATAAGCACAACATCTTCTTGTGCAATATACTAATACCACATGAGTCAGAAACCTGGCTTTCTTATAGCACCTTAACAAAAGTTGGTTCTACAAACTATTATAGCACTTAATAAAAGTTGGTTCTACACACTACAATAAAGGACATAAATAATTTGGAATTTCATCATATTCTGACACGATAGATTATTCATATGGGCATGCCAACCCTAGTAGTAAATTTGGCCACAAATAAAGTGGATTTTCTTGTTCAATTCTGAAAATTTGATGATTGCCTTCTCTAAAGCATATACGCTGAACAATGGTGGACTACTAACAAAAGGTTTTTCTTCTCTTTTACAAAGATTTTTAGGTGCCAGGTCATATGAATTGGGCATGTCAGATAAAACAAAAAAAAAAGTGCACCTACAATGTAAATGTTGGTGGAAATATAAATTTCATAGCTGAAATTTCATTCTCACCACATAAAGATGTTGGGTAGCTAGACCCTTACCAATATGCCACAGGAATTAAAACAAACATCGTAAAGCTAGTTATCCTAGAGAACAAAACTAGAGAAGGTAATATGAAAGTGTACGGATCTCATCTTATCTTAAACTCCTGAATTTTCAGAACTGCTCATTGTACAGGTCAAAAGATTGCATTTTATTGCTGCCTCTTAAGTTCAACAACAGCTATTGTGTATGTTGCAAGTAAATCCATACTCGCCTAAAGTGTCAAAACAGAAAATCACGCAAACACAGTTTAAAAACCAGGAAGATTAGCAAATGAAGCAATGCTAACTCACAGCTCTGACTGATGAAACAACATAATCTTCTCCGGAAGGATTCAACACATTCGATGGAACTCTAATCGTATAATGACCGTCTTCTTTCAGTAGCCTCTGTAAGAAAATAAACTTAACATCTTCACTAGGCCTATTCTAAAGCACATTTGCCTACACATATAACACAAAGGAATAGGTTATTTACTTCAAAAGCTCCCTTTTCTTCTTCTGTAAGCGCATTCCTCGAGAACCGAAGCTTTGTTAGAGTCTGTCATTAAGTCCAGCAACAGCCGATGGATATTTTAGCAAACAAAGGTCAATTCAAGGCATCTATGTATATGTACCAAATCCATCGATAATTCAATCAAACCAGAAACCAAAAGCACTCGAATCATCGCGACGAGAAATCAACTGGACAAGAATAACATTGCCACCCAAGCACAAAGGCCAGAGACAGGTCCCAGCGAGAGACGGAAAAAAGGAGAGTGGGAGAGATGAAGGGGGAGAAGGGGAGAGATCAAGAACCACCGACCTGTCCTCCATGGCTCCAAGATTTGAGGCGGGCCGTGAAAGTTCCTGCAGGCGAGAATTCAGAAGTTCCAAGGTTGTGCTCCAGGGAGAATTGTACCGACTTCGAGTCCGCAGAGCCGGATGGCAGGTCAAGATCGGGTTTTCGGCGGATCGGCGGCCGGACGGGGTTCGTCGGGAGCTCGGGGTCGGCGGCCGGCCGCCCTCCCTCGAGCCCGAACTCCTCGTCGTCCTGCAGCAACTCGTCGGACCGGAAGCCACGGGCAATCCAGATCGGGAGGAGGATTACCAGAGCGAAGAGCGCCAAAGATCGCCCGCGACACCAACCCTCGCCCATCGCCACCTTCTCGCGTGCGCTCCCCAGTAAAATGCCAATTTTGCCCAGACATTGATCTCCAGCTCTTATTGTACAGGTGCAACCCGAGCCGGTCCGCTTTCAACCCAGAACAAAATGAACCGGTGAGCCATCCGGCCCAAATGCTCGGCCCATTTTGGCCTAAATTTAATTTTTATTGATTATTCGTAATCGTACTCAGTAAATAATTAATAGAAAACGAAAAAGCACCGCTGATGCATATTCATCAAACTTTTCGTTATTTTTTCTCTTACAAAATTGTTAAATTTTATGAAAAATTTAATGAGTTGTAGAAAATTTTATAAAAATTCGTGTAAAATTGTTCTAAATATTTAGTAAATTACATCTCTTTATATATATATATATATATATATATATATATATATATATATATATATATATATATATATATATATATATATATATATATATATATATATATATATATATATCCTGAAAACAAAGTAGATTCCAAAATGGTGAAGCCGTAGAATATGTTCGCCACCGCACACACCACGGCGGCCCTGCCGGCGTAGTGGTGGCACCGGTTCCAGTGCTTCCTCACCTTGGATGCTTTGCCGGGGCGGTCAACTGCAGAGTTTAGAGACATGCTTGTTCTCGGCATACCTTATAAGCATTTTGTCAAACACTTGGTCTACTACCGATGTGTACTGACCTGAAGGCAGCCACCGACCAGAATGGCAATGCCGAGGCCCTCGTGGACGCCCACGCCGCTGATGCCGCCGTCGTCGAGGCCGAACCCAAGTATGGCCCCGGCCAGGCCCAGTCCGAACCCAAGCCGTTGTATCGACAGGTGGGAGTAGAACCAGAGCGGATCCGAGTTCTTGAAGTAGCGCGCCACCACGATGCCGATGGGCATCAGCACACCCCACCCCAGCATCATGCTGCCTCTCCGCTTCCAACGACCCCTCGCCTCCCTCCTCCTCCTCCTAGCTGCCGCCGACGCCGCTGTCCGAGGTCGCCACCCCTGCCGGCACATGCAATGGATCAGCAGCAACGTGAACGCGCACCTCACCCACCGGCTATTGCGCGCACGCACTCACCCAGGGCGGTGTAATTTACGGAGATGGAGTTTTCGTCCCGATGCTCCGGCTAGAGAAAGGTCGGGGAGGAGGGGAAACCGTTGTCGGGGCCGACCACGAAGATGAGGTAGGGCGGCGACTGGTCGACGTCGAGGTACAACCGCGACGACTGCAGCACCACGACCGGCGTCCCTTGCGCCAATCCCTCTTTTCTCCTCGTTCATCTTCGTCTCGTCGTTATCGAATCAAAAATTAATGGACTAAGATTCATAAGGTTTTGGTAATCATTTTAGTTTTTTTTTAATGATTCAATCATATTTAAAATATTTTTTCTATTTTTAATAACTTAGTATATAAATTTCTTAGACAAATTGTTATGATTTTGTTGTTGTCTAGAATAATCTTTATATTTTTAAAAACATAACATATAAATCTCTTTCGTATCAACTCTAAGTTAACATAAGTGATAACTTGTTTACATTACATATTTCTCATAATAAATAATTAATCTAATAATATGTATAATTTAAATTAAAAAATTAACATCATCATCAATGGCGATAGGATGCATCATCGTATAAGTGATCACCAACAGCATTGAACCGTTGCTACCTAGCCAGATGTAGTACAGATGCAGCCTCTTCCACATTGGCGACAAGCTCAGGAGCTTTTGGTCTTACCTCAGTAGATGTGCATTGACCAGTTCGATACTACGCACATAAATGGTCTCTCGATCTTTCTTCCTTTTGAACATTTTCGTCACTATTGCCTCTCACTTCGTCCTCTCAGTATGCCTCCACCCATTTGTGCTAAGACATAATGGTCTACTTCTCTCTTTTATCTCGATCTCTCCACCTTCGTCCATTACCACGGGTTTCGTCACTTCCTCTTTTTTGATAAGATAATTTTTTTACATTAAATTGCATGTATCATTATATTAATAATTTATTATGAGTCAACGTATCACGTAACTGAGGTTTCCGTCTCGCCCCTTTGGGTGCAAAGGAAAGTGGTCAGCAGCTATATACGAGTCCCATTCCGTTCTGCTTTAATCTCTTGTTTTATTCGCATGATAGTTATTTTCTGGATTGTATATATGCTTTCCCCTTGTTGTCGTAGCGTAGAGAAAGTAAGCTGCAAGTGAAATGGAGTTACGGGAGTTACGGGCACTTCCATTTCTGCATTCAAATGACCCATTTCCATATAATCATAATGTCAGTTAAACAATCACTAGTATGGGAGAATAACGTAAACAATAGATTGAAACTCAGACTCTAATATTTGTCAATTTTTATTTGACGGGAAGAGCTTATATGCTATACTTTTAAAGATATAAAAATTATTTTAGATACAATCAAATCATAAAGACTCAAATAATCTATGACTAAAATCATAATAGTTAAAATTCATCATTTTTTAACTTAAAATATATATTTTTATTATATTAATAATTTATTTTAATGTATGTTGCTTAGACTAGAAGAAAGATACTTTATTTTAGGTACAAATAAATCATAAAAGATTTAAATGGTATGTGTTCAAAACTATACGGAGTAAAACGAATGTTATCCTAAAATTAATTTGACTAAGTTCAATAATTTTATAAGTATAAAATTAGTATTTATTAAAAATAGAACATCTTGAGATACAAATTAGCATGAATGACACAATACGATAAAAAAATAATTATGAAAAAATTTATATGATAAATTATCCTTCTTTCTTTGTACACACACTCTCTCCAATTTTATATCAACAACTCTCTCTCCTATCTTAATGTTGTATGTCAACAACTCTCCTTTGTTTGACGGACAAAGTGATTGAGGTGAGAACAAAGTCTTTGGAGAGATCATCATCAACCAACCAAGTAGGTTGCAGCAATGGGGGGTGGGTGAGCTCTCTCTCTCTCTCTCTCTCTCTCTCATCTTCCTCCTCCTGCCTTCTTCTTATTTTTCCTGTGGGCTGCTTCAGCTAGCTGAGTGGTTTTGGACAATCTATGCCTCCTCTTTCATAGACATATATAATAACTATTCCAAGTTGCAATAGATTCACATATATAACTATTCCAAGTTGCAATATTATTCCATCTTAGCTTTCAAAAGAGGTCCACTTATGAAAATTAATATTATTCCATCTTTATAAATCTTTTTCTGGATGATATTTCTTTTTTAAATTTTCAAACAATGATATTTTATTTCTAATATTTCAAACAATATCTTATAAAAAACTATCATTTTTCTCTCCAATTTATTCTTTAAAATTTCAACTGATCATCATATTTTATAGGTTGATTTTTATCTACAAAGCTCTGTATAATATTTTTAAATTAATCTCGTAGTATTTTTAAAATAAAAAATACTACATAATATTTTTAAAAATAAAAATACTATACAATTTGAGCAAAAGAAATATCATGATAACTATTGAAGGATATTTTTGAGATTTTAAAATAAGAAGTCAGAGTTTTTTAGAAAAGGAATATTTAACCAGTAATTTAGTTTATTATTTTAACCAGGAATATTTTATTAGTTTATTATTTTAACCATCTAAGAAAAAACTCAAAAAAAAAAACAAATTATTTTATATTATTGAAAAA
Organism: Ensete glaucum; assembly: GCA_021527575.1. Lineage (NCBI taxonomy): Eukaryota > Viridiplantae > Streptophyta > Magnoliopsida > Zingiberales > Musaceae > Ensete > Ensete glaucum. The sequence goes on from CM038558.1 coordinate 48,953,314, forward strand.
AACAAACTAAAAAAAAAAAAGACAACATAAATAGAACTATTTGAGCCTTATATTTATTACTCTAATGGAAGTGTGATTTAGATGACAAAAAACTATTTGGAAGAGACAATAGTGCCCTTTAAAAATTCCACCATTGGCTTCATTCAATTGGTTACATTCCTTTATTTCAAAGATTTATTGGAATGCATGATCACAACAGAGAGAAGCACAAGTCACTCAAAAAGACATTTAGATATGAGAAAACATAGGAATCCCTTCAATCCAAAAGCTCTTAAATGGCCTCTTCACTTGAAGAAGAAGAAGCAGAAGAAGAAGAAGAAGAAGAATGCTTCAGTGTCTCTTCAGGAGCTCCACTGCTGCAGGCTCAGTCGGCAAAGCAGGAATTGCCCCTTTCTCGGTGGTGGTGATGGCTCCGCATGCGTTGGCAAACTTGAGCACCTCCCTCAGCTTCCCCTCAACCTGCATCCATTCCACCCCGAGATCAGTCGGTACACATGGAGAGGGAGCCTCTCCTTCATCTTTAACTCACTCACTCACTTGCAACACAGTCTGGTCGTCGACGATCTTCCTCAGCATGGCGCCGACAAATGCATCTCCTGCTCCGGTCGTGTCCACCGTGTCGACGGCATACCCTTCCAAGCTGCCCCGGAAATCCTACAGCGAAGCGTGCCGTGAGCTGGGAATCAGTAGCACCGCAATCATCTTCTTCTGTTAGACAAGTGATCGAATACCTTGGTGTAGTACTTGCATCCCTTCTCCCCGAGCGTCACCACCAGCAGCTTGAACGCCGGCCTCCACAGGGTCAGCACCACGTCGTCTTCCACCGACTCTTGCCCCGTCAGGAACTCCAGCTCGACGTCGCTGACCTTGATGATGTCAGCCTGGTCCCAGATGCTCAGGATCTGCTCTCGCGCCTCCTCTGCCGACGGCCACAGCGGCAGCCGGAGGTTCGGGTCGTAGGACAGCAACGCCCCTGCTTCTCTCGCCACCTCCATGGCCTTCAGATGAGCCGATCGGCACGGCTCGGTTATTAAGCTTATGGATCCGTAGTGGAACACCGCAGCCTGTGGAGGCGAAGCAAGCGTCATCACAGCTCTACGGATCGAAAGAGAGACGGAGATGGGGCTTACGCTTTTGATGACGTCGAGGTTGAGCTCGCCCTCGGTGAGGAGCATGTCGGCGCTGGGGTTGCGGTAGAACATGAACTCGCGCTCGCCGTCGGATCTGAGGGTGACGAAGGCGAGCGCGGTGCGCGCGCCGGTGTCGAACGAGACCCCGCTGTCGTCGACGCCGTTGTCCCTCAGGATGCCCGCCAGCATCCGCCCGAACTCGTCGTCGCCGAGCTTTCCGACGAAGGCGGCTCGCCCGCCGATCCTGGCCACGGCGATGGCCACGTTGGCCGGGGCGCCGCCGGGCGCCTTGATGAACCCCGGGGCCTCCGCCAGCGACACTCCGGAGACCGTCGGCACGAAGTCGATCAGCATCTCACCGAAGCTCACGATCAGGTCCTTCGCCATTGCTCTGCGTTGAAGAGAAGCGAGCGGAGACAAGACTGAGATCCCACAGTCGATGCAAACACAAGGAAACACCCCCCTTCTTGTAATCCTAATATAATAACAAGAGAGAGAAAGATTGATTGGTTTATACACATCACCTTTGACTTGTGATTTATATCATAACTCCTTTTTATTCCGATCAACATAACTCTTAATTAGCATATCACTTAGTACGAAAGTTTTTATTCATATATATATATATATATATAATATATAATTTGGATCTCCAAAATAGTCTTCACTCTCCATCGTTGAGGAGGGTGGGAAGAGGACAATGACGACAGAGGGGACAAACGCAGAGTGCTACTCACATGGCTGTAAGAGTCTCAAACTGCAACAATATACAAAAATTTAGGGCATTGGAAGTGCCATAGGTGACACGGGCGGCTCAATTCTCTTCTTTTTAGGCAGTATTTTTTTTTTATTTTTATGCATCATTGATAGAGACGCATAGCCTGAAATTTTCAAAATGTTAAAACAAAATTTTATTTTGTTTACTGATGATGTGGTTGGTTACTAATATATAATGCGATCTTGACCATGTATGCGAAACACACACACACACGCATCAATCTCGCTCAAAAGTGGATGCAATAATGCTTACTTAATGGACACTGCTGAGACACAGTTGTCATGTCAGAAAATGTCTGAATAGATGCCCAGATCTGCGGCGACTTTTGCACCACTGCAAGCAAGCACAGTGTTAACAATTAGAAGAGAAAGTGCTCCAAACTTTGTAACCTAATAATGTGTTGGGAAATTTGATAGGCACAGCTTGCGGTTCTTGAAAAGAAGATAGAAATGTCTCTGAACTTGTAATTTATATGTCCAAATTATTCGGTGGATGGTAAGGCTAAAGAATAGGGGATGAGGAATATACATCGTCGTAAAGGGAAAATAAAGATGAAAAGAAAATGGTGAAGAACTATTTTGATGAGTAATCAATCATCCAAAGGAATATTGGAAGACATTTGAATTAATTAAAATAAAAATATAGATTATATATATATATATATATATATATATAGATAAAAAATATATATAGATAAAAAAACATATATATCTATATATATATATAGTAAATTTTATCTATATATATATCTATATATATATATAGATAAAAAAAATATCTTAAAAGATAAAATTATTATTTTTTGCGTAAAAAAACATATTTATAGTAGTTGTGATTAACCTAACAGATAAAAAATTGCCCTCACGCAGGATCGAACTACGGACCTTCAGTTTACAAGACTGACGCTCTACCACTGAGCTATAAGGGCTGCCTGTTTGTATACCTCTCACAATACCTATACATTAAAAAAGAAATGAATTAAGCCCACTATAATCAAAACCCAACGTTACAGAACAAAATTTTTACTAATATTTTTCTTTAAGAAAATAATTCACTTGGGGTTTTAAATTGCACGTCTAGAGGACGTCACCATCACATTTTGAACAACAACATCAGGGAGATTGAATAAATTGGCGGAGTAAGGCTGACTTTTGGTGGATCCTAAACCTCGTTTCTGCCTCCTCATCTACTTTTTATTTGATGGAAGTCTTATGAAACCCAAAACAAGCAGATTCTTCTCAAACAACAGCTCTTTGCAGATTGCTGAGACTAGTGTTTGTTGTGGGTGGCTCATGCACAGGGGCAGAGTCTCTTGGTATGCTGATGTGAGCCATCACATGAAAGCATGGCTTCTGTTTGGGTGTACAAGCATGCACCTGGGTGCTGCAAAAGAAGAGAAAAAACATCACATTTATTCGTCATCATCGACTCACATTTATCAAAAAAAATAACTATGCAATAAAGAAGCAGAGGGAAGAAAGGGTAAGTCGATAAGAAAATATAAAGCACCAATACGTTTAGTTGGTCCTAATCGTTTGTAGAACAGCACCTAATAGACCTAAAAAATAAAAAGTGTACCATGTGCTTTCTCTTAAATCTCTTCGGTAATTGCACAATGCAGACGAAATGGAAGTAGCACATCTGAAGCCCCAGAAATTGATCGAGTTCATTCTACCTTTGGCAGCCATATTGCATCAAAGACCATACATAATTACCTAAAAGCAATCTGACCCCAGCAGTGGCTTCACCAAATGCCTTGGTAATACAAAGGCACTTGAAGCTCTAAAGCACTCCAAAAAAAACAGAACCAAAGTTATCAAGTAGTTCACCAATATGAAGTACCTCAGCTAGCCAGTTCTTGTAAGTGAAATAGAGCAGCACTATAGTATGTTATTTCATACTAACAAATTCTTAAAGAGAACAAGGTCGTATAACATTGTTCCATATGTTGCATGTCTATCTTAAATTCTGAGGATATACTCTCTCTGTGGCTTCCCTATAATCTTATGTATGAAACATCAACACTTCAAGATGCTCGCTGCAACTATATTAGATACATATAAAAATGATAATCTTAGTTACTTTTTGGAAGCAACTGATATTTTAAATAACTATTAAAAATCAGATATTGCAAGGATAATTGAGAAATTTTTTGTTGATAATATATACATATAAAAATGATAAGTAACAGATTTAACAGCACATTTGTATCTGTGCTTCGCAGAAGCCCATACGCAATCGAGATTTAACTCATTATAGCTTCATAGGTGTATTATCCACGAGAATGCCAAAAGTATATATTGAAGTTCAAAATATCTTAGCAGATCATGCTAAATTTATATATTCAAATTCAAAAATATCTAAGCAGACCACTATCAACCACATTTTAGTTAATTAATATCCCAAAAAGAACTTATGATTTAATTACAATGAAATAAAATTTGATGGATGTTAATTAAAAATATGAAATGAAGGCATACCATCTGCTTGGGAACAAATTCTTCAACTTCTGCAGGTTGATCTGACCCAATGCTCGCAAAACATCCACCCTTGCAGATCATATATTTCTGCAGACTGATTTAAAGCATGATGTCATTTGATATACCAAATACAAAGAGTTCTCCATCATAAAATTCATAAGCAAAAGTTAAACTACTATGGATCAGGATTATATGTGGCTTCATCATGTGTTAGTTTTTGTAATTGCATCATTTATGATAAAATTTGAAGTTTTAAAGAACATATACGAAAAACAGGAAACAAGAAACACCATGGTTACTCAATAAGATAACTAAGGGAGACTGTTGATCCTTGACTCTCACAAAAGATTTCCTGGTTGAGTCATATACAAAAGCAGTTCGTGAGAACTGCTTTTTGTCAGTTTCAACAAATGATCATTGGCAACAAAATCACAAAAGGAACATTCTGTAATGCTGAACATGAGAGAAAAAATTGTGAAGGTAGAGCCATATGAATTGCAGCTCACAGATTAATTTCATAAAATAACACTGTAAACGAGAGATAAAAAGAGAGGCATATAGTTGAATTCTGAATCGTGTCTTAGGACCTCATCATATTGCAGTCAAACTGACCAAGTTTTATGCCACTTCTTTAACTCCTACATACCAATCAAAGTGCTAACATGTCTTGTGATATATTGCAGTCAAACCAACTAAGTTTTATGCCATTTCTTTTACTCCTAAATAACCAATCAAGTACAAGCATGCCCTCGGGTCTATAGTTTAACTTATGCCACCAAATACTCCCAAAGAGCATCAAATTCTATTACATATGTTCTAGAGTATCACTTTAATTTGCTAAGAACCAATTATATTATATGATTATTGACTTCGAAAACTCCTACGATTTTCAGCAATTGATTTACTTACAAGTCGAGTGCAGAATGAAGAATTTTTAAAGGTAAAGCAAAAAGGTTATAATGAATTTTAGCAGAACAAAGGACTTACATGTTGCATCTATTTAGCAGAAAAAGCCTGTTAGGAACACATGATTGTCCCCTTGAGCTGCAAGCTATAGTACAGGATTCCCCCAGCCTATATATCGAGTGAGGTCCTAATTAAAGACTTGAAAAAAACTATCAATAAGATTACACTAACAAGCACCACTGTCTTAGAATCATGATAAGATCACCTTCCAGTGACAATGTTAATGCCAGTTAATCTTGCTTCAAAAGTGGCCTCTGTACTTCCTAATTCACACATTGATCATAATCAAATGAATGAACACACTGATATTGACTGAGGAAATGTTTTATTCGATAAAAGATGAATGTGAGGATATCAAGATACATATGGTAAAACAATGTTGATACCTGAATAATTTGATTGTCGTGAAAAGCAGTGATGGAAGTCGCTCGCATAGGCATTCTCATGGACCTAAATCAAACAAATCAATTTCATTTTTTTACCAAGTCAAGGCCGACTAACTTGTATTCAATTTGTCCTAAGCCATGGAATGTCATGTGCAACATGGTACCATGCTGGAACTTGGTTGCTTCGCAGCTATGACATGCAATGTGCATGCCTGCTACAGGTCATGCCTATGTCAGCCACATACCAAATACTTTACACAAGCACCACACTAGCATGAACTCGCATCAATTCCTGATATCACACGTGGTAAATTACATCCCAACAGGCATGAGGATGCACCGTTAACATGGAGAGTCAAGCTCAGAAAGAGTTCTCAATCAGAAGAAAATGAGTATGCATATATTCAAAACAAACGTTTTCACTCCTAACCTCACATATTACAAAAGTTTGTTTAATCACTCTAAAACTAATCTTAAAAGCTATATTTAATAGCTACAACTATTTACAGATTTCTTCTTTTTAAGTTCCATCAGTAAACATTACAAATAGCACCATTCAGATTGGTAGAGATGACAAAAGGAAAAGAGACTAATGGAAGAGAACAATACCACACTCGCAGAATTATGTCGACATCTTCCAGCACAGAAATCAAAAACACTACTGTAAGTGCCTAAAAAGAGAAAGAAGATAAATGAACTAGTAAAATGTGTTATCAGCAAACATATATCGGCATTTTTACCTGCAGTAATTGGTTTCGCAATCTTCACCTTCATAGCAAGATTTTTGTCAGTCTGTGAAAATAATATACATTTGAATCAACTAAAATTTAAGTGAGAGCCATGAATATTGGGAAATAAAGAAAATACCCTGGATGGATCTAAGCAGCATGATACACAGTATTCATATGAGTTGCAACACTGTGAAATGAGGTTGCAGCCCCTGGAGCAGGTAATACTCAATTCAGAAAGTTATTTATTTCAGGGCAGATGACCAAATCAATATCAATCGCAGAGGAGAACTCACTGACAAGAAAATTGGTCCCCTTTTACCGGACAGCATCTGGTCCATGAATCAACTGAGAGGGCAGTGCATACATAACCTGCAATATTTGTAAGTTCTAAGCGATAGATAAGTCACTGACAATTGAAGCTACTATTTTAATCATGGAACAAAAAAGATCACTACGAGATGTTTGTCTACTCTACAGTGAAACGATAAGGGTTCGGCACTAACACACCACAGAGACCCACCAGAACTTGAAGAAGTCAGAATCTTACCATTGTCATCTGATAATAAGTACCGCCCCTGAACAGTATTTCTGCAAAAACGATCCTCTGCAAGACCAATATCCTTCCTAGAGCAAGTATCAGATACAATTGACATCAGGATTTCTTTCTGAAATTAAAATAATTAAATTGCTGCTAAGAAAAACAAAGAAATTGCCCTATAATCATCATTGTGGGACTTATTCACCATGCCATGTTTTGAGGAATTCTGCGTACTCATATGTTTATCTATACACACATATAATTCTTTGGATTACCCCAGTAAAACTTCCACCTACACTTGCAACTATACCAGATACACCATAACATTAACACCTATATAAAAAGAGCTAATTTTAGGTACATAATTCAGAAAATGCATAGGAAGAAAAGGATTGAGTTATCTTGTGTAGAAAATTGTAGGAAATGTAATAGAATAACTTCCACCATGAAGCTTTTGGGCTGCAAAGAAAACATAGTAACACCCCACAAAGATGTTTGCTTTCTTATTAAAGCATGTATGAGAAGATCAAAGAACAACTCTGTGTTAGTATTATTCTTAAAAGATTTCCATCTAATGCATTTATACAGTCAGCATTTTCTGCGGCCAACAAGGACCCATCATACTCTTAAAGAATCTTAGTTTTTTTTTCCCACTTCCAATGTGGGACCAAACTGAGGTGCTATAGATGGTGTCTCCAATAGGTGTCATGTAATTATACTCACCCAAAATTAGGGTCAGTTTGTCTCAACATGCTCTGCAACTAACGGGCTACAATTCATCAATGTCCTATAATATGCATGAGATAAGTTGTTTGACTGGTTGACTTATAATCAGAATATTTTTTGTTCATAACGAATAAGACCAAAAATAGTCATGGAACCTAATATAAAGCAGAATCAAGACTTCTGTTCCTCAATTGCCTTCTCAAGTCCAAAAATCTAGAAAAGTCGAGAACATCGTTGCCTTTCTGATGCCTTCACCTTTGTGTTACCTGTAATACGCAATGAACGATCGCACTAGCTTCTCCAGCGACACGTCCCTATCCTATCCTGACACTTCGACATCTCCGCCTATGAGTCTAAACACGTTCATACGCCCTTAATACTTATGGAAGAAGACGCACATATTGCCCAATAATCAACAAAAAGCGATCAAAGAAATCTTTCTTTCCCCAATAAACTCACATTCACCAAAATTTCCGAAGTGTTGAATCGAAAACCCACAAGAATTGGAACATTTGATCCCAAAGCCGCAGAGAGAGCAAGAAAGGGATCAAGAGACGAAGACATCCGAACAATTACCGGATGGCGGAGATCACTGCGGGGAAACCGACGGCCACAAGGATCCAAAGGGTCGCGTGGAGCGCGCTCGGAAGAAGAAGATCACCGCGAAACTTCCCCATCGCGCGAGGGCGAATCGATTTGGAAGGGTTTCCCCGTCTTTTATGATCATTTCGGAGGGCATCATTATGATCTATTTTGAACGGTGGATGCGTTGGTAGCCTATAGATCGAGCGGCTCTTGTCAACCCTTCCTTTCTCGAACCTTCTAAAGGCGACTTAGCTTACGTGCCCACCGTACCTGGCTTGTGATTGGTCATAACTCTGGGCCCAACTCTGACACCTCTTATTATTGTTGCCGCAGATGAATGTATATTTTTAAGTATATATTCGTTAAATCAGTGATTTTATTTTATATATGTAATAAATGTAATATATATATATATAACTCATCATTAATGAAAAATTAGAGAACGAGAATCCATCAATGTGTGCCACGCCAGCAGTTATCGCCACATCTCAGGCCTACTTGGGACAGGTGACGTTGCCCCGACGGTTTTCAGGGCTGATCGAGTCGCTACAAAATGGAGAGTTTTTATAGTTTATTACCTTTACTATTTCCTAATTAGGAGAAATACTCCTTCTGGCACGTTGAAGACACGTGCTACTGCGAGGGCCATTCGAATAGGCCGCTCGTCCCTCTTCCGTCTCCACTTTGGTTACCGTTGTGCTGTCGTTTCCGCAGAAAGAGAAAGAAAAAGATTAGGGTTTACCGATCATTGGCCGGAGTTAGGGTGGACTGGTCTCTGGTAATGCCAAGCAATCTTGCGTCTTTCCCTTGGGTTCGTTCTCTCGCCGTCAGTCCAGATATCTTCTCGCACGGAAGAATCACGAAATTCTTGGTTCTTTTCCTGAGCCATTCCCCCGATTTTCCTACTATGCGTTCTCTTGTTTCCGCTTCAATTTTTGTGTATCAGATATCTTCCCGCGCGGAAGTTCCAAGAAATTTCTTGATTCTTATTCCAAACAATTTTTCCCCTTTTCCTTCGGTTTGCTCTCTCGCTGTAAGTTCGATCTCTGTCTCAGATATGTCCTCGCATGGAAGGTTCATGAAATTTTCTGTTATTTCCTAATAAATTTCTCCCCTTTGCCGCCGGTTCGTTCTCCTGTCGCCACTTTTATCTTTGTGTCTTAAATATCTTCCAAATTTCATCAAATTTCTTGTTTCTCTGTGCAATCCCCTCACCCCAACGGCCCACCCCTCCCACCTTTATTTTTATGGGGAAGATTCGTGGCACGGAAACTTCTAAATAAATTCCACTGTGTTTTCTGTTCGTTCTCTTGCCATCAGTACGATCTCTGTCTCTTTAGCGGAAGTTTCATGAATTTCCTGTTTCCTTTCTAAACAATCTTTCCCCTTTTCCATTGGTTTGTTCTCTTGCCGTCCGTTCGATCACGGTGTCTCAGATATGCTCACTCATGTAGTGGTTTTCCGGCCCAGAACTTTGGGCCCGATCGTGATCTTGTTGTCCTTCTTGGTTTATGATCTTTAGTTCTCTTCTATCTTTCATCTTCATGTGGTTTTTCTTCGAAAAGATGAAATCTTGGTTGAAATGATTGTATCGCAGGAAGTGTTTGGAAGATTGATGTCTAGATACCGTCCTTATTGTTTGCTTTCTTTGCTGCGGCCATTGGTTTTCTCTTCCTATCTTGATGTGTGAATCTGATTAGAATAAAGAAGATGTTTTGGTGAAAGTAGCTTGTACGACTTGCTTAATTATCGTAAAAGCAGGTTTGCTTTTGTTGTTCCATTTGGATCTTGAGCTTGCAAGTTTTATGGTTGTTGATGGTAATGATGTCCTTGTAAGTAAGTAACCTGGAGTAGATTAGTTTCTTTCTTACGTACTAAATTTCATAACGCTAGTGCTAACTGTCATCAACTCGTATGGAACTCGTGTAAATTTCTTATCATTAGTGTTAACTGTCTTTGACTCGTTACAACTCTTCTATTCACTTTATGGATGCAGAGAAAATTGATTTGGGCCAATGGCTTATAGAACACCTGCTGCCATTCAAAATGAGAATTTTCATATCCGTATAGGTATTGACTGTATGCCAATGACTTCTTACCAAATAAATTTAATTGGAGAAGGCTATGATGTACTGAATAAAGATCCAATTTTTCAGGCAAAGATGTCGATAAGATGAAAGGTGTCCTGCCAAAGCCTGCAAAATCTGGTCGTCCAGATAGAAAGGCCTTGAAGGATCTTTCAAATACTGGCAAACCTCCAGCTTCTCATCCAGTTAAGGCGTCGGCCCTGAAAGAAAAGTCTGCACCATGTGGTCGGGAGACCATCAAGAATGCCCCGAAGAGCACTTCCCTTACCGATGAGGAAATAAAGAGATGCCATCAGTGGGCAAAGGAGGGAATTGAACAGACACACTTTACTGGAAACGATATACAAAAGCTGGAGGAGGATATTAAAGAAGAACGTAATTTTTTCCACACATCCTTTGTTCTATTTCTGAATTGCAAATATTGTCCATCCCCTAATTTAAGCAAACGACAATGTTTTAGTTGGTTCAAATCCTTTTTAATAGGTATAAGCAAGAAGGTTCTGAAGGTCGTGTCTGACTTGCATGAATGGTTAAGCGCTTCATATGATCTCGGATTGCCAGAGAAGGTATGTAGTTTGGCTATGTTTAGTGTTTTGCATGTTAGATATGTATGGGGCAGTTTGATAGAAATGGAACATTACTCTGAGGTAAACAAACAAGAAAGTCCAGTCATTTGGTTTAGCGTAGTTGAAACACGCAGAGGTTGTAGTGCCAGACCATTTGGATTTACCACAATAAATTGTGGTAAACTTCTACCAATACACGTATCATTTTATTGTTTATGTCAATGTTATATGAACAGTTTTTGCAGATAGCTTCACATTCTCCTCTTATATATCATAAGAGCTGAATTTATAATTCAAAATTTGAAGCTTGTGGTAAAAATTTCTGTTGGTTCTCACAAAATTATTATCAGTACATAGTTTGGACAACTCCTGATCATGTACTTTTATATGTTATTTATTTAAATGAAGTATGCTTAGTTTAAATTCTGAGGTGCATGAATCAAAAAAATGTTAAATACATTTGTAACTAGCCATATAAAATTTGCAGAACTTTTTGTTGTTTTCCTATTTAGAATGTGTTTCAGGACTTAAACTATTTTTTTTTAATTTTAAAATCATGAGTTGGTGTTACAAAGCATTGGGATGTACCAAATGAAACTGGAATCTGCTCAAACTGTTTAGATTTGGTAAAATTTATCAACAGTGCATCTTGAGGAGAAAACTGTCTTCAATTTATGATGGCATGAGTCGTTATGCTGCATGTTATGCATAATTGATGATGATTACATTTTTGTTTAACTTTGTGCAGTCAAGTAATTTTAACCCCAAAGATAAGAACTTTGTGATAATGATCTTATATACACTCACATGGAAAGGCTGGTTAGGCCACTATAGGAAACTATAGTGGTATCAAATATGAGGTTCTTGGCTATCACTTCCATTTGCTCTTTCCTTTAGCCACTAGAGGAAACCATAGGTAAATTTATAATTATGCAGAAGACGATAAAATATGTTTAGCATTATTTAACATTTGCTTTGAAACTCATGATTGTTTTGCTTATTAACATTCATATTTAGCATCACTAGCAGTCTGTACTTGTTCTTTGGACTATGGTTGGTCCTACCGTTCTATCCCGGTATATCAATTAGTTGTCAGTACGGTATGTATTAAGTTGTATCAAGTTGTATCGAGTATACCGACATACAGTACATGGAAGCATACCAATGTACCTCTGATATCAATCCCCTGTCGGACTAGTATGTACCGCCCATACCGACCGGTATGTCATGGTACGGCCAACCTTGCTTTGGACTATGTTTTTTTCCATCTTTTAATAACAAATTTTATTAAGTTTAGACAATGCTGCATATATTTGTCAGTGGCTTTTTATTGCATTGCTATTGTAGTTGGGATACTATTTATTAGCCAGGAATAGATATAAAAGAGTTCCTTAAATAGTGTGTAAATAGTAAGTGCAGAATCTGATTATCTATTTCAATAAATAAAATTATAAAATATTTGCTTGTTCTGGTCAGGAGCTTTCCAAGGATATCACAGATGTAAAGAGAATGGAGTTAGAAACTGAGCTTCTTCCTTGCATTCCCAAATCTCCATCTCCAGGTCTCTTTCTTTTTCTCCCTTCCTATCTAATGATGCACCTATGTAGGCCACTCTGACTTACTAAATTTCCAGCACAATGTTTCTGATGTAGCCATGACTTTGTTAAACATTTGGAATTTGGTGTTTTCAGGTTATGAAGAAGTTGGCAATCTCCTTGAGTCGGAAGTCGATCATCTCCACTTTCTAGAACGGCCAATTGAGCTTGAACTGAAAGAGGACTGAAGTTCTGATGGATCATTGACGGTCGCTTGTTGTATATACTATCAATTAGATGATGCATTGTTTGTGCCCCGCATCAATTATGAGGGTTGTGTTCCACCAAGAGTGCTTGAACTATTTTAGCCTCGTAAATGATCATTTTCTCTGTTCTGCAAATTAGTTATTCTCCTTTGCACTTCCAATGGAAGGATTGTTTTTCACAAAGACTAACATCAAGTTTTGTGAAAGCTAAGTCATTTGGAAGTATGTGCAGTTTGGATGTAGGTAGAAGCTTGGATGAACACGGAGCCACTGCTGCGCATGCCCAAGCGCTTTTTAATCCATCATCAGGTACGAGACCTTGAGTGCTCCTTTGTTCCTGCTTTTGGTTTCTTCTCTCTTTTCCTCTCCACCAGCTTTCTGTGCAAGTATCCTTCTGATTTCTAATATAGAACAGAGACTTTGTGGAATACTCTGTTCCAATACTTGTGAGCGGTCTTGCAATATGTGGAGGTTGGCATCTCGATTGCGACATGTGTCTGTCTGCCTGCCAAAGTATTGTACAATAAGCGACCAATTGGGCTGTTCAAATCTTTTGTGATTTATAAAAAATCCTCGAAAAGAGGAAATAATTATTTGTGATGTAAATTAGCTGTTTTGTGTGGATTCCTTCATTTTGAACGATCATATTCAATGTTCGGATTCCGATTCGCTGGGAGTATTTTATGTGTGAAATCATCGATATCACATCTTTTTTTTTTAATCGTAAAAATAATAGAAAATTAAAAATTGGCCACCAATTTCTTGATGGGCCCCACCAGACTTTGTTATTTTCCGGAGTAAGATTCCGCCGTTTCTGCGGGCGTTGACTTTGGGGAGGGCTCTCATCGTGGGAAGAACGCCATCCACGAACACAGACCCGTCGGTTCATGGGCCATCACGGAATGCGAGGTGTGGGGTCCGCGCGGGGACCACCGGAGGACCGCCGTCGGTTCGGAGACGAGGGACGAATGGTCAGTTGGTGGGTCGAGGGCGGGCGTCCGCTGACCGGTGACGGGATCCCGTGCTCGGGTACCCCCTCAGCGGTGACCGCATCCCTCGCCTCTCCCGTTCATAAATAGCAGCGATCGGCTGCCGCAAGCGAGGGAGGTAAACGGTGAGAGGCGGAGAGGATGGGTTCGGAGACGAGCGCGTTGAACGCGTTGAAGGCGGAGATGCCATTGGGGGACTTGGGGGGCCTCGTTCTGGCGTCGGAGGTCGGTCAGGGGAGGGCCGTCGGCCTCGTCCTCGTCGACATCGTCAACGGCTTCTGCACCGTCGGAGCTGGCAATCTCGTACGTCCCCTTTTCCAATTCGATTCCATCTTAGGGTTCCATCGAACTCGGTACCCTTGGCCGAAAGGTGCGGGGCCTTTGGCGTCGTTGTCGGATAACTTGTGATCTCGCTATGTGCTCTGGTCCGATCCTTTTTGCGTGGGGGGTCGTAGGATTCTATCTTAATTATTTACCAGGGCTGAGGGTTCTGATTTTTCGATTTTAGTTATTTTTCATTGAAATTTTGTTGCTTTTTAGGAGATCAATGATTGACACTTCGGTTTATGTATCTGAGTGGTTTGGTCCGATTGAAGGTTCATACGAGCGAGATTTTTTGTTTGTTATGAAGAGAAACATATTGTTCTCTGCTATCCATATATATTAAAATATGGAACACATTTTTAATCGTTGACTTCGGAACGTTTTGTTTTTTTCCCAAATTTTCCGTTTGTCTTAAAGTCTAGCTTTATAGTATCAGCAAATTGTTTCCCATTAGAAGTTTTATCTGTGTCCTTTTAGCGTTAGTTTTCTTTTCTTGATTTGTTATCTCTGCAGCGAGAGCTTAACTTTGGTCTGAACTCAACTGGACTACGGTCTAACTAAAAGCAAAGGTGTGATCTTTGCAGTATAATTTGCTTCTCATCCATTTTATAAAGTCTGTTGCTTTTGTAAATATTCGATACAAGTTCAGCCTAATGGTTAATTGATGTCAATTAGAGCTTTTTTAATCAGTTCAACGTGCATAGGAAGTATTTGTTTTGATTAATTTGTTGGAGTATAAGATATTTCGTTGAACATTTTATACCTCTGATCTCATGTGATCTGCTGTCCATACAAGGCTCCAACCGAGCCCAATGATCAGATAGCAACGATGGTGGAGGAGGCTGCAAAGCTGGCCAAGATGTTCTCGGCCAGAAACTGGCCTATCTTTGCTCTCCTCGACAGCCATCATCCCGGCAAGCCCGAGCCTCCATATCCACCTCATTGTATCATTGGTTCGGGTGAAGAGAGATTAGTCCCCGGTATTATTCCTTGCCTTTTGCATTTGTGAATATTATTTTTTTCAAACCTGTGACTGTCCTCAAGTTTTGAAGCTTAAATTGACAGCTTCGAAATAACTGATTTTTTTTTTTTTAAGGATTTCTGCAGCTCTTGAATGGCTGGAGAAGGATCCAAATTTGACTATGAGAAGGAAAGATTGTATTAATGGCTTCATTGGTTCAATGGAGAAGGATGGCTCTAATGCATTCTCTGATTGGGTGAAAAGAAATGAAATCAGAGTTGTAAGTGGTCCATCTTCCTACATATCTGTTGAGATATATAATAACTCCTGGTTAATCGCAGATTTCTTACTTGATTTGTGTTCCTTTTAACTTCTACATCGGTTTTGTTATTCCAGAATGGAGATGTGGATGACAGTCATATCGCTTGTTACTCCCATTTTGCAGGTTTTGGTGGTCGGAATATGCACAGATATCTGCGTATTGGACTTTGTATGTTCCACGCTCTCCGCCAGAAATATAGGCCTTGTTCCACCGCTGGAAGATGTTGTGGTTTATGCACAAGGTTGTGCAACATTTGACCTTCCAGTTGATGTTGCAAGAGATATCAAGGGAGCTTTGATCCATCCCCAGGTTTGAACACCTAAACTAGTATAGATGGTTTAGTATTACACTCATACGACTGAGACTACACCCTTTGCGCTCTTAGGAAGATTACTATGACTTCTTCCCAGAGGCATGAAAAATTAATTTATCAAAAGAAAAGCTTGTCAACAAAAAAAAAAGAAAAAGAAATTGCTTAGGTGTTGATCTCAGCATAATTAGGCGACACAGGAAGAACAGTTCTTGGAATTGCTTTTAAGCGTGCCAGTGCAATGAAACCTACCTTGACAGCAGCTACCAATACAAGAACAAATAGCAATGACCATCTAATAAAATTTCTAAATTTGCGATGAGGATTTTACTAAGTCATTGCAGTCCTTTTTCTTTTTGTGACAGAATTACGTTTGATTTATAAAAGAGAAATAGCTTGAAAGAATCATGTCTTTCCACATCATACATACGATGATTCATTCACCAGGATTTAGATTGAAGTAAGTAAGACCTAGGAAGTCAGATGTAGTGGAAGTCACTGCTCCTGCCACGATCGAGACACCATTCAATCAGATTCTAGCACTTCATTTTAATGTCGAGTCGACTTATCTTTTGATATCTAAAGGATGCGTGCATATCTTAATATTAGCATTATTAGCCTCGTGTGAGACCCTAATCCTACTCCTTTCTGTAAAGCATTACTTCTTTACCAACAAAGTTAATGCCGTAACCTGCCTTTTTGTCATCTTGCTTTTGAAACTATGGTAGGATCAAAATTTTACTTAGAATCGCATGACAGTTTAGATCTTTAATTTTCGATACTGAGTATAGAGCTCCACTTACTGCTCCTGCAGGATGTGCTTCATTATATAGGACTCTACATGGCAAAATCAAGAGGAGCAAGGATTGTGAACAAGGTGTCGTTGGATCGATACGCAGCAGCCTGACCTGCCCGGGACTTACTTTATTCGATGCTTATTATTATTATTATTATTATTATTAAAAGTGGAGTAATATATTAGTTGGCCCTATCTATCAAGGCCAAAGAAAAGTCAACAGACTCTATCAGGGATGGCCGCCCCCTTTAGTATTTGGAATCTCATGCTCGGTGTGATTATTGTGTTGGTGGTGTCATTTTATAGCACAATGGTGACATTGTTGAATGATGATGTGTTCATAAGGTCAAAATTAGGAGCAAGCAGTTGCGCAGACCAGTGAAATGTTTCAGACTTCTCTGCCGTAGAAGAAGATGTTTTGTTCTTGCTTTTTACTGTGCATGCTTTTCAACTCTCATTCAACATGGCCCTTCTACCAGCTCAAAAGGGGTACCTGATTCCTTGTTTTCTTTGCTTTTAATATTATATATAGGTTTTTTTTCCTCCCCCCCCCAAAAAAAACAAGGGAATATCCCTTTTTATTTTATTCCGATATCTGTTTTTTTTTTTTTTTTTACATATGAGATTACTATGGTAAGATTGGTTGCCACCACCACTTCCTATGCTTATGCCTCTATCTCGTGAGATCCTATTGTTCTCCTCCCTCATCATGGTTACCTCCACCTTCTGAGACATTATTCGCCTCCATACAAAGCCTGAAGAAGGTCGACACAATGATATATATATGTATATATATATATACACACACTTGACATTGCTGTGGCGTTGAGAGAAGGCAAAGGCAAAGAGAGAGAGAGAGAGAGAGAGAGAGAGAGAGAGATAGGTTAGATTGGAGGGCACGATAAAAAAAAAAAAAAAGGCAGCATGTCACAAGCGCCATGCTAAAATGCACTGTGGATCATGGAAAAGGAAAATAATATCACAGGTTCCGTGCCACTCGATTAAATTTCGAATCCATTGCTATGTTGTGATATCTTTTTAGGTTTACATGTCCTCAGGGTTCTTTGCTTGTGTAACAACCGAGATAATAATAAGCTATATTGTCTCAAGCAATTCTTCTTGAAAGAGTAATCAAATGTTTCCTAAAGATATGAAGGAACCTTTTTTTTTTTTTTTGCATTGTAGCCTAGCAATTCTTCTTTTTCGTATTTCACCATTAAACACGCCAATTTTGCTTATTCAAGTTGATATTGGTTTACTAAACAGTGATGAAATTAGCACTCACTGCCCGTTTACATTTGTTTGTTATTCTTCAAGAAAATAAATAATGTCTGCCATCAACTCCTTACGTCGATCTAAAATTTCTCATCAATTCACGCTTCTCATCGACTGTTCACTTCAGACCTCAAAGTTCTAATTCCCCTAAAGGAAGTGATGATGAAATGAAAATTAATTAACAAGGCATACACTTACTTTTTCACTTTTTAGATGTGGAATCTGACGAGGGAAGAGTAAATTAATTCAAAAGGTACATACTAATTATTACTTCACCACGATAAGAAAATAAAATTAATATTATCTCATTATCATTTACATAAACCTAAATACATACATATATATATGTATGGAGGGTTACATTAGACCACTGATATCTAGTGTAAAATTATGTTAGATCTGATATATATAAATTTCAGTATAGAAATATATTGTCATTGGAAGTGGCATGACACCTTCACCATCTACAAGTGACCTATCACATTGGAGACTAATTAGAGTAAAGAAGTTACTTCAAGAATATAATATTAATTTAGCAACATGAAATATAGGAATACGTTTAAGAAAGAGATTAAAGTTTGTAGACATGTGAGTATTATTAACTCATAAGAGACTAAGTGGGTAGGAAAAAAAAAATCTAGAGAAATTGATATTTGTATATTTAAACACAAAAATGATATAGAAATTGTTGTTGATAAAAAAAACCTTAATAATAATATTATATATATATATATATAGAGATAAATTTATAATTTTTAAAGTTTATGAAAAATATAAGATATTTTAAATATCATTAGCGATTATGCTATTCAAGTCGGATTGGATAAATTAAACTAAAAGAAAATTTTAGAAAAGTTTAGATAATATCATTTAAGGAATATCTATAATTGAAAAACTTATAACGGTAAGAAATTTGATTGGTCATATAGGGAAAGTATTTGACTAATATAAAAAGATGCATATGGGCTTTGGTTATGATGAGAGAAATGAAGATTGTGGTATATTTTTTAATTACAACCTCATATGATTTTATAATTAGAAATAAATATTTAATT
Source organism: Ensete glaucum (assembly GCA_021527575.1). Classification (NCBI taxonomy): domain Eukaryota; kingdom Viridiplantae; phylum Streptophyta; class Magnoliopsida; order Zingiberales; family Musaceae; genus Ensete; species Ensete glaucum. The sequence goes on from CM038558.1 coordinate 48,972,120, forward strand.
ATTTATAGGAATTTTTACAATTGTAGTCAAATAGAGTTTTTATAACTTAAAAAGTAGATAAAGTCAATTCATAGAGAAAAATATGATGGTTAAAATAATAAAAGGTATCAGGAGTCTTATGTGATCATCGGATACATTTAAGATAAAAAATTATAAGATAATCATCAGACTAATAATGCATAATGAATTTGAGTATTGGATAATTAATATATATATATAATTTATATTATCAAAATGAGAATATTGAGTTAAATATATGAAGTTAAAAAAAATAAAAAAATATTTTTATTCATGAACAATTATAAGAAAAAATCAACTAACATCATATAATCCGAATATAATAATAAAAAAGGATAAAATAATTGATATTAGTAGTGAAAAGTAAGATCTTAAAATTTTTAATATAAACTATAAATAAATAGTTAAGGACTACAAACTTAATTAACGATACGAATTTTATATATCTCAATGGATGTAGCTGATCCATTGAGATATAATTTTATTTAATAATAATAATAGTTTAATGATAATAAAAATATTTTTCTTACACTTGTTATGAAATAAATTGAAACATCTAAATTGATCGGTGCATTATTATACGATAACAATTCATCGTATATATGATTTGATATAACAAAAAGAATTTAAATTTAGATTTTTAAAATAAGAAAAATCCAACCTTTATCGTTCTCCATCACCCATTAAATACATCATCATATAATATCCGTATCAATATCATAATACCATTATGTCGGCATCATACGCTCATTAACCCATTTAAAACCTCGCCATCGCCGTCCCCAAAAGAGAGCGAGAGAGAGAGAGAGATGGGGAGTTCCTCGGCGGAAGCGGCGTACCCTGTGCCGATCCCAAATCTAAACCCTAAGATGAATCCTAAGAGGGACGGCAAGAAAAAGAAGACGAAGAAGGAGGCTCAGAGGAGGATGGAAGAAGAGGTGGAGGATATGGGACTGGAAGAGGCGTGGAAGGCTGCGTGGCCGCGGAAGAGCCGGCCCGGCGGAGGAGTCACGCTCGAGGGGTACGTGGAAGTGGCTGAGGGAGCGGATCGGACCGCGGACGGCGCAGACGTGGTCGGGAGGACGAGGAGCCTCACTGATGACGACCTGGACGAGCTCAAGGGGTGCTTGGACCTGGGATTCGGCTTCAGCTACGAGGAGATCCCGGAGCTTCGCGGCACGCTCCCCGCCTTGGAGCTATGCTACTCCATGAGCCGACTGATGGAGCCGGCAGGCGAAGCGTCCGTGGCGGCGGAGCCGTGCGCTGCGCCTCCCGTCGCCAACTGGAAGATCTCCAGTCCGGGTAAGATTCCATTTTTCTCTTCTTGTCTCGTAAAGATCTGGTTGGCTTTCAGAGGATTTCGTTCGATTGGTCTGATCGGAGATTCCGATCTGGAATAAAAGATCCGTACTTTATGAAGGGTCTTATGCATTAGTAATGAATGATTCCACTTCAATGAATCCAGCAATAACTCTAATTTTGTTCCAATTTTTCCTCGTTGGTTCTCTATATGATCAGCTAATACTGATCTTTCAAGACCAATGTGAGGTAACACCAAAACCTGTACACTCCAGGTAAAAAAAACAAAAAAAAGCATGATGAGCTAATAATAGTCATGGCCAAAAACATGCCGTGATTAAGCTGCTCATATTGGTTAATTTCTTTTGTTGATCTGCTTGGCCTTGCAGAGATGCAATCGGCCCAATCCAATGCCATATTTGGTGAACCTACACACTGCTTTGTTGTTTCCTCTTGACTTTATTATCCCTTCTTTTTCTCTATACTTTTAGGTGACCATCCTGAAGATGTTAAAGCAAGACTGAAATATTGGGCCCAAACAGTGGCATGCACTGTCAAACTATGCAACTGATGGAGCAACCTCAAAATTATTTTTCTTCTTGATCAAACAACAACCAGTGGTGCAATGCCTTGGCAGAGCAAATTCTGTACTCTGTGCTGCCTGAGATGATGCTCTCCAACAGTGTCAGTTGGCACAGCCAGGCTCAGATCTGATGGCACTGAAGAAGCAGAGGCACAGTGATCCAGGAGGAAGAAGAAGACAAGTGGTCCTGAAATCTGAGAGTAATGATGATTTCTTCTTCATGTAGCCATACTGTTTCATGTATTATGATGTTAATGGTAGATTAAAATGCATTTCTGCTTCCTACCAAATGTTTTTTTTTCTGTGCATCTGTGCAATGTTCTTTATTATGAAAAATCTCTCTCAATCAATTTTACTCCTAAATCTGTACATACTGGTTCTAGAAGCTGCAATATGAGAAGCATGCTTTGAATTGTCTACTCAAAGAAATAAGTTGGTCTAAATTCCAAACTGATGGATGATCATGCTTGTACTTTTCACCAACTCTTGCAATTAACTACTGGAGCCAGCATCAGTTCCATCAGACCAAGGAATCCCAACTTCTGTGCAACCAGCAGAAGAAGAAACCAGTGAGTAATTGTGGATGGAGACAAACTTGTTTGGTCTCAGTTGTTTCCATGTAATTAATTTCTAGATTGTGGTCTGATTGGGTTTTGTTTGTATGTGGCAGGTGAGTCAAACTCCATGCATTCACAGGTGAGTCACTGTTGATGGACTGCTGCATTGACTCAGTTCACATGTGGTGGTAAGCTGCCCTTTCTGATATGAAGAATATAATATTCCCATGATCATGGGCTTTGATATGTCTCTCATCAGTACAAATTCTAGACATTTGCTTCAGGCATTACCTGCACTAGCACTTGGGATCCTTTAATCCTTCATGTCATGTAGCCATGTAGGGCAACTAAATGATCACTAAGTAGGAATCTTTTTTAATCAAGAAATAGAATATGAATTCACATTTCTTCTGTAGCAGTTTGTGCCAATCTTGTTTGCTTTGGTAAGAAAATTGCACATCATGTCCCAGTTTTATTGCTTATGATGTCAAAAAATAAGATTGTTACATGTAGAACTCCTTAAATTTGGAACCCTCACATGTTCCTTGTGCATGAGGAATGTGCCCAAGAAATCAATCTTAGGATTTAATAACCTAAATTTGAAGTTGACGTTATAACTCTGCATTCCATGTGCTAAAGTTAAGGCAATCACTAATAAATGATAGGAAAATACCTAACGAAAACAAATCTGATGTAGAAATTAAAGAGGTACGTTTTATTGTTCACCTCTGTACTCAGTTTATACACGAGTCTATTTTGGTGGGAAGAAAAAGAAATGGAAGAGCTCAGAGAATTCCCACGATCTTTGCACTTGCTGTCAAGCTCAGAGATACTTCAGAAATGATCTCTGTGTTTAATATAATTTGAATAAACAACCAATAACACAGAGCATATATACAAAATTCCATTCACTTGTGATTCCTAATCTTGGCAGCAATCCATGCATCACATTGGCAGTTGTCAATGGGTAGAGAAGAAACCAGATCTTGAATTGAATTCACAAGGTCGATGGTTTCTGCGTTTGATTCCATGGGTTGCCTTCTCAAACTCTGCATGCGATACGTCTGAAACGTAAATGAATTAACATCGACAAAACGATCGGAGTTTATACTGTGTTACCTCAGAAGGCCATAGCTTGTCTCCTGTTTTCCGAGGAATTATGTGGAGATGAGTCTGCAGCAGATTTTGGTTAAATCAGTTAAATCTACAGCCATCACAATATGATGCTATCTGTTGAGGCTATTGATCTAACTTATAATTCGGTACTAACATGAAATATCACTTGCCCAGCCGCTAATCCATTGTTGACCAATAAATTGAATGAATCTGCAAATTTAATGAGTAAATCAAATGTAACCAACCACTTGGAAAAGTGATTCTTGTACAAAATGATCAGAAAAGTGCTATCCACAGAGGGCAGCCAAAACAAACAGTGTGATTTCTGGAAGCAGGTGGCTTGAGATATGGAACAGTACATTTTCCTAGTGTTGTCCTGTTGTGTGTGGTGGGTGACTGATGAGAGAGATCAGTTTGACTTCATATTCAACTTGAACAAAATGAAGATACTGAGAATGTTATAGAGGCCATATCTAAGGCAGGTACTACGACGACGAAGAAACAGGAGCATGGTCATATCAAAAGAGAGTAAATCAATGTGAGGAATAGCAAGGATAGTGATGAAGAACTCAAAAATAAAGCCAAAAAGAAAAAAAAAATGATGACTATGGCAAAACAAAATGTAAGGTAATTAGTCTTTTCCTTGAAATGGAAGCAGGAGTTGCAGAAGCAAGAATAAAATGCTTTCAAACACATCTAATCACCTTGTTGAAAACTCAAAAGTAGAAATTCCATATGGATTAGCATGGTCCAGAGCAGTGAAAAGGTTCAAAGGAAAAAAAAAGGGGCCCACTACATGAGTCTCCCACCAGTTCAAGGTATAGATAGGGTCAATGTCCATTGTTTTCTCAGTAAAGATGCTATTTCCATGATTTAGATTTGGCTACACAAGTCACGGAGGAAGACTTACTATGGTGCCGAGACTTGCCTTCTTAAAAGAGCAGCCTAATGCAAAAGGCTTCTCCGTGGGGTTCAACAAAAATCAATTTATGTAGCGTTATCTGTGGCTTCCATGACCTGAACCCTAATAAACTGAGTTGCGTAGGTAGTGTTACCTTACCATAGTGATAAGATTCTAAAAAGACTAGAAACAATACAAATAAAACTAATGGAACATTCAGGTGTTCAGCAGATGCACAATCAAGCTACATTTGTTCCAACAAAATACAAGTATTTGATAAATACACCTTTGATCAAAAAAACCAAGGAGCAGAGGTTGAATCAGCATTCCACAATGACATCTCTCAGAGAAAGTAAAGTGAAAGCATTTGTTGATCAGAGTGAAAAGTGGAAGTAGTACTATTTAGCTCATCTATCGATTAAATGATATCAATATATAAAACATAAAAAAAGAAAAACAGATGCTTAATCAGGAGAGATTTGTTAGATATGTTCCACCTACCAGACTGAGTAGCTTTCATGATACAACTGCTAAGAATTGGTATCTTGGAACACATGGCTGCTACCACCTGCATCAAAAACAACATGGAAACATTAGGTGGCAAAACATCCTTCTCCACTTTTTTCCGTTAAATGACAAATTGCAAGTTGCTTTAACCATGAGGAGATAAGTACATAAAAATGAACATAAGCATCGTAAGAAGGATAGAAATCTTTGTTCTAGAAAAGGATGATGTTAAACTATGATCTCAGCCAGAGGTATCAAATTCAGAACTGAACTGATACAACCATCCATCTTTTCTCTCAAGCTTGTCAACTTTAAAGCATATTTTATAAGTACAGGCAAATTCTGACTGCACAAGGTTTTAGATGAGAAATCAAGTTGAGCGATCACTAGAGCTTAGGGACAAAAACATAACGAAGGATCACGTCATTTCACAATATACCAATGTCATTGCAAGATTTCAATCTAGCAGAGAGGGCTTGCAGATTTTTTATGCTGTCCAGAATGTTTAAGATGGATGCCTTCAATCCATGAGCTTTTTCCATGTTTTCCTTTTCAGTTACACAGCTAGAATAGGACATTTTTTGATGTTTGAAAGTTTAGACCTGGCTTTTCTTTGATAGGACAGCTAGTAAAGAGAAGAAAATGATTCATTTCTTCTCAAGGAGCATGCACTTCCAAGGCTGAACCAATGGCAGTGATGCAGCATGCACTGTTACCATGGCTAGTGCATCGCCAAGGCATGAACCTGGGGCAAAAAATATTTCTTAGCTTTGGTATCTATCCATTAGTAGTATAAAGCAAGGTTTTCCGTACCGCCCGGTATGGGCGGTATATACCGGCCGGTCCGATGGTTTACCGGTACGTGGACCGCCCCGATATCAGGCGATACCAACCGTTACATGATATATAACGATCAGAATCGATCGTTACAAAATATAATGGGCGAAATTGACCGATACCACTCTGTAACGGTCGAATTTTCGACCGTTACCAACCATCAATGGTCTATAACAGTCAAAATCAACCGTTACAGATCTTGTAACAATCGAACAACCGTTACTGACCTTGTAAAAGGTCAAAATCGACCGTTACAGACCTTGTAACAGTCGACAAACCCTTTCTAACTCTATTTAAACTCACCCTTCTCCCATTTCACTTCACACACTCACTTTTTCTCAGACTCTCTCACTTTCTCAAAATGGTTCTTCAAAGCTCGAAAAAGATATGTAATATTCTTTTTGCCTAATTTACATTGATTTTGTTGAATCTATACCAATTTCTATCTTACAAACCCTAACCCAACTTTTTTCTAATTTTTCAGGTATAAAAAAATAATATTTTTAATCATTAAAATATTATTTATTTGTACCACTCGGTATGCTCAAGCGTACCAAGCTATACCGACATACTGTATCATACCGGCCAAATCTGGGTATGCCGGTACGGAGCGGTATGGTGAACCTTGGTATAAAGATTACCATTCAAGCTTGTAAACCAAGGGACTTATTAATGAAAGAAGAAGCAAAACATTTTAATTAGCATAGTCAACAGATATCAAACAACAAATGAGAATGTATTCACTTTATTCATTAATTCATATGCTATATGTAACTAAATGTTCATCTAACATACACAGCTTTAAAGGGCTGCACTCCAAGCGAACACAACCATCAGTATGGCTCCTCAAGCAGATTACACAGAGAAATTTGCAAGACATCCATTAGCAAAGTTGGAAACTTTTATCATATCAATACGATAGATCAACAGAAGAAACAAATTAGATGACTAAGTAGTTCCACAGATATCACCAATTTATAAAATGTAATTTTATGATAAATGTCTCAACTACTGGCTTTGACAATTTGTTGAGGAACCTAACTCCACATCTTACAAATGAAAAGTTAAAGGAAACTCACAGGTGGTGGAGTTGATTCCAGTGAAGGAGAATGCAACTTTGGAATGACAAGGGAGTGCCTGCGCAAGAAAAAGGATGCTGAAGAGTGAATATAAAACCAAAAGAAATCCAACAATATAATTTACAAAAAAAAACTAGAGGATAAACAATAAAGCATTATACGTGTGACATAAACAAGTGTATGATCCCATTTTTATATATTTGAAACTTCTATGCCAAGATCAAGCTATGTCAAGTTTTATCTTCTGATAAGCTTGCTTGTTAGACATAGGGTTTGGTAATGCATTGATCAGGTTTCAGGTGGTAGTAAGACTAGAACTGGTCCATGTGACTAATATGTTGAGTCCCTAACCAGAGCCATGGAACCCAAACTTTATAATAATTGGGTCAGATAGAAAAGGTTCAGGATGGCTGATGGAGATCAAGCATTTTAACAAGAATGGTTGCCCTATTACTCTCTCAGCACAATCAAGTTAGGTCTTACTAATCCTCAGTGTACCTGGAAATTGAAAGAGCTCAATCCAACCTACCACTGTGGCAAATCCTGGCTCGAAATTGATGCCTTCAACCAAGCTATTTTTAAGTAGCTTTGCTTCTTTCTGTCAATCATTACTACCCCCAATACAACTTGAAAAATCAGACTTGCAGAGCTTGTTCTCTCCAGAATTGTCTTCACAATGATTGTTGGTCAACATGCATTAACCTATAAAATCTAGGTGCTACATTGAATTATTTTCAACTCAAAACTGTAAATAGATCACCAACTGCCGTAGAAAGGCAGGTTAGTACAAGGTCATGTTATTTTGAAACAAATTAACTCTGGTTGGTTTGGTGGCTCGAGTCCAACTTTATGCTACTTGTAGGGTAAAAAAGATTAGCATGGTATCTAGGACTGTTTTACTTTTACAAGTAAAATTTTTTTACTTATGGTAAAAATTTCCAGATCTATGTTAGCAAATCAACCTTCTTCTACTAGGACCTGACTGATACACCTGATAATTAGCAATAAATAAGTCTAATCAGGCTAACAGCCTTAATTTAATGACTGCCACCCATCTTTAACTCCACCTACTCAGGACTGGGAAAAGATTATTTCACCATAAGCCAATGATTTATGGATATATTCACAGAAAGGAAAAAAAAAATGCAAATAGAAGAGTTCAAACATTAGACCTTAATGTTTACAAAAACCGCTCTAAAACTTAAAGAAAGCATAAGTTTGGAATGTCATAGCATTAAGTTTGGAAAACTATATTGCAGTTAAGGAAGGCATAATCATAAAATTGTAGATATACATTACCCAAGGCTCAATGGGCTGGAGTCCAATATACATATGCATATATCATCCTCGTATAGCTGCAAACAATAAAAAGAGAGTAAGCAATCAAGATTAATATATGAAAATAATAAAAGATCCCAAGTTTCATATTTCCAGCCTATGTAAGTGTTTGGAATGGAAGAGGTAGAATTCCAATCATGTGAATATATTAGATCGAGTACCCAAAGCATAAAGAAAAACAATTCAAAGATTAACAAAAAGCTACTAATTATATGTCAACTATTTTGCTCTTCTTCATTCATACCTTTTATTTCATCTGATAACTTTTATTTCATCTTAAGGTATATTGTTGCTAAATTTCTTCCTTGAATCTGTTTGAGCAAAACTTATCAGATAGATTGTCCAACAATTTTTTTCTTAGGTGCCTGAAACAAAAAATTTTCAAGGCTCACACTACTACCACAGAACCTCTCACATTGTTCATGCAATGTTTTAACATGTTCTCTCTTCATCCTCCAGTTGCAACCTTAAGCTAAAGAAAAACCATCTGTTCCATTATTACCTAACATTCAATTCCCCAACAATATAAGCTCGATTACCAAAACCTGTGTTTCTCCTGCATTAGCCCCTTCCTCTTCAACCTGTTTGACGGCAACAACCACCCAACACTAACTCCTCCCCATTAACAGTCCAACTAAGCCACTCTTATTAAGTTACTAACAGCCAATGACAAATGATTATTAGAAGCTTATGTTCGCTTCAGATTAGGCCAAAGACTTATAGAAGGACTCCACTAGCCGAATGGTTCCAGTTAAATTTGAGAAGAAGAAGAACAATAGACAACGTGGATGTGAGTCGTCATATGGGGAACCAAAACCCATCAAGAAACCGCGGCTCTTCTGCGGTAGATCGCATAAAAGCCTATCCTACCCTATCCCTTTCAACTAATTCCGGCATCAAGGAAACCTGAACTGATCAAGGAAAGGGAAGGCTCTACCTTGAATGCAGGGGATTCACCACGAATGATCCGACAAAAGACGCACCCCTTCTCCCCGCCCCGTTCCGTCTCGCCACCGCCTCCGCCTCCGTCGCCGGAGCAGCGGGAAGTGGAGACACCCGGAGGCGGGCCGAGGGCCGACGGAGGGGCGGCGCCGGTTTGGGTGAGGTGGGAGGAGAGGACGGCGAGGCGGCGTTGTGCCATCTAGGAGAGATCGGCGGCGGAGAGCACAGTCGGGCGGAGTCGTATCGCCATGGTATTGTGGTGGTCTCGCGGTAGGCTGCTATCTACTCCAAGTGGTCGATAGAAGTCTCAGGCGGAGAAACTAATTATAAAACCGTCCTCATTCTCTCGGTGTCAGCTTTATATATATACGACAAAATAAAAAACACTAAAAGTTGGTCATTATAAATAAATAAATACGTATATATTTATTTATTTATAAATGACCAACTTTTAATGTTTTTATTTTATCATATATATATATATATATTATTTAAAATAATATATTCGTTGTTTAGAGGGGTATTTAATCATTTAGTTTTTTTTTACTAAAGTGAAATTGCTGGTTTCGATTCTGATTCTAGATTATAGGTATCATTTTAGTTGAACTTTAAATCATCAAATTATTGATTCAATGGATCTAAGTGAGATCCACTATAATGATAAAACAAAGAGAGAGATAAGTATCACGACAAGTCTAAGTCATGTAATAAATTCAAGTTCTAAAGAATAATGGTATATTTATCCTATCATCATAATTGAGATAAAAAAAATTATAGTTATTGTATCTGCATTATTTATTTTCCTTTTTCAGTAATTGACAAAAATGCATAGTATACTTGTGCCAAAAAAAAATGATGGAAAAAAGTGATTGAAAAATAAAACCAGAAAGGACAAAATAATAAATTTTGTCCCTCTTTTTTTACTTCTATTCTCTATCATCAAAGAACTTACGACCTTTTTTTAGATATTTATCCTGAATTATTTTTAATTCAATCGATTTTTTTTTTTTGTGTCACTCGATTTGCTAATGAGACCGTAAAATTTTGTCACAATTCAATCGAATTTTGGAAATCATCTATAAGATTAGCATTTCTTTTTTTTTTTGTAGAATATATGTTTTACTTGTTCTTATTCATCTATTCTTCACTTTTGAGAGCATATCCTAACAATTTTAAGACATTATAAAGAAAAGGCATTCGTTCTTTCAAAAATTCGTTACGTCAAAGTATTCCAAGAAAGCAAATTTTCCACCTCGTTTTTCATGTATTTTTTCAAATTAAAAATATAAAATTATTTCCTATGATTATTATTATTATTATTTTATTATAAATATAAGTGGCAAAAACAAAATTTCAATCCTAGAATATTTCTATTCATAAATCAATATCTTTATCAACTAAGATATATGATATTTTTCAAGATATATCATCAATAAAGTTTTCAGTTTTAAAATTTTTATAGATTAATTCAGTATAATAAATAATGTCAACAACTTGATATTATATATATATATATATATATATATATATAAGCAAAATTAATTATAATAATTATATTTAATAAACAATCTTGCAACCAATACACAATGAAATTGATATATTGCAACTTTCCTAGATTGAGCTTGGTATATATCTTACAATTAATTTCTTAAGCATAATTTGGCACATAAGATCATGCGTGATGGTTATTCTTTTTTTATTTACGGACATAATTTTGCACATTAGATATGACCATTGACTCAACAACCAATGGAAGGTTCTACTCAGAAAGGATCCGTTGACTTGATGACCAATGGAAGCTTCTATTTGTAAATGACCCCAAAGTCATAAGATAATAATCATCCTACCCTCCATTTGTTGGCATTCTACTTTATGGAGTTTTTAAACTTCCTTTTATATGCTTTTATCATACTGAATCCTTTTGATGCCCCCCTCCTATTCTCGATTTATGTATGCAGGCAATTTTTGAGGTGGAGGTCAACATTTTGTCTTCAAAATCTATGAAATGTACTAATTTTGCTAAATGCCTCGATTTGGTATGTTGCATATTCATATGAATTATTTAATCACAATTTGCGGTTTAAACTCTGCAAAAATATTACATGAAATTAATAAATAAAAAATAAATTCACGGTTGGTTGTTGAAGTCGGTAGCCGACCGCGTTGCAGTGTGCCTCCGCAACATCTGTCCATCTCAAACCAACTCTCTCTCTTTGTTATGATGGACGGTTGTCATGAAAGGTATAAGGCGCTTTACGTCGGACCGTCGGGATAGAATACGGCGCAAAACCCTTGACGGAGAAATCGAACCTTTCCCTTTCCTCGTCGTCGATAAAAGGGGCGCATCGGATGGATCTTGCCGCCTAGTCGTCGCCGAAGACGGATTGGATCGGTCGGAGGGTGGAGCAGCGAAGGGGTTGGCGGGGATGGCGAGCGGCGGGAGTCTCGATCTGGAGGACGTGCCGTCGCTGGATCTGATGACGGAGCTCCTCCGCCGAATGAAGTGTGCATCGAAGCCCGACAAGCGGCTTATCCTCATCGGTATTGGTTCCTTCCTCCGTAACCTCTTTGTGTTAGATTGCATTCTCCCTCTGCGTGTATGCGCCTTCGCTGTTCAAAGTTTACCCTCCTTTTGTGGATACGAGAAATCGAGAAGAACGTGTTCAACGAATTGGTTTAAGAAAAGTGGAAGAATATAACTGTGAAATGATGAAATCAACCGTTAGCGTTCCGAGAAGAGCGAAATGGGGTTTCAAAATGTGCAATGAGTACTTAGGACAAGGGATGATTTCATACTGAGGGCTCTGAGACGTTTAGAACGGTGTTTATGTTCATTGTCGTTATTGTTGCGTCATCTGAGATGAATATGTTGTGTGGATGTCTGCTTTGCCACTGAAATAAGGAAACTGAAATTGTTTGACTGTTATGTGGAGGAATGAATGTGGCTAGTCCTAGATGTCATATAGACATGAGAGGGACTATATGACCAACGGATTGGATGGGACCAATGGCGAAATTCGTGTTTGCTCATAAAATGATGATTTACAGATTCTTATATTTTTCTGGAAAAAGTTTCGTTTTGTTAAGACATGTAAATTTTTGTTTAAGACCACTATTGAACCAAAGAGTTATGAGAGATCTTGGAACTTCAGAAGCTTTGATCTATTCTTTTCCTCTTTTTTTCTTAAAGTAGTGCTCCCAATCATCCACTTCATCAAGCACATGGTCAAAGAAACGAGAGATGGAAGTGATACATCGGATAATACGATGCCCTTTTTCAGAAAAGATAGGATTCTTTGACTATGTAAATGTCAAAAAGTATTTATTTCCAGAATCAGATTTTTTTACGTAAACTGACTATCTCCATTTGCAATTTATTCTCTTTCTAATTCTCTCGTTAGGAAGTTAAATGTAATTGGAACTTGAAACCGAATAAGTGAATAATAACCATTTGCAGTAGAATGTAGTACTTATTATTTATTCAATGGACACCCTATTTTGTACCAAGCATTACAGTTTATGTTGTTGCAATATCATAAATATATTTTTATTAGAAATATAAATATAAAACTCTTGTATATTTTTTTCATTAATTTGTCATCAATGTTATACTGTTAGGTGTTGTTAATTTTAAAATTCTATCGTACGTATCTTTGAAATGGATATTTATGGTTGTTTTTGTCTGAGAAGTGACATGAACTATTCCGTTCGGGAAATTGATATTAATCTAGTATTCTTGACCTTTGTTTCTTAGTCAAAATTTCCAGCCTAAAATACTCAACACACTGTCAACAGTATTTTTTTTTTCCTCTCATCAATCAGAACTAATTGTAGGGTCATGCATTTCCTATATTTTTGTTCTTGGTCATACTTCAAGCCAAAACTAAAGCAACTGAAAATTATATTCTAAATGCTAGGTTAAAATCTAAAACAATATTATATTTCATAATATAGTTGAATGAAAAAAATTGATTCATTTATTAACAAAAAGAAAAATGCAGCCTCTTCTTTTTGTTATGTGGCATATCCAACGGCAATGGCTTGGCACTGTTTTCAACGCATTGTTTGTTTTCTTCATTACATCTTGTGCATCTTACTCTATGTTTTGGTCTGAGCTTATTTTTCTTGTTATTTGACAATTCCTTGTGTTACAGAAGCCAAATGTTCTGAGACAACTTCTAGTTTCTTTTTGAAAATTTCATTATGATGATTTCACTTTCAACACTTTTGTTGTGCAATATTAAAGTATATTTTTTTGTGAATTCCTGTTTGACCTTACTATAGAGGATTTATCTATTGACTTTTCTTCTATACCTAAATTATATTTTCAGATATCCTATTTGCATATTTGGTAATAGGAACTGTTTTTTTTTTTTTTTGGTGCTAATATGTGGCGAAGTCACGCTTTCCACTTTCTTATGTATGTGTAGAAAGAGTACTAAGTTTCTGTTTGACTTTCATGGGGTTTTTAACATTCCAGGTCCACCTGGTTCTGGGAAGGGTACCCAATCTCCTATTATTAAGGATGAATATTGCTTGTGTCACTTGGCCACCGGTGACATGTTAAGAGCTGCTGTGGCTGCTAAGACCCCTCTTGGGGTTAAGGCTAAAGAAGCTATGGATAAGGTATTCCTCTTAAAATAAATTAAATTTTGACAGAAAAAAAAAAAGTTATTTTCACTACTGATCAATTCTTTGGCTCTTGATATTCCAGGGGGAGCTTGTTTCCGATGACTTGGTTGTTGGAATTATTGATGAGGCTATCAAAAAGCCATCATGCCAAAAGGGTTTCATTCTTGATGGGTTTCCAAGGACAGTTGTTCAAGCTGAGAAGGCAGGTCTTCTTTGCTTCTTCACTCCAATGCTAGACTCATTGTACAAGTCCTTCATTTTCAGAGCTTTTACTTTTCATCATTCATCACCTGATTCCAAATGCAGCTTGATGACATGCTGACCAAGCAAGGTACTAAGATTGAGAAGGTGCTAAACTTTGCGATCGATGATGCCGTACTCGAGGAGAGAATTACTGGTCGTTGGATTCATCCACCTAGCGGTAGGACTTACCATACGAAATATGCTCCTCCAAAGGTTCCTGGCATCGATGATGTAAGAAGATGGAATAAGTTTATCGTTTTACTAAAGCATGTTCTGTTTATGACATGTAAAATATTTTTGGCACAGGTTCATGTATGTTGTGTTGCTACTGTTGGACGTTTCTTTTATTGCATTTGCATTTCCTACTTGCCAAAAACTAGTTGTGGGTTGGTTGGATTGGACAATGTTGCAGGAGAGCCTTCTTGCTCATCTTCGAGCAAATGTTGGGTTAAGACAAAGTGAGAGTAGCTATGTGGCTAAGGTATAATGACTTAGTTCTGCTTCTGGATTGCATAGAGCTTGAATATACAAATAGAGTGTGCTGCCAGTTTGCACATAGCTTGTGGAATGTCATTATGATGTTTGCTTAAAATGTGCTTCTTGAGTGATCCTTATTCTGTACTCCAGTGTAGTGAAGAGATCATGGTTTCACGGGATTGACCATTCATTATTTTATTCATACGAATGGGGTTGGTCAATCTGAACTTCAGTCACAAATTCGGAGGAGGAAGAGGGAGGTAACAGAAAAGGGAGGTGTGCGGGGGTGGGCCATTTGCAACCTTCTTTTGGTGGTCTTTCCTATGCACACCTATACATGCCTCGTAGGAATCTCATGACAGCCTTTGGTAAAATAATATTTTTGACCTTACAGATTTTAGATTGATAATATTTTTGCAGACAGATATTCGATTTTACATATGTGTTAATTTGCAATGTGTAATCTAATTTTCCATAAACATTTTTGTGTTTAATATTTTATGATTCTTGCAAATTAGCCTTGAAGCTGATCATAGAATTTTTTAGCCTTGCAAGATTCTTGCAAATTGTCTCAGTAGTTGATCACCTGCATTGTACATCTAATATCTTTGTGAGCATTTGTATCCATCCAGTGTGTATCCATTTCGAAGCACATTAATGCATTTGATATTTACTAGATATCATGTTTTAGTTTTGATGAGATTTGGGAGAAGAGACATGATGTGATTTACTGGTTTTCTAATTTGGTTGGTCCTACAAAATTAGTTCTTATGTTTCTTTGTTATTTGAAAATTATGCTCTGAAGGTGTCAGGAGAACCATTGATTCAGAGGAAAGATGACACGGCCAAAGTCCTCAAGTCAAGGCTTGAAGCTTTCCACAGACAAACTGAACCTGTAAGTTGATTTTCCTTCTTATTATCTTCTTGATTATTTTTGGTGATAACTGTTTTATCTGTTGCACAATGGATGATAATTTTTGTAACATGGTATTTCTGTATTGAAGTCATCAGGTACGTGTATTCTTACTGTCCATATATGATTATTTGCATGTGCATGTGTAGTCAATCTGGGATAATTGGCAATAATAATTTTGATGTTTCTAATTACAACATATGATTCCATTGATTCATATATGACATGGATAAGTAAGTCCATCAAACCTGTTGGTTGTTGTTTTAGTATTCATATGTAGAATAAATATGCGTGATATTGTCGTTTGTTTCAGGTCATTGATTACTACAACAAAAAGGGAGTGGTGTCTCAGCTTCATGCCGAGAAACCTCCCAAAGAAGTTACTGCTGAGATTCAGAAGTCTCTTTCATGAGTGCAAAACCTTTGGGTGGCTCATTGCAACTTGATGTCACGAATAATAATCAGTCAGTTTTTTTTTCCCTTGTCAATCATGATGAGAGCTTCAAACTGCCCATTATTCTTGTATTCACTGGAAATTGTTTGCATCAGCTTTTTTGTGCTTCATGGTTAGTACAAGTTTAGTCTGAAATAAAACTTTTCCTGAACTAAACAAAATATTTTGTAGTATCATTTATTGGAAACATGGACCTCTAGCATTGACCCCCTTTTTTTTTGGGGGGGATAGAGAGATTCAAAGTTTTGTCTGATGAAGTATCTTCCTCTTTTAACTTGCTTTGTGATCCAAAATGGTTGTGTGATCAGTAGCCATTGTTATGTTAATCAATATCAAATTTATTGGATGTCTGTAGGGCTATAATCTGATTAACATTTGTGACAGGAAAAATGGATGCGTTTCCTCAAATCTAAATACAAGCGAGCAGATGAGGTACGCATCCATCCATAATCAGATAAAATTGCACTTCCATAGACAAGTAAATTCGATGATTGTCGTTTGTCTGTGGTTGGAAGCAGTGCTTCTTTTGCTTTGTGTCTGTGACCCCTTCACAGTTGAATCGAGGCAATGAAACTTTTTACATGTAGCTCTGAATGGGGACTCTTTATTTGGTTACGGAAATTTCTTGATATCGAAGTGGGAACATTTGGAGTTGAAGAAAAAAACCAAAAATCAAACAAAAGAGTGGAACAGTTGAAGGGTTCATGTTGTTTCGTTTGATGCTGTGAAAGCATAGACGAGACTTGTAGGCGTTGCTTTAAATGTGTATTTATTTCTCGATGTAGACTTGCTGGTAAAAGGATCCGTGTGTGGTGTGGCAGAAAGTTCCAAGTACCCAACACCAGCGTGTACTTCCTCCCCACATTGCCCCCTGCACATCAAGTATTTGGTTCCATCAGATCAAAAGAGAGAACCTACATTAGGTTAGGGTGGGTTTTTAACGAGATACTCCACTGGAAGTTTGACTTCTGGAAGTTCAAATAGGAGTTTCAATGTGACAGCTGTTAGTTTTTTTTTGAGACAACCCCATTTGAGCCAATCATTCCCAGTATGTCAATGCCAACATAATTAGTTTAGGAAAACGCCACCCCCTTTAATGGATTAGCAGTCCACGATCAATTTGTTATCCAGCTCTGTGAACTCGTTGAAGTATGCCTTGAAATGCTCATAGGAGTGCTTGGCATCATCGACTGCACACATCTCTCTGATGCTATGCATCGACAACTGAGGAGCACCCACATCAACTGTTCGGATTCCGATACCGCTTGCAAGTATGGGACCGATGGTTGAACCACATGGCATGTCGTTCCGAACCACAAAATCCTGCCAAAACAATGCTGTGTAAGGCCAGAGAGAAAGGTAAACCTAAAGAGGTCATGCTTGTAAGAACAAATTGTTTCGGGCGACCACTCTAACAACATCCAAATACTCGAGGCGGCCCGGTGTTCGTAAGAATGGTAGGACTAAGTAGTAACATCTAAATCATGGAGTCTTATAACTATGCTGAAAATAAAAAGTTTACTATAATTTCTTCTGCATTCATGAATATCAAACATGAAAACCCTTCTAAAAAGATGAAAAAGGAGATTCTGCCTCAACTGCCAGTTCTTAGTAGTTCATTGTGCCATAGACTAATAGTTAACCTAGGTGGACCGTGGATCTAACATTAGCCTGAACAAAGCACGTCAAGCATTCAAGTTAGGGAAATTGAGAACTCGAGTTTTGCACGAAATGATGAAAATGGACTTGCATCTATGATGGACTCAGCCTCTTTATTACTATAACAAGGCTTTAACATTTTGAACCATGTGGCTGAGCCCTGCACCATTAGTCTCACTCTAGCAAGTTTTTAATTAGTAGGTTAATCATAGTGGTGGTTGAAAACTTGTGGAGTAAAATTAATATTTAATTCTTGCACATTAAAATCCAACTTATCAAAAATGCCATTAAATAGATCAATTTCGCATTTGGCATATGGTTGTAACATTTAGTAAGAAAATGCAGCTTTGACGAGGCAGTCCAGCTTATTCCACATACTTTATATATTGCAGCCATTGGGATCAGGATCATTATACATGCACTGGTTTTAACTTTAAAGATATTTGAATAAGCACAGAGACTATCTTTTGCACAAAGATAATATCTCAACTGCATTGAATAAAAGTCTGTAAATAGCTTGGCAGAATGTACAAGCAATCACTATTAATACAAAAATATGCCAGTTTGAGAGTCAACTCACCTGAATTGGTAAGTTATGCATCTCCGCAATTTCTCGAAATACGAATGCAGTAACAGCATTTGTTGCATAACGCTGATTGGCATTGTGTTTAATTACAAGACCACCGTGTAGTTTCGGTTGATGATTTTCCTCGTGCTTGTCCTGTAAGGAGAGCATGTGAAAAGAAGCCATCAGTCCCGCTTACATTTTCGACTGCTGTCAGTAACTCGACAGCATACTGACATATTGTGTTTCGAGAGTATCGTGTGGAGGAGCTACGACAAAATTAATGTCACATTCTTCATCGTATATGAAGAAAACCTTTCAGGCTTTACAGCAGTGGAGAATGTACATATAAATCAGTTAATGTTCACATACCACAGCCCATAAAGCTTAAAGGGAACATACCATAAAATTGGGATGTAAAGCATGTGCCATGTCTGCTGATACAAGAAAACTCCGCTGGATTGCCTTCTCGAGCAACTGAAATTTTTTTGGATGAATACAAATAGGTTTAGTTTAATCTATCAAAAAATGCCCGCAACAATCAGCTAGACTCTGGTCAAACGAATTCAGGTTTAGAATTTTTAGTAATGCACAAGCAATACAACATATAAAAGCAGTATCTGAATATGTCTGCAAAAGCAGAAAAAGCAACAGTGCGTAAAAATATGAGTAAAATGTGAAAAATGGTACCCTGGGATCCGAAGAATTAAAAGATTTTGTTATTCTTGCTAGAGCATCCAACATGGCAGGAGATCCAGCACCCTGAGCTGAATCTGATCCAACCTCCTCATGATCAAATAATGCCACCATCCTTACCCCAGTTTCATCACCAAGAGAACTTTCAACGGAGATGGAGTCTATTAAAGCCTGAAATCAAGGAGCAACCTTGCACAATCATATGCAAAATTCTAGTTCTGTTTCCGGTATCAATCAGTTACAGGCGTTCTAGGTAAAAACCCAGCAATAAATTGAAATTATCATGTACACCTTTTCTGGTGTGAAACACTGCTGCACACAAATAATGGGTAACACCATAACTGACCTTTAGTGCACAAAATGACATGCAGAGGTTGTCAAGTCTTCCTGAGAAAATGAATTCCTTCATTGCACCACCAACGATACTTGGTTGGGTATCACAGACTTGCAGCTCAAAGTCACATATTTCATCCGGATGGCAATGAGCGTGGTCGGCGATCAGCTGTGAAAACACCAACCATTGTATCAGCTTCCAACATTCAATTTTGCATGCATCAGTAATTTTTAGGTACACAGTTAGAGAAGCAAGCATGTTTAGAACATTCTTTTACCTTCAGTAGCATTGGATGATGTTTTTTGTTATCAACATTTGCTTTCTCATTTGACTCAGATGAGCTATTATGATTGACAAGCTTCTGGAGCTCACCCTGCACATATATAATTGACAATAATTAGCTGTCATCCTTCAATCAGAAAAAGATTGAAGCAAACAACATCTTGAACATGTTTGGGCAAATAAAATATTATTCTAGAAAGTTCTTGATTGAATACAAATCATTTTTGGGTCTCGAGATAGCAAATAATTGAATGACCAGAAAGGTTAGCTGAGGCAATAAAACAGACATTCCACGTAAGAGAAAGGACATGATGGTCCTAGTGTCGCGGAGGAATTTTGTGTTTGCAATAACCTATATTAATCAATCAAAATAATCTTTGTTCAAAGGATGTTAAAATAGTGGCAAAAAGGAGAAAACCCCAAGAGTTACTTCAAACAAGTTTGATAAGTGTTAGAGCACATGTAAAGGCAAATGAAGAAAATCAAGATCAAGTTCACAAAATGTCAAATTTAGCAAATTAAATCACCTTAATTGATGTAGCCAATACAGGTACAAGGTGACTATGAGTGTTAAACTTGAAGCCTTCCATAACGCTCCTGTTAGCAAAAATAAAAACAAACATATCGTAAGGTATTAACCTAAACAAATTCGATACCACTGATCTAATTTTTCTTCTAAAGCTGTCATTAACCCTTTAATCCAAACACTTAATTAGTGAACAAATGATCAAAAAGAATTACAGAAACAAGCATGCCATCATCAAATAGTCGAAGTCCAAGTACGACAAAGTACAAGCGTAAGGTATTAACCTCAACAGATTTGATACCACTGATCTAATTTTTCTTCTAAGCTGTCATTAACCCTTTAATCTAACACTTAATTAGTGAAGAAATGATCAAAAATAATTACAGAAACAAGCATGCCATCAAATAGTCAAAGTCCAAGTCCGACAAAGTACAAGCGTAAGGTATTAACCTCAACAAATTTGATACCACTGATCTAATTTTTCTTCTAAGCTGTCATTAACCCTTTAATCTAACACTTAATTAGTGAAGAAATGATCAAAAATAATTACAGAAACAAGCATGCCATCAAATAGTCAAAGTCCAAGTCCGACAAAGTACAAGCGTAAGGTATTAACCTCAACAAATTCGATACCACTGATCTAATTTTTCTTCTAAGCTGTCATTAACCCTTTAATCCAACACTTAATTAGTGAACAAATAATCAAAAAGAATTACAGAAACAAGCATGCCATCAAATAGTCAAAGTCCAAGTCCGACAAAGTACAAGCGTAAGGTATTAACCTCAACAAATTTGATACCACTGATCTAATTTTTCTTCTAAGCTGTCATTAACCCTTTAATCTAACACTTAATTAGTGAACAAATGATCAAAAAGAATTACAGAAACAAGCATGCCATCAAATAGTCAAAAGTCCAAGTCCGACAAAGTACAGCGTAAGGTATTAACCTCAACAAATTCGATACCACTGATCTAATTTTTCTTCTAAGCTGTCATTAACCCTTTAATCTAACACTTAATTAGTGAACAAATGATCAAAAAGAATCACAGAAACAAGCATGCCATCAAATAGTCAAAGTCCAAGTCCGACAAAGTACAAGCTAGTAACTCATGTAAAACTTCACAAGTAGCCATAGTGTCCAGTTCATAGCTAGCTACTAAGAACACGTAAAACCAATTTAATATCTAATGTTAACTGTACCACTAACCTGTCCAGGTGAATAGCTAAGGTAGGAATCCGAAGGATGGGCTCCTCTATCCTGACAAGGGTATGTGAGTAAGTTACCGAATGCTCCTTCACTTCCTTCTTTATCACTCTTCCAGCGAGGGTTAAGTCACGATCAAACCAAGTGTGCCAAAGCCCTCCTCCATATGTCTGCACACCTACCTCAAGATATCCTCCTCTCGTTACCTAAGCAAATATGTTACACAATGATCAAGTACAATACAGAAAAACCAATGACCTCACTTGCATTTCCTTCGAGCTATTTCTCAGTATATTAGTCACAAACCAAACTGTTTCACTTTCATCAATCATAGACACAAATTGGATAAAGAATCAACTTCTGGATCCACTCCTTTTAACCACTACATTTTCCGATCAACTAGCCAAATAATCAAAAACAGAAATCTGATCCACAGAAAGAAGAACAACTTTAAGGATATGCATATGACCAAGATGCATGCTCACCTTGGAGACAGGCTTGACTTTGAGGCACGGGCTGTCTGTATGCGCTCCAACGATGTGGAATCCATTCCCGGCAACATATCTGTTAGTCCAAAATGCATATAATATACCACCAAAAAGAGCTATCAAGATAGATTTTGCATCCAGGTAAGGAAGTCACAGAGGAACGTATTAACCCTACTCACTTCTTTCCGATGGCGAAGGCGATGATGGTGGAGTGATTCCTCGTGAAGAAGTACTTCCCTCCGGATTCCAACACCCAGTCCTCTCTCTCAGATAGATGAGCGAATCCAGCTTGCTTCAAGCGCTTCTTCGCCTCATCTACAGGTTCAGAAATCTTCCCCCCGATCAATACAAGAAAACGAATCCAGATCTTTGTAGATCAAAGCAAGAGATCGGGCGGTGAGGCTGGATTACCGACGGCGTGGAAATTCGTAGGCGAAGCGTTGAGGAAGTCGACGAGGTCGAGGGCGATCGGATCCACAGTCGCCATGTCTTCCGCAGCCTTTGGGATGAACTCGACGCCGAGGACTCGTAGCGGCTTTATAGCCCGAAATGTTAGCCGTTAGGAACTCCCCTGGAATCGTATCGGCAAATATACCGGTTCTGTCTGTTACGATCTCATCTGATAACGCATCCAAAGCACGGTATTAATTAGTATTTAAGTACATCTCAAATCACATTTTTCATGGTCCGGTTGGATGATTGAACCGGGACCGGCTTTTTTTGGCCTTTCCTTAACCTTCGACGACAAAACTGAAGCCTGCTTCCCGAGAACAATGGCATTTCGAGAACTGCACATGCCATCCGATCGACACTCGCTTCTTGTCTGCGATCGTCTCGCTCGTCGTTCAGGTGCTTTCCCATCCAATTCTTTTCTTGTTTGGATGTCGTCATTCTCCTCCTTTTCTTTGGGTTGTATGGTGGGCGGATCGACGATTAGGTTTTTTCTGATTCGTCCCCGGCGAATCTGGTAGGCGAATTGCTTAAGAACACGATGCGTAAACTGATCTGGTTAAATTCCTTATTTGGATTCGGTTTTGCTGCTGTAGTTCATGAATCACGGGGGAAGGATGTCTTCGTTTCCGAAAACTTACCTATGTCTCATTTTCGATTTTCCTCTATGAATTCATCTTGTGTTCTTGTTAGCAGATTATGGGATCAATTTAGATTGTACTGCTGTAAGAGGTCTGTTTTTTGTTCAAAGGTTAGGGTTTTCTAGGATTGTAGTTCCATTTGGTTGAATCTTTGGTCACCCTTTCTTCGACAGGGTTAATTCTATGGCAAGATTGGTTCCAATCTTCCATGAATGACGCCTTAGCTGGAGTGATTCGCCTTGCGGGCATGTGTAGAACCCTAAGGTGGAAAGAAGTTGTATTGATTCTCTTCCTGCAATCCGTGTTTACTTACATTTAATGCTCGACCTAATACTACCAGCTTTGCAAAGGAAAAAGTGTCATATCTTACTCAGTCACGAACGAGCTGTGAGAGAAAAGGGTTCTTCTCTTTTGCCTCAGCCTCGATCACCAACCTGATCGAGATCTTCAATCGCCGGCTAATATGGTGTTGTGAATTCTTGATTTTGTTATCTTTTTGCTCCCTTTTGCTGAATATCCTTGATGTGTCAGTGATATTAAATCTTTAGCAAATCATCCGAGTCATCGAAACTTCCAAGGAGCTTTCCTGTTTTCTTGATTGTGCTTGATAGTTGACCTTGTTTCGATGGTAATGTTCTTTGGTGATGATCATAAATTTCTCTTACGACCAACATCCATCACCTTCAAATCTACTGTTAATCACAAGTGTGAACTTTTTTTAAGAAATTATTTGGTTTTGGACCATTTGTTTTGTTGATAGTGCATATATGATGGTCTCATCGATAACTATACTTGTGTGTGGAACTGGATTGGCTGTTTTATTGATGGTGGATTTGGGTCGATTTTTGGTGACATTGTAGTCAAAAGTGCTAGGCATTAAAAGACGGTTTTGATAAGCCTGAATTGCTAGATGCTTTGCTATTTCAAAATGCTCGGGACATCCGGTGCTTGGAAAGACCAACTATTGACTATAGGTCGATTATTTAGAATGAAACAAAGGAGAGGTATATCATGATGTCTTTGGCAGCAGAGAGTGTGAACTGAGAGGACAGTGGATTTCCGATGATGAAGAGCTGAGAGATGGAGTACCGATGATGAAGAAGAAGAAGCGATGGCCGTCAGGTTAGGACTTGATCGTGCACTGAACGGATCAGTCGGGATTTATACGTGTTGCTGTTTTCATCTTAATTTTTTGATAGTAATGTCGTCAGAGAACATTTGCTTCATGAGGTATGGTTTGCTGACTATATTTTTTGTAGGTTGAAGGATTGCTTATTGCTTCACTCAAACATGTTCTTGTTGTCTAAAAGTCGAAACTTCATATGCCTTCTTGAGATATCATAGAAAATGTCTGATGGGAGAAATCTGTGATGATGGGTGGGTGTCATTAGACAAATAGCTCCGGAACCAGCTGCAGGTACTCAAGTATCTTTATTTGGTCATCCTCCCCCTAATATACTGGTAGTAGGTTGATGAGTGCAGGGTAGGTGCTTGGATTACACTTTTCCTCAGCCAAGAGAAAGCAGGATTTCTTCCTCCATTTTCTTAGTAAGACAACTTGACCTGAGGAGCAGTTTGTCAACTCTGTGAAGTGCGACTTTGGTTTCTTGATGCCTATTCCGACAAACAACTTCAAGAATGCTTTTCCTTTTTCCTCCTCTGTCAGATTTATTTGTTCTTCGTTTGTTATCTGCATGCAGGATGGAACGTCTCACTGAAGCTTCAATGAAGAATTCAGCTACCGAAGTGGCGAGCAGGTTTCAGGTAAACTGCTTTCATAGTTTCTGTAGAAGTTCCATTACTTTTTTTGCTTTCAAAAATACTTTTTGGATAAAATATTTTAACTCAAAGCGACACAAAGTTTCTAAAAGCTGTAGAATCGACACTTTATTTGGAGAAGAAAATATATACGATAAGATGAAAGCAGAATTAAATATCTGTGAAGTTCACAATATCCAGGACAATGAGTGTTTACTGATTCAGATTATTTGTTTTCTGTCTTTTTTGTTTATTGTACATGCAGAGGATTGTCAGTAGGATACCCGGTGATCATAAAAATTTGGCAGAAAGCAAGCAAGTGGCCAATTTATAATAGCACTATGAGTTCTTAGGAAATATCCTTCCACGTCATGAGCTGATCAGGAACAGGATGAGATGGGTCCATCCACGTCAGCATCATCAAGCCCCTGTCCGCAAATCTCGTTTGTGCTTAACTTGTGGTATCCATCATAGTGGGGCCGAATACGACTTTGTGTTGTCTTCCTGTTGCAGGTGATTGTTATGGGAAAAAGAAACATTATTTAATCGAAATGTATCCATGTTTTCATCATAAAAAAAAATGTTAAAAGTAAAGAAAAAGAAAGACTTTAAAAGTAAAAGCATAAGTATTTGCTAAGCATTTACTTTTTTAAGTTTTCACATACGGGAACTTTGTTTGGATTAGTTTTCAATTGATCGGTATGATGATCTCGAGTTGTATGATCCGACAAATATATATATTTTTTTCTCTTTTGTTGTAGGCTTAATAATTGGTGACCTTCGAGTTTACGCCTCTTTACGAGTTGCTGCGGGCCCCACTTGTAAAGCCCTGTGAGCAAGCCACGCCGGACGAGCGGAGTGTGTAGTGTGGAGACTATGGGGCTCCGTTCGCCATTTCTCGTCTTCTATTCTTATCCCCTTCGTCCCTCGTTGCCTGCCTCTTTAGACACGCACGCCACCGCCGCTTACCGCTGGCGTGGGATCATGAAGGAGGAAGAGCAGAAGCACGGCGACACGAGCGTCTTGCCGACCGGGTTTCGGCGGTGGCTCGAGGCCGGAAACGATGACACGCCGCCGACCGATGTCCAGATCGTGACGTCCGGCCAGCGGCGACTCCCGGCTCACTCCACCGTTCTGGTGATAAGCGAAACACCACCACCTACACATGCAGTCGTCTATGATCTTCTATTCATTGCCTGCTTTCTTTCTTCGGGCGCAGGCATCGGCATCTCCTGTGCTGGAGAGCATGCTGCACCGACCACCCAAAGGTGGCAGTAACCGAGAAATGGAGATCCCCGTTCTTGGCGTTCCCTGCGACGCTGTTCATGCTTTCCTCCGATTGCTCTACTCCGCCAGGTTTCGTATCTTCTTTTCCTCCAATCGTCACACGATTTGTGGTACACCGATCTCCGTTGCTTCTCCCCAATGCTCTTCTTAATGTGTCGGACGCTGTATACAAGGCCAGAGAGTTGCGTAGGTGATATCGGTGGCAGCTCTTTCGCGGACAACCTTTTTTCTTTTTTTTTTTTGGTTTCGTTATTCGAGAAAAATGCTGTCGATGGACGGACGTGTCATGCAAGGGATTTCTCCTCCGAACACGTGTGACGTGGCTCATCGAACTGTTTTTTTTTGTGTATAGATCGGACAAGTAATTATCTTTAAATTATTTTAAAGAGTAATTTTGATGGACGGTTGTGATTCACGGCAGGTGCGCGTCGCCTGCGGAGGAGGAGGAGACCGTCGGGGAGCACGGGATGCACCTGCTGGTGCTGTCGCACGCATACGGGGTCGGGTGGCTGAAGCGCGCGTGCGAGCAGGTGCTGTCGTCGCGGCTGACCGCCGAGGGCGTGGTGGACGTGCTGGTGCTGGCGCAGCAGTGCGACGCCCCCCGCCTGCACCTGCGGTGCATGCAACTGCTTGCCGAGGACTTCCCGGCGGTGGAGCAGACCGAGGCCTGGCGGTTCCTCCAGGACTACGACCCCTGGCTGGAGCTCGACATACTCCGGTTCCTCGAGGACGCCCGCCTGGTGCGTACGTCGCATGTCGCTTCCCGTGCAGCAGCTGAGAGAGAGAGAGAGAGAGAGATTGATGGGTTCGTCGCCGGCTTCGTGGTGTGACTGCAGAGACGGCGGCGGCTGAGGAGGAGGAAGGCGGAGCGGAGGCTGTACATGGAGCTGCACGAGACGATCGAGTGCCTGCGCCACATCTTCGAAGACGGGTGCGCGGCGGTGGGGCGCTCCGGCCGGGAGGAGGAGCGGGCCCGCTGCCCCAACGCCGTCACCTGCCGCGGCCTACGGCAGCTCGTCCGCCACTTGGCGGCTTGCGACGGCGAGAAGAGGCGCTGGTGCCGTCGGTGCAAAAGCCTCTGGCAGCTCCTCCGCCTCCACTCTTCCACCTGCACCGAGCTCGACGACGCCTCCTGCAAAGTTCCCCTCTGCATGTACTTCTGCAACTGGTGCTGCCAGGAAATTAATGGAAGAACATAACCCAGCTCACTCGTCTTTGTTTCTTGGTGAATCCACAGGCAATTCAAGCTGAGGATGCAGCGGAGGGAAGGCGAAGAGGAGGATGGTGATGACAAGTGGGGGATGCTGGTGAAGAAGGTGGTCTCAGCTAGAGTTGTGTCCCACTTGGTGAAGAAGCAGAAGCAACGCCTACTGTATCCAGGGGATTCAAACTAGCACAGTAGATTTAGCCGACTAGTTCGCTTGGTTGCTTCTCCAACTCTTATGTTGCTTTTGTTCTTCGGTTCGCCATCCTTGTCTTCTGTAAATTTAGCCAGCTATATTGCTTTGTTCTGTGTACTGTGAGCACCATTTCTTTGGGATGATAGTATGTATATATATATATAGTAAAAAAAAGAAAAGAAATTGATAGGACAAAAAAATATATATATAAAAAATCTAACCATAAGTAGTTTTTAGAGTATGAAGAGCGATATTGGAATCGATTTATTATATACTAAATCGTCTTCAAATCCCGGTCAAATTTAGTCAAAATCAATTGGATCGGTGCGTCGTTTCCCGCTGCTCCAATTCAAACGTGCATCAGAATCACATGGAGTGGTCGGTGACCAGTAATGCTTCCTCTTGAAAGCCTCTCAGTCGTGGGGTAGGTGAGGTTGCTCGTCTCCCTCCTCAGGGAGCATGCTTTGTCCCCGTCCGTCCCCTGCAAAGGTCGCCATCGATCGAGCATCTGACGGCATTATTCACAGTACGTTCTCTTGTTCTTGCTCCAATGTATCCATCCTCGAACATCACATGTTCTTATCCAAATCTGAATAAAATACTTCATATGCAGTAAGCTTGCCCAGGATACTCATCTTGTTCGTCCTATGGGAACAATGAATGCCCGGCTAATGTTCGACAAAATTCCCCAACTAAATCAACTCGTGTTGGGTTGCAGGTGTGCAGCAGACAATTGCGTGAGGTGCAGGTACGGCGATGAACTTAATCGATGGAAAGGAAGAACAAGGAGAAGAAAACAAAACGGAGTCACGGCCTACCTACTGTGGCCGACCGTGTTTTGCTCCACGCGTTTCACGTCGGTCCGCCGCTTTCTCTTTCCCCGAGAAAACTCGATGAGTTGGATCTATCAACTCGTCTCACGAAAAGTGCACAGATCTTTGTGGATGTAATACCTGAAGATATCTGCATTGAAGACTGTCATCGACATCAAGCAGAGTTCATCCACATCCATGGCGACGCGTTGCAAGCTTTCACGAATGCGGGAAATAAAGTCATAGCAGCTACTCTGAGTTCATTCCCTCCATGATTGCAGTAAGTAAATAATGTAAGAGCAGCTATTCTTAGTTAATTCCTATATAATTCAAGGATTAATTATATTTTTTTTCGTAATTAATTTTTATATATATTATTTTTTATATTTTTAAAAATTATATTAAAACTTTTATATTTACGAAAATAAAATATTTAACCCTGTTAACAAAAATATCGCATGTATTATATAGTGTTAAAATATATGATAAATAATGTTAAAACAAAGTAAAAAAAGATAATTTTATAATATTATTCTATTAGAATAATATTATAAAATTATTTTATTAATCTTGTTTTAGTGTTATTTTTCGTATGTGATAAAATTAAATATATTTTACTTTCTTGTAAGTATAAGGATCATAATATAATTTTTAAAAATACAAGGATCGAAATATTAAAGATATATATCTATATAGCTAGCTAAGGGGGGTAATCTGTAATTAACCAGATAACAACCCTCCTCCCCCGAAAGGATGAGGCGTATAAAGGAAGCCTTTTGCTCGCCAAGCTCGCAGACAGATCGATCATGGCGCTGCTAGCCTTCCGATGAGCTCCTGCTACCACGCCACCGTCGCTGAATCCCTCAGGTTAAGTAGCACTGCTCCTGCTGTAGCTAAGCAACCCCTGCCTCGCCAAAGCAGGAAGAGGCCACCGCGTGGTGCGGTTTGCGCTGTGGACGGCACTGTTCTGGGGGAGAAGCTGGAGACGATCCCCACCGCTGTTCCGGCCGAGGTTGCACTGGGAAGGAGCAGCTTCCCTCGGGGCTTCGTCTTCGGCGCTGCCTCTGCTGCCTACCAGGTTTGCTCCTTCCTTCGTCTCCCCATTTCTTTCCTCTAGTTTACAGCCCTGATGAGTTGATGGTGCAGGTGGAAGGAGCATGGAACGAAGGAGGGAGAGGGCGCAGCATTTGGGACACCTTCGCGCATAACCAACCGGGTAATCCCACCTCAACTCCTCCCGCATTGTCTCACCTTTCTTTTCACGTAGATCTCAAGATCTACGTCATACTTGCACCTTATTCTTCTGTCAATATCGATCCCAAGGGGTGTCGATACTTACTAGTTTTCCCAGTAAGGTAGTTTAAATTTAATAGCTTTGAATCATGGGATTAGATACATCGAATGAAAAGAGACCCAAAAAAAAAAAAAGATACTAGTTTTGCCAGCTGCAATAAAATAGTCTGTAAATGTGAGAGGACCAGTTGACACTTAACCATATTCCTCTGATGCTACTTGGATCTTTAAACGTTGACCATATATATATATATGACAACTACACTTTGTTTGTCCTTTCTTGGTTAAGAAAATATTATTTCGTTTGCATATATATATATATATATATATATATATATATATATATATATATATATATATATATATATATACGTTCGGAGAAGTCACAGTTAGTCTCATATTTAGTTGGTTAGTTGAAAAGTAATTTTCTAGTAAAAAGGATAAAATAGTGATGAGGTCTCGAAAAGGTCATCACTATCTAAATTGAGGATAGTGATGGCCTTTTTGAGACCTCATCACTATCTTAACTGAAGAATGGTCAAACTTAGCTGACATCTTTACATTTGATAGCTGTGTTTGATTAAAAAAAAAGTCTCAATGGTAATTTTCAAAAACCGACCAAGATAAAATTGGAGATGATAATAACAACCACTAGACACTCAGATATGTAAAATAGTAGCAATACTGACAGGGTTTACTAGAGATTGAGCCTTGTTGGTAATAACAACAACAACTTTTTGTCTTCCAGAGAAGATCCAAGACGGGAGCAATGGAGACAAGGCAACGGACTCGTACAGCAAGTACAAGGTAAAAGTTATTCATGAAGCCATGCAAGAAGGCCAAGCTCTTCATGGCACACTTCACTTTGCACACGGTAGTGACAACATATCACAACATATTGCAGGAAGATGTGAAGCTGACGAAAGAAATGGGGTTGGACTCCTACAGGTTCTCCATTTCCTGGTCAAGGATATTGCCAAGTAATCTTTTTCTCCATCTGTTCTACCATCCTTCATGAAATCCATACACAAGAAATAGGATGTTGTTTTGCTAAGTAAATTTGCAGATCTTGATCAAGATTATAAAAACTTGTTTTTGCTCTCTATCCATCCTTTAGCAGCATGGGGTATGCTTTCGGCCATCATGCACCGGGGAGATGCTCCAGTTGGTATGGGTGCACAGTTGGTGATTCCTCCACAGAACCCTACACTGTCACTCACAATCTCATTCTAGCTCATGCACAAGTTGTCAAACTATACAGGGAGAAGTTTCAGGTAATCTAAAGCAAATTGAGTTATCTTATTTTACTAGTCATATATAAACTTCTTTGACATCATAAATTCTCACAAGCATGCATAACTTTGTGGCCATAGCATCTATAATTCTCACAAGCATGCATAACTTTGTGGCATGCATAACAAAGAGGTAAGAAACTGTAACATTCGGGTCAACCAAGCATGCACAAGACAATAGATTTATGGGAAAATAAATAATAATTAGAATCAACGAGATTGATTACAAATGGTTCTCTCTAGTTCAACTAGAAGATATCAAATATTATTGTCTTTTTCACTTAGGACATTTTTTAAAAATATTAAACCTATCTCACACTTGTGATGTTAGGATGTGAAAGTGATGAGAACTAATCATGAATTCTCCATTGCAGGCTACACAAAAGGGTGAAATAGGCATTACCTTGAACAGCATGTGGTATGAACCCCATTCCAAGTTGCATCATGACAAAGAGGCAGCCAATAGAGCCATAGAATTCATGTTTGGATGGTTGGTGAAAAACTATTTTGTCTGTGACTGTGAACATATATATATACATATATATATACTCTCACACACACACATGATTCATTGGGATCAATTACTATACTTCAAGATATGCACAACATGATTCGATCGTTTCAAGATCACTCTCCTGCTAGTAGCTACGAAGATCAATATGTACAACAACTTGGTATGCCAATAAAATTTCATCATGTTTTTTTTTCTCTAATATGTACATATTGTCTAATAATTTCTTCATTTTTCTTCTTCTTCATTTGGGTTTAATTTTCTTCATATAACTTTTGGTAAATCATTTGCATTTTTTGAAGATTGACAGATGTATCAGATGCAATATTAGACAAAATGAAAGCGTGCATTATCAATGTATACTAATGACTCAAATGATGAAAATATTCTTTAATCAGTCAATTTTTAGCATAGTCTTCTTCCAATGTAGGTGCTTAGGGTCTTATGTTTGCTTGCAATATACTTGTTGACTCCTCCCAACATCATATGAATTGTTTGCTTCTTGCAGATGAAAAGAATGGCATCCCTATGGGTCCACTGGTACACATCCTTCTCTCTCACTAACAAGTCTCACAATAAGATGAGATTTCCAAAGTGATAGCCTGCAAACAGTTCATTCTGATACTTTGTGATCCATGAAAAATATATGCTTAGTGTTGCTAATTGGTGATCCAATAAATACATTGGGAGAAAAGCATCTATTTCTTTTCTTTAGTTTACTTAAATGTAAAATATCATTTATTTCTTTGTCGTTCATATCATGGTTCTAAGTCTTGATCCTGGATCCATAATGATCCTAGTATGCAGCAACCGAGCCAGAGAGAACGAAGAGGAGGGGAGGACAAAAAGAGAGAAGGTTGAGAAGTGGGGAAATATCAAAAACTTCAAAAAAAAAAAAAGAAGTACCGAGCAAAATCAACTGATCCGAATGTTGATATCTTATCAGATGGATAAATACCGATTGATAAAGAGTAAAATTTGTCACTACTTACTTTTCTTGGCTCACGCTTAAAATATGAGAAAGCTGAAGGAATTATACTCACCTATGTGTTTATAGTCCATGCATTTTATTTTGTTACTGGTTTTAATGCAGAATGGTTCTTGGGTGAATGTTTATCCTCATGGAATGAAGGAACTTCTACTGTACACAAAGAAGAGATACAACAACCCGAAGATCTACATCACCGAGACTGGTGAGTGTCGATGGAGATATGTTGAACTTAAAGCTTGAAACCAAGTAATAGTCAGAGAATGAAGCTGTGCAGATAGTTGCCAGTAGATGAGATTGATTCTGATGATACTAATAATTGGAATGTCGATGTTTTTTTTTTTAGGAACTGCTGAAATAGACAAGGATTTGCCATTGGAGCAAGCTTGCGAGGATCCACATCGACAAGACTACCTCGATGTCCATTTTGCTCAAGTAATGGAGGCCATTCGGTATGTCGATACCATTGAAATTTTTAAAAAATGTGTTGAATATTAGCCCCACATTAATAAGAAAAGAAAAAAAAAAGGACCGGAACTGACTATTTAATAACTTGGTTCTTAGGCGATGTTGATATCCAAACATGACCAAGTTGACACATGTTGTGCATTTATATGTCATCATATAAATACAAATATACTGATTTTGGCAATTTATCGGACCGGTATGGTACTAATGACTGATATTGGTAGCACTATCATGGTTTATGCAAGTGGATTAAACTGGTTTGGATTTAGATGCCTGGGCCGATTTGGTTCTTACAATCTAAATATCACATGATGGAATTCATTGCACAATATATCTAAATTTAGCTCATGTTTAAATTGCAAATAAATCATGCACGCAGAACACTAAACCGAGTTAGATAAACTCAAACCTTTCCAAACTTTGATCATTGCAGAGAGGGAGCTCAGGTGAAGGGCCACTTCACATGGTCTCTGACTGATAACTTCGAGTGGGACAAAGGCTACACCGAGCGGTTCGGGCTGGCATACATCGACTACGACAATGGCTTCGATCGCCATCTCAAAACATCAACCAAATGGTTCAGCAGGTTCCTGAGATCATGAACTGTTGGTTTAGTGGTGGTTCAGGACCAGCTTATGTATCGGTAAGAAACTATCTTGATGTACCCGCATGCTGGATCAAATAAAAGGTCTGTGTTAGTGATATGAAGCAATATTTGACGCATTTCACTAAACAACAACAACAGAAGACTAAAGCAATCTACGTGGGTGTATAAAAAAGGAGTTAAAACACTCTGATAGATCTAATGCCATTGAAAAGAGTGCTTTGGTCAAGTGGATGTGAGAATTTCATGTTCTTGTGGAAGGATATCAACTTTTGGCTGATAGGCATACGCAGAAAAGGGAAATGGAAAACCATTAGATGTACATTTAAAAACACTGTTCATAGAATAACTACCATCATTGAATAAACATTATAGAATAACTACCATTCTTTAGTTGATCAATGAAAAGCTACTAAAGCCATACATCCAAATGTTAGATGCCAAGTCTATCAAGGTAGCCAGGCAGAAACCAACTCTCATATTCCCAGCCCTTTCTAATTGGTGCTTGGTTGGTCTATCCAGTTATTTTAAAACCTTGCTTTTGTATCAACTCTAGATTTTCTTGTATGTGGATAGTTTGTGATCGATCGATCATATTGCTTGTATCAACATCTAAACTGAACCTCACTTAATAAAATGGTAGAAGTATGCAAAATTAACTGAATAAATCGAATTAATAGGAGACAAATCTTACCACAAGATGCTATCATGGGAAATTCTGGATGCCTCGCTATTGATCTGATGCTTCGAGAGCACTTACCAATAAAGCATCCCAGCAATTTTACTGAAATTAAGAATCTACTCAGTAGGGGATATAAATGAAGAACCATAACAAAAGTCAGATATTTCAAAACCATAAGCATCAGAGTAATGCTTGCTACTAAATTTCAATAAACTAAAATGACTGGTACTCTCCAATAATTTATCGACACTATGAATATGATTTACCCAAAGCACAGTTAATTTTTAAGTCGTCAGAAATTTTTTTCAGCACTAAGCATGTCCTAACCTCATGCTGACATTGAAAATAATCCACTCAATTCATTAATATTAAGAAACAAGCTAATATCATAATACATTAGCAGAATTCCCGCACATGCTTAAAAATCATATCCGAACCTTAAACGCCATAACAGATGTTCAACTTCAAACTGTATATTTCTGGTTCTATGTTCTTAATGCATGATGAATCTCGATTTTTCATGAACTCCATAAAAGCCATCACTATCGGCTAATCGCTTACATCACAGTCATAAAATATTGTTCGATATCAAGGAAGGCAGACGCCTAAACCAGTACGAAATGGGCCGTACATACCGCTCTGAGTGTACATTAGGACACAGACTGCCCCTGTTTCGGGTGGTCTGGCCTAACCAATATAAAAAGAAAAAAAATAATAATTTAACAGGTTTAGGGTTCATGTTCACGAGCCCTCTTCCCCCTCTTTTTCGACATGTAACCGCAAGCCATTGCTCTCGCCAACCACGAGAAACAAATGAACCCAGCTAAATAGAATTAGCAGACTTTCTTATATCATAAATTTTCATAATCATAAATTATGACCATCAAAAACAACAAAGAAAAGAGAATGAACAAATCAACTGACTGTAACTAACAGCATAGCTTCACAGCATACATGTAGAACTATGACTTTAGCTGTCATCATATCAAATGAATCAAGGTCCCAAGAAGCCAGAACCATTTCCTGCATGGACTGTATAGCCATCTGGATCATCACAAACTGCCTTAATTGGAGTCTCTCGGAAATACTGAAATTACAATTCTCCTTTGTGCTGAAGAATCATAAAAACTCCTCTCACAAAATATAAATTTTAACAAATAAGAGTAACATCAAACTAATTATCAGAGAGAATTAAGTGCGTAAGTAATTAATTACATCACTTTCTTGAGTTCTGGAGCAAAGCGAGGCAAGAGCTATTAACCATATGCAAAAGCTTCACAGACCAAGATAGACCATATGGTGACAAAATATTCAACATTAACCAATAAAACGAAGAAAAACCAATAAGCATGGGCAAACTTTCTACTAACTATAATTGGTTAACAAGCCAAATACGCAAGCAATGTTGATAATAAAAATTGACCAGTCATCATTACTATATAATCGAACTGAAGGCTTTCAAGTGTTTTCTCAATCTCATACAATAATTGGAAAAAAAAAGTCAAAAGACCTGTAAAAATGATTGACTCCACATATCAGCAGTTCTTTTAGCTTGTAAGTTACAACTCGGAAACAGATCCTCTAGCGCCATACCTGATGATTGTTCGTCCCAGCCACAATTTTCCGATGATCGTCTTCACTCAGAAGAGTTGCAGTAGTAAACCAAGTTGGATAGAATATACCAAGGCTGTTAGAGGGAGGCTTCACAGGAACCAAGAGAAAAATGATGGAACCTTATTAATAAAGAAACAGATAGAACAGAAATGCTTCTTAAGTTGCATTAAAAAGAATGTAATGACTCACAGGCTTTGCAACCAAGATCTTACTACAGTTTTCAAGATCCACAAGACAAGTAATTCAACCATCCTGGAAAACATAAAGAATTGAATAAATATAAATATGCATGCAATTTGAGATCACAACCAAAATCTAGAAGTAACACCACCTCCACCGATCTGAAATATACTCAATAAATGCATGCATATGCAAAACAATTGTTACTATGCACCAGCTAAATTCTGCTCTTCTCTAGTTCTCATACAACTTCCAATAAACCAAAAATAAACTATGCACCAGCATTGTTCTTGCATCACAAAAATAAACCATTCAGTTAAAGTTTCAGCAGTCTATATTCTGGAGCCTTGGGATGAAAAAGACAGAAGTTCCCAAGGCAAGAGTGATCTACTATCTGAACACTTTTAGTCATTGTCCTGCCGATCATATGGCTGGAAAACAGTATTTGACACAAGCGTCACAGGTTTGACCCTCTAAATGGAAATTGGGCAGGTGCTAAGGCCATTAATTCGAGAATTTTTAATGCTGACATGAAAAGAGAAATTTTTTGTGATCTAAGAATACTTGACGATCGTTAAAGATTCAAAATTCTAGCTGTTTTTTGGTTTGCATAGCTGTCTCATTTTAATTCTTTGATGACAATGTTCTTCAAATTGCCTTTTGTTGTGAAATACAACAAAAGTACGAGAGAAAAAGCTGAGTTAATTTCTTTATTATGTACAATCAGGCCTTTAGTTCTTGTACAAAATTTATCTTAGCAAGAGGTACCACAGATTGGTGAAATGACAAGGTGCAAGTTCATAGAAAGTGTTACATTTGCTATGAACTACAAACAGTGACATTTATTTTATATTTACCTTGAAGAAACATCAATTCCTTGGTTTTCAAGAGATGCAAACTGACAACATGATCATCTTGGAGAGAGCTATCTAATGATCTAAATTGATCAATTTTTGTGACGCCCAAAGCCTCTCACGTAGAGGATTCAGAATTTCAACCTGAAATTTGTCGAGTATCTCAGATTTCAACAGCCGAGGCAAAGAGGAAAAAAGTCATGCCATTTGATAAGTGATAGCTTACTAAACCATTCTTGCAAGCGACAGCCAAAAGCTGCAAAGCACAGCAAACAATGCCCAAACTTGTTATTATACTACAGTAACATGTCAGAATCTCCAAACAAAGGAGAAAGAATGGCAACACATCTTTTGCAATTTACATGATATTCCAAGATTCAACAAATACAATGTGATATTCTAGTCAAAAGAATTCATACAACCATGATAGGGCATTCCAATGAATTGGACTCATGCCAATATGTTGTGCCCTTGCAGACAAAGAGGCTGTGCTCTACGACTGAAATCCTTGTCACAATTACTGATGGTTGCCATTAATCCATCTTTAACAAAATAATTAAAAACCCTTCTCTGGTCAAACTTGGACCTAAACAGGTACACATTCTAATTCTATTCTGCAAGCATCCTTACGACCATGTGTTCAACCCTAATGTCATTTTCATGCATAACATTCTTATCTTAAATAAAGTAAAATACACTAAAGAACTACAAGCAAATAAAAATCCAACAAGCTAAAAGATCAACGACCAAAGTTGACCTGCCTTAAAGAGCACAATTTTCATCCTAAGCAAGTCCTTAAAATCTCAGAAAATTGAGGGCCAAGATCAAACTAATACCAAAGTCGCAGCACTAAGCTTATTGATGTCAGTCAGAAAAAGATGAACAGCGTTTCCTCCTTTTGGCCTCCCGCAGGAGGATACTTAGCCTTCTTGCTGGCATACGACTTTAGAGGTGAATATTCACAAACAAATAAAAGGATTGTGATAAAAGAGCGACCTTGCAAGGAAACCGCATCGGCCTTCTCCAAAATTCTTTCTCCAGTAAAGAGCGAGTTTGCAAGGAGATTGCGTCAGCCTTCTCCATAATTCTTTCTAGGGTAAACAATCAGCATTCCGGTCTCCGTGTTTAAGAGATATTCTTGCTAACTCCGTCTCCATATCTTTCTGGAGTGAGCAATTAGCATCCTTTTTCTGGAATACTATCAAAACCACACAATATAAGATGATAATTCCAGCATGCCTTTCATGCGGAGTGGCTGCAGATTCAGTATCATGAGCCCGGCCTAAATTCATGGGACGAGGGACGAGGGCCTCGCCATTACCGCGGCGGGCACTATTGATGAGAAAAGGGGCGACCGAGAGCCATATGAAGAGGAGGAGCCTACCTTTCGCGGCCGCTCGCCGTCCGCCTTCCGATACCGCCTCGCGGAGGGAACAGAGATCACAATCCCGGTTCGCGGTTTGATGTTTGATTACCTCCGGTCATGGCTTCAACTGGTTCGGTTCGGTTTGGTTTGCCATGCACAACCGCCATGCTACAAGTTATATTACCGCATCAGACGGCCCGCGTTGTCTCGGTAATCATCTCGATCGTCGCTGAAGTGAGGGGTAAAACCGGTACTAAAGTTTACAATGGGCTCCAGCGGACGAGTCACGCTAAGATATCATCCCTTTTTTATTATTTATAGTTTAATTTTAATTTTTTTTATATTTATATCGACATAAATATACTATTGGCGACGAGCAACGTCGATAGTGATCGATATCAGCAACGACAGGTAAAGAGCAAGATGAAATAAGAGGTTATAAGAAAAAAATTAAAATCAATATTATTATAATTGTCAATGATAAATTAATATTTTATTATTTAATAAAAAATATAAATAGTA
This sequence comes from Ensete glaucum, assembly GCA_021527575.1. Lineage (NCBI taxonomy): Eukaryota > Viridiplantae > Streptophyta > Magnoliopsida > Zingiberales > Musaceae > Ensete > Ensete glaucum. Next base: position 49,010,493 of record CM038558.1, read on the forward strand.
AGAAAAAGGGTCATGTTCAAAAATATAAGGGATTATCCTGCTAAATAGTATATTTACCGTAAACAAATTTTAATATAACATGTATCTCCCTTTAAATATTTAGATATACATACACATTTAAATATTTAAAGCCTCTGATGTTACCGGTAAACTAGTACTAATCATGGTTGCTACTGAGTTTTAAAAAAAAATTATTAAAATTTCCAACGTTTAAAATATCTCTCATCACTTCTACTGATTGTTTGAGTCATTTAAAAAGAAAATTAAATTTAATATACGAATTAATGCAATTAAAATTTCAATATTATTATGCTAAGGAATTCCGGGAGATCGAAGAAGCAAAAGAACATAGCCATCATGATCCAGAATTCCGGGACAAAAATGTATAAAGTTGCATAAACGAAAATACTAGTGGGAATGTTGCATGAATACAATGTAGGTTTGTTCTTCAAATGGTCACAATTTTTTTGTGTGTAAAGAAATTGTTACTGACATTTAATCCCACTGACAAACAAATATGCAAATTTTCCTCCCTGAAAAACAAAAATCCATTGGATCATTATATCGAAAAGCTGGCCAGCAAGCTTTTCCTGTATTTCGTTTTGTTGCTGTTCAAGACGAGGTTAGATAAGAGGATAAAACTAAAATCTATCGCAATCCTCTCTGAAGAACAAAGACTAGGTATAAAAGAGGTGTTCAATGTTCATTAACCATTACAGCCACTTCAACTCGTGATCTTTTTGACTGATTCAAAGCCACAAAGAAGCACACCAATAACAAAATTTACAAAAGAATATCGTAGGCGCATTCCTCCTGAAGTACAGAAGAACAGCAACAGAGCATACAACCGATCTAGCAAGAAAGACGTGGAAGCATGCCACAAACCTCTGATTCCTCTTGAGCTGATGCCAGGGGCATTCCCTTTACAGGATTGTGTGGCATATTCTCGAGAATGAATCAAGATCGAAGCTCATGTGCTGCTACTCTCTGAATTATAAACACCTCTTCCGAAGAATATAGAAACCGTTGCTAATGATATACTGAAGGAAGAGAATCCAACAAATATTGTATTTGCCCGTGGATTGGTGATCGTATCAACCAAAGGCCTACATCACCGTGCAGTTGCACTTTGACTCCAGCTTTGGGGGCTTCACACTGTCAACCACTTGCGGAGCTTCAGCATTGCACGATGGAATCTCCGAGTTTCTGACATTGTTTCCCACCTCCGTAAGTGGCATCTTGTCAGCAGTTTCTGGCTTTTTTCGTCTAACCTTTTGTGAGTTCTGAATATATTTGTTGGATATATTTCGCAAATCCTTCCAATTGGAAACAGAACTTCCCACAAATGTAACTGCTTGATGAGAAGACTCGTATAGAGCCAGCTCCTTCTCGATCGCAATTGTTGCAGCTTTGTAGGCCATATCATGGACGATAGAACTGCAGAAGAGTATCGTATCTGTTGCTTCTTCCAGGGTAAAACTTCTTTGCATCTGTTTCCTTGGAGCTTCGACCATCATGACTTGTTCTATGAAAAGCAAGTGTCGGTAACAAAAGAAAACAATGATATCAGATAATCGTCCTGTGTACTAGACAAAGCACATAATCTAAAAACACCATATAGAGAGAATTAATTGCCTAGGTTCAACAAATCCAAAGAAACTGCATAGAAAAAATATGGAAAAGCAAAAACAACACATATCTGCAACAGTTGGAATCTGACAAGAATTCAACAAGCACAGAGTACACATTAATTTGTTTTACATTCCAGGATAATGGGAGTAAAAATTTTGACTTATAAACACAGAAAGCAATCACAATTTGACTAGAAAAGCTCAACACAAGATGTGAAATAACAAGTAAAGCTACATACCACTAGAAGGATCCATGGAAATAGATTCTAGTTCAGGAAGCAACACATCTTTGTCAGATGTTGTGGAAATGCAACCTTCTTGAAAATTCTCCACAGAATTTGGCACTTGAGCAGGTGTACAATCATCTTGTTCATCCTGCAAAGTGACTTTATCATTTTTCTGGTCTGAGATCATGGCGGATGGGCTATCTGTTGAAACACCAGAGAAATCATTTTGACAGCCAGTATCATTCAGCATATAATTGTCTTCAATAGAACATGAATATGTTGTAGCAACTGGTGCCTCTATGTCTTCAATGTTGCTTTCACTGTTGTTAAAAAGTACTTGGATAGTGTTTTCACACAAGTCACAGCTCTCACCTAAATTATTTGATACAGTAGTATCATGCAATTGAAGACCAGGTTCTTCTTTTGATTGTGGTAACAAGTCATTTGATGCCAAAGATGCACCAGTATAGTTGGATACATCAACATCTACAACAGTTTGCTCGATAGATGTGTGATCTAATGCATTTGAATCTACATTTGTAACAGATTGCTTCATAGATGTATGCTCTAATGCATTCAAATCTGCATCTCCAAAGGAATTACTAGGCGCTCGAGCATCTACTAATAACTCTACCACAGAATCATTCTCAATCACTTTGACAACACTACAAGACACTTCTTTTGATTCATTTTGAGGGTGAACCAGTGTTTCTGTGACTGTACAATTAGTATCTGAATGTGAACCACAACCCCAGGTGCTAGTATGACTTTCACCTCTCACGTTTTCCATCTCACCCTTCCTGCTGCTTAATTGGCATCCAATGCGGCCATCCAATTGTCCAGACGATCCCAGATCAATTGAGGAAGAAGCAGAAGAACTATCCCTTCCAAAACTGCGCTTCATGGCAGTCATATTATCTCTTTTATAAGAAGGCTCGGAAAAAGGTATGCTTGCAGCAGAAAAAAAATTCCCCTGCACGACGGGCCACTTTCTGCTGCTTGACCTATGAGTTAGAAGTACCGCAATGCCAGTGCCCTCAGAGTTGTCAACCTTGTCACTTAGACTGGGAGTTGGCTGTGCCTGTGGAGATTCATAGTTATCGCTAGATACCGGAGCATTTAATTGACCTGGTACAAATACTTCCTGTTTAGGAAGGTTTTGTTGAGATTCATGTTTATCACGAGATCTTGGAGCACTTAATTCACCTGGTATGAATACTTCTCCTTTAGATAGGATTTTTTCTCTTGAATCGCTCACCAGCATATATAATCCACTATCTGCAGGGAAATTAGTTACTGCTTGTTCACTGCTTCGTTCATGTTGCCTGAGCCTAAGTTCGTTTTTATTCTCAGAGTGTGCAGACATTCCCATTTGGCTTTGCACCTTGTGGCCCATTTTGTAACTTCCTTCATCTCGAGTTGGGACTTGAATAGTCTCAGGTTCCTCCGACACTATTAACTCATATGTGTCAGAACATTCTTGACAAACATCCACATCCATATCCTTATAAATGACCACAAAGTTCCTGCCACATTTTAAGCAAATACTCACTTTTTCTGCAGAAACAATCTCCGAACATTCAGCAGCACAAGAAGAACCTGGACAAGCAAGTGTTGTATTTACTGCATTACCATCACCTGTAGAACACTCCAAAATGGAGCCATCTTTGTCGGTCACACACCCATCAAAGATCTCATTACTACTTTGAAGATTTGCAGCACAAGTGTCATGATCAGTATCTTCGCCTATCTCATGTAACTTATCAAAGATAAAGACTTCATCCTGGAATCCAGCATCCTTTGTCTTCTCCCATTCACTCTGATCATGGTCACCATCCTCCAAATAAGGAGCAACACTGGCACCAAGCTCAGAACTCGCATAACTACTATTTGTATGAGAAGAATTCCTAGAGAACATGGGCCGATGAGTACTGTTTGCTTTTCCATTATAAAATGTGGTGGCAGGTACACTCGATAACAATGGCCTGAACATGTTTTGAGGAGTTTTATGGTGATCCTACGCATAAATAGAATATAGAAACTTCAGTAAGTGCAAAGACAAGCACATTTCTCACTTACTCCGTTCATATACAACAAAGGCAGCATGAATAGAACACAAGAAGTTGCATAATGACCAAAGCTTTGAATCAAACAGCAAAGCTGTGCATAATAAATAGACTAAGAAAAGGAGAAAACTCCTATAGTGGACAGAGAAACTTGAAAAATGTACAGATCAATACCAAGTGCATACACACAAGTTGTTGTATTCCTCAGAAAAATAAACAAAACATCAGAAGACATACAGAGATATCTAACAACTTTTAAAGAAATTCAAAAGCAATATAAAACACGTGAGAATTTCCCAGTTCTTAACAGTGATAACACGCATAAGACTTTTTACCTTCATGTTTATATATTATATATTACAATGACAAGAACATTATATACATGCAAGGTGATCCCATACACAATAGCCGAACAAGCCTTAAATTTAAGGGGTGTTCTACAAGACCACAAAAAGCATTAGAATGATCAGAAATAGGTTGTATTTTAAAAGTTGATATAGATAAATGAGAATGTTGAGATGAATTCTGGCAGGTTGATTGCAGCACGACTGAAATTTAAAATACTGCTGTAGTTCAAGGGCCAACAGAGGTGCCCGGAAAAAGAAATTGAGTATAGGAAGATCATACATGCTGCTAATGCAACAGGGCAAAGCAATGTTTGCACTAAACATAATAAAGATATGATCAGAACAGCAGATAAAAGCAAGAAATGACACCTTACCATCTGTCTAAGTGCTGAATCAAAAGATCTTTTTGGTGCAGAACATGAAGATGGAGATCTGGAAATTTTTTTGGAGAATCCCATAGTTCTAGTGTTTGCAAAATCTCTATATTTTCTTGTAGCAGCATTAGGAGAAACCCCCATGGATGCATGTGATTCAACGTCATCTTCGCAGGAAGATGCAGCAGATGGCTTACAAATAGATGTAAAGTGATCTCCTTCACTATTATGCGACGATCTGGCACTTCTAGAAGAAGATGGTGATAATGACTGCCTTCCAAATTTTGACACACAAGTCCTTCCATTTCCAGATGCTGGAGACGAACCCCGCACATGTGATGCTGGCCGATCTGTCGGAGAAGTTCGAAGGTTTGGTGGTGCATCTGTGGAGAAATCATGGAGACTTGATTGCCATCCTCGCAACTTTGGGGAGGCAGAACTTCCTCGATTCACCTTTATGGGGGATGTTCCCCTTTTACCAGCAAATGCTGGCCCACTGGAACCAGTGCTCATCCTACGTAATGTGGGAGTCAAAGATCTTTGAGCAGGTGATGAAGGCTTGGCTGGAGGAGTGGAAGGTCTTCGTGAGGGTGTTGTCGGTCGGAGAACATGAGGTGGGCTAGAGCGAGGAGCTGAAGATGGCCTAGTTCTTGAATGAGCAATATTATAACTAGATCCTGGAGATGGACTTGATCGACGTGGACTCGCACTGCTTCTGTTTGTTCTTGGAGTCTTTTCACACTATAGCCAAGAAGAATGTCAAATACAGTGCCAGCAAAAGAGGAGAAAAGAAGAAATGATAAAAATAAAAAAGTATCCCATACAAGATTTATATCACAAAACAGGAACTTACCAAAGACGTTCTTGAAATTGAAATGGGTTGACTTTTTGCTCTGCCTCTGGACACATTAACAGGTCGAGGCTCATCATCATCCAATGAAGGGAATAGGGGAGTATCAGGAGGAGTCAACAGCCTGCTTGGTGACAAACAGTTAACCTGTCATGACTTTGTATCACTAAACCACCAACAACAGGTGGTAAGACTCTGTTATCTAATTGCAGCATGAATATACCAAAATTGACACAAAAAGGAAGATCAGACGAATGGGGGCTATAATAATTGACTACATAACAACAGCACTTAGCTTTAGTTACATGCTTAAAGTTCAGCAAAAACATAGCAATAGCCCATTTGACATTGTGACAATAACTGCCTCACACGGACACAATGAGAAGGCAAATAATTTGTGATGATACGCAAAGTCTCTTACATGGGGGTACTTACCAGTCATAGTCATTTTTCTCACCATCTGCATTAAGTAGATCACTGCTCTCTCCACGAGCTGGTATGTTGAGCTTGAAATCCGAAATATATCTCAACTTTGCTGATGATGTGGAGAAGAAACAGTTGATGGTCCAGCACTAGGAAAATGAATAAAATTCCAAGCACAAGAAAGGCTAAAGAACAAAAATCAAGGGGGAAATAAGGACATTACATATGGAATCATCAAAATCATCGGATGGGTGCAGCAAGAAGTTATCTCTCTCGCGGTTTTGCATCTCGTTGAACAGGACCAGATCATCGTCCTTGGCCTTGAGAGGAAATCTACCCTCAAAACTGTGCCCCCTCTTGTGGGAACTTTCCACCCTAAGCTCCCTCACAGGAGAGCGCCTCAACGAGGGTGAAGGAGGCATCTTTCAGCTATCTAGTCCCCGTCTTACAAACAGACTTGCTTTCGTCTCCTCACACGATAATGCTGGTTGCCATATGCCAAAAAAGAGAACACAAAATTGTGGCGTTAATGACATAGACTGGTCAACCAAGCTTGAGAATTACAACGTTCGAAACGAGCAATACAAGAGACAATTTTTGTAGTTGCGCTAAAGAACCAAATTGAAGCCATCGGCAGATTCAGCTGTGATGTTAACTGCTTTCTACCATTAAATGCGTAATGCCACATAGTAACAAAAGGCAAGATTACGCAAGCTGGTGCACACAAAATTTTCACACTTCAGATCGAAGCCCGCAGAAATTATACACCGAATAGAAATGATTGGTTCGAGCCCAGCACAAAGCCACGACAAAACAAACAATTCAGGTAACTTCCATCGAAAGCACAGAGAAGCTCACTCGAGCTACGGAATCACCTCACCAAGAACCCCACAGGTCATCGTTTCTTACCTCCAAAGACACCGACTGCTTCCGATCTCTTCCCGACTCAGCCCTCCACCACCTAGGGTTTCTCCATCAACGGCGACGCCACCCGCAAAAGCCAGCTACTTTTCCGATTACCGCCTCCGTTCGGCACGAATTCGAGGCATGAACGGGCCGCATTCAGCGACCGGCGCCGGGATCGAGCGGCGGTGCTGATCGCGGAGGCGAGCGAGCAGCTTTCCCACGATTTAAGGGTCAGGGGAAGGGGAAATTGGGGAGATGTTGAAGAGATTCCAAGGGGTGGAACGGGGGGAAGACGAGAGCTCACCGATCTCGTAGGGTTTCGATCTTTCTTTTTAGCTTTTTGGTTCTTTCCCCCACCAAGTAGCTGTGTTTCCTCTGAAGCACGCTTTCGCTCTCTGTTCACGGCCGCTTACCACTTCCACCACCTCTCTCTATTTTCCCCTTTTTTTTAATTAATAATATTTTAATTACTGAAGTACCCCTGAGAAAATATAATTTATAATATATAAAAAAATACTGCACCAGTCGGTCAATACGAGATTTTAAAAAAAATAATTATACGATATTATCTCCATACGTAATGAGATTGTTTTTGAGATTCGATTTAATGGCTCCTTTTTACGTATTCAGAGAACATATTTTGAAGACTTAAAATAAAAGATTTAAAATGTATAATTTATAATCGATTAAAAAATGAATTTAAGACTTGTACTAAGATATTGATATGAAAAAATTAGTTTTTATAATTCAAACTCTCATCTCTCGGGTGGTAAAGCAATGACCACTCCTATGCAAACGTTCAACCTCATAATTTATAGTAAATTAAAGGAAAATATTTAATATCATAATTTTCACGTAATTATGATTATAAGCAGGTGAGGTTAAAAAAGACAAAGTGAATATATAGGATGATATCCAATTTATAATTTATATAGTTTTGTAATTACTATCCTTCATAATAATATCATGTGAAGGAAATTAGTTTTGACTAATCAATGTTTTCTACTTTTCCTTTGTTGTTAAACTTACTTTTCTTTAAATTTAAGTTGGATTTAGTTTGTTCGAAGATTGTACTTCAATCTAAAGAGTGAATATTCTATTCATTTAATGGATGATTTCACAAGGTAACCAATCTTCCAAAAAAAAAAAAAAAATTAACATTGGCCTCTCAACATGAAAATATTGTGGCTTGAGGTTAATATGTTACAGTTTAATCATGCAAACTCACTTCATATGATGCATAGAACTACTCTTAAATTACTTATTGTACATAATAAAAGTAATAAAAAAATAGTCTAATATGAACCCCAAAAACAAAAATTCTTATTGTAAAGTGAATGGCTTAAGACTTGATTAGAACACACTCAACTGAAGACCCCATCACCAGAAATATATATATATATATATATATATATATATATATATATATATATATATATATATCTTATTGTAGAAGGTCTCCCTTGAAGTTTTGAAGACCCCACAAAAGTGAGGAGACACTGCTAACTAATTCCTTAGTCAACACCATAAGCATCCTCCATTGAATTCTTACTATATTCTTCTCTTATCAAGCCACCATGATAAGATAATCTTGTGCTATCATCATTTCTTGAAAGAGAATAAGTGTACAAGACAGATGGATCTGCAACTCATTTAATTATTGGAGTGAACCTTGTATTAAAAGTACTAATCTTGACTTCTTTGACATGCCTGCATGCATATGACAACCATAGTCTTTGTCATATATGGTCCTAGGATTATGTCACTTTTATCTGTTTTCATTCTGATAATTATGCCACCACAAAACTGTCAATTAGTATGGTTGATTAGTAACATCACAAGGTTTCATATTTAGTGGAGTAATTTGTAGAGGTAACAAAGAGCAAGGCTATTTGGAGTCTAGACCTTCCAACCATGTTATGTTGCATGATTTGAGCAGACATGGCAACTAACAATTCTGATATTTGAGTAAGCAAAGTTAGACAGCTCCAATCATGAACATGTTGAACAATAATGTTTGAGACTAGGAGGATGGGAACAAAAAAATTAATTGATTAATCAAACCATTAACACCTCATTCCTTAGGTAACATGAAACATCTGCCTATTTAAGTTGGGTTTGACATCACCAACACAATTATGGAGTTTAAAATATTTATACACACATTAGAGTCAATAAGGTGATCATTGCTACTTCTCTACTTTATTCTTATTCTCACTTGAATCTATAAAAATGATTTAAATTTTCAGATAACCCTATATAAAAAATAAAAATTTATTTTTATCAAAAACGATAAAATAGATTGAATAAATCTATCATGCCAATACAAATAAAAAAATAAAAAAATATATATTTTACATTATTTTCAGTTTGGAGAATATTTCTGCGACTAATTTATAAATAAAAAAATCCCTCAACAGCGACCAATGATATTTTCTTATAAAGGAAGTTATTTGGTAAGTTTATGTTTTTATTTCGATAAGATCAAATTGACTTTGTAATTTAAATTAATAATTTATTTAGTTTTTGGGACTAACACTAACTATGGAATGTCTAAACACTCAAGTATCCTTATATTCTAATGAAATCACGTTCTTAGAGTCTTAAGTAATATGATGGTAAAAGTCCATTTAAATAACCAATGAAGGAGAAGAAGCAAAAGCCCAAGCATGGAGACTATGGAGGTGGCAAGGTCAGAAGAGGATAACAAAAGGCTACAGAGTAAAGAGAGAACAGTGAATTCTAACTTTTAGAATTTGACTCGTTGGCATTCAAACAAAAGAGGAATATTTGAGGCATGAGAGGACTGGCATTTAATGTGGTAACAGATCCAGCATCTTTCTTTCCTTCAGCAGCAACACTTGCAAAGAGACAGAAAAATCCGGAGAGGAAATCGGAAAACATGGGAGACTCCATTTAAGAGTCACGTCAGCAGAAGAAAAGGTTGATGCAGAGGTGAAAGCAGAACTGTTTCTTCGTCGGCTACGAACAAAGAAGGCTGGCGGAGATCGGTGTGAAACGGAGGAGCAGTGTGTCTTATCTGTGGTAGCCGTTCCTTTGTTGTCTTCGACGTGTGGTCACAGCGGAGGAAGGATAGGTGATATCTCTACCTCATGCATCACGACTCGCTGCTGTGTACGGTTCTCACTGGCGTATAAGGGCGGTATCGGGTTGGACAATTCTTCACGTACGACGACAAGAGTCGGTACGATGAAGGATGGTGGTGATCACGGGGAAGAGACACCGTCCATGGCGTGGAGACGGGAGGGCGGAGTTCTTCAACTCGAGTTAACAGTCCTCGGGAATGCTTTTTAAGAGCCGTAACGCGATCGTGTGATCTTAAATCGCTTTATGATCCGTGCGAATACTCTCGGCCCTCGGTGCGCTTGGAGCGGAAGACGAGGACGCTTTAAGCTTCGTGCGCGCACACATGGCGTCCTCTGCGGCGCTCCGGATGTTTGTGATGCAAGCTGGTGAAAGAGTCGAAAACGGTCACGTCGTGCTTGACGACTCTGTCGTGTTGAGTCGGTCGAGCCACGTGGGTTGGCTGGTCCGAGCCCAGCGAAAGTTGATCTTAAAATGCTTCGAGAGTCGTGCGAGTGCATTTGGGATTCGGTCGCGGTAGACACCAATGCTTTAACAGTCGTGCACCGGCGCTTCCAAATTCGCGCAAAATACACCTTGGCGCGCATGCTTTAAGATTCGTGCAGTGCACTTGTAACACGGCTGTGGTGGACGAGAATGCGTCCAAATTGGCACAAATACACTTGGCGGGACACTGACCCAACCAAAGTTGTCATTAAAACGCTTCATGATTCGTGCAAATGCGGTTAGGACTCGGTTGCCGTAGACACGAATGCTTTAATATTCGCGCAACTACACTTGGCATTCTGTTTGTGCTCCGGATATTTGATATGGTTCGTGAGACTGTGATGGGGGGAGTCGAGGAACGGTCACGCTATATTTGGAAGTCGGTCGTGTGAAATTGGACGAGCTCGAGAGGGAGGGACGAAGAGAAGCAGAGAGAAGCTCCATCATGGAGCGATAATAGTGCGCTCGATCCTGTGACCTCTTATCTTGATTTGCTTCCCTTTCTTGAAGCGGTTTCTTGTGGATACGAAAGGAGTCCCGGAGGAAAGAGGAGAAGGAGCGGTAAGGAGCTGCAATCTGGAGGCAAGGCAATGTTCTTGAGCTATTCTATTGTAAGTGGATCTTGAATGGTGATTCTTCTGGTCCTCCTTTGTCAAGATCTTGGTGCTGTGACGCGGCATTGGAGTTGGTTCGCAGCTATCATAGTTTGCTTCCTGAATCCTCTGGTTGCCTGTGATCTGCCATCGTCCCTTGCATTACGTTTTCTTGATTCTTTCGATCTTGTGTTTCAGCTTAACTCATGTTTCTTGATTCCTGCATCTTATGTTATCTACTGTAATATCTTTGATTCATTGTACGAAACTAATAACCTTGACTTTTAATGGTTTCAGTTATCTGGCACTGAGAACATCTCTTTTAATTCTTTCGCTTTGTATTCTCACACTCTGTTTCTTCAATTTCGTCTGATGATATAAGGGTTCAACTTATTTCAATTCATGTAGATCTTTTCCTGTACATATGTTTTATACTGGTGCCCTTGTTCCACATGTTGGATGCTTTCACTAATCTTCTTTGCATTCCTTCAAGCCCATCTGAAAATTTTTTAATCTTTTTTAGTTATTTCTTGCATGTGATTCTTGAGATCTTCGAGACTGGTGTTTGTAATATGATAATTCATAGTTCGTCTAGCTGATCGGTGTATTCTGGCTCATCTTATATATATATTGGAATTGTTGATAGTAATGTCTAGTCAAATTTAGTTACAAACTCAGAATCATTGTTGTGATCCATTGTCATTATCACAGGAGAACATTTCTTTCGGCATTGGAAACAGACTATCAAAGGGCCAATCCCATCATCCATGACAAAAAAAAAAAAAAAATCAAGGTCAATTAATTCAATGGATGCTGTTTTACTATATCTTGTTTTTCTAGTGATAGGCTTTTGACTACAGGTGCATGATCGAACATGCAGGTTCTTGACATTGATTATGCCACCTTCATACATGTTCGAAAAGATGAGATAAAATTCTGTACTAGTTTTCTGTTTGACTATCTGATCGCATATAATTTTTTTTCATATGCTTTTTCTACAATGTCAATGGCTATTTAGTCCTAAATTGTATTTGTTTTTAGCTGACATCAAGGAAAGTGTCATGCTTAATTGTGTTGTTCAAAGCAGGAGCATATCTGGAAAAGCAAGACAGATGCAAGATTATAATGAAATTTACTTGGTATGCACGATATCAGTGAGTAATCTCTTAATTTTCTTTCTCAAATGCAAATAGTATTGTTAGATAATTTTCTTTATGATCTTATAGTCTAAGTTATCAACATATTCCCCCTGCATACTGGTGCCTTCAGTGGCACTCTAAGAAATCAACCATTTCAGAAGAAAACATTTTAACACAGAGGAGATCGACGGCCTCTGATCGTTTGCTAACAAATCCAGAGTAGTTTTTCGTTTGCAATTTGTTGAGCTGTTCAATAAATGGTATTGCGAACAAAGTGCTCTCTTCCTATTGATTTTGCTCGTATAAGAGATCTTCTAGCTAATCAGCAGTACAATGTTGCCTGTGAATCACATTACACCAAAATCTGGCTCGCACACTAACAAACTTGTGAGCCACCGTACAACTAGCAGTATTTTCTCATATAATAAATACATGGCTCGCCTATTTCTTCCTCTTGTTATTAAGGTTGTTAACTGTAGGTTCATCTAACAAAGCAACATGTATAAACAAGTTCTTAACATAGACTTGACTTGTTGTGACTTGCGGCTCACAATATCTCATTGAGCTATCTTGCCATTGATCTTTTGATGAATATCTTAATGTTTAATTACTGACGGTGGGCGTAAGATGGACCTGGTTAGTGCAAACACTAGTGATATATCTCATAAGTATTTGGTTTTTTTTTTTTTTTGTCATGTGCAAAAATCTCAACTTTGTTTAGAGGCTCGACTCCAAAAATTCAACATTATGTTCTTGAAAACATGTTAAATTTTATTGATAATCATGTACTTACAGAGGTTCCTAGGGCTTCTGCAAGGACATACCTACGGAGGAAGAAACAAAACAAAAAAGATTCGTATTTCTCACGGATTTATACATTCGGAGAATAGCTTTGTTGATACGTGCACACTGCCATTGTGTTACCATTTACGTGATTACAGTGATGGGGAGTTTCTCGCAAGGAATCAGACACAATTGACTGCAGGTGAGGATACATTAAGCATTACTGAATTCCACGTGCAGCTTCTTCTCTTCGTTCCGTGGTCTCTAATATAGCCTGTTGTTGCTGGGCAGTTGTGCCCCCCCTTGAGGTACATCATGTTAGACAACTTGAGGCATAAGGAATTCGTCCTAAATACTATTTGGCTCACAAGTGACGGGACTAATCGCTTCCGTAAGTATATCAAGGCTTTGTCGGATGGGAGAGTGGACGAATATGGGAACTCTCTGATGCTGTCTTTTGATGATTATGATCCCAAGGATCCTGACGTCCCTGATTCAGTGCCAAGCACCTCAGTGAGCAGTTTCCCTCAGCTCCTTCCTGTGTTGGCCCGACAATTATTTCGATGACGAGTACTATGACATTCTCTACCCCCACTGAGGTCTCATGCATAGCTGGGTTGGGTAGTGCCAGTGCTGACTCTGCCACAACCACCCGTTGAGGTGATCGGTCCCATTCCATCAACTCATATGCCATCCTCCTGCTGTCTATTATCTTAGATTCATAAAAGTAATATTTTTAGTTATTTCTTTTTAATTTTGCCCCAAAAGAAAAAACAACTGGGAGACTGTACTGCGAATATGTCACGCTCGTTTCTTTTGCTTGTCAAGAGATGCGTGGTGGTCGTACAAACAAATCACAAGCACTACCTTCATCAGCTGTTGGCAATGAAATTTCTTCATATTAAAAGAAAATAACAAAAGCAGCTGCTGTGTATTTGTTTGTTTGGGGTATTCATGTGATCGAAATCAGCGTGGCTGCAATAACATTTCATGTACTAACTCGAGATTTCCGTTGTCGCTTTCCTACTGCCACACTGAACCTCTTCGACCTTCCCAGGACATTCCAGAACCTGCCACGTGCCTCCCCGAACCGCCCATTAAACCCCTCGCCTCTTCCACCCCTCGCGTTATCCCCTTGCCGAAACCGACAACCAGAACAGAGCTCTACCCCCGTCTTCGTTGTCTAATTTGGGCAACGGTTTCTTCCGTCGAGCGTCGATGGCGTTTTCCGCCCAAATCCACGCTCTGGGCTCCCCCGCCGCCGCCGGCACCTTTCCTTCTGCTAAGAAGCCCTTATCCTCCTCTGCTTCCCTCTTCTTCGGTCCGAACGACATCAAAGGAGCCCGCCTCCGCATGCGGAGGAGCAGCCGTGGAGGCGGCGGCCACGCTCCTCTACGGGTGGTGTGCGAAAAGGTGGTGGGGATCGACCTGGGAACCACCAACTCGGCCGTCGCCGCGATGGAGGGCGGGAAGCCCACGATCGTGACTAATGCCGAGGGCCAGCGGACGACGCCATCCGTGGTGGCGTACACCAAGAACGGGGACCGGCTTGTGGGTCAGATCGCCAAGCGTCAGGCGGTCGTGAACCCGGAGAACACTTTCTTCTCGGTGAAGCGATTCATCGGGCGGAAGATGTCAGAGGTGGACGAGGAGTCGAAGCAAGTCTCCTATCGCGTGGTGAGGGATGAGAACGGAAATGTAAAGCTTGATTGCCCTGCCATCGGCAAACAGTTCGCAGCTGAAGAGATATCAGCTCAGGTATATTTTGTTAGTCTTATTCCTCCTCTGGCTTATGTTAAGCCGTTAATCTAGATTCGCATTAAGATATACAACTCGGTTGATCCATTGCTGGATCCTGTAATTGGCATGAATTTTACTCTTTCTTTGTATTGATCGATATGCCTTTTGTCTTGCTTCGTCTCACACTATCTATTATGAACTTGCTCCAGTCCAGCGATTGGCTTCTAGGTTAGTTCCTCCGTCCTACGTATCCTTTCCTTCAACTTCAACTGATACATTAGAGTTTTATCTCTTTGTTGTTATGATTGGAGCGCGTAGCATTGTTTTGTTGTTACATGCAGCCCCTGAAACGTCTTATCCGTATTTTTGTTTCTAGTTTTGTTGCATAAAGATGTCTATAGTTACATGTTTACTACTCGTATCACATTGACAGTATTGTTGCCTCTGGTCTTCGGAGACAGAATAGTCACATTTAAATTCGTAATGTAAAGCTTTCTTATCGGAACTAAGTGGGAAGTGGGAACCATAACAAGTAGCATATATGTCTCATTTTGATGTCAGAAACCTTGGCAGTGTCAGAATTTGTAGTTGTCTGCTGTGTATGCATTTACACTTTTTTCTATCAGAAACTAACCTTGGTTCTTTCTCGTTGAAGTTGGCAATCTTAGTTTTGCTAGTTCGTATGGGCTAATAACAGTGCTAGGTATGCGTTGCTTTAATGGTCCGATGTTGAAAGCAAATTTGTGCTTTTCAGGTCTTGAGAAAGCTTGTGGATGATGCATCTAAATTTTTAAATGACAAGGTTACTAAAGCTGTGCTTACAGTGCCCGCATACTTTAATGACTCTCAAAGGACAGCAACAAAAGATGCTGGGCGTATTGCTGGTCTGGATGTCCTTCGTATCATCAATGAGCCTACAGCTGCATCATTGGCATATGGTTTTGAAAAGAAAAATAATGAAACAATTCTAGTGTTTGACTTGGGAGGTGGAACTTTTGATGTTTCAGGTATTTTTTGTTTCTTGGTTAACTACTGGTCAAAATGAATTTGGTTCTTTTTTTTTTCTGGTAATGTGCAGATAAGTTAGCTCATATCAGTTAGTGATCTCTGTAATATCATTTTACAGTTCTTGAGGTTGGTGATGGTGTGTTTGAGGTGCTATCTACATCTGGAGATACCCATCTCGGTGGTGATGACTTTGACAAGGTATGCCATATTTCTTTCTAAGGAACCTCAATTATGTGTACAAAGCCTTTTTATGAACTTGATTTATCACATATGACTACTCGGTCTTGGTTAGTGGATGGATGGTTTTTATCTAAACTGTTTCACTAGGTTCGCAACCACAAAAAAAAAAAAAAAAAAAAAAACACACAGCTACTTATCACTCTGAATGTCATGGATTGAAAAATATTTGTTCATTATATTGAAATTGCATTGACCGATAAGAAAAAAAACAGTGATGATACTTTCTCGTAATTTGTGCAATTATAGTAACATCCACTAAGCTTCCCATTCTGGTGCTTGTTTCAATCAAAATTGTGAAGCAAATAGTTCATTTTAAAGATGGAAACAACATAAGAAAAAAGATTGGGGGAAGAAGGATGCTTTGAATGATGCAACTAATTAAAGTTTGCTGACTCTGTAAGCTTCATTTAATGTTCGTGAAAATATTTCTTTGCTGATTGTTTTCTTTTACAAAAAGTGCTGCCTCCATTAAGGCCTTTTTTTCTTTGATCTCTTTTCATCAATGAAAGAATTTCAAACAAGTTGATGCATCTATCTTCGACTATATGCAAATGTTTTCTTTTTCTGTGTTACATGTGTTCTCTTTCCTAGTCAGTGCATATCTTTGTTTGATAGTCTTGTGCTATCTGGAGCTGAGTTTTACACAACATACTTATGTTTGGAACAGAGAATTGTTGACTGGCTTGCTGCAAAATTTAAGAGAGATGAAGGTATTGATCTTTTAAAAGATAAGCAAGCCCTTCAAAGGCTCACAGAAACAGCAGAGAAAGCCAAGATGGAATTGTCTACCTTGACTCAGACAAATATCAGGTTAGGTTCTTCTACCATCAAGTTTGCATTTGCAAAATCATTCTTCTGAATATATCTTTCCTTTTTACGTGATATTTTGTATGACTCACATATTTGCTTTTCTTACAGTTTACCATTTATTACTGCAACTGCTGATGGCCCCAAACATATAGAGGCTACACTTACAAGAGCAAAATTTGAGGAATTGTGTTCCGACCTTCTTGATAGGTATCTACATGTCCATGTTTGGATGAGGTTACCTGATTGAGATATTTAATTTCAAACCAATATTGTAACATGCTGGTTGTGATTCCCCTCGTGCCTTTATTTTCTCCTAATGCTAATTTACTAATATAACTGTTCTATTGTTTTAAACTGATTTTGCTTGACAGTAATTACTTTACAGGTCACAATTTATAAGTGCCATCAGCATAAATGTTGTACTTAGGTCTTCTTCAGCATGTTCTTGAGTGTGATTTTGTACTTATATTTTCTCTTTTTCCCCTCTCCAAATTGCTACTTGGAATTATCAGGCTTAGGACTCCTGTGGACAATGCCCTGAAAGATGCAAAGCTTTCGTTCAAGGACTTAGATGAAGTAATTCTTGTTGGTGGATCAACTCGAATGCCAGCTGTTCAGGAGCTTGTTAGGAAGATGACAGGAAAAGAACCTAATCTTACTGTCAATCCAGATGAGGTTGTTGCTCTTGGTGCTGCTGTCCAGGTTTGTCCTTCATACTTTGGTCATTTTACTTCTGCAATTTATCTTTATTTAAGGAGAAATGTGCCTAATAGATTAGCTATTATGTTTTGTACTCAACATGAAATCTTTAGAGATGTTTCTTCGAGTGTAGCTCTTTTCTGCCTCTTGTTTCACTTTTACTAAGAATTCAACACCTAGGTTGGCATACAGATTTTAGTGTTCCCATGAAGCCTTCTCGGCTTGATTCGTACTAGGACGTTAACACCATATTGAGAGATACAGGCTCTGTTGACAATGTTCCCCTACTAGAAGTCGGCATAATTAATGCTGGTTGAATAAGAAAAAGAGTTAATGTAAGAAATGTTAGTGAGGATTACTGTCCTAAGAATGAAGAGACTTATCATTCACTTTGATGTCTGATATGCTCCATTAGGTATATAATTTGAACTGTTAAAGAAATTCATCTTTTTAATCTGCTAATGAAGAGAAAGAAGGCATGAAGTTTTACATATTTAGTTAACGATGTTCTACATGTTTAATCACCTTCATAAGGTAATGTAATTTCAAAGGCGATGTTTGCCATCGACTGCGAAAGAAAATATACCTGTGTGAAGTAGGAGGTTGCACCAACTGCAGATCTTTACTTGGAGAAGGCTATGCTCAACTTTGTATTGTTTGCTAACCGCAGGCAGGGGTATTGGCTGGAGATGTCAGTGACATTGTTCTTCTAGATGTTACACCGCTGTCTCTTGGTCTGGAGACATTGGGTGGGGTCATGACAAAGATCATTCCCAGGAACACAACATTGCCAACATCCAAATCAGAAGTCTTTTCTACAGCAGCTGATGGACAGACCAGTGTCGAGATAAATGTTCTTCAGGGAGAAAGAGAGTTTGTGAGGGACAACAAATCACTTGGCAGCTTCCGTCTTGATGGTATCCCACCAGCCCCTCGTGGGGTCCCACAGATCGAAGTCAAGTTTGACATTGATGCCAATGGCATTCTTTCTGTCACTGCTGTGGACAAGGGCACTGGGAAGAAACAAGACATCACGATTACCGGGGCTAGCACTTTGCCCAGTGATGAGGTAAAGCTCATTGTGCACCAGTTCAGGCATAAATTAGCTTTGCTGCATGGTGTCAGTATCTAATATACCAACTGAATATTTAAGATAGAAAATTTGTTCTCTGCCTCCCATGTCTTAGAACTGTTTCATTGTTTTATAGAAATCATTCTGAAACTTAATGCAAGTTTATTCTATTCTGTCTGTATGGATCCTGATGGACCTTGTATCGGTCAGGTGGAGAGAATGGTCAAGGAAGCTGAGAAGTATGCCAAAGAGGACAAGGAGAAAAGGGAGGCCATTGATACTAAGAACCAATCTGAATCTGTGATCTACCAGACCGAAAAACAACTGAAGGAGCTTGGAGATAAAGTGCCTGCTTCGGTCAAGGAAAAGGTGGAGGCAAAGCTCAAGGAGCTTAAAGATGCTGTTGCCGGTGGATCGACCCAGAGCATGAAGGATGCCATGGCTGCCCTGAACCAGGAGGTGATGCAGCTTGGTCAGTCGCTTTACAACCAACCGGGTGCTGCTGGAGCTGGACCTGCTTCTGCGGATGGTACTGGATCTTCTGCAGAATCACCTGGCAAGGGTCCCGACAATGGTGATGTGATTGATGCAGATTTTACTGACAGCAAGTGAGGATGTACTTCCAGTAAATATATTGGTGAGCAGGACTTCCACAAAATGTGCATAGAGTATGGTGTTTACCCAGGTTGGGGATTCAAACACATCAAACACCAAGGAATTAGGCCTGTTGGTGCATGTATGGAACTTGATCCCACCTTACCTTATCCGTCGTGGAATTGTAGGCTGAGGTACATAAAATAGGGTAAGCTCCCAAGAGGCAATTTATCTTTGATGTGCATCAAGATTTTGTAGGAAACTATTTTTGATCAATAGTGTATCATGGATCTGTAAGAGACAACTAGTGAAAAAGGTGTGATAAAGATTCCCATCTGCAAATCTTCTCCCTGTCTGGCCATTTAAGGTTCCTGTTAAATCTGGACTCCCTTTTTCTCTCTTTTTCTTATGAATAATGTACTCTCTAAAGAAAAGTAGTTTCTACATTTATTGGATCTCCTCCGCCCGATTTTAACGTTCTTGTTGAGAGTTATAAAATACATAGCTACTCACTCATTTAGTTTGGTACCCCTCTTTTTAGTGTGATCTTTTTGTTGATTCCATAAATGTCGGGTAGGTATGCAAAGTAAAAGAATCGTAATTAGTCCTGTCTCAGTAATTATTGTCGTTTGTTATGACCTGAAGGGGGACTGGAACTATGCCAGACAAACGAAAATTTATGGGGATTATATGAAATAAAAATGCTGCGGTCAGTGCCAGCGAAGGGCCCGCAGCCCCCCTGTGGTCAGCGGTGTCATGCTCTTAAATTCGAACGCACCAATCCGCTCCTTCCTTTGCCGTGGGTCCCGCCTGAGGTAAATAAAGCTTATTTCCCCCTCATGTCTTTTATTATTACCATAGATAAATAAATGTACGATACTCTTTTTTTGATGAAATGTCCGCTTTTCTCTGGGGTAAATAAGTAATTTCATGAGTTGAGAAGGGTTTATATGCAGCTTTCACTACACCTACACCAAAAGAAGAGCACATCAAGATCTTGGAGCGAGGCGATCGAAGAGGCAATGGCGACGGAACGAGAGAAGGAGAGGGAGGCGGAGCTCGAGAGCGCAATGTACACCAACTGCCTCCTCCTGGGTCTCGACCCGGCCATCATTGGCGGCGGTGGGAGCCCGAGGGTGGGTCATTTCCGCCACTCCAACCCGCGCTTGGGCGAGCAGCTTCTCTACTTCCTCCTTTCTGCCCTCCGTGGCCCCGCCCAGTCCGCTAAGGCAACCAAATCGCCCTCTCCCTCGTCGCGCTGGTTCTTGACTACGGACAAATCTGCTCGGGTGGGTTTCATTGTGCTGATTGTTACTTTCTTGATTTCTCAGGATTTCGATAAGGTCTGGCCGATCTTCGATTCGGCGCAGTCCCGAGAATTCCGAAAGGTTGGTTGTTGATGTCTATTTCGTGTGGATCTTTATAATGCTCGCTGTTGTACTAATTTTACGGATGATTTTGTTTCTCGCCTGGTGTTGAAGATTGTGCAAGGGATAATAAGCGAGCTAGAGTCGCAAGGGGCGCTGCCGAGGAGTAATTCTAGGGTTTCCTCCCTTGCTACTTGTTGTGGACCGAGGTCAGTGTTCTTCTCCCTGTATAAGGTTTTGCCTATTTGTCTCTATGAAAAGACTGGAGGTAAGATTTGGCCTTAAATAGTCATGTGAGGTGTGTTTGAAATTCTTTTGAATTGCCATGGGGGGTAAGCTTCATTGATACATGTGACTTGGTGGTTGATTCATTGGACATGATTGTTGCCTTGTAGATACCAGCCGTCGGTGTTGTTGCAGGAGATGCCCAAGTTATGCCCTGTTTCCTTAAGATATCTTGCAGACCCGTATAGACTGTAGAAACTTCTTTGGTATGACACAGACATTATTAGGTGCACCATTCGTTGGTGTTATCGTGATACACAAACAAAAAGAAACTCCACCTTGGCATGCCACTTGCCGGCAAGTTTATCAGGACAAAAAGAGTTCCATGATATATTAGCTACCGATGCAATGGTGCAGAATGACCATTGGCAAGGTTTCAAGTTACAATGGAATTATGGAACATGTTAAAATGTTGCAAGTCGTGATGGATCAGTGTCGATCTGACACCAAAATGTTAGTAGTGACAACTGTGACAACCATTTCTCCAATTCAAAAGACCTAACATAAAGAACTTATACTCAAGCTATAGACATGCATCTCGAGATGACATGGCATTGGTGCCTTTCGAGGTTCTGTACTTGAGATAGAAGAGACTGTAACAGGATGATCCACAACTGCTCCAAGCGGTTCTTTGTCCCTGTTTCTGATTCAGATGGAACCTTTTCTTGGCGAATTACAGTCAGATCTTGGTTGACTTGAACATGAGCCTGATTTGGGTCTTAGTTAACTCAGATCTGCTTCATAATATATCATAAGGAAGTTCGCTTGCAGGTTGCTCTCATGCTTAAATTGCAAACTTATTCTCATCAATTTATGTATTGATTTAACCTGTAAAAATAATAAATAGTAGTGTTCACTTACTTGGAAAGCCTTACAAGGATGGTTCTGATATATGAAAAACATTATTTGTTGTCTCTAATTATAGTTTTTACTCATCACTTTGGCACAATTTTAGCTATTTTAATTTCTTCTTGCAATTGCTATTTTCTTGTTTGCTGATATCTTTCAAAATACTGCTGACTTACTGCTTACTGTTATAACTGCCTATCTAGCTATATAGCTAGATATTTTGAATGTAAAATTATCATCTATTTTCAGTAAAATGAATGTAGTTCTGCAGCAAGTGTGAATGGTATGTGACAAATATCTGAAAGATTTTTGGTAACTTGAGTGCAGATTTGTCGAGCTTCTGTGGCAACTTTCTGTGCATGCCCTACGGGAGGTTCATAAACGAACATTTTCTGCTGATGTGGCTTCTAACCCATTGCCAGCTTCACTGACGGACGTTTCATACCTACATGCTGCTGCATTACTTCCTGTGACTAAGGTGATCGAGCAATTTCATGTCTTCTGCTGCTCCATAATATCTGGTTCAGTAGGTTTACTTTACTTTTTAGAACTGTTTTATTTTTAACTACTATCTGAGTCAGCTGACTCTTAGAATGCAACATGCAGTCATCGTTAGTTGTGTGAGACTTGGTATGGGGCAACATGAAAAATAAAGAAAATAAGAATCGAAAATGGATTGCAAAGCAAATATAAAGTTTTCTTTATTCGTGACTGCTGAAATTATAGAAGAACTTAACACTTATCTCTTAACGGTAATTGTATCCGGCTGCCTCTTGTTGATCAATTATTGTTGTCTGCTTCGCATAATGTTTGTTGTCAGACTCAGTAGGAATCAGAAGAGCTCTAGTAAATAGACAGCAGGAGGATGGCATATGAGTTGATGGAATGATAAAGTCATTGACCATTGCTTTTTGTAGTGATTTAAAAAGGCGGTCAGGCGCTCGCCTAAGCGCTCGGGCGAGGCGAGGCCCGAGCGCCTCACTCAATCTCCATGCGGCGCGTTTCAAAGAGGCGCCGCCTGGGCACTTCGGGCAAGCGCCCTAGTTAAACCAGGCAACCGAACTGGGCTTTTAGCTCTAGTTCGGTCGTTCGCATTAGTTGGTTCAATCGAACCAACTAACTCAGTAATATATATTTTGTAAGTCAACCCCAGTTCGGTTGTTCGCGTTAGTTGGTTCAATCGAACCAACTAACTCAGTAATATATATTTCGTAAGTCAACCCTAATCTTCTCATCTTGAATTGGGATTACGTCGTTGACATCTTGCCGCTGTCACTGCTTCATTTGCTACCGCTGCTGCTATCTTCGTCGTTATCGTTGCTCTTCGCCACCGTCGCTGTTGTCGCTTCTCTTGACCGTATCGCGATCGGCCTTCACCGTCGGCCGCCGCCATCGTTGTCGCCGCCTCTCGCTCTCATCGTCGTCGCCTCGTTTCTATTGCTCTCCACTACGCCATTATCGCTCTCTCGATGCGACTTTTCGGTTAGCACCTCGCCTCGTCTATATTGTAAACTTATTGTAACAATATACTATATATTTTTTATATTTTTATATATTTATTAATTATATTATATATGTATTTTTATTTTAGCATCTCACTTCGCTCGGGCAAGTGCTTGGGCGAGCGCCTAGCGCCTCGGGCATTTTGGGACCCTTGTACCTTTTGACGCCTAGCGCTTTTTAAATCACTGGCTTTTTGCATTTATTTATCATATTATCTTTCTCAAGAAACCACACTAAAGGTGGAAGTTGGTGACCATTTCTTTGGAGAGAAAATATATCTGGAATTTTGAAGCAATTACTTGGCTTCAATGGTTTCCATTTCTTTTGTTCACCCAAGTGATTTGTGCTAATACTGAAGTTGTTAATTCCTTTAACTTGATATACCTTCTTAACTTGCATACTATTTCTTTCCTTTTTCTGTGCTCTTGTTAGCTCATAGGTCTTCATACCCATCCTCTGTTCTCCTACCAAGCTGTTTTGTTGTGATTTCATGTTCATAATTTTGTGCATGTACCTGTCATTCTTAGACAGAATGAGTTGTTCATCGTTGTCCTGACTTCCAACCAATTTGTCAACGATGGTTACTTTTGTGCACCTCGTATTAGCCACTAAGACCATGTCTCAATGTGTCTTCTCTTGAATGACAGGTATGCTCCAACATGTCTTCTCTTGAATGACAAGTTTGGGCTACTTTCGACTCAGTCATAACTTTTCTGTGTAGGATGCCCTGTGCCCATGCATGCTTTGAAAAACTTGGTCTGGTCCTACAAGACTTGATGTCTAGTCCTATATCGGTGGCTATAGATTGCTATATCCTGTATACTTATGTTTGTCTAACAGTATAATAGAATTCCTCACTGTAATTTCTCTTATTTTGTTGATGATTTTTTATGCTAAGCAGGCTAAAATAGCTCTTGAGCGAAGGAGATTCCTAAAAAATGCTAACATTGCAGTTCATAGGCAAGCTGCATGGTCAAACTTAGCTCATGAGATGACAGCTGAGTTTCGTGGTCTATGTGCTGAAGAGGTAGAAGATACCTTATATGTGTTCTTTAAATGTGCATATGTTCTCCAATTGGCTCGTCTATCTTCCATTTTTCCATTTTCTAAAACATATTATTAACTTTCCTTTTTGATGAGTCAATTTTGCTTCACCCAGGCCTACTTGCAGCAAGAGTTAGAAAAGCTCCAGGATATGAAAAACAAAACTAAGTTGGAAGGGGACATGTGGGATGATCGTATCTCCAGTTCTTCCAATCAGAGCTCTCACTTGGTTTCCAAGGCTACTCGCCTTTGGGAGTCACTATTAGCTCGGCAGAGTAATTTCTAATCACTACATCTCATTTGGTGCTTATACATTAGATATAAGCATGATAGATTGCTCTGTGTTAACACAATGTTGAATGGGTGCTGCTCTTACTGATGTCTTTTAATGATTTTCTGGAATAAAGTAAATCAGTTTTGAAAATTCATACAGTAGCTGAAGATTTTCTGGTTTTATAACCTTCTTCTAGCTTAAATTTCAAACATTTGTTTGCTGAAATATGGATCACTTTTTTTTGTTGTGGTATTGGATAGAATTTATTGAATATAGAACCATTAAATTTATAAAGATATATCAGACAACTTGCAGCATATATTTATTGCATATAGGACCATTAAATTTCTAAAGATAAATCAAATAAACCTGCTGCATAGAATGCCATATCAGACATGAACAGTAGAGTTTCATGTATCAGCTCTACCACTTTTGTGATACCCAAACCTTTTTCTTTTGCTAATACCAGTGAAGTCACTGGGCGCTCGGCTAGGGGTCTAGGCAATGCAAGTCGAGGCCCGAGTGCTCGCCTATGCCTATTGGTCTGGGCGGGTGTCTTCACTCAGGTGCGGCCTAGGCACTTGGTGGGTTGGGCGCTCGCTTGGTTCAGCTCAAGCTAGGTCGAGCCGGAGTCGAACCAAACAGTTCTATCAGGTTCGATTGAACTAGTGATCCATTGAGCCCGAGTCGAACCAAACACAAGACAATTGGTTCGATTAAACCAGTTATCTCTCTTTTCATCTCCTCCCCCCTACCTCTACTCCATTCACTGCAGCCCAGCCCCTCATCTCCCCCTGGCCTCATCGTAGCGCCCCCTCTTCCCTAGTCACTCTTCCTTCTCCTCACTCTTCGTTGTTCATCGCTGCCTTCTTCCCTGTTCACCATTGCCACTTCATTGTTGTTGATCAATTTAAACTTTGATCAGCTGCCTGCTTTGTTGTTTGTCTATGTTTGAGTGAGCAGTCGCTACATTCTTTGCTTAGTGAATCAGTAGTAAAATGTCGATTATTATTGCTATTGCTGTTGTTTGATGTTTTTTTTAGTTTTAGTTTATTTTTATTGATCATGATATATAATTTTTAAATTACAACATTCGGAGTATCATATGTCGCTCGGGCGAACACCTAGCACCTTGGGCACATGGTGCTTTTGGTGCCTAGCGCTTTTGACTACACTAGCTAATACCCAAAACCAAATTGACATTCAGAATTTTGCGTATGTTGGATAGTTCATTCTCATGGTCTTGGAACCAATTTCATTGGCAGCTGCAGTGCTTTCTGCAGACTTCTCCATGTGCTCAAATATGGTGTTGTATATCGAGATATTTAATGCTTGCTTTTCAAATCAGAGAACCCTAGCATCATCATTTATTAACCATAGGCAATGCATCCATTATTAACCTTTTTAGAACTTGTTGAGTATTGGACAGTGTTATATGCTATATGAAACTAATCTATTATTGCATCAATGTTCTTTGTTTGTTTTAATTTTGTCTTGATATGACCACCTCACATGTGATCCTAATGCTGGTGGTTTTGCCTTTTTTTTTATTTTGTTAGTTGGTCATTGACATTCTGAATATAATTCTCTGGTTGTCTTCATGGAACTCTTATTTTATTTGTTTTCACATATATAATTCTTTTCTTTGCTAGACATTGAATATATCTTTCTAATGTACAGGCCAACATGAAGTTCTAGCTTCTGGCCCAATTGAGGATCTCATAGCTCATCGAGAGCATAGGTGAAGCTCTACAAATCCTATCTAGTCATTTTTCTTTGTTTAACATCATTTTAGAATTTGTTATGTTGAACCAGGTACCGCATTTCTGGGTCATCTTTACTTGCAGCCATGGATCTAAATTCACATGCCTCTTCACCTGGGTTAGATACTCAGGAAAAAAGAGACTCATCTCAGTTCCAAGAGCAAAGTGATGATCTTTCTAGGATGGATGATCAAGGTGGAAGAGTTTATCCTACTGTTGATGTAGCTGAAATTCTTAGACGTTGGACTCATGCTTTACAACGTGTACATAAGCAGTCACTTAATTTGGTAAGTTTATATTTGTTGTAGACACTGAGCTGCAGTATGTTTCTGACTGTCAAAGCTATCCACTAGTTGGCATGGTCTTTTGAAATTTCTAAATGATTACAAGTTTGTTTGAGATGTGCCAAATAATTTTGTTGGATCCTGAATCTTTTTTCTGCTTTTTTTTCATTATGAACCTACTACTAATCACATCATGTTTTGTATTTTCACCAAGGATTGCCTTATCGAGCGGTATGGTCCCGTACCAAGCGGTACGTACCGGGCGGTATGGCGATTGATCAGTACGTTGATTGCCCGCCACCGTGCGATACCGCCGAAATCGACTGTTGACGGTCGATTGAGGGAGAAAGAAGAAGGAGAAGAAGAAGAGGGAGAAAAATACCTCGCACATGTTGCTCTTCCTTGGTTCCCCCATGCGGTCTGTCGGCGGCGGGTGAAGAATCACCCTCGTGATCCGTCGCCAGTGAGCGATTCTTCGCCAGTGGGCGATTACTTCTCCCTGCGCGGGGAGATGAAATGTCTCCCCGTGCCGGGAGAAGGACCGAGGCGACATCGCTCCCCTTTTTATTTTTTAATATATATTATATTTATTATATTATACCGAGCGGTATGCATTTTGCATATTGTTTGATACCGGGTACCGTACCATACCGAGATAAACTTGGTATTTCGGTATGGATTGATACGGTGAACCTTGATTTTGACATTTATGTATTTTATCATCTCGATCTTTTTCTTATCATTTTGGTTATGTCATTTAATATATCATGTATCTGGGACATTGTGTCATCTATATCATCTCATGAGATTTGAATAAACATAAATAAATTTTCTTGAGAATTATCTCTTTGTATACAAAGAATAAATACAATTATATTCACACTGTTCATACATAATATTTGTTGATTTTATGTAGAAATGAACTTGTGCAAAAGAGACAAAACTTTGAGATCACAAATTCTTGAACTAGAGGTGATGATGAGTTAGTCAGTCATGTTGAGATGGGTTATAGTAGGTACATGTAAGGCTGATATGAATCAAACCAAGTTTCTAGTGGGTTTAGATTTCTAAATGAGGACCCAAACTGTATAGCTATATGGTCAGAGTGGTTGGCCATATTTGGTTTTGCTTGTCAGAAGGGGATTCAAGAAAGGTATAATTAACACATTGCTATAAGCAAAATGTATGTTTGACCATAACATAACCAACCTGCCAACAGGTCAAGAGTTCTAGACCAGGCTCTGAACTACGTTCATGACAAGTTGTCCTAAACAATCTGGTGGGTTTGGTTTGACTTGGTTCATGGGACTAGAAATTGACCCCTCTACTAAAAGCAGCTGTTCTGTGCTGTAGATCTATGGTCCGTTACATTTAGTTAAGATATATCATTAATATGGATACATAGCATCCCTGCTTTTTCCAAATAAATGCATCTTGAAAAGTAAATTGATATACAGTCAGGTTCCTTTTCAAGTTACAGAGTTCTGTTAGCCACCAGCATATACTTCAGCAAATCCACACCGGCCATATTGGTGACCACCGGGATGCCTGGTTAGTACATGGTTGCTGTGGCACTGAAGTTCTCATTACTTTAGTTCACACAGATTATACTTGTTAAGTAATTATTAATGCTGTAGTGATGGAAATTGTAAACTGTGGTAGTCATGCTGCATATTATGTTGCATATGGATATAGGGAAATTCATCCTCCGATGTCTCTTGAGAGATATAATAGCATTTCTATGATCCTAGTTTGCCTATTTGGTGGGCATCTTGGAGTTGGATATACCTGATGAACACATATATTTAGAGCATCATTACCTCTATGCGAGTAATCAAGTTGTGAATCAGATGCTGCTGGAACTATTAGTTATCTGTGGCATGAAGATTCCCCAAGGCTTCTGTTAAATCCATACTTGTGGATTCTTGTGGTTGCATTTTCTCAAGGAGAGGCAAGCAGTGTTTTGTTCAAGAAAATAAAAAATTAGGCAATTTTGTGTCAGGTTTCTTTGCCGAAATTTAAACCACATTTCAACAGGCAAATAACTTGCTGCACACCCACGTAATGGTATGTTCATGATCACGGTTACTGTTTGTGATTGTATCAGTTTTTCCAGCTGGACTCATCTCAATATCACAGTTTGATAATTTTTGATGTATCAATTAAAATAAATGTTTTATCATTTGCAAACTAATTAATAGTTGCAAGGACCAAAAGTAAGTTTTTTATATAGTGAAGTGGAAAATGTAAGAAAATTATATATTTATTATGTAGGCAGCAAAAATTATCTATGATTTTCTATTCATTCAACTTCTCTTTGACATATTCTATAAATATTACCTTATTACCATAGTATTGTTCCTTTCAATGTCTCAAATGATATTTAATGCTGTTGTTTTTTTGGATACCTTATCACATGTGTTTATCAAGAGAGTGACTTAATTCTTTATTTGTGATTTTTTTTGTTTGTTTATTTTGCTGATTGCTTTTCAACCTTTTCTGATAAAGGTGAAAGCTAATGAAGGGGATGGCCCGGAACTACTTCGTAGTGCATCTGACAGCAGCAGCAGTGGGCATGCGGAGTCACTTGCTGCAACTCTTGCAGAACATCGCCAACATTTAGTTAGCATACAGGTCTAGTGATACTGGGATAACACTAATCATTTAGGGGCTAGTCTAGTATATTTTTATGATAAAATTTTTGCATTTTTATTCTTATAATTATTGATCTGTTCTTATCTGAATTTTAAGCGAGCAATCTGGTTGGATTTACTTAAAGCATAATTGAATTTTGTTTAAAAACCTGTATTTTGCCATATTTTCAACCCTTACTTCACATTAATCCTTCAGTTTCATCTCCATTTGGGTTCTCGGCCATGTGACACATTTTTCTTGTATGTGGCGTATGCCTCAGCTGTGATAAGGAAACATATCAATATTTCTAATCACATTGTGGGCATTTCCTTTTGTGTAAAATCATGATTTTTTTTTTTCCTTTTCTCTCAGTGTTCTTTTTTTTATTTTGCGAGTGTCTTACATTAACTTATCCTGCTATTCAGGGACTTGTTGGTCAACTGAAGGAAATCATTCCAGCAATGCAGATGTCAATTTCAGATCTCACTGAAGAAGTAAATATTTCTTCAACCACAGGAGATGGGTTTAGTGTGCAATCAAGCAAAACTGTTCAGTTCCCAAGTGCTGGAAGACAGCTGGTAAGAACTCTAGTTGTTTTAGTGCTTTCATATTTTTGAACTGTATATCATTCTTTTTGCCTCTAAGTACTTCTAATGAATTTGAAATTTTATTAACAGGAAAGGTTGACTGATGAAGTTGCTGAGATGACTTCTAAATTCTCCTCTCCTCAGATTGAGAAAGTCTCCAGTAGTCCAACTTTGAAACTCCCTCATTTGTTCAATCTAACTCCAAATTCATCGGGGAAAGCCAACCAAGCACCAAAGCAGCATCCTGCAGGTAGTCAAACCAACCAGGAAACTTTGCCAGCCCCAAAAACAGTTTCACCTCCATTTACAGTTGATGAAGATGGTGAAGCACAAGGTCAGCGCCTTCAGCCATTAGCCACCTGAGGCGGTCTTCAGATGTTGAAGACCAATGGCTATTATCCAGTTTCTACTTTGTTTACATAGCAAATAGAGATCAGCAGATTTTACTTGTCTATTCACTATTCCATGTGGTTTTGATTTTTCAGAGACTGATGATTATTATGCTCAGAACATTCGACGTTCTGTTCGTGAAGCTGCACTATCAAGCTCATCAAGCAACTCAGAATTGTTGCAGGAAAGAAGCAGTGATGATGGTTCTGAACACTTCTTTATACCTCTATCAACAGATGCTGCTTCTCAGAAAGAAATTGACAAGGTTCCTAACCGGAGAAATCAACAACTGGTTTTCTCTTCACCTCCAGAAGTTCGGGCCCCGATGAACATGACAGATCTTTCCTGTAATGCCAATAGCCAGCAAAGCTTCATTCCGGATATGTTGAACAAATTGAACGGAGTGAAAGAGCACAAAAACCAGGCGAAGCTGCTCCAACCGTCCACTGAAAACATACAAAGAACACATCCTGAAGCTAACGACACTCTGGATCAAGTTTTCTCACCTCAATTGTTACTGGAATCCTCACTCTTCCAAGATGCATACGAGGACTTGCTTGGTATGGTTAATCTTTCTAGGCATGTTTTGTTCATATATTAGTTCAAACTGCCTAATGTGGCGTTGAGCATCAATTTTCAAGGTGTCTCTTTTCGTTTCCAGTGATGAGATATTTGACCTTCATTCTCCGCCATTAACGTACTCTGTTGGCCGAGTGCATTACTCATAGTTCTTGTGACTGTTGTTACTACACCGCTAACTGTGGCAAACTTTTTTTCCTCTTTTTCTTCTGCAGCACCATTATCTGAAACTGATGCTGCTCTTATGGACCACTAGAGTTCCGTATCCACAATGGTGGTGGTCTTGGTCGATGCTTGCATGGCGACTAACTTAAAGCAACTGAATGTAAGGGTTTATTTTGGAGCTTGAATTATGTGATGTAGTCTAATTTGCATTCTATTTTGCTGTCGTTTTCTCTTCTCTATCTCTACCCAGGCGTGTAGCAGCTGTAATTATCTCGTAACTTTTCCAACTTAACAAAATGTCAATGGCTTGTTTTGGATTTGTGAGTCAGATGTTTTTGCCATCGGTCATGGGTAAATATGGTTGACAATGTGGCCTGCAAGTCTCAGGTCTTGTGATAAAAGGGTGCCAAAAGACATGTGCATGCAACTTTCACAATTTTATTCAAGTCTTTGTGCAAAGCATCCAACCGAACAAAACAATCACGAGTCTTAGATTTTTACGATCTTGTGCGATGGATGCACCATAGCACAATCAAACTTTCAAGAATCCATAAGCCTTTATCTGATTAGCTTTTGCATTCGAGCTCTTAAAATTCTAAAACACTATTTTAAAATTAAACACTGAACTCTCACTCTCTCTCTCTCTCTCTCTCTCTCTCGTGATCAGCAAAAGGGAGGAAAAGATACCAAATAAAGATCAAAATCTTCTATTTCTCTTTTTCCGCTTGAGCCTCTTGTTGTGCTCATCTGATGATTCTTTTTCCTGTTTGATAGGTGGCAATACAATATTGTCTACAGATTCAGCTTTTGACTTAATACATGGGCTTCACCTGTTTCATCGTGGTATTGGTCCCTAGCCTTTCTTTTCTTCTTGAGTTGGCCAACTCTCTTCACTTTCAATGCTTTCCCAATGCTACTAGATACTGACAATTCATCATTATCTACAATTTCAGTATCATCGCATACTTGAAAATCAGCTTGTTGATCACATGTATTGCCTCCAGAACCTGTTTAACAAGAATTTTGAGAGACATATTGTCAAATTGTTATACATGACGAATGATTTCCTTACAGAAGAAAACCAACCCGAAAAGTGAATGACCTATTCCAGAACACCGATTTGGGTGACACATGCAAGTTGTGTTAAAAAGCTACCAACAATCTACATGTACAATTTGTTCCAATATCACTGTGCAAGTAAACATCACGTGCTGACAAGTACTGCCGCAAAACATGCCCCTATTTGTCTGTGTCTCACGCTATGCTAACCCAAATACTTCACAGGCTAGCTAGATCTTTTGGGTAAAATATAGACAATAAAAGGCTTCTTTTGTGTGTCTGTTTTGTATCATACAATGAGGTATGGTGCCCAAGAGAAGCATCTTGCATTGTCTATAATACTTTCACTAAACCTAAATGGAGGTTCAAGGAATAAATACCATGCCTAAGAATTCAACGGTAACTAAGGTGTAGAATACTTGAGATGCCCATGATCAACTGGGAACCAGAAGAGTCCTGATGGTAAGGCTTGTCTAAATCATTTGCTGTTATTAGTGTAATACAATAAATTTCTTGTCAAAGTCCATGGAATGATATTACTAGCAACCGGCACACATGGGCATGTTGTTGCTCATTTATCTATACTCTTGAAACCCTAATATATTTTATCAGAAATCTCTCAACACATGGAATATGTTTTGATTGGGTTTTATTTCAAATTTAGCATGCATTGAGGGCTTCGTTCATCATATCACATGATCCAAATTGTACTAAGTGGGCCTTGTCGTGTGACCCAAATTGCCTAAGCCCATGCATTACCAGCATCCCAGTCAGGTCATTTGCCTAAGTGGGATGGATTATTAGGAAGTCACAATCTACCCTAACCAAATGGAGATGTCCTCAACAGAAGTGGCTCAAAATCTTTCACTTGAGTACACTATCTTGGTGCAGTTCACGTGTTAACCCTGAACAGAGGCTCACAAAGCTAACAGAGGTTAGCAATGTTTTAGATAGGGACTTAGTTGTCGTACTAATCCATTATTTGTATAAAGCAGAGACAGAAAAATTGAGATGTTAACCTCAAGCTATATGTACTAATATCCATCCATTTCCAATGTGGATCTACTGAAATATCAAGTTGTATAGAGCCAAAGAGCATGCAAATGTGAATTTGTAGCATCCAATCCAAATTGTTACTAAATAATACCTTCGTCTGAGAAATGTGAATCGATCACCACATTTGTTAGATGTTGCTTGAGGAAAACCTATTAAAAAAAAGAAATATACTCAATGATAGGTTTATATAAACCAAAATGAAAAAGGTCAACTGTTTGCAAGCACAAGTTATTAAAAATATGTATTCCTCCACAATATGCATCCAGTTACCCCAGTATAACCTATAAACTCATGGACTCTACATGAAACATGAATCTAAACCAAGAGGATGAACTAAATTGCAAAGCATTACCGAACTTAAATTCCCTTGTTTAAAAGTGTTTCATTATATGTAAGCCAATGGATACTGAAAATTTTGTTGAAGCAAGATCCATTTATGAACTGATAGTAGTAATAACATACCGCAGATAGAAGTCGTCTTGTCTTTGCATCCCACACACGCAAATAGTTGTCCAATCCTATAAACCAATATCATCATTAAGCATGACCATATAAACCTACAGAAAGTTGTTCGGACCAAAACACGTGTATAAAGTGGTGAGTAAAGAACTAAGGCTTCCACCGATGGCATATTACTTGTGAAGACGACATATGAAATTAAAAATATTTCATGCTTAACTATAGTTTTACCAAAAGAACTCATAGCAAGAATTTTACAATTTCAAACATGACAGGTAATTTCAGTCAAAGCTCTAGGACTAGATTAAATAAGAGAAAAATATTCTCTTACGTCTTCCACGTGTTCAAATTATAGTTAACATTTAGTAAAAGTAAACTTGATTTTTGCAAGGTACAAGTCACAAGAAATAAGTATCCCAAAGTATCGCAGTACACTTTTCAGAATGTATCGTCTTTTTAAATCACCAACAAGAGAACTTCGAAAACAACACATCCAAATATCACAAATGATGTCCATCCAATGCCAAGTCTATTGATGTGGGAACTACCTAAAACTTGATGATGCTTACTGCTTCCATTGAGATATTTTATTCAATAAAATCTGTCAACACAACATAAATACAAAATGAGAATTTCACACTAGGCATGTGGTGTACTGCCCCAATGGATAATTCAATCAGATTGGGTCAGGTTTGACCAGCTTTGATGGGGATTGGGTCAAAGGTCGATGTCGGACCTAGGGTTGGGTTATAATTGTTCAAAACCAATCAGGACCAGGACAAGAACAATATCGCCTATCCCCAACCCCATCTCAAGCCTCGACCATCCTATCTCCACCTATCCCACCGCTCCAAAAAAAAAACCCAGCAATTTCATATAACTAATTTCCCTCCTATCTTGTTAATATAATTAAAGAATATATCG
Source organism: Ensete glaucum (assembly GCA_021527575.1). Classification (NCBI taxonomy): domain Eukaryota; kingdom Viridiplantae; phylum Streptophyta; class Magnoliopsida; order Zingiberales; family Musaceae; genus Ensete; species Ensete glaucum. The sequence goes on from CM038558.1 coordinate 49,044,808, forward strand.
ATAATAAAAAATGTATTCGTAAGCTATGGGATAACAGTTACATCAATCTTTGTTGGGTCAGAGATGGTACTATGTTTATGAACCCTAGTTAAAGATGAGGCAGGGTCAGGGAACTTAGCTCAATCCAATTCAACTGCGTCAGGTTTCAACAGATTTGACAAGGAAACAGACAGAATCACAGTTGAATTGGGGTACAATTTTCCAAAACTGATTTAAGTCCAAGACAAGGACAGATATCAACTAACCCAACCCCAACCATGCCTGCACCATCACATCTCATCCAAATGGAAAGAATGAACTCCCTACTATCTTGCAAATATAACTGAAGCATATGCCAATTTATTCTCAAAGGAAATCCATGCAGAGGTGAGATAGCTGTTACCATTAATTTTTTGTGTGGGTCAGGGATGGTGATAAATTTATAAACCCAAGTTGATGAGGGCCGTATATTTGAGCGACATGGAGGGATTGTTTTTAGATATAACACTCTAGTTTTCATTAGAAATCAGTGGTTTTAAAAGCTCTAGGAGCCAAAAGGTGTCAAGGTTCCAAACGCCAAGGAGCTAGCCACCCGCCCAAGTGCTTGTCCGAGCAAAGCGAGACACACTAAAATATTAAAATATAAAAAATATATTTTAATATTTTAAAACATTCTCTACTGTTAACAGTAGCAGAGAAGAGTAGAGCATGAGGAAGAGACCAAGGTGAGAAGCTGAGTCACGGTGAGAAGCTGAGTCGCGGTGAGAACTGACTCACGGACAGAGAAGCAGGTGGCGTCGGAGAGCAGCGATAGCAGCAGCAATGACAGAGAACGGCAGCGGAGAGCAACAAGAACAGCAGCAGAGAGCAGCGACATCTGCAGCGGCAACAACAGCAGCAACGGAGAGAGGTAGCGGAATCAAGCATAGAATTAGGGGAAGGTGCGATAGGTAGGTTGATATGCGTGCATTAGTTGGTTCGATTGAACCAACTAATGGGGCGCTCGCTGCCTCTCCCCATTGTCGCTGTCGCAGTCAGTCGCCTGGTTTAAACCGGGTGACTGCCGAGCCCGGCGCGAGCACCTCTTTGAAGTGTACCACCTGGCCATTAAACAAAGCGCTCGGGCCTCACCTCGCATCGCCCGAGGGCCCGAGGGCCTTTTCAAATCACTGTTAGAAACACAAACAAAAGGATGTTTATCTTTAACAAAGTTGATTGTAAAAATAAACTTCTAACAAATCATGAAAAGTATGTCAACCATTGACCTTCAAGATGAAACAGTATGCACCCGATAATTTCTCTTGAAATAAAGTACTGAGAAGTTTTAAAGGATAAAATTCAAAAACAACTAATAATCCATGGCGGATCATTACTCAACAAATCAAAGAACAATAGAAAGCTTGAAAAGTTACATTAAAAGAAAACCACCAAATATATTAAATTTGGTGTATCCGAGTTATAAACTAAAAACTTCCAACATGGAACACTGTTCCTTTTCCTTTTTTCCAAGGAAAAAAAACACAATTTTGTGCTGTGGTAGAAGTAAAGTTGAATGAATATGTTGAGTTTAACAGTATACAACATCTTACCACAAGATGCTATCATGGGAAGTTCTGTATGTCTTGCTATAGATCTGATGCTTCCAGAGCACTTACCAATAAAGCATCCCATCAGTTTTCCTGAAAACAAGGAAATTGACTGCCGTTTAGTCAACATCAGGAGTTAGTTCTAAATGTTAGTGACCCTGAATTACTTGAATCACCAGGGGCCAATTCATCATTGATAGAAACTAATTATTAATTGTCTAACAGGTGATACAAATGTGAAAACATTACAAGAAAACTCAGATATTTCAAAATCATAAGCATCAAAACAATGGTAAATACTACAATTCAAAAAACTAAAATGAATGGAACTACCCAATACTTTAGCAACACTATGAATTTCAATTGTTAAATAAGATTTTTCAGCTATAACCATGTCCTAGCTTCAAGCTCACATTGGAAAAATCTACTCGGTTAATTAGATGAAATATTATTAGTTGAACAGAGTTAATAACAGAAAATATAAGTTCCAAGAGAGTCAAGCAAGTTCCGTATCTGATAATGAGCTCATTTCATTAACATTCTTTGGAGACCCAAATCCTTAATCCAAGAGCACAGGTCACCGAAAAGGTTAACATAAAGCATGAACTTCTCAAAAATGACAGAAATTGTTACTGCACATACAACAGGAGGATGACTACTTACCGCACATCAAGGTTTGACTTACCGATCCATACCAGTGTACCGATATATTATCGATACCGGTACGGGACCCATACCGGGGCAGTATGTACAGTGCATACCGCCCGATATTAAAATATAATATAATTTTTATAATATAATATTAAAATATTAAAAAAAAGAAAAGGGAGCGACGTCGTCTCGATCTGTCTTCCCGCGAGGGGAGACGCTCCATCTCCTCACGTGGGAGAAAAAGCGGCCGCAGCCACGAGCTACCCGCGGGAGACGACGGCAAGCGGGTGAGGTATTTTTTCTTCCCCTCTTCTTTTTTTTTTCCTCTTCTTCTTCCTTTTTTCTTCCTCAATCGACCGTCGACGGTCGATTTCTTCTTCAATCGACCGCCGATAGTCGATTTTTGACGGAACCGCCCGGTAGCGGGCGGTCCGCGTACCGGTAACTTGACGGACCGATATGTACCGCCCGATCGAAATTGCAAACCTTGCCGCACATAGTTAAGAAAAATTGAGCCAGCTAATTGACAATGAAATGAAATTAGTACATCATGTAATCAACTGAGAGAACTATGTAATATAAAAGTTAGCATAATTTCCTTTATGCATACCATACCATTTCACATCCAAACCTTTGGTTTCCTTGTTGGAACTGTCTATTCCTGGTTCTATATTCTTAATTCATATTGAGTCTTAAGCTTCTTTTATGACTTCATAAAGGCCTTAACATTAGCTGATTGCTTCTAAAATTGCTTATGATGTAGCCGCATATATTGTCTGACATAAAACTGGTTGAAAGAATTTTCTGTTCTACTGAAAGTTGAACTCCAAAAATTTAACCATAAAAGAATAACAGGTTGAGGTTCATCGAACAGCCCAGAAACTAAAAAAGGTTTTACCGATGAAATAAAATAAGAAACCAAGACAATTTTGTCCATTATGGTAAACCAAGAGAAAGGATCTGATCATGAAATTATATGCACAAAAAAAGAAATCAGAAGAGAAATAAACAAAACAGCTAAATATAATTAACAATGTAGTTGCACAGTGACCTTGTAGGACTATGACTTTCACCAGTTCTCATACATGAAATTTCAGAATCATGAAATTATGTTCATAAAAAACAACAAATAAAAGAGGATGAATGAATAAGGTAAATAAAATTAATGCATAGCGCATGGTGTACATGTAGAACTATGACTTTTACCAGTTCTCATATCAAATGAAGCAAGATCCCCAGAACCATTGCCTACATAGACTGTATAGCCATCTAGATCTTCACAAACTGCTTTAATTGGAGATTCTCGAAAGTCGACTGAAATTACAGGTCTCCTTTTCGCTGAAGTATCATAAAGACGAACCTATCACAAGATATAATTTTTAACGAATAAGAGAATAACATCGTACTGGTTATTAGAATCTCAAGCGGACTGAGTAATTAGTTTACATCATTGTCTCAACTTCTGAAGCAATGGAACAAGAACTATTAACCATATACAAAAGATTCCTAAACCAGGATAGACCATATGGTCAAGAAAATTTCAACATTAATCAATAAACAGAGGCAAACTGTTTATTAACTGCAAGTAGGATAACACTCCAAATGTGCAAGCAGTATTTGTAAAAAAAGTTTGAGGATACATTTGAAAGTCTTAAGTTTGATTTTCTGAGAACTAGTAATAATGACAACATTTGCAAAAGTTGGTAAAAGACTTACGATAAAAGTTATACTCCAAGTATTAGCATTTTTTAGCTTGTAAGCTACAACCAGTAAACATATTTCATAATGCCATACCTGATGATTGTTCGTGCCAGCCACAATTTTTCGATGGTCATCTTCACTCAGAAAAGTTGCAGCAGTAAACCAAGTTGGAGAGAATATGCCAAGGCTATTACAAGGAGGCTTCAAAAGACAGCAAAATGATAGAATATTCAAAATCAAAATACAAATAGACCAGAAACTCTGGTAAAATTGCACTAATAAGAATGAAGTGACTCACAGATTTTGCAGTCCAGGTCTTACTGCAATTTCCAAGATCCCACATGTTCAATTCAATGCCCTTCCTGAGAGAAAAGAAAACACAAATTAAGGTACTAGGCCAAAATTAGGCCATATAACAACCTTTCAAATTTTTATTAAGAGGCTGTCACCCACGAATATAACTGCAACAGCGTCATGCACATTTTTTTAACAGCTTACGGAAACTTACCCTCCAAATAAGGCATAATTCTCACTTTTATCCACTGAAGAACATATTATTTTACCAGAAGAGCATATATTCCATGTAATAGGAGAAGCAGTACTTGAATTTTCCGGTGCATCTCTGATGGGAATGGACCTCAAGCAAGCATTACCCTTTTCCAGACAGGTAAGTAATGAAACTGACCTGAAACACATAAAGATCGAATGAATATAAGAATGTGCATGCAATTTGAGATCACAACTAAAGTTTAAAAGTAACAGTACCACCATGAACTAAATTTTACTCAACAGATGGACAGAATTTCCATTCTTGCATATAGATTGATGCATATGCAAAATAATTGTGAATATACATCAGCTAGTTCTCCTCTCTTCTAGTTCTAATACAACTTTCTTTGTCCACAAAGCTTTGTTCTTGAATCACTAGATAAACCTTCGTATTAAGTTTCACTATCTATATATATTGGAACCTTGGGATGTCAAAGACGGGAGTAAATGCTGAAAGCAAGAATAATCTATCATCTAAACTTTTTTATTCAATGTCCTGCAGATACATATGCCTGTAGCAATCTTTTAAACATGACAGTGTCATAAGTTTGACCCTCTAAACGCCAATTGGGCAGGTGCTAAGATTTTAATTCAACCATCTGTGATACTCTTTCACATGAACAAGCTTCTACATAACATATCTTAGGTACAGCGGATTGGTAAAATGTTCAGATACAAGTTCAAAAAAACTGCTACATCTGCTATGAGCTGAGCTATGAACTATGGCATTTATTTATGTTACCTTGATGGAACATCAATTCCTTTATTTTTGAATACATGTAATCCAACAACATGATCATCATGAAGAGAGCCATCCAGTGATCTGGGTTGATCGATCTTAGTGATGCCCAAAGCCTCTCCATTAATAGGATTTAGAAACTCAACCTGGAATTCATAGAATATTCCACGTTTGAACAACCTAGAAAAGGAGGGTTTTCTCTTGTTTCATATATGATAACTTACCAAGCCATTCTTGCGAGCAACAGCCAAAAGCTGCAAAGAACAGCAAACAATTTACAAGTGTCATCTATATAAGGTAGACAAATATTTTAGACGTCGAACTGTTATGAGATAGAAGATATAATGATCCTGGCAATATATAAGAATTTCCAAACAAAGGAAAGAAAGTTGGAAACACATCAATCCAAGAATGTGAAATAGAATGTGCATTATAGTCAATAAGATTCGCAGATCCAAAACAGGGTTCCCAATGAATTATAGAACTTCCTCGTAGGAATTGATCCTAGATCTCAAAGTAATAATGGATAATCACATTAAATTTTGCATAATATGTACGTAGGAATGGTTGTCCACCGTAATCAAACTCTAAAATCTTTGAACATACACTATTCTTTTGTAATGTTGAACAACCATATCTCCATTGATCATTCATTCAAATTAAACTTTCAAGCTGCAAAGTGAAGGCACACAATAGGTTTTCACTTCTTTAAGAAAGAAGAAAAAACATGAAAATTAACTTCAAACTAGTGAAGCTTGTATTAATATTCAACAAAAACTAATAACAACATAAACATAAGATCGTATTCTAGTTTACTTCAAAACCACCAAGAAGCCATGAAGATCCAAAAAGAGACTAACATAAGCTTCGATTTGGTTTTTTCCCCATCATTAAGTGATTAAGTTTGTCATAGCATTCATTTATGAATAATAACTCAAATCCAACAAAGAATGTGATAACAAACCGGATCAGTTCTGCGATCAGAATAAGAAGCAGCAAGAACACAAGACGAAGCATCTGGCTGCCCCCATGTTTCTACCACCTTTGGAATTCCAGTCTTTCCACGAGCTTCAACAACTGAAAACCCATTGCAGTATCACATCATGAGTTGTAAATAAGAAATGCATGACCATATAAACCATGCAAGAAAGAGCAATGTTTAAGCAACAACAATCACCTTTTACAAGACCGAGCACGTCAGTCGTCAAGGCTCTCAAAGGTGCGCATCCGGGGCACTCCACTGCACTTGTCCGTGGCATCTTCTTGAAACCCTTTGGCTTCTCAAAACTTCACCGAAATTTCAAATTTCCGTGATAAGTAAAAGCAAAACAATTAACCGACCAATAGAACACATAAGAATAACTAAACAATCTTATGCTATGAAACCTCCAAAGAGAAGTAAGGAGAAAAAGATCAATCAACGTCCCAAAGATTGCAAGTTTCATACATATTTGACGGAAAAGGGAGAAAACAAAAAAAAAAGATAAAAAAAAAGAAGAGGAGAAAAAATATTTTCAATTGGCAAACTCAGAACTCAAAGTGTTTCGCATACGTTAGCACTTAGGAACGTGAATGTAGTAGAGAATTAGCTTTAGAACCCCTGTTGCTAATACGTAGCTTCTTTCTCGTTGCGAATACGTAGCTTCTTTCTTTGTGTCGGTAGAGTATCAAAGAAGAGTAGCGCTTGTCGTGTCATCTGCAAACGGTAGATCAGTATCAGCAGCACCAACAGGTTTGGATCATCAGCATAAGCTAGATCATAGGAAGGTCTCACTTAAGACTCCGATCCGTTAGGCGACGGCTAGGGTTAGGAGGAGGAAAAGAAGAAGAAGGGAGGACTGGAAGGAAGAAAGGCGGCGGCTGGGGTTACGCGAAGAAGGAAAAGAAGAAGGAGGGAGGACTGGGAGGAAGAAAGGCGGCGGCTAGGGTTAGGCGAAGAAGAAGAAGAAGGGAGGAAGAGACGAGGCGGATATATGGTACATGTATGTATAATACATTAAAAATAATAATAATAATAATAAAGCAGGTAGAGGGAATCGAACACGCACGAGGAGCTTAAAAAGCTTTTATGGGTTATCATATAACCGACATTGCACATCAGCTTTAAAATCATCAAGTCAAAACCAAACTAAAAATTTTTATTCGGTATCTGATGGTTTTCGATTTTAGAGTCTGAGGAGGTTTTAGAGTGAGCGGAGTTACTTTCCAATAATAATAAAGGGTGGAAGATATTTTACTTCTTTTATTAGTTGATGTAGTTGGGGTTGAGATTTTACTGAGTAATTGTCTCAGGCCATCAATAATATCTCCCGGGTCTATTGTATCAAGAGTCTCGATAAGCTAGGCACTTGAAGAATACCTTATTTTCTTGTCACGTGATTTGTAGTTAGTTGAGGCGGGGATCAGTCCAATTCCTCGAGGTATTGATCAGATCTGTCTTGCTCTTTGCTTCTCTTTTGCTTGTCAATTGTCGCTGATTTGTGTTTCGGTTTCTTTTTCTAACAAGGATGATGAACCTCAAGGTGATGAAGGGGATGCCTCGCATCTTCCCGACTCCCCAACCTTCACAACTGATTGCCTTGACATCGAAAGAATCGACCCTAAAAGCTTTGCCTAGAAATGCAGAGCGGGACCGACGAAGAAAGAAGCTGTAGGTCGAAACCCGCAAGATGTCCGAGGCCATGGCTCGAGAAGCAGCTACTTGACAGATTGATGAATCGAACGAAACATCTCAGAGTGCCTCCCGAGGTGAGGACTCTATTGTCGGAAGTGCCATGCCAAAGGTCATGCGTCTTCGTCCGGAGTGGACTCCTCAATGAAGGTGACTCGACTAGTGTCGATTTGGGACCATTGTCAGACAAGGGTGCGTGTGAAAGACGAGCCTTTTCAAGCTTTGTTCATGGTAGATTTGCCCGAGAGAGAGCTAGGTGCTCCCCTTGAACCCCGTTGGTCAGGCTCGATGTCCGAGAGCTGAGTATGGTCGGAAGGCTCCTATGTTGCTGCTTATGAACGTGGAGCACTCTGCCTTGCTCTAGCAAAACAACCGTATGGTTCGACGTCCAAAGTGTTAATTGAGGAAGCTACCAAATCTTTGATATGGATAAGAGCGTTTTCGCTTCTTCTTCCATGCTAAAGTTTCCCTTTGGCCTCTAACACAAAAAGCTTTTTTTGTGGTGCATAATCAACACTATCAAATGGCACTAATAAACTGGGTGCACGATGTGGGTCGGGTGATTAGTGGTATGAGAGACAAAATCACCAAACTCCATGGTTGAATAGCATAGCTGAAGGCTGATCCTACGCCAGAGGTTGTTGCAGCAAGTGAGCAACTTGGAGGCATAGTTTAGGCGGTTAAGGTTAGAGCTCGAGGAGTCTGAGTGCGTGCACAAGGAGCTCCCTGGAAGAGTTGGAGGGGAGCAAACGATGCCTCGTAGAGTCCCAGCACTTGCTAAAGGAGTCACGAGAGAAGTTTCAATCGATAGAGGATCAACTTCTGGCATTGTCACGAGACATGACGGTAGCTCCAACCAAGGCAGAGAAGGCCCTCACTGAAGAGACCCGAGAGGCTCCCGAGAAGGTGAAGAAGATGATTGCAGAATACAAGGAATCATCGGGGTTCCAGCTTGGGTTACATAGGTAGAGGTAGGTGACATACAAGTATGGGTACCAAGTTGCACTGGCTAGGTTTCGAGCTCAGTACCCTAATTTGAAAATCGAAATGGACCCATTTGCTAGCCTTTTCGAGGATGACAATGTGGTGATGCCAAACTAGATTCCTTTGGATGACAACCTTGACTCGTTGTTAGCCTAAATTTTATGTATTTTGATTTTTGATAATCGGGTCAGAGTGTGCTTTATTGTGAAGTTCCAATCGGCCACCTGGTGTAATTTTTTGCTTAAATGAATTTACCTTTGTTTGCTTGAGATTGAAGACCACTTTTCCTAGATGGAATTGGCTTTTTCCAAGAAATTGTTTCCTTCTACCCTACCCGATGAGGGCCTTGGTATCACATATAAAATTTCTTCATGTTTGATATATGTCATGTTATCGACAGCTAGTTCCCCTCCAGTGTAGTGAGTCGGTCAGTCTCATCCCCGATAATGTCTGTTACTCGATAAGGACCTTTCCAGTATGGTGCTAGCATAAGATGGGTCACTGATTTTAGCTTTTCGCAAGACCAAGTCATTAACCTTGATTAGTCGAGGGTGTACTCTATGGTTGTAAAGCATTGCCATTACTCTTTTATAAGACATTGCTTACAGGGGTGCCTCGGCTCTTTTCTCCTCGAGGAGGTCGAGGTTGGCCTGGAGCCCTCCTCCGACGCATCTTCTCCGTAGTTTGTGATCCGAAGAATTAGGAAACTACCTTAGGTAGTAACATGGCTTTCGGTCTCGAATGCTCAGCTATGTGATTGTCGACCTATGTGCCGAGCACCTTGATGACCCCCTTCTTGATAACTTCAAGTATTTCTTGGTTGTCAATCAATTCATTGGTTTGGAAGTGTGCCACCGAGCTAAACCTTACCCGAATTCTATAACTTTGGCTCAGCCTAATTTGTAAGACGACCTAATTCATGAAGTTAAGCATGCTGGGCTATGCGATTGACGATAGACACATCGTCGCTTCTCTCCAGTCTGTTATACTTTAACACATCGTGCGACACACGTGACTTGTCCAAGACTCAAGTGAGTTAATTCACTTTAGACTAGCTTTATATAATATAGTTCTATTTCCTTTTCTTTTATTAGTTTGAGCTTGTTAATTGATTAAATAGATAGGTTGTTCAGTTAAACTCAATTTATGGTGATTCAAAACCAATTTAATAAGTTCAAACCTATTTTATGTAATTGAGTTTAATCAAATCTAAATTAAATTAATAATTTGTATATCAAATTTAGGGACTAAATTTCTATTAGGCAAGTGAGATACCTAATCACCATATTTTCTCCCTAAATATTGATAAAAATATTATATATAGTATATTATTTTATTTAGATTATTAACTATTTTATTTGTGTAGTATGATTAAGGAATTTATTAAAACTAATTTCCTTAATCAAGTGGATAATTTGAAAATATTATTAATCAATTAAATTATTAGCTAATTTAGTTACTAATAAGTGATATGATTTTTAGGAAGCATAAAGTATATATTCCTTTTTATGTGTAAACTACAAGAAACAAATTTTATATTTTTATCTATATATATGTGAAAGTAAATATAAATAAATATTTACTTATCTTTGGGGAAATCATCTTGATCGGTAGGAAAGCATATACCAAGAGAGATAGGATCTCTTGGGATATCCTTTCAACTTTGATTTATGTTTTAAAATATTAATATTAGGATTATTTTACTTTAGAAAGTTTATGATTAATAAATAATAATAATTGATTTGTGATATTATAATGATTACTTGATTTATATTGGTTTGTTAAGGTTAAATGAATTTTAAGATTTATTTAGTTATTCAAAATTTTATTTTTAGATTAATAGTTCTAATTTAGTTAATTAGATACATTCGTGTATTTTTATAATTTTTTTAATTTTAAATTTAATATTATGAATTTAAAATTTTTATTTTATATATTTAAGTTATTTTTAATAATTTAAAATATTAAAATCAAATTTAATAAGAAGAGTCTAATTGGGATCTGACTTGAGTTAGGTTGACCCAGCCCATGTGATTATGTACGACTTAACCCATGTGCTAAGTACAATCCAACCCATATGAACAGGTAGAAATCAACCCGTGTGACAATGTACGATCTAATTCATGTTGCCAAGCATGACCTAGCCCATGTGACTATGTCCGACCCTGCGTGTAGGTTAAGGTACGACCCAATCCATATGGTCATATATGATCCCAACTCATATATCTAAGCATGACTCAATCTACAAGCTAAGCATGACCTAATTCAGTAGTAAGTCACAGCTTAACTTGAGTAAGGCTGAGCCTGGTATGTGAAGTTAAGTCTGCCTAGCTATGTAATTGAGGCTTCTCAATTTAGATTTTAAAATGAGTTCAAAGACCATACAGGTTCGGATACAAATTTTGCGTCGATCGACTGCACTGTCATGCCATCGTATGGGAAGCGAAGACATCAGATCATAATTTACATTGCATGCAGAGAGCAACAGTACGACACACCAACAACTTTCTTAACATCACACAGCGAGAGTAACATCAAATGTCATCTGATCGAATCTACATGGGATCCACAAGATTATTGATCCAGAATGAGGATCCTATTCCCCACCATTTTGGATTCGGACAATTAATCTAGCATAAAAACACGACCCACACCCGAAGCAAATTAATGATCCAAAATCAAAATCCATAACCAAAATTGCACAAGGCTATCGGAGAAAAATATCTAGAATAAAATTTCTATCATGAAAATAAAAAAACACGAAACATGAAGCTGAACTCTAAACCCCCATTCCTGGCAATCACTCTGTTATCCGTGGCATACTTCTAAAATCTGAAGACTTAAATGAAATAAACACTTGTGAAATCCAGAGAACACTAATCGTGTATCACCCATCAATGGTAGATTACATGTCATAACTTGCATGATGGATGTCAGCTACGTCATATTTAACCAAACGAAAAAGGTAAGTTAAACACTTTGGGGTGTATTGAAGGGTCAACCTGCTTTCAGCTCAGAAACAAATGAAGCTGGAAAATTCGATATGATCTTGGACCAGGATATGTGATATGAATTTGGTACTCTAGTCATAGCAGATCAGAAATCAGGGCTGGGCCAGCCAGCATTAATGTGTCATATACCCTGACCAGAAAAACTATATATGTCCTTTGTCAAACCGACATTCAACCTGCCTCAGCTTCAACCAAAAATCTTCTGTGATCAAAGACCAAAGAACCCAAGCTCGCTGGCTCGTTCCTTCTCAAATGTCTCAAAGTATTGATATATGATTGTTACAGCAAGCAGGATTCCAGTTCCAGAACCGATTGCACCCATGAAATCTGCTAGAACTGTCAGTGCACCAATGCACATTCCACCGAAAGCTGCAGCAGTAGGGATGTACCTGTTCAATTCCTTCTGTAAATTTGACTCTCGATGTCCGGGCATCACCATTTGTTGTTCCTTCATTATACCAAAAGATGAGAAGCAATGTCAGTAGGGATCTAAATATAAGAATTCAGTTCCCAACAAACAGAAAACATAAAATCCAGAAAAAGGATATATTCTAGTCGTAAAACCCTCTCGACATAGCCTACATTTATTGGTCAAAAACAAAGGGTAGGCAGAATGTTATGCGACCCAGATAATTATTCAGTTTGATGACCAAAGGGTAATCATCTTCCCCAGTTTTGAGGCAGTTTCAAAGAATAAAAACAAGAAGAGGGTGGCTTGAGGCAATGGCTCTAAGGTGGATAACTTTGCAGCAGCTCTCAGACTGCAGGTTTTCAAGTCTTTCAAGTTAAATTTTATCAAATCAAAGATGTCGGCATACCATTAAGACATTTACCATCAATTTATCATCACAAGTTACACAGGCTTTTCCAAACAAATTAATAAGCAAAACTTAATACAAAAGAATTTCATATAAAATTCTGCATAGAACACACTGAATAGCTGGTATTTGACTTGTCACTTTACCTATACATCCACTTTTCATTTTAACCACGTGATGTACCCCTCTTTTCAAAACAGAGCTAAACACCTTTCCACAAACACGCATTAAGGTGTCATTTGCAGTCATTGATTTTGCACTTGTAATGTTTGCACATCTGCTATTCAAACCTCTACAAATTTTTTTCTTTAATCTGATTATTAAACAAAGCAGGTTGACTTCTAATATGATTATTATTCTCAACAAGTTGCTGCCATACAATTATTCTAAGCATATTGACCATATTAACCTAGTTATCATATAAGTGTTGATAGTAAGTAGGATATAACACACAGGGAGATGTTACAGATATACTCATACCTTAAGCTGCTTGGCCACATCTCTTGCTGACGATCCAGAGACTTCTATCCAAGTCTTTGAGAAAAGAGCACAGGCGGAGAGCATAAAAACTATATAGAACAATGCATGGAAAGGATTTGCTGCCATATCAGCCAAGCTGCAAAATGCAATTTCAAGTATGAAGCTAATAGGCAACAAAAGTAAAATGAAGACCAAAAGTAACGAGAAGAATTTTCTTCCAATGACCAAACAGATTATACAGTACCCATGTTCACACTCCAACAGTCAAAGCATGCATCCAACTGATCATGAGAGAGCGAGATTACTCACCTTGACGGTGCTGTAATATAGTAAGCAATACCACCTACAGGGATGGATTGGCCAGAATATTCAGACTCCTTCCACTTACCCAACAGATTTACTAGAAAATTTCCACTGTATCTCCTGTACAACAACTGCAGCGACCAATCAAAATGATTAGGTATAATCCAACAGGTAAAAGGTCAATATTGTTAGACAACTTCAGTTGTTGAGAACATAAATACCTGGGAGATGAAGTACAAGTTAGAGACAAGCGCTGACTGCAGAATGATGGGCATATTAGAGGTGTAAAACAACTTAATAGGGTAGGAGCCTTGTTGACCACGAGCATTCTTTGACCTAACAGGCAACACAACACGGAAACCTTGGAAATAGATAACTATAAGGAAGACCAGAACTGTGGCAAGCAAGTTGGTCACATTTGGAAGATTCTGACGGTAGAAAGCCTCACGAAGAGCACGAACTTTATCTGTGCGAGTTATCAGTAAATGGAACAAAGCAATAACAGCACCTTCAAATTCAGCACCACGCCCACTGTTTATCGTTGTTGGGCTAAATGCCTTCCAAATGATATTTTCACTGCATGTTGAGTAAAATATCATATACAATGTATCGAGAAGAAAAAATGTGAATTAAAAGTCAAATACTTAAAATGAGGTAAAAATGACCATGGACTTACCAGATATTGGTAGCGATGAACAATGAGATACCAGATCCCAGACCATATCCTTTTTGGAGAAGTTCATCCAAACAAATGACAATGATACCAGCAAAGAAAAGCTGAAGTATTATCAGAATAGCATTTCCAGTTCCCAGTTGGCTGACACTGCCATACATTCCGGATAGAACATATGCAACTGCCTCCCCAATAGCTATTAGAATGCCAAGTAACTTTTGTGCACCGTTTCTGAAAATATAAGAATAAGAATTAAAGACCACGAAACCAACCATCCACAAGATTTTATGGAGTAAAGATACAAGACATACTTAACTGTAAAGAAGAGATAATACAGAAAAGCTATTAGATCCCCATCAGTAATTCGGTTTCCAAAGAGCACTCAAGTATTATGTATTCATTTTTTTCTATCATATAAAGAATACATTTTTCTCAACTTACTGTCTGAGCATGCAGCACCAAAGAAAATTCTTATAACAGGAATTACAAGAGTTGTTGTGAATCAGATACAAGATGAATGCCTACCATATACATGAATCTGGCATATTGTTGCCAAAATCAGATGTTAGCTTATTGATGGAGAATATGGTAAAGTGAAAAATGTTTATTTGTACCTGTTCTTGTTTAAAGAAAAGACAATTCATCTCTCGTTTCCATATGCAGGTCATCAGCGTAGCACATTATAATAACAAAATCTAGGGTAGACTAACTGACTAACAACTATTAGATCATTTGGTCACTGCTCATCTTGTCAATTGTAAAAGTCCCTTTAAACATACATGATATTTATAAAAACGAGTTTCAATTGGATCTAAAGCAATTGTCTCTTCTATCTATTCTTCCATAATGAAGACATCTGATATTTTAACTTCTTTTGAAACATATATAGTTTCTTCTTGCACTGTGATGGAACCATAAAGGTGAAGGCAATATCATGTCAATTTTAACTGTGATCCTTGATGTTATGATTATAATGCTTCAAATGTGACTGAAACCAAGGGTAGTTTTAACTTTTGTTTTTGTTTGTGTCATTCCTTAACCACAATCCTCTAGCATATCACTGGTCACGTGAATATATATATATATATATATATATATATATATACTCAGTAGAATTGCTTACAAAGAATGTTCTGATAAAGTGATGTTGTCATGATAGCTTACAACACTTACAACCCAAGTTAATTTATGTGGTCAACATAAGATATGGTAATGCTGGACTTGGAGAATCTTCTAAAGGCACAATGCTATAACTCAAGAAAACTATCAGTGATTTCTCCACATTGTTTCAAAGGCTTCCATAAAATAATCAGAAAAGAACCACTTACAAAAGAGCACGATCCTCTCGTACACTGTTGTCAACTTCAATGATCTTCGATCCAACCAAGAGCTGCATCACCAGTCCAGAAGTCACGATCGGAGTAATTCCAAGTTCCATGACGGTTCCACGGTTGGATGCAAGGATCACACGCATCCAGTAAAAGGGATCCGCTCCAGTAGTTGAGTGTATGCCATAAAGAGGCAGCTGACTGCAAACTAGGAAAATAAAGAGGGATATAACGGTGTAGATAACTTTTTCCCTGAAGGGAATTTTACGATCGGCACTCTGGACTTCAGGCAAGAATGCCAGAAATGGCCTCACAAGATGCAGCACTCTGAATCCGCCCGCCATTTCCCTGTATGTAAACCCAACACAAATTGGCTCAGACAACGTAAGAAATCGATCCAAAAGACAAACAAATTGACCAAGAGAACAGATCGTACTATCACTACTTGACAACAACCAAAACACGATGCTGTGCACGATGGAATAAAATTTAGACCAAACTTCTTGTATTTACGAGATCGGAGAAACTCCTAAAAAAGTGTTCGGTTATTCGTCACAATTTCTCCATCAGATCCGAGGCTCAAAGCCGCGCCCGTATTCGAGATGTAGGTCTGATCGCGATCCAGACAGCAGGAAGCATCCAGGGAAAATCACGCAACAGTAAACACCAAAGAAATTGCGACGAAAAACGGAAGCGATCGAATGAACAATCGGAAATCCCTTTTCATGTCTCGAAATTTCAGGAACAGAAACAAAAGTAGGAAAAACCATACAAGAATCAACGATCACCGTACCCCTGGTCTTCCTTACCCGTCGGTCAATTCTCGTATTCGACTTCGCTCGTATGGTTCCTCTCTCTTTTCTGCCTTGGTATTAGGGCAGCAGCGGCCGAGGTGGGGGGAGGCGAGCCAGATCTTATTCTGTCATTTTGACCCTGCATTCATTTATCACGATCAGCGGATGCGGGTTGAGCTCGACCCCGCCCGAGCCAGGATGCTGGCCCGGTAACCCGTTATATGAAAATATTTTTTTCTCGATACAATCGGTTGGTATTCATTCATCACGAACAGCGGATTCGGGTGCAGTTCGACCCGCGAACTATGGCCCGGTAACCTGTTATCTTCGTCCGAAACCCGCAACCTCCAGTACAAGCTGACCATATCATCTCATATTGCAGTTATTAGGGGCGGCACACATAATGAATGGATCAGAAATTTACGGTTCCCGACCATATAATTTAAGTCAATTAGATAGCAAATCACGATTTCCAGTGAAATCTGAAAGATGCAACTACGGAAAATTACAATTTCTTACCAGCGGCATCGGTTCAAAGATCCCGTTCTCTTGGAAGCTCGACGGCTGACATCCAATCTCGGGCTACATCAAAATGCGTGGGATGTGATCTCACCAGTTCAGAACATGAGGCAGGCACGTCCATACTTATTCATGAGGTGAAGGCTATACATCTCAGAAGCTCATGGCAGGCATATTCTTTATTGTACCTTTCTTCCCAAGTATTTTGGGACAAGAGAAACAACCATTAAATAAAACTAGGAGGTCAAAGCAATTCCACTACAATTAAGTCCAATAATACTACTTAATATAGTTTCTCGCAGCAAAGGATCGAAGACAATAGTAGTTCTCGAGGACAGGGATGCATAAGAGTTACAATCTAATAAATGAAAGTGCGGGAACTACAAAAAGCTGTCAAAGACGTAGATAGGGTCGTGAAGAGAAGTTTCAGAGTGGGAACAGAAATGTTATCCGACTACAAGTCTATCACACGAGAGAGCTTCTGGATTCGGTTCAATAAGAAGTCCCCTTGCTTGATGGTTGCCTGGTAAAGTGCATTTTTTGCATCGGGTCTGTTAGTCTCCAGAACACCGGCAACCTTGTCGATCTTGCAGTGAAGCTTCCCTGCAGCTATGAAGCGAGATAATTCCCTGTGGATGAGTAAACAAGTAATAGATTTGTGTTCAGTCGAATACAGAGAATTAGTTTAACTCGAAGGCTGACTGCCACAGGCCAAAAGGAGAAGGCCTCAGAAATCATCACTGTCATATCAGTAAGGTGAACTTCCTATACAACAAGGACACAGTATTCAAGAACGTAAAATTTTTGGAACCTAAAAGACTTTGATAAGAAAGGATTTGTGGAAGTACTTACAGATCAATAAAATCAACAGAAACTCCAAAAGCTGTCGCCATTGCTTCCATAGTCACACTCTTATATGATTCAAGGAACTGGGAATAGACTACTGTTCTAACTTCCCTCATGTAAAACCGGAAATGAGGTTGTAGATATCGATCTAACTTTATTTGTTCAGTCAACCCAGCTGAAAAGCAAAATCCAGCAAAGACCACAATTAGACAAAAAAAGAAGTTATGCTAGCAAAAAGAAAGTGTGGTAGATTTCTGCTCAAAGAACCCATAGACACTTGGCACTTTTTCTTGCAAAGAGGATTAGGCTGATGGCAACCACCAGTTAGCCAATGACATGCATTTCCCTAATGGGTGATTTTTTGCAAAGCTTTATGAATTATTTTGGTTATAGCATCACTACTGCTTGAAAACTTATGCCACCAAAATTCCAAGTAGAAGTTTAAGAAAGCTTGATGCAAATATAAATGAGGTGACTTTAAAAGCAACATGATGACAACCATAATATACTATTAACAGTAAGAGCAGCTACTAGTGTTAGGAAACCGAGCAGAATTGTCAAGTGATGCAATTCAATATTATATGGTACTTCGAAAATAGGAGTTGAGACGATCATGGAAAATGGCTCCATCTATTAGATACTTAAGCTAAGCAATCAATATGTCAAAAAATTGCAATTAAATAATGCAGGAATGACTGAGGTGGATGAGTAACAAATGTAGGAAGATACATAACTGAATGAAAAATATAAGCAATATCACTTTAACAACTTAATGAGACAAAAATAAAATTAATGTCAATCAATCTAAGATCAAATATTTAAATTTCAATCGACCCCAAATTTGGATACCCACAAGATCGCTACAATGCCTATATATTGATGTGCACCATATGGTACTTGATAACATAGTACCAATATCAAACTACATGTTTCAACATTGATATTTGGGACTGGTAATTATTGGTATTTACCGACTGGCATGGTCAACATCTGAAACATTGATCTAAATATTGCACACTTGAAAACGCCATTAGACTTAATTGAAGCAACTAGAAAAACAAACATGCAAATAACTAATCAATCTGTCTAAACATCATTGCTAAGAAATGAACTTGGATGAGGACTGCTGAAAAATTATGGCATACCACTAGACACAAATGAAATAACAACCACAATGATTATGTAAATACAAAGCAAACAAATAAGGTCATTTGTGCTTGAATAAAAAAGGAGATGTTTTATCAATTGTCAACTTACAGAATGCAGAAAAAAATGACTTGTACTGGCAGCCATAGAGCGAGTTAAGAAATTCAGATAGATGTGGTATCTTGCCAATCACTGTAAGGATTTCAGGTGCATCCACGACCTGCCATATTAATCATCAATAATGTAAGCCAGTTCAAAGAAACAAACAAAAAACAGGCATTCATTATGAAGCACCTTTTGTTTAAGTGACACTCTGTCCAATGATATAATGCTTGTTAGGACAGTGTAGAAAATGAAGGTATCATAAGACAATAGCTCATAAGTTGTGAAGGTCGATATTGAGTCCAAAAACAAATTGGCAGCCTTCTTAAAGTTTCTGGTGGCCATGCAATATAAACCTTCATATACTTTTAACCGATTCTTTCTCTCCCAATCGCCACCTTCCTCAAACAAACTGTTAAAATAGTGTAAATATGAAATTGATTTAGCACAAACCTCCCAGAAAATTTGCAAAATGGATTTATTCTAGCACTAGAAATCCCACAACTTACTTCTTAGCCTTGTCAATGGACTTGGAAATAAGATCAAAGTCCATATAGAATAAACCAAGTTGTAATGTATAGAAGACCAGATCCATCTTTTGACCAACAGCAACAGTTTTTCCTTCAGTTGTCTTGAGCTGCTCTAATGCCTTCTCCTGTATTTGAAAAGATGAACAAAATATCATTAGTACATCCGTAACACTCAGTATCACAATGAACCTCAAAAATTTAAAGCCATGGATACCTTATCACCAATCTGAATGTATAACAGGGACTTAGCTAAATGAGCTTCACGTACTTCACTTTCTCCAAGGTTTTCTTCAGCATCAGCAATCCTTTATTGCATTAAAAGCAAAATGTTAATTGTCATGTTATATCATAATTGATGGATTTGGTGGGACCAAATTTTATTATAAGAATCAAGGATTGCCATGCTGGTCCATACCAGTGTACCGAGCTCAGCTCGGTATGGTACGATACCCGGTATCGAGCGGCACGCACAGGACATACCACTCGGTATAATATAATATTTATATTATATTATATATAATATAGTATAAAAAGTTAAAAATAAAAAATGGGGTAGGCCGCCTCGTTCCTTCTCCCCACGGAAGGAGACTTTTCTTCTCCACGCGCGGGGAGAAGAAACCGCTTGTCGACAAAGAAATCGCCCGCAGGCGACGGATCGATCGGGTGAAGAGGACTCCAGGTATTTTTCTCCCTCTTCTTCTTTCTTCCTCCCTCGACTGATACCGCCCGAAATTGACTGGCGATAGTCGACATCGACTGTTATCTCCCGACAACGACCGATGATGGTCGAATTGACCGTTACCGATCGATTTGACGTGGTAACGGACAGAAACAACTGCTACCTAGCGGTACCTCCCGATAGCGGGCGGTCCGCGTACCGGTCAGTTGGTGGACCGAAACATACCGCCCAGTGTGGAAAACCTTGATAAGAATACTACATAATCATGTAACATAGAATACCGGTGAAATTGTTAAGACTCTGCACACCATGTAGCTAAGTTAATCAAAAAAAGAATTGCATTCAAAAATTACAGTGAACATATATATATATATATATATATATATATATACTTGCATCTGGTATATTACAAAACCATATATGTCCTCCAGTTACTACAACAGCAACTATGCACAAGATTCCTGCAGATTATGCCATCACCGTAGACATTAAAATTAAAATATGCATTCAACTTGGATCTGGTCATTTGACATTCTTATGGTGAAATATGTATTTGTTAATATCCTCTCCTTTTCGTTCAATTTTCTTTTTCAAACAATAAACATTTGGCATTCATGTATATAGGATCCGAGATAGAGAATGCACATCTTGTGTAGGCAATGTGTTTCAGTGAACATCAGTTGGTCAGGATTTTCATTGTGCTTTGTTGGTTAGTTCATTGCTAGGAAAATTTTATCATCTTCACATAGCTCACTTGCAACAATACTAAAAGAAAGAAGATGTTTCATGAAATTAATCATCGATCACAAGACAAAATCATCAACATGTTTCACCTTGTCTGGCCAAGGGCCCAAAGCATCTCATTTAAGAGCAAGCTTGGTCGTGCAGCACTTGATCTTTAAATGGACTTTTTTCTTTAATAACTAGTCAGTACAACCAGACTCATGATCCAACATAGCCCAAGCGTCATGCCGATTCATGTGGCAAATCAGGAATTAATACCTCTCTTGCAATGGCTACGAGAAGGCACCTAAGAGTGTGCCACGCTGTCTCCAGACACAGAATATCACAGCATAAGATCTTGTGAAACCAAAAATGATTTTAAATGATGATACAATGAATTCCCAGTGAAAACTTTCCCCATTTGACATGCTAGGAGTGGCCTCAAGTGACGTGAATACTTAGATTCTTGGCTCGGCTTGGCTTGATATATCCTTAATATCTATTCTGTTAATTAATGGACTTACTCACATGTCAGTTTTGCTTGTTGACATATCTTCAATTACAAACCTTATATAATTCAGAGGAACCCCATTCTGTAGAACAGATTTGAAGGTAATGCATAGATCACTTGTGACGAAAAGGCCTGCCAATGTAGGGTACCGAGAGGATCAATGCACATGGTCTCACTCTTACAAATAGAGGTGCTATTTCCGTGACTTAGAACCCAACAAATTACTTGTGATATAAAAGATAAGCCCACACCGAAATAAAACTTGATCTCCTTATGAATCACAAAATCTTGCTAGAGGCATCTCAAGGTTCAAATATAAGAACTACTGATACTGCATGTTAGGACATATTTGAGATTTAACTGCGCCGGCTTATCAAACGATACATTTGTGTCAAACATCCAAAGCTTAAAATAAGCACATGAAACTATAGAGAAAGCAAAAGAACGGGGATCTCACTTCTCATCCAGCTTCTTGAGCTCGTCATCGATCCTCCTCCTCATGGAATCAAGAACCGTGGCGTCCATCTCCAGAACCGAGGCGGCGGCGAGGGTCTCGTACAGGGAGGCCATGTCTTGTTAGGGCAAAAAGAAAGCGAGGACGTCACGGACGCGAACGGAAGAAAGAGGGGAAGGAAACAAGCTAGGATAAGGCATAAGAAGATCTTTCATCGCAAACGTCGTCGTTACCGTGGGCTTTGACGGCATCCAGAACCTCATCGCGGAGGCGGACCTTCTCGATGTCGTCGATGTCGGGGTGGGAGAGCAGGAAGAGCTTGTGGGCGAGCGCGAGGTGCAGCTGTTGAGTGCCCTGTTGCGCCTCCATTCTCCCAGGTTTCGCCTCTCTTTCGTCTTCTTCCTTCTGCTTCTGCTTCTGCTTCCCTCGATCTCCTCCTCCTTCCGGACTCGTTCTCTTGGGTTCGTTATATATAACTCCACCGGCTCGCTTACGTTAACGAAGCCCATCGAGGGTCGGGGCATGGACCTTGGACCGGCTTGATCCTGGACCGGGTTTCAATCTGGGTTGGGCTAAACCAAGATTGTTGCGGTAGATTTAACTCGATCATGTGAACGGTGATGCCGCCATGTGTATGGACAGATCTTAGCCGACCAAATCGGAGTCCAAGTTGGTCTGCGGCGTTGTCCACGGAAAGCACATCACCGTGTTCTACATAAGAGGAGCACGGAAGGAGCAGAGCAATTCGAAGGGAGGAGGCGAGCATGGGAGGAGAAGGCTCGTGGCGTCGGGCGGAGGGCGCCCTCAACCGCGCCGTCGCCCATAGCACCGTAGGCAGATACTTCAAGCTCGAGGTGCGCAAGAGCTCGTTCACCAAAGAGCTCCGCGCCGGTGTCGCCACCTTCCTCACCATGGTCTACATCATCTCCGTCAACGCCGCAATCCTAACCGACTCCGGCGGGCCGTGCACGGTTCAAGACTGCACGCCGCCGGCCGGTCCCGGGTGCAAGTTTGACGCGAACCCGGGCTACCAGAGCTGCCTGTCGAGGACGAAGAACGACCTCGTCATTGCCACGGCCGTCGCGGCCATGGTCGGCAGCTTCGCCATGGGATCCTTCGCCAACCTGCCGCTGGCTTTAGCCCCCGGCATGGGCGCCAACGCTTACTTCACCTACAACATGGTAGGGTTCCACGGATCCGGCCGCGTGCCGTACGAGACGGCCCTCGCTGCCGTCATGCTCGAGGGCTGCGTGTTCCTTGCGTTGTCGGTGCTCGGCCTCCGCTCCAAGCTGGCCCGCCTGATCCCTCGCTCCGTCCGCCTCGCGTCGGCCGCAGGCATCGGCCTCTTCCTCGCCTTCACCGGTCTGCAAGCGCGCGAGGGCGTCGGCCTCGTCGGGCCGAGCTCGTCGACGTTGGTCACGCTCGCGGCGTGCACCGAGACGGACGCGGCCACCGGGGAGTGCCTCGGCGGCACCATGCACAGCCCCACGTTCTGGCTCGGCGCGGTGGGGTTCCTCATCATGGCGGCCTGTCTGTCGTGGGATGTCAAGGGCAGCATGATCTATGGCATCGTGTTCGTGACGTTGGTGTCTTGGATAAGAGGCACCAGCGTCACGGTCTTTCCCGACACACCGCCGGGGAACTCGACTTACGACTACTTCAAGAAGGTGGTGGACTTCCACATCATCAAGAGCACGGCCGGGAGGATCAGCTTCAGCGGCTTCAACAGGAGCGAGGTGTGGGTGGCCTTCATCACGCTCCTCTACGTCGACGTCCTCGACACGACCGGGTCGATGTACTCGATGGCGGAGTACGGGGGGTTCACCGACGACACCGGCGGCTTCGAGGGGGAGTACCGCGCGTTCATCGTGGACGCCAGCTCCACCATCGTGGGGTCGGCGCTGGGCACCACGACAGTCACCACGTACCTCGAGTCGACCGCAGGGCTGAGGGAGGGCGGCCGCACCGGGCTAACGGCCATCACCGTCGGGTTCCTGTTCCTGGTATCCCTGTTCTTCGCGCCCCTCTTCACGAACGTGCCGCCGTGGGCGGTCGGGCCGTCGCTGGTGCTGGTGGGTGCGATGATGATGAAGATGGTGAAGGAGATCGAGTGGTCGGAGACCAAGGAGGCGGTGCCGGCGTTCCTCACCATGATTCTGATGCCGCTGACCTACTCCATAGCGTACGGGATCATCGCCGGGATGGCGACGTACGTCGCGCTGCATGCGTCCGACTACGTGATGGGGGTTTACAGGTGGGCGACGAAGACGAGGAGGACGATGGATAATAATACCACACAGGACCATCAAGCGCCTTCAGAGACCGCAGAGGACGCAGCCACAGCCGTTTGACTTATCTCCTTCTTATCATGTATCGAAATCGAGTGATAAATCTGCGTCAAAATAGGTTAGAATTGATGATAGCAAGCCAGCAACAGATGCATCGTTCATGGCAGAAGTTGCGACAGAAATAATTAATATGATTCGTTTATGATGTCTCTGCCCAATCTATGATCTGTTCATCTGAATGCGAAGTCAAAAGCAGGGCACCCTGTTCATCCTGGGCTGCTTTTTAATCCCTACAATCCAAATAAAACAAGTGTCGACTAAAACATAGGAACAGTGAAAGAAAAGCGATAGAAATCGGAGCTAATTTTGACTTTTGATTCTCTTAGTTTTATGCCTCAGATACAGAAGAACCAAACCGGAACTTTCTGGTGCGCTTCACACAAAAGGTCAAAGCTTTGTTCCTGCGCCATACACTTTCCGGACGCCACTTTCCACCCATCCACGGAACTGGTGGCCACGGTCAAGCGCGGTCATCAGCTCACCATCATCGCTGCCGACGTCTGCGGCCTCGGTCGGATGGAGCCACTGCAAGGAGATGGCGACGCAGTTGGTTGGGGCGGGGGAGTGGAGTGGGTTGGTAGCGGAGAGGAGGCGAGGACGGGAGCGCACATGGTTTGTGTTCTCGACGTCGGAGCCGAACCAGCCACGACTGCTGTCGACGGGATTTCCTTCTTCCGCGGCGGTTCACACCTTGGACGGGAGAGGAAGAGCACGCGACGTCAAAAGGCGATGTTGGTGATCTCTGAGGCGGACCGAGCGAGCGGGGCGTGGACACCAGCTGTGACCGATGGCAGACCATTCGTCGAACACCAAGTAGAGTATCAATCAACGTCGTTTTTTGTGGGAGGGTCACACAATATGCCATAACGCACGCATTACCATCTGTCAAAAGGCACCTACGGAGAACTAATGCAGCACAGAAAGGTAATATAACATTTATTTTTATTTTTATAAAGATAATAAACTCAAAACCTTATAATCAACTATCAAAGTTTCAAATTCTCTCGAATTAAATCTAACAATTTAACCACTGTTTCATAAATTGCATGCGTGATAATAGTGAATATTCTTCTTAAGCTAAAGCGTGAGTCATTTGAAGTCTCATCAAAAATAGATGAAACGCTTCGATCATATCTGATTCGAATAATATTTTTTCTAGATTACCTCTTCGGGTAATCACCGGAGATACATACGGAAAACTAATGCGAGTATACAATATATATATGTATATATAATAACGAAAGAAAGATTCAGAACCTTATAACAAAGTACCAAAATTTTATTTTTTTTCTCAAAATTAAATTTAATAATTTAAAACCACTGTTCCATAAATTATGTCTAATGATAATTCTTAAGTTTAGACTCAAGTCAATCGAAGTCTCATCAAAATAGATGAATAATCGAATACTATTTTTTTTTTCTAGATTGCCTCTTCGAGTATCATCGGAGACTCTTTAACCATTAAAATATTCTACTTCCACATCAGATGTAAATCCAAATACTTTTATAGGAGATATGGAGTGAGAAGCTTGTTGAGATGATCTAAAGCAAGGCTACAACTCATGGGACACTCAAAGTCGGGTTGACGATCAAAATTAACATGAAGAAGAGCATTCTTTTCGCATCAAGAACTCGCCCTTATAAAACAAATTTGATGCTAATATTTTTGTTTGTTTGGATGGGCAATGGTTGGGAGAGTCAACTGATCATGGACCAGCTAGCTAGAAAATAGCCTTTTTTTTTCTTTTTTTTTGACCCACTACAAAAGAGCTTGGACTAGGGTTAGGATTTGCAAATCTGACCAAACCTAAACTCGTTACCACCTACCTATAGATAGTGTATGCCCATCTTTCACATCAAAAAAAGAAAAAAAGAAAAAAAAGAAAACATGTTTTGTGGTCAATTTTGAGCATTATTTATCATCATGAGTTCAAAGCATGTGGCAAAATTAGCGAAATATACGATGAAGTCAAAAGAGGAAGTGGCTTACTACTTGCCTAGGAGGAGGGATCTCTTGTTGGTACACAGCATGACATGAGTCATGTTCAACTCTGCTTCCACTGTGATAGAGTATGAAAGTTTGACCACTGTGAGGAGAAAAGTTAGCCGAACTTAGCTTACCTGAAAGAAAGGCACCGTGTCAATTAAACAGGAAAAGTTAAAATGATTCATTTTTCACTTGGTGCATGTAATATGTGCCTATGTGTACATTAGTTTCATGTTTATGTATGATAGGGAAATATTTGAACCCCAAAGTATGGCCACTGATTGATAGAACAGGACAAAAAACTAATAAAGTGAATTTATCATATCAACAAGGATCAAAAGAAAATATTTTCTGAGAAATTTTTTATTCAAAGAATATTTTTAATAACTAATGACCCTCTCTCATCTCACTATCCTTAATTCACCTTTGGATTTATTTATTATTATTATTATTATTTTTTGACTTAGACTTAGAATGGATCTTTCTTTTTGAAAGGTGATAGAGTTCGTATCGTAAGGGACATTAAGATATGTGGGAACCGCACCGCACTGTCAAGCGTCACCCTCGAGAGGGACGACACTAAGTCGAGGCTCAGATGTCGGAGCATGATCGAGCTGATCAACCATCTCGATAAGGATCAGTTGATACCAAAAGCTAAACAGTAGAAAAGCTTACCCTAACTTTGTGGGGGGGGGGCATGCATTCCCTATACGTAGCATCTGAAAGAGCATGTATTCTATCTCTCGAGTATGAGAATATGGATGAGGAGGTCGGTAATCTATTGATTCCTCTCCACCAACAGTTGTAGAGCACACAAGCTGTGTACGTAAGAGAAAAGACAAACCACCTGTTGGAGACTGACTCATCTCTACAGTGAGGTCGGCTGCATGTGGACGCACAACATGAACCAACTCCAGCATCCACAAGCACAATCGTGGTAGAAAAGACGATAGAGATAGAGATAGAGAGAGAGAAGGAGAGAGTACCGCTTGTCCAGATGAGGCTCTCATCGCCACCTGGACTTTCACTGAATCCTTGAATGGAGCCATGTCCTCGATGCTGCTATGGTGGAATCTCCTACGGCCGTAAAGAAGCATGCACAAGTAGCAGACAAGCAAGAGATAAAAAGGGGAATCAATGCAGAGGAACCAAAAAATGAAAAGTTGGGAGAGGAAGGGCTTACTGATTGATGCTGAGGAGAGGATGGTGTGTGCCAGACGACCCTACAAAGCTTGCTTGGATCACCAGCTTGAAGGAGGGGAAACAAATCTGAGAAGTGCTTCAATCACCTTACGACTCCAATATCTAACACCATATCCATGTAACACAAAACACATATAGATCTGACAACTTTGTTTGTCACACCAAATGCTGTGTCTTATGCCATCATCATATTCATATCATCATCATCTATAATCCATCACCCACATAATATTTTCTTATTTAATTCCTCATTGTGCTTATGATTGAATCCTCATCTGTCACCACCAATTATCACGATTCATTTAGATAGCAGAACTTGCCAGGCATAGCTGTAAAGTCAGTGATAGTATGTTGGTTTAGCTTTATCCATCACATCCCAAGGCATCTTCCCCCAGAACTTGGGTGATTCTCCATAAATTTGAAGTTTTATGGATTCACAATGGTTCATATTGCTAGTTGGAAAGATTTTCTAGAAAATTGCATATAGAAAAAAATACACAGATCATCATTCTGTTAGTTGCAAGAAATGAAAATACCAAAACATAACCAAATATATTTGGTTGGTAATTCATCAGAGTACTAGAAATGTTGCATTTTGTGCTGGGTGGTGTAAACCTTTTCTGAAAAATACTCCATCGAGTAAGCAACACAGGAGTGAGCATAAGACACTAATAAATACTATGACCAAAGTGCTAGTATAAACCCATATGTTCATGACACATATGGGGTCATGTATGCATTACTAGAATTCACTTAAGTTAGTTGTACCTAATGTTGACTTATCTGAACCTGTAACGTAGGCTCAAACTCGCCGGCTACCTCAAAGAACTCGCACAGATTACCCCGCCGAAGGTTGTTTGCTGTTGCAAATTCATTCCACCCACTTACCAAACCTATAAACCGGGCGCTCTCTTGGTACATGACAGGCCATGATCTGTGGGATGGATCCCGGAGAATTATGACTTTTTGTCTTTTCTTGACATTGTAAACCGGCAATTTTTGGGGCAACTCCTGCAAGTGTCCAAGATGAGAAACAGAAGGGCACATTATGTTTCAATTATTTAAAGACTAACGATTACAACAGGATATCAGTCATTAAAAAATGTAACAAGCAAACCAATCCTACTATGATGTCTTTCGGTCCTCTTTAAGCAATTTTGCCTCCAAACATTTATCATTGGTCATGTTTCCTGTTTTACTAATTCCAATTCCACAAACTTATTGATCAATCCTTGATAGTAATTTCTGGGGGGAAAACAACACCATAAAGTATGCTAGATCAACCATAGAACCTTTATCTTAATTGCAATAGAACAAATAAGACTTAAGGTTTCATAAAAATCCTAACAAAGAGTCCTCACATCCAAGAGAAAAGATGTGGGCAGCAAAAGTGTTCTTTCAGCAAGACAGACACCAATCAAGAAGGTTATATAACTGAGAGTATGTCAAAAGCAAATATTTTTCCCATTGTTATCGCAAAATGGGCCATCAAAAGCTTCCACCAATGTAAGGTCTATGGATTGCTTCAGGGAATTAAGAAAAAATTAGCTGCAGTCAATAAAATGGCCAACATAGGCAAGTAGAGATGTTTCAGCGACTCAAACCTGGGTAACCACCAAATAACAACCCACCATGATGCCAAGGCTCATCTACAATATACATCATGCGGAATTTTTGTCAATTTATTAATTACTCATGCTCTTTTTCGCTTAAACAAATATGATCAGAAAACTCTGTAGTGGTAGAAAGTCACTGTCAACTATTTTTAAAATTTTTAAGAGCAATATCACAACCAATTTTATGATGATCATTTTTTATGGTAAGATCTAGAAGAAAAATGAAACCTCATATGAAGTACAGAGGCAAGATCAAAATTTTGAATAATAACATTCATCACACAGAACTGGTAAATTGACTCATTTCAAGAAATAAATTCACACCAATTTGATAAACAGGTTATCAAATTAAAGCATGTTTCAAAATCACAGAATCCAGGTCCTGTCTCTGCTGCCTTGAAACAGGTCTCAAGGAGACATGTTTTCAAAGGCAAAATAAAAGGCAGATGGAATCCAACAGCGCAAAACACAAGGACAACAAGCTGATCACCATTCAGGTCATGATGACTTTTGAATAATAACACTCATCACACAGAAATCGTAAACTGACTCATTTCAAGAAATAAATTCACACCAATTTGATAAACACGTTATCAAATTAAAGCATGTTTCAAAATCACAGAATCCAGGTCATGTCTCTGCTGCCTTGATACAGGTCTCAAGGAGACATGTTTTCAAAGGCAAAATAAAAGGCAGATGGAATCCAACAGCGCAAAACACAAGGACAACAAGCTGATCACCATTCAGGTCATGATGACTTTTGAATAATAACACTCATCACACAGAAATCGTAAACTGACTCATTTCAAGAAATAAATTCACACCAATTTGATAAACACATTATCAAATTAAAGCATGTTTCAAAATCACAGAATCCAGGTCATGTCTCTGCTGCCTTGATACAGGTCTCAAGGAGACATGTTTTCAAGGGCAAAATAAAAGGCAGATGGAATCCAACAGTGCAAAAACACAAGGACAACAAGCTGATCACCATTCAGGTCATGAGTCCAAAATTGCACGAAGGAAAAATTTTGCCAAACTCAAGTCAGTAAATCTGATGCAATACAAAAATTTAATGTCAGATGTGCTAAAATATGAACGGGTGAGATGCTACCATCATCACCAACTGCATGATAAAGCAACAAAAGACTTGAAACTGTCTTATAGTGGCTGATCGCAAAGATGCTCAACATGACATTATTTATTGATCGATTTAACTTTTAGTTAGTATTTGTAATTCAATCGAACGTTGATGATACTAAAACCTGATTTTTATTTTCATTTTTTAATGTTAGGCGACGGTATTTAAATCTGCATAAGTTATACTGAAACTGATTTAATCTGGTCTGATGGACAAACTCACTCATCTAAATAGCTGCTGAAATTTACACCAGCAAATATCATGCACATCTTAAGCCATCAATGAGTTGTATATAAATGTAAAGCTTGCTAAGGATGTTAGAAATACTCACAAGTAAGCACCTAGTGTTGGACGACAAGGTTACACTGAAGCAGCAAAGAGTTGCTGAAGACAAGTTATCTAAATCCATGTTTTCAATCTTAACGGCTTTAAGATTTTGGCTTCTCATGCAGAAAACATTCTCCTCCTTGTCCTCTACTGGAACGGTATCCCGCACTATTCATATATTTTCAATTCAACTATTACTATTGTTGTCATTGAACATATATGAAAGTTTGAATACAGAAAAATAAAAGAAAAGTAAGTTTGAATACAGAAAAATAAAAGAAAAGTCCGGATAACAATCACCAGATTGGCATTTATTTCCCACAGCAGTGTTTGTACCAAGCACATCCTCTAGTATACATCTGACACTTCCAACCGATGAAGACAATTCTTTTCTGGATAAAAAACCTGGGGTATTTCCTACAAGCAAAGTAGTTTTCTTTCATTCTCTGTAGAAAATATGGAAGAGACATTGAGGATGACACACAAAAATAACATTGGAAACACCTACGATAACTCTGGAAATCTATGATGAAGAAACCGAATCCCTTTTGGCCTATTGGTACTTACCATTCCCTTTGCATGCATGCATAGTCTTACCGCATGCATGCATACAATTGCCTGGCACGTGACCATTTTCACAAACGAGAAGAGAGAAAGCATCTTTAGACATGGTGTCACTGTAATTGCAGCTTATGCAAGTACCAATATCAGTGGCAGTTAAACTAACAGGGATTACTGTGACTGCACCGAGTCCATTATTCTGATCTTCATTGACAATGTGGCATATGCCTTCCTCTGTGAGAAGAAATTTGCAAGCAACCTCCTCAGATGCAACAAAGTTTGCACCCATAACTCCAGGAGTCTGGTGTTCGTTCAAACCTATCTCCTCCTCAGATGCAACAAAGTTTGCACCCATAACTCCAGGAGTCTGGTGTTCGTTCAAACCTATCTTCTGGATTTTGTGATCTTCCTGCTCTCCTGCTAGAAAATTCTCATTTGCATTTAGTGGCAGTGAGGAGACCCAACAGCAAATACTCTGATTGTTGGTCCCAGAACTTCTGCAAGCAACCGTAGGTACAGTTTGGGATTTGCCATGGCTATCTTCATTATCCAATAAGTTTTTTTCGACCAATGGGCATGTCGACATATTGTCCAAATGAATTGCAGTTTTGGATCGTTCAACAGAAACTCCAACACAAGTTTTGAATTGTTCAACAGAAGCTTCTTTTTGGGGTTCCTCTATAACTTGCTGACCGATCATGTTGACCAGTGGTTCAGTTAGGTCCTTGACCTCTGTAATTAGTGGACTTCCAGGATCATGGTGATGTTGAGGAGCTTTTTCAGGTTCAGCACCAGGTTCTACCACAACCTTAGCAACACATTCACCTTCTGTAATTCCAACAGAAGAATCACATATCTTCTGCATATCTTTCTTAACAGGACAATATTCATCTTTCGATGCTTCAAAGGTTTTGCGCCTTTTATGCAGCTGAGACCTTTCAAGAGATAAATCTGCCTTAATAGTCTTCTTTGTGCATAATTGTTTGCTGTTTCTTTCGCCAAATTGTACCCTTTCACAGGCATCGATTCCAAACATTTGAACAAAAAACAATGATTTACTGACATGCTTGAACACCAAAAACTCCCCAACATCAATGGAATGATCCAACACAAAATCATGCCATCCTCCTTTAAAAGCCAAGGAACCATCAACCATAGATATTTTAACACTAGAAGAGTTTCCATGAAAATCTTCAAGACATACATTCTGATTGACTAAGCCAATCAATCTATCAGCGAATCTTGGTGGTATGAGCTACATAGAATTGTTTAAGAGCAGATATTAGATAATAATAGTGCCCAAAAAGTATTGCATGTGAAAAAGGAAGATAATGCTGCATCAAGCAAACATTCTTAGATGTTCCCCTGATGAAATATATTATCATCTACTGGTTAAAAAGTATAACTGTTTCAGGCTGCCCACATTACACTAACCTCTGGCCAGTTACCATGATTAAATCCAAGAAAAGACAGCACTTGAAAGAAGCAAACCATAAACCGAAGAAAAAACACAAGGACTTACAACCATAGAGAAGCGAGGTCTTGATCTCCAAAAACTTGACAAACAGAGATACGACACATTCGCTACGAGGATATAAAAGGTATGGACAAGAAAAGAAATGCCACAAAATAAGAGAACAGTAGGCGTACCAAGAATTCTCTGAAATTACCGAGCATGATCTTAAAGAAAGAAGACGGGCCGGAACAAGAAGGAAAATAAGAGGAGGAGGAGGAGGGGGGGGAGGGATTTTTCCCGCGAGAGCACTGTCTTGCGCTATCGTTCGGTATCTCACTGTTCTTCTCGACACCAAACATCTTTTGCCCTCCTCGTTCCCAAATCTTCGCTTTTCCTTGCTTTTGCATCTTCGTCAAGGCCGTCGGAACCCTGACCTTTTGGTATCGTCTCCGTCGCCCAAAGCTCACCTCTGCTTTCCCCGATGGGCTTTTCATTTCCCTTTAATGGCTTCACCCACCTAACGACCGAAGCCCGCGCCCTCACCTTGCATTGCCGCTCGATCTGTAAAGCTTCCGACCAATCATAAGAGGCCAACTGGAATCATAACGAAGCCCTGCATGTGGGCCCCGCTCCGTAGACGGGCGCCCACTCATGCCGATCGCCTGACGGGTTTGGCAAGGA
The DNA here is from genome assembly GCA_021527575.1 of Ensete glaucum. Classification (NCBI taxonomy): domain Eukaryota; kingdom Viridiplantae; phylum Streptophyta; class Magnoliopsida; order Zingiberales; family Musaceae; genus Ensete; species Ensete glaucum. Next base: position 49,077,905 of record CM038558.1, read on the forward strand.
CGTCTGTGGGTCCCACGGCGGCGCAGGGGGCGGGGTTTGGGGCGGGGCGGGTAGGTGTGAGAACTCCGAGGCGGGTTTAGAACTCGTCGGAGCTCGCTCGTTTGAAAGTGCCGTATTGGTACGGCGTTGGGACGAGTTGTGGGACGGACGGCTCTGGAGGAAGTCTGCACGCAAACCCTAACCACGCTGTGCCGAAGCAGGAGACGAGACGTGGGGGGGGGGGGGGGGAGAGGGGAGAGACCGGAAGGGGAGCGAATTCGCAACCCACCTCGGATTGGATGCGCTGCGTCTACGAGCCGGCGTCCGGCCCGCTCCCTCCCTTTGTGGGCATCGATTGCAAGGACCAGAGGCTCCGCCGGAGGTCATGTCAGACGTAAAGCGGGTTGTCTTCTCGTCTTTCTTTGTTCTTTTACCCTTAAAAAACCTTTTTGTTTTTTCAAAATTGATCTTTTGATGCTTCGGAAGAAGTAATGATTGAGAAAGTATGGGTCTTCAGAGGCTACAGCGATGCATTACTGCGGAATCAAGCGCTCGATATTGTCTTCGACAAAAATAATTGGAGCTAATTTTGCGTACAACTATGAATGAAAGAATCAGGCATTGTGCCCAAGCTAGTAGCCGAAGTCATCTTGCGCCTCTGTATCTTGACCACGACCTCTGCACGAGTTCGGACCTCTCCCTGCTGGCCAAAGATGCCATGGTTCTTGCAGTTGCCACCTTCTTGACTAGGAGTCCCCATGTCTTCTCCTCTCCCTGATCTCTCTCCGCCTTCAGTTTGAACTGCCTGCAGGAGACACGAGGAATGGCGAACATTGTTGAGCTGAAAACTTCCGGAGACTATGAAACGAGAGCAATGAGATGGGGAGAGAGAGTTCGTACTTGCAGAGAGGGACTTTGCAGGAGCCAGTTTGATCGCAGAGGGAGGAGTGGAGGCGGAAGAGCCGCCTCATTCTCGTGCAATGTGGGCAGCACTTTGGGGCCAACTTCTTGTCGCAGGTGGCGTAGTGGCGGAGGAGGTGCTGCAGTCTCTGGCAAGTGAGAGGACTCGTGCACGGGGCCTTCTTCCCGCTCGAGGCCTCGTCCGCGCAGCCGCCGGCAAATGTGTGTCGCAGGCAATCCATTGCCTCGCCTAATATGTGGTACATCTCCTGGTTCGCTCGTTCTCTTCTCCATCGCTTCTTTCTCTGCATGTGTACATGCGGGATCGGGAATGAGTACTCGATCTAATCCTTCGCCGGAAACCGCACAGAGCCCAAGAAGTTTCCTGGGCAATGCCTTTCCAATCGGATTATATGCGTCCATGTGCAGGTCACGAACCTGGTCGGCTTCCTCCAAGAACTGCAGGATCTCGAGCTCGAGCCCGGGGTCATGCTTCTGAACGAATCGCCACCCCTCCGTCTGCTGCACCGCCGCGAAGTCCTTCGCCACCTGCCTCATGCACCGCTGACGCAGCCACAACGCGTCGCACATCCTCGCCAGTTTCAACACGTCCATCACGTTCTCGGCGCTCACCCTGGCGGCGGTGGCGGCCTCACACGCCCGCTTCAGCCACGGAACCCGGTACGCGTGCGACAGCGCCAGCAGAGCCACGCCGTGCCTCTCCATCGCCTCCTCTGCCTCTCTTGATGTCAGCGCCGTTCTACTCACCATAAATCCATCAGTGCTCGAGCCCAGATCCGGACTGATGCGAGACCAGGTTCCAGTAATTTACCTCGAAGAAGAGTGAAGGAAGCGAACGAAGGCAAGCACTGCATCATATGCCACGCCGAGGATGTGGATGATTCTGTCGGAGTTCCAGCTCTTACGAGGACGATATAACAACCGCTCCAACACCGGCGAAGCCGAACCCTATACGGATGCATTCATAAAAGAATCAGGGAGAAGAACAATCATACGCGGAGAGAGTATGCAGTATCGCCGGAGAGAAGGCAATACCAGAACGCTCGAATGCGCGGCGATGCTTTGCCCATCGGACGTGACGATGCGAACGTCGGTGGGAGGGATGTGATCATCGTTTCCGGCCTCGTGCCATCGCCGGAAGCCAGTAGCATCAGCAGGAGAAGCAATCATCTCCGCAACAACCAGCACAGTGCTTCTTGTTACTTCCTATCAAGCTGAGCCTTTACGAGGAAAGGAGAGAGAGATGGGCATGATCCAAAGGGTGTTTATATATAGAGAGAGGAGGAAGGATGAGGTGGTCCAGATGGATGGCATGCATCTGAACATAGAAGCCATTGAAGTGGTTGGCTAAAATAAGAGGCAAAAAGAACGCAGGGATTTGTTCCCTTTTTGAGGATATAAATTTAGGATATGACCTGGTGGATAAGGTTGCCTCGTCAGCAGCGACGAAGCGCAAGATCTGGAGGCATGGATCCACTGCGATCTAGTTTTTTCCCTGGTCAGACGTGCGACAACTGTCAAATCCGGGGTCCGACGCTATTCTCAAGTGATAAAGTTGGATTTGGCCAGCTCATACCTTCTTTCGATACGCCCTCTTCCACATAAGCAATGTGGAGGATTCATGGATAATCATCCCCAACATCTCTTCTCGTTTATTGGATAACTCTTTACTATTTTGTGATTTAGTTTGCTTTGACCAACCGACCGATGCCCCTCCCACTCATTCCGTCCTTTCAAATATTGGAAAGACCCGTAATATGTGACCATTAAGCTTTCAGTCAAAGTCCTGTGAGGTTGCTATTACTCATCAAACACACATAAATTATGCCTATTGAAATGTTACGTACGAGCCAGAGGAGGTACGGGGATTTCACCTGATCTGCTTGGATGAGCGACGAGAGCAAAGGATCACTGAAGTTTGCAAGCTTCCTCTGTCCAATGTAAAGTTCTCTTGACATAACCTGCCACCATGATTATATCCTCAAGTAAAGAACAGGAGATCGATTTTTTTTTTTTTTTTTACTTGGAAAGGTATATGTCTTTGTTCCTATCCAGCTTCACTCACACCTTCGGTGACGGCTGATGATCTTATATCCATGTCCTTAGTGTGACATTGAGTGAGCACAGAACACTGTACATATCAGGGCTCGAGCATTGGGCGGTGGTCGAAAGGAACGTCACATCGTTCCTTGCTCTGAGTGTCTTCAGCTCCGATGGCGTTCTTTAGCTTGGTGGAATGAGAAGAGGTGACTCAGGAATTGCTCTGGCTCCTGGCCCTCTCTAATTATCTGTCGGATACACAATAATATAATTTAGGTTTTGGTCAACAAACTACATAGCAGCAAATGATTTGACTTTAAAGAAATGGCATGTTAGACTTGATTGACCATGTATTTTTAATCTGGATAAGACTTTACATAGAAAGAGACAAGTCACCTGGCAAAATAGTAAATGACTACATCTAGGGCCAGCAAAGCAAGAAACCAAGAATTCATTGAATCAGCCAACATGGTTTACAGGAGAACTCCTTTTGTACAGAAATGGCATATTAGACTGATTGATCATATATTTTAATCTCGAAAAGACTTTACATAGAAACAGACAGGTCACCTGGCAAATGGTAAATGACTACCAAAGCAAGAAACTAAGAGTTCATTGAATCAGCCAACATGGTGTACAGGAGAACTCCTTTGTACTCATTAGAAAAATACAACAACAACAGCAGAATTGTCACAACTTTTTATAATTATAATTTCACCTAAACTCCTTTTTCCATGTTTTGCATATTGGAAACTGAGAACTACATAATTATCTATCTATTGTATCTATCTATTGACCCTGGAGCTACTATCTCTGCCATAAATCAATTGACAGACATGTATCCCCATCTCACTTTGTCAAGTTACTATGTGAATTTTGTTCTGAAGGAGGATAGTAGAGGAAAATGGGTTATGTCAGACAATATTCTAAATTTATGGCAAATGTAGTATGGTTAGGATTTATAGTTTGTCACAGTTACTCAAAAACAGTAATCTTGGATGGAGGAGAGAGAGTTCGATTAACGGTAGCAAACAAATCCTAAGATGGATAATTATTTACTAGGTTCTATTTCATATCCTGCTAATTCCAGTAAGATAATGCAGATATCAGATATCCATCCACGATAATTATTTAGTCCAACCACATGAATTCAGAAACAGGAGCATGGTTCTGTGTGCTGTGAATGGCTACCCATGGGGAGCACCAACATCTAAAGCATAAAGTTCATGAATTGATTCATGTAGACATCATTGTAGGGGAAGATGGTACAACATGAATAGATTTGTAATTATCAACAGAAAATTTTGTTAATTATTTACCTTATAGAAGGTTTCAGAAAAGCAATATTGCATATATCTATTGATGAAATCTGAAACATAAATTATGAGATTATAGGAATAAAAAGGAATCTAATATAATTTCCACACAGTTGACTAAGTCTAGGTCTACATTGATGCAACAAGACAAGTTGAAGGAAAAAAAGAAGAGTAGATTCAAACCCTAGGCAAATTAATTTGGCAATTTATTCCCTAAGAAATTTTCAAATGTTTTCTAAAAAATAACCAATCCAGGTGCATTGACAAATCAGGTAAAAGCTGGACCCTACAGTTCGATCTTTGTCATACATAATCAGACAAGTTATGAGCTTTCAAAATGCATGATTTCGTACTGACATGTAACAGAAAATTTCCACAATAAAGTAAGATTCTTCACCTTTCGCGAGAGAATCCATGCAACTTCTCCCACAGAGAAAGTTAACAATGCATATGAATATACTATGAACTCAATAGCCCACAGACAGTTGCAGCTTGTATCAGTATCTAACCTCTGCTACTTGTATATAGTATATACACCAAAATGACATTGCTAAGTTCTAACTGTTTGTTCCTCCAAAATTTAGAAGCTTATCTAACCGACAGTAGTAACAACATGGAGAGTAACAAATCAGAACATCCCAACTATTTGGGGCTAGCTACATGAACTGTTTTCAGCCATTGAACTGCCAGTATAAGAAGTTACTGTTTCTAGACAACTTCCTATTCTCAACTTTATGAGTCAATAAAATATATCTTGTCGATAGAATAAGTGTACATGGAATTAAAAAAGGTAAAAGTTTAGGATCTAGAAGAATCTTGCAATGTTATGTTTCTCTCTCCTTGAATTTAGATACAAGTACTAGGATGGATTCTAGCTTGTTTAATGATATAGTCTTCTTCTCCCAATCAATCTAAACAAGTATTATGGTTTGTTCCGTAGCAAGTAAACTAGCCTAATGGATAAATGCCTCAATAATCCTAGTTAAAAATAAGTAGGACGGGGGCATATGAGATGGAATCTCCAAGGTCAGTGCACCTTGTTCACATGTAAGATCCTATATTATTTGCATACAAACATTCTCGTATAAAAAAATTATGACAGATTTCATTGATAAATTCTTTGAAAACATGGAAGACAGATATTTCCCAAAAAAGAATATATGAATAAGACCAGATTTGCAATCAGAATAGTATTACAAATCAGCATATACATCAAGGAAAAAGCACAAATAGGTTGACAGGATTATTATGTACCTGTACAGGAGTGTCCACTGGAATACCCATGTGATTGAAGAATTCTGTGCTAACCCTATCCAAATACATAAGCTCATGTTCTTCCTCGACTCTGCTAATATCCTTCCCACTATTTCTTCCTAGCCACAAATAGATTTGTTTGGTCCTTGGCTTTCTTGAACCTGATTTTGATTCCGATGCCAACAACAAGAACACTGATTCAGTGTCAAGGAGTCCAGGATGAACATCTTCCACTTTCTCCATATCTGGCCACCGGAAAAGAACAGGGTGAATTACTTGGTGATGGTCATCCGCACAAGAAGCTTCATCCTCTGCAGCGTCACCCTGATCAGAAGCACCCAATGAGAGTCGTCGCTCCAGATCAAAGGTTTCTGGATCGTCTTCCACTTCAGAAATAAAAGGAGGAGATGGACACCAGTCCCTTACAAAATCTGTTGGAGAGGAACTTCCGTCGGCATGACCAGCTGATGGTAATAGAACCAAAGGAGCATTGCTGCTCCTACGCTCAGCTAATAATCTCAAGTCCTTTCCCTTCACATCTCCAGTATCCATGGGTTGCAACTCTGAATTCATCTCAGTTTGTGGCATCCTTTGCAATTCTGAGCTTGGTGGTGACAAACTGTACCAATCTGAGGACGATGACGAGTTTGGCGAGAAGGTGGACATAATCGAAGCAGAGTCCGCCGACGAGGATGATGGCGTGGCGCTTGATTCGACCGAGAATGACCCGGGAGACCGAATTGTATCGGTTGCATGCAGTTCGTCGTTGTTAAAACTCCTGCTCTCCACCACCGCCTTTATGATCTCCTTCCAGCCCTTCTCTGCCAACTTGCGCCTCAGGCGACCCCAACCATTCTCCTTCACCGGGGGCCCTCTCCCGGCACCTCCCCACGGCAGTGGGAGAGGCGGCGCCACTCTGGCTCTCGCGGCGGCTCTTCGGAAGATGTCGTAGTCGAGATCATATAGCTCCACTGTCCTGTTGCCAAGAAGCCCTTCAGGGGTGGGAGATTGGGGCTCGTCGGTGACGGTGGCCCAGAAGACTGCAGGCTCGGAACCCTCGTGGACGGTGGTGATAGGGCCCTCGGCGCGCTCGTAACGAACGACCTGGAGCGCGGCAGTTGCGGCCGCGGCGCCCATGGCGGGACAGCTGTCGCGGCCGAGCCAGACGTAGATGGCGGTGGGCACGTGGACGACGAACGCGCCCCGAGAATCGAGGAATCCCGTGCCGGAGGTGGTGCTGAGGTCGACGGATTTAGGGACGAGGTAGAGGGGGTCGTAAGGAGACTGGGGGGCCAAGCGATACGCGCGGAGGGCTGCAGAGCCGGGTGTCGGAGGGAGGGCGTGGACACGGCGCTGGCAGCGGAGGAGCTGGGCGGCGAACCCGAGGTTGGGATCCACCGAGGGGCGCACAGCGCGGACGGTGCGGAGGGCATCGTCGAAAGGGATCGCCCGTCGCCACATGATGTAGGCAACGACGAGGGCAGCGGAGCGGGAGGCGCCGCGACGGCAGTGGACGAGCGCGCGGCCGCGTGGGGCGACGCGGGCTAGCTCGAGGAAGTCGAAGGCGTCGTAGAGGACGGAGGCGAGGTCCTCGGCGGGGAGTCGCGGAGCCACAGGGTACGGTAAGCCAGCTCGCCGCGGAAGTGGTCGGGGCAGGCGCCGCCCGCGCAGTTGAGCACGTGGGTAATGCCGTTGCGACGAAGAGCAGCGCGATCGCGGGCCGCCGCGTCGCCGCCCAGGTAGACGTGGTCGTCCACGCGGGAGAGGTCGACGTCGTCATCGTCCGCGGCAGGGGCAGCGGCGGTGGTGGAGGGCGTAGCGGGCCAGTGGCCGGAGTCGTCTGAGGCGGGGCGGGGCCAGGCGACGAGGGGCGGGGAGGGGAGGGCGAGGCGGCCAGGTTTGGGGGGCCGATTAGAATTAGGGTTAGGGTTAGGGTTCGGGTTGGAATTGGAATTTGAGCGGGCAGTCCAAGTGGCCGACCGGAGGAGGGACTTGCGCGGCGTACCGGAGGAGGAGGGAGGATCCTCGCCGTCCATTTTCTATGATTTGCCTTTTCTTGGTCGTCCTATCTCAGGTGGGACGGGAAGAAAGAGTCCATCGTCAACTGAGATCAGAGAGACAGAGTACAAGAGAGAGACAGTGAGGAAGGATTCAACGATGGAGTAAAAATTGGCATCTGTCTCTGCTGACCCCAAATACAAACATAAACAACAGCAAACGAAAGAAAAGAAGAAAGGTTCGATGGATTCATGTTATTGTTATGGAGAGTTGGGCAGCACAAGGGAAGGTGAAGAAGAAGACGGAGGAGGAGGAAAGCGACGGGGTGGTACGGCGGAAGGAAGCAACTGGGGGAAAGCTGGCTCGGGTGGTTGGAACGGCTGACTCTTTGTCCCAGGTTAGGTAGGTCAACGGGGACGTCGGCAATGGCTGCCCCCTTTGGTGCGCTTCTGTGGGCCCCACCACTTCCACTGGCCCGAACCTCCTTGTCCACCGGGAGTTGCGATACGCTGTCTCCTCTCAAGCAGGGTACAGCCAAGGAGAACGCTCCGCGTGCCTTCCCTGGATGGGCAAACGCGTGATACCACGGGTAGGCTACCGTGAACCCTGTCCGGGAGTCAGATACGCGAGGATGAGAAGGAAAAAGTATTAATGTTCCGCACTTTTCCTTGTGTCTCGCCCACTCGATTGCTGTGATGTTGAAGGACCCCACCCCATGCCTCTTCCAATAACGAGAAAGGTGGCAAACTGTGCGTACGGAGGAAAAGCACTCACACATCACTATTAGTAGGCAGGCAAAGGCGTTTCACATCATTTTGGACGACGTCATGCTTATGTAAGTTTACAAAGACCGGCTACTGGAAATCGGAAATCTTTAATTTTGTTGTTTCGAACTGATAAATATTTTTATCCAAATTCTTCGAAAATATTTTGACGTCTCTGTTTTGACCTCTACCCATTTATAAGAAATCATCATAGTAACGTATACTTATTTCTGCACAGTGATCGAAGCCGAGGGATCTCACGAATCGATCTTTGATGCTTAAGTTGATATTGAGTTTTTTTTTTCTTCTAATCTAGAGTTAAAAGGAAGTATTTTTAAGCCAAACTTTAGTCAGAGAAGTATCTTATAAAGATTATAGAAAAGAAAGTTTGTAATTAATCTGATTATAAAAAGTATTTTCAAAAATATTTCTATTAATATTTTATTATAGGAGAGTCCATTCATAACTAACTTTAACTGTATTCTATACTTTTAAAAATATTTTTATGATTATTTCGCATGAGAGTTTGATTATAACTGACACTAAAGTCTTTAATTTCTTCATAATTTTTAATTCAGCCCACTCTTACAAATATTTCAAAATACATTTCTTTATGACTAATGAATATATAAAGGGGTTAGTTGGTAGATATGAAACATTTAATGTCATAGTTTTCTATGCATGAAGAGATATTTCATACACTAGTACTTATTTTCATCTTCTAGGATTGAAATTAACTTTTGGATAGTTAATTATATTTGCATAAGTTATTTAGAGTCTTTAAAATTTTTTATCTCTTGGATGCGTCATTGAGTAGTGAATCTCTTGATTTAGTTATGTACCTTTGTTTAATTTCCTTGATGTAGTGAACTTTATGTATCCTCTTGCGATTTTAAACTTAGTGGTGAGCTATATCTTTATTTGTTTTGTGCAAATTATATTTGAAGTTTGCTGGTTTATTATAACTCAACTTTCGGGTTTTCTCATTTTTTTCTAAATTTCATTCCTCTTTCTCCCTTCTCGGTATCAGGAATCGACCTAATCTATCTTTTGGTATTTCAAGAATATTCTACAGAGAAATTAATTTAAAATTAACTCAAACTATTTTCTTATTTTTTGATGATATTCTTATAAATATTTGGTAGAGAAGCTAATTCATAACTGACTCGAACTGTCTTATAATCTTTCAAAAATATTTTATATATAAGATAGTTCGACAATTCGGTAATTAACGCAAGCTATCTTTTGGGGTTATGTCTTTGTAAATAAAACGTGTTTGCCTAATATGACATTTGCATAATAAATGATTTTATATTTTCTATTAGAATATCTTTTATTTTTAAAAAAATATATAATTATCCTTTATCTTTATCTTATCGTCCATCAAAACCGCTTTATTGCCTCTTTCCTTCAATGTGACAACTACCTTTGTTCACGAGACCTCTTTGCATAGAACCTTATCATCATCCTTCTGAAGCCTCGACTATCCCAAGCATAGATTACTCGTTTTGTCATCATCCTCCTCTCTCCATTACACTTTCTTAAATTATGATTCGTCTCTTTTTTATCATTAATGATGCTCATGGTCTTATCCATAGATTCCTCAAGCTTCAAACACTCGGACAAAGGCTCATGTGATTACATTCCCATGTTTAACTTCCCTCTCATCATCGGCCTCGATGGCAACCATAACCCCAACCTCCTCCTCCTCCTCCACCCTAACCTCCCCTCTGATATGATCTTGAATCATTCAACTTCAACTCTTCCTCTATTATTGCTCCCAAGGGGTGACAAACACTATCAAAACAACCTAGTCTCATTTGGGCGTCAAAGCTCCATAATCAATTCGTCAATGGTGTCAGAGGCAAACGTGGGATGAAGGCGACAACAGATAGAGGACGGGTGATGGGTTAACAAAAGCCAAGGAGGCTAAGGGTGCACCGGCGGCAATGAGGTTTGATAGGACCAGAATTATGGGTAATATCATCTTTTTATAAAATCAAATTACTTTAAAAATTACCCAATTCCTGTGATGTCAACTGCCATGTTTTCTGAGTTCCCATGGCAACCGAAGACGAGGATGTCTCGTCTATGAACAGAGAAAGGACTGACACTGATAGCACCTTGTTATCTTCTTGCTGTTCCATTACTGTAGGACATCGAGGTTTGATGAACCATGGGACAACCAAGGATCTTTGCAGGGTCTTCGCCAACTTCATACCTAAGACAGGGCACCACACCATAGTGGAATCTTCTGCATCTAATGCAACTCTGCAACACTACCGTGATGTGGAAAATCTTTACGTATGTCTATGAAGTAGGTGTGGTCTCTATCTTCGTATTTACTGAGTAGATACGATTGATTTTAGCTCGTATATATTAGCTCACTCGTAATCGTCTTGAGCGGAGAGAAGATGGAGCACGGTTAGGTGGAAGGAGCCCTCGGGTCTAGCTCGGTGGGTCGACAACTGAAGTGTTGGAGCTCGGGTTGGGAATTTATGCTTATGGCTCGGGTCGGTTACGGATTCCTGCAAGAAGGTCGAGTCGGGTGGGGTTCTCGACGTGACCCTTCCGATAATTAAGTCAGTTAAGTTATCGATTTGCGATCCCCCTACTCCGTAAAGATGCAGGAGCTTTTATACAGGGCGTTAAAGGTCGTCCGTACCTGAAACATTTAATGGCTCTATTGCTTATCATGCTGTCGTACTCATCCACATCATCCATGGCCTTCGCAGTGTGATGCACATTTTGCCTGTTGCGGCTGTGGCGGCTCAACCTCTATATAATTCAACCCACCCCCCCCCCCCCCCAAGAAGACTTTCTCATGGTGCCCAATTAGGGTACTGTAGATGAGGTATTGTGTCGTGCCGTGGATCTATAATGGAGTCCAATTAGTCTTATCAGGGAAACTGAGTGGGTAAGGTTGGGAGCTGAGGCGATTAAATATGATAAGTCGGAAATTGCTTGGGCTGAGCATGGGGCTCAAGAATTGGACTGGCCGGGTTTGAATACCCGAAAGCTGCTCTAACCGAGCAAGGGCTCGAGAAATGAACTGGTCGAGTTTAAATATCTGGAAGCTGATCTGACCGAGCAAGGGCTCGGGAAATGAACTGGCCAAGTTTAAATACCCAAAAGCTGATTCGATCGAGCAGGGGCTCGGGAAATGAGCTGGCCGGGTTTGAATACATGGAAACTGATATGACCGAGCAGTGGCTCGAGAAATGAACTAGCTGGGTTTAAATATCCGGAAGCTGATCCGACCAAGCAGGAGCTCGGGAAATGAATTTGTCGAGTTTAAATACCCAGAAGCTGATCTAATCGAGCAGTGGTTCCGAAAATGAACTGGTCGGGTTTAAATACCCGAAAGCTGGTCCAATTGAGCAGGGGCTCGGGAAATGAAGCCAGGTTTAAATATCCAAAAGCTGAACAAATCGAGCAGAGGCTCAAGAAAATGAACTATTTAGGTTTAAATGCTCGGAAGCTGATCGGATCGAGCAGGGGCTTGGGAAATAAGCAGGACGGGTTTGAATACCCGGAAGCTGATCTGACCGAGCAGGGACTCGAAAAATTAACTATCCAGATTTAAATACCCGAAAGCTAATCTAACCGAACAGGGGCTCGAGAAATGAACTGTCCAGGTTTAAACACCTGGAAGCTGATCCGATCGAGTAGGGGCTCGGGAAATAAACTGGTTGGGTTTGAATATTTGGATTTGGCCGAGATGGTGAACTCGGGCACAAATCTTAGAGATTTGGCCAAGAGGGTGTACTCGAGCATGAATCTTGGAGTTTGGCTGAGAGGGAGAACTCGGGCACAAATCTTGGAGATTTGGTCAAGAGGGCAAACTCGGGTACAAATCTTGGAGATTTGGCTGAGAAGGTGAACTTGAGCACAAATCTTAAAGATTTGGTCGAGCGGATGAACTTGGGGACAACTGCGTAAAATTTATTTGACTATATATATATATATACACCACATTGCAGCGTATTCAATGCGGTTACACATTCAATGCAACAGGCCATTTCTAGGCGGTCTGTTGCTTTGTCTCAGGAAGCTGAAACGACATCCTTGGATCCTATAAGTTCCCTACGGTCAGGCTGAGACCTCACTTCTTCGATTTGCCTTCTTTCGCTTCTCCCTCAGGTCTCCTTCTAGCCCCTTTCAGTCGATGTTTCTTGAATAGGTCAGAATGACCTCTTCAGATTCTTCAAGTAGCATTAGGGTTGTTTCTTCCCTGAGGTCAGGGGAACAGGTATAGGAGAGCCCAAGGCGGGTTCCTCGGGAATATCTTCGGGACCCCATCGCTGGTTGACGCGAGGGTCCTAAGGGATTTGGAGGTCATGAAGGCAGGTCATGACCTCGACACGATGGTGACCGAGAGCTTGCTTGCTGCCATCAGGGAATGGTACAACATCCCAGTCGAGTATGGGTTACATGTTCCATAACCCGGGCAACGTCCCTACAGTTCAGATACGCCCGGGGTATGTATCTCAGTGGATGCTCTGGAAGTCGGTCTTCAGTGAGATGAAATACATCTTAGTGGATGTATTTCATCCCACCATCGAGGAGTGTATCATATGGTAGAGGATTTCTCTGAGTTAGGTAGCGTCCAACTCGTGGCGCTACCTCGTTATGTTTTTGGGCGAATGCCAAGAGGCTGGGATTATCCTAACTTGGAACTTGTTCATGGCGTGCTTTCACCTTTGCAAGAGTCGGGGCGGTTACTATCTCACCGCCCATGACTGCTTTAGGGTTAGTGGAGCTCCTTCTAATAATAAAGGTTGGAAGGCTCGTTATCTTTTTATTAGTGGTCCAAACTGGGGATTCAGACTCGATTGGTCGGCACATCCAATCGATAACATCCCCCAGTATATATCCGAGGAGGAGTCCGTCCTGATCGGGAGACTAAAGGGAATTCTTTCCTCTTCTTGTGTGATTATGGAAATGATTGAACTTTGGCTGGTCGAAGCGGGTCTCAGCCCGACCTCTAGGGGTATTATTTCATTTACGCTATTTTGACTTTCAGGAGTGTTTTTTAACCCGTGGATCGGGGTGCAGACCGGATGGATATCGGTGATCTGTGTGGAATGCCGAGGGTGTTAGGGGGAAAAACTCATGTAGCACGTTCAGTCGCACCAACTTGAGAGGTCGACGAGGCTCCATCAACCGAAACTCCGAGGTCTTCGTCCAAGAGGTCGTCCGACGCACCGGTTCCACCTGACGAACCTGCCAGGAGACACAAAAAGGTGACGATCCTGTCAAGGAGGCACAAGTCTCATCGTGGTGAAGGGGAGTCTCGGTCACATTCAAGAGCCAAGGAACCGGCGATGTCCGTTGGGGAGCCCGAGGAGCAGGCAGAATCTCCTAATGAAGCTGCAACATCGGTCTTCCTCCATCCAAAATCTATGAAGGACCTGTGCGGAACGAAGGTCCAAAAAGATGATGTGGGGTATTACGCCCTTTATATGTCCGATCTAGCTCAACAGGATCCAGACAAGGGACTGCGGCTAAGGTGTGAGAACCTCAAAAACTCCTCTAATGTTTGGAGCAATCATGTGGCTACGGAGGAGTTCAAGAGGGGACTCCTTCATCCATAACTAGCGAGGGAGCTATACACACTCCCATCTGAGGTGCTTCTCACCCGAGCTGCCAAGGAGATCGTCCTAGTAATTCCTCAACTTGGAACTACACCTTTTTTATCATCTCTTGATTGCGTCCTAATGGCTGTCACTTTGTATAGAATAAGCACGTTCAAATGGTGTTGTTCGACCGAGTCCATGATGCGGGTCGGCTGATCACCTTTATGGACTACAGGATCAATAACCTCCTTCAGGAGATTGATGTTTTGAAGGCTGGGGGCAGTCCAGAGGTAGTGGTCGTCGCCGAAGAGCAAGCGGCAGAGCTGGAAAAGGAACTAGAGAAGACGAAACAGGAGCGGAATGAAGCACTTCAGCGACTTAAGACATCCGACAAAGAACTCAATGAAGTCCGAGGTGACTTATCTGAAGCCCAAAAGCAGTTGAAGGAGGCACGAGTCAGGGCTCAGAAGGCATACAATGACTTGTTGAAGTCTCTAAAGGATCTGGAGAGCGCGCGAGCTAAGTTGCCGAAGCGGGCGATAGACGACTACAAGGGCTCAGCTGGCTTCAAGGAAAGTCTGAAGAGGATGGGTCGAGTCACCTACGAGTATGGCTATCAGGTGGCGCTGGCCCGCTTTTGCTCTTTGCATCCGGACTCGGAGGTCGAGGAATATTCTTTCACCATCAGGCCTGAGGATAATTCGGTGCCCATGGATAGGCAATAGGCCTTTGACGACTCGAATTCACCCGAGTCATAACTTACAATTTTAACTTCTTGTCGAGGTCAGGTGACGTGTTATTTTTCATCTGACCTCTTTTCATGTACAAAATATTTTGTAGTCAGGGTCGGGAAGAGTCTTATTTTGTTCCTGACACCTTTTATAATCAAATTTCGTCAATACAATCATAATTCTCTTTTTTCCACATTATACATAAAATTTTTGAAGGTTTGAAATGTGTCACGTTCTCGGCAACAATCGTCCCTCAACTGTTGCTAGGGTGCAAGTCCCTTCTCGGACGATGTCCACAACTGGGTAGGGTCCTTCCCAATTTGGCGTCAACTTTTCACGGGATCGGGTTAGGTCATTGACCTCGGCTTTCTGGAGCACTAGGTCGCCTGTCCTAATAAACCGAGGCCATACTCTACGGTTGTAAAGTCTAGCGATAGCCTTTTTGTAAGCCAATGTCCGTAGATGGGCATCAACTCGTCTCTCCTCCAGTATGTCAAGATTCTTGTGCAACTGTTGGCTGGAGGCTCCCTCTTCGTGCATTTGGATCCGGAGTGTCGGGAAGGCCACCTCGAGAGGGAGTATTGCCTCGGTTTCGAAGGCCAAGCTATATGGAGATTCTCCTGTCGGGGTTTTTGGAGTTGTCCGGGACACTCATAATATGGTCAGGAGCTCCTCCAGCCAAGTTGATTGGGCCCTGAAAATCCTCTTCTTCAACCCTTCCAAGATGGCCCGATTCGTCACCTCAGCAAGCCCGTTGGCTTGGGGATGGGTGATCGAGCTGAATTTTAGTTGGATCCGGTAGCTTTAGCAAAAGGCTTTGAACTTTACATTGTTGAATTGCATCCCATTATATGTGATTATGATTTTAGGGAGGTCGAATCTGGTTATAATGTTTTTCCACACGAATTCTTCAACTTGCCTTTCGATAATGGAGGCTAGTGGCTCAGCTTCGAGCCACTTTGTAAAATAATCGACTCCCACTATAAGGAACTTATGTTGCCCCGAGACTGGGGGGAAGGGACCGAGGAGATCCATGCCCTATTAAGTGAAGGGCGAAGCACAGTCTGCAGTTGCCAGTAGTACCATCGGTTGATGCTGGATCAGGGCATGCTTCTGACATTGCTCACAACTCTCTACATAAGCTTGAGCATCTTTATGCATAGTGGGCCAATAATAACTTTGCTTGGGGATCTTGTGTGATAAGGTTTAGGCGTCGATATGCTCTCCGCATATGCCCTCGTGGATCTCAGCTATAGTGGTATGCATCTCGATCGGGTGTAAGCATCGAAGAAGAGGTCGACTAAAGCCTCATCGATAGAGATGACCCTTGATCATGCAATACCATCATCCCATCCTCATAATTCGTCGGGCTACCGCTTTATCCTCGGGGAGGGTCTCCGTTTCCTTGAAACGAATGATTTTACTAGTCCAACTGTCTCCTTCTTTAGTAATAGACATCGTAACTAAACTGATGGAAGGCCCAAATATCCTTGCTATTCCCCATGGCTGTCCACTGATCCCATGGGAGGACACAAGCCTAGCAAGGGTGTCCGCTTGCGAATTATCGAATCGGGCTACTTTGGTGATAATGCACCTTCAAAATTGGTCTGTCAACTGACATACTTCAGCCAGGTACTTGACTATCACCTCCTCTCGGGTCTCGAAGTCTCTGTTGACCTAACCTATGATGAGCTGGGATTCAGTAAATATCTCTACACTTTCCGCACTAAGTTCAGCGGCTATTTTCAAACTGAAAAATAGTGCTGCGTATTCTGCTTCGTTGTTCGTGGCTTTGAACTCCAACCGAAGGGCGTGCTCATAAATATACCCAGAGGGATCCTTGAGCACCAAGCCGATGCCTCCTCTCTCCGAGTTGGTAGAGTCGTCGATGTGCAATGTCCACATGAATATTGAGTTCATCAAAACTTCCGAGGATGTGAGTTCCGAGAGGAAATCTGCTATCACTTGGTCTTTAATCGGCGTTCTTGTCACGTACTCGATGTTGAATTCTCCAAGCTCTACTGACCATTTGAGCATCTATCCTGCAACATCAAATTTTGAGAAAATATTATGTAACGGTTGGTCGGTTATCACCTTGATGGGATACGTCTGGAAGTATGGTCTTAGCTTTCTTGATGCTAGGATCAATGCCAAGGCCAACCTTTCAATGGGGGTGTAACGAAGCTCAAGGCCCACCAAGACATAGCTAGTGTAGTAGACTAGCTTTTGTCGAGCTTTATTGAGCTTTGTTGAACTTCACCAAGATAGAGCTGACCGGCAGGTTGGATGCCATAAGATACAAGCCGAGAGGCTCTCCATCTTTTACTGATGTCAACTGAGGTAGGTGCTCGATGTGGTCCTTCAGCTGGCGAAATGCTTCCTCGCATTCTGGAGTCCAGTCAAAGTCTTTTGCCGACTTCAGTGCTTGAAAGAAGGTTAAGCTCTTATCTCCAGCACGAGAGATGAAGCGGCTCGATGCAGCTAACCTGTCGGTGAGTCATTGCACCTCCTATATCATCCTTGGAGATTGCATCTCTTGTATTGCTTTTATCTTGTTGGGGTTCGCATCTATTCCTTGTTGATATACGATGAAACCAATGGACTTTCCGGATATGATGCCAATGGTACACTTGGTCGGGTTAAGCCGCATTTCGTGTCTCTTTAGCATGTGAAATGCCTCTACTAGATATGAAAGGTGAGTCTCGGTCTTTTGACTGTTGGCTATCATGTCATCCACATAAATTCTCATGTTCCTCATGACTTGATATTTGAACATACGGTTCACTAACCGTTGGTATGTCATTCTGACATTCTTCAATCGGAATGGCATCACTTTGAGGCAGTAGGTGCCATTGTAAGTGATGAAGATCGTATTTTCTCTATCTTTTGTAGCCATTTGGATTTGATTATATCTAGAGAAGGCGTCTATAAATTAGAGCAACTTATGTCCCGACGTGACATCTAACAATTGATCGATGTAGAGAAGAGGATAGTAGTCTTTCGGGTAAGCTTGATTGAGATTGATATAATCAAGGCACATTCATCAATTTCCATTAGCTTTTTTGATAAGTACAACGTTGGATAACTAGGTCAGATACTTTACTTCCTCAATGAACTCGGCATCTAGCAGGTGAGCGACCTTATCTTCTATAGCTTTTTATCGCTCAGGAGCAAACCTCCGTGAGCGCTGTTTGATGGGTCGGGTGCCGGGTGTGATGTTTAAATGATGTTGGGCGACCTCTAGGTCGATCCCCGACATGTCTCTTGGAAATCACGTAAAGGCATCCACATTCTTTCCTAAAAACTCAACCAATTGTACTCACTGGTCTTCCGAGAGTCTCGAGCCGATCTTTACCAACTTGTCTAGCCGACTTGGATCAAGAGATATCTCCAAAACTTGCTCCACCGAGTCAGGATCTTGAGCTCTTTTTTCGGGACTTCAGAGGGCTATAGTGGCTGTCTGGACTTTTGGCCTTTTGGGCAGTGTCGTTGCCATCAGATAGCATTATCTGGATTCTCTCAGGTCACTTCTAGCTTCGCCCACCCCCGCTCGGGTCAGGAAATTCATGATTCTGTGATAAGTTGAGATGATCACTTTAAGTTGGTTAAGGGTTGGTCGTCCGATGATGGCGTTGTATGCCGATGGAAGCCCCACCACCATAAACGACACCATCAGAGTTTTAGACTTCGGTACTTCTCCGAACGTGATGGGAATTATGGTCGTCCCCAAAGGGGAGACAGAGTCCATGATAATCCCTATCAAAGCAGATGTCAAGGAAACAAAGTTTTTGTTAGTTAATCCTAGTTTCTGAAATGCGTCGACATATAGGATATCGGCTTAACTACCTCTATTGATCATAACCCTTTTGACGCGGGCGTTCACCATTCAAATTGAGATCACTAGAGTATCATCATAGTTAAGGTGTTCTTTGTTACTCGACCCGAAGGTGATGTCGAGGTCTTCTTCATGCACAGGCATTTTTCCTACTTCAGTGCACGCATAAGCCTTGCGCACCAAGGAGCTGTTGTCGCCCGAGGTCGATCCCTCGATAACGACATTAATTTGCTTCTCAACCGGTCCCTTTGGTCGGGGCGACGGGTCTCTAGGGGACCGACCATCAGGGAACGAAGATTGGTTGCGAACATAGCGGTGCAAGTGCCCTTGCCGGATGAGGTCTTCAATTTGACTTTGCAGGTCATGACATTCCTCCATGTCATGGCTATGTTCCCTGTGGAAACGGTAATACCTCCTTTTGTCGCACCTCTTGAAGCTTGTCTTCATTAGATTGGGAGTCTTCAGAAGCCCACTCTCCCAAATTTGGAGGAAGATCTCTGTTGAAGTCGAGTTGAGGGGTATTGGAGGAGGTCTGGATGGCAACATGTCCGACTTGTCTTCCCTCCTCTTTGGTGGTCCTGAGGGGTGTCCTCGGGACTATTAGGCTCGGGCCCGCTTTGACTCGTCTCGCTTGCCAGCCACTAGCGCCTCGATGGCTATTTACTGGTACGCCCGTTGTAGCATCTCAGGTACCATCATGGGTGGTCGCTCGATCAACGACTATAAAAATCTTGATGGCCTAAGTCCTATCAGGAATGCCTTGATGGCTAGGGAAGGATGCACGTCGGGGACTCCTCGAACTTGTAAGGTGAATCATCTAATGAATTGGGCAAGGGACTCCTCGTTCCCTTGGGCCAACCCTAGAAGGGAGGCGACGATTGGTTTCGGGCATGCACTCGCCAAAAAGTTTAGTTCGAACTCTTTTGCCAATAAGTCAATGAAGATATAGAGGCGGGTTTGAGATGACAATACCATGTTCTGGCCAGTCCCCTTAGGGTAGTTGGGAAAGCTCGACACATCAACACATCAGACATGTCATATAAAGCCATTTGGGCGTGGAATGTTACAATATGTTTTGCTAGATTGCAACTGTCGTCATAGAGTTCAAGGGAGTGGAGCTTGAAATTGGTCGATAAGGGTTTATCTTGTATCTCGAGGGTGAATAGGGAGCCACCTTTTGAACTCTCCCCGAATTCTCTCTTTAATTTGAGAACTTCCTTCTAAACCTCATCTATCCACTGATGGACTTGACGGACTTGTTCCCTCAATGAATTAATGGAATTAGAGGAGAGGGTGTCAAGGTTGGGACTAGCTTGAGCCGGATCACGAGAGTGGCTTCGTGACCGAGCAGGTATAGCAGTTGAGGAATCCGCATGAACTTCCACGGTCCGGCATTGTGGCACCTCTTCCTCGGGTTGAACTTCCCGATTTGGGGCCACAGGCGACTCCATCTGAGGGGGTGTCGCCAGAGGAGACGATTAAGGGGCTACTGACTGTATAAGCTATGGTAGGTAAGATATGATGGTTTGCACCATGCCTGCCAGCGCTTGAACTTGGTTGGTGAGGCTGAGAAAGGCCTCGGTTATGACAGTGAATGGCGCGGGGTTGGACACCGGCGGTGAGAACCCCGGGTCGGTCAGCATCCTCCAGAAACGGTTTGGAGTTGGCCCCGACGTGGTGACCTCTTCCGCTTGGGGAGGATGGTTCAGCTCCGTGCGATGCTCTGCATTTGAGTTGTCAGACGGACATTCTTGCGACATAGGCCCTCTTTCTAGTGCCAAAAATGTTTATGAAAAATCTTCGTGTCTGCCCAGTAGGCACAGTCTATATCTCTGTGTCTGTTGAGTGGGTACGATTGATTCTGGCCCATGTGCGTTAGCTCGCCTACAGTCACCTCGAGCGAAGAGAAGGTGGAGCACGGTTGGGTGGAAGGAACCCTCAGGTCTAGCTCGACAAGTTAGCAGCTGAAGCGTTGGAGCTCGGGTCGGGAATATATGCTATGGCTCGGGTTGGTTGCGGATTCCTATAAGAAAGTCGAGTCAGGTGGGGTTCTCGACGTGACCCCGCTGATGATTAAGTTAGTTAAGTTATCAATTTATGATCCATGCTCCGTAAAGGTGCAGGAGCTTTTATACTAGGTGTTAAAGGTCGTCCGTACCTAAAATCTTTAATTTCCCTATTACTTACCATGCTATCATACTCCTCCACATCATTCATAGTCCTCGTAGTGTGATGCATATTTTGCCTGCTACTGTTGTGTCAGGTCGATTACGCTGAAGACCTAATCATCCAAGAGCACGAGGACAAGACGTGACAGTGAGATTAATATTTCATATATCATCCTCTTATACAGCTTATGTGCATCTGGAGTTCATGGACAATGACAGTATCAGGAAGATTGATGCTTTGTTTGGCTGTTCGAACCCTGTAATCTCTCATGCCGACAACTCTACGTCTTGCCAAGAGGTAGATTGAGGTCCTCTCCGTAAACATCTCCGATTCGTGTGGAAAATGTCAAAGACGAATCCAGCATAGAATAACACGCTCAGTGGCTCCAAGTCAACGCAGCCATGGCCCTTTGGCCAATACCGAAGGCCACCATGCCCACAAGATCGCCGGTCTCTGTTCTTGGACGAAAGAAGGGAGCCAGTCCGACATCCTTTGGGCCCCATGAAGAGCCCCCACATTTAGAAGAAGGAGAAAGCGAGAAGACAAGCTGGTGCAAGAAAAATATGCAAGAAGGCCTCTAAGTCGACGCTACGATCCAAACTGTCCCTCTTGTGTTCGACTAAAGAACAGAGCTGAGAGATACCCTTTGGCTTCCCATTGGCCACTGGCTCGGGAAGACTATTTAAGAAGACTGCTCCCTCCTCCATATCGGGCAAAGAAGACTTCCATCTCCTCCTCCAACAAGAGACAAACACCATGGCTGCTTTGCTCTCGAATCAAGCCGCAGCCCTCCTCCTCCTCCTCCTATGTTATCTCGGGCCTTCCGCCGCGGTGCTGTTCTCCTCCCTTCCTCAGTCTCTCGGAATCACAGCATCCCCGAGTCCAGGCCAAGGTTTGTTGTGCCTTCTCTTTAAGCATGGTGGATCTTCCACTACACAGATAAGAGGGATTGTATTATTTGTGCGGTTCGTGCAGTGTTGCATGCCGGCGTGGATGAGATCACGGTGACTTGGGCGCTGAACCAGAGCCTGCCGGCGGGGACCGACTCGGGGTACAAGAAGGTGAAGGTGACCCTGTGCTATGCTCCGGTGAGCCAGATCGACCGCGGGTGGCGCAAGACGGATGACCACCTCAAGAAGGACAAGACGTGCCAGTTCAAGATGGCCACCCGCCCCTACGCTGCCACCGGCACCGTCACGTACACCGTGGAGCGCAGAATCCCCACGGCGACCTTCTTCGTGCGGGCCTACGTGCTGGACTCCGACGACACGGAGGTCGCCTACGGGCAGAGTACCGACCCCAAGAAGACCACCAACCTGTTCGACATCGTGGGGTTCACCGGCCGGCACGCGTCGCTGGACATAGCCGCTGCGTGCTTCTCCGCCTTCTCCGTCGTCGCCCTCGCCTTCTTCTTCGTGGTCGAGAAGAAGAAGGCGAAGAAGTAGGGATGGTTCTACTTGCACAGAGAAGAATTTGATCCTCTTCTTCGACGGGTCTCCTGGTTTGCCGAGTGGTGGTAGGGTTGCAGCGGAAGTCTACGTGTGTCGAACATGTTTGATGCGGTCTTCTTGCAGTTCTCGATGATCGCTCAACCAATAAATGAAACTGTACGTGTGTTGCAGTATTCCCACCAATTCGTGATCCCAAGTTACTGTTCTATGGTTAGGGATGAAGGTTAATGTGAATTAGATTAGACCACTGGTTTTTTGGGTCATTTGACTAACTAGACCTACACGGTTCGGTTCGAATTGGGAACCGATTCGAACCAATTGTACGTCTCAGGTCGCCCGGTTCGATCCGAACACAGATAGACCCACGCGGCCCCCGCATTTTAGTGTGACACGGTGGCAAATAGCCATTCCTCGGTTGCTCTCACCCACCTTTCAAATGTTGCACGTGAAAGCGACGGACTCGTATTATATACGAGTCCCCACCACTATTCACTTGCCATCTTCTACTACTCTCCCTACAGTTGCTTATAATTTTCTTCATTTATATATATATACTTTCGAAAATTCTAACAAAAACTTTAATTTACATAAGTAATTATTGAAAAAAATCATCATTCAATCCAACAGGATCAAAATTAAAAAATATAATAATATTCAAAATAACTTCGAGATGACTCCAAGATAGGGGCTCCTATACTAAGATCGATATCATAAAAAAATTTTCAATTTAATCTTTTTGATATTTAAATTAATTAATAAGAGTTTAATGGATATTGATTTTTTCAAAAAAATCCTTAGATATTATATTAAGTAACATCTTTTATATGGGCTCTTGGAAAGAATAACTTATAACTGTCAAATAACATACTCCTTTTGATATTTTATTTGACGACATAGGAAAGACAAATCAAACATTTTACCTTAAACTTTTATTCACATGAATAAATGTTGAAAAATGGCCTGAGTCTTTTTTTTGTCATGATAACTTTCATATGATACTTATTTGACGGATGATAATTAATTATTAATATATTTTAAAGAAATAAATAATATTTTAAATACTCATTGTGGTGCTGAAAACAAAATCGTTGGAGGAATTTTAAATAAATTGATATAAAATCTGAAATAACGGGGAGACACACCTCGGAGTGTATCCTTCTCTAATAATCCAATGCCACGTGTTCAGGAGTCGGCACCTTATACTACACATGCAGAGCACCAGAAGCTCTGCGAAATCTTTCCCACATCAAATCGTCAAAAAATATTAGTTCGATGCGGTCTTAATTTCCATATCGGTGGCATCATATTTGCGACGCCTGTTTTTGTTTTCTTGCGGTGAAGCGCGACAGAAAAGAATAACGAAACAAAAACGAAAACGAAAATAGAAACGGAAACAAAAACAAAAACACGATCTCCCGTCACCACTCGGAGTGGAACGCCATTCCGTCGCTCGTCTATATTTATCATTCCTGCGATCCCCCCAATCCCTAGCAATTCGATTTCCTCTTTTCTTTGTGTCACGTAACCGTTCGATTTCGGAGCATCTGAAGGATTAGTGCGTGAGAGGGTCGGAGATTCGCGGCGAGATGCCCGGAGACTCCTCGCCGGAGCCGGAGCCGGACGATCCGGACACCGAGTTCGTGGAGATGGATCCCAGTGGACGCTACGGCCGGGTCTGTCCTCCCGATCCTTAGCTCTTATGAACCCTCAAATTCGCCGATTAACCCTCATCCTTGCATTTTATCGCCTCTTTTCTTTATGCAATCCCACGCTCAATAGCAATCCTCGCCGGTCGTTTTTCTTGTGTAGATTGAGCAAATTCCTTTTGATTTAGGCCTGACTCTTTCGACGTCTTTGTGTGTGGTGTTGCAGTACAGGGAGGTCTTGGGGAAGGGCGCTTTCAAGACTGTGTATCCTTAATCATCGGTTATATAGGCGTAAAGTATTGTTCTTTGATTGTAGCGTTGTTTGTCTAGTTTTGATACAGCATTTTCGAGCTGATTGCAATCCTTGACGTGCGGGTAATTTCTCAGCTACAAGGCTTTTGATGAGTTGGAAGGAATAGAGGTTGCTTGGAATCAGGTGAAGATGACGGATTTATTGCGGAGTGCCGATGACTACGACCGTCTCTGCTCGGAGGTTCTGTTGCTCCAGACTCTGAAGCACAAGAACATTATCAAGTTTTACAACTCGTGGCGGGATGACAAGAACAATAATATCAACTTTATAACTGAGGTCTTCACGTCCGGGACATTGCGACAGTCTGTCCTTTTTTCATCACTCAATCTCGTTTTGAAGAACATCCAGATTCTTTTGTTTAGCCAAGACTTCTATATGATTTTTTTTTTAATCACTTGTTTGTCGTGTTAGGTATCGGAAAAAACACAAGCATGTGGATGTAAGGGCATTGAAGAAGTGGTCGAGGCAAATCTTGAGTGGACTTCACTACCTCCATAGCCATGATCCACCAGTTATCCATAGGGACCTGAAATGTGATAACATATTTGTAAATGGAAACCAAGGGGAGGTGAAGATAGGTGACCTAGGATTGGCAGCCATTCTTCGCCATGCTCACTCAGCTCATAGTGTCATCGGTGAATACTCTCGTCCTCTTAGTCGGAATGTTAGATTTCAAATGCTTGTGGAAGTTGAATTACCATTCGCTATGTTGTTGTAGGGACACCTGAGTTCATGGCTCCAGAACTTTATGAGGAAGAATATAATGAGCTTGTTGATATATATGCATTTGGCATGTGTCTGTTGGAGTTGGTGACTTTTGAGTATCCGTACGTTGAATGCACTAATGCAGCACAAATATATAAGAAAGTGACCTCGGTGAGATTACTGGATATCCACCATTAGTTTACCTTTTCTTTGTCAGTTTGTCAAGCAGTGGATTCTATAAATTTGCTTCCCTTTTTCTTTCATCAGAATTCAATTGATTGACTCTTGGCGTGTTAGTATTTCTGGAATCTTAAGTGTTGGTAAAAATATAATAGTGTTAATATCCTCATCATGTACACTCATGCTTTTCAAGAAATTCAACTAGGAAGGCTTGATCCATTTAATGGTGACACTTTGCTTTTACGGTTGAATTATCTTACACTTCTTACGATTTATGATATTTTCATCCAATGAATTATAAGCTATGAAAAGATCATGCATTTGATGCTAGTTTTCACTTGATGTGTAAGAAAACCCTATATCTGAATACACACTTCTTAAATTTAGTTGGGCAATCTTTTGGAAGGTTCCTTTTAGTCCTTCTTCTCTTTACTCTGGTCAATTGGTCAGAGTATGCTTTTAGAATTTTGAGGTTGAATTGGTCTTGTTCAGTCATTTGGTGGCCTCTGTTTGTAGCCTTGTACAACTCGTACTAGGTTTTAGCAAGGTTTCAAATCTTGATTTGGTGCCAGTACTGGATGGCATTCTAATTGGTATGGTACTAATTCAGTTTAACATACCTGTTCTTGGTATAGATTGTATCTGTAGAACTTCTAGAGAAGAGCGAGAGAGAGAGAGAGAGAGAGAGAGAGAGAGAGAGAGAGAGAGAGAGAGCCCATATTAAAAAAGAGTTTACAAGTTTCGGTACCAAACTGTAGGCTTGTTGCCTGATGCACCTACATGTACCGATCATAATTTGACCAGTCCACTTGGCACAAGTAATTTACCTAGTGGTAAACATTATTTAAAATGGGAGTGGATAAAATTGCCATGCTTGGCACAGGTCATGGCTTGGGACTTGTGAAAACTGATGGATCTTGATTGGTACAGTTGGTTCTTACAACCATAGCTTCTTACATCTAGTTTGAGTCGAACACGAGAAAATAACACTCAACTTGGCATATTAGGAAATGGTACAACAACCAACTGTAGTTCCTTCTTCATTAGATAAATTTCTAACTTGAGGAGAATTGGAGTTGCATGAAGCATGATCAACTAGGAATAGATCGTCTGTGATAGAGTATAAAAAATAACTTCTTTGCAGAGTATAATATTATTTGTCTCCATTTTCATGTTAGTTCTGCTGTGGAAACAGATCAGATGATGTTTCCCTTTTTTGTCAATCTGATCATGGCTGAATCTGATTGAATTGGATCTCTAGCCTTCATGTGTATCTGTCTGCAAGAGTTGTTGTACCAAGGCCTTGTGTGCCAGCCTACTTGAGTATTAGTACATAGCCTCACACAATGCTAAAGATGCACTGATACATTTTTGATAATGTAATTGCTTTATATCGGTTGTCCTTCAAAATGCAGAGAGACATCTATGTTGTAACTGTTATATGCCACAACCGTTTGTACGTATTAGGTTGAGCATCATCTAATTTTTTTGGTGTATTATAAGAAAAGGATCATTTTCTGAAAATCCATTGGCATCATCCAATTTTTTGGTGTATTATAAGAAAAGGGTTATTTTTCGAAAATCCATTGAATCTGTTCAGGTTCAACATACATAATCGATACAAGATCTTATGGGGACCTTGTTTGATATGATTAATGGGTGCTATATTGTATAAGTGTTAGATGATAATGATGCTAAATTTAAGAAGATGAGTAAACAACTGATGGACAGATGTTTGCTATTTTCTCTAGCCTACATTCGATCCTGTCCGCATGGAACCCCTATTACTAAGTTGGTCATGTTTTGTTAAGTTCTGCATTTTCTTTGTTTATCACCAAGCTGGTAGATCATAGAATAAGTTGGAATCATGTTGTATAGGAATGGAGTTATTCGCATTTTGGTTGAAGGTTGCTCCTCTATGACCTAGGTGGTCAAAGGTTCAAACCATGAAAGTGACTCTTGTAGGTGTAAGGCTTTATATGTTGACACTCCCTAAAAGTTACATTGGTGGGATGTGTATTAGGTTTGCTCTTCGACTTTCTTTGACTTTTGATGATTGTTTTTTGGGCACATGATGATGCTTGAAAAAGTGCTAACTTCCCATTATACCTGTTCTGTATTAATCGTTTTGATCATTCTCAGTTTATTATTATTATTTTATATTTTCCCGAGTTGCCATTATAACATAGAACTTTTCTTTATGCATCAAGCATAGGAGGTTTTGTTTGTGCTGCAGAAGAATGGAAGTATTTGTCATTCATTTAACCCTGTGCATTTCAGTGGTCTAAACATAGTTATGTTTGATAGATTATATGGCCTTGTTGTCTGATGTGCCTGGAATTTATTTTTATTAATCATAAAAAAAGATTATATTTGTTGCATGTCATAATCTTGATGTAAGCCATAAGTCAGCTGCTTTACAAAGTGGTTCTCTGCTTTAAACTGTCTGTCTAATATGTTGGATTATTTGGTATGTAGGGAATCAAACCTGCTTCATTGGTTAAGGTGAAGGATCCAGGAGTCAGGAGGTTTATTGAAAAATGCATTGCCAACGTTTCCGAGAGATTGCCTGCATGGGAATTATTATTAGACCCTTTTCTCCGACTAGATATGGACAATGACAACATAGGTTCCCTGAGACCATCTCCAGGCCAGCCAGGTAGAGAAAGATTGGACTGACTTCCTCATGGTTGTAGTATTTCCATTGGTGTTTATGAGATTTTAGTTGAGATTTTATGCCCTCTTTCTTTGATAAATTTATATTGCAAATGCAGATTTTGTTGGCCACTCCAATTCAAGAACAAGTTATGACAGTGAGGAACCAGCTACAACTGGTCGAGATTTCACTGTGGAAGGTCAACGCAAGGACCTCAACACGATATCCTTGAAGCTCCGCATCGCTGATTCGACAGGTTTATGGCTATGCCAGTTTCTTCACTTGTGAGTTACTTATTTCTTCACTATTACTCTCAACTCAATGTTCCTGTTGCTGAATTGTTTGCAATAGGTCAATTTCGCAACATTTATTTCCCATTTGATATCGGAGCAGACACATCAGTAAGTGTTGCCACAGAAATGGTGGCAGAATTGGACCTTACGGATCAAGATGTCACAACCATTGCTGCAATGATAGATGCTGAGATACAGGCATATGTCCCAGATTGGATGCCAGGATATGCTTTTGACAATGATAGCAACGATGATACTGTTTCAGGTAGCAATAGCCATGAATCCGAAGCTGTAGATGAAGTCTCTGCTTTGCCCAATCAATCAGATTATCCATCTGGTGGTCTTACACTGGAACGGTTCCCTTCTGGTCGCAAGTATTGGTCTGGTTCTCCAAGGGCAACTACTGTAGACTCGCCATCATCTCCTGCACGACCTAATTCATATTCCGAGTTGGATGATCTGCATGGAAGTGAAGACATATCTGATGAGGTTCACAATGGGATGGGTGATTCTTTTAACAAGGATGGCCAAAGAGAATGCCGCCCAAATGACAGCTTTTCATTCAAACAACAGAGACATTCCCCACATTTTAGCGACAGTGGCGACAATAAACTGGATATTGGTTTGTCACCGCTATCTTCTAATTTCAGAAACCGATCCTCCGGCAACAGGCTAAACCGGGATAACAAAGAATCAGCTTCATGCGCTGGATCGCAGATGTGTCATTCCCGAGCCATCTCTGAGCAGCACAAAGGCGATGATCAACATGTACATGAAACTTTGCTTGCAAGTGAGTCCGAAGATGTGCAGTCCGTCATGCACAAATTGGAGCCTTTGTTGATTGAGCAGCAGAAGGAACTCGATGATTTAAAAAAGAAGCATAGTGTTGCCATAGCAGAAATTTTGAAGGAGCTGCCTCCTGAGCGACACGGTGATGTTCTACATAGATGCTGCTCAAAAGTTAGTGTTAATAAGATGCAAAAGTAGGTATAAATGTTACCTTGAGCGGTTCCCTGGTCCCAGGTCCCCTACTCATAATAGCCCAGCCATCATGTGGATGATGAACCTTTGGAGCCATATAATGTGCTACAACTACTGACTTGTTCTTTCATCCAAATGTGTGACCACAGGTGGCACGTAATTGATTTCTTTTTATTGTTTTATTCGGAAAATAAGGGTGTGCAGTAGATATCATGTGATGTGGTCACTTCTAGGGATTTAATCATATTATTCTAGATGTGCATTTAAATCATCTGATGCTGCATATACCGAGTCAAAGAGGATGGGGTTATGTGGATATTGTGGAAAAAAAAAAGTGTCTGCTTGGTGTCGTTAACAGTGTGATGTGTATTGTTGTACAGTTCTAAATATTATCTCCCATCTCTGGTGCTGTTTCTGTTTCTGTTTCTGCTTCTGCTTCTGCTCCTGCCCGAAGTCTCTGTTGCTGAACCTGATGGTTTGAGGAAGTGATGGATCTACTACTGTAGCAGGTCCACTTCCTGTTCAGTTCATGTTATGTTCAGCAGTTTACTGGGATCCGAAATCTACATGCAGCATCTGCTGGTGGTGTCATCTTGCAATAACATCAACTGAATTGATAGTGATCTCACAGACAACATCGACGAGTTTGGTCGTATGCATGTTTGTGTCATTCAATATCTGGCTTGGTTTATTGTTCTGTTCATCCGTTGAAGCTTCAAATGAGTACCATCTTAATTTAGTTCAACATCGACGAGTGGAATTATCGATCGATATAGAGCAGCTTTGATAACGAGGCCATCAGAGACGGAGGATTTCCCCAAATCGGCTGCGCCATGAGAGACTCCACCAAGCTTTCTTGTTTCTCCTCGCTGTCGCAGACCACCGACTGCTTCCGTAGAACCGCCTCTTGGGTCTTCACCAGAAACACACGGTCCCCTTGCCCTAAATCTCAAAAATTCAGACGAATTCTGCCGGTTTCACGTCGATCCTTTACCTGGGAGAGGATGTCGTCGACGAGGCCTGCCGGACACCCACCCTCCCCGGCGGCTGAGGCGCGGGTGCCGAAGAGACGTGGCGGTGGGCGCGAGCAAGCCGGACGACAGTCGCTCCTACTGCTCCCGCTCGCCGCGGTACCGATCCCCGAGGTCGAGGAGGCAGCCGTCGTCGTCGTTCCAGATCTCGCACCCGTAGTCGTCTTTGCCGCCGCGGAGGCGACGCCCATTGCGATCGGATCCGGAGGCAAGGAAGGCAAAAGGAGAGAGCTACTAAATTTTACGTACACGGGTTTGTCTCCTCCTCCTTCCCCTTATTACCATTAATATAAATAGATATGCTACCTTTCTATGAACTTGTAGCAATGGAATCAAGATCAACATCCAAGAGCACGGCCTCCTGTAAGAGTAGAGGGAAGGGAATTGATTGGTCCTACAAGAGCAAGTCTTCAACAGGGAGTTGGTTTCAATCAGGTCACCCGATTCAGTGTGGGCTAAAATCTTCGCTCCACATTACACACTTTGTCTTCTGCCACCTCTCCTCCATCAACTACCACTCTCCAGCTTCAGACCCTCCTCCTCCATATTTTTGTGTGGGCTTGCAAACTAGATGAGGCAGGCTTTTCTCAATATAATTGCAAAGTGTCCTTTTAGACTTAGTTTATTTTTGTCTGGTTATGTTAACCATCCTTAGGCATCGATTTAATCTTCCTAACTCTTGGTCTAAGTTACCTCACTGGGAAAAGTCCTAAGCCACTCTTTTAGGATCATTGTGTTTTGCAAGACTAAGTTTAAATTGTCCACTTGCAACTTGAAAGATAAATTCAGTAGGCACCATATTGAGATTTTTTTTTTTTTTCATTTTAGCGATCATGTCATATTGAGATTTTAACTAAATGATTGCGAGTTACATTAGTCAAGACTAACGTATGTAATTTAGACATTGATGTAAGTTGTGGGTAAAATCCAATCCAGTGTGGGACTGTTCTCGGTCCTCTGTTAATCATCAGCTCATTGGAGGCCAAATCTTGCCAATTTTTCCTGTCATGTTTGTTGTTGGATTATCAAAGATATGGAGTTTGGCATCTGCAGAGAAAATGTTTAACACAGTCATCTCAGGTAGCAGAGTGGTGTCTTTGTGTTCAATTTACCTTTTTTGTCCTTTTAGAGAAGTAAAGAAGATTTATCCATCATGAAATAGCCATTGCATCAGAGATAAAGTTGTAGACTTCATGGGAAGTCCATCAGAGATAAGTGTCAACAGTTTCTTCAGGTGTCATTATAAAGTCCAATATACAGTTTTCCCAGAAGCCCATGTAACCCGTCATCATCTGTTTTAATTTTCCGCTTGGATCATCTCTTTTTCCTGAGCCCTGGGATTATGTGTTTTCTCTAAAAAAAATAATATAAGAACAGCTCAGTTGCTGCTTGCGGAAAACTGCATATAGATCTCCTTGTTCACTTTTTTTGATTCTGATGTCAATAAAAAACATGATACACCTCAATATATTTAATAATATCAGCATTGCCTGAAATTCTTCTTTGTTTGATTATATAGTTTTTATTTTATGAAACTTCTGAGTATGAATGCTCAATTTCCCAAAAATTCAGTATCACTGATCAGAAAAATCCAGACAACCAGGTTTTGAGGTCATCATATAAACCATTATGTGATACGGTAATGAATCTGATCTCCTCTTCTTCAATGTTAACTGCGAAGTTGTGTTCATATACTTGTTACTGAAAACAAAATATCAATAATATGGTACCTTCCTACTGCAAAGCCTCCTAAATGGGAAAAGGAATTAGATTCTACTGGAAATCTCATTGAGAGAGGAGATCAATAAAAACCCAGAAGATTGAAAATATTGTGTTTCACTGACAGCAAACTTAAATTTACTGACAAAAACCCTGTTTGTAAAAGCCCAAGTTTTCTAGCTAAAATTCCAGCTATAAGATCTATATTATGTCTGAGATTATTTGTTCAAGGACAACTTGGCCCTTGTTTACTGTTGTTTCTGTTTTCATGTTTCAATTACAAGATATAAAAACTTCAATTCCAATTCTCTGTCTGATCTTTGTCTTCAGAAGAAGCATGTTGGGAGATTGGGTTTTCCCTCGAGGTGCAGGTAAAATGTTAAGAGTCAAGGGTCTATCATCATTTCTTGTTCTGTATAGAAATATTCTGAAGCTGATGGTATTGGCTTTCAAAAAGAATTCATAGATAATTGGTGTGTTTGCTCAATAAGATATGAAAGAAATCCTATCAATCATGTTCTGAAGTCATATATGAGGAACCCCCCCATATCTTAAGAAGCTTTCAGATCCCACCTTAACCAGATAAGACAACATCCATACATGTTTGCTGTGATCATGCTTTGCTAGGCATCCTCCTTGTTCTATGAGCTTGAATGAATACTTTAAGCCAGTTGCTTTATATGTTTATACCTTTCGGCAGTCACCTGCCAGCCTTTCAAGTGCCATCCGTAGCACTTCAGCATTTTTATCACCACAAATTAAGCTGCATATTTAGGTCATCCAAACAAAGATCGCCTCACATATTTCTTGGGAATTATGATATGATCACTATCCAAGAACAAACATTTTCATTTGAGAGGAAGCTCAGTAGCCTTGTGAGGAAGGGTGTGAAGGTTTTAACTAGACGTTTTGTGATGTTAGATCAGTAGGAGAGATTTCTTGCTATTCACTTGTCCTACATCTGGTTATATTATTCTTTTCATTGACATGAAGATACACTTTGTTATTTCTTCTTGCTGAATCCAAGTTCGATAGACTCTGCTTCTTTTAGACAACGCACTGATTTATTACGTGTCTCCTTTCTGATTTAAGAAGATGCCAACTAGCTTACGACAGCTGATAGCAAAACCTTGGGATCAAGTCTCATCTTGACTACGTGCTTTGAGCAGGCCCAACATTTAGTCTCCATCATTGTCTTTGGGGATTGAGGAGTAATGGATGTGGCCTGGACCAGATTTAGAGTCGGCAATGGTGGTTGGATCGTGATGAACACCTCATCCTTGTCCATATGCTTAGCTGCAAAGAGTGGGTGAAGGTCTTCAATGCTGGGAAGCAAGCAGGATCAATAAAGTGTGTCTGAATTGGAGGCAAGGTCAGCTAGCAAGGCAAGTGCCACTACTTTGCTGTCATGGTAGCCAAGAATGAGTTGAGGTCGAGGGAAAGAATAGTTCTATGTGATCCCTTCTTGTGTGTGGTGTTCATTTCAGCTTCTAATTGAAATCCAGTTGTCATCATCAATCATAGATAGATAACAGCTGAAGGGCCATCATGAATTCCATGCTTATTTGGCATGACTAAAGTTATTATTGTTCTTATTGTTTAAGTGCAACATCCGAGATTTTTATAAATGATGATTGGTGTGGATCTTATCATCAAACTTAATTTTGTATCATCAACCATGGATGATAATTTTTTTTTAGCTGAGAGGGATTTTTGTAAATGATGTTCAGTGTGGATCTTATCATCATACTTAATTTTGTATCATCAAACTGTGATCTAAAAATGTATGCCATGTTTGAGGTGAAGTGTAACTATCAGGAAAATGAAAAATAAGTACCACCATAGTCACATTTGGAACAAATTAGAAGATCTGAATAATTCATCAGCCTCCAAAATGAATATAGTAGAATTCATAAATATTCTCTCCCCTGTCATTCCTAAATGTATTAGTTAAATGGCTAAACCATAACTCATCAAAAGGAGAGGAAGAATACAGTTGCAGCTAAAGGACATATCCATCATCAGAAATTATGCTCGCAATCGCACAGACCACCAAACGCACAGAAAATACAGAAGAAGAAGAAGAAGAAGACTGATGGAAGGCGACCGACTTGTCTTAAAGGAAGGTAAAGGTTATGACCACCATCACCACCACCTTCGCATCGACGTTTAGGCCAATTGCTACAGAGAAGACAAAGAAAGACATCAACTTTGTTGAATCAGAGTTACTGCCCTATTATTCCGAGAGGCTGTCGAGGGTGATGAGCTCGTGGGCACAAGAAATATCTCCTACAAGTGACAGACGAGGTATGTGTGGCAACGGAGAGAGGAAGGCTCCCATCACCACCGAGGGGGTGGGGAGGGGCGGTGGCGACAACCACCGGTTGGTGGCAATGGAAGCCGGGAATTGGCACTTGTGGTTGGTCAACGCGCGTGGAAAAGTCTTACCGTCGGGTACTCCAAAGAGTAGCGCTAGCACAAGACGAGGCTGTGGAAAATGACACCAAAGTGAAGAATTGAGCATTTGATGCCACAACACTATTCAACCATCAAAATGCCATTCTTCCACAAAGAAGAGGACTAAGAGAGACAAAAAGAAAAAAAAAAATTATTATGATTACTTAAGAGTTGAGTTAATCGATTCCTACAAAAGGAAAGAAATAACTATATAGTTTAGATTGATTGAATATTGGAGTCCTCTCTAAAATAATAATTTCTCTTAAATAACTTTTATTTCATTACTATTTTTTTTATTCGACGATGATCCGATAGCAAATATTTGGTTCGAGTATCTGTTCTCACAATAACTTTGAGGAGAAATAAAGAAAAAAAAAAGGAAAAAATAGACAAATCAAATTCACCAAGCAAAATTGACATGTTCGATCGTATCTTATTTTTATGTGTGGCAGTGACATGCTTGAATTGCTCGAGTTCTTTTCGTGTATCTATTGATTGGCCACAAAGTGGGTGAAGTCGTATCAGTCATGCTGCATGCTTGCTATTGGCTTTACCAAGCAACACCACTTGCATCACCCCAAGTCGATGGAGACCTCTCCCTCGAGAAGTTGCACTATCTGTGGATCAACAAATGGCACAAACAAAAAGGTGAGACCATTTCTCTCATGGGATGATGGTGATCCGAGCTAACCCCACACACACACACTCTCTCTCTCTCTCTATCATTTATCTTCTTCTTTTCCTTGCTTTTTTTTTCCCTTTATTTCTTGTCTACTCTGTTCTCGAGTGATTACTACAATAATCCCTCGTATTTCGGATATTAAAGACAATTCTTTCTTGATAATTTTTTAAATTTAAGCTTTTCGGATTATTAGTCGAATCATATATCAGAGAAGGTTATGAGTGTGAAATCTGTCTCATTTTTTATAGTTTTAATCAAATCCTTGAATTATATTTTATCATACTATTTATAAAAAAAATAAGGACTTAATTCAATCACTTCAATAAAGGCAGAAATATCTTCCATGTACTTATGTGTGATGGCTACACACTCGGTTTCACATTAAACACCAAGTCAAGTCTTGTGGAATCTGTGGTGTGACATAGACAAGCATGCAAAGACTTGGACCCCATTTCCCACTTATCTTTGTTCACTAGCTTTAGAAACCTTAGAGTGGATGTACTTTTTACCCATTAGTTTGCATTATAGCACAAAAAGTCAAGTTAAATATAGAATCCGGTGAGCCACATGTACGGTCTTTTGTTCTCTATATATCAGCATCAATATAGTGTGATAAGAGTCAGAGTATTATTTTACATATGTTTTCATCATATCTACCATCATCTCTAGTAATCGAAAACCTAAGCTTGATTGCATCCCTTCGCCCCGCATAGGGTTACCCCCTTCGCTCCACCCATCGATTGACACTTTACTCGCCTACGACCCTGGCATGATGAATGATTAGGAACAAGTATTATGATCGATTCTGTGAACCCTAATAACTCTCGTAGAATCTATCATTATCTTTGTGTTGTCGTAGACAAAGCTATAAATAAGATATTCAATATAATACTCATGTGCGTTAGTGTCATTCAGTTTTATTCATATTTTACATAGCATATAGTAGACTTGTAGTAGGTTTTATAATGTCATTTTGATTGATTTTTTGTGATCATTTCAGATCTGTATATATAGATTGTGTGCAATCATAGATAGAGACAAAATTATTAAAAAATAAATCATCTAGACAATCATTTTGAGGGTTTTTAGGGTCCGTAGAGTAGTATGGAGTATCAGCCAACATAACACCCGGAGCTACTTGGGTGGTACATGACTGGATGGGCCTTTGAGATCATGTCTAAAGTTACTTTATTGTCCTGTTCCGTAGCAGTGTTATGTGGGCACTTATGAAGATTTTTAATCACAACGGACTGCCTTAGGCCCTTTATCATGTGATTGTTCAAAGCTTTTGAAGTCTATGTTTATAATTTATATTGCCTATCAAGTGTTTGCTCAAATGATTACTTATAAATCTCAAGTTAAATATTTTCTCTAACTACTGATGTATTTTAAAGGTCATTAAGAGATCAAAAGTTTTTTGAGAGGTTGATTCATTACGAATAGACATACAAAGGTACAATATGACTTAGACAAAACTAGTTAAGTTCATAACAATTTGAGCAAATGTGAGCTTTGTTAGGGTCGATAAGGTCCACTAAGGTGGCTCTCACAACCCCTCTTTCCTTGAGCAAGAGTTGTGGACGAACAATGAATACAATGTAAGATGAGGCAATAATATGTGTAATAAGAGCCAATACCAAAACTATCTTTTATGGAAAAAAGAGTGCTCTATAAAATTTTTTTGAAGTTGAGATGCTATAGAGGAAATTATTGAAGTTAAAGTTATTTTTAAGTATTCTTTCTCTCTCTCTCTCTCTCTCTCTCTATATATATATATATATATATATATATATATATATATATATATGTATATATATATATATATATATATATATATATATATATATATATATATATATATATATATATATATATATATATATGTATATGTATACTTTACAGATTTGGAAAGGATCGATCATATTTTTGTATACCATATATGGAGAGAGATTATCGGTGCATGATGATAAGTGCATGTTTTTATTATTTATATCTTACCCGATTCACTTAGGTAATTTACTGATATTTATTCGTTTCTATTATTAGAAAGATTTAATTTAATGGTGAAGTAACCATTGAGGAGATATTATAGAACTAAACTAAATGACTAATTGAATTCAAAATTTTTTAATTCAAGAGTTTTAAATATCTAAAGATAATTTTTTAAAAAATATATATTTTTAGATTAACTCTTCCTTTTTCATTTATTCTTATATGATAATATCATTTATTTCTTAAAAGATAAATTTACCCTTAGCCTCTTAGCCTATGTCCCGTCACCTCTTACTGTCATCTCTCTGAGGCCCTGTTGCTCTTGTCTTTCTTTTTTCTTTTCTTTGCTGATCTCACTGGTCGTCACCTTGACCTCTATCCTATTCCACTGGGCATCCTCACTCTTATTATTATCTTTGTCCACGTGTCCTTACGGTTGTTATCATCGACGTTGTGATGAATATCAACTATGGAGGAGTCAACCTCATATTTCTCCCCCAGTGTCATCATATTATAATGCGATACTTGACGAATCCATACACGACTAACGTGAATAAGATTTGATAAAAAAATAATAAAATGGAGGCATATGTAATCCTAAGGGTGATTGGGGCACATACGCTTTCAATTGTCTTAAAAATTGAATCAGAACGAGAAATAGAAATAGATTAGAGATGAGAGAAACAATGAGAAATATTTTTACTTCAAAAATAAAAGACGTTAAAAAAAAAATAATAACTTTTTAAGAAATAAAATTCACCGGACCCTTGTTTCTTGCGCTCACCGCCACAAGATGTGCCACGGATCGCTTTCTTGAATCCATTGGCGAGCGATCCAAGTCGCGGCTCGGCGTCTTCTCCTCCGCCCTCTCAAAGCTGGAGCCCAACACCGCCTTCCATCCACCACCGGCCATGTCCACGCCGCATATGCTTGCCTCGACTCCATCCATCCATCTAATCTTTCTTCTTGTTTCAGATAACGTTCGGTCGAAAGCTTCAAACTTTTTAAGGGTATCGCAGTCGCAGATCGATTCCATTCCATTTAATTTTGTTTATTGTGTTCCTTATTTTAAGGAAAAAAAAGGTTTTTTTCCTGCAATTTTTGGGGGGAGTTTCGAATAGGCGGAGGGAGGTGGTGGGCTGCGCAATATCTCTATATATATATATTAGTTGGGGGGGCGCAAAGAAATGGGCTTGACAGATATCAACGCAAACAACGACAAAGGCAGAACATTACATCGATACAAGAGAGAGAGAGAGAGACAGAGGAGAGATTGGAGAGGATAGCGGAGTAGCGCAGAGAGGCGAGGAGCCACATGAACCCCCCTTCCCCTTCCCCTTCTCCTGCCCAAACAACGGCTATTATTAGGAGGTTACGCCGGGAATAAAAGCACACCGTTCGCCAGGAAGGAGGCAGGGGCTGGGGACACCAACAGCGATAACGGGGCAGCGGCGGAGAGGGCGGCCGAGACGTTGCCGCTTCCCCTCGGCGACCGATTGTTCTCTGATCGAAAAATTTCGAGCCCTCCCGGGGGGAAAAGAAACGATCTTTTCCGGTTTCTACCGAAAAAGGTTCGATCTTTCTTTCCTTCTTCCCCTCCCTTCATTATGCCGGAAGCCGGGTATTATTCCTCCAAGAAGACGGACGACATCTGCGAGGACCTCTGCGGCGAGGTGATTCCTTTGTCCCATTATCCCTTGTTTCAGATCTGATTCCTTTTTCTTGGTCTTTTGTTTGCATTTTTCTTCCGTTCTTGGGTTTCCCCTCTTCAAACTGAATTCTTTTGCTATCTTTTCCGATTCGATTTGTTTTCTGTGAACAAAAAGATCTCATCTTTAGGGATTCGACCTGCAAGAACTCTCGATTCCCTAAATTATTGGTTCGATTTCTGATTTTTTTTGGTTTTGTTTTCCTTGTAGCAGACGTCGAGGGGAGGGCTGAGCATGTCGCGGCTGCGGTGCGCCCTACGGGGGTTCGATCTCAAGGCATTGCTGCTTCTCTTCATCGGCGCTCCCGTCGTTATATTTATCATCTACTTGCATGGCCAGAAGATCACCTACTTCCTCCGGCCTCTCTGGGAGTCGCCCCCCAAGCCCTTCCGCACCATCCCCCACTACTACCACCCCAACGTCTCCATGGCGCAACTCTGCCGACTCCACGGGTGGGGTATCCGCGACAACCCCCGCCGCGTCTTCGATGCCGTCCTCTTCAGCAATGAGCTCGACATGCTCGAGATCCGGTGGCATGAGCTCAGCCCCTACATCTCCGAATTCGTCCTCCTTGAGTCCAATTCCACCTTCACCGGCCTGAGGAAGCCCCTCGTCTTTGCCAGCAACCGGCGCCGCTTCGAGTTTGCTGAGTCACGGCTGACCTATGGCACCGTCGGAGGAAGGTTCGTCAAGGGGGAGAATCCATTTGTGGAGGAGTCGTATCAGAGAGTGGCGCTCGATCAGCTTATTAAGATAGCGGGCATAGAAGATGATGACTTGCTAATCATGTCGGACGTCGACGAGATCCCTAGCGGTCATACGATCGACCTCCTGAGATGGTGCGATGAGATCCCCGAGAAGCTTCATCTCCAGCTCCGGAACTATCTGTACTCCTTTGAGTTTCACCTTGATGATAAGAGCTGGAGGGCTTCGGTTCACAGGTACCGAGGAGGGAAGACCAGATATGCTCATTTCCGCCAGACCGATGATCTCTTTGCTGATTCAGGGTGGCACTGCAGCTTCTGCTTCCGTCATATTAGCCAATTCATATTCAAGATGACAGCATACAGTCACGTTGATCGAGTGAGATTTGCCTACTACCTGAATCCTTCGCGAATTCAAGATGTGATATGCCGAGGAGGAGATCTGTTTGACATGCTTCCAGAGGAGTATACGTTCCAACAGATCATTGCCAAGTTGGGGCCAATACCTAGTTCATATTCTGCTGTTCATCTTCCTAGTTATCTGATTCAGAATGTTGACCAGTACCGATACCTCTTGCCTGGGAACTGCAAGCGAGAAAATGAGTAAGTTTTATTAGTGGCATGCATATTGGTTGCAAATGCTACAGAGAGTGCCATTGAGGAAATTGATGACTGTAGCACTATTATGACAAAGAGTGTCTGACATAATTGGATGATCTTTCTGGAACAAAGGGCAAGCATCGAAATTTTCTTGTGCTTATATGTGCAATAGTGTTTGGAGAGCTGATTGTATTCTTACAAGCTCCTGATGCCACCATTTATTTGTCGAGGGAGATAAGTGACTTTAACTACCAGGGAGGTTGTTCATTCCTACTTACCTTATTGGTATATGACATGACACCCGGTCTTGTAGAATGGAAATCGAGTGTTGTTTCCTAAATTTTATCTATGGAGTTTTGTTTTCCTCTAAAACTAATTTGTTGATGTATTCTTCTTCCAACTTTTGTTACAAAATCTATATACTATTTCATTGTACCGTATGATTTATTTGGCTTCTCCATTTGGTGATGGCTATGGAATTACGCAGAGGTTTTTTGTTAATATTTTGATTGGAATGTGCTCGTGTATTTTGACTTGCGATATCAATTAAGGTTTTTGGCTCACTCAATTAGGAATGCAGGAGAAAGAACTGGCAAGTTGAGTTCTAGATCATAATAATGACAACGGATATAGTTCTGTGACTTCTTGACCACAGTGGCTTACAGCCACTTCATAAAAGTTTCTTATGCTTTTGCAGGTTATCATTTATGTTCAACTCATCCGAAGGTTTGAAAATGTATGACAATTGACAGTTGATCATTTGTTTGCATTCCAGGTTTGTGCAATTGTCTCTCTAGACATTCCTTTTTTTTTTTTTGGTCCATTGAAGCATGCATCAGTGACTTACGGGCTCATTATTGTTGTTGCTGTTGTACCGAAGCATGCATCAGCACACCTAACATTCCACATCAAGAAATATACATGCCAAGTATCAGCTGCTTTAGTCCACCACATGGATCTTATCCTATGGTTCAGTTCCTTAGGAATTGTATCCTCTATCAACCTCATGTTTTATTTAGGATGTCTCTATTATCGCTTCTGGTGAAGCTCTTTTCTATCTTTTGTGACTTTTTCTACAGTCATTTAATGATTCGCTTCATTTTACTTCTCTTAAAATGTATAAGTTGTTATTGTCCTCTCAGTCTTCGATTCCGGATTTATACCTTCCATCTGTATTATTTGGGTGCCTTGTGAAGATTACATCA
This sequence comes from Ensete glaucum, assembly GCA_021527575.1. Classification (NCBI taxonomy): domain Eukaryota; kingdom Viridiplantae; phylum Streptophyta; class Magnoliopsida; order Zingiberales; family Musaceae; genus Ensete; species Ensete glaucum. The sequence continues at coordinate 49,118,815 of CM038558.1, forward strand.
ATCTTGATATCTTGACTTCATATATTATGAATTGTAGTTTAGCAGATGAGCATATGGAGATCGAGATGCAGCGACTAAACATGCAAGTGGTTCTCTATGTTAACTTCAGCCGATGATCAAAGGTAATACTTTGTTATTTGTTATAGCCTACTGAAAGAACTGCAAGATCTCTTCACCTTATGGGGGGAGATGGAAGTCTCTCACAAAAGTAAATAAATAGAAAGTCCACACCATGTTTTTTTCTTATTTTTTTTGTCATATTTGTCGCTGATTATTTACATTTATTATATTTTTTCGTTGATGGAGTTGGGACTTATTGTAAGTACCCATATGATTACTTACTGTAAAAGAAGCAATTAAATATTTGCATGTAGTTATTTATGGATTGATTGTAACCTCAAAACTACTGCTTTTCTTCAATATCAAAGTGATCTGATTAGATATTTAATGTATTTTCACATATTGTAGGATTTCCAGAAGAAAATTATGACTGTGAAGGTTGCTAACATGTTTCAGCTGATCAACACACCACAAAAATGACCAGATTCTTGTGGAGGTATTGTTATTTATTTCAAGTCAACCAGGTCATGTAAAAGGAAGTTTATGCTTATTTCTTATTAGGTTGGATGTAACCCATTTTGTGTTCCTTCCTTTCTTTAGCTTGATGAAGATGAAGAACAAATATTCCTTCATTCTGAGTTGCTTATCTTTGTTTTGCACAACTTGTGGAGTGCTTTTATCTTCATCATGAAACAGGTGATTCTGAGGAATAATCTCTTTCCTATCAGCTTAGTTGAGGTCTTTTGTCTTCTAAGCTTCAGTATCAAGTCTTGTTGATAACTAAGAATCTTGAGGTAATGGGTTAGGTTGATATCCTTCCCAACTGTTTGTTTGGTTGCTTTGGCAGATTCTCTCAGGAACAGAGGACTTTGTTTGGATTCTACATGCTCTGTCGATGGAGCCTAAGGACCGACCGCATGCGCTGAAGCAGACGAGATGCTCGTTGATTCCCTTCGGAAGCTCGACTCTTCCCTCCTGCCTCCTCCTCTGTGCCTCGCCTACCGCTTTGCGCCTGCACTGCTGCTACTGCTACCGTCGAAGTGCATCTCCAAAGTGTCTCCTTGGCAACCTTGCATCGGGTTAGGAAGAGAAGGGCGAAGAGGAAGCAGGAGAGGGACGGGATTAGGTTTTCGGCCCAAAGCTTAAGGTCGGGCGGGAAGGCGGCCACAAACCATCGTAAAGACCAGAAGGACACTGAAAATGCATCGTGATCGTCCGTTCCATAACTATTGATCTCAATCGTTGGTTCATATCATATGTAGGCAGTTACATGACGTCCTCACGGATTGCGACGAACGCCGGCGTGGTGGACGACGTAGACGTCGAACACGGCGACGAGCCCCTCGGCCGCTCTGGAGATGACCTCGCTGACCGCGTTGCCCGAGGCGAACTGGAACTGACCCGTCCCTCCGATGATGGCCCGGTCCGCCTTGCCGGCCCCGTCCATCGTCCCTATCATCGTGATCGTGCTGTTGGCGAACTCCCCCTCGGTGAACACCATCACCAGCGGGATCAGCAACGATACGTCCCGCCGCGAGACCATGAAGGTCACTCCCTGCGCCTTCCCCACGTACGTGGAGTTCGCCTCGAGCCCGACCCTCAGCACCGTGTCGAAGATGAAGATGTCGCCGAAGCCGTTCGGGCGGTTCTTCTCCACCACGTTCAAGGTGGTGTTGTCGGGGCCGATGAAGGTCTCGTGGAAGTAGACGCGGAAGTGCGTTCGATTCTGCGGCTCGAGTTCGAACTCCGACGTCACCGGGAAGGCAACGGCGGCAACGAACAGGGTGAAGAAGAGGATGATCAAGTAGGAGAGAGCGGAGTAATGGCGTGGATAGGAAGAAGCCATGATTACTGAATCCTATAAATTTTTCTTGACGGTGTGTACGTATTTATAGATAAATAAAAACAGTAAAAATTGCATACATTATTATCACGATTCTTGTGATTTAAGAGAAATGATATGTTGCCATAATTTATATGATTGAGAATCATAATTCTTGTGATTTAGAGAATCTTCTCTTTATTGTCTTTCTATATAAAATAAATGAGATGATTAAATGCATACTTCATAAGGTTGTTTTATGATTGAAATAATATTATTTATTTTTAACTATTATTAGGTAAATAATACGCGCTGTCAAAGAGTACGATTACTTTATTTAATCGTCCAATGCTGCAGAAGTGGATGCCTGAGACGCTGCAGGCAAGCAGTCACTTGCAGGCTTCTAAACGACGCTAACCATCGCGAGGGTCCTCGTAATGCATCACATAGATGTCGTACACGGCGACGAGCCCGTCGACGGAGGAGGTGAGCACCTGGGTGACCATGTGCCCCCGGGCGAGCAAGAACCGCCCGGTCCCTCCCACCACCGCCCTGTCCCCCCTGCCAGCCGCGTCCACCCGCCCCACCACCGTCAGCGTGCTCCCGGCGTACGCCCCCCCGGTGAACAGCAGCACGAACTCTATCAGTAGCGCCACCTCCTCCTGTGACACGTGAAAGCTCACGCCCTGCGCCCGCCCCACCACCCGCGACCTCGCGTCGGCGCCCGTCCGCAGCTTCGCGTCGATCATGTCGATGTTCCCGAACCTGCTCGTGTAGTTCCCGTTCCCCTTCACCACGTTGATCGACGTCACGTTCTCCCCGCGGAAGACCTCGTGGAAGTAGACGCGCAGGTGGGTCGACTTCTCCGAACCGAGGCCGACCTCCAAGCTTTCTGCTCCCGCTGCTGCTACTGCTGCTGCTGTTGTCGCCGCGGCGGCGGCTGCCAAGACGAAGAAGTGGTGGAAGCAGAAGAGGGAGGGGTTGGGTGGAGATGACGCCATTGAAGAATGCCGATGGAGCTTCTGACGACAAGACGAGGCGAATAGAGCTGAGTGGATCGCCATGGCTCTTCCATGTTACCCAATCATGGTTGCGACAGCCCACGTGATTCATGCTCAGTGGTCAGTGGTCGGTGGTCCGCGGTCGGCCTCTCATTATAGCTTACTCATCTTTTCATGTCTTATCGATCCCTTTTTTATTTTAAATCCTCCCAAATTAGATAACAAAACTCGATTTCAATAAATGAAGACATCAGCGCACAAATGAATATATTCGTTACTATAATCATTTAAAAATAGATAGATTATTAAGTAATCTCAGTTTATATTCTGCTTAATGTTTTTGAATAGAGTGAAAATAATATTTTGCAGATATAGGAGAAAAACGAAGGGTTTTTTCGGGAATTCGTTCGTCAAACAGATCATTATAATAGAATTCCCGATCCGTTACAACCTCTGTAACAGACATTACATTGGTGGTTATTACCCGGCGCACACGTGGCGTCAAGTTTGCCCGTCTTGAAGGGGAGAGGGGAATTCGGTTTAAGTAGCGGTGAAATCGAACGGCGGACTTGCGGCGTGTAAGGTTTCCTAATCCATCTCTCCGCGTTTCTTCGTCTCGCTTCGGCGATCTTTAGGGTAGGGTTTCGAGTTCTTTTAGATCTTCTGTGTCATTGCTCTTCTGCGTCCGGCGGATGCGCCGGCCAACTCGACCGGTTCTCCGGTTTCCTGTGATCGTAGAGGGGCAACTTCTTTTTATCATATTTTGTTGAATTTCGTTGTTAATTGTAACTTATTTCGCCGTCTACTCGCTCTTGATATTGAATTCGATGGAGTGCCTGACGATTTGTTGTCGGTTTCTAGCGATTATTTGATGGAAGCTTTGATGTCTCATTCGATGAGCATCCAGCCTCATTTCTCCATATCCCCGAAGATCTCATAGTATGTGTTTTTCCTCTTTGGTTACGCCCGTCATTTGAAGGTAACGGAAGACAGGATTGGGCGCTGTAGATGTGTATTAGGGATTTTGTGCCAGAAACTGACGGATTTCTTCAAATCGTGATAACGATGCTTTAAGGATTAGGGTTTTTGTGCCAGAAACTGATTGGTTTTCTTCAAATCGTGATACGATCCTTGAAATTAATTCTTCTTCTGCTGGTAACGGGACGGTATGGCTTTACCGATCTATTGGTGTATACTCTTCGGCATTCTCATGTTCTTCATTATGTATGTTTTATTGAGGAATGAGATTAGATTTGAGAATATTGAACCGAGTAAGGTTCTTCATTAACTGGCATGTATTATTCTGATAATGTGCTGGGTTATTAGAGTTCTACAAGAAGATCTTTGTTAAAGAAAAAATATTTTTTTTTTTTCGTAAGTGGATGGCTTGCCGCATAATTGGGCAATATCATTTGAAGTTTTTAATAATCGCATCAGAAAGTAGATGTAAGTTCCTCTGTTAGTACAGTTCAGGTGGGCGTTTAATATTGAACCTGAATTCATATAGAAGTTTTTTCCCTTACATTTTTGGTTGTACAGATCTGGATTGTTGTGTGCAGTTCGGCATGGAAGCTATCCAGCAAAATACTAAGTTTGCAGGTTAGGTTTTACCATGCCGTTATGCTGAATCTGTGGCACATAGCATTTGTCATTTTCGCACATATACCTGTTGATCAGTTGAACATTGTATGATTGTCGTACCTTAAAATTGATAGGCTGAATTAAATATGGGAATGATTGTGTATTTATCTGAACCAAGCAGTGTACTTCTTTGTATGTAAATCTCATTTTAGAGGCTTCAAGGTTCACCTTATTTTTTGCGTCGTCGCCTTTATATAATTTTGACACTTAAAACCATTCAAAACTTCAATTAGAATATGGGGGATGTTGTTGGTTAATACTTTGATTAGTATCAGGAATATTGCCAGTAATATTCATACATTTAGATGTCTAGAGATTAAAGGAACTAAAAATCAAAACCTGTTAGGTAAAAAGCCATAGTTTTTTAAGTTTGTTTGTTTATTTGATGTTACATGGACTATTGGACCCGCACACACACAACATGCCAGAAATATATCTCTGTACTTCCAAGCTGGACACTTGTGTCATTTTTAATTATACCGTCCCAAAATCAAATGACAAATTGATTCTTTTGTAACTCCGGTTGGGTCAAAATTATCAACTGATGCAACACAACCGATTGATCTTGATGGTCTTTGGCAACCGAAAATTTCAAATGCTTCTGCTTGAGCATTTAACCAATTTATTTACAAATGTAGCAAACTGATGATAAATTTTACCATGTTACCAAATCTCCTGCTTCTCTTGATTGTAATATTATTATCCTTGTACTTCAAAAGTTGATGCATCAGAGTCTCCCTCCAATGATGGATTACCTGACTCCATCTTGACTAACTGTTTGACTATCTATCAGAAAATGGTGTAAGGTGTTTGTGTGGTCCATGCCTGCAGTGGCTTCCACAGAATGTGATCTTATGGTGCCAACATCTGAAAGAAACTTTGACTAAAACATTGTGGAGCAATCCTGCTAAAGGAGCTGGTAGAAATGGTTTTAAGCAAATCAACTTGGATAAGGAGTTTTTGAGGCTAAACAACTAAAATGTGGAGCAGTCCATGGATTATTTTTTTGTGGGTGTCATGAATAGGCCTTTCTCTTGAGCAGAGCATCACAGATTGGTTAGCTTTTAACTCCTTGATTCACTTATCACATGCTTTTTTGATCTTTGATGCCTGCAAGGTTACTACTGGTAGCATGGTTTTTCTGGTCTCAGGGTTTCTGTGTTACAATCATGTACTTGATCTGCTAATAGAACATGCTGGTAGTGTTCAATGGAGTTGAGGTGCACTGCTGGAGAGAAAGGTGAGTGGCATTGCACAGTCCACTATTCAGGTCAACAATAGCATGTAGTCCGCAAGTATTGTATTTACATCAATTTTGATACAGAAAAAAATGATGAGGTAATTTTCAGCTTCACTTTGTTTTCTTCAGTTCATGGTAGGAATGTCTGATCTGATGCGGAATAATCTCTTGAGATTGTTGTGGCAGTTTCCATATCTTACCAGATATTATAGGATTAGAGATGTTGTCTTTTTCTTTTGTTCTTTGGAATTCTTGTCCGTTGAAGTCTTTGGTAGGTCGTAATTTACAGATGGAGAAATTTCACATGCAGCAAATTGACTTGCCAAGCATTAAACAGCATAGAGGCAAATGAACTTGATGTTCTTGCAGGGCTTAGGAAGTGTTGCTAAATTTTGTGTTGTGGACGGGTTTCCATGTGCACAGAATTGTCCTAGCTGGATCAGAGGATTGGCGTGGCTTGATCAGGGGCTTGGAGTTGCATTGGCTCCTCGGGTCGGGATTTCGTTGGAGTATTGCTTGGGTCTTCAAACGGGCCTTGCAAGAAGGTCTCGATCGGGTTGATATGTGTCCGATGTGATTTTTCTGATGACTAAGTTAGCATGGAGCGAAGGTTGAAAGTTGAGACATTGAGAGAGTTGGGAAGAGTGTCCCTAGTGGGGGTATTTCAACCTGAAGGGTGGAGCGGAGGCCAAAGGTCATACTGGGACTTTTAATGAGAGCGTCGCCTTCGGTTGACCCGTAGATATGATTCTTCATCGGTCGTTGCCCTCGTTGGTTCTTGGGACCTCGCTTGGCGGAACAATCGATTAGCAGTACAATCCCGTATTGGGTTGGTGGCACTATGTTAGGTGCCATCGAGAATTGCCGAGGTACGATGTGACTCAATAATCCCGATATATAGATGTGATCCTCGAGGTGACATGATTGGATTGCTTGGATAGACTATATTTACCTATTAAGAAGAATCTTCATCGTGGGGCTCGCCATCCAACTTAGCCCCAATTCAATAGAGTTTGAGTAATTGCAAGGGGTAAGTCTCTTCTAATATGTATATTAGTTTTGCGTAGGGCAAAGTTGACTTGTTTGTTTCCTTCGTTTGACGTTGAGAAGTTGGCAAATAGCTTTTTCATATGGGGGGGCGGGTTGGGGGAAGATCGGGCTAGATAAAGTTAGGAATTGTTGTTATACACTAACAATATTGATACGATTTGCTGATTTGATGTTTGCACTTCCAATAGAGACATTGATTCAAGTGGGTTATAGTTGGTATGATATAGCCGAAGGACTAGAGCATCTCAGGGGGGTGCTAAAATTTGGCCGTCATATTTGACTTGTTCCGTGAGTTCTCTCAGCCTTGTGGAAGAGATGGAGGAGATTATTCATCTTGTTATTAGGATTCAGGTAATCAAGCTTTATTTTTGTTGAGAAGTTTGGCTAGATAAAGCTAGGAATCATTATCCAATAACCATATCGATCATATTTGTCTTATTCCGTGAGTTCTCAGCCTCTTTATGATTCAGGTAAACAGACCATTGTTTTGGTTGAATCGATCTTGGATATACTATGTATACGCCCAGTCTGCACCACATCAAAGATACAGAGGAGATTTAGCACGATATCATCAGCTTTGTCACAGAATACCTTGTCGAACAAGAAACCGCGCATCGATAATGACTTCAAGGCAGGTATAAATGCTCTAATTGATATCGTGAAATGGGTCATCCATTGTTATCTTCCAATATGATTTGCCATTACTACTACATGACACCGCTGTTTTGTCTCTTAGCCGCCAGATCGATCATTCCAAACATCAAAGAGTCAAAAAATTACAGCAGCAAGAATTACTTCCCAGTAAACTCTCTCCCTCCCTCCCTCCCTCCCTCTCTAAGCATCTACGAGTTACTGCAACAACAGAAACGGAGCTTCCGTGATATTTGATGGATCTCACAAATCATGGTCTCCTCCTCCTCCTGCTGCTCCCTCTGATCTCCTGCTGCTGAAGAGGAGGGCGAAGAAGCTGACGGTAGCACAGATGCCGGCGACGAGGTTGCCCTCGCGGACGAGGATCTTGAGGGCGATGGCGGTGATGTCGGCGGTGATCCGCCGCCCCTCCATGACCAGAGACCGCCGCGGCTTCCCCGCGAAGGCGAGCAGCACCAGCACAGTGATCCACGTGACCAGCGTCGCCGGCACCGCGACCGCGAGCGCCGCCCCCATCGCCAGTAGCCCGAACACGCCTCCGTACAGCACCGACGCGTACAGCGCCGGCCACCTGGCGACGTGGGTCGGAGAAGTGGAGGAGGAGTGAGAGGAGGCGGTGTTGTACCAGGAGCGGATGGAAAGGAGGAGGCTCCAGGAGCAGTAGAGGAGGAAGGTGTAGACGAGGAGGAAGAGGCAGACCCATGTCCGCCTCATGCCCATGGCTCTCACCAGGAGCGGTCCCTCCGGGTTCGCCATCGATTGCTTGCTAAGGAGGAAGAAGATGGAGGAGATGGAAAAGGGGGTAAGAAGAGGGCGACAGGTTGTGCTACAGAAGAGTTCGCTTTACTCTGCCTACCTATGTGGGCTTTTACTGGTAAGAAGAGGGCTACAAATTGTGCTACAGGAGAGTTCGCTTTCCTCTGCCTGCGTATGTGGGCTACTGGTCCTGTGGTTACTAGTCAACACTGGCTGGTCTCGGAGGCTTTCCCAAAGGCAGGAGGAGTTCGCCCTGGTTTGCCAAAGGGACGAGAAGGATTTCTAATAAGGTATGATATCTTTAATTTAATTTATGTCTTTATTTTAAGTTTTAAAAATAAGGTAGGAATTATATATTAATTGCTGAAATAAAATTCCTAATAGAGGGGACATCTAGATTAGGAGATAAATTGATCATAATTTATTCCTTTTAAGAAATTTGGTCTTGAAATATGATTTTCCCCTAAAGAAAAAAGATATGAATGCTTATCAAAATTAAATCCGCATAGGTCCTAAATTGAAATATAATCTAGACTTTTACAAGCAATTAATAGCTATGCCAAATTCTCTCATCAGTTGGTAACCCGAAGATTTTTGTGGTGACCAATCTTCTTCAGCACTAAATTGTCATATCCAATCTTCTTCCGAAATTTCCATCTTTTAGCCGACATGATACTACTCTAGTGCGGTCCACTCACCACTTTAAGCGTCTTTGTCAGTCTGCAAGGTTACAATTCCAATTCTAGATGGATAAAGGGGGGGGCAAACCTAAAGGTCCAACCATGTCATATCATGAAAACTCTCCTCTCCTCTTGGTATACTAGTTGCTCCTCATCGTGGGTATGCTCTCCTTCTTTGTTAGGTCTAAAAGGTCTCAACAGCCCTAAGGTGAATTCTTAAAGGAATTCTTTTCTTTTTTTTTTTTGGCTTCCCTTCAAAGTTTATACTTGAATTTTAGAATGTGAATAGTATATTAGCCTATGGGCTATGCTTCCAGAGGCAAATGATTAAAGAGAACAACCTACGCAAGAAGTACGCTATTGAGTCTCCTTGACACCTCATGCCTCTTATGCACTACTCCCCTGTTCAACCCCACTCGTTTCCTCCCGCTATCTCTCTCATGCATTCGACACTCCTTGTGTAGGTAATTCAAATATATATGTTTGATGCTCTCATGTGTCTCATATGTTTGATGCTCTCCTTATGTAGCTAGTTTAAGTCGACATATCATGATATCTTCACTTATCTTCTACATCCGACACTTCTTAAGTGAGTAGTTCAAGCCAACACGTCTCGACACCCTTACGCGTCTCTTGCACTTCTTAGCACAAGCAGCTCGAGTCAACATGCCTGATGCCCTCGTGTGTCATCTACGCCCTATGATGCTTCCCAAGTAAGTAGTTAAAAGTCTCATGCTTCGCCCATCCATTTTGAGTTCTATTGTATCTTGTTAAAGCTATAATTTCTAATGATTCAATTACCGTCTCTAAATAAGAGATATTGCATTTTAGACTCTGTTCATCAAAGTGCACCTTTAGAGGGACCAAGGATTTCTACGTGTCTTCTAATGTGTAGACCTCAAAGCCAAGGACCGATGTAAACTAGGTAGTCACCTATGACTTGCGATAACACGAGCATGGGCTTACGAGACGGAGAGGTTGGTTGCAAAGAAAGGACAACAAACATGGAAAGAAACATATATTATCATCTCGAAATCAAATGCGTCAGGGTGTAATGTGAGTCGGGTTTATTTGTAAAGTAGGCTTTAAAGCATTCCCCAAGAAAGGCACGAGGATGCATTAATCCAATAGAAGGTGGAGGGCACAAACACCTTATTTTCTTCGTAGTCATCACCTTTCATAGTAAGGGCAAATAAATTGGCGCGAGAGGGATAGTGAGCTCATCGGAGGCTATGAGAAGTGGGGCGGTGCTTCCGCTCCTTCACACCATGCCATATCTAGAATGATCGGTCGTGCGAGAACGCCAGAGAGAGAGAGAGAGAGAGAGAGAGAGAGAGAGAGAGAGAGAGAGATATTAATGTAATTAAAGAAAAAGAAAAGGATTCTGGAAATGAGAACCGAAGAGGGCATCCATAGTAAGGGCAAATAAATTGGAGTGAGAGGGATAATGAGCTCACTAGAGGCGATAGAAGACTGGGTGCTGGATCCGCTCCTTTGTACCACGCGATATATGTTGGAAATAGGAAGAAGTAAAGAAATGCCCATTGAGTTTATTGATTTATCATCAATTTATACAAGTTAAGATAGGAGGATTTCCCTCAACTAACGTACTTGATTTCCTCATTAAGTTAGAGAAATCATATCTTCTATCATGCCCTTGCAAGATCAAGCCCATATAAGGATGCCGATCTTGAGCTAAGTACACCGATCTTGAACCAATGATAATAAATTTGAATGAAGGAAGTCGTTGTGTTGTCAACCGAGGGAGATCTGACGACGATTGACTTCGACAGCAATGTCAACCTAACTGAGAAGGAAGCCAAAGCCATTGTGTTATCAACCATGGGAGATCTGACGACGATTGACTTCGACGGCGATGTCAACCTAACTGAGAAGGAAGCCGAAGCCGTTGTGTTGTCAACCACGGTGAAGATCTGATGGCGATTGACTTTGACAGCGATATTAGCCTGGTTGAGAAAGAGCAAATGATTCTATTGGAGCCAAGTTTGAAAATCCGATTAGATCGAACTATCATTAGACTATCATGCTCTCGCAAGATTTAGCTCCTGTGAAGGACACTAATCTTGAACAGATGTCAATGAACCCGAAGGAAGGAGCCCGTTATGTTGTAAACCACGGTGAAGGTCTGACAACAGTTGACTTCGACGGTCATGTAAGCTTGACTAAGAAGGAGGGTGTAGGCATGGCTGAGAGTAGGTTCGACATGATACACGCACAGTATTAAGAATGGAGCATAAGCTGTCGTTGGATAACTGAGTGGAGAAATGATAGAGTTGGAGTGGACTCCGAGGAAGAAGGCGTCGGTGCTAATGTAATAGTGCGAGAGGGACAATGAGCCCACCGAGAGACGATGAGAAGAAGGAGCGACGCCTCCGCTCCTTCGCACCACGCCATTTCCAGATCGATCGATCGCGTGAGCGAGCCAGAAAGAGGGAGAATGAGGACCGCAGGACGCCGGCCGTGGAGAAGAGTAGCAGCAACTGCGGAGAATCGGGAATGGCGAGATCTCGTTTTCTCCCTCCGAACGATGACATTTAGGGCTTTTATCAGCATTCGGGTGGTTTAAACCTCTCCTTCTTCTTGTGACAAAACGGATCATTCACAGCCCGACCCGACCCGGCCCGGCCTGAATACACCTCTACAGGGAGGTCACGGTAACACCGTGAAAAGCACACCCGTCCGTCCCCACACGTAGCAGTCCTATGAGCTTACGCCACGTCGACCATTCATCCCTCAGAATTGTTTGCTGTGGTATAATTATACACCTCAAATTAGATTCTCGCGTACGCGAAAGCGGATCCGATCCACCACTGGGCGACTTCTCGCGGAGTCATCGTTGGCAAGCACCGACTCGAAAGCTCCACTCGATAAGTTGACTCCTCGTCGGCAACTGTCAATATAAAAGCACTAATTGCAGTCGCTCTCTCTCTCTCTTTCCATTCTCACTCGATAAGCTCATACTCAAAACGAAACTACTGACACCAACGTGTCTATCTCTCGTTGGTATATGTTTAAACATTCGTAGCGGAACGGGCACAGCAGGTGTTTGGCTATATATATTGGTTTACCGACACTTCTCGAACGTTAGGGCCCCACGTCGATCACGGGAATATTCGCGTGCCTGGCTTCCTCATTCAACGGTAAAAAGAATTTGATCTCTCGGTGAGGAATCATAAAAAATTTCACTTCATTTCCCAAACATAATTTATTCCGTGAGGAACAGAAAAAATCATGGGAATATTCAAAGATCCGAATTGATTCATCACGTCCATTGCACGTGTTTATTGCATCTTATAATTCTCCTCTTGCACATCTGAGGTACAAGACACGCGTCGTGTATCAGACGCCGATCGCAGGCTGTCATCTCACAGATGGGGGGACCCTTCCAAAGTGACGGCCATCATGGCAGCATCCCTCGGCTCCCGGTCCAATGGCTTATTATTGTATTCGGCTGCTACATGTGGGTGCTCCTATCACACTACCCACCTCGCGTATCGCTATCACTCCACCCTATCCCCATTCTTCGTCGCCATCAGCTCGACGTCTCGTGCGATGCACATTTCATTTAATACAGCAAAACGAAAATATTTATTTTCCTATATATTTCTTAGTAGATTCAATAAAAAAGACATTATTATTATTATTTATTTATCTTGACTGCTGCTGGTATATTATATCAGTTCCAATGTTTTTAAATAATATATAATATTTTTTACACTTTCATAAAAATAATACATATATAACTAACTCAAGATCTAATACAAACTAAATTATTAATTTTGATTGAATTTTAAATAGGTTATTTTATTGATTTAATAATAAAAATATATTTAAAAATTATACCATTTATAATAATTTTTTTTAATGTGTTGCATTGCAGCTGTATTAAATCAACGAAAAATAACGATAAAAAAAAAAGAAAAAGTAAGAACTTTTCCCCAAAATTTGCCCTTTACTATGTGACTACTGTTAGACAGTGAGAAGACCGAAAGCTGCCTCTCTCTCCTACTTGGTGCTTTGTCACATCTGTGATAAAGACGTCGAGCCAGCAAATAAGTACGGGTTTGGTTTCCCTGTCCATCCACCTCCACCACGCAATCCTATTGCACTACCACGTCGCTCGCTCCCTCCCTTCCTCGCTCCCGCGGCGTCATTAAGAGGCCAGTCCGTTCCCTTACAACTGAGCCACCACCTCTCCTTCTCCCTTTCTCTAACCATCTTCGTTTCTGACACCCGTCTCTGTCGTTCTCTTCCTCCTCCTCCTCCTATCGAAGGCCGATTTCTCTAGGGTTTGTGTCTTCTTTCAGCCCAAGTCTACAGGATAGAATTAAACCGTGAAGGGAGATCGCTGGGGAGGGTTGGGTTGGAAGGACGAGGGAGAGAGAGAGAGCGCGGAAGGCTACGGAGGCACGCTGCATGTCAGATTGCAGTTCCAGCGAGGAGGGATACTACGGCGGATTCGGTGAGCTTGCGAACCCTCTACAATGGCCGCAACTCAGGAAAAAGCGACGCACCCCGACCCTCCCAGCTGCGACGTCGTCGGTGCCAAGGGAGCCGTCCAAGAATGGGTTCCCGTGGCCGATGAGAGGCGGGCCGCCGCGCCGCTGGTCGAGGCCGTCGGAAAGTTGATCGCCCCCGCCGAGGACGTCCCGGACCCTCCCGCGAAGCCCTCTTCCAAAGGTGATCACTCTTGGACCTGCCTTGCTCTTCTTCTGTGGTTCTTTCTCGTTATCCTTGTTTCTTTCGTGTTTGGATCATTCTGCATAAAGGCTTGACTGGAGCTGAAGAGGATCGGTTCAAGAAACCGAGAAGTTTGTCCCAGACTCTATCCATGACAAAGAAAGACGTAACAAGGATAGGAGCCCTTACCGATGAGGAACCTCGCCGTGAAACTTAAAAAGGGAACGATGGGTTAAGAGGTCCGCTATTGACTGGATGAATGAAGGGTTGTTAAGTTCTATTTATGATGTGCTTATATGAGGAGGAGGAGCAGAGCTAGGGCAAAATCTGATATAGAACTAGAAAGAGGAGGAAAAAGGCAGGAACATCTACTTTTTATTTTTGACAGAACAAGATTTCAGGCTAACGTGCAGCTATCATTTAGGATACCTAGGATGAAATTAGATGAAGCTGTTTAAGAACTTGAAATGAAATATTTTATTGTTCAAGTTCAGTGTGTGGCATGGAAGAATTTTGGGAGATAATAAAGGAAGACCACATAAACAAGGAGAGGATTTGGAGGGGCTCAATCAACCCATGCGATGAGAACTCATATTATCTTGCTTTTACGCTTTGTCACATTGATTGGTCATGATCTGTATATTAAGGGAAAAATTGTTTACATTTCTTGTTATATGTCTATTATCTATGTAACAGGTGTTGTGTTCTATGAATGTGTAATGTAAAACCGATCACCTCATTGTACTGCACTATGGCCTGCGAGCAGTTGCCCTTCTTCCCTGCACTTCTCTCCGTGAAGACCCTTAACATATCGAGATCATTTGCGGCCTGGTTGACAATGTGGACTTGGCCGTATCAATTCCGTGATAGTTATAAGGGGTGTCTGCCTTAGATTTCATTTGTCTACATCACTTTTTATCTTTTTGTTGTTTATGTTGGATCATATCCCTCTTTCTACTGATAATTAGGTCACTTTGTATGTGGTTATTATTATCCTTTGTTTGATCTGTCATTTGGTGGTCTAACTGCAGCAATTCCGATTGTCATGAGAGCTCAAACTAGCCATCCTTTAGATCCACTGTCTGCAGCTGAGATATTAGTTGCGGTAGCAACAGTCAGGGCTGCTGGTGCTACTCCAGAGGTTCTTTAGATGCTTTGCTTGCTTCATGAGCTTTCTTTTTGGTAGATTTGAACACTCGACTTCGATAATTATGGTAAACTTCTTTTCAGGTTAGAGATGGTATGAGATTTATAGAAGTTGTTCTGTTGGAACCAGAGAAGAACGTTGTGGCATTGGCTGATGCCTACTTCTTTCCCCCTTTTCAACCATCACTACTCCCCAGAACAAAAGGTGGTCCTGTCATCCTGGGTAAGCTTCCTCCTCGGAGAGCTAGGCTTGTTGTTTACAACAAACGGTCAAATGAGACAAGCATTTGGATTGTTGAACTCTCAGAAGTTCATGCAGCAACTCGGGGTGGCCATCACAGGGGAAAAGTCATCTCCTCTGAAGTTGTTCTGGTAGTCCAACCCTCCATGGTATGTGGTTTTGGAGAAGCTGATGTGGGTATAATCTTAGATGATATTCTTCTTGTATTCTCTTTTGCTAATATGTTTGTCTAACTTATTCTTCTCAATTTCTTTCTCTATCAGAAGTAGCCAGTTCTATAACTCTTTTGAATCTTCAATTAGTTCTTAGATCATCGTATCATATTTGTTTTGAAATCTATTACTTCATAGTTCATGATATAAGCATAGCATCCTCAAGTTCCTTATCAAAGGTATTTTATGCTATTACATTTCTGATTGTACGTTGAGAAGCAAGATTTTTCCTTTTATTTTGGTAGTTGCTTACTTATTAGAAGCTTATGGTTTTTTCATGTAATAGGTGATTTTGACCAGTGATCTTATTTTATAAATCTAGGATGCCATGGAGTATGCGGAATGTGAAGCTGCTGTAAAAAGTCACCCTCCATTCATAGAGGCAATGAGAAAGAGAGGAGTAGAGGACATGGATCTTGTGATGGTTGATGCTTGGTATGCTTGACTTGTTCGTTTATTTATTATAAGCAATTATCGGCATATAATGTCATTGCGGTTGCTACTTTTTAATTATGATTTCTCTATTTCACCTGTGTATCCAGGTGTGTTGGTTACTACAGTGATGCTGACGGTCCTAATCGCAGACTTGCAAAACCACTAATATTCTGCAGAACTGAGAGTGACTGCCCCATGGAGAATGGTTATGCACGTCCCGTCGAAGGCATACATGTTCTTGTGGATATTCGAAATAATGTTATAATCGAATTTGAAGATAGAAAATTGGTGCCTCTACCTCCAGCAGATCCGTTGAGAAACTATACTCCTGGAGAAACACGAGGAGGTATTGACCGAAGTGATGTGAAACCTCTACAAATTCTTCAGCCTGAAGGTCCCAGTTTTCGTGTAAACGGTTACTTTGTGCAATGGCAAAAGGTATTCAGTTTATTTATTGCATCATTCTCTGATTTTTTTTACCTATTTCTTTCAAAACTTGTAATGAATTGACTATCTTCCTCTTTTCTGCTGAATAGTGGAATTTCCGGATTGGTTTCACCCCAAGGGAGGGATTAGTCATACATTCTGTAGCATATGTTGATGGTAGTCGTGGACGGAGACCTATTGCTCACAGGCTAAGTTTCGTTGAGATGGTAGTTCCTTATGGAGATCCAAATGAACCTCATTACCGTAAAAATGCATTTGATGCTGGAGAAGATGGCCTCGGAAGAAATGCACACTCTCTTAAAAAGGTCAAATGTGCTATGCTTGCAGATCTGTTTTATGCTTCATTAGTTGTATTTGCCTTTCCAATTTCTTTGTCTTAAAATATCTGTCAATCCAGGGCTGTGACTGCTTGGGTTACATCAAATACTTTGATGCCCATTTCACAAACTATACTGGTGGTGTTGAAACTATTGAGAATTGTGTTTGTTTGCATGAAGAGGACCATGGGATCCTATGGAAGCACCAAGATTGGAGAACAGGCTTAGCAGAAGCTAGGCGATCAAGAAGGCTAAGTGTGTCCTTCATTTGTACAGTTGCTAATTATGAATATGGCTTTTTCTGGCACTTCTATCAGGTAAGTTGGAAAATTTTACACTTTATGCTTCTTGTTCTAGTTGCTAGTAACATACTGTTTGATTATACCTGATAATCTGAATTCGTAACTTTTTGGACAATCTAGTCATGATTTAAGCCTTTAAAGCATACTCATCCTTTCATGTAATCTTGTGTTTGTTTGCTGAAAGCATTTACACTTGTTTGACAGAAGATATTCCACTTTCAGGTTCTTCTCTTTTGCCATCCCTATAATATAGAATTCAACCAAATATCATAACTTCATATTTTGCTAATTGTAGCAAGCCCTACTACAACATGCTGGATTAGCCTGCTTCTGCATGGGCTGTTCTGGTCTGTGATTCCACATGCACCTAACATTTGCACTCATCTACTCACAATGTTGTTTGAGGTACGAATGTTGTGCAAAATTCATCCATGTACTAGCACATAGTCCCAATATTTACTCCGAACGGGTAATGTAAGTATATCTTGTAACAGAGTGACAGTCCAAAAAATATTGTTAGATTATGTTTTTTTTCTTTTTCAAACTTTGGGTATGAAACTGCGGTTGTTAGGGACTTGGCAAGTTGTTCTCGAAAGCAATTTGCTAAGAAGGCTATAAACTGATATGTTTGAGGGTGAAATTTATTAGAACACGATCTTGTTCAAGAGGAATTGGGGATAGAAGAGGTACGAAAGAAAGAAAAGAAGCATGAGAAGAGAAGATAATAAGCACTTGTGACACACTTAAAAGACCTGCTACTAGGAGAAACAGTTTACTTCACAGGTGGAGAAAAAACTTCTTCATCTCTTCGTGTCTTGAATTTGTATTAGGGAAGGACTGAGTGACATTGCAGAGAACTGGGGTTTGTTATAGGTTTACTGTATTTGCTTTATCTTTTGAACAACTGGTAATGAAATATACATGATGTGCTACTTAGTAAGTATCAGGAGGAGCTAGTATATGATTGAAGATTTAGTTGGATTAGCTAGGTGGCAGTTACTTGATATGGATTTGGTGATATGACAAAATTACCTCTGCTTAAATAATTTAAATAAGTAACATTAGAACTGGTTTTTAATGAGTTTGCCATCATTTTTCCACTACAATTTGAGGGCTCTGATATGTATGCAAGTCTATGAGATGCAACAACATGGTATTCTTTTCTCCTTTTCTACTCTCATGCAATTTTTTTTTTTTTTTTTGCTTATGTGCTATCTGTCTCTCCCCCATTGTCTGCCTCTTCTCCTTGCTGCATCATTGCCGATGCCATCTCCACCTTGCCAATTGTTGCCACCATCTTAACGTTTGCATCCTCTTCCTTTGCCTCCACTTCATCTCCTCATGCTTTGCCCCCTCTTCCTCCTCTGTCTTCATGTCTCTCTCCACCAATCCTCTTTTTTTAGTTCTCTCCTATTTCGCTGACCTATACTGAGTATTAATATGTTAATCCATACCAGAACCGTATTGATCCAGTCACTGTTTGGTATCTGCATTGGACCGAGATTCGAAACCTTGATTTCAACTATAATCGCAAGAGAGTTTAGTTTTTTTTCTATGATGGCGTTCTTTTTGTGAATTATGATGGAAGATGCTACCCAAAATACTCATAAATTAAAGTAGATGAATAAATAAGAAGCACACTATAACAATTAAGGCATAGTTGCATGTGTCATGGCTAAGTTTTAACAGATCAGCGTATATTGTTCATTGAACACGTACATAAAATGACTTTCTTGTAGCTTGTAACTTGTTAATTAAAACTACTTACACCTTTTTCTTTCAAAATTGTAACTCTTTTTTTAGTCAGATTCTACGACTCTCTGCTAACAATTATCTGTAACAAGTGTCTGCCTAAGAAAAGGTAGGCATTAGGAGCTTAGTTAACTTTCCAGGCTCTTATCTAGGCAGTTAATCTGTTGCTTTGCCTGCTTTAAATTGGTGCCTAATTTGGTGGTGTTAGCTAAATGGTCTAAGCCTAATTTGGTGGGTTAGCTAAATTGGTGCCTATGACAACAATCCTTCTTGATCATCCATCTGATGTTAATTGAATAGCATAAGTTATTTTTATACTAATTAATTATGTTGAATCTGGTATCAGATAGTAATTCTAAATCTGGACCATTTTCCTTCACTAATTCTGGTGGTACGGCATGACCTGGGTATGGATTTCACTCCATCAACTTCCATTGGGTGGTTGGTGGATTGGCATGTTCAGGTCAAAGATCAACATCTTTTAGTCTCTAATATAAAATCGAAAACAGATTTTCCCGCTCTATTAAGTTATTAACGAATATAATATGATAGGTTTTGCACATTTATATTATGCTAGTCATTTTATTAAAACAAATGCTCTTATGTTGCTGTAAGAAGATTGACAATGATTTGACCATTAGACAATGAATTCTGGTGAATATATTATATAATACTTATGTCACACAGAGATTTTTTTTTTTAGAAACAATTGTTACCTGTTAGGTAAAATATATCCATTGCTGTGGAGCTTTAAGACACCTTTATTGTGTCAGTTACCAGTTTGCTTCCATGTTCAAGGTGTTTTCAAGGGCTTACTTCTTGTGCAGTAAGTTAAATAATATAACATAGAGAAACTATTGAAAATTAGAATCGGCAATTACGTACATAGTTGATGAACAGGAGCAGGTGGGGATTTGATATATAGAAGATATATTTTTCCTGCTTGGTAGGGCTTGAGTGAGCTCCTAAAGTTATTTTCTGACATGAATTCTGAGATTCTCCAACCAGGCTCATAATGCAATTTTCACGTTCATGTGCATCCTTAATGTTATCTCAATATCCTTTGTTTTTTCAAAACCTGGAAGTAGTTTATTTATATGTGCATGAACTTTCTGTTTTAGCTCATAAAACAGAATGGTTAGTTCAATTATTGCTAATCAATCTTCTTACTCCTACATCATTCTGTTGTTTTTCATCCTTGATATATACATATGCTTTGGATATGATGCATATGACTTACATGGTATCTCTTGCAGGACGGTAAAATTGAGGCAGAAGTAAAGCTGACTGGAATACTCAGCCTAGGGGCTTTGGGACCTGGTGAATCAAGAAAGTATGGTACAACAATAGCACCAGGGTTATATGCCCCAGTTCATCAGCATTTCTTTGTTGCTCGCATGGACATGGCTGTTGACTGTAAACCTAATGAAGCATTCAATCAGGTGCTCCTTTCATTTACATTTTGTGGTATGATGTAGTTTTGTATTTCTACTTTGTGATTTTTCTTCTTTCTTTTATCCTGACTTTCACCTGTCCTAAATCCTTACTCTACAATATTGTATGTCTTGCTTTACTACTTATTAGGATAAAATTATGAATTCATCACTATCACTATTAGTAGTTAACTCAATAATCTTTTTCACACTTGTGTTACTTCCCCAGATTCTTTTTGATAGTGGTTCTGAGAGACTGGAATCCAGTATTTGTTTCTGCGGTAGGCTCAAAGGGAACAGAATTTAGTTTATGCCCATTGTATCACCTAACATAGCCCTCAATCATCTTCGTATGACTACTCGGTTCATGACCGCTAATTCAGAATAAAATAAACTTGATTAAATTTTCTGGCTGCTTTGTTTGCTATCTTCAGGGATAAATTTAACTTGATAAAACTAATAGGAAACTTGGGTCTGTTAGAATGAAAACAGCAAAGAAAGGTAACATCAATTCTGCAAAGAAAATTGAAAACCTTGAGATACCTAGCAAAAGTAGCTAAGAATTGCAATTTCTTGGAAGAGAAAGAGAAACATTGAATGCCCATCTGAAAGATAATCTGCAAAGAACTTCTAGGTTTCTTATTGTTTTTGAATTTTGGCTTGAGTTGTCTTTAGAGCATGAAAGATTTCTACAAATGCACTAAGCAAAAAATTAGTGTATATTGTTAAAGAATTAGGTGAAAGATTGATAAGGTAGACAACACCCTAAGCTTGTCCTACTGTGTATTTGCCCACATAGATGGAAGAATCTTGATGCCTTTACTAAAAGAACAAAGCAGCATGGTGGATACCCAGTCGCCTTGGTTTCTAGTGGTGTAGTTACATAGTTCATATGGTTCATTTTTTCTTTCCTTTGATCATTGTTATTATCATCGAAATTTTGTCTATATATGATGCAATTCATTTTCTGTAAAAAATGACAATTCTGTTGATTCTTTGTGTAATAAAGTCACTGTACAATGCAAATGTTGTTTTTAGGTTATATATATATATATATAAATATATATATATATATATATATATATTTGTGTATGATAAATTGATAACTGATTAAGATGTTCAACCATTTTCTGACCTTTTTTTTTTTGTGTTTCATCAATTACTGTCCATGTCTCAACTTATATATGATCAAATCTTATTTGCACTGTTTGTGTTGCTCTGAACTGTATGTATAATGTAAGAGTGCCTTGTGTAGGTGGTTGAGGTGAATGTCAAAGTTGAAGAAACTGGCCTGCATAATATTCACAATAATGCATTCTATGCTGAAGAAAAGCTTCTCAGATCTGAGTTGCAGGCTATGCGTGACTGCAATCCTTCATCTGCACGACACTGGATTGTACATACTTCACTTTATTTGTATTGTGATTTGTTCTTATTGAGTTGTTTCCTTGTCTGCATGAGCTACAGATGTAGACTATCAAAAGAGTTTTGATTTTAGCCATCACATCCGCTAAGAAATGACATCCAAGTGCATCTTTGAAATTGAACCCAACTTCTTCATTTTCTTAAAACTTGTATTTACTTAAGCTTACTATAAACAAGGTTTTTAATTTCGAGTTGTATCGCCCATATCGGGCGATACGTATCAGTTTGCCAACAGATCGGTATGTGGACTGCTTGTTGTCGGGCGGTACGCATGATATAGGCCCGTATTGGAGAAACAAGGCTGTATCGGGCGGTAATGGTCGGATTTCGACTGTTATTGCTTGTTATCAAGCGGTATCAACTAGTTGTGGCGAGGCTAAGGGAGAAACATCATAGAAAGAAGGAGAGGGCGTTCGAAGAAGAGGGAGAATTAGGAGTACCAAGATGCGAACTTGTTTCCACACCCTTTCTCGATCTCGATTCGGCGTCGCCCTCCCTCGACGATCCAGGAAGTAACGGCGAGGAAAGCCGTAAAGAGGAGGATCTGGAGGCGCGAAGATCAAAGGAGACGACGACTAGAGCAGTGGTAAAGGCGATCTCCTTCATCGTCTCGTCTGCGACTTTGCGGCCTTCGTCTTCGCTGCGTTCTTCGCTGAAGGCCGGAGACGTCTGTGGCCTTTGATGTCTTTGCCGAATGCTACGGACGAGGCGATGAGAAGAGGAGGAGGCGACGTTGTCGAGGTTGCGTACACCTTTTTTTTTTAGATTTTGAATATTATTTTTGTATTTATAATATATATATATATATACACACACACACACACACAAAAGTCACTAGAAGCCTATATTACTAGAAGCTTACGATATTGTTTATTTAATGTTGATTAAATGTATGAAAAACCTCCAAATTTCCAAATTATTTGTCTTCAATAATTATAAAAACAGACTTATAAATTTATTTGTGTTCCTTTTGGGCTCCAATTAGTAATTTGTCCATTTTTCCCATGTTTAATGTATCAGTACATCAACTTTCTATAAGTTTCCCATATGATTATATATATATATTGTCTTATCCAAAAGTCATAGTGCTGGCCCTAAATGTTTGCTAAGTAATATATTATCTGTATCATTAGACCTGAAATTTCTATGGAATTTGAAGCTTTGGGCCCTGTGAAGTTATGAGAAGAGATGGGTGCAACTCAATTTGAGAAAATACCATGTGAGATTTTATATAATTCTGCTACTAGCTACTTGATTTAACACTGTAAAGCTGATGCAAAGTCTTTAGTAAGACAAGTTCAAAAAAAAAGAGAGAAGCTTCATTGGAATTCTACAGGACTATATTTCTTTGTGTGTGTTTATATAACAAAGGCTATTGGTTACTAGAATGATCTACTTGATTTGGTTACTGCTGGAATTGATAGATCTATGAAGAAACATTTCAAAAGCCTCCTAGACCTTGGAAGAGTTAAAAGGAAGGCTTCGAGAGCTTTGATATTATGTATATTCGTCTCAGTGGCAGGATAAGCCAATCAGGGAAAAGATATGACCCCAAATCTTGCAAATTATACATCATAGTGTTCTAGTTTTATATTGACTTAACTAATTCATGTTTTCTTCATGTATGTACTTATTGACCAAACAAAACTGATCTTGTTATTTGTATTTTTAATTTTTGACCTTCTCACTGTAAGTTATGCATCTTACGCTTTTAATGGGAAAATCTTGTTCTTCCCTCATTATTTACATTTTCATCCTTATATTGATCCTGGCTGGCGGACAATTTTTAATAATCTTCTATCCACCTTTACCACAATTGCCTTAAGAGGATATGCTTTCATCACTCTTTGGTGACTTTTTCATCTGTTTGTATTCTTGCTGGGAAATGAAATATTATAACTTAAGATGTTAGTACTTGTGAGGGACTGTTCTTACTACTACTTTGTTCCTATTCTACTTTGGTTCTTATGCCTTCATTCTGATTTTCAGGTAAGGAACACCAGAACTGTAAATCGAACTGGTCTACCTGCAGGCTACAAGCTCATGCCTGGTCCCAATTGCCTTCCATTAGCTGGTCCAGAGGCAAAATTTTTTAGAAGAGCTGCATTTTTAAAGCATAACCTTTGGGTTACATCATATAAACGTGACGAGATGTATCCAGGAGGAGAGTTTCCTAATCAAAATCCACGGATAAATGAGGGACTAGCTACATGGGTTAAGAAGAATAGGTCCCTTGAGGAAACTAACATTGTTCTGTGGTCAGTATCTTTAATCAGTAGTATGGTTTGGATCGTTTGAAATTGATATGGACACTTCTCGTGTCTTTTTTTTTTTGGCTCAAGAAACAATTCTGAACTCCCGGTTTTGTTATATCTTCAGCTTATACATGCAAGACGTCTACATATTTTACTTGTGATATTAGCAGCATTATGTTGACTTATTATGAACTTTGATTTTTATTTTGTTGTAGTTCTTTTATTTTGGAGGCTATGTGCAGTTTCAAGAATATGTGTGTCGAAATCTTCAGTAGGTTCATTGATGTTTTTCATACTAACGAGCTTTAATTACAGGTATGTATTTGGAGTCACCCACATCCCAAGGTTGGAAGACTGGCCTGTCATGCCTGTTGAGCGCATAGGTTTTATGCTCATGGTATTCCTACTTTTTCTTTTTCTTTTGGTGAATCGTTTTCATCTGCAATGACCGGTTCATCTATACTTAGTTGGTAAATCCTCAAAGATCACACATCTCAATTCTACCTATGATGGCCCCAAATAGTTGGGACTTTATGGCTTTTTTTTTTTTTTAATGATGGAATCAATTCTTTTGGCAACTTGTAGCTGTCCTCTTTGGCCATAACTTGGTTAATGTTCTTTGTTCATCAAGCGAGCCTTTTTTATGTTTTATTTTTATTGTTCCTCCACAAGTTTGATGTTTCCACCTATTCTTGGCTTTAAAAATTTTCAGCCGCATGGTTTTTTCAACTGCTCTCCTTCGGTTGATGTGCCTCCCAGTCCCAGTGTAGCAGAGGAGGAGGAGAGTGTAGCGCCAAAGCTGGTCCCGAGTGTTCCCCTCGCCAAGCTTTGATGAATGATGAAAAGCTCATGTATCTATATCCTGGCATGTCTTTAAGTTTTGTTCCAACGGTATGGAAGCCTCCAGCCAAACCACTAGTCATTTTGCTTAAGATATAAAGATACGTATGATGGTTTAGTTTGCTGCTTTTTGCCTTTGGTGACTGTTTGACAATGCTTATCTTTTAATTAAAAGTTATTCCTTGCGCAATTAGTAAGTAAATTATTGTGGGTTTAGTTTGCTGCTTTTTGCCTTTGGTGACTGTTTGACAATGGTTATCTTTTAATTAAAAGTTATTCCTTGCGCAATTAGTAAGTAAATTATTGTGTATTCGCTTTGCTTTGCTTTGCTTTCCCCCCTTTCTGTGAGTTTTATTGTTCATCTGTTAAAAAGGCTTCGATCGTATGAGCTGTTCACCAGAGTATAGTTATATTGATATAGCAGCCAGAAGGTATGCATATGAGATTTGAAACCATGTAGATTTGACCTCCGAGCCAAAAGAAAAAAAAAGGCTTCTACATCAATCGACGCATCCGTCCTCTTATCGACAACACCATATGATAAGGACAAGAAGGTATCGAAGGATTTCCATGCCCGCAGTCTTTATTCTTTATTCTCTTGTAGCTCATTGCCTTCCGCTCGCACATACCTATCCTGCGTTTGGAGGCATCGGTGGCCACCCCAGACCTGGACACTGACCCAACCTTGCTTCCAACGGCCACCGGGTTGGGCGTCTCGTCGACATGACGACGCACGCTGCATTGCCCCTTTTATTTTGTATTTATCCTCCGCCTCCCCATTTTATTACCTGTTCTTGGGATCAACCACATTTGTTCTTGAACCCTATCGGGACTCCGCCTTGGAATCCCTGTCGCGATATTTCACCTTTGATCCCTTCCCGGGGTTTCTCAAGTCTCACCTGCCCGGTTGCCTTTCGCTTCTCCATCTCAACGTCCCTGCTCCATTCCGCCGGGAAAGGTGCGTTTTTCCCATCACTTTCGGTTCCGATTTTGTGCTGATGGACAAATCGGTAATTCCTTCTTTGGTTGCTTCTTTTCTGTAGGTGATTGGGTGATTTATCGGAGAGCAAATGCCCGAAGAGGATCTGATCGAGCTCAAGTTCCGGCTGTTTGATGGATCGGACATCGGGCCGATCCGCTACTCTTCTTCGTCCACCGTCGCCATGCTCAAAGACAGGATAATCTCCGAGTGGCCACGAGGTAGGGGTCTCTTAACCTTATCTTTCCAAGTCAGCGAAACACACAAACTTTTCCTTTCTTTAGAATCCAGTTTACACAAACTTCTCGTTTGTCATTATTGTCTTTGGTCCTTAAGATCTTTCAATTACTCTATTTCTGGTGAATCCTTCTCTTCACAACGATTTGATTTCGATGTTTCAATTGTTAGAATAAATATCAGAATATTGATTACCGCCCTGTATTCTTATCCATCTTGCTGCCTCTGCGAAGAAGGTTATCCCACAATTTAGCTTCTGTTCCTTTCCATGATCTCTATCCCCTTGTGAAATTAATTTTTGGCACCCATGTCAAACTAGCTGATTCGGAAAAAAAAAAAAAAAAAAATCTGACTTGTAGAACTGGGCTTAACAGGACTGATATTGTTAGAATCTTTAATGGGAAGTTCCTCATATTCAATAATGTGACAAGTTCCATCACTCACAGAGGCCTCCGTTTTGGAACTAAAGTAACAAATCTTGCTTTGGGCAACATCAAGTGACATTTTTTAATATATTAAATATACGTCGATGTAACACAGGAGGAATTTGGCTATCAACTGTTTAATGCTTTACCTTAAAGTTGGTGATTTAGTTACATATGTCGTTTTGGGCGTTTTCTTTCATCGTTATATCATTTATGTTCATAGATATGCTTATCATGTTAATTTCAGTTGACGTTTACTCATTCCCTTTATGATGTTAGCCTGCTATTAGTGTTGGCTTGTTTATGTTTTATTTTAGTCTTATGTTGTTGATCTTTTAGTAACTCATTTGTTTCCTGTCTTTGCATTTTGTTGTAGATAAAAAGATTATACCAAAGGTGGTGAACGATGTCAAACTGATAAGTGCTGGCAAAATATTAGAGAACAATACGACGGTTGCCCAGTGCGCATCACCTTTTGGTGAACTTTCTGCAGGGGTGATCACCATGCATGTTGTTGTGCAACCATCTTTGACTAAAACTAAAACGGGTAAGCTGGATCTTTGTTAGTAGTTGTTGCACTCTATCATCCGAAATCTTTTCTTGGTCGGCCTCTATGAAGTTCAATTTGATGTATATATAAAATTCCATGTCTTTTGGTGCATCAAAGCAAAGATCCTTCAAATGAATATTAGCAGGTTGGTTCTAATGCTAGGAAGGACTCCAATTAATCCAAGTTGGAACAATTGAATTTTTATATGAAGTCTTTTTAAAGACTCATGTGTCATGTTCCAAAAACTTGCACCTGTGCCATCAGTTGATCTGTCAGTATCAAAGTAGGCTTCACCTGTAAGTGATTCTCTTTAGTTAGATGAAACACCCAGCTATTTCATCTCAATTTGTCTGCCCTACCACTCCTCCCATCTGTAAATTTATTTTTGAGTTTTAATGCAATGTGTTTTTCCCTTCAAACTTAAAATGATTGTTGCTTATCTTTTCTAATGACATCAGAAACAAGGATCGATGAGTTGCCAAAGAAGACGACAGCCTGTTCTTGCTCTATATTGTAGATCAAGAAGCCATTTGTAAAGTGTGTGACCGGCAGCAACCACATCATCTGCCAGAACCCATGGGTGGCGAGCAGAAACCAGTTTAAGCAGATGTATTGTTTTCTTAGAAGAAGATGTCGTAGGAAGATGTGAGGCGAATGCTCTTGCACAGCTTGCCTCGAAACAGATGGATCTGACCGGGGAAGAGAGTGCAGACTACAGTTTTCTCTAGACGCCACCTGTATATCGATCGCGTCGACTGCAAAATCAATTAGACATATTCTTGGTGTGTTTATGTTGTCTCCATATTGGCCCTGGTTTCAGATATGTTGGTGATAAGGGGAAGAAGGATGTTGTGGAAGCATTTGTGTGACAGGATAAAGCTCGAACACTCGTACCTTTGATTTTTGTTTATTTAAGAACATCCTAATTAGGTTGTTAGCTTTTCAGGAAGTAAAAGAATTAAGACAATGGGTTTGAAAGCAGGAAAGGACTCCATTGGATGAAGAAAGGGGAATGTGCCGTCAAATAGAAAGAAGCTTGGTGGTGAGCAGACGGTACAATAATGTTCGTCGATGATTTATCATCTTCTAGCATAATAGGAATCCTTCTTTCACTTGTCTCATCTGCAGGTAAAGACATTAGTGCTGAAAGAAGAACAACACAAGCACTCAGCCTCTCCATCTTCTTATATCTCCATCAGATCTTGCAATCGTGCCATTGCTGAGCTTGGGAGCCCGAGAAGCACATTGATGCCCTTCCTCTTCCTCTCCTTCCCATGGGACAGGAACAGGATCACCTCCTTCTCAGGTAGAGTCACAGGCCCGGACTGCACCGGCTCCCCCCACCCGAAGTCCGTGGTGTGGAAGGACAGCCGAGACCAGGTTGTGATCAGAAGAGTAGCCGTCAACGAAGGCCTCGCCCTCGTGGCTTCCAAGTAGTCCATCGCCGATCTCATGTACTCATCTGTCACCGTCTTGACTGCGTCCTGCACCAGTCCGACGGCGAACGAGAGCGGGCGGCCGAGAAGCTCCCCTGCCGTGCTCAGGCAGCCGATGAGCATGATGCCGTTGCCGAAGTAGCCCTTCGGCAGCGGGGGATCGAATCGGGACCGCCCGTCGACCGCGAACAGGAGCTTCGTCTTTTGCCCCGGTTGCAACCTCAGCGCCTCCGTCCGGGCTCTCCACACGAGGCCGGAGAGCGCCTCGAAGGTGGTGCACTTGGCGAGAGCTCCGTCTTCCAGAGCTCTCCTCTCCACGCGTCCGAGCTTCTCAGGCTCGAAGCAGAAGGACCTGTACGCCATCTCTTCCCGGTACAGGGCCGTGGTATCGGAGACGTCTTCGATCTCCGCGAACTCGTGGTGGGGGAAGCTGACGGCAGGAGGATTTCGAGACTCGAGAACGGTGCGGTCGACGAACGGCGGCACCGATATCGGCAGGCCTCGTGCCGTTTCGCCCCAGGAGTTGACGAACTCCATCGCTCCCAGCCCGTCCATCATGCAGTGGTTGACGGCTAGCCCAAGGATGAATCCCCCGCTCCTGAACGTAGTGACCTGAAGCAAGCACGCGATGAGCTTCCGATGGTTGTCTGATCGAAACAAGCTGCAAGGGAGCGAGTTCCGAACCTGAGCCACCAATGGCGGCATCTCCAGAATGTTGCTGGCACCGGGAATGGTGTAGACGAGCTTGCCGAGCGTGTCGGGGTTAGGCTTCGTGATGTCGCCAACGTCCTCCATCTCGCAATCTGCTTCAGCCTCCACGAACACCGCCCCTTCCCCGGTGCAATCCACGATGAGCTTCCCCCCGTCGCTGATCGCCAGCCGCCCGGCGAGCGGGTAGTAGTCAACGAGGACCTTCGCCAGAGCCGCCTTGATCACTCGTGCAGCTTCCTCGTTCCCCTTCTCCTGCGACCTGAAGCAGTACACGGTCCGAACTATGACCGCAATGTTCTGGTCGAGGTTGGAGAGGAAGTAGAGGCCCTTCGCCGTCTCTTCCGCCGGCGGGACAAGCGTCGGTTCCCCTTGCTCGACACAGAGTTCGAACTTCCCTCTCGGCTCTGCAATCTGACCACCGCATACACAAAACACAAAAAATAAAGTCTCTGCACGTCAACCACACATACCATCGAAACATAGAACTGAGTTAAGATATATAGTCTACCATGTTCCACAGCTGAGACATCTGATTAGAAGAAGCTCGAGAAAGAAGACGAGAGATAGATAGTTGGTTCCATCGGGCTAACACACGGTGCAATATATAGGGAGCTCGAGACGAGAAGTCGGAGCTACGGCTGGTGGATGGGAGGGATGAAGTGCGAATCTGAAAGTTTGAGAGCTCAGAGGATGTGAGTCATCACGATCTCCCTCTGTTGCTGTGATTGAGACCTCCCAACCTGGAGGACTCCCATATCATTTGCCCAAAGACCAGCAATGTTGCATTGTGAGTGACAGATCTATGCTGGTCATTGAATGTTAGGATGCTGCAGCCCTTGGACTACTAGTGTGATGTTATTTTCACTGGATTAATTGTCATAAATTGCATAGCCTTAGAGGCGGCTGCAGACTCATCATGACACCACAAGTAGCAAGGTTGCTTGGAAGAGGCCATGAGTCAGTCGCATGGGAAGGCTCGCAATTAGTGACTGTCGGCCTATACATAACGCTTAGCTAAGCCTAAAATAGTCAACTCATCATAACAGTGTTTGAGATTCTCAAATCTATCACATCCATAGGGCAGGCTGCCTCATTTGACCCCATATATATATTGTATGATATGTATACCATCTGATTTGGTGAAAGACTTTACCACAATCAATCCATGATCATCTTCCGTACAGGGAAAAATGATAGAATTTAAATTCTCATATTTGTCATTTTAGGATAAATTTAAGATCCATAAGCCAACCACATTACTTTTCTTAACATCCATCTTTTTCCTCTGCTAATTTTCTTGACACCAAATGACCATATTAGGACTTGAAAGAGCATGCCATCTATGTACATCAAATAGTGTCTATTTACAACAGTGTAATCAATCATGGCTCATCCTACCATCAAATCGTTGCTGCTGGATGTTCGTCTTTGATGTCGTAGCTAACTTTTTCGGTATCATCTTTGCATGCTATCGTCTTCCATGAGTGTGATTTGGCGTTCATGAGTAGGATCTGATCAGTCTAAAGCTCTGAAACGAGGCTCTGAAGAGGTTGCCAAAGAAGAAACTGACAGTGCTGACGACCTCGGGAGGCTTCGGTTCGAGTAGAGGGTTCTGCTTCACCCTTACTACGGTCTGCCCAAGCTGTCCGCGTATCGAATCGATGGTCTTGGCATCCACAGGGTTGCCTGATGTCTCGGAAAGATGGAAGGTGTCTACTTCTTTCCCTCCCTTGGTCAAAACCTCTGCTCTTCTGATGGTCAAGCCATTCTCTCGGAATACCCTTGTGATCTCTGAGAGAGAGCCAACTCCGTCCTCCGTCCTCAGCTCCAATTCCAGATCCTGCGCATGGCCATGACGATATGAACAAAAGTAAACACAAGCAGTGAAAACCATTCACAATGTTTGGGAATTCAATCGTACCTCCGAAGCTCTTCTCTCTATAGCTGCCTCAAGACACTGAATCAGATGCTGTTGCTCGCCCTCTGAGCTTATGGGGAGGCCATTGACATGTCTTATATAGTATTCCTGCAATTGGACTCGAAAGATTAGGACTGGCTTTAAGGAAAACAGTATAGCTCACACATGATATTTACCTGATAAGCTTCTTCCTTTCCAGCACTAGCAGTCCCATGAAACACAACATACTGCATGTCTGTGAGTGTGCAAATGGTGTCAAACAGAAGCTTGGGCCGGTCCTTGGATCTCAAGATAACCACAGTGTAGTCCTTCTCGGAACAGTCCATCACAGTGACTTGGGGTCTAGATTTGTTCCCCACACCTTCTTTCACTTCAACCCTCTCATAATCCCGGTCATCGAACATCATCTGATGCAACCTCCTCTCTGTGTGGGTGAGCCCCATCGACACGGTAATTGTCCCCATCCTCGGATCATGATCACCTCTAAGAACATTGCAGAGGAGCTCCTTGATGGTGGCGAGCCTTTCGGGGTCTTCGATTGCTCCCTCGGTGGACTCGTGGGTGACATGAAGCACTGCCGCAACTCTGTTGTTGTGCGTCCATAGCTCAGCTTTCACCACATGACTCATCTGGGTTGCAAGAACAGCACATATTTCGGATAGCAATCCAGGCCTGTCGGAGCCTGTTATCTCGATTAATGTGTCCTCTGTTGACGGCATTATACCGACCGAATTCTGGAGCTCGGGGAGTAAGCAAGCCTCTGATTCGAGGGACTGGACAAACATAATAACAAACAGAAAACAATCAAGCTGATGCCATGATATCTATAACATGTTCGTCAAGCGATGGTGGCGAAGTTTGTCTCACGACACTGGTGATCTGAGCTGATAAATATGAATGTTAAGAAGAACAAATGAAGAAAAAGATGCTAGACTCGGATAGAACTCATGCATGTTATAGCTGAGCTAAAAGCAATGGAAATGTCACACTGAAAATGTTAAATAATACCTTTTTTATGTGGGAGATGATATCCTCGTCCCACAGTTTGTTTCCATCGCGGTCGGTCACATTAAATACTGGAAAATGAGAAGAATTAGGAACTATCGCTTCCCTTTGTTCGATCTTATTGAGACTTGGACAGCATACATACCATCCATGAACCAACTCCCATCTGAAGATATATAGGCCTTTCTGATGACAAGGTCCAGATCAGTGAGGACTTGAACTACTTCTAGCAGAATCCCATGCTTGTTGACACTATCCACCTACAACAATGAACATGTACAATATCAAAGAGACAATTCATCGAAAACAAAGCATGCAACCTTTGGTTCCGCTGTGATTTAAAATCATGTTCACTCAAAAAGCCTCTCGCTTACTCTAATTACTGTTGCATCACCGCAGGAATCATTATCTATCACAACCCTGCATTGCAGAACCGAAGACATTAGGTGAGCTTCCAAAGAAAAAGTTTGAAGCAAAAGTAATGAGGTAGAATGAAAGAATCTTCGAATGAACAAACAACAAAAAGGAATCTTTTTGTTTCTTTTGCGAAGATTCGGTGCTCAGAAAGGCCAAAGCAAAAGCCTTGGAAAAGGGATTCCATCCAATCACAACATGACTCAAAAAGCGTGGAAGAACCCTAAACCAATGAAGACCCAAAGAAAAGTGCAGAGGCAGGAATACTCACACCTACAATCGTATCCAACACAAGATATCTAAGATTGAAACAAACCATACTGAAATGATATGAGAATTAGAACCAGAAAAGAGATGCCATTGCAGAGCCTAGCTGACAAGAATTCAAGCAGATCAAACCATCCAAAACACTAACAACACTGAATCAAGAACAGAGTGAACTACATAAAACAAAGATTCTTACATAAGAGAAAGAAACAGAAAAACTACACAGGAGAGGAGAAGGAGCAAGAAATTCCTAGGAAAGCAAACCCAATCATCGTCCCCATAAACAAAGCAGAAATGAAAAACCATATCTGCTCATCACTTCCAAACAAGCAAAAATGGAAAGTCCTGCAAAATATACCACATACCAAAGCAGTATGCTCCAAGAATCATGCAATTACATCAAAGCAAATAGTGCGCAGAAAGGAAGAAAACAGGATAGCTAAACTCATGTCACCTCGGAGGGTTCATCCTCCTAATAAGCTTGGCGAATTCATCGTCTTCCACCTCCATCCCCACCTCCGGGTACCTCATCATCGTCCCCACACAAGTGAACTAGTTCAAGCTCCAGAGAAAAGAGAGCTCATCTTCTCCCTTCTACTCCCTATTGGATATAACAGGAAGGGCAACTTTTGCAACTCAGTGCCTATAATACATAAATTTTAATTTTAATCCCTTAAATTGTGATATATGCCCTCGACAGGAGTGGGTATTTTGGGCATTAAATATTTTCCAGGGATTGATATGTAAATCGTAGCTTCTTCACCTCCGTCTCCGTGATCTGACATGGCGAGTTCCCATTGGTCCGACGACTGGCTGCTGTGCTGATGGCGTCATTTGAGAAGCGTACACCTGTTATGATATTTTCACGCTTCTTAAAGTAACGGATGGATTCCGGAGACGGCGTGGGGGTGTCACCGATTGAGCGCCGGCGCGCGTGTCGGGGGGAGACTAAAACGTGCGAGGCGGTTGCCACGTGCGGACTCCGGTTCAGCTCACACGTGTGGGCCGGTTCTCGTTATTTCGGCGGCGAGACCGGAGCGAGTGCCCGGTTCTCCCGGCACTGTATGCCCAAATTATATTGTACGTATTCTGTATGCACGCGTAAGGTCAAAGCATCAAATAAAGAGGGCGTATTTGGATTTATAATAACTTAATGCGTGCTTGTCGAAATCCATTTTGAGTTTTCAACGCTCTGAATGGTTCTTGAAAAGCCATCTATGAGTTGACAAATCGAAGGATAGAATTATATAATAGTTGATCAAATATAAATTTCTCAAGTGATAACATCGATATTTAGCATCTAGATAATGTGATATGGTTTGTTGACGTCTGCTACTTAAACCAAGATTAAGTTAGTAACTCTATATATATGGGTGTTAACGTGAGTGATTAAAAAAAATAATCCCTTTTTTTTCTTATATTTAAGATGAGCCTTTATAATTATTTAAAAATAAATAAAATATTTTTATAAAATATTTTACGGAGAGGTAACCTCTAACTACCTTCAATGGTCTCGTCTTGTACTTTTATCCATGTGAACAACAAGGGGGGACAGTTTATAATTGTCTACTTTGGACCCTTGTCCACGTGGGAAAATGAGTGAAGAATGAGTGACATTCATCTTCTTTTTCCACCTTGGACACTATGTGATAGTTACATATTGAATAACAATTAGCTAACGATGAACTCTCTAACAGTTGTGCTCCCTAAGTCGTGCTTCGAAGCTCTAGCGAGAGGGGTATGAAGTGCGACATCGAGTTCCTCTAGTACATCAAGCTTATACCTCTTTTGATTCATTGCTTATATGGTGGCACATCAAGTTTATCCGACATGTCTAATCTAATATGCCCAAGCACTGCTGGTAGCGATCCATAGCCGACCCAACCCTCATATTATCGAGGGATGTGTTTTGGTTAGATGGGGTCAGGTCCAACCTCTCCATCTCTTCTAATTTCTATGCCTCGTCGGAGGCAAGGGTTGAGCTCCCTGACCTCAACACCTCGAGCTTTCCAGACTCATGCATCACAAACACATTTTCTCTTGTGTCTTTCACCGTAGTAGGTTTCTTTTAACGTAAGTTGGGTTTTCCTATCTCATGCGTCTCAGACATATTTTGTTTTATATCTCCATTCTTGTCATGATAAGTTTCTTCTAATATGGGTCATGTTTTCTCACGTGCCTCAACATATTTTACTTTGTACCTCTTGTCGTAGTTGATTTTCTTTGACATAGGTTGGGTTTTTTTGGCTCATGTATCCTGAACATATTTTATCTTGTGCCTCTTATCATGGCAGGTTTCGCTACTCACGTGCCTCGAACATACTTCCATCTTGTGTCTCCCATCATGGTAGTTTCTTCTAATGCAGGTCAGGTTTTCTCTACTCGCACCTCAAGCATATTTTGTCTTGTCCCTCCTACCATAGTAGGTTTTCTTTAATGTGGGTCGAGTTTTTTTTAACTCGTGCCTTAGATACATTTCATCTTATGCCTCCAACCATAAAAAGTTTTTTCTAATGTGAGTTAGGTTTTTTCAACTCATGCGCCTCAGACATATTTGGTCTTATGTCTCTCGCCATGGTGGATTTCTTCTAACACTAGTCAGGTTTTGCACATCAATCACTTTTGTGATCTCCAAGGTGGTCTTCGCACATTAAATACCTTTGCACTCTTCGATATGGTCTTTACACATCTATCACTTTCACACTCTCTGAGGTGCCCCTTCATCAGTCGATATCCCTTCAGAATCGACGTAAGGGATACTTATCTTTATCATAGGAGGAGAGAGATCGATCCTGCTCTATAAATCTCCCTTGACCATGGGGGGTGCGATTGTTTTTTCCATTTGAGTCTCCAAGGCTCCCTTAGGAGCCTTCTCTACTTAGCCTTGATTCTCTATAAGGTGAATCGGTTCATGGATTCCTCGTCTTCCTGGTGCATTGGCTCCGTGATACCTCAGCCTTTTAGCATTTTATTCTTCCACCTTCATAGGTCGAGATGTTTTTCCTTTTTTACACAAGCTCCTCTTGATTTCATGGCTGTCAAATGGTCAAGGAGGTTGATGCTTCATCCTTGGACAACCCAGGGGTCTATAAAAAACATATATGATAAAGACTCAATGATGTGTACACAACTCATGGACTAATTAAAGACTAGGTACTTCGTCCTGGTTGATTTTGATCCATAAATCTCTCGATTTGATCATCGTTCATTCGACCCCATGTTTAAGTTTTTTTTGCTTGTCTTTTGACACTCTAGAGATATAACTTTATGTTCTCCTCCACCCGATGAAAGTGTTTTGCCTCAAATGGTGAAGGATATCACGTTCACAGATGATACCCAACTCATGGCTTTACTGAGTAGCGTTCATCGATTACCTCAATCCGTAAACTCTTTGTTCTCTGCTTTTGATTGAGCAAGAGAGAAGTGATTACTACTTGATTGCTTTGGAGGACTTCGGAGTTACTAGTGGCCTTCTAATAATAAGGGTTTGAAGGAGGGCTTATTCCTCATAGGTTCAGGTTGAGATTGTGGGTTCAATCTCACTTGTTTAGTGCACTCTATATATAAAATACTTTTCTTCTTGTTAGATGAGAAGCAAATACTTTGATTAAGAGATATATTGTCTTCTTTCGAGGCTAACTGAAAGATGGATGAGGATTGGTTGATCAATACGATGACTAGTTGATCCTTAGGGTATAACCTATAAACTCCATCTTCTCACTTTTTATATATTTTTTTCAAAATTAACTCGTATAGCCTATTGGCTTTGATCTCCTACAAGTATGGACCTTCAAACTTTGAAAAAAAAAAAAGGAGTTGGTTCCTCTTTGAGCACGACGGTGGTCTCTTCGGCTCCTCCAATAATAGTTTATAAGCCATCAATCGAGGCATCGAGTCTAACTCAGTTCAATCATCCTTCTAGCACCGACAAGTCAAGAAAGAAAATGGTCATGAGGAAGATGTCCCGCCCTTGATAGGATGAGGAATCCAAGACGAAGTGAATTCCTACAGAGGAACCAAATGAAGCATCTCCTACTTTTGAGGTGTCGATATTCTCGGAGAGCCCCCAAAGCTCAAAGTTCTCCTCTAGAAAAAGAGGAGAGAGATAAAGGTTAATGTTTGAGCTATACAAGGGTAAATCTTTTCCCTTCATAGTATTACAGATAGGCAACCTATCGAGCTCGACCCCAAACATATCGTTGCAGCCAAGATGGGAGGGTCTATAAGAGGGGCAAAAATTATAGGGAGATGAGGGGACCATGGAGCAATACTATCAAGGGTCCTTGTGCTCGAGGGTGGTAAAGCAAAGTTATCATTCGCCTTTAAAGGTTTTGATCTACACATGCTACCATAATGAAGTGCTGATAAGTTAAGTCATGGCTAGGACCCTCAACTCTTTGTTGTTTACCCCCTTACCTTTAGTTTGTAGCATCACTATTACATTATGGCCCCTATTGACCATGTACGAGACGTCAGCTCCGTCATTCACTAGTAGTATCTTATGATCGATAATCACCATAAAGAAGTGGAGGGGCTAAAGAAGAAGAGTAGAGACCCTACGCTTGTTGCTAAGGCAGAGGCTCGAGGACCAAGCTAACGAGGCAATTAGAGGAGGCTGAGCAATGTCCCACTGACTACACTGAGCAATTGAAAGTGATTCAGAGCATCAACTGAAACATAGAGAATGAACTATTGTGACTTACCTAAGAGTTGGATTCGATAATGACATACAATTCGAAGCTCGTCGAGCAAGTTTAAAGTAATAAAACTTTCTTTCATCGACTTACAATACCTATATCTTAGAAAAAATTATAATTGATGCCAAAGACAAGATAGACTAATGCTCTACGCTTGAGACGTAGTCACCCTGACTTGATCCCATGGGTCATCTTAGTGGTAAAAGTTTTTTCAATTCATAATGTGCTGTGTCCTTGATACCACTACTCCTATTATCCGAAGACAATAGGTTCCATCTTGGATGACCATAATGGCTTGATATACCATTACTAATTTGGTGCTAGCTTATCTTGGGACCTTTTTAGGTCACTAACTTCAGCTTTCTGAATCACCAAGTCCCTTAGTCCAACTCCCTAAGGATGTACACATCGGTTATACACATTAACTATTATTTTTTATATCTTAGTGCCCTTGAGTGTGTTTTTTGTTTTGACCTTGTTGAGCTGGTTAAGTCTAGCTTGAAGTTATTTTTTGATGTTTTTCTCATCAAAAATTCTCAACTTGAGGTGTTGAAAAGATGATATCGGGTGGTAGGACAACCTTAGTACCAACGGCTAAGCTGAATGACAATTCTTCCGACTTGGTCTTCTTAGGTGTTATATGGAAGGCATACAAGATACTTGGTAACTTGTCCACCCAAGTTTCTTTTGCTTCAATGACTTATTTCTTTAACCCTTCTAGAATGGCTCGGTAAATGACATTGGCGAGACCGTTAGTATGAGGATGATCTACTAAACTAAACTTTAGTTGAACTATGTAGGATTTACAAAACTCCTTGAATTTTGCATTGTTCACTTAAGTTCCATTGTCTGTGATGATGACTCTCGAAATTTCAAAATGGGTGATAATATTCTTCCATATGAATCTCTCAATATTTTTAAAGAAGATGAACTAAGATAATAATCTCGGGATTGATGTCAATGGCTCAGCCTCCACCCATTTCATAAAATAGTCAATTCCAATTATGTGAAACCTCTATTGGCATGATACTAGCAAAAAGGGTCTAATGATGTTCATACCTCACTAGGAAAAGGGCTATTCATAATCGATCAGACTCAAAAAGACTATCGGTTGATGTATCCATGCAAACGTTTAGTATCGATTGCATCTTTGAGCATAGGCTATTGCATCCTTGTGCAGCATCAACCATTAAAACTCTTATCGAAGTACTTTGAAGGTGAGGATTTGTCCATCAATGTGTTCCATGCAAATACCTTCATGTATCTTAATGAGCACCCTCTTGAGCTCCTAGGGTGTTAGATACCAGAGGAATGGTTGGCTTAAAGCTCCCAAGTGAGTCAAACTCTGAGAGAAGTGTCTTATACTTGACTTCACTATTAGATATTTTAAACCCAAACTGGAGAGCTTGCTTATACACTTATTTGTTCGGGCCTTCGAGGGTGAGTTCGGCATCACCTCCATCTAAGGTGGCAAAATCGTCCACAAATAGCATCCATTCAAGTGGAGTGTGCTTGTTAACCTCAGGTGAATGGTTAGTTCTACGATAAAGTCTACTAGTGCTTGGAACTTTATGGTAGTCTTTAGCATATATCAGATGTCAAACTCACTCACTGATCACCTCAATAACTATCCTAAGATATCAGACTGAAGAAAACATGTCTGCGTGATTGGCTGGTGATCACCTACACAACATGCGCTAAAAATAAGAGTAGAAATTCTTTACCACTAATACTAGTTCAAGTGCAAGCCTCTTAAGAAGGGTTAATGTTCCTTGGGTCCGCTTAGAATGTGACAGACATAGTAGATAGATTTTTAAACTCTTGAGTCATCCCATACCAACGCTGAGCTGACAGTTAGGTTGATGACAACAAAGTAGAGGCTTAGAGTTTCGCCTAAGGTAGAAAAAATGAGTTGTGACAACTAGGTGAGATAGTCCTTAAACATTTCGAAAGTCTCTTTACACTCTTTTGTCCACATGAAACCATTTAAGTTCTTTAATGCTTGAAAGAAATGTAGACACCTATCACCCGATTGGGATAAAAATCGAATATGCGCTGCTATTTGCCTCGTTAATTATTAGACTTTCCTTATTGACTATTGTAGGTTCATATCTAATATGACATGTACCTTCATGGGGTATGCATCTATTCCCTTATGGTGCATAATAAATCTAAGGAACTTTCTCGAGTTGACTTTGCAGTGCATTTGGTTAGATTGAGGTGCATGTTGAACTTCTTTAGAACTTCAAATATCTCAGCTAAATCCACCAAATGAGAGTCGATCATCCTACTCTTCTCTATCATGTTGTCTACAAATGTTTTGGTGTTTCTCTTGATCTAGTGCTTGAACATCTTGTCCACCATCCTTTGGTACGTCGTTCTCACATTTTTTAACTTGAATCATATGTCTCAATAGCAATATATGTCTCAGTTGGTAATAAAGGAAGTGCATCTTTGATCCTCATGTGTCATTTTGATTTAGTTATATTCTAAGAAAACATATTTAAAAGTGAGAAGCTCATGACCCAAGGTAGCATCAACCAATTGATAGTTAAAGGAAGGGGATAATTGTCCTTCTGGCATGCCTTATTTAGTTTGATATAGTTAACACACATCATCTAATTTTCATAGACTTTTTAATAAGTACAACATTAGCAAGCCATTGGGGGTACCACATATCGATAATAAACCCTTCTCCTAATAGCTTATCTACCTAATCACTAATTGTCTATTAGCAGTCAAGATAAAACTTGCGAGGCCTTTGGTTCACTGATCGTACCTCAAGAGAAATGTTCAGGCAATGCTAAGTTACATTAGAGTTGATTCTCGACATGTCTCTTGG
This sequence comes from Ensete glaucum, assembly GCA_021527575.1. NCBI lineage: Eukaryota > Viridiplantae > Streptophyta > Magnoliopsida > Zingiberales > Musaceae > Ensete > Ensete glaucum. Next base: position 49,158,703 of record CM038558.1, read on the forward strand.
TGGCTACGCAAACACCTCGACATTCTCCTGAAAAAAGTTGATGAGTTATAACTCATCTCTCCTCGGGAAGTGTCGCCCAAACCTTGACAACTTAATCAAGTCAAGCTTTGTCTAGGGGTACTTTCATCAATGGCTCCACTAGCTTAAAATATAGGATGGACTTAGTGAAGTATCAGAGATCTATAGGCGACATCTTGGATCGAGCCTTCTTCGGTAGTGAGATCATTGTCAGGTAGTATTAGCATGACTCCTTGGTTGCTTCTTAGCTCTCTTATACCAGTTCTTATTGGGAACGTCATCACCATATGGTAGGTTGAAACCATTACCGTAATTCTGTTCAATGTGGGTTAATCTATGATTGCATTATATATTGAAGGGTTGACCATCATAAATTTAGCTAGTATTATTTTGGAGCAATGCTTATCTCCGAATGTGACATGTAGGTTCATGGTCCTGAGTGGGGAGATAAAGTCATTAGTAAACCCCACAGAGAAGAAGCCATAGGGTGAGGTCATTAGTCATGAGCCTAAGTTTTTAAAAAGCATCAAAGTAAAGGATATTGATAGAGCTACCTGTGTCAATCATAACCCTCTTCACCCGAGCGTTGATCATTCATATAGAAACTATCAAAGCATTATCATGGCTTGGGTCAAGGTACTCCATCTTTTCCTCTCTGAAGCTTATCTCTAGGTTACCCTTTGTTCTCAGGTGTTTTTCAATGATAGCTCGGGCATAAGTTTTACGACTCAAGGAGTTGTCTATCCTTGAGGCAAGCCCACCAATGATGACATCAATCTGTCTCTCCTCCTGATATCAGGGTGAGAGTTCTCGGTGCTTTTAGATGAACCGCCTAAGGTGTCCCCGATGTATGAGTTCTTCAATATGCTCTTTTACATTATGACAATCCTCAGTGTCGCAGTCGTAATCCCGATAGAACCTATAATATTTGGACCTATCTTTTTTCACCAATAGAATCTTCATTGAGTGAGGATTTTTTTTAAACCTCTTCTCTTTTATCTATAGAAAAACTTAAATTCTAGTCATATTTATAGAGATCAGCTCAGACCTTGGGTGAGGTAACTTGGGTTGTTTATTTCTCCTTCATCATGATGACCTCAGGGTTGGGGTAGATTTTGGTCGCTCTTGCTTTGGTCGCTTATATGACTCCTCATGCTTACTCGATACTATTGCCTTGATAATAATGTATTGATTGACTCTCTAAAGTACCTCTGATATCATTGTTGGTGGTATCTCTATCAATGATCACAAGAGGCGAGAGGCCTTAAGCCCCATCACGAAGGTTTGTATTATAAGTGATGGATGGGCATCTGTTGATTATAGGGGTTTCCCAACAGTATCTACCATGCCTCAGATTTCATTAGTGAATCGAGCGATAAAGTCTGTAAGCATTTTCTCTTCCCCTTGCTTAAGTTATAGAATCGTTATCATTGATGACTTGAGCAAAAGAACTGATGGAAAATGGCTTTAAGTCGGTGTACTATTCTTATGTTAGGCCTCTTAATATGGTCAAGAAGGCGCGACATATTAGGGCATTCAAAATGTCATAAAATGACATTTGGGCACGACAAGTTGCAATGTGCTCCTTCGAGTCAGCACTGTCATCGAACGCTTCTAATGATGAGAGGCAAAAGTTTCTTGGAATCGATTCCTCTTGGATTTTCTCGAGGAATGGCAATCGACCCGAAGTGGGGTCGATTAGTTTTTCTTTCCTTTTGGATTGTTGGAACTCTCATCACATCTTCAAACATCGATATATCTATCATAGTTGGATCAGTAGGGAATCCTCCATCTAATCTCAATTGGGTCTCGAATTCAAGTAAGATAAAGAGGTAGTGTGGGTCACTGAATTTCGTAGTTGAGGATCGAAGTGCCCCCTTGACTAATGATTGGGTCTTGGGTGCTTTTGGGATGTTGATACCACGTCAAGTGGGGGAATTTCAACAGGTACCAGTACCGGTGACAGTTGAGTTGATAATTACGGCTGAGCTAGTGGCATCACCTGTTAGGCTAATTGGTTCAAAAATGAAGCGATAATCTATATCATGCTCATTAGCATCTACACTTATTGGGTGAGATTCAACAACATCTCGATGGGAATGAGCGAGTGGCTCGAGATCATACTTAGGGGTGAGAGACCCGAGTCTTCAATAAACATCAGTATTGCATCAACATTTATACCAAAGTGGATGCATCTATGTATGGAAAGGGTGGTTGTTGCCTCCCGAGTGAAAATTGTTGGTTGGGGGCAATGCCTCCTCACTTGAGCATTTATTGGAAGGGTCGGTAGATAGGCGTTTCTACAATATCGGGTTATCCTTCTAGCATAAAAAATGTTAAGAGAATAAATCGTTGACGTCTTAGCCAGCCTGATGTCTTAGCATCTACACTTGTTGGATGAGATTCAAGAACACATCGATGAGAATGAGTAGGTAGCTCGAGGTTATCCCTAGTAGTGAGAGACCGAGTCTTCAATAAATACCAATATCACATTGGTGTTTGTGCCAAGGTGGATAGTCTATATATGGAAACTGTGGCTGTTGCCCTCTTGGGTGAAAGTATAGTTGGTCAGGGGCAAAAGCTCTTCACTCGAGTGTTCATTGGGAGGGTCGACGGACATATATTTTTATGATATCGAGTCTTTCTTCTAGTGTAAAAAATATTAAGAGAATAAGTCCTTACAATCTTAGTCAACCCGACATTGTCTGGACCCGCATATACAAGGTTGTTTGAGGTGTCCGAAGTGAAAACGCCAAACTCTCGATGTGCCACCTATACGAGGTTAAAAGAAGTTTCTTGATTTAGTCCCTTCGATGCTTAAATTATTTAGGTATATAGATGTGGATGCATGTAGTCAAAAAATAATTTCTTATTTTTCTTATATTGAAGACTAGCTATTATACTTGGTCTAAATGGATAAAATATTCTATGAAATATTTTAAGAAGAGCCAATATTTAATTACCTCCAACAACCTTCTATAGGCTTCTTGTATACATGGGTGACAAGGGAGGAGGGGGCATGACAAATAACCATGAAACCCTTATGCACATGAGCGGCTGAGGATTATATTTGTCTTCACACGATAATATATATATATATATATATATATATATATATATATATATGTATATATATATATATATGTATATATATATACCTATCGAAAATATAGATATATAAAGATACGAAAGATTGATCGATAATAGATATTTTCTCTCTTATCACTTTAAGATTATATGATGGTACGAAGAGTAAAATAGTGGTATCAATGAAGAGTGTGGACCTCCTGACCGATATCTTTTCTATTAGACATATTCCAAGGAAAGAAGAAACGCATTCCAATGAGGTCTCTTGGAATACTCCAAGAGACAAGGATGATACCACAAGAAACAGAAAGTGGAAGGAGCAATGAGAAGTGTCACATCTCAAGCAATAGAATCATAGCGGTCACTGCAACTCCATTATCACTTCCTCCGCATGGTGAAGACTTTAGCTTCCGTTGGGAATACCACGACCATCACCTAATGTATACGTAGCACAGGATCACTGGTGAAGCACATCGTCGAAAGGGACATCGGAATATACAAGTCCAAGACTCATTTCTTTCCTCGACAGTAGCCTCAGATGAAGAGCTGCTGGGCACACGCAACACTGCGAACCCATGCAAATCTCTTGGAGGATAAGAAAAATGGGAATGTGAATACACCACCACGTTGCTCGATCCGATGATCTTGGTCGCCCTATCTTCTGACCCTTTCCATTCTGAATTCGATCACATCATTATTGTCATCATCCTCTTTTACTCTCGGATGATGGACGGACCCATGGAGATTGTTTCACATAATATGAATCTTATGGAGCTTTCCAAGTCTATTTCATCTTTAGTTGGATCGCGTTATATTTTTTCGCTAGATTGTACACACCTAAATAACGCCATCCAAATGCACTAAATGATTTCTGTACAGATTTAATGATCGCCAAGCACTTTCGTTAGACTAAACCGTCATCCTTTAATGCTCACAAAAGCTTGCTGTAGCTTCCAAAGAGGGAACAATCGAAGAATTGCGATTGGAAGGTGTTACTATATTTTATTTATCGAGGCTGAGATTTTATCTCGATTTAATATTATTTGTGTACATATGGATGCTCGTAGATTTTTCATTGACGTTCGAGGGATGTGCTAGTTCATCGGAACTTCGGTTGGTAGATCGAGAATCCTTGCGGTCACCTCGTGTTGGAGTCAACTTTTAGTCCTTGGTTGAGCTGCAACCATTCGGAGTCTATTGCAATGTTCTAAGGGGAGTTAATTATCTTCGATTATGGAATATTGTTTAGTTAACCCTCCTGGGCAAAGCTTTCCTCTTTACGAGTGCGTTCTTGTACTCCTCAACTGGCTCTCCAATCGTCGACGCCTACGCCAGGACCATGGTCGAGGTAAGTGTCAACCCAACTCGACCGCTTCAACGATGAAGTCAACTAGGTGAATTATTCTATATAGTATGTCTAGTGTTAAAAAATATCTCATTACTTATTTTCCTGGATACCTTTTATACTACTTGAGGAGGCAAAATTGATACAAAGTGGGTTAATGCACATGGGTAGTAGGTTGAAGCCATACGCTGGTCGATGGCTAAGCCCTCGACCTATCTGCCAATTTCGACTATTACGCTAGTTGCTTTTATTGTATACTTGCATTAGGCACAATATTTCTATGGGTCATTGTCTGGATTGAAACATGTTCTTCTACTATGTAAGGGACGTAGGGAAGAAAATCTTATGGCGAAGGTAGGGAATGTGGCTTGGGCCTAGCCCCTCGAGCGATGGTCTGGGATAGTGCTTCTTCCTGAGACCTTGATCTGAACTAAGTCGACCATGTCTACTTGGCTTTTGGAAGGTAACATAGAAGTATATGTTGGACGAGCCAAAATATACTATATCAAAAGGCTCCAATAAGTTCAGCACGTTGCTAGGCCTTGAAGGGTGCAACGGGGGCTGTATTGGCGAATAATCGTAATATAGCAAACACATTTATAGGAGCAAAATAATGCATAGGCTGTTTAACAAGACGAAGTAGTCCAAAGGGATGGTGGTCTTCAAAACTTCCAAAGGGAAGCATTCAAAGAGGAGAGATAGGTCCTGGTTCTCTAGAGAGAGAATGATATGCAGTGGACCGCACATGTTGAGAAAGAGTACCACAAGACAGTATTTATACACAGCTCAACAAACCGATCGAGCAACGAGGAGTTGTCAAATGATCTCGAATGAGGTAATGCATTGGTTGATGCATTATGAGATCAAGTGAGGAGTAATCCATGACAACATCATACGAAGACATACTTAGAGTTGATGTGAAAATCGGACTCAATTAAGGGTTGACTCATTAAATGGTAGGCGTAAGGACCACTATCAACTTAATGCAAATCAAGGAGCGAAACAAATTAGGTGGAACTCAGTCAAGTATCTAAGCCACATGAAGAGAGTCGACATAAAATACTAAACATAGAGTGGAGGCACAAAGCTCTCCTTAGACAGAGGTCAAGGACATGAACTCTTTTAGAGGTAAGAGTAAGACCATGTCGTTCAATAAGTTCTTCATTATGATAGGACAGACTTATCTTGCATAGTGTCAAAGACGAAGGGAGTTTTGAGGCACATGCATCTTGTCTCATAAATACATTTGACGGAGGACTAAGGTGATTCAACTTGCGAATGTGAAGTTGAGATCAAAAAGCCTTAGCATGGGATTTGCAAGAGGACACAAATGTGGGTACTCTTGAAGAATATATCATAGTACTGCCATTTGAGTTGTCATGAAGAAAGTGGTGTATAGTAGAGATTATGCTGGTGGGGGATAAAAGCCTAGGATCCAGACAATGATGTACTAATTTTAGTGAAGTTTGGGAACTTCGAGAGCTACTAGGTAACAGACTATCCTAGGGTGATGTTTTGTTTAAGTGTGACTCGAGAATTGGTGAGCGAAGATAAATTGTCAAATGATCGAAGACAATCGGAGGAGGCAGAGGCCCTACGATGTGCTGGTAAAGGCCACACGTGGAGAGATTGTAGTTCGAGTTTATCACACAAGAATCTAAATGAAGATGCCACTAGAAGGCGACATGGTGTAATAGATCATGGTGAAATAGTTCGAGACAATACAACACACACAGGAGAAGTCCCGAGAGGGACGTGTTATGCGGAGGCATGATCAAGAGCTATTGAGAACCCTACTTCGGTGAACAACATAATAATAAGAAGGGCTATGGATTCAAGGAGTGAATGTCATAGTACCACAGAGGTGAGTCTTTCGTGTGCGCGCATCGAATCTTACATCGGATGAAAGCTTTGATTATTAGTATATAAGAGTTGTGTACCATTAAGGGAGAATTTAGATTGCAAGTATCAGTGAGTCCCATGGGGGGATATAATCATACAGAGATATGATCGGAGTGGCTGGATAGTTGAATTGCTTCATTGCTTATATTCTCTTAAGGGAGTCCGACAAGTCAGAGGATAATTTTGAGTAAGCGAACGTTGCAACCGAGTAAGATAAGAAGAACATAATCGACATGAGCCATGCAACAAAATAACAAATGTCATATATGAGTGTTATAGTCTTCTTTATATCAACCAAGGAAAACTGCTCAGAGAACACAATGTGTTGAAGCAGGTGGTCAAAAACGGCAAGGAAGCGATGACGAGTCTAGAGGGACTTAGCTACCCAAAAGTAAAGCATCAATCAGAAAGGAGATAGACTTAGGGGAGTGCTACAATGTCACAGAGGTAGATCTACCAATCATGAAGAATGAGATGCAAATGCAAAGCAACAAATAGTAGGGCCATGGGCTTGGCAGCATCATGGCACCGTAAATGTGGGACGTCCATAGAATCATCGATCCTTTTCTCTTATAGAGGGAGAGCGTTGGCCGTGAAAGGAGTCGAGGAGGTAGATGATGTAGAGACTAACTCCAAGTACTAAGACAAGAATGAAGGGTAGAGGCCAGAAAACTTCATAAGACAGTATCAACGAGCTTCTCATCAATATACTTGAAAATGGTGGACTTTGGGTTAATGCAGGAGTACTCGACCAAGGAACGAAGTAGGCAGTATGTGGTATTATATATTTTCTGCTTAGAGGAGTAGATGACAATGATAATGGAGAAGACAACACAATCCCAAAGGCGACCAAAACTATTAAAGACTTGCTCCAAGTTAGGGTAAAATTTTACTCTTTTTTCGGGCAAAACTTCTTGTATTCTAGAAGTTTGATGACAGAGAGAAGACGAATCATAATAGTTAACTCAACACAAGGAATGAAAACGCTTCGAGTGCTTTGAAAGTATGAGCAAAGAGTAGGTAAAGACTAGTAACCAGCTCGATGCATGAAGTATAACTTCGAGGAGGTGAGCGAAGTTAAGCAACATTGTCTTCTCAACTCCTAAGAGAATGAGTGAAGTCAAATACCCCAGTTCTCTTATTTATCCAGTCGAGGAGCTCTGCACAAGTTTTATGACCTTTCTAAGAAACCTAATGGAAGATAATAGTTATTAAATCCTCATCATTAGTGATTAGTACTATTGGGAGTAGATTGTTCACTTTATTTTCCAACATAATATAAATCGAAAGTGGAAGTGATGCGAACCTATTTGGAAGTGACAACTAAGCTGAAGAAAAATTGATGGACAAATTTTATGAAGAAATAACCTCAAAAAATAAAAAATAAAAGTCTACGAGGTGATGCTCGTTAAGGCTCCAAGAAACATCCACCCAGTTTAAGTGACATAAGACGTTTGAGATACTAGCACAAAATAAGAAAGGTCTTTTCCTTTATCAAAAAGATTTGCGAGAATTAACAATAATGAACATAACTCAGCCGACCCCATACCAGAGTTAGTCATTGGTGAATTGAAGTAGTATGACGGATCAAAGTTTGACTACTTAACAACATTGGCAGAGAGTAGCTAAGAGCCAAGAGGCACGTTGCAGCCAGAGCAGAAGATTGAAGATTTAGCAAAGGACAAGGAGATGTAGCATCTATAGTGACTTCGATGAGGTCGTCAAAAAAATAAGTGTAGGAGAATATCATAGATAAAAATATAAGGAAGTTACTCAATATAATGTTCATGTATGTCCGTATCTTTCAGATTTTGTTCATACTATGTTTAGCAAGTAGCGGGCTAGTAATAAGCTTGGCAGCTCTAGTTTAGTTAGCTTTTGTGGCTAGTTTTGACTTGTAAATGAGAGTTGTATCATGTGAAAACTTGTTTGGACTTTGGACTGTAATGAACTTTGATCATTTGTGTGTGACCGTGCAGAGTTTGTAAAGTACATAGTTATAATTTGCAACGGTTATATAAAGTATTTTCTAAAGAGGGTGTTTGTGGATCCTATGGAAAATGCATTCTCTAACCCGTTTTCTCTTTTGTAGGTCCTGAGGGATCATAGGAGGTTTCAATGAGGTTGACCTATACGGATGGACACGCGATGATGCCGCACGACTTAGGCAAAACCAACTAAGTTCGTGACAATACGTTAGTCGATGGTTGAACCCCCGATCTATCTGCCAATTCCGACTGTTATACTAGTTACTATTTATTATGAATCTGCAATAGACACGATCCTTCCATGATTGTTGTCAGGTTGAAACAGATCCTCCCTACTATATAGGAGACGTACAAAAGAAAATATTGCGACGGAGGTAGGGGATACGACATGGGCCTAGCACCTCGAGTGATGGTCTGAGGTATCATTTTTTTTCGAGACCTTAATCTAAATCGAGTCAATCGTGTCTAGTTAATTTTTAAAATTTGATATCAAAGTATATATTGAATGAATCAAAATATATGATATTAGAAGGCATCAATCGTATTACCACAAGAACTATGCCAACCAATGTAGCTGTCTTTGCCCGCATTCACATGCGAGCTCATCTGCAATCTGTGATGTATAAAACTTGGTGGTTATCATGTGGACATGAAGTCATTTGTGTGTGGCATTTGATGTTCCATGGGTCTCTGCCAACTGATCTGCAGATGATTGTGATCCTGTAGGAGTTGGCAACAAGACAATTGACATTAACTCAATGAGATCTTTAAGGTCCCATTCAAGATCTTGCCGAAGCTGTCCTCAGGTGCCTTATCATCCAAACAAATCTCATTTTCATGAGGTGATGGAGGGGATTCAATCCTCTTGCCTAATTTCTCTGTCTATTTAATTTTTTATTTTTTTTTTTATGGTTGGTAAGTATTCTTTGAGCTCTCATAATAATAACATTATCACAATGATCAGAAATAGGAATCCTTTTATAATTTAAGACTTATTTGCTTGATAAATACCTTGATGTATCTCGAGATCTCGATGAGGAGTCGACATTAAGGGAGGAGAAGAAAAAAAAAAAAAAACTGGGGAGATCAGAAGAAATTTTTTTAAGGATTTATGTAGGAATATGTTTGAATTAATTAAAGGGAGATTTATTTTTATATTTGATTATTTTAGTATATGAAGAATTTGATATTTCATGAATATAGATTAATCTTATTATATATATAACTAAACTTGTTTTTATTTTTCATTTTTTTTTTAATGTTCCTTTCCATGCTCATCATTTCTGACAGTTCCAAGTCATGAATTGGAACTGCTGTGCATCAAATGTTACACCAAAGGCCACTGCAGGCTGAAAGCAGTCTTTTCATCCCTAAATTTTCAACTCAGTTTAGATTCAGAATCATTTGCTATTATATTTCCATTGTCTGATAAATGTCATCATGGAAGGTTTATTAGATAAACTGGAAAGTAAATGCCATGTAGTCAACATTTGCACCTCATTTCAGGGACCTACATGCAGGTCATGCGCATGTCCAATCTTGCATGCACAAGTCATCGACAAGGTCAAAAGATATATCTAGAGCTATGATGGGGAATCATGATCAATAGTTCCTTACCCAGTATGTGGTGACCCATACATCACGTAGATTTATATGGCATCTTAATCATACATAAAATTATAATATACAATTTATCATACATAAAATTTTTATACTAGCATTGAAATCAAATAATATTAAATCGATTTATAATGCATATATTTAGATATCATCTGCATAAGATCTGTATCTGATCTGCAAAAACATTATCCTCTGAAATCGAATATCATCTTATGTCGATTTATAAAAGAGAACAAAAGGTTTACACTGTTATTCAGTGTATGCAATGTTCTATTTTGTGTCATTAGATTTAGATGAGTTACTGTCTATTTATAGATGAGAACAAAGGGTATATGATAGATTATTAGGAGAGTTTTTTTTATCTAGGACATCCCCTAAGATATCCTAATATAATATAAATTTTAATTTAATGTTAACTAATATCTCTTATCATAATATAATTAATATTATTATATATCTTATTTAATTATAAAGACTACATAATCTTACAACCATTTCAGTACTACAACTTAACAATTGGCTTATTTATCGAGTTTAATTGGCTTGTGCTCATTACTACAAGGGGGAGAAGAAGATAAAGATGATCACCGTGGAAAGAGGAAGGGGAAAAGTGGGAATCATCTCAATGGAGCATCTCGACGACCAATTCTGATAAAAAGATTCAATCATTTATGGTACCTAATTACAAATATATAATTGCATGATATAGATTGACGATCAAATTTGATAAATAAAAAAAAAATCTTCGTTTATCATACTTAATTACAAATATATAATTAATTGTATCGGGTAGATGAAAGGTGCAGAATTCCTCTGGCGATACCTCAAGATGCTTTCATGGCGCATTCTATTAATATATGGTGCTAAAGCCGGACACCCCATGTCCTTTCCCAAGCTTAGCGAAGCTTCTTCCTCTTCTGTGAGGTTCCAGTCGCTGGCGAAACCCTTCCAAGGCTGGAAGGTGCACCTGGCGCGTCTCGTTTCCCTTTTGACTCTTCCCTCCTTGGGGCAAACCTGCAGTCGTCAGGAAGGTGATCACCATTGGAATCTGCATGCAGGCTGATTCAGTTGATACTTACCTCGATACAAGAAACTCGTCACCAGATGACAGAAGAGTCGGGTGATGTGTGAGAGAGAGCCTGTGACGCTGCGGACGCCATGAATGAGCAGCTCGGTGCAGGAACAGAAATGGCGGGGAAGGTCTTACAGACCGTCCCTGCATTAAAGCCGATGCTTCTCATTCCATCCAACGGCCCTGTGAGGAAGGACGCTCATATCACTACATGCATGAATCGCTAGAAATCGATCTCTCTTTTATTTTTCCATCTTGTTTCTTCCTCACAGGTTTGGTGGGAATCTTTATGGCGTTCTGACAAGCACTCGATAAGCTTCCTGCATTTGCAAAGGTCACATTTGACTTATTTGTAATATTTTTTTAACTTAGCTATCATAAATATAATCTAATGATTCATTATTTATATTTCAAATATTAATCTGATGATGATGATGATGTGTTAGACTCACTTACTAGAAAACCTGTAAGTTACTACTTTGGTTCTCTCATTTAGATGATGATTATATCAAAATTTTTAATGAGATCTAACAACAATTTTCTTATATCTATTTTTTAATATGTATAAGCATCAGCGGATGTAAATTTTGAGGAACTTTGTTAGTTTGGAAGAGCAGAACATATGTAGAAGTTATGGTGGAAACAATGGTGATCAGGCACAAGCAGCACAGAAAGTAGATTGGTCTCCACCTCCGTTATTGTCTACCATTTTGTGTCCGGCTTCGTTCATGCATGGATCTGATCCACGACGCTGCCCGAAGAAAGAACAGAAGCTGGGTAAAGAAATCTCTTGAGCCCCTTCACGTTCAGCATCCGCTTGCTCAATGGCTCGGTCGAGGCATTCCCGGGTTTTCCGACGTAGAAGCAACGGCAGAACCAGATGACGATCTCCGGCGCCAGGCTCATGACGACGTGAAACGGCTTGTACCAGGATGGCCAGGTTATGTACTCGTCGCCCCTGCACGCCCCGCCGACGATGAGCTGCGCGCACTTCTCGGTGCTCCCGATCGGCAGCGGCCCCACTAGGATCTGCCATTTCGCGTCGCATTAACGTTAGCTCAGCAAAAGAAAAAGATGCGAGTGACAGTAGTAGTCGGCAGCAGATGTTACATCTCTGGCTTCTTGGTCGATTGCTACTTCGCCGTTCTTCTGCAAGGCTTTGCCTTTGGTGAGCTCGGAGGCAACGTAACCGAGGTTGACTATGGTGATTCGGACGTCGGACCCGAGCTCCGACCGCAGCGTTTCGTAGAACTTGATCATCGCCGCCTTGCTTGCCTGAAACCAGATGAAAATGATGCCATGAACAGAGCTAATCGCTCTCCAGATTGTGTCGACTGCGACGTACGTTGTAGAAGGACATTCTTGGTGTAGGAACGCGGCCACCCATGGATGCGTTGACGACGATCTTTCCGCGGGTGTTCTTGAGGAAGGGAAGGGCGTAGTAGGTTGGGTAGACGGAGCCCCAGAAGTTGACATCCTGAGACGAGTCCTGCGGTCATAAGCGCGTCCACTCTACTGCTCTATCCATCGAAGCCGGTGGACGGGATACGTTACCATCAACCGGGTGAACGCAGTGATGCTGGTGATCTCCTCGAAGAAGCAGGTGGACCAAAGCCCTGCGTTGCACACGAGGTGGTTCACTGGGAGCAAGCAATCGAGATGTAGTCAGTGAAACTAGTTGGTGTGCTCATGGAGTTCGAGGCATGCGATGTAGTAAAGCTAAGCTGGTGATTACGCTGCCCGAAGCGAGCGACGGTTGCCTGGACGACCCGGTTGGCCTCGCTAGGGTTGGAGACGTCCGCTGCGATCACAAGCACGTCCGGGGCGCCCAGCTCGCGGGCCTTCGCGGAGACGGTCTCCAGGGCGCGCTCTCTTCTCGCTGCAAGCGCCATGGACGCCCCCCTCTTCGCATACTCGTAAGCTAGTTGCTGAAGGAAGCAAGAAACATGACCGGTGTTATACATTACAGCATGCATTCATGACAGCAATTAGAAGCATGTCGCTGACCTCGCCGATGCCGGATGAAGCGCCGGTGATGAGCACCACCTTCCCCGTCATGTCCTCCTTCAAGAAGGGTCTCACCAACACCCACCTGAGTAGTCTCCACACCAGCGAGATGGGCAGGTACACCAGGAGGAGTGCGGCAATGGAGACATGCATCACGACACTCAGAGAGCCGTTCAACAGCTCCATGGATGATGATGGATGTAAGATGAAGAGAGGAAGGCAAAGGCAGAAGATATAGCTGTGTTGGGACAAGTGACGCTGCATCGTTGGTGGAACTCTTTTAATTCGCTCGAGCAGCTCGTCTTTAAGGAGATCAGAGCTGCACCCAATCATCTTCCACGGTAATGAATGCATGCAGGGAGACGTGAGGATTGCACAAGGATTTCCAGCATATTGCAGTGCAATAAAGCACACCAAAAATTAGGTCTCTTCCATGATTGATGGCAGCGGTCCTGTTTTGATGTCTCATGCAGGTGGCCTGCTCCAAGGAACAATATTATCATCCTCATAAATACTCAATAAATGAAGGTAAATTTGCATTTATATGTATACGTAGCTCCAAAGTTAGTCACTCTAATATTTACCTTTTTTTAAATTTAAACTTAATACTTCTACAAAATCTAACAACTTGACTCACATTTTAACAAGTTAACATGTGTAAATAAAGAGTGATATATGATTAAGAGAATGGTCTCATGTCACTCGACTCACATTTTAATAAGTTAAAATGTGAAATTATCGAGCAGCACTGCCTCAATTTCAATCAGGCTTTAAAAGATTTACTATTATTAAAAAAAACTAAAGGATTATCTATCCAAAACTAATAGTGTGATGCTCATTGATAGTCAAACCAAGTATATTCCCCGAATTTTCTCTTTTCAATTGGTATGTAGTTTATGTCACTATTTTGGCTCAAGAATCTCAGTAAGATTCAGCATGACTCAGAATCATCACTACTTAGTGCAGTCCTTGTGAGACTTAAATCATTAATACTAATTTTCTGGGTCCATCGATAAATAATTATTTTCTGTTCAAGTCTCTTGTTGTACATCAATATTAGGTCGGATATTAATTATTACCATCCGACCTAATGAAATGGTTGATCTATTAATTTTGTTGAACCTAAATTATTAGTTTAAAATCCTTAAGCTCAAGTTAATATTAATATACCTATCAGATCCTTATAAGATCAATTTTATTCTTCATTTATTTAACCACTAATCAAAGTATTTTAACATATTATGAAAATAAAATAAAAATAGAGGTAAGATTTTAACTGGAAAGAAGGAACAGTGAAGGAGATGATGTAGAGCTGGTGATGGGGGAGAAAGTGGCCTTCCCCTGATGTGTGAGGGGAGAAAGGAGACAACATGAACTGGGTTACACTTTAATATATGGAGATCATGAGCACTGGTCTGGTAGTGAATCTGGGGGACTTGGCAGGCACACAGGCTAAGTAAGCCAAACACTCACAAGTTAAACTTAGGTTTTATGAGGAAGTGGGAGCTCCACTATGATCATTGGTTGGGAGTGTTAAAAAGCCTATCTACCTAATTGGATTTCAGCTTTAGTTGTTGATCTCTCTCTCACTTCCATTTCCCCAGGAAGAGGGTGTGTGTTGGATGGTGGGGGGCTATATTTCCAAAGTGTTTGGCATGATTAGTGGTTGTGTTAGTGAAGGTCATCTCAGGCACTCTTGGCCACCTGTTGATGAAATGAATGATGGGCATTGTTAAGAGGATTAGTGTGTCCACTGCCCAAAAGAGAAGTGAAATATAGGATGTGATGGTTTGTGAGTGCTTCAGCTTTGCTGTGGTTGGCAACTAACTCTCCACTTTTTTTTTTATATATATATTTTTTGGTTTTGTCACCGTGTGCTTGACTACTCCACATACAGTTCATGATTGCTTTCTTCTGTTCCACATCCATTAATTTTCCAATCTTTGATCATATGATGTGTGGTTTATTTAATATTTACTTCATGGCTCCAATTATGATCATCTAAATCATTTTCTTCTTTAAAGTGCTTGGTTTGGCAGAGTCTAGGGTAAGAAGACCTCTCTTATGCATTCTGATCATTTAAAAACTATTGAGATTTAAGTATTTTTAAAAAAATTTTAAACCAATGGTCTACTATTCTTCTCGGAGAAGGAGTCTTAAAAAGTTAAGATTTGATTCTTCTATAAATATCCTACTAGGCTATGATGAAAAATAATTAATATAAGATATGACGAATGCTCATGTGCATCTTAATGCATTTGCTTGCATCTCAAATGATAAAGACTTTGTATTATAATGGAGTTTAATTATTACCTGGGCAGGTGAGGACGTGTGATCCGATCCACCGGTCGACGTTGGACATTCCCACATTTAGCGATCTGAAATGATCGGCAAAAGACACACTCAACTATGTGTCTACCTGAAGTGCTAGCCAACTTGAACGGAAGGAAGACCAAAGTACAGTAAGAGGGACCGTACCTAATTAAAGTACAAGAGGACAAGTTTTCTGAGGTTAAAGAAGAGGAAGCGATGCCATGGCTCTCTAAAACTGCGTTCCCCTCCCACCTCCATAAGCGCCTATAAAAAGGCCAGTAGCTGATCCATACGAGATCATCCAAAGTCCCCGAGATAGCAGAGATCATATGGAGCGAAGAAGGGTCATTTGCGTTGTAATGGCGGTTCTGGTTGTGTCTGCAGCCGCTGCTGCAGAAGGAGCAAGGCTGGGAAAGAGCACGCGTCTGCAAGTAGCCGCCGGGGGTGTTGTCGCAGAAGACAACGATGAGACGCGAGGTCTACTTCCAAAACAGCGAACGACTCCCTCAGGCCCAAATGGGATGCAGTCGCCGTATGTTCCTCGAGCTGGACAGATCCAGCGCCTTGATCCTGCCGAATACGATCTGCCTGAGCCGCCGCCGCCGCCTCCTCCTCCCCGGCGGCTGGACTGAAGAAGACAGACAGTGATGACGAGGAAAACAAACGAGCTGCTGCTTTACGTGCATCGTGTAATTTACTTCTGTCGCCTTTATTCCTATGAATAAATGCAGTACTCATTTGATGGTGTCGACCAGAAAGACTCCCCCAATCCCGTCTCCCTCATTTATCCTTTTACAACTCTCGTAGTTAATTCTGCACTGTGTTCATCAAAAGTGGCCACTAAAATACTTGATGATAACAGCAGAAAGTTGTGGGGGATGATTCACAGAACAGTACCTGCGGAAGACAAATTTGCATGGGTGCAGAACCCTAAGAGTATGTAGATTACACCACAGATAACAGGGCTTCAGCTCATGTTTGCAGGTCCTGATAGGCTCCTCGCTGCAGTATAGATTACTGATCCACCATTGTCATTATAATACAAGAGGATCAAAGAGTCGGCTGGATCGGGAAGGACCTGTCCTCATCCATCCACCACGAACACCTGCATTCATGAACGTACCTCTGGAGACCTCAATCATCAAGTTTTAACTCTTCCCAGATGAAGATTTAGATTAAAAAAAAACTGGAAATATAGAATTCCTATAGGATATGTTAATAACCATTCACTGAATTATTATTCTCCCTAACATTATTAATGTTGAGGACAAAAAATTGTTGGAGTTACTGAATCTCATTCTCAACCCATGAACAATATGAATCCGAAGGTTTCTTCAATTCTATAGGGGTTTTTGGTTTGTGATCCCCACAAAACCTATTCCAGTTCTAGTTCTCCAGGCTCAAAATTTTCAAACAAAGTTTATCAAGAAAGAATTTGATTTGGTTATGCAACTTTTGGTTGACAGAAGGGATTTGCAACCCCGAACACTGTGATTCGTAGCCACATGCTCCACCAATGCTTTTTGTCAATTGAAATTTCAACATATGGTAGTGACATATATGAGCTTTAGAGTTTTGCATGGATATACATATATATAGCCATGCAAAACAGGAAAATGGATCCAAAAAGGTTTAATGTTTCACATTTGCTGTGATTAGAGTATAGGAACAAAGCCCAGTTCTTAAAACTGGATTAGGATCCTCTCTCATTTTACAAAGTATTGAAAACAGGAAGCTAATATAGGATGCTAATATGAATACACAACCTCCTATGAGAAGCTACTTCCAATGCATGACAAGACATTGAAGAAATATCACATAAATCAGTCTTCATTCCAGACCATTACCGACTAGAGTTCTAAAACACATTGATTAAGCAACAATATAGATATGTATACCTAATTATCAAGTTATGCAGAAAGAACACAAGCAAACCACAGTTGTAGCTAAAGAAAGAACAGAGCAAGAACTAAGTTAATGAAATTTTGATTTTTCATATATTGTACATGTGCAATGGGTCTCATAATCCACTAATGATACTAAACAACCTTAAAGGGAGGACATTAGGACATAATTCCTCAAAGTAGTACATAAAAACACAAAATATGGTAAGAAAAATAGAAGTCAGAATGCTTCTGACTGGACAATCAATAGCTGAAACTATTTTGTTAACACTGCACTCACCTTGCAGCGCATGGTTTTACCTTCAAGTGTAAGATGGAAATCAGGTTCTACCAGGAACAAGGTTCCAGAAACTAACCGCTATTTCCAGCAATCTCATATTGGAATTAGAGTTAATGGTTAAATATGCCCAACAACGACTGTAACAGAAGATATGTGAATGGTCACTACCCCTGGCATCCTGGTCCAATTCATCGAGAAAAAAAAGGATGACGACATGGAGAATGGAAGCTCAATCAGACTTCAATTTATAACAAGTCCATTGTTCGACGCCAAAGGTTCGTCCACTGCCTCTAAATGATTCTGAATCAATTACCTGATTGTTGTTTGTTTATCTCCATCCCCACATCTTCCTTAACTTCGGTTATAACCTGAAGAAGTTCAACAGGAGTTGCTGCTGGGTCCAATTCAAGGCAACCCTTCAGAGCATTATGAGCTTCTTCGCCTGTGAGCAAATAAGAAGGAACCTGATGTGAGAAACGAAACATTTCTTCTCTTGTGATCCTCTTAACCTCCATTGGATCCATATGTCGATGGAACACTGCTTTGAAACCAGCAACTTTCAACAATGGGATGACAGACACACCATGCTCATCTGTGTAATCATCAAGTACTTCCACCATTTCATACTTGTATATCACATCATCAGGCGTAAGCTCATTCCAGTCCGGAGACCAATTTTTATATAAGGCCCAAATATCACTTTTCTTAGGGACAATTCTAATGACTCCACGTGGACCCTTCTCCCATCTAACTCTATGTGAGAATATATTGACTGTGTCACTAGTTTGATATCTACCCACCCTAAAATCCCCGCATGTTTTGTCAAATCCAGAGGCTACCCAGTTAACTGGTCCCAATTCACTGTTGGACTTTGTATTAAGAAAACTCATGCGGATGTTAAAAGGATTCAAAGATAAAACTTTTTGAACCATGGCATAGAGTCGAGGCATACCATCTTCACTGTCATACGTTGCCCATACCTGGTCACCTTCAAAAGTCACCTCCAAGCGATCCTTGTCAAAGTCATAGAAATCAGGATCAGGTACATCAATGGATGCATGTTTAAGGACTTTCTTATCTGTATTGACATCAAGGCCATGGACTGAAGAATCCCTAATGCTGGAATCATGTTCGCCTGTATTTGCATCTATTGCAGATGCTTCTTGTCCATTTTTCTGCCTTAATTTCTCTTTTTCTTCCAACTTGTTTGCCTGAGCTAAGTTCCATTCTTCTTGCTTTACACCAATCGCTGCCTTAGCCTTCTCTGTAAGCATTTTCCGGATATTGACTTGTGAATACTCCCTGATATAGTTGTTCTGTCTTGCTGTGATTCTAGCTCTAGGAAGATCCTCAACAGCACCATTAGACCTTTCTACTTCAGGATTAATGGTGTCTTCCATGCTTGTAGACAGATTCTCTGTCTCATCTGTTTTATAACAATCACCGGTTCGGTCACCATTGTTCCTCCTCTTTGCTGTCCTGCCAGCCTTAGAAACACACCGTTTCTGATCATAACTTGTTAGGGTGTGACCATCGTTGTAATTTCCAGAACCATCGACTGTACTCTTGTATACATCATCATCCATCCGGAAGGACTCTTCCCTTCGAGCGGCTGCTTGTGCCTCATGCTTTCTTCTCTTTCTTGCAAATTTCTTATGCATTAAGTTTGCAGGCTGAAAAGCAGAATCAGTTGTACTAGCAGTCCCAGATGATCCAGTGAAAGAGCTCCATTGGAAGTTATGATGGTTATAAAAGTCAACGTTTCCCCCATGCTGGAATTCTGTATGACCTGTTCCAGAAAAAGTGGAGGTACTGAACCCAGAACTATAACCATTCTTTGTTGCGTACTTATGGTTTGAATTATGTTCGTGCTGCCTGGCTGACCATGAAATAGAACAATTTGCTGCATTACCTGGAATTCCTATCTCGATGGCCATGAAGGCCTGATGACAGTTGGGACACAAAAGATTGTGATTAAGGTAAGTCCTAAGGTATTCATACTGCATCCTGCAGCAGTTGCAAGATGTCCAAAACGTGTTCAAATTTATTGGATGAGATTGAGGAGGGGCAGCAGATGGAGCAGAACCAGTTTTTCTCTTTCGAGCTCTTTTACCGGAGGTTGTGTTGGAGAATGAGTAGAAACCATTGACAGTAGTATTATGAACAGAACAATCTCTATGCGGTTGTGAAGCTCTGTTTTCTAAACCATTATAATTTCTCATCTGGTCATATTCCATTTTCCTATTCTCATCAGACAGTACATTCCAAGCCTCGGAGATGAGTTTGAAGGCACCTTCTGCCCCTACAGATTTGTTCTTGTCAGGGTGCAGCTGGAGGGCTAATTTCCTATAATGTTTCTTCAGTGTCTCTTCATCTGCAGCGGCATCCACGGAGAGAATTGCATACCAGTCACTCTCCCCATTGATCTTCTTTCCTGCCGCAAGATAAACTTCCAGAGTTGCGATCAATTGGCTTATGCCTTCGAGTGATGGGAAGAGATTTTGAGCCTTCAGAGCCAACTTTTTGGCACCCTTGATGTCCTTCTTGTTGAATTTCCTTTCGGCAGTTTCTTTTGCCTTAAGGGCCTCCTCCCTATCACAATCCATTCGCCGTTCTTTTCTCTTCTGGTCTTGTATATGGACTTAGAACAGACAAAGAAAATTACTTCCAACGCTTCTACAAACAGTAACACAGAAATCCAGTTCATCCACCAAATGGCCAAATATCCTCAGCTGAAAACAACAAAACCAAACAACGAACTTTATCACACTGAAGCGAAATCTGACTCAAAGCAAGACAAACAATTAGTCGTTCAGTTTCAACAAGCTATTGCATCAACTCTGTACTGCAAACTGTAATGTGAAATGAGAGCACATCAAATCAGCATAAGCATTCTTCTGTGGCAAAAAATACTAGAGAATGTAACAAAGACAAGAGCACCGGAGCCCAAAAACCAGCCGCTTTCCTTAAAGAATAGGCAAACAGTAGAAAAATCCGTATCTTCTTCCTCTCAGAAGCTAAAGACTAAGACTTCCCCGAGATCTCGAGGCATCCCGCGAAAAACAGTAGCAGGCAACTAAACACTGAAAACAGAAAAATCTGAAGGGCTTATACCGACCATGGCCTGACGAACAGTGCAAACAAATTTCCAAATTTTCTTAATGAGTTCGAAACCTAGAAATCCTAACCCTAGATCTCCGCCATCAGACCGGAGCTGACAATTAAAGAGCTGAAAAAGAAATCAACCGGAGATCAAGGAAAGAAGAGATCACCAGTTTCAGGAAATCCGCGAAAATGACTGAATTATTAGATCCGAATGGCCACCATGAGAAGCTCTCAATCGCGCAAATGTTCCCCTAAAATTCTTCGAAAATTTTAGGAGGGGAGTTGAGCTCCAGTAGTGAAACCCCCTTACGACCCAAACCAATAAAACAGAAATACCAAAATGCTTAACCCTCACCATTTATTATTCTACTCTCCAAAAGTTTTTTTTTTTTTTTTTTTTGACCCAAGGTGTGATTTGCCATTTTGGTTAATTTGCAGCATTGAAATTTCTATAACTAAGGAAAAGAAATTGAAGTGCAATTTTTAATGATGACCTAATATTCTTTATTTGAGGTAAATATAAATCAGAGGGAGCATATGTGAAGCAAATTTCTATTACCCACCCAAGGCTTTGGATTATGGAGACTTCTTCTAACCCTCACTGAGCTGGAGAACTCAAGAGGAACCACTCAAAACATGAGGATTCCTCACCGGTCGCTGTTTCTGAGCCCTTAAACATCATTTTCCAGCTTCAGAAACTATTTCACAGACTCAGTAATATCATTGGAGCTCATCTTTTTGTCAAATGGGGCAGAAGATGAGCATCCACGGCAGGTCCCGAGATGGAGTCACCTTGTCGCTGAGAGAGGAGAGGAGAGGAGTCCTGGCTGTGGGGCGTGTCACATCATCTTTTTGTTTGCAGCACTCTAGTCGACAACACAGAATACCAGGAGGCTTTCGACCATGTCCAGTCTGATCACTCGAAGCTCTTCTCCTTGGAACATGGCATTGGGAGTACGGACCTTTCATCCCAACGTGAGTTGGAGCTTCTCCAACCCAACGCAAGCTTCTAACAACTGCTTTTACTTGCTTTTTGGATCATAAAGTTTCTGATTGAAGTGATCTTTTTCTGGATGCTGAGACTCAGGTAATCACACTGCTAAGCTCAGGTAGCAGTAGCTACAAGTACATGCTTGCAAGTCTCTATTATACCTACTACCAGTGCAGATTACTATTTCATTTCTAATGAAAGACCCATCTGCAATATTAAGGATTCGACAGTCACAAATGATGCGTGCAACTGAAACATCTTCCAGTTTCTCTTGTTTATGAGGTTTGACTTCTCCTTGAGTTTGGGACATAAGCAGCATCTCCCACGGCAAGGGTATCAAATAATCTCAGAAATTCCAGCAAGTAAAACCTTACCCTGCCGATATCCAAGTTAGAACAATCATGAAATCACAACACATCAATTAGATGGCATAAAACAGAAGACGGCCACTGCTTTTCTGAGACAGAGAGGCTATACAAATAGCAAATTATTAGGTCACAAGATGATCATGTAGTCTAGTCTTTAAACTTTGTATCATTTCAACATCTATGAGAATTCAAGAAGATAAGGCTGCCTGCCATCAACTCTGGCAGCACAAACAGATGTAACCAACAGTTTCTCCAAGGTCTTGGCACACAAGCGAGCATATAAAATCAGATACAGTTCATCTTTTCTTAAATCCATATTTTTTACGTTCATAGAAGAGATCGGTCTTGGCACTTCCCAAATTAACAATCTTGGGGCAGCCATCACGGTCCTTTTCCTGTTGAGTACATTCTTTGCAGTAGTAGGCATCAGATACCCCAACTCCGCCACAGATTACACACCTGCCCTGGAAGGATCCATAGTTGCACTCATCGCAGGCACGAACTAGAGTACATGGGCGAACATATGAATCACAGATGACACACTTCCCGTCACATTTCTCACACAGGCGCCCAATGGCTATCCCTGGCTGCTTCCGGCACATAATAAGATCAGGATGGTGCTTGGCCATGATGCTCTAATCAACCAGAAGTTCCTGGACAAACATAGAAAGATGATGAAAACTGAAAAAGTGCATTAAAGCGATCACTTCTAAAAGTCCATTGTCCACTTCTAGTTGACAAAATAGAAAAGATTAATGGATGTCTAAAAGTCTATTGTCCACTTCTAGTTGACAAAATAGAAAAGATTAATGGATGTCTAAGGAAACGTCAACATATAGCAAGATAGATGGGAAACATGATGAATTTTCTTATTTATGATTCCAAGAGCATAAAGCTGATCAAGATGAAGATCTGGTGCTTTTGCTACAATGTGCACTTGCAAGCAAGCTAATTTCCACTAAAATTTTACAGTAAATATATGGTCAGGAGAATTGTCCACCAAACATATGATGTTGAAGTCATATTTCAAACAGAAACCAGACAAAATTCAGCAGCTATGACTAGGAATAAATCTTAATGTTGCTAAAAAATTTGAAATCTCGACGAAGGTTGCACTAAATGAGAAATGAGAGAACTACTGGAACACCTAATAAATTGCACAGAGCTGAAAGACGATAAAAGATTTACGCCGGTGACCTCAAAGAAATTGAGACACCTGCCATAAAATCAGAGTGAAAATTGGCAGGTAACAATACCTACCTTATCAGTTGCCATTTAAGATCCTGCAACCATCCCAATTCCTCTTAGACATGAACCAGACAAGAAGAGAAAGTTGTTGATTTCCTTTGGGGAAAACACTCATCTTACAAAAAGAAAAAAAAACGAAAGAACATGTCAAAAATCTTTGGAATGAAGAACCTCTTTCTTTTGACCCTAATAAAATAGCCCTCAACAAAATCCTCTCAACTTGAACTTCTTCCTTCTATAATGTTAGGGACTCAACCCAACTGACCATACCCCAAACTGACACAGTTGAATGATATAATCAACTTTCTCTTTTTCTACATAAAGTTTTACTCATCTCAATGGCTCTTCGTTTATTAGTGTCTGACAATAACTGGCTTATAATGTGCATATTCTCTGCACCACGTTTAGAGTATCTATCACTTTAATCTACACCTTCAAAGTTTACATTAGTGTTGCTTTGCATCCCATGGTCATTAGCGTTTGCATGTAAAGTTAATTGCCCGTTATACACTTATACTAGAAATTGACTATTGGCTCTACTGAACATGAAGACTACACCATGTAGTATCCATGCTACATCTTCGTTAAGGTAACCAGCAAACCAGAGTTTTTAATTTACATGCAGATGCAAACAGGGCGACACAAATTCATACAATTAATACTACAAAGAATTTATTTTGCAATTAAGATGAATTTATCTTGAATTTATTAAATGTGGTAAAATGGACAACACCTTTACAGTATAGATTTTATAATCCTTCATAAGCAAGAACATGGTGGATTCATATGTTCCAGAAAGGCTACAACTCCTCTAAAAGGTGACAATTCAAGTAGTCATAACCTCCTAAGCTCTAAAAGGTGACTAGTCCAAAAGTTCCTCGAGCTCTAGGTGCCTAGTCGGCAGTGGCAGCCCTTTATGACTAGGAGGCATGGGTATTGGATAAAAATCAAAATTTCGTCATAACTATTATCATGGTTTTGAGGTCTATTTATATACAGCATGAGGACAATCCTATCTAAAAAACTGTGGCTTTTATAACATCCCCTCTTCCTCGTGCTCCATACCTTTTCTAGTTTTGTTCCGTTGATATGCAGCTCATAGTAATTTCCCAACCCATCTTGCCCAACTGACATATATGATCAGGTGAGACATTTTCAGCTTGATGCCATCTTGTCTGATTTAGTCGAAATATTAGGAAAAAACTTCTTGAAATATTTCTACAATTTCAAAGAACTGACAACGATGTTTTTCCTAAGAATAAGCCAGTTGTTTCTATCCACCGGAACAAAACAAGAACGAAAAGCGTATAAACTCCACGATGAAATCCATGAAAAGAGAATATAAAGCATATCTAAAAACCGATCTTTTTTTTGGGGGGGAGAAAAAAAAACCGTGGCGTAACCCTAATCCAGAGATAATTCCCTGATACTATTCGCAGAGCGGACGATCCAACCATAAAAACCACATTTCTAGATTCGATATTGCACAATCCTATGCTAGAACTTCAAAAGGTTACAATCATAACACCAGTCATAATATCTGAGACATTATAAAACAGGAGGAAAAAAAAAAAAAAACTATGTACCTCGATCGCGGAAACCCTCAGGAGAAACTCTAGCAAGATCGGCTCCCCAAAGCTCTGGATCTTTCTCGATTGATGAAAACCCTATTTGTGGTCCGCTACGCTTCCGAAAGGGCGAAATCTACTTCAACCGAGGGACGTGGCTTTCTCCGTAGCCTTTCCTCTTGTGGGCCCCTAAAGACAGCGGTGCAGCAGAACGAATCATAGTTATATGTTATACTTCGCCGCGGCACAGAGCACCACCATCTTCCCCCTCTGTTTGGTTTTAAGGTGGAATTTGATTCAAGCAATTGAAAAGCGCAATATATATACATAGATATATGTTTGAAATTAGAACTGTCTGAGGATATGGGTGTCAATCTTTTTAATTTGAAGTTATAGCACGTAATTGCATTGCACAACATAAAGATACATTTACTATCATTTGAGGTTATTTGAAACTATGATAGATATTGAGAAGCGTTTGAGAACTACTTCAGATATAAGCCATTGTACACTTGTTATATTGAATACTGCAACGAAGCAGGCTTTTGCTTTCCGATTTTTGCCCCTCAACAAATAAGCCGAATGATTGGGTTTCATACTAAAATACGAAATGCATGAACATATAAACAATTAACGTACTCGAGCTGGTGACATCAGTGCAAATGAAAACATATGGATGACCGTAGTCATAGAAATAGATTTTCCTCTCTCTCGATTTGTGTGCGAAGCTGATCATTTGAATCCTACAATTCATGGATACAGCAAATATATATATATATATATATATATATATATATATATTCATGCTTGAAGGTTAAAGGGCACTTGTCCACCATCACTCCACCCTAAACAGGAACTGGAAGTTAAAAACGGCCAACGGCTCCCCCCCCCCCCCAGTACCACAGAATTACACAGCTAAAACGGGGCAAAATACGATAGATTAATTTAAAGTATTGCAGTAGCATAGACATATTTGGAAAGATTAATATACAGCAGTAGTGTTTCTTCGGAGACAATCCGACAAAATATACAGCAGCAGTGATCTACTTAGTATGTCCACACAACAGCAGACTCCTTTTGGGCGTCAAAAACAGTATCAGCAGCAGGACTAATACAGACACGGAAACATTTTGGGCCACTCATTTGTAGAAATCAAAATCCGTCTCTGGCTTCTTTACATTAGTCCGGTAGCCCTTCTCAAAATCCTTGGGAAGAATGACATAGCGGTTCTTCCGGACAGCATGCATCCCCGCTTCTTGGCAGATGGCCGCGATCTGCAAAACAGATGCTTGCGGCTGTCAGGGAGGACAGTGGAATCTTTCTAAATCAAGAAGTGAAAATACTGAGAAAATATAAAATAGCACGAGTACCAATAAACAAAACTGTATCAAACACTTGAACATTTAACTCACATAAAAACTGCATGAACAATGACCACTGTTATGAAACAGTTATCTGAATTCTGGAAACTTAGATATTCTAGCCAGATCCATTTACATTTTGGCTACAGGCACCTGAAAGCTTTTCTAGTTGACCTGCTAAACACAACCTTTCTTGTTTGGAATGATGGCCTGGGAGTTTATGGGAGCATGCCCTGGGGGAACCAGCACCCAAGGTTTAGGGCTGGTATCCTACAACAAGATTTAATCTGACTCAAAATATGCAAAGATAGACCTTGAGAGCAAGTTAAATGGTATGGTCAATCATTCAAGACTGAATGGGTTTTGACAGAAAACCAAAGAATAAATTCTTCACATTTCTCATTTTACCAAAGAGTCCAAGGATATATTTAGTCCATGATTTTGTAGCAAGGAAGCACGCTACCTAGTAAATAACAAAATATCTGAATTAATCTCATGATACTTCCACTTTTTTTCCCCCAAGTTTGTATGTCTGGTTTCCTTTGATTATGAGAGAGGAGAGAGAAAGAGAGCAAAATAATGTCAGCCTTAAACTACAAAACAATGCACAATAATGTCACACAACAATGCTCAAGCCACGGTGACAAATCTTACCAGAGAAGACAAATTTTTCTCTGACGTTCCCCCCCCCCCCCTCTCAAAGGATAAGTGGTGAAAGCGGACTTTGATCCCAGGACCTTACAATCATTTTTACTGGTCAACCTACCTAGCACATTCAGAAAAATGTTGCTGGATGAGGTTTTGACTTTTACTCTTTGATAAGTGGGTCTGTTATAGGAGACCCACTTATACCACCACCAGACCAATGTTTTAGAGATCCAAATGTTGGATAACATTTCGAACCCTCAACCCTTACTAAGTGGATAACCAATATTTTATTAATGTTTTAAATGTAAAAATATGTCAGATGATGTTTTAAAACCACAACCTTTGATAATGTTCTAAGTGTAAACAGTAATACTAACAATTGAACGTTCTTGCCAGGAGAACATCTTTAATACAAATTGTATACGAAAAGCCTATTCTAAAAGCGAAAAAATGAACAAGAACATCTTTAATTAGCATAATACAATAATGAACACAACATATTTAATTCCCAAATGCAAATTAATGATAAAATAGAATATTGCTAACCTCAGCAGCACTAATTTTATCAGGTCGAGAAACATAATCTTCCAAGTCGACCTCATCACCAAGATTCATTTTAGCAGTGCAGACCTGAATAAAAACAATCCAAAAGCATTAAATAATCAGGAAATCCTTTCGAACCAAGTTCAACTATAAAGAATGACACTTAAACCTGGCAAATGTGCTAGCTACAGCCTTCAATGCAAAATTTGCATGATCAATAAAAAGTTTAAGAAATAATGTATAATTTATATCTAGACTAGTCATGAATTATGAAGAATAAGAAAATATGTGGTCGTCTGGCTTTGGTCAGCTTACTTGCTTACTTCTGGCAGGCCTTACCAAAATTTCTCTTATGATTAACTAACTTGGGACCAGAATTTTTCAGACTATGACTTACCTGTAGAAGAGTGTAGATCGACACAATGAATATCACTTCCAATAATGATTAAAAAAAATAACAAATTTCTAAGGAGTTTCACTTCCAATAATGTTTTTTGTATTACGCTGCTTTATTTTTCTAAAGAATCCAGAACGAATCTGTATTATGCTTTAGTCATTAGGAAAACAAGCAAAGAATAACTAGCTCGATCAATAAATATAATTGTAAGCATATTGATGCCCAGTATATTATATAATTGGATCAAGATTAGGGCAAGGAAAAAATTACTTGAAAAACTAATCTCTTTTGTCGCCGATCAGGTAATGGAAATTCAATTTTCCGATCGAGTCTTCCTGGACGGAGAAGTGCAGGATCTAGAGTATCAGCTCGATTGGTTGCCATTATGACCTTCACATTGACTGTTTGATCGAATCCATCCATCTGCAGTAGAATTTTAACCATCAAACCGCTGAAGGCACAAAAATGTAATTGGGCAAAGAAAATAAGTTAAACATGAAATACTGATGCATGATCAAGAAATAAGCATAGCAGGTTACTTGAACTGTTCCAAATGTATGCTTTTCTAGTACAATAGAAACACCACCCATAATCTTTAGCAATTAAAGACTAACCTGCCAACGATATAAGGTCAAACTTAAAGTTTGAAGATTTATCAGAAATGAAACATGATTTGAGATTTCAATAATGTTTATTTTGTTTAGCAATATGGCAGTACCATACGGAGTACCAAAAAAAAAAAAACAAGAGTGATAGTATCAATGGTTCGATGAGGAATAGTGAGATGAAAAAGAGATAAGAAACTCTGTTCACAGCATGAAAATTCAACTTCTAGTGTTATCATTTTGCTTGACTTTTAAAAAGAAGAGCCCTAACAACGACATCAATCATCTTTCTTCTTCAAATGGCTAAAACTTTCAAATGCTGTTACTAGTTAAATATCATTCTGCATGACTTTAAAAAAAAATCCCTAATGGTGATATCAATCAACTTTCTTCAAACAACTAACTTCTAGCCCAGAGAATTAATAAAAAATTTACATCTTGCACCTGAAAAAGTACCTGATTCAATAGTTCCATAAGTATTCGCTGAACTTCCCTGTCAGCTCCAGTTTGTGCATCAAAACGTGCTGTGGCAATAGCATCAACCTCATCAATGAATATAATTGCTGGAGCATTTTCTTTTGCGAGACGGAAGACATCCCTAACCATTCTTGGACCCTAAACAAGTAAAGAGATGTCTATCTCATGAACACAGGCACACGCAAACTCCAGAAACTCAAAAATCATTGAACAAGAAAAGTCAAAATTGTTGTAGAGGGTTCTTTTGGAATTGCACAAAGTACAGAACTAGAACATACCTCACCCAAATACTTCTGGACAAACTCAGATCCAACAACTCTAATAAAAGCAGCAGTTGTATGATGGGCTACAGCCTTGGCAAGCATCGTTTTACCCGTCCCTGGAGGGCCATACAAAAGCACACCTCTTGGAGGATCTATACCTATCTGCTTGTATAACTCATGATGTGTCAAAGGTAATTCAACAGCTTCCCGAATTTCCTGCTTCTGAGTATCATAGCCTCCAATATCCTGGATAAGAAAAGAGAAAATCACAATGCAGAAAATATTATGTTACGGAAGTAGACAAGCAATGCTAATTGAACAAAACAATGGAGTAACATCTATAGTTTACATGTATGCATGTGCATATATCACAATGATTTCCCATCAAACAAATCAAACCTTCAAGAGAGTAAACATCTTGTGACCTAAATATACTCCCATAATATAAATTCAGGCTAAAAAAGGGGAAAAAAAAATCTTCAGAGCCTATTCAAGAACTGATGAACATAAGGCCTAATTCTATTTAGCGATCACGAAAGCGGATCATCAGAACCAAAGTAAATAATTAAACCCTAATATTCACCTCAAGTCTTATTAAGAAGCAACTAGCAAAGATGAACATTCAGGCTAAAAGGGGAAAGAACATCTTCTCCAAACCCTAATCAAGAAGTGCTGAAAAGAAGACCCCAATTCGATCAAGAATGACAAAAGTTCATTCTCAGAACCGAAGCTAACGTTACCTCGACTCTTGACCTAATACACCCCACGAGAAGAATACCAAACTCATAACCAAAGGTCTATCTAATCTTTTATCAAACCCTAGTCAAGAATCGTCGAGCAACTTGTGACCTGATTCTTGCCGGCGAAAATGAGAAGTTCCAAGAAACCCTGCAACGTCTCCAAACCGGCAAAGAAGAAGCGAGACGGCGTTCCGATTTCAAGAAAAAGGAATGTTCGTGGTGCAGAAGTTGGGGGTGAAGGGACGAGTCTAGGGCTTCTTGATAACTGACGTTGTAGGTGACGTCGGGCTTCTCGGACTGGCTGAGGAGGGAGATGCTACTGTCGGCCTCGGGTGGGAGGACGTCGACGAGGGCGTTGGAGTGGCGGTGGAGGGCGACAGAGGCCGAGGGCTTGAGGAGCTCGCGGTTGATGGTGCTGAGGATCCGGACATAGTAGTTGGAGCCGGTGGTGGAGCCGACGATGGCGTTGTTCTGGTCGACCATCTCCATGAACTGTCCGATGACGAGAGGCACCGACTGGATCCGCTTCACCTCCTCCTGGGCGCGGAGGTGCTCGCGCTTCAGGTTCTTGAGCTCGTCCTTCACGTACTCCTCCTGGATCTCGATGAACTCCAGCTGCCGCTGCAGGGACTTGAGACGCCCATAGAGGTCGTCGTCCTCGTCGCCAGGGAGGGAGGATGAGGGACTCGCGGAGGCGGCGATGCTCGCTGGAGGTGCGGCCGGTGAGGGCTTCGCGTCCACAGCCGTCGCCGCCATCAAAGATAGCTTCGACGAGAGGCTCTTCCGATGGAACCGAAACGAAAGAAAAGGGCCCCTCCGAGATAAGGGTCGAGTTCGGCATCAATTAATACAAGCGGGACCGAGTTGACACATTTGCACCGAGTTAGTGACAGCTCACTCCCCGAACGGATTCTCGCCGAGCCAACCCAGACCGTCAACCAAGCTACGCACGTGAAAAGCACGTGATCTTATAGGGAACTTTGTCGTCAGCCACGCGATGGATACACACTCACCCTTCTTCATCATAGATTAAGGTGGATTTCAGATTCCACTGAGCAATTGCTCCAACAACATTTGCATCACACTATCAAAATTCTCTTATGGAGCTAAATAAATCGATTAGGCATATGGACAATCATCCACCGGTGGTCGAGAGAAGGCACGAGGAAGTCGATCGAAGAGAGCAGATTATTATGGCGATACAGAAAACTGAGACCCGATGCATCTGCAATTTAATACGTCATGACGAGACATTGAGAAAGCAAACAGTACTCCATTACAGAAACAAAGCTAAGCCAAGACTTGGTCCTCCTAAGCTATCAGTCGGCTTTCTTGCTCTCTGGGCCTTTGGGTTCGGTTGGCTGCTCCGCCGCCGCCGCTCTGGCTCGCTTGTCCTCCGCCATTTTGGCCGAGATTTCATTCCTCTCCTTGAAGTAAGTCTCGAATGCTCTAGGAAGGAACTTTGGGATCAAGAAGACGAAGAGGTTGATGGAGAAGTACAACATATTAGCTATCGCCAGCGACCTGCCGAACCACATCCAAGCCACGTCCTGAAGACGGCATAAACAGTCGAACACATTCTATTAGCTTCGATAGCTTTAGGTGAGATCGCGGTAGAAAGGATAACAGATGTCTTACGTTGACCGACGCGTTGGCCGGAAGCCGCTTGTTGAACCAGACGTCGTAAATCCAGTCGACGACCACAGAAACCCTCCTCGCCGTGTATAGCAGCGTAACCACTGCCCGGACGGGCGGGGAGAAGATGGCCATACCGTTGATTATGTTCTCCGTCAAGATCTGGCAGGAGAGCAGGAAGAGGTGCGGCGTGGCCGACCGCACCGCGTGGTCGTCCCCGCGGGCGAAACCCCCGAGCACGTACGCCAGCGGCAGGAACAAGCCCACTGTCGTCCCCACCACCACGTACGCCCGGAACGCTCGGCTGCCCCGGAACAGCACCCGCCCCCCGCCGCCGCTTGCTCCAGAGCCGGTGGAGGGGAAGGCGAGGCGCGAGAGGGCGATGATGTAGAAGGTGGACAAAGCCGGGAAGACGAGGTCGAACAGGGGGACGAGGCCGCTGGCGGAGAAAACCATGATGAAGGCAACCAGCTGGAGCTCGATCACCCTCAGGGAGCCCATCACGCCGCCCAGGACCGTGGCCTCCTGGCGCTTGCTGGTGGTGACGAGCGGCGCGAGCGCCACATCCTGATCGGAGCGCGGTCCGACGGCAAGAGAGAGGCCGGACATCGTTGCTTTGGGTTCCTTCTCAGCTGGTGTTCCGATGTCTGATGAGTGCAAGTGAAGAGAGGTCGTGTTTCCCTTTCCTGCATGCTTTGATGCTTTGCATGGCCTTGCGTTGCGTCGCTGCTTGCCACGTTCGAAGGGCGGTTAAGAGAGCGACGGCAGTCGCGACACATGGCAATGACAGAGAGCGTGATGAGGCGGCGGAATGGACCCCCGCCTTGTCAACGTTGGACGCGGAGGAAGGAGAGAGAACGTCGGATTGCGGTGTACGTGGGCGCATTTTAGGCGCAGTGCAGATTCCTCATTGGTAGTTGTTTTGCAGCAGAGCCACCCCAGTGGAGCTTTGTTTCTCTTCCGGGCCCAATAGAGAGGAGGAAATGAACCCCCATTTAGGGTAACGAGCAGCCCACGACAAGTCGATCGCTGTGTGCACATCAAAGAACATCGATCTCAATTAGGTTCCCTGAAAGGGGGAGCAATTCCCGCATGGGAATGAAGCCCGATGTCTTTGTTCGTGATACGGATCGAATGATCGAGAGTTGGTACTCATGGGAGTTCTTATGCCGTAGAATTTGGTCTCTTCCAAGTGAAATCTCTGGCATTTTTGGATGGCAGCTACCTCCAGTTCTGATACGTTTTGCTCCAGGCAGCAGATGAGATTCTGTAGGTGAGATCATCTGAACCATGTCGCATTCTTTATCAGTGATTTCCTTTGCACCTCCAAGGGGGAAATCCAGAGAGGATTTCCGGGGTGTTTTGCGAGGTATTATCATCTATTAAGAAGGTGTCGATTTCAATTATGTTTGTGGATGATTATTTTCTGAAAAGAATGCTCTGGTTCTTCAATATCTCAGTGTAGTTGGTTAAGATTCAAGAAAATGACAGTTGTTGTTTGTGTGGTCTGTGTGCTTCAGGATCAAAGAGAGATCCTTGCAGTAGCTAGATGATGAGAGCAAAGTTGTAACTGTGGGACATGAATACTTGTGGTAGAACCGTTTTGGTGCTCTAAAAATGGGACTTAAAACAACCAAAACTAGAAGGTAGATGATCTTTTGTTCATCGTTTGCTATGATTGCACAATGATAAGGTTCGCGATAACAGCCAAAGATCAAAGGAAGAAAGGACCTGAATTCTGAATATTTATGCCCAAGGGAAGAAGTTAAATCTTTTAGTTCATCCAAGGATAGGTCTGAGATAGAGATGGTGCAACATGTGGGTTCTAATGGAGCTATCAGATAGGGCAATTTCCAAAATCCATGTCAGTAGTGCCCTGAATTCAACTTGCACCAGGATAACCCACTGTCAATTTGAAAAAACAATCAAACTGGTAAGGATTAGTTTCCAATTTTGAGAATTCATCGTATCTCGAATTTTGCAATTTGATCTATTTTCTTTTTAGGGTTCTCTTTTGCAGTCCGTGGGTACTAGGAACTCTAGGGTTATATATGTGAGAAATCTTGTCGTTTTCATCTATTCTCCATGGTCCATACCATAACTCATCTCATTCTTCACTTGTGCATGTAGCTTAGGTGTATTCCATATCCTATAATCCATAGACCTGGATTAGTAATCCTAAGTTCATGAAAAAGTTTAGTTGTTCTTGACAGTTATCCAAGAGCTGCAAGTAAACACCCAAATAAAATGGATGCGATGGACATAATACCCAACAAATAGTTTGAATAGCATTGGGATGCAGATCTGTCTTGGGCTTATTGTATTGTTTAAGAACAACGAATCCATCTGTCCTATATTACCAAATCACTAAAAGGAAAATTTCTTAGAAACTCCTCATCAATCTTGAGAACTGCTGCCAGAAGAAGTAGTGACGGAAGAAGCAACAGTTGTTGTAGTCCTACTTGCAGTCGAAGTGAAGCACTAATAGACACTTTAGCACTAATAGACACTTTGTCGACCAGAGGACCACATATCACGTGATCACTAGTTTCACCTCCCTGTACATTCATAAAACCGATAGAAGTCAGATTGGTTTCCGCCCTGAAACCCAGTGAGAACTTCTTACTGTATCCTGTGCCATTGTTTGGTAAAGTGAAGTTTTGGTTTGTTGGACCTGCTTGGACTGTCAAAATAAGTTCTCCAGTGCATGAATCAATAGGAACTCCCATGACGAACTCCAAACGGTATGAAGATCCTTCTTTTAGCAAGAGAATGGTTCGGATCGCTCCGAGAATGGAGACGATTTCCACTGCAGCATTACCTTCTGGGACCAGGTAATGCTTCGAGTTGACATACTTTACTGCCCCAAACACAGCCCACTCAAATAGAGGGGTATTCGTAATATCTTCAGTTGGTTCTAGTAAAATTCCTTCAGATGAGTTCTTTATGAAAATCGGTCCATCCTCAAAGCCCCCATTTACAAACACGTCGGCTGCAATTTCAATCACAAGAACAGAGTAAGGAAAATTTTGAAGTGATACAGTTTCTGCCACGAAAAATAGAGTACCAAAATAAATAGCCTTTTACATCATAGAATTAGGGTATCTTAATATCTTCTTAGAAATGGGTCAAACTTGGTTCAAGATAAGGTAGCAAAGCTATTCATGAGTTTGAGCTGAGCCCATGAGTTAATTTAGCTTGCCAATTTTGATTTGTTGCACCAATTCAACACCTCCAGGATAAAAAAAGTGCTTAGATATAGCAGATGCCCCTGCACTCAATGGAGATGGGAAGATATGGGACATTAAGAGCAAATTTATTGTCCGGAATAACTGTGGAGGTAGCTAGAAAACTAGTGTAGTTTCTTTATGAGCTTTTAGTGTCATTTAGGCTTGCTCAAAAGTTTGTGAGATATATATTTGAAATGTCTACTTTTATGTGTGTTAAAATTGGTCTTTTTTTGGATGCCAAGCTAGGTGAACTTTCATGTCCAACCAGAAGAATCATGTCTTTCTAACGATGCATTTCTATTAGACCCTTTTGAGTTTCACTGCACTCAAGTATTTATACCTTCTTTCCAGCAGTTAAAATTGTCTTAAAGGGACTTCTGTTCTCTACAGATATATCTACTTACTTGTACCAATATTAACTTGACATGATTAGCTCTCTTGGTTTCTGAAAGAATGTTACTGGTTGGTAGGGATCACATACCATATCCACCCAGGGGATCGAACCTTTTAAGGATGGTTGTATCCACCACAGGTCCACAAGTGACGCTGTGATCAGCCTCTACCGGTTGGCTCCGAAGCTCCAGAACAACTGGTTCGCCCTCACCTGCCCGACGCCCAAGACTGCAAGCATGACTCTCCCAGGATTTGCTCCCATATTTTCCTTCAACTAAGAACACCGAGGATTTATAAAACCAGGGGTCCACAAAAGACACATTGAGCGCGGCAGCAGGAGCTTTGCAGCTTCCGTTGGCTGAAGTTATCGAAAACGTAAGGATGTACTGCGAGTAAATTGAGGTAAGTCTGATCGTTTGGCGTATGACTCCATTAAGACCCAGCTGAATAGCATGTCCGTTATCAGGCAGCGATATGTTGGGGCCTGCAGTCACATAGTACACGGTGCCGTTGAAGGACCAGCCGGGGATAGTGTTGTTCTTGGCCAGAGGCAGGAGGTGAGTGCTGGAGTTTGGCTTGATATTTGATGGAGGGGATTCAAAGTTTCCATTCTGCAGCAAAGCTGTTTTCGGAATGAAAATGGCAGCCTAGTGGCCAAACATTTGGTTAGTAACCACGAGAAGTTTAAGGAGGATTAGAACTGCACCTGCAGATGCTGCTGCGGCGGCGGCTAATAGGATCAAGAAAATTTCTTCAAGCAGTCTCATTGTCGAGGATGAAGCAGTAGAGGTTACGACTGTTTCCACGAGATGAACCTGATTCAATGACGGGTTGCTGAGCTTTGCTGGTCGTCGTTCTTTATTTGATCAGATTCAACAAAAACAATTCTGGATCCCAACTGGATATCTTCTCCAGTATTCCCCAGTGAAACAATGGCTTTGACTGGAACGAATAACTTCGAGTGTGCCCTTTTCTCTTTGGGGTCGAGACCTGCTTGCTGATGTCTAAATGAGCACGTTAACATCATCCATATGCTTGGTCAAAAGTCAACGTTCCGAGACAACGTTGAGAGCCTCGAGGCAGCATTAATTGACCGTTGACTTTTTTTTGGGGCCGGCGGGTTAGATGCGAAACGTATCTCTTCTCAGCAACTCTCGTTCCTATCTTAAAGGTCTTCTAACTGGAATCTTTTGGCAAGTTTAAGTTTGGACTAACGAGGGTCACCGGGTCGTAGTTTGAACACAAAACAAGGCAAGCGTAGCTGTATCTCCAACTGGCCTATATACAAAGGGTCAACTATATGAATTTTTGTTTCTTATCGTTCCTTTCAGCATAATGTTTCTGATTAAATTAAGAGTTAATCATATTTATTTTTTTCTAGTAATTTTCATAGATATCCATTCATCTCTCCTCACACCATAATGTCGATTGATTGATTTTATTATTCTCTATAATCAATATGGTCAAGATTAATGTCTGAGAACATAAAAAAACTTCTCAAGATATGGCATTTCTATGCTGTATCCACATGA
Source organism: Ensete glaucum (assembly GCA_021527575.1). Taxonomy (NCBI): domain Eukaryota; kingdom Viridiplantae; phylum Streptophyta; class Magnoliopsida; order Zingiberales; family Musaceae; genus Ensete; species Ensete glaucum. The sequence continues at coordinate 49,195,343 of CM038558.1, forward strand.
AAGTTGAAAGAAAAGCTCGAAGCAATAGCTTCAGATTCTTCTCTTTGGGTCTTTTGTATAACACATGCAGAGATGGTCACTTGCAAGTTAATAAACTTGCATGAAGAGACCTTTGGTTGTTCAAGTTAAAAAATAATGCATTACCATATAAAAATGCATATATCCTGATAAAGAAAATGAAGCATCTGACCCTCTATCGTTCTAATTAGCTAATAAGAAATGGGGCTTCAAACCTAGCATGGAAGATGAACAGATTGCTTCAGACACCACCTGAATGCTAGGCCAACATTTTTGTCTTTCAAGCACGTTATCAACTCACGATATACCAAAAATTTCACCGTTGTAAGCTAGGATAAGCTTCTGTCATCATCAAAAGAACGAGTGCAGTCCAACCGGTAAAGGGTCGTGCACCTTTACCCTTGCCTTTATTCTTTTGATCATACTGCTCCCACAAGAACCCAGTCTCATAGTAGTTACGAACAATATTACTGTAAAATGGAAGCAGCAAATTGTGGTAAGAAATCAACTTTTCTATGAGGACCCAATTTGATCGGGTTCAGCAACAAGAAATATTACCGTATCAAGTTTGATCTCAGCTCTTGATATAGCGTCCCAGCTGTAGTTCTGTATGGTCCATCCTCTGTAGAATAATGGCATCAAAGTAGCCGGTCATCATCAGATAAATAGTGTAAGGTTACCTGTTCTTTGCTACCAAAACTTTGCTACTTGTACCTTGTGAGTAGTGGTGGAGTGCTGAGAGAATCATGTAGTTCATATTTATCCAAATCGGACCTCTCCAATAAGGCGGGTCATGCTCTGTGTTCCTTTTCATGTACAAGGAGCTACACCAAATAACAAATCTCAACAAGTCAATCATTTTAATAAAAGAAGCTGCTTGCCATGCACCTAAAACAAACACCACGATATCTAAAACAGTAGCAGCTGCATCAATTACATTCATAAGAGAAATGTAGATGCCATAAGAAGCAAAATCATGTAACAAAACTGAACCACAAAAGTAAATGAAGTTCTCACATTGACCTCAAAATCATGTTTGATGAAGCAATTAGGTTCACCCGCCTTAAATGGCAGAGACCCTAAACCCATGAGACTTTATGCTTCTTGGTAACCTAGCTGACCATCACCCACTTATACAGAACCTGGAACACTGGCGAAATGACTAACTTAGAGTCATACTATTCTATCACCTAAAGGATGTTTCAATTGTTAACTAGATGGATCACCTGATCTCATCAGGAAGTCAATGGAACTTCTTCATTTTAAATAATATTTGGTTGGTTCACCAGGTGTCTAGGTAGTAGGTATTAACTTCATTTAAAAAAATTATTTGGTGAAGGAGCTAATTACTGTTAGGATCGCATATAACTTCAAAATGAATATGGAAGTTATTAATTATCCTGGTACTTGTTCTTAAAGAAGCAAAAAAGTGGAATATGCCAAGGAGACTAATTTGTTGTCAAAGAAAGAAGAACAAGGCATAAAGAAAAAAGTGTCTGATATTTAGTCATTCAGTTTACCTCGTTTTAGAGACTGAACGCACTCCATAATCTGTCCACAAGGTTGAGCGGTTAGATATGAGCCTCAACTGCTTTTCAAGGATTGGTGATTCCTGAACAGACAATGTAAGCATAAACAAATTATTTACAGAAAACGGGATAGATTTTCCAGAGGTACAATATCTTCTGAAAGCACTGCAGGGTTGATCCATGACTAACAGATGGAATGATCCCCATCATGAACGGAAAAAGGCTGACATAACCAAGATGCGGAACTAGTTTCAGTTGCGGCTCCTCCAATGTTTCGCGAACAAGTTCCCTTTGCACAGTATTCAGAACTTTCACCTCATGCCACCTCAAACGAACCTACGCATTAGGATTTGCAGTTTCATGCAAAAGAAAGTTAAATAAACAAATAAAAACAAATGAACAATCATGTGTTGGTCAAAAAATTAAAACTATTAAATCAAAGTAGATAGTAAAGCAGGACTAATGTTAGTAGAAGAGAAAACCGAAAACACATCTGAAGAAATAACAATCTAGAACAAAGTCATGATTTAGTTTCAAATAATTATATTTGACAATAAAACAAACCGATAGTCTTGTATGTAAGTACATTATCATCATAAACGAATCTTCATATTAAGAAACACTTGTTCAAGATTGAATTGAATGATGTGATAAACCTTTATTGGTAGAGAATTAAAACAAAAGAGGATAATTCATAATGCCCATGAATGGCCAAATAGGTCATAGCTGATCTTATAACCAAGACAACACAAAAAAGATAATCTAACAGTATCTTTTATGTGTAACTTGTGCTTTAATAGAACATTTTTCATGAGAAGACTATCCGAGGGCAATTACCAGAGATATCTACAAGAACATTCTTCATCAGACAAGCTACAGAAACAAACTCCAGAAGGAAAACCCAAATGAACATTGTGACGAGAGAAATGGCACTGCTCTTGGGCAGATGAGTATTCTACACTTCAAGCAATGAAATGTGATATTACTTTTATTATTCTGGCAGATATTACTGCTGTTTTCTGCCTTAGTCAACTGATATACTTATTTAAAACTCAATCTTTTAGTATTTTCAGGAAATATTTTTCTTTACATTTTCCATTCAATATATTTTTGCTCCCAAACACCAGGCAATGTCAGCATGGCTTGGTATTCCTACATGTATTATTCTGGCAGCCAATTGGCACACCTAGTGTTAAACTTAAATCTTGGTATTAGTAAACAAAAAAAATGATCAGGTACACATTACAACTAACAAACTTTGCTAATTATAAACAATTTAGGCTTGCATCCAAAGAGTTCACAAGATAAATTAGCATACCTTCTCAGTATGATATCCAAAGTCAAAATATGCTCCAGAGGCATCATCCAAATGCATCTGATATAAAAAAGGTATTCAACAAACAGTAAAGCAAATTGAAATTTGATTGACATAATAATTTACTTTAGTGCATTCACCTTCTCGCAAAGGGGATACTAAAACAGCATTTAGACATTGCAGAATAGTTAGTTTACCATGAAATCATATAAAATGTGGACAAGACAATAATTCAAAACAGATTTTTTTTTAAAGATTGTTAAGATTCTAGCAGCCATTAAAATGCAGAAAAGCAAAACTTAAGTTTCATAGTCTTCACCAACAAACATCAACTGAAAAACAAATATTTGCTTAGTAGACAGCCATTTGCTCATAGATCCAGCATCAATCAGTTGAATAGGCAGCAAAAAGAAGCAAGCAAATTCCTCCAGTCTAATTTTGAGCATGGTCATGATGTCATACAGCAAGGAATTAACAATAACATTGATTTAGGATAATATTGTTACAATTATATTAAAATTTTTGCATCAGGTGCATATATACCTTATTTATCCTAAATGACAAACATAAGGTTTTCATTACCGAGCGGTAAGACCCGTACCGCCCGGTACATACCGGTCCGACAGCTGACCGGTACGCAGACCGGCCGCTACCGGGCGGTACCGCTAAGATCAGCCGTCGGTGGTCGATTTCGGCCGTCGACAATCGATTTCCACTGTCGATAGTCGATTTCCACCGTCTGCAGTCGATTTAAGGAGAAATCGACCATCGGCGATCGATTGAGGAAGAAAAAGGAAAGAAGAAGAAGAGGAAAAGAAGAAGGAGAAGAGGAGGGGGAGAAGTACCTCGCACCACCCTAGCGGCGACTCCGCCCACACTGCCCGAGCGCCATCGCCGCCCATGGGTGATTTTTCTCCCCACGCGGGAGAGAGTTCGAGGCGACGTCACCCCTTTTTATTTTTTTAATATATTTTAATATTATATTATATTATAAAAATATTATAATATATTTAATATACCGGGCGATACATACTGTGCGTACTGCTTGGTACTGGTACCATACTGGTACCAACAAAATATCGACATACCGTTACAGACCGGTATGTCAATCCTTGCTTTAAACTATCATGTAATGCTTACCAAAAATTAATTAATCATTAGTACACAGAGAGATTTAATTTACAGAATTATGAGATTCAAAAGAATCTTCCAAGTAACTAGCAGATTCTTGTATAAGCAGAAAACAAGCACCTGATTAAGTTTCTCAAAGTCTGAAAGCTGCTTTGACATTTGGTGATAATCCTGCAAAGTTTCCAAGAATAATTTAGTCTGGCAACATTACATCCCAATATAACATGTCAAACAAAACCTTCGCTGAAGCATTTTCCATCTTCAGAAGCTCTGCAATTGAATGCATGCAATCTGCAGCAAGTAGCATCCAGCATCTTAGATCCAAGTGTCGTTCTTCATCATTTGGATGTGATGCACGTGGATAATCATCCAATCCAGATGTCAATGTCTGGAAAGTAAATAATGATATTAACAAAATAATAATGCTAAAATGCTGAAAGATAAGGACTATACATGCAGTGTGCTTCCCATACCAGAAGGGCATCAATACTAGGCATGGTGTGGTTCTGAGTCATGAACAAAACAAAATCTAGCACATTATGACTGGCATTGGCAGAAGAACATGGTGCCTGAACTAGAAAATATGTTGGATGCATGGAATATGCCAATCACCACAACCAGCAAGCGGCATGTCCACCGTAATGAAATCCTGTCTACTATAGGAGATAACAATCCCTAGTTTTTAAATGAGATATAAAAGCAATTACATGTTTAGCTGCTTTATGATGTGTAACCAATCACATATTTGCTTCCCACTCTCTACCAAGTCTATGATGCAATTTTCCCTTTTACTTGATTCATGGCATACATCCAGCAACTTAGATCCACTTAATTTCAAGATTCCACACCATCTATAGTAATCAACATATCCTACTTAGTGCAGGGGAGAATTACCTAATAGAGAGCATGAGAAGTAGGAGGTGAGATAACATATAATGATTTTCTGAAGCTGAGAAAGATTATGCCAACTTCATGTCATGAAGTTTGCTAAAACTTCTCTCTTCTACCATATAATGCATTGCTTACAGGCACACATCCAACATCTGGACCAGCACGTGACATGTAAGCAATACTGAATATGTACAGAATGACATATCTTTGCTGAACGAAAACCCATTCATGAAAACCCTCCTGTTAGAATTCTGCAATCATTTATTGTATATCCAATTATATATTTATTTATACTAGATGAGTCTCTAAGTTTAAAAATATACCTTTGTATTGTATAGAAGTGGATAGGGACATAATGGCAGTGATTAAAAAAGTGCTAGGTGCCAAACGCTCGCCCGAGCGAAGCGAAATGCCAAAATATTAAAAAATATATAATATAATTAATAAATATACTGTTAATATTTAATATACATTATACTGTTAACAATATATTAACAGTATACTGTTAATATTTAATATATATTATACTGTTAACAGTTCATTAACAATATACTGTTAATATTTAATATACATTATACAGTATACTATATACAGTATACTGTTAATATATTATTAAGTGTTAACAGTATATTAACAATATACTGTTATATTGTTAATAGTATAGTATATTATTAATAATTAATCAACTTAACAATATCCTATTAAGTGTTAATATATCGACAATGACATCTAATGAGAATCGAGGTGACAAGTTGACGACCAAAGGCGAGAGGAGCGAATGATGGCAAGAAGCGGCGAAGTGGCGGCGGCGAGAACAGAAGAAACGACAGCAGCGATGGTGTTGGCAACGTAATCCAAGCGACTGAAGCAGGCTCTCGGGCACTCGAGCGAGAGCAATGATGGCGGCGAAGACAGCAGCAGCGGCAACAAATAAGGTAGCGGCGAGATGCTAATCCCGATTTGAGATGAGGATTAGGGTTGAGTAACGAGAGATATACAGCTGCGTTAACCAACTAACGCGACCGACCGAACCAAAGCTAACAGCCCGGTTCGGTCGCCTGGATTAAACCGGGCGCTCACCCGAATCGCCCGTCGTTTGGGCTCGGGCGAGCGCCCAGGCGGTGCCTCTTTAAAGTGCGCCGCCTTGGGGTTGATTGAGGCGCTCGGGGTGACGAGCTGACCTGACCGAGGGCGAGAGGAGCGGCAACGACAACGATGGCGACAAGCGGCAGCGAACGATGGCGAAGAGAAACGACAACAGCGATGGTGTCGGCGACGTAATCCAAGCGACTGAAGCAGGCTCTTGGGCACTCGGACGAGAGCAATGATGGCGGCGAAGACAACAGTAGCAAGGCAGCGAAGACAGCAGCAGCGACAGCAAATAAGGCAGCGGCGAGATGCTAATCCCGATTCGAGATGAGGATTAGGGTTGAGTAACGGAAGATATATAGCTACGTTAGTTGGTTCGATTGAACCAACTAACGCGACCGACCGAAAAAGCCTGGTTCAGTCGCTTAGATTAAATCGGGCGCTCGCTCGAATCGCTCGTCGCTGGACTCGGGCGAGCGCCCAGGCAGCGCCTCTTTAAAGTGCACCGCTTGGGGGTTGATTGAGGCGCTCGGACCTCGCCTAGCCTCGCCTCGCCTCTCCTGGGCGCTTAGGCGAGCGCCCGAGCACCTATTTAAAACACTGCATAATGGTATGGTGTACAATGATCACCTTGCCAAATGATGCCTTTTACTAGTGAATGTCTAGAGACTCCAGATCAAGGTTTAAAATATCAGTCTGGTACCAATATAGGTCAGCAGTTGGACAGGTAAGTTAGTACCACCAAGGACAGGTAAGTTAGTACCACCTAGACCAAAGGGAAAGAGGAAGAGAAGGAAGGAGAAAAGGGAAAGAACAGTAGGAGAAGACAAAGGTGGAGGAGGTGGAGATAGAGGCGTACCAGTAGAAGACAGATATGGCGGCAACCTATACGAGAAGGAGCCAACGATGACAATGACACCACGGGGAAAAGAAGAGATGGAAGAGGGGGAAAAAGGACAGAACATGACAAAAGAGAGAACTCATGAAAGGAGAGAAAGAAAGAAAGAAAAAAAGACAACTGCCAAAAAAATAAAAACTACGCTGCCTGATACACTGGGTTTCAGCCATCGGATGATATGTCAAATACGGTACTCATAACAGGCATGAAGCTCATTATAACCATACTAGGCGAAAGATGATGGTCCAGGTACCAATCCTATCAACGCATGTAGAACTTTTTCATTAATAATGAACAATGAAACCTGGTTGGGATATACATTAATAACTCAACGTCTAATAAGCAAAAAATGTTAGATGAGAAGTAAAAAAATAGAATCATACCCTTGGATTTAGTTCTTTGGTTGTTGCATTGTCTCTTCCATGCCAATAAAATGTACCAACATCCTTCCCTGAAAAATCATTATTAAGGATATAATATGTCAGATATTAGAACTTCCATATATCCATAGTGTTGGTTCCATAAAGTGCATGATATTCGTTAAATGTTTTAAAGAGTACACATGAAATGAAAAAGGAATAATGGATATCATTGAATACTACACAAAAACTGCAGAACTAAATGCCTATTTATCTCGATGATGGACCTCAATTAGCATACCAAAGACATCTATCAAACATAAGAAAATGAACTTATGCTAAGAAACTACTTGTCACTAAACATATGATATGCTAAAAATTTTGAGAAAATAAGTTGCATAGCATACCACCACTAAAACCAACAATATACATACATCATACTTTACTGATCACAGCTATTCATGAATTAAAAGAAAGATCTAAATCAAAGCATACCATTATGAAATGTTTTCAGACAAGACAAACAATTTACATTACCAAAGATGAAAGAGATTATGTGAGACATCCATGCACATAATAGTTCTCATGAAAACTGACTCACCAGATTGTGTAGTATTGAACCACTGGAACCATGCATTTAAGCGAATGTACGCTCTACTAAGAAAATCAGCAATCTCATTAGTTTCTTGAGACAAAAATTTCCCCGTCCGTATGCTGCTTAACAAGTCTGGAAAAAACAAACTTCCACAATAAATTCAATCCTCCACATGTAGATTTTATTTCGGATATAAACAACTATAAAATCTACTTCCTACATAGATATTCAACAAAAATGACCATAGTTACAGAAGAAATTTTTTTTCTTTATCTAATTCAATTCCCTAGATCTAAATTGTCTTAGAATTACAAATTTTCAAAATGTAAAAATGTTTACCACAATCAGATTCAAAGGTAAATCACCACAGTTAACTGCAACTGTAAAAAGGATGATCTGAGTATACAAATGAAGAAAGAAAAGCAATTTGTGATTCTTAATGCATATGTCAACAAGGATATGAGTTCCATTAAGTTCAAGGAAGTATTAAAGCACCGGCACAATAGGTATAATACACTAGTTGTATCATGTAGCGAATGAGAAGTCTCTTCACTTATTGGTGTGAACTGTTGACATGATAGTTAGGTGGCAACTTCTTAATGTTAGGTGACAATGGTGTGGCACTGTTTCATGATGAGCAAGGTACACAGCATACACCATTAATCAATTTGGCCATAAATTCATACCAGATGCTATATGCACATCTAGTAAAGATCTTTTACATATTCTCAATTCCTATCATTGTTACGCCCAACAACACAATGGCAAACAAAGTTATCGCACCTCGTAGAACTAGAAATAAAGTTGGTGGATTCCCATTTGTTGGATATTGAAGAACAAATTCCTCAGGGACCTTACTGCATATATTAAAAGAGAGGAGTCAACTATTGGAACTATATTCCATTTACTGCAAAGATACTTGTATCAGTAAAGACCAAATCACCTCAAAGCTTCAGCTCCTAAAATCTGCTCACGAGGAATCCATCCATCAATATTGATGAGATCCAACCAATGTCCAATAATATCCATGGATAATTTAGCATCCCAGCGCCTAAAATTGACATGATACATAATTTAAAGAAGAGATACATTACATCAGCAAATGCCTAACAAAGGAATCCAGATATTTGTGTAATAAATGTCTAATCAATCTACCAAAAAATTCTGCATTATGATTAGATTTGTGGCATACAACAAACCCGATGATCATCTGATGGAAGCCTTCATCCCACAAAAAACCTCTTGGAAAGAATGATCGGCTAGGAACAGCCGTGAAAAGTGCAGCTGGCCAATATGAAATAAACTTATCGCCATTCTCTTGCTGCCAAAGAGAACAAGTGTTATATGCCTATCGTGCCTTCCTCTCAAGGCTAAATAAGAATATAACTAGCAACTTTAAAAATCATGAAGACTAATTCAAGTAGTATAAATGTCAAAGCTTCTTCACACTACCAATTTCAGAGAATGTCAATCTATATCAGATGAGCTCAGTGAAATCAGTAGTCAATACCAAGGTTTGACTTACCGGTCTGTATCGGTGTACCGAGTTCATCTCGCATCGCATTATTGGTATCGGGCGGTACATACGGTCACCGGGCGTGATGATGCGAACGCGGTGCACGGGCGAGGACCACGCGCGAGCGATAGGTATTCTTTTTCTCCTCTTTTCTTTTTTTTTCTTCTTTTTCCTCTTCTTCTTCTTCCCTTTTTCTCGCTCAATCAACCATCAACGGTCGATTTCTCCCTCAATCGATCGTCGGTGGTGGGTTTCTCGCTTCAATCGACTGCCGACGACCGAAATCGACCGTCGACGATCGATTTTTGGCGAAACCGCCCGGTAGCGGGTGGTCCGCGTACCGGCAACCTAGCGGACCGGTATGTACCACCCATACCGGGCGATAAATGTCGAAATCGCAAACCTTGGTCAATACAACATAATGATGGCTAGAAAAAACCAAATATTTAGACGACAGTAGATATTATGTCCATGTGCTTCCCATGATCTAATTAACGACAGCTTTAGTGATGTAAAGCACAAAAGGAATATCATGTGTCTTGTAAATTTAGGAGATCATTTGATTTTTTTTTTACAAAACAAAAAAAAAATGAAACAAAAGATAGCCAGATCATATTGATGAAATGTAGTTGGTTTCAAACTTCAAATATAACACAAATACGCTTTTAACAATTTGGCATCCAAAGATGTAGTTCCACTGGCAAAGAAAGAGCTAAGTTTTCTACCTTAAGATCATTGGATTCTAATGGTTGACCAACAGAAAAAGGAATGTGGAACAAGAGAAAATACATACAATCCACTGTTGAGCCACAGTTGAAAATTTAACAAAAGCCAATTAATTTCTCTAACTTACAGTGAAACCTTTAGGTAACGCAATCCTTGATTGGCCATAGAAGTAACCGATGCCTCCCAGCAGATTTCCAATGGCTGCCCTACCAACGATCATTGATTCAGAATCAACCTGAATCATATCAAAACGTTAGAACAAACCAGGCAATCCAAGTGAAATACGAGCCAATCTCACGATAAAAAAGTCAATAATAGAATGGGCAATTCACTTTTCGTATTAACAATGCACAAGGCCTATGCTTCCATCAAATATGGTGTGTACCACAACATATGTCTGCAATTGTATATGTGCAATTCTCAACCACGAAAATGATAATAATGTATGCAGCTGCTTATGCAGTCATACAACTGTATATAAGCAGTCCTCAAGCACAAAAATAATAATGACATATGTTTAAGCATTTATTCTTTAAATATATCTTGTATATGCATGATCTTTTAATATTTGAATATGAGCCACATAGAGGGGGTGTCAAAGCTCAACAAGACATGCAAACTTGACACAGTGGATTTTGGGTTTGACCTAATGTAGTTTGGGGCATAAATGGGTCTAATTGCTCGTCCCATTTCATACAAGGGGCACCACTTGCATCACTCGCTTAACCTGTATGAACCTAACTAACACATAATGACGCATATGACCCACATGACCTGATTAACTTGATTACTAAATATTTTATTTAAAATTTAAGAAATCTTCTTCCAAGGAAAATTGTAGGTTAATAAAATATATTATCATTGACAAGAGTGTAAGTTTATCAGCTAATCATCCAGGTATTCTGATTTAAGTTGGTTTGAGTCAAAGTAGTAAGACTAGGCCAGTCAGATCCAGGTCAGCTTCGGATTGTAAGGTCTTAACCCATCAGATCTAATATTACATTTCTTACTTGAGCCTACATTTGGTAGAGTTCTTTAAATATATATGCATCAACTTGATTTTATTAAGTCCAAAAAATATCCACAAATACAGCCCTAAAATATCACATCAACATGCAGACCTTCTCCACCCTTTCCTCTTCCATGTTAAGGCAACCTAAAAAGGAAAAAGAAAGTCATCCACATTCCATAACCCCTCTACTCCCTGCATTCCATGTTAAGGGTACCCAACGAAGAGTAAGAAAAATGTAAGGAAGGAGAGGAGAGAAGCCACTAACCAGAGAAGGAAAACTACACTATTCCCCAAATACATCACTTTCTCCTAGAAAGGCAAGTTGGTTTCAAATATCACTATGGTCCTTATTCACCACAACTTACTATTAAACCTTAAACGGAGACCACCACAGACTTGCCGACTCAACCATCTTTGCTACTGTTCCACTGTTGCCACCCTAGTTTGTTGTTAGCACAGAACTTAGCTGATAATAGACTCATGAGAGGGAGAGGGTCTCCTCCTCCCTTTTTTTTTTGTTTTCACTCTTGCCAAGCCCATGGCCGACAGCCCAACACCTCTCTGGCAGTGGTCCAAATCACAGGCTAGTGATGAAGAAGGCTAACAAATGAAAGGGGCAAGCCATCGGCAAGAGAGAGAACGTGGTGAATGGAGAGACAAGGCCAGCCAATCAGGATGACAAGATAACTGAACGAGCATAATATAGATCAAGCACTTATGACCCTTTAGTAGGTTTTGTTTGCACCACTACTATGTACCGTTAAGTAATGTCCTTAAATCCTTATCAAACCCAATCTGGTTAGAACCTAGGTCTAGGACAAATAAGCCCCTAGCCGTTCAAAGTGAGTTTTTCTGATTACTGCTTTAAACTTAGCCAAGATTGGGCAAAAAGCTATAAATTTGCAAAGCAACAACTTACTAAGTTACACATACTTAAAAAGGCGATACTAGTTGAGGTACTGTTTACTTGCTAACCAATATATCAAGGACTTGGTATATATTGAATATGTTCAACAATGTCATAGAGTGCAATAAAGCAAACAAGAATACTTTGAAAATGTGTGACATTAAAAATCAGAGAGAGATTAAGAAATCTAGCAAACCAAGAAAAAGAATGAATTCCATTGAAAACTTTTTACTTCAGTGTTTCATTACTCCAACAGATTTCTAGCAACAAAGAGTATCATGAATTCATAGAATGAAAAGCTTTTCATATAAAAAAGTTGTGTTCGCAACACCAAAATGTCCCTAAGATATGCATAATCAATAGGCTATGTAATTGTACCTCATCCTTTATATTGAAAATGCTGACATATTTGTCCTCAACTTCCCTTTGTTTCTCTTCTAGTCGTGTGGACAACAGGACTCCTGATATATGTTTTTAAAAAATAAGGAAAATTTTCAAATTAAATAAAAAATTAAAGTCAGATAAGCAGAAAAGGCTGCGTAAGTGGGGCATGGCATCAAGTAGTTTCTTTCCATTTAGGAGATGGAATTTCTCATACAACTTATTTTCATTTCCTTTCCAGTTCTATCCTTTGCACTCCCCCTTTCACTTTTGTCGTTTCTGTATTTCTTTATCGCTGGTAGTAAATTTTGTTATGGGTCAAGGAAGTATAGCCCATGTTTATTTCACTCACAATCACAATAATGCCATGAGATACCATCATTTTCAACTAAACTATCTTAACATGATGGAATTTCTTTTTCTTATTTAGTTATCTAGATTTGTCATGGTTCAGAAAATTTACCAGATGAAGTTTAAACCACATGGCTCAACTAGTGATAAGTCATAATGTTTAGACACGACTACGATATATACGATCAAACTAAGTTAAACAAATAATAAACCAGTACCATCTAGGGAGAAACATTTCACCTGTCATTGTTTTAAGCTAAAGAAATAATAAACCAGTAGAATCTAGAAAGGGACATTGCACCTAAGATTGTTTCAAACATCTCGAGCAATGCTTGAGTGCTAATATATTTAGTAAACTGGTAGCATAACTACCTGTAAGGCTGTTGATGCGTTCATCAATGCTTGAACCTTCCACGTTGGTTCCAGATACAAAAGCTATATCTATTTTGGCAGGAACAGTTGCGGAAATCTGGAAAAAAAATGGCAGGACCCATTACATTAGACCTTATAATTCAGAAGAACAGTACTTAACACAAAACTTAAAGAAAATAAAAGGAGTTGATGTTCTTCAATAAAACAATGGAACTCCACAAACTTCCTCACAAGACAAGTTGAACGTGACAAAAGACTTGTGTATCAAAAAAGTCATACATGGACATCATAAATACAGTTCCAAATTCGATCCAATACCAGTTTTGACAAACTGCCAGACCAGTATAATACCAATATACCATATGGCATACTAGCTTATAATACCCAATGTCAACAAGAAACCAATAATAAAAGAAAAATGGAAGAATGGTCTGAACAGTATGTTCCATTAGTAGTGCTTGGTTGGACTGGTAAAATCCGGTCAGAACATCTTGGTCGAACAGAATTTAAAACATTACAGAAATATGCTTCACAACTGTGAAGTATTGACATGGACAAGAAACCAACAAGACATGGTACAACACACTGACAATAGATCTTAAAAAAAGTAGGCAACAACATAGTGTGAACACGGGAATTGATAAATACATATATATATATATATATATATATATATATGTTGCAAAAACCTCATGTGTTAAGATATTTTATGTGAAACTTAAACCAATGCAAACATTTTCAAGTGTCTGTGCTTCATGATTAACAAGGTTTATGGTGCAATCTAAAAATTATTAAAACCTGAATAACAATTATATTTGAAGAATCTTCAATTGCATCAGGTAGCTGAAGTTGCCCAGTTCTCCTTGCCTAGGGTACATGCAACAAAGCAACAAAAACTTAAACTGTCAGTCTAGTATAACATACAGCATCTAAACAAGAAGAGGGAGGAAAGAAGGGGAGAAAATGATAATCTGGATACCTGCCAACCACTGCAAAAGTTTTAAAACAGATCCAACTTACATGAAATGCAAGAGTGCCCTGAACAAGTTCCGACAAATTGTGCATATGAAGAGTTCTGAACCCAGAAAAGCGAGTATCCAATTTTTCCTGCACAACAGAGGAAAAAAATCATCTAATCATAATAAACTTCATGGCATAGAATCATCCAGCTTATACTCTTGTGGACATAGAATCATCATCCAACTATATTAACTGAACACTCCAATCTCAGTTATTCCCTTAGTGTTGCTAATATTGTAGTTCATATAATTAGTACAACTCCTACTTGATCAAAAACCATTAGTTTCAATGTTGTCTTCAACTCAAGTTTAAAATGAATACCAATTGAACTCTCATTACTTTAAATAACATCAACAAAAAACAATATACACCATGAGAATTTACTCTGTATATGACTGGTAAATTTATTTCATCCATTAATAATGTGAAAATGGATACAGCATGAACTAGAAACTAAGAAAAATGTAAAGAGCAAAAGTGTATCTGTCAAGCTTAAAATTTCCCAACAAAATAAGGTACTAAACTCAATTACTAATACATAAAGGACCAGAATAACTGAAAGCACATCAGGAATGTCTTCCTAAGTTAACTAAAAGATGATACCTGTGAATCTAAATGTAGTTCCCAACCACCTACATCATTGCGTTCTCCAAATGCCAAAAGAGTGGAATCACGGGATTCAAACTTCTGCCTTTGCACACCTAAGGAATTTCCTTCTTCGTCAGCAACATAAAAGAAAAGATGTGCAGTGCTATCTTCAGCATCATGTACCTTAGACCTGTGAATCAAACAAATGGACCATGTAAAAGGCAAGCCACAATCTACCAGGTTCTAGAAACTGACCCTTTTAGTAATAATAAATGGTCATGTAAATTAACAGCTAAAATCCATGTAAAGCTACTACACAAGATACCATAGTACATACTAAAATATTGAATCCTAGTTCTGATGATAATGAAATTCACCTCTCAGTAAACATTAAACTGAAAATACAACTTACTTAGTGTTCTGCAAATCCAATCTGACAGCCCAGTCACCACCATAGCCACTGCCTTCCCTTTTCACTTTCAAGAAACTAGTCATGAATGACAATCCATGATCGACGATTTCTTGACGTCCATAGTCCCTACCATTGTGATCTCTCCATCCATATGTGCTTAGATCATCAGAATCCTGGCAAATATGACGAAGAAAGAACTGTCCATCCTTTATGCCAATCCACATTAATCCAGCAATTAGTGATCGTGGAGTCCTGCAGATTACAACAGCAAGTCACCACCGAACAAGTGCTTCCCATAAGTAATATACGTGCATATCAACAAAACATCTTTTGAGGAAGCTTGCAGCTAAGACAAATCTAAACATCAACAGAGAAACTTTAACAAAGAATAGTTATGTAAACTTCAGGTTCGACATCCACAATCACAAATCAAAATAAAATGGGAAAACATACTAAGGGGTCCATAGGCCTCTATCCTTAACCACAGTCATTTTTTTAGTAAATACATGAAGAGCAAGATTTTTATTATTGATAACTAACTTAACATAGTCCAAACACAAAAGTTATCAACCCCATTTTATCGGTTCCACAAAAGTTTCAATCTGTCCAACAAGTATCGTAGTTAATCATCACATCGAATCCACATATGGAGCGAACGATAACAAAAGAACCAAATCATCACAAAGTCCAGTACCTGGCTCGGATTCCAAGGTACACGTGAGGTCGGTAGGTGCCCCAGTACAAACTCTCCTGGTGCTCTCCTTGAAACTGGAACCAAGCCAAACAGCTAAAAATGGTATCCTTCTTATATTAATCATAAGCAACTGTACAGGCTTCCGAACTCTTTCTCGGATTGTAACAAATATCCTACCTGGGGAAGATCCATCATCCTGGGGGCCGGCAGCGGCGTGATGGCCCTCCTCAACTTCTGAACCACCGGATCCTCCCTCCGGGAGCCCCATTGATAATTATTAACCAAGAAAAACAAAAACAGCGAGGCCAAGAACCCTAACCCTAGCAGCGTCTTGAGACTGACGTCCCTCAACCGGATCGGGCCGTGGTCGCGGCTCCGTCCCTTTCTGATCCCCTCGACGGGACGCGGGCCGCGGGCGGATTCGGCGGCGTCGGCCTCACCAGGCGAGGGCCTTCCCCGGCTGCGCGCCGTCCGTCGACTGCCTCCGCTCATCGCGGCCGCGGTCGTCGGGAAGTCTACCGAAGCATTCCTCTCGTTATATTTACCGAAGCGGAGACCGGGAGGAGTTAGGGTTGTTGATTTCGACGCCGGTTCAAATGATGGCCGTTTGACCGTTACGATGGCCGTTATAAGATATCATAACGCGAAATGATATAAAGGCCGTTAGATGTCATACGGCCGTTACAGTAACAAAATTGTGTTATTTCCAAATCACACCTCACACTCATTCAATATCGAAATCAATGGATATTTATTCAAAGTGAAGTATGTCTCCGCTTGAACAAAGCTTAATTAATAACAGTACATTTTGAGGAATATTACTATTAGGGAACCAAAAAATGGCCAAATTAATCATTTGGTAAAGACTACTCCTAATTGACTCCTAATTCATCGAACCAAAACAAATTCGATCGAATCATTTTATTCATTTTTTTTCCTTTTAAGATGGTGAAGATCCAACAAAGCATGCATCTAAATGTGCTCGACAGAAGTCTCATCCGATGCTAAATTCAAACCACTTTGAAGTCGTTGCTCGATAGAATAATCGAGAGAATCCTCTACCTCAAACGAGGCTCTTTTTATAATCGCAAAAACTATATTCCTGCTTTTATCACACACACAATAGAATCTATTACACCAAGTTCATGAGATTATACCATCAACATCAAATTCATGAGAACTCTTATAAAGCTAAACAATATCAGGCAAGAACAATACAAGTAATATACAACCTCTGAACTATATATCAGTTTTCTCACCCTTCCCCACTGAGAACAAGGAATTCAATCAACTCAAGAATTCTTTCAGCTTCTCACATGAAATAAGGTTCCTTATGCAGACAAGTTCTTTATTGATTGCTGGGATCAACAATAACTAACAGGAAAACAGGATTCATTCACTGTGGCTTCCTCTTCCTTCTCTCTCTAAAGCTAAGGCTGTGTGCCAAGCTTGGCAGGCAACACTGCTGGGTCTTCATCGTTTTATCTTTCTGGTTACTGAAATCTTTACTTGGAAGCCCATCTTTTGTGCAGGGAGAATTAGTGACAGGCATTTCAGTAGCATCTTCAGCAGATACTTTTGGAAGATGGCCTGCATCAAGCTTGCAGATATCTGATCTTCCATTGATCTTTACCTTGCCATTGGAATCATCTTGTTTGATGCCGAGTTCTTCCTCGAGTCGGTTCTCCTGAAGAAGTTGAGCTAGTCTCTTCTTATCAGCAGTTGGAGGAGGCTCAGATTTGGTTTGAGGGGAAGTGTCAACAGAGAAGATGAGTGTCCCATTGTCACCGATCTCATAGTTCGGAGTACTGCCTCTGGAAGGAACAAAATCTACAAACAAGAAAAATACATCCAAATATTACTTAGGAAGTAGAAATATAAATCGAAAGGACAAATCATGCTTTCTCTTCCTCATTTTGGTGAGAATACCTCCATTAACACTGACAAAGTCATCTTCACAATCAGAATCTAACCCTGCCTGTGAGTCGAAGAATGCCTCCTCTTTATTATCTGCAAGTCACAGGCCTTCAAGTGACTTCAATTCAGCAAAGGAACAAGCAACATTTTATGCAGATGAAAAGCCAGGCTACACTGGATTTCTTATTAACCATACTTACTCAGTATATTTGTTTTTCTTCTTCTTTTTTTTTTTTGCCCTTATGGTGCAGCATAATATTTGCTTTCCTTTTATTGTTTTTTTTTTTTTGTAACATTCCTCAGTTTAATCCTTATCAGACTTGTCTGCTTTATAACTCTCCTCATCTCAAGCCATTTCCACCAAAAAAAGCACAAGTTGATTCCCATTAAAGACTATGACTAAAAGATATATATATATATATGATAAAAGTAATCCTTCTCGGATAACCTACCAATACTGATGAATTGGTAGTAAATCTAGATGAGTTTAAATGAGTTCCATCCATGACTAGTGAATCTAAAAAGCACAAAATAATAGAAAACAAGATGTACAGTATATGCATCAGATAGTGAACAGGAGCTCATCAAGAAATCATTCCATTAAATAAAAAGCTAGATCTAGATTGGAGACTCAGAAGCTTCATTGACCTGCCACATTTCTTGGCAAAGTAATGGCACACCTTTATAGGAGAAAAAGCATATAACTTTAATAGAGTATTCTTAAATTTAAAGATTTCAATTCATCCACAAGAACAGAAACAAGATACACATCCAACTTGTGAGTAATAAATAGAAAAGAAAAGTGGATTTCTTCTAAACTTTATTGTCAAAAATACATGTATATATAAATTTTACAATTGAACAACATTATGAACCATCAATTATTTTTTCAGTAGCATAAATCACATAAAAACAGTTACATTCTTGTCAAGCAATCCAGAAAGCAAAGTAGGTAGAAGGCCAGTAATGAACTCCAAAAGGGACAATGGAGCAGCCAAAACAGGAAAACATCAGACACATAACAACAAGAAACCAAAGGATCATACCAGTATCAATGTTCTTAGCATCATAACCATCATCCATGTTCTCTCCCTTGGACCCCAATTGCCCAGCTGAACCTTCCCCATTGAGAACATTCTCCTTCGCTGAGGATGTAGCCAAGAGCTTCTTGGCCCTGGACCCAATTCCCAACACCAGCCTCATGGTGGAATTTGGATGCCCAGGGGCTTGCAGAAAGATATCAGAGCCTTGAAACTTGTGAACCCTAAAAGGAATTGTCAGAGGAAGAGAGGGAGGAAGCGCATGGAAGCACCAACATCAAGGAGCAAAGAAACAAAAGAAAGTGGGGAGAGTGGAGAGGACTGATGGTGAAGTCATGGTGATTGGTGCCTTGACTACCAATTCTATTATGATTAGATGGGTCCAACTGAAGAAGAGAGAGCTGGTGATGCCATTTGCATGTGCCCTGGAGGAAATGGATCCTTTTTTCTACTGTTCAGGCCACATGTCTTCATGCTTCCAATGCTTAAAAAAAGTTTTCTGAAGATACTGAATTCTCTCAGTTGCCAGTGTTTGCATAGAAGCTCATTTTGTTTGTGTTGAAGTGAGTGCAGATGGTTTTAATTGAACAACAATGAGAGATTTATTAGTTGGTGCTGATCTCCAAAATTCAAGAGAAGAAAAATTCCATGCAGTCTCGTATTTAAGTTTGTGTAATTCTCTGCCACAAAAGAAAATATCAGATATTTACAAAGAGATTAAACCTTGGAGATTTAGGTGAACAGGACTCTTCTTAGGTTCTTCTATTGCATGAGGACTGTCCATACATATCTCCACACCTCTTTTTCCTCTCACACAATTATTGAAAAGACCAAAATATATCACCTGATCAAGTTTAGGTACCACCATTAACAAGTCATGTTGCTGACAAACTAAATTTACCTTCCACCTTTTCTGAAGAGAAGTAATAAACCTCGGTATTAGTTTCCTTGCATGAGGATACTTGCCTACAGCTGCTTGATGTGGCACAATCATTAGGGGTACCTTTCTATTGCAATGATGGAGGAGAACTCAGATGATTGATCTTTTAGATGGCTGTCATTTTGCCACATCAATCATACATGAAATCCTCAATGGCCAGAACATCTGTTGAGAACTTGGTCAGACTCATCAGTCCTTCAAAGCCAAAGTTAGGACCAACAAGTGCCAATAAACAGGTCAAAGGCTTGCAGATAAACTGTTGAAGAATGAGGATAAGAGAAAAACCATGTCAGAGTAACACTTTGAAAATGACGACATGTCTCATGTTGAATGCAGATCATATGAAGTATTTAAGTAGGTAGCCTATCTTTAATGCAACAACAGTTAATTCTCTGATATACATATTGATGTGTGTACACATATATATTCTGAAAATACACTGTTTATACACATCTAAAAAAATAAAATCATGTCAGACTGATCTTTCACAAAAAGCCTGCAAGAAGAATATTTTCCTTTACTTGCTGATGTTCTTGATAGGCTCTGGATATGGATCAATCCAGCACTCATCCTTAGCCACTGCTTGTTTCCATCTTCTTTGGAAAATCATTAGTTCAGCATAAGACTGGCGCCTTATCTGGCAAAAAAAATGCCGGCCAATGAATAAAGCTGTTAAGAAGAGTCACAAGTTTCATAGTAAAGACAAAAAGTTCATATTTAGGGGGAAATAAACGTTAAAAGTTCAGGACTATATCAGAGAAAAAAGGAAAAGAATGTTAGGGATTTTGTACATAATACATGTTATCCGAAAACATTAAAACATGCCAAAATTTTTGACACTTCACAGAGAAATTTGCAATGGCGAGTCAAGGTTTTTATGTCAGCTTATGTATCAAGAAAGAAAAGACATATCAAAAAATGTAGCAACAATCACATATCACATTATTATTACCAATAACAAAAGACAAACAATTTCTCAGCAACTAGTTAGTTTTGAAGGATTGGAACATGTGAGAAAATTGATCATTGAGCAGCCTACTTCTCATGATGAAAACTTTCAAAACTGCAGCTTTGGTACTTTGGGCATTTTCGGGTGCAATCCAAAGTCCAAATGGAAAATTATCTCTAGCCTCCAAAAAACAGCAGCTGTATTCAAATCATTACAAAAAGAATTTTAACTATTATCAGCAAGATCTTAAGATGCATCAAGAGTTCATGAATGGTAGCTAGCCCAAAAATTCGGAGCAACAAAACAAAAAATTTAATCTACAGAAGTTGGGCACTGAATGAATAAATCAGAGATAGGAAACACTTACAGCAGATCTATCATTGTGGCTGGATGATCCAGAAGGCACCTGCAAAATTATGGTGCGATTAGTTACTCTGGTAGTCAGAATGTGAACTAAAGGGATAAAAATCTACCATTGTTCCTAAGTAAGGCTGCTCTGACTCAGAGGGCGGGTCACTTGTTTCTGTGTTTGGCTGAGAAAGACAATAATATCGTTTAGGTGCAAACTGAAAAATGAACTTACGAGAGTATGTGTGTGTGCTGCTAATTAGACGATACTTTAGTTGCAATATGAACATTAATAGAAATTTTAGTCATACTGATCAAAGAACACATTTCAAAAAGATCTTGAAGTCAATATATAACACATGCAGCCTGCTTACCATGTCTCTAGCGCTAAGGAAATGATCAGTGCATAAGATTAAGAAAAAGATACCAACATCTGAGCTGTAAAAATTAATTAAATAAAGAGACTAATGTATGCATGTTTATATAGAAATCAATTATTCATGACTAGTAAGTGGCAAGAAGGTAGCACCATAAGCCTTAGTAGACAATATTTGCAAGTTAGGATGAACACCTAGTTCATGTCCTCCATGTCAAAAAATAGTCCGACAGACATGGAAAAACTACTGCATAATCAATTTAAATTGGATGGAGGGTGTGATATCAATAGTAAATGTCATGCATGCTAAAACTTTCTCAAAAGTACGCACAACCAGAGAAAATGTATCATCATACCTTGTTCTCATCAGAACCCCCAAGTGTTGGGATTCCCATATGAACTATATATTCGCTATCAACCACCCCAATGTTCTTACTCCTATCACCCTGTATAATAACGTTTGGTATTAAAAAAAATGCAAAAGTTATCACTATGGATGGTGAGTACCTGAACACAGTATCCAAGTTTCATGTCTAATCCCCACGCATGAATCAAATCATTCTGCCAAAGGATCACGCTAAAATAAGGGCTCAATTTGATCATATTGTGACATCAGGGATATTACTATACTGCTAGCATGTCATTGAAGCAGACCTGGATCATATTCCACACACAACGCCATGCAGTTCTTGAGAATACAGGAGCCATCATTTCTACCCACCTGTAAGATTTTCCGATTATCAATAATTGCAAACAGAAAACTTGAATCTGAATTTAAAAAGTAGCACAAAAAGATAAAATGGTAAACTCAAGTATTATAGTTCATACAGGTAAACAAGAACAACAGGAACCAAAAAGCCAGAAGCATTTAATAAAAAAGAGAAACAATGCAAGTTTAGGGTAGAGTCTTATCCAATCAATTAGTAATGGGTTAAAAATTCTCACCCTGTGCATGGAGGTGCAGTACTATTCTCATAACATCCTCCACTACTTTTTAGCTTGTAAACTCTTCTGTTAATGAAAAGTACAAATGTCTTTGATAGATTAGTAAATTTGCCTGCCTTCCATTCCCAAAAAAAGTGTCAATGAAAAAGGCACCATTTTATTGAAACTCATAAGTTAATCATGGACATTTCAAGATGACGCTAACAAAATTACACATATGGGACCTGTGTACATCTCCTTTCCTCCAACGTGCAGTTATTTGATGATGAACTTCTGATTTCCTGGTGTCCAATGCAGGTTGTGATACCTCCAGCCCTTCCTTATCAATAATGGATATATAACTGCATAAGTTTAATAAATCTTTTTTAATAGCTCATATTTAAGTGAAAAAAATGGACAAAAGTATTATGTCATTCAGCTTCAAGGAATGAAAAACGGACAAAAATATTGGTTTTTGTTTGGCTTAAAAGATATAAAAATAGATGAAAGTTCAAATGAACAATCTCGTAAATTTGGTGGAAAGTTCATGAAATTATTGTTAATAAGCGACTAGCAAACTTAAGTAGCATTTACAAGAAATATGTACAACATTCTCAAGAAAAAACATACTGAGTTACAGAGTTAAAACCATAGTACGGCTACATGACAAATTAAATAGTTTAGCTCTTCATCATCTAGAAATTCTCAGTCCGCAAGGAGAAGTTGAATTAAAAAGGCAACTTAAGGTTCTTCAAACAAATATTGGTTATACATCAACAAGATAAATGCTCATACCGTTGAGGATGAAAATGTTCAACTCCAAGATCCTCATCCCAAAGAAATATATAATCATACTCTGCAACTATATCTGGATGTAAGAAACGTTTGGCAAACCACCTGTTGCACATATGTTAGTAAAACATGGTCTGGATCATTGTACAGCTGCCTAAAAAATAAAGACGTGATTAATACTTGCAAGCAACTGAGTTCATCAGCAGTACCATTTAGTCTGATTGATTGCAGATACATGTATGGTGCTGTCACTCCATTGTAAGTCTCTCCATTCATCAACGACACCATCATAATGACAAAGCATTACTGTAAATTTACTGGAAGAGAACTGACAAAAAAAATAAAAAATCAGACAAAATAAGCTGTTGAGCTGGCAGTAACTAGATGATAACATGACTGAACAGTTCACCTCTACCTTCTCAACAATTTGATTCACAACTTCTTTCTGCTTTATTCCAACAGCCATGGCTAATAAACTTCTGGATGCTCGTTTAGTTTCCTGGTTCAGCATAAGTGCAGATTCTTTTCAGTATAACATATAATGCTATCCAGAGTCTAATTGCAATTTACCGAAAGTAGACCGGCCATAAAATGATATACAATACTAGAATTATAACATTGGAAACACAAAGAAAGTGCTAGAGTTATAACTCTGGAGAAACAAAGCACAGTTTAACATTGGAAACACAAAGAAAATGCCAGTCATTTAACAAGAAACAAAAGGCTACTATCGCCTCATCCAGATGTTTCTTCTCCTATTCATTCTGATAAAATTAGAAATCAATGAAAAGGAAAGTTAGCCTAATTGACTTAAAAATTTAGAGACCTGAGATTAGCAATACAAATTAATAGGAGGGTAAGTCCATGGAGTTGTGAATACATTTTGATACTGTTCCAGTTAAAATAATACTAGTGCTTCTGAAATTGATTGATTTTGCTCCATAAATAACAGGTCATAAGGACATACTACTGATAGACCTCAATTCAAAACAAGAAGTAAAGATGTGGTAAAACTTAAATGCACTACTCATGTTTCTTAAGCAGCATCAACATTAGCCTATTGTATCCCTTTGTTTGTCTTGAAATAAAGGTCAAAAGACTGCCATGCCATTCATTCGTGAAGCCCAACAACAAGTTTTAAGATTTAAGAAAATAGCAGTTGAAATTTGAACAAACTTATACTGGATGTGTGTCAATCAAGGGCTTGCTTAAATAATATAAAGTCATGCCAACAATTAAACAGTATAAGATGAAGCACATTGTGGTGAGTTCAAGCCGTCAACTTCCAGTTCACAAAGTTATATGTGTAATTTACGACACTATCCTGCAAATCGGAGTTACTAATTCAGCAAAAGCAAACCCTACAAAAACTTCATAAGCTCCAAAATTCATTCATGTGGTCCACTCTACCTTGTTCAACACATTAAAACTACATAAGTCATTATATGATTTGATTTCAATCAATTATGTTGATAGTTTTCATTAAAAATGCACAAAACCATCAAACACTTGACGTCTGTAAATGAACACCATGCTGAAACTGACTGAGACTAGTTGCTAACCGAAATACACAATCTATGTAAGTTGAATGTGTCAGTCTGTATTTAGTAACAATAGGACAAGCTCATATACCTTTGTCTTTGAAGATTGTGATAAGCCCCAAATTGGCCGCATTTCTAGGTTTGATGTTCTTCTAATTATACCTTCAGGCAATGGTTCACTTCCAGATGGTTTGCATTGGATCTATAGTTGTAACATGAAATACACAATTAATCAACACACAACTGCTAAAGGATAACCTCAAAGAATGGCATATGATAGATTTATAAAGCAAGCAATATGTGAAAAAAACATAACCTTGCAGGATATCATTTTTGCATTGTGTAGAGATGCTGTCGTTCTCCATCCTGATGATACTCTCTGCATATATGCACAAGGTATCCACAAGTATTACTTTTATACATTAATACTACAACAGTTCCAAGCCAAATGGGTACCATGTGACTGCTGCTATTGGGAAAAAATGAGTAATAAAAACGAAAAACAGATGAACATTAGAGGCTGCATGTGAAGAAGAAAATACAATTGTACCCAATTTATATCAAGACAAACATTTTACTGACAGGTAAACTACTGTAGTTACTAATAACAGGTAAAAGTGTGAAAAAAGGAACATACGTGCTTATAATGATTAATCAACGAGGGACTTCCAACAAGTAGAGCTATGCAGAAAAAAAAAGCCACAGGAGAGAATCTGCATATGTACGCTCTCTTATTTGTAGGATCTGTCAGCAGCGGTCCCTGTACGAAAAGATTAGACACCATCAGGGAGCGTAGTTCGTAAGGAATGACATTCTGCCCTTTAGACATGAATTGCAAAAAAAAAAAAATAACGCAAAAATTATCAAATAAAAAACCCTATACTTTTACTTCGCAATAAAAAAAAAATGTCGTTTTTCACTAGCCATTGCGAAAACATTATAAAAAAACAAAGATCAGAGATCCACTGCTGGCGAACAAATAAAATAAAATAAAACCTAAGCACACCCTCCTCTTCAAATTGGAGTAATCACTTGCCAAATCCAAAAAGTTCGTGCTTCATTGCCAGAGAAGACATATTACGGACACCAGGCAGAGAGATAAACATGATTTAACAGCTACCCCAGTCTCTCAAAAATGCCAATTTATTTTTAAAGCACATGTGAAGAACAAGTGAAATATTCTTGGAACGAAGAAGACGCTACAAGAACAGAAAACTTCAAACCACCGGAGACTTACGAAAATGGGAAGTTTCATCCTCGCCAACCAAGATCCAACAGATACCTGCACAACAAACAAAACCCACTTACACAAGTTGAAATGAAGAGATATTTAACCCCAACAACAACAGAACCGTTCGCTTAAACAGTAAAAGGGCTCGGAGAAGAAGAAAGCTTACAGT
Organism: Ensete glaucum; assembly: GCA_021527575.1. Classification (NCBI taxonomy): domain Eukaryota; kingdom Viridiplantae; phylum Streptophyta; class Magnoliopsida; order Zingiberales; family Musaceae; genus Ensete; species Ensete glaucum. The sequence continues at coordinate 49,221,374 of CM038558.1, forward strand.
CAAGACGCCTCTCACGGAAATGGGGATCCCCGAGTGAGAAACGAAGGGGAAGAGCTACTCCTCGGACGTGCAAGGCGACGACGACAGTGGAAAAGGGCGGAGAAGGAAAAGTAGGTGGCGTTGGTGGTGGTGACGGTGGCCAATTGCTTGTTGATTGGGGCTATCGAGGATGTCCTCGTTCGATTGACGAGTTGTCCAGTGAGAGGGCGAGCGGTAAAAAGCATTTAATTCTCGCCAAATCCGCACTTTTCGCGTGCAAATGAGATTTTGAAAAAGCGGGAGCTTCAATTACGGAGATACCCTTTCTATCATCGGTCAATTACCTGTCACTTGCCGCGTGGAAGCCACGTAACATGCGAGAGGAGGCCCCTCCACCTGAGGCATTTTAAATGTTTTGGGGAGTCCCCGATTGCGCGTACCTGATGTACCTTGCACAAAAAAGAAAAAAAACACAACTCCCGCGCAAACGTAGCCCCATCCACGGAAGCATTTCCGATGATTTGGTCATTTCAAGAGCCACATCACTTTGCACGCGTGATCATTGCCTTTGATCACAAAACATGTAGCTGAAATGCATGGAAAAATAGACGGCCTTTCATCACTTTGATAAAGTAATGCGCGCCTATGAAACCAACCTTCTTACGGATGAGTAACTGGAACAGTGCAAAGTAATAAATCTATCTATCATGCTCCACTTTTTTTCATGCCTGTTTTAAAGTGTTTTATGCAACCATGTCCCGGATTCCGTAAGTGCACAAGATTAAAAACCTACATCGACCGATCATCCTTCAAAAAATAAGTAGAAATGCTAAACGCTATCGCGAGTGGCAAGAAAGAAAAAAGAAATTGACCACACACCACCTGACTGCAAACTAGAGCATGGACGGTGGAGAGCAGAATGAATCACAGGGATTGAGTTATACCAAATACAGATGACCAATAAATAAATAAAAGGAACGAATGAGATTGGCGTGTAAACCTTATACTGGTAAACACCTTAGGTTGCCATACAACACCTGCCCAAAAGTATTCGAGTGAAAAAGTTGGGATACTTTCAAGTACAAAAGCTTTGCTAAAACAATTGGGGAGAAAGAAAAAGAAATTGGCCTCGCATATATGACACCCACAAACTTTCGCTCGCCAACACTCTGCTCTGAAAGCATACCTCATCCCCAACCTGCAGACTAAAACTTGGAGATTGAGAATAACAGGGCCTTCTCTCCTCCTCACTCATCATCACGGTTGACCTCTGATTAAAACCCATAGCTTCTGCGCATGGTGGAGAATGTTTAAGAAACCACATTTCGGATCGGGTGACCTGGCTTCGAAAATTATGTTCGATACAGAATCTGTACATCATGGGGAACAGGTTCCACAACGATCAACCGAAGCCAAACCCTTCATTAGCTTCATGGATAGCTAGAAGTAGCCTCTCCTCCAGCTGTTCTTTGGAGGTATACTCAGGCAGGTCTAATTGGTTAAAGCTGCAACAAGTATAATGGGGAAACAAAAATCATGTCATGTTAACAATGATCAGATAAGTGATCACAGCACTACTGCTACATGGTAGAAGACCACCCCTAAGATTGTCGCTGGTAAGTTCTTGAAAAAACAAACAGCAGTAACAAGCAATTCATGGGTTACTAAACTGGGATTGTACCGAGGGAGATAATGATTACTCCATAACCAAAAGGGACCTAAAAACAAACCTGAACCACATCAATCGGATTGAACAAGACAGTTCACATCAGGGTACTCTGAGCTGGTGAAAGGATGTTTCTCCTATATTGTGAATTTCTGTCCAACCAGTCACTGATAAACTATCCTTGATCCACCATTTAGCAGTTGGCAAATTCCTACTACTACCTGCCAACTTATCACGACTTTGACTCGAATGAAGTGTGCATGAGTGAGGAACTTCCATAACTGGACTGGATACACGTACCCACCCCAACAAAATTGAAAATTGGTATTAATCGTTTTCTACTTGGTACAAAAATAAATGTCCCATATCTAAATTAAGTCAGGACGTGATACCCATTAGTAGCTTTAAAAAAAATCATGCAGTTGGTTGTTTTATACTGAAGAAAAGAAAATATTTAAGACCTAAAATTGCTTAAACTCTGGCTCAGTTTCAGTCTGCTGACTTTTTAACATTACTTTATACAGAAGAAAAAAAAGGCTTACCAAGTATGTGCTGAAGGCAGATGGTGGGTGGTGCCATATGCCTTGTGAATCTGAAACCTCTGTGAGCCTGAGATTCCTTGAAGAGCACTAAAACCTTCCAATGGGACCTGGTAGAAGATAAATAGCAAGCTATAAATAAAAAGCAGCTAAGCTATTAAAATAAAAAGAACCAAATGGGAAGGACAAAAGGACGAATGTCATGAACTGATGACATCACAGTATCCAGATATTACCAATCACATGGTACTTCTAACCATAGAAAATAATAATTTCAAATAATAAAATTAAATAATAATCACCTTGTACTTATAAATAATATTTATACTTGACATATGCAAGGTCTAATCTATCCCAGAATCTGATAAGAGTGCAATACATGTTCAACCTTGATATGCCAATAATAGATATAGAAGCATGGTTCAAATTTTGGTTAAGAGGACCATACAAATAGTCAGCTAGATAGGTACGAGTCCTGATACATACAATATTAGGAGCAACAGTTAGCCAGATAGGTATTAGTCCCGATACACACAATATTAGGAGCAAAAGGATGAGGAGGAAGAAGAGGGGAGCAGGATGAAGAAGTGCCACCAACCAGTAAGGCTGGAATAGCAGTACCATTACACTTGGAAAGGTATGGCATAACCAATATACCATAGTAATTCAAACTATGGACAATGTCAAAACTAAAATGGTGGAGAATCATATTCTCTTGTTTATCATTTTGAACCCTAAGAAGTTATAAATACCTATAATGTGATTAGATATACCAAAATACAGGCTCATGCTTCAAGGAACAGCACATGGAGGAGGCTAATGCCCCATGAACTAGCAACAACAAGAGGAAGTTCCAATGCCCCAACTCTGGGGTTGGCTACCATGAGCCAGCAATTTAAGCAAATTACCCAAACAAGCTATCCTATGCATTTGTCCGCCATTACTTTTAAGTAAACTGTTACTTCATAGAATGTGTAGATAAGATGTTCAGGGAAAGAAAACCACCTTGGAGGTGCCGGTGACAAATTGCAAGAATCGAGCTTTATCCTCCTTGCTGAAGCCCTGAACGACTTCCCAGAACCACTGAATTACAGGGGACGCATTACTGTATCCAGAGTACTCAGTATTTGCCCTCAAGTCATCCACTGTCATACAAGATAGAATATAATTATCATACAAGATGCTGGCTGGAATACTGCAAAAACATATCTATGAGCAACTCACAATCAATATCTGGAAGTCCACTGATTAATAATTCCAGCTCTTTATCATTGAAGATAGATATTAATTCCTTAGGTATCAATTCATTGAAACCTTCCATAAATGCATTGATTTGAGGCCTAATTGCAGTTGTTAGCAAATGTTCTGCTACGCGATCAACATATTCATGTTTGTTTTCTTCAGTGACCCTGATATTTCGCCCACCAGGAATCAACTCACAATCAGTCACCTACATATACCAAAATGTCAGAACATATATACTATATAGTACTAAATGAAAAATATTAAAGCATAATTTATAGGGGCTACTAGGAGATTGTGGGATATGAGTTCAAATTGCAAAAAAGATGGGAGTATAAGACAAATTGAAAGAAAATCCATTATTTAACCACAAGCCTAACAGATTTAGAAAAGTGCGAACATCTACAGCTTCTCAATGAGACAATAAACACGTTAACATATGTAAGCACACAATAAACACAGCATAAGCTGGAAGAAATATTCATAACAAAGGGACATTATTACCAAGTCCTTTACAAGGCATCTTGAGCCACATTTTGTTGCAAGCATGTGGATATAATTTAGGGACCATTACATAAAAAAGAAGCATATACAAGTCAAATTTCAAATTACATGTAAATGGAAACAAAATCTAACAAGGAAAAGAACGAAGATAATGGATGATCACCTTTTAATTCACAGAAAGAAATCACAAATTTTATCCGTTGAACTTGTAATATGCACATCACTAGTTTATGTTATGTATTCAAGATAAGACGCCAAGAACAATCAACCATTTCATGCATTTTGTTAGTTGTCTATAATTTAGTAGCTTAAGCAGACAGGTTTCTGAAATGAACTGCGTAGAAAATATCTATGCTACACCATCTTATATGTGTGCCTGTCATGATCACGCAAGAAGAAACCACGAGCAAACACATACCTCTGCCTTTTCATACAGAATCAGCTTTTCTTCATCAGCATCCATGCTGAAAGTAACATCTAAAACATCACTTATATCATTCTGCAACAGAAAATTAACAGAGTGAAAAACAAGTAATGAAATACTCATGAAACAACAAATATGAGGAAAGATTTGAGACAACAGAAGAATCAAGAGCTTCAAAATTCACATCAAGTATAGCATACCTCAAGCATCCACTTCAGGTTCTTATAGTAATCAGGATCAACAGCCTCAATGTCATGATAAGTTACCTTTACATCAAGGATATGTTTGTAGAACGATCGGGTGAAATGGACATCCAGGAGCTGACTATCAAAGAGTGCTTTACCAACCTGGAGAAAAATTGGGAATGTTTATAAACCACAGACAAACAAAGCAGTATGGGAATATATGCTAAAAATGAAGCAGACAACCCACCACTCGTCCAACAAACTTGAAATATGAAAGATGTTCTGTCTGGTAAACAGAATTGGGATTTGGCTGGAATGTCGATTCATTGCCGACCGTTGTGAAAAGCAGAGCACCCTTATCAAAGATTACACGGGAAAGCAACTGATACCATTCCCGAGTGAGCCCGCCAGCATCAATGCCTTCTTCTCCTTGAAAATGCACAGTCAGTTTTCCCTTCAAATCTTGAGGTGACCGCATTCGCAATTGATTATATGAGTCCTCCAGTATGTAGGCTCTTCTCACCGAAATTCTAACTGGACTGTGATGATGATCGTGTTGATGTTTTATTTTTGAACGAAAATGAGAACGTTTGTTGTCAAAGTCAATGAAGCGGGGAACTTTGAGCATGAGAGAAAATGACTTCTCAAGCAAACCAGGATTCTGCCGAATAAATGAATTTAACAATTTCCTGTGTTTCTCTAAAAACCTAACAGAAACAACATGCTTTTCATCAGTGCTTGAAGATGCCCCAGATGACTTCTGCCCGCCAGTTGGTGTTGTTGTTTCTTCAATGTCAGTTGTTGTGGTAGCAAAATCTTGAACTGCTTCATATTGACCAGGACGAAGTTTCTCACACGTTACAAAGAATGATTCTATGTATGGCAAGATGTTCTGGGCGCCGGCAGGTAGTGGTGGCACTACACCTGTACTTGTGGATGCAAGATTTCCAGGAGAAGTCGTCAAATCTGATGGGGTTTCTGAAGAAATCTCAATTTTGCTTATACAGTTGCTCAGTTCTAGCCACAATGGTTCCAATGCAGCATTTATATCCCACACATGAGAAAGAGCATCAGTATGGTCTTTCTCAGGGTCCTTTTCATGTAACGCAGCAACAAGAGAGCTCAAGGCCTGCAAAACTCTCAAGATCGCAGTCCCATTTGTAGAAGATGAGCTGAGAAGAGCTTTTTCGGCATCCTCATATGAGTTCAGTTCATTCATTGCACAGATACTCAAACTTCGCACTGAACTGACAAGCTCTGTAGTAAACAAACGGCAATATGTTGGAGCACAAGCTACCATCTTTTTTAATACCTCAGCCACAAGCATGTATGCATTTTCTGACAATCTGCAAAGTAAAAAAAAGCTGTAAAAACCCACCAAGAATAGAGACAGCTTAACAAAAAGAGAAGTAAAATCCTTGGGCAGGGGAAAGATATAGGTTGGTGTAGTGAACAATTTAGTTGTTATTCTATCAATCTGTATGTCACGTCAGAGAAGCATACATGCAACCTGGCAGCATACAGTGGAAAATAAAAACATAGCAGATAAGGAATATGAGTAAAATAAGGGTGCTGGAAACAAAGACAAAGATAAATGCCATAATAGCCTGCTGGCAACCACAGCAGATCCCCAAAGCATACAATTTGGTGGACAGATAGCCCTCAATACTCCAGATAGCACATCAGCAGAAGTTGACTGGATTACAAAATATTTTACCACCGAAAGAAACTTTCTGTAAACAATATAAATCAGAACATGTCTGATCTGCAGGCTTAGATGCAATGAATTGATTAAAGATATAGGACGGTATCAGAGTAAAAGGTTCTGTCTTCAAAACTTATCCATGCCACAAACACACACATAAAAACCAATCAATTCAAATTCCACGTTTTGGGTCTGGACCAGTCCGCCACCTACACTTGAGAGTAGTGTCAAGAATATAAATTGTACAATATGTCACCTATGAGCTTAAGCTTTTAGATGAAATGACATTATAAAAAATTTAAGGCTTTTTTACAGCATAGTTGATGAAATAACTTCATAAAATGGCCAATATTCATAAGAGTCAAGCCACAATAATGTTGGTTAAATTTTAGTTAGTGAAAACATCAGTTTGTCAAAAAAATAAAACAACACTTGCTGTGAAAAAAAGAAAGAAAAAAATTAAAAAAATTAGGACTGAAAAGCTGATAATGAAACATATGGACTACCATCCAAGTAGGTACCTACACTTGATCAAAGATCATAAACTGACAAAAATTAAACAGAAAATTAAAATCTTAAAAAAGAGAAACAATGAATAACTACTTGAAGACCAATACACAGTGAAAGACAAAATAGTTTAGTAGTCCAAATCTTTGTTCTGATCTGTTTTGAAATCCACATATCCGGCCCATTCATGCAACACATTATTAAAGATCACAAAACATAAGAGACAAGATTGGAGGGAAAGGCATGGGCATAAAAGACCATCGTTAAACATGAGAAAAACTAGATGTTCGAAGAAACAGTAACCAGAGAGGGAAAAAAAGATAATGAAGGCCACCGAACCTGAGGAATTATCAATAAGTCATCATATCTTTCATAAACATAAGACCATTATTTCCTGTCTACATCATAAGAATGCCATACAGGAGCACACGAAAAAAACAATAGCTCCATATGATCTTTTAGTTCACTGTTGTCCACCTTGTAGACTAGGACTGACATATGTAGGGGGCCACCAAGTGGTGGTCTTTTGTCTAGGAAGAATAAACATAAATTCAATTGTGCAGCTATAGGGTACCAATAATTAGTCCCTTTCTGTCATCAAATAACAAAGACAGTGAAATTCATTGCTCAAAATAGATTGGAATGTCATATACAGATCCAGCCATGGTTTGTCTCATTTGTTAACTCAGAAAACTACCTAGCTAAGACAGACTCCAATCTTAACCAAATTAGGCTCTCTGCATATTCATATATTTAAAGGAACACCCACCATCACACCAGCAAAATACAGGCAAACACAAAATAACAAAATATGGACTCAACTCAACCAAACACTTTAGTAAAGTTTAAGAGCAATTTAAGAAAAAGCATATAAGGATGGTCCAGTCACTCTTTATTAACCCATATAAGAGGACATTAATTACTGTTTATTTAGAAAGCATCTTCCAGCTAAAAGCATGTTGTAAGAAAAAAAGGCTTTTTAAAAGTATGGCCACAGTAATTAATCGTTAGATGCATCATTTAAAAGTGAATAAAACGAGAAGAAAAAGGGAAGGACTAAGTCATACCCTTCACGTGCAAGCAATGAGCATAGAAGTTGCAGTTCTCCTTCCGGTATGCTCAATAAAATGTCACTTATATTGTTCATGTTGTTTGCACCTGATGTAGAAGCCCTTTTGGACTCATTGTCTGTAGTAGATTTGACATCCTCTTCAGCAGAAGACCGGACAGCATCAGCAGTAACATGTGTCTCTTGCATGGTGTTTTCAGGACCAGATGATTGCTCAAGAGAAGCTCCAGGTTTGATGGATAGATCAGAGTCATTTTCACCATTTACAATAATGACTTCAACAAGGTTTAGCAACTGAGAGGACAAAGGTACAGTCATAAGTGTGAATTTTTGAAACAGCAATAAGTTCGCAGCAGTTGTTAGTTGTACCTGTTCCAGATGTGCAACACTTCTCATGTACAATGGCTGACTCAAGAGACTTAAAAGCAACACAATGGCAAAAGCTCGTCTCTCATCTTCAGGTTTATCTTCTTCCATGAGAACACCTTTTCCACGTGCCTGATCCGATGCTTCCAGAACACATGTAGATCGACAGGGCAATTCAAGATGGAGTAAAAGTTTAGACACGTTCAGATGGTTTCGTGCCAAGTAAGTCAGAGTTTCCAAAATACGCCGAGACACCAGCGGGGGTACTCCTGCATATTTACAGATATTTGATGAACATGAAGAACAATTATAAATCAAAAAAATAATTGTATGTTTAGCAAAACATGAGATAATTAATCAACTAGTTTTTTACTAGTGTGGGGGGAGAGTTTGTTGTACTAAATGAAACATGTAGTGTAAACTACATGAGAATCACGGAGTCTACAAAGGTCCCTGACCACATTATCACAATCAGCCCAATATACTGCTGAAGCTAAAACATTACCTCCATTAAATTGAGGACGGGAGTATGCAACATAACTCTGGCAACCGTACAACCGAAATGGCGATTCAGCAGAATCAATTGAATTGTTAACAGATCCTCCTAGATCAAGCATTAGCATGTCCATTAAAATTTTCACCAAAGAAGTTCTCGTTTCATGATGGGTACACAGATTCAAGAGAAGCCTCTGTAGTTGACCTTTGTACAATGGCTGCAACTCACAAGCCAAATCGTCAATCAAATAAACATTGTACAAAACACCAAGACAAACAAGCAATTACCTGAACTATACGCAATAATCTGATCATTGCTTTTAGATCGTCTGTATCAACTAGAGGCACACCAGCAGTTTCAATCAGTTTGCCAACTGCAGATCTACGAACAGCAGCCTCGACATTTCTGCCTAGAGTGGACCCAATTGCTTCACCATGCCTAGAAGACTCACCCCGACGATTTCTAGAACTCATGCCAAAGAGTGCACCTCTATGGGCAAATCTTTCACGCAACAAGTTTGCTTCGGCAACAAGTGCGGGAGTTAGTGTGGCCAAGAGAGTATCTGGTGATGTGAGAAGCACCTGAAATAACAACATTTTGGACAAAGAACATGATTACAGATAGACAAATAAATCAAGAGGTATAATTTTGTAACAGAAGCATGAACGACACGGCTGCACTAAGCTTACCTCCTCCCGAATTTCCGAAGGAAGTGTAGCAATTATTGAAACAGCATCCATCTCAACAGGTTGACCTTCCAATTGTTGTGATTGCTGTCGTCTTTGAGCACGTTGTTGTGCTAGGACCTCTTCCCTAATATCAGGAGGAAGTGCAGCAAGAAATTCAGGATCGATATCGCCATCAGCTTGAGGTTGTTCATTCAAAGTTTGCGCCACCTGATTCTGTCGTGAGGAAAGAACTTCAGCTCGCAATTCCTCCGGAAGAGCCTCCAAAAATGTAGGGTCAATTGTGTCAGTGTTGACATTTTCATTTGGTTGCGGCTCGACATTTAGAGCATTCTGATCAGTTTCTTGGTTTAGATGTTGTGGAACCTCACTAACGCTTTCTAGAGATGTATCACGGACACTTACTGGCATAGCATTTCCAGAAGACCTTCTCAGCCTAGCTGGTGGCTGCAAATCACCCAGAGGCAACCTATCCACAGGACCTTGCCTATCTCCATCATCATGTCCATCAACACTTCCTATTTCCACTTCCAAACTGCGAAGGCTTTCCCCCAAAGTTGCCCCACTACCACTGCTTGCTTGGCTTACAGCTTCTACATCTCGTACAACTGCATCACTCCGCTCGTACTGCATCTCAGTCCCTTGCTCACCTCCACCAGCAATGCCTGTGTCTTGAAGTGGATCACCATTGGTTGATCCAACACCACCATTTCCAGAACCATCTATCACTTGTGAAGGAATAATAATATTTTCATTATTCTCGGAACCTCTTGCTTCAGCTTCTTCCGTAACTTCCACTTCTGACATCGGCAACTGGTTGGGTTCATGTTTTTCTTGCGGACTGTTAGTCGGCATATTTCTGTCAGATACTTGGACAGGGGTAGGCTGCCTTAATTGGGAAACAAGTATTTCTTCAATGCCTTGTGGCACTGCAGGAGCACTAGAGGTACCACGTTGATGGTTATCATCTGACCACATATTAAAACGATGCCCATGTCGTCCATTTCTCAACGATCGGAAGATAGCATCCATTCTGTAAGAAGTATTTTCATGATTTCTATCTGAGAAAGCTATATCCACGGCATTCTCTGAAAAGCAAAATCTGAAAATGTAAGCATGTGATGCCTGAAGTACTTTGACAGATTGGTAACTATTGGTATTACTGTTTGCTAAGTAGGAAACCAGGAACGAATGAGAAAATTCATGTAGAGATGAAAAGGTTAAACAACAAACAAATGAGGAAATGGATGTCACCTGATTGTCTCTTATTAGAAAAACTATGTAGAACAAAAAGAATAAATATAAAACCAACAATAAAGCAACACAAGAATCGGATATATCACCTGTCTGTCTTTGGTGAACAAGATGTCTAAAAGAAGAAGGCTCCTCCAATAGTGGATGTTCAAGATGAAGAGCAGCATGATCGCCAGTTCTTCCAAGAAGATTGTAAATGGATGTTGTACGCCCTTGACGTCTAGAGCCAAATATGTCAAGAGGCATTGCAGCAAAATTGTCACTACCAAGAACTTCAATGTGGTCAAAAACATTTATTCCACTTATACCCTCTTCCAATCTGAGTATCACACCATCATCTTCCTCATCATCGTCATCCTCTTCTTCCAAGACATCTTCATCAAATTCTTCATCATCAATCTCATGGTCATCATGATCGGTGTCAGGATGAGACATCTGATGGACTTCATCTTCCTCCAAGTCATTATTTTCCTCGTCATCCTCATCATCATCCTCATCAACTTCACCTTCATCCCCTGACATATCTTCATCATCATCTTCATCACCCATACCATCTTCCGCATTTTGGGGTATATCAAATCTAATTTCCACAGTTGAAACACCATTCTCCAAGCCAATGCCATCTTCAGAAGCTTCACGCATGAAATCATCTTCAGCTTCACGAGCAAAACCTCCATCCAATTCCCGGTCACGGTCCATGTCATCTATAACAGAATCAGAATTTCCTGAAGTCTGGACAGCATTAAAAGCTTCCCTTTGGTCAGCCACTACTTCTGCATGATCTGGTTGGGATGTTGTTTCCAGGGCCTCAAACCTATCACCATGATAATTAGACAAACCTACTTGTTGCTCATTAGAAGCAAGCCTCACGGGGTTGTCCTCCTTCGCAGAATTAATGTATGCAGAATGAACATGTTCCTTGGTCACCAACTCCAACACCTTGATAATTCCTGTGATGAGCTTTGGGGAATCAGAATGGTCCAAGTCAAGCACTTTAAGAGTCCGACTCAGAGAGCGAACAAGTCCAACATCAATAAAAGTAACTGAAGCTTCTGCTGAGATATATGAACCAGTTGGTGAACGAGCAGCAAGGATATCGTTAAGTAGATCAACAAAGGGATGCATACGGTAATCAGCTGCCCTACAATGACTAGATGAGTCAGCAAAGTCATTGAACACATTAGTAATTTCAGAAAAAATCCTTCTACGTCCTTCCGTAGAACGAATGGAGGATGCCACCAAAAGTTGATTAGCTCTAGTAGCTAACTTATGCCTCCAATCTCCATCAGTTTTCTTATCCTTCTTGCAGATTCCTGGGTACAGGAGAAAATTATGAAGAATGTGATGAAAGATTCCCCCACTGCTATTCCCACATAAACCCCTTGAAGGAGCACGGAAGCCACTGAGGTCAGCATCTCTTCGAAGCAACACATGAATTGATGAAGCGTATGTCAGAAGAATCTCTGTCAACAACTTCACAATAAAAGCAGTTTTGGCAACAGAGGCTAAAGCCTCCTGAGTAGTAACTTTGCTATCTTCAGATGAAACAGCAGTAATTTTTCCTTTTCCTTTAGCTGACGTTGAGTCAATATCCATGTCTGATAGTGATGGAATACCAGGAACAGAATCAGTTTGGTGATCGGCTTCTGAAGGAGGGATAAATTTCACAATCAAATCCAAAAGATATTCAATTACACTTGTAAAACTCTGAGGAGATTTTCGATGAGCTTTAGGGTTCTTTGTGTTCAAATCTGGTGATTTACCATGTCCACTTCCCAGGGCCACTGGGACCACTTCTACTCCAGTAGTCTTTTCATCACTAGCTGGTACTTTGTCTTTCTCGGCTATTTTCTCCTTGTCAATTGCCTTGGATTTTTCCTTCTCACGATCTTTCAACAGCACAATATTAGGTCTATCACCTATCATCTCAATCCGGCATACAGCTTGTGCAGCTTTCAGAAACACCACAGGGTCCCTGGAAATAACAATAGCTAAATTTTGAACAAAAGTTCTTGGTGAAACTCTTGCATTTGAGTGTCTATTTGCTGCCGCAATGAGGCTATGGCGTATTTCCAATTCCATCGCTTGCTGAAGAGTATGAGGGTCTTCCAAAATGTGACGGATAATGGCAGCTGCCACATTATTGAATCCAGGGAACAAGCTGCTGGTAGGCAAACTAAGCAAAGCATGCAAACCTCCAGCATCAAGAAAACTAACAGCAACTGAATGTACTTTAGTTAACGTAGAACAGAGCTGCAGCACCACATGCATTGTCTCAGAAGGTAATCGATTCTGTATACATCTGCAGCATATTTCCAAAAGCCTCCTCTGGTCCTGCATATCCAAAAATCCAACAGTTGATCCGAAAGAAGATTGTAAATCCTTTGTTTTCTTCTCATCAATCACAATGGAATTAGGGTTATTAAGATTGTCCTTTTTCAGTTGTTCCAAATTAACTATTCCCGGGGTCATCTTAGAATCCAACTGAAGCAGCTGATCAACAGAAAGCAAGCATGCAGTCACCCATTTTGAAACTTGCAGTTTGCCATCATCAGAAGTGCCCGGATTCCAACCAGAAAGCAGGTCCAAAGCAATCTTTATTAGGCCAGCCTGGGAGGCAACTTCCCGTGCCATAACATCTTCATGGAGAATCAAAGCAAGGACATGAAAAAGTGCAGACAACATACTTTCACTTAATGGAGCTGATGCTGTACAACAATGTTTGACATGATCAATGATATGGGAAAGAACCTTCTGCCGGTGCTGTCCATCATTTTGTGAACAAATCATAACAAGTAGATTCCTGACAGGGAATGCTAATTGTTCATTCACCTGCAGGAGTCTAATGCATGCTGATAAAATGTCATCAATGGGAGGCAATTGAACAGCTTCCTCTTCCTGGTCAACATTACTAGTGTTTACTGTTTCATCTTCCTTTAAAGATGTAGCAGAGTTTCCTAGGGACATGGCAACAGCTCGAGCAAGTTCATCATCCTCCTGTGGTTCTTCTGGATGTGAAAACAGCCATTCAGTTGCAAGCTCCACACTATTTGTCCCGACCTGTCTCAGTGCTTCTTCTGCCCTGGCACGAGAAAAGCCCATCTCTACAATCAATGCTATAGCTGACTCATCAGGCGGAGGACCGGATAAGTGAGCTTCTGTGTTGCCATTGCCATTTCGAACCTCGACCCCAATGTAAATATGCCTCATAATAGAGATCATTGAAGTAATAAACTCCAAATTGCATTCAGCAAAGTGAGGATGGGTCCAAATGGGAAGTACTGCCTTAAGTACCTTAGATTGAAGCACCCTTACAAATGCCTCTGCATCTTGAGGAAATGAAATGACCTCATTTGTAATGGGTTGCTCAAGCAATTGCTTCGTCGAGGAAGACAAGATGAAAGATGATGTGGCTAAGTGGTCCAGTAGTGTGCCATAACTAGCTAAAGGACCACATATCCATGAATTATCTGATTCTTCTTTTTCTTCTTTGTGGCATTTGTCATCCATATCCATTGGCGAAGCTGGCACCCTGTTGACTGTGAAAAGCAACTGGCTTGTAGCTTCAAAAGTGGTTAAAATGGCCTGAATAACCCCATGTCCAAAAAAGAACTTTACCATGATGGGGTTGGAAGATTCTGGCCTGTCTAATAGAACTCCATTAATAAATTCAATAACTTTGCCAAGATATCGACATTTTCTGGAGACAGAGACCTCACTCTCCATACTAGAACTCCCCCCAAAATTCAAGTGTCCCAACACGATGGAGGCAACTGTATTGATAACAGACACAATAGAAGGAGAAACATTTACAGAATTGTTCTCACGGCGCAAAGTAAGCAGCACAGCTTTTCCCAACTCCATAAACAGATGGTTAATATGATAAGAGAGTGACCTCATCATCTCATGACATAAAGAATGATAAGATTTGCGTTTGTCCTCTTCTGTTTTGTTGGCAGGAGTTGAGTCTAAAGAATTAGAAGGCCGGGATCGGGAACTGGAAGCAACTCGTAAAGCTGAATAGCCGTCTACACCATATCTATGTGAACCAGTAGCAGCTCGGCCAAGGTCACGATATATACTAATGAGGTCAGAAACTTGAGACTCTATGCTCCACCCAGAAACTCTTCGTCTAAGTAATGGATCAAGATACTGCCTGAAAGAACTGATCCTTTGCTCATCAGAGTCAACCACCCCAGGGTCTACATTCACCTCATTTGAAGACGAATCATAATCTCTTTCGATCTTTGAATCTTCGAGAAAGGCAATCTGCCACAGGACTTCACGATGCACACACCCGATATCCTCTAATACATCCCTGCTAGAATCTCCAAATTCAGTGAGCAATGCGCTCATCCAGCGGTTATCTTTAGAGGAAGCAAGGAAAAGGAGAAACTCAACAACAAAAAGAGATGAGAAGATTTCACTATCCTGCATAATCTTAGTATCCTGCAAAGACAAACCAGAAACTGAACTAAATCCATTCAGAGCTTTTTTTAAATGCTCCCTCAGAGAGACAGAAAATGCACGTGCAAGGGGTGCAGAATGATGCTGAGTAAAGCCCTTGAAAACCACAGTGCTATGCAAAGCAATCGGCATCCCATCCGATGACTGTGTGATGCTAGGTCGTTGTAGAAGTCTCAACAAATTTTCTATACCCCCCTTCTCCACAAACATTCTACAAGTTTCAGAATTTTCCATTGTTCGATGAACTAATACCATCACATGGAAGATGCATAACTGCTCAAACTGCTCATCGCTGATGCCGTCTGCAGCTAATTCCATAGCTCTCACCAAATCATGCCCTTCATTTGCCTTTTCTTCAATATCAGTTTCCATGGCAGTGTTCTCATCCATAACCACTGTAGTTTCTTTGTATTTCTCTTCTCCCATGGAGGCAAGATTGTTTATAATTTCAATTATTATCTCAATGCCAATACCTCTTAGCGAAGATACATGCCGAAGAAGCTCCTCAACAGCATTTGCTAAAAGAAGAACACCTTCATTCATTGCTAACAAATATTTCCGTGTTGTGAAGGTCTCCACCAAAAATCGCAGTGCACCAGTTTCTTTTACTGCCTCCAATCCTTTAGCATTAAGACAGATGGCACCAAGACCATTGGGAACACATATAAGTGCTTTTGAGGAAGGAAGGATCCCAGAAATCACTGACGATAAAAATGATTCTGGGAGACCAAATTCATTCAGAACAGGAAAGCAAGTTGGATCCTTGTGAATGATCTCACTCATAACAGTTACTGCAGAAAAATAAATGTCCCCTCCAAACATGCTTACATTGTTAAATATCAAGGATAAAGAAGCAAGCAAGGAGTTATGGTGAGAATTCTGAGTCCTCGTAGCATTTGCTGGAGAATATGTGGCAGAACCCAGTGTCTTAAGCAAGAACTTGATAAGGCGCTTCTGCGAATACAGATGATCTTCATCAGATTTTAACACATCAGGTGATATAAGTGTGTCACTATTAGCTTCACCTGAGCCAATAATTCTATGAACTTCAATCTGCAACCTCTGAGCCAAAAGTTCAATGCCACCTAAATCTTTAAACAGAGATACAGCTGGGCTACTATACTCCATCAGCTTCTGCAAGGTTTTAACCGCAGAAGAGACAAGATGAATATGCGCTGGATCAGAGTCTTGTAAAAGAGGTAGAAGTGGGGGAACCATTCCTGACCCCCTTAGAGCACTACCAGAGCTTGAAGACGATAAAACATGAAGTAAGAAAAACTGTAGAAGAGCATCAACAAACACTGGCGTAGAATGATCATTGGGGTTGCTAAGTGACACAATAGCTTTTTGAAGCACATTTAGCAACATCATACGGTTTCCACCAGCAGATATAATACTTGAACCACTCAAAATTCTAGCCCGTTCATGCGATGATGCATATGCTGCTAACTGTGCTCCTAAGGCGAGCATAGCAAGTGCCCTTATAGTTCCAGGAACAGATTCTTCAGAACGAACAAGCCTGATCAACTCATTTGTGTACTCGGGTTCGTTTGCAAAGAAAGACATAAGTTCATCATGAGCATCATTTGATTGTACCAGAACAATGAAAGCAAGAATGCTGATCCTGCTATAAAGTCTACATGTTCTGGGAGAGCGGAAGGCATGTGCATACCTAATTCTTGTAAGCAATGAGAATCTGTGTGCTAGAGGTACGTCATATTGGTCAACACACTGCTTCAAAATGCTCAGATCATCCTCCTTTCTTGTATGCAGATCTGGAATCTTTATGACACATAAACTGGATGACCTGCACTCTTCAATAGTAGAAACCATATTGTATTCATAATGGAGAGTAGAACCCAAACGATGCTGGGTACCATCACACTTATCACCAATATCGGAAGGGAACAAGCACAATCCTTCATGCTGATTCCTCTCATTTGCCACAACGCATGAATGTAAACCCAGGCCTTCTTCTTTGCTTCCCCAGCCCTGTGCTAGAGACAGAAGACGACTATTCAGAGAGCCACAACCAATCAGTTTCCCACCAAGATGCATCTTGGATGGATTTATCTTCACCAAAGCCGAAAGAGTCTCCATCGTAGCTATAATAATATCTGGATCTACGGATGCAAGTAGAAGCTTGAAGTGCTGATTCAGGAACATGATTAATATGTCAGTAAGCAAAGTGCAAACGGATTTGCTAAAATTGTGGACATAACTTATCCTTTAAATAATTTGGAGCTTCAGATTTACCTCTAAACCTCCAAACGAACTTTTATTCTGGCAATTTTCAAAAATAATTTGCATGACTCTTAAGATCTGCATCACTGAATGTTTGGGAAATGGATCTTCGTCTGACATATGGTCCAATAAAAGGAGGTCTTTCCTACAAGAAAGGTATGTCTTGAAATATGTATCAAAATGCACAAAAAGCGGCCTCCAGTGGTTGAAATTTCCCTGAAATGAAATAAAAAACTAAGATTGGAACAAGCAAAGCATCAATGAAATATCTACTCAATATTAAAAACACCACTGCACCTTTTTGAACTCCCAACGGAAGCCTGAAAGAGGTATAGCTATATCATGCAAAGGGCTCTTAATCACCCTATCGATGAAAGCTTTAACCTTCGGAGGCTGCAAATACCAAATAATAACATAGTTAAGACATGAAAGCTTTAACCTTCGGAGGCTGCAAATACCAAATAATAACATAGTTAAGACAAATGTTAATCTAAAAAAGGTTCATAATAACATACAGTTAAAAGTTGATCTATCAAAAGAAAACTCAAATTCATCATTTACATGTCCTATAGACACATCGAATCAAATATGTTACAGTTCATGGCACAATGCAGACTCTATGAATGCTACTTCTCAATTACAAACCAGAAACTAGTTGAAACAGAACTGCAAGCAGGAATATGTAATTAACATCAGAAAAATGACGAGTTGTGTCCAATGAGACCAAGAAAACTGAAAGCACCAAAAATGTATTGATTTCACATAATAGTCCAAAATTTCCTGTTTCTGATCAAAAAATATCACAAAACTGTGATGAAACTATAAAAAAAATCCTAGAATCTATTACAAAGAAATAGACTGACACAACCCATACCATTTTGGCCCAAGGTCTTGAATAACGATACCAGTAACCAAGGATTGCAAAACCTAATCATACAGCTCATATCGGGTGGTACATACCGGTCCACCAGCAATCCGGTACATAGACCGCTCGCTACCGGGCGGTACCCTTGACCTAGCCTCGTATCGGATTACCGCCCGAAACAGGCCAGTAACGATTGATTTCAACCATCGCCGCCCGCTACTGGGCGATATCAGCCTGGCTGTGACCTAGCTTCAGCAAAGGAAAAAGAAGCGACAAGGGAGAAGGAAGAATAAAGAGAGAGGGAAAAGAGGTGGAACTTCGGTGCCGCCCTCTAACAGCCAGGCGGTGACTCGACTTCTTCCACGTTCTTCGCCAAAGGCCGGAGATGTCTGCGACCTTCGTCTTTGTCGAATGCCGCAGATGAGGAGAACCTCATAAAGGCGCCGCCCTCTAATGGCAAGGCAACGACTACTTCGTCGCGATCTTCTCCTCGTCCAAGGCGAGAAGGAGAAGAGGAGGAGGCCTCAACGAAGTCGCCGAGGTTTCTCCTCATCCGCGTCGGGAGAAGAAAACAAGGCGATGTTGCCTCCTTTTTTTATTTTTTATGACATATATATATAATTGTACCGCTCATATGCTCGTACTGTACCATACCATACCAAGTTGAGCTCGATATACCGATATGGTATGAAATTGCGAACTCTACCAGTAACCATACGAGAATTCTTATCAAGCGGGTAGAAATGCCAACAATAACATATTCAAACAATTGCTTGGTATGATGGTACAACATACTATTGGTACACCAGAAGGTCAAGAACAACTATATGCAATCAGATAGGTAAAACCAATAAGACATTAGATAATTCAACTCGCTTCACAGAATCCATGCAGAAGAGATTCTTTGGTGCTTTAAAATCAATGTTTGGGGATATTTGAATATTACATACAACTTATTATGAGACCATCAACCACCAAATATATTGCATTATTCCCTTCAGCCTGTTAGCTTATATTATTCTCATCTGACAATTTCTTTGCAAGTTTGTTGTGTTTAATACTCCTAACATTTTTACACTGAAATTTAGTTCATCTCTGAGTTGAAAAGCAAACCCGACAAGCAAGTGAAACATCCCCGACACACAATTCCAGGAATGATAACAAAGAGTATTATGAATTTCCAATATGAATATGTCCTCTAGCAATTAGAAATGATCAAAAATGCACCTGATGCAATATAACCATCAAGTAATTTACAAGAGCAGAGATAACTAAAAGCAACATTAATGCAACTTGACCCCATTACTCAAACTAAACCCAAACAATACAAATTGGCTATATTTTTTATTATGTTAAAAAAAAGTACACTATACAGATTAACTCATAGCATCTGAGGAATCAAGAAGCAAGGCAGCAACTAGCACAAGGAAATCCTAACATTATAACTAATTATGAACAAACATATCATACCGTCACTTGGCCAGCGTATCCTTAAATATGTATTTCTACCATAGTACAGCACATTAAGAACCATGAAATTGTGTAAAAGAAATATAATAGTATTTACAAGGTGCTGTCGGGATATACAGTCAAAAAGAAATAGTGAACCAGTGACAAACCAATATAAAATTTAAATGCATGAAACAAATAATGTTTCTACAGGGAGAAGACGAGGAAGATGAAAGTGTGCAGTAAAATAGTAATTAAGAGTTATTACCACTCATAACTTGCCTGTCAGGAAGTTATACATGACAGCAAATCATATTTTGAACATCAAGTAAACCAAGTCTGCTGTATAGTAGCTCGTATAGTTACTGATAGACTGTAGTTTGGAACCTATCACTTAAATTGGTTTGTGGATAGGATATTAATCATTTACCCAACACAGGATTCAGAGAGATGAATATCTTGAGGATTATTTACAAGCTTAATGACGGAGGAGCTAGTTTAACAGCAAAATCCTAGAATGATTTCAGGCTTGCACTGTTTTCTTGGACAACATGATGAAAGCAATTAAGTTAAATGATTGGCATGCATCAGAAGCATACTATAAACTAATAAGAGAATGCATAAACCAAAAGTGTAATGAAATACAAATAAACTTCCAAAAAATATTCAATGTTTATAACAATGAAAAACTGTATTAGGATGACAAGTAGCTAGAATTGAACCTCCAACAATGTCGCAAAGCTAAAAAACAATAAAATGAACGTTCAGTATGGAGATAGTTTTTGATGTAAAAGTTTGTGGCAGTAACCAATAAAAATAAAATGAAAAACAAAAGAAATCATCTAGAGCCTTATAAACATATCCCCATCTAACAGATTAATAATGTGATTATGAGTTTGGGATGGACAGCCAAAAAAAATGCAGGCTTGACCATGGTTGATAAAAAAATTGATATTCCTTGGATTTTCTATTGAAGTTGACCTAACAAAATTGTATATTTCAGAAAACAAACCAAGTTTTTTGACTCAAATACTTGAAGAAAATAACTCTAAAATGTTGTATGCTAAGCATCTTATGCATTAAACATAAGTCCAAACACTATAACTTTCTTTTTTTCCTAAAAAGGATATTCAACCATAAAATTTAAAATAGAACCCCATGGTTTCCATCAGACCATCTGTCACCAGGAACTCACATAACAAGATCCTATATTTCTAAATACCCAATATAATAGATGTGTTTCCTCTGAAAATTCCTACCTTACTATACAATATACATTAGCTAGCATGGAAATACATATGACACGAGCTTCCAACTGATAGCACCATTTATATTATTTCAGGTAAATAGTTGAGTTCTTCGAGAATTTACTAGCATATATATATATATATATATATATATATAGTGCTTTGGTCCAAGTAGCACAATTGGATGTATGTTTCCTACTCCTTCGACTGAAGTAATAATTGTTAATGACCATGGCTCCCCCTGTTCAGTTTTTGTTCAATTCTGAAATACTGTAACTACTTGATCTTCTTCAATCACAAAAAAAGGGTATAGGAACTAGGTCTGCTAGGTCTGTATCCTATAAAAGAAATTCCTCATGAAGCACACAACTCAAAAACATACCATAACTTGCATTTTCCTTCCCGTTCCTTATGCAATGTATGTTGTAATAAGTACGAAGCAAATAAGCTAGGTAAGAGCTGCATGTAAGCATAGATAATGAGGTCATTGCTTGAGCACCACGATTTTACAAACCCAGAACAAGGTTCTCACTTGTCTTCTATTTTTTTTCCCTCCGTCTTATCATCTTAATCGATCCAAAGACCAACATAACAACTCAAGTCATTTCTTCTTCTCTCTTTTCTTCCTGATGCCAACGAACACATAGATAATGAATGATATAGCTTCAACTCAGATACATACGTGAAATGGTCCATCCAACACACATCTAATCACAAAGGTGGAAGCCAGAAGAATAATAAAGTTTAAACGACGGAGTTACTTCGTTATTTTGCAGTACCAAATCACAAAAGTGGAACACCAAAAATAGTACCAAATTTTATTACTTTGCAGCTAAGCAAATCCATTTTTGACTCGTACCAAAATCATTCATCACAAAATAGCTACGACAGCAAAAAACACAACCAAGAAAAAGGCAAGCACAAGAAACCCCATCGCGATCAACAAAACAGGAAAACAACCTAAGAGACGAGTGCATCGTGCATCCCCATCTAAACGACTTCAAACACTGATCGCACACACACGACCGACAACTAAGAATCAAACATCGAGAAAAACAAAAAAATACCCCATCTGATAACGCAAATTAAATTGGAACACCAAAAAGGAAAGATAAGAAGGGGTTTAATCCAGGGAGAACTCACGGGCTCGGACTCCAATTTAAGCACCGGCGAGACGGACCTCCCGCCGGATAAGATCTGCTGCAGCCGCAAGGGCAGATTCGACCGGTTCGCCGCCATCTCGATTCCAGCCTCTCCCCTGTTTCAGCAACCTGGATCCCCCAGAAGCACCCAAAAATCAACCTAAAAATCCAGGATAAACGACGATATAGATCGAAACCCTATCCATCCAAACAAATTATACAAAAGATCAAAGTCCACGAACCTGTGATTAGGTCGATGAGCAAGGAGGAAGAAAGAGAATCAACTAGGGTGTCAAAGAGATAAGAAGCAGGGCGATGAAGCATACACATCGAATGAAAGACTTGGGAAAAGAGACAGACGAGAGAGCGATGGAAAGAGGCGAGAGAGTGGAACCGAAGGAGAGGAAAGGAGACGCCACCGATAAAAGCCCAATAGGCGGAATATATATAAACTGATATATATGTGTGTGTGTGTGCGAGAGAGAGAGAGGTAGGTCGGCGCAACAGAGAAGGGATGAGAGGGTCCTCATAGGGGGGAAACTATCACGTGATATCCACGTGACATTTCCGGTCAGATGATTCAATTAGACACAACCCAATGGAAATCACCCTAAATCATAGTCGATGTAGCCTAAATGTGATCACCAAAATTACACAAGGTAAAAAATACACGTGCATACAACGAGTTAAAATTTTACGTATACCAAGTAATTGTAGTCATTGTTCAATACAAAGCCACCAATTAGACGAGTAAAGTGTGATTGATAATTAAATTAAAATGGTCATGTGGGAACCATCAAATTATATTTGCTTATATATAGATAGCATCATTGATTTTATTTGTGGTTCTAAATCTAACTTTACTGTTAAATTAGAGTTATTATGTTTTAAATAATAATACTAAAATTAACATATGACAGGATGATTTTATCTTATCAAGATCAGATACGAGAATAATCAGACGATTGATCTAATCTTATCCATAGTCAGTCATCTGGAAAACACCGGGATCATGCATAAAAGGGGACAGGAGTAACTATTTACTCACTAACTCAATCTTACAGCTTACCTTGCTGCCCTCTTCTTTCCACTAACTTAAGCATCGGAAAGCCACGCCGAGCAACCCCCGTTGGCATATTACGTAAGATCATTGAATGATCGAGGACACCCGAACGAATCTACCGTAAGAGGAAGAACTCGACAACTAGGTGTTATGATAGATTTGGCATTAGAGGAAAGGGGGGAGGGGGTGAGAGAGGGGGTTGAATTAGTGCAAGTGATAAAAACTAGGTTAAATTTTGATTGAAATAAAATCAAAATCGAAAACGCTTTTGTTAAAACTCATTAAGAGCAAATAAGTTAAAGATTGATTTTGAAAATAAAACTAAAAAGAGAAGCTCTAGCTTTTCTTAGAACTAGTTAATAGCAACTAAATTCAAGAGCAAAATTAAAGTAAGGCAAGATAGAGACGCATAGTATTTTTATAGTGGTTTGGTCAAACTGATTTACGTTCACTCAAGAGTCCTCATTCGTCGAGGTTCATCACTATCCACTAACGATCTTCTTTCAAAAGTAAAAATCAATTATCCCATATGCACATTTCTCCTTTTCACAAGCTCAACAGAACAACCATTACACTCTCCTTTTCTCAGGCTTAGAAGATCAACTTTTATACTCTCTCTTTCTCAGGTTTAGGAAATCAACGTTTACAACTCAATTTCAGCCCCTCCCTTATCCACAATTTACTCTTACACGATAGGGAACAAACTCTCACATATTCACTATAATTTTTCCTTGTTTTTGCACTTTCTTATTTTTCCAAGCAATAAAAGTTTGAGTAATTATATACCTCAATTTGGCTTCAAAATTCGAAGGCAAAGTTAAATCCTTTCCAAAAAATTCGGGCAATAGCGGTACTACTGTCAGCACCGATGGTACTACTATCGAAAGTGCCTCGGATTTATGGGTGATAATGGTACTACCGTCACTTGGGCGGTACCTCCTAGAAACAATACTGAAAAAAGTGTTGTTTCATACTTAAGCTATATCTTTTATTGACCTCCTTCAAGGTCAACGAAATGAGCTCTAACATGAGCTCAAATCAAACCCAAAGTGGACCCGGTTGGCTCCTAATTGAGTTAGTAAAACGAACTCTAATCAAGATACTAAGACACTTCAAAGACAAACATAATTACACTAATCTTCGTTGTTCGATACGTCAATTGATCTTTCAACGAACTCCTAAGAAACTCCCAACATCATTCCGATGAAATCCTGCAAGCTACTGATTTCCTTCCGGCGAAGTCCCGACCATCTCCAAGGAACTCACGGTAAGTTCCTAATAGCCTATCGGCAAACTCCTGACAAACCTCTGGTGAGCTCCCGTCACATCATCCAAAGCCTCGGCGTACCTCCAATTCTTCTAGCCCGATGCCCGATCTGGACTCCGGCCCAATGATAAACTATTTCTTAATTGTTTTATCTTTTCCCAATTGTAGTTAATATTACATCATTTATCTTCAACACAAAGGTTAGATCATAAATCCATTATTGGTTTCATCATCAAAATTTAATATTCAATACTAAGGGCATCCAATTCACTTACCCTACCATCATGAACCGAATCCTCACTAATGAAATGGCTTCTGATTAAGCCACTTATGCAGTCTCACCCATTAAGTCTCCCACGTCAATCAGGAAGAGGCACCAAGATGAGCCTGCACTCCAGGCAATAGACAAACCATGTTGACTCATCAATTGATGGTGCTCATGATACCATCGTAATGATTTAGTATCATGTTTTATTTCTTTAGAGAATTATTGATAAAATTTGTTCAGTTGTTCTTTGACATGATAATTTAATAAAAAACTCATATAATAATATATAAATATAACTTTAATTAGTGTTAGGAGAAAATTACCATCGACATCCAAGTCAATATGATATGGTCTAAACATTAAGGCGTATGAGCATCAAAAATGGCTTTGAGATAGGGACCAAGCTTCTGAAACATCGCCTAAACTAAGACCCATGTTGACCGAAGTTGTCTGACATGGTCTCTTTGATGTTCAAGTTAGTCAGAGGTCCTTTCTAGGATATGGTTCTTCTCGAGAAAATAATCTCTCGACATACACCAAGAGTTAGCTTTTACACTTGGTTTATGAAAGGGACAGCTTCCAATTGCCCTAACATCCCCCTTTGATGTTTTGTCCAAGTGGACAAAGGAGGGAGACAAGCCTGAATCGCCTCCTTTGGACTTTTATCTGTAGAGTGAATAAATGGAGGGTGACTAGGACATTTTCTTTGCATCCCAACTTTCATATGGCGATAGGTGTTAGATGGTGATTGGGCACCAACATATTCCCTACCGTTTGTGTCTGTCCAAAGAGTGATGCTCAATTCACCTGATAGGTATATTACCAACTTATTCCTTTGTAGTATGAAGGAGGCACCCATAAGCATGAGTCATTTTCCCCCAACTCGTGCGCCTCAGGCATATTTCTCCCTCGCTTCTGCCATAGTGGGTTTACCTTAGTGCGGGTTTGGTTTCTCGACTCACATGCTTTGGGCACATTTGACCCTGTGTCATTATAGTAGATTTGTCTCGACACAAATCGGGTTTATCGACTCGCACACCTTGGATATGCTTAGCCTAATGCTTCCATTATAACAAATTTATCTTGACACGAGTTGAGTTTCTCGACTTATACATCTCGAGCACATTTGGTACTGTGTCACTGTTATGATGGATTTATCTTAACATGAGTTGAATTTTTCGACTCATGCACCTTGGGCATATTTAGCCCTGTGCCACCATAGAGGATTTATTTTGGCACGAGTTGGGTTTTCAGAGGCACATGCCTTTGGCACATTTAGCCATGTGCTTTTGTCATAGCCGATTTTATCTTGACGTGGGTTGAGTTTCTCGACTCCTTGGGCACATTTAGCCATGTGCCTCTGTTATGGCAAATTTATTTTGATTAGGGTCAGATTTTTCGATTCATACACCTTGGCACATTTGGCCTTGTGCCTCCGTCGTAGTAGGTTTATCCTGACATGGATCGAGTTTCCCGACTCATATGACTTGGGCACATTTGGCCTTTTGCCTCTGCCATGGAGAAATTTTCAAATCCTTTCTCTACTATAATAGGTTTCGAAGTCCTTTGTCCACTTTGACGGATTTCGAATCCATTTATTTTTAGTATCTCTTGGGGATTGCTCTCAAAGGAACATTTGTCTCAATCGTAGAGAAAAAGAGAGATCTACTTCTTAATCACGAGAGGAGAGATATTGATAGCTTTTTTTTATAAATCCCCCTTTCCCTACAGGGTAGGACTCATTTCTCTATTCGAACCTCTAGAACACTATGTGACGGCTCTTATTTATCATATTTGAGATACTAGTGTCATCGTTCACCAACAACCTACTGTGGTTGATGACCTCCGAACTTAGATCGAGGAGCTTAAGAAAGGGAAGCCTCCTTTACCATCACTGAAGCGGAGGCTCATGCAATCAACTAGAGGACACTGAGCAGCACCGAGCTAGCCTCGCTATGTAGTTGAAGAAGGTCTGAGGCCATAACCGTGTAATGGAGGATGAGCTTCTGGGACTTACCTAGGAGCTGGATACGATGAAGATGCATTGCTTGAAGCTCATCGAGGAGGTTACGATGGCTACTGAGTAGGCCTACAAACTAAAGGAAGCACAAAGGGTGAGCAAAACTGAATACTGTAATACAAAGAGGAAATGATTGCTAATTAAAAGTGTCCATTGGGATTTAAAAGGGCCTCGAGAGAATAGGGCATGTTTTCATACTAGTTTGGGCATCAAATCGCTTTAGTTCACTTTAATGCGAGGTATCATAAGTTAAAGCTCAAGGAGGATTCGTTCATAATTTATCCTAAGGACTAGAATGTCGGGATGGTGTTCGAGGTACCCTTCGATGACAACACTAACTTGCCTCATCACCCTACCGCTTGAATTGTTGCATTCTATTATCAATATCTCCCTCTTTTGTTTGAGGTCATCAGTTCAATCTATCTAACGCATTCCTTCTCACCACCACATCATTGTTTTTTATTATAGGCCAGAGCTTCATCTAAAATCTAGAAACCTGCCCTAGTGGATATAATTAATTATGATAGTAATATAATTCATTTTTTCTACTACATAATTGAAATTTCAAAGATATATCCTATAACTAATAACCTTAGCCTAGTGGCCCAACATCCTACGCTCGAGGATAACCCTTCCCCCATAGTACAATCATATGAGACTTTAGGGGTAAAACTTTTTTAAATTTGTAATAAGGCACGTTCTTGATAGTGTTACTCCTCCTATAATTTCGAGGTGGTATATTTCATCCTGGATGACTTCGACAGCTTAGTAAAGTCGTTCCCAATTTAATGCTAATTCCCTCGATACTTGGTGGGGCCACTGACATTGATCTTTCGGAACATTAAGGGCCTTAGCCCAACCTACCAATGATGGACTTCATAATCTTAGAGCTTGGCCATCGTCTTTTTGTATCTCAGCGCCAATTGGTGTGTTTCAGCTCCAACTTCACTAATTAAATTGAGTCTGACTTGAAGTCTCTCTATGGTGTTTATTTTTCAAAGCTCTCAACTCGAGATGTCGGAAAGACTATCTCGGGTGGCAAGACAACTTTAGTATTGTACACCAAGCTGAATGATGATTTTTTTGAGTTAGTCTCGGGTGTCGTAATGGAGGCCCATGGAATGCTTGGTAACTCATCCACCCAAGTGTTTTTCGCTCCAATAACTATCTTATTTAATCCTTCAAGGATAACTCGATTGGTGACCTCAATAAGACCATTGGTTGAGGTTAAGGCATCGAGCTGGACCTTAGCTGGATCCCATAGGATTGACAGAACTCCTTGAATTTAGTATTATTAAATAGTCCATGATGAGGACTTTTAGGATTTTGAAGCTAGTAATTATATTTATCCATTTTTGATTTGCTTCTCAATGTTTGACACTAGTAGTTCGACCTCCACCCACTTGGTGAAATAGTCAACTCGCACAATAAGGAACCTCCTTTGATTGAAAGCTAGTGGAAAAGAACCTACGAGGTCCATGCCCCACTAGGTAAAGAGCCAAGTGTAGTCGATCAGGCTCAAAGGGACCATCGACTTATGTCATCGCATGACATCGGTCAATAGAACCCTAATGAAGCACCTTGAATGCAAGGGTCTGCCTGCTTATATGTTACATGCAAATACCTTCATGCACCTCAATGAACACCCTCTCGGGTTTCTATGGTGTCAGGCCCCCGAAGAAGGATTGGTTGATTGACCTGTGGTATAAGCAGTCTCTAACTATGCAATAGCATACTTGATGATGCTTGACCCTCCGAACAACTATATGTTGGCAAACCTCAGAGGACATCATATGTATAAAGGAAGAATAAAAACAAAATTGGTTTTTAAAAATAATCATATCGGATCAACGTGTAATGACTGACTAGGAGCGAAAAATACAAAAAAATAAAAACTATGTAAGATGTATGAGAAGTTCTCACATATAAGAGATCATATATCCTCTATGATCGCAGATCCAAGTTCGTGGATGAAGGAACTCTCACAAGCTCCTCTCCAGCAATGATCCACATGATGAATAAAACAATGATGTACCTCTACACTCAGGGTTTTCCTTGCCTTTGCACATTACCAAGCAACAACAACACAAGAAGGGGTTGACCTTTTCCACCAAGGAAGAGCATGATAAGGGAGGAAAGAGGAGGAGATAACAAGGAAGCTGGTGGCTAAGGGGTCCAACCTATGACCCTTTAGACCACTCTCTTGTTTATAGAGAGTCCTCTCTATTGATCCTAATAGATCATACGTTATTGGGTATTGGATCTCTATCCATCTTTATCAAATAACCACTATAAGCCCTATTGTGTCTCACCTAATGGATCCAATAAGATAGCTACTTATTGGACATCTCATATCAAATTCTCTATTTGTTATATTGTTCATCATATGTGTATGACCTTCTAGGCCTAATGCCGAACTGGCTATGAGTTGCATCCATTAAAACTCATTCTAACTCAATGAATTATTATTCCTATAATAATTCACATAACTCATTGACGTACTAGGCCACTATATCATAGTCCCTAAATGGTATAAAGAGATTCAATTAATTGGACTTGATTTTCCTTAGTTATCATGTATCTATAGTCTCTCATCTATTTAATATCTTAGAAACAATATACTATACATGATACTACTGTCAGATTCATATAAAATTCATTCGAGTTACACTATAACTAGATTCTCCCGGAAAACTCTTTACTCGATCCAAATGACCTTGGCTATAGATTTATCTAAGCGGGAACACACGAGATATTCCTCTCACGTATCAATGATGGATGATCCTTTATTACTTTCGTAAGGTTGGCTACAATTACCAATAATCGACTGTATCAGATATGAAACTTCTAAATCCATAAGTTTGATATTAAATAATAGAGTACTTAAACAAGACATCCATGATGTTTCAAGTCTAAGAACCAGATACACAAATGTGACTACGAAATCATTATATGACGATAAAGTATCATTAATCATCTAACATTTCATAAGCAGATTATTTAGTGAACTCATTCGCAAATAAACACATGCACTATATCTTTAGTATCCCTACGTAAGCAGCTACGAGACTAACTACTTATATCATATGGATGAGTATATAGTATACCAGTCTGTCTGACTATCTCGATATTCCTCTTAAGTAACCCATGATCGAAAATATTTAGGGTATATGTTTAACGATGAATTTATCGCATTATTATGATCTGATAATGATCAAATTCTCATTGCACAAACTTAAGGACATCATAATATATTTATTATCCAATATAAAGTGAGAAAATATAATAATAATAATAACAAGAAAGATTGTATAATATGTGACACGTTCCATCACTCGCATGATTGATTTGCAAGACACTTGTAACTAGCAGAATCAACGTTGATGTTCGACTAAACCCGACGTAGTCAAAACCTGAAGGTGCAAGAACGTCTAAAGTGGCTTCGAGCGGGGGGCCCATCTTCCAAGACGTTGCCTACACTAAGACTAATGTTAGGAGAAGTTTTCTAACCCGATTCATCAAACGTTCAAGTTATTCTGATATCTTGTTTGTGATATGAGATTTTCTCAAGAAAAAATCTGTTTACAAAATACTGGTGAGAGTTAAATGTTACATCATACAACTATCCTAACATTCCCCTTTAACGTTTTGTCCACATGGGCTATAGGGGAGAGACAAGCTTGAATCGTCTTTCTTGAACTCTTGCCCATGGGCGAGGACCCATGAAGCATGAGTGAGACATTTTCTTTCCATGTCAATTTCGACGGGACGACATGTGTCAGATGATGATGAATAGCCAACATGTTCGATACCAATCAATTACAATTAATCATATGATATTATCTTGATCTAGTGATTATAATTGATAATTTGGTTGGGAACAAAAAATTCTTTTACAAAACAAAATAAAAAAACTGAAAAAGAGAGGAACACAGTTGATACCTATTTTCTACCGTGGACCAGAATGGGCATAACGCTAACCGAGCCATAGAATTTGGACCGAGATCAATCGATTTCAAGCCCGATTCTAAGCGGGCCAAACCAAACAAACATAGTGCTCGTTCTATATAAAGCACGAGTCCGCGTCGAACCCATCGGCCCTCCCAAAGTCGAGAACCCTAGCCCATCCTTTATTTTCTTCTTTCGTCTTCTTTGTGCCGTTGGTCAAGCGGCGCCGAGCGAGGGTAGATCGCCGTGGCCGGACGCCTCCTGAGGTCAGCCAAATCGAGTTGTCGATCTCTGACCGGGCGGTCTCCAACGTTCTCCCCTCGAGTTCGGCTCTTGTCAAGATCCGGTACATGCTCCAGATCCCTCCCAAAAGTGAGCTTATTCCGTCGATTCTGTCCGATTTGAACTCGTCGCTCTGTTTTCGGTATGGTTGCTGGCGATGTAGTGTCGAGAATTATCAATCGGGTTTCTCGGCACCTCCCATAGCCAGCAATACTGATCTTTCTCTCACAACCAATCTTACGGGTGCTGTTGATTCGTCTTCACTCGATCAGCACCCGGGTTGTGGCATCTTTCCCTCATTTGCATCGTCCTTTCTGGAGATTCTATTGTTATCCCCATCATCTGGCCTTACATCGATAGAGCACCAGGCATGGTCAGGTATCTGCTGGACTCAATGGCTGATACACTTACATGCTTGGATGATCAACAGTGCTCATCGATAATGACCAAAGCCAACAGCATTATGTTACCGACTAATTTGTTATGCTTTCTAAAAGAAATTTGGGTGATGCCAAGGATAAATTGTTGATTTAAGATCAGTATGACATTAGACTGGGATTCGAGTGATAGGTCCACTATCAATTAGTCCAAGGAACCTGAAGACAAACAAATCAACCATATGACAGATAATAGTTGGATCAACTTAATAAAAATATATTTAGACTTTCATCTTTTTCAGTAATTGTAACTACCAAACTCAACTGATCCAACTAGCATTGAATGATTGTGCAACCTTTTCTCTCATGCTATTTTATAGTTTCTAGTTTGATGCCATGCCTCCCACTTTGGGTTCGTCTTTTTATTTGACACTTCATGATAAGTTATTGCAGGATTTAGAATTGCATATGATTTATCCCAACACCAAGTGAGACAACTAGAAATACTTCAACAAAATAAATTTACGTGTTTACACACGTAAATACAATAATTATGTGTGTAAATTTGCCTTTAGAAAAATGAAAAAGAAGTATTTTCTTTGTTGTGGACCAAGAAATAGGTAACACGTTATCAAAATATCCTGTATATTGATGCATCCAATCTTCTGTGGTTGCTAACTGCGCATTGAGAACGCAACTAAGATGGTTGATGTTTATGAATGGTTCGAACTCGAGCCCGTGTCTGTCTCGGGCTCAAATGGTTCGATATTAACGGGCTGGGCTCAATGTGGTATCAATTTCGATATTAATGTCGCCTATGTCGTCAGATATAGATAGTTGTATTATTATTAATTAAGCTTGATTGGAAATCCTATCCCCCTCACCTCGACATAACATGTTCCTCTCATCTTACCTTTTCCTTGTTCTTTGAAATGGTCTATAATTTTGACCAACCATCCTTGTCAGGTGCCGTATTCTTTGACTACCTTCCTTGTAGGCAATGGCTTTGGTCCCCCTCTGTTCCAGATGGGACTGCCACAAATATCTTATGTTGATAAGCAACTCCAAACAAAAAAGAAAAATTACCCAACTTAGGCTTAATTTACTTCATCTCCTTTGATATGCGAAGGATTTGACTACATGAAGGAGCCTTAATTAAATTAAAAATTTTTAATGGATCAGGATTTGAATTTAATTATGGATTTAAATAGTAAAATTTTAGAGAATTATGATTTGTTCCTATAAAGAGTTATGATCTGAGTGCGAATTTCTTTGTAGATACGCATGTTCTGGTGTATTATTTAATTATTAATTTTTGAATTTTGTAAATTTTAGATTATAAAAAAAATTATTCACGCTCATCAAATTAAAATGTTTTCTCTAAGCCGAATCGAGTAGTGCCTCTTTTCCACCTCCATATCAATGATATCCTCCATCCTAGCCATCCATGAGAAACAAAAGGTTTAGGCTAAGCTTTGGCTTTAACTTTTTAACTTTCTGATTGGGACACCTCTGGCCTACATGCATTTATGGGAGCACACAGTAGAGCTTGACGGCCACAGATAAAAAGTCCAAGAACAACTACCGATGCCAAGCTGGTGTGGGCCAAGGTCAGGAATCGATGGGAGAAGCGATCAATTAACAGAGATGGATTGATCCGCATTCCTTTCGAGACCTGATCCATTTCCACAAGCAGGTCCACCCAGTTGACTTTGACTCCGTTCCGGGCGTAGATTCTCGCGCGGTCGCCCGACATATTTATACGCTTATTTCCGTCCCATTAAACGTGTAAGAGACGTGCGAAGCACCTTTGTACATTAAACAATGACTATGGAATATCGTTATTATTATTACTCTTATTATTTTATTATCATCCCGGAATTTAGTAAGCAATATTTCGAGTTGGACATTCTGACTCGGGGGTTTTTTTTTTTAAGGCTTCGGAAGGCTTAACTCGGACGAAAGCTTCGCTTTCCTACTTTTCTCTCCACATGTGATGCCAAAGACGACTCATTTGATACTCACGTCGGTAAATATTAGATGTAAAAATAAAATTTTGGATGTAGGGGAGCGGTTGAGTATAACATTGTACCAACCTGCATGGTTCAAAGGATATTTACCATTTTGATTTGGTACCTCCTCTTTATAGTATCCGACAAATGCTACTGACTTAAAATTCTTTTTCATATCGAACAATCAAGAATTTATGTATATATATTTGCTTGCATCGGGATCTGGACCCGCTTGCTCTCGACCTTCAGGATCCGACCCGACAAACACAATTACCATCGTCAACGCCGGGCGTAGTTTTACCCATTCGGGCAAGCAAAGTCAACATTCCGCACAAGCAGGGTGGCGGTCATCGTAGCCAGTCAACTCCCGGCGGGACCCGCCCGGAGGCCTCCAAAGTCTTCCGCCGCTTTGGATATCTCGCCCTAACTTTCTATGACTGCTCATCCTACCTAAATCATCTGAATTCTAGACGGATTCCTACATGACCGACGACATCAATTTGCACTGTTTTCCTTCGGACACCATCAACGTTACTTGCGATCGACTCCAAGCAGCTTCCTCAAAGTGTCATTTTTATATAATTCTTATATTATCGTTATTTTCGATCACTTAGGGTTGACTCACGGAGTCCCACGAGTGCATATGAAATATATCATGCTATATTTCTGATTTGACCGTCAAATGAGTTCGTTGCATAATATGTTGTATAAATAAATCGAATGAGACATTCGATGTGGATATTTCATGCCATCGAGTTTTTCGAAATTTAATTAAGACTCCGATGTCAAATGGAACCAGATAGAATGCGTTACATCGTACGATGATGATGAGAGGAATCATACATACAGACATGAAAAAAATACTCGGAAAAAGGAATCAGATAGAATGTGTTAGTTACATCGTACGATCGATGATGAAAGTTGATCGAATCACGATCGAAGTGTCATTCTGGTCGATTATTTTCCTCCGCGGTCATCGAGAAAACACGATTGGCATGGCGATGAATTCAACTTGTCGGATAGCTATTGATTCTGACCGCATCAAACCGAGACGATTGAGTAAATACGTTGGACCAAACGGAGTTAAGCGGGGCGATTAATTAACTGCCCACCTCGGGTTGAATAGGGCCCCACCTGCAGCTCACCAATGTCACTCTCTCACCTACTCGTCTCCAACCCCACCCTCCCCTCCTTTTGCTTCCAAGAAGCCTCCTCGATGCCTTCCCCCCACCCATCCGCCTCTCCCCTCCCACCCTTATTAATCCCCCCGCATATCGGACGAAAAGAAGAATCCTCCTCCTTCGACCGCAGACGACTCGGAGCAGCTCCTCCCCCACCCTTTCTCCCCTCACTCCCCGTCGCCCACCGGGGGTCAAACCTCCCTCGGTAGCCCATATATAATTCAAAATAAGACCACTACTCTGTCGCTTCCTCCCTCCCCCTTTTGTTTACTTTGCTTGTATGATCCTCTTTCTTGGATCTGTGGGGCTCGGCAGCTGAATGATGGAGGGCGAGAGGGAAGCGGTAGAGCGCCGGGCCCTGCGCTCGCTGGGGCTCGGCTTCGACCTCACCAGCGACTTCCGCCTCCGCTTCGCCAAGGGGTACCCCCGCGGCCGCCTCGTGCAGCTCGACGAGGTCCACACCCGGGACATCGTCTTCCCCGGGGGCCAGGTCGTCCGCGGCGTGTCCGAGGACATCGGCTGCGATAAGGGCGATCGGATGCGGTACCGCTCCGACGTCCTCGAGTTCAATCAGGTGAATCTCGGCTTCTATTGTTGATTGTTCGCTCGTTTGTGGATGGCACTTTTGTTGTGTTCGATCAAGGATTCGCCGCCTGTTGACTGGGGGCAGTTTCCCGACCACGATGATCGGATGATTGGCTCGTATGGCGCTAATTGTCTGTTAAGGTGCCCAATATCACGCTTGTGGAGAGGAAATCCAGAAAACTAATTCGTCCTTCTCTAGTAGTAAGAATTAAGGAGATGGCAAGTGTTCTTTCTCGATTCAGATGTTGGGAGATGTAAAGCAGTAATTTAGAGTGGATATATGTATTTGAGTTTATGGGGTTCTCCTTTGGTCTTTTGTTGAAAACAGAAATGGGCGAACGTCAAGGAATACAGTAAAACCTTTCTATCCAAGTGATGTGGTCCATGCCATGTAGTATATCAGGTTAAATGATTCCAAAAATAAGTGATCCTATATAAAAGTTTGTTGATTATGACTTGGTTAATGTGTGGACAAGACTAATTTATCATGTAGTTGAAAGGATTGAATGCTGCTGTTCATATGCAGAAACCACCCCATAGAAAATTGTCAATAACAGAAGATGTCATTCATCAATACATCGCTGTGCACTTACATATCAACCTCAGTTTTGGCCTCTTCTGCGACACAATTCATTCGATTGATATGGTCTCATCAACCTGGGGGCTACGAGCCTTGCTTGCATCTAGGAGTGGAAGTGAGTGAGGCACGAAGGTGTTTTGCCAATGATTAGAAACAATATTTTAGAGATGTTATTTTCCTGACATTCATGTAGGATAACTCGCTCATCACAGATTGGACCTCATTATTTCTTTTACATTTACTTATGCCAGAATTAGGTCATTTTTCACCATTCCGTATACATTTAGGATTTCTTTTTTGTTTCACCATTTCAGTTATTGGCTTGTTGACAAAGGTTCTAGTTGGAACTATTAATTTAAGGGACTTTTCTACTCAGGACTCCCTGCAGGTCTCATGCTATATAAGCCGGTTCTTATATTTGTTTTAGGTGACAAAGGCACTCTTCATGGAATTCCTGCCTTACATTCAGACTTTGTCTATTATTGAATAGGTTGTTGGTGATCCTGAAGATATAGAGGAAATAAACAACTTGTGCGTGGTATACATTTCCACAAAGTTAAAACCATCTTAATTTGAGGAGGTAGACAATGATTATGGAAGAAAATGTGGTTTTTTGTTATTTCTTTGGCTTAGAGTACTTAAGATGGGGCCTCCATCGGTCCCAGCCCTAGGAAGTCAAGAGGCACTACCGGAAAGCGTATTGTTTATTCCGGATAAAAGATATTGATAATTTAATTCTTATTTACAAGATATTATCAGTTTTAATTGTGTTTCATGTCTAAACTAGTCGGGATATTATTCAAAAAAGACTTCAATTTTACTAGAGTGTGCGTATAGTTTTATTTTGTTTAGTTTTCCATTCTGAAGTGTTTTAGATGAGTTACTTTGAGATTAATTGTAAGAAGGGGAATAGGTTGATAGTTTGGATATATTTTGATGAATGATAATCCTTTTTGTTTTATTTTTTTCAACAGTTATCATGGACTAAGAAATGAGGTGTAGGGAAGGTAATCGGGATTTATCTTTGATGACTCATGTGAGCCTACTGGCACTTGAATAAGCATGCTTCCCAGTGGTTGATATCTTGATATTACATTTACTTTGTTTGCCATTGATGACTTTGGTGGTGCAAGGATAAATGATATGATTGTCAATCAAGTTAATTCGTAGTCTCTCCACACTGCAGCTTATCTAATTGTTGGTCTACAAAGGTCTGGCATTTCAAGCCTAGCACATCTATGTGATGTTTAAAAATTAATGCTAATATTTAATCTAACAGTGAATTTACGTCTTGCATGGCTGTGTGGTCTAAGCAATCAGTAGTTAGTGGGACTTTCTTTCCTTCAACAAGAGTTTTATCTTGCATAGGCTTTTCTTTGCGAAGATTATCCCCGTGCTTTTTAGTTCGGATAATTTACCGGTATTTTGTCCTTGTTAACTGGTTTGCAGATCACCTATGTCACTATAGTTATATGATTCACTCAATGAAGAATTGAAACCATATGCAATTAATTATGTATTATGGTAAAAAATCAATTTGATCTCCTGGCCATGTCAAGTAGGCATCTAGAACACGCAGTTCTGTTAATCTCAGGCCAGAAACAATGACATCTGCTTCTCTGGAAAGAAAAAGACGTCATACTTTTGACTGTCAAATCATTGCTGGTTTTTTATGTTTCATGGTTTTTGATTGGGTTAAAACAATTTGAAATTCTGATATGCTACATTCTTTCATGTTGTCCTTGTCATATTCTATTATAATGTAGGTAGAGTGGTCCAAAAATAAACAGCTGTCCTTGTATCTTTTCTTTGAAATCTAAATGCCGCCTTTTTATTTTATCACTTGCTTGGCTGTTGATAACCAATATCTTTTCCTTATGGCAGATGTCTGAATTACTCAATCAGAAATCTTCGGTCCAAGGAAAAGTACCTTCGGGTTTTTTTAATGCTCTTTTTAATTTAACTGGAGCATGGTTGGATGACGCCAAGGACACAAAATATCTTGCTTTTGATGGATACTTCATTTCCTTGTACAATTTTCACCTAAGAGCTTCTCCTTTGGTTCTTCTTGATGAGGTTAAAAGAGCAGTTCCATCAAAGTGGGATCCCACAGCCCTCTGTCAGTAAGTGCTAAACTGTTGGCATCTGTATACAACTATATGGCTAGTTTATACTGTTATTTAGGTTTATCTGATTTTATATAATCAATAAGTTGAAATTGGTTGACATTTATTCTGGCTTTCTTTCAAGGAGCTGAAGAGACACGTATGTTTTAACATATTTATCGAATAGTTGTGGAAATTTAACATATGTCCCACTTAACTTGTTGACTAGCAGCATCATTGGTAAGTAAGTGTTGCACCAAATTTAGCATAGGCTTCCTCATCACAATAACGTAATAGTATGATGCATAACATAGAGACTTTTTCATGATATAATGGAGTTCATTCTTTTCTTTCAGTTTCATTAGGACCTACGGAACACATATAATTGTAGAAATGGCTATAGGGGGTCAGGACATAATCTGTGTTAGGCAAAGTCCTTCTTCAACAATTTCGTCTGCTGAGTTAAAGGTTCATCTCGAAGATCTTGGAGATTATTTATTTTCTGATGGAAATAGTCTTTCTCCTCTACATCGGAAGACCAGAGAAGGCAAGAACAAGGTATGTTTACTTACTTTGGTGCTAGCTTATATCTATGAAATGGTGTATTTAATTAATGTTTCGTTTAGTGTAGGTGCCTGAAGTCTTCATGAGAATCTTGCAATCCAACAACTTGCAACTGTCTAGCTATTCAGAAACTTCAAGCAAGGAAGTAAGGCCTGTACACACTATCCTCTGTTGCTACTTGACTTTTATGTTATTGAACCAGATATATTTATTTAATAAAAACAGGGACTCACAATCATTTGCTCAAAAAGAGGAGGTGATGCATGTGTGTTAAATCACTCTACTTGGTTACAAACAGTACAAAATAACCCTGATGCAATAATGTTCAAGTTTGTTCCCATCACATCTCTTTTAACTGGCGTTCCAGGCAGTGGGTATCTCAGCCATGCTATGAATCTGTATCTTCGCTGTAAGTTCACATACACAAAATTTGTTTCTAGAATCATCTGCTTGATAATTTCTATCTAGGGTGCAGATTTGTATTCTCTGCTGTAACTGGGGAACTAGTCTGGTTTAAGAATGCCAATCCAGCATACAGCGTATGACCTGCAAATCCAACATCACTATGTCATGCAGAGTATAATTGCCTTAAACACACCCATGAAAAGTATCATATTGTGCACCTATTCCTTCTAATTCCATTATCGTGGTCCCTTAAAATGTTAGCATCATGGTGTTTATTGGCTTTTCAATGGTATAGATATGCAATCCTGAAGTCTGAAATAACTCATGAAAAGGATGCATATGCAATATTTTAAACTTTTCAACAGAAATGTACACTGTCCAAAACTTTGCAGGGTGACCATGCATTTCACCAAAAAATTAAAAAAAGAAAATAAAAAATCCAATTCAATAACTGTGGCATTCATGCTGTCAACTGTTTCACGGGTATATGTGCAATCTTGCATTAGTGCAATAAACTACAGATAGTTATAGAGGCCCTTTGTGTACAATGCATTTAATAGTTTCTGTTTAACAGATAAACCTGATCCTGAAGATTTACAATATTTCTTGGAATTTCAAGTCCCGAATCAGTGGGCACCGATGTTCAATGAACTAGCTCTGGGACCACAAAGAAGAAAAGTCTCCTACCCCCGTATGCAATTTAGATTTTTGGGACCAAGGCTACATGTTAACACTGATCAGGTACAACTACTGTGTTTATGTTTTAACTTTTTCCATGTTCCATAATCTCAGTCAGGTCTTGGTAACACACAAGATCTTTGATTGCTGTTTTTTGGGTAATTTTCCTGGTATGCTGTCTTATAGTGATTGTATTTTGGGCATCTTTCCTAACTGCTCTAGCGGGTCAATGCCATTTTTTTAATAGGGGATGCAAGTATCATTAGAATAATTTGTGAAGCCAAATAAATTCAATACTTCATACAACAGCAACTTTGGAAAAGCAAACGAAGTTAAGGCCAACACCGAAAAGTTAGGTTTAAGAGTGTAACGTTTTTTGCATTATTACCAAGTGAATGCATCTAGTTATGAATGAAACTAAGAAGTTTCATTTCCTGTGGTGCCATTCATGCTTTCCAGATGCTTCCCTTTTTGTGCATTTCAAGTAGCAACTCCCTTTCCGGAATAGCAAACTGTCTAATTCTTCCTGGGTGTCTCATGTCATTCCTTTAGCCCAGTTAATTTGGTTGTAGGCTGCTCCAAGATATGCAGGTCTCATGGAGCCATGGTTAGTTACAGTAACCGTCCATGTTCTTTTGATTCATGAAATAGTGGATAGTGCTTGAATTCATCATTATGATTAAGGAAAACATATCAAAGCTCGCTCGGATCAGGAATTTATTTGCCTTTTATTCTTGATTATTCAAATGGAATTTTAATGTTACAGATATTATAAATCAATTTGTTCTTTCTAAAAGAACTGTTATATAAAATGAAAATAGGTTTAGGGTTTTATACCTAATGGATCCATACCATTTCCGTCTTGGACCGGTAAGGATCCATACCATTACCAAGAAGTGATGATAACATATATCAAAAAAAAAAAAAAAAAAAAAAGACAACTAATGAATGCCAGGAAAAGAACTTAGGTATAGAAGTGTCTCTGACTCTTTCCCCTCCTCCATTATTTTGACATCCTTGGATTTCGAAGGGAGATCTTAGCTTCCAACTTTATTGCATCAGAATTGAGCCACCCATGGACTTACCAAACCAGGCAGTTCTTTACCGTGACAGTTTGCTTGGTTCATTTCAGTTTTGATGCCAAACATGGTATATTACAGATCAATGAGGAGCAGTGTGCCCCCAGTGAACAAGCAATTTGCTTCCTGGTCCTTGCTCCGACCCATATGTATTGCTTGTATTGATAATTACTGAATTTCATAGTCTTGCATAGTGCTGCCAAGACAAAAATTTCGTCAATTATTGCGTGATAACTTGATCTGATCGACCCATCAATTCTTAGATTCATGGACTGTAAGAAGGCCTGTTCAACCATTTTAGTACAGATGCTGGTGGCAACATGTGGATGCAACTTAAGTGGCATCTCTGCAATTGGCACTTAGTCGTGGACTCATTAATCTGATATGCTTTATTATTTGGAAGGCCATAATGAACAGCAATTTTGTTGGTTGTTCTGGTTTTTTGAACAATAACTTCCCTTGATGTTCTGCATGGAAAATTGTCTCTAGAATTTAAGTGGTCAGAGATGCCTACCCATGGGGGCAACTGGTGTTATTAAAGGTGCATTAGGTGTACTAAGGCATGAAGCAAGGTGCGGCAGAAGTTTTGAGCCTTGCCTCAGCTGATACAAGAACCTTAACAAAGGCATGCCTATGGTTGTGCGTCTCGATTAAATGAAGAGGCACCAGAAAGATACATTTTCTTTTCTCATACTTCTTTTTTTCTCTTATTCAACCATTAAATGGGTTAACCAAATGTGGGGTTACTTTTAAGAAAAAAAAAAGGAATAACAAGGTACCCTTGTGAGACATTTCGGCAAGTGAACAGGCTAATGCGTAGCTTGGGCTCCGTTCAAAATGAGACTGCCTTTCTCTTCTACTTCTTGGTGCTTCAGAGCTGGCAGTTGTTTTTGCTTTATTTTTCTATATCATAGCTATCACATTTAAATCTAGTGGTACATTTGTTTGCTGATAATTAATTTTTTTATGACTGTACTGTTGCCTCTAATTTTATACTGTGATTGCTTTATTAATTGAACTGATAAGCTAACATATTATCAGCATTCAGTACTTTAGTTACCTGACGTTTATATAATATGCATTTCTTGATCAACCATTTCTTCCAGTTTTATGATTCGTTTTTAAATTTTCATGAACCATGTCTCATGCTTAATCTCCAGTAGTTGGCGGCACCTCAATGGTTCGTACGCCTTTCACAACAGTTAGGTGTACTGTCCACCGGGCCAACCGGTGATAACTGACTTTTGTGTTTAAAACAAGATCCATCTTTTCATGGAATACAGTATTGAAATAATACGTACCATATAATTTTGATGTGTTAGAACATAATTTAATGGTAATTAAAGAATGTTGCAAAAAATAACCTATCATTTTCACTTTCTATTCTTTTATGCAAGTACCCTGCCTCAATATATCTATTTGCAGTCTTGCTTCTGGA
The DNA here is from genome assembly GCA_021527575.1 of Ensete glaucum. Lineage (NCBI taxonomy): Eukaryota > Viridiplantae > Streptophyta > Magnoliopsida > Zingiberales > Musaceae > Ensete > Ensete glaucum. Next base: position 49,263,262 of record CM038558.1, read on the forward strand.
CTCTGAGCAGACACATAAGGACATAAAGAATTGGTAGTTGCTCTCGTTTTCTGCATTCGGAGAACACAATTGGATTCATAATTCCATGTTTGTTTGGAATTTGATAGGATTCCAAGAACTTTATGTTGTTAGTTTTTTACTTTTTCGTTTAATGTTGTTCCCATGGTTTCAGGTTTTGAGCGGTCAGAAGCCTGTGATTGGCCTGCGGTTGTACTTGGAGGGGCCCAGGTGCAATCGGTTAGCCATACATGTGCAACACCTTTCAAGTCTCCCCAGCATGTTCAGGAACTCTAGTTCATCCGAGATGTCAGCATGGCAAGGATCAGAAGACTCCGATGCAGGATACTTTGAACCTATCCAGTGGAAGAGATACTCGGCTGTATGCACATCAGTCGTGGAGCACAATCCTGAGTGGCTCCAGAGAGTATCTAATGGTGTGTTTGTGGTAACTGGTGCTCAGCTTGTCACAAAAGGGACTTGGTCGAAGAAAGTGCTTCATCTTCGTCTCCTCTTTACGCACATTACAAACTGCACAATCCGAAAGACCGAGTGGGCTGGTGCACCAGCCACGTCTCAGAAAGGAAGCTTCCTAACAAGTTTAAGTACAACGTTTAGCACACCATTTACCCAGAGAGATGTGCCACCACCTGCGAAGAATGAGCCTGCACAGCTGAATTCGGGCGTGTATCCCGACGGTCCACCTGTGCTGGTCCAGTCAAGGAAGCTCTTAAAGTTTGTGGATATGGTCGAGGTGGTCCGTGGTCCGCACAATGTGCCAGGGCATTGGCTTGTGACAGCGGCTAAGCTTGTCAAAGAAGGGGGAAAGATCGGATTGCATGTAAAGTTTGCTCTGTTGAATTATTCAGCCGAGGCTGGGTTGATCGACTAATGGCCATATAGATAGGATTTCTCACCTGTCCTGTAGATTTCGGAGTTCTGATTGCAGGATGGGGCTAATTTTTGTGCATTATTTTTTTTAATTATTTATTTTGGTTTAGTTATTACAACTAACTGTACAGATGATAGTAATAATCTGCATGTAATTTTGATTTGGATCTTAAGTTAGCATTTCAAAATTTCAAATCGCTATCTATCCACCGGAGAAGTTATGTTCAAACTGAGCTGAGAGCTGACTCTGATGTTTAGAAATGTTTTAGCGGCTTTCAGGAGGAGTAATGGATCGATATGTTTCATCGTGTTCCTATGTGACTCTGCTCTTTGGGTCACCATCAATTCGGTGTTCCTCCTTGAGGGAGTTTGTTCGTGTGTTGACCCATCCAATTCGGCACTAATCCCCTCTTGTTGTAGTGAAGCTTACACCTTTGGGAATGCCCCCCCCCCATCCAAAAAAAAAAAAAAACCCATCAGGCTACAGAGTCATGACTTCGTGATGTGGATCTGCTCATGTTCATCAGCATCTCGGATCACATGCTGCTTTCATGAAGCCGCATACGTCTTCCGACATCAAGACACTCGAAAAGCCTGCTACCGCTGCCACCACCATAATAATCTACAATTTAGCTCACTAGATTCGCCCGTGAACTCCTACTGCTGCCAATCCTCCTGGCTCACGGGCCCAAACTCCTCCCCCCTATTTAAACACGAGTATATGTTCACCGTCGCCATCAAACACCTCGATGGCCAAGTATCTCCCTACCGCCCCCGCTCTCGCTGTCGCTGCCGTCCTCATCCTGCTCTCCGCCGTCGACTACGGCGTGGCGGAGGACAGCCTCTGCAAGATGACCGAGAAAGGCATGGTCGCGTGCTTGCCATCCGTGACCGGAGCGTCGCCAACTCCGCCGTCGGACAGGTGCTGCGCGGCGCTTTCCAGGGCTGACCTGCCGTGCCTATGCAGGTACAAGGACTCACCGGTGCTGTCTCAGGTGGGCGTCAAGCCCGAGCTCGCCAAGCAGCTCCTCGCCAGATGCAAACTCGGCTTGCCCGGTGAATGCAACTGAGCGTGACCTATCTCCCAAAGGCTTAAGACGAACGTGTAGTTTCGATTGCTAGCAATATTTTTCTCTGGGTGGTTGCTCAATCCATCGTCGAGTTAATGTCTGTTTTATCTTCTTCTTATAATATATGGAACATAATTTGGCGACTAAAAATAGAATATATAAGAATATAAATCAATAAATTTCAAGTTGAGGATGATACTCTAATAAACTACAAGCAATCAAGTAAAATTTTATTCCTAAAAATTTCACTGCAAAGAAACTAATGTATGAGAAAACGTACTATTCCATCAAAATTCAACCTAATAATTTTCTACTAATAATTCCTGACAGCAGTTTACAGTTCCGAGGCGGCTTCCTCTTCCTCCCCTCGTTTTGGTTTCTTGCAGAAGATTTTACATAAGACGGACTCGTCCAACTGCAAAATATAAACCGTCAGTTAACGATACAAAGAGCAAGATTGGTGTAAGCGAAAGAACAAGATGAGACGAGACGCACTCACCACTTTGGACCACCTGGCTGTAGTTCTAGCTCCGGGTTTGGGTTTGGATCCATCGTGGATCCTGTACTCGATCATCATCCACTTCGTCTTCTTCCCTTCCTGTTGCTTCCCCTCGTAATACACCAGTTGTTTCTTGACGCCGATCTTCCGGTCCCGGCGGTCGTAGACGGCCAGGTCGGCGCCTGTTGCTTTCCAGTACCCCTCCCCGGTGCAACGGTTGGGCCGCTCTCCGTTGGTGTACTTGCGGTTTCTCGGCGTGAAGAAGTACCACTCGTTCTCGGTGACTTGTCGGTGCATCTCTGCGGCAGCAGTAGATCAAGAGGAAGCAGAAGAAAGAGGAGGCAATAGAATATACCTGCAAGTTGCTGTGGATGGTATTTGTAGATGTCCACATCGACGACCGCGTTGCTGGGAAGCGGTTCTCCTTTTTGCTTCAAGGCGAGATAGAATGTGATGAGCTCCTCGTCGCTGGGAGCAAACCTTATGCCGACAGGGAAACGGCCAGGCTCGTTCGCACAAGAAGAAGATGCCTCCTCCATCGCTTTTCCACAGAACTTCAAGAAGAAGAAGAAGAAGAAGAAGAAGAAGAAGAAGAAGAAGAAGAAGAAGAAGAAGAGATTAGAATTACACCGAATCTGTTTTTGATTGACCTAAAAACACCTACTTATAATGACTAGGAGATAGAATATATATACATATATATTTAAATAATATAAAAAATTCTATCGTATCCCCAACAAATATTTTCATCCTAAATTTTTGTTATTTTATTTTATCAAATCCTAACACTGCCAAAAAAATAGTGTTAAATAATATCTACAGTTCGATTCATCTTTAGCAAGGAGTGACACACGAAATCAGGTCCGCACGCTAACTTGTTTGAATTCTATATTTTTGAAGCCTGTTCACCGAATTAGATGTTTATGGTGCATAACGAGTCCCTCGGGCAAAGTCTTAGCCTCAAACTAACATTGTTCATCTTCTGCCTCCTCTTCTCTAAGTTTTCATAACCAGAAAGAAATAGGCACACCACATCTTTACTTGGTCACATTTTTACATCAGGTGGGTCAACTCCTTGTAGATATCAGCAAGCAATACGATTAAAATTTAACACAGTAGGTAGGTAGCCCTACAGCCATGGTTAGAGCAGCTCTTTTAGGTGCTGCTATGATCTTGAATATTTTTGTTGTCTAATGTTTGAGCATCTAAGTTTCTATCAATTGATACGTCCTTAGTCCATTATTCATTTCAGATATCCATCAAGCCACTGTGTTTTAGTGCATCTTTGAACCCATATATCGACAGAAATCATATAGTATGTTAGGTGTGGTTGCTCTTACTTACATTGAGCGGTGATAGAGAATATTCTAGCATCACCTACATCACGATAGTTGGCAGCCGCCTCATAATCACGAGTGCATGATACGAGCCTGGGAGAAATGCAACGAGATCGGTAGGTGACGCACGATCGATCCCGTGTTGTCCAAGATCGTACAGGATAACTTCGTGTCGCCTAGGATCGTACAAGACGATCGATCATGTGCTGCCCAAGTTCGTACTGGACAAGTCAACCCACACTGATAAGAATATGTGGACTGGTCGCCTGGAGCATCGACGGTCGTTAACAACTCGCAGACGATCGACCCACCATGACAAGTATAAATACCGATCCATTGGTCATTGTAGGGGATCACACTTTGGACATCCAAAATGTCATCTACTAACTTAATCATGAATCTCTTACTTGATATTGAATTATTATGTAGGATCACGACGACGTCCATGAATTTAATCAACCTTTGATCGAACCAAAGTGACTCCCAAACCATGGGATCGAAAGTTCACAGCAACAAATGGTTTCTTGCATTGTGATAAAACTTGGATTAGATTGGTTGATTGGACCGGAAAAACCAGGTAAGAGCATTTGAGCCTGAAAAAGACTGAAATGTCCTCAACTCTTTATTTTCCTATGGGCATTTGAGTCATTTTCTGTTGAGAAGAAAAGAATACTATTTATATCCGTTACTTGTACATCTTCTCATTGTGTCTACTTTTATCCTCTTATATATTTCCACTATAATAAGATATTTCTACAATATTATTATCATGTTTCTTTTCAACTTCACCAGGACTTTTTTTTTTTTTTATAATTTGGAGTACTTAGGATAGACTCGTAAAGTGTGTGTGCTTTACATAATATGCTATGTGAATTAGGCAACTTCATTGAAGAACTTGCCTCCTTCGGTCTGTGCTTGATCTTAAAAAGTATGATCATCTTAAAGAAATAAAATAAAATAAAAACTCAAATAAATTATTATAAAAAAATAATAGTGAAGCAAATGAAGAAGAAGATATTAGTATATAATGAAAAATATTCTAGATTTATTTGATTTTTGAATATTGGATGCATTAAACATATGATAAAGGATAAAAATTTATTTTAAGAACTTGATAATTTAATCACATTTATAGTATAATGAAAGGAAAATGAACAGTGAATACTTAAAAAATTTAATGATGATATGATATTTATTTTTGATTTAAAATAAGATCTCATTAGTATTGGATAACTGATGATGATGATGAGAAAAAGTTATTATGCTATTTTTTATAATAAAAAATATTTGATTTATGATAAAAAAAATTAATAGTAATTATAAATACTTTAAAATCTAACGAGAAATCCGAATTTGAGTCAATTCTAATTTCTCTTCTGATGATTAGATGATAGCATATGCATTATTAAGACTAAATCCATTAGTTTCAAGTTGAGATACTCCTAAATCTAACAAGAAATTCAAGTTTGAATCAATTCAATCCAAGTTAGACCGGTTTAATAATCTAATGAGATTTGTATATTTGATTACATCAGATGAATCTAACGAGTTATAAGCTAGATGCAAATTATATCCACTATATTTAATATTTAGATGATAAGGTTCGAGCAACTCTAAGATCTAAGTAGAAATTTGAGTTTGAGTCAATTCAATCATGGCAATTTCTCTTTCAAAGATTAGATGATAGCATATGCATTATTAAGATTCAATCAATTAGTTTCAAGTGACAATCCATTGTGTCATCTCGCAAGAAATACCATTCAAGATACTATTAAATCTAACAAGAAATCTGCCAATTCAATCAAAGTTAGACTGATTTGATAATCTAACGAAATATTTACATTTGATTAGATTAGATGAATCTAACAAATTATAAACTTAAGTATTTAGGTGATAAAGTCTGAGGTACTCTAAAATCTAACAAAAAAAAAATCCGAGTGATGAGTTAATTCAATCCTGATAATTTCTCTCCCAAAGATTAGATGATAGCATATGCATTATTAAGATCCGATTCATTAGTTTCAAGTGAGAACCGAACGTGTCATCCCATACGTATCAGTGGTAGTGATATCCCGAATTATTTTTTTAGCGTGAGATCGATCTACACATTGTTTTAAGGTATAAGACAGCAACAATTCTTCTCCTACACTACAACAATTGCTCTGCAGATATCTGAAAAGAATGCCAACAGCTCAAAATATGGCTGAATTGATAGCATTATTAAGAACCGCATGGTTGCTATTGGTTTAGTAGATGAGAAGCACGTAATTAATAAATAAGAGGGTGGGGGGGGGAAGGGACAAAAAAAGCCTGTGTCTAAGCTGAACTATATTGTTTGGAACCCCTCTCATCTTTCAACATACCACTGTGTTGCCAACAAAAGACCAGTCTTCATCACTCCAGAAGACAAAACCAAAGACAAAAAAGACCAAACAATCAAATCAATCAATCAAAAGGTATCTCTCCTGAATGGGTACCAAATGGCAGGAAGGAACCATTGATTCATTTCCTTGGTAGGAAATAATGCTAATATTATTTATTTGACTGGTCCAGTTTTATAGGACCCCATTTATGAGGGCATCATTGGTGCAGTGTCAAACTGACTTCACCAGGAGAAGCCTGGACATCATAAAAAGCTTCACCTCACGGTCTTCCAGCGTGAAGTATATATATATATCGTCTGCTACACTCCTCTGCAGCGATGGCTGCACCAACCAAGATGGTGCCCATGCAACAAGAGATGGGAGGAGGACAGCATCAGAAGAACAATGCTTACATTGTCCTCTGACCACCCAAAAAAAAAGAAAAGAAAAGAAACCTATGTATGGAGGCCAGTGTTTGGTGGGAGCGTCCCCTCGGAGGTTCCACTGCTGGGGTCTTCCTCGTTGCTGCTGCGGCTGTGTGCATTGGAGGAGTAAGAGGTGTGCTTCCTCGAAGAGCCGCCCTTGCATAGCTGGACGGGGTACTTGAGGGCATTGAGCTCCAGCTTCCTGAGTGCGGCCTTCCCCAAGTCCACCCCACAGATGTCCGAGAGCCTCACGAGGTAGAGCAGCACATCGGAGAGCTCCTCCCCCAGGTGTTGCTTCTCCTCCTCTTCCCAGTCAGGCAGTCCCCTGGGCACCTCACCTTTCCATTGAAAGATCTCCGACAGCTCCCCGACCTCCCCCACCTGAAGAAAGAGGGAGAAAGGAAAAGAGAAACAGCACACAGATCTTATGTTAGCACACAAAGGCAGGCGAGAGAAATTAACCAGGTCCGCCGCCGCCTCCATTTGGTTAGACAAGCACAGGGAACGACCACCGGCATTGCTGGTGTCAGATCTTTTGAGAAGGAACACAGACTACCTTTTTTACAGGAAAGAACCACACCCATCTCCTTCCTTCCTTCTCTTCGTGCACCAAAGACGAGACATGAAAGGTACAAGGAAAGTTACCAGGGCTAACAGGAGGTTCCTGGGGCTATGGAACTGGTCCCAGTCTCTCTCCCTCGCAAAGTCTGCCATCTTCCTCCTCAGACTCTCGAGGGTCACACCCTCCTCCTCCTCCTCCCCTGCCGTGCCCGAGACAGCTCCTTCGATAGTAGTTGACATGTGTGGCTCTCCTCACCAGCTATTCTTGGCTATGTAATGGACCAGCAAACCAGAGGCAGCTTCTGGGCATGACATGGGGATCAGCTTATATGGTTTGTTTGTGTTGCTTCTTTGGTTTGCTGGTTCTCCTCAATGCATTGAAAAAGACCTCAAGGAAACAACTCATCTACCCTTCCTTATGAATTAATTATATTCCACCATAAACATGATTTTAATTGAAAAAGCCACGAGACTATAAAACATTAAAAATATCATGCTATTCTAGTCATGATAAATAAGTGCTTTTAATGATATTAATGCTCTCTCTCTATATATATACACATGTACTTTTATTAACAGCATTTAAACCGATTACTATCAGAGATGGAATCCTGTCCGCTTCACATGGAGAATAATTGGGTCGGATAAGAGTTTGTTGGGTGGGTCATTAATATCCTCTTCCCAACCAAATAGAGATCTTTGGAGAATATTGTTATGCTTTGTTTTTGAGATAGATAGATAGATGTATATATCTTTCGGTGAACGATTTATTCTCTCTTGTTTTATATGTACGCATTAAATAACAAAGCCCATCCCATCCTTATCTACCAAACGATTCGTACAGCAATGCATCCAAATCTATTCAAACCCATTTTATTTAAGAACGGAAAAAGGTCATCATCCTCTATTTTAGCTTCAGATGGACTTTTACAGAGTCAACAATCCAAACGCAAGAGACGGGTCAAACTCATGCGGCAACTGCCTTGACTTTTTGTCTTCCGATCCTTCTTTCTATGTCAGATTTGTCTTTTTAAAGATGAATGATGAAGATGAGATTGGAATTCAGAATTTTGATAATGTGATAAAAGCCGTTAAGATCTTACCAGCTAAGTTCAACTAAAACTGTATAAACATGATTCAATAAAAAACACTTTATTTAACAAGTAGAATGAACACATGTTAGCTCGCTCGGAATAGTTGCACGAGCATATTTTTATTAATCTTAATAAAATAATATGATTCTTATGTGTGACTGCCATAACATAGGTTTGTTACCTTTGTCTCTGATTCCAATTGTTTTTGCTTGCAGGCACTGCAATAGTCCAATTGTTTCTCATGCACCATATAGAATAAACGATGACTGCAAGTAGCAGAATCAAAATCTTGCCACCAAAACTCATGGTATCTTAATAAATGTCGATAAAATAATCCGATAAACCCAAATGAGTAAATCAAAGAAGAACTAAACGTTGATCTGGACAGACAGTGATATGAACCTCACAGATCAACAATTGACCACTGGCCGCCTCACTCATCCTCCTGGCTGCGCAATCTTGCTAGCTTGTTGGTAACAACAATGTCAAGCTGTGCGGCGCGCTCGACGATCAGCTTGCGCTTCTTTGTGGAAACGTTATGTGCAATTTCAGCACAGTAGGTCCTGACAAATTTAAGAAATAGAATAACATGTTGCGTCGTGTCCATTCCAGGTGCGATATCAATATGTAAACCGAGGAATAAGAAGGGGTTGTTTAGAAATGCACCTGTTGTGCATCATGAGCAACTCCAAGTCGGTAACATTATGGACCACAAATTTCTTGAACCCATTTGGCAGGTAGTGGCATGTCTTCTTGTCTGAACCGTACCCGATATTTGGCATCAAGACACATCCTTTGAACTTTCTGCGCACACGGGAGTCGATACCCTTTGGTCTCCGCCAACTTGGCTGTCACCAGAACATTAAATTATCAGAAATCTAATCAATGAAAATAACAAGCTCAATCAACACACAAGACACAAAATAAAGAGCTTAAATTTAGGCTCAGCTGCCTATCTATAGAAGATCAAGGGAGAGGGAAAACTATAGCAGCATAAGTAAATATCAACAAAGCACAGGCTCTTGAAACATAATCACTGTTAAAAAAATCAGTGAAAAGAAACAGAGAAGAAAACTGGCAAGTCCGATGGCAGGCTGCTAACTGGTTGTCATGGTTTGCCTTAAGCTAGAGCATTCAGACTGAAATTTTGAACACTAACCACAAATTAGGGAATGTTACATGTTTCTACAAGCCTGCAAGAGTGGTCTGAATATTACAGATATGGTTAGAAACTAGAATCCTATAACCACCAAAGTAATGTGGTCATCTTCCTAATTGATGGCAAAGCATTTACAAAGAAGTGATCGACTTACGACTTTGCTGAACCTTCAATTTAAGAACTATCATTCGGAACCAGTAGCTCCTTTGAGATTTGGGTTTGAAAAACAGCTTTTATATGTGAAGAAATAAGACTATAGTAACAGAACCTCCACAAACCCTGAGCCCCATGCACTTACTTATCCTTACATATTAGGACAACTTTTAAATGAATTCATTTTCTCCATGATTCAATATCACCAAGCTACGGATTTGAAGCATTTTAAAGAGAAAAAGAAATATACTCTGGTGATTCTAAGGATTTCATCAAGCATAAGAATCTGGTCAAGTCACACAGGGTCTTTGGAAAGAGAAACCAAAATAGATGCTAAAATTGCAGGATAACAGTACGCGATGAGCAACTTAGTGTAAAAGGCAACTCCGATATTAATGGAGAATTTTCATACATATCCCTAAGAAAGTAGAAAACAACAAATATAGCCTGGAAAAATTAAAACCTTGTATTAAAAATGTATCCCCAAGATTAAATATTGTCCCTGGTCTATTAGAAACCAGCTGTTAGTGGTTAAAATATATACATGTTTTTATAAAATATAAACAAAAATAGTGCCTCTTCTTAATTACTCGGCCATAACATGAGAATCTCATTGCTGTTTTAATAATTAAAAAACATGATGACCACAATGTTCAAATCAGGTTGACATGATAAAGATTCTATTTTGAAGGTACCTATCAACAGATATTCTCATGCTAGCTTTAGTTAGTAAAAGATTCATATTTTGAAGGTACCTATCAACATATATAAGTTTCTAGCACCTGACCAAACAAAGCATAAGAATGCAACAAATGAAAAATCCAATAGATCGAAAAAGAATCCATTTGATACAAAAATATGACTTTCACCACAAGAAATTAACTTCCAAGACCAAAAGGGGGAGAAAAGAAAATCATTCAAAGTTCAAAATCCTAGATAGTGCCGACTTCATATCCACAACAGGAGCAATTACCCTCGCCCTAAAAAAAGAACAGTCACATTCAAGGTTTTACGTACCGGTCAATACCGGTGTACCAACATTTTGTTGATACCAGTAGGGTACAGGTACCAGGCGGTATGCACCGGTTTAATAAATATTTTATAATATAATATAATATTATATTATATTAAAATATTAAATATATTAAAAAATCAAATAAAGGGTGCGACGTCGCTCGTGGAAGGCGAGGGCAACCCACGAGCGACGAGGGCGCACGGGCGACCCACAAGCAGAGAGGGGGCACAGGCAAGGTATTTCTTCTTCTCTTCTTCTTTTTCTTTCTTCCCTTTTTCTTCCTTAATCGATCGCGCACGGCCAAAATCGACTGTCGACAGCCGATTTTAGCGGTACCACCCGGTAGCGGTCGGTCCGCGTACTGGTCAACTGCCGAACCAGTACGTACCAGACAGTATGGGCCTTACCGCTAAGTAAGAAAAACCTTGGTATTATTTTATCTTTGTGGAATATTTCTGCCTATTATATGAAAAAGGGCATACTAATTAAACTTATCAGTGTAGAAGAATGAAGACAACTATCATTTCCGACAAAATAATATTGAAATTTTACATGTTCTTTAACAGACTAGTTTCCACTAGCATGATGTAGATGTAGTTATGTCTATTCTATGGAAAAGACAACTGATTAAACTTATCAGTGTGGAAGCATGAAGACAACTATCATTTCCCACAAAATAATATTGAAATTTTACATGATCTTTAACATACCATGATTCCAGTAGCATTGTAACGTAGATATGGTTATACCTATACTATGAAAAGGACACACTGATTTTACGTCCCAGCGTAGAAGAATGAAGACAACTATCATTTCCCACAAAATAATATTGAAAATATTCATGCTCTTTAACATACCATGATTCCACTAGCATTGTGGTTGCGTTTACAATTTCTTCCCCATGCCTAATATCACATAACATCTCTCGTACACAAAACAGGGGAAGACATAAAGACGATTGTAGAGCAAAAGCATCAACCGAAGAGCAAAATATACATTCAACGCCAATCCAGCAACGAAACTACAACCGTCAACTCATTTTAGAAACCAAACAGTCATCAGCATACTAGTCATGTATATATATTTAAGGAAGGTTAAATATAAACGATCTTACCTTCACGCAGATCTTGCGGTCACTCTGGGGCCTCTTGAACTTCTTGACACGCTTCTTGACGATCTTCTTCGTGAGCAACGGAACCGCCATTTTCTTGTTCGCAAGATCTGAAAATAGACACTTTAGCACTCTTCGACGAAATTACAACTACATCTAGAGTCAATTTCTCTCCCAAAAATTCGATTTTTCAACCACCCGAAGCACCAAACGAAGCAGAAATATTAGTACTACATCTAGAGTCGAAGATCAGAAGGATTTAACTCGGACCGGCTCGAAGGCGACCAGATAATTCGATGAGCTCGACGCAGAGAGATCAATCAGATGAAATATGGTATTAATACGACGAAAACGCGCATCATTCTGAGGGTTCAAACCCCATACAGGACGGGAAGAGAACGATCGAGGCTTACCACTGCGTTCTGCGCGTCGACCCCGCCGTCCCAGAATTCCAAACCCTAGCCGGGAATGCACTTTATAGATGGTTAAATGTCAGTTCTGTTCATCAGAGCCGTCCATTTGCCGCCACGGTCACTGCCCGACCCATCAAACGCGTACGATAGGCCGCCGCACCCCTGAACGTTGCCAAGGCCGACTCATCCAGATTGCTCTTTTAAGTACACGTGTGTGGACACGTGATGGGATCCACTTCTTCCTTAGTCATCGACGCATTAATATAATTAATATTTATTATTTTATACGTAACATCGTAGCATTAACATCTCGATTAATCACATAAATTTGATAAGTACAGTATTATTAATTTTAATTTAAATATTTATATTAATTATTTAGATTAAATGAAGTTGATAAATTGATTAACATATCAAAAGCTTAAATCGTGATATTTAGTGTTAGAATTTTCAAATATAAATAATTACTTCATTAATTTTTTAATTTATTAATATTATAGGCAAGTATATTACTATAAATCTTATTAAAAACGTTTTAAAGATTCACGATCAAATGACTATCTGGTATGGGTTATTATATTACTTTTTTATTTTTGATTTTAAAAATTTCTTTAGTTCAATTTGGTGAATAAATCACCCAAAAAGCCTATTATGTGAATTTTTCTTGATAACTATCCAATATTATACTCGATATAAATATAAAAAGCTTCTTGTGGGTCTCTTTCACTATTTCTTGGGTACAAGTGGGTAATCATAGAATTCTGTTCTGTAATTATTAATATTTATATTAATATGATCATCATTTATCCCGCCAAAAAGATTTTAAGAAAACCCTTCTTCGCCAATATGGGCGCGGAGGAGAATGCTCGCTCCGCCGGCCTTCTTGGCGAAGCCCTCCGTTGCTCCTCCGCGGACAAGAAATCGGTGCGTTTCTTTTTGTTCCCCTCCATCTTGATCCTTTTAAGATGCAACAACTTTAGGGTTTCGATCCTGGATCAACGTCTCCTGGATTCTTGGTGCCCCGAACACGAAGAATCCATGTTTTTCTGTTCGATTTGTGGCTGATTGAAGCGTAAAGTGGGGTTGAGGGTAAAACGTTGGCCGTCGGAGGGTGGTTTACGACGAGGTGAGTCTTTCCATGGTTCTTGTTTTGAGCTAGTTTAGTATATTCGTGTCCTGCTGTGGCTTATTGGTAAATAATGCCCTTGTTTTGCTCTCTCTTAGATACTCGCGATCAGCAAGAACCTACTTAAGGTGATCATATTTTCTCAAGCAAGATTCTTCTTGTGACAAATCATTTAGTTCCTTTTTTTGGCAGATCATGTGTTTTCTCTTCAAACTAAGTGTATTCTTTGATCGTTATTGATCACCTAATGGAAGTACTTTATCAGAGGATGTGAAATACTTTTCTCAGTAGACATCATCTTATTATCCTTGCTCTGATTCGTCATGTTTTTGTTTTTTCTCTCTCAGGAGACATCATGTGCTTATTATACTCTGTGCCCATATCTTTGCTTGAATATATTATAAATGTTTTTTCTTTCAATTGCAATTTTTTTACATTAATTATGAACAATATTTTATTATTTTTGACCAGAAAAACCTCTCTACCTAGAATGGTAAAGCCATGCACTAGAACCTTCTTAAGTCCTGCACTAGCAGCAATCTATTTTGTGTAAAGTATTTCCCACATATATAACGAATACTACATTCAGACAATCTATCAAGGAATTGAAGTTAGTTTCTTGTGGAAATTTGGAGCATCTATCATGACGAATCTCAAGTAGCATTTGCACAAGATCTTTAAAGTTTCTCGAGCAATTTCTTGGAACTAACACTTTATTCTAGGTTGTTACACTTTGTTCTAGATTTCTGAAGAATCTCAAGGATGAATGATAAATAATGGCTACATATGGGCTCAATGAGCTTTAGGTGGTTAATTTACTACTTGTAGCTGACATGTCCATTTCTGTGACTGATTATATATATATATATATATATATATCAATGATCTGTTTACCTTTTCTTAGTAGAAATGAGTGGAATATTTTTCTTTCTTGGAGACATGATCAGAGTACTAGGCCTCAAACTTTTTACATAGTTAAAGGCCCAATAATATGGATAGTTGAAGTCTTCATTTCAGTTCCCTCATGGTTGGTTGAAAATATCAGTTCTGGATCTGTTACGTTCCTTTTTGTTATACCTTTCGCATCATTGTTCCATGTTCTTAGTTTGGTTTTTTCCTTTGAAGTATTATACTATTAGTTAAGTTTTCTAATCTTGTCATTTTTATCACCTGGTGTGAGAAAGTAAATATCCTTGCATGGCTGTGTGATTAAGTTTATGCATTTGGTTACACCATCTACTGCTGCATGTTGTTTTCTTTATTACCTTTTGAAGAATGGACTTCCCTATTTGTTGCCTTTCAGTTTGATGTGTGTGCCATTAACTTTGCCCTGAGTTGATTGGTTGGTCCTATGGCATGAACATGGAAATCAAAATTCTATTGCAACTTGATGTTTTTTCAAGGATATAATATTTTTTATTATTTAAAATATCATGGTTTTATTGCTATATGAAACTTTACTGCAGGCAACATGTAACTAGATTATTCAGTTCTGCACCTGTTATTAAACGAAATGTTGCTTATACTCTTGAGACAGCAGCCAGCATTACTGTCGTAGTTCACGGCATGATAAACAAAGAATGTACACTAAGATAATGGTTTTCCTCTTGAGGTGTGCTATCCTTTTTGCTTTTATACTAATAATTCACTGAGCTTGCAAAAATCCTGCTAGACACTCATATTTAGTCCTGACAATCCATTGTTTGATTAGTGCATTTCCTTTGTTCTTTGGGAAGTGCGAGATCATGTCATTCCATGTGTCTCTCATTCTGATAGAGTGAACTCATCTTGCATGGTGCCAAAGATGAAGGGAGTTTTGAGACACATGTACCTTATCTTAGAGAAGCATTTATGAAGGAACTAAGGCGACTCAATTTATTGTGGCGAAGTTGGGGTCAGAAGGCCTTGGCATGAGACTGTGCTTTGTCAGAGTGTGACCCGAGAGCGGGTAAACAAAGGTCGATTGCCAAAGGAGCGAACACAATCGGAGGTAGTGGAGGCCTTGTGATGTGCTGGCAGAGGCCACACATGGAGAGATCGTAATCCGAGTTCATCCCACGGAAATCTAAATGCAACTGAGATATCACCAGGAGGTTACATGGTGCATTGGATCGTAGAACAATTTAAGGCAATATGACACACACGGGAGAGGTCTTGCGAGGGACTTGATCATGCGAAGGTATGATCAGGAGCTACTGAGAGCAACATAGCGACAAGAAGGGCTATAGATTTAAAGAGTGAATACCATGGTACCACAAAGGCAGGTCTTCCATGCGTGCAACGAATTCTAGATCGGATGAAAATCTTGGTTATCAACATATGGGGGCGGTATGCCACCAAGGGAGAATTTCGAGTGCAAATACTAGTAAGTCCCATGGGGGGATTTCATCATATAGAAGTGTGAACAAAGTGATTGAAGAGTTGGACCACTTTAGAGCTTATATTTGCTTAAGTGAGCTCGACAAGTCAGAGGACAAGGTAAGTGAATGTTGCTACTAGGGAAGCTAAGGAGAACAAAATCAGCACGAGCATTGCGATATGATGGCAGAGACCATATATGAGAGTTATAGTCTGTCTTTCTATCGACCTAAGGAAACTGTTCGGAGAATACAGAGGTATTGCAGTAGGTGGTCGAAAGACACGAGGAAGCGACGACGAGTCGAGATAGACTTAGCTATCGAAAACCAAGCATCGATTAAAATGAAGGTGGACTCGGAGGAGTGCCATAGTGTCGTAGAGGCGGACCTATGTGGAGTCATCGATCTATTGCTCTCAAGGAGGGAGAGCACTTGGTCATGAAAGGGGCCAAGAAGGTGGAGAATGCAGAGGCAAACTCCAAATATCGAGACAAGGCTAAATGCCAAAGATATGCGAACTTCGTAAGACCGGTGTCAATGAGCTTCTCATCAAGACAGCCGAAATGGAGGACTTCGAGACGATGCAAGAGTACTCGACCAAGGAACGAAGTAGGAAGTACGTGATGTTGTATCTTTTATACTGAGAGGAGTAGGTTGTAGAAATGTTAGAGAAGATGATATAATCCCAAAAACGACCAAAACTAGTTAAGATGTGCTCTAAGTGAGGATAAAATTTTATTCTTTTTGGGTAAAACTTCTTGCATTCCAGAAGTTTGATGGTAGTGAGAAGGCGAATCACAATAGCTAACTCACTGCAAGGAGTGCAAATACTTCAAGTGCTTCATAAGTGTAAGCAAAGAGCGATCGAAGGTTAGTAACCAGCTCGATGCATTGAGTACAATTCTCGAGGAGGCAAGCGAAGTCAAGTAACATTTGCCTTTTTAACTTTTGAGAGTGGGCAAAACCGAGTACCCAAGTTCTCTTATTTATTCGACATAAGAGCTATGCACAGGTTCAAAGACCCTTCGAAGAAACTTAACAAAAGATAATAGTTATCAAATTCTCACCAATGATGGTCGATGCTACTGAGAGTCGATTGTTTGCTTTATTTTCCAATATAATGTTAATCGAAAGCAGAAGTAATATGAACCTACTTGGAAGCGACAACTAAGTGGAAGAAGAATCGATGGACAAATTTTACGGAGGAAAGACTCCAAACTTTAGAGTTTTTGAGGCAATGTTCGTTAAATATATAATCGACATCCACTCAGTTCAAGCGGCGTGAGACGTTTGAGAGATTGATACATAATAAGGAAGGTCTTTTCCTTCATCGGAAGGATTTGCAGGAACCAACAAGGATCAGCCAAACTCAGTCGAACTCACACCAGACTCAGAGTCAAAGTCATTAGCAAGTTAAAATAGTAGAGTACAACAAAGTTTGACAACTCCACATTAGTGATGGAGGACAGCTGGGAGCCAAGAGGCACACAACTATAGTAGAAGTTTAAAGGTTCAACAAAGGAGATGCAACGTTCGCAAAGGCTTCAACAAGGACGTTGAAGGAATAAGTGGGGGAGAATATCATGGACAAAGCTATAAAATGATGTTCAATGTAATGCTCGTGTATGTTTGTATCTTTCAGTTTTGTTCATGCGTTGCATAGCATGTAGAGGGTTGATAGTATGCTTGGCAACCCTATTTTAGTTGGTTTTGGTGGTTGTTTAGGCTTGTTAATGAAGGTCGAATTAAGTAGACACTTGTGGGGATTTTGGGTCTATGGTGGACCTCCTTGGACCCTTTGTCGTACGACTGTTAAGAGTTTGTGAAGTTCATATTTTGTAATTTGCATTGCAGATCATGTGTTTGCTGAAATGGTTGCTTGTGGATCCCGAGTTAAAATGCTTTCTGTAACCCATCTTTTATTTTGTAAGTCCTTAAAAGACCCTAAGAGGTTTCGGGAAGGTTGATCCTTTGCGGACGGACACGTAAAAGTGCTGCACGACTTAGGCAAAACCAGCTAAGTTTATGACATTATGACGGGAACGATTTGACAACAAAATTCAGTGATCATCTGAAAAAGTTCTCCATGAGTGCTTCAGCAGAATCTGAAATGCAGAAGCCATAATCGTATCTGATGGAGGGTCTTGGTAAGCATGATATGGACAAAAATGATGGAAATATTGTTGGATCTGCTAGTTCAGTTGAACATCATGCTGACGTTCTTATTTGTTCTAAAGAAGTTGAGTATTCTAGAAAAAAACTTGAATGAAGGTGATGCATATAGAATAACTGTGAGCAACCAGGAGACGTTAGATATGCATAAGAAAACATCTTCAACCAACTGAAGGAAAATGGAGACATGCGGTAATCTATTTTTCTTCATTTCAGTTAACAACGATAGTAGTAATCATTTGCAAAATTCTGTTGATGGGAAGTTGGATGCTGAAGGCTGTGTAATAGTCCATCATTGCAAGATGTTTCGTATCTTGGTTATGGCGAAAAACTGGGAGATGATGTAGCAGGAAGGCTATATGGTTTGATAAAATAATAAATGACACAGATGGTTTGCCTATTACCGCAAATTTGGACACCATAGATGCATATTCACCTAATGTGAAAATTGATGCCAAGTTGAAATTTTCTGATGTCATAGGAAAAATGAAGGCTCTAACTTGGTAGGTAGGAAGTGTTGGGACAAGACATGTAGAAAGTGAACTAAAGGCTTTGATCACTCCAAAATATCTAATCATTGTTCTACAAGTAATGTAGAAGAATCTTCATCAGACGAGATAAACAGCGTGTGCCTTGGTAGCACAGAGAAGATTAAGAACTGTAATGTTCATTCTGTTGAGAATCCTATAGCTTAGATGTGTTCTACAGTTGATATTGAACTAACTGGATAATCAGAAATGGACATGTGCTGTCAAAAGCAATCTTCGGTGAAAGTTACTGATGAACAAGAAAGAAAGAAGGATAGCATTCAGAAACAAAACCAGGACTGGACTGAATGCATTGGCCAAAAAAGATTTTATGCACTTCTCCACTTCTGCAGAAATGAGGCCATTAGCTGAAGATAAAGTAACAGTCAAAATGACATCCACTGGAAGTTATCAACTGTAAGTGGTATTTGTACACGAAGTGGACTTGCACTCGGCTTTCATGCTTCTGTTTCTACGTCAGGGTGCTCAAAAGGCAAAATAAGTGTTCATCTAAAATAAGGGCAGTCCTGCTCAGGATCCCATTCCTGTATCTCAGAATTGTACTTTCGGCTCATCTGAAAAGGAATTTGGTGGTAACCACTTAAATGCAGTTTTGCAGCCACCACTTTCATCGAGTCGTGCTGCCACCAAGGAACTGGAAAAACAAAATGATGGGCTTGCTGTTGATCACATTGCTATGGAGAATGATAGTCATTTAAAAGGATATCCTAGATATTCAACAAAATGTGCAGTTCAATCAGATATTCCAGTCATGAATCACTCTAGTGAAAGATAATTCGTTGGAAATGATTGGCAAGACGATAACAGATAAAATGAATAACCAAGTTGTAAGTCTTTTACATAGTGCTATTTATGCAACTCTTTTTCATTGAGTTCATTTTTCTCCTTATTTACCAATTGTGTTGAGAATATTAGCAACATAAAGTAAAAAATATTTAGTGAATGTTGTTTCTGTAATGGTTCTTGGGACTTACTGCAAAATACTTTTTTTATTTTACTTTATTTATGCATGTTTGCAGGATGGTTCAGTTACTGGGATTATTGTTGCTTATAATGTGGTGAGTTCTCCTTTGCCAAGGTTTGTTTATGCCTATTGCTTTATGAAATTTATATATTTAACAGTGAATGCATATTTTTGTGTAACTTTTAGATACATTTTACCTTTTTAGACACCTCATTTGATCATTGTTTTTGACTTTTGTATAATTACTTTCATCGGGATGGAAAATTTTCTTTTAGCAAATTAATTCAATGATTATATCATGTTCTAGTACCCCACTTGCTAATTCAATGATTCCATGGCGCCATTAAAATGCATCCACATGGGGATGTAGTTGCAAGCCATCTCTACTAATATATTTCTTGCAGGAACCAATCAATGGCTGTCACGTTGAGTCTTTCGAAGGCATGGCATTAATGCTGGAGCAGCATATTGCCCGCGTTCATGTATGAACAGAGACTTAAAAGAGCTTCCACTGGGATTTGCTCAGAGCTGGAATCAGAAGCATCCTTCTTGTGATCCAAACCCTTATCTTAATGACCTATTATTACATGGCGGATAACCGAGGGCCCATATGCCTGTGCAGTGCATGCATTTATGCTACCATAATCGCACTTCCTTCTGTGATGCTGACGACAAGCATCGCTATCCATAAGCTAACCTAACGATCTCTACATGTCGATCCGCACATACGTGACCTGCAAAAGCACACTCATCAGCAGCAGCACATAGATCTACTACTTAAAACCCTAACGTGTTGGTGTTTCTCACCAGCTCAAGTATAAGGAAAGCATGTGTCACCATTCTCAGAAGATTGAATAAGCTGCCTACAGCTTAGCGAGACCAGACTTTAATGGCGAGGCAGACCTCGAGAAGAGGAAAGCCAAGTATACAAATGCTTTGGTGTGCATCGGATAGCGTGGGACATGGCACTCCTACATGTGATCATGAGAGATTGGTGCAGATTGTGGCTTGAAGTCCGAGTTTAATGGATACAGCTTTCCCCACTTACCAACATGGATAGAGCTTGCTTGCGGATGTGGTGCCACTCACTGCACTGCAATTAATTAGCCCTTCGAAGGGTGCGATGTCGAGGAAGACGAGAGCAAGAACGAGAATGTGGGGCTCTCGTTCGACTGGCCAATGGCACGCGGACGCTGCTCCGACAAGCTCGAGGAATCTGCTGCGTCGGGAGTCCCCACCACTCACTTGCACACCGAAAGCCGAAGATAGGGTTGCAGGCTTTCGTCTCAGATGGAATGATGGGGCAGGGCGAGCAGTGGGCGCAGCTCATGAGGTGATGGGGTGGGAAGAGCATAATGCCTCAGAATCCCTCGCAGAGCCAAAGCCACAAACGCATAGAGCTATCAAATCCAAAGCAGCAGCAGCAGCAGTAGGCCTCACTCACCAACCTTGACAACTTCTGCTTCATCTTCGCTGATACATCCACTCCAGCATCGGGAGCGAGACATGGGAGAAAGTTAGACATCGCCATTACAGGGCGCAGACTTGTGCTTCAGATGCTTGCAAGACTTGCTGTTCATGACATGAAAGCCACAGGTTGGAGAGGACTTGCTTTGTCTGAAGCAGATGCCATTGTGCAGCATGAGCATCAGCATTCAGGAAACATAAGTTAGAATAGGAATAATAATTATTTGCGATCAACAGGTGAGAACAAAAACATGCAAAATGTTATGAAATCCAGAGATGCATCATCATCATCATCATCATTATCCGAAGTGTATTCCTTCTGTCTGTGTTTTTTATGAAGGAAAAAAAAAAAAATAGTCCATGTTGTGGAGAATCAAGATAATGTTTAGGCACCAGTAAAAGTTAAACAAAGAATGCGAGATGTAAATTGAAAAGGGTTTGATAAAGAAATAGAATTTGAGTTGTGGTGAAAAATTATGAAACAAATATATTTATAAATTTGCTAACCAATCAAGGGCTAAAGTGGGGCAGCCTCTAGTGCCCTAAATATAGGGGCATATTCATAATTACAAAAAAAAATTAAAAAGTAAGTA
This sequence comes from Ensete glaucum, assembly GCA_021527575.1. NCBI lineage: Eukaryota > Viridiplantae > Streptophyta > Magnoliopsida > Zingiberales > Musaceae > Ensete > Ensete glaucum. The sequence goes on from CM038558.1 coordinate 49,284,577, forward strand.
CAAGATCAAAAATTTTAAAAGGAGATTACTATTTAGAATTTCTTTTTATTATTAAAAAAATAGAAAAACCAATAATTCGAATCAGAATTGTCGATTTGGTTTTGAGTTCCTAATTTTAAAGAACCGAAACCGTCGTTTTCAGAATCATAATCCAAATATGGGTTACAGTATTGACTGACCACTTTTATGGATAGCTGTGGAGACATTCTTGGATTTGCTTAGTCTCCTATTTGATGCATTTTGGGCACTTCCAAGTTTTTGCTACAAAGAATACTCCATAACATGGAGAAACTGGGCATCATTTTGAGGAAGGAGCACTCCTTCACTTCACTAATGAGGGAGATCGTGCCTGAGTTCCAAGGGGCACAATTAACCGTATCATTTCACAAATCTTAGGCAACTGTGTCCAAATACGTAATGAAAGAGGACACAGAACCACTATACTAGGGGAAATCACTCACTTCAAATCATACAATAAGCTGTATAAGCTAAAGTGAGCCATAAAAGGTGATATCACCAAGATTTTCTCAAGATTGAGAAGATCGATTGCTCAACTCTTCAAAGACAATCTCCAACACTCTTTAATTAAATAAAAATCTCCAATACAATTGAATTATCTATGTGAATTCTTTCTGCAGCTACAAAAGGAAATACCATAAAGCTGAAGTGGAACTTCAAAAAGAGTCCTACCAGTAGTCTTAATGTTTGGCTTGCTTCTTTTTTCAGCCAAGAAAAAACTAAGAACACAAACATTCTATCATTATACGAAAAACTAGAAAGAAAGAAAAAAAAACAATGCATGAATCTATATAGGATCACTTTCAAAAGTCAGGAATCTCATGACACATCAGATTAAGCTCATGGCCATAAACAGGAATCTCATCCACTGTACACAGAGATTGGAAAGCTCAAATAATCCAAACAGAAACCAAAGAGCTGCCAGTATAACTATGATAAAGCAATTTTTAGACGCCCATACACACCATGGAAGAAACTACATTGCGTAAGTGCAGATATAAATTAATGGCATAAACTAAGGCAAATTAGACACAACCTGGATGCATATACAGACCTACTTGCTTCTTATTCTTTTGTAGGATAAAGAACATGATCGACAGGTGTGGTAAATATTATTCAAATGCTTCAAGTTTACAAATTACTCACTGCTTGTAAAACACTGTTCCTAGAAGACCATTAACATAAATCTCAGTTTTCCGTGATTTAACATTTTCAGCAAGCTGTAGGGGCAAAAAAAAAAAAAATGATGATTAGTGACATTGGTTCAGGGAGCCAATATAGCAAGCATGTTTGTGATTAAAAAGTAAAAAGAAAAAGAGACAAGTTTAATGCACACAATTGAGCAAGAGACTCTTCTGAATGTAACTTAAACATTTGAACTTGTTGTCCAACAAAAGTATCGGTTTCAAAAAAACTCCCTCTAACCAAGAACTGATTTTTGACACTAGCATGCAAAGTAATAATATATTTTGCAACCAATATCAAACGCACAAAAGAACTTCACAGACTAGAATAGATACTATGCATCTCATATCCAATAATCAATTCTTGACTAAGCATTCAAGGGGTTAGACCACCGAACCAATTTATCTCCCGTACCCAACAAGTCCTACTATTAATCTACAGAACCTATAAGCTTAGAAAAATCCAGACCAGTTTCCGTCTTTAAAACTTCTGCTAGATGTCCATTTATCAGAGAATTAAGTGGAATATCTAAATTTAATCGAAATTAAGACATCAATCTTTCAAACTAATCCAACTAATCAATATCTCAAAAATAATGTAGAGAAAGAAGAAAATCCTATGATCACCAAGGCCCCATGCAATCCATAAACCTATGGGAGATAAGCTATCGTGCTCACATCATTCTGCCTAATAAACCTTCTAGAATTATGGCCATTACAATGTTCTAAATTTAGACCAGACACTCTACAGAACAACAAGAATTCCTCAAAAGTCTTTCACTTGCTTCACTTCCAGTATTCCCTTTTTACTAATGGGCAAAATAGATATGTGATGCCAACATTAGGAAAGAATATGAACAAATTGGACAAGCGAATAACTCTATGGCTTCGCGTTCTTAGTTCTTGCTCAAACCCTAGCAGTATTCATTTTGACCGAACGCTTCATCAAAGGAAAGACTAAAGAAACAATTGGTCTTTCGCAAGGTAATAATCGCTTCGCATGTCAACTGTCTTCTAATTCATCAGATTAACAGCACGATTCATAAACGAATGAATGAGCGAAAGAAAGAAAAGGAACGATGTTCATCTTAAAAGGGGTCATCATCGGACTTGTCATTGGATCCTTAAGTCGATGAGATGGGAAACAAGGGCAGAGGTAACCTGTCTCGAGATAAAGGGGGTCCGATGAGGCGAGCTCCTCGCAGACGAGGTCACCAGTGGCCATGTAGTGGACACCGAGGAGCTGAGAGACGTGGATGTCGTAGGCGCCCTTCGCAACGCCGGGGAACCCTATCTACAACTCACGGATCAGCCGCTGGGGGCGGGGCCAGGCCAGGGCCGGCAGGGAACAGGGCGATCTGCTACGCCGCGAGGGCGGAAAGCCCCCTTCTCGCCGCCGCAGCTTCCAGATCCGCGGAGGCGATTGAGGACCGCCATGGGGGAGCGCACGCGGAAGTGCGGGCGAAACCGATTCAACAACCGAGAAGAGGCGAAGCGGTTACTGTTTCGTCAAAAACGGAAACGTCTCAAGCACGTGAGTTGAAGAGAAGCGACATGTGTGCCCGACACGTGTGGGCCAAAATGTCTCCAAAGAAGCCCAAAGACTCGGCCCATAATATAGGCCCAATTTAGGCATTCCACGAGGGTTGAAATGCCAAACATGCCATGGGGTGAAAAAAAATTAAACAAATTGGATATTACAAAGAAGGAAAAAAAAAAAGTCAAAATAAATGTGTTTAAAAGGTAAGGGTTAGAAAAAAAAAAAACTTGTCTTACTAATAATGCAATGCTTCTGTTGTCAAACAAAGAAGCAGGATGAGAATTGACCCCTTCAGATGACCCATCAAAAGGTGGACAGGTGACACCCATAGTTACTTTTGGTGTCACCTAAACGAAGCTATAAAGTCTAGTCATAATCATTCTTGGCTATTCCTGTACACATATAATAAGCAGCAAGATAAGATTTCTTGGTCAAGACCAGCAAATGTGATCCATGGTGGCTCTTTACAGATCTTGCAGGAGATAAACAAATCCAGACACCCTCATGTTGGACCATATTACTTGCAGGCCGCTAAAAGGGTCTCTCCCATCACAGACACGATCTTACTCCTCGATGACACAGCAACCAGCAGGTGTTTGTGGTGCAGAAAGATGCGAAAGTTTCTGCATCAAATTAACAACAGGATATTGTACTCTCTGTTATATTAATATTCCAAAGGCTTTGGGTGTAGACAGGGAGGCGTTTATGTGGGAAGGATGTGGAGTTCTTATCCATTTCCTCCCCCTTACGCCAGAGAAAGAAGGGGGACAGCCTGAACACATGAGGATAAAACCGAATCTATTTGGGAGCAGCGGCGAGACTCGAGAGCTTATCCCCTACCACACGCACACCGCCCATTATATCCTCCTCATGCCCCACTGCAGAAGCCGTATGTTTGCCTCTCGTTCCCATCTCTGAGTCGAGGCTTCAGTGCGTGCATGGAGGCGTCTTGTCTCTTGTCGGACAACAAGCGTGGGATCATGGATGAAGAGGAGGGAGAGCTCGAATCCATGTCTTCCTTCTACAGCGAAGAGGATGACTCCGATCGGGAATCGACGGAGGATGCAACGTCCTCCAGTTCATCTCTGTCCTTGTGTCCACCGTCGTCGTCGTCGTCGGATGATCAGCTCGAAGAAGAGGGGTCTCTCCTCGAGATGTCTTCCCTCATCTCAGTGCTTCCCATCAAGTAAGTTCCACCACCCTCCTCCATTCCTGTAAAGTTGTTAGCATGGGGCTGGCCATCAATACATGCATCAGATCGGATTGGCCTCGTGAAACCCTTTCATCAATAATGTGTGGTCATTAGCTTCTTCATCCATAGTTTATGGCACAGGGTCAGCCAAGGATGAACACTTGCGGTATCATCGTCTCAAAGTTTCATTGTTTTTTTTCTTGGAAAACAGGAGAGGGCTATCGAAGCATTTCAATGGGAAGTCACAGTCCTTCACATCTCTGGATGACGTGAGGTGCTTAGGAGATCTCGCGAAGCCTGAGAGACCATGCAAGAGAAGACTCAGCTCCTGCAAGAGCTACGGAGGAGGGTTGGATAGCCACAAAGCATTGTCTCCAAAGGCTTCCTCCAGGATCATCTCAAAGAGGGCTTCTTCTTCTTCCCTGCTAAGTGCCAGGAGACACAGCTTGTCGAGCAACAGGCCTCCTATCTGCCCACCAAAAGGAGGCCAAACGAAATTTTTGTGCACTTGACAGTCAAAGACACACTACCAAAAGGAGCTTCGGAGAGTGGAGATGGAATGCTACCGGTCTTTGTTATATTTCGTCAAAGACCAGACAACAGGAAATATGAGGGTTTACTGTATTTTACGAACATGTTTTCTTTTTCTCAGTTAATCTCATGTTGTAGATTGATTTGGTTGTACAGATGTTCATTGTAAAAAATGTTGTTTGTTGATTTCATGGGATCTTTGTTGGAGGCATTTCTTGAGTTTTGTAGCATAAATCCTACCAAAATGGACGTAAAAAAACGAGTTGATCGTATCTCTCCACTTCTCTATATTCAAGTTATTGATCATGAAGCATCCACGCACACACATTCATCTTAAATATGTAAAGAAATATTGGAAGATACTTTTTTAGATTTGATGAATTCATCCCGACGCAACGTGACTTCCTTTTAAATTGAGATATCGATCAACATGTATCTTCTACCGGTGGGGAGAGGGGACGCTAATAGTGAATTGGGGGCTGAAGATTAAGAAGTGAGTTATTTATATTAAGTATTCTTCAGTGTGATTAAAGGTTATTCTTTATGGTTACATTTTTTTAATATTATGATTATTAGATTTAAAAATTTTATATTAAAATGTCTATAGCTATAGAATTAAAACAATCTAGCTCTATTTATTATAATGCTATTGGTTTTAATTTGTTGGGTGGTGCGAGTAATTATTGTGGATAAAAGAAATATGAAGGTCACTTTGCAATCGTCGACATGATTAGCTGCTTCGTGATCCGTGCCAATTTCTGATCACGCACGACCTACGTACGTCACGTGATTTCCAGCGTTTGTTCGTTGGGGGCTGGTGTATCTCTTCGTACACGTGATTCGCAACATGATCAGCTGCTTCGTGATCCGTGCCAAATTCTGATCACGCTCGACGTTGGCTCTCTCTCTCTCTCTCTCTCTCCCTCTCTCCCTTCATGCATTTGATTCGCAGATCAAGTCAAATTTTTTGACTGCTATAGACATGTAATTGCGACTTTCCCCATTAAATCTATGACATTATCTCTCTCATGACGGAGCTAACCAAGCTCAGGTCCGAGGGTCAACGAGCATTGAACAGAAATATCATCAATCGGTTGCCTTTGATCATTACAGAGAGAATTCAGTCACCTGTTCAGATCCACACATGTCAAAGCGGAAAGATACTAGAAATCCTACCACATCAGAAAGTACAAAAATAAAAATAAAAATAACATGGAACCCTCCTATCACAGGGTTGGCATACAGTTGCATATCCCTAGCTAAAAAAAGAAAAAAGAAAAATTAGTGTGCGGTGAACAAAACAAAACAAAAACTCTTAACTCCAACATCTTGTAATAGTTGCTCATATATGTATATATTCCAACCAACCAAACTAAAGACCAGACAACCGACCAGCTTTGAAACCGAAAGCCCGATGAGAGTGCCCCTGTTCAATTTCTGGCAGGTGCACCGGCGGAGGCCGCGGCTGATCAACCAGTACGGCTTCCTCGACTACTACCGCTTGATCCCTCCCATATGATCAACCCTCTGGTATCCAACTTCGCCTCCGCGACTTGAAAATCCCCCCCTACCACCACCTCTGCTTCCAAAGTCGCCTCTACCATATCCCCTCCCACCACCATAGTTGCCACGTCCTCTACCGTCATTGCGGAACCCACCCCCTCTACCGAGCGCAAATCTTCCTCTGTTACCAACTGCAGAAATCAAGGTTCAAAATAATTAGAATACAACCCAGGCAGAGATGTTTATCCACTTTGACAAGTTACGTGTGCCCATGTGCCATTTTTAAAATGCAGTATGAAAGCAACATACCCTGGTGCAAATGTTTCTCAATTTTAGCATACACTGCAATAATGGGCTGTCTATACTAAGGTAGTTCAGTTCATTTGTGCAGGAAAAATTGCTTATAGTGCCAATGGTGATAATAAATTCAAACTGATGAAACCAACTTGTGTTAAAGTTACTGGCAAAAGAAGTATATATAACTAAATTTAAAATGTCAAAGAAAATGAAAAATCAAATGTGTAGAATTGAAAATCTCTCAGGCACTTGCCTCGTGAGCCTGTAGCACGCTTTTCCTCAACATAAGCTGAGCGACCACCTATCATTATGGGTGAGGCCTGCAATTTGAAATGATACCAACATAAAATTGTTTCACCAATCTTGACAGATCAGACAAAAAAATATATGGTTTGAAACTATATGCATATAGATAGGAACAAAAATTAAAAACTGTTTCAATTTAAGTTGTCATATATATATATATATATATATATATATACACAGTTCATTATCTGCATTCCATATCATTTGTTATTTAACCATATATTGAGGCTTTGACCTGGTTTTTACATAACAAATTACAAATCTTAAAAAAAATGTTAACTACGTCCAAGCACTTTCCAAATTAGAAGGTCGTATAAGCAAAAGATAATTGTTGGATGAAAGCACCAACAAGCACCACAATATTCAATAAGTGAAGCCACTGGAGAGGTAAAACAAGTCATGTGATGTGATTGCAGAAAACTCAAAAGGCACCTATGAGAAAGTTGCAAGCAAATGCCTAAAAACACCACAGAAATCAGATAGTGGAATGAATGAGAACCAAAGCAAGAAAGATAAGAAATAAAAAAAAGAAAAGTTGCCCGACACTAAACTACCAGAGGGCCAGAAACTAAGTGCAACTCTGAGCCTCTAATGAAATGCACCATGAAGATTTACTTGCGGATTCTTTATGATTCATATGAACAACCAAACGCTAGCAAGGAAGTTTAAGAACCATGACTAATAATCAATTACACAAGCGGACCAAATGTAACAAATACAAACCACACCTTCAAATTTGATAAAAATAACAATATCAGAAAAGAAGTTGTCCAGGTGCCAATGGCACTAGCTTCGCTTGCTCAACTAACTCAACCACTCATACCTAGAGCTGCAACAGGACCTCAATAACCTGATTACCAGCTTGAATCCAATCTGATTCTTCAGGTGAGAACACGATGCATGAAGCCATGAACATATGTTCTAAAGTCATAACTAGTAACATGTCATATTAGGATAAGGGTGAAAATCCATACACCGAAACCGAAACACCATAAGTGGATATTGATGTATACTAATATTTTGTATAAAATTAAACCGACATGATTCTTGATGCTTGATTGGTGTGTGATATAATCTACACATGAACCTAACATAACTTGAGCACAATCCAAACATCGAATTAATACAATATTCAACCCAATATCTGATAGTTATTGTACATGCATTCAGTGTGGACCAATCCAGTTTTTAATGGACTTGAATTTGGATCTTACATGGATCCAACTGAATCAACATCTTACTAATAGTTCAAGCAATATGCAGTAAATAAATAAAATCGAAGTTAATGATTGCATATATAGATTTACCTCTATGGCACTTTGAACAGCACTGGCCACCTCAAACTCCACAAACCCAAAACAGAAACCTTGTAGCTGCAGATAATTAAAGAAATAATCTTCTTATAATACTGAAAATAAAAAAATGATGGGAGAATTGAAATTTAAATTTCAAGCAGAGTAAGTATATGCAAACCTTATGGCTTCTAACTTGTATGCCACCAGGCTTAATGGGACCAAATTTTTTAAACACCTCCTCGAGTTGAGCAGGTGTTGCATCCATTGGCAAACTTTTCACATATACAGAATAACCATCAGCTGAAAGAAGAAAATAAAGGATGAAATTCACAAAACAGAGTTTATGATGAAGTTAATATACAGAAAGATTAGCTTGAAACAAGACTATCATTACTTTCAGCCTCTTGGACGTTGCTACTTTCAGCAGCAGTAGAACTGGATGCAGACATATCAGATGCTGGAGCAGCTGGAGGAGCAGGAATCGCCTGTGGTTCTGGTTTAATTGATGTTGGCTTAGAATAAGCACGTGTTGGAACTGACACAGAGGCACTATCTTTCATGACTTTCACCTGCATCCATGATCCAACAAGCTATTCTTACAACTAGCTTTTGTAATAGTGTTCTGCAAATTAAACATATATCATTATCTTTTCGAAAATTTGTTGGTCTGGAACAAAAGAAAACTGGATATATTCACAATAGATTATGAAAAATCGGAGCAGTGGACTAAAAGCATACATGTCTTGGAATTCCCACCCATTATTTAATATTCTGAGATGATAACAAAATTCACTTTGCAGATGTTTCAGAAGAACAAGCTTTATAGGAAGAACTATATTAGAAGCTTCCAGCATTCAAGTCCCATAATGGAGAACTACCACATATGGTTTAAATAATCAAACCTCAGCTTATAGTGCTAATGATACTCGGTATTGCATCATGTGCTCTATGAGAGCAGATGGAGAAATGAACGTCATACCATCGATATTGTTGTCGAATCACCTAAATTATTATGTACATAGATAATATTCCTGGTATTGCATCGTGTGCTCTATGAGAGCAGAAGGAGAAATGAACGTCATACCATTGATATTATTGTCAAATCACCTAAATAATTATGTACATAGATAATATTAAGTTTCACATCCTTATATTGTCTCGGATATGTGGTGCTAAAACTTTAGAAAAGTTAGATTGCCAATTAGCCTTCGATGAAATTGACCAATATGTTGCTCACAATAATAGAAGTTGCAATGTAGCACAATCAAATAGATAGATCCTATTACTAACCGGTGGGAATATACTAGAACTTTAAGTAGTATTATTAAAAGAATATTGGCAAACAAAGAACTACTATGCCTTATTCCTCACTTAACATGTGGTTGGTGGATGGAAACAAGAGTTCATAAGAGAAAAATATAGCAAAATGCTCAACTTAGGCACTTACGATTGAGGCATATGATTTCTTTGGCATCTCTTCTTGGGCGGTGACAGCATTTGATTCAGAATTGCTTGGAACTTCATTAATCACCTCACCTGTAGGTTCTTCCTCTTCCACAACCTCTCCATTGTCTGAAGGATTATAGACTTCCTCCTCGTTCACCCCCTCTTCTTCTGCGGGCAACACGTCTGTTTGGTCCGGAGCATGCTGCTCTTCTTCTGGAGGTAAATCTGCAAGTCAAAGGAAATAAGCCTCGAAATTTCCATAGATGCCAATAAAACTTTAAGACAATCAAGCCTTGGGATCTCTAGAAGACAAACCACTTTCAGGCGCATGAGGTGCATCAGAGTCATTTGCCAAGCCCTGGTGTCCCTGTTGGTGATCGACCTCCTCTACAAACCTAAATATGTCATTCAATACATAGAAACCCTTGTCCTGGCGAGCAAGAAAGAAGGACTGAACGAAGTCCCTCTTAACATTATCCTCTCCCGTAAGGTGTCCCGTCACAAGCACGATCACCCCGCCGCCGAGAGATTCTTGGGCATCAACCGATGTCATCTCCGCTCTAACAAAGCCCATGGACAATATCTTCGCATTGATCGCCTACATCCCATGTAAGAAGTTCCACATAAAAAAAAAAAAAGGTGAAATCTTTCGGCTTCAAGATTCCTTCTTTCTTGAAGACATGTAAAACCCAAACAAAGATGGAAGGTTTTGCGTACTCACGTCCGTGGAGGTGACCGAACTCATGGCGCCATGGGCATCCGGCCGGCCGAGCTTGCTGCTATCCTGGTAAAACCGGTAAACATTCTCCGGCGATTGCTGGAGGACATGATAGTACTGCTGAACAAACGCGTTCCCCACCTGAACCACCAACCTTCGAGCTAAAGACAACAACAAGACAAGAAAGTGGAACAACGTAACGGAAAAGAGGCGAATCCACTACCACTTGAGCGGAAAACGAAGATCTTTCGGCGCTCGACGGCTGGGCGGCCATTTCCGCGACGGGTAGCTCAAGCAACGAAAGGTTAAAACCCTAGCAACGGATCCGAAGGCTGCCGGGGCCGAAGAGGCTCGCGTTTCGAGATTGATATGCGGCAGTTGAAGAGGAGGGTAAGAAGGAAATGCCGGTGGGTTGTCTCCTTCGGGTTTTCCTTTTCTAGGGTCCGGACCTTCCGATCTGGAATGGAGGAGAACAAATGAAAAAGAGGGCAATTCTATTGTTTAATTATTTGATCCAATTTTCTCTACTTGGGTTCGATTCTTACACTTCCTCTTTTAAGACGACAATTGGCACGTGAGAACTGATGCTTGCCCTTTCTGGCACGTGTTCTACGGGGGTCACCGGCGTCGGCCCCCCGTGCGGAGTTGGATTGTGCGAATGGATCAGCGACGTGGCGTGCCGTGGGACTAAATCAAATCAAGACCGTCCAATTAATTCATTGTGCCGGAAACCTCCGGATCTGATTGGTTGTGGTATAAGCATGCGCATACCCATGAAATAAAAGATGGAACTACTACAGTGCCCACGAAATATTGCAGACACTTTTAACAGTTAAAGACGACTTCTACTGTACCCTTAGCTACAGAATTAGTGCTACGTTTTAATATAAGATCTCCTTGTTCTATAGTTACAATCTCAAGACAGAAGCCATTTCCACCCTCGTTAACAAGCTCATTCAACAGAACAGGGATTGTGCTGTTAAGTTGTGCATTTGCATTTACCAAACTTTACTGGTTCAGAATTATATTTTAATCATAACAACTGGCTATGTCACTGAGGTTCTCAGTAATCACAATGTGGATAGATCCACGACCAGAACTTGCCAACACAATAAAGCATCATCAAAAGAAAAGCACAAGAGTATCATGTTGAAGCCCATAGCATCCCAATTTTTAACACCAATGTTCACTAAAGAACATCTAAATACATAAACACAACCAGCACAAGATATAACATGATGAGGTATGAAAATATTCCTGCTAAATAGAAAGATGTGGCAGTCTTTCCTGTGACGCATTATAAATTCAAGGTTTCAATTAGCATTCATAACCCATACATACACAGAACTGAACATACTAACCGAAGACCAATACTGGGTCATATAGGTTGATGTCAACAGTGTTTATTACTATACTTTGTTACCAATACTGGAAGGTATAAGTCGATATATTTTCCAATATTAATGGTGCCATATTTGTTCTGCAATTAGTCAAGAGTGACATGGGAGCAAGATTTTAGATCCTGTGTGAACCAATGCTCTAGAAAATCAGACTAAAAGATTAAAAAAAAAAAAAGAGCATTATAGGAATAAGGAGAAAGAACAATTTAAGGAGGCAACATAATCATGACAAGCATAGCGGAATTTCATACGCTAGCATAATATTTGATCTTTCTCATTCATTTGCAGATTGAAACCTTACGGACAATGAAGATTGACAATCCTGTGGTCGTACGGGCCTCTGGCTGTATAAATTCTTACTATGCTGCAAAATTGCACTGGCGAACAAACTCCATATCGTAGTCCACGTACTTTGTCCACAGATGTCGGAACTGATTCATGGCAATATCAAGCCAAGGTTTCATATTTCCATTAAAATGCACAACAGCAGCATTATTGATTTCCTCCATGCTTATACTTGGATTATATCCAAGGCCAAGCACATGCCAGGACTTGTCCAAGGGTTTTGTTGTGGAGTAAAATGTGATCAAGCCTGGTGGAAGAGTCCCTAATTTCCACAATGTTCGGTTCTCATTCTGCAACAAACAGCGGGTGCTTCCATATCAGACATTAGAAGAAAAAGAATATCATGAAAAGTGATGAAACAAGCCGCTGAAAAGGAATTCCCCAACATCTCCCTAAACTATATATTAATAAAAAAAAATGCTTAACCAAAATATAATTTTTCATTCGGCCGGCAGAACATGTTTCAGGATATTACAACTTCTATACGCAATAGACCATCAAAGAAATTGCTTCTTTATTCCCCACCGAAATTTGCTTGTTATTGCGATGCTAATAAATAAATTATAGACTGAATTTAGTAAAGATAAGCCATGGTCGAAAAGTTGTTGTAACTGTTGTAGTATATTAGTGTCTGTATAGCTTTGTTTTTGTGTGGCATGCAACTTACCAAGAACAACATTCCCCTAAAAAACTTCAGGCTTCCAAATGTTAATCTGCCAACAAGTTTTGATGAAAAAACTAATGAATAATTAATCAAGCATACTTCCTCTCACGCCGATCTCAAATACAGATTCAACCCTGTAACGATGAGTCTATTTCTAGCTGACTGGAAAAAAGTTTATATGCAATTTTATTTTCTACTTACTTTGTTCTCCATTGTTTGGACAAGAAATACATGCTAGATTTAACTTTCAATTTCCAAAAGAATTTTTTTTTTTTTTTGGTAAAGGAGACAATTAAAAAAAGATAGTAACTTACCAGATTCTGCCAGTAATGGTACTGTTCAGTGCACTTCTCTTTCCTCCATGCATCAAGATCAAAGAAATTCATCCCATATGCCCACCCACAAGCCTTAGGGTTGAACTTCTCCTTGATCAGTGGGTGTGAGAAGTTCATATACTGTGCATAACGGTGAAAGGATCCGAAGCACGTCTCAACTGCTCCATTCACTTTCCCATCCATATCAATCTTCCACAGTCCTGTGAGATCCCTTTGCACCACGACATCATCATCCAAGAAGAGAATTCTGTGGAGCTTCGGGTACATCTCAGGTAAGTAAAATCTTAAATGGTTTAGCATCGAGAGGTACTTGGGGTTCCTAAACTTCATGTTAGTGGTGTCCTTGGTGGCATTCTCCAGCTTGTTCTCGAAGTAGAACCTCTGAAGGTTTGCAGACTCAAGCTGCCGTAGCACTGGCACATAAGAAGAGTTGAGGAATTTATAGTCCTCCACGGCCTTGACCTCAATGTGGGCGCCGGAGTAATCTTTCATGCGAAACATAACCTGCATTGCCCCAAGGTTCATTCGATCTGTAACAATGTGGAAGACATGCTTCCAGGGCTCACGGGCGTTGCGGACGGCAGAGTTCACCACGACGGACGCTGCAAGGACATTGTCTGAGAAGATGGCATAATGGTAGAGCTTAGGGTCTTCGAGCTCCGGTGGAGGGGTCGGTGGATCCACGTAACGATCCGATTGGGCGATCCTCTCCTCCATGAGACGCATGGCGAGGCAATGAAGGTTCCTGGGGATGGACTTGGCGGCGATAAGGGACGAGAAGGCGCCTGCCTTCTTGGCCTTGGAGAGCTGCTCGTTGACGGCGAAGATTGTATCCTTGAGCTTCTGGATCTTGAGCTGGTTGTCGAAGGAGTCCTTGGCATCGGAAATGAGGAGACGAGCGGCGCGGATGCGGTCCTTGACGCCGCGCTCGAAGCCACGGACGGCGGTCTCGTCGATGGGGGCGGCAGGGTCGAGTAGCGTGCGGTGAGCGCCGACGAGGAGGGAGAGGTTGCGGGCGAGCTCAGCGAAGAGGCGCGTCTGCTTCGAGCTCTCGAGCTTGAGCCGACGCGCGAACGAGGCATAGGCGGCGGCGACGGCGGCGTGGTCGCCGACCTGCTTCCGAATCAGAGCCGCGCGCGCCCGGAGGGGGTCAGATCGGACGGCCAGGACCGACCGCCGCGGGTAATGGAGGCCCGAAGAGTACAGATCGGAGGGCAAGGGCGAGGACGAACCAACCTCCTCCTTCCTGGTCATCACCGGCGCCGAGGTAGTGGAGGGGACGAGGAGAAAGAGGGCGGCGACGGAAACGGCAAGGCTGAGGAGGAAGAAGCGGCGGACCATGGCAGTGCGGCCAGGGTTTCGACGGTGGATCGTCATCTTCGTTAGGATTTCGAGATAGAATCGATAAGAAGACGAAGAGCAGAATGCGACGGAGGATACCGCGGAACGAACCCTATTTATCGTAATGCTTCATTGATCACTACAAACTCTCGAGTAGTGGGCGGTGTTAGTTCCAAAGGAACTGACGAATATACTGTTCCCTGAGGGTGGTTTATGTTAACATTCCCCGGCTATAGGAGAACCGGGAACGGGACAGGTGGGTGCGCGTCCACTTTGGCTGACAGCGGAACAGAGGAATTCATGTGTCCCGCGGAGGAATGCAACGGCAGCCGGGTCCGATGACGGTGGGTTGTGCTTCGCGACCGAACACCTGTCGGTGGATCGGGTTGAGCCGGACCGGCCGAGTTGCTGGTGGCCGGGTCAGTGCCTCTCGGTTTGCAACGGATGTAATATGGCTCGAGTCAAATCTGGTCATGGGACTCTCATGGAATTAATTAAATATTCACTTTTTTTAAAATATTATTTCGTGTTACTTAATCATACAAAGGTTCATGTTTCTGATACTGATTGATGTTATTATTTTTATTTATATTATAAGGAGTACATTTTCATTTCCGTTTGTCTAATATTACTTTAATTGTTGATATTTTAAATTTTTTTACTTCCCATAATTTTGAATTATTTTTTAATTAAACATGTGATACATATATACATATATACATATATATATATATATATATAATATTGAATTGAACACATAATTAGGCTCATACCCGAATCGGACTTGGACGGTTCGATCACAGTTCTCGAATCACCAGAGAGTATCGATTTAAAGAAATTATTATTAATTATTTTAAAAAAAATAATATTCTAAATTAAAAAAATTAAAAAAAAACTCAAATTGAAATCAAAACAACTGATACCGAAATGGCAAGCAACCAAAGGTATACTGTTCGATTGGATTTTTAAAATTTAAGAACCGAAATATGTAAATTTGGAAGCCCACATCCCGTGAGACAAAAATTAGATCAAAATATTACTGACAGCCATCGTAGGAGACTTAAAGAGGAATAAGTATAACTGGTGTTGTCTATTAAGGTTGAGATGAACTTGAGAAACAAAGAAGAGATATGGTTAAGTTTTGAGTTGCACTTGCGATAGCAATATGGATGAAACCAAACAAGTTAGGAAGGCAATGGAACTAAGGAGACAAACTCGGATGTAACCTTTCCCTTCAACTGGATAGTAATAACAAAGTGGTCTGGGTACTTCCTGAGCAGCTTCAGGAGGCCAAACCATGGCCTGCCTTTTGCTTCAGTTTGTGGCCAGTCTTCGGATGTGAGGTATTTTCTTACCCTGCTGTGATGCCATACATTGACATACTCTTCAACCAGCTGGATCAAAGGCAAAAAAATGATATTAGAAATGGCCCACATGTTTCAGATCTTAGTAAGAGGTTTTAAGATGGTAAAAGGACAAGCAAGCATTTCATCAACTACAAGTTACTGATAGCGTGTGTAATTTGTTACTTGATCTTTCGGAGAAACAAGATGCAAGATGGCAGCGAAAAAAGAAAAGTCAGCTACCACTACTAAGTCAGCTAACACTACTATCGTATTTGATGGAACTCGAACATGCAGGAAAATATCAGCACTGAAAGCAAACAGAAGAGAAAAAAAAAAAAAAAACAGGTAAACATAAGGGGAAATTACTTGTTCTTATCGTAAAACATTATTGACTTAGTGTTTAATTCTCGGTACCTTAATCTGCAACCTCTGTTGTATGAAATAAGGGCGTACCCAGTGCACGACGAGGCTCCCGCTGATGCGAGGTCTGAGGAGGGTTGATGTACGTAGCCTTACCTCTTAATATTTCAAGAGGCTGTTTCCGTGACTCGAACCATGAACTCCTAGGTTGAAAAGGAGTAACCTTACTGTGTTGTATGAAATGGTCACTACATATCACATATCCATATGCAGGCCAAGTACCAGTGCTATTCAATCACAGATGTATAAATGTAAAGGGGTGCAAAATCCCATTTGGTCTAAATCAAAGTCATAATAACAATAACAACGACTAAGTTAATGGAGATGACGATTGAATTTTAATTTATTAGAAAGATGATTTTAGTGTAAATCCTCTCAACTCTTTTTTTTAAAGCCATCAACCCCATGTTTCTCATACTTCTTTTCCATAGCTCTAACTTTTCCCCTTCCCCAAGTGACTTGTATTAGCCCCTGCACTTGATATGGGATGAGTTCCTAATTGTATGTACCACAGTACTATGAGGATCACTCGAGTGACACCTACACCAAAATGAAGCAAGTTGATGGCTCTTTTGGAATAAAAGCATCTTTCGTATTCCAGCTGTATCGATCCAAGCCACGTGGAATATTCCATGTCAGCATGGCACAGAGCAATCGCCTCACACAAATCAACAATATGTCAAATGCCAACATACCCTCGCTAGGCATGGGACTCATGCCCATTCTGCTTTTTACGTTGTGCCGCACTGTGCCACTTTATCAGCAAGACCATGCTACCGAAACTGAATTCTTGATATTAACTGTACAAAATAAATATGGTCACAAAAGGATGCACATCCATAATGCAATGCCACAACACAAAAAGAATCAATGATCTAAAGACATTTTTAAAAAATGTGAAAGAACAGCAGAAAATAACCTTAACAGAAGCATATATGGCCACCAAAGGTGTCGTTCGACAATACAAGATAAGGGAAAAAATGTAACCCTTCATCGGCTAATGTGGCAGTCACTTATTTGACAACAGAAAGGAATTCTCACGTTGCTGAAACAAAATATATCCATTTTAATGCTTTACTTTTTTATTTGAAATAAGCTTGCCCATTGCCTACGTCGTTTTAATGTTTTCGAGCAACATGGTCTCATGCATCAATTTAGGCAAATACAACTATAAGATATGAGCCTATCCTTGTTTGTACTTCTAACAAATTATATTCTCATACTGTCCTGATAACTCATAATGAGTAACATGAAAAGAGCAAATCATTAGATAGAAAATTTTAGTAACCAACCTCCGCATGGAGTTTCTCCATAGGCATCCATTCTCCTGGCCCACAAAGATCAGAGAGCAATGTAGCTACTGATGAGATGACATCCTTTTCTTCCAACGCCAAGAGTTGTTGATTATCTGCTTCCCTGTCAATCCTCGACCTTCTCTCAGCCTTTGTACCTGCAGAGTGGATATAATGGAACTTTTATTTTCTGGTGAAATCTACACATATCAGTATAGATAACAGCCAAAGTATATAACTTGACACACGGTTTTTGATGATTTACAGATACGCTGTACCATGTGACACGCATAATCAAAGGGAGTTTCTGCCTTGCTGAGGGTTGCCAACTCATCACTTTGTATATTGCTAGCATGAGCAAATCCTGCCACGATTACCCACATGGAATGTGCCAAGGAACATTAAATCCTTGTCCTGAGATCAAATATTATTTAGGAAAACACACATACATGCTAGACAAGTTTGTATGTTTTAATTTTCAGACTCTCACTACATGTTGAGGCTAATCCTAATCTATCAGTTAAAGAAGAAGGATAACGGTGTACTGTGATTTCTGCAACTTGATTGGGACTTTGATTCACTTGATGAAGACTCATATATCCTATGCAGTGAAGTAATGAGTAAAATTATGCCATCCAAAGAAATCTTGTATAGAAGCAGTTAGACAAATCCCTTAAATATGTAAAAGGCAGTGTCAACTTTGGCATCCTAAAACAGAATTTAGTAATCACCAATAGTGGTATTGCAAAGTTTGGTACACTAGTCAAAATGATCATACGAGGCATGTTCAGTCTTAGGTTGGTAACCAACTCCAAGTGCAGCAAAATGAATCCTACAAATGTCAGTCTCGACTATTGACCACTATATCAAAGTACACTTCAGCAGCCATCACACCAAAGGAGAATGTTCGGCACAAGCAACTACTGCAAGATCTACATCGAGGTACAATATGGTTCAGTTCCACTCTTGTAAGAGGACAGGTTGGTTGAATGTTTGATAAGTAATCCACTCTTCGTAATATATTGTTTTATATACCATTGAAGTCAATCAAAAGTAACAAACAAATATTTCACACATTCAAAAAAGAACTTACCTCAGGATTCTGATCTAACTAATCCTGCGTTTCATCAAAAGTTGGAAATGGTTCAACTATTGGAACAGATCGTATTAAAGGGAAGTGAGAAAGAGTCATACGATTCAAATTTGTCAGTTGCATATCAGGTAGAAAGAACCGAGTGCTATTGTTAAAAGTAAAGGATGTGCCATTTTTATAGCGAACCAAACAACATCCGAAAGAGATGACCTATCAGGTTGACGTAAAAATTTGGTGCAAGAATGTACCTCTTCCTTTAATCATTTTCTTCCTTGCACTTTGTGCAAGGATTCTGAGCTCTTTGTGCTGTGTATCGATTTAATATTTGACATAAGAATTGTGTCTTTCGAATTTAAAGGATAAAGCTGCACATATCGATTATGAGAAAACCCCACATTAGTGGGAGCCTTGTCAAATGCCTGTACCTATGAATTGTGTCACAGCATATTTTCATAGAAAAAAAAGATCTGTAAGATTAATATCTACATGCATATACCTAACAAATCCAGAATTGACAATGCAAAATTGCAAGACATGTAGCAAATGTTAAATTTCTAGCTAAAGTAATAACCCTCACACCTCCCACATAGAGAATTACAATGAAAAATCAATTTTTCTCATGATTTTTTTCCTTGGGATTCAATTGGAACCAAATTCATATTCAACTAATCGCCACAAATGTAAGAGAAGTGAACAACATAAACTAGAGGATCGATGCAAAAGAGGATATTTTTGTTGGTCAAAGAAAAGGAAGAAGAATTCTGATACCAACCTGGACGCTGTGATGGTCCAGCCTTCCCTGCCCTACCGAGCTTTTCCTCCCATTGATTACCCAAATCCTTCCTTATCCTCTTGCCACCACTACGAGCTACGGCTCCTCTAACATCGTCCTCGTCCTCCTCCTCCACCCCATCATCATCATTGTCATCGTCGTCGTCATCATCATCATCATCATCATCATCATCATGAACGAGGATGCCGTGATCAAAAGGGCCAACACGCCCGGCGTACGCCGCGAGAGAGACCCCGGACGGCTGCCGGGGAACAGGGGCGCCGCCGCCGAAGAAGGATCGGGAGGGCAGGAGGAAGTAGAACTGCTTGTCCCCCATCTGGAGGAGGTCCTGGGAATCGAGCTTGATGGGCGGCGTGCCGGGGACGTGGAGGACGCCCTCGACGAGGCAGCCGTTCTTACCGAGGACCTCGAGGGCGAAGCGTCTCCGAGGGAAGTCGTAGAAGATGCGGGCGTGGTGGCGGGAGATGTTCATCCCGCCGCCCAGAGTGGCGAGGTCCACGTCCACCGCCGACGTCTTGCTGTTGCGGCCCAGGATGATGGAGTAGGTCTGCATGTAGTACTCGAAGTCCTCGCCTTGGAGCTTCGCGAAGCCCACCTCCGCGTCGACCCCCGGGATAGCAGATCCTCCTCCTCCTCCTCCATCCTCCGCGCCGCGGGCGCTCCGGCCTTTTGCCATGGCTTTTGGTCAGCCTTCCGTTCGCCACCGCGAGAGAGAGAGAGAGAGAGAGCGCGAGGGAGCAAAGAGCGCGCCTCAATTCACGAGAGAAAGAAGGGAGCAGAGAGAGAGAGCGAGAGAGAGAGAGAGAGACGTGTCTCAAAGAGCTCTCTCTTAGGCCAGTATTTAATTGGGCTTCCCCACGTGTGTCAACAACGCAAAGGCGGCCCACCCAATCCATTGAATCCTGTGTGCAGCCTATACAACGCCTTATTTCCTAGCCATCTCTTTAATTCGATTTTTTTTATGCAAATACATTTAATTCTATATTGACTTGTCTAATTCCTAATTGATTTTTTATTTTTTTAAAATAAAAATATATTATATCAAATCCAAATATCTTGTCCCCTTTAGCTCCTTAATTTTATCACTTTATTTATCTAAAATCAATTTTTTCACAAATAAATAAGTGAATTTTTTATCCCACAATCTAGCTATCATCAAAACCTAGACATTCTATAAATAAATTCTAAATCATAAGATTCCTTTCCTCCTAATCATCTAACTCCTAAAATACTTATTAACCCCAACTTCGTCACCCGCTATATCATGTTTTCTTTATTCTTTCTCTTGTGATTCAATCTAATAGTATAATATGGACTCAAAATTCAAATCTTTTAACCATAGTGACTTTTTCAACGGATACCTCTTACGATCATATGGGATTCCATGTCGCAGTGGCTCTCCTCTTCTTCTTCTTCTTCTTCTTATCCTTCCTTTCTTTCTGAGTGTGGAAACTTTGAATCAGATCACCAGCTTGAGAACCAAGGAAATGAACCGTGACAAGAAAGAAAGATAAGGAAATCTCATGGCCTGCACTACAAAGATGCTTTACTAACAGTCCTCTTCACAAAAGACAGTCAGCTTTCCAACTTTACTGCATGCGCTCCCGAGCTGCTCTGAGCACGCAGCCACCCACCCAGTAATAATCCACAGGTTTTTGAGGTCTACACCTGCGCTTACTGGAAGCTTTCCCTTTCTCAGTGAATCTAAGCTCATCAAAGTGGTTATCTTTTCTAAAGTTCCACTCGCAGATCTCAACTCTAGCTGTATCCAACTACACTCAGAGAAAATGATCATCCTCAACCTTCTGCTTCCAACGCCTCCATCAATCCAAAACTTGGCAAGATGTGCCAGAGTTCAGTCTCCTCACTCCTCTTCTCCTTGCTAATGATCTCCGCTTTCCTTCATTCAGAATGCCTGCAACATTGTGAGACTGGTCCTGATCAGGTTAGAGCTGGCTACTGGTTCTCCCAGTTCGACCATTACTCCCCTGTTTCAAGCATTAATGCATCCCTCTACACTCACCTCTACTACTACTCTCTCTCCCTCGATGATGCCACCTCCGGCGCTGCAGTTACAGTCCCGCCGCGGCCTGACCAACTCCCGATCCTTAACACTTTCTCGAGCACCATCAAATCGAGCAATCCATCGCTCAAGACCCTCCTATCCATTGCCACCGAAGATCGCAAGAATAGTGCCTCGAATGCAGCTTTCTCTGCCATGGCAGCTGATCCAGATCTCCGAGCATCGTTCATCAGCTCTGCCTTAGCATTAGCCAGGGAGAACGGGTTTGATGGGTTAGACCTGGCATGGCAGTTCCCGAGCTTACCATCGGATATGACCAACCTCGGGACCCTGCTTGCAGAATGGAGAGCTCGTATCAGCAAGGAGGCCCAGAATTCATCATCGGTTCTTCTGACAGTCACCGTGTACTTCTCAAACCACTTGTTTGAAGAATCAACCGACGACCTCGACTATCCAGTGGATGTAATCTCGGAAAGCGTTGATTGGGTTAATGCCCTCTGCTTTGGTTACCACAAGAACAGCAATGCCACTACCAACAATGCTGCACTCTTTGACAAGGCCTCCCACTTCTCTACAAGTTACGGCATCACCTCATGGCTGGATGCAGGACTCCCTCCATGCAAACTGGTAATGGGCGTTCCTGCGTATGGAAGATCTTGGTTTCTCAAGAACAAAGTGAAAAATGAACCAGGCGCTCCAGTAGTGGCCGCAGGACCTCGGCAAAAGATGAGCAACCAGACCGGCATGATGGCCTACTCAGAGATTGAAGAGCTCCTCAAAGATCCTAGCTCTGAGTTCATATATGACAACCAGACTGTGATTTCCTATTTCCATTCCGGAGGTCTGTGGGTGAGCTTCGACAGTCCAGAAGTTGTAGAGTGCAAGATCAAATTTGCTCGGCACAACAGGTTGCTGGGCTACTTCCTCTGGCCTATCAGTTTCGATGACCTGCATCACACAATATCCAGACAAGGTGAGTGCTTAAGAACTTCCTTTCTAGTCTCCAGTTCAGTTCTGTCAAAACTTAACCCGATACCGGATGCAGCTTTCGATGTGTGGCTCAGAAACTATAGATCCTCCTCCTACAAAGATGATGATGGCTTGGAACAGGCAGAATCTCCTTTGGATGCACCACAAGAAGATGCCCCAACTCCATCAGCAGCCCCTTCTGGATCACAACACAGGCTTCCATTGATCAGCAATTATCATCTTGGTCTGTATCTTTCACTGTGTTTTCTTTTCATTCAACAACACTTTTGAGGTAGCATGAAACTGTAAAGAGAAGGCCTTCGACATTCTTTACAATAGAATCCTTCGACTATACGATCAAAATGTCTTGAAATTTGTCCCCACAGTTTCATCACACGAAAAAATGGATTTGGCCTCCACATCACGTCTGTGCTGATCTTAAACAAATACTATACGAAATACTACAAGCTGGCATCACCAAAGAAGTCGAAAACCGAATGCCTGCATAAGTGGATGTGCCAAATATGTACCCAGAGACAAAAGTATGATTGTTAAGTAAGGTAGCCGGATAAATTCCTTGTAATAATCCTTGGGCAACTTTTGACGCCCATCCAATATTGCTGCAAAAGGAATTACACTTGTTCTGCTCTTTAAAACTTCAAAAGCTTCACCATATCGTAATGCCAGTCGCCTATCACCATTCCAAACACCATATATGTGATGAGCTATCAGACCAACAGAGGCTGTGACTGCTACAGTGTTACCAATCCAGAGCGTATGGGCCAAGCACCATATTACCTGTCCAACCATCTTGAAGAATAGAACAGGACCAAGATTAACATCATAAAGTAGGAGAAGCACACAAGTTTAACATCCTATATAAGCACTGATGTCTGATAAGCCTCCTACCACTTGAGATTTTTTTATACTGGAATAGACAGAGGAAATTATACCTGTGGGTGTCTGGTGATTCTCATAATTCCTGTTTCCCAGATATGCAACTTTGGCTTATCAACAGCTGCGACTTCTAAAAGATTAAAGGTGGAGGGGTAGAGAAACAAGAAGGATATGAAGGATGAGAACCACACGAGCTCATGGAGTCCAAAGACATTCTGAAGTTGCCACAATTGAGCGCCATCATATCGATGATTAATGAAATAAACCTAAAAGAAAAATAGCACTAAGGTCATTAAAAAGAGACCAGAAGAATATAAATCATGAACAGATCCAGAGTTGGAATGTGACACGCAGCACTTATGAGCAATAGAATTCTTATGACTGCCAAAAACAAATGAGGATGTTAAAGGACTCACAACAGTACTGACTGCCAAAGGAAGTGAAACCCCAGCAAACAGAACTCGATAAGCTCTCTCTCCTATGAGCTTTTCACCATCATCACGCAGACTTGCCAAACCACTATGGACAATGGCAAAAATGACAATAAGCATCAATAGTACAACCTGTTCAAGTGAAGAAAAATTGGATCAGCATAAGAAACTTCTACATTAAGCTGACCTAGACAAAAAAAAAAAAAAAGGTGATAAGAACTATCTACCACTAAGGATGATGACACTATAGCCTTTGTTGGAGAATGTGACGAGTCATAAATAATCAGGTAATTGATGAAGGATCCACAATTTGCGGAATAAGAATTTTTCGTTGACAACTTGTTATCTTTCTATCGAGTCGCGAAAGTACAAATGACATTCAAACAGATAAGTTAGCTTCCATCTTTCACCTAATTGAAAGACTTCAGTAGTTCAATTCATTTCAAACACAAGAAATTTATCATACCAGGTTGACTCAAATACAAAAGATCTTTGGTATCTAAGCAAACTCATAGTGACAATAGGTCCTGTTTAGTAACTGGATGTCTATTAGCTTCACATATGCCAAAATGACCTGCTTTTGAAGCTTTATTTTGCATCAAGCCCTCAAGCAACTTTTGCCTAGAAACATGGACACTGCAGTTTATGCATCTTTTGCTTTCATGAATTTATCGATAAGCACTCGGTTCATCCTGGTTAAACTCGACAAGGAAAAATGCAACTCTCGGATTTTAAAGTCATACTAGTTGTGAATATTTTGATAAATAAACTTCAGCTATCTAGTTGCGACTTTCGAGCCAAGTGTTCAGCCTGATCTCCCATGGAGCACCATATTATTGTGTTCCAAGACATCTAACGTTAGATATCCTACACAATTATATTGGTCTGTATCATTCATTTTCCACAACACATGCAAATGAGGGCAAAAGACAAACAGAGAATGAATCCAAAAGAACAGGTGCTAACTGCTCGACTAAACATGCAATTCAACCAGAAAATAAGATTCACTCCGGCATAGAAATCGAACTAGAAGAAGCATAACCCAAGAAAACCACCAATCCTTCGTGTCCGAACTCACCTCCGGGCGCTCAGAAAGTCGAGAAACCGCATCGATATACACCGTGCCGAACCCCGTGGACGGACTAATCCACAGTACATCGAGCGCGACGAGAACGGCACCGAGTATGGCCGTGAAACAGGCCCATGACGAGAGCTTTTGCTGCCGCGGATCGAACGCCGCCGAGTCCTCGCCGAGGGGAGCTTCATCAGGGATAGGACTCTCGGGTTCTGCACCTCCGATCGACGTCCCTCTGTCGTGAGTTCTTCCGAAGAACCGAAGGCAATTCGACGAATTGGGGCGCCAAAGGTTGGGTCTTTGAGAGGGTTTTGGGAAGGCGATGGAAGGCGGACAGCGGAGCGAGGGGGTTGCGACGCTGCGCGGGTAAGGCCAACGGCGGGAAGAGGGGAGGAGGAGAGGCGTTGAGGTGGAGCGGAGGAGTGGAGACACCATTTCCAAGAAGCAAAGATGCGAAGGGAGAGGTGATGAGAGAGGGGAAGCAGACGAGCGAGGCCTTATAGAAACGGGAGTTTTGGTTGATAGCATCTTTGAAACGGAATGCCTCAGTGGGGAGGTCTTTGGACGGTGGTGGTGCACAATAATGGACGCACTTCCAACCTTTCACTTCATGACGTACGGCTAAAATATATTTCTCTTTTACAAATAATAAATGGTAAAAACATGTCTCATAATTCATCTGAGTAATTCTGAATCTTAAAACTGTAAATAAGAGAATTTGTATAATGAGGTTTCAACAAAACCTATACAATTAAGTAAATAAATAATTTATAGGATGAGATTTGGAATCTTTAATTTTTTGTTCTTATAAGATTTTTTTTTCTTATAAGATTATCAATCAATATAATATAAGATATACAAAGGATTAATATATACAATCTTATTCTTATAAATGTTGATTCACCATTATGCATTTGTTAATTATTTAATCTTTTATATTTTGTAAAAGATAGACCCAATATACAAACCCTCTAGTCTAATCATTATCGTTGTGTGGGATTTGGGAAGGGTTGGCAACGCATTTATACTTTTAACATGTAAAGTTTAAGTGAATGTATAGTTGTGAAATATTTTATAAATAATAGATAAAAATTATATTTTAATCATGCATTGATGTGATTTTTGTTGTATAAAATTATATTTCAAAAATCTAATAAATTTACCATTCTAATTTTTTTTATTTTTTATTAAAAAGTTGCATATTTTTTATTTAAATTAATAAATAAAAAACATATGAACATATGTATGTAATCTTATAAAAAAATTCACATGGCCCAAATATATGATATATAATAAATATAAAATAATCTTTACAAATAAATAAATAAAATTCTATTTTTATAGAAAATACAAATCATATTGATTTCTCACTCAATCATATTAGCAATCTTGTAATCTTAAATAAAATCGTATGGTTACTTTTAAAATTTTAAAAATTATATTAACATCCTACAAGTATAGAAATACTAATACTATCTTAAAATAACAACAGGATTTAAGCATCTTCAATGCATTGGACCATCTATTTGATGTGTCCATAAAGGCACTCACTCAATGTATAACTAACTAGTTTTACTTTTGAGAATGCATGCAACATCCTCAAATGACAAAATTTTGGATATGTTATTAAGAAATCACAATTTCTCTTCACCTAAAATATTATGAATCTGTTGGTAGTAGAAATAAATTCATAAATCAAATAGCTATCCTTCCTGTTCTTTGTGTGTGTGGTAGAATTTGCCATCAAGATACATTTATTACCTCAACAAGTTTTAGTAGCTGCACCTGCCAACTTTTAAGTATCAGTTGGATATGTTTATAATTCTTGAAACCTTGATTAATCTATTCCTATCAAGTCTAGAATGCAATTAACATGCTAATTTATACTTTTAAAAAACAATAGTCCAGAGAATAATAGAAGAGATGAGGTAGTGCCAGTAGCAGGCATGGATCAAAATGAGCCACATATTAAAAAAAAAAAATGGACTCTTTTCAAACCCACTAAGAACCAGTGGACAATGACTTGCAGCCTCCATCATCAGAGAAGCAAAAAGGCAGTATCAGAAGCATTTTGCTTTGGAAATTCCAGAGGAAAAAGAATAATTTGGTTTCTTAGAAATCTGAAGACAACAGATATTGATTTTGGAAAGAGAATAGAGTCAGCAAATCAACAAATGTACCTGGTTTTAAGTCAGCCTCAGCTTTTGGGATAAATCCTTGTGATGTTTCATAGTAAAGACTATGTCAGACTAAACCATGGGTACTGCAGATATGGAAGTCACTGCTGATGGAAAGAGGGGTTGAGACATGAATAATATTGGTGACAAGCTTAGATCATAGTGTGGGTTATCAGTTGCCTGAAACAGTACTAGGCAGACATGGCTGTAAAGAAGAAACATGCCAGGCACATGGAGGGAGGGAATACCCTCCATGAATTGGTCAACCAGATTCCCCCTCCTCAAAAAAGCCTTCCATGACATGCACAGTTGCAGATTGCAAATAAAGATTGTGGGGTCATCAACCCTACTACCCTCCTCATGAGATCCCACATGCAGAGAGGGCAGTACACATTCACCTGTTTGATCTAGAAAACACCTAAGTTACAACAGTTGTGTTGGGGGGGGGGGGGGGTAGGTGGGGGGTGGAAAAGAAATTGATGACCACAACCTTTGTCTCCTTCCCAGGATGGAAAGATGGAAGACCAAACACCTTGTGAAGCCTCTACTGGTGGAGACATGAAAAGTGTGCACTCTCTTCAATGATCCCAGCCCAACATAACCATGAGGTGTGTTTATTCTGTTCCAAACTATTCACCTATAAAATACAAAACTTCAGACAGCATAAAGAAACTTACTCTCCAAGGAAAAATCATAAAGAAGCTCAAGCACAAGACACACCCTTTAACATTCTTCTTAACCTCATCAGACTCTGCACTCAGATTGGTGACAAGCACTATTAGTCAAACAACTTAAATCAGTCTCCAGGTGGCTCTAAATGATACATAAAGGGTAAATTTGCACATACATACCTCAAAAGTCAGTAATTCATGTAATTCTTTCTCCAAATTTAAGCTTAGCAGAGAGCATGGATGTTCAAATTCTAATTGACATTAATAACCTTTGAAACTATATTATGATGCTTTTATTTTAATCAAACTAGCAAATAATCCTGATCAGCAGTGTTCAAAATGAGCTTTTTTTTTTTTTCTTTTTGAAGGATATGATGTCCTACTAAAATTAATAGGGGCAAGTATATTATTTCCAAACTTTGCAAGGATAGATAAGTAGAAACATAGATAAGTGAAAAAAAAAAACCTAAATAAAAGGACCACATTACCAACCCTACTACATAATTATAGGCTTAAATGCACTGGCCAACTCCCACCCACCTCTAATATTTTTGGATGACAAGCAGTGAACAGCCAGAATCATTAACTCAGAGCTGCTCATCTTGAGACACCCACCAACAGCAACCTCGCCACTCAATTCTAGCAGTCCCAGAGACCATGAGAACGCACTTGCTGCATTCCTCAGTGCTGACTAAACTAATACAATTTTAGCAAACAAGAACTAGAAATTAGAAGGACCACTCAGTATAAACACTTGTAATCATCCCCTATGCAGATCCAACACATGTAAACCAATACCAAGGCAAGCAAAAGGAACATTCTTCCTTCCCAATTGGCACTCCCAACACACACAGTGATATGATCAAGCAAGTAGAGATCATAACCTAGGAGTGGGGAAAGAGTGTCTCAGAGGTGGCACCCAAAGCAGTTGCATGTCTTGGGGGTGAAGGAGCAGAAACCGAAGGGCCTGTTGGGGATGTTGCAGTTGATGGCGTAGCAGCAGGGAGAAGGAAGGCAGATGCCCCGCGGGCCTCCGCAGCAGGTGCAGAGAGCGCATATCTGGAAGCTGCTGAGTCGGCGCCGCTTGGCCTCGTCGATCAGCACCGATTTCAGCCCCGGCGCCACCGCCGACGAGGGCTTCATCGACGCCGTCGGCCCGCCCGCAGCCTGGCTCAGAACGCAAGCAAAGCAAAGCAAAGCCTGCACGGTTAGCGCATGACCCCACAACATAATGACGAATGCACGCGGCAGTGAGGAAAGGAACTCACATCTGCGGAGAATGGGAGGTGGGATATGGAGGCACCGAAGAAGAGGAGAAAGAGGAAGAGGAGGAGGAGAGATTGAGGTGCAGAGGCACAAGCCATGTCTCTTCGTGACAAGAGGCCGGTCTTCTTGTTTTGGTCTTGGAAGGGTATGGGAGGAGGGAATTTGGTGGGGTTGGGGGAGTATTTATTACCCACTGTGGGGGGTTGGCATGGTAGAAGGGGAGGGGGAGGAGGAGGAAGAGAAGGGGAAGGGGGGTGGGGGGAGACCGAGAAGGGCTGAGAAGAGAGAGTGGGGGTTGAGGGTTTTGCCCTTCGGTCTCCCTTGCAACTGTTGCTGGTAGGAATAGGATGGGGTTAAATCCCATGCCTTCCCCACAAGGCAGTAGTGGCAGGACCACTCTCCACAGATGATGATGGTATAATGCCGATGACTGATGAGAATCCTGGTACACTGGACCACGAGAGGAAGGATGTACACTTAAACATGCAGTAAAAATTTGGTAGGATATTAATCAAGGCCCAAAAGGTTAGGATCATGAAATGCAATGCAATCTTGTAATTTATTATCAAGACAAAAGGGACAGTTAATGAGACTATTTAACTTCAACAAGGATCTGCCTACTCTTCTTGGCCATTCCTTAAAGCATGGCAAGAACCCAGTTGACGGTGGCATTCGAGAAATCATTTTCAACTTACATCCATGGATGGTTCTGTCATATTAATTCGTAGGAGAAGGTTGTTCCATCAACCCTTTGTATTGTTTTAGAGTACGAGGGAGGGCACCATTTAATTCCTTCAAAAGGGAAGGCCTCTATCCTATTCAATCTACAGCTAAAAATCTATCCTAATCAATTGACAGCAAAAAATAATCACCTCTATATATAATACTTAATCAAAGCCTTCTCGTACAAAATCCCAACATCACGATTGGTGTGTGCAAATGTAAACATCCCCACAGATTTAATTCAAACGTAACCTTTCTATAACCCACCTCACTGAGTAACATACTTACACCGTCACCACATTGCGTTAAAGTTCATGTACATCATAGATTGCACGTTAATAATCTAAATTTTTACTTATCTCAGTCACCGCCCCAAAAAAAGAAAAAAACACTTGCAATACATTAATCAAGCTCGTGCTCATCCGCCTAGTATCCCTGCCTGAGCTTTTCCTCGTACCTGTTCCTATCGTCCTGCAAATAAATTGTTGAGAAGTGAGCATCCAAGTATCATTTAACTTTATTCCAATAAAGCACATTATTCTTGGATAACGATGTAATACATCAGAAACCAGAATCAAATTCTTTCAGAATTTACATCCTAGAGAAAATTTACCAAAAAGAAGAAGGTAGTTGTGGGGGCATTCATAGAATACACTATTGTTGGTGATATATCGTTTCAAGAAACATTAGAGGCTAAAAGAAAATCTAGTGTCAAGCAGTGGAAACCCAAATGGCATGGAAGCAAATATTGACATCCAAACTAAAAGGTGACAGACTTCACAGAGGACAGTGTTGAACAAAATCTGTCAATTCTCCAACAACCAGGTGGAACATGACCTGAGTTTTATCATACGTCTTGAGGAACCATTTTTCCTTGAAGAAGACTTTAATATGACAGCTCATGAAATACAATAGCACGAAACACACTTATATAGATTTTTTTGAGCCAAGTCTAACCCAAATGACTGTCTAATCCAGAATTATATTAGTTCCATGGCCTAATTTTGTCGGTAAGATTTTTTCCTTCTCGTTCACAATCAAGTTGGATTAAATTCAGATGAAACCTGGGTTTTCAGCCAACAGTTTGCATCAATTGCTAGCTACCATAAGAACAATAAGGGCATGCCAATACCTTGATCACAATTGGTCCGCATCAAGGTTTAGCATTGACTCAACTATTTGCACTATCATGGACAAATATATTCGATATGTTTGAGATCACACTCCATAATGTATGTCAGTCGTATCGTCGCAAGTGTTGCATAGATAAGAGAAAGGATCTAAATCTGTCATTAAAGTCTCTGGAAAAAGTAGATCATGCATAAATGCATTAAAGCAACTTCAATTACACAAAAGAAAATGACAAAGAAACGATTTCAACAGGGTAATTTTGATAAAGAATATTATTGCTCATAGAAAAAAAACTATCATTTAGATTCAAAGGAGCTTATATACATATTCCTAATGAATTCCTAGACATGCAGTTCAGGAAAGAGATCAGTAAATAATAATAAAAGAGTGCTCGAATAAAATTTTTGTTACCACCATAGTTTGCATACCATGTCATTCCACAAAATTTAAGCACTATAAGCCATTTTGTACAAGAGAATACTTGAAAAAACACATGGTACTGTGCCTATCATGACAACAGATTGAGAATGTGAAACATTTCAAGTAAACCTACTTGCATTGTGCTGCCTAACTCTGAACAAACCATGCCAAAGATCCACATTTCTAATCAAATATCTCAAGCATGAGCAACAATGAATATATTGGCTGTAAGAATGTGTTGTTGCATCTTTACTCATTTGGTGCTGGAGGTTAGAAATCCGCTGGCAGTGACAAAGCTAGCCTACTGATAGCCTTATCACTAGAAACCAAGTGAAAGTGTTCCTAGTCTAAAAGCCACCTAGATTCTTTCTTTACCACCAACATGCCAGTGTTGTTTTAAAACATCCTCTTAGAGTCTGCATAGATACTGCTAACAGCACATACAATGCCAACCGACTAACAGAGTGTGCCAGGTAAATCATGGTTACGACAATATGTCAATCAGGTACTAATAGGATAGTTGAAAGAAGAAAGAAATAGAGAAGCAGTACAATGAGAAAAACTGAGAAACAACTAGAAAAGATTACATGGCCGATCACATAATTCATCCCAAAAATCCAGAAAATTAGCAAAAAAGAAATCATTGGAAAAGAGTGAAAATAGAATATTAGAATAAAACTTGATTCTAAACATAATCCAAACTCAAATTCAAATTTAACTTGACCTAAAATTAAGATTTAACAACATCAGATTGCTTCTTTCGGGACCCATCATGTCCACTAATTCATCATATTATTCAGCATTTAGCTGCCTATCTTCAATATTTGGAAGAGTGAACCCAAAAGTTTTATGCCACCAATATTTCATGACATAAAACCTTGTCTTGTTACCTTCAAAATCATTTTCATCCAAATGTCCAGTTCAGATCCAAAAAATGCATTCAGCAAATTTACTCTGGCTGGAAAGAAAATAAAGTAACACTGGCTCACATAATTGCTTGTTTTTCATTCTGCCAACCCACCTGTCCATCTGCTTTGGGCACAATGACTTATGGATGTTCTTTCCCACCACCAAATCAAGCTTTCACGACACATTATCTGTCGTATTGTTTCTTATAATTGCAGATGACAGGGTATCTTGAACCAAACATGAAGAGTACTAGATAGGAATCACTTATACCAAATAATGCATCACCAAATGGCACCCAATTTGGAAGATCAGATCTGACCAACCAATAGGCTGTTCAGACTAAGGTTTTACTTATCGGTCCGTACCGGTGTACTGACATTTTTTGTCGGTACTGGTATGGTAACCGGTACCAAGCGATATAATATAATATTATATTATATTAAATATAATATTTAATATTAAAATATATTAAAAAAGATAAAAAGATATAATATATTATATTATACTTCTTCTTCTTCCCTTTTTCTCCCTCAATTGACCGCCGATGGTCGATTTTGGCAGTACCGCCCGATAGCAGGCGGTCCACGTACCGGTAACCTGGCGGACTACCGGGCGATACAGATCGGTATGGAAAACATTGGTTCAAATAGATGTCTGACTAAAACGACAGGAGATTGGCTGTAGCAGTAGCTAGTGTAATCGAAAGAAGAATAATGAAAGGGTTTTTCAAACCTATAAAACATAATTCAGCAGAATAACATGCTGTTCTCTGTAAAAATAACTAAGAAAAAAATAAAAAAGTGGGCATATGGAGAGGAACTCAAATGAGCACAAACTAGAGGAACTACGACAAAATAAGAAAAAATTCATGAAAGTTTTATCAAACCAGAGTAATTATATAGCTGAGGTTTGTAACTTCCGTACAAGGAATTCCTTGTTAGTTGGACTCTCATCCAAACCATACACATGGCATCTAACCATTAATGCTAATGAAGAGTTACACATGCCGTCCATGTCAACCAATGCCATGCAACATATACTGTCAGAACGTCACTAGAAATTCAAGATGGGGCATCCAACAAGTATTACGCTGGGATAGTACCCATGCCAACTGACATGCGCCTGATGCCGGGCCAGCAAGTATTATGTTAGCATGTAATTAACACTAATGTGTGTTAGGAACCTGAAAACCTCGACGCTAATAAATATGATCTATAAGAAAATTCAGTGCAAATAACAAAAAGGATTGAATCATGGATAACGATTTAATGGTAATCAATGAAACATGACTGACTTGACTTAATCTTCAACAGGGCCCAGCTGCAAAACTGGATCTTTTCCTATAGATTGTGCTAGAAATATATTGTGAAAAGCACATTAATCTATATGCAGTGGATATGACATTACCAAAATGAACAAACAACCAAATGTAAAGATAGGGTTACAGATTATAATAAGCCTTGAAATAGAATTTCTCAAAATGTCCCATATCCTTGGGTTCCTCTCCAGAAAATTAAACCACTGAAGACCAGCATGCTTTTAGATGTTAAACAACGTGTAGTGGTGAGCAGCAAACCTCGAAACCCTTCTTCAGATAGTCAAGCTCCTTGTCGAGGTCATCGATCGCCTGGTTATATGCCTGAGTCGGTGAAGACTGGCTTGTCGTTTGGATCTGATGAGGCGCGCACAAGACATGTCAAGCTATGAAATCCGTCCAAGAAAAAAAAAGAGCCAGCGAGAACGCAATGCTCCAATCTGTTCTACTGGGAGATAAAAGATGAAGCTTACCCTAACTATGATCTTGTACTGCAAGGGGTGCGGAAGCTTGTAGCCCGCAAAGAGCACATTGGGGTCTCTGTGCAGCTGCCTGCGGCCACAACAAAAGCAAAGCTAAATCCGCTATAAATTACATATGTTTTAGAGAAAGAAAGGAACGCGACAGAGGTAGAGGGTGTTCACATCCGGAGGATGTTTCCGATGGTGTGGTCCTCGCGCTCGACGGTGAAGGAGGCCGCATTGACGATCTTGGTGTCCCTCTCATATGAAACCCTGATTTTTCATCCGCATAAGAGAAAGATCACGTTATCAAAAAACCTGAGGGAGATTGTTGAACAAAAACCAAGTTCATCGAGGGTTTGATCTGCCGTTGAAAATATACAATCCACAAGAAAACGAAGATCGACGACGGGAAAGGATTAGGGTAAAAGGAGATGGAAAACAGATGGGGTCGGTGGATTACTTCTTGGTGCCCTCGGGCACAACGAAGCGCTCGTAACGATCCGGAGCGTTCATTGCTCCGCCTCTCTTACTTCCGTGTCCTTCCTTCTACGGCCCCTTCGCATTTATAGCCATCTCTTGAACCGGGTTCGGCTCGTGTGTGTCCGCCGAGAGATTTGAATCACTTACAAAGGTGTTCATCTTGATAACAGCCTAAAAAAGATAATTAAATTAGCTTCGAATTGACTTTCAATTAGGATAATAAAAATATTAACCTAACACTGTAGAATGATTATTGACTAATGGACTAATCATAAGGTTTTAGATTCTATTAAAAACCTTGTAACATATGCAAAACTTTTTTTATTAACAAATAGTAAGTGATGAGAGGATCCAATTTAAAGATGTTGCTATCAATTATGAATGTCTCTACTAGTCAAGCTAACTAATATTTTTTTTAAAACTCCGAAACTTACTTATGCATAGGTTTAAGTTAGATAACTATGTGGTTCAGCTTAAACCAGTGGATTATACAAAAAAAAAAAAAGATCTTAGGCCTCGACAAACATGAGTCCTAGCTAATTAATACGAACATTGACGCAATTTGACTTAAAAATTGAAGGAAAACCTCATCAAATTTTTTTCTCAATTTTGATGATCCTTTTCTATGAAAGTATATATACATATTCTCGATCAAAATCTAAGCTCATCACCTATGTAGTTAAACTTTTTTTTAAAAAAAAATTATATTAAAAACTCATTATAATTATAAAAACATTACTTATCCGAAACGATGCTGCGAAAAAAATTATGTTAGTTAAAATAATTTCGATACGTTGCCATCAATACAAATCACTATTAGGCGAGCTAATTAGTATCAATTGTTGTCGCTCATACGAATCCATTTCGGACGCTTCGATGGGAAATTTAGGTTCGGCAAGGACATGTGGTGGGCCCAATTGATGTGGGTGAATCAGACTCGTACGTAATGGATGTGACTCGGCGTGGACCCGAGCGAGGCAGAGCTGGGCCCGGCTCACGTCAGCACGGCCCGCTGCGCGAACCTTCGGAGTATCTGTGCTGTGGCCGGCTGGGCTGAATCAGCCCTTAAACCGTCGTGGGTGATGTAGTACACTATCAAATAACTGATATGCTGGGTCCAGATTCATGGAACAAAGGGCCATCACGTCACCCATGATAGTTCGCTTGGGTGTTTCAGCCCAAGCGTCTAGCAACGCTGCCATGAAACACGCAAGCAACATGCGATCGTCCCTCGTCCTTGCGATCATTTTTTGCTCGACCGGCGGCCATTAGAAATCCCCAACCGAGAGAGAGAGAGGGGCTGGATATGGAGGTTGCGACCACACTCGTCGCCTCTTCCGGCTCCGGCTCCTTTACTAAGCCAGTCGCTTGCCTCCCTTCGAGCGCCGCGCGAACCCTCCGGTGCTACTCCTCGGCAAAACCTTCCGGTTTCCTGGCATCCCCGAGACCAATCCGCCGCCGATTACAGAGCCGGACGAGTCATCGGCCTTCTGGTTTCCTCGGTGAGATAAATCGCCTCTCTTTGCGTTTAGGTGGGGGAAGAACTATTAACCACTCTAAAGGTGGAATCTTGATGAAATTTATTGACAGTATTGGATTTCGATCCCTCGAACTAGAGCTTTTGTCGCCAGTTTCACTTCTTGAGTTCGCCGGCGATTGTTCTTCCGTTGTCTACTCTTCCGACTTCATCGAACGCTTATTAGCCCACCTACCTTTCCATCTTTCTCAGGTGCTCGATGTAGGATCCTCTCCAGTTTTCACTCCCCAAATCCTCCATCTCGGTCGTCGCTTCATTTTCGATTCTTATCTTCTCCACTTCAATCTTCGGTTTCTCGAATTGTAGGAAAGGAAATCGAGAGGCGTATCGTTCATTCCTTTTTATACTTCTCCATACCATCGTTCTTCGTATAAAGACAGCTGAGAGGAATAGGAAAAATGATTCAGTCGCCATCCTTTCGTACATGTGGCGGCATCTTATTGGGCCAAATAGTATGCCCCACAGG
This sequence comes from Ensete glaucum, assembly GCA_021527575.1. Taxonomy (NCBI): domain Eukaryota; kingdom Viridiplantae; phylum Streptophyta; class Magnoliopsida; order Zingiberales; family Musaceae; genus Ensete; species Ensete glaucum. The sequence continues at coordinate 49,320,590 of CM038558.1, forward strand.
CGGTGCCCTTTCACTGCCAAGAATGTGTGAGCCCCACACTTTTAACCACTGCCGTATCAGGGAGCGAGATGGGTTCATGGAAAACTGGGGCAAGGAAGCCGCGAGGCTCCGCACATTTGTGCCGTCCACCTCCTTGCTTTTGTCTGCCACGTTTACTTTTGTTAACTGGGACTCGCGCACCCGCATGATATACCTACAAACTCCACTGCTGGATTCTTCGTAGAGACCGACTCATCGGGCCCCGTCGCTATGAAGTGTGTGCGACACACCAATGGGTAATTTCAACCTGCGTGCGCCATTTCATTAATTCCCACCCACAGAAGTCGTAGGCAAAGCATCGACAACGGATCTCATTCAATTTAATGAACCAACTCGGTTCGAGTCGCGCTTCAAATGGGCGACATCGGGTTCGATTTGGACTGGACCGACGGACGGATCGGATCCCAATTCTGAGTGTTCATATCTGACATCTGAGTTGGATACCATATTGATATGTAATTAAATATACTTATTCGTGCATCATGTGCTTAGGGGCCACGACGAGCCACGCGGAGACAGATTCCTGCACGCTACCTCGTGTGGCAGTGTACGCCGACAGGGAGAAAGCAAGCGCACGAACCCCGACGCACGTGTCAGCCCGTCTAACGCGACGACTACATGCCGCCCTCTACTTGGCGTCGCCAGCCATTCGGATCGCATCCGTCCCGTCTACCTCTCGTCTTCTCCTCTCCCCTCGTCCGAGATCTGCTCGCTTCTCCATGACGATGGGCGCCGTCGCCGACGAAACCACCATGGATGCCGTCCAGAGGCGCCTTATGTTCGAGGACGAGTGAGCTTCTCTCCTCATACCCCGCTTTTTGCTTGGTTTCCTCTTCGATCCATGCGCTGATATCGATTTGTGGCTTGCTTTAGTTCCTTTTGTGTGATTGGCCAAATGGCAGGTCGTTGTGCTTCTGCGGAAACAAGGGAAGAATTTAGAGAGAGAGAGAGTATATTGATCTTTTTATGTCGCTTTATGTGGTCATATTGGTTTCCTCTTATGACACTTTATAATGCACTAGTCCAGCCAGATGTGTTTATGAGCGAATCTAAATCTATTGATCATCGAACATTTATTTCCTTCCTTTGCCTATTGACTTTTTGTTGCATTTACTCACTGAAACCACTCATGTATTCGTACACACTGTTAAATTCATTTTTGGATCTTTTCCACATTAATCTGGTGTAGTGACTTCTGGAGCTTTACTTTATATTTTTCTGTTATATGCATAAACTAAATTAGAAGTGCTGGTAGAACGATGTTCCTAGTTTGTAATGGAGTTCTTGATTGCTTGACAGCTATTAAGCCAATTGACTTTATATCTTCTGATAGTTGTTGTCCTTGTCCAATCAATTAGAGACGTTGTTTGGACAGCTTATCTTTTGTCGTAAGTGTTGTTGTATATTGATTTCTTTGTCAATTATAAAGTTGGTTGTTCCATGTGATGCAGATGTATCTTGGTGGATGAGCATGACAATGTCATTGGACATGAATCTAAATACAACTGTGAGTGGTGCATCTAATTTCACTACTACTTGTAACTGTCTTACCAATTGTCAAATCAAAAAACATTCTTTGTCTGTTTGATGATGCCTCAACCAATGTTTGGGTCAAGGAGCTGCCTTGTTTGGGTTCTTTTTCTATGCTATGCTTCCATCAATATATTTTTTGTTTGTATCCAAGAAACTTTTAGTTTAATTCAACCACTTGGCTTTACTAATTTTGGCTTTTCTTTTGCATCTGAATTTCCTGATTTTATGCATTTAGAACGACTTTTATGCATTTACAACGACTTTGACCAACCACAACAATCATTGCACACAAAATTTGGACTGGTTGGTAAGTTTTCTATGTACTTTGTGTGCTTAACATGGGTGAATTCTGCAAGGTCTTAACCATGTACCATGTTCCTTAGAGAGATGCAAATTAGATATTCATGTGACATGCATGCCCACACATGCAAGAATGACTGTGCCATGCATATGTATCCTTTTTCTGTATTCTCTTTCACTTATTTAAGGGTTTAATGATAATTTATGTGATCTCGTTCGTGTATTTAAGAGTTATCTTATTCTCAATGAATATAAACCCAATAGATTTTCAATTCTAGTCCACCAGTACTATCATGATATTAAGAGAAATACAAACAGGTCTATAGGTTAAAGCAAAAAATGAATGAAAGAGTTTAGCTAAAGATGGTTAAAATTTTCATTAGGTAAAGTCTAAAGTTAGAGCTCCTTAAGGTGCTCTATAGCCCAGTGATCTAAAATTTTATTATTACCAGCACAAGCTTTACCAGAAAAGAAGTAGCCAATACAGTAGGTTTTTAGTTGTCACAAGTAACACAAGTATTTCAAAACATAAAATGCAATCAGGTACGTTTTTCCTGATGTATTCTTATGTTCATGGCTTTCGTGAATGTTTTTTGCAGCTTAATTTTTCATTGTTACAGTTAAAAAAATTATGTATTTAGATCAGCAATATATTGCTTTTCATTTGCAATGGTCATGTTACATCCTTTTTGCATGCACTAAATTTTTCTGTTTGTTACTCTGCAATGGTCTCCTTAACAATCAGTCATTTATGTGGATGTTCTGAAGAATTGCTTTTGTAATTGGATTTTTTTTTAAAATCCTCAGGCCATCTGATGGAAAAGATTGAATCACAGAACCTGCTTCATAGAGCTTTTAGTGTTTTTCTATTCAACTCAAAGTATGAGTTGCTACTTCAGGTACGTGTGATGAGTTAACTGTGTGATGAATTCATGTATCTATCAGAACTAGAAATCAGTTTAATTACCTCTGTCATTTTCCTGGGATACTGATGCATTGATTACCTGATGTGCTGATTATAGAGACTAATCTAGTGATTTGGAAGAAAGATACATGTGTGCTCTTAAAGGCATGGTTGAAGGTACAAGTTATCAGGAACTGATTTTAAAATTTAGAAGGAATTGCATAAATCAACAATCCCACGTGTACATGGTCATAGTGAACAATATGCACACATAGGATAGCCACACATGTAAATTTAGCATTTTTGGTTTCAAAGCCTACAATTTTTCATTTTGAGGTAAAACATATACAAACTTAAAAGAGTCAAACTTTACCATCTTTCATATCTTAAGAGCTAGGGGGGATCAAGTATGGTTTCTTGGCCAATGGATAGAAGTTATAGAATTAGCTCAGTAGTAATGGTTTTGAATGAGTGTATTTCATAAACCAAAATCTAAAAGGAAGGGCAGCCTGAGCGCGTGACTCCTTGTGCAAGGTCTGAGAGGGTGAGAGGATATTGTTGTGAATACCTATACATATGCTTAGAAATACAGGTGTCACCGTACATCACAAAATGTACACCTTCTGTAGGACCACATGCATCAGAGCTTCTCAATAATTTAACAAAATATTCTGTTCTTTATGGGCATCATTGATCATTAAGACAAATCAACAATTGCTCGACTGTTCTTTAAGACCAATGATCAGAGTCATCTTAGTTCCTGTTAAAACTAGGTTCTAGAATGAAGGTTTGTAGTTAATTTTCGATTGCATTACCTTTCTTAACTTGGAGTCTAAATTGTTTTGTTGTTCAGACTTCTTTTTCATATTTTGTTCTTGGAGTCTAGAAGTAGTAGTTTTGTTGGTGGAAGTAAACAAATGATCTAGAGGATTGCCAAATCTTTAGAAAACAAGGATTTGATTTATCAGTTTGTGACATCATGGCCTATACACTGTAACATTGTTACTATGTCCGCTAGCATAGATAAAAAGTGAATGGGTGCTAACATACCATCAATTAATCATGCTTTTCATGATATGACATCACTGAAAATCAATAAAATTTCTGAACTCAAAATTACAATTGGCCTGAAGCTTTTACAAGATTGGTTCTAAACCTGAAAAGCAGTCTTGTGCAAGAAAAGCCTTTTTCTACTTTACATACAGAGTTAATTTTCATGGCATCTGAGAGCTACATGCCTTGCTAAATCTACATGATTTTCTTGAGTATCGAACATAATTCTAATTCAATAAGTTTGATGTCTTATGCAGATCAGCTTAGTTCCGTGGCTTTTGAACATGTCATGGTCTCTGATATATTTTATCTTTTGCAGCAAAGGTCTGCAACAAAGGTGACATTTCCGCTGGTGTGGACAAATACCTGTTGCAGTCATCCTCTTTATCGTGAATCTGAACTCATTGCAGAGAACTTCTTAGGTAGTTTTTCATGGTCTTTTACTCTAGTTTTCACTTGTTCAAAGCTGGCATCTTAACCTTTTTATTCGCCAGGGGCTAGAAATGCTGCACAAAGGAAGTTGTTGGATGAACTAGGAATTCCTGCAGAAGACTTACCTGTCGATCAGTTTATTCCCCTTGGGCGCATGCTCTACAAGGCACCATCTGATGGAAAATGGGGGGAACACGAGCGTATGCCCTATCTCTAGTCCTTCCTTTGACAACTTAGAGTTGGATTTGTTCTCCAATCTGAAATGTGTTTTCTGCACTTAGTTGATTATCTGCTTTTCATCGTCCGTGACGTGAAACTTCTTCCAAACCCTGACGAGGTTGCGGACGTCAAGTATGTGAATCGAGACCAGCTGAAAGACCTAGTGAAGAATGCAGATGCGGGCGAGGATGGTGTCAAGCTCTCTCCTTGGTTCAGACTGGTAGTCAACAACTTTCTTATGAAGTGGTGGGATCATGTTGAGAAAGGCACTCTTCTGGAGGTGGCTGACATGAAAACCATTCATAAACTGGTTTAGGAGTTTAGCAGGTGCTTTCTAATGCCTAACTTTTATCATGAAGGTTCTGCATTTTTTCTGTTGGACAATGCCGAAATCCCACGAAACAGAGTAAATTGCAATAAAGGAGTTTGTTAGACATGCTGAATTTGCCTCCTAAGGGTTGATTTAATTAAGTTTTGTGTGTTATATAATGCTTGCACCAAGATTCTACTGCATGAGCCTCTTTGAATGGTATTTGCCTTATAATGATCGTAATTATTTATTCATGTCTTAACAGTAGTGAAGTTGTTGGCAGTTAAACATGTTTCTTAATCCTTGGAATTTGTTCTGCATTCATATCATAGTCATTGTGTGATTACTAACACGATAAGCGGTATTATCGCCATTTGCGCCTTGTCTCTAACTCTCATAACTGATTATTCTTCTTTAAGGGCTCATAGAAATCCTAGTGAAATTTCGCTTATAATTCTGGATATACAGATGCATATTAAAATGAACTTTTCTCTAATTTCTCTTCTATGTTGCATTCAAAATAGGCACTGAAAGCTAGGAAAATAATAGGAGAATGAATTCCTTCTTCTTAAAGCTTAAGAAGGAATTCTGTTGCCTTATTAGTATATTTTCAGAACTTTGGTCATCTTCACTCCTCTACACAGGAGGTCAGCAACACCATTGACAATGGCTTAAGAGGAACCAAAAAGGGGCGTTTGTGGTGCAGTTTACATAGTTAATGATGTTTGGTGCAGATTTGCAGTAACCTTCGGGCTCGGCAGGAACAAAAGGCTTCCAGGATTTGTTGCCCCTTCCGCTACGACGGCATTGCGAGGCTTTAAGAGTTTAAGAGAAAAGCCGTGATCTCTATAGGTCTGTGCTTGATGAAATAAATGGTAAGTTTTTGATAGGATAAATAATGGGTCTATCCAACAACCTCTGACACATCATTCCTAGAGTCATGTCACATCGGCCATCTCAACCCTTCCCAGATACCTTAGCACCACCAGGGCACGTCAACACCTGGCACATCGTGACTGACGTAACATAGTGTCAATCGATTTGACATAGTTCCTGCCAATCGAGGTCCCGAGATCCAATGGCCAAGGATCTTCAAACAACGTAAAACCTTATGCCAGCTCAGCAAAGGACGTCAATAGTATTAAGGAACCTGGTATAGAAGTAACTCTTGAGAACAGCTCAGGGGGGCTTGCTCTCTATGAGATTCTCTCTCTATAGTGAACTCTTAAGATCATCTCCGGAGAGGCCGAGGTCTTTGTGTAAGATCTCTCAACAGACCCCGAGAAGGAAGAGCCAGAGGAACGCTCTTGAGCAGACCCAACTGAGGTGCATTTCTAAACAGGCCTAGTCGACCTCTCTCGAGCTTCCCAATCTCTTTCCGACTGACACGAACAAGCTTGTGCATACGGGCGAAATCAAGTCGTGCTGACTCGTCGTCCACGACATAAAGTTCACTAACAATTCTTTATATATTATTTCCTAAAACCCACTTTGATATCGGAGATGAGAGCAAGAATACGACGGAAATGTGCAATACATTCTAGACTTGGAAAAGTTTGACCCATACCAAGTTGCCATCGTTAAGGAGAGATAATATTCTCTTAGCACAAATTGTGTTTTTTTGATAGTTAGTTATGAGATCTCTAAGACCCAAACCTCCCTCCCATTGTTTTGAGGGTTAGAAATGGTGTTCCAGCTTATAAGATTCTCTTTTCCGGAGTTCCAAAAGCCTCTTGAAGAATTTTGTTAGAGATCCAAGAATCTATCAACATATGAGTTAGAATTGAATTGATGTTTGAGTTTATGACTTGGGAAAGCCAGTGTGTACCAGCCTTGTACGTGGTCGATGGCTTTATCCATAAGAATATTGTGATAATTCTCATAGAGTGTACTAAAAGAAAGGTAAGTTGTCATGGCATTCCATTTCATTGGCCAATGACCTTCCTTGATGCTTATATAATTTTTTTCTTAATCAATTATTCTTTATCTTATCTTTAGAGTTAGTCAACGAACAATAAAGCATATTGTTGTGAATGTTCCTACCTATCGTTGGTAATAAGACTAATTATGAGACTAAGCTTATCCTTAAGTTTAAGTCCATTTGATTGAGGGCAAAGACAAATATGTAAAGGGTTTGCAAAAGGTCATAAATAATGGGCATTGTTCGAGATTTTAGAAAGAGTCCAATAATGAATTTGGTGATTATGCTTTCACATTAAATTTTAAAATTTTTATTTATTATAGTTTTTTAAACTTTTATTCGGATTGGATGGATATACACTCTTTTTAAATGTATAGAATTTCCTTAGCTATATAATTTTAGTTAGATGAAGAATTTTTAGACGAGAACATTATAAATTTTCCTTAGCTATATAAAATATAAAAGCATGTCCTATAAAATTACATTTAAAATATATTGTTTTCCAAAAAAAATAATATATTACTTCAAATATCTAATGTAAGATACATCATGCTCATTCAACATAAAAAAATTACCTAAGTCTTGTGGCTAAACGTTTCAACATTGGAGCAAAACATGTCGATCAATTGGTACTTGAATTTTCTTCCTGAAATATATGATACAACTTTTATATTCAATTTCATAAAATATATGATAAATTACACCTAAAATATCAATATAGCGTAAAACTTCATTAAATAGTGAGATTACAAACTTACCATTTAGGTTACTGGAAGTTTGGAGAATTACCTATTTGGACTTATTGCACAACAGCCACAACGTCCTTTTTCCTAAATCTAATTTGTATAGGGGCAAAAAAGAAGAAACATATCACTAGTTGATTAAGGATGTGTATATTTTCGATAAAACCCCTTTACTTTTTTCTGTTTTCCATTTATCGTCCTTTACCCGAACATAAGCAGTCCTTTTATGGAAGATAACAGTTTGAAGAGGGAGTTAAATGGAACATTGCCGTTTGGTAAAGCTATATCTCTCCGAGCGTAAACCCTTCTCACCAAAATAAGGGGCAAAGAGAGGAGGGGGGGGAGCGAATATGAGCACTGGCGGCGGAGGAGAGAAGGTCGGTAGCGGCGGGAGTGGGTCGGCGAAGACGCCGTCGGACTTCCTCAAGTCAATCCGAGGTCGTCCCGTCGTCGTCAAGCTCAACTCGGGGGTCGATTACCGAGGTCCGTCCTCTCTGATCCTGTACTCGAGGCTTCGATTCTTGATCTTTTCTGCTTGCGTGTCGGGCTTCCATCTTTACCGAATCGTGTTATATGTTGGTTCGACTTCTAAGGATTCGGTATGACCTTTGTTCTAGGCAACCTCGGGTTGTACCTTTTGTATACGAACAACCTTTGCGGTCTTGACCTGAGAACGCGTCATGGTTCGTGTGGCTTCTCGTCGTTGTAGAAGTGAAATGAATGGAAAACCACATAGAACAGGTGAAGTAAAGGAGAGTGATGGATAAACTGGCCTTTCGATGGCGATCAGCATCTGTTAGAATTACCTGTGATAGGCTATGAAATAGATCCGTCCTCAACGCAACCGAGATCGTAAGGACGACCTTTGTGGTCTTGATCTGAGACCGCGTCAGAGTTCGTGTGGCTTCTCTTCCTTAGGGAGGCGAACTGAATGGAAAACGACATAGGATGTAAGAAGTAGAGTGATGATAGACTGGCCATTCGACTGGCGATGGGCATCTGTAAGAATCACCTGTGATAGTTTATGAAATAGATCTGTTCTCAACGCAACCCGCATCCAATGGATTGCCATAATTGTTCATATTGGTCGAACTTTTAGGTTGAACTTACATTTAGGGACTTGGTTTCTCCTATTCGTACTGACTTTTTTTTCCTTGATTTTGGGTCACCATAGGGAAGGATCGTGCACTTAGTTAGCCTGATGATATAGCACATTTTGTGATCTCTAATTTATACTTTGATTAGGAGTGGTTGTGGTTGATTACTTACTTGAATAGAGTTTTTCGAGGATATTTGGATGTTGGAGATTCTGTGCCGCTACACAGGTTCTATTAGAAGGTCTTGCGCTTTAGAAAGTTTGGCCACATCCTCCTTGGTTTTATAATGTCTCTGTTCATGGAAGTCTGAGATGGATTTTTTCTTGGTTAAGCAGATTGTAAGGCAGAACTAAATGTTTTGAAATATATCTGGCCCTGCTTGAATTTTAATTATTTTTTTGGAAGAGTTGTTACCTATTAAATATACCTCTATAGTTGGTCTGTCCTAAAATTGCTTGCCTTGCATGTTCATGTCTCAGTTCGTCGATTACCCTTGTTCATCATAATAGATGTCTGAGCCTGCAAAACCTCGAGTCTAGCTTCCGGCTTTAATTATTCAGTCACTCAGTATATATACTAGTGCCTCCTTGAATATAATAGAAACTACAAAGAAATGAGAAGTTTGCGATATCTGATCATTGATCCTTTTCAATTCAATGATCATGGAGTTTAAAAAAAGTCTTTGATAAAATCAAGATTTTACTGGTGGATTAAAAGAATACGGATTCTACTTGGCGACACTGTTATGGAAGTGAAAAGAGGATTATACACCGTGATTCTTTTTGCATTTGTAACCTAGGTAAGCAGTTGCATTTCATGGAGGTTTTGAAATCTTGGATTTTATTACCTTTGGTTTTGAGTTACTGTCAGTGGGTGGTCTTCATCTGAATCGCAAACATCTGAGTGTTCCAAGGTTATTGCCTCAGACTTTTTTAAGTTCCCCTTAAAATAAGACTTCCGTTTATATCTTCTCACCTACAAATTGAGGAGTTCTTAACATGATGTTAAAGAGGTCAAGGTGAGGCAAGGCTTGAGCGCTTCGATGAATCTTGGACAAGGCGAGGCTTGCTCAAGGTTTGAATCACCTATGTGAGTGGCTCAGTTTAGGCACTTGACATCCCAGTTCTACTGCCACCCACATCCCTTTACGTCAGATACACACATCTCCATGTGCCTCTGATTTCTATCTTGTTCTAGAGTTTTCCACTGACCTCTTCTCCCACTTTACACTGCACGTCCTGCCCTCTCTCACCTCTTCTTTTCCCTCCTCTCCTTTGCTTTCTATGTGGTCGCATCCATCGCATTCTTCTCTCTCCTCTCTTCACCACTCCTTTTTCCGCCAGCAATCATTATCGTAGCTGTTTTCTCCTCCCTTTCTCCGCTCTGTGCTACCCTTCATTGCTGCCCTCCCTCTTCCTTCCTCTTCTCTTCCCTCTCCACCCTTCTTTCCATGGTTTCATAATTAATTAATTTAATATGACAATTCAAACTATATCTTAAGTGAAATAGCAATTAAGGGTATGCTAGAGGAAATTTCATTAAAAAAATAAATAAAAATGATCTCAGATGATAGTGTGATGATTGGAAAGTTAAAAATGCAATGCAATACAAAGTGTCGTTTACATGGTTTGTTGATGTTGATGATGATGATGTGGTGGACCTTGGTATTCAAATAGATCGTAATAAGTTGAACTTGCTAAGTTATTTTTTGAGTTTTGATCATTCGGTTATATATTGGTTTCATCGTTGTTAAATTAGGAGTTAGCAGTAAATCAACAATCACAAGATCTTTTAGCAGTACAGCATTACTCAAAATAAAGCATGTGATACAATCCAAGTTTATTTCTTTTTCCAATTGGTTTGCGATGGTTGTTTGCCAAAGTTTTACTTCCGTGGAGCTCTATCCCATCGCCTTATATGATGCATTTTTAGTCTTTATGAATTTCATTATTTTGTGGGAGGAGTGCTGCTGTTTTCAAAAGGCACTCGGGTGAGGCAAGGCGAGGCGTTTTGATGAAGCACCATTCGGGCGCTCGCTTGAGCGCAAAGCATTGGGTGCTCATGCTTAGGCAAGCGCCCGAGTGAAGTTGGGTCGGGGTTCGAGCCTAGTTCGATTGAGTAAGCAAGTTGGTTCAATCGAGCCAGCTAATGTATTCGTAGCTTTGTCCATTGTCGCAGCCTTCATTTGTCGCCCTCTTCTTTCCCCGCCTTTCTCCACAGCTGTCGACGAGTCCTCTTCTTAGTTCCTTCTTTAGAACTATTTAGCATTTGTGTAGAACTATTTATCACCATATTGGTCCACTCTTTAGAACTGATTAGTACTAGTTAGAGACGTGTAACATATTGCCATTTTTATTTTTAGAATCATATTTATCAATCATAGTATACATTTTTTAAAATTTTAATATTTATCAATGCTTTTAATAACACTGAGAGAGAGACAATGTTTGAAAGTCTTATACTAGATTCTGATGGGTCAATAAGTTTGATTATGAAGCATGAAACAGAAACAATCATGTAAAAAAAAAAAAGAAAAAGAAATTGACATTATAGTTGGTTCTGATTAAAACATAATAATTTTTAGGCATGACAGTTCAAAGATGCGCATGTTTCTCATGCTCGGGAAGCACCTACCTGGTTTTGTAGGTATTCTAGCATGTCTGGATGGGTATATGAATATTGCAATGGAGCAAACAGAGGAGTATGTCAATGGTCAGCTGAAAAACAAGTATGGGGATGCTTTCATCAGAGGAAATAATGGTAAAGGCCAATGATTTTTTTAGCCCTTTTTTTTTTTGGTTGTGCCTCCGTTTATCCTCTGCCCCGGTGCTTATGGGTTGGGACATATTTTTTTGTGCTCTTTGATTGCAGTTCTATACATCAGCACTTCAAAAAGGACTCTTGCAGATGGTGGTGGTTGACAATTACTTGTAGTTCTATGATCCCATCGAATGGATATGTTTTAGCAGGATAGATTGCTACTTTTCATGATTGTGCTTGGGATGCTTTGGAATCACCAACTAATTTGAGGGCTGCAATTTATTTATTTCCTGCACCATGTCATAGGGATGGATCTCTTTTGAATGTGATGATGGTCGAGGCTGTCTGGTTTTATCTTGGTGTGCAGTTCAAAAGCGCTTCTCTGGAATCCCTTGGACTGCTGTTTTCCTCTAGCGTTCCTAAAGCAATAAACTAATAGAGAAGTTGTCATATCGTTGGACTACGGAGAGAGAGTGAGAGAGAGTACCACACACACACATAGCTGGGTTTCCGTGCAACAAATACCATTTCTTGCTGGTCAGCGAATCTCCTAGCCCCTGCTGCATCTCTGTTACATGTGGAAAGGATTGGTAACTCCAAGCTTACAAACGTTGGAATTATTTACAAATACAGGAAAATTTTGCTATTGTTCTGAGAGCTACAACTTTTTTAAAAAAAAATTAATTTTTGTTTCACTCATAACCTTTGTTCCTTATTCACCATCCCGATGCTAATGTTCTGGACATGAATTCTTCGATATAAATTGAATTAGCTAAACCTACAACAAGGACGAAACATGATGATGCTATTGGCATTTCAGGGTGGGTGTTACCTTGCAGACTTCAGCGTCGAAGCCGCAGTCCATAAGGGTCAGTAGCCATGCTCGCTGTTGCTCTGAAAGCCGGTCTGTTGGACCTTTTACTTCCACCAGCTTTGCTTCGCCCTCACCCTTGTCTCCGTGGAAACGCCACAACAACAAATCCGGCATGCCACTCGACCAGCTCCGGTAATCTGTTGCCAGATGCCGGCACAGAGAAGCCAAAGGGCTGCCTCCAATGCATGCGACGGCAGCTCGTAGATCAGAAAGAGAATGCCGCTCCCAGTTGACACCCCGGCAAGCGATTCCCACATGAGACTCCCATGAGGAGATCAAAATCTCCTCAGCCATGCCACCGTTTATCTTCTGCAGCTGAGATTCTATAAGACTCTCTCTAGTCACATAGAAGTCATCCGTATCAAAGTCCAACGGAGCAATCTGTAGACACCAAGAGATGCCATCAGCTCGAGTGTGATTAACGATGTCAGAAAAAAAAGCTACTCAAAAGTGCATGAGAAACCCTCTAGATTATCAGATGAAGAACCTGAAATCTTGACATAAACACATCTGGCACGTTGAAGAATATAACATCCCACATGAGAAGGCCAAAGATGGTCATCCAAATGCCACTTTCAGAGTGGACACCGCTCCATCCACCCCCTTCTTCCGCATAGTATTGCAGGGCTAGCTGCTCGACTCCACACAGCTCACCATCATAGCCATAGTACGAGTTCTTTGTTGCTGTCTCACCGGTCAAAGGTCTCCCTCTGATACAAACCTAAGAACAAAGCAAGCAATTACAACTCAAAAGAATCCTAGTGTGTATGCTAAGCTATCCTTTGAAAAGGCTTTTCTTATAAAATTTCTACTAGTCTGATGCTCATCATCACTCACCTCTTTGATCTTTCGCTTAACAGAATCCGCATAATCAGGTATCCTCCATCGGCGTGGTGGCTTTCCCAAACGGAGAACCCGTCTTTGCAATGCGATTCTTGAACCAGCACGAACCCAGGGATCCAATATACCTTCTTCGGCTACAGAAAGACTCTCATTGAGACGATTCATATGCTCCAGATCAACAGAAAGCCTCGACATCCAGTATCCTCTCCTACTGTCATGAATGATTCTCCTAAGGAGCCCCTTAAGAAGCCTTATTGCATCTTCATACCTGGAAAATTCAACATGTATATCAACCACTAAATCCTGCTGAATTCTTCCGATATAATAACCAGTTAAAAAGACTGGAAAAAATCAACCACACATTTGGTTAGTTTTGTAGAAAAAACATTCTTAACTGCATCTCAAGGTAACTCTATTCCACAGTAACATCGATTCCTTCCATGCTTAGAAGAATGATCATGAGGTACTTTCACATACACCTTGAGGAGAATATTAGGGGTGTGATGCAATCTCCTAAGGAACTGCATGTCGACACTATACTAACAAAATTTGCTTACTGTGAATGCTCTGCCAAGCTACGAACCAGCAAGTTGTCAAAAGCTTAAATGACATGATTAAACGGAGTCCCAAGATTATGTGGTAGGACAGCTCAAAGAATTGCAGTTCTTATTACTCCACAGAGGAGAGAAAAATATGAGATGCTTCACAGACCTGATCTGAGATTTAGCAACATCAATATTACTTTAAACAAAACAGAAGAAAATATACACAATCATGATTTTAGGCTTATCAGACTTCAGGAGCACAACTCATCAAATTTGCAGACAGAGAGGTGACTCACGTAACACTTCATCTTCTACTTTCTGCAACTCAATTAGAATAAGTGGAATTTTAAAGGCTTTCAGATAACCTGGAAGTGGCGCTCTGACTTCAGAACCTATATATGCGGAAATTATAAATAAGGATTCATGATTTGCTGAAAAATATGATGATGAGCGGCACATTGCTTTCTAATTAAATCCAGATATGTAGCTCACCGTAACTTCTGGGAATCAACACAATTATAAACTTGGGATGAAATAATAGGTAGGCAAGGACCTCCTAGGCCACATAACAAAGGACTCAGAGTTTTTAAGGCAAACTAATGAAGCTAATATACATGTTAAGTTGGCTTCAATTATCAAAAGAAAATTAGTGATGATGCAGGAAATGATTTAGTCACAACACGAGAGATAAAATCAACAAAAACCTAAGCCATGATAGCTTCAAACTTCATTTCTGTTTGCATTTCCCAAAGAATGCTCTAAATTAATGAGCAAGATTTATTTGATCCAGCTAAGGCATTTGCTTACTACAGAATCAGGATGGGATTATTGCTTCATTCTTTCTCTTCGGTTGATGGATAAAGCTCTCAAGGTTAGAATTATATTTCTGCATTATTCCATACAAAGGAAAGTTGACAATAGGAAACCATCAGTAGCTATTTATAGCAAGGTTTGCAATTTCGACCTGTACCGCCCGGTACAAGCGGTAAATACCAGTCCGCTAGGTTGCCGATACGCGGACCACCCATTACTGGTTTGTGCCGCCAAAAATTGACCATCGGCGGTCGAAATCGACCGCCTGCCTTGTCTCCCACGCGAGAGGGAACGTCTCCCCGCACGGGGAGAAAGACCGAGGCGACATCGCCCCCTTTTTCTTTTTTTAATATATTAAATATATTAATATTATATAATATTATATTATAAAAAATATTATATTATATTTTAATATATCTAATGGTACACAATGTGCATTTCGTCCGGTACGGATCGGTAAGTCAAACCTTGATTTATAGTGATATGAAACTTGCATCTAGCTCTCCTATGTTATGTTCAGCACTTGGCATCAAGGACGTGATAGCATTGTGAAATGCCAGACCACTGAACTTAAGACAACTTATAAGCTTGGAACCTTTTAGCTTTTCTACAAAAGAATCACTATTTAGAAGATTTGGAGAAATTCTACTTCATCAACACCATAAGAACTAGTGAATATGCCAGCTAACTATAGTTGCGATGCCAAATGTATCAGGCTCTTGTTAATCCAAGGTTTGAGTGTCACCTGTAGAGCCTTGCGCTTTCAGACAGATTGTTTTCGTGATTTCACTTTAATGGGAAACCTTAAGAAAATGCTCATTTAATAATACAAATAGCAGATTGAACTGAATAGGAGCAAAGACATCGAGGATCATTTATTGTGAGAAGATTTCATAAGTCCTTTTTAAGGAAAGGTCATCAATGTAATTCCCATGGGTCGTTGAGGTAACAGAAAATTCTGATTGGCTTGTCTTCTGATCATTGATTGGAAATACATGACATCCAAAAAGAGTGAGATCAGCACTCAACATTATACACACCAAAAATGTACCACTCAACATTTTTATATTATTGTGAAGTTTAAAGAAATGCATAGTAGTTAGAGAATAACCGTACCTATGTTCACGCTCAAAAAAAGAAACTCCGAGTGACAGCACTTTTGAATAGACAAATGATGCTGAAAAAGTTGAAAAGAATTGTGGTGGAGAGCCAGACGTAGAGGAATGAGCTTTTCCCCTGAAACTTGTACACATTCGAATATCAGATATATCAATGCATCTTATCACCATTTCCATATTATTTTCTTCTAGAGATTCATCCATTATCTGTGCCACTTCAATGGCCTGTTGGGAAATTTGGACAGAGTAAGCACACTAGCAGGTTGTGAGTATGTATATCAAAGGTTAAATATGCACCTCTTCATACTCAAGAAGGTCAGTTCGATCTTGAAAAATTCGCTGAGAAATGTCACAGACATAATCTGGAAACTTGATCATGCCAAGGTCAATTAAAAGAAATGCTGAAAGATCCTGCTCACCATTAAGGAAAAAGAGCCTCTGTACAAAAAAGATAAGTAACTATAAATTTTATAAATAACTGACATTGAACCAAGGGTTTCTCGTAATATCCAAAGTTGGAGAATCTTATTATGAGAAAAGGTGATAGGTATGTAACCTGAATACGCCAGAAAAGAATATCAGAAGAGGAAGAAATTCTTATGCAGGTTCCCGCTTGTCCAAGAACCATCTTTGGTAGCAGTGGACTGGTTGTAAATCAATAGTTAAACTACAACCAACATTGAGAAACTTTAAGAAGGCACAAAATGAAATTCCTGTACCATGCTCCATTTGCATAAGCAGATAAGAGGATATTTACAAGCTCATGTCGGCGAGCGCAGTTGATTCCCTTCTGAATATTCAACCAAAGAAAGAAATCCAATCAACAAGGGTTTATATGTTGGTCAGATACCAGCTTTGCTAAACCGATCAGACTGCTACGTTATCGATATACCACCTGGTATTACTGAAAAAAGATAATTTTTTTTGTACCGATCCTGACCTATAATGTTTGAAACCAATCCTTGGTTGGACTGATTCATAATACAACTAAAATTTGATTCGCTAAATCAATCAACATTTTCTGCTTAGCATATCCATCTTGATTAACATTAGTAAAACATTACTAAGTCCTTCAAAGAATCCTTCAGATCATTTTAAACAAATTCCCTCCCATTTTAAACAAATTTAAGTTCTGCAATCATATTATCTCAAATTCAGCTTCGAAGTGCTGTTATCAATCCGTCTTTTCATTGAGTCTAGCTTGCTTATAGCAAACTAATAAGTGCTCAATAGTCCAAAAGTTGTCTAACTGAACACACATTAATTATTCTTTTACCTGGTGCTTTCGTTTAAGTTCATTCAGCACAAAACCTTTTAACCACTTGTGATTTGCTGGTGCTAAGCCTGATTGTGTTCATATCAGAACATGTATTTTAAGTTCCAGTACAAGGATCATTACGTCATGCATGTGCTCATGCTATTCCAATTTCCAACTCAATATTTGATCTTTGTCTGGCAGGTATAAGCAAGGTTCATCATACTGAGGCACACTGCTCGGTATAGGAAGTACATACCGGTCCAAGGGGACCGATATGGGTGGTATGTACCAATTTGTTGGTACATCCCACTGTACCAGTCAATACATCGGTAGGGTTCGATACATATCATACCGATAGCCAATCATTATAGCAGTACGAACCGGTAAGATAAACCATAAGCATACAAGCATGTGAGGTCCTTGCTACGACCATATGGGATTGGAAAAAAAGATAAGGAATATATGCAGTCTACATAGTCTGAGTTCCAAAATGTGGTCTACATAGCCACATATAGCAATTATATGACTGCCTCATATAAGGCTCATGCAACATAAATGTGTATTGTGTTGTCAATGCATATATGGGCATATATATATGCAAACATGTATCTTAAAATATGTACAAACACATATACACAAAAACCACTATACATAAAACTAATAAAAATTAGGTATAAATAGATAAATTCCTCTAAGAAGTAGGTTCTCGCACATGTATCCTTCTATGATACATTAGATGGATGGACATGAAATACAATTTCTAGAACTGCAATTATACTCATTTGGAATATATATTTCAAAAAGATCCCTTTTATGTAAGTTAACTATACTGGTATCGAATTTTGTGGCTGCTGATATTTCAAGATCACGTCACATAGTAAAACTAGAAGTCTTCAAAGAGAAAACAGTCTTCTAATTATCATTCAACTATAATTAGATTGAACATTGTCCCTCAGTGGTGCAATATTTTTCAAGTGTTCTAGTTATACAAGATGGACCGATTTGTTTAGCATCAAATCAATAATATGTTTTATTTCTTGAAAGCTTCTGAGATGTATTTAAATATTCTATGTAAACATAATATATAACTGTGTGAACAACACCAACATGACTCAAATATCTTATTTAAAGGAAGTAATAAACAAAGTCATCCTGCCATGAACTAAGACGTCTTTCAATATAAAGTGAGAAAAAAAAGGAAAATTAATGTAGACCGGTATATATATTGGACCCGTATCTGTCCACATATGAGCTCTTAATATGTAGTCACCAGAAGTCCATGTATCAATGTAGGAGCACAAACTACAGTCAACATCCATAATTAGGACAAACCATCCAAACATGCTCCAGATAAGACAACATCTAAAATATAAATAAAAGTGAAAAAAAAAGATAACCTTGGCCAAGAGCTGCTTATCGCATTTGACCAAGAGCTGCTTATTGCTGTATATCAAGTACATAAAGCATGCACTCTCTATGTGAGCTTGATAACCAAAATTATCCGATCAAGTGCAGGAGGTCTTAAATTTCTTAACTAAGTACAAAAGGGTTCGAAAATACAAGTTGGATGGACCATACACATAAGGCATATTACTTGAATTCATAAGTTCAAGATAACGGTATTAGGATGAACATGTAACATACTAATAAAAGCTGCAACTGAAGAAACTACATAAAAGAACAACTAGGGCTTGACAAAAAGAGGTGAGTATCTGAAAGAATGATAGTACAAACCTTAGGAAGTTCCAAATTTATGACCTTTCGCATTTCAGAAACATTAAGCAAATCAATAACCTCTTTCATATCATATATGAATGGATCCTCACTAGACTGAAATGAGTAGATGTAACCTGCCACTTTATACAGTAAACATTATCATTAGATTCTGAGGGAAATTTTTTTTATTAAAAACATTGACTAGAAAGGGCACAAATCTACACTGCAGCTCCTCGATTGCTTTTTGTGGATCTTGTATCTCAGGGTAGAAAATGTTGCTCACCCGAAACCATGGACCTGTGCAAACTCAAAATTGTTAATAAATTGCATAAAGCTGTAACATACAGAATTAGATCCTATTCTATAAATTCTGCTGGGAAAGTGTCCATTATTGTTACCATCTACTTTTCAAAACTCAATGCAAGTACAAAGAGGAATAGCATATAAAAGGTCCATGTTCATGCCTCCACAAATGTAGTTCTCTGAGGGAAAAAAATCAAGATTCCATTGTGGAGAACAAATTACAAAACACTAACACTATGTGGCCAATAGAACCAATAGAAAAGGCTGTAAAATTTGGAAAGTTTATTGTTTTTTTTCAAACGTGACAGTTGAATCATAGACAGCATAGACAATCAAGATGTATATGTAAAATGCCAGCTAAAACAACCACAAGGAAATACAGAAAGCTAGCTAATGATTATAACCATATCAAAGCTACATGTCAGTTGGTGTTTGCAGGTGTCAGTGGCCCTGCTGAATCTGAATATAATATAGCTGAAGTCAGAACATGTGAAACTTGAGCATACCAACTCATGCCTTGACCAAACCATTAAAATCCAACTTAGCTGAAACAATGCCAGAATCCCACTCTCCTTTTTTTTTTTTCTTTGCATTTTCTCCCTAGCAACAGCGATATTGTCTGCTACATATACCAAGACTGCATTTGAGTAGAATTTCGAGACTATCCAACACTAACTATAATATTATCAACCTAATATTGATCAAAGTGAAACAGCAAACTAATCATATACTCTCACCACACATAATCATTTCTACTCTGGCACCTCCCATTCCAATTTCTCTAAAGAACTTATGAGCTAAAAAGACAAGAATTTCACAACCAAGCAACAAAAATATAACACACTCTACCAATCCAACAGAGGCATAAGCAATTAAATACAGATATAGTATCAGAGAAGGAAAATATTAAGGTTCATGACACAATAACATGCATATCCCTTGTAACACTGCTTAGTACCAGATTTATCCCTTCAGATTTGAAACTTAATGTTGTCCCTCAAAAAGAATAAAATCAACATCAACATCACTTGCCAGAGATAATTATGGAAAACTCAATCCTTGGGCAATGTCACAGGAAACAGTATTATTACTCACTTTTCAAGGGATATATGCTGAGTTTTAACTTTTCAAGGGTTAAATCCATTATTTCCAACTTTTGCAGGGAGTTACAGATGTAAACACACCATACAACATAGCAAGTCAATTAGATAACTTGGATGACTCAAGACATGCTGTCAATGGCTAGTAAAAGTTTAAAACCCAAGTCATAAGAACCTTTTCGAGTGTATAGACGTACAAAAAGCCTTTGACCCTCATCAGATAGTGAGTTAAAAGATCCTGCATCAAGTAAAGGAGATAACACTTGATTCTTACTACAAATAAAAGAAAGTATTGATTGAGTATACAGAAACAAAAAACACACAGAGGTACCTATGAACAATTTTTCTTCAGCAGTAAACAGGTGAGAATGATGGCTCATAACCTCTTCAATCATCAAAGAAAAATTCTTTTGGTACTTTGTCATTTTAGGTAAATGCAACTTGATACTTTCAGTAGCAAGGAGAAGTTTTTCCCATAGGGATTCAGAAAAATGAAGATGAGTAGATTTCTTTTCATCACAGGCTACAGATTTTTGACAAACCAGCTGAATAGGGATATCATCATGGCGATGTTCAGGAAGAGAATCAATGAACCCCTAGAAAAGGTTACAATTAGCTATACATTAAGATCATCTTAAGTAGAAATTAGGAAGAAAATGCACATGTAGACATAAAAATTTGTTATCCTTGCTACAGCTCCAGCTTTGCCTTAGCTTTTATACAAAAAAACCACTTTTCACTGTTATATGAAGTTAAATTAAAGAAACATGTCAAAAATTATAAGAAATACCGACAACACAAAAGAATTGACTAATTCAAAATAGGAAGACATTAGAACATCAAAAAAGTTGTATAACCTCTGACCTTAACAAATATCTTACTGGACACTGATGCCAATATATCTATCAGCTTTTACAGAGCTTTACAATGCATCAATTATATATCAGTGAAGTTATTAATAAATGGAAAGGTAACATTAGCAAAGTGGACTGGCAACCAGAAAGATACAAGCAACAAACTTCAAGCCTTTAGTCAAAACCCAAACACTGACAAAGAAAATATATGTTCAAGTAAATGTCAAAATTTTCACATCTGAAATGCAAATGTCAGATGACTATTGTACATAAACATGTACCTCCATCTTTAATGGAAAATCAAACTCACAGTTCCAAATTGTAATAAATGTTCTAGGGTCAGTTTATCATCAGTAACGCGTACATATTTACAGACCTTGCAAAGCACACAAGAAACAGCTGGTATTAGGAAAATATAATCTAGACTCCAGCACTAGGTCTATGACTAAAAATAATCCTGGCAGATTCATTTGTTTTAGCCAGGCCACTAGCTACCTATGGAAGATACTGGTTATCAATCTATGCACTATGGACTGATTGATGCATTTGCTTGTGAAGTATAATCAAAACACTCATTGTATAAGCTTACCTTACATTCTATGTAATGACAATCAATTAGAGGAGACAGATGCTTTGACAATTCTCGAGGCAAATATCCAAGCATCTCCGCACAATCAGAATCCGCATAAAGCACCTACCAAAAGAAATCAATCCATGGTTGGAAGAAGAAACTTGCTGAAAATCAAGTCCAGCTAATAGAGACCTTGATAGCATTCCTGTCCTTGACATTTTCAGGTTCTCTTGCCACAGAAACTCTTGCACCTTGTTGCAACTCAATACTCTCATGAAATCTTCGGCCAACAATGCAAGTCTCAAATGCGATCACAGAGTCATCACCTTTAGTTCCACATGCGTCCAACTTATCCATGTTCATCTGAGGAAACATATAGGTGTCACATGGTACCATTATCTCATGACTAATAGTATTATCAAGTACAGTGGTCTCAGGAGGAACAATCTCCGTATAAGTCTCTATATTGCTTGGAGAATGATCCGAGGACAATCCTCGTGTGTTTCCGTATCTACTTCCGTGTGAATCTCCAGGTAATAAAAGAGCATTACTAGAATCATTTTTACTACTAAACACCGCATTTACAGTATCTTCTGTCTCATGTTTTAGACCATCCAGACTTGATTCCATTTTACTTCTTTTGAAGAACTGAAATCGAAGAAGAGTGCATTGGGTAAATTTCCTCTTCGTGCCTCCCATAAGACATGTATCTGCAAGCCAGAAGTTAGATCAATAAGAATATCGAGGATATTCAACTAGCAACAACTCACAAGAACAAGATGCATAGGATAATCAGTTATGATATAGCACATAACATCAGATACAATGACAAATATAATCTTGAAATATGTTGTTTTAGCATATATAGAGGTTTTTATCGCAAAATAAGTGTCCAGTAAATTAATAACAACCTTGGACACAATTAGGCATAAAAGTGAACAAACACAGGAGTAATAAGCCTCAAAGCCCTAGAAACCAATAGTATTCACTGATGCAACAAGGCAAATAAATCGTCAAAGCCAAAAGTAAAAAGCCGCATAATAAATAGCATCATCGACCATAGGATCATTTTTGGTCATCAATGTCTTGTTTCTTTGAAGGAACACATTTAACTATATATCAATAAATCAACTGAGTTGACCTCTAATAGTCAGTTGGTAAGCACTTATCGTTGCTCCATTTATGAAGTGACGTTCCCCTTCAGTGGCAAACAAGATTGTAAGTTCTTTTAAATGATTCCATGTCCTAATTTTACCGAAAGTACAAAAAGCTCAAACTATAATAAGCACTTCCTTCACCTCCTTTTGACGACATATTCAGGCTTAACCAACAACAATAACAAAGCTGTAAGTCCCAACTATATTTACGTTTAAGCATTTACCCTTACATCTTCCAAAGGCATATATTTTAGTGAAAGTTTAGCACCTATAATTTATAAATTTGGAGCAACTAAATACCAGCATCAAGATTCAAGACAGGGATAATCTTCTAGGTCCAAACGTCGGTAGTATTTAAAGCTTTTAACTGATATACAGTGGATAGGTCCAAGCATGCAGATTCCAACTCTTTCTGAGTTAATAAACCACATAAAAGGCTGCGATCGAGAACCATGACGGATTTGCTTCATTTTTCAGCTGAATAGCCAGGTTTCGTGAAGAAAAACGGGTAGAACCTCACCATTAAGGGAGCAAGCTACCAAACACGAAGAAGTCAACCTACCGATGTGGGAGTTCACGTTGTGATTAGTCCCGCGAATCGATCTACCACAAACGGGACAAGAAACCCAATCCACGTCATAAACTCCGTGCCCTTCAATGGTCGTTGCCGCTTCCTCCGCGGACGAGGAGGAGGGCTGCGTGTCGGCATCGCCAGTGGGATTCTGAAAGAACAGACAACCAGAACCCACTATCAAACGCTAACACGACAGACGAAAAGCAACAAGAAATGAGGACAGATTAGAGGGGAGGGAGGGCCCGACCGGCCGAGAGAGGAGCCGCGCAAGGTGAGGGGAGCGGGGTCGGCGCCGCTTGCCGATGAGTCGCTTGAGAGACTCCCATCCGTGGAGGTGCATGGCGAACCGACCGATGGGACGCCCTAACCCCTCGCTTCGGCGGACCGCGATGGAAATCGGAGATGTGGTCGGATACGAGGGGTTCATTATATACAGAAGAAATGGTGTACCATTCTCCCGCCTTCCCTGCGAGCGAGACGTTTTTGGCCTTCGTAATCGACTATTAATTTAGGACATCGCAGGAGACACATAAAAGCAAACAGTCTCATCCGCTGTTCTAAATTTTCAGCTTTATTTATTCGTTTATTTATTCCACTCGGTTATCCTTCCTGCCTCTGGTCCGCGACCCCTTAAATAATTTCAAAGGTTTATTTTTTATTTTTTTAGTGAAAACACTACTGATACAATAAAAGACTTGTCTTTATAGCCCTTTGGTAACAAGATTTACGTAGCTATTATTATCAATTACTGCGATGACAATCGATTTGGGTTAGACAAGTCTAAGCCAATGGATAAACTTGAATGGCTGATGAGAGGGATGCGAGGAGATCCGACGGTAAGAGCGAGTCCATATCATTCTATATGGAACAGAGTAGTAAGTAAAATTGAACTAAATTCTGATGCGGCATCACGCACTTGCGACCCACACAACACAATAAACAAGAGAGTATGGAACTTGCCATAAAAGCAACTATCATAATCCAACTTATTAAGGTCAGGTATCTACATCGGCATCCTGTTGTCATCTACATTAGTAAAGGGAATCAATCTGTTAGTGGGTATAAGCAAGTTGAGAAAGAGGGAAACAAGAAGCGTAAAAGCTTTGATTTAAATACCTCAATGGAATGTTTGCACAGACCCCATTTTGCATAACAGCGGGCGGGCGGGGGTGTGGACCTATTTATCATAATACAAACAAGCACTACACCAAGAAGAAGAAAGGTATAGAGACGAAAAAACACAGTGGTGAACGCTTATCATGTTGCGATTTCAGGGGCTGCCGTGGTTGGAGTTGGTATCAGAGCCAATATTTGGTTTTTGATGATACCCATGCATGTCTCAATCTCCCTGTAAATTGGTAGATTATGTGGAGAATATGGATGCAAACTCGTGACTGCAGAATCAAGAATCTGGGCAATCTCGGCAGGTGGGTACTGTCTCTCCGTACAGGTCTGCACAAGCAATCCATAATGATTCAGAACAAATAAATGGACTCAATAAAGAAAAATGTGACTGTATATATATACATATAATTCACAAAATACATGCATAAGTTTGGAAGTATAGAGAACCCAAAATTACTAGTACTCCAGCATATTGTCATGTCAAGCTGCCCCAAAAATTGTTGTGACAAAAACTTAAAATGACACTTGGAAGTCAAATAAGGTAACAAACACTGATCTTAATGACCATGTTTGGTGGTAAAAAGGCACTAACACATCTTTTGTACATGTAAGAAATACAGAAACGAAAACTAGATCACTGCAAATTGATTAAAAAAATCATCAACAAGTAATTGACAGGATGTCCCTTCCAGAGATGATGTCTCCAGTTATGCAGAGTTGGAAGAAATAATTATCTTAACAACATCAGACAAGAGAACCCTGGAAAGTGAGAATATTGTTTGCATTTCCACATTGTGTCTGTGGCTATACTGCTTCTAAAGCATAGCGGATAAACTGACAATGAGAAAAAAAAAAATAACAATTCAGATGCAAATCACTAGAATATCTAGGACTCAGGCTTCAATTAAATATTTGGAGTTGAGAGAGGAATATCCTCTTGATAAAATATCAATATATAATGTAACCTAACAGTTTGTTTAACAATGTTATTGAACTCGTGTCTGAATCTCTGAGACCTTATAAGGTAAAGAAATACCCAGCCACTTAGATGGTCAATTATTCTGAGTAGAAAGGATAAATAATAAGTATACACCAACAAAGATTACCTGTATCATGAGAAGTGTAGAGACACATGATGAAATTAACTCCGAAGGAAGTTGAAGATAAGCATCAGATGAATTGTTGGTTTTTGGACTAAGTGCATGAACTGTTATGTCAAATGTGCTTGCTGTATGATCTTGATTTGTTGTGTTGCTATGTCCTGGATTAGGAGGCCCATGTACTCCCAATATACCAGAACCAGAACCGGTGTTGTGATTATTAGTTAAATCTAAAGCCTGTCCAATTTTGGTAAATGCATCTTCTCCTTCCTTTAGTGTGCACATTGCCTGAGAAGCATACCAAGACAATAAGAATTATTATTCTCAGTAAACAGAATGAATATAACAACAGAAATTTTAAAGACACTGATCAACTAAAACTCAAGAGACAAAAGCTAATATCAAGAGGAGTCCGATGAAAACATAAGTAGATTAAGATCATGTATGCATCTGATCCAGAAAGTTTGATTCTTCAATTTAGCACACAATACCTAACCAAAACCAAGAATCTTCATATCTTGTTGAAAAGAACAGACTCATTGCAGCACCAAATGTACCTGCACAGCAGCATCAACCATTGTCCTTGCTTTTTGTGTAGAAGTTTCAACAATTTCCCTTACATGAGATCCCATATCCTGATTGCGAAAAGCAGATGGGTTGAATGGCTCTGGAGATCCAACAGATCCTGCATTTTCCACTGGCCTCGTCCATGGGGGTGTTGAATTACCATGGTATGTGTTACGCTGTCTCAAAGAAAGCAAGGCGGAAGCAACCTAAAATCCAGATACCATGGTCAGATTCTTGCTTGAGAAATATCATTAAAGTCAAATGTGGATTTAAATCCTCCAAAGATGTTTACCTGATCATTAGCATCTCGTAGTTGAACAAGTACCATGGCATATTGCTTCCTGAAATGATCCAGATCCTTTATGGTATCACCATCCTTTTGCTTTTCTGAGACTTCTTCATTCATATTTCTCAATTCAATCAACAGAGCTTCCTGCACACGCATCTCCATTAACTTCAAAGATTTCTAAAGCTAGAGTTAGCAATTGTAGTAAATAAGTGACGAAGTCAAGAGGTATGAGTCACTGCAAGCTTCCAGACAACACTAGGATGACAAATTAAACTCCAGAATCAGACTGAAAGCTTTCAATTTAATGCGATTGGTGTCAAATTTGGTTTAAGGTAATTGTTTGCCATTTTGAGATTTCAAGAAGATAAAGGGAGTTAATTAGAGAATCTCTTGAGGGAACCAATGCAATCTTCTATTTTTAGCATCCATGAAGGCCTTCACCCAGCAATTTCTCATATATAAAGTTACAGCTAGCTAAGGGTTTATAGCAAAGTTCGACGTACTGGTCTATACCAGCATACCAAGTTTATCTTGGTATGGTATAGTACCCGACACCGAGCGGAATGCACTATGCATTCCGCTCGGTATATTATAATAATATAATATTTTATAATATAATATAATATATATTAAAAAAACAAAAAGAGGGTGACGTCGCCTTGTTCCTTCTCCCCGCACTAGGAAAAGGAATCGCCCGTGGGCGACAAATCACGCGGGCGATTCTTCGCCCGCAGGCGATGGATCACACGGGCGATTCATCGCCCGCGAGCGATGGACCGCGAGGGGGGACCGGGAAGAGCAGCGCATGCAAGGTATTCTTCTCCCTCTTCTGCTTATCCCTCTTCTTCTTCTTTCTCCCTCACTCGATAGCTGACAATCGATTTTGGCGATGCACCGATCAACTGGCGAACCAGTACGTAACGCTCGATACAGGGCCTTACCTCGGTGAGGCAATCCTTAGTTTACAAGTTATACAAAGGAATCTAAAAGATTGTATTAGTTTCAATAATGTAGAGATGTAACCTTGTTCCAACTTCCAACAAAAAAAAAAGCATATAGAAACAAGGATATTACCTTATTTTTAAAAGCAGTATATAGTTTAAAAAGATGGTTGTTTATACAATTAATTAAACTAGAAAGAGAAAAAACAACTTTATCATATAGCACTGAATCCTACCATCGCGCTTGGTGTTACTTGGTGACCCTTAAAAGGGAACGAACAGTTAACAAAAAACATATATTCTAAGTGAGCATAGTTGTTTGCAACGAAGATGACTAAAGCTTGGTAACAACAGCATGATGAAAAAACAAAGGTGAGATTACTTGAGGGGCAGAAGAAGCTCAAGTGCATTGAAGATAGACAAGTAAAGACACTAAGTGCTTTATACTTTGTAACAAGGTTTGCAATTTTGATTTGTACCGGTATGGTACATACCGTCTCGAGTTCTTGACGCGGATCGCCGCTCGGACGGTACCACCAAAAATCAACCGTTGGTGGTCGATTTTGGCCGTCAGTGGCCGATTGAGGGAGAAAAAGGGAAGAAGAAGAAGAAATGGAAAAGAAGAAAAAAAAAAAGAAGAGAAGAAGAATCTATTTTCCACGCGACGTCCTCGCCCGCCTGTGGGTGCTTTTTCTCCCGCGCGGAGAGAAAGATCGAGGCGACGTCGGCCCTTTTCTTTTTCTTTTTTAATATATTAATATATATAATATAATATAATATAATATAATATTATAAAAATTATAGTATATTTTAATATACTGGGCAGTACGAACTGTGCATACCACCCGGTACCAGTACCATACTAGTACCGAGATAATCTCGGTACACTGGTACGGACCGGTAAGTCAAACCTTACTTTGTAATACCATAATCATCACAACTTTCCCTAAATTTTTGGATCAGTTATATTGATATCAATGCTACACTGGATAATAACAGAGATATTGCAGCAAATCAAAATAAAGTTTAGCACTAGGATGTTATCCTTAAGATCAAGATGAAATTTCTGCAAGCTTAGGAGTAAATGAGAGAGGTTGTTTGTTCCTTGGGTCAACCAGGGGTCCAAATGGACAGATGTATAGTCCAACAGCTGGTTTAAATATCAACCAGCATGCACATACGGTAACTGTAAATATCAACCAGCAAGAACAAAAAAAATGCATTACAGCTCTCACAGCAGAAGATTTGGAGATCACTATTGAGTGGATCAACAAGGTGAGTTTTCATTGAATAGATTCTCACTGAAGACAGATGCATGAAAGTGGCTTAAACAAACTTATTGCATTCCTATCACTTTACAATTGGATGCTCTTACAGCAGAAGATTTGGAAATCAGCTGCAGGGAGGGAAGATGAGAGTGGGCAACCAGAAAATGCTGCCACTGATTAATAAGATTTAGCATGTTTTATCAAGTGTCTCCCTTCTTCAAGGGGAGGACACAATCCATTAACAGTAATAATAAGAAAGGAGAAAAGAGAGAAGATAAGAACAGGGTCATGTGTTGTGTCTAGAGGCTCACAAAACCTTTATTCATATCTCTAAGCAGTGTGGGTCTAAAACTGAATCTTAACTGCTCATAAGAAAAAAAACATTTCAGATCCCAACAAAATCTCCTTAAAACACCTTCAAAAATATGAGTCTAATTAAAAACATAATTAGCTTAATTTATATTATATAGTACCAATTTGCTTCTAAATAGGACTCGAGACCTTCAAAAAATATCTCTGAGAATAAAACAAAGATATAGGTATATGCCTAATCTGAGATTATCTAGGCCTCCCTCTAGGTAGGAGGGCTAGTTAGGACTCCATCAGATCCTGATGCAAAACTTCAGATTTGACTTGAGTTCAATCTAGTTCGATGATCTTCTCATTTGATTTGGAAACTGGGATCCACAGGTGGAATCAAGTACTGTGGAGCCTCCTAAAGATCAGGATTGCACACTTCAAAGTCATGTTACCTAAGTTAGTATAACAAACTCATAGTGGAGGTTTTCACTGTTGGAAATTGGAACAAAGAAGTGTGGATTTGTAGAATCATTACCTTTTTGTCAAGAGCACGAGATAACTCAGCAAGAGCCCTAATATCAGCTTCTCTTTCCTGAATTTGTGATAGTGTACAAGGTTGATTATACATTGCCTGCTGTGCAGCAACTGCAACTTGATTTACAGTAGCTTTAGCTTGTACAATGGCATCAATCGTGTCCCCCTGCCAGAAGCACACTTTGGTTAATGAATACCTAATATATCATCTTCCTCGATAATACAGAAATATAATAAAAGTAGAACCTTTGCCTGCTTCAGTAGTGTATTCATTTGATAACTGGTAGCAGAAGTATGAGTATGCTCATCTGCAATGTCAAAAGTTCCAGTTCTCCAATCCTTAGAAGGATCTTCTAATTTCATATCTTTGAAGGTGTTGTAGTATCTGTTGATAACAATATTCTGTGGTCTAAGAGTTTCAGGAATATTGTCAAATGGATTAAGTGGCATGCAGTCAATATCCTGAAAAAACGTGAAAGATAGCATGTCATTAAGAGTTCAGTACTAAGAACTGGTATTAGTAAACTAGCATTCAGTTCTTATTTCCATCTAATACTTCCTAAGAGAGCATCTCACTATAAGACAAAGCACATTGGGCAATAAATAAAACAACATAGAAAATTCAGAAACACTTCAAATCAAAACTAGATAATAGGTAATTTAACAGGAAATCTTAAAAAATAAAAGGATTACCATTACAAACTTAACCCCTAGCTCAGGCCGATCAAACTGAACTCTGCACCTACTACGTTCAACTGTCAGAACACTTCCATCATGAAGTTCTCTTGTTTTAGGGTGACAAGCAATCACACGTTGTCCCACCGATAAAGGGCGAGCTAGATCTGTTGGGAGGCCTTCTTTAAGACCAGCTTGAAGCTCAGCATAGTGTGTTCTAACTGATTCTCTGTATTGCTCCAGCTTCTCCCTTTCTTCCTTTAAAAATTGTTTAGATAATCGACGCGGTTTTCCAAGAGAACTGAAGTAGCAAGAGCATAGTTTAAATAAAGTACAAATCAGAATTTATAACAGCCCAATTAGTCCCACATTAGAAGTGAGAATGACTAAGATAGACTTATAAGGGAATGATGATTGTATTACTATCAACTTCAGCATAAGCATTTTAACTAGTGGTTTGAGCCAAATGAACTCAATAGACCAATTATCCCATCAGGTTGGGCCATGACAGAACTAATAGTTTAAATAAATTTGTACCTTCGTATGACACCCCACTCCACACGAGTTAATCTAGGTATGTGGCCCAACCTCACATGATTCAGGTACTCCACAAACTCGCTTTTGGCAAACCATGGATGGTCGATTGCACTGTAAAACCACTCAAACATACACCATCTGCGCAACAGTTTAGATGATAGGCAGTGAGAAAGACTTTCCTGCAATGAATGAAATAAGACATTACTAAAATATCATTAAAAAATCAACTTTGACCAGAACATAAAATATAAATACCTTAGGCTCAACAATCCTGTTGACTGCATAGGAGTATTTATGAGGACAATTATCTCCCATATCACTGGATTTAAAATCCTTCCAGGCTAGTGCTTTTTGCAGGCCTACCTTGCGACGACTTCTATGTTCTGTAAGCAAATTAACTTGGTTTTCAATTGCAAAACGAGTTGTTTCGCTTAAATCAGTCACTGTTCTTCCAGAATCAGCTATAGAAGAAGAATTCTCTGGTGGTTTAACAAACTTCCCTTGCCTTAGCAATGGACTAACTTGACCAACACGTCTAACTTTAGCAACTGATCTTTTCCCTTCTTCAGCAGAAACCTGTTAAAAAAGTGAGCAAGAATTTGAACACTTCTTAAACAGTTTTAAGGAAAGGAGATATGTATAATGTAAAAGGAAAACATGGGCAGGGCCAAAAGACTGCACCTTAGACACATACACAATATTGCTCGATAGCAGAAAAAGTAACTTATGATGTTGAGCCATGAGGCAAAAGACAAAAACAAAATAATAACATCCAAGATTAAGGAGAACAATTACCACTAATTTTAAATAAAGAATTTGTGAGCTAATTTCAATAGAGAATCTTTAAATCAGGTCCAAACAACATCTTTGAATCAGCAAATATGCCAATATAAAATTTTGATCCTAGGAAGATTTGTAGCTTCAGCCATCATACTGCGAAACCAACCTAGTTTACTCGTAGGTAGTTTGTGCAAATTATGTTGTCAAACCAGAGAATTGCATAGTTAATATAATTATAGTAAGTTTTGCCACCTTAAATTTCAGAAGCAAAACCTTATTGTCAATTTACGACTATCCTTTTCAAAGAAATAACAATGACATCATCAATGAAAATGGGACTACATAATCCATTTTACAAAGACAAAATTAACACATCAACAACAATATCATAAAACAAGGAAACTCGAATGAAAAGTGTATCCATGCGATTCGATATACTGGTCCCCAAAAGGAGTGCTGGTGGACAAGGTACTAAAAGGGAGCATGAATAGCATGGAATATAAACCAACCTTGAGGTCCAAAACTATTGTTACAGATTCCAGATTTAGTTCAAACTCATGTTTCAGCAAGAACCTAATAAATTTTAAAATAATTAAAAAGGAAAGTAACTTTGTAAAAGAAAATGCATTGAAAAAATTCTCAGACGTCCCTTGAGACTATTCCAGTCCTTACTCTATTTGAATTATTAGGTGATTATTTCATGACTCACGAATCATGATTCAGGAAAGCATATGGTTTTCTGGAACCTAGTGGATATTATATCAGATACCATGTCTGTAGAATAATTTGATCACAGATTACTGAAAAATAGATAAATTTTAGTTACATCCTATTGCAGAAACTAAGATACTAAAGCATTCTGAACCTTCAGCAGAATGTCATTCAAAGCAAAATCAAATTATATAAGCAATGGTGGAAAGCTAAAGTACCTCCATTTTCTGTGGTTCACCTTTTTGAGATTCACTGCTGAACTCAGATTTTGGTATCTGCCAATGGTAAATAACAGGTCAAATAATCAAGGAACCTTACAACACAAAGATAATTATGTTTAATTAACTGCATAAATCAGCAAAGCAAAAACCCTGAAATGGCTGCATCTCTTACTTTCCCAGAAAGAGTTTTCCCTTTTCTCTTCTCTGTCATATTGATACATGCACAAGCTTGCTGATTCATCTCAGCAATAAGTTTCGAGTCATGTTGGAATCCCTTGACAACTTCAGAACTTCTCCTGGCAAGTGTATCAGGACCAACACCTGCAGAATGCCTTCTCTCCTTTTTCCCTGGAACTTTAGACTTATTTCTTCGGTAATTTAAAGGCAATGATTCAGGCATATCAGGCTTCTCATTGGTATCATTATTTGTCTGTTCTTTAACCTGGGCTGATGATTCTGGACACATTACAAATAAAAAACAGAGGAACTCCATGTGTAAGATGCTTATCATAGTAATTCTAAATAAGAATGAAATGTGAAGCAAAGAGAACAGGAAAGATACAACAAAAAAAAGTATAATATGCATATGTAAGTATCTGTGCATATGCTTACACATTAGACTAACATAATAAAGATGAGAAGTAAAAACATTTCCTACACATGTCACAGGATAGGCAAAGTTGATCACCAATCATCAAAAAAGACAAATCATATCTGATCTAGTACCTCAGAGTTTACACTTTACATGACTTTCATACTTAAGAAATTATTACCAAAAATTCTGAGTAAGAAGACGCTCGTGCCACGCACATGACAATGAACACAGGCAAAAGCCTGCCATGTTACATGACTTTCTGAATTCAACAATTGGTAGCAAATTTCTGGGTAAGAACCAAGATCCATTGACCATTCCCATGCCAGTGAATACAAGCACAAATGTCTACCACATTATGTGATTCACATAATATAGTGGTGCATAATATAATTACATAGCTGCAGTCTGACACGTGTTTGTCCACATTTAGTATAGTGGCACATAGTATTCCACCACTGCATTCAGTACATTAATCCTTGCTTCCGGCATTGTATTACCCTAGTCTTAGGCACATATAACCGTTAGATCCCAAATGCAAAGTAGGCTAAATAATTCAAAAGAATAACAGTTCATAAATGCTTAAGATGATGAATATTTGGGCCAAAGCAGAAAAAGAAAGAGCAGGGTGAGGCATTATTGTATTATCTACTGGGTTTCGAGTTTAGACTCTATTTATCTTCAAAGCCACAAAGAATAATTTTAAATCTTTTCAAGGATGAAGGGATGAATGATGGATCATTTGTTTTGCTCTTTGACGATCCACATTGTACCACTTCCTTTGTGTTGAGCAGGATGAGGAGCGTACATGAGGTTCTAAAGTTGAAATGATTTATGCAGCACTTGTAGATGTTGATCCTGGATTGAATTCTATATTAAGATTATGCATCATATAGTAGCTAAACATAATAAATAGTTCATGTGGAAAATAAAAGGCACTATAGTCGTTATTAAGACACTACAGCTATGTGGAGTGAGCGAGAGAGAGAGAGAGAGAGCCCAAAGGCACCCTGCGAAAATAATTCTACAAAGTAGCACATTAAAACTAAATTGTCATTGCATATATAACTAGAAGCCTTATGTTTTCAGTAGGCCATCAAGTGATTTCATCTGAATTTTTTTAAAATCAGTCATCCACCAAGTAATGATTGCTACTGGGCATAAAAAACACAAGTTGGTTAAGATTCTTAACACAAATTGTTTGAGTAGGTGGTAACTTAAATGATCCATATTAGTTTTAACTTAACCTAGATTGAGGAAAACATCTATGCAATAAAATAGAAGTCTATAGTTATGGCAAGTCTCTGAAGTGTCTTACAGTTACAGACTCTCATTTGGTATAAGTACAAAAGAACACTGGCAAGTGATATACAAACTATATTTTTGACCTCTGTACTAAAGCATTGAACATGAAAATGGGCTCAATTAAAAGGCAAATCCCAATAGTTGCATGGAGATATCATGCCTGGGTATAGTATGGGATTATAAGTCTCACTCTCTAGCTCAAACCACTTTGAGAACTAATCTTTGTTGAAGAGAAGCAAGTACCATCCTTGGTCACATCTACCAATCAAACAAGAAGAGAAGTTATAATGGTAGGGAACTTTCAACAGTAATACCTTTGTGTATGTAAACTCCAGTACAACTCCACACTGTTGTCGATAAAATGTAGGAAACGGACAAAAACATATAAAAGTTCTTTTCACAGTGAAGTTATGGAGATCATTATTTTTACATGATTCAAAAGTAATAGATTATAGTGTAAACATGAACATAAGAATTATAATGCCTGATTTCTCCAACAATCATATCTAGAGAAAATGAACAAAAAAAAAAGAATACAGGTAAAAAAACTAACCGGACTCAATAGCAGATGAAGGCAGCAAGATATTAACAGACAAATCTGCTAGCGTCTGCAAAGCATCCAGGGCAGAATTCTCATCTATAAAGTAAAACCAATATGGTGAACAACCATGTCCAAATAACATATCATCCCATATAAATATAATATAAATAACAATGAAAATTCAGTATTTTTTTAAAAAATATATTAGTGTCACAAAGACAGAAAAAAAGCTAACCACTGTCAGATGGATTTGCATTAAAAGACAGATGATAGGTAAAAGAAACGACTTTATATTAAAAGCCTTAGCAAGGTTACTACAAGATACAAATTCCTAAATCCTGATACTGCACTGGAAGTAGGTTTTGACTTCTCTCATTTTATTATAAGGACAAAAAAGGTTGAAAACTCTTAAAAACCATAATAACAAATGCAGTCATGTCAATGTCAACATTGTATTGACTATTGAGAATGATCACACGAAAGATCAGATGGCTAAAATAAAGGCTTCATAATCACTATCAGATGGCTAAAACAAAACCAACTTGTTGTCAAATGTTTTGCAACAACTTTTCAAGATGAACCACCTTGAATATATATATATATATATATATGTGTGTGTGTATACATGTATCAGATAATCACTAGATGCAGAACGCAAGTAATTTGGCGCAGCATGTAGAAGAACAAAAGTAATATTTCTTACTGCTAGGTACCATAAAGAAATATTAAATCATCAGGTAGATATTAATTGTAAATTATAGTTAATCAAGCTAACAAAACAATTAATGTGAACAAGATCATAGCCAAAAACCCATCAAGGAAAATGTAAGAATTGACACCATTGACAATCATGAATAATTGGAAGGGCAAAGCAAAGACAATCTGAAGCAAACCTCCAAAAAATAGTTGTCGGCTTCTTTTCCTTGAACCAATGGATCCACGAGCAGCTTTATTGTCTCTGACCTCCAAGTCAGTTTCATCTTTAATTTTTCGGACGCTTGATCCTTCTTCAGTACCACTACATGCTTCTCTATCATCATCAATTTGGATGTTTTCAGTATCAAAAGTTTTTGTTCTCTTTCCTTGGCGCTTCTTCATTCTTTTTGGAGCTTCAACTGCTCCAGCACCTTCTTTAACATCTCTAGCAAATACTCCATTCTCAGCTTCCCTACTTCCTAGACTAGCTTCATGGCAATCATCATCCATTTGAATGATTAACTTTGATCTGTCGGTCTCCTGTTCGACGCTCTAGATGTGACAGGAAAGAGTTTCAATAAAGATGGCAAAATGAAAGCAACAAGATTAAATAGAATCACACAATTACCTTTTGTTCACTGCTTCTAACAGGTGAAGACCTCACATGATCAACTACACTTCCAGGTGTTCGAGAAATCTGTGGTGAGCCACCTCTTTGCAGAACCTCTGCTAAAGCCAATGCTGCTACGTGAGCACCATCATCATCAACAGCATTAACCTCTGACTTTGAAGACTGTTTATTTAAACATGTTGTTTTTTCCTTGTCATATTTGACATACATATTTGAAACAGGGATTCGAGGAGTCCTTTTCCCAACAGCACGAGGTTGATTCCCCGAAAATAAATCTGGTAAAGAATCAGAATCAATTTTATTTGTATGAAGAAAAAGCAATTTTATTCAATCTGAAGAAAAAAATCACCCACAGGCTCACAATCACACAAGAAAGCAAGAACAGACACCCTTGGCTACATGTCAATGAACAGATGCAACCACAACCATCCAAGATAGATCTACATGTTCCATGAGCCCCCTTCCCATCAGAACAGATGATAAATTCTGATGTAAATCTTGCTATTGATATGTAATTCTGATAAAGCAGACTAGGAAGTACATGGTTCATATAGCTGCCAGAAGAAGCACCTAGAAAAACAAACCAATGGTCCTACAAAAAAATTTCTCCTCCAATGAGGCTCTCTCGTAATCCCAACATACGGAGCCCATAGAAGCTCACATGACCTCATAATGGAACCCACATATAAGGTTTAAGAGAGAGCCACATCAGAAGATATATTTTGGAGGGAAGCAAAAAAAAATATTAGCCACCAAAAGACATTCTATTTTCATATTAATTTGTGCTTTCCATCCTCAACCCTTCTCTCTATCCATCCCATTGATTATGTCATTTTGTTTAGCAGATGAAAAAGCTAGATATGTAGGGATGGAGTTGGATAGGAAACCCATCAACACCTCTATCCATCCTTCTCTATGTCCATCTCATCAATTATGTCATCTTATTTAGAAGCCGAAAATGCTAGATGTTTAGGGATGGAGTTGGATATGAAACCATTGACAGGACTCAGTGCCCCTTCTTGTTTTTATTCTTTTACAACTTTTGATAGTTGTCTTCTTTTTTTACTTTTATTTCTTTCCATGCTCCTTTCTATCTCCCTTTTTTTCTCTTGAAATCTCTCCATTCCCTCCTCCTCCCCACCGCCCCACTGCATCATCAGGTTTCCTCCTCCACTTTTCCTCCTTCCTCCTACTCCCCTCTACTCTCCCTCCTATTTTTGGTACGTGCCAACCAACATTGTCAGACCCTATGTTGGTATACCGGCATATATCAGACCCATACCAGTTTGACCAGGAGCCAATCCGACTCTCAGACTGAAACTTGAAAGCTTGAGCAAACTAAATCTTAATTAAGCTCCTTGTCTTCTTGCTGCTCATCAAAGTCTCATTTTGCCTCCACTTCTCCCATTCTATCTAACTTTGCCCATGCCCGTCATCGACCACAGTAGAGGAGAGCTCACCGGTAGAAGTTGGGAATTACAGGTATCACAATTCACAAAGATGTGGAATTTTGTTCTAAATATTTGTTCCTTCGAGGGCTGAGTTTTGTTAGAATATTGGGATGCATTGTTCATGTTTTCTTATGATGGGTTAATCAAAGAACTAATCTTGGAGGTTTTTGTTGAATATTCATATTTCTGCAGTGTTGATACATTGGAACTTTGGATAAGAACAAAACTTGTCTCTTTTTAGATTATATTAGATGAAAGTTCTTCTGGTGGTTGTGATATACCTTGATGACAGACATGATTGACTAAAGTTTTACATTTGTTTACTTTTGAACTAAAGCTAAGGTACTTGAGCTATATTGGTGGCAAGCTTGGAGGAGCTTTAGTTCCATAATGAATCTCATGTCGAGAATTAATAAACTTAGATTATTGTTTCAAACTTTACTGAAAAAGGAGGATTAATTTATGAGCGAAGACAGGGATCTTGAGCATTTGTTATGCCTGCAATTAGAGATGAAGCTGCAAACCGGAGTCATGTGGTTATTCAAACAGGCCCTTTTAAGATATGAGGTGCCAAAAACAAGGGCAAAACAACAGTCACCAGTGAGTCTGACTGAATGCGCAGAGTGTGTTTGACACATGATCAAAAACAGAAGGGGGATTCACATCCTATTTCAGAATTTTTTTGCCTTTTGTAAGAAAAATAGAAATGGGCATAAGGTACGGGTTTTTATATATACTTTTGGATATCTCAGAACAACTTAATCTGGCAATGTGCTTAGACATTTTTTACAGGGTAGAATATATTTTAGTTAGTAAACAGTATACATCAACTTGAACTAAGATTAACATAAGATTACCAAAAATTAATGATCTTGATGAAAAAAGTGCACATAGCAGCTTTGACACATACAAGATAAAAAAGAAAAAGAAGATCAAAATGTTCTTCAAAAATGATCTTATCAGAATGGCCAAAAAAATATCTTGACAATCACATATGCTCACAGACACCCACTTGTCTTCATGCATTCATATGCACAGACAAACACAGGGAAGGAAGAGAGTAATCACTCCATCCATCAAACGAAGGGAAGAAGATAGAGAAGGCAGCAAGAGCAATAAGCTGGGACCATGATGAAGCAAAGAAGAGGTTGGTTAAACAATTAGATTTAAAAGGTAAAAGATGTTACAAAATCATTTTATAATGATAAAAGAAACGAAAGATTCATCTAGCATAACAAACCCTGTCTAAAAAGTTATCCTAATAACGGTTGCTTAGAGACTTCAAAGAATCAAAATGTGTAGGATCAGAGTACAGCACAGAAGGCAACAAAACAAAGTAATTGAATCATGACAAGAATTATCTTGTAATAATATTTTTATAAAACAAGACCCCATGGTGGTGGAGAATTCTTGGTCTAAAATACGGCCACTTAATAAGCAGTCACTCCATTGCGAGAGCAAATACAATTGCCAAATGACATAGAAAATAGTTCTGAAAGCATGTACCTCCAGAACGCTTCTTCTTCAACAAAGATAGGCATCCATATTTCGATGAAACTGACTGATATTGTGACTGATCAGGAGAGCACCCATCAGAACCCCTGGACATAAGTCGAAATTTCCCCCGACCACGCTTTTGAGGCTTTTGATATGTTTTTGCTACATCATTGCTTTCTCGATCACTATCACTTCCTTCCTGATAGTTGATGGTTCCTAGCTTTAGACATATAGACTATAGACTTCCAACCAACTAAATGCACAATCAGAAGAGCAAAAATTAAGAACTCAAAAGACATGACAAGAGATACTTTTCATTTGAATGTTAGCATGGTTAATTAATTTGTAGGACAACAACAACAGTGTCATAAAATCTCAACTATTTGGGTCGAATACATGCAGAGATATGTAAAGAGTCATATGCTTAGTTACGTTGAAAGTATTTACATATTTATTTGTTAAGTTAATAATCATTTCGTCTCTTCTAACTAATGTATTTGTTGGTCTTCTAGGCACATGACCGTATCATTTTAAACAATTATCCTTCATTTATCGAATCAATAGCTAATTGTTGATGAATGAAAAAGTTCTTTCTCTATCTTTCCTAGTAACTCAACACATCTATCTCAACATTTTCATCTCAGCAACACAAACAAACTTTCAGTAAGATGTTTTTTAACTGCCCAACAATCAAATCCATAAACCTCATGTTGATCTTCCGTGTATAAAACCAATTTTTAGAGATGTTTATTTCAAATCTTATCCTTCATTCAATAACTCTTTCCCACAAATTTTATTTAAGAAATAAATGATATTTAAGAAGTTGATTAACTAATTTGTAGTAGTAAATGATATTTAAGAAGTTGAGAAAATTATCAAAGAATCCAAACAAGAAAATTGTTACTATGTAGCTAAATGCACAACTACAAGATGTACCAAGCACAATATCTGACTGTCCATTAGTTAGGCATCAAGACAATAAAATTAAACTGGAGAAACAGATTGAACAATAGAGCAAAAATATGACACTAACTAGAAATCTTCTAGCTTCCATGTTATATCTTTTTTTTTCTAATAAAAACAAACCAATAGTTGTACCCAAAAAAATAGAAGGAACAACAATCAACAAGCATATAATACATGTTTATGAGATGATCCGACAAAAGTAATCATTCGTACTAAGATGAGCAATTCAAAAGTTCAATTTTTCATTCAAGTTATTGTATGGAAGCATTACAATGTCTAGAAGCTCCAAGAATTCACGATGGCTTCACTAGTTTATAACAAAAAAAGTCAACAAAAAATAGAAATAGTATCAGGTTTCGACTAGTCTCATACGAAACCTCGGTGACAGTGACAGAACTCTTCATGTTCAATTCACATGCTGAAGAAATTTTGAATCTTGTTATGAACAGCAGTAACAGTATGTACCCTAAAAGATCAAAACTTCATGATAATACTAGTAGGAACAATAATATCTCAATTAAAGCAGAGACAGAACTCTAGGACAGAATATAACTACAACAAGTGCCAATTACAAACAAAAATGTCTGAAGTTGTTCTGTAGAATTTTATTGCTTCAGCTTTCTGTAAGATTGCACTTCTTGGTGGCAAAAAATAATTAGTTACCAAAGAAGAATTAAGTTTTCGATCAAAGGGTCAACTTAAACATTTACTCCTCTCATGGTCAGTGTAGTTAAGACCAAGGTTTGACTTACTGGTCTGTACCAATGTACCGAGTTCATCTCGGTACCAGTATCGAGCAGTATGCATCGGTATTATTTAAAACATAATATAAATATTTTATAATATAATATAATATTATATTATATTATATTATATTATATTATATATATTAAAATATTAAAAAAAAAAGAGAAAAGGGGCGACATCGCTTCGATCTTTCTCCCCGCGTGGGAGAAAAAGCACCGCGACCCACGAGCGGCAACAATGCGCGGGTGAGGACCGCGGGCGGGCGCTAAGTATTCTTCTTCTCCTCTTTTCTTTTTTTCTTCTTTTCCTCTTCTTCTTCTTATTCTTCTTCCCTTTTTCTCGCTCAATCGACAGACGACGGTCGATTTCTCCCTCAATCGACCATTGATGGTCGATTTCTCCCTCAATCGACCATTGATGGTCGATTTCTCCCTTCAATCGGCCGCCGACGGCCGAAATCGACCGCCAATGGTCGATTTTTGACGAAACTGCATATGAACCTTGGTTAAGACATGCATATGAACTCATGCTAGTTTTTCTGTAGAGTTTATCACTTTCTAGAGGCTTTGTCCAAAAAGACCATACTTCTTAATCACTAATACAATTTGACATCAAATGGTTATTTTGAAGTTATTTCTTTTGCTTTGGGAGCACAAAAAGCTAGAACAACTTTCATTGGTGAATAATTTTTTTCTGGGTAAGTCCTTGATTAATCGACAAGAATCATCAATAACACTTGTACCAGAAAACTGGAGACAAAACTCAATCTCCAATCTCACCAGGATGTTGTAGTGATCAGTCATCATTGCAATTAACCCAGCTACAGTGGCCGTTCCTTCAGGAAGAGATAAATATGCCTGAAAATTAATAACAAATTTTTGTTAGTCACAAAAATTATTATGAAGTTTACTCTTTACTCTATACTAACCATAAAAAAAATTATTATGAGGTTCATTATTTTGCTTTATTCACATCAATAAATGACTCGTAAAAGATCAAAGATCTAAATCAAGGAAATACATACGAGGTGTTTGGGAGCCTGGTCCTGTATATCTACTGCATTGCATCAATCAGCGCAATGTAGGTTGTGGGTGACTGGTAAATGGACTG
The DNA here is from genome assembly GCA_021527575.1 of Ensete glaucum. Taxonomy (NCBI): domain Eukaryota; kingdom Viridiplantae; phylum Streptophyta; class Magnoliopsida; order Zingiberales; family Musaceae; genus Ensete; species Ensete glaucum. The sequence continues at coordinate 49,362,211 of CM038558.1, forward strand.
AGCAATTTAGCCGGTATATCTAAATGGCCCCCTAGGGAAAACTAACAAGTCCAATACAAGTCACAGAAAAATTGCCACTGGTACATCTGTCTGAACAAAAGCTTTATAACCCATGACTGATGTGCTTACGGTGATAACTATACTCTGGAACACTCGGTTTATTTTGAGTGTTCCATAGTGAAAATGCTCCATGATTGTTAGATACGGAACTTTTGCTTTTTCTTGTACTAGGTAATCAAGGATAGGATGTATTGAACATGCAACAATTAAACCTATATTTGGAGAACAAGGAAGCATCTTGTGGCTGCTACAAGCACAAAAAGCTATGCTATGAAAAGAAATTCAATTAAGAATATGAGAGGTGAACTCTATTCCAACACACATAATATACTTAAAAGCAAGAAGCACAGCGCCATCAAATGAAAATGTCAGCATAGCTAGAAAAAAAACAGAATACAGGCACAAGTAACAGCATCTCCAACTATTTCAGTTCAAACCTCGCTCTGAGATTGATCTTCACAATGTAGGTTATTACAACTTACACCTGTTAGGGTTTTGCTTTCATGGTCACGACCATAATAGAGAAGTCAAGGACTTCAAAGCTACAAAATGGATAAGATAAAACAAACAAAAAGTAGCATTTTGGAGGAGTCATCTAAACATCGGCAACATGCATAAGTCGGCTCTTGTCTATATCATGTACTTGTATGACACAACATTTTACATATAGATAGCCATGAAAATAGGTAATAACCATTAGGCTATAGCCACTATATCCTAATCTGTCCAATTCTGCCATGAATCTTCCAAGATTAATACCATGACTCTTCCAATCATGTATATCAACCTGATTGATTATTAGAGGACAATGTATACAACTGCATTGATCTGCAACTACATATATGTCAATGAATGACTCTATCTAGAGATATCAGAGAGTGCAGACTCACATGTCTTTAATGAACAGATTAAACAGTTGAAGAACTTTGTTAGCTCAAGAAATACAATGCAAAAAAACAAGAATGTGAAGTTGAGAAAGTTGAGAAAGGAAAGTAATGGATGGGGGAACCAGATAAGTGACCAGCATAGCAACATATCAGAGAAAACATGATCCCACATCTACAGAATTATTTTTTGATGTTTTGTTCAACATAATAAACTTATAATTATCACTAAAATTGTATACATCAAGTTGCTTGGATAGGCAATTTAAAAGCAAATTGGAATCTTAGTAAACTCATACTTGATGAATCTCCAACAATGTGACATAGCGGATCAGTAAAAAAACTCACTTTATTCATGTTGTAAAGAGCTTCCACCGTATCCGATGATCTATTACGCAAGGTACCAGCAACCTACAAATTCAGGAAGATTTACAATATTTACAAAGTTCCATATTAATTTCCATACTTATTATCTTAATAAGACCAAGTCACATCTTACATATCACATATATATTACGTTTTTCAAGTGCAAGACATTGCACTTGCCTTTTCGTTTTGTTTAGGAGAGGCCAAAAAAAAGAAGCAATCATACCTTTCTCCAATCTTTCCCATATTTGCGGTAAGCTTCATAGAATCGCTCAATTTCTTCTTTGCTCCACTGAGAACCTAGCATGTCAGACAATTTCCTCTTCTGCATCGTTAGGACACCAGATGTTTTAAACCAAGAACCAGAATATAGCTAGAAAAGTATAACACATCCTTAGAGGTTCATATAAGTCTACACCTAAGAAATGAAAAACACTAATATGCTTGAGTCCAAGTGAATAATATCAAAATGCGACCAAACAACTTCATTTTCCTCAAATGTTAACTAGCCTTCTGGATTATATATAGGATCCCTGTTTTTTTTTTCAATTTTCTGATCGCTAAAGTTCACAATCTACGGAGAGAAATAATGGCAGGTTTACAGATGCTCGAAAATATGATTTCTCCGCTAGTAGAGCTTTCTCAATTTAAATTTCTTTCTTGCATGGGTAGGTGATGGGAACTTTACTTTCGCCTCAGGTATAATCAGAGAAGAACAAGGACCACAGGTTTGACTTTGGAATGGATTGTTTCCACAACTTCATCTGGCACAAGAACTCAATTGATGTATCCCTCACAACTGAACTGGAAGTAAAATGAGAGAATAACCAAGAAAGTTGTCCAAACTGAACTGCTTCTTTATTGTTTGGGAGTCTGTTTGGGAATCCTTACAAGCCTATGAATATGACTTTGAGGACCATAAATTGATTGGAATGATGCACTATTATTCAATGCGATAGAATGTGATGAACTAAAGTATAAGTTGGTAAAATAAGAACTTACTCGTGTTCGGCCTTTCTTTGAAGGTGTCTCATCCTTCTCAGACCAGTCTTCAAAAACTTTAGGAAATCGCTTGTTCACATTTCTCAGTTTTCTGGCTGAAGCCATAAAAATTTCTTTCTATATTGCCTGAGTATGATCAATGCATGGAAAAACATCAGCGGGAGACTCATCGAGAAGGTTCATTTTTGTCACCCCCGAATAAAAAGGTAGTGCACTAAATAAAAACATCATTTACAACCTAAAGAAAAGACAAAGGCTACCCATTTGATAAAGCTACACATTCTAAATCGAAACAAAGTTTTAGATGAATAGAGACATAGGAAACACTGACAATAGATAGAGGAGTGAAACAAGAGAAGTATGGAGGTTATCCACCATCCTGTTCCGATTCAAAGAATCTGACAATTCAGATCACAGATTTAAGATCACACGGATCTCGTGTAAGAGCCAGTCCCTCGAAATATAGTTTATGGGAAAATTTACTTCGGACATATAATGTTAACTAAAATGAGAGTCAAAAGTAAGTTCCTAATATCTCCACAGAAGATAAGGTGATGAATGCCCTGCAGCGATAAGGTGATGAATGATGCATAGAAGAGACCCGCCTTTGAGGCTAAGATCCTAATATCTCCGCAGGTATGCCAACCAAACTATCAAGAAGCAACATACAAACTATCTGGGCAAGACAGGTCCGGAAACATGAACATCCACAAATGAGCATATGAAATGACCGTCGATGATTCTAGAACAGTTCAAGATCATCAAAAATATATCTCAGACGAATCCTTCATAAAGTATATAGAGAGCAAGCATATTTTGATGATCGGCGAGGTACGGCTTCGTGAACGAAACATGAATTATCAAAGAGCTTGATCTCAAACAAGACTTTGCCGAACTGATCTGTCTTGAACTGAGATACCAAAAGAATTCTATAGCCAAAACGTCCGGAAGAATCAGAAAGAAAAGGATAGAAACCCTTCTGCGACCGAACGAAAAAAGAATTGGTTCAGTGGCAGCGAGCCGAACATCCAAAAACGTTAGGGGAAAGGAAGAAGGGGTCGCTTGGGCACCAATTAAGACTTCTGAGGCACGATCTGAAGGAGAACTTGCGAAGGACGAAATGAAAAGGAGAAACTTGGCTTGTCCTTCGATTCGGAGGACAAGGACCACAAGATCGGGCGACCAAATTTGATATAATCCTGGGCGTACCTGGAGAGAAAGAGGAAGCGGAGAGCCTCGACGAGCTGGAGAGTGATGCGAGCGTCGACCTCCTCCTCCGGCGGTCGAAGACGAGCGCGACTCCTTTTGCTTTTCTATGTTTCTGTTTTGTGGAATCGGCGGGTGAGAGAGAGAGAGAGAGAGAGAGAGAGAGGAGGGGGGGTTAAAGAAAGAGGGACGAAGAGCGGCGGTATGATGAGCTTTAAGATCCGCGCTCGGAGATCTGCGTTTTGGAAAGATCTGCTTCTGCTGCTGCCGCTGCCTGCCACTTCGCAGGCGATTCGAAACGAAAGAAACTTACGCGAGAGTGGCATCGTACCCTCTATTTCTATCTATACTCTGATTGGAAGAAAAGGTGTGGGCCAGCACAGAGCTCAAGTTTCCTTCCAATACCGCAATGGATAAGATAAGAGTGTTCGATTTCGACGGGCAGGAATACGTAAAAAGGCCCGCGATTTTGAATGGCCAGCCCACGACGGCCGCGGTAAAGGTTTGTGGTCGATTGGGGTGAGAGGACCCAAAGAACATGAGATGGGTATTTAATGCCTTAATTATATTACAGTGTCATGTGATCCACTCGATTTTGGTTAATAGCAAACTGGTGAAGTCAAGTTGTGTAGTGGCACTCCAATTAAGATACCGTTAACGTGGAACGAAAAATACAATTAAATTGAAGATAAGAAGAAAAGGGAAGAGGTTGATATAAGGAATAAGTTGGGTAGGAAAAAAAGTTCGATGATAAGGAAAAAATAAAAACAACAAAACAATCTTTTCCCTTTCATCCTCTTAGTATCTTAACCGAATTTTTAAATTATAATCTTGTACCTATACAAGTCCAATACCATCTTGGAGAAGACGGTAGAAGTAAATAAATAGAAGGACGAGGATATATATATATATATTCATGATCTTCTTTTTATTATTGACAGTCTATTATCATTGATAATCCTTTTAAAATAATTAAAAAATTATTATTTATAATTCTGAGATTACTTATTGTATCTTTTTTTTTTCTTTCCCTTATGTCCTTATTAATCGACGTTAATATTGTTCATCACTCTCCTTCAATGCTATCTTGGAAGAGGGCAAAAAAGAATGGAGAGGAAGAAGGAAAATAAGATGGTGATTAATAAGAAGAAGGTATTTAAGTATATTTACAAAGATATAATTTAAAAATATTTAAAAAACCTAAAAGTACATTGTAAATAGTAAAATGATAGTTGTAAATAGTAATATAAAAAAAAAAGAAGATGTGCCGACAAGGGGACAATATCTTTAAGATCAAATTTATTAGGAAGGAGAGGAGTTCAAAATTATATATATATATATATATATATATATATATATATATATATATATATATATATATATATATATTAGATGTTAGCAAAAGAAGAACAAACCACAAAGCTAATATATAATCATTGACAATTCTGGTTCACAAAGAAATATATATATATCATATGAGAATAATTATAAATGATTTGGAGTTGACATTATATGTCCTCTTATGTAAATTTAAATAATTTATTTTTTCATCTTTGGATATATGGAAGAAAAACTCATGACAACGAGAGTATCTATTCATGTTTATATAATACTAACTATTACCTTATATATATTTTTTCTCTATCATAATTATTTATTTGTGATACTGATAATTACTTTTTTTGCTCTATACAATAGATTATTTCATCGATAGGTATTGTCACTTTGTTAAGAGAATTAGGTTGGAACATATTTATATTTTTAAGACACAGTTGGAGAAAGGGATTTGATTACAGGTATAGGTGTGTGTGTATATATATATATATATATATATATATATATATATATATACCGCATTTTTTTACACGCTGCCCATATCCTTGCGGGCAGACTCTAGTCCCTCGCCGCTGTGGACCCCAGGTTATATTTCGAATCACCTCATTTGGTGCATTATAAAAAAAAATGTATAAAAAGATAAAAGAATGTTGATTTGGTGGATGATCAAACGGGTTCAGTCCACCATATCATCCATACTTCAGAAAACTCTGGATATTAATGTAATAATTATTTTTTATAAAAGAATAAATAATAAAGACTAAATTCCTTATGGTTATCAGGATAAAATGAGAACCAAAATATTATAAATTTATTACAAGTTTTACGTGATAAAAATATTAATCAATGACAACCAGAATTATTAATCATGAAGTTTATTAATGGACACAATATTTCGGAGGATCTTAAAAATTATGTGTATATATATATATAATTAAAATTTGAAGAGATAAATATGATATTTCCACCGTTTCCAAGGACTGATATGTAAAATAACCATCGTAAAACGACGGCCATCGGTACGCCGTTATAATCCAGAGGAAAGGAAGGGGTCGACCGCTTGCGTGCTGGATCGGAGGACCGGATGGGTACCCTTTCGCCGGACTTCGCCTCCGCCTTCCCCGTCGCTACTTCCTCCCACGCCGCCGGGCGCAACCTGCGGGCCACGACCCAGGTCTCGCTCCCCGATCCCTTGATCTTGAATTGTCAGTTCGTTCGGCCTCCTCGCTTACAGCCGTATTCCCGAGGAGTCGCGTACTTCTTGAGCTTTCTTAGTTTGTTCTTCTTGTTGCATCGTCGTAATCCTCAAGAATCTCGCTTTATTAGGTCTATGTGATTTCGATTTTCTGTTTAAGAACCTGGCTATGTCCTAGATCACAATTGATGTCTTGGATCTGTGTATGGATTGGTTTTGAATATTAAATTTTGTCTGTTTGAATAGCAACAATAGCACATATAACTTTTTTACACAAAAGTTGATCACGAAACACATATACAATCAAAAAATATGAATTGTGAAGAAGGTTGATATTACAAGAATGATGCAAACCAATTTTGTGATCTTTCCAGGAGCACGAGAGCAAAGACATGTTTAGTGACCTGCCTGAGTTATGCTGTATCTGGTTGATGATATAGTGCAAGCTTCAATCAATTAGACCTTTTTTCAGTTCCTTTTATGAAAAAAACCAGTTCTGATTATTTTTTTAGGATCTAAAAGTTGCTTAGCAATAATAAAAGGTCCATTCTACCTTTTGTACATATTTTTACGTGCAGCAATTTAATTATTTTCTTTCTTCTATTTAGTTGTGTATAACAATTTCTACATGAATTACAGGCATTTCCGGGCAATTACATGGTAAAATCTCGTAATTTTGCTCTCATGACTGGTGCAGCTGCTGGTACATCTTGCATCATGAAGAAAACAACCTTTGAGGTTGTTCAGACTAGGTAAAATTGCTCAGATAAATTTCTCAGTATTTTACTTTTGTCAATTGGTTGTCTATTCCTCTTTAGCCATAGCATATGTAGGAAAGAAGTACAGTTGACTGTTCAATATCTATATAAATATAAATATATATGTATTCATGAAATTTATAATTAGAAAACAAAAATACTGTTTGGCTCTTGGATTGGTTATTCATAATGTATTTTCTTTAGCTTCTTTGATAGTCATACACAATCACATAAAAAAGGTAATGCTGTAATGAATTTTGAGATTGTTCATGTTATACAAATTGGTTCTTTGCAGTAATTAAAAGTTCAAATTAAATCTCAAGCAAAGCGAATGATGACAATAAGATTCCTAGTTAGCAAATTTACCAATAGGGGGGCACAATGGACCTCTGCAAAAACAATGAATGAAAGATGTTGTGCTACTTGTCTAGGACTTTGTAGTACCTATAATGGAGATTACGATGATTGCGGATGGTTAGTTGGATCACATATCTGAAGCAAACACACACGCATACACAGGCTTCTTTCTGCTTGAAGTTTTGTGCAACTGGAGACTAACAAATGTGAACCTAGCTTCCTGCCTGAATGTGACCCATATGAAACAATGAAGTCCCAGCATGACTTAGTCAATCTGTGAACAAACTTTGAAATCAAAGAAATAAAATAGTTCTCCCTGATTTGAAGTCTGGATGTGGTTGGCTTTGGACTTGAGTTATGTTGTGTATTTATTGGTCAGTATGGATTTATGTTGATTATTTACTCAACCCATCCTGCCTTAGTCAAAATCTTTTATTGGAATATACAAGTTGGTAATGAGGAAAGCCACTTTCTTCCACTTACAAAAACATTGAATGCCACAACTTTGAACTTTTGAATTTTTAAACAAATATGAAAGGCTCTAGTTGAATTCTTATCTATAGTTATTAACAAGGATCCAATGCTAGAGGCTTTCATGCAGGTGGCAGCAACAGAGTCCATCATCCAAGAGGAGGATGGTTTGTTATGCAGAAGAAACCAACAAGAGACAAGTCGATGATTCCACCACTGGGATTCAGCTCTACTCTCAAATCGAAAGGTATGCTTGCTTTGTTGCTACCTTTCATACCCTTCCTTAGTCAGTCAATCAACTCTGTCTTTTAGTAATTCTTAATAGTTGGTCGTGAAAATTGGGTTTGGCTGGATTGACATGGGATCAGGTCAAAATTAGCTGATTTAGACAACATATCAAAAATCTGAGGGTCTTGAGATTGGACTTTGTTTAGTCTGATATGGAGTATATGGCATCGGAATCATGTTACAAGTCGAAATGCCAAGAAACACACTCCTTTATTGTTATGTTAGTGTTTTATTTGTCTATTTTTTTTGGTTCACTCATGGTTCTAGAACAGGCTCCTGATTGAATTCATGATCAGAATCACAAAGATTTATATACTACTAATCAAAGAAAAGGGAGGAAGATAATGAGTGGGAAAGGGAATAGGGGTAAACAATATGGCAAGTTTACCAAATTTGGCCCTTCACTTCCATTTGGTTTTTGAATTGAAAAGATTCCTCACCACGTAACTGACACACAACATCTAAGTGAATACATATGATGAGAGGCTACTTAGTAAGAAGATATAGATAAAAGGTTTATCTTCCAACCTCAAAATAAGAGAGTCACAGAATGGAAAGAATAAGAGAATTAGGCATGTTGCTGTTTTCCTTGAAGCCTTTTTATATAGGTTTATGGGATTACCAAAGCAAATTCTGATTCTAGGAATCTGGAACAAGATTGGACTTACTGATCCCAATCTGACTTATCTTTTTGATTCAGGTCAGGATTGGTCAGGTCCAATCGCAGATGCTTGAGTTTTTGAGCGATCAGTTGTGAATGGTCTCTCATGGCCAACTAAAGTGTAGATAGGTACTAATGGCTATGCCAACTACAGTTGCTAGGCTGATCTCAATTCTGCTAGTGCCTTAAGTCAACCACTTGAATTGGTATGGGTCTTATGCCAGCTGCTCATGCCTGCTGACATGGGCTTCGTGTCAGCCTATTGTTATGTTGGCATAACCTTAGCATGCGACAGTACTCCATATAGGCATCATCAACACTAGAATAGGTCAGGTTGACACATGCAATTTTTTGGTAGATTTGACAGTCTTTTGTCTAATGTACTTGGAAAAGTTAAAAATATTGGAAGATGTAATTTGTCATTTCAACTTTTAGTCTTTTTTATTTTGTGTAGATTTCTAACTTTGGCTTTCGTGTTGTTCAGCCTGACATATGTATGCTTTGATTTAAGATAGCAATTAATGATCCATTGTGCTTATGCAGATTAATTACTGAAACAGCAAGGCAGTCACAAGATGCTTGGGGTGGTTCTGGAGACTGGAGTGAGATTGAGGTCTTTTACTTAGTATTATATTAATGTTTGATGTGCTTAGTTCTGTTCATGTGTGGAATTTGATTCATTAGGTTTATATACTTTTGAATAATTAGTTAAAATAAATGATTGCAGAGAATGAAGAAAAAGTGTAAGACTGAAGTTGTCTTGAACTAATGTCATTTGTTTGTGCAGTGTTACTTTAACAATCTTTCCCTTGCTTATGCCTAGCATTGGCATGCATATGCATGCTTATGTCGGTGGTTCTAACTAAGAATTTTTAGGTACCACTAGGTCATCCCTACAGCTAGTGCTATGCGGTAGAGTTCATAGCATCATGACTTTCACTATAACTTTATGGTTGCTAAGTTTAATTACTTTATGCCTTCACATTATCCCTTCATAGATTAAGATGATTAAACATCTATCTCAATATCCATCTCTTCATCAACACATAGTGAAACTTGATATCATTCAGTTATCTTTTGTGATAGCAATTATTCTTGTGATTTCATTATGCATGATTTCATATATCTCATTTGTATATCAGATTTACTGCCTTGTATAGATTTTGAGTGTACTATATTCTAGTCTTTTGCACTTATATTCAATAGTCTCAAAATGTGGATTAGCATAACAGGAAAAGAGTTTTAAAGAAGTCACTAGTTTGACCTTATTGTTTTTTTTTAAATTGACTTATATTATTCTTCAAAAATGAAGAAAAACTCCAGGCTTTGTTCAGAGAGAAGTAATGTGTCAACTGTTAATCGTTATAACTGACAGCACTTAATTATACAATAACAATGAAAAAAAAAGCATCTACTAATTTAAGAACTCATGTGGCAGTTTTCTGTTGTATATATTTCTCCATTTTTCTCGGGTTATGGCATCAACATAGAGAGCCCTCTTGTTTGATTTTAATTTCCTTGTACAACCAAATTAATTAACTCCTGATGTTAATATCCTCTCTCTCTCGGTCAATTAATATTCAATTTGTACAAAAAAAGACAGACCATCTAAAGAAGCATTAAGTTATTATGCTTCAACTGGTAATTCTCTCTCTTTTTTTTTTAAATTATATACTTTCATATTCTCAGCTTAGGATATTAGCATATGTTGTCCTCTTATTTGGTTTAATTTTTTTCCACAACCAAATAAATATGTTACTTCTTGTTAATATCTTATATTCTTGTGGAATCTGTTTATTTCTAGGGTGCATGGGTGCTTAAACCAAAATCCGGAAGTCCAAAAGCGGTTGTTCATTTTGTTGGTGGTATTTTCGTTGGAGCTGCCCCACAGCTTACGTACCGCCTTTTCCTTGAGCGTCTCTCCAAAAGGTAAGTGGCATTTTAAACATTATTCAGCTAGATCAGTTGGTAGTTATAAATATTCACAAATCGGGAGTACTATTGGGACTTGACAGTACTTTGTTGCAAGGGTTTAACATTTAGATCTACCTTATGCTTTAACGTGTGCTACCTTATGCTTCCAATCACAGTGCCTTGTTGTAAGGCTTTACCATATGCTGTTCCAAATATCGCCTATTAATTATGATATCATTCTATACGATCACTATTCTTATGACTTTGGACATTATTTGATTAAATTATGTTTATAATATAGGGGGGCTTTGGTGGTTGCAACACCTTTTGCTAGCGGTTTTGATCACTTTTTAATTGCAGATGAAGTACAATTCAAGTTTGATAGATGCCTTAGATTATTACAGGACAGTGTGAGTTGGTTATCTAGCAGTCACCTTCATACTTTTACAAGATCTATGTAGAAGGAAAATCAATCTTTTAGATATGTGGCAGGTAAATGATCTTCCAACATTTGGTGTTGGTCATTCTTTGGGATCTGTTATTCATCTCCTCATAGGTAGTATACTCTCGTATCTATTTCTCTCACACAAAATTCTTTCAACTGAATAATTTGTTAATATGCAAGGATCAAGATATGCCATTCAGAGATGTGGGAATATATTGATGGCTTTCAATAACAAGGTAATATTGTCATGGCATTCGTTTACATAAATGTAGATTTAACTGTACTATCTATATAATGTCTTGCTTATTTTATTTTGCACTAAATATAATCTTTTCCAACTGATAACCAGTCTTATATGGACAAATGTTCAGTCCCATGGACCGAGTCAGATGCCTATTGACTTGAATGCATATTGATGAGCTAGGAACCTATCAAACTATCCAACTATAGGCTTAAAAGAATTAGAGATAACATCGGATCCCTATGACATTTGGTGTTGTTGTTACCTAGTTTAAAGTGCCTACAATTTGGATTTGTGATATCTTTAGTGTTTTTGCTGGTCGAAATGTAGAGTTTTTTCTTAATTTTTTAAAGAAACAATGGTTAAGTGCTATTCAGTTTTCATAATGGAAAAACAATGTGTCTTTTATGGTTTACAACAACAATAACAATATCAACAATAAAGTCATAAGTCCCAACTATTTTGGGTCGGCTAAATGGATCTTTTGTCGTTATTGAGACATATAAAATGCCATATGTTTAGTCAAGTTCAAAGTACTTAAATCTTTATTTATAGTTTCTATTAAAATCTTTTTAGGTCTTCCCCTACCTCTTCTCGTGCCAATAAACCCTTTTTTATAGTTTCTGTTAATGTGTCTTTTATATTTTTGTATCTTTTTATCGTGATATTGATTATCATTCTATTGGTCTGTTCAATTGCTCATACTCTTAATCATGGTTATCTATTCTTCTTAATGAGTTAAATAGTGTAAGTATAGATCAGAGACTATACATGCTCTTTAAATCAAGGCTTTAAGTTCCAGAACAAGACCTGCCTGTGACCAGTACGAGTCCTGCACATACTGGCATATGTGGACATATTACACACCAGCGTACTGGTTGGCACAAACCAAAGAGAAAGAGGAAGAGAAAGAAAGGAGGAGTGGAGGAGGAGGAGGAGGAGGAGGAGGAGGGCTGGTGTTGACAGTCAACAGTCCTAGCTGTCAACAAGGATTGCTGTTGATAGGCTGTCCAGATTAAAAAATTAGAAATAAAAAATCGAGTTGGACCTGGAGAAATTGCTTGGTCAAAGTGTCGGTTTCTGGTTGGACTAGTAAATGCCAGTCAGTGTATACCAGTCCCACCTGTTTTTTGAACCTTACTTTAAATGCACATTTATATAGATCCAACAGGAAGGGAAAAAAAAATGAACAGAAGTTTAACAGATTTGCAATTCAAGAAAATTTATAATAACAAAGAAAGCAGATCACAGTGCTTTTGATCTCTAGGAATAAAAAGATCTTGAGGATAATATGAAGATGATGCAAGCATATGAGTTGGATGTAGTAATTATGCGCTGTGGACTCGTTCTTTTTTTCTTCTTGTATATTAGTATCCAACTTGGAAATGTGTGTCTGACCTGAATTTGTGGGATGGATAAGAATAAGTAAAACCTGGAATGATTTCTAGTTGTGTTAGAAAAATTACTATAGAGGAACGTATGGTTTATTTTGCTGCCGTTAATATCTAAATTTGCATTCAGCGTATGGTGTATATTATCAATTTGCATCGAGGTTTTGTGATTATTAATCATAACAAGTGTGATTCTGGTTTATCTCCTCTATCATGACTAATAAGTGAATTTCAGGGATACTGTAAGTATTTGTATACCTTTTTTGAATTTTATCTTAGCAAATGGTTAGAAAGATTATTTATAATACAAAAAGGGATATTTTTAAGTAGGGGAATTGAGTCATCACATCCTCATGCATGTGTCCAGCCATAATGGATTTTCACAAAACTGATTACATACCCTCATATGTGTTGATATATGGATGTAGGATGATTCTATTTGTACATGTTTGTGTGCTCAGTCAAATATGTCGTATACATATATGTATTTACCTATATTGATTTATGGCTATATTTTACTGTGGCAGGTTTAAGCTCTTCTCTTGGGGAAAGTCAAATTGTTATGTAAATGTTAATATCCCTCTTTGGGTTTTGTTTTGCAGGAAGCAAGTTCAGCTATTCCCTTGTTTTCTCCTGTCATTGTCCCGATGGCTCAAAGTTTTGGTCCTCTTCTATCTCAGCTCACTTCATCTCCATCACTTCGCCGTGGAGTAAGCATACATATTGTGTTTTTTTGATACTGTAGATATCATTACTTGCATAGTTTATTTTGGATATGCATCCTTAGCATCTGTTAGCTATGAAATTCCATGAAAATTTTGATACATGGTTATAATACATGCCAAATCCTGATCAGGACCCATCTAATATCCCAATCTGGTTGAAATTTTTATTCCTATCCATTTCACCCCCTAGTTTTATGCTTTGCTGCAAGTGTGAAGTTTAGTTTTGAAACTATCACTTGTGACCTTTTAAACACTTTTTTCAAATAAATGCTACTTATTGAGCTGTAAAAGTATAATCCAGTTCAATAGATTACAAGTTATGTAACATTCATTGTCTGCATATTATTGTTAAAGTTTTCTTTAATGAACAAATAGGCAGAAATGGCTTTGAGGCAGCTTGAGAATCTTAGTCCTCCAATTATGAAGCAAGTTCTGCCTTTAGTTGAGCAACTTCCTCCATTATATATGGATTTGGTCAACGGAAGAGAAGATTTCAGTCCAAAACCGGAGGAGACACGTCGTTTGGTATAATTTTTCTTGCACCTCGACTTTTGTTTTCTATAATGACAATTCACCTGGACTTGCATACAATCGATGTCCTGGAGCTTTTCACCCTCTTTTATCTGTTTGGTGATAAGTTAAGACATAGATGACTCTTTTGTATACGCACATTCATATATGCTCCGGTTTGGATTTGCATGTCTGATGAATGTTCAAGAGGGCTCCCTAGAGTGTCATTTGGTCAATTTCTGTGTTCTAGTTCACCTTTAAGATGATAGACATGTTTACACAATTTATCGCCCACCAACTAGCCTCTTATTTCTTTCTTAAGTTCTAATCCCGAGTCTTCGCTTTTCTTCACTTAAAGGTGAACTAGAACACAGAAATTGACCAAATGACACTCTAGGGAGCCCTCTTGAACATTCATCAGACATGTTTACACAATTTATCGCCCACCAACTAGCCTCTTATTTCTTTCTTAAGTTCTAATCCCGAGTCTTCGCTTTTCTTCACTTAATGTCTTGCCACACTAGTTATTATCAATAGAGGTAATTAGATACTAAACTGCATCCTCGCACGCACCATTTTTTGGCAGGTAAAGTCTTATTATGGTGTTTCAAGGAACCTCCTAATAAAGTTTAAAGACGATACTATTGATGAAACTCCAACGCTAGCACAATTACTGAGTGGAGGATCTGCCATTAGCTCACAACTGGACATGTCAGTTCGACTGATGCCTGGAGATCATGGCCTTCCATTACAACAGGTAAATTTCATCCTCATGCTTGCTTCCAAAATCCTAGTCGATGGTGTTACAATTCTGGTTCAAAGAAATCGGCATCCTGAGGTTTTGCATTATGCTGCTTGTCTGTTGTTGGATCACCAATGTGGCTTCTTCGGTCGATTCTGGTATCTGTGATTTCCGTTGTTAAAAGAGATATCATTTGCAGGTCCTCCCAGATATCCCACCTGCAATGGCGGACGCCGTAAACCGAGGGGGTGAGATCCTATCGAACCTGACGGCCGGAACGCCATGGGAAGCCGTGGCGAGAGAAGTAGGCAGCACATTGGGCACAGACTCGGGGATCGTGAGGGCGCAGATATCCAAAGATATCGATGCGCTCGTGGACCTGATGACATCATGGATGGACTCGAACTCTGGCCCGAGACTTGTTCGGTCCTGAGCACAGTAGAAAAATAAAGGTAATGAATACACTAAAGGAACAAAAAGCAACGAGCAAGGGGTAACATCTTGGCGTGCGTACTTACATATACATGTACATACAAACTGGACGCTAGTTGCATGTAATGGTATATTGGGCAGGTTTTTAAGTGAAACAAATGTACCAGATGTTTGTTGTTGGCCTGTGACGATGCTTCCCTGAGGTAACGCACTCAATTATCCAGTAGTCTCAGGCCAGAAGACGGGGTGGGTGCTGATCTCGGATCAGTCGACGATGGGCCAAGGCGGGCCCGTTTCCAAAGCCCTATCGAATTGAAGTACACGACGGACGCGAGAGCAGCCTTCGACGTTTGGCGAGTCAAATCACATCACCTTGTTCTTTCAATGGTCGGCTCCCGGTCTCACGTGCCACTGCGACTGCGGTACGTCTTCCCAACCCTTCTTCTTAATAGCAGTAATTAACACACGCCTACCATTCTTCCTCCGTATGCCGCTGTGATACTCTCTCTCTCTTTCTTTCTCTCTGTGTGACAACAGCCTGGAGCTGGGCAGGCAAAGATTAATTAAGCTCGTGCGTACCGGAAGACGACCGGGATTTGTCCCGCTCTATCTGTAGTTGAGAAGGTGACCTAAGAGACGCGGGAACTACGCCCCGGGGGGGAGGAGGATGGGGGACAAAGCGGTGGTGGGAGTCGCGGACAACATGGAGGAGGACATGCAGTGCATGGACCACACTTACGGTGGCAACCCGGGCGGGGTGTGCGCCTTCTGCTTGCAGGAGAAGCTGGGCAAGCTGGTCGTCTCTTCCAAGTCCAGCCCCTTCTCCCCCCTCCAGCCCCCGCCATCTTCCTCCTCCTCTTCGCCCACATCCTTCCGCTCGGACGCCGGCGCCGCTGTCGGAGGGCTCGGGCTCGCCGCTGGCCACTCCTGTACGGGTACTGGTGCCGCCGCCGGTGCCCGCAGAACTAAGGTGCCTTTTTTGGTGGTCAGCCACAACAAGAAGAAGAGCGGCGGCTACGACAACGGGGGAAGGAAGGTGATGCCTTCGGTCGCTGCTGCAGCTGGGATTACGGTCGGTTCTACCTCGGCTGCAAACGACGGCGGCATTGTCCTGAGCCGGAGCAAATCTGTGGCGCCGAGAGCGGCTGCAGGCCTTTCCCTGCAGGATGCTGCTGCTGGTGGTGGTCGCCGCATGGGCGACGCCGCCGTGGCTGATAGCCCTCGGAAAAAGAGCTTCTGGTCTTTCCTCAGTCTCTCCTCCGCCTCTTCCACCTCGACCACCTCTTCTTCTGGTACCACCAAAGGCGGCGGCAGCATCAACATCAACAGGCGAAGATCCACCACATCCTCCTCGGTCGGACGATGCGACAGGAACGTAAACAAAGCAGCAGCAGCAGCAGCAAGCGAGTGCAACAGAGAAATCGGTGGGCAAGGAGGAAGCCAAGACCGCCGCCTTCAAGCAACCAGAAAACAGCGGGAAGGAGGCGGAGAGCCCGAGCGGAAGCCAAGCGTCGTCCTTGATCGGGAGGAAGGTGGCCAGATCTAGATCGGTGGGTTGCGGCAGCAGGAGCTTCTCGAGGGACTTCCTGGAGCATATCTCCACCGGGTTCGGCGACTGCACCCTCCGGCGAGTGGAATCCCAGCGCGAGGCCAAGCCCAAGATCGGCCTCCACCTGGTCCACGACTACCACGACGTTGAGCAGCAGCGTCCGAGGATGAAGGAGCGGGTCAAGTGCGGAGGGCTCTTCGGATTGATGTCCGCGTACTGGCTCTCTGCGGCCGCTGCCGACGACGACGACCTCGATAGCAGCAGCAGGATCTCGGCGGCAACCCCGGCTACCTCCGCCACAACCGCCGCGCGAGGCCGTACCAGGACCTGGGGCTTATCCTTTGTGAGCCCAATGAGAGCTTTCAGGCCGCATTCCTCCTCCTCCAAGTCTCTCTATGCCATCGACAACGCCGCTTCCGCTGCGCCGTCGACCAACATCATCTCCTCCATCAATGCCAGCACCAAGATGGTCGATGGTGGCGGCATCAAAGGTAACAAACTTTCCGGTAACCTTTCGTTTCTTGCTGTGGAAATCTAGGGAAAACACACGCCTCCAACCCTTCTTCTTCTTCTTCATCTTCCATCTTCCATCTTCCATCTTCCATACTTCCACAGCAATCTTTGCATCACTGTTCATTAAATGTCCGACCTTTCTTTGCTCATATATTATTACTCTAGTCACCGTAATACCGCCGTATTAATCCATCTGTTAGCCGTTACAGGCTAATCACATTATATCGTTCTCGCCGTTTTCCAACCGCCCCCCACCCCCACATCAACTTTTCCACCCCCACATCAACTTTTAGCGTGGAGTGCGGAGTAGCAGCGACATCATATGATGAGTCGGTTCTTATTGGAAGGAGGTCCACTCCTCTTCCCGAGAGCCGAACGAAGCAGGGGGGGGGGGGGGAGGTAATGAGCTCTTGCCTCTGCCAACCGCTGCGGTCGGTCTCTTTCACTCTCTGGCCCATCTTGTTGCTCTCTTCTGGGAAAAATGTTGGAGGATTAGATGTTCTCACTGTAGTCTCAGGCTTCGTATGAGCAATTCCCTTCAGAGGTCTGTCACTCAAAAAGGGACAGTCAAAGCTGTTTAAAGAAGGTTAGATTGATGCAAAGGAAAGGTTAGCAGTCACCAAATGCATCATCATCATCATCATAAGGGTTAATCTGTCTATTATTACCTGGGCCAAGATAAATTAGCTAGCTTTTGGCATCAAACTAGCTGCAGACCTTCCAGGAAAGAAGTGATATGATGTGTGGAAGATGATCTGGAAGCCTCTGATCCTGCAAAAACAATGGAGCAATCTTAGATGATTGTATGGAATCAGACATGCAATTAGTTCTCTCCTCCATGGATCAAGAATTCATCACAAGAACCACCAAGCAGACCCTCTGTGGACTCAGATCCAACTGTTACACTTTCGCTGGGTAAGCGCTGAAAATAAAATAGTACTATAGATTTGGAGGCATCATTTGGAGATCCCTTCTTGGCATTTTGTTTTCTGTGGCTACTTCCTGCTACATATGAATGGAAGTATTTTTATTCTGAAACTAGTAAAATGAATGCCATTTCAACTGCAAACCATTCTGGCTCTACGGAGATGAATCACAGCCGAAAAGAATTGAACTTTAACACCACATTTAAACAGACAAATCAAGTTTTACCATACAGATGTATGTGCAAGGTAAATATAATGTTCTTGCAAAAAGATGCATCAGATTCTGTCAATCCTGTATGACACCTTAGCCTCAGCTCTCTTCTGTGTACAATCTACCATTTTACATTGGCTATTGTAACAATAAAACACAAAAAAAACACACCTAATTTTTCTATTTGGTCAAGATACACGTTTGAAGGTTGAACACTGGACCTTTGAGAAGTTGACACTGCAGTCTGACATCGTGTCAAAGCAAAAGGTTTATTACTGGATGTCACTACAGAGAATAAATAGTAAATTATAGTATTATACAGAGGAAGATGTATAGTCGGAGTAAACAAGTTTCTAGGAACATTATACTTGGCACTAATAATGTGATACCCTCAAGTCTAGTCCATCATCAAAAGCGGCTAAAAAGTTGAACTGAATTATAATAGCTGTATAACCATTAACTTGGGCCTAAGCACTTTGCATAACTGATTCTGACTAAATAAATTAATGGGTTGTGACAAATATGAGATCATACAGGCAGATTTCAATTTTAACTGCACATTTAGTTTCTTAGATCCCTGCAGAAAGTTTAGATGAATCCAGCCAAGCAATCTTCCACTATCAAATGACCAGAAAAAAACAGTAACCTAAATTCTCCCTAGAGTCCCATGCTTGACACCAGCATATCTATCTGAAAAAAAAATTGTGTAGGGTTATGCTGAAATAGACAGATGCCACATTTCAGTGCTAATGCATGTTGTTGCTTGTTATTCTACATGCTGTGGCTTAGATTTGTACCTGAATTACCTTGGGATGTAAATGATCAAATTTCTTGACCCTTCCTCCTATAAAATCTCTGCAGACCTGATGGCTTAAGAGAAGATAAATTTCTGCCATAGTATCATCAGCCACAAGAGAAACAATTATTCTACATGCTGTGGCTTAGATTTGTACCTGAATTACCTCGGGATGTAAATGATCAAATTTTTTCTTGACCCTTCCTCCTATAAAATCTCTGCAGACCTGATGGCTTAAGAGAAAATAAATTTCTGCCATAGTATCATCAGCCACAAGAGAAACAATACTTCTGGAGGATTAACTATTTGCACACCAAGATTTCCTCTACCTGCAATGCAGCATGCCTCGGATTCTCTTGACATAGTTGATGAGCCAGCAAATAACATACTCAGGCTTCTAGTGAGTTACCAAATTTAGACATAGTTTTCAGCACCAGCAATGCATCATCCACTATAAGGCTGTTACTGAGGCATTCTAATAATCTGTTAATTGTGTCTCTTTGTGGTTTGTGGTTATTCTTAGACATGATTACCAACCAAGCCATGCCTTCTTTACCCTCATCGGCATTGCAGAATCCATTAATGATCAAATCATTTGTACAACCCAAAGGTTCCAAACCCTTTGCTCTCATGCATCTCATAGGCTCCACCTCAATGAAGCACCATTTCCTCTTTGCATAGAGCTCAGATCAATGGTGGGTACGTCGAAACACTTGGCTGCAGACTCTCCAATAACAGCTTCTCCTACAGTTTCATCGCTTACGCCATATAGCCCTCCTTGTGGCAACCCTGAATCAGTGTGTTGTAGGTGATCACTTTGTGTTCAAGTCCTTTGGTCTGGCATTCCCTCAAACATGTCAATTGCTTCTCATATCCCCCTCACGTGTGCACAATCCAGAAATCATGGAGTTGCAGCTCACAGTGCTTTCGTTCGACCTCCTTCTGCACAGCACGCTGTACAATTTCTGAGCCTTACCCAGATCGTCTGCTTTGCAACAGCCATCAATGATAACATCATATGTGGATTCGTTCGGATTCACCTTTGCTACCGTCTCCAACCAGAGGTTCCATACGTCAACAATTCTGCTCATCTTGCATAAGCCATCAATCACTGTTGTGTAGGTGGCCAGGATGGGAGCATAGCCTCTCAGCTTGAAATCGTCAAAGACGCGGAAGCCCCCATCAGCCTTGCCATTGTCACCTAAGCCGCGTATGGTAGTAGGATAAGTAAAGATGCCGGGCATGCAGTCACCACCTATCATCAGGTGAAGCAGCTCAGAGACCTTGCCATAATTGCCTCCCCTGCAGAATCCAGCGACCAACTTGGTAGTATCACATCGAGAAGGAGACGTCCCGAAGAATCCTGTCGGCGTCGTCCAGCTGATTGTCCATGCAGAAAATCTACACGAGGTAGCCAGCCGTGGAGGCATCGCCGGCGATCTCAGACCGCATTATCATTCATGGAAGCGCCACACGAGGTCGGACCTCCCTACCCGCGATCAACGCTTCATCCGTTTCGCCAATTTGGCCGTGCATGAGGCGGCTGAAGAAGGAGTCGATGGTGAACGGGTCGTATCGACATTTTGTCGAGCAAATGGCGAGCCTGGAAGGCCGGCCTTCCAGGCCCTCGTATCGGCAATAGCGAGTTGGGACGCGGAGGTGACGGAGTCGTCGAGGTAGGAGGAGAGTCAGAGCAGGTAAGGGAGGAAGAGAAAGGGTTTGGGGACATACAAAGGCAAACGCAGGTTGGATGGAACAGCTGCGACGGAGCGAAGTGGGACTCCAAGCGGCCAAGTACTGCCTCTCCCCACGCCTTTCGCTTTTCCTCTAGTTGTTGCTGCTGCTGCTGCCGCTGCCGCCGCCGCTGCTATATGCGGACTCACGCTATATATATATATATATATAATATTTTAAATATAGAAAATTATCATATAAAATATTATATATATATATATACACATATATATAAAAGAGCATCTCATCGTCCAGCCCAACCCTAAGATCCATGCGGAAGCCCGTTGCCATCCCGTCGCGGCTAGGGTTAGGGCGGAAGGAGGCGATCCGGGCGGTGAGGCCGCTCCCCCTCCCGTCCTCTTCCCATACTTCTCCTTAGCTGGTACCAAAGGCCGTGGCGAGGTAGTCGCCCCTTTTCTTCGCGTTCCATCACCAGAGAGGTCCGTAACTGTAAGCCGGCGCAAGGCTTTGTGATGCTCTTAGACCCAAGAAAGTAGATAAGTCGTAGTAGTAAGTGGAGGAGGAGGAGGAGGAGGAGGAGGAGGAGGGCGAGATGTTGAAGACCGGATCTACTTCTCGCGAAAAAGCTGCGAGATCCAACGCTAACGCTAACACCAGCATGGGTTCAGCAATGGAGACCATATCCAAGGCTTCTTTGAAGGTTCCTTTGCCCAACGCCGGCAGCAAGAAGCGGTCGGATGGTGCCTCGACCTCGGTGCAGATGAAGAGCAAGGAGGTTAAGCTAAAAAACAGCAAGCCAACTCCCGGTATCTCTTGACTGCTTTTATTTGTTTTTCTTGACATACTCATCCTTCGTTATTAGTGCTTCTTTCTGTCTACTTGTGTGCTTGCTAATCAATTAAGGCACGGCGACTTCTACGCATTCAATAGATTAGTAGAACATGTTTGACTTTAGGTGCCGTCATTTCCATTGGTTCAAATTGTTTTAGACTAGATTCCTGAAAATGGCTTGTGCTGTCTTCTTACTAGGTGGTAAACTTATTGGTCAACCCCTCTATCCTATCTTTCATGGGTGTTAGCTGGATTCGTGGCTGATAGAAAGAGGGAGACGACCAAAGCAAGAAAACTTGGGCTAGACTAATTCAAACCGATTAATTTAACCCAGAGCTGCCTATTTTAGGTCGCTAACAACAAATCTACCTGCACTGAAATCTTTCTGCTCCTAATTTGTCACCTTTTCGTAGGTTGCTGGATACAATAAGAATATTAGACAGCTGAAGACATCCTTCTTCAAAGAATGTATTATGGTCGTTTAGAAAGAATGTGAAAACCAACAGCACTGAACAGTGGCAATTGAGGACTTAAATCTTTCTAGGAGATAAGCCCAACAATCCAGTGAGTATACGAAGCTTTTCATGATTCTAGCTAAATTGAAGCGCCATCAATAATCAAGTGACTCCAAATATTTGGGGCATATTGTAGTCTTACCTGTTAGGAGAGGTGAGAATTTGAATTAGATTTGTTGGGAAAGATAAGAGCTTTTGGTTAGTGATGTGATAACACTTGGAATGCCTGATGACAGTAATCCTAGATGGAGCTCGATGATGAGATTGAATTCATGTAGTAGCCGAAATTGTGACAAAGAAACTTTTTTTCCCTTACCTATTAAAGTGCAACCCTATGTTGGAGGGTTGCCAACTTGATATTTGACCTCACTCATCAAAAGTTGAGATGGATGCCTTCTTGCTTAGTCATTTTAATAATCTTGAAGATTCATCATTGATCCTGTCAACCTGTTGTAAAGGCATATTAGGCAATCTTCAAAGTAGGGAGTTCCTTTTATTTCAAATACCCGAGTTTAAATTTCCGGCCTAATTCTTTATGATATAATCCTTTTATCAGTCATGATATAATTGAAGCATCACTATTTGTGGTCTCTTTTTCTTCTTTGTGAAATCCGTGTGGTGCGATGAGATGTTATTTTAATAATCCTGCTTTTGTTGTCTATTACTGTTTCTCTTTTTTATTATTTAGAATGACTTCTCAAAACTTTCAGCTTATGGAATCTTTGTCTACCAAATGAGTTCTAATATCTTTTCATGTATATAATAGAGCTTGCTGAAATTGGGAGTGAAGAGACAGATCTTAGCACATCAGAAGGGTATGATTCGTCATGGATTTCTTGGTTCTGTGGGTTACGTGGTAATGAGCTCCTCTGTGAAATTGATGAGGACTACATACAAGATGACTTCAACTTATGTGGGCTTCAAGGACTGGTCCCCTATTATGATTATGCCTTAGACGTGATTTTGGACAATGATTCACTAAGTGGTATGTTCTCGTTGCAAACAAGATTGTTGTTCTAAGCTAAATCATGTATAGAACCTTCTAAATTACTATCTCACTTGGAAAAGTTAGTTTCTTAGCATTGTTTTGTGGATTAGCTTTTCCTCCTCTCAAGGATATTTGTTCAGGTGACATTGATGGCGAAGAACATAGTCAGGTTGAATCTGCTGCAGAGCAATTATATGGTCTTATACATGCTCGTTATATCGTAACCAGCAGAGGGTTAAATGCAATGGTAAAATAAACGAATTTTCTGTCTATTTACGTGAAAATAAGGAAGGATTATGCCAATATATCTTCTTGTCTATTCTGCAGCATGAGAAGTACAAAAAAGCAGATTTTGGATGCTGTCCTCGAGTTTTTTGTGGGGGACAGCCATGCTTACCAGTGGGTACATCAGATATTCCCCACAATGGATCTGTAAAGATCTATTGTCCGAAATGTGAAGATGTTTACTTTCCAAGATGCAAATACCAGAGTAGTATCCTTTATTTACTGCTGCACCTTTTTTTTTTTTTCTGTGTCATGCCAAAATTAGAGGAAATTGTTGGACTTCTTTGTTTTCTTGGGGAAGCTAGAGTGAAGAAATAAGCTTTTATTTTAAGATGGAAGGCTTAAATACTGAGCCACAAGCATGCTATCATTTTGATGCATCACTAATTGAATGGTGCTCTGTTATATTTATCATTTATGGTTGAGATAATTCATGCTTGCTAAGTTTTAATCCGTGTTTTATGAAATAGAAGAATGAAAAAGAAGGCCAGGATACATGAAACACAAAATAATATACCTCAAGAAATGTGTCAAGATAAAAGAAAACTTTGCTTCCCATCTGTGGTAAAAAAATTGAGAGGTGGGGGTCTATCTAAATTTGATCTGTTTACATTTATATTTCTAGCAGATCGAGAAGATTTTGCACAACAAAACTTTGAATTCTGATATTGCTGTGTTCTACTTTAATTTAGATGCAAATAGTTTATCAAGTCATAGGAAATGTTTTCTTATTTCTCATGTTTACTCTTTATGGTTTATCTTTTTTCTTTTACCCTTATCGTCTATTGTTAGATTATGACAAAAAAAAAAGGTCTCTACTTAATTATTATGACCATCTTTCAATATTGCCAAAACAGTGGAACAGTGTGGCTAACTGGCTATAACATTGCTATAGTACTGGTTATAGTAGCTTTAATGCGTGGTTTGCGGAGGGTGAGCTTTGGATTCGGCTATAACGAAGTTGATCCTTTGTAACTTAGGTATCAAGGGAACCTCTTTGCTTGCAAGAGATTGTATTATACTGATCCTCCTCAAACTGCATGTCGGCGAGAACCTTATGCACTTGGCTTCCTTTCTTACCTTTGGAATTGCTCACTTTTTTCCGTCTTTTGTTGGATGAAATGAGGCTTATGGTTTTATGGCTTTATGTTTTAGATAATCATCACTCCAGTTTGCCTTGTCTGGCATTACTTCTTTGTGATGCTAGAGTTGCGGTGCAGGTCCAAGCGAGCAGGTAACAGAAAAATATACAGCTCATGTCGGGCAAAACCTTGTATGCCATATGTCAGTTCCGAGCATCATTATAGCCATGCAAATACACATGTTTGCTTTTTTCTGATGCTTATATGGAATATATCATGGAGTGCGGTACAGAGATTGCAGATTCTGATTCTTTAACTTTGATCAGATATGGATGGTGCATACATCGGCACAACATTCCCTCACCTGTATCTGATGACATATCCTTCATCGCAACCTCCAGCAGAAGTCCAGCATTATGTGCCCAAGGTTTTTGGATTCAAGTTGCATAAAGGTACCAAATGATCTTTCGACGCATCGACTAAAATACCTTGTAGCAGCAAGTTAACTAAATTTGTGTATTTGGTCCGAGAGCAGCTCAATCGAGCTCCTTCTTCTATATGGTCGATCGCTCTACGATGAATACTCATTATGAATTGCTTTCGCGGATGACTCTATTGGATGCATCTATTTGATTTTGTTGTCTGAATTACCTCTGTATCCTTGTAAAATTTTTGGACCGGCCTAAGAATTTTTATTTTTTATTTTTTTTTTTGTTCTTGGCTTGTGGCCTCCTCCATGCATTTTTACCCGACCGTGTTGCACTTGGTTGTTTCTTCTTAGAGAAACAACACTTTTGTGTCCATCTATCCACACTTGACTCTCACTTGGTACTGTGTTTGCATAATGTGCTGCTATGTGTGTTTGATGACTCATCCATTATGGCATGTTTTCTTATGCAAACATAGTAGTAGCATTCGGGTGTAGGAAAAATAGAGGTGTCCGACGTTGTCGTTGCATCTCGTACGTATCACGGCTAACCGATCAAGTAGTAGATGACGAGAAAGAAAGAGAAAAGGGAGAGTTAAAGCAAACGAAAGCAGATGGTATCGGAAAGCGAAATCAGTGGGGAGAGGGAGCGGCGAGGGCGTCGGAGTTAACGTAGTAGGGCATGATGGTGTAGACGGTCTGCAGCACGGTGAGGAGCAAGAGGAAGATGGCGGCGGCGAGGGAGAGTGTCGCCCAGGGGCTGCGGAAGTAGGTGTGGATGAGGTTGGCCCGCCACATGTTGATGTTCTTGCGGCAGTAGTTGTTGACGTTGCGGTGGACGTCGTCCAGGCTGCTCTCCGGGTCGAGCACCACGTCCTTGGAGAGGCTGTTGAAGAGCTTGGCCACCGCCTTGTCGCTCCCCACCGCGTTCTGGATGATCCCCTTGGAGTGCAGCAGGCTGACGTCCTTGGCGGAGTCGATGATGTTGTCCATGAAGAAGACGTAGGAGGTGACCTCGTTGCCCGCCCCGAAGTGCAGCCGCTCGAAGGCCATCAGGTTCAGGAACATGTACTCCGTCGCGTCGTCCACCACGATCACCGGCAGGCTCAGCACCCCGTGGTGGAAGCTGATGTCCCGCAGGCTGTTGCTCTTGCTCTTCTTGAACCGGATCCCCGCCTCGTACAGCTCGATCGCCGACCGGATGATCTCGCTCGAGCCCTGCACCGCCGTCGACGACGAGGCCGCCGACCGGTGCGCCGGCTCCGACAGCAGGCTCTTCCGGAACAGGTCCAAGGGGTGCTGTCCCAGCCCGACGATCGGCGTCGGCGACCGCCCATCCGGCGGCACGCAGAACTTGAGCACCAGCTTGTTTATGTGGTCCTCGTGCTACAGTATCACAGAGCCCGGATGATCCATGGTGACGGCATCGTCGACGACGACGACGACGACGAAAGAAAGCAGCTATAGCTGATCACCATATTTTACCTTCGGTTTGCTTGTCTCGACGGAGACCAGCCTGTCCAAGGCCAGCAGCGGCAGCTGGTTCTCGATCATCATCATGTCTCGCTTTATGTAGGGCACGGTGTACAGCATCCCGTGGCTGCTGAAGATGGGGTCGTTGAAGGCGTAGTCGCTGGAGGCGCCGGTGGCGACGCGCATTATCTCGAGCATGAAGCACCCATCGAGGATCATCAGCTGCAGGAACCTCTCCTTATCCTTCTTCCACTCCTCGTCCAGGCCCTGGTAGGCTTCCTGCAGCTGTGGCACCACCTCCTTCATGGCGGCCACGAACTCGTCGAGCTGCTTCTTGGCTCGCTTCAGGAAGTGGACCAGCGCCCTGAGCTTGTGCTCCTCCATCGGCCTCACGTCGGGGTCGCCGTGGTGGAACGGCCCGAAGGAGACGACCTGCGGCTGGTAAGCCTTGCGGTTCAAGTCCTTGATGCAGGCGGGAACCTTGTATATGGATTGCTTGCTCCACCGCTGCATCTCCGACGAGGTCTCGTTGTTGTTGAGCTGGTCATGGATCTCCATCACCCACTGGTTCGCCATCACCACCTTTTTCTTCGTTGAGCTCCGATCTCATTCCATCGGCCTGCCTTCTTTATATATGTGGCTTGCAGGCACCCATCGTTTAGGGTTGGCGTGGCTTTACAGCCAGCTGATGGGCTGGCTTTGTCGGAGATGATCATATGGCGATGGAAGCAGGGGCGGAGTAGGGAACGGGAGAGGTATCTTTGGCTCATGGGGAAGAGGAAAAGAACGAAGGTGGTGAAACCCTGCACGACTCCCTCTTTAAAGCCGACCGGGGTATACTCTTTATAGCAAGTCACACCGACGTGACTCCTTTCTTCTTTTCAGGCGTTTGCCGTATACGTCTCTCTCACGTAGTATTAATCCCTACCATTTTCTCTTTACTCTCACATATATATGATTAAATTTCGTAAAAGAACTCATGCTTTTTTTTTTTTTTTCCTATAGAGGGCTATCATTTTTTTTTTATTCTCACGTAATGTTTTCTTGGTTTTACTCTTTGCTTCTACTCTATCATGACAATCTACATCTTATTGTTTTTGCCCTATCGTTTCCTAACATCGTCATCTCCATCGCATCCTTGTATAAGTTGTTAAGACTCTTGAGTGTACTTTTACTCTCGTCCATCGGTATCGTTGCATCGGTCTCCTCTGTCGCGTTGTTGCTTCACTAGCAACCTCCTCTCGTAGCTAGTACTAACCTCGAATGGATCCAAGGCAAAGGCAATGAGAGAAACAATAACTATGACATCGATTGTGGCAAAGATGGAGGACGAGAGCAGAGGCGACGAGCGAGAGCATGACGATAGTGGTAGATAAGGGTCTTTACAGTGACAGTGATGGATGAGGGTGAGAGCATGCTCGAGGGTTTTAGACGAAGTGTTAGTAGTGGTAGGAGTCGATGACGACAGGAGCGAGGGGCGTAGTGGAGACAATCACAACAGAGTTGAGGGTAATCTCTTTTTTTTCTAAAATAAGAGATGCTATAAAAAAAATATAGCAAAAGAATAAAATATTAGTAAAAATAGTAAAAACAAAAAACAAACTTTGAAGTGTTTTTTTTTGGAATAAATTGTCTTTGAAACTTGTAATTCATACGTATCTATAATAATTTTTTAAAAAACAATTTCGTGTATTTTTTTTAGAAAACAAACTAGCTAATAGTGACCAAATTTGGTGGTTGTTAATTTTAGCAAATTTTGGAGTCTGTTCATCGAAGGTATATACATGTGAACAAGCTTGATATTTGGAGGGATATTACTGTACCCAACAATAAAAAGCAGCGGAAAAGTCTGAACTATTTGTCATGAAGTTTTATTTAAAGTAATATCCTTATTTAAATCAAGATCATTTAATTCCTAATTTTTAATTTTTAATAAAACATTTTAAAATATTTTGTCTATCTCTTGCAATATTAGTATTATTTATCTTACTTCCTCTAATTATTCACGTCGACAATTGATGTTCATTCAAATGGTAGCATCATTTGCTACCTAACAAGTTCTCATTGAACATTGAGCAAGAAGGAAATTTAACCATTGCAATTAAATAAGAAATATAATTTATTATCCATGTTGTGTTTTCAGTAACCAAGTATACAACAAATTTAAGAAGCCTGTAAACAGACTCATATAGCATATCACCAGACAAATCCATCAATTGGACAACAGATTGTTATTCTACACTTGCAATCTAACCTCTCATTAGGAGGCAGAGAAGAGAGAGAGAGAGATTGGATTATTTGTGCTTTGCTGTTCTGACAATAGAAGATGCAGAGTACAAAGCGAGGGAAGTTTAATCACAGTGTCTCGTATTAGCGGTCGATGAGTGCGATTAGCTGGTCAACGACGCTTGGATCCGCAAGTGTGCTAGTGTCCCCCAGCTCATCCAGCTGCCTGGATGCAATTTTCCGCAAGATCCTCCTCATGATCTTTCCACTCCTCGTCTTTGGGATTGTGGGTGCCCAGTGGATTTTGTCTGGAGCAGCAAAGGCACCAATCTGACCAAGAGATATCCATCAGTTCATGGTGAACAAATGAGTTTGTCATAGTTTGCATCAAAGGAACTATTATCTCAACAAGTTTCATGTGTTGTGCAATCAATGTAGTGCTGTAGATTGAAAACCTTATGGTTCTCTCGAATCCCTTCATCTACTTTATCCCTGTTTGTAGATGAATGTGCTATTCGAAATGAAAAAAATGATTGCGGCCAGCATGCCAAGCCATCAGCTCGCCGGCATCATAATGCAGTTGGGTTCATAAAGGTATACCTCTTTATTTGAGCTTGCAACAGTCAGTGGGAGTATGCCTACAATGAGTCATGAACATATACCTAAACACTGTATATGTTTGCATTCCATTTCTGAAGAGAGAGGTGATAACATAGATAGTATGCCAATAATTTCAGTGAATGTTAGAAAAAAAAGATTCACACCCTTTAAGTCCAAAAGTATAAATCTTAGGATGATAATTAGCCAAGAACATATATGTTATGTTGCATGGCAATATGCAAACATACCGAACAGTGACCAGCTAAGTAAAAAGATAACTTAGGAAAGGCTTGCAATAAAAGCAAAAAAGGCCTTTGAAAAATTTGATAACCCCTTACAAATATTTGATTCAAGTATGTAACATAATGGTACACATGACTATCAGATGTGTGTCAATTAGGAAATCGTGCAACCATGGTGTGAGACTTAAAGCCTAAAGAACACTTAAAATGTTCTAAATTCAGTGTCTATAGGTCGGGAATTCAGCATCTGATTTGATCATTATATTTAATATACCAAGCATAAGAAGAACAGACCTGGTTTCTGACTGCCAAAATGAGGCTTTTCCGAACTTCTTCACTGTAAGGAATGCCATCTACTAAAGTGACATAAGCGTATATGCCGTGCCCTTTGACCTGGACCCAGAAAAGAACTCTAAAAAATTATCAACAAGTTGGAAGGACTGAATGAGGCATCAAGCACGAAGCTGAAGAGTCTCTTTTACCTCATGGTCAACGCCAACTACAGCAGCCTCGGCACAGTGGGGATGAGAGGCAAGGGCAGATTCTACCTCAGCAGTGCCAATGCGGTGCCCACTGTAGACAGCTCACTACTTAATCATCATAGCACCAATTTAAATGAACTCTAAAAAGCTAGTCCACATGTAAAGTCCACATATATGCAGTACCTGACATTGATAACATCATCGACTCTTCCAGTGAGCCAATGGTAGCCATCCTTATCCCTAATGCATCAAAATAATAATCAGAACAAATAGTATATACTATGAGCAAAAGTTAGATATCCAACTAGCACTCTAAGTTGTTAAAACTTATTTTGCAGGAACTTATGGCATAAAGATGAAGTTATAAGTCAATCAATTAACATGGCTGAACAACTACCTGCTGCAACCATCACCGGTGAAGTAATAACCAGCGAATGGTTTAAAATATGTTGTCTCATATCTTTCATGATCACCATAGAGCGACCGGAATGCCCCTGGCCATGACTTTTTGATGCAAAGATACCCAGTGCATTCACCTTCTATCTCATTTCCTTTCTCATCAACTATGACAGGCTGCAATGTATCTCAAATTTTATTCCAAAAGACTATACACTTAAACATAATCTCTGCATAAACCCACATTTTTCCATATAGATAACTTTGGTGCATACCTGAATACCAAAGAAAGGAAATGTGGCAGAACCAGGTTTCTGTGGCCAGGCACCAGGAATAGGTGTAATCTAGAAAAGGAAGAGAGAAGGAAGGGGCAAAAATTGGTGAGTGAATAAAGGAAAACAAATAATAACCAGTAAAACATAGACTAAAAGATGGAGCATCAACACACCATGAAACCACCAGTCTCAGTTTGCCACCAGGTATCTGATATAGGGCATCGTGAATCCCCGACAACATTGTAAAACCATCTAATCAACAAACATAAAGCTTGTTAGTTATTCATTACATTCATAAGATCAACAAATCCAGAGTGAAGTGTTGAACCTCCATGCACTAGGGTTAATGGGCTCTCCCACACTTCCTAGAATACGTAGAGACTTACGAGAGTAGCGAGTAACATACTGCATTGCAAGTTAGAGAGGTTACTACCCAAGACATATATGTACATGTCAATGCATTGTTGTATGTGTATATGTATGTATAAAATAAACATTATAAACACAATTACAGCAAACTATATCTCTTTTAAAAGTGCATAAGAAGCACTAAGACACTCTTTTAGAAGTGCATAAGAAGATTTAACAGGCTGTGTTGATCTTACATCATCACAGACATGGTCCAAGGTGTTGCTGTGTATTAACTATTAAGGCTCCAGAATTGGCCGATTTATTTAACATGAATTAAAATCTATGCAAGAAATTTGAGTGCAGTAATATTATTTTTTCAGATGTGATGAGACAAAAAGAGGACCCTGTGAAAATGGTGTCGCTACTAATGATCCAAAAACCAAAGTATGAAGCATATGTCATACAATCAGATATCTAATTGTGGACAAAATTGAAATACAATGAATGACTACAAAATAGAAAAGGATATCCAAAATCTATAATGATGGCAGATGAAAGAACTAAGATTCCTCCTACCTCATCACCATCACGCATTAGGGCACGGACCAGTGTTGGTGCTGTGTAAAGTATCGTCACCTTGTACTTATCGACAATGTCCCAACAACGTCCAGGATCAGGGTAGCTTGGAGCCTGTAATTTTTTTTTGGCAACAATAAATACTTGAATAGATCATATTGACATTAAACAGATCATATTAGAAAGGCTGATATCCATGCAAAGAAAGACCAGTTTATAGGTTACTGCTTATCACTCAGTAGGCAACCCGTAGAAACTTTTCTGATGGTAAACAATTGACCAATATAGTCAAATACATATAAGTTGATTCAAGATGACCACCACTTCAAGAAATTCATAGTAATGACTTACCCCTTCGAAGACTAAAACAGTAGCTCCATTCAAAAGAGGACCATATGTGACATAGCTGTGTCCGGTGATCCAGCCACAGTCAGCAGTGCACCTGACGCAAGAAGAATAAGAGATCATGATATAAGTACCAGGAAAGACAATTTATGTAGAAATAGTAACATACAGAAGATCTCTACAATAGGTATGGCCACAAAAATACATAGAACAGTACCAGTATACATCTGATGGCTTATAGTCGAAAGCATACTTAAATGTCGTTGCAGTGTATACCATATATCCCCCATTTGTATGCAAAACACCCTGCAAGTAGAAAATAAATATGCAACAATTTACAGTAACAATTAAATAAGTGCACTCTGGTCACCTTTGGCTTTCCTGTGCTACCGCTTGTGTACAAGAGAAACAGTGGATCTTCTGCATCAACCCATTCAACCAGACACTTTGTTGGAAATTGCGGGACAACATCCTGAAGACAATACATAAAAAATTAGGGGCAAATCAACTAATTGCTAATCTAATGGCATTAATGTAAATGAATAATGACCATTAGTAGAAAGTTTATTTCTGCAAACGTTCAATGTAAAAAGTAGAAAGACCTAATTACGACATGCCCATAAGCAGGCAAGTGCACTGACCTCCCACCAGACATCTCTTCCTAT
Organism: Ensete glaucum; assembly: GCA_021527575.1. Taxonomy (NCBI): domain Eukaryota; kingdom Viridiplantae; phylum Streptophyta; class Magnoliopsida; order Zingiberales; family Musaceae; genus Ensete; species Ensete glaucum. The sequence goes on from CM038558.1 coordinate 49,394,643, forward strand.
CTGCCATTTGGTAGATTCTCTCTTCATGGCTGACTTGTTTTCAAAAATCAAGCACAAATCTGTAAGGGGGAAAAGGGAGATCAGTAGCAAGCCAATGGGAATAGAAGATCTTGTTCCAGATAGAATTATATTATTTTTTTATGTTCTCAAATTCTAATAATTTATCATGTAAAGAGACTACATATATCGTCTACATATTGTCTCAAAGGAGGCATCCTAGTGGTTAGCATGTTCTACGATTTAAGCAGTTGAGGGTTTGAGTCCCATTGTAAATATATAGTGTGAATGTTATGCAATACTTATGTACCGAATAAGAAAAATTTGAAAGCGGAAGATATATCTATAGACACATACACATGTAGTATAGCCAGTCCAGTTTTTGGTAGGCTCGTCTTTAATGAAAGCTTTTAAGTTAAAAAAAAAAATTCCTAAAATTGTGATAGGGTATATGAGTGTTGGTTCTAGCTTCTGCCAACTGTCTGCATGACATAATCGGATCGTCAAACACACAGTAATCCAATAAAACTCAGTTCCTAAAAGAAAAGTTTAGTTGCAACATGACCACGAAAGCTGAAAAAGGCATTATATGATAAAAGAATATCGGAAATCAGTTAGCTTAGTGGCAAGTAGTAGCAGACAAGTTTTATTCCATAAACAGGACATGGTTAAGAGAAGTTTCTATTCACATACCCACAGGAACTCCACTATTGACAGACTCAACCAATGCAGTGTCAACTATCTCCTTGAGATGAATAACCTTGGCTCCTCTACACACCGCGTTGCAGCTTATCACGACTTTTGGTTTGCAGTCAACGATTCTCTGCGAAAGAGATTCGGCCGAGAAGCCAGCAAATACAACCTGAAGAAGTCCACAATATCTCAGTTCTTGACATCTGAATACAATAGTGAAAATCTTGACAGGATCACAACAGGATACTACCGAGTGGATTGCACCAATGCGAGCACATGCCAACATTGCAATTGGCAACTCCATCAACATGGGCAGATAAATGATGACCGTGTCCCCTTTACCGACTCCGACATGTTTCAAGTAATTGGCAAGCTGTTTGAAGACGCTGAAATTGATTACCGATGACCATGTTACAAGGTTCAACTGGTAGGCAGACTGAGATGAGCACCAACATACCTGGCAGACCTTCTCCAGCATCTGGGCATAGGTGAGCTGTGCATCTTGGCCCGGCTCATTGCCTTCCCAATAGAGAGCCACCTTATCACCATTTCCTGCCTCTATGTTCCGATCCAAGGCATTGTAACAGATGTTTGTGACACCTCCTTTGAACCACTGTGATCAGCAACAGCACAGCAGAGCATAATTTATAGTTCAGCCCACTGTTTAAGCATTCTTTGCGAGCAAAACTAACCTCAATCTTAACAGTGCCCCTCCTGACGTCAATATTTTCGCTGTAGACCTCCGGATTCCACCTCTTCTTCCAGTAAAATTGGGATGCGATATCCGACCAGAATCCCGCAGGGTCCTCGATCGATCTCTCATACATATTTTGGTACTAATTCATGAAACGAAGAGATGATATGTCAGCAACAAAAACAAGATCTGGGATGAACGAAACCAACGCTGGTGGCCGTGAATCGAAGCAAATCGAGGAAAAGAGAAAACGACGCATCTTTTTGGATCACAAGTGATGATCTCCATTCCAAACTTGGACGTTTCAGATAAAAAAAAACTAGATCTTTTACTCGTTTCGAAACAGTGTCGGAAAGGGCGAGGTTATTAAAGGCGAGAGAGACCTGTTCCGGGGAGGAGATGTGGGCGTGGCGGGAGAAGTCGTGGGAGGGAAAGACGAGGTCGTTCTCCTCTGCGGCGAGTCCCTCCCCCAGGACGATGGCGTTCAGGCGGGAGATTCCCCTGGGACCCACGTGGCGGAGGCGGTCGTGGTGCGGCGCCGACCCCATTCCCAACAACCAACGGCGGCGGGGAGGAAGAGCCCTCGATGTCGAGAAGAGGAGGCGTGTCCACGGCACCGCGATCCGCGACCACTTGGCTCCTGTCGTCGCCGTCGCAACCGGCGCCGTAAATACACGGGTGGAGTACAAAGAATCCATTCGTAAATCGAAAGATCCGCGACTGGGAAAGCAACTCGATAAACGTTTTCCTCTTCCTCTTACTCTCTCCCTCCCCCCCCCCCCCCTCTCTCTCTCTCTCTCTCTCTCTCTCTCTCTCTGCTCTGCTACTCGTACTCCGAATCAGATACAGATGTACCTGCCGAAGCACTCGCTGAGCTTGGTTTGGACTTCACAAGATGAACAGAGGCGGTGAGATCAAACCCATCGACCACACTGTGAAACCTAAACGCATTCACCCTGCAGCTTTCGCCCTCGGTACCCTGCCGCGGCTGCTCCACCATTTGTGGCTTCCGCTGGGATCATGAAGCTTGGCGGGACCTGCAACAGTGGAGAGGCAGCCTGTTTTGGGCTCTACTCTACTGCTCCACGTAGAAACTTGCTTTGACCCACTTATGTGATGTGACTCCAATCCGTTGCTTCGTATCATCAAACGCAATCGTATTAATTTGCGCATTATGTGTGGAATTAAATGGTCATTGTTAGGGAATGTCCACACACCAATTGCAATGCGATACCTAGTAGCCACCTAGGAGCTTACGTGGAATAACCCGACGCATGTCCGAGGGGGAGAGGGGTTGACCTGGCGGATGACGAACGATCGCCTCGACGTCGCTTGGATCGTACGGGTCGACGTTGTCCAAAACGTACGAGTTGATTGCTTGCACGATCACGCTGAACAAGGACAACGACGATATCAACAATCAACGCACCTTTGGGTCGTCTCCGCAAGGATAAAATCCAATCCCCTAACCCAAAGAAGGAGAGCATACTTTTTATATCACAACAATCATCTGCTAACTTAAACATTGAAAGAATCGAGTCGAAAATCATGTAAGGACACGACGTATGTGAGACGACTCGAGTCCCACATCGGGTCGCCCATAAACATATAGCAAAGGTTCAAGAGCCAACTCGATCTCGTTCTTCTAGCCTCCTCACCCTCAGAGTTCACGTGGACTATTTTGTATTTTTGAGACAAATCCAAGCCATATTATAAAGACGTCATATGTTATGAAAAATGAATGAAAAAAAACTTATTAATATACAATGAGATTATGAAGAAGCATGATATTTGATCACAAAGTATGTTAGCTAACACATTCTGATAAAACTTTTAATCTTGATCTCGGGTAAATATAATCTTATCGTTAACAAATTAGTTTTCTATATTGAAGGTTAAAAGTAACAATACACTTAACTTTTGTATAAAACTCTGTAACAACAACAAAAAAAAGCCTATATAGTCTATCTTGAATAACCAAACTATTACAACCCGTTATAGGTGTTATATTGTTAATCTCTATTGATTGATTATTTATTAATAGCGAATTGAAACTATAATTGATATTGCACTATTATAATGATAATAATATGTGCTTTTGATATTTTGCAATTAATAAATTAATTATTCATAATCACATTATGAATGCTTATATATATATATACACACACTAAAAGTATACGATTTATCTAAATTTTAACGAACATGTTATTACATTTTCCTACCACTAGTTATTTTTTATTTACACTTGTCTACATGAGGATCTGTTTTTGTGTTAATCGAGCCCCTAAGTCAATGAATTGTTGAAAAGTATCCTTTACACCAATTATTATTAAAAAGAAACATATCTTTTTACCTCAAATGGGATCATTTATCTTTATAAATCTATCATATTGGTCAATGATGGGGATTGGTATGCTTATGAATGAAATGTTCAACATGAAAATGATATCATGAGAATACGACATATGAGTGAATTTAATTTTAGATGAATGATTCTTGTGAGAAACACTATCAATATTTCATAATTAAATAAACAAGATCGTTAGATACTTAACGGATAATTCCACAATAAAAGGAGACTTGATATGACATATAAAGATGATAGTCAATTTCATACTTTACAATAACTAAAAGATTTAAAATCTCATTATGAATTTTAGAAGGCATCATCTAATTTAATCGATTGAGTTGATAGGAGGTTTTGAAATCAAGTATCCTCTACATCAATTATCATTTAAAAGAAATATGTCTTTCAATCCCAAATATGCAATCATTTATCTTTATAAATTTACCATATTAGACAAATAATTTATAGAATAAGCATTATCAAAAGTCTTCGGTCAATGATGGAGATGGTATAATTATGAAATAAATGTTCAATATGAAAAGATATCATGAGAATATGACATATGAGTGAATTTAATTTGTAGATGAATGATTCTTGTGAGAAACACTATCAAGATTTCATAATTGAATAAACAAGATCGTAAGATATTTAACGGATAATTCCACAAGAAAGGGAGACTTGATATGACATATAAAGATGATAGTCAATTTCATACTTTACAATAACTAAAAGATTTAAAATCTCATTACGAATTCTAGAATGCATCATCTAATTTAATCGATTGAGTTGATAGGAGGTTTTGGAATCAAGTATCCTCTACATCAATTATCATTTAAAAGAAATATATCTTTCTATCCCAAATATGTAATCATTTATCTTTATAAATTTACCATATTGGACAAATGATTTATAGAAGAATCATTATCAAAAGAGATGGTACATGAAAAAATTATTCAACGTGAAAAAGATATCATGAAAATATGATATAAGAAGTGAATTTAATTTTTAGATGAATGATTTTTTTGTGAGAGATACGATCAAAATTTTATAATTGAATAAATATGATCGTCGGATATTTAACATATAATTCCATATGAAGAGGAGGGTCGTTACTTTCATAATTTATGTTTCCACAAATCTTATGCCATGAAATGTTAAATTTTAGAAATGAGATCGATGAAACTTTAGTATCAAATCATATAGCTAAGATGACTTCACATGTTTTACTTTACAATGGTATTCACAAAATACATCATATCCTGTAGATTCTAAGCTAAATAATCACACCCAGTGCTAGAGGTGGCATACAGCTGCTTCTAGCATTAGTGATATATTTCTACTTCAAATCTATATGTATGTATCTTATATGTTAAGTAATACAAAAATATATTAAACAAAATACTTGGTATGTGGTGGGCCCCACTTGACACACACACAGAGAGAGAGAGAGAGAGAGAGGACATCTCTCTCTTGGAAAATATCTAATTATCTTTTCTTGGTGATAATTGATATCATGAAATTAAGAATTAATAATTAAAGATGTAAATCTTTTACATACTTTGTAATAACAAAAGATTTAAAATCCCATTATGAATTTTAAAAGGCATCATCTAATTTAACTAAATAATTAAAGATGTAAATCTTTTACATACTTTGTAATAATAAAAGATTTAAAATCTCATTATGAATTCTAGAAGACATCACCTAATTTAACACTTCGATATTTGATAGTAGTTTTCTAGAATTAAGTATCGTCCATACCAATTATCATTAAGAAAAAAAAATACGTCTTTCTATCTCAAATATATGATTATTTATTTTTATAAATATATTATATTGGACAAATGATTCATACAAGAATCACTACCATAGGTCTTTGGTCAATGATGGAGATTAGCACACTTACGAACGAAATCTTCCATATGAAAAGGATATGTAATAATAATAAGAATATGATATGTGATTGAATTTAATTTAGATGATTCTTGTGAGAAACATAACCAAAATTTCAAGGTTGAATAAATAAGATCATCGAATGCTTGGTGGATAATTCTACAGGAAAAGGAAAACGTGATATGACATACGTCACTTTCATTTTTCAATGAATCTTTTACCTATGAAATATTTTCAATATAAGATTGATGATATGTTTCGTTGACAGGTTATGTTTTCTAATCTGTCAACTCCACCGGTAGCTGTCATATCATTGATAATTCTCACGTTACCAACAGATGAAAGCATATCGGATGATTAGATATTTTTCGTACACGCTGAATCAAATGCTGTGTCGGCCGGAGGAAAGAATACCGACCGGTAATCGTAGCATTCTACGTTTGCGTCTCAACGTCGAATACGACCGGTAGACGTAGCTGTATACTTACCGGTCGCATGCTTGTCTACGTCTCACCGTCATGCCATCGTCATCGGTATCTTTAATGTCAGCTGCAGCCGCAGAGCATAAATATCTATCTCGGCCGGCTTAGTTCGAGACCCGTCGCGACACGGTGGACCCAGACCGGTACACGGTTCGACAGGCTCGATTTCTCGTCCCATTGGCTTTTCCGGTCTAATTTGGTCGACATGACGGTTGAAAGATGATTCTGCACCCCCGATTCGGGATTCAACCGGTCGAGCCGAAGCCCTCCGTACGCTGCGGGCGGTTCAACCCGACCCCACTAATCGAATGAACTCGTTATCACCGAAGGTGATTACGTGGAGAAAAGGGCACGAACGTCATTTCGCGAATCGAGAGAGTTGCGTCTTGTGGGTCCCGCTTCCGGCCGAAGTCGGTGGGCCCCCGTCGCGGTGTGGGTGAGGGTCGAGTGGTGGGTGTGCGGGTGTGGGGACGGGGGAGGAATCGCGGGCAGCGGCTGGGAGGACGGGGCGGGCAACCTGCCCGGGCTGCCCGAGACGGGGGCCTCCGCTCTATAAGTTCCGGTGCAGTGTAGCGGAACGCAGTTTGCCGCTGTAGCTCTTCCGGTCTATCTCCGAAGGTTCGTTTTGGCCGATATGTCCCTTTTTCTTGTCATTTTTCTCATCCGAAATAATTTGCGTAAACCTAAACTTCAGATCTGAAGGGAATAAAGGGCAGAAAAATGGCATCCAACTTCGTGAGCAAGGAAGACCACCACGATTACCACCAGGCACCGTCGCCGCGGGGAGTTCGGAGGGCTTGGTCCTCCAACTCATCTGCCTGCGGCCAGGGGGCCGTCCCGAAGTGCGTGTGCGCTCCGGCCACCCACGCGGGTTCCTTCAAGTGCCGTCTCCACAGGACGAGCTCCCACGGCCACACCCCCGCCTCCCCCACCTCTATCCCTCCGCCGCCGCGCGTGAACACCTCCCCCGCTCCCACCGTGGAGGCCCAGTGACTACAAGAAACCGCCAGAAGTAGGGATGTGTTTGGTGATTCCCTATGGTTATGGAGATAATTATGGCGTCTAGAGGATGGAGGAGAGAGGGAAAGAGAGAGAGAGATCGGGGTGTTACCAGTATTGTAATTAGTCCTATACCGTAATAGCTAGTTCTTTGTTCCGTGTGTGAGAGATGATGCCTCCTGTAGTAGTAGTTTCATTTGGAGATGTTGTTGTTGAAACTGTGCTTGTAAATATTATCCGCTTCCAAGCACCAAAGAAACACAAAAACTGAGTGTTGCTATCTGTAATGTTCGAGTCCGATCGACTCGTGGATAAACATCAGTGTTTGAGAAAGGACAACAGGTGGCAGACAGGGGTGAGACAAAGGAGTTGACGTTTTTACTTTGCGCTTTACCTTTTTCCCACTTTTTTGCCCTTTCGTCGTTTGCTGTGGACAGCGGTAATCGGTTGCCTTCAATCTGCCCAGGTATGCGATCAACCATTGTGGGTTCTTTGGTATCAAGCAGCAGGACGCAAGATGATTGCCCCCAGAGTGTTTGATGAATTGCGCGTACTCTGGTAAGAGGTTATTTCTTTGTTCCCAAGTGTGTGTGGATGTAGTTTCTTGTAGTTTTACTATTCCGCCAGGGGGTAAAGCCTTCAACATGCGCTGTGAGTCCTCGAAATCTATGGCAAAGGAAGTCTTGGCCTGCATAAAGGTCGTCTTGTTCTGCAAGAATTCTATGGGAGGACTGTGGTATCATTATTTTACTGCTACTGCTGCTTGTTCTTTTCCTGCACTGCTCGGTTTGATGAAATGGCTATATACCCCACCTAATTTGTCGTTATTGAGTATTTTTAGCAATGGTACAATTTCAATTTGTGGATCTAGTACTTGCAAACTTAGATGATAAGCATGAGATTGAACTACTGGAGGTGTCACCATCAGAGCTTATGCATGTGGGGCCTTGGTTCGCTGCCATTGTGCTTTTACTTGTTCCAACTATTTGCTGTGCTGAGGCTTTTGATTGGGACCTTGTCTGGATATACACAGAAAGAAAAATGTTGTTTGATGAAATCAAAGTGCAAGACTTGACTAAGATTGAATTGTCATTCATTTTTTTTTTTTCTTTTGTATTCCACAAACTGTGTGCTTGCATCTTGTGGGATATGTTTCTTCCATCAATTTCTGCAGTGTTCCAAAATTTGCTTTTCTAGCTTCTGTTTGTAGTTATTGTAACCAGTTGATTCTTATTCTAAATTCTAAGTTCTAAAATTTACTTTTTGTGTGTTGCAAGTTATTGCGGCTGCTATGTGCTGTGAACCAGTCCAAAAACTTACCCTCTTTTATGTGTGAATTTACTATATTTCCTTGTCCGCTGAGATTGCTGTTTGGGTCACCCACCTGATGCTGTGATGCTAACGGTGGCATGTCATTTCATTCTTTTTCAAGCAATTGAGTCACCTGGACTTTGGTTCTTTCATATGCTGGTTAAGATGGTTGCTTGCCAAACTCTCTTTAATTACTCTTTGTGTGTCAGGCTGTTATGGTCTCCTAACTTGTTCATTTTCTTAATCTTGCTCCTTCGTTGATGGATTTCTCAAGAAGTGTTCTGGTGATAGGTTATAGCAGATTAAGGCTATTTCAAATTGATTTAGGTTGCTGTTTGGATTCACAAACCCCTGAATCTGAGCTTGTTATGTACTATTTCATACTATGAGACCCTTTTTTTTCTTTTGAATCCTTTGTCAAAGGCAGGCTTAGGAAACATCTTTTTTATTATTCTGTTTCACTTAAGTTGTGTCTTCGTCACTCTTCCATACTTAATTGTGTTCGAAGAAAAGTTAATATATCTTTTTAATACTAATTGAAGTGTGATGTATCTTTTCAATACTGACTGACCTCTACCTGGTTTAAATTTTTTTTTTCTTGTTTATGTTTCATAATTGTATAGTCATTGACTTGCTAGATGTTGGTACTCATTGTCGTGGTGGTTCAACAATTTTGAAGAATTGTTGTGAGCAAATTGTTGCACCAATTTACTGTGGAGGATGTCTACTGTGGATTTTGAGGTAATATTAGCCCTCCTCGTATCCCATATTGACAGAGACTCTTTACAGTCACTGAGTGGTCAATCTAATCTAACAAAAAATCTCACTAATTTATAAAGGCACTAAATTTGGTTACATCGAAGTAGATTAAACTATAAAATGATGCATCTTGGATGTGTAAATTAAGTTGATCGTTCGAATGATTATTGTCCATGTGGTTAAGAGTCAATAGTGACAGTTTCTGGTTCTTGGAGTTTTGGAAAACCTGAGTTATTGAGACAACCACTCAACATAATGAAGTGTATGTTTGGCCTGAAGGAAGGAAACCAGATTTGTGTTGTCGAACTAAACTTGCAGAGTTTAAGATGCAAAACAAATTATTATGAAACTGCTTGATGTGATATAGTTCCATTGGTAGCTGTGCTCCAGCTTACTTAGAACCTACTCATGCTTTAACTAGAATGGGAAAAGAAAGTTTTGAAGAGATTCTGATTGGTTTTAGACATCTTTGTCAATAAATTGGTAAATTTAATATACCTAGATTTTGATTCTAACTCTTTTGGTTTGAGCATTGACTAGTCTTTTTGAACAGCTTCTGTTTGAATCATATGGAAAATTCTGAGGTTTTATCTGCATATTTTATTTTTGTCAAGCCTTGCTGATCTACTAGTAACACATCTAATGCAATGGATAATTTTGATTGAGATGTTTTGTGGGAATGCCAAAGTGGACTGGGATGCTGTTTTGATTGACCAAATTCCGATTTGTGATTCCTCATGGACTTCTGGTCGTTGTTGACCTTGAGCGGACCAATGTCCTGGTCAATGGATCAACTCATTGCATAACTGAACTTGAAAGAATTTGGTCGATAAGATAAGTCAGCTCAATTTTTTATCCCCCGTCTTTCTTTAATTTATTATTATTATTATTGAAAAGGGTTTGAAGTGAGTTTTTCTTTCCTTTTTTTTTCCTACAATTTAATCGGTTCAATCAATCCATTAATTTTTTAATCAGTATAATCCATTAATTCAAATCGATTTAAATTAATAGTGTATATATTTATAAAAAAATAATACTTAAACTAAATGTTTTTAAAAAAGTGTACATAAAGTAGCACAAAATCAAAATAATATAAGCATTATAAACTTTTAGGTTACTTTGTATGATTATTTTATTTGTATTAATTTAAATATTTAATAACTTGTTAGTCGGAGATGGATTAACCCAAGCAGCAGCACGTGTGACCGTAGTCCGGTTCGAACACGATGGTTTGCTTCTGAGCCTGGTTGGACCACGAACGCGTGCTCACCCGCTGTTCTGGTTAAGTGGTGAAGGTGCGGGGCCCCGGATAGCTTTGTTTCCATTCGTCTCACTGTCATCGTCGCTCTTTACCAAATTCCAAGCCTGGCGAGGACTCCACCTACCCTATCCCATTCCTATTGGTCTCTGCTCGCCTTTCTCGGCCTCCTCCTCTTGGGAAGTTACACGAACAGTTGATCTTCATTGAAAGCTGAAGAGGTAGGTGATCATGGGGGGAAGCGGCGGCGGCATGGGGGTTGGGGATCGTGGGGGGACGCCGGATCGGGGTTCGTCGGAGGCGGATGGGGAGGAGGAGCAGCAGAAGCAGCAGCGGTCGGAGATCTACACGTACGAGGCGCCGTGGCACATCTACGCTATGAACTGGAGCGTGCGGCGGGACAAGAAGTACCGGCTGGCGATCGGGAGCCTGCTCGAGGGCTACGGCAACCGGGTGGAGATCGTGCAGCTGGACGAGGCCACGGGGGAGATCCGCTCCGACCCGGCCCTCTCCTTCGAGCACCCTTACCCCCCCACCAAGGCCATGTTCGTCCCCGACCGCGACTGCCTCCGCCCGGACCTCCTTGCCACTTCCGCCGACTTCCTCCGCATCTGGCGCGTCGCCGACGACTCCTCTCGCGTCGAGCTCCGCTCGCTCCTCAATGGCAATCGGAACTCCGAGTTCTGCGGCCCGCTGACCTCCTTCGACTGGAACGAGGCCGAGCCCCGCCGCATCGGCACCTCCTCCATCGACACCACTTGCACCGTCTGGGACATCGATCGCGAGGCCGTCGACACCCAGCTAATCGCCCACGACAAGGAGGTCTACGACCTCGCCTGGGGCGGGGTCGGCGTCTTCGCCTCCGTCTCCGCCGACGGCTCCGTCCGCGTCTTCGACCTCCGCGACAAGGAGCACTCCACCATCATCTACGAGTCCGCCGACCCCCCCGGCACCCCGCTGGTCCGCCTCGGATGGAATAAGCAAGACCCCCGCTACATGGCCACCATCATTATGGACAGCGCCAAGGTCGTCGTCCTGGACATCCGCTTCCCCACTCTGCCCGTCGTCGAGCTCCATCGCCACCAGGCCAGCGTCAACGCCATCGCCTGGGCTCCCCACTCCTCCTGTCACATCTGCACTGCCGGCGACGATTCGCAGGCCCTCATATGGGACCTCTCCTCCATGGGCAGTGACCAGGCTAGCGGCCACCAGCCTGTTGCCTCGGCCGCCACGGCCGAGGGCGGCCTCGACCCCATATTGGCTTACACCGCCGGTGCCGAGATCGAGCAGCTTCAGTGGTCCTCCTCCCAGCCCGACTGGGTTGCCATCGCCTTCTCCACGAAGTTGCAGATACTCAGGGTTTGACACCCTCATCTTCAATCAGGAACCAAATCGAGAAGATAAAAAGGGTTATGCATCACAATTACTATCCCCATCATTCACTAATGCCTATTATGCTTATGATGATATAACATTAGGTTTTCTAATTAAACTAGGAAATGCAGGTTCCATAGGCTTTTGTCTGTGTGTCTGTGGTAGTAGCTTCAGAGCTTGTCAACCGACACTGCATTCTATCGAGTAGGGATATCATTGACTCCATTTTCGAGAGTTATTGTTTTCTCTGGTTTGTATGTTTAATTCTAGTTATAGAACTTATGCACATATATAATTATTAATTGCAGCTTGAAAAGCGTAGTTGGAAACAAAACTTATTTTCCTGTTTTCTACTGCCACTTTCTTGATTGTCATATGCTTTTATTCTGATGGTGTTTCAGCCCTTATTTTTTATGTTACTTCTTTGTCTTTTCATCGTTTCTTTTTTCCTATCTGAACTCATATCTTTGTTTCTTTTGCGGCCTTCTCATCTTCAAGTAATCTTTTGTTAGGCTTTAGATTCTCACTCTTGGAGCATAAGTATATAAAATTTTCAGAAGGAACGGGAGTGTTTTTCTCTGGGTTTTATTTTTCTGTTTGATGCTTCTATGCTTAATGTTCCTAGACAAGTAATGGCTTTGACTTCACAAACTTTCTACTATGTATTAGTAGAAAACTTTAATGTGGAAGAGGTTTGTAATGGTTCTGGAAGGATAATCAAGGAAATGCTTGTCCTATTACCCGATACTTTATTAAGAACCTATGAAGGTAGGTAGGTGGTAGATCAGTCAAATTATTATGTGGTGAAGTAAATGACAATGTACGGATTTAGCACCTCTGTTGATCCTTGCTAGGGTCAGCTGTAGTATTAATTTCTTTAGGCCTTCCAATCAAATTTGAAGACTTTCTACACTGCCGTTGCACATACTTTATAATGCTTTCGCCGAAACTCTAAAATGTTTCATGTAATTTTGTTCCTAATGAATTTTTGTGAGATATGCTCACACCAATGACTTATTATCATGTCATGCTGAAAACAACTGTATGTTTGATTAAAGTATATACAAACAAGGATTTGCTCATTTGTGGTCTCATTGACACTCCTGATTGCAAGTGGCATCCGGTGACAGTGGTGATTGATTGTCATTCCTGCATCCATCCTCATATCCTTTACCTCCTCGTCATTCTCTTCTTGATATGGTTGCTGCAGCTGACTATGCTGCATTGACTTTTTATCATGTCCTTCCTACTCTTCTGTTGATTTCAGCTATAAGCCACAAAATCTGCTAAAATTTGGTTAGTTGAGATCGATCAGGATCAATCAATTTGGTGAGTCTTGCAATGACAGTTCTGAAATGGATTCTTACTTTTAGTGATCTGAATTATGAACCATTCATCATTTTTGTATGTGCAATAGTGTAGGTAACTGTGAATTAGAAAGTGGCATGAGGAAATGAAGTTTGATGTTCGTTTATTGTGCTGAGAAGATTCTCATATATGTGTATTATTCAAAATAACCTATAGTGTTGTAACTAACATATTCTTCAGGCCTTTCTAAAATCATTCTAGCGTCAAACATGGCACTTCAATTTTCTCAATGTTTCAGGGTGACTAAACTAAGTGATATTTGATTCTAATGATGTTTCTTGGCCTTTTCGGAGAATAGCTCACTCAGATAACATCTTGTGTTGGTGGTTTAGGAGTGAAAAAGGTAGGTAGTACTAATGTTTGAGATAAAATTTTTATTACATATGCACTTAAAAAAGCATTTCTGAACCTATCATGGTGGGTTGATTTGGAAATGTTATTTCCTGTATTTTCATACTTAAAGGTTGGTGCGCACCTGCTGACAAAAAATTACTGAACAAGGCACGTCAGCATGACAGGGTTGTGAGTAGTTGAACCATTTGGAATGAGTCATCATTTGTGCTGTCTCAATTGACCATCACAGGAGGTTGCAATAATTTTTGTAGGAGTTCTTTGGAATATATGAATGTGTTTCTCTGTCTGTCTTATGGTTTGTCTTCTGAAATATGATAAGAAAAGAAAATTGAAGCATAACATGTAAAACATTCAATTTTCATCATGCACCAAGATAGATGAAAAGCTTTTTGCTATCTCCTCTTCTACTGGTTCCTTTAAGCACTCTTATGTTGTTGGTTATATTATCTTCAATACATAATGCATTTTTTGCTGCAATATTTACCCTTCAAACAAACATAGCAAGATGCTTGTACACCTCATAGTCATAATAACCAATGCAAGCATGCTTTCTTAGGTTTATATTCCATATAAGACATATTTTAGGAGACCTATTTTCAGTTAATTGTTTGAGATTTTGAGATTGAAAGGACTATTTGATGTGATACTCTGTGAAAATGATGATCAGAGGTTCAGTATTTGCTGGTTGTGTTGCAAACTATAAGCATTTGTTCATAGCCTCCTATTGTTGTTACCAGGGTTAGTGTCTAGTTTCACTATTCAGTAATTTTGATGAGTGAAAATGGTGGTGGCATTTGATGTTGAAGGTATATGATAACTATTTAAATATCATCTCTTGCCTTTTAGAGGAGGATATATAAAGGATATATATATAATCTTTTTTTTCTGGCAGAATTCTGATTAAAGCTGGTTGTGTATTGGATATAAACAAAAAGCTCTGGAAATAGTCAACAGGATAAATGCTTTTCTATTTTATTTATTAAATGCTATCTGAGATATGCTGATATATCTAATATAGTGATAAGTTTTCTCCAGAAGTTAGTAAAGTGCAGTTCTTTATTTTTTTTGTTGTGATATCCAAATAAATATTTTATTAGGGTTCTCCCTAATTCTCCTGCATGCCATGGTCGTAAATTTGCCATTTCTATACGGACATGTAAGTCCCATTAAAGTCACCATGTTTGACACCATATTTTATCATCTGGTGATAAATGAGTAACTACATTTGTGAAGTTGACATCACAGAGTTGTGCATCTCTAAGTGGTCTCCGCACATGCCACGATGTCTCGCAAGTATTTTTCCCGATAGATGCTTTCTATAGCTGGCTTTTGTATTCTTGATAGCACATCAGATCTCTGCAGCAAGGATTTCCAGCCGAAGAGGACTTCGTTGTTTGTTATTGAGCTTGCTACTCTCCATGTGGTTCTTTGATATGAAAACAAGGTAACACTAATTTGATTCTGGTACTATTCTTCATTTGTAAGTTAATACCTTGGTTTATGAGTACATTATAATTGAGTTGTAGGTTGGTTCTATTTGGCATACACCGTGCTTGAAGAAGAAACCCGTATCAAACTTTGTGTGGATGTTGGTTGCTTGGTAGGCCTGTTTACAAATCGAAGGCTGCTTGATGCTTTGAACTCTCGATATGTTCTTGGAGTGACAGCAGTAAATCTGGTTCTTCGAAGGTATCGCTTCTCTTATTCATCAATTCGTTTCTGGCTTTTGTTGATGACAATGTATCCGCTACTGACAGTTGATCAGTGAGTCTGATGCAGTATAGAGATCTTGTCGCCCTGCAAAGGTAACAAAGCCTTCACCTACTACCCGGACAAACCCTTTGATTCGTCAAAGTCTCCTGCACACGCCTCTCCCCCTTCCTCAAGGTTGCTCGATGAAGGTTCTGTATGAATCCCACCCTCCTGTCTTCGGTAAGCATTACCCTCAAACCCGGTCTTTTTCTTTTTAAGTTCTGTAAGGTTTCTCATCGATGCATCTAGATACTTCAATGATGCTACTATATGGTGGAACTTTCGGAATCGAAACTCCGAGGACCCAAACATTGCATGATTTCAGCTATAAAAAGTTAAGGGTATTGGTGTTAGCCTACATTAGTGGGATTCTGCCTAGGGGTGACTATGGTTTGGTTTTGAACTGGAATCGAATTAGCCTGGAACCAAAACCAAATCAGGTCAGCAGTTCAACAGTTTTAAACCAAACTGGAATCGAGGCCATACGGTTCGGTTCCGGTTGCGAACTGGGCTAAATATGAAAAGAAAAACATAACTAGGGTCTACAATACCCTATTTATTTGGGTTCAAATCTTAGTAATTTATTTTTTGTCAATTGAAACCAGTGGGTTAAATTGGAACCAAATCCAAATCCGCTGTATTGATTCAAACCGTCTATAATTGGTTTAGGTGTTTAGATCACGGTATTATCGTATAGGATTCTGGGGTTAGCTCAATAATTTGAAGCAGAACACAGATAGGTTAGGAGGAGATCTCGTGCACATAAAGAGAAGTTGCAGGGTCTATCTAGTTTAACCATCTCATAGTGTTGGATAACACATTAAAAACAGTAATGAAGCATCTGCATATAATCATGTACAAGGATTGACCTCCTAAATTCTACTTGAAATAGGGGATTAGACATTGATTTTGTAGCTTTAATACCGAGTGCCACCCTAATTGATACGATTGGAGAAATATTTGTTCCAATATAAACGTATGATAGCCCAATCAACATAGAGGGGCAAGACCTGTTTCCTTTATCCATCCACTGGACGTGTTATAAGTTGTTTCCACTTATTGTCTACATGAACAAGGGTCCATCAAAGGCACTCCCCTTGTAGAATGTTTCATGAGACAGTCTCTCTTATCTTACCCAATATAAAATGCTACTTTCTGCGGACGTTAGTCTTTTTTTTTATCACTTTCATTTTATTTTATCTCATCTTAGGAGTTAACTTCGATATTAGAGGGATCGAGTCGAGAAACCCATGCTCCAGTGGTGATCTCCATGGGATCTCATTATTCCTGTACATGTTAGTTGAATCAAATCTAGCTGATTAGGAATTACCGATTCTTCCCCTATAACATCATCCAATCTCGTCAAGTCATCATCAACAGCTGTTTTGATACAATGTAGGCCTTCCTAGCATTGACTCATTGGTTTGTTTGTGGCTGTGTAACCTTCAACGCAATTCCGTGTTCCAATTTCTACCACCAGTACTCGGAATGTTAATCATAAGAAAACACGTGTGCTGTCACGATTCCAATCGAGAAAGGAAGGTTTAAGACATTAGTTTCAAAGAAGGGATAAAGAGAAGTTAGGGTTGGGATGGGATGGGAGGATAACATACATGTTAGGGTAGACCGTGGTTTTCCAAGTCTTGAGAGCATTCATATTAGACCTAACGTGTGAACCAAATCCGCGTAGATGATGTAAATTCAAGTTATAAATAATAATACTTGAATGTTGTTTTTTTTTTTAAAGCAAACACATGTATCATGATAAAAATTTTGATTAGATGATCAGCAATCCTAAGAAGCTAAGCTTTTAAGAAAAGATCTATGATAAGGTTTTAACATGTTTAATTATTTAAGATCGTATCCGTATTTTTATTTCTAACACGTCCTTGAAGATCTCAACGTGTTTACCGGATCTCAAACCTGCCCCAATGACTCGAAAGTTTGGTGGGTGTATATAACTGGACCCGACCCGTTTTCTTAATCGTTCCACCACCATCATCGATCCAGTGTCTCAAGTTTTCGGTCAATGGTGTGAGAAGTCTAGATAGGTAGCTTTGTCTGCTGCCGATCCACGCACGAGAGAGAGAGAGAGAGAGCACCTCCAACTCGTTCTCGTCAATGCGAACATGGATTTCCTTTCGCGATCCTAGACACGTTAATGCGAACACCACCCGCTCATTCTCGTGTGAACAACAGATTAATGGTTTCTTTTCTCGAAGGTATGTGTCAGTTGGTGTCACGTAATGGTGTGAGGAAAAAGGCAGTATAGACTGGAAAGATTCAACTCAAATCCCGCGTACCAAAGCTTGGAGCGAAGAGTTGGCGAGCACAAAGCAAAGACGGGATAAGATAAAGCCAAAACAGGGGGAAGAGACGGGGGAATAGGAGCAGATTGGTGACTCTGTTTCATGCGTGTGAACCTTCAAAAGGCCCGTGTCTTACAGGCAACCATGGTGATGGTGACAAAAAAAAGCCCTGGCGCAGAGCCACGCCACAAATTAACATGGTGTTGCAGGCTAATTAAGACACGGAAGAGGAAAGCTCGTTGTGGGACAGTAGGGGTTGGTCATTTCTACTGAGGACTGGTACATGTTGATACTGTTTATGGAAGGGAAAGGTAACAGCTGCAGTGAGTGACAGGAACTATGATTTGATAACAGGAGCAGTCGACATAGTGCGAGGGAATCGCATCAGTTTTTTTTACTGCGACATGTAGTGGAGTGAGTCCTCTCTCTCTCTCTCTCTCTCTCTCTCTCTCTCTCCCTCTCTCTCCCTCTCACCTGTCTCTGGAGCCTTTCCTCGTTTGACCCACTCAAGCTTCCTTCCCCTGCTTAGCATAGATCGCACGCACAGGAGAAGTAACAAAAGCAATAATAATGATAGTGAATCCACAGCGTCCTGAGAGATCCCTTTTGATAGCAGTGGTGGGAGGTCATTAAATCTGGGACAGTAGCGTGAATAGGTGAGCAATAAAGATAGCGAGATGGGGGACACCGTTGTCAGCGGCCGTTTCTCACCAGCAGTACCCGACATAGCGTTGCAGCTGACTGACCCCTCTCTCTCTCTCTCTCTTATCATCATCGATAAGAGAGAGAGATGAGAGAGAAAGCAGTAAGGAAAGAAAGCGACCGATGGACACATCGATAGGGGATGAAAGCACCCCCGTCGAAATTATGACGCTACGTTGGATAGCCTTTTGCTTCTTTTGTATGTATTCTTTTATTTCTGCGTCCGTGCCGTGGCGAACGCGATAATATTATACATATATATATATATATATATATATATATGTCGAAACGTTATATATGTGCCACCATAAGTAGAAGAGAGGGGCAGAGGAACCGATAGAGTGGTGGTGGTGGTGGTGGTGGGGGAGGGGTCGTGTGGGGGTTTCGGATGTGGCGGTGATGGCCGTGCAAGCGCAGTATCCCACCAACGCTTTCTCCCCCGATTTCCGCAACCGGTGAGCCATCAACGCTTCTTTCTCCCTCCTCTTTCTCTCCCCCTTTCTTGGAGCGCTTCTTTTGGGCTTCCTTGTGCCGCTCCTCTTCCATTCAAGATCGATCTTTCCTACTCTTTCCCCCCACCCACCCCTCCGTCTCTCTCTCTCTCTCTCTATCTCATCCCGTTTCTTCCTTTCCTTCGTAACAGGGCTCTGGATGATGTACAAATGATGCAAGACCCTCGCGATGTCCTGCAACTCCATGGCGGTGGGATTGGTGGCCTCGGTGAGCGGCCGGTTTCTTGCTCACAAACCTTGATGCGATGGAGTCGATGATTGAAACCGGTGTTCTGGGTGATGCAGGGAAGCAGGAACACCAAATCTTGAACACCGGCGTCGGGTTCAGCGGCCGGCAGAGAGAGCTCACGTGCAATGCATCCGGGTCCAGGAAGCGTGCGCGGGAAGATTCCATGGCGCTTCCCAGCCTCCACAACCTGGCCCTCTCGCCGCTCATCCCTGTCCCCGGAGTCTTCCTGCAGAGCCGGTCGCTCGAGTCCGGTGCAACTTCCACCAGCGGTCGGCACGTTCCGTCGTCCCAAGCCGTTGTCTCTCCTCCCGTTCGCGATCTCGTCTCCCTTCTCCTCCAACAGAACCTCGAAATCGACGCCCTCGTCCGCGTGCAGGTATCTCCGAGTCCTTCATGACCCTATTGATCCCTCGCTTCTTTGCATTCTTTTCTTGAAGTAATGGTGATAAGAAACTGGCTCCGACAGAGCGAGATGTTGCGGACTGGATTGGAGGAGGCGCGCAAGAGGCACTGCCGGGCGCTTCTGTCGATGTTGGAGCAGCAGGCGGCGAAGCGCCTGATGGAGAAGGATGCCGAGCTGGAGACGGCGAGCCGGCGGAACGCGGAGTTGGAGGAGAAGGTGCGGCAGCTGAGCGAAGAGAACCGGATGTGGTTCACCATGGCCAAGAACAACGAAGCCATCGCGTGCGGCCTGCGGACGAGCCTGGAGCAGGCCCTACTCCAGGGCGCTGCCGCCGGCCACGAGCGGTGCGGCGACGACGGCGTCGGCGTCGGCGGGGCGGCGTTCCCGGTCGACGACGCCCAGTCGTGCTGCTTCGAGGTGGAAGAACGGCGCAAGGCCTGCAAGGCGTGCGGTGAACGGGACGTGTGCGTTCTGCTGCTCCCCTGCAGGCACGTCTGCGTTTGCAAGGACTGCGAGTCGAAGGCCGACACGTGTCCCGTCTGCGGCTCCACCAAGAACGCGTACCTCCAAGTGTTCATGTAGCTGATGCGAGAGCGGCTCGCTCCCGGCTTCGTCGTCCCTCGTTTAGGGTTATTGCCTGCCGGCCGGGTCGAGTGGCGTCGGATCTGTTAAATATTGTTACCGTGTTGTTTTGGTTAGGGAATCAATTCTTACATCTCTCTTCTCTTCTTCTGGTCTGCAAACTCGCCGCATCAATGGCTTCTTCAATGATCCGTGCCTTTTGTCTTGGCTCGGTAGGCAAAAGACAAAGCAGCGACCTTTATCTGCCCACCTCCGAATCCCTTCAGCGAGCGAGCATTTAAACAAGCATTTACTCTGCATCTCCACCGCTTCCTCCTCGAGACGGATGTCGACGGGGAAGCACAAATCCGCATCGAGAAAGGGGGAGGCCTCGAGATGAGCAGCATATCCCTTTCCCCCCTCCCTCCCTCTTTTCTCGGGGGGTGGGGGATCAGACTTCGGTCGAATGCTTTTCTCCGGTGGGCTCGGCAGAGATCAGTCACCTTGTCTGGAGGAACTCCGCCATGTCTTGTAGCTTGTGGCCACAGCTTCGCTTTCTTTGATGCCGGCCGGCCTTTTGATGTTGGCGACCAGGAAGTCACCACCAAAAGAAAAAGTAGCAGAGGTCTGCCTAGCTTTGCACTGCCTTGGAGTTGGGGCGGGCTGTCCCCATCTCACCCAATTTTAAGCTACTGGGGGCGAAGATATATGCTCAAGGCAGCAGTTCCCCGTTGGAGGCAGTGACAGGCTTTTATCTTGTAGCTTTTGACCAAGTGGGGTGGAGTCGTCGTCACTCTCAACCAGGATCGGTTACTAGTACTGTAATCCTGTGGCGAGACGAGGTGGAGGTGGAGGTGGAGGTGGTCGTGCTGCTGCTCCGTGCCTTCATGGGAAGCGTTGGAACAACAGGTTGCCGGCGATCAATTGGCTGAAGCAGGATTCCCCAAAGATGCCTTCCCACAACACAACATCTGCCCTTTCTTCGATGCTTCTTTCTCGGAATCAGCGACGGTCTATCCAGTATCCCTCTGCAGTTAGCTCGTGGATCACAGCGACCCAAAAGCATAGAATGGGAAGGGATTGCTGACACGGCACAGTGCACGGCAACAGCGTGCGTTGTTGAGGCTGTGTGTCTTCTTCGACTCACTTTGTCGTAATCGACAGGGTGAGCGTGTCCATCATCACGTTCCTCTGCCTCGCATCTCTTCTTGCGCGGAAGCCGCCCGTTCACCTCCTCCGTCCACGGAAACCAACCATTATTGATCACGCACGCACCTGCACCTGCACCTGCACCAGAAGAATCCGAGACCTTTTTAGGTTTTGTTACTGAGTAATATAATCTCTACTTTTTTTCTCTTTTTAACACCATGGGAGATGATGAACTATTTCTCTTTCTGGTAACACTATTCCGCTCATGATGAGTCTCTACGGCTTATACACCCAACCCAACCCAACCCAACCCGTCTTCCGCACAGGAAAAAGCAGGCTTGCGTTCACCAAGTGTTTGTAAGTATTCCAGAGAGGTCCGCTCGGATGGTCATGGACGTGTGCGTGTGTCAGAGAGAGAGAGAGAGAGAGAGAGAGGGGGGGGGAGGACCACCACGTACATGAGCACCCACACCATGTGGAGTTCCGGGGGTATGATCGATGTAATAGGAACAGTGAATAGTCCATGGAAGGCTCTGAATCCATGGCCAATGGAGATGCAGCAGAGCATGTAGGGCCTGGCACAGGAACACAAAATATAAAGGAAATGATGATGTGGACTGGTAATACGACGACTGAGATACAACATGGGGAGGCGGTGAAGACACGGCTCCTGGCCGCTTTGGGCCACCGTCGGCAAGGGTTTCGAGGCGGGGAAATGATATCTTGCGGTCGATGGCAGAGTGTGGACGCAGAATAACGCAGGAAGAAGACAACGCAAGATACCAGGCGTGGCGAAGATGACACCGACCCAGCGTTTGCCAAAATGCTCGCCACCCTCCAAATCTACCGCCATCATTACGGGCACTGATCTGGTGGGACCGATTCAGGTGAGCCCCCAAGGCACTGGTGCGGGTCACGGTGGCCAGAATGGGTGGTATTTGCCGGGCATCATCAAATCCCTGGTATTAAAGTCTTTATTGAAACTTACATACCAAAACACACAACACGTTGGCTAAAATCTTAAGATTCATCTATTTGTGGCCTCCATTCCCCCTTTTAATCTTTCAATCAATATCCCATAGCAAGTTAATTTTTCAATTTGTATGATTTGTTGAATATTATATGACAATGGATATGTGTCACATGCTCTTGATTAAGTTCCGACTACAAATAACCTTTTTTTTTTTTCTAGCCTCATCCATCATCATCATTATTCACAAACTGGTTTGTGAATTCTAGCAGTAGGGTTATTAGGCTTTTGTCGATGAAGGTTGTAATGAGCAACAGTTGATTTGGTGGCTTTGGCTTGTCTAATATATGTTAGCTAATGAATCACAATCAACCGAAGCCATTAAGCATTTTGGTTCAAAAAAAAAAAAAAAGGATATCCATGGTCATCAGGACAAGTACAAATTATGATGAATATACAGTTAATGACCACCATCCTTTAATTTATGGGAGTACTAATTTCACCCTTTCTCTTAATTGTTCTCGTATGGTCCATGCTCTTATGACACCACCAAAAGAACAAATATATAGTACATGCAATACTTTATCCATGTGAACCAAGTAAAAGTGATTGAAGCTTATTGGTGGATGGCAAAGCTATCATGAAACATATATCATACGAAGACCTAAATCAGATGATTTGTGAGCATCCAAAATAGATAAGTGTAAAATAAAAAAACCCAGCCGACAAGTGATTGTTTCTAAAAGATATTAACATCCTGTGCACAAACCTCCAGTGAGTGACAGAAGAGGGTTAGGGTTCGAGAGTAAATACCAGTGAGATTGGAAGTCATTCTGTTGCTCCCCTTAGCTTTGCAAGCATATCCATAGCTGGTTTCCCATGGAAAAACATGTCCACCATTAAACCATGTTTCCAGTCTCTCCATCAACAAAATGTGGACCAACTTGGCAGCTGTTTCTGCTTTAAGATGAGGCCTATCTCCAGAACAAATCAAGTACCACTTGTTTTCATAAGCATGAGAAGGATATGGAGATATGGACTAGAGAGAGAGAGAGAGAGAGAGAGGAGAAAAAGAAGGAAAAGTACTTGTGATAGTGGTCTCCTGATGTGTTAGATAATGTGAGCTCCAAGTTAATCCAGCACCAAACTGCTATCATTTTGAGATGTTGGGAGGTGATGCTGCACCCTGAATTGTGAGTGCCTTTGCTGCCAGGTTTGTTCCAGGGGACATGACCAGAACACCAGCGTCTCTTTCAGGGAAGCTTTCGACGCAAGTTGCTTTCAATTTGCAGTTGCTGCCCTCTCCATTTCACACAATCAGCTTTGTCATCTTCAGCCTGAAAGATATCCTCCAACCTCCTCCTTCCCGCTCTCACCATCTCTGTTTTAAATGGGAGGCATGAGGGCAATTGCTGTCCCCATTTAGTCCTGATGACACAGTCCTCCACCGAGTCCTGCAACTTTCTCCATTTCCTCATGCCCACCCCCCTGGCTGGTGGTCCTGAGAATGCGATGGTTGATCAAGAGTTGGCCATTTGTAGGGGGTTTCCTTCCACCTGACATGGATGGGTGAAGAAGGTGTGACCAATGCATACTATTCTTTGAGGACATGATATGGACTCATAACAACCAGCACGATGCTGTCCCCATATCCTTGCAAATCTTCACATCTTGGGCTTGCCGGTTCAATGGCCATTTTCTTAGTATCATCATGTAGGGATCTAACTTCTTCCTGCAATTCATCTTATATACTGTTAAAAGGACTTTCCAGATCACAAGGTAAAAAATTTCTATCCTTTGTTGATTAGTTGAAGGGGACAGATGAAAATGAACTCTCACTTATATATTTACTAAATAGCTATGATATGCACAAAAAAAAAAAAAAAAGCATGCCAGAGAAATATGTGGAAGATTATTTTCCAAACCTCAAACCACATGTTAGCACAGGAATAAAAGTCTTCTTACCAAGGTATGACTTATCGATCCGTACCAATGTACCGAGATTATCTTGGTACCAATGCGGTATTGGTACCGGGTGGTACACATAGTGCATACCGTCCGGTATATTAAAATATAATATTAGTATAATATAATATATTATATTATACTATAATATAATATAATATAATATAATACTAAATATTAAATATATTAAAGCAAAGAAAAGAAGAGGGGTGAAGTCGTCTTGATCTTTCTCCCTGCGGGGGGAGACGTTCCGTCTCCACACGCGGGAGAAAAAGCGGGCGAGGCTGCAACGGTGCGTGGGCGACCCACGAGCAAGGACGACACTAGGTATTTCTTTCTTCCCTTTTTCTCCCTCAATTGACCACCAACGGTCGATTTTTGACGGTACCACCCGGTAGCGATCTGCATACTGATAACTGACGGATCGGTATGTACACTGTACCGGGCGGTACAGATCGAAATTACAAACCTTGCTTCTTACTGCTAATTGGTATACAATGTAATCCAAAAACTTCCAATTTTCCCCTATTGTCACTCGATATACCCCCAAAACGAGTTAGGCTGCCTAACACTTTGAAGCCAATACTTGCATTTGTCTCGCCTCACACCCATTTTATTCACAGCTGCTGCATACCATCTAGAGATACGTATACTCCAACTAGACTTTGTTTCTCAACCTTAAACATGCAAACGAGGGGTCTACGACTATAAGTCGAGATCTAGATCAAGCACTCCCTTATGATTTAAGATAAGAGAAATGTTAACTCATATTCCAGGTCTACATGCTAATTCTGAACCCCACATGACAAAAGCATTATTGCATGAACTCAGTTCTAGATTTCTTAAGAGGTTCATATATCAAAGTGTGTACCTAAGAATAAGAGAGAACTTTGATGTGATACATTCCTACCACTTGATGCCAAACCTCCACAATGGGATGAAGCCCTTTTTGCCTTTGCTCTTGTCAACCAGCTTTGTTTGTTAGCTTTTGGTAGAGGATTCCTCCATCTCCCTCATTCTGAACCCCCTCTTTTGCCTTTGCCTGATTCCTCCCTTTTTTATTTTTTCACCCACTGAAACTTCGAATAGGATTCCAAGCTCTCACATCTCTTTCTCCAAAAGACTTCAGTGCATTCTTATGTCCTTCTTGACTCCTCTTTTGCGATGCAAAGAGTGGTCATCTCATCTGGCTGATCTGGACAACAGGTATTTGAAAGCTATGTGATGGTGCCCTCTCAGAAGGCCATGCCCCACTGCTTGTGATGTGTTCTGCGGGGGTCAATATGGGTGGGCAGGGCAATTGTTTCCTTCCAGCCCTGTCACAGCACCTGCTGAAAAGGTGCATCTTCAATTCCAAGGTCTCCTTTCGGTACAAGATAAAAGGGAGGAATAGACTGGTGATGACAAAGGTTCTTGAAGCACTTAAAACAGTGTGGTTGTGCAACAGTGAACAGAAAGAAGACGTGCAACGAGCAGCATTTTGACATTGAATGCTATTATATAACAGTATGATCACTCACTTTCAAGCTGGAAAGACATGTTTGAAGCATAAAAGTAACATCCATATTTATTGAGGTAAGACTGCATTACCATAAAGCTGAAAGATCTTCACCATCATGGATGATGGTCCTCAGTGCTTGCGGGAACCAAGTAATTCCAGCAATGGATGAGCCCACTCCACGATCAGAAACTATTTTGATGGTAAGGCTCGTTGCAGGGCTCGATGATATCTGGTAATCAGAACTGCAAAAAGGAAATAATCACTGATGGAAAACATAAGAATTTCTCCATGAATGCAAATTCTAATAGAAACAGTAACTAGAGTGCACGATTGGCTCCTCAAATATCAGCAGTTATGGTGCAGGGGACTGCCAAATGTTTCTGAAAACAAAGCAGAACTTTAGAGTTTAAAAGGCCAATAAAATGCAAAGAAGAAAACCCTGTATGAAAGTATGATAAGTATAATTAAATCATGATCATGGACTAAGCTTTCGGTCATATTTAGGCCTCATGCAAAACAACTGATTAAATCAAGAAACTCAATTTCTGATTCAATGTTAGGATGCAAATAAGATTCATCAAGCATGCACTTTAATTAGCTCAGCATATATTCAAATAAAACATGCAAAGATATCGGTAAACTTTCACAGAGAAAATGAAATTATGATGACCTAAGGGACAGGATGATCACTGCTTTTAAGAGTCTTCTAGGTGTCTGCATTACCACTTCTTTTGCTTATTCTTTTGCTTACTTTAAGAACTGCATTGCATCCCTCATGATAAATAAGTGCTTGTGTTTGCTCGACAGAACTAGATATTTCAAAACAAGCTATTTACTACAAAATAAAATCATTATGTAACCTTGCCTGCGACAGAGAGAAGTGAACAAAGTCCATTATAGGATCAGTGCAGCTCAACCTGATGGATTATGACACAAATAAGAAGGGAAATTATGACACAAATAAGAAACCAACTCAAAACTATCATTGCAAGTACTCTCAGAACTGCTAACAGTAAAGACACTTTAATATACATAAACTGATGCATTGCTCAAATTACACACTTAAATACATGCTGCAGCCACTTCAATATATTCCCCCACTTCAACATGACCTGGTATTGCTAATGTAAGAGAAAAAATTGGAACCGGAAGAAATGTGTTGAATATCAAAATTAGTTAAATTGGAACAAAGATTAAAAGGACTTCTAACTGGAAGAAATCCTAATTTCAAAAAATATTTAAGATTCTTTTATAATTTAAAATAAAGACAACTAAACAACTTATCCAAATATAGATCACGAAATCCATCCACAGCCTTTTGTCGGAAACTCAAGACTCTTCTATTTTCTCAAGCTCTCATGTGTTGTTGAATTAAATAAGAAAATAAATTTGTCAAAAATAGTTATTAGTTTGAGCCCAAATTTAAGTTCATTGGCTAAGATAGTCATAATTCATTAAAGACAAAAAGAGATACTTGGTAAATGACTATGGTCTGAAGAAAAAGTACATATACACACATTGCATAGATGAACTAAGAGTTGGCAATGTCCCAACATTTTGTTGTCACAAGCACTAATATAATTTCAGCTGTGCCGACTTGTGATTTCCAACTATGGCGATGTCACATACGCTAATAAAAATTTATACTGTTTATGCACATAATGGCCCAACTATTTCATGTCACGCACCAGTAACTAAAGTTTCCTACATGTTCATGACACAAAATGGCTCTAAAACACCGCCCAAGAACAAAACTCTATCAGGAAATTTGTTTGATGCTTGGGTTCAGCATATACCCTAAGCAGTCAAAGATCACCACCTACTAGTATTTCTTTCTAGGTACTCCACTGTGCCTCACATTGGCTGGCGTTTCTCGAGTCAAACCTGGAATCGTTCCGGGCTTATCGTAGGACTTCCAAAGTGCATCGATACCTGTTAAAGCTTCTTTCACCTAGGACGGCAATGTGGTGGGGTTTCTCAACGGGTCCATCCTATGGGGAGCTAATGTGAAAGTCAATGACCGCCATCCGACGTCGGTGCTTCTCTCTCCGAGCAAGAGGGCGATGCCCGGACGAAATAGACATCAAACCCCAGGGTTTCTGGAACTACCAAAAACCTTAGCTAAAAGTTTCCGGTTCAAAATCGATGTAGAAAAAGAGACAAAGACAAACATCGACACTTTCCATCAAAGATCCCGAAGAATCGGATGCCGAGATAGTTCCGCGATTTAAGGTTTCAATATCATTGAATGGGGAAAAATAAAGAACTCCAAGAACAGAGGAAAAAGGGGGAAAAGCATACCAACTTGAAGTCGATCGATTCGATCCGATCGAAGCGCCTCGATCGGAACATTCTTGGAGTTGAGCCAAAATGGAGCACCGAGAGAGGTGAGAGCTCACCTTCAGATCCCCAAAACCGCATCGAATCGAACCTGAACAAGGTTTACCGCCATTGTAGCCTCGCTTGAAATATATATATATATATATATATATATATATATATATATATATATATATAATGTATATGAAATGTGGGAAATATGTATTTAGGACTCAATATATTCTTCAAACGTAAATTAATATTTCATAATTTTTTAAATCACAACTAATCTGGATACTGTATTGAAAATACTCAAATATCGATACTACTTTAGGGTAGTATAATTTTCATTTGCATAACAATAATATAATTTTTAAAATTCTAAAAATATCCCATCTAGATTACAATGTAATAAAATTTATTTATGAGACATCAACATAATATATTTCTATTTTTGTATTTATATGATTATATTTATTTGTTATATATTTATAATGTTCCATTTATTGTTTGTTTATTTATATTTATTTATTATATATTTATAATGATCACTATGAATGTGGTCATTAAGGTCTTGGATCTAAGTTCCGCGCAGATGGTGATGGGCAGAGTTGTGGTCTTAAGGGAGAGGTAGAATCTTATGTGAACCTAGTGAGAGTTGAGATCATCAACGTAATATCTTTTTCAACCAGATCGAATTTCTAGAAGACATCTAAATATAGGATATTAACGAAACTTTCTGTGTCCACCATAATCCTCTTCATTTAGGCGTTGATAATTTTGATAGAGATCACTAGGGTGATCACAATATGAATACTCAGTTTCTTCCACTTCAAATGTGATCTCCAGGTCATCCCTCTACCTCGGGCATTTTTCTACTGTGGCTTAGGCATGGGCTTTTCTTCTAGACGTGTTATCTCTACCAAATGTTAGTCTATCAATGATCACATTGATTTTTATCTTAATCAAATCATGAAGACAAGGAGAGGGTTCTCAGATCCTTTGAATGTATCATCTGAGATGTCTTTTATGGATGAGGTCCTCAATTTGGTATTTCATATCTTGTAACTCCTCAATATCATGGTCATAGCCTTAGTGATACTTGCAAGATCTCACCACTGAGCCAAATGGCAAAGCATTTGCTTCGAGAAAAGGAGAGAGTAAATCATCATGCATTGTGCCCTATCATTCATCTTAGGTCTCTTAGACGTTCATCAGTCAAAGGGTCAACATTAGGAATCAAATGCGATAGACCAACTAGAGAAGTGTGATGCAATGGAAGAGCAAAGATTAGTTGAGATACGAGCGAAGACAACAGGGGAGGAGTCGCTTCTTGAGCGATCTAAGTATATGAGGTGCAATGGTTTGCATTATTCCTGCCAACACCTACACTTTATGGGTGAGACTAAGGAATGCCTTTACGGGAATCACCCTGAGTCCTGGGCTAGTCCATAGGGGTGAGAGCCCAGGGTCATTGAATAAATGCCCATAGCGTGAGAGAGTTTGGACAGAAGTATTCTCATCTATCTATAGAGGAGCAGATAGTTGTCCTTCGAGACAAGAGGTAGAATGAGCAGCGAGCACCTCTTCGAAAGGGCACTCAGTGAGGTTGTTCATTGATGGATGTTCTTGCAACATCAGACCCTTCTTCTAGCATCAAAAATATTATAAATATTTATGTCGTGGCTCAGGAATAGGCATGACTTAGCTTGATCCCAATAGTGCAAGGGTATCCACGTGGCTAATTCAGGGGCATGGAGGAGAAGAATGGGAATACTAAGTGCGATATTTTCTTGGGTTATCTATGAAAAAAATGGTAAAGGCATCCTCCACTTAGTTCCTATAAAAAAGTCAATGCCAGATAGGGGATTTTTCAGCATGACCCCTCCGAAGCTTAAGTTTGTTTGTTTATGGTGTAGTCACCTTGGCTCCCTAGGTCTCCTTAGGGGTAGTTTTTATGTCTCTAATCGGGGATCAATCTCTTGTATGTTATTTATGTCTGCAGATATTTTAGACGGGTGGTTCGTTCATTTTGGAGCGATTGTTACGATCACGTGTTATGCGGAGCTACATGCTCTCTTTCGAGTGATGCTTTATGCAACTTTGAGTGGCGCAAATTCTACTACGCGTTGATTCTGAGCTGAGCGATGATGCTTCAGGTTATGGTATTTTTTGAACTTGATTATATCATTTCATATTACTTCGAGATAAGCGAGGGATTTCGACTTGAAGACACCACCAGGTGGGGTCTAAGGTGGCTATCAGTTATCATTACAATAATGATACCAAAATATCTCCTAACTCCATGGTTGGTTTACAAATCACACCACCATGATGCAAAGGCGATCATCCTTTGGATTTAGATACACTGCTTCTAGGGTTTCATGAGGTTTACCTGGATTTATTGCCTTCCCTCCACTCCTACCCTTGCGAACGACCTCAAAAAGTTGCGTATGGGGAACACCATCAACTCTTTCCCAATCGCCAAACTTAGTAACACGAGCATGCTGGTGCAATGAAGCAGAACAGAAGCTTGTGGTTGATTCCACGGAAAACTAACACTTCACCTTCTTCCAAACAAAAGTGATCATTTCAGAAGCTACTGATGACAAACATTAGATGATAACATTAGATGATTTAACATAACTTTAAACTTTTCAGGTCCAATTTTGTAACATCGGTTTAGCAGCATCGTCGCCGACAACTAGCGTTCATAAAAATTGTCAGGCCATACAAACCACTATTTCTAATGTTGGAGAAGCACTTCTCTGCAATGGCAACCATTGACTCGACCACTGTGGGAGTTGGTAGTGATGCATGAACTAGTGATTCCTTCCTTTGAACTGGCTGACTAATGCAGGTTATCTTCCTTCTTTTTCTTTTTTTTTTTCTTTTCTTTTTCATTCAGAATACCACAGCTCACCATCTCTGTTTTAAATGGGAGGCATGAGGGCAATTATTGTCCCCATTTTAGTCCTGATGACACACAGTCCTCCGCTGAGTTCGTCCTGCAACTTTTCTCCATTTCCTCATGCCCACACCCATCCCTCCCCTCCCCTCCCATCCCCTCCCTGGCTGGTGGTCCTGAGAATGTGATGGTTGCTTTGGAGTTAGCCATTTGTAGGGGATTCTTTCGACCTCCAATGGAATGAAGCCCTTTAAGGATTCCTCCATTTCCCTCAATTCGCCGCTGTATGTAGCACTGGGCCTCGGATATGGCTCGGTGAAGTGGTGGTGTGTTATCACGCCGGAGCAGTGTGAGTGGATCAACAGCCTCGTCTCCTATATCACCCTCCCCCTCTTCACCTTCCACTGCACACTCCACACCGACCCTTTCGCTACGAACTACCGCTTCGTGGCTGCCGATGCCATCTCCAAAGTCATCATCGTGTTGGTCCTCGTCGCCTGGCCCAAGTGCAGCAGCAAGGGCTGCTACTCTTCGTCCGTCACGAGCTTCTCCCTCCCCACCCTCTCCAACACCCTCGTCGCCGACGTGCTGTGAGTGCAGGACCTTGTAGTGCAGCTATCGGTGGTGCAAGCCCCATCATGTGGCTCACGCTGTTGTTGTTCGTATTCGAGCTCCGGAAGGTGGGATGCGTTCTCTTCTCCGTGACCATAGCTCCCTCCACCGATAATGTGTCGATCAGAGTCACCACCGCCGACGCAGACGTGCTGATGTGCCCAGCACTGCGCAACGGACCAAGGGTACCTGTCCTTGCTGCTGCACTTCAGACGGGCTGATGCGCTCATCGCTAACAGGTAGACGTCGCTCCCTCCGTGATGCTAGGCATCTTAAAATGCCACCTGAAACAATGATCACAAGTCATCTCCATGAACGCCATTTGCATGAGTAGGGTTTAGGGTTTTTGAGATGCCGAGCATCACAGAGGGAGCTTGAGCACCACCGTCTTAATCAGCGACCGGTAGGAAGGCTGCGAAGCGACGCCTGCGTCTGCGTCTCTCTCCGGCGGTGACTCGATCGGCACACTACCGATGGAGGGAGCTGTGGCCACCGAGAGGAGACCGCATCCCGCCTTCCGGAGCTCGAACATGAACAGCAGCAGCGTGAGCCACACGTTGGGGATTGCACCACCGAGAGCTGCACCATAAGATCCTGCGCCCACGGCCCGTACATGGCGCCGACGAGGGGGGGCACGCCGACGACTGAGTGTGTTGGTGAGGGTGGCGAGGGAGAAGCTCATGACGGACCAAGAGTAGCTACCCTTGTTGTTGCGACGGCAAGGAGTAGCACGATGATGACTTTGGAGATGGCATCGGCAGCCACGAAGCGGTAGTTCGCAGCGAAAGGGTCGGTGTGGAGTGTGAAGAGGGGGAGGGCGATGCAGGAGACAAGGCGGTTGATCCCCTCACATTGCTTCGGCGTGATAACACGCCACCACTTCACCGAGCCATATCCGAGGCCAAGTGCTATATACAGCGGCGCTATCGAGTCCACACCACCTTGTAAATGTTCTTCGTAGTAACCGTGACAATAAAACTCTGTGAATAAGAAAAAAAAATTGAAAATTGAATTTAGCAGACTTATGACTTTTGACACATACTCTGAATAAAAAAATTGTTTTATTTTTTAGTATTTTTATTTATATGATTATATTTTATTTATTTTATATATTTATAATGTGACATTTATTTTTTATTTATTTAATTTAACAATAAATATATATTCTTTTTTGAATAAATAATAAACTACTAAAAGGGAAAATTATTTATCAAAAATATTCAATGAATTTTTGAAATATAAATTTTAACAAACAATATTTACACTATTATATATTTAAAATAAAATTTTCATATATTATTTATTAAATACTCAAAGCATTTCATAATCATACATCCACTCAGACTCCTTTCTCCAATTACATATAAAAAAAATATAAATATGCTCCAACCTAATTTCCCTAATAAAGTGACATTACTTATCAATGAAATTATTTATTGTATAAGGCAAAAAAGTAATTAGAAGTATACAAATAAATAGTTATGATGGAGAAAAGAAAAGAAGATTAAGTCACTGTCCTTTCAGGAAGTTGTTGACATGTTATGCAGTGTTTATAAAATAAAATTAATCATAAATTTATTTATCCGAGAAAAAGTAAGATATAAACACTCAAAATATTTATCTATTTTGGTGCGGGAGTAAGACATGATGAGTAAAATAAATAATATGAGTTTATACAAGCGGACACATAATGAGATTTCTACTTCAGTTGAGGGTCAACTTAAAATGTCGACATGGTTTCTCCTTTTTTTTTTTTTTAAGATTATTATTTACGTTTATCATTTCAAAGTTCTTTTATGATTATAAAATGATTTCGTAAGGATCTTTTAACCCTTTTTAACTCTAATTGTTTAACCAACCTCTTCTTTGTTTCATCACTCTTGCTGCCTTCCTTCTCTTCTTCCCTTGGTTTGACGGAGTGATTGCCCTCTTCCTTCCCTTTGTTTGGCCATTCTGATAAGATCATTTTTTTAAAAGCATTTCAAAAATTCCTGTATGTTCAAAGCTGCTGTGTACACTTTTTTTTCATAAAGATCATTATTTTTTGGTAATCCTGTGCTAATCTTAGTTCAAGTTGGTGTATACTGTTTACTACCTAAGACATATTCTACCCTGAAAAAACATATTCTTTTTTTTTTTTCCAAAGTTCCAATGTATCAACAACTGCAGAAATATGAATATTCAACAAAAAAAAAAATTGCTGTTTCTTCATATTGAATAAACCTTGATATGAACCATGTCCTTCCTACTCTCCTCTATCAGACTTACATCTGCATTTATCATCTGTTCTATTCATGGAGCATGTAGATCTATCTTGGATGGTTGTGCTGTAGCATCTGTTCGTTGACATGTAGCCAAGGGTGTCTCTCTGTTCTTGATTTCTTGTGTGACTGTGAGCCTGTGGATGAACTTATTTCTTCATATTTGAATAAAAATTGTTTTTTTCGAATAAAATTGATTCTGAAACTTTACCAGATTTATTTTTCGGGGAATCAAATACATATCCTTGTTTCAAATAAGTATAGCATAAATGACAAGGAAAAAACAACATGTCTAAATAAACAATCTTCAAAGTGACAGGTTAATGCTGCTGATGATGAAGGTGCTCACATAGCAGCATTGGCTTTAGCAGAGGGTTCTGCAAAATAAACAGTCTTCAAAGTCAGAGGTTACTGCTGTTGATGATGAAGTTGCTCACATAGCAGCATTGGCTTTAGTAGAGGGTTCTGCAAAATAAACAGTCTTCAAAGTCAGAGATTAATGCTGTTGTTGATGATGAAGGTGCTCACATAGCAGCAATGGCTTTAGCAGAGGGTTCTGCAAAATAAACAATCTTCAAAGTTTGAAGGTTAATGCTGCTGTTGATGATGAAGGTGCTCATATAGCAGCATTGGCTTTAGCAGAGGGTTCTGCAAAATAAACAGTCTTCAAAATCAGAGGTTAACACTTATGTTTCTAGTAAACTTCAACTATATACCTTCTGAGGAGTCTTTGTTATGGATTTCCACTACCTTCCAACATGTACACAATGGACTCCGTTGCACTTCTCCCTGTCGCAGGCATGGTTACATAATGGTTTTATTTTGTATCAAATAGCTTGTTTTGAAATATCTAGTAGTTATTTATCATGAAGGATGCAATGTAGTTCTTAAAATAAGCAACAAAAGAAGTAGTAATGAAGACACTTAGAAGGCTCATAAAAGCAGTGATCATCCTGTCCTCTATCTAGGTCATCATAATTTCATTTTTATTCTGAAAGTTCACTGATATCATTGCAGATTTTATTAGAGATATGTTAAGCTAATTAATATACATGATTTAAAGACATGCAGAAACTGTGTTGACAAATACAGGTCTTTTTCTTTTTTCTTTTTCTTTTTTATTCAGAATATGTGTCAAAAATCATAGGTCTACTCAATTCAATTTCCTTTTTTTTATAATAATTTTATGTATTTCAGAGAGTTTTATTGTCATGGTTATGGCAAAGAACATTTACAATGTGGTGGATGCCATGACGCCGCTGTATGTAGCACTGGGCCTCGGATATGACTTAGTGAAGTGATGGCGTGTTATCACATCGGAGCAGTGTGAGGGGATCAACCGCCTCGTCTCCTGCATCACCCTCCCCCTCTTCACCTTCCACTTCACACTCCACACCAACCCTTTCGCTACGAACTACTGCTTCGTGGCTGCCGATGCCATCTCCAAAGTCATCATCGCTCCTTGCCGTCGCAGTAAGAAGGGCAGCTACTCTTGGTTCATCACGAGCTTCCCCCTTTGCCACCCTCACCAATGCCCTCGTCATCGGCGTGCCCCTCGTCGGCGCCATGTACGGGCTATGGGTGCAGGACCTTATGGTAAATTTCTTGTTAATTATTAATATTTAATTCAATTATAAATCTATTCAAATAATTATAGTAAATTCCTCTTTACATCCTTATACTTCTTAATTATTAACATTATAAATCTATTCAAATAATTTAATCTCATCTTCACTATTATTCGCACGATATATCGTAATAATATTAGTGCCATTTAACATTGTGTCAATTCAATATTTCGCTCTCGCATGAAACATATTATCATCGAATTTTGAGATCAAGTTGTTTTACGTTAACTATATATTTCTCATGTACATATGGTTGATCAACTAGCACACTCTCTCACGAAATTTTTGTCTATAAACTTTTTTTACTGTATTGGTCCAAGTTCAATATATTTGACAGGAGCTAAATCTTGCGGGAGCATGATAGCAAATAAGATTTTTCTAACTGTACGAGAAAATCTCATTGCTCTGTTGAGGAAAATTCTCTTCCTCAACCTGTATAAATAGATGATGTAAGCATGAACTTTTCATTTAGCCAATTTCTATGTTCTATTTAAACTTTTAACAAGGAGACCACATCTCGCCTTTTGGAGCTGGAACATGACGAGTAGCATAGTGGTTACCCTTCCTGCTGCACTTGGGCCAAGCGGTGAGGAGCAACGCGATGATGACTTTGGGGATGGCGTCGGCAGCCACATATATATGCTTCCCCTGACCAAATAAAGTCATAAGAATCAGGTTTGCACTTCTAGAAAGAGATCATGTTTAGCTTATCAGTTTTCTTATAAAAAAATATCAACATATATGTCTGTTCCAACATATATGTATGTTCCCCAAAGGACATGCCAAGAATCAACCTAATGGTCACACAATATCATTTGAACATCCATCTCGAAGCATGACCCGTGAAGTAGAGGTCATGAAAGTTCACTTCGGATCGGTAGAAAGCTATTAGCAATGAGGTAGATCGATAAAGTAAGATTTATAACAAAGGTAAAATATCTTTAATGACTATCCAATATAATATTGGTCAAAAAATCTAATGAAAATTAGAGAATATATATTAAGTATATCGGTCTTAATCTAGCATGTCCAAAAGACTAGTAGCCTCTCCCTCGAATAATCTAATGGTAAACAATATTTTGGGAGACGAGTTTTTCATAAACGTCTTCTCACATTTTATTGAGGTTGATAAGGGATATTTAATATATTACTTAAAATCAAGAGCATCATTTGCCGAAAAAAAAAAACACTTATATATATATATATATATATATATATATATATATATATATATATATATATATATATATATATATATATATATATATATATATATATATATATATATATATATCCGAAGTCATAAGATTAATACACACAATCCTTTTTGTTTGCTTATGTTAGTAAAGCGTAGCCAAATTAAAATTGGAGAAATCTTCAAACTGTAGTTTCAATATAACATAATAATTTTACTTCCTGAAACATTATCCAATAAATTTTTCGAGTAAGATATGATTAGCGTGTGAGGGTAGCATACTAAACCCATTCACTAAATATTGATATCGTGATATCTTATTCAACCATTCCATTCCTACACTTATCTTTGCAGCAATAATAATAATAATGATATTAGTCGTATAATGATCCACGTCATCCATAATTGACATCGGATGACGCGAGGTCAGCTATACTTGTGTGGGATCCACCTCTATCAGCCAATTGGAGAACGTCTTTTCATCCTGCCTAACTCGACTTGTCGCACCCGCTCCTATAGTGGGTTGGTGGAAAGGATAGAGTTGAGGAGCAAAGAGAGGTGTTTTTGGCAACAAAATTACTGCTCTGAATCGTGAATTAGTACACCGAAACGCAAATACAAGTGTTTTCGGCAACAAAACTAGATTCGGTACGCGGAGCGAAAACGCGGGTCCTCGTGCGGTGTTATGGTTTGGCCCCCGCGTGAGCCCCACGTAAGTCCCATATTTGTTACCAATGATCATAAGGGTGGCTAAGCGTGTGAGAAATGACAGGCGCTTAAAATATATACTCGTGGGAAGCTCGCAGCGTTCCGAGCGACCGCCACCCCCGCAAATTGCTTCGTCCACGAGTAGAAGGTACGCGCGTAGCTTACGTGTCCGGGTGGGCCCTCGGATGAGTCTCTCGAAGTTTTACTTGGGACGCATGGTTTTGCGCGTGCCCCACCCGAACTCGTGGGTCGCGGGAGTGTGGGAAATAACACTCACTACGCCCATTGTAATGGTAACGCCATTATTTTAATCGCCGGACGGGATCGCGCACAGGCGTCTCCGCTTCCGTAGTCCGCCGTCTCACAACCACTCCTCCTCCTTCCGTCCGCCGATCTCGCCCGTCGCCTTCGGCCTTCCTTTGTTCTTTCGCGACCCCTTTCGGAATCCTATCCTTGATTAGATTGTTACGCCCTCGGCTATCTGCGATCAAGACAGCACCCTCGGGTTTCAACTAGCTCCCATGATCGAAGACCAGGTAATATCCAGATCGATCGCACTTTTCCTGCTTTCCATTGTTTTGCTTTGTGGTTTTTTGCCGTAAAAGAGTGATCCATCTCTCTTAGGAAATTGAGATTATGATCGGTCATAATACTCGTTGGGATCGGGAAAACAACTTTGTCGTTGGTTCTCGAGTAATTCGATTCAATAATCCTTAGTAGTTCCAATCGGTACGGATATATGGTTGTTACCATTGAGCTAATTCATAATTGGTCGCCTTATGTACACTATTAGTTATCGTCTTTGTATGTTCTTGGTTGCGATTAAGTTGATCATGTTTGATCGATAGTTACCATTAAGCTCTATTGGATCATGACTTTTTGAAGCTGTATGACAAGACAGAGCAACAACCCTTAAAAAAAGGGTCTTTTTCCAACTTTCTTCGAGATTCATGCTCTGTTCACTAGTAGTTTATACTAGCTGCATAATCTTGCTAGTGACAGATATGGTGAGACTTAATAGTCTATTGTTTACCTTAGTTCTGATTGTCTCTTTTGTACTGTTATGATGATATTATGATACGGTAGAAGTTGCTGGAACAGTTTTGCATCTAATTTGGGTGATCTCTTAAAGATTCTAAAGCATGGTCATATGGAAATATCCTCTGCAAGGATATGTCCTCAACAAAGTTGTCATCTCGAAATCCAAATTCGATTCACTGTTTGTATACATTGTGTACCGATACTTGGACAGTTAAAGCCTTAGTCCAGTGATTAAAGTTTGTTAGTTCCATGTACACTAAATCAACTCATTCTTGAGAATGTTTTATTAAGTCTGACATTCTTCCGGGCCTTAGCAACTTAATTAAAAAAGTGAATTCTAGGACCCCGAGTATGCAAAACCAGCACTAAGTGTATAATGTCCTCGAACAATTCTTCTTCGAGTAGTTACTTATTATGCAAGGAGTAGTATAGATTAGAAATGTCATAAGTTCTCAACCTGTCGATAGAATGGATCAACAATCTTTGCTGAGCCAAAAAGGACATCAGCTGCAACTGGCTGTTCTGTGAAATATACTCATTAGCTATGCTGGAACTTGTAAAAATTTCTAAACTTGAGTCCTAACTGATTTAAGATACAGTTCCTTCTAAACTTGTGAATGCCAAGCTATGCTTTGACCTAGTGGCCAGTTATCCTCTTCCTCTGAAGAGGTTCTGTGCTCGAGTCCTTGTGGGATTTGTGCCCTTGGACTTTACTAGGTATTTGAGATGGAGATCACCCCTCCCTGAAACTTTGATAAAGAGAGTACCGCTGATTATAAGCAAACCATCATTCTTGTGAAGTAGCTGCAATTTCATACGATTTCCTTTTTCTGAAGAACTAGTCATGTCTTTGTACATGTCTCTGATAGTTTCTTGTTAGTTCTCTGGAAATATTTTAGCAAGCTCCGCTACAACAAATCCATCAACACATGCTATCTCTTTCTTCCACTCGGACAATGCAGCTGGATATTGTTCTGTAGTTCACTTTTTAAATTATTACATGGTTCTTCTTATCACATGCTCGTTTATGGGATATAACCATGCCAATTTTTTCATTTGTTTTTCTAAGTTTTTTAAACATAGCTTTTTTTTTTTTCTTTTTCAGAACTACTTGTAGCTATATTATAATGATTCATCAATTTGTATCAGATACTGTCACTATTGCTTTTGCTGCTAATTTTAAGCATCCAAACTGCTACAAACCAGATGGTTATAGCTTAAGCTGTTTATGCACGTCCTCTTGTATAGATAGAGCACTGACATGATAGACATTATAGCCTTTGCTGACATTGTGTTTTGTGATCACAGCACTATGGTGTTTGTCGCAAACTGGCCTGAATCTGTCAATCAGCTTAGGAAGCATCTTGGCTTTGCAAAGTGCAATTTTTGTTCAGCACCTTAAGTAAATTAGGAGAATACAACATGTCTATGGTAAGGTCTGCTGATTCATCTACTGCCTATGGAGAGTCAAATCCTTATGCACATAAAGGTGGTGGTGATAGCTTACATATATCTAGGCAAATATTAAGTGCAGATAAACGGATGTACCATAATGGGCCCGCATCGTGCCATTCAGACTTCACCAATTCATCTTCAGAAATGATGCATGTTGGTCCACTTCAAGCACCCACAGCCACCATTCCAAGACTCTATCTTCAAGTTCCTTCAGCTCCCTATCAGCTGATGACGAATATTCACTCATCTATCACATTGGAAAATCCTTACAGCTCCTTCTTTGCAGCAGTTCAGCATCCTGATTCCTCAGCAAGCTCTAACATCTCACATCAGACCTCCCATTATTTATCTGACAATCCAAGTTCAGATCATGAAAGAGACTATGGTGAGGATGAAATTAGGTTAAAGCTTCAAGAGATCGAGCAGGTCTTACTGAATGATACTGATGAGGATTTGGTGGATTTGTACCAGATAATGGGAATTGAAGATGATTGGGCTGAGCCTATCAAGGACCTATTACTGACAAAGTCACCAAAAGAGTCATCGTCGGATTCAAACGTCAGCTGTATTGGCAGCAATAGAGAACTTAGAACTCCCAAGCAGCTACTTTTTGATTGTGCAGCTGCAATATCTGAAGGTGTCACAGAGGAGGCACAAGCCATCATAACTGAACTCCGACAAATGGTTTCAATTCAGGGGGATCCTCCACAAAGGCTTGCAGCCTACGTGGTGGAAGGTCTTGCAGCTAGAATAGCCTCTTCAGGACGAGGCCTTTATAAGGCTCTAAAATGTAAAGAACCCCGAACGTCAGATCAGCTTTCGGCGATGCAGATTCTGTTTGAGGTCTGCCCATGTTTCAAATTTGGTTACGTGGCAGCAAATTATATAATCATAGAAGCTTTCAGAGATGAAGAAAAGGTTCATATCATAGACTTTGACTTAAACCAAGGAAGTCAATACATAAACTTGATACAAACTCTTTCAACCTGGCCGCACAAACCACCACACTTGAGGATATCTGCGGTGGATGATCCCGAGTCAGTGCAACGGGCGGTTGGAGGCTTGGAAATTATTGGACGGCGCCTTGAGAAGCTGGCAGAGGATCTTGGTGTCCCGTTTGAATTTAGTGCAATAGCTGTGAAGAGTGGAGATGTAACACCTGGAATGCTAGATCATCGACTTGGGGAGGCACTTGTGGTTAACTTTGCATTTCAACTGCATCATATGCCAGATGAGAGTGTATCATCAACGGTGAACCAAAGGGATGAGCTGCTTCGAATGGTGAAAGGACTGGGACCAAAACTGGTCACAATTGTTGAGCAGGATTTGAACACTAACACAGCTCCATTCCTCCCCAGGTTGTTTCCCTTACCTCTTTGCATTCTTTTTTTTATTATAATTTATTCTTTATTCCGCTCCCAAATAAGTTGTTTAGAATGTTTTCAAATGTGCATAATTCTGTTCTATTTCCTTTTTTCCTTATAAGCCACTACTTCTTTCCTCCATAAGTATTTACCACTGTTGCTTTTGTCCCCATGTATATATATATACACTCATCGTAATCTATCTGCTGCTTTTTTTTTTTTTTTTCCTCTCAAAATCTTGAACATACAAAATGATAGGTTTATGGAGGTCTACAACTATTATTCAGCGGTTTTTGATTCACTTGATGCAACTCTTCCGAGGGATAGCACAGACAGAATGAATGTGGAGAGGCAATGCCTTGCACGAGACATCGTCAACATCGTGGCCTGTGAAGGTGCTGACCGCATAGAGAGGTAATCCTGAAAATATCGTTGTTATTAGCTTACCAAAATATTTGGAATTTTTGACAAAACATCAGATTACTAAGTAAAACAACTTCCAATTCCAACCAAAAAAAGGTACGAGGTTGCCGGAGAGTGGAGAGCGAGAATGACACTGGCGGGGTTCGTCTCATGCCCATTCGGTTCCAATGTCAATGGATCAGTACGAGCATTGTCAGGATCCTACTGTGATCGATACAAGATTAGAGAGGAAAGTGGGGCACTTTACTTCGGCTGGGAGGACAAAACTCTGGTTGTCACCTCAGCTTGGAGATGAGGCTTTCCTGGTGCCGTTACATGTGGTTGGTATCACCGGACTAATTCTCTGCTCATGTGAATACATATCTGACCCCGATCGCAGTTGGTGTGACGAAGAGGTATTCCAAGATCCAGAGGACCTCTGTTGTTACATGCAGTAAAGCAAATATTGCTTTGGTGAACCAGAAAAAAAAGACATCAATCCACTCTGTTTCTTCCCTTTCATACTGCCTCTGTCATGTATGCTTACTTCTTATTAGACTGGATGATCATTCTAAAAATCGACAGTATTCGCTGAATTAATGCTTATGTTAGCTTAATTGACTAATTATTATTGCATGTTAAAACATTACATTAATCTTCTGATGGCGCATTTGGTTCACTTTGGTCGGTTCGATATGTCATCATCTTGTGATGTACTCAACTCAAGTTTTATGGATTCTCAGTCCATAATTTTTCTCGAAAACATGTAACGATGTTATGATCGAATCCCGTCTTTGCGGCGGCTTATCAAAAATGAAAAGCTTTTGTCGATGATTTATCATTTGCGTTGTTGCAAGAAATTTTCTGTACCAAAAACCTTGTTCCCTATCGACTTATGTTCTTCCTCTACAATGTCTTCCTCTATAATAATTCCCATTCACTTGTGTTTCTCCTTTCAAAGTATATTATTATTATTATTATTATTATTATTTACTACTGATTTATCATTTGTTAAATATTTACGTGATCGTAGAATCTGATTAAAGACAAACGGAGAACTTTCCTTTTGTCTCACCAAATGTGTTTTGCTGACTTCGTCTCCAACAGCCATAGAGAGAGAGAGAGAGAGAGAGAGGATTTAGTGGGCTGGTAAACAGGATGACCGTCCGATCCGTTCAAACTTGCCTCCCATCCGAGGAGGCACGCGGACACTACAATTTTGCCTTTTGACTGCATTGACCATTACTTGTCGACGTATCGAGTTTGACCCAATGCAACTTTGAGAAGCCATATATATATATATATATATAAAATTTAGACATCGAAGAGACATTTACCAAACCTAATTATGTAGGTCACTTAATCTAATACATTCGATTCCTACGATCGAATGAACCAATTTGACTGTCCAACGCGTATGGGATAGCCAAGAAAAAACAACATTAATGTTATTATAGAAAGACCATGTAGAAATAAAAAAATAAAAGGGACTACCTCTTTGGGACGGCGAGAGAGAGAGAGAGAGAGAGAGAGAGAGATCACAACATTTCGAATTATGACGACGATCACGTTCATTAATTACCCTTTGCACGAGTTGTGCATGACATTTATGACATACTTTTCCCTCCCTTAAATCCCGTTTGTAC
This sequence comes from Ensete glaucum, assembly GCA_021527575.1. NCBI lineage: Eukaryota > Viridiplantae > Streptophyta > Magnoliopsida > Zingiberales > Musaceae > Ensete > Ensete glaucum. The sequence continues at coordinate 49,437,767 of CM038558.1, forward strand.
TAAGTCAATAATATACATGCATGCGTTCGAGGTGGCAAGTCAACTTTTTTCTCCGACCACCAAAACCTTCTTCGTCAATCCCTACACGAGTTTCCTATGGCACAGGAAAGTGTTGTTGTGGTTTGATCCCATCTTTAATTCACAAAAATTAGATCCAAATCTTTTTGAAGTCTATAAGATTGATTTAGCTTTCCTTTTCTTATTCTTTCGATCCATATGCTTGGAAGGTTAAAACTATCCAACTTCATGATTAATAATCTCATTATATTAATCTCTCTTACGAACATATCAGCTAATCTTAGTTAGTTAGTAAAAACATTTAGCTCGTGATAGTTTGATTCAACAATCGACTTCATCAAATAAATTTATCTTATTTTTATGTACATATATATTTGAATGTGTCAATCACTAATCTAATTCTTATTCAGTTTATTATCGAGGGTTTTAAATTCTCATTATGCAACTTAATGAAAAATTTTATTTATTATTTGTGAAAAATCTTTATGACTGTCCAGTAGACACGATCTATGCCTTCGTGTCTAATGAGTGGGCACGGTTGGTTATGGCCCATGTCCGCTAGCTCGCTCGCAGTCGTATCGAGCGGAGAGGAGGTGGAGCACGGTTGGGTGGAAGGAGCCCTTAGTTTCAACTCGGAAGGTCGATGGCTGATGCCTTAGAGCTTGGGTCGGGAATTTATGCTTGTGACTCGGGTTGGTCGAGGATTCGTGTAAGAAAGTCATGTCAGGTAAGGTTCTTGACGTGACCCCTCCGATGATTAAGTTAGTTTGATTGTCGATTTGCGATCCCCCTACTCCGTCGAGGTGCATGAGCTTTTATGATGAGCGTCAAAGGTCGTTCGTACCTAAAATCTTTAATGCCCTTGTTGCTTACCATGCTGTTATATTCCTTCACGTCGTCCGTGTTACTAGCAGTGTGGTGTGCGTTTTGCTTTCTGCGACCGTGGCGGGTCGACCTTACCTATGTCAGATCGATCGTACAATCGCTAATTCCACCATGTCTGTGTCAGATCGGCTCCACTGTGTCGGGTCGATCATGTTGGAGACCTAGTCGTCCAAGGACGCGGGAACATGACAGTCAGACCAATATTTGTTATATCACTTAAATCTCTCATCAATTATAAACTAGAATTAAATTTGTCTGCGTCATAGAGTATAAATCAAAATTTAAGATTTGTAGCCAGAAAAAAAAACAACATTAATCGGGTTCGGATTCAAAATTAAAACTTGCATGACTCATTGATACCCCAAATATGCATCAAAATTCACATGCTAAAAGAAAAATGAGATGCGTCATCGAGTAGGGAAGCTTTGTGGGGTTGGGAACTCACCATTCCTAAAACAAGCGGCGCCCATGGCATTGGGTGGGACCTACCCACATCGAATCTTATCCTACGACTCCATCCATCGCTCGATCTCTCCATCCATCTGAACCCCCAATGTTTTATTTTATCAACCCACCTACAAATACTAACTCTATATATATTTTTTTTCTTGGTTGTGTCGAATATAAGCAAATTGATGGTGTGTGGTCAAAGAAAGCTCTTTGGAGTGGATAATTCCACTATTTTGAATCGACCTACCTAATCATTTGTTCTTTATTTCTTGATAGATTTTGTTAGATTTTTCAATGACCACAACCATTTTTTTTTTTTGACGGCATGTTTATGGTTCAACATTGTCCGGCTTCCATTAGTGTGCTCCTCGAGAATGGCATGAATGATTACGGAGATGACTTTGACAATAAAAGTCTCGGTTGGTGTCAAAAATAAAAATAAAAAAAAACTGAAAGAAATTTCCATTAAAAAATCTTTTAATGTTTCTTAAAACTATCATGCAATCATGAAAAGTCTTCTTTCCAAATGATCGAGATAAACTATATTTAAAAAAAATTATCAACGATGACAAAAAAATTTTACTAATTAAGAGAGTTGGTACGTTAGAAAAAAAAAATATATACATCGAATGAGATTTCAAAATATAAAGGTAAATAAGAAAGTTAGAAAAAAGAATCATTTTTTTTTGTTTCGAAAATAAATTTCTTTGTGTATAAAATATTAATTTACCACATGTGAGTCTCGTAAGCTTCATCACTGTTTCTGTCTTCTGTCCTCCCTCTCTCTTTGCTCTTCTGCTATCGTATATATTATATTACTCATTATTTTTAGAGGAATTAAGCCAGGAGTTTAGCTGTGATTAAAATAAAATTTTTCTAATTTAACTAAAACTCTTAAGGAGTAATCTTGAAACATTATACATAATTCCAAAACCTTAGATAATTTCCACAGACCAACCAAAAAGGGAAAGGGAAAGGGAAAGAGAAGAAGAAGAAAGGCAAATGTCATTAGCGTATAAACAGTGTTCGTAATCTGCTAATCTTCTTCGACGGACATGTCGACGATGCGTGTGAAATGGATGAGGAGAAGTCATCGAACGCGAAGGAGAGGAAGTCACGGAGGATAAGAAAAGAGAGATTTCTTGACAAGCAATACCAAAACTGGGTAGGTAATATTCCTCCATGGCCACCGGCAATCCGTGGGCCATTAATTGGAGGAACGGTAGGATTCAGGGGAAGAAGAAATGAGAGGAGGAGGAGGAGGAGGAGGAGGAAAGTTGACAACAAAGCTTTCCCAAGACGAGGTAAGCAGGTAGCTTTTGGATGGGCAGGTCAAATTCCTCCATTTACCGTGCTGTGAGCAAGCAGCAGCAGTAGCTTTTGGAGGAGGCGGACACACACACACACAAACGCGTCTCCGTTCTACCAGCGAAAAAGATGCCGGTCTAACCGAGCTCGTCGTCTTCCTCCTCGAACGCAAATGTGAGAACGTGATCGCCTCCTGCTGACGGCGTCAAGCGACGCCGAGACAGATGTGGTCAGAGCGATCGACCCCACCGCAGCGGCTCTTTCGTGATGGCATCGACAACCCACGCGTTTTCTTTGGTCGCTTCTTCTTGGTCAAACGCTGGCGAGGCCACTGTCCGCCACCAAGTTCATGCCGCGCCCTATTCGCACACGTTTCTGTCGGCGTGAGTTTGAGTTCGCCCCGACTCGGTATTTATATGTGTGCGTGCTTCCGTGATTGGTTATATGTAATAGGATATCTTTCATCTACCGGTTTCGAGGTGATCGGTGTTTTGTGGGAGAGGCTGAGGTGATGCAGAGGATGGGAACCGATGACGACGGCTACCAGGCGTCCGACGTGGTGGAGACGGAGAGCGTGGGCAGCGACCGGGTGGGCTTCAGTGGCCCGCTCAGCAAGCGGGGGAGCCGGAAGAGCGCCCGGTTCAACCTGCCGGCCTCGTCCGCGGCCGCCGGAGGAGACGACGAGGCGTACGTGGAGATCACCCTGGACGTGCGCGACGACACGGTGGCTGTGCACAGCGTGAAGCCGGCGGCCGGAGCGGGGAGGCGAGATGGAGGACCCGGAGGTGTCGCTGCTGGCGCGGACGCTCGAGCGGCGGTCGGCGTCGTTCGGGTCGTCGGTAATCCGGACCGCGTCGTCGCGGATCCGGCAGGTGTCGCAGGAGCTTCGGCGGCTGGCCTCGGTGACGAAGCGCCCGACCGCCGGCGGGAAGGTCGACCGGTCAAGGTCGGCGGCGGCCCACGCGCTCAAGGGGCTCAAGTTCATCACCAAGACCGATGGCGCCGCCGGGTGGCTGGCCGTCGAGAAGCGCTTCGACGAGCTCGCCGCCGACGGCGCCCTCCCCCGCTCCCTCTTCGCCCAGTGCATAGGTAATTATTTCTCTTCGTCCATGTACTACTGCTGCTGCTGCTGCTGCCTCCTCTAATTTGGGAGCAAAACGAATGGCGTAGGCATGAAGGAGTCGAAGGAGTTCGCAGGAGAGCTGTTCGACGCGATGGCGAGGAGAAGACACATCACCGGGGACAAGATCACCAAGGCGGAGCTGAGAGAATTCTGGGAGCAGATCTCGGACCAGAGCTTCGACTCCAGGCTTCAGACCTTCTTCGACATGTACGTAATCGAGTGATGAATCCACCACGAGCGGTAGGACGACAAGTCACCGCGACGTCTTCCCTCCCCTAACTCGCTGTCTCTGGTTTGCGCAGGGTGGACAAGAACTTGGACGGAAGAATAACGGAGGAAGAGGTGAAAGAGGTAAGCAATTAAGAGCGTGTACCTTCTCCATCTGAAGAAACATGGAAGTATATAACATCGTAATCGAACACGCGGCGCAGATCATCTCCCTGAGCGCCTCGGCCAACAAGCTGTCCAAGATCAAAGAACAGGCGGAGGAGTATGCCCGGCTCATCATGGAAGAACTGGATCCCAACGATCTTGGCTACATTGAGGTGATTGATTGTTTGCTTCCTATCTGAGCTCGAGAAGGAACGAATCCCATGATCGCCGTGAACCGAGTTGAGAATTAATTCTTTGGGTGGTGATGATCAGATATACAACCTGGAGATGCTGCTGCTGCAAGCGCCGACGCAGTCGATGAACATAGGGACGACCAACAGCCGGAACCTGAGCCAGCTGCTGAGCCAGAAGCTGAGGCCGACGCAGGAGCCGAACCCGCTGCGGCGGTGGTACCAGCGGGCGAGGTACTTCCTGGAGGACCACTGGCAGCGGGTGTGGGTGATGGCGCTGTGGCTCTGCATCTGCGCCGGCCTCTTCGCCTGGAAGTTCGTGCAGTACCGCCACCGGGCGGTGTACCACGTGATGGGCTACTGCGTCTGCGTCGCCAAGGGCGGCGCCGAGACCCTCAAGTTCAACATGGCCCTCATCCTCCTCCCCGTCTGCCGCAACACCGTCACTTGGCTCCGCACCAAAACCAAGCTCGGCAAAGTCGTCCCCTTCGACGACAATCTCAATTTCCACAAGGCAGGTTACTCTTGATGAACGAATCCAATTCGCACTCTGCCGGAAAGGATCGCCCACGGCAACTGACCCATCGAATTAAAAATGCAGGTGATCGCGGTCGGCATCGCCGTGGGCGTGGGGCTGCATGCCATCTCCCACTTGACGTGCGACTTCCCGCGGCTGCTGCACGCGACCGACGCGGAGTACGAGCCGATGAAGCCCTTCTTCGGGGACACGAGGCCCAACAACTACTGGTGGTTCGTGAAGGGCACCGAGGGGTGGACCGGGGTGGTGATGGTGGTGCTGATGGCCATCGCCTTCACGCTGGCCACCCCGTGGTTCCGTCGCGGCCGGATCAGCTTGCCCAAGCCCTTCAACCGGCTGACCGGGTTCAACGCCTTCTGGTACTCCCACCACCTCTTCGTCGTCGTCTACATCCTATTCGTCGTGCACGGCTACTTCCTCTACCTCTCCAAGAAATGGTACAAGAAAACGGTAGGTGCACGCACATCCACGGCGACGGTACTCTTGTTCGTCTCGATTGCTTGGGTGGGGGGGGGGGGGGGAAGGCTAAGTAGCATCATATCCGGATTTTGTGGTGGATCAGACGTGGATGTATCTGGCGATCCCGGTGATACTGTACGCGAGCGAAAGGCTGGTGAGGGCGCTGAGGTCGAGCGTGAGGCCGGTGAAGATACTGAAAGTGGCGGTGTATCCGGGAAACGTGTTGACGCTGCATGTGTCCAAGCCGCAGGGCTTCAAGTACAGAAGCGGGCAGTACATCTTCGTTAACTGCGCAGCCGTCTCCCCCTTCCAATGGTAATTAATAATCGATGCTGATGTCCAAGTCAATTAGACTGCCAGTCTGGAAAATTGTTTCAAGTAACAAGGGGTATTGATTGCGACAGGCACCCGTTCTCCATCACCTCGGCTCCGCAGGACGACTACATCAGTGTGCACATAAGGACGCTGGGCGACTGGACCAGGCAGCTCAAAATGGTTTTCTCGGAGGTATGTATGTGGTGGGTGCTCCGGTGATATGTGGCTTCGAAGGTTTCCATACGCGTCGGTAACGCAAGCCTGGTGTTGTTCAGGTGTGTCAGCCGCCCACCGGCGGGAAGAGTGGACTGCTGAGAGCTGACTACGGCGACAGCAGCAACAATGGCATGAATCCAAGGTGTGATCTCTCTCTCTCTCTCTCTCTCTCTCTCTTTCTATTCACGAGAATCTGCTACAGCGTTGCCATGTGCCACGCTGTCCGATGCCTGCTGTGCTGCAGCGGAGAAGGTAGGGGACCTTCGCATTGACTGCCATCATCCATCCCTAAGAGGTGGGGTGGTGGATGGGAACTGACAGGGTGGGCGGTCCAAAGGTCACGTGTCAAACATGCAGCCGACACATCCTGAACGCGACCAAAGGTTGCGCTGATCGGGGATCTTTCGTCTTTGTTGTGAATGGACAGGATTAACAGTTTGGGTGTTTCCTGGTTGCTTCAAAGAGATTTGATTGATTAATCCCCACTTTGTATTACGCTACGCTACAGCTTTCCCAGGGTGCTGATCGACGGGCCATACGGGGCACCCGCACAAGACTACAAGAAGTACGAGGTGGTGCTGCTGGTGGGGCTGGGCATCGGGGCCACCCCCTTCATCAGCATCGTCAAGGACATCGTCAACAACATGAAGCGGTTGGAGTCGCTGGAGCTGGGGGACGTGGTGGAGCAGCAGCAGCAGCAGCAGCAGCAGGACCTGGAGAACGGGGGAGGCAGCAGCAACAGCAACAGCGGACACCACAACAGGGGCGCGTCGACTTCGGTGTCGACGTCGTCGTTCAGGACGCGGCGGGCCTACTTCTACTGGGTGACGAGGGAGCAGGACTCGTTCGAGTGGTTCCGGGGGGTGATGAACGAGGTGGCGGAGACGGACAACAAGGGGGTGATCGAGCTGCACAACTACTGCACCAGCGTGTACGAGGAGGGCGACGCCCGCTCCGCCCTCATCGCCATGCTGCAGTCGCTCAACCACGCCAAACACGGGGTGGATGTGGTGTCGGGCACCCGCGTCAAGTCCCACTTCGCCCGCCCCAATTGGCGCAACGTCTACAAGCGCATCGCCCTCAACCACCGCGACAAACGAATCGGTATGGCCCCTCCCCTCCCCTCACCATATGATACTTGCTTGCTACCCAATTTATTGCCTCTCTAGTTTATTGTCCCAAGTGAAGTGGAGGGCCCAAAGCATTAGATTAAAGGTCGTCATGCCGGTAGTAGTAATCTAATCGGAAATCAGTGGCAGCTTCGTATCGACTTTTACTGACCTTTTTATCGTTATCGCTTATGCCAACGGTGTGAAGTTTTCCTACGCTCATTCATTCGCACTCCTAGACAAAAAATAAATAAATACTATACTGTAGCTGTTTGGACCTTGTACCTAACCTCGCCAAACTCTTTTTTTTTTTTTTTTTTTTTATTCCAGGCGTGTTCTACTGCGGAGCCCCGGCGCTGACGAAAGAGCTACGCCAGCTGGCTCAGGATTTCTCGCATAAGACCACGACAAAGTTCGACTTCCACAAAGAGAACTTTTGAGCCACCGTATATCTCGTAGACGACACACACCACTGGCTATAGCACACCGTACAAATAATATTATTATACTCTGGATGATCATCAAAGACGACATTGGGTCGTTAGACCCATATAGAGCATCGCCCTCCCTTAACTATTTTGTACAGTATCATTTATTTGTCCTCCCTCTTGTCTACTCGTATTCATCTCTATGCTAGATAGCTAAGTGTCCTCGTTCAACGCCGAGGACCACTGAGTTAAGCCGGGCTAGTAGAGATCATCATCTACAGACCCCTTTGGTCGGTCGTAGATTTGATGCATGAGCCATGAATTGGTCCGCACCAATAAGACAATTTGAGAGGGACACCCTCGGGCCAAAAGGAGCAATGGAATCTGTCCTTTGAAATTTGTTGAACACCACTACTACTGAATTGTCGCTTCCACCCTACAATACATCGTATGGTTAAATCCCATCAACCTCGGCTAATTTAATGCGCACCAGTCACAAGGCGTTTATAACCTCCTAATGCGAAAATTAGTGTTTGCTTTGTTGAACACCACTAGAAACCTCGTCATTTATATCAAATTCATCTCGAATCCACTCGTAGTATTTGTCTGTATCCCCCGTCCCCACCCAAATTAGCGAGCACTCCGATCCAAGTAACTTGATTGAGTAGGCAAAGGGTATTTATTCCAAACAAATCCAACCGGTTGCCATCTATGATAGAAACACGTAGGTATCCTCCATTTTCAAACTTGACTAAACACCTTATTTCATTTCAAACCCGACTCAACTATTTATTTCTATTCATACCCATCCTAAATTCAATTGGCAAATACTTTAATACAGCTTAAACAAATCAAATACGCTATCCTAATATCAAACAACTTAAAATGCAGATATCAACAACATATATATATATATATATATATATATATATATATATAGTTATTTAAAAACAGGATAATGAAATCCTTACAGCAGTCTCATGAAGAATTTTCTGTGCATTAAGATTGTCGGTTTTGTAACTAATTCCACACTTTTGATGTGCACTATGAAGGACCTCCGACGCAGAGAACACAAGAGCTCTACCCCGTTAGCACACATATTTACACAGACATATTTCATCGGGTCAACATGGTTTATCCTCAAAAATCCAACTCGTCTTTATATTATCTGATTTGACATTGGTCACTTTTTAGGGACTGAAATTTTAATCAACAATATTTGATAATTTGGGATGAGTTCAGATAGGTTCTCTGTGGATGTGTATGACAACAAAATTTAAGACAAACTAAGGAGAAAGTTCAACCAAAAAACTCAACAGTGATATCCTCATCAATTATCTAACATTTATTACCTGCCAGATTTTTTTTAACTACTAATCACTATATTGTATTTTTCCTGTTCTTTTTCATTAACATAAAAACAACTAGTGGGGTAAAAGTGGAATTAATGAAAGATATTAAGAATATATACTGACCACATTGTCTCCAACTAACAGGATCCAGTCAATGGCTACCTATCAAATGGGACAAGAAAGTTAGGAATTACCCAGGAAAACTGTCTTCAGCCTACTTCACACACTGTGCATCCCAATCAGCCTTCACATCACACATAAACACACCCTAGAAAACCAGTAAGAGTTCAGTCTAGATGCAACATGAAACAGACACCAAAGTAGATAATGCAATTACATATATGGAAGAACGCTAACTAGATATTAAAATAACTAATCGTGTAGATGCATCTAATTGTCTGAAATGCTCTTCTCCCGAATAGCTGCAACTTCAAATAGAGTATTCTAGCTAGCAATAAAAGATGAATATACCTAAATTGGCAAGCTCATTTTACCAGCCATTAGTTGAGCATGAAGCCTTAGAAATTGTAGTCTCTTAGTTCAATCTGAAAAGAAAAAATACATCTAAATTGAAGCATACGACACACATCAGTGAAAAGAATGTTGACATTCTTTTCGTTAAAATGCATATTGTATAACTTTATTATGAAATTCTACAAATCATGCAAATTATAAGTTTATTAAGAAAATCCTACAAATCATGCAAATTTGAGTTAAAAATAGAACTTCTTACCTATGTCAAAGAAGCTGATACAGAGTGCTCTACTCCCATGCATCACAACCACAGTTGCCTACTATCAGAAATAAGCATGGTTTCCTTAGATGCAGCAAGCCTCTGCAGCTTCCATAAACTTATGACTGTCACATGCAAGGATTGTGAAATGATAATTAGTCATAAGAAAATCACTCCTACAAACTGAAGTCAGTACCAATAGACACACTCAAGTAGGTTCACATTTTTGCTCCATTTTTTCCTGAGGATTCATGGCTTTCCATCCACAGCTTAGTAGTTTTCTATTGTTGCGGACTATAGTAACCATGGGTCTAAGAAGCCAATCAAGATACATATCAAAAAATAAAAGAAAAACTGATATACAGAACATCTATAATTTAATAGTATCGGTAAAGCCATCACCATGAGTTAGAAAAAGTTCATTCAACAACACTTCAACATTGTTGATCAATCTGATGCCCCTAACTCACATTGCCCTCATCTGGCCTGTTGCATTGATTCACTGATCTACAACTAAAAAACATCGGGTTATGCTCAGCAAATTGTAAACTGGTCAAGGTGAGTGAATAATAATCGAAGAGAATTCAAGCACAGGTAAATTTCATGTCACAACAGAATATATATATATATATATATATAACATCTCTAATAAGCCCTGTTTTTACTGTGCTGCTTAAAGTTTCTTGAATCCCGACAACAAAGACAACTTTGCCATCATATTGCATGTATTGACACCTTTATTTAATTGAACTTCCTTTTTTTTTTCACCCATCTCTCAATACAATCTGTCTTGTGTAACAAAACCAACATAGACGAGATTGACGTTCTGAAAAACAAATATTGCATCTACTGTCTAACTAACAGATAAAAAAAACTTCTCTCAACAGTTATTTCCCATCCCGTACTGCTTACCAACAGACTGCAGAAAAAGGCTGATGAATGCTTAAGAACAAAGCCATTAAGCATTGAGCATTCCATGATGGACTGAAGGCAGACTTCTTCGGGACACCAAAAAGAAAAAAATAATCGACAAAGTGACTAATGGAGAACATGTAGTGGAGCAAAGGGGCTACTGACCTGAGGTTCTTGGAATGGAGACCCTTGAGGCATCTCGCGATCAGACCAACGGCAACCTTCTCCAAGAGAAGAATAACTCAAGAATGAAAACCCTTGCCGAACTCGAAGCTCGAGGAACTTCTCCATGGCTGCTTCATTCTCCGCTACAAGAAATGGCGAGAAAAGGGCGGTGAAGGGTTTGCAAGAGAACAAGAACTCAAAAACAGAGACCCTCGCGGAAGTTGATGCTGGAGGATCTTCTCCGTCGCTGCTTCGTTCTCCGCCGCTACAAGAAGGGACGAGCGAACTGGCGGACCCGACAGAGTGGAGTACTTGATGCACGAGGATCTTCTCCATCGCTTGCTTCGTTCTCCGACACAAGATACGAGAGCGAGCACAAAGGCCACAGACGAATCAGAGAAGCCGAGATCGGCGACGGGTCTCCGAGAGACCAAGAACCCGAGAAGTCGATCCCTTCATGTTCTTTTTTGGCCGCGGGAATCTCGACCCTTGCAGTTGAGTTCGTCATATCGGATACTTGGTGGTAAACCGAACAGTTCCCTAATAAAATCCGGATCCAATGATATCGGAGTCGATCCAGTTGCTGTTCTAAATGGTTAAGGATTCGGATCCGATCAATCCGCAATACTGCCTTGTGGTTGTAATCAAACGGTGGACAACTGACTGCCTCGTCGTCTTCAAACAGATTCTCAACCGTCCACTTAAGAACATTTTCCATTTTTACAAATTATGTAAATAACATACAAAAATTACATAGCTAAAATATAGTTAACTTTCAATTGTTAGGCATGAAGAAAAAATATGGTGAAAATGAGAGCAACAATTTATGAGGGTGGAATAGAGACATGTTATGACCTGAGGATTCCAGCAATGTGGCTTCCAGGGATGAAGGCTTATTACGTATAGCCTTATGTCATTAGCTAAGTAGCAGATGTAAAGTTCCACAGACACAAAGGGCATAAAGGGAAACAGAAAAAATAAAGCGCAAATGAACACAAAACAACCACGAGTTCCATAAATTATAACCATAGAAAGGAACAGTATTAAGTGAAATATAAATGGTTGGAATAACTGTTTAATCAAGCAAAACCAAAGCTAATTTTCCATAGTTGCTACGATCTATTTGTTTTCAGGACTACGATCCAAAATGCAAGTACAATCAAAGTTTGCCTGAGTTCACTCCGAAACATTAGGAGGCAAAAATCCCGTTCCGTCTGAGTTGCTAATAGCCAGTGATAAAACTTCCATACATGCTCAAATGGAAAGCTTTAAAAGCTCATATCGAAAATGAATAACTAAAATTTGAACACCTATCTGCCCTTATGTCTCCCTCCTAGACCGCCTGGCACGTGGGGCTGAAGCATCATCTTTATCGTTCTCTTCTTTCTCATCGTCGTCAACGCTTCCTGGACCTTCAGACTCGGCAGCTCCAGAATTCCTGGTCTCCGTAGTGGTCGGTGCAACTGGAGCCTGTACGTTGAAGGTCTTAAAAGGTTAAGCTCAATGTTAAGCTGCAGACAGTGAATAAATGATGAGACCAGAGCAAAAGATAACTCACCTGAGGCTTCTTTCTGCCAAAAAGAACCCTGAAGATAACAGTAGCAACTACTACCACGATGGACACCAGGATTCCAATAGTGAGGTTTGGTTGTTTCTCTGCTTTTTCAATGACATCCTGCATGGAAAGATGAGTTAGACATGGCGAGTCGCAAAAACGAGCATCTATCAGGAAAGTTCTACCCGTAACATGCAGAAGATTGTCAACCAGATGTAATAGCAAAAGGAACTCATAAGAATGTTCGGGATATGGACAGGAGAGAGAAGATTTGAAACTCACAATGATTTTGATCTTGTATGGTTCCAAGAAGGGGACGTCTGCTATCTTGTATAGAACATCAAAAACTTTCTTCTGCAATAAAAAATATGAAAGCCATGAATGCAGATCCCAAGTCCAAAGGGAACAAACTCGAGTGGATTAATATTACAAATAAAGCTGGTAGAACAACAGTACCTGAAACCCTGACAGACCATCTGAAGATTCAGCAGCAGCATCTTCAGCCTTCTGCTTTTCTTTCTCAACTTCATATTTAGGCTTCCATGTCTCCGCCCTATATGACTCTGCAACCTTCTCATCACCGGTTATCAAGATATTGTCAAAAAGAATGCCGTCCTGCATTGTCCAAATCTCAATACCAATAGCAGCAATTGGCTCGAAATCTGGTTTGTCAAGCTCAAAGTAATCAGGGTTGTCTATCTCTTGTGGCTTCCAGATACCCTTGTAGTTCGGGTTATCAATCAAAGGAGCATGCCATTTTCCCTTGTATTCTGGATTCCTCTTCGTTGGCCTCTTCCACTCTCCACAGCCTGGTGCTGATTCACACTTTGGGTTGTCGATTTTTGGTGCCTCCCATTCCCCATCCTCGTCTTCATCCCAATCTTCTGGTTTTGTGGCTTCAGGATCGTCAACCTCCTCGGGTTCATCATCCAACCATCCTTCCGGCTTGACAGCTTCCTCATCTTCAATCTCCATTGGTGCATCTTCATCCCAGTCATCTGGCTTTACAGCATCAGGGTCTGGAATTTTGGCCCTCTCATCCCAGTCCTCAGGCTTTTTATCATCGGGATCAGGTATGGTCTTGGGTGGAATAAGTGCTGGCTCAAAGTCATCAGCAGAGAAGAAATTTGTTTTCTTCTTTTCTTCTCCATCAACTAAAATTCTCAGCTCATTATCATGTTTCAGAATAGCAGTATAGACATGAGAGAGTTTGTCAGATGGAACAGATGGAGGGTACTTCAAATGATGCTCCACAAACTTCCCAGTTTTGGGATTCTTATGCTGAAGGATGAAATGCACCTTATTCGTCGATCCACACTTATCTGGTCCAAACATTATACTATATGGAGATTCGTTGTCGAATCCCTTGGGAGACCATCCGGCTCCCTGAGGACGAAGATACTTCAGATATGCGCCTCCACATTCAAGTCCATTCTGTAGTCGAACCTCAAACTGTAGAACAACAGTTCCATCCTTGAGGATGACAGGTTCATCAAGTTCCTTAACTATTGCATACTTCCTAGCCTTCTCGCTCACAAGAAGCCCATAGTCTTCATGACCATCGCTCTTGGAGTGTTCCCATAAACCTAATGAATATATAGCCCATATCAAAAAATTCAGATCCACAGATAATCATTATAGAGATCAAAATCTTGATCAATATGTGGGAAGAATTTCTTGCAAAAAATGTGGCAAATACAGTACTCAAAACATACGCCAGTGTTCACTCAATATAAGGCAGTTAAAATGTGTTTACCATGTCTCCCTTCTCACTGGTTGTCTCTTTTGATTGTGTTCGCTCTATACAGTCTAGCTCCATATTGTATTTCACTCTATACCCTTTTCAATATCCATCAGAAGTTAACAGCTATAAGGAGTTTCCTCTACACAAGGAGGTTTGTGTCACAGATGAAGATGGCAACCAAGCAAACCAGCCTTTCAGGCGGCAGGGAGGCAATTATCAAAGAAGGCCATATCATAAATTATTTTAACATCATATCAAGTAATTAATGCATTTGGAGTGAAAAAGGATAAATCAAGTAGCAATCAGAAAAGGCATAGATGGACAGGCAAACCGTCTAAAAAGCCAAAACAAAAAAATTATGCAAATATTCTATATCAGAAATTTCAAAAGCAACATACATGCAATGTTCAGACTGATAAATCTAAAATTTTTTTTTAAAAAAAGAACACTAAAGAACTAACAAATCTATTAATATTGTCCAAAATGAGGATCATCCCAAATTTATCCTCACAAAGATGTAATAGTTTACCAAGTTTATGGAATCATTCAAGGCCACAAAAATTTTGCATAAGCTATCCAAGTCCTAAAGATAGCTAAAGAAGAATGAAACCAGCAAATTGATTTTAGGCTATGGCGGTCAGACTTTACCATCAAGATGAATGCTTGAACAACTATTAGTCAATTATGCCAATGTGACCGCGGATAACAGAATCATATCGATGCATCTTCCATCTAGGTTAGGCCAACATAGAACTATAGAATCCCAAAATGGAGGTGTTGGTGATAAAAGACATGTGAGCAAACCAATAGTGCAAATAAGTGTTTGCATGTTGGTTTGGTGATGTCCTGCCAAAAGCTTCACCGGCAAACAAATCGAGACTAACTCAACCAACTAAAAGCAGTAAAATAAGTACATTCTACTTATTGCGGCTCAAGGAACCCTCACAAAGCAACTTATTAAAAGTAAATTCTCTATGGCAAATAGTAACCTCCTCCTTGTATAACTAAGGATCGGGGTTTTTAACCATGGACTGAATCCCAATTATGGATGATTACAACCCCGATCGATAAGTAGCTATAAGAGTCGAGTTTACTTATAATTTTAGCATGCGTATGGCATGTTGCTAATGAATTAATTATTACGTTTGTATCAACCCACACTTAAAACAAGACTGGAAGATTTCGTCGCCATGTTTAATCCTTTGTTGCCTACGAAAAATAATATTTTTTATCCTAAAACACGGTGAAGATTTAGCAACGATATACGACATACAAGTAATATAAATATTACGAAAAGGAGACTCCTCGAATCCTATGTCTCTTAGGCCCCGCTGCTTTAGCTATCTTAATTTAAAGCCTCAAGAACAAGATCTGAGAAGAATAACCACTGATCATTATCAGGCAAAACCAAAGATGCAATCTTTACACCACGAGCACAAGTATGCTTACACGAAGAGATCACTAACAGAATCGAAGGTGATGTTATACCTTTGTAATCCTCCTTCTCGGACACGATCCACCGCCCCTCGAACGGCTCATCGAATGATTCGTAGAACAACTGACTCAAAACCCACAAATCTTTAATCTTTGACCTAAACAGGTAGCAACAAAAAAGAAAAAAAAAACATAAGAGCAATCAGCCCGGAGCGCGAATTACCGGATCCGACGCCCAAATCTGGAGAAGAGAGGACGCGATAAGCAGCAGGAGGAGCGGCGCGGCCATCTTCGCCCCACCCATCGTGAGGAGAAACAGCAGATCCTACAGGAACCCTAACGCGAGATCCAGATCGGAACGATGCCCCGCGGAGAAGACGGGCAAAAGGGAGGAGCGTAGAGTGCAGTGGCGATCTTAAGGAGAATCCGATGGGAGCAGATGCGTCCACGGGAATCGATCTACCTCCTCCCGCAATCGACTCTCTCCACGGGCCGGCCGTAAATAAAACTCGCTGGTGACTCGCTTCGGCCAATCGCATGAGAGACCACGTTGACGTAACCAATAGAAAAACGCCATGTCATCGCCATTTAATATGGATCAAGACAGGGTCCACCAAATAACGGTTCCATTATTTGAGATGGTTATATATTTGATTATTATTTATAATTTGCAAATGAGGTATTTTAAAGTTTTTTTTTACTATCTCTCATGAAAATATTAATACTAATATATTTCAGAGAATTTTACTAGGAATTTTGGATAGTCAACAAAGTTGATGATGAGGATTAAACTTTTAAACATCCACTAAAATTGCCCGATTAAAGAATTTGGGATAGAAAAAAATATTCGACTTTCTATTTTTTAAAATTATTGATAAATAAGATTAATTCGAATTATAAGTGAATAATTCGGGTGATATAAATCAAAATAGGTGGTGGGTTTTTTTTTTTTGTGATAACATATCTGAGATTATTTTCATAATACGATGAAGAATCATAAAAGAATCAGATGCAGCTGCAGTTGTAAATGGGGGAGGTGCATTGAATCCGAGAATTATAGATTCACTTAAGTTTTTGCATTTGTATCCATATAAGTTGGTATCACCATTTGCGTATAACAAAGATATTAGTATTTTCTGAAATAATGATAGGTTGCCCAAATAGTTGGCCAACGCCAACCCATTCGTCAGTCAAATCTCGAGCAGTATGCGGTCAATAGACAAAAGGTTTAAGGATGGAAGTGCTATATAACATATGAGCAGACTCTAACATCACACTGCTCTGTGCCTGATGAGGTCCTCCGCCATTACAACAAGGCAGAGAGAAAGGTCTGAGAATGTGATCGAGCGTAATCTGCAATCTCGCTTTGGGAAACAAAGCGATGCATGTCCTCTGCAATCACCTGATGATGGCAGCATGTGGTTGCACTGCTTCTGACGTGCAGCAGAAGCATACAGCCGATCGCCGAACCCCCCAACCGGCGGTAAAAGACAAGAGGGAGGAGGAGAGAGAGAGAGAGAGAGAGAGAGAGGGAGGGACGGTGGCTTGTCTTCTGCAACAAAAGCCGGGCGCGGCAACAGAGGAGGCGAGATATGAATCCATCCTTTCCATGCAAAAAGCAGAGGAAACAGAGGTGCAGTGGTGAGCTTTTAAAAGGAAAAGATTAGAGGGCGGTCGATCTCTTTATAAGGACAGTTCTTCTCAACTCATATATCTTATGTTAGACACTAAAGTTACTCTCTCGAAATTATTATTTTTCCTGAATACAAGTTACGGAGGTAGAATTTGAGCTTAATATCTAGGAGCTAAATAAGTTGATATTTTGGTACCACCTAACTCACGACCATCTCAGTTCATGGTCTCATTATTATAGATGTACGCATCTCAAAATAGCATGAAACAATACATATCGATTCAAGAACAAATGTGTCCTCAAACGAAGCAACTGGACTCAAAAGTGATGTCACTAGACTTCGAAATAGTGTATAACAAAGTCATGTCGTTTGGTATCCTATGAAGTGATATTCGAACTAGGTATGAGATCGAAGCAAGCGCCCCAGAATTGACGAATCGTCAATCACTTAAAATATCGACGGATGCTAAGAGCATACGGGCCGACAAGCGCCATGGGAGAATTGTCTCCTCTAACTTCTACTATTTACTTTAACTATTTTTACACTTTATAAAGCTGATTTTCTTTTTCTTTTTCTTGACTAACCTAAGTATCGAATGGGTCGAATCGGGGAACCCTTGGCTCAGACACGTGATGCATGGACTCACGACTTAAAGTCTCTTGTGAATCTATCAGAAAACGACGTCTAAAGATATCGATCATGATCCTCCACTATCTCTTCGTGAAGCTTTTATCATGAACAACCACATAGGCGCTCTTGCATTATCAAAACAGAACCAAATCGTGTCATTTCCAAAGCCACAACATAAAGAATCACAACATAAAAAATATATCAAATAAAATTTTAAACATTTAATTTTTAGTGTCTCATACATCACCATCATTATATTATTATTATCATGAGAAATTTTTTCTAAAACATCTCATTTAAGCTCAAGGCATAATTATAATTATAAATTATAAATATAATATATATATTATATATAAAAATATAATGGTGGTTATATATATATATATATATATATATATAGAGAGAGAGAGAGAGAGAGAGAGAGCAACAGAGTCACATGGCATCAGCTTGGCCTGCTTGACTGCACTTCCCCTCCGCCCGGCGTCGGAGCCTTTCTCGGATCTCTGCCTCCGGACCCCACCGCCTCCACCCTGTCCAACCCACTAAATTAATTCCATTCCTACCTGTCTTCCCATCGACCACATTAGGCTTAGTTTGATTTGGTTCGATCAAACCATCGACCGTATCGTATCGATTTGTGAGCTAATTCACATCGGGCCTAAATAAATCAGAGAACGAAGAAGAGGGACATGAATGTCATTTTAAAAAAGAATTGGGGGGGCTTCGAAGTAATTTGACGTTCGCTTTGCTTATTTGGCGCGGGTTTGCCTTTTTACTGGGCTGCTCGGAGAGATTAATTAGTAGTCCCCCTGCATCTCTTCCCCCTTCCCTTCTCTACTACTGCACGAGGACACTGGAATCGTCACTCCGCCCGGCCGGAATCGCAGATCCGTAGCTCCCTCGCTTGCTTCTCCTACCCGCTGCAACTCTTGTCTGCTCACCGGCGATGGTCTGATCCGCTGCTGGCAGCTCCTCCGAGGAGAGGTCATCTAGGTCTTGGCCCTGTTCGCCTCATTCCTTTCCTTTTGTTTGAGGTGATGATGAACCCTCTTCGTTCTTCCTTCCTTTCTTTCATCTTGCCTCCTAGAATCATGATCTTTTGGTCGTTTTGTTGGACTTTTTACATCTGGCATTTTGATTTTTTGTTGTAATTTCATTGTTTTTTCTTGCATATAAGTCTTTTCCCTCTTTGATTTGATGTAGTCATTTTCTCACGTTTTATTGCTTTCTTTTTGGAGGATTTTTTTGAAGGAATTCTTAGGGATCGCTGATTTATTTGTGTCGACGATGTGAATGGCTTGCATGATCGCTTTACCCTTGTAAATTTCCGATTAAAGGGGGACACTTTTGACGATTTGTTGGTGATAAGTTAGAATACACTGACTTTGGCTCTTTAATCTGGTTGCTTATCTGTGACGACGGGAGATCAGATACCGTGCAGATTGCAAATGCTGGGGTCGTGTAGGAGTGAGGGCTATCTTTGTGCATGAGGATCTGATAAGAAGCAGGGAAAGATGTACGGGAAGTCTCTTCCACATCATATCTCTGATTCCAACAGGAGGATTATTGAGACGAGTGGTCCGTCAAGGCGGGTCTATCAAGTGTGGAAAGGAAGCAACGTAAGGAATCACCAAGCTCGTATCTGCTTTATGATTCTGTGGAGTAATGAAACTCCTTTTGTTTTGATTTGATTGAGGAAAAAAAAAAAAGTGAAGTCAAGGAGTTGTGTCACCACTTAGGCATAAATGTATACGATCAAGAATTTGGAGTAAAATGGTATCTTACTTGCATATTTTTTAGGAGCTTTAGGATTAACAACACACCCTTTCCTTTATGTGCACTATTTGCCACCACTTATAGCATCCTGTTTATTCACTTATGGTGCCTGTAACACAATCTTATATTTTGTGCATGTTTGGAACTTTTATATCTTGTAGAGAATCTAGAACATAAAAGTTTATTGGATTGACCTATCTATCATATTGCATGAACATTTCATCGCCTTTGGTAAAAAAGTAGCATAAATCTGACTTGTTTGTTTAGCAGGTTCTTGGCTGATAGTCCTGCACCATGGTGGTTGGGCATGAAATGAAAACTTAGGATACTTACACAATAAAATACAAAATACCCTGTTTTGACCATGTTGCACTCGTTGCTACACAATGAATTTGAATTAGGCACTTCTAGAGTTATAAGCTGAAAAAGTCGTACTTCTTACCGAGTTACAAGAATAAAGATAATTAGCTCTTGATGTTATTGCTTGCACGCAAAATTTCTTTCCTTAAATTTGTAGCACAATAATCAGATTATTTGCCACGTTATTATCATTTCTTCGAGATTTCAAAGGCCTAATAGATATTATTTATCATTTTGTCACAACAGATGCTCTCTTGAGTTACCCGATGCAAGCCTTTTTGTCTTTGTTGACCATAGATTGCTTTCTGTATACTATGCACTGGCTTATGAGGGTACTTCTGAGTTGCATGTAACTTGCAAAACATGGTTTTCTCTAAATCATGTCAATATTCATGAACTAATTATCTGTTGATCCTGCTAAGTTGTAGCCACGTGCTGCACCTTGTATGCGGTTAGGTGTTCTATTGTTCTATTCTTTTCATCAGTTAACCTGCTAAGTGCTAACTGCTTAAGTCGGAAGAGAAATTAACCATCTCCCCTTTTCATATTTACAGAAATTCTTTCTGGAAGGGCGGCTTATATTTGGTCCAGATGCGAGATCTCTGGTGCTTACAATAAGTCTTATCATAGTTCCAGTTATCCTCTTTGCTATATTTGTCTCACGGAAGCTGGTTGATGAGTTCCAGCATCATTATGGAACTCCCATTATAGCTATCGCTCTTATCTTTGCTGCATATGTGAGTGTCTTTATCTAATCACATTCAAATTTCATAGTGTTCTAGCTTTAGAAAAGATATTTTTTGGGTTAGCTTCTGCAATCATGTTCTTAAGAATGACCGTTACCCTCACATAATTATGTTGGCAACCAAACCTTCATATAGCAAATATACGGACACAATGCAAAAGGTATAGAACACAATGCAAGAAGGCCTATGGATGATTAAGAAGAGACCAGTAAATATATTTTGCCTCATCTAAAGCTTTTATGATTGCTAACAATACCTTTCCCAATAACAAATTCGTAGAAGAGAGTCTTGCCATACAATTGCACAGGTGTACCTTTAGATTTTAACCCCACCTGTCAAGGAACAGTGCCTAAACACTATTCTTGTGACTAAACAAATGATTCGAGGCCCTATTTTGTATTTGGTTTTTTGGCATATTTCGTAATGTAAAATGTTTATTTCTGTTTTGTGAGCAAATTTCTTCACTTTCTAGAAACAAGTTATTTGCTATCTTGTACCTTATGCCACATTCATTACTAAGCTTAGGTAATTACTGTAAGTTCATCAAATTAACTACAATTATAACATAAGTATTCCTCTAATTCCTGAATTAAACCATCGAAAGTTCAACTGCATGGTCTAAGTCAAATCTAGTATATATCATGAAACTAATAGCATTGATGATAAAGCATGTGCCAATTTTTTATGTTTCACGGACCTTTGTTATAATCATTGCTAACCATTATTTCTTAGCATCATTGATTTTTGGTGTATGCAGGACATTATTCTTCTCTTTCTTACTTCTAGCAGAGATCCAGGAATTGTTCCTCGTAATGCACATCCTCCTGAACCAACAGACAATGGTAATACCTCACCCAGTTTATGTGTGGAGTGGCAAGGGAGTCATGGTGGCTCCTCAAGTCTGCCACCTACCAAAGATGTCTTTGTAAATGGCATTATCATAAAGGTCAAATATTGCAACACTTGCATGCTTTATCGCCCCCCTCGTTGCTCCCACTGCTCAATCTGCAACAACTGTGTGGAGCGCTTTGATCATCATTGTCCCTGGGTCGGGCAGTGTATCGGAAGAGTATGAATTTTCCCTTTTTTTCTCCATGCCTCATCCTCGTTAATTGCCTCCTTTTTACTGTAAAATTATCCATGGATCATGAGCAAGTTCTTTTAACTAGAAACTCTGACATGGAGTACAAAGAGCATGAAATTTTTGACAAAGGCT
Source organism: Ensete glaucum (assembly GCA_021527575.1). Taxonomy (NCBI): domain Eukaryota; kingdom Viridiplantae; phylum Streptophyta; class Magnoliopsida; order Zingiberales; family Musaceae; genus Ensete; species Ensete glaucum. The sequence continues at coordinate 49,459,436 of CM038558.1, forward strand.
AAGTTAAGCTTGGATCCAAACAGGAGGTATTTGCCCTGCCGACTTCTCATTAGGGGATCTATGTTAACGACTGGGGAGTTGAGTGTTGGTTGAGATATTTCTCTTCTTCCAGCAGCCATACATGTCACATCCTAATTCCCCATTTTGCTATCAGAAAAATGTTATCTTTTGTCTTCTCACAGACTCCCATCTGCAAAAAACCAGCGATACATTCTTTTTCCACCCTTCTGTGCCTACAAGATCGCCCATAGATCCAATGGAAAAGGAGGACTAACATGGTACAAAATTTATAATCCTTTGCTCCTCATTCGTACAATACTGTTGGGAGAACCCATAGAAAAGTAGCCGTCCTCCTTGGTTGCAATTTTGTTGAGATTCCGATTTGGATGATGTCTTCTAGTGTTTAGATGATAGGATCTAGGAGGTGGTCTATGCTTCTAGGGCGGTGAACAGTAGCATTCAGCTGGTAAGATACAATGGGAGGCAGCATGAGGTGAGGCCCCTCGTGCCTGTAGGGCTTGATCTTGACCATTGATCATATATTTTAGATTTGAGCCATTCTCCAAACTATAAACGTTGTAGGCTTGAGCAAGCTCCTGCAGGCTTGCTTAATGTGGATTTCTGGTTGGATCCTGATACTTAGACCCAAACATCGTATTGCCAGCCAAAGCCCAATCCTCGCCAATGCTTGGCCCAGATTTGAAGTATCTTATAATTTTGTTGTTCCAAACTTATTTTTTTAAATTATGTCATTACGTCATAATGGAGCTAGTTGTTTCTGTAGTCTTCTGGAAAATAGTAGGTTTTATTCTTCTATCTCGCAGAGAAGTTGATGATTCGAGTTGAAATTACACAAAATTTGGGTTATTCGTACTGTGGAGACCCCTGCTGAATCATCTTGCATATTTCGTACACCACTCTGTTACCTTTTGCTTATCATCATCATCGATGCTATCATGCTTTTCTATTACCTCTTAATCTAGTCAATCAAAGATGAAAAAGTAATTAATGCATTATAGACACCACTAATTCCATCTTTCATGACTTATTTTGATTCATTTTCATTCAAGCAGAGGAACTATCATTTATTCTTCATGTTTGTGTGTTCGACAACCATTCTATGCCTGTATGTCTTTGCCTTCTGCTGGGTCAACCTGAAAAAGATTATGGGAGCAAATGAATGCAGTCTCTGGGCAGCTGTTCTGAAGTCACCTGTTTCTGGCATTCTCATCATTTATACATTCATAGCCACTTGGTTCGTTGGGGGCTTGACAGCCTTCCACGTATACTTAATTTGCACCAATCAGGTTAGCGTGTTGTTGCTTAAGACATGGATTGCTGGTCAATTTTGTATGCTTCACTATGCAAACATAACTGCTTCCTCTCCTCTTTGTAGACCACATATGAGAATTTTCGATATCGCTATGACGGGAAAATGAATCCTTATAACCATGGGTGCATCCATAATGTTAAGGAGGTCCTCTTCTCATCAGTTCCCAAGTCCATGAATAATTTCAGAGCAAAGGTGAAAGAGGATTCAGCTGGATTCACCTCATCTCATTCTTTGGGGCGTGTTGTGAGTCCAGATATGCCAAAGACAAGCTTCGACCTAGAGAGTGGTGGGAAAAGGCATACGGTGGCTGCAGAGGAGCTTGAAGACATTCAGAGCCAGTTCGAGATCGGAGCATCAGGAAGATGCGATACCCAACCACCACACTCAAGCTGGCCTGGTGATAAGGGCAACTGGGAAATAACACACGACATGGAGGCGCTGGCTGCTGAATTTGGAATGGAGCACGGATATGGGGACAGAAGAAATACGCGGGGGATTTCTTGAAATGATGTTGAGATGCAGAACGATAGTTGCTAATCCTGCTAACTGGGATCCATTCTTAGGAGTGGTCGGATGTGAAACAAAAAGCCTTGTCTTCTGATTCATGCTGCGAATGGTTAATGGTGGACGAGTTTGTATCGAGTAACATGATGCAGCATCAACTGTACACATGTAGTTGATATGGAGTTGGAGGTGTTTGTAAATGTCTGCATGAGCTGTTGTTTTCTTGGGAATTCAATCTTTGCATCTGTCTTTTTTTCGTGTTTATTGTATTGGAACTAATATACTTGTTAGCCTGTTCAAGATCAAGGCCAAGGCCAAGGCCAAGTAGAGCTTGATGTTAGTTGTGGGTGTGCGTGTAAACTTCCAACTCATTTCTTGCAGAACAGCTACCGCTCAAGATGGACAAGCGGTAAGTCACTAACCTTCCATGTCGTCCCTTTGTGTTGCTCTGATGATTTCATTTGCATTGCAGGGTTATGAAGCGTGTTTCTGCATCAGCCCTGCTGCTTCCTACGTCCTTGTAAGAAGCCAACTTAGCTATAGACTGCATGTAGAACCTTAGAAAGGTGTGTAAGCTGCAGGCGATAGATACATGTCGAATACGACTCTTTTTGAACCAAATATTCCAGAAGGCATTCACTGTATTAGGTCAAAGGATCTCATTTATTATTGTAGAAAAGAGAATCACACCACTAGCAGTGTCGAGTACAAACGAAGGCTTCTCTCATGTATAACCAACCAGATGCAGGGGCGACTCCATGTTCGAAAACTCAGCGCAGAGATGGATGGTTCTTTCGGGTGGAGGAGTTGCCGTCTTCGGGGCGGCGCCTCCTGATGAGGTCGAGGTTGATGTGCACGCCGGGGCTGCCCTGGGTGCAGGAGGCATTGACGAGCAATGAATTGTTGACGCTCTGCACATTGCTGTTCACCGCTGAGATCCTCGGCTTCTGCTTGCTTGCTGCTGGCTTCGTCGTCTTCCCTACGGTGTCGTTCCCGTCCTCAGTCTGAGACTCACCTTTCGCGTGATGAAGCTGCTGCTTTCCGATCTGACGGCCGTGGGAAGAGCCGAGATCCATGTAGGCGCCCACGTTGTACCCTGCAATGGTAATGGCCTTCATCTCGTTCTCGTTCTCGTTCTCCTTCTTCTTCGTAGCTGGCTTCCCTGCGCTGCCGTTCCCGGTCGCTGAACTCTTCTCGTCTGTCTTTGGGGAAGCAGCGCGTCCTTTCATGTTGCCATGCATGGAGTTGCTCTGATTACTGTTGCGGCTATTCCCTGCACCATTGCCGGCGCCTCTTGTGTTACCATTGCCTTGCTCGACAGCGAGCTTTGGCTGCATCGGTTCAGGCTCTGGATGTCGCACCGGAGTAGCAGGAGGCTGCGTCAAGTTAGTCCTGGGGGATCGAGGTGGTGTTGGGGATGAAGTCTTGATGACCTTGGGAGACTGCGGAGGAGCTGGGGAGGAAGGCAGGGTTTGCCGTGACGGCACTGACTGTGGTGTTGGTACGGCAGAAGTGGCGGCGGCACCGTTGGTGGTTGTCAATGCAGGCCGTGGCGGTGGTTGGGTTTGGGTCGGTGCAGGCTGTGTTGGAGCTTGCGTTGGCAACAGACCTGCCCTACCAAGAGCAAGCGAGGCTTGGCGGATCGGCGGCCCTCGAGGGGGCGGTGCCGGCTGTGCCTCCACTCGGGTCTGCGACGCAAGTCGGCGCAGCCAGGGACGTGGGGTCGGCGGCTGGTTCGCCATCGCCGCACTCTGTCTGTATCACTCGATGGAGTAACTGGAGAGGACCCAACACCCTATTAGTAGGGAGGGGAGGGGAGTGGAGTGGCGAGCCAACGTCCATGCTATACTGCCCGGAGGTGACGTTTGCGACACCAATTAACAAAAGGCAGAGGGCAAGGAATCAGATTCCGGCGACGCCGCAAGGGAACTAAGGAGTGCGATGTTAACGGCCTCCAGTAGCAGGAAGCTTGGCATCAGTTCTCCGGGTAGCTCTCACAGGAAGAACCAAGTTACCAGCTCATCAGCACTCCGGTTGTGGCTACTTCCTGGTTTTGGACGTCGCTCCGACTTCATTGTGGATGCCTGTGGACTCTGCTGGGAGAGTTTGGGAATCTGATGTCGATGCTCTTCCGGAGCCCAACCTGCCGTTCTTTCTCTCTCGACCCTTTTTATTTAAATCTCGTGTGCTTATCGTTGAAAACTGATACAGATGCGCCGTTTGGATTATTATTATTATTGGGGTGGGGGGGTCAACGCGATGGTGCGTCGGCAAAGGACATTGATCGAACAGGTGGTGGAAGTCACGGTGGGCAAGGAATCTGTTTGAAGTAAACTTGGACAAAAAAGCATCGCTCGCGTCGTCGTGGATTGCATGTCGTAAGGGCGAGGAGAATCGAATGGGCAGCGGGAAAGCTGGTACAGTGGTTGGAGCTGAAGCCTTCTTGATGGCCCCAAGCAGATATCCATATCCATAGTTCTGCTGCTTTTGGCTGCCACAGTCCATGAGCTGCTGCTGCTGCTGCTGCTGCTGCTGCTGCTTAAGGGGGAGGGAGGAAACATGCGAGGAGTGCTTAAAGAAACCTGCACCTGTTGGCACTACAAGCAATACACATTCTTTTGTCGGTCGAGTCCACCGCACATCTGCTCTCCGATTCATGACGAACAGAAACCTCTGCTCTCGTACGTAGCCACAGGGCAAGTGGTGGTCGGTGGTCACTCGAGAGAGACGACAAAAAGCGTCATTACATGCAAACTATGTAATCCCAAGGTTTAAAGGAAGGAGAAGAAGAGACACTTTGAAATCCCAAGCTGATCTCCGGAGGAGAGCAGAACCAAAGCAGACCCGAACCAAATAAGAAAACGCCACGTCCACCGGCGGCCGGGCGGGCGGGAGGGGCGCGCACCCAAACTGGAGCCTTGCTCGTCAGTAGTAGTAGTAGGAGGAGGAAGACGACCCACCGAGCTGGAACCCGTCGGCGGCTGCGTCGTCCACCGCCGGCATCGGCCCGAACAGGGGGCTGTGCACGTAACCTTCTTCGAAGAAGATCCCGTGCGAGGCCGTGGTGCCCTGCACGCTGAATTCCTCCGCGTCGCACCACACGGCCGATAGGTCCTCCTCGCCCGCCGCCGGAGCAGCAACCGACTCCCATGGAGACGCCACGGCTGGAACCGGTGGCGGAGATGGCGGCAGCGTCGAGGCCGCGTATTGTATCCCGTCCTGCTGCTGCTGCTGCTGGTAGTAGTAGTCAGCCCCATCGCATGGCATTGCATTGTCCGAGATAGCGTTGTAGTCGCCCTGACATCCCAGGGCGGGAAACATGGCCGCGGGGTGTCCGGAGCCCTGCAGAGGCGGCGGCGGGGACAAGAGGAAGGAGGAGGGCGGGGGCTGGAGGTCGGGTGAGAGGAAGGGGGTGAGCGAGGAACCCAGCGGGAGGTCGGGGTACGCGAAGTTGGTGCGCGCGCGGGCTCCGCGAAAGGTGCGTGCGGCGCGGTCGTATGCCACGGCCGCCTCCTCCGCCGTGTCGAACGTTCCCAGCCAGTGGCGCTCCTTCGTCGCCGGGTCGCGTATCTCCGCCGCGTACCGGCCCCACGGCCGGCGCCGCACGCCGAGGTACCTCATGCCACCGCCACCGGCGTCGTTGCTGCTGTTGTCTTGCTGCGGCCTGCGTTTGCTTCTCTTCTCCTGAGTGGTATCAGACGCCGGAATGGCAGAGGAGGAGGAAGAGGAGGAGAAGAAGAAGGAGAAGCCCATCGGACGATATATGGATTTCGAGGTTGAGGTGGTGGAGGGTTTGCATGGTGAAGGGTTTATATACAAGCAATGGTGATGCAGCCAGAGATGGAGAGATACATATAATATATGCGAAGCTTGGCGCATGTTTAATCTAACAAGGGAGGGGGGGGGGGTGGGGGCCGCACATGGTCAATCTAATGATCTGAAGTCGGCTTCAACAAACATAAATCTAATGATTGGGAGTGGTGGAAAGGAGGCAATGTGGATTCAAGTTAGTAACATGGATTACATTTGACCATCCCTTTTATGATCATCTTTAGGTTTTCTAAATTTATGTGGTCTTTCTTATCCACCTTCTAACCTGCATTCACTACCTCTCTCTCTTTCTTTGTTGATAACTCATGGTGGTCACCTATTTTATGCTAAAAAAAATACACTTTATGTTAAATGATTAATCCGTAATCAACATGCGAAGCCCAGTCACTCGAATTATCTCATAGATTTTTTTTGATAAATTTTTTCGTTCGAAAAATATTTTGTTGGCTCCTATATATGACTGTGGATTCAAAAACTTTCGTTCAATTTTTACATCGAATGTAGTATTAACTTGAGTACGAGAGTAATATTATGGAGCACTAGTATTGAAGACATCGTCAAAACTACTAAGAACTTGTTTCGAAGATATCAAATCATCTTGATGATCTAATTCTTAACAAGTTATATATACAATGAACAATTTGGGATCGTCCATGGCTTCAAAACTAATCACTTGCAACTTGGATTTTTCTTTTTTTTTTTTGTATCCATCAAAACTTTCTCCTTGAGGATTGAACTGATTGTTCATAGTAAGGTTTCAGAGAGTCACAAGTCACATGGTGATAGATTAAAGAAAATGAAAACAAATCAGATGCAATCTAGAAGTGAGAAGAATATGGACTCAGGTTGGCATTAAAGAGCCAAGTGATGGTCCCTATGCATTCATTTATGCCTTTATGATCATTCTCTGATGGCATGGAGTTTGCTAATGATGAGGAGAAGCCCCTCTCCCCTCCACAACCATTGCCATCACATGAAATGATTAGATGCCACAGCTTTGAATATTTTGCAGTCTGCAACTGCCTCCTCTTGCCCTGCATTCATGAGAGAGAAGTTTCTTGAGAGCTCACCAGAAGCCACCCATGAGTTCATTGTATCTTGCAGCAACTATGATGGCCTTTACTCTTATCATCTCTCTCTCTCTCTTCCTTGGATTCATGTAATGCACTCTCTCAGTCACAAAAACATTCTCTGCTGAATTGATGTGCTGATGGCCTTGCCATGGAGATACACAAAAAGATGCATTACAAAACAGAGAATGTAGGGTTTAATGCATTGCTAATAATCTAATGTTCAGAATCTAAATCTATGGGAGTTCAGATACAGATCATGTTCCAAATCCCAAACACATTTGTTTAAGTGAGGTATGAAAGGCTTATCATTGCCAATCCATGTGCTAGCAGATTGAGAAAGAACCAATGATAAGCTCCACAACCCAAAACACCTTTCCAAAGCCAAAGGTTCCTTCAATCTTTTCAATCTCAGAGGTGTGGGGAGTTTAGTTTGATGTCCTATATTTGGTGTTGCAGGGCCAATGGAAGCCTCAAGGAGTCAAAAGATCTGTTGGTGTGCATGTGAAGGGAGGAGAACTTATTCTGTGGTGATCAGATGACTCACCCACTACAAACTTTTCACCCTTACATATATACACATCAATAGAGCAGGGTAAACACCAACCCAATGTCTGATAGCAGGAGGTTTTTAGTATCCTTCTCACAAGACCAATCCTGTTTCTAATCCTAATCCAAGGTCAAGGTGACAAGCTTTCTGGAAACTGCAAAATGCCATAAGCTACATGGTCATCATACTGCACACATTTACTATTGCTGCAAAATGTTTGATCACTCTGCAGAATTGTTGTGAGTTGTAGGAAGTTTGATCAATACATTTCCATAATTTTTATATCTTCAGATTAGTTTATGCAGACTAATGGCAAGGATGAGCATCACAGAGTAAGCATAGATGCCTACTCTGTCATAAAGCTTCTGACAATCCTAACTCAGTAACCTTTTCACTAATATCTATATAAGAAACACAACCTTCTGTTTTTAGATCTAAGGAAGAGCTAACAGAGACTTCTACTTTTTTTAATAGAGGTTGTTAGCTTTTATATGTAGAATTGGTCTAGCAGTATTGACAGTCTCCAACAATTAGCTGTTTCCAGAGAGTGAAGAAATCACATGGCACATCATATTGTAATGGTCAGGTATAACAGGAAAAGGACAAGGTTGCTATTTAATAATCCAAGAATAGGCCAATGAAATGCTGCAAACAGTATTCACCACTGCAGAGTCTGATATGCTATGAACTGTACTGTACTTGAACAATCACTCTTCCACTCAGGTGAAAGATGATCCTAACTTTGTGATAAGAGAGTAAATTTGTTTAGGTCTAGTCTAGACATGTGACAGGCTTTGAAGTTGTAATATGCTACATGTAATGCACACAATAATTTATCTGCAGTTTTAACCCTACATCTTTGCAATATAGTCTGTGTGTCACTTAGGGTTAAACCTTTCTTTCACTACTCTGCCACAGCCCTTGGCTGTTTTTGACACTGACTCAGGTGAAGTCCATCCTTTCTTTCTATGTAAATTATGTGTATCATGCTGCTTGATTACCAGTTGGCATATTGAACTTCAATGTAGGGTTTAGGATGTGTCAGAATTCTGGTAGAAAGAACAAGTTATGCATACACAACTTGATGGAAATAGCCAGAGAAATCTAGAAAAGGAAATAGACATGATGTGTTCCAAAAGTAGATTAAGATCTAAAGATAAAGAATTCATCATCTCTCAAGGCTTATTATGCCCTAATGAAAAGAAGCATGAAGCAAACTGGGACGGAATTGAGAGTCCATGAGATCTTTAAAACAAAATGAAACTTCTTCTGTCACGGCAAATCTACAGGACAGGGGACTGGAGTTTGAGTTTGTGTAGCAAACTCTGATATTAACGACCCAACTGATGTTGTCATAACATAAGAAAGGTGGGACAAGAAACTGTACAAGTTAGATCGTTAACATTCAACCTTATCAACAGAAGCCGAGAGAACAGACCATAAACTGACTTTACAAACAGGCTCGTCGAAAGAGGCACGGAAGCATCAGCATGAGGCAATGACCCGCTCGGCCGAAGTTGAGATGTGGAATTTTGGTGGTTCGTATAACCCAGCCACAGATAGCACAGGCTTGTTAAAGAGGTAGATCCTGAACAAGTCGAGGGCTTCGCGCATCCAATCATACCGACAGAGTGCATATGCTTCTTCCAATGCCACCTGTTTTAGGACCAGCCGATAGTGTTAGGAAAAAAGATCAAAAGCATCTCAAAATTGGCAGTTGATTTGCCTACTATGTGAAATCAAGTACTAGCAGATACTGACCCATTTCCTGCCATGCATTTTCTGCTCGGGCCAGTAGTCAAGTTCCTCGGTGACCTTCAGGGCAAAGATGTGACCTTTGCAGCCTCCTTCCTGGCTGCCGGTACCTTGGCTGCTCTTGCTTCTAAACACCCAATTACCTAGCTCGATTTCCTAAACATGGATCAACACAACACTTTTAAGACAGTGAAAGAGAGGGAGAAGTAGATAATAATTAGCACTGATTGCATTGAGGGGGCTTAGAAAACATCCCTTCTGTAAAGACTGGCTTTCATGATGAAACACAAAGTAGGATTTTTTTTTTGGTTAGAAATAAGAACAAGGATTCTTGTTGAATTAGGTAAATGATTGGATACTTTATATTCCATCAGTGAATGGGTTTTATTCTTTTCCCCTCATCTTTGATCCTTCCAATGAATTCATGTTTCTAGTTTTAGGACTTTACACTAATATCACCTCAAGTCTGTAGACACTTATGGTGTCCGCCAAGCCAAGTTGCAGCCGGCTACCATTATCTATCTATTTGGTGAGTAGCTATAAACCAGTGATGTCTCCGTGACAATGATATGACAAGACTAGTTATGAAGCATTCACCACATATTTGTACGATAATATTTGCTTCTTTTTGTGATCCAAGCAACACCCAACTTATAGGGGTAAATCTCTCAAGAAGATTAAAGACAAGGCCATTTCTTTCAAACAGGTGACCTGTGGGGCCAAAATTGTAAGGTCATTACTAGGAACAGATCATGTGAGATGCTGCAGGAATCAGGAGAACAAAGAGGCATATCACATGCATAGTAGGTGGGTAAGGCAAATATCAACTATATATGAAGCTCCAAAAGTGATTATTCGCAACAAGTATGATAACAGCGAAAATGATTTAATGATGAGTAATATTCCAGAACGTTAATTACATGTGGTTTTTTTTTTTCAAAAATTGAAGCATGAAGCTTAGATATATGCCACTGGCGAGTCAACATCAACCCAACTTTAAAATCACAGATCAGCAACTAGCTGCAGAAATTAAAAGCAAGAAAAGATGAGCTAACTTTTGTCACAAGGAATCTACAAACTTTCAATCCTATCAAGAAAAAAGGTCTCACTCACACAGGATTCATTTAGCAGTGAGTGAAATAGTAGTTCATTTTCTATAATAGCTCTTATCTGAGTCAGTGTTGACCAAATATTAATTTCATAAGGAACCCCCCTCCAATTGAACAAAAGACAGATTTTGCCTGGAAGACCATGTCTTTTTTCTTGAGGTATGAAATCGGAATAATGATAGAAATCACAAAGTTAAAGATAAGATCCAATGCTAGAAAAAGGAAACGATAACAAACCTCCAAACTCAACTAAGATATGGTTGTTCGAACAAAGAATGACTTCTTTGTTGTGCATAAATTTCTGTCATCAAGCATAAAATTTTTGGATTCTGATACTTACATCTATTATTCCCCTAACTCCTGCTTCCTCCAGAGCTTCTCGGCATGCTGCTTCGCATGCAGTCTCATCTGTCTCCCAGCCACCCTACATCATCATATTAGTGATTCAGCAAACTTACGAGCCACATGAGATTTGAAGTTCACAAGCAGTTCTCACCTTTGGGAAGACAAAGTCATGCCGACCCGGTGAACTGATCATGAGGACTTCCACTCTATTGATCAAATCACCAGATTGGTTGTCGGGTTTCCCTACAATCTTATAAGGAATGCATCTGAACACACCAGATGAGACAGCAGATTAAAAAAGAATTAAGGCGTGGAAAATTACACCAAAACTGGATACACGTTTGTCTTGAATTGTGTTATAATCAATCCATTTAACATAAACAAAGACAGTATTACTCCTAAGAAACAATTAGATTTGTCAGTACTCTTCTGTTTCGGGTCAGATAGGAACTCCTCATCTGGGTTAAGAAGAAGATCATTGGGTGATCCCACTGATGTGGCAAGTGGTGAGGCTGGTTTAATAATATGAACCGAAAAAAGAAAAAAAAAAACTCAACTTATTGTAAATAGTTGGGAGACTGAAGGAGTGAAGAATAAATAAAAAAGGACTATTGTGTCACTAGAGGCCCAAAAAACCCTTAATAGTGTCATGTCATTTTTCCTTTGTAAATATTATATTATATTTTTTTGTTACTGATATCTAGTGCCAAGATTTAATTAAATACATCCTTTTAAATTGTATAACGAGAAAAAAAATCTTGAAGTTTCTGGCTTCTTCTGTTCTTGATAAAGAACCACCATCCTGCTTCCAACAATTATATCACCATAAGGACAATTTACCAAACACTTGACAGGCATAAAGTCCTCATCATGACATAGTTGCTAACAGAATCAAACTGTAGTTACCTCATCTGATCGAAATCTCAAGTGCCAAAAGGAAAGGATCCTACAGCATCTAATTGCCCTCTTCCCTACCACTCCCATCTACCTCTCCCTTTCCTCCCGATTGACAACAAAATTATATTCCAAGAGTAGCGCAAGAAGGTAAAGAAACATAGCAAATCAAGATTTTGATCTCAAGAACCGAAATTTCAAGAAGAGTTTGAGAGAAGGGAACCACAAATACCCTGCGACGAGTCGGAGCTGGTTCTCGTAACGCTGCAGGTGACGACCCTTCCGAGCTAGCAGAGGCGCATGCATGATTCAGTGTGGCAAAAAAAAAGCTTCCAACTTTAGACAACACACGTAAAACCAAACGAGCAGAGATGAGAGAGGGCCAAAGGTATCGAGTTAATAAAGGAGAAACGACAGCTGTGGGTGCGTCTCACCAGAGATTATAGACCGGTTATAGATAAAACCCAGGCCGCAATAATCGCATCCATTCCCACTTCGGAGACCGAATCAAATTGCCCAAAGATTACGACCTCTCCTCCCTCGACGCTTCGCCACGATGGTATCCAGAGTTGGAAGGGTAGAAGAGAAGGGTATTCTAGAACCGATAATCTCGTGGAGCTGCTGCTGCTGCTGCTGTTGTTTCTACCGTCTCCACCTCGGCGCCGTATTTAATGCCTGGCGGGTCAAGCAAACGGCCCAAAGATCAAATCTTTCCGATAAAAAAAGGCGACTTAACAAGGTCTCGAGAGGAGGAGCGCCAGCATCGACGACCCGGGGGAAGACGAAGACGGAATCCGAGTGGCCAGAAGCATTATTGGAAGATGCGGGGGGGGGGGGGCTTCTCGAACAAGCCGCAATCCCCTGCGACAGAGAGCGCATCAGAACAGAGGCAAAGAGCGCCACTTTTTTTGCGGCGGGACCGAATCAACTCTTCTATACTTTTATTGCCACGGTTACGATAGAGAAGGCAACAGAGAGACAGGGAGTTGACTTACTGTTACATCTTCTGGAAGATAACATTGACTTTGATTCACCCGCTCTTCTCTCTGCTCGTTGCTTAAAAAGAATTATTTGGTTTTTTTTTCTGACTCGAAGATTGGGATTAGATATATTATTTTTTTAATATATAAATTAATATATTAATCTTTCTCATATTCGATGGATTGACACGAATCTCATACAATGAACGTACGTTTAGAAAATTAATTAATATTAGTGAGTGTTGTGAAAAAATAATTAAAGATTTAGATTCTCGATAGTTTAAATTTATAATAATTATTGTGAAGATTAACATTCTATTTCTCATATCATCATGTTACCCCCAAATACATTAAATATTAAAATATACTATTTATTTAGAGAATTCTTTTACTGTTCTCTAAATACTATCATCATATCACATACAAGACAACAAAAAATAATAAAAAAATCCATTACATTATATTGGATGGGTCCGTAGCCCATTATGCATGTGAGATATAACCCATTGAATCCGGGCTTAGTGGGCTAAAAATATTAATAATAGTATATTTATCAAACCCCTATAAGTTAATATTAATCTTCTCTATTTTTTATATAGGACTAAATATGGTATTACAATATCGATTCTATTCTAACTCTATTGCACAACAATCATAATCTCTCCCATCTATGTATAATTCAATTATTCAAGTTGAAAAATAAATAAAAAAATTTTATCATCGTCCAAGAAATGAATTGCTTCGATATTGATACATGAAAACTAACATATGGATTATAAGTGTCATGCTAAAGCTTACCTAATACCTAATTTGTTATAATATCATTGATCTATCAACATATAAAGGGGCATCCGATTAATATATTTCACGAGAAATAATTATACATTAGTTCTGACGATCTTTCATATTATAATAACTAGTAATCGTTCAATTACATCAAAATATTCATATAAAATTATCTAATTATAAGAGGCTTGTCTCGTTATAAATTAACATGAATTATTTTCTAACTTAAACATCCGAAAAAACATTACTTCTCCCTTAAGTATATTTGACATTAGTTTTCCATATCCTAATTGATCTAACATAATTTTGTCACATAAATTGGCAACCAAATCTGGTTCTAAGCCTCGATTTATTACAAACAAGACTTCAGAAAAAAAGTGTAAATAAATCAAACATAAATCACATCACGTCTACATTTCCTAAGGCCCACTGATGTGACAACATATAATGATTGATGATACTAAACAAAAGCTTCAATTTACTGCAAACAAGACTTTAGAAAATGTAAATAAATCAAACATGAATCACATCACATCTACATTCTCTAAGCCCCACTGTTGTGACAACATAAACACAAGCCTCAATTTATTGCAAACAAGACTTTGGAAACTGTAATTAAATCAAACACAAATCACATCACATCAACATTAAAGTTCCAAATTTTTTTGGGTGTCTCTTACCAAAGTTTTTGTCCCCAATTTAATTCCCATCCGAGCAACCACCCTTGGCTCCTCTTAATGGAAGTATCTTGGGGTAAGCAAAGCATTATTTACATTCAATTGATATAATTGCATGTTTGTGTATAAAAATAACATAATTAAAGCCACCCAAATCAAGATAAATTAGCTATCATCTTCATGTAGCATTTAAATCCAATAATTCTATAAAATTACGTTAATACTTTCATAAATATGGGTAGTGTAATTTTCTTTTAAGATCTTAAATACCGTCGCTTAGCTTTCAATTTACCTTTGACTATCAAATCGAATGTGAATAATTTATCCTTATCTTTTTTGAAACAAGAAGCAGTCTCGACTCTGAGCATATTTCAATAAATCATCTCTACAGTCAATGATTTTTATAAAAAATATTGATCTCAATCATTTGCAGTCGTATTTATCTAATCCAAAAATTAAACTCTCGAAGCTTAGATTAATTATCTAATCGAGGTATACCCTAGTATTACTATTATGTTGGGGTCTTTGTTGATGGATTACAATTTTCGTGATGAGTGTATTTAGACTTTGTTGAACCCTCATTCGATGAACTTAATCTAAATAATTAATAACCAAATTAGTAGTAATATGATATTATCTTAATCACATATTTAATTAATCATCGGATAATTAAAAACCCAAATTAATGTATGCTTCTCGCATATAAAAGCCACCAAACAAAAAAAATTTCTTAATCACCACTAATTAACATAGATTAAATGAATTTATATAGAAAAACATGAGTTAGATTATAAAATTAACATATGATTAGAAGAATAATATCATGATGATTGTAATTGTGTATATATATATATATATGTGTGTGTCGAAATTCTTGTTGGCCCCTCGTACTATATCTCAAGATTAAAGTTACGTTTTGTATTTTAAAACTTATACAAATGACCCATCGTACTATACCTCAAAATTAAATTAATCCTCGTACTTAAAAACTCATATAAGTAACCCTTGGTGTTACGATTTTGTATCAAAATAGTCCTCTCAAATAGAAATAAAGGTACATGAGATAGATTACTGTATGATATACATTTAACTTGACATGGTTGTTGGATTACTAGTAGTTGGGTACATAAGATGTTTATATAACATGTTTAATTCGTAAGGTTTATGACTTTGTGATAGTTCAATCAATTGATTATATCTTATTATTCTTTGTAGATTTTATGATTGGTTGTAAATGATATATACTCAAGTTTTAGAGGAGGTGGTGTCGAAATTTAATCGCACTTAAAAGATGTAAATAATCATAACAATCTTGTACATTAATATATTATAGTACATGGGGTGTTTTTGATTTTTTATATTCTTTTTGCATAGTTTGATTATATTGAAAATCAAATAAGACCTCTCTCATTCTTTGTAATTTAAAAAACAAACGATGTTACCCTTTTTATTAACAGAAGAGATTTTTTTAACATTTACAAAATAGCAGAGGGGCCACTTTGATGCAAAATCGTTATACGGTGGGTCACTTGTATGAGTTTTAAAGTATGGAGGGTGATTTTGATTTTGAGATATAGTACATGCCAGTAACAAAAATTTTGATCATTATTTTATTTAATGATATAACATTATTTCTAATAAAGACGAACTAATTTGATGAGAAAATAATAGTACGAGGGTGCTTTAGATTTAAAGTACGAAATTAATTTTATTTTTAAGACATAATATGAAAATTTATTTATATGAGTTTTTAAATATGAGAGATAATTTTAATTTTAAAACATTGTACTAGGTCGTTTATATTAGTTTTAAATTATAATGTTGATTTTGATTTTGATTTTTAGGTATGATAAGAAAGGTTAACAAGAATTTCGAATATATATATATATATATATATATATATATATACTCTCTCTCTCTCTCTCTCTCTCTCCAGTGTGGGTTTTACGAGGCACACACAGTCTCTCTCGGGAGTGCAGTGTGCTGTCCTACGCCATTCTCAACATCTCTTCGTCCCCTCAAAGAATATATATAACCGCTCCCCTCTCTCTCTCTCTCTCTCGCTCTCTCTTTCTCTTTCTCTCGATCTCGCTACCTCTAGTTCGAGCCCTCGCCGCAATGGCGGTGGCCTCGCCCCTCTTCACGTGGCTCGTCGCGGTGGGGTGCGCGTCCTCCTCCGCCGCGTGCGACCACGACCTCCCGGGGTCGAGGCGGAGGCGGAGGCGGAGGCGGATGGCGGCG
The DNA here is from genome assembly GCA_021527575.1 of Ensete glaucum. NCBI lineage: Eukaryota > Viridiplantae > Streptophyta > Magnoliopsida > Zingiberales > Musaceae > Ensete > Ensete glaucum. The sequence continues at coordinate 49,475,511 of CM038558.1, forward strand.
ATCCCTCCCGGCGGCCGTGACTCCACCACGCGGCGGCTGATCTCCGCTCCCTGCGGCTTCTGGATCCGGGACCTCATGACCTCCTGCCTCGCTTTCGACCCCTGCGCCGACGTCCGCGGCTCCGCATCGCCTGAGGGCAACCGACGGCGGCTTTCTCCCCCCGCTGCCTCTGGTAGTGTGCATTCTTCAAAACCCCGTCTCTTTAATCTTCTCTCCGTTCTGATTTATTTGTTCGTTTGTCGGTAGCTCAATACCAACACATCTCGATTTCTTTGTTCCAAGTATCCGTCTAATAAAACGAGATCTGTGATTTGGGTTAAAGAGCGAGCGTCACGTTGCATCCACAAGGATCTCCCTTCCATTTATGAACCAAAGGAACAATATCGATAGTGAAAACAGACCCGGTTTAAGATCTGTTTCTTTTGTTTGCCTCACATGATAGATCAAATGCTAAGAGTCTGGTCTTCACATTCGATCAGGCTTATTTCAACGCATATGGTGGTATCTTTTTCTTGATTGCGGTGGAAAGCAGGGAAACGAGTGCATAGCTACTTCGTGATGGGCTGCTCTATTTCCAGATCATGCAAATTAGTTCTGTTCTTGTTGAATAGCGGGTTAAGGCTCGGATCTTGTCGTGAAGTGATTGAGTAATGCTGTTCTTGTTGCATATTGTGGAATGCAGGACCAGCGATGACAGTTGCTTTGGAGACAGCTAAGGAAGTTGGAGTGAAGAAGAAAAGGCATATGAAACAGAGGAGGGTTGTTGTGACTGGCATGGGTGTGGTCACACCTCTCGGCCATGATCTGGATACCTTCTACACCAACCTTCTTGAAGGTGTTAGTGGCATAAGCGAGATCGAAACATTCGATTGCTCCAATTTTCCAACGGTATATCTTCTACTAAGCAAACAGCTACCTTGATATCTTAAGATAATTAATCATACATTCTAATCTGTCTATTTACTGCTCTTAAGAACTGGATAGGGGAATGGGGTTAATTTAGTAGACCAAGAGATATATAAGGGTTCCTGATAACAAACTCTTTTGTAGAGGATTGCAGGGGAAATCAAATCTTTTTCTACAGATGGTTGGGTGGCACCTAAATTGTCAAGGCGGATGGACAAGTTCATGCTTTACTTACTTACCGCTGGCAAAAAAGCGTTGGAAGATGGTGGAGTCACAGAAGAGGTCATGAGCCAGTTCGAGAAAACAAGATGTGGTGTGCTAATTGGGTCTGCGATGGGTGGGATGAAGGTATGCCTTTTATTAGCATATATCTGAGTTGATAAGCTCTAACTTCAGTGCAGGGAAGGTTTTGTCTAATGCTGTTCTGTGAATATCATACTCATTATGGTATTTCATGTTTCAGGTATTTAATGATGCGATTGAAGCCTTGAGAGTCTCATACAAGAAGATGAACCCCTTTTGTGTACCCTTTGCAACCACAAATATGGGATCTGCTATGCTTGCAATGGATCTGGTGCGCCGATTGACCCATTCTCGGAAAATTCTATCTCATGTGTCATAAGTGATTGAAAAATATCTAAGGGTTGGATGCCCCCTGTTCTTTTTATCCTTAGGGTTGGATGGGCCCAAACTATTCAATTTCAACTGCATGTGCAACTAGTAACTTCTGCATTCTTAATGCGGCAAACCATATTGTACGAGGTGAAGCTGTAAGTTACCCGCTTCTTCCCGTTGTTGGTTAACACTAGTATTTTGGAACTCGTGTCATGCATTTTCCTTCTGTCCAAATGTTGCAGGATGTGATGCTTTGTGGTGGATCTGATTCGGCGATCATACCTATTGGTGTTTTTTCTCAGCTGAAACTGTCAGCTTTTGTGATTGTGATGAACAGTTTTTGCATGCGTAATGAATGCTACATTGTCGTTAATTTTTTTGCAGGATTAGGTGGCTTTGTGGCATGCAGAGCACTTTCGCAAAGAAATAATGATCCTGCCAAAGCGTCACGCCCTTGGGATGCTGTATGTGTATATTACTCTTAACTTCTTATTTCTAAATTTACTGAGACTTTTCTGCATAATTTTTGTATTGATGGTCTCATTTTTCCGGAAACCAAGAATTTAAATCATATAACTGTAGCGGTTTCAGTAACTGGTTGTACAGGGCATCAGTATATTGGATGGTATGTCGGCACCATACTGCATTGTATCACTGAAAAATATTAAAAACATGAATACCGACCGATACCCTGACCTGGTCCAGTACCGGTCCTTGGTAGGACCAGTAAATACTGGTTTGTACAGATCAGTACAATTTGATATTTGATTCCTTGCTTAAAAGTTCACTAATTCATTATTTTTATTTCTATATTAGATGTAGGAATTCAAGTTTTCTTGTTGACTCGATGATTATTAGGATCGTGATGGATTTGTGATGGCTGAAGGGGCTGGTGTGCTACTGCTGGAAGAACTTGACCACGCTAAGGTTAGATTCATACTGTCGAATTTTCACATTTATCTCTTGGTTGTAGTTGTTTTTTTTGGATCTATCTATTTTCTTTCATTCTCTGCAGCAAAGGGGAGCGCAAATCTATGCGGAGTTTCTAGGAGGAAGCTTCACTTGTGACGCTTATCATTTGACAGAGCCACATCCTGAAGGTAACCCTATTCTTTCATCGTGTCGTGATGTAAACAAACTTGTTTTGCCATTGTCGTTCATCTTCTTTTGATGCTGTTAACAATCTCATGGCGGGTGTTTGTCAGGCACAGGTATTGTTCTCTGCATCGAGAAGGCACTGTCAGACTCGGGAGTATCCAGAGAGGATGTTAACTATGTAAATGCTCATGCAACTTCGACACTCTCTGGTGATTTAAAGGAATATCAAGCTCTTATTCATTGTTTTGGCAAGAACCCTGAGGTGTGTGATTAAGGTTTAAAATGTGTTACTGCTTTTTATCATGTAACCTGACTAAATGTTGCAGCTTAGAGTGAATTCAACAAAATCCATGACCGGCCACCTACTGGGTGCCGCTGGTGCAGTGGAAGCTGTTGCTGTTGTACAGGTAATGATCCTCCTAGCTGTTGTCAGGCAGATACGAAAAGTGAGCTTTCTTTTTATTAAGCAGGGTTCCTTGTGGCCAATTTAGGGGTTTTCTTACTCAAAATAATACTAGTATCTGTTTTCACATTATTCAATGTCTTGATAAGCTAGATCCAGCTTGTTTGAATATTCTTTTGGGGGCTGCGTCCCTTTTGCAGGCTATTAGAACAGGGTGGGTTCATCCAAATATTAATCTGGATAAACCAGAGGAAGCTGTGGTATGTTTACATCTTTTCTCCCGTCACTACTAACATGCTGGTTCACATTCATAATGATTTTTCACACCTCCAATCATGAAACAGAGGAAGAAATATATATTCAATTAGTAAGGACTACTAAGTATGATGATGATTAGATTTGATGACTGTTAAATGAAAGTGCTGCAAAAGTCAGCGATGATTTACTGCGCTCTTTCAGTTCAAAAAAAAAAAAAAAAAAAAAAAAAGGGAGCTTGATTCCCTTCAGCTCCCTAGAGATTTAACTGGGGAATGCCCTATATATTTCTGTGATTTGATTCAGGATGTGGGTATGCTAGTCGGGTCAGGAAAGGAAAGATTGGATGTGAAGGTAGCACTATCTAATTCCTTTGGGTTCGGCGGGCAGAACTCATCCATCCTGCTCGCACCTTACAAGTAAATCAAATGCAGACCAGTATTTGGATAGGTCCTGTACCCTAGGGTTTATTTATTTTTGTGTTTTAAATATTGGTGTTGATTTGATATTTGTGCTAAGAACAATCGAGCTGGAACATTACTATTATAATATTGTTTTTTCCCCGTCTCTCTCTCTCTCTCTCTCTCTCGTAGACCATTAGTTTGTTTTGTACATGCATCTGAGATGCTCTCAACACCAGTGCTCATGTAGGACGAAGCACTTGGAAGGAACATTTTGACAAACGCTGGATGCCGCCAAACTAAATTCCTTTTTCGTGGTGTGTGTGTAGATTTTGCTGATGATTATTCACTTGTCTTTCGATGATGCTAATATTTGAACAAAGATTTTGTCTTGGTTTCTACCCCGTGATGAAATGAATGAATGAATGAATGCATTCATTTTTTTTTAGTATATTTATTGTACTGGCTTTAAACAACTCTACCACGCCATAAACACACACAAATCATATTAGCAAGCAAGACTAAGAGGAGGTTAGATTACTAATGTTTTTACCAGGTCAAGTTTAGGTGGTTTGATTCAACCACCTTGTCGTTGCTATAGTTGGGTCATGTCTGGGGCAGTTAGATCGAAGCTTTGAGAGAGAGAGAGAGAACAATTCAATGCGCAAGACTGAACTCAATTTTGATGCACAAATAAATAGCAATGCCATGATGCCCAGTTCTGCTGACCAAACCATTTCAGGTTATAAAAAAAAGAAAAAGAAAAAAGAACAACCCTCCAATGCAGTGCTCAAAATCCACACAAAAGAACACCAAACGTACTCTGTTTCACCACTGCCCTGCTTCAGCCCCACCTCTCTCTACAATCCCAATCGATCATCGACGTAGGTTGATGCGTGCTCTCAACTGCGACAAGGGCCCACTACCAGTCGGCGTGGACTACATCAACATTGCAGGTGTTGACTCCTTTTTCTTTAATTGCCTCATGTCCAAGCCGCCTTTGTTCTTCTCCTTTTCAACCGATAGCAATAGCATCCCGTAGATGCAGTGCTTAAACCGGCACCCCCCCCCCCCCCACGTTGACATTTGTTCTGTCTCCTGGTCAACCCTTTTTCCTCCGATGCTTACGCATCGGACCCATATTTGCCCATCCAAAGTCACGCAGACTTGGAAATTGTCCAACTCCCGGTAATATATACCCACCCATACATATTATATCCACTCGATTGGTGTAGGCGAACATTAACTTCTCCAACATCGGTGGCAAGCAATTCATGGATATCACATCTCTTAAACACCGGAAGCACCATTAGGTCAAACGTCCTACGTAACCATTTGGAATGCCGTGGAGCGACTCATTAAGTTGCGACTTGTTTGACGTCCTTCATCCCACGTCATTCGGTGCATTCCGGGAACGGAAAAAAAATGAAGTCCTCTCTCTCTCTCTCTCTCTCTCAACGTAGAAAAGATTTATTCTGTGCCGATAGAGCTGAACTTTTGTTTATTGACTGCACGTAAAGAGTAGAGTAGTAGTAAATCACAAGCTGACATGCTTGGATGTATATGAAACCTTCTTTTCTTCTATGTGATTTGGGTGACAAATATGCCACCGTGCCTCGTATACTTAGCCATCTTTCTCTGTTGATGGCACACGATCGATCAATCTAACAGATCGGCTCGCTCGCTTTTGTCTTCTTTGTAGTCCTGGTTGTTGTATGCACCGAATGCCTCGGACATCCAGTTCCGTTTCCTCCATGAACTCCAGCCCATTTCCTCGCACATCTCGTCGCTGTGGTTGATGCTGAAGGTGGAGATGCAGTGGCGGCGGTAGAATCTGGTGGTCCTCTTCATGACCTCCGTCTCCTGGCTGGTCTGCCGGAACATCTCCTCCACGCTCGGCAACTCGAAGCGCCCCTTCAGCAGCCTCCCCAGCCACTTGCACCGCAGCTCCGACGTGTGGAGGTTGGAGACGCTCTCGATGTACCCCACGAAGGCCATGTGAGGGATGAGAGGGTGAATCGTTCCCCTGTCATCGATCCAGCATTGAGCCCACTGTTTCGGATGGTCGAGAAAAAGAGAGAGCGCGCACCTGTATAGGGGCATCACACCGGCTGAGTCCACTATCAACCCACGGTACGGCTCCGGCAGCACCGTTCTCAGCTTCTTCTTGCCGTCAAACCCGGTGGCCAGCAACACCACATCCGCCTCCAACCTGGTGCCGTCGTCCAAGACCACACCACCTTCCCAGAAGCACCACCGGGATGACTTCTTGAACAGGATCCGTCCTTGGTCGGCCTCCGCGAAGAAGTTGTCCGGCAAGATGGCCATCTGACACGACGAGTAGTCCTCCACGAAAGGATGGTCTGGCTTCAGCCCGTACTTCTCCAGCGGCAGCTTCCACGTGAGATACGACTCGATGAACTTGGAGACCCCTCTCCTCTGTGGAGAGACACACACACATGAAGCTCGAGATCATCGTCACCACAACAACAGCTACACATCAATGAGCGAGCCAAGAAGCATTACCACGGGAGACAAGAGGTGGCAGGCGAGGGATCTCAACACTCCCTGATTTGGCCTCTCGTGGAGGAACTGAGAAAACCTGGTCGAGAAGAACAGGAAGAAGGGTAGACCCCAAATAGAGTAAGAGGGAACAGTCCAATGAAGCGTCCTTATCACCATCGTGCATGGCTCACCACCCGGCCCTTCACCCCAGACAGGATCAAAAAAGTCAACGATACACTAGCAAAAGCTGTTTACTTTCTGAAAATAACATTAGTCAACCGAAAAAATATATTGGATGGCTTGAACCCGGTGGTCACAAGGATTTTAGTCAATCGTTTATTTATTTTTATTATTTTTTTACATTTATGTGTGATAATAAATTATAAATCTTAAGAGAGTCAAATGATTTTTTAGTTAATCAGTTAATTTTTTATTTCTTTCATGTGTTGACTTTGAACACAATGTAAATATTTATGTTTACGAAGAGATTATAAATATTGAAACAGTCGAGTGAATTTTTAGTCAATCAGTCAACTTTTTATTTCTTTTATGTGTTGACTTTGAACAGAACTTAAATATGGATGTCTTCGAAGAGAGAGAGAGAGTCGAGTGAAATATATATACACACGGAGTTTGACCATAATACTTTGGGTTGAATTGATGTTATACCTCGATTGACTGCAGCACATTCGACAGCCAAGTCAATGGCGGATTTCTTGTAGCCGATTACTACAACCTTCTTGCCCTTCATCAGAGTCTCTGCGGCCTCCTCGTCGAGCTTGCAGTAGTCCAGCGAGTGCATCACCTTTCCCTGGAAGACCTCCGGCCCCTTTCCTCGAGGGAACTCCGGCATGTTCGGCACGTCGCCGTACTTCCCGATGCACAGCACCACGAACTCAAACTCGTACCACTGAGACACAGCCAAGAAGAATAGGTCGGCTGATGGATTCGGAGAGGGAAAGGGAGTGCGAATTTTAAAGCAGGAGAGCCACCTGGACAGTGCCGGACGGGCCGGCCACCACGCCGACCTCCCACACCGGTCGGTCGCCCATGGCCTGCCGCTTGCCTCCCCAGAGCTGCGGGAACCCGGCGTTGCCGCCGTCGCCGAGGAACCGGACCTCCACCACCTTGGACTCGAGGCGGATGAGCCTCCACAGGTCGAAGCGGGTGGCGTAGCCGTGCAGGTACTCCATTATCTCGTCGTGGGTGGGGAAGCTGGGGTCGGTGCGGTCCCTCCACTGGTAGTCGGAGAACTCGTAGTCGGGCCGTGGCGTCTGCAGCCTCGTGGAGCGGAAGGAACAGTGCTTCCACACCCCTCCTATCGAGTCCGTCGCCTCGAAGACGGTCGGCTCCAGCCACCGGAGCTCCTTCGCCGCCGCAAGCCCGCTAATGCCTCCCCCTATGATCGCAACCCTCGGCTTCCCGCTCTTCTCCATCTCTCTCTCTCTCTCTCTCTCTCTCGCTCGCTCGCTCTGAGATGAATGTGGTGTATGGAGGGCACAAGAAAGGAGAGTATATATAGGCAAGATGGCACGTGACCCGCATGTGGCCGTACATGGCAAGGCAATGAGAGATTGGTGTGTGGTTCTCGGTCGTTGACTTTGTTGTGTCTTAGATCAGCATTTTGTGCATGATGAACCTTCAAATCCAACATTTACCCCAATCAGTGCTAGTGATGACTCTACCCCACACACCCGCAGGAAGAAGAAGAAGAAGAAGAAGAAGAAGAAGAGAACCCAAACTTCTCCGTACACTTACAAGCTCTTCAATTCTACTTCTGTGCGAACAGGCCATTTTGATGCTGCATGCAAGATTTCATGGCCTCATCTCGTAACTTTGACCACAACCAAGAAATCTTGACCTGTGTGGGTGTAGTGGCTCACATGCGGTAGGGAGGGATTGATGGGAAGGTGGCATGCGATTTCCTTGAAACCAGCAATAGTTTCAAAGTTGGAACGTGGTGTTCCACAGTTTGAAACCGGCACAACAAAACCTAATGCCCACTGGGGGTTGACCTCTAGACCGCCTCCAGCAGCTGCAGCAGTAGCAGTAGCAGCAGCAGACTCTGTTTGCTTGCATTGGTTTTTTTATGGGTGTGGCTTTAGATTTGGTGGTGGGTTGACACCTGTTTTGAGTTCCCGGTGGCTTTCCATGGTTTTGGTGGGCGGAGGAAGCTTGTCAACTTCTCTCACTTGCACAAAAAGGCATTTCTTTAAGCCTATCGTATCTGATAGCTTATTCTATAGGGACGCTTCAACCAAGTCCTCGTGTCTTCTGCAACTATTCCCAAGTATACCTCATTCATTTCACCTTTCATTTTGGCTTCTCCTCCTACACATCGGTGCGTGTCTCTCTCTCAGTCTCACGCACGCATCTATTCATTCCATGAAGAGGATACAAGAGAGAGAGAGAGAGTTCTTGGGTAATTACTTGACAATAGCATAGAATAAGAAAGGATTCGAGACGTGCAATTCGAACGCAGACTTCTAGTTTGCCATTTCCTATCCATTGGCAGTAAATTTCCTGTAGCAGTGGATGTGATATGTGGGAATACGTGGTTCTTGTCATCTTATTCATGGGAACATGGGGTGTTGGTCTCGAACTGAATTCCCAGTTGGGAAGAATGTCAAGAGACAGGATTTGGCAGTATAAGAAACTTTTGGTGTGATTCAAAAGCAAGGATTAAAACGTGATGGAAGCTGATCAAGAAACGCCACCTGAGGCTCGATTTCGTGTCTCCTTTTCTTGAGCAGAATTCTTGTTCTTCGCACGGGTAAACTCGAGGTGGGCAGAACAGAGCAATGCGTGGTCTGCAAGTTTCGATGGGAGAGGAGGGGATAGAGGAGGAAGAGGTGGGAAGTTTGAAGAGAGGTTGGAATTCTCGGAGGAGCAACGCAGAATTAAAGTGGAAATTTTGTGGAGCAAATCTGCATTGACCGATGCCCGCAACTTCCATGTCTCTTCCGAGATCGCAGTCGGTAATCGAAAGAAAAGAACACAAGGAGAAACCTCGAGGACAAACGTCGATGGACGAACATCGATGTCCAAGCTGTGTTCTGGAATCCCAACAGGAGTCGTCCAAGCTGGAGTCTTTCCGGGAACCTACTGCGACGGCTGGCACTTTCGATGGCTCCTGCGCCGTCTCGGGAAGGAAGAAGAGGGAACAACATCCTTTGACGGAGGCGGCGTGCCGCCGACGGCGACACCACCGCGCTTGCACAAGTGGCTCCGAATGCGGGTCGTAGCATCCAACATCCGCCACCACAAAAAGGATGGCCTCACGCGAAGCTTCTGTCGTTGAAGTCAGTATGAAGTGTGGAATGTTGCAGGAGTTTAGGGGGAATATGATCTTTGGCATGGAAAATAAGTGCAGTCGTAAGGGCTTCCATCTTCCACTGTTCTAAGGATGTTTACTTTTTCTCTCAGCAAATTCCAAGCTTTTCTTGTCATCATCACCTGATGAGGAGGAGGGTTCATGATTTCTTTCCCAGCAGCAGAGTAACTTTAGGAACCTTCTGCATCAGACTTGGGAAATGTGGTAGCAAAGTGTTCGTACTTGACGCAATTACCTCCTTCCAATGTGAGTAATATAGCATACGAATAATGCTGCAACTATACACTACATATATGGTGAGATGATAATAAAAGAGACAAAGCATTGACGTAACCTTAATTTGAATATTTTTAAATAGGGTTGTGAAACGGACGGGACTAAGTGCGCTTCTCCTCCCGTCCCCGTCCCCGACCCCGTTTCACCATAACCTTATTCCTTATTAATTAATCCGTAGATTCTTTGTATTCTTTTATTTATTTTTTTATTTTTTAATTATTTTTTTTACTAAAAATAGTAATTTGTATAAAAAAAATATAAATTTAAGAATGAGCAAAAAAATTTATAGACTCTTTGTATTCATCTAATTAATTAATTAATTTTTAAATTATTATTTTGAAAATTAATAATTCTAAGATCGGTGGTCAGTTGGATGAGGACTGGTGGTTTGACCGCCAGCCGTGGCTTCTATTTGTTTGATGCCTTGGCCATACTAACTTCCACTGTGAAGGGTTGACCAAAGGCCCCGTAGTAGACTTGACAGAACCCTTAATTGCCTGTTCAGAGTGGGATCTATTTATTGCTCTCTTTTCTGCTAAAATGATTGTTTGATGTTGTAAATGTGATTGGTTCGCCACCTTTGAATGGCTTCTAATTCAAATCAGTAGTTCACATTGCTGACCATAAATCGGTGAAATCACCGAAGCTTAATATGAAAAATATTAGGAAAAGAAACAGCAACTTTAATTTAATGATTCTAGACAAGCTTAGGCACTGCACTCATCACTGACCATTGGTTCTTCAAGTCTTGCCATGGCTGGAGCAGAGTTCAGGGTTAATCCATAGCTAAATCCACAATTCAGATGAGAGAGAATGCTTAGTGTTATTGAGATGTGAAATAGTCAAATATTGAGAGAAAAGGCTATCTGTACGTACTATCATTTTATGTTCTACAATCTCCCAAGGCTGTTTGATCAGAGACAGAAATAAGCCTGCTGTAAGAAAACTAGGATGAGGATGAGCAAAGTTCACCAGTGAGGTTACAAAGTAAAATAAACGCACAGAACTCTAAGCTCTTTCTTCATCAGTGCCTGCGGTCAAGTAAGTTGGAAAGGAATGCTTTGTAACCATGGCCAGATATTGACATTTCACCAAAGATATGTTCATAGAGATCGACGAAATTAGAGGTTAAATGAACAAAACAGCTCCGCAACAGGCTCGAGTATGCTATTACAATGAACTACATTAGGAACTTACATAGGCTTGAACCAAAATATGTCGACATGTACAAGTCGTGCACCACGATGAACGATACATGCTTCACTTCTCATGCTCCGTCGTATGATATGGATCGTTGTATCTTGTATGATTTATTTTCTCATCTAAGTTTAAATTTGAACCTGTGATGCCTGGAACAGGGACCATTCAGCGAGAGGTGCAGCGAGTCCATATACCATTCTTTACGGATATTTGAGTTTCGAAACCTCCAAGATGTGGCCAAATGACCAATCTTCCAACGGTGCAGCATCCCGAATAGAAGATTTCTGTGTGTTACTAAGACACGTAGTTGTTCTGAAAACCCATAGAAATGATAAGAGAAGTTGCCTTGAATGAAATTGTGCTACCCAAAGTGTCAACCGAAAGATATACCTCAATATGATGTCTATTTGTTTTCCAATTGTTTTAAAGTTCTCCAACAGCATGCCTCCACTGGTTTCCGCCCCCCCCCCCGGAACCTCAATAACTTGACTGGCAATTATTGGAAAAACAGCATGTCTCCACCGGTTTCCGCCCCAGGGAACCTCAATAACTTGACTGGCGATTATTGATCTCCACTGGTTTTCGCCGCCGGGAACTTGATCTGAGCCAACACTCTATAAAAATTTATTCCCAAAAGCATGTTACTCCTTGATTACTGGCATATCAAGTCTAAGACAACAGCAACGACTTGAAAGGCTTGGAAAAAAGCAGCCAAGGCACCTTCAAGACCCTAAGGAGTATCACCTGAATGCCTGGAAGAAGCATATAGTAATGTAACACTTCTTTAGTGGACAAAAACATAATACAAGGAAGTTTGCATGCACCAAAATGAATTTAACTATTGCACACAACATGTAATCTTTATAAACTGGTTTGCAACTCCAAGCAAAAAACAAATAAATAAATTGCAAGGTGGACAAAATTGAAAGCATGATAACAAAACTGAATTTTACAAATCAAATAGGTATACGAAATGTCGGGTTACAAGTAGTTCGAGAATGACACAAAACTGGTCACCCTCGACGAGGCTAGTGAGCCAGCCCTTCTGAAAAGGATCCACCGACTCGGTTAATATTTCTACAGAGCAGTTGTTTACCTGCAATTAGATATCTATCACTAGAAATGAGATACAATCTTTGAATTGGACGATTTACTTAAAGACAGTTGCTTGCAACTTATTACCGGCGACTACAAACCGAGTGTAATTTCGGAGTACATCCGATGAACACAGATACCATATCATCATTTGGTAGCCTGCATTTCTTCAGATATCTATTTATTTAATTGCTTGTATTTTACGAGTGTAATAAATTCATCCAATGGAATTTGTAAGATGGAAGTGATCAAGAAGCACAACCAAGAAACGATAAGAAAGACAACCATGGTCAAGAATGGGAAGTGGTGTCGATAGGGGTGGCAAGAGGAAATCAGCATTGGTGATCGAGGAGTAGCAGAAGTGGTGACATTAAGTTGCATAATGAAATCTCCTAATACCATATACACCATAAGAGATGAACAAGAACCATTCCGAGGCCACTGTCTCCGTCACCTTCGTTATCAATTTGCCATTACATCCAAATTCCACCCGAATTAACACAAAATACCAATATTGACAACAATACGAACCTTCGGCTCTATACCTTGGAAGCGACAAGCCTCGACAAGGAAAATGCCATGGTAGCTCCTCCGTCTGATCCCCCAACCCGAAGGTTCCAACCTTCAAAGGAGGAAAAGCTCCTCGCTCCTGCCACCGCACACCCATACGGCTGCAAGGCCGCCATTACTCCCCGGACAATTCCACACCTGAAATCTTAAATTGAATTAAGCACAAAGGAACCGTCAAATCTCAAAATCTTTCGGCATTCATAGACAAATTGAGCAATAACAGGATGAAATCCAAGATCTGTACGGATCTCGACGCAAAATAAAAGGAATGATTAAAAGAATCGAAGAACCGAAGGCAGGGAGAGGGACGAGAACATCGAGAGGGCAGCGACAGAAATGAAACGGTCGCGAGAGAGAGAGAGAGAGAGGGGCACCAATCCCAGTCGGATGACCGAGAAGGTTGTGATGTCTCTTGGAATCATATAATAAACAAGTTCCTTTACCTAGAGACCGAGCAACACTTGAGGCGAACGGGGTTCGGGGCTTAGCAGCTTCTGATGCGAGATTAAAATGCACCGCAGGATTAAAATATACGAAATGGGGTCATCGATCGGGTTTATACTCGATGAGGGAAGCGAGAGCAATAAGCAACAGTATGTACGAAATATATGGCAATTAAGATACTTCATCAATACATAGACGATTTGGAGCAAACGGTCGGCACATCCAAACTGTAAACGAAACCATCAATTGAAACAGAAGGATAGCTTCAAGCTGAGTCTTAATGACCATAAAGGCGGCAAATAAAAGCAAACACATGGCATGCATTCGCCAAGGCCTCCGCCGTGCACGTCCCGGACGCGTGCGGGCTCCAAAACCCTAGCGGCCGACCGGGTATCGGTCGACGCAGTCGAGCCAAGGGTTAAGGTTCGGCCTCCGCACTCGCCGCATAGCCTTCCACACCGCGCTGTTGCACTTGAAGCCCGACCCGAACGCGATCTGCCACACACGGTCGCCGCCGCGCACTCGGCCCTTGGCTTCCAGGTAGGCGAGCTCGTACCAGATGCTGCTGCTGGAGGTGTTGCCGAAGCGGTGGAGGGCGGCGCGGGACGCCTCCATGTGGCGGTCCTCGAGCTCCAGGTTCTTCTGGAGCGCGTCCAGCACCGCCTTGCTCGCGGCGTGGATGCAGAAGTGCTCGAAGGCGAGCTTGTAGTCAGGGATGTAAGGTTTGGAGGCGGCGGCGTTGGTGGAGTCGGCGGACTTGGAGAAGACGTGGCGGTGTAGAAGGGTGGCGAAGAAGAGGAGCTGCTCGGAGAAAGGGAGGACGAGGGGGCCGAGGGTGGTGATGTTGGCCTTGAGTGCATGCCCTCCCACCTCCATGAGGTCACGGCTGATGGAGAGGCCTTTGATTCTTTGGTCATCCTCCTCCTGATACACACACCTGAGGAAGAGATCGCAGCCCCAGTAGCTTATCAGTACATCAGAAACAGGACGTAGCATGCTAACCTGCTCCGGCGACGCCACACACAGCTAATGATCGTTAATGTATCATCAACGTCGGTGCTATGACTTCTTTGTGCGTGCAATTGTGTGTGCAAGCAATCAACGTTATCCAACCACTTGCTCTTGTGTCATTTAATTTCGACTCAGCCGTGATCTTAAATGCTATTAGAATTAGGTGAAGTTAGTAAATGTTGCTCAGCTGCGAACTACTGGCTCTCAGCTACCTCTTTGATCCTACTGGTTATGATTAGATCTCAAATGGCACCATGAACGCTATATACCATCATCAACGTGAAGGAGGCTACAGCAAAGGTAGATGGATACCTGAAGCTCCGGTCGTCGGCGCCCTTGTGGGTCCTCACGATATGCTCGAGGCGGTATTTGGCCCGGCGGAAGTCTCGCCTGCGGTTCGAGAGCAGCACGGCGGAGCACCCCATGCGGAAGAAGCAATTGGGTATGAGCATCGACCGGTTGCGGCCGGTGTACCAGGTGAAGGACACCGCCTCGGTGCTCACCACGACGGCGTAGCTGCTGGGGTTGGCCTGCAGCATGTCGCGGGCCAGGTCGAGCGCGATGATGCTGGCGCTGCACCCCATGCCGCCGAGGTTGTAGCTCAGTATGTTGCCCCGCATCTTGTAGTGGTTCACGATCATGGCCGAGAGGGATGGCGTGGGGTTGAAGAGGCTGCAGTTGACGACGAGGACCCCGACGTCCTTGGGCCGGACGCGGCACTTGTCGAAGAGCTCGTCCAGGGCGCTGAACATGGCCATGGAGGCCTCGGCGCGGCCTTCCTTCATGGTGGCGCAGTTGCCCGTGGAGAATATGGACTTGGGCACGTAGGTCTCGTCGCCGATGCCGGAGGACTTCAAGATCCGGGATTGGAATGCCAAGCTCTCCTCGTCGAATTTGCCAGACTTCCTCGCCATCTCTATGAACTCCGCGTTGGACGCCTGAGAAAAGCAGAGCACGTAACGGTGCAGTCCGGTGCACTGGCTAAACTCTGAGCCTGATACAGACTCTAAGATCCGTGCAAGTGCTGGCAACCATGGAGGCGAGCTTGTAGGAGTGTGCCATTACCTTGAGATCATCGGAGGGTCGGTAGCAGGCGAAGTCGACGAGGTAGATGGGCCTGGGCTTAGACATGAAGTAGACGGCAATGGTGAACGCGAGGACGCTGAAGAAGGCAAGTACAGTGGCGAGATCGTAGCTCGTCTCCTCCCACATCTTCCTCCACAGCTCCTCCCTGCTCAGACTTCCCACCTCAGCACTGAACACCACCACCAGCACCGGTATCGTGGCCAAGTACACCGCATGGCTGATGAGGTAGTGGTAGCCCAGCTTCACGTACTTGAGGTTCACCGACTGCAGAAAGTCCGGCAGCCTCCGCCGCACCCTGACGGAGAAGGTCGGCGATCCGGCGTCGGGACCAGAGGCCTCGATTCCCCTGTTCACGATCTCCGTCGACAGAAGCGTGTGCTCGCCTGACATCCTCTCTCTCTCTCTCTCTCTCCCCTCTTCTCCACTCCTCTCGAGAAGAGGCTGTGAGTTGTGTGGTCGTGGAGGGGAAGGCTTTGTATAAAGGAGGTGGTTGAGTGACAATTAATGTTTGCACCAACCCAAAGAGTGTGTAGTTGGATAAACATCAATTTCCATTGAATGAAGGTGCAGCTGTTTCCAATTAAAATGAGTTTTCTACATTGATGAGGTGTGCATAGCTCTCCCTTTCTTACCTCCCCCCTTCTCTACTAGAGGCCATGCACATAGTACGTACATCAAAGAACTAAAGCCAAGTTTTGCACAAACTCGGTGGTGTGAGTGACTCATCGACTCATTATGTATCAAAACTATTGGAATTTAGTTGACTAAAGATAGCTTTAAATCTCTGTTAGCATGAGAAGCATAAGACCAAGAAAGACCTTAGATTTCCATACTCGAAAACTCCCACCGCATGGCCTCCCATCCCAAAGCTTCTGTCAAGATATGGGCAAGATTATGGCGGTCTTTTTCCTCGCACAAGTCGGCGTGTGACAGAGTTCGGAATGGAAGAAGAAGAAGAAGAATACTTACCCTCTCTTTACTCATCAACAACATGCTCTGGTGCAAGAAACATTGTGCTACCACGAGCACTGTTGGCACAGCCACTCGGAGGCTTCCCTGTCCTCGCATGCTGTTTGCCTCGGTGAAAAGAAAGCAACAGATGGTAGCTATAGGAGATGGGACTCCCGACCCAGGCATCAGACCACAACACCTTCAAGAACAGTTTAACAGCAAAGCCATGGAATCCACCGATGCCAGGACGAGAGACCAACTCTCGAGGAGAATTATTCCCCGCAGTAAATGCACGAGGAGTTCAGTGGCATGCAGCGGGTTCATCAACCTCCATCAACCACTGTTCATGAATGGGCAACAGCCAGAGATGAAACCGATATGTCTGCATCATGGTTGCCGTGTTCGTTGGTCGTTGAAAGATTAATGCAGACAATAAATGTGACAACGATATGGAATGGTCGATCGACACGTCCCACAATTAGAAATAAGTGCAAGTTTTGTAACAAAGCCAAGCCTCACGAAATAGATCGACAGACATCGAGCAAAAACCATTTGGCTTCGTATGGTTTGGCAGAAACTTCAATGGGAACCGCAGCTTCCTTCCCGAGAAGATGAACCCACGGGGTGAGATCGTACTTCCCCCGTGACCGCACAGCGATTGCATGTATGTGAAGGCTTGTTGTAACTTCAATTAGAGTGGCCATATATTTTATATGCTTCCAAGGGTACATACTCGTTAAAATGGGATTAGCAATAGCAAGCTTCAATTAATTAGACACATCGTGTCACCAGATTTGCCTAATCGAATTGAAACATGTTGAAACTATAACATGCAATAAAATATGTTGGATGGACCATTCTGTCACTTCATTTAAAAGGGTTAACATATGAACAAAAAAAACTTTTATATGGACCGCAAGTAATCGTTTCGACTCATCTTCGAGTATTTAGTCCACGGTTCTACTGGTGCAATCACAGTGCATGTCCTTTACTACGGTTCTCGTAAGGACAACGCATCCGTTAGTATCATCCCAGTATACAACAAGAATCATCGTACGGTCTTTAAGCTCAAATCAGCCGTCACACTCCAAGACGAATTCAACCTTAATAAGCAGGACTATGGGTGGGCTATATATATATATATATATATATATATATATATATATATATATATATATATATATATATATATATTGCTAGATTTTTGACTGTGTTCTAAGAGTCAACACAATGCGGTCTGGCCTACATGCGTAGGAGTAACTTAGTAGGATTTGGAGCTCGGGGAAGATACGAGGAATCTACTATGCTGGGAGGTATTCTGATTGTCTAGAGATTCTTTCCTCATTCCGTGATCGGGTACCTATAAGAAAAGACCTTCGTCGGGGATAGGGTCTCCCAACAAGGTCTCTCCAATAGCTAAGTTAGCCTTATGGATGAGAGTACCTTCGGTGCATTCTCGGCGTCGGAGCTTCCTTTTGTATCTATTGCGAGAGAGAGAGTGTATAGGGGTGGCTTTTATACCTATATGTTGACAGTTAGTTGTACCTTTCTCATCAGTCTTTGCAGCATCCTCCGTGAGGTGTTTAATGCTACAAGTATAGTCAACGACTGTTTGCATCGTGGACGGGCATGTCGCTTGTGGTTTCTGTCATACTGTCATGCGATCTTTTTTGATCCACAAGATTTGATGGAGATGATGCGGCACATGATGATACTGTGCATCGGGCTTCTCCCACTTGTATAATGCATCGTTTACGAGTGTCAAGGGGTGTATCGTGTACCTAATCAACTGATCCCACTCCATGTCAGGACTGTCTAGGCCATGTCGACCGGTTGGGGAGGGGGCCCATTACTACCCCCATCATTCCCCCTTCCTTACCTCCCCCCGGGGAGGAGGCTTCCCCGAGGTTTGACGAAGGCGCGGGGAAGGGTCCTTTAGGTGCAGAGTTGTAGTGTGGGAGTGATTTGCATGCATGCATCGAGTTGCACCGTTTCGGCTATCGATCGGTCTGACGTTAGCGTGGTTATCATATAGTTATTGGGCTCGATTGGAGATGTTCGGGACTAAAAGCTCTCGAGCGAAGCTCAGAGCTCGCTTAGAGAATTTCAGGATTGAAAGCTTTTGGGCGAGGCTAAGAGCTCATTTAGAGATATTCGGGATTGAAAGCCCTCGGGCGAGGTTGAGAGCTCGCTTAGAGATGTTCGGGACTGAAAGCCCTTAGGCGAGGATGAGAGCTTGCTTGGAAACGTTCGGGACTAAAAGTCCTCAGGCGAGGCTGAGAGCTCGCTTAGAGATGTTCGAGCAATCGAGGGTATTACGCAACCTACTTTCTGGTGAGGAGATTTTCCTTAAGGTTGATGTTGATTCGTCTGCCCATCAAACCCTTGGGAAGGTGACACGTAGCCAGTGCAGTATCTCATCGGGCGCGAAGCCTGAAACATCCTAATGAGCTATCCCGCTCTTTAGGCAGGTGAAGTGCCAACCAATACTGGGACGAGGTATTAATCCCTCCAGTTTCTTTGTAGTCTCTTGCTACTCTTTCTATGGCTGCGTTGTTGATTGTCTTTATCATCTCCGGTACCGGTTTTATCGTCACTTACTACTTTCAACCCCCCTTTTTGCTCTCTTGATGGTTTCTTGAGTAGGACGAATGTCCTCTACCTCCTCTCTTTCTGAGTCTCGTTCGGTCGTAATTTTGACCCGTAGGTCTAGTGTTTTAGATCATCCCTCCGGGGGCTCTTGTCGACTCCGGGGCCGTAGAGGCCTTGGCGGCGATGCGGTCATGTTTCAATATAGATTCGACTGTGATGACCCGTTAGTTGGTCGAGGTTAGAAAGCATTATTACATTCCTTCGGAGTACAAACTCCAGGTGCCCTTACCGGGGGAGTGTCCTTACGATGCTTTTCCGAGTAGTTTCAGTCTATCGACCGATGCCCTCGATACGAGCTTAAGGTTCCTATTGCACCTTGTGATTGAGGCGTATCTCGAAGGGCGACAAATCTCTCATTCCCAGATGGTTGTCAACTCATGGCACTATCTGGTGTCTTTCCTATGTAGATGCTATGAGTTGGTCATAGTGGCGAGCCAAGATTTATTCATGGCTTGCTTTCGCATAAGTCGGGGATAGGCTGGGTATTACTTGATCACTCGTACTGAATTTCAGGTGGAGGGTACGCCTTCCAACAATAAAAGCTAAAAGTTATGTTTTTTCTTCATTTCTTACCGTTGGGGCTAGAGTTTCCCGACTGAGTGGACCTCTAGGATGGTGAACAACTCGGTCTCGGCGCTTTCAACCGATGAGACCGAACTGGTTGAGATCCTCCAGGGGATCTTTTTTGCTTTCAGGAGGGTGAAGGACATGAAAAAGACATGGATGGTCGAGGCGGGCCTCAACCCGGCTCCTCGGGGTATGTTTTTCCTATTTGTTTATCATGTTGAGTGTGTTTTTTTTATTATACCTTGTCGTGTAGAAATATTCAACCTCGGAAAGATAAAGTTCGATGGTGGGGCAGGCAGCAGATCAGCGATTCCATCAGCTACGAGTGAATCCGCCTCTGTAGTAGCTGCTGGCTCCATAGTTGAGAACCACCCCAGCGTCGACGAGGGGTCGATCCTGAGGAAGTGCAGCAAAAGGATAACTCTCGAGCAGCTCACGGACGCATCAGGGAGTACCACTAGGGTCCCCACTGAAAAGGGGAAGGAGCTGGTGGAACTCGAGGAGGCCCCCGAGTAGGGGTATATATCTAAGAGCCATGTGAGGTGGAGGACCAGGCGAGAGCGGACAAGTATTTTACCTCCATCATGACGCAGTTGAAGACTGTCGAGGGCGAAGATCCTTTGATACCGAGGTGGTCAGCAATCTCTGGCTCGAGTTAGGTGTGGACTGAGGGTCCATTGTCCGTTGAGTATCTGCGGGGGGCTCTGCACCTCGTTATGGCAAAACAAGTGTATGAATGCTCCTATGAGGAGCTCATAAACAAGGCCGGTAAGTCGACCGTCTAGGTAGGTAACTTTTTTGTTTTCTCCCACTCCTCATTTTGTTTCTCTCCTTATGAGCTTTTCTCCCTTTTTTATGCATGGGCTTCACTTCATTAGTGCCCTCATTGATCGGGTCTATGATGCATGCCGACTAGTTCAGAGAAAACACGAGAGAATTCTGGCGCTTCAGGTTGCTAACAAGAAACTCAAGCTTGGGGCCAACCAAGATTTGGTCGTGACCGTCGAGCTTCGTGTGAAGGGGCTAGAGGAGGACGTTAATAAGTTACGGGCGGAGCTGGAGTCTCTTAAGAACCAGCGATAGGAGCTAGAGTAGGTCCGAGGGAGTGTCTACATTTTTCCAAAAATTTATCTAAATTTTCCCCCTCATTGAATGAAATTACCTTATTTTTGAATGTCTTGCTTTATCTAAATTTTTTCAAAAATTTTGAGTCTTTATTTTGTCATTCTAGATATAAAACTTTTTCAAGTTCGACACATGCAGGTCTGAGGGAGTGTCTTCCCCTCCATTGTCGCTAGAGTGTAAGTATCATCTCGAATGACTCGGATGATATGATATAGACCCTCCTATCTCGAGGTAAGTTTTTCGCAAGAGTGCCAAGGTTCGCTGATCTCGGCCTTCCTGAGGACTAGGACTCCCATGTCGATTGTTCGAGGTCGAACTTTCTTATTATAGAGTCGGGCCATAGGCATATGATAGCGTAGAGTCTTTAGATATGTATCGACACTGTGCTCTTCTAACAAGTCGAGGTTCCCTCTGAGGCTAGCTTCTGATACTTTGGGGGTGAAGTTTTTGATTTTCAAGGCTGGGAAGAGTATCTCGAGAGGTAGAATGACCTTAGTGCCATAGGTCAGGCTGTAGGGTGACTCTCCAATTGGAGTCTTTAGAGTCATTCGTAGAGCCATAATACACTTGGGAGAATCTTGACCTAAGCGGTTAGGGCACCCGCCACTCTTCTCCTCAATCCCTCGAGTATAGTTCTGTTGATCACCTCAGCCAGGCTGTTGGCCTGAGGGTGAGCGACCGAGCTGAACTTCAATTGTATGTGGTAATCTTGATAGAAGGCCTTGAACTTGAGATTATTGACCATGTTTCGTTGTCAGTAATTATGATATTTGGGATGTTTAATCTCGTAATAAGGTTCTTTTATATATCCTTCTACCTATTTCTCGGTTGTTAAGGCTAAAGGCTTGACCTCAACCCATTTAGTAAAATAATATACCCTGACGATTAGGAATCTTTGTTGTCTCGCAGCTAGTAGGAACATACCAAGAAGATCCATCCCTCACTATGAGAAAGGCCAAGCGCAGCAGGTCGGGGAGAGTGGCAAGGTGGGTTGGCGAGGGATGCCAGCACTTTTGTACGTAGGCAATTGCGTCCGACCGCATGGTCGGCCAATAGTATATGAGGTGAAGGATCTTGAAGGCTAGGGTGTGCCCTCTGATGTGTTCGCCGTATATCCCCTCATGGACCTCGGTGAGCACAGTGTTAGCTTCCAATTTTTATAAGCATCGTAGTAATGGCTGATTGAAGGCTCTTCTGTAGAGATGTCCATTGATGATGTTATACCATGCTTCAGCCCTCTTAACTCATCGGTGGCCTCTTTGTCGGTCAGAAGGGTCACATCTTTTTTCATAATTGTGATGACCGTCGGGCGGTAGACGTTGGCGAGCGCCGAGGGGTCATTATCAAGAGTATCGACATAGGTCGACTTCGCTAGGGTGTTAGCCTTAGAGTTCTTGATGCGAGGGACTTAAGAGATCTTGAAACACTTGATCATGCCAATCAATCGACGGGCCTCGGTGAGGTATCGAACCATGCTCGACCCTTGTGCCTCGAAACTTCCACTGACTTGGCCCGCAACTAGTTGTGAGTCGGTGAGTACCTTCAGATGCTCCACTTGCATCTCGACCGCCAAGCGTAATCTGAATAGCAATGCCTTGTACTTGGCCTCGTTATTTATAGTCGAGAATTTGAGGTGCAGGGCGTGCTCCCAAGTACGCCTAGAGGAGTCCCTTAGGACTATCCCGACTCCTCCTCTTTAGGCATATGCCAACCCATCAATATGGAGGGTCTAAATCGATTATTGCTACTCGGGCTCAAGGACCATAAGTTATGAGGAGAAGTCAACTATTGCTTGAAACTTAATCGCTCTACTCAAATCATACACCAAATTGAACTCGCTAAGATCCATCAACCACTTGAGCATCCACCCTACAACGCTGAACTTAGAAAAGATTTATCATAGCGATTGATCGGTGATTACCTTGATAGTGTGGGCCTGGAAGTATGACCATAGTTTTTTGGCAATGAGGACTAAGGCGAGGGCAAGCTTCTCAATCAGGTGGTATCACCCCTTAGGGCCTTGTAGGATATGGGTGCAGTAATAGATAGGTCGTTGGTTGTTCCTATCAAGCTTGACCAAGACCGAGCTGACGACCTGCTCCGAAGTGGTGAGGTATAGCTCGAGTTGGTCACCCGAGTTGACTAAGGATAGTCGAGGTAAGATCGCAAGGTGGGCCTTTAGCTCCTGGAAGGCTTTATCGCACTCGGGGCCCCCAGTTGAAGCTTTTAGTCTATTTCAATGCCTGTAAAATGGGGTAACTTTGGTCGCTTGCCCGAGATATGAACCGTCCAATCGCGACCAACCTCGCAACGAGGCACTGAACCTTCTTGACACTCTGGGTGGCTTCATATCGATGATGGCTCTTATCTTTTTTGGGTTCACAGCTATCCCACTTTGGTAATTGATGAAGCTAAAGAATTTTCCTTATGCCACGCCAAAGACACATTTGGCATGTTGAGCTTCATTTCAAACTTCTTTAGGGTTCGAAATGTCTCAGCGAGGTCCACGAGGTGTGTTTGAGCTTGTTTACTTTTGACGATCATTTCATTCAAATATACATCTATATTTCTACCTAGTTGATCTTTGAATAATTAATTGACCATTCTCTTGTAGGTAGCTCCAACGTTCTTTAGTCTAAATGGCATCACCTTATAATAATAGGTTCCTTAATGCATGATAAAGGTCATCTTCTCCCGATCCTAAAAGGCCATTTAGATTTGGTTATATCTCGAGAACACGTCCACGAAGGAAAGAAGTTTGTATCCAGAGGTGGTGTCTACCTGCTAATCAATTCTCGATAATGGATAGCAATTTTTCGGGTAAGCCCGGTTAAGATCGATGTAGTCAACACACATGCGTCACTTTCCATTAGCTTTTTTCATAAGGACTATATTAGATAAGTAAGTTGGGTATCTAACTTCTGCTAAAACCTAGCCTCTAGTAGCCGATCAACTTCTTCGACATTGGGCTTCTGTCAGTCGAGGGTGAACTTTCTTAGCCTCTGCGACACCGGGCGAACCCTTGGGGTGGTGCTCAATCAGTGCTGGGCAATTTCTAGGTGTATGCTTGGCATGTCACTTGGTGACCAATCGAAGACGTCCGCATTGCACTCAAGGAAGTCTATAAGCTGGATTCGTTGATCCTCTGGTAGAGCCAACCCAACTTGGACTGTCCTCTATGGATGATTTTTTTCCAAAGGTACCTACAGTATTGGTTCAGTGGGCTCGGGTCAAGTGTCTAACTTGCAAGGTTCTCGAGCGTTTGATCTCCTTTGTAAAACGGGCGAGGTATAGGCCGAGGTGTTTGTCTTTCTTCTGCCTCATCCCTTGGAGGGACGCGAGCTGGTCAAAGGAGTGGATGGAGGCGAGCAACAACCGGTCGTACTACCCTTGAGCGATCCCACACAGAGTCGTCGGGAATGCCCGATACATTATGGTGTTTGATACACCAAATAAAGCCATTTGTGCCTAGAATGCAGCTACGTGCTCCATTGGGTCGGAGCCACCATCATAGGCCTCTAGCATCGGGAGGCAGAAGTGCTGCGGGATGGGTATATCTTGGATTTCTTAGATAAAGGGATAGCCACGAAGGAAACTCTCACCACGCTCGTCCTTCATCCTGATGGTCTTATGGACTTCATTAATTCTTTGGTTTATCAGATAGTTGCACCCTCGGTGAATTAATAGAGTCAGAATAGAGTGTATCGAGGTCTGGTAAGCTATGGACTGATGCACTGGGTGTAGATGTCAAGCACCTAGTTGCGTCGCTCGAAGGGGCATGGTCGAACTTCGACGGGAACCGAGGCAGATCGTCGACATGCCGAGTTGATGGAGGCTGTCCTTCTAGTGACATCATCGCCCTTGCCTGGGTCAGGGAGGCTACATTGGGGTTGTGAGTTTGGCTGCTGGGCGAGCTGCAGGATGCATGAGATAATTGCTTGAAACATTCCCACTATGACATGGACCTGGTTGATAGGCCCCTAAAAAGCCTCGGGAGTTACCGCCGAGATCCCAAGATTAAGTTGTTGTGGAGTCAGTCCACGGTCATTGAATAGGCACCAGTACTGCCCTGGATGCGGGAAGGCGAGTTCTCATCTCCAAACAAAGGGAGGGCAGGTGGCGGTTACGATGCTCCCTCGGAGGTCGGTTGAGTCGTGAGAGGGACGTCTTCCCCGAGGTTGTCAGGTGCTGAGCATTCTTGCGACATTAGGCCCTTCTTCTAGCACCAAAATATTGTTGGATTTTCTATCGTATTGGAAGAGTCAGCACGACATGATTTGACATGAACGCGTAGGAGTAGCTCAGTAGGACTTGCAGCTCGGGGAAGATACGAGGAATCTATTGGGCTCGGAGGTATTTTGATCGTCCATGGGTTCTTCCCTCGTTCCGTGGTCGGGTACCTACAAGAAAAGACTTTCGTTGGGGGTAGGGTCTCCCAACGAGGTCTCTCCAATTGCTAAGTTAACCTTGTGGATGAGAGTATCTCTAACGTCGAGGCGTCGAAGGTTCGTTTTGTATGTATTGTGAGAGTCGAGAGAGTCTATCAGGGGTGGCTTTTATACTTGTATGTCAGTGCACCATGGACGGGCATGTCGCGTGTGATTCCTGCCCTGCTGCTATGCGATCTTTTCTGACCCATAAGATTTGATGGAGATTGTGCAACGCCAAATGACACTATGTATCGGGCTTCTCCCCCTGTTATGACGCATCGTTCGTGGGTGTCAGGGGGTGCATCGCATGCTTAGTCAATTGGTCCCGCTCCACGTCGGGCTTGTCCAGGCAACGTCGATCGATTGGAGAGGAGGGCCATTATTACCCATATCAATATATAACCAAACTGTCTACGTGGTTTAGTATAGTGTAAAGCACTACTTTACACTAGGCTCGCTATACCGAATACGAGTTTGATTATTAGTTACTAAATAAATAATCATTATGATGAACCATATCATGATAACCATATGGAGGAATTTGAATGATGCATGACATGAATCATGTACGTTCAAATTGAAGATGATTTTCTTCTTACAACTATGATCAGATGAAGAAGAATGATAAGGAATTAATGACACAAAATCTCAAATACTTTATTTATTTGGCAGCAAAAAGCTGGCCGAGTAGTTTGGTTGAAAGAGTGAGGAGCTCCAATCCATTGACATGCATACGTATTATTATAATGGATCGGCATTAATGTGGCATTCAGAAGTTCCAAAGCGGAAACCATGCATCGCCGTCATCGTCGTCGTCACCGCCGCCGTCATCACAGAAACCTTTGTCGTCACAGAAACCCTTGTCGTCCCAGGACCAGGCTCCGCTAACCATCGTGGAGGAGTTGAGGGTCGGCAACGTCTCCTCCGCTGGCTCCTGGGACGCCCCCGGCCCCGAGCTACCCTCCATTGGATCCACCGACTTCGCACCTTCCTCCTCCTGCTGGGCTCTCCGCTTCGCCCCCTTCTGCGCGTGCTGCACCGCCGCATGCCGTATCTCGTACCGGCTCAGCCTGTCCGCGGACGGTATGTCGGGCGGATGGTCCGGGATGTTGAGTGCCTCCCCGGGGCCGCGCAGGCAGTACACAGCCGCATCGTATGCCATCGCTGCCATCTCGGGCGTCGGGAACGAGCCGAGCCACAGCCTCTCCCGGCTGTGGGGGTACCTCGCCTCCGCCACCCATTTGCCCCACTTCCTCATCCGTACCCCCTTGTACTTTGGGGCCACCTCCTTGCTACTCTCCTGCTTCTCCATCCCCACGCGGAACACACGATGCCTCCCCTCCCGGAGTTGTGCGTTGGCGAGATAGCAGTTGGAAGGAGTGCTGGAGTATTCATAGGAGAGCAGCGGGGTTGACTTCGCTGGCAGGGGAAAGAAGTCCACGGTCGTCCGGATGAGCCGTCCTCGTTGCCGGCCGGGAGGGGCTCCGAAACTAATGGACGGTGTGGCATGAGAAAGGAGGTCCTGGGGGATCTGTACGTGCATGGAGGAGATGGCAATGCACTACTGTTTTGCGCGCGTCGGATAGCAACTGCGATGCCTTCATCCTGATCCTATTGAGGCTGGCTTTTGGACACAGGAAGGGAGGCGGCGGCAGTAGTTTCCTCGATGCACGTTGCTGGTCTGCGACGTAAGAGCAAGAAGCCAATTTTACGTCACCGCCGCCGAAGGCCTAACGCGCCGGACCGAGCAATGTAAAAAAAGCATGGTTTCGCACTTGTTTCCTCTATGTGTTCTGCTCATGATCTGTTGGTTTGTTGGTTGATTGATTGATGGATTGATGGATGGCTGGACGGATGAAGAACGATGAAAGCTACGCTGTTCATATAGCCTCATTTCAACGACAAACCCAACCCCCAATTTTGATTCCCCGCACGTAGGAATTGGGTACGTGATTTGAGTTCACCAGACACAGACAGCATTACTGCATGCATGCAGCGGGCTCGCCGCCACCCGGCAACGATCCGGCCAACACCTTATGGTGTGATGAAGGAGCCAGGAAAGGTGTAGGATTGGGATTAGATGCCGATTGAAATCCCTAGCCCTCCTCCACGTGTCTTTAATCAGGAATCACGATCACGATCAACGGTAGCTTGTTGCCGGCCCGGTGGGCACGGCATGTAGCGTCGATGGCGTGGTGCAATTCACAATGTGGACAGAGGTGGGAGACGGCCGTCGGCTGTCTCTGCTGACTCCGTCTCGGATATTTTTTCGACTTCCGATTCAGAATAATTTGATGTGCTGTCAAAAGTCTTTATCGATTAAGTCATTCGGATTTTTTTTCTTTTTTCTTCATATTATTATTATTATTAAGCGGTCACTCGCATCACATGACGGTTACTTCCCTCTTTTTGGCGAAATGAAACCCTAGTTCCGTGCAGAGAACCCCATCAGGTACGTCCCCATCGAGCCTTCCTCCGTGCCCGGGGCAAGGATCGAAATCTGGCATCAGAATGGTTATTTCTTCCACGAAGGAGCTCGATTCCTCTCTCTCTCTCGCTCTCTCTCTCTCTCTATCTATCTTTTCTCCCAAACCCGCCCCTCCTCCCTCCATCCCTAAAATCCTCATTCGGAACAACGAGAATGTTTTCTGGAGGAGGGAGCGACCGATGATTGCAGATATGCGAAGGGGCGTCGGTGAGAAGCAGGAGGAGAGCGGCCTTCTTCGGTTGATGGCGGTGGCGAACAATGCTGGTAATTCTCATCCCGATGATTGAAATCTCGAATTTTTCGTTAGATTGTGATGTGATTCTCCGGGTCAACGTTTGCTTATAGCCGCAAAAAAAAAAAAGAAAAAAGAAAAAAAGAGAGGGGTTTTTTGATGTGTTGGTGATGGGAACCCTGAGAGGAACTGGGGCGGCGTGTGATCGATTCTATTGGTTTCGCATGTGTTTCTTCTGGGATTCTGAATTCTTTGGTGCCTCACGCGAGTTGATGTTAGATTGGTGCTTAATAAACAAACGAGTTTGTTTTGTAGCTATTGCGGCTTGCATTATTGGTACGATTTGACTTGATCGAAACAACACTTCACGGATAGATTATTGGCCTAATATTTTGTCCGAAATCAACAAGTTCTTTAGTTGAAGTCAATCATATCACCTGTCATTGACTTGTTCAATGAGAATTAGGCCCATATCGATTCAACCCCACACCCCAACATATCAGATCCAAGTAGCATTTTTGCCTTTCGGCAATTTATTTGTTTACAATTATTTTTTGTCCATATTTTTCTTTCTGTATTAATTTCTTGTGTGATTAGTGTCGAGAGACCACATCAGCATTTGGGCTCAAATCAGCAGTTTGGGGCTGTTCTAATGTTTCAGCCGCTGTGGTAATGAATCTTAACAAAGCTAAAACAATTTCTACTAGTGCATATCTTTGTCCCTGCTACGTCACACCAAGTATGTATGATAAATGTTATCATATTTGCAAATCTTAGTTTGAATCATCGTCACCTTGCAGTGCGTGTCTCTCTGCACCATTCTTTTTGATAGTATCTTTTTTTTCATGCTTTTATATTTCTGACAACCCCTTTGATAATTCGTAGTGCCAAAATTTGATCCGTGTAAAGCTTTTTTTACAGATTATAATGTCTTTTCACTTTTCTAGAAGATGGGCTAGCTGAATTGCCACACTTGAAGCCACACATTGTGATGTTCTAGTAACCTTAAGTTGATATTTGTCTTAGAATACAACATAAGATTGTGACGTTACAAAAATGCAATAATAATTTACTAGTCCAATCCGACTACTAAAGGATGTCCTGGTAACAATGCATGAGGCACTGATGTTTGCCAATCAATGCATGCCTGGAAACAGTGAAAGCCCACAAGTCATATTATTTGGTCTACCCGTACACATCAGACAAGACATTGAAGTATGTTTTTGTTTAAAGGATGTCCTGATAACCCAGCAATCATTCTAATAGGGTAGGTCAGACTGAACCAAAGTGTTTTAACTCAAGATTCCCACCTTGGCTGTAGATGTGTATGTCATTTAATATGAGTTGTATGGACCAACACCAAGTTGCTCAAGATGCATTTGAGTCTACTTTTCTCTCTCATCTCTATGCTACTTCATGGATTATGTAATGAGCTAATTTGTCCTCTTATCTTAAGCCTATTTATATCTGCAAAAATGTGTTTAGCTCAAGGCAAACAACAGACACAGCAAGGGTGTCATCGACCCCCCGTAATCTGACTTGAATTTGGTTGCATATTCGAAAGTTTGAAACTTAAAACAGATACATCCAGTTTATTCGGATACATACCAAAGCCTAATAGTTGTGACCCTGGTATATATATATATATGTATATGTGTATATATGTGTGTGTATATATATATATACACACATATATATACATATACATACATATAGAATGGTAAAAGGAAAAGGTAGGAGAAAATGTTATTGGACTTTCTATGCTCCATGAGCTACATACACACCCATGAACATGTCCTGCACGCTTGTCATTGACATCACAAGCATTTATCAGATTGGACGATCGATTCTGAATGGTAATCTTAATATAGGACTACAATCACTACAGAAGGAATATAGTATGAGAATTATAAGAAAATAAAAAGAGGATCAACAACCACTCCAATTGACATAGAATGCAATTGCTGATATCACTGCATAAGACATGCGAAATTGATACAAATTATGGTATACTTAGTGATTAGTATCTACATTTCAAACGCTCCTTGAGCCTTAAAACACTAAATGTAGTTGTCAATGTAGATACTTCCACTAGCTGGTATTGATACAATTCATTTTCCTTTCTTGTCCTTTTGAGTCATCCGATGCTTAAAAAACCAGTCATTGTTCTTATTTATTTGTGATCTTTTGCGTAATTAATTTAAAGCCTCATTCTTTATTTATATTAGTAACTCCTTTGGCTATGGAGGAGATTTAAACAATGCTATGCATCAAAAATAGGTTTAGACATGCCTATCAAGTATCTTGTTTGTAGTATTCAAGGGCATGCCTGTGACATGTGATGCTATGCTGTAAGCATCAAAGCAAGGTTTGCAATATTGGGCGGTACTATCTGTATCTGGCAATACCACCGAATGGGGTTGTTTCTGCCCCGATACCATTCGAAATCGATCGTCAGCGGCTGATTTCAAGCGGTAGCAGCCAAGGGAGGGAGAAAGAAGAAGAGGGAGAAGAAGAGGGAGAAAAACCTAGAGTCCGTCGATCCGTCGCCCGCGTAGGTAGAAGAAACATCTCCTCGCGTGGGGAGAAGGAATGAGGCGAGATCGCCTCGACGATTGCCCCTTTTTATATTTTTTAACTTTATTTTTATATTATATTATACTGAGCAGTATGCCTTGGGCATATCGCTCGGTACTGGGAATCGTATCATATCGAGCTGAGCTAGGTATGTTGGTATGGACTGGTATGACAATCCTTGCATCAAAGTATTCCACAATCTCTGGTCTTGGTTTATTCTGCGCATCTTATTTGCTTTACTCTTCTTTCTGCGCATCAAAGTATGTCCAGCACTAATTCGTATAGAGTTCATTGTTCAACTTGGTCTTATCCTGCCACTAAGCTCTGGTCTCAGTTTCTTCTGTTCATCTTAATGTTTGAATTCAGGAGAGCTGTGAGCTTCTTTAATTGGTGCATGCAGCTTAGTTGCTCGACTTTTCTTTCTTTTGTATGTCCTACGTTAATTAGCATAGAGTTCATTGTTCCACTTGGTCTTATTCTGCAATTTTGTTGCCTTCTTTTTACTTTTTATTTCTTTCTCCACTCCAATCACCATGGAGCTTGAAGGGTTGCAATATATTATGTGCAAGTTGGTCGTTAGGAATTTAGTTTCCTCATAATTAAACATCTGTGCTTCATTAACACACCTAAGTAAGGAAGCAGATCCAAACTTCTCCCATTAGCGATGGAAAAAGTAATAAAAACATAGAGGGAGGTTAGTTTTTGAATATTTCTTCACAGATTTAAGCACTAGAATATCTTACTTCTGTTAATGGCATCACAAATATGGAAAACAAGGAAGAAATAAAGTTATATTGTTTGTCATATTTAACAAGTAAGATTCTGAGTACCAATCATGGTATCAGACTGCAAAGAATACCCTAAAGTAGATCTAATAACCTACTAGTTTGAGAATTATAATAAAATAAAAAGCTTACTAACCACCTGTTGGAGTGATTAAGAATGCTCTTGCTGTTATTACTGTGTAAGATATGCCAAATGGATCAAAGTTACAGTTTAGCTGCTGTTTAGTATCTGCATTGCAACATTCATTAAAACCTTAAGGTATTATCATAGATACATTGCATGGTTGGTATGAATTTTTCATTTTCTTTTATTGCCATTTTGAGATGTTAGATGCCTAAAACGAGTATTCGGTGTTACTAAACCTTTCTGATCATTTAGTGAAATTATAAACAATATCAACCGCCCCGGGACTTCTATGTGCCTATCAAAATCTGCATTTGATGTGATCAAGGTATGCCTCTAATGTTTCTAATTCTTTCAGATCTTTTAGTGTGATCATGAACAATATCAACAATCATCAGGGACTGAGCCAAGACATGCCCCCACATCAATGTCTGAAAACTAACATGCCCCTATCAAAGTTTGTATTTGCAGGATTAGAGGTATGCCCCTGATGTTGTGCTGCAAGCATTAAAGTTTTCCATTGCCTTTGGTCTCAGAGCTTGGATTGCTCGCACTCATGTTTGAGTTCATGAAAGCTGTAAACTGCTTTAATAGGTGCATGTATCTTAGGCCATCTACTTCCACTTTCTTAGTGTCCAGCAATAATTGGCATATGTTTTCATTTTTCCACTTGATCTTATAGTCCTTTCTCTTCTGTTCTTCTAGTTTCTATTTCTTTCTCCATATCCACTCACCGGAAGAATTGCAAAACCATGTGCAAGTGGTCCATAGGAATTCAGCTCCATACTTCAAAGCATATATGCTGCATGAACACATGTAAGCAAAAGAAACCAAAAGCCCCCGCCACAACTTGATCCCATTTTAGTCGTGGCTGTATAAATATGAATTATAGAGGGGGGTTTCACTTCCATAAATATTTCTTCATGCATTTAGTCACAATGAGCTACTTGTGTAAACCAGTCAAGAACAACCCCTCGCTCAATCTGCACTCTCCTTTCTATTTCCCTCCAATTTGATTCTTAGGTGGAACTTGCAACTGACTTGACTTAAGCATCATTGTTCATGATTCAAAAGGTGGAAACAAATAAATACCATTCAGGAAATCGAAATTTCAATGTTCTGATCGGTCCAAACATTAATTAAATCACCACCGTGCTTTTTAAAAGCCACCCACTTCGGTTCCATGCCCGACTGGGGGACATTATTTCTTCCCGGTCGTATATGGGATCGCCTGATTGGGCTATGACAGGATTCAGGATTTTCGCCGATTGATCGAGAATCACTGTTCCAGCTGAATGGTGAAGTGGTCCACCGCCCTTGGTCCGCTGTCGCTGGACTCAGGTGGTTCCCCATCGGCGGGGTCCGCTGCGGACCCACCTCCTGATTGGCTGGAAACCGACAAAAGGGGATCCACATCGCCGCCCATGCGATCGCAGGCAGGTGGTGGAGCTGGTGCGAAGGAGTGCCTGCCGAGCGTGCGAGGGCTGCACGTGGGTACAGCGCAACCAGAGGGTTCTGATTCCCTCGCCCTTTTGATTGGTCGTGTGCTCCCGGGATCTATGGGGCCCGCAGCTCAGCACCAAAGGGTTGGTGGCGTTGATTGCTTCGCCCACCTCCGGTTAAGCGCGTTGGTGTCATGTACAGGGTATTTTCGTCATTGGATCATATCGTTTCACCCATCACGTCGACCCCCCGACGCGTGTCGCTAGCTCTGCGTCGCTTCATCGCTGTCGCGGTCGACGTCACGGGAGGAGGATTCCCACCACCAGCCCACGTCTCGTGCGAGCCATCCATCACCTAAATCGCCCACCTTTTCTCCCTCTCAGGCCATGGTTTTGTGCAGCCAAATCATCGCCCAATAATTTAGCTATTTTAGATTCCTGTGGGAAATCACTAATCAATCGACAAACGACAAAAGCACCGAAAAAAATCGAAGCGGACGCAGCGTGGGAGACTTCGAGAGGTCTTCTAAAGCATCGCAGAGCGGACGCCACTTTCCTCCACCTCTCCCAGCTGACACAGCCCTGGATGGTGCACCAGCCCCGGCCGACCGTCCCAAAGCTACCGGACCCGATCCGGATGTGGCTCGTCGGCGGCGCAGCCGAGCGCAACCACCAGTCTCCCACGGGGTGGAGGAATCGCGACCCCGACGGCGTCGGGCTTGGCATCGTGGTGGCGCTCGAGAAGGCCGGCCGGGACAGCCCCAGGTGGCTCCGCCTGACGGCCCCCATCGCGATCCGTTCTCCGAGAGCGAGCGGTCCTCGATTGGCCGCGCCGGGTTACAGCGGAGAATTGCGCCGGAAGCGACAACCTTCTTGCCACTTGCCGCCACCGGCCGAAGAACACTTCGAGGTAGCCGACTTCCTCAGCAGTTGCTTCCTGTGCAGGAAGAATCTACACGGGAAAGATATCTTCATGTACAGGTACGTCAGACGCCAATCCATTCCTTCTTCTACCTAGCCTCCTCTATCAACTACGACATGTACCGATGGAGGTCCAACTTCTGCCGCAGAGAGAAGGCATTCTGCAGCCCGGAGTGCCGATACCGGCAGATCACGAGCGACGAGTACCAGGAGAAACGCGGCGCTGGAGCCGCGAAGCCGTCGTCGGAGATCGCAACCTCGCCCTACTCCGGCGAGAACCTCTTCTTTACGGGCATAGTTGTGTCATAAACACGATAAAATCGACATGTAGAGAAAGCTTTCTGATCGAGTTTTGATGCGTAGTAGATACACAGTAGAGAGAAGTTATTGTTTACGAAGACGAAGTTTTGGTCCCAGTACATACCCGACATTGCAGAGGCACAGGGATTGGCGTCAATGGGTCGCGCCGGGCCCACGCATCAGTGCAACGAGAAATGGCTGCGAGGGGCCCTACTCCAAATGGTATCAGATATTAAACTGAGATGGACGGGTGCACTTCGACTGGTCTTATAGGGTCTTCGTACGGGCCTCTTTCGACACAGAGCGATGTGGGACTATTCACCATTGAAGGGTGGAGGCAGTTAATGATATGCATACGCAATTGGCAACTGAGACCACCGCGAAGAAAATATCTCGATTGATTCCATGTTCATCGTCCTTTAGGCATACATCATGCGTCTATGTTTGAAGAATCATTGTATCAAACGGCTGAGGATGCATTGGATTGCCATGTTATTTCTCAGCGAGCTCTGAGCTCACAGAGGCTTTGGTGGCACCACTGAACAACAACTGAGAATAATAATATGTGAAGATGAGTATTACCAGAGGCTGTGTTAATGTCATCCACATTCCTTTCTCAACCACATTATAAAATTAGGGATCTACAATATACAGATGTAGTATTAAGACCAAATCATATAGAAGAAACAACACCAATGAGTGTTCCCTCAGAGATCTAAAAAATAGGAACAAAAAAAAAGGACTCCCCATGTAGTCTCATGAAACCCTACAGGCATTCCATACGTCTACATCATACTTCTGCAGTGATAAAATTACATGTGACCAAATTGAGATAAAGTGGAAGTATCAAAGAAAGTGTCCGATCCACAAAAGGAAAAGCTTCAGAAGATCACTGGAGTCTATGAAGGAATCCAATCACTAATAGTACATGAACTGCTGTGCGGCACTTACGTTTTGGAACCCGCCATCGTAGATGGCCTGGCTGGCACCAGCGCCCATTCCCAGTGCAGCAGCTTGCTTGAGAGCATCCTGACCCTGAGCATGCATCAGTGCCTGGTTGCCGCTCATCTTGCTCAATGCCAAAGAGCCATCGTAACCAAGGAGGTCAGTTGCGGAGAGTTCAGGGAATGGAGCAGCTGTGGGTGGAGGTAGCGGTGTTGAGGCCGTCCCAGGTGGAGTTGGCTTGCTGCCCCAAGAACACTGCAACAGAAGCAAATAAATACACTAACTACTCTTTAACATATGTATATCTGCAGTAAAATTGCAAAAAAGTATCCTTTGGAGCTGAGGAATAAACACAAAGTTCAGTTCAATCACAAAATTTTATTGGTCTAGCAAAACAGGAGCTCCAATGGCTGTGCAAAAGACAAATGAAATTCACATACCACAGTAGAAGTAAAAGATTAAAGCGTTCAACATTCCTCATCTTCATTACGGCTACCAGTGAAGGTTTTGATGATTGTGTGTAATGTGTTGTTTTGACGTTATGGTGTGTGTGGAACAAGATACTTGGAGGCTATAAAGCACGGACACCTCAGAATACTGTGTTTCTGCCGTATTTGCTCCAAACACTGGCAGCCGCAAATACCCAGTGCTGTTTTCCTTCTTTCGTTCACCATACGATCTACCCAGTCCACGACTTTTGAACTCGTTATATGGCATACACACAAGATACATCCAACAGAGGATTTAGATCATTCATGGAACAAGGAGGCAAGTCAGCCGAGTCACAAGTCTAGTTCGCAATGAATAGGAATGAAATCTGGGTTGTAAGTTAATCATTCTTCCTCACAACAGCAAACCTCAACACTTGTATCAAGTTCATCTCCTAAAGGAACCAACATTCAGTAGGCCCAGGTGGCTTGCAGAAAAGTTCAGCACAAGTTTTCTCTATGAAAGCTTCGTATAAATACCATCCAAATAGTAAATAAATGTAGCTCGATATGAAGATTAAAAAACAAAAGTGATGAAACATATCCATATCAAGTCAAAATATTGTAGACAACCAAAAATTCTGATGACATAAAAGATTATAAACCATCTGAAGCACTTATACTAGCCAAAAAAACCCAGACATATATCTCATCAAGCGATGAAACAAATCCATATCAAGTCAAAATATTGTAGACAACCAAAAATTCTGATGACAAGATCATAAACCATCTGAAGCACTTATACTAGCCAAAAACCCAGATATATATCTCATCAAATGAACTTTAGGATTCTGAGTAAGTTTACCAAATAATCCAAACTATACCTTAATTGGTTTTCCACAAAAGATTCGGCCATTACCCATTTGAATAGCCAAAGCAGCTTCAGAATGGTCATTGTATCTCACAAAACCAAACCCTTTATCACGTTGTATACGAACATCCTCAATCACTCCAGCACCCAGGGCATGGAAATAGCGGTGGAGATCAACCTGTGTAACCTGCCATTTTACGCACTTCGACAACTCAGAACAAAATAAGTCCTTGACAACAACCAATGCAACTTGTAAAGAAAATTAGCTAAATCCAGTAAAATAAACTGAAGTAAGAACAAGATATCTATCAAAATAAAAGTTTGTAACTTGTTGCATATGACTTAGATATTGATAATTTGATGTGGTAGCAGATTCAAACTTTAGAGAAACAAATACTGACGTCTTGGCTTGGCAAGCAACAATAGTTCACAAGAAAGAAAAACAGAAGGCAGGGAGAGGGAGAGGGTGGAGCTTCACCTCATGAGCAAGGTTACCCACATAGACAGTTGTATATTGTGGGTTATTCTCCGGACTATCATCATTTGCATTTTCTTGGCTGTCATCTACAGACAAAAAAACAGTTGTGGAACAGAAATCAAATTGTTATACCAGAAAAAAATTCTAGCAAATGTTCAATTATTTTGTCGAGTGATCGTACAAGAAAAAATTGCTCTAACTTAGGCAATTAAGCATCTAATTTAACAAAATTGTAGGATGCAGAAATGTTATAATTCAAGGGAAAAGCTTGTCATTTTGTGGTCCAGAGATCCATTTCATATGACTAGGTGACGGAGGTTAACTACAAGTGCATTGGGGATATATTCCAAAATTTTGAATATATTATCTACAGATCAAACTTAAAAAGACTATATTATCAAAGTTAAAAGGACTATATTATCTGCAGATGCTAGATGTTTCTGCATCTTTGTTCTTTACAAGTATATAATATCTCATTTAACATTATGACTCCAACAAGGTCCAAAAAAGACTATAACCCTTAACATAGTTAGGTGAAACGGCAGATATACACAAAAATCTGCCACATTATATTCACGTGGCATAGCCAGGCGGAATGGAAATGTTATAATTCAAAGGAAAAGCTTGTCATTTTGCTGTCCAGAGATCCATTTCAAATGACTAGGTGACAGAGGTCAAAGACAAGTGCATTAGGATATATTCCAAAATTTTGAAGGCAAACCAGATATCCACGCTTTAGCAAGTGTATAGAGGATATGAGGCCTCAAGCTAGTGCTGCAAGGTAATTTACCTTTATAGTACATTCAATATATATAACCACAAACTTTGTAATATTGAATCTTAAGCAAAAATGAAAGCCCATTCCACAATTAAGGTAGACAGACACCTGAATTAAAAACATGTTGAAGTGCTATTTTATGTAAAACAATTTAGTAATAACCAACTACTGTGCTTCAAAATAGTCACAAATATTGCTCATGGAAACCAACAACCTAACCTACTAGAAAGCAGGTTAGCTTTTGAGAATGAGCAAATCAACATCAATGGAAGATTGCCCAACATGCAAGAACAGCGTATTCTACATTGCTATTGCACAAGTTGAAGATGTCACCCACCAGCAGATCCATTTAGCTCCACCACACTCTTGGAGTCTGAAATTTGTTTGTCTTCATTAGCATTAGCTCCCTTCATAGCCCAGTTACAACGGATTTGCCGACTGCCAAGCCACTTGCCTATGAAATGTCAGCATAAGATTATTCAAGTTTGCAACTCTACTATCAGAGCTTAAAGAAGGCAAACGAATATCATGATTTAAACCATAACACTTCTTGTTTTATAAATCACAATGTATATACACATTGATACCCAATAATCTTAATATATGTAACATGTGCAATAATCAACAGTTACAAGCTTCAAATTGCTAGTGTCCACAGCAACCAGCAAAATAAACCTGACTCAATTAAGGCCTGAGGCATGTTAATTCATACTTCGCTAGAAAAGGTATGACCAGAAATTCACACAAGCAACTTACCATTCAAATCATTTATGGCACTTTGAGCATCCTGCAGAAAGAATGGGGAAAAAAAAAAAGGTTAAGCAAATATCCATTCCGATGACCCTACAGATGATTGTCAACACTGACCTGTTGATTACGGAAAGAAACAAAACCAAACCCCCTTGAACGCCCAGTTTTTTGGTCCCACATGACTCTTGCATCTCTATAAAAAGGGTAAAAACACAAGTATATGTAATAACAAAAGTGTACATAAAATTTCACATAAACATTAAGGCAGAAAAAAAAGTTATTTACTAAGGCGTTACATAATCTAATCACAAAAGGCATCAATACTAAATAAAAAAATAATAAAATTCAGACACAAGGATATTATATAAAGCAAGGTCACTAAAGCTTACGAGCAGCTATGATACACGGAGAAGCACGCAAACAAAGTGGCATCCGTGACCTCGGGACTAAGATCACCAACAAAGATGTTGTACTGTCCTATATATGCCAAAATAAGAAATCATCATGAAGTCAATGATTTACAGAATAGTACAAGACAGTCCAAAATGCACTACAGCACAAACACTGCAACATAAACGTTCTAAAATTGGACCTGATGTGTCCTCTCTTTGACCACTGGCGTATGCCCAATTAACCTTAATAGGTTGGCCAAACCTGAAAATGTATACAGTGTAACCATGACAAACACAACAAGAAATGATAAAAGTAACAACAAAAGTTAAATTATCTAACTTACAGCTGCCTCCCATTAAGTGTTACAATTGCAAGAGCAGCTGATCGGCGGTCGTAGTAATCAACAAAACCAAAGGATGACTGCAAAGTCAACTCAGAATGATAAGCATATACAATAACAACAAAGCCACAAGTTCCAACTATCTGGGGTTAGCATATCATATCATAGTTAACAATACAAACAATATTGTGTGTGCCGGCTAGAAATTTAACAATATACCATGGATAAACATCTGCCAGCTAGAAATTAAACTGTATTGTGTGTGTGTGCCTAGTATGATGTTGGTGCCATTTCAGTCAAATTGGGAAATGGTGCAACATTTGTAACCAAAAAGGCAAATCTTGGGGAATGCTTTATTCCTGCAAAAATACTAGGATTGTTAAAGAAAACTCTGGGCCGATCAGATTAACTAAAGTATACCACAATATGTATGCAACTGGCACATCAAATTCTGCTATAATAGTAAATGTGCAATACTTTTCAACTTGTAAGCTGGCAGATATCTAATGCAGGCAGGCAGAAGAACATCATTTTGACATCAAATGTCATCAAAATGAGAATTGTAGACACAAACAACACTCAGAACCAACCAGCATCGTGTTGTCCACAGTAGAACTGGTCATCCAATACAAAAAGGTGGACTTAAAAGACTTTTGTCCTCCATCTTAGTAAAATATGTTTATTCAAAGTCGCACAACTTAGTAGGGACTAGGGAGAGGACAACAAATAATAAGATATTTTATAATATGTAAAAGACAATTTAGAAGAAAAGGTTAGCCTCCTGATAATTCCTAATATCACCATAGTACATATTACCATTAATAAAATAAACTACATCAGTCTCCAAAATATTAAGGGCCTTGTGAAACCAATTTAACAACAATGTATTATGAAGATGCATATATCTAATGATTCTAATCTATTAACACTGATGTTAATACCGAAACCGAAATACAAAGAATGGCAGCACTTCCACTAAATAGCAGGAGTAACTGACCTTTTCTTTCCTAATAAGCTTGCATCCCTCAACAAGACCAGTACTTTGGAAAACTTCTTGAAGAAGGGGTTCAGTAACTTGAAGATGAACATTACCTACGTACCTGCATTTTCGTAGAAGAATAACGCAGGAAAAGAATTAAAAATAAATCACCATATGAAGACAATCAAAACAACAATTGCAACGGCAGATGTTCAGCATCTTTATCACATGACCAATTGTAATGATTCACGGCTCTGGCAATCTGAATTCACATAAACGAAAAATTTTAAAAAACAACTTGAACAAAACCAGTCTGAAGGTTGGATTCAAGATGATAATGAAAGTCCACATAACTACAATAACAAAACAAATTAAAAAGAGAAATGGAAACCCCCACTATGCACAAACTATAGAGAAGAGAACATATATATATAAAGGCACCAACGTATAGGCAAAAAAAAAAAAAAAAAACAGCGAAAGCAAAGAGAAATCTAGTGACACTCACACACTGCGACATGTGCTTGGATCAAACCCAGGAGGCAGATTCCCACTTAGAATTGGCTCTATCTGCAAAATAGAAGTGTGAATGAAAAGGAAAATAAAAATAGCCCCCATAAATAAATAAAACTAAAGCAATTCTAAGCCTATTACATGGCTATGATATCTCAGAAAATTCATCAAAGCAAGCTAAGGTAGATCAGAAAGAAGTAAAACCAAGTCCTAACAACAATCTACAAATGCTACCTCACAATTAAGTTTGCACAATAAGAAGAACCAAATTTGTATACTAGGGATTTGCACAGAGCTCTACTCACTAGTCTACAACAAAGCGATTTGGAAGTATAAAGCCAGCCAAAGGAAGAAAAAAGTTTAAGATGAGTGGCAAGGTTAACTGAAACTGGTAAAGTGATAGATTCTTGAAGTATAGCATGAACATCATAATCGAGCTCTTCTCTCATAACTTTCCGAAAAAAGTTTACCAAATCTCTGAGGAAAAAGCTTAAAAAACTTGATATAACATTCTGGAACAAATTCAAGAAGAGACAACCTTCAAAAAGAATCAAGAAAGAAATCCAAGCAAACGCTACTTAACGATGATAAGAAGATTGATTAAAGATGTATAAAACCAGAACTAGCCATTGCTAGGTTCAATCAACAACCACGAAAGCCATCGGAGCAATCCCAAGAACAAAAAAATTAAAATTTCAGACCAGTGTAAAAGAAATATAATTAAAGAAAACCACGACGAAATCCCTGACTTTTAAATTGCCGCACAAACTTACTAAAT
Organism: Ensete glaucum; assembly: GCA_021527575.1. Classification (NCBI taxonomy): domain Eukaryota; kingdom Viridiplantae; phylum Streptophyta; class Magnoliopsida; order Zingiberales; family Musaceae; genus Ensete; species Ensete glaucum. The sequence goes on from CM038558.1 coordinate 49,516,554, forward strand.
AAGAAGACGCAGAGAAGGGAACAACAAACAACATAAAAAACCTCAATTTCGTAATCCGACCATAAGAAGCCCTAATTTCGCGATCCAACACCAAAGAACCCTGACTTCCACCATAAAATACACATCACCCACAAGAAACAAACAGAAAAGAAAACCTTGATCGAGGAACAGAAACTACGAACTACCACAAAAGATGAGATTTATAAGAGTCCGCGACCATTCGCAAAGGGTAGTCGAGGGCGGGGAGTGGGAGGAGACCTGAGGAGCAGCCAAGAGGCCAGGGTGGGGGTAGAGGGACTGCTGCTGCTGCTGCTGCTGATGCTGCTGCTGGAGTAGGAGGGCTTGCTGCATCAAAGCCTGCTGCTGCTTGAGCCTCAGCTGCTGCATCGTTCTTCGCGCAAGGTTTCTCACGCACCACTCCGACTCGAGAGCGATCGAATCGAGTGACAGGATTAGGGTCTACGAGGGAAATAAAAGGATACAACAAGCGGTGAAAACCTTCGAAATCGAGTGGGGAAGAGTGAAGAAGAACGCGACGGGGAAGGGGCCGAGGACTCGAGAAGCGGGGAGAGACTGTGAGAGAGATTTGGGGCAGCGGTCCGTTGTTCGTGCCGTCTTTCGTGGTTTAACATGTGGAAATCAAAAGAAGCCCGTTTACACTTTGGGTTGGGCTTCGAATGAATTGGTCACCGAGCCCACTTATTATTATAGCGACAATTTAATTTTATTGATTTAGATTTTAATTTCTAATTATATAACGACAATAAGGTTTAATCGTTCACGGACTCGATCTGAGTTTATTTTTTCTATTTTACACATAGATTCACGGCAGTCTATCGACATGAAATCAAATTAATTACATTGCAGTTTTAACAATAACATAAAAGATAGCCTATGATTATATATTGTGCCATTTCCTCCGATCTGAAATCAATAACCACATGATAAACGCGGCAAGTAACGATTGCTTTTTATTTATAAGATAATTTCTACTTGACATGTATATTTTAGGAAGATTTTTGAGGATTTTTTCAGAATAAATGTTCATACTTACAATCCCATGTTAATATTTTTTTAAAAATAATTTTAACTTATCTTTTTCTAAATTGATGTCCTCAATTTATTACTCAATTCTAGTGAACTTTCGGTATTATATGGTTTCGGCAATGGGCATACCGTATTGGTATTTATATCGGATGGTATATCAGTTTATCATCCAGTGTCAACAAAAAAAATTATCATCCAGTGTCAACAAAAAAATTATCATCCAGTGTCAATAAAATAAAAAAAAATCAGTTTATCATCCGATCACATGTTCTACAGATTAAGGTGCAGGTGAAGCTGATTGAATTTTGCAGCAAGGTTGATCGGTTCGATATGGTTTGATCGATGTTTACTGAATTGTGTTCAGAGCAGCTCAGATCGAACGGTCCGATACTCCCGTTTGAACATCGAAAAAGGATCAAGGAACGGAAAACTGATCGATCCGATACAGTTTGATCAATATTTAGCCTAATCAACAAACTGTTCCTTTAAATCAGCTACACATACTAACTGAGAAATAAGAGATCAGCATACACATTAAATTGAGAGAAACCTTCTCTGCCTGTTCATCAGAATCATTTCAAAGTCATCATCAGTTGACAAACTTCGACATCAAACAGCACCAGTGGGTGCGAGTGGAACATGAAACTTTCCAAGTCTTTGATGAATTACAATAGGAAAGAGCAGTATCAGTATCACAGACATGAGTTTCAACTTTATCAAGCACAAATAGAGAGAAAAGGGCTTTATGTCATCGCGCCGAAACGAACCGCGATAAAAGATGCGGATGAGATGATTTAAGCATACCAAAATGATAATGAATATGACCGACGAGGATGGAGTGCACTGTCGTCAATCCAGATCAAGGAACTCCATTCGTTTTCTCATAGAGCCTTTCAGATCTGTGGCATCCCTTTCTGCTTTTTGAGCCTGTTAAAAGTATACTACATTAAATAAGACCTCAAACGTACTACTTCAAAAAAAATCATAAACAGGCTACATGCCATATATGTCCTAATTATCTTTGACCATATTGGGTGGTCCCTAACTAATCGGCCCAAGAAATGTGCTGCAGGAAACAGTCACAAGAAATGTTCTCTTGGGAGGGGCTCCCCTAAAAGGTACCAGGACTGTGCACATGAAGTTTATCCAAATTGTCTGATAGAGCACAAGCTGTACTAAGATGTACCCATATCGAGCAAGTTCAGAGTGAAAAAACTAAGACAAATAAACAAGCTGTCCCTATAGTTTGCCATGATCACATTGCTTGCAAAAACCCAAAAAATCTACTCCTAATCAAGCAACTGAAGTGAAGAAACTAAGGCACCAGATTGTTCACATCCACACAACTGACATCAGCAGGTATAATGCAATACAGATCACATGATAGGTGAGATAGGGTGTCTCAAATGATTTCAGCACTTTACTGTATGATTTTACGAAGAAATACCAGAATGAAAGCCGATGTTATGCTAAAACAGCCATAAAGAAGCGAAAAAGAATCAATCTGACCTGATTAGACTCATACATATCTGATGCAAACAACAGAAACGATGCTATGGCATGCATAGACAAAAAGATATGGGATAAACAAGAACATTAGAGATGAACAAGAACGACAGTCATAATTGTCATTCCTGCCTTCATTTTAATATGAATATTTAAACCAATGTTTGACTTACCGGTCCATACCGGTGTACCGAGTTCATTTCGGTACCGGTATAGTACTGGCACCGGGCGGTATGCACAGTGCATACCACATGATATATTAAAATATAATATAAATTTTTTTATAAATATAATATAATATTAATATTTAAAATATTAAAAACCAGAGAAAAAGCGCTTGTGACACGGCAGCGGGCCTGAAGGCGATCCATGACGGACGGGAGAGGACCGCGCGTGGGCGATAGGTATTATTTTTCTCCTCTTTTCTTTTTTTTCCTTCTTTTTCCTCTTCTTCTTCTTCTTCCCTTTTTCTCGCTCAATCGACCGCCGACGGTTGATTTCTCCCTCAATCGACCATCGGCGGTTGATTTCTCCCTTCAATCGACCGTCGGCGATCGATTTCTCCCTTCAATCGACCGTCGACGGTTGAAATCGATTGCCGACGGTCGATTTTTGGCGGAACCGCCCAATAGCGAGCGGTCCACGTACCGGCAACCTGGCGGACCGGTATGTGCCGCCCATACCGAGCGCTAAATGTCGAAATTGCAAACCTTGATTTAAACTAATATTAAGATTATCTAAAGAATAATGATGGACATGGAGAGACACACAAATACAGGGGAAAGTAAATTGAAATGTTCTACTGGGCTCGACCTAAACAGTAATTTGACCCAACTTGGATTCTATCAGACTCGAACATTATTTAGACCCAGACGCATGCCTGCTTGACTATGAACGGCATCAAGGTGAAGCACGTAAAGTTAACAGGAAAAAGATAGTACATGTATGCACAATACACACGCACACAAATTAATGATGTATAATGCAGAAGCTTCTGAAAACAGCACATGTGAAAATTCAATGATGCTTTCAGAAATATTTGAAAGAGTACAAGATTATAAGTTTGTTTTAACTAATTGATAGCGCTCACCCTTCTAATCTCTGACTCTGAAACGCATATCATGTGGGCTGGAAGCTCCTCCCTCTCTGAGTCCTTTAGGAATATGACAAAATGGTGTCAGCAGTCCAACATATAAACAGTCAATTAAGTTTCATAGAGGTATAAATACCATTTCTCCTATTAAGACAACATTCTCCCCACGAATGACATAGAGACCTAGAGGAATATCACAATACAGATCTCCTACAATTACTCGGTCACAAGCACCTTGAAGAACCACATTTGCTGTAAACAATAAAGACTAACAGTAATAAAAATCTTGTATCGTGAGAGCAAAAGCAACATGCTTTACAAAGAAAGGACAGATGAAATACCAAATTGGTCAAAAGAACAAAGAATACCCAGAAGCTTTCGCCCATCACGTAATAATACAAGAAGCTTTTCTGTGAAAAAAAGCAAGCAACAATCAGAAACTTGTTTTAAACAAATAATCGGAAGCCTGATGCATGTTAATCATTGTACTTAAAAATGAATTAGCAATATGGAATATACAAAAAGAAACAGAAGAAAAGACACTATTGCATGATCCGTCTAATTCGAAAGATGTATGCAAAGAAAAATATATGAACTGTCCAAGAAACAAACATCACTCACTAAGCAGCTTAGGATCGGTTATTTGTTTAACTACGAGAGAGCATAAAGTAGTTCATAATGACACTGTAGCCTTAAGGAAAGGAAGGTTATTTTTTCCCATGATCGCTTGCAATTGAATACAGGATAGACATAGTCAACCTTACAGATTATACCCAAAAAGAGTCCATAAATGTTTTTGTCCATGTCTTCCAAAACAGACATGCTTTGTATCTGATTAGCTTCTTTGCCTCGCTCATAGTCCTACTCTTCCAGCATGATTGTTGGCAACAAGAAGTGGATGGAACATCAATTAGTGACATAGGCACTTCAAAAGACCAACCATGCCATAGAAAATGTATCGAGATGCACTATCCAGAAGCAAATGCAGTATCTCATGGATCATGGAAACAAGAGTTGCATTTGGACTACTGTTTAATTATCTGATTATTTTAGAACGTAAAACAAGATATGCTGAGAAAGAGAAAAAGAATTAACTTAAAAAGAATAATTTGCTCCCATTGTGCTTGTCATCTGCAAAGGTCACACTGAGATTGCTGCAAATTCAATATATCATCTGAGATTGCATAACTTTAGCACCAATATCCAGAATCAAATTCACCCTAAATTTAATGCAAACTGAGAGAAAATTCTTTACAGACACATTTAATCTAAAAGAACCAGTACTCCATCAACCCTGTTAGTTAGAACATGTAATATATTCATAATACATTGAAACAAACCCCATTGACCAAAATTTCAATACCAATATTGCCAAAGCCAGAGGAATAAAAAATAATATGCAGCAATAACATTACCAGGGCATTTGTCATGTCCTTCTTAACGATAACCACAATCAGATGATCAAAGAAAAATGTCTTACATAGGATGTTTCTAACAGATCAAACGAAATAAAACATGAATGAAAACAATGCGAATATAATAGGAGACAACAAAATTGGAACTTTCACCGTAAGCATCAATGAACAAATAGAAGAGATGTAGAAAAAGGATTCAGAACGAAGAGGCCAAGATATTGTCACTAATCCATTACCAAAGATCTATTCAACGTGCAATGGAGAAATTGAAACGAAAAGACTGGCTACGTAGGAAGAGAGCAAGAAAAAGAAGAAGGCAATGACAAGCTCACTATCAAGGTAGCTTGCAAGGGAGGTGGAGAACAGGATATCTTCTGGTCCCGCCCACGACATTGCGCCCCAAGCCTTTAGGCCTGTCAATAGATAACCGAAATGTCCCCTAAAACTTTCACGAACAGCGTCGGCAGCCCAAATTCAGGACCGCCTCAACACCCCCAGCCTCCGGTCCGTGTCTTCCCCCGAATCACCTTGAGAAGAACGCGAACTTTGGGAACCCTAGCATCGTTCAAGCCGATCCCACCGGCAGCCACCAGTTGCGTCCGAGTCCGAGATCCAATCCCCACTCCCGAAAACCCGAAACCCTAGCCGGAAAGGAGACGCCTTTTCTCCTCCTCGGAGGTAAAGATCGGAAGAACTGGGATAGAAAAATCAGGAAAACATGGATAATTTCCTCTTCCCGGTGGCCTAATTTCTAACGAGGATTAGGGTTTTTATCTCCTCCGATCGGTGGATCGGGCCCTGCTTCTATTCATTGCATTGCGTGGATTTCCCGTCGGGAGCGGCAATCGAGTCACAAGATGGATTTAGAGGAACAGTTGACTCTCTCGCCAGTAATGGAGGACCGCAGTGGGTGGGAGAAGGGGGCGTGATCAAATGTCACAGACCAAGCAGCGTGCGCGCCTTTGAAGCCACGTTTACGCGACACAGACGACGCGCGCCTCCGGCGTCCACAAACAAACACTAATTGTTGGGGGCCGCTGTTGGACTCGCGAGGACATCGGCAGGTTCTGGTGGGCCCCAAGAAGTCGAGTGCCGTGTACGCGGGCTCCAAACGCTTAGCTCTATGACGTCATCATCGCGTCATAATCAGATAGTAAGTATTTTTACAACGTAAATCTAATTTTTACAGGATTTCTTGCACCTCGTTTTTTCTACGGTAAACCGAATCAATCATAAGATGGATCAGTCTCATTACGATAAGTGGCCTAAGCTTCAAGAATGTGGCGTGGAGATACGGTTCACATTGGACAACAGAAGCGTGGCAATTTGAGTCTAATCTGGATTGATTAGACTCGACTCAAACAGTGGAATCGGATTTGGGCATCAGGACACGCGTCAGAAGATTAAGCGCCTCCCCCGTTCGCGAAAGGTGGTTGGCCCCTTTGCTTTCGCTGTTGTTTTTTACCACTTCACTGTAAAAGGCCAGAGGTCGCATTGCTTGAAGCTTCTGGATTGAGCTAGCAGTAAGGGATACAGGATCCTAAAGATAGCAGCATGTACAAAGAACAAAGGAAAAGGAGGAGAAAAAGAAGAGGCTCTTCGGTGCTTAAGCTTACATTGCAGAGAACTCATGGTTCTGCTCTGTGCCTCCTTGCCGTTTCAGTTTCAGCTCATCTTCCCCTATCATCCACTTGGAGTCGGCATTGGAGATCAGAGAAGGATTGTGTCGGGGTCTTTTCGGGACTGTCTTGATGGATTGGTCTCTAGATCTCCAGAACAATAAGTTCTATAACTGGAGGCAAGCATAAGTTTCTTGTCAGTGTCAACTTGGGCATGCTGCTATCAGAATGCACTCACTAATGCATGAATGAAACCAATCTTACTTACACTCGGAATCGGTCTTAACCCATTTATACTGATCTTTCCTTTTGTCCTCTTCTTCCTGCAACTTCTCAGTGGGTTTATTCTCCAAGTACTTCTTTGCTGGTGCCAGAGCTGGGCTTTGAGGGTAAATCTTCTTGGCCAGAATTGCTCTCAAAGTCTGTCATCCGACACAAATATGCGAAGAAAATAAGGTTAGACTTGCACAGGCATTGGAAGAAGATTCAAAGGTATTTTCCATACCTTATCAATCCTCGGCTCGGGAATTGGATCCTTCAAGTTCCGAGGCGGCGCAAAGCCACTTCCACATACAAACATCTTCTTGAAAAGAAATGAGAGTGATTCTTTCTTAATCGCGGTGCGGTTGCTCGACAAAGCATCTCTCACTTGAGACAGTATGATCTTGGTACTGGGAGAGAGATCGCCATGGTTGTCGTTTTCCAGGTTCTCCGGTTTCCCGTCAACCTCCAAGCTCCATGGGGGATCAAGGAACCTATTCGGTAGCGGATTAGCTGGATCTGCTTCAGCAATCTGTGGTGCACCGGTGCTAGAATTCGGCTTTCGAGTCAGGAGCTTGACTAGCTCTACCTGGAACCTGTCCACTTCTTCCATGGTGAAATCAGGCAGATCTTCTGAAGCTTGCAGGTTTTCCAAGGATTCATGTCCTTGTGGGTCTTCTTCTTGGATGTCTCTGTTGCCTAACGTCCCGATTGCCAACAATGCTTGCGACCAGTCCCGGAATTCTTCATTAGAAATAACAGGAACTGAAGCACCTAAATGCAGAGTAAAAAAGCACCAGTTATGGAAGAGCTCCATGCACAGGCAATAAAAAATAGTTCATATGAGAATTATGATACGGAGGCTGTAGTTTAAGTTTACTAAGAGTGGACGAGGAGGCATGAATGTCAAAACATGAGATCCGACTGATTTCAGCAAGCGATGAAGAAGATAATTCTGGAGTTTATACCGAAAGCATCACTTACAAGAAGCACAACTCAAAGCAGCAGCACGTCGTTTCTGCTCCCGTCTCCCACTGAACTTGCTTTGCACCCAGCTCAAGATCTGAAGCCACCACAAGCCAAAAAATTTAAATCTAAATTTTGACAGCAATATGAAACTAGGAACTGCCGTCCGAAGCTTTCAGACTTGCACCAAGCGTGCGCGACCTTACCTTCATGGTTCCCACCAAAAAAACAAAGCGTGAGCGAGAGATTGTACTACGGATGGAGTGAAGACTCAGGAACAGCTCTCATCATCCTTAACAAAAAGGACGAAGAAGGTGTGCATAACGAAATCTTATACAGGTGGAGGGAGATATCGGGCTGCATTTGCTGAAGGTGTCTGCAGCAACCTCGTTCCTTTTTGTACCACCGGGAGCACTTGAAGAGGCGCAGGTAGTATTCGAGAATAATAAAAAGGAACCATACACGTGACTGCTCGAGCCTTCCTTCCGCCTATGAGGAGCAGTGGAAAAAGTGCTACGGAAACACACAGCATTATTTATTCAAGTCTCTAGGCGGCTTTTGCAACTCAGGGCCATTTATTCATCAAATAATCTAAGGTACACTAGCACTGCTCAAGAGCTAATGCAGTTAACTACATGGCAGGCGTTATATTTCCTGTACCACCGCAAGTCACGTAAAATACAATTCCAGTTTATTTACCTCTAGGATCGACCTTTGTATTGATCTGATCAACACAACTCATGCACACGAATATTAACCCCAGTAAAATAAATAATAATAGGACATAGCTTTTGCCGATAGTTAAACAACCAAAACAACATAATAATAGATCTGTCCTCTCAAAGACGACTCTCCTGTCTCATGACTCTGGTGCCCTGGCAAAATACCTACGTGCATAATAGCAACTGGCATTGCGCTACAAAAGGTAGACACCAAGAACTTAATAATGGAGTGGCGAACAAGCCAAATTGGGCAGCGAGAAACATCAAGTGTGCGTGTATCTGTCACTCGCCCACCCTACCGGCCCCTGAAATCTACCTTCATGGCAAGACCCCTATACTTCTCCCTCCTACACCATGCGCATGATTCACAGCTCAGAGACATCATCATCCTTATGAAGACCTGGGGATACCCACATGGCAGCATTTGCCGACCTCATAGATGCCTGAGGAAAGGATACAAAGAAATGCATATGACACAAAACACTGGCTCGTAGCCGTAACAGGTCTCACCTCAATACAAAAGCAAATAGTTGGATTCTCCAGTCGATTGGGCCACATGAGATGCCATGTAAGAGGTGAATGATGGTTATGAATTTATCAGGGTGGGATCCAATTTCTTAGCATGCAAAATTAAATATTTAAAAGGGCACTTCCTTCCCTATAACTTTTACCTCCTTTTCATTCTCAAGCTAAAAAAATTATATTAGAATCCCTATGATTATGGAAGTAAAACACTTGGATTCATTTAGTTAACATTGTCGGTTTTATCGATGAAAACACGAAAATAATAGATAAAAAAATAATTTTAATGTTTCAGTTGATAACGACAAATGATGGCGCTATCGGAGGCTACGAGTGATGTTCTGGATAAGAAGAGCGACGACGAAAAATGAGAATCGCTCGAGCATTTACATCGATATCGACGCAATTACCGAATGACGAAAGGGTCGTCGATGCAAATGTCGTGCAGCCCTTTCGTTGCTCAACAACTACGTCGACAATGTCGTAGGTGCAAAATAATGAAAAGATCATTTACTACATCAATGTTAACGTAGTTGTTGAGTAGTGAAAGTACTGCTCGACATCTGTATCAGTGTTGACATAGATTGACGTAGATATAGAGCGATGCGATGCGACGCGACACGATGCAAATGCCAATTGATCCTTATCTCTCGCCATCGATCTCCTCATCTACAACAGTCACATGTGAACACAACGACATCGCCATCCGCCACCACAGATGTCATCTGTTACCACTAATTGAAACGTTGAAATTATTTTTTTTGCCCATTGTTTTTGTGTTTTCGTCATTAGAACTTATGAAGTCAAAGTAAATGAACATAGATATTTAAATTTCATAACTATAGAGATTCTAATATAAATTTTTTAAGTCTAAGAACTAGGATGCTAAAGAGGTCTAACTATAAGGTAATATGTAACTAGTCCTGTTTAAAGTGACTTATTAATTAATGTGACTTATTAATCAAAATTTGTATCGAAAAAAGCTACAATGTCAAGAAAATATTTCTTGGAACCAGAAAGAAAAGCAAAGATAATCCAAGTAAATACTATGAACAAAAAAACCTTAAGCAATAAACCATAATGCAGCAAAGCATATTGGTTACAATATAATCAACAAAACTGCAGACCAGAAAAACACGGAAATAACTAAGATTGGTTCTAGGTAACCGGGCCCAAGTGACAGTCCCAGTCCACATCAGATATCTTGCACTCCATTGGAAACCTATTAAAACACTGAAATAACCCAAATGACAATGAACAGTTTTACTCACATATAACGTAACTTTCTAATGGTTCTGTTTTGCCCGTTACTCTCATGGCTGTTTCAATCCTCTTATTGTGGATTGCAATGTTTGCTGTCTATTTTTTTTATCAAAAATAAATACCTTCTGTCAACTCTACTTGTCCAATATAATTAAAAACATGTTATCCACGACCGAGCTTATAGTCATCTACAGGTTCATCACAGGCCAAACTAGAACGAAATATAGTTAGTGAGCACACCATCAAGGGTAAAGAGATGGACGCACCTCTTTTCCCCTGTTTCGATGATACTTGTGTCGACGATGGATAATAATCTTCCTCGCCGCTCCAAAACAAATCTAGATCACAAGACCAACAGAAATTACAGGTGAAAGTGAGACAATTAGATCACAAGCAAGTCCGTATCCCAAAAGCTAATTGGGTCATGTACCTTTTAATTTTCTGCACACCAGCTGGTACGAAGCCGCCTCGCATCTCCTCTGGTGCGGTGCCACCAAGGTTCTTATTCTATTTGGGTATCACGAGACATGGACCACATGCGGGCCCCCACTCGGCAGAGCAAGTGTCACGGCATAGTGGCGATGGCAGGATCTTGTGTCTGTCGGACACGACACGTGTGTCCAACGGAGTTGTAGAGAAATCATTATTGGCAACGCACCTCAATATCGAGATCTCCAGAGATTTAATTACTCTTTGCAAACAGTTTTCCTCTTCGATCTGTGAGAGTAAGTATTACATTCCCTATGTAGTTCTCCATATCCCCTACCCTCCATCGCATCAAGATCAAGGCACCGGTATTCCTAACACCAATGCCAATAATTACAATAAACTATGTTGTTCTCCATCTCTTCACGTTATGCCCACAATCCTCGAAGCCATAAACTAACAGGCAATGGCATTTAGTTTGCCATATGATGGATGGATGCTTGAAATAGCGGTAATAAGGGTAATACTTGTTTTGTCATGATGACGAGGTTTTGGCCGCGATAGATGCAGCAAACACACTTAAACTAACACTAAGAAAACAGTGGTGCCGTACCTGCAAAAGCTTTTCGACGAGGTTTCGAATCAATAAGCATGAACGGCTAGGAGACGAAGCGTGGAAAGTCATCAATGATGTGATCCACACCTAAGAAGGCAGTCGATCGAAACATTGAGATAAAGATAAACAATACATATCAAGTATTTGAAAGCAGTGTACAATTCATCAAAGGTAATAGCGAGGATCGAAAGCATCATTAATGATGTTCCTATATAAGAATTGCATGCGAACAAAGTAGAAAATGAATTTGCGACGCAGGGTGTAACTCACTATTGATAACAATTCACGGAGTTATGTAAATATTGATGGAAGTAACTGTACCTGTGTCAAAGAGATTAACACCACTAAGACCACCCACAGTGTGGATTCTTCGGTATCCCTCGAGATGCATATAGAATGTAGAAGAGAGAACTTGACTGGTAAGGTTGGATGCCAGCTATTAAAGTCGCACGTTTCCATGGGAGTTCGCAAATTCCCAGACGGACAGGAAGTAAATGAAATGAGCTAAATCATTTTTCTTCAGATTGACTGCAATAGCAACATGCGTGAATTCATTTGATAGGCAAGCCCCTTCCACGGGGTTGCAAATTTGCAGCAAACAGTTTGTCATAAAAGTCACCAGCACTTCTGCATTACACACTATAGAATGCCAAGGTACTGTAAATTGTTTTATTAAGTTTAGGCAAAAACTAAGGAACAGGGTGGCAGATAAGCCATATATAGTGCGAAAATGGTAGCATTAAGTCTATGATTATGTAAGTCCTATGAATGACTAATGACATCAACAAAGCTGGCACATATACATACTTTCACTAGCACAAACAAAAAAAGACTTCTCAACTACCAAAGGTTTTGATACATGAAAGAGACAAGTGTTTCTCAGAGGCAGAGCTGTTGGAATAATTTAGGACAACAACGTTACATGCCAGTTGGGTGATAACTTATGATTGCCTAGGTTAGAAGGTTTAGTTTAAATATCAGGATCTCTCTTGTACAATACTTCATTAAAAAAAGCTCATCATGATAGTTCGTTTACTACGTAGGTTTCATTCAAAGCTCATTCTAGGATTCTGGAGAACCCAAAAATACTGCAGCTCAGAGCACATGCATGCACATAGGGCACCGGGTTGCAAATGGGAAACTGTATTGGTTCTTGGAATGATCCATCTAATCTATATTTTAATCTAAACGTTTTGAATCTGAACTTGGTCCCGATCAAAAATTTACTTATAATGTTTTTTCATCAATCTAGGCTTACACATTGTATCAGACTAGTACTGATTGTGACCCTACTAATTAATAAAACATAATTATCGTGGAATAGCTCCACAAGAGGGTTGCAATATTTAACAACATTATCTAATATCAAAAACTCATACATTATGAAATCACTTAAAATCCACACCAAAATGCTAAAATTACATCGAATATATCAGAACTTGATAGATAATACAGTAAATAATGGTAATACTGTCTGGTGGGATAAGGTTTGGATCACATACTAACCATTTTTCATGTGATCTCACTGGCAATCTGCATGTGAACTATGCCCCTTATTTTTCATGTGATCTCATTCGCAATTTGCTCCCAGGTTGGAATTGGAGCAGAATCAGGTCGACCTCTGCACCAAGAATAAAGGCATTCTACAGTATTCGATGCAGTTCTTTATACTCATTGGTTATCGAGTCTCTAACTTTTCGTTGTATAGAGACGGATATTTTTCTGCATTCCAAAATTACAGCCCAAGGCTGGGAGGAACCCCCCAAAACTAGAGACTATCTGGAGTGACGGCACTGAGTACATCCATCTAATGCTAATAAACTAACTAATGGTGTCAAAAAGTTCAATTCTGATGAAGTGTCACAAAAATAGTATCAAGCATGAAGTCCTCTAGTCCTTTTTGAGGAAAGAAGCCCAATGGTCATAGAATCAGAAAACTACAAAATTACAGTATTCGATGCAGTTCTTTATACTCATTGGTTATCGAGTCTCTAACTTTTCTTTGTATAGAGACGGATATTTTTCTGCATTCCAAAATTACAGCCCAAGGCTGGGAGGAACCCCCAAAACTAGAGACTATCTGGAGTGACGGCACTGAGTACATCCATCTAATGCTAATAAACTAACTAATGGTGTCAAAAAGTTCAATTCTGATGAAGTGTCACAAAAATAGTATCAAGCATGAAGTCCTCTAGTCCTTTTTGAGGAAAGAAGCCCAATGGTCATAGAATCAGAAAACTACAAAACCCAGAAGGATGAATTAAAGTTTTCTAAAAAAAGTTTTGAAACAAGCTTTAAGAATCAGAAAATTTTTAACCTTTAAACACTGGAAGAGATGCAAGCCTACCATCTTATTGGACTTTTGTAAGTGACACAAGTCAATCAAAGACAAGAAAAGAAATTTCAAAACCCATCATGAGCTCACAACAATGAATAAAACAAGCTCTTCTTATCTCAGATGCCACCAGATTGAGCAGTCAATGCAGTCTAGATCTAGCACTTCCAGACGCACGGCAGTAGCAACAAAACTCATAATCAATGGAACCACATAAAAGAAGCAAACTCTTGACATGTAAGCCTGCTACACTTTGAGAGCAAATTTGTGACAAATTTTAGAAGCACATATTCTTATGATTGTCAATATCTTGCACATCTCACTATATTAAGTTACCTATTTAGATTGGCTTTTCTATTCCAAACTTGTTCCTGGATTTAGTTACTGTTACAGAATGCCAATGGAAGTGTTCTCCTAAATAATAAAAACAGAAGTTTTCTAGCATTTGCCTTCATGGATTAATTACGAGATGTAATGATTCTTAACATAAATATTGAAATCTCTTCTCGTTTCAACAATATTCTTACCAGAAAATGCAATTTCAACACTTTCATGTCTCTTTCATGACTCCTACAGTAGTTTATTGTTCACCTTGATGGACTGTGTACTGTGCAGTACTAGATATGCCAAGTATCTTCTTTATCAGTCTATGATAAACAATGTAACAAAGTAACTATGTTCCTCCTCAAATGCTTCGATAATTTTGTTAGATGTTACTTTCAAACTATTCAATCTGAGATGACACCTTTACTAATTTAGAATAAGTTCAAGAAATATGAACATCTGCTTGGTTTGTTAAAGATGTATTATGCTTTGCTTGTCGCACATGTTCATTATGCAAAATATCCAATCCTTTGAAAAATATATTTCCTTCTCTATGAAAAGATGACCTTCGGCTTTTCATCTAAATGGTCGTTAAAAGGAAACAAGAAGTAATGAGTTGGAAGACATGCTATCATAAGACAAACAGCACCTACAAAATCAATCAGCTAAGTATCAAAATCTTATGTCAACCTGTAAATCACCAATCGGATCAGAACTGTTCTGATTGGTAAAGTGAATTTGATGGCACCACATGTGTATGCACATTGCAGTGCAGCTAGTGCCCTCGAGAGAATGATCATCACTAAAAATCCGAAAAGAACTCCGCACTCAGATTTGTTTTTCGTAATAACCTAACACATACACAAAACGGCTCGATCCATCCAGTGATAGCTCCTTTATAATATTCTAACAGATGAACTAATTGGTCAACCAGATTATATTCATAGGTAAGTTTCTGAGAGAATCGTAAATTTTCATGATAAACACCTTTGAATCAGAAAAAAAATAGTAGGAAATCCTTCAAACATAACTCCAGACTCAACATAAACATCAATAAGTTGAATAAAAATTACGATATAGTGTGCATTATCAGAAGAAAGAAGCAACGAAACCCTAGTTCGCTTACCAGACGCAGAGAATTTGGGGAAGAGGTATTCGAATCCAAAGCTTGTTTCGCCAGTGGACGAGCGGGAAAGCTTTATATAGACGTTGTGTTGCCTCTTAAATGACTTATCTACCCCTACACATGAAAACCATTAACGACAATATTCCAGCGGAAGCGAATTCTATGCCACGTAAACCCACGCTTTGCCACGTGGTAGCATACGAAGGCCCTCCCAACGCAGTACCCATTCGTCCAGGCGACGCTATAAAACGTTTCATGAAAAACGATCTTGGCCGTTCGTTTTTCCGGATGCACGCGATCAGAGACGTCAGTTCAACAGCCGGCTTGACGGCGGGAACAAACTAGTTTTGATCCATGTTTCCGATCATGTTCTCGAACAAGTCTCCGCGAGTCCATTTGTAGCTTTCGCCTGCTTCGATTTATGGAGTAGGAGTCTTCGGTTTGGAGATCAAACAACTATTGGTGGTCGAATCTTCTGAGAGGTCAGTCCATGGATCCTTGTTTTGCTTATATGAACATTCATGCTAGGTTATGTCTCGCAACGGAGAGTTCGCTCAACCTGATTCCTGTATAGGTAAACAGGTAAAGATTGCAATTTTGCTCCTCAGGCCGAGGAAGAATCTGTTCCTCAGAACAAAATCTGAACAAAGAATTAGTATTTTCGTACAAAAACCCTTTGGTTTATCGTTTTGGGGGAGCTTTGGTGTTAAAAGGAGCTCCAAGTTCCCCTTGATTTAGCTTACCTACCGGCTGAGTCCCTGTTGTTGAATCAAAACTTAGTCTTGCTTAGTCCTATGTATGAAACTGATGGAATATTTCGTTTTGGTAGTTGTTAATGGGTTATTTCTGAACTACGCATAATTATCTTCGTTCATTGCAAGGAATACTTGTAAGTGGCGCAGGAGGAGGGAGTTTTCGAATGGCATATGACCGCATCTCCAACTTTGAAGGAGTGTATACAAGTCTTCACCTTCCAGCAGTCACTATCGGAGGAACTTTTGTGCTGATTGCAGTGGTGCTGTCTACAATACTAATTCTGCAACACCTACGAGCATACACTAAACCTGCAGTGAGTTCTACATATGTTTAAGACAGTATATAGCTACACTGGTGATTTACTGCAATTAACTCCACTACACTTCCCTTTTATCTAGATAATGTAAATATGTGAAAATATAGCATCATCAATTTCTAATATAGACCATAATATCAGTGTTTAGACTAGCAGAATTGCATTTGCATCGACATCATATCCGTAAAAGATTTAAATCTCTTAGAGTATAAAAAAGACATTCCAGGTGGGTAATAGAGATGGCTAGGAATGCCTTAAAACAACAACAATAATAACAACAAAACGTAATGTCCCAACTATTTGGGATTGACGGGATATTTTGAAGTTAGGAGTGTTTTAAACATTGAACATAAATTGATAGTTTTGCATTTGTTGTTTCTAGGAACAGAAGTGGATCATTGGTGTCTTATTCATGGTTCCAGTATATGCCACTGAGTCTGTGAGTATGGCTTCTCATATCTTCCTGGACTCCTACCTTATCTAACCATGTATAAAGTATAAACATACAAATGCATCTATTTTCATGATATTGTGTGATGACGTGGACACACCACTGTCCACTGCTTTCCATTTTTGAATTCCTCTTTCTTATTGTCTTCTTATCTCATACTTGTAAACCAAAATGCATAGCAAGCATTATGGACAACCAATGCCAGAATCTCTAAAAAGCACTTGGGTCTTCTTATCGCATACTTGTCTTCTTATCTCTGTTCCTACCCTCCTGTGCAAGACAAGTTACTGCAATAAGTTTTCGTTTTTTGTAACTTTGTTGGTTGCGATACACTGTGGGAATGGGCTTTAGTCTTGCAAGAATGAGCATTGGTCTGTTTTGTTAGTGTCCTCTTTATCCATGGTATAGATGAAATATGCTGCTGGAGATGGTAAGTTATCAAATTGAACAGTATGCACTAGATCAGCACAAAGACAATGTCACAAGTAGTGAGCTTTAGATAACCTATAAACTGAAAATAACGGTTAGTGATGATCAGTCATACACTCCTTATGGTATTCGTGGTGAAAGCATATGTTTCATCTTTCGAATGCGAGGCACTGCAATTATAACAACACAAAAAGAAAAATCTCGAGACTTATTGTTCCAATTCTTACTTAATAATTATCTTTATATTTAACATGTAGGTCATGATCAGTTGGCTTGTCCTCGGTCATGTAGGCCATCAAAATCGGGTTAGTCTTACAATTTATGACCCTCAATTCTGAAATGAACTTACAAAATTTTTGTAGTGAATATATTTTGGACAATGTAAATCATCGCAAACTGATTTGTCATCAACCTTGATGTTTAAGCCAGTACAATGATTTACTGGCTTATGGTACTTCTTCAATTCGTTTTAAAGTTGAAGATATTATATTTACAAGTGTATTGTCCATTTGCAGGCTTTTGAACTCTTTGTTTCTTCTGTTGTACTTGGCTTTCTTATGTCAATAATCTGCAGTGTTTTTTTGCTTGTCAGATAATATCACTATGGAACTCAAAATTTTCTATGGTTTGTGACATCTTAAGGAATTGCTATGAAGCATTTGCCTTGTATTCTTTCTGGTGCTACTTGGTTGCCTGTCTTGGTAAGATTTTCCATTTATTTTCTTGTTCCTGTCAATAGGGATTTTTTTTTTACTTACATTGTTACGCCAGAAAAAAAAAAGGTGGTCACTAGCAAGAACTAGTTGTTACTTTGTACCGAAAAGATATAATTCTTTTGTAAGACAGCAGTAATCGTGATAATCATTATCTGATACACGTTATATTCATTAATTATTGTAAATTTATAAGAGTGAATAGAGGAGTATCCCTGAGGCCAAATAATTCTAATATGTCTACATGATTCTTGTTTCATTCAAGACCAATCTGTAGTTGTACATCTTGAGATGCCATTTTAATTGCAGGTAGGCCAACACAGTCGTTAAAAACTAGGAGATGTCAGTGAGAAATTGCCCCTTAACCATATTACATCTATTTTAGGAGGCGAAGAAAGGGTTGTGGAACTACTTGAGAATGCAGCTAGAGAAGAGATCAGTGAGCAATTGCTGAAGGAAGAAGATGATGACACTCAACATCGACATTCACTAAATGATTTTGTATTCCACCCAACTGTGCTTGGCAAAGATTTATACACAATTATAAAATTTGGTATTGTACAATATGTAAGTGCATATACTTGCATGTTCTCTATGCTTATCGTGAAACAGCTGCTAAATTCAAAAGTTTGCGCAGATGATACTGAAAACATTATGTGCCTTCTTGGCATTGTTACTGGAGCTTTTTGGAGTTTATGGAGATGCGGAATTCAAGTGGTACTATGGGTATGGCTTATATAGAGCAACCTCATTCGGATATTTTTTTTACCCAAACTTCACAACTTCTTGATAACTTGGCTGTTTTTTTTTTTTTTGTTTTTGTTTGGTTACTTGATAATTTGCTGTTTTGATAGCAAACAATTGCTTACAGGTACCCATATGTTACGATCATCATAAATTTCAGTCAAATGTGGGCTTTGTATTGCCTCGTGCAGTTCTACAATGTCAGTCATAGCAGGTTACAAGCTATCAAGCCATTATCAAAGTTCATAAGCTTTAAAGCCATTGTATTTGCAACTTGGTGGCAGGGTGTTGGTATTGCATTAGCCTGTTATGTTGGTATTCTACCGAAGTGGGGGAAAATTCAAAATGGTATTCAAGATTTTCTTATCTGCATTGAAGTGAGTCCTGAACTTCGAACATAGTGTTCTCATATTATCAAATGATATAATTTCCTTTTTAGTGTGTCTGGCTTTTCAATATTTTCTTATGCATCAACTTTAAAGAAGGTTGTGGATCCTTTTTACAGATGGCTATTGCAGCAATTGCCCATGTATATGTTTTCTCGGCAGAACATTATAAATATCTGCCAGTTTCTGGTTGCGGGAAAATAACATCTGTAGAATCTAAAACCAAATCTAAATTAGTTGAAAATGCCAAGAGCGGGCCAGCTACTGTGGAGCAGAAGGAAACACATATTGAAGCTCCTGGAACAAGAATCACGGAGAGTGTTCAAGATGTTGTTCTAGGAGGTGGTGAACATGTGAGTCCTCTCATCTTATAATACAATAAATTGGGATGACATATAGTAGATACATGTACCTGTAGTTAACATTAGCATTAGTATATGAAATCTACGACATTTTCTTTGTAAATTAATGTTTGTCTTGGTTTTTTAAGCTTTTGCTTGTACTTACGGCATCCAAAATGCTTACTGCTACTCTATGATTTTTGTGCAGGTGGTAAAGGATGTGGCATTAACCATATCTCAAGCAATTGAACCCGTCGAGAAAAGTGTCGCCAAGTTCCAGGACACCATTCATCACATCTCTGTTGACTCTGATAAAGGAAAAGAACCTGAAGTTGAAGTAGACGAACTTGTTACAGAGAACTTTGCGGATCTGAAATCGGAATTCAGTTCCGAAATGAAAGTTGAGTCTGACAATGCAGAGAATCTTGGTCACCACATATCTGTAGTCAATTCTGAAGTGAAGTATGAAGCTGAAAGTTGCCCAAGATGATAGTGCTTTGTACCTCCACCTCAAATGCATAAGATTTTTGTTGTCAAAGTTACAGTTGGTTTAGACTCTGGTAGACACTAGCTTCATATTGGAAGTTTGTAATGGTTGTTCATATTTTCTTGTTCCATTGTTGCTTCTATCTCTGAAATAAGGGTCTGTACTGTGGACTTATTGGTGATCAGGAGTATGTTTTAGCAATGGCAGCATTTGATAGAAGACTTCTTTTGTTCTGTACCATCTTATCATGTAAAATTATCTGGCTATAGTATTCAATAGTGACCAAGGAACTTATTATTCCTGTACAGATCAATGATTCTTGAGATTGTTACCATTTACAGAACTTGTGAGCCATAACAGGCATGTCATATTTTTATGTTTTAAATTCATATTAGCTAGCTGCAATGAGAATAAGTTAAGAGTTCTTTGGATGTTACCAAAAGTATACGTGAATAATTTTAATACATAAATATTACACACACACACACACATATATATATATAGCAAATTGACGATAGAAAGGATGAGATCAAAATGGGTTTGCATTGAACTATTTAGGAAGGAGAAGAAAATTATCCATGAAACTTCTATAAAATAGAGATGCTCTTATTTTGATTCTAAACCCTTATTAACTCGTTTAAATCTAGTTGGGATAAAGTTTTTTTATCTATATGTAATATTAATATGAAAATTATTTGTCTCTAACTAAATTGGTAAGTGATTATTAGCATGGTTAGCAATGTCTCGTTCTTATTACTATATAACCTACTTTGAAAGTCTAACTTGAGCATTCAAGGGATTAACGTTAGAATATTACCCAACATTAAATTTAGTATAAGTCGACACCATCTTCGACATCATCTCCTAATAATAATAGATGACATAGAAGATTTATCCAAGGGTAATAATGGTTATTTTTTCTAAAAAATTTACTCTATCATTTCAACTATTAAACATAATACATGTACTAAATGCTTTCAGCATAACTCAGATTTTGATCTTTTAATATATTATATTTGGTGCATTTGTGAAATTATTCAATTTTTTATCAAGTTTAGGCTGATTGGAAAATTTTGAGATCAATGGAACATAAACTTAATATGTTATTCTTGAGATCAATGAAAATATTGATTAAACAGGGTCAACTCACGATTGTTTGGTCAAAGGACCTAAACGTGAGAAATCAAGCTCAATTTTGAAAAAAAAACATAATACAGGGATTAAATTGTAACCAAGTATTTATATAATAAAATAAATGAATGCTCGGGGACGTAATAGCAAGAAACCACTTCTTTCTTGCCGCACAAGCATTTATGGAGCCTTCTACCCCTCGTCGGCGCTCGGCATCTCTCGGCACGCCGGTGCAGTCCTAATCTTGGCACGAAGGCTCGGAGCAAACCCTAGCATCCGATCGAAGAGATAGTTGGTACAGCACCATGAGTCGCGGAACTGGAGCCGGCTACGACCGCCACATCACGATCTTCTCCCCCGAGGGCCGTCTCTATCAAGTCGGTAAGCCCTAGGGTTCTTGATTCCCACCATAAGGACGTGATCTTGAGTTATTGGGTTCCGGAGGTCGGATTCTTCTATTGGCGTTGCAGCGGACGAGCAACCGTGTTATAGGGTTTTGATAGTTGTTCTTGAACCATGATTTTTCTTGATTGGGGCAGAATATGCGTTCAAGGCCGTGAAGGCGTCCGGGATCACGTCGATTGGGGTCAGAGGGAAGGATTCCGTATGCGTTGTCACTCAGAAGAAGGTTCCCGTGAGTGTCTCGTTACCTCGATCTTTAACACCGTCGTGGATGCGATCTTCCCTTTGTATTATAGTATTAATCTTTGTTCTTGCTGTGGGAAAACTAATGCAGGACAAGCTTTTGGATCAGACCAGTGTCACGCATCTCTTTCCCATCACAAAGTACCTCGGACTGTTAGCGACTGGGATAACAGGTTTTCTATTTATCTTGCTTCTTTTTGTATGCGTTTATGTTGCTCGAGTCTGTGTGCCGATGCATTTGGTTCTCTGAGGATTCTGAAGCACTTGTATAGCTCCAAATCTAGGGGATTATCACCTCATTCGAAATCTTTGTTTTGTAACACATTTCATCACCTCATGTGATGAACATAGACACTTTCTGTTTGCCACCATCTTCTGATGGTTGATTGGGCATGAACTAGTACATTGATGTGGGAGAAGTTTGAAGAAGATAAGAGCTCATATGGAGATAGATTTCATGTCGAGCTTAAGGTGTATGTTAGACAGACCAAGTCAGTAGCTGGAACCCAACTTGTTCTGTGTAACTGGAAATTTTTTTTCAAGGAGCTTCATAGTTCATATCTGATGCTTTTTTCTAGATGTGAGGATAGAGATGTCTCTTAAGAGTTATTAGTTCCATGGTCTGTGTGAATAAAGCAATAAGTCAAATGAGTAACTTAGGTCAGATTGATCATTAACAGTTTTTGTATGTAAACTGAGAACTTTTTAAGTTTTCTGAAACAAAAGTTACCATAATATCTTACTTTGAATTATAATTTTCGGTTAAACTAACTGACAAGAACCATATTTTATTTCAAACAAATGCCTTTCTTTCCTTAGAAACAAAGATTGGAAAATTATCTGTTGATTTCTTATATTAGAAGATTTGATTTATATGGTACTCCTATTATTTTGGATTGAGATGATATGTTTACCTACAATTTGCTGGTTAATATTTATATCATTCAATATGATAAGTTTTAATAATGTCATTGTTGTTGTAGCTGATGCAAGATCTTTAGTCCAACAAGCAAGAAATGAAGCAGCCGAATTTCGTTTTAAATGGGGATATGAGATGCCTGTAGATGTATTAGCCAAATGGTATGGTCATTCTCTTCTTGCTTATATTTTTCAAAAAGAATGATATCAATCTCTATAACATTGTGCGAAGTCAATTTATGAATATTCTAGTTATATCTACCAAAATTTTCCAATTAAATTGTGTTTTTCCTAAGATAGTAACAAGAGTCTCCAATTACATATACTTTAGGATAGTGACATCCACATTGTAATACTTGCAGTTATCATTCCATAATTGTTATTACTTGCCCCAGCAGCCTTTATCTATTACAAATGACATTGTCCATTTTTCTTTAGGGATTATTATAGTTCTTAATATCTGTAGCAAGACATCCGATAAATTGATTCACATCTATCATGGTGAAAGTATTTTGCTTTATGCTTGCATGATATTTATGTAAAATGGGATTGTCCTCTATGTTTCTGGGGGAAACAACAGGCAAACTCATCATAAGCAGCTATTATTGCTGGTAACTAATGTGTCATGGAGATTTATCAGATTCAGGAATCTGACATTCATTTTTAGAATCGTGGATCTGCTAGCTAGGCTTCTGATTCCTGAAAGAAGTCCATGAGTTAGTTTTTATGGGGTGAAGCTTTTGATGATGGTTGGGCTTTTGTGTTGGATGTTCCTTATCTATGTAAAGATTTAGCCCATTGCTCATCCATAGTAGGTTCATCCGGGGGTGAAGTCAGAATTTGTATAACTACATGTTGCCATTTGTGAACAATGTAATTGGTGAACAAGCAGTTCCTGCTAAACCAAGTATTCAATGTAATTAAAATCTTACTTTGGATCAGAATCATTTGCTAGCAGTTCGTTTAGGTTTGGTAAATTGCTTTTGATTGGGATCATTGCAAGTGTGGTAGAGCTTCAAAATTGAAAATGGTTGTCCAGATCATAAGATTCCAGATCATAAGATTAATGTTCTGCAAAAACATAACCTTTGTCCTTTTCAATATGCTATATCATTTGTGGCAAACACATAATAGCTGACTCCTGTTGCTTATCAAAAGAGGAAAAGAAAAGCTTAGCTTAGAATATTCCCCTTAGATTTAACTTTCGTGCCTGTTCCAACCCTCTTTTTCTAGGCTTTCTAAGTCAACAAGGATGTTAAATGTTTACTTCTTTG
The DNA here is from genome assembly GCA_021527575.1 of Ensete glaucum. NCBI lineage: Eukaryota > Viridiplantae > Streptophyta > Magnoliopsida > Zingiberales > Musaceae > Ensete > Ensete glaucum. The sequence continues at coordinate 49,540,386 of CM038558.1, forward strand.
ATGTAAGACCTTAATGCATCTGGAGAAACATTAACTTACTGCCCTGTTAGTCCTGGAGGCTGGCTTGAATATCCCTCCTGTCAAATGATAGCATGCCAAGTTCGGCATAAATTTTCTTGGCACTCCAGGTCAAGAATCAGTTTTATTACTTGCTTAAATGGACTCTATAAATTGATAATCGAATTGGAATTGGAGCTTGTTGGTTAATAGCTTTTATTGACTACCTGTCCTTTTTTTGTTATTCTGAAGTTTATAACTATCCTCTATTTTTCTTTTTCAATAGTCTCAGTGATTTGTCTGTCACCAATATTCTAGTCAGTTATATTTCGGGTTTTTTCTTCCTCTGCTCTGGAATGATCTCATTATTTCTGTTGATGGATTTTTCATATTTGTAGCCTTATGACCTATATTCTTCTTGTACTTACATACAGGATAGCAGATAAATCACAGATTTACACCCAACATGCCTATATGAGGCCTCTTGGAATAGGTTAGTTTCTGAAAATACCTGAGATCACCAACTCTTGGTTTCTATTTGTCCCCTTTTCTTTTGTTCTCTTACCACTACAATTTTTATTGTGAAGTTGCTATGATCTTGGGTATTGATGAAGAGAAAGGACCTCAGCTCTTTAAATGTGACCCAGCTGGGCATTTCTTTGGGCACAAGGTATGTGATACATCGTAGTGCATCTTTTTCTTGTTTTTTTATTTCAGCAGTCTTTGGATAATACTGAAGATGGATATGAATGCTTTCTGAGTCTGGAACTAATTTGAAGATGAAATATGATTAGTGCCAGTTTGTGCATTTATTGTAAAATGTTTTACAGTTATGCCTGTTTATTTTGTTCGTGTCTATTTATAGACTTAGCATAACCGTGACCGATTTTTTTATAACCATTTTTCTTAAAAAAGGGTCTTGTTGTTATCGTGTCTATATGCCAATTGTGTCGATTTTATTAATTTCTGTGGTAACAAACTCAAACAATTCTTTTAATGAATTCTTGTTATTTCCTATATTAGGAAAAAGTGCAAGCACGAGATGGTGTAGGCATGTCCTTTTTTCTTTTCATTCAGAGAATTTTCATTTATTATCTGGAAGTCATGTTAGATATGGAAATGAAATATACACTGAAACATCTATAATCATATAGCTCGATTGTTGTGTAGTAAGTTTTGGATCTTGTGTAAAATAAGGTGGCTGATGCATAGTAGCAAATGATTATTTCTTGTAGTTCACAATCTGGCTATTTCGATGACAATGGTGGAGAAGTGATCTAAGGGTTGGTTTGTCTGGTGTTAACCTATTGTGGCTTTGGTTTCAGTTTTGGCTTTCTTAAGACTTTCATCTGGAATTGGCGTGCATAAGTAAGTGATTGAACCAAACCAAAATAAAATACAGTTTTGGTTTTGATTTTTTGGATGGGACTGTTGTGGCAAAGGGCAGTGCATGGCAGCAAAGGGAAGATAGTTTGGGTTTGGATGAGATGGAGACTGTCATTAGGAAGTCAGGGGTTTGATGTCTACTGAAAAGAAAATCCAAGGAAAAACAATCTCTACAAATTTAAGATCAACTAGAGATCTCTTTATACAATATATTGACCAAAACTAACTTTGGTAGAACCCTGTTATTGTTATCATCCATGCTAGAACTTTGGTAGGTAGTGCGTGGACAGAGGCGCTTGCTTAAATGGAGTCATTACATTGTATGGAGTCCAGTGGGAGTCTGGGGCTGTTGCTGATTATTGACCTTGAAATAATATATATTTTTTCCTACTGGATCCAATAAAACTCTTATTATAAAGAGAGTTCACAAAACCCATCAAGGAACTGATCTTTTTTTAATTCCCTTCATTTGTGATGCAGGCCAACATTGTAATTATGTGTGGCTGTTGACAACAGATACTACATTGTAGTTCTTTTGACCGTGTAGCATTAGCATATTTCTCGTTACAACATTTGTATTGATACGACTTGTATCAATGCATTTTTCCTTACTCTGTTCAATTGGCAATATTGAGTTGTGAATTGGTTCTAGATCCTTCAGTTTTGGATAAGCTTGATATCTGTTGAACTGCAACTGTATTTAACCTAATTTCATGACTGGCAAGGCAAATGACAAAGTGCAGTCATTGTAAAATAGCACTGCTTGAGTGGTTGGAATCTTTGCCTGCAAGTGTAGTTACAATCATGATAGTAACTGAAATACTACTGTTTCCAGGCCACAAGTGCAGGCCTGAAAGAGCAAGAAGCAATCAACTTTTTGGAAAAGAAAATGAAGAATGATCCTGCATTCTCATACGAGGAAACTGTGCAGGTAAGAATCTGAGATTGAAGTCGGTATGCAGTAAAACATGAGTTGCCTACCTCAGAATGTCCATCAGTTTGTTTGTCAGTGTTTTGCGAAGATACGATGATGATGATGATGATGATGATAATGTACTTTTGATTAGGTGATTTTTTTTGTTTAGAATTGTCTGTTATTTGCATAGATAACTGATGGTACGTCTTTGACTAGGTGATTTTTGTTTAGCTGGTTAATGAACTTAGGCTAGTGTTTGTCATTTATGAATTGATGATGATCAGTAGTTATATTTTTTTGCCTGATGTGTTTTGTCTTTTATTCCTGCAGATGGCAATATCCGCTCTGCAATCAGTTCTTCAGGAGGATTTTAAAGCTACGGAGATAGAGGTAATCTCTTATGTTTAGAATGACTGAAAAACTATTTTTCTCAATGGTTTTGGACAAAATTATTAGCCTCAATCACATAAAATGTGTTCCGTTATATATATATATATATATATTCTTTCCTCTATCCACATAAAATGCTTGGTTAAAACATTTGGGCCATTCACCAGGTGGGAGTTGTGAGGAAAGAAGATCCAGTTTTCAGAGTGTTGTCAACAGTGGAGATTGACGAACACCTGACGGCAATCAGTGAACGGGATTGATGGCAAATCAAATCGTGTTACCACTGCTTTGATTCAGTTTCGATTCCGGAGTTTTTAACGTAGACAAGACTCGGTCGGTCTTTTTTGGTTTCCGTAAACCCAAAATGTAACGCGTGATTTCAAGCGGACACGATGCTTCGAATTGTGTGATTTCTTTTTTTTTCTCCATTCCAGAAAACGATTAAGTGTTGACTAATGTGTGTAGTCAAGTTTTCCAGAACACGAGGCTCAGAACCATCGAAAGGACACAAAAAGATTCAACGAGCAATTAGCTGTTCTACACAGACAACGCAAGTAAATTAATACTCCGGCAAAAGAAGGCCCGCGGATTTCTGCCCGCAGAACACCTACATACAAAAAAAAAAAAAAAAAAAAAAAACGCCCACCAGACAGATCGACTCTCTCGCTCGCTCGTACAAAGAATCAAAAGAGTTGCGGTGGTCTCCCTTCTATTCTTTCCATATGTATATATATATTTGTTTTTTTTTTTTTTGGCGTTTCTAGTTTCTCTCTCTCTCCGAACTACAAAGGTAGTGTGATCTACAAAAGGTGTCAATAAATGAGGACACGGAACAGACCCGGTTGGTGGTGGGTGTAGTCGAGGCCTTCCTCCAGCAGGTACTGCTCGACTGCGGCAGGGAGCCTAGCAGGAGTTCGAGAGCCCTTGGTATGGTGGCCGGTCCCAACACACACCATCACCTGCAGCCTCTGCCCGGTGGCCCTTGCTGTGCTTCTCACAAGTCTCAGCTCATGATCTAGAACATGTTTAGCTTCAGTCACATGAAGTCCATGGAGATCGATCAGATGATCTTGCCCCCGGCTGTAGTAGCCCTGCGTCTCACAAGACTGTGGGTTCCTGGAAAATTTTGAATGAAAAATTCAGGACGACATGCCAGCCCTCTAGTCAGAAGATCACAGACATGATGAAATGGCAATGATAATAAAACACAAGAATGTGATTGTCAAGAGGGTTGTTAGGGTACTAGAGGAATTAGGTGGCTGTTAGGGTTTTGCTGGAGTGGTGATAGTAGTAACAAGAGGAACTATTTCACTTTAATACCCGTCAAGGGCAATAATACAACTACTACCAACACTTTTGAAGAAGAAGAAAAAAAAAAAAAAAAAAAGCATGTCTTGTGTATGCATGTGTATCGTTAGAAACTTGAGGATGCATGCAAGAGTGATAAACGTCCAACCTTTTCCGGTAAATTGTTTCTTTAGCTTTTTCATGGGCTGCTTTCATCTGCATGCTGTACAACTGACCCTTCATACTCAGTTCCTTGGCTAGAGCCTTGTTTCCAATCAAATAGGCTACTCTGGCCTGGTAATAATAATCCATAAAGAGGACTTGCGTCAGTTCAAATAACACAGCTAAATATTCCCATCCAAATACATGTAACTAAACATACCTAGTTACACTTAACAATTCATAATTCCTTTAAGAAACATCACTTGAAATTTAGAAAAAAGAAATTAATACTACCATATTCCATCTGGCACAAGTTTTCCATTTTTAAGATTCAAAAAAAATTGAAAAAAAAAATCATAACAAGACCATAAGAAAAAGTAATTTGCCACAATTTGAACTTAATATAATGGTGATAGTAGTAACAAGAAGGTCAGAGTAGATGCATGCCCCCAAACTGACAAAGGGATATCCAGCTGCCTCTAGCATGTAAACCACAGCCAACTTTTCTGTCTACTAAAGCTGGAACATGCATTGTATTTTATTATCAAGTACAGAGCATATAAGAATATCAAACTCTATGCAAGTCGACGATCAGCCAATAACAATATCCTTATATATCATTTGTGAACAATGACTTGAACCTCATGCACTAAAATCACAACTAAAAGGGAGCCATCTACCTGTTCAAAGCATGTGTTTCGAAGGCGTGCAAAATCACGAGCTTCTTCCCTTGACTCTGAATAAATATTAGCTGTAATCTCAAAAGATTAAAAAAAAAAAGAGTAAAAAACCTTACCTTAAATCCAGTGGAGATTCATGAAAAATGGTGATGAATCGTAAAGAAGCTATCCTAAAAACATTACCCACTGCTTCCCCAGTTTCAAGCCAAACAGGAGATGACCGAGATACACGTGATCCATGCCACCTATCTCCAAAAACCATCTTATTATTACCATTGTATGAGTTGGATAGCAGCTGGGAATTTTTACTTGAACCAGCAGCACCATCAGCAGAACCATTTCTCTCATACCTCCAGTGACCAGAATTCTGTGAGGCTAGCTTTCTAACAGTTGAAGCAAAATCAATATCGCCTCTTGATAGAACAGAAGGAGATCTGTACATATTAGAACCATTATGAGCTTCTCCAGAATACTTTGACAATCCATTCAGGGTGTCTGCTACCGGAAGAGCAGGAAAATCCAACGGGCTAAACCTTGGAGTGGCCAAGGGCTGTGAATTAAGCTTCTGATCAAAACCAGCATCAACCTGAAGCTACAACACAAAAATGTCACCGTCAAGCCCCCAAACAACCCACCAAACTAGACCAGAAGATATTAACTACACAACTTCGAGGCACTATGCAACTAGAAAACATTGCATCACCCATGATATGTTTTCCTTTGTGGTAAAACTGTCAACAAAAATCTTGTACGGCTTGGTAAAGCCTTTACAAGTGACGCAAAGCACCAAAACATTGAGAACTATTACCTACTGTACAACTCCTTATGCAAGGTAAAAAAATCAACATTAGCTCAGAATATAGAAGCAGTTCAAATGAAGCACCTAGAAATATATTTACAAACATTCACCTTGTCATCATTTTGTAATAAGCATTGCATGTAGTGCTACTACAAATAACAGAGGTACAGATATAGGGTGCACCCAGCACACGAGGCTCCCGCCAATGCAGGATCCAGGGAGGTCCAATGTAAAGCAGCTTTATCTTCAAATATTTAAAGAGACCATTTCCATGACAGAAGAAAAGACAAACAAACTTCAACATCACTTTTACGTTAAAAAGGTGCATGGAATGATTTTCATCACGGTCAAGCTATCTTTACTATGCCTTCCTAGCAAAATACAATGTCATACAATAAATGGATGGAACCATATTTATCAATGCAAGACTCAATGCCTTTGCTTCTAACAGCAACAGGGAAACACTCAAAGAGGTAGCACATATGTCAAATCCAGAGATCTTCTAGAAGACTCTAACTAGCTATTTGGATTTGTTAGCTTTAGGAAGACATCAAAGAACATTCTTCTATGCATTGAATAATACAGCACACCATGGACCACCATGGTTCCAAATAGGCCTAGGACATCAACATTTTGCTAAAGTTACTTTCCTTTCACATTCGCCAAGATTCAATTCCTGGTTAGGCACCAAGCATGACAATTTATTTAAAAGTAATGTGTAAAATGGAAGCAAGATACCTCAAGCTGAGTCAGAATCTCAATGGTCAACTCCAAATCACATCCATTCCCATAATAAACATCCGTGAGGCTCTGAGCAGCAAACCCAGGAAATTGTGATGACAAGAATTCTATGGGATCTGTGATTGTGTTCTCAAGAAACACATTGTCATCTATCAAATTATTCACTGCACCGGCATTATAATCTCTATCCCATTGATGCCCCTCCCCTTGCCGTTCACCATTTATCATAGGCTTACCCCATATATCAGCAGCCGAAGTCATGGACGCAACCAGTGATCGTTCTCGGGAATAGATGGATCCAGGAGATCTCATCTTTCCACTCAAGTTGATATTGTCAGTTGAAAGAGAAGATAGATCTTGCCGCATATCCAATATCTGGTCGGTCATTGACGCTGAAAACTTTGATAGCTCAACACCATCGTGAATTGACAAATCTGCAAGTGCAAGATGTCCAGGTTCATGCAGCTCTTCTTGTCCTACGATTTCAAAGTCAGGAGTGATGTCGTCTGGAAGTTGATGTTGCCAGTACTTGTGTACCTCATCATCAGAATTATTTGAGATATCAGACTCTGATCGATCTAAGACTACTTTTTCAGAAGATTCTGGAAGATCAAGCTTTGCTGCACCTGAGATTTTAGCAGTCCCATAGGTGTATTTAAGAGCTGAAGGAACAAATTCTGCTGCATTGGGGTTTAACGAGTTAGCCCTGTTCAATGAACCCAACTTCAAATCCTTACTGCCAGTATGACCATTGTTGGATGAATTCATCTTTATTGAAGTACTAATCTCTTGGTTAAGCAGAGTACTCCGTATGAGAAGAAAGTTCCAGGAAGAATTTATCCCAACCCTGCAGATAACACCATAATAAATAAGATTCAGGGATCCATAAATAAACATGTCAAAGACATCAACACTAAAATGACAGTTCAGTAAACATAATTCCAAAAGGAGCAACAGAAAAATGCATTACTTGCTATATTACCAACTACAAAAAGTAGAGTCGACTATACAAGAGAGATGCAACTGCAGGAAAAATCAGCTACAACTTTTTAGCAATTTGATCCTGACTTATTTGACTATTTGACATTCTCATCAAGCAAAAGCTGACTCCACATGAAATAGCAAAAGTTTGTTTCAATATGAAATGTTAATCAAATGGAAGTAGTTACATTGATGCAACAGAATGCTGTTAATCAGAAAAAGCACCAGATAAGTTTGCTGCTTCCTGTTAAGGTACGTATATTTTCCACCAACTTTTAGCCTAAAGTGATAACCAAAGCTAATTCTAAAATGATAACCAACACTACTAAATATTAATGATACAAGGAAAAGTATGAGTGTGCAACCAACTCATAGCCGAAGATGGCCCAAAACCAATCCCAAAGAACATCACCTTGCGCAAACAGCAAATAGCTCCTTTTTCCTCTTAACATCCTATCTTCAACTCTTCCACTCTTTTGGCAGTATCTTACATTGTGAAGCCACAACGCCCATTTTCTCTACTTCTGCCTTCAAAGATTTATTCAATGATTGTGGAGATATAGTTTTTTTTCCCCCCTCCTTAGGCCTCTTCAACTTGCCCTAAGGCAACTGCTACATGAAACAAGAGAAAACAAGACTCTTCATTTGTATGTTGTGCAAGCTTATGTTAGGACCCTAGCTAAGTCGGGTCCATCTATTCAGGTTGAGTCATGTTAGTCAGAGTCAGTTATGGGTCAAGTGAACCTTATCAAGTCAATTATAAATGGTTCGAGTTGGTTTTTATCTTCAGTCGAGATGAAGTCAGTTATTCTTTTCAATTAGGAGTTTATCAAATTAGTTACGAGTCAAAGATTAGTGGGACTCTTGACAGAGCCCTATAAATAAGGTTGTAAATTCTTTTATGGAGATCAATCAATGAAGTATTGTTTTGGCCAATAGGCAGAAACCCTAGGAGGAAAATCCCCTCGAAGCGATCTAGGAGACCCGATCCCCTCAAAGAGATCGATTATCCCCCTTTCCACCTTCTTCCTTCACGATAGAACCCTAGGGTTCTATCAATTGGTATCAGAGCATCGATCATCGTCGTTCCTACTGTGATTCCGCAATCACTCCCTTTGTCATCTACACCGTCGTCGCCACCATTATTATCATCACTGTTGCATTGGCCACCTTGCTGCAATCATCTTTGTTGCAGCCATCAATAGCCAACAAAAAGAAAAGGGAAAAAGGAAAAAAGAAAAAAAGAGAGAAGAAGGCCACAGCCGCACGCCTTCTTCATACCCTCTTCTCAGCCGCCGGCCACCATCTCCCTCTCCTTAACCACAGTCGCAGCTACATCCTTCCAGCCACACCCACCTCGTGCTCCACCACGCCCACCTTCTTCCTCCACCCGTTGCCTATCACGTATCGCCACCGCCATCCTTAACGTGTTGTCTTCTTCCTCCCACGCCTATCACCGATGCTGCCGCCGTCCTCCTCCTACGCCTCCTCCCCACGACCTACTGCCGCTGCCAACCGCCGGCCTTGCTGCTATCTTCCCCATCTCCCCCACGCAAGCCACCACCACCTCTGCCAACCCCTCATCGCCTCTCCAAAGAACCACCCTGCTGCGGCCCACCCACTCGACCTTCCTGCCGCTTGCGCTGTCGTGCGATCGCCGATTGGTCCAACCACAACCGCGACCACCTCTTAGCAATCAGCGACGGTCCTACTCCTCTGTTTTTAGTGTCGGCTATACCCACTGCTCGATCACCAACCTGGCTACCTCCTCTTCCCGGTCGCCATAGCTAAGCCCTTCTTGGTGAAGGCCCCTCTACAATGCACCTTGCTTCCCAACCGCTCCTCACGCCTCCTCCCTTCTGCTGCGCCCTCGCTCAAGTCGTTTGCGCCGCCCACCTCCTCCTGCGCCGCTACACCTCCTTGCTACCACTGCTGCCCCCACCATCTCCAACCAGCTTTTCGATATATTGGTGATTCTTATACCGACAATCTCATTGCGACCAAGTCCTACCACATATACGACGCAAACTCATGCCCCTGACATGACAGCAGAAAAAAGAACTGAACATCACTAATCTACAATCCTACACGATGACTACAGATGATGCACTTGATGCAAGGTTTAAAGCCTTCGAGACTTGCATGGAAGACAGATTTCAAGAGCTCCTCTGTGAAATTAGAAGAAGCCGATCAGAGAGTCCCAACAAAACTCAACATTGTGAAAGTTCCAAAGGAAATCGATATGAAAAGTATGATTATGGGCAGGACACAGGATCATACGCATGAGGGTGAAGTTTCCCAAATGGGAACATGGAACCCGATTGGTTGGATTTCACGTGCTGAAAATTTCTTTTGTTTTCACAGGACTCCGGAGGAATCCAAGGTAGAGATCGCCTCCATTCAACTTGAAGGAGACGCGATCCAATGGTACGATTGGTATGAGCATGCTCATGGAGAACCCTCGTGGGAGCAATTTAAAAGCGGGCTTTTGATTCGCTTCGAACAATCGAAGTACAAAAACAAGGATGTACAACTCGCCAAAATCTATCAGACCTCTCCCGTACAATAGTACCAAAGCATATTTGAGCGCCTCTCAAACCAAACCCAAGACTAGCCCAAAAAACAACTGCTGGGAACATTTATTGAAGAGCTCAATCCAGATATTCGATGCGAAGTTAAGGCTCGACAACCTCGTACCGTGATGGTTGCTATATCATTCGCTCGCATACACGAAGAAAAACTCAACATAGACAATCGCATAAATAAAAGCATAAATCAACCAGTAGTAAGCAAGCCGACAGCCCTACCTCCCTCCACTCCAAACCCTCGAAGACTTACCAGAGAAGAGCTCCAGGAAAGATCAGCAAAAGGGTTGTGTTGGCATTGTGATGAAAAATGGAGTAAAGGACATCTATGCAAACAGGGCCATCTTTTGATGATAGAACCAATTAAAGAGGAACCAGAGAATAATGACATGGACTCTGATCGAGAAGGTACGGATTCCAGCAACGCTATTAGACCTTTCATACACACTGTACATGCAATAGCAGGCTACTGTAACCCGCAAACCATGAAAATCGAGGAATTTTAAAACAACAGCCTGTTACTGTTTTAATCGGTACCGGTAGCACTAACAATTTCATAGACAGAAGGCTTGCTGACCAATTGACTTATCAAATTGAAGACTGTGACAGATTTGAAGTCAACGTTGCTGATGGTCGAATTCTAACTTGTAATAGTAAGTGATCAAAAATCAAATTGATGGTACAGGACCAAGAACTGCAAGTGGATTTCTTTCTGATACCCTTAGAGGACATCAAAATAGTGCTTGGAATTTAATGGTTGTCAACTCTAGGTGATGTCACATGGAATCTTTCTAAACTAATTATGAATTTTTTTGTTAATGGAAAACAGGTGATCCTCAAAGGAATATGTGAAAGCAAAATCACAACTGCCAGTAACCATCGAATGGAGAGGCTTCCTCACAAAACTTCAATGACGGCTGCACCAAAAGGCCGACCTATTGCTTACACAAAGTAGAGACCTTATTTAATTGATCAAAAGATTATAACGCATGGCAAATATCCTGGACCGAAGTACCCCCAAGTTCGATGCTGCTCAGCCTTAAGGACAAGGCTGATTTGAAGAGGCGGCGGGCCTGTTAGGACCCTAGCTAAGTCGGGTCTATCTATTCAGGTTGAGTCATGTTAGTCAGAGTCAGTTATGGGTCGGGTGAACTTTATCAAGTCAGTTATAAGTGGTTAGAGTTGGTTTTTATCTTCGATTAAGACGAAGTCGGTTATTATTTTCAGTTAGGAGTTTATCAAGTTAGTTAAGAGTCAAAAATTAGTGAGACTCTTGGCAGAGCCCTATAAATAAAGTATTGTTTTCGGCAATAGGCAAAAACCCTAGGAGGCAGATCCCCTCAAAGCGGTCTAGGAGGCCCGATCCCCTCGAAGAGATCGATTATCCCCCTTTCCATCTTCTTCCTTCACGATAGAACCCTAGGGTTCTATAAGCTTCATGGGATGGACTATGTTTGTGATTGAACAGAAACAACCCAGATCGACTGAATCATATGGCCGATTATTTTCCTTCTGAAATAAACAAAAATCCATCCAGGAATAAAATACATCAGCCAACATGCTAAATAAGCCAGGATTTTCTAGATTTATCAAAAAAAAAGATGATAAGCCAAATCAACTTGAGCCAGTTGAAACCAATTGAAACTTGGCTACATGCTTTATCATGACTAGTGGAAGGATGCAACAAAATCAACAGAAACCAATGGGGTTAATAATTAGCTGGAAATTAGTCAAGATCAAGCTAGGACTGACAATTTTGGCCAGCCTGATGGTTCTTTGAAGAATATGAAGGTTTCGGGTCCAAATTGATCTGACTCAGATTGGCCAATCAAAATCAGTATAGGGATCAGAAGAACCTGGAGGAGATGGTGTTGCTCCCTTGGTAATTTTGATTACAAAACCATCATTCCTGCTTTGTTACCACAGGTACACCATGATCGAAAGTTGGAAAGATGTCAAAAGTTCTCTGTTTTCAATACTTAAGTTCCAACCAAAATGCAATCTAAAAAAAGTTCTCCAATAGAAAAGGGACTCCTCGTCCTATGCACCTTGTACCTATGTCCTTATAAGTTTCAATTACACTCGTGGTTTTATTTATGGTCAGTGTGACCAATAGGAGTTCAACTTCTATAATCTAGGGGGGGCTTCTTCTTTTATTCTCTCAACAGCTATTTCAGCCATGATGGCATACATGAGTGCATAGCTGGACTTGTTACATTACACATTCATGTCTCTTTTGTGCATGTAAGTAATAAATGAATAAGAAATTCTTTTTCAGACCACTAATAACAAATTTCTAGATGCCTAAAATTCATAAACAACTTCAATTCCAGCTCTAGGATCATATAATTCATTACCACTTAAAACAATTCTGAATCTCCGAACCAATTATTCGAAGCTTTGGTCCTTTTCTCAAATATGCCTCGATCCAATTTTTCTTATATAATTAGAAGGGACCACTGATCATCTTTGCTTGTGAGAAGGGACTTAATATGGAGCCCAGTAATAAGGACAAGGGTGGTGAACAGTTGAGTTGATTTAGATATGGCATCAGGTGGATTCCACCTTCCAGGTATCAACAACTTCTCCACTTTACTACTATAGCCCCATCATTCCTCTTGATCCTTGTTAATACACCGGATTTGAGACTGTTTTGGAAAGATCATAACTGGCAATTAAGTACAATCTGAAAGTATATGCTGTTAGAATATAGAGATCTAGACAAATATATATATAGACAATGGCAAATAACATCCAAGATTTCCAGTATGACTGCAATTAATCTAGTCTAAAACTAAAGAAATCTTCGAAAACTCAATTATTCTACTCCAGAGCTAAAGAAATATTCGTTGTGTAACTGCCTGTGATTTCTAAGATCAACATCTTTTTTTTTTTATTTTCTGATGTTCACATTGATTTATACAAAATAACTTCTACACTTCTGGCAAAGAAAACCACAACACATATTCCCTTCAGATCTAAGCATACAAACAGAAATTAGCATCGGGAAGCCAAGAAACACATGGCCAAGAATTCGCAAAGCTGGAAAAAAGCGACCGCCTCATCGAGAAGCTCCCAAAATCAATCAAAAACCCCAAACCCTGGAGCTTCAACTTTTACCCTCAAAGGAAAGACGATCTTCCATGAAACCCTCCTCATAAAACACATCAGAAAAGTAAAGATCCGTAGATTCCGTCTCTTTTAATAAACCCACGCGAGAAATTCCATACTCGTCCAAAAAAGTTCTAGAACAAGACCAAGAAAAGACTAAAGACGGGGTTCCCACCTTTCCTTAGATCGATGAGGGGATATATGGCTGGAAACCGGTCCATAAGAGTCAAGAGATGAGAGACGCGAGGGTAACAAGAGATGCGATCCTCCCCCGCTCGATTTCTTTCTCGAGCTCTGGATTAAAAGACGAACTCAAACCTCTTCCACCGATTCACCGCCTCGGGCTACCTCCGCTTCGGACTCCTCCGTCGACGCTTGGTCCCAGGTCGATCCCACACCGATTTCGTCCACCAACGCCCAAAGACGCTCCGCATGTGAGATCAAAGAAGCAAGAAGAAGAAAAGAAGAAGGGGACGACCCAATCTCTCCCTCCCCCCTCTCTCTCTCTCTTTGTTGACTCTGGCGGGAGTCCCAGCCGTCCATTAGCTACCCATTACGGCGTAGCTTTAGTCCACGTGGACTTCAAGATGCGGGCAACCATGGTTACCCGATGGACGGCCGAGATGAAGGGTCCGGAGGATTTGGACTGTGTGTCGATGAAGTCACGCGCTGTGGGTGGCGGCAAGTGAACGGAGGGCTGTGATCGAGATTGCGCCCCGTGGCTTGGTAAATGGGTGGCCAGGATGTGCTCACAAGAGATGATCGAATGATCTTACATTATTATATAATTCTTTGTTTTTTCCTGTTTTGTGAGAATTAATTTTAATTTCTCGGACGTTAATTGAGGTCGATGTTTGGGTTGTGACTTTCTATCAGCAGACCACGAAAGCAACATGAGTTACATCACCCGTTGACTTGGCGACGCGACGGCCAAGCTGACACAGTGATTGATCGAGCTAGCATAGTATTGATCAAGGTGCAACGCTTAGCTGAAGCGACCATAAATTGAAGATATCGTATACATTATCATTAACAATCGACATAGTGTATAATGTCTCGATACTCGATGATATCGTATATCCATCTCACTCCAGAATGTCAACGATAGTGAGGGCCGATGTACCGACGATCATCGACTGGCAAATATAAAAATTCCTTCGGAGAACACGAAATGGGGATTCTCTCTGAAACTCTGGACTAATCATTCACATTCCGAGAACCTTCTCGGTTGGGACACTGACCTGATTGTCAAGAAGAATCATCTCGAAAGTTCCCACCCCGATTAGGTCTTTGTGTAGGTTGATCGAGAAGATATTCGTGGTTAGGCAACCCGAGATATCGAACCCCGAGAAGGAGGGACCGAAGGGGCAATCCCGGGCACACAAAGTTTACCTCACCCGAGCTCTGATCCCAACACCTACGGGAGGGATCGAGATGTGCTAACAACTCGGCCACGACATAGAGTCCTACAACACGATACAAGATAATTTAGGAAACTGATAAAAAAAAATATGGTATTCACTTAACAAATTGATATCATCAAATTCACAAATTGATATCATCAAATTCAAGTTACTAAATTATGATTCATTTTACAAGTACAATCATATAAAAAAGATGAAAGATTATTGAGTATTTGGATCTCAAATTATGTTCGAAATGAAAAACATTATGAATCTTAAGCTTTTATTTTAATTCAATTCAGTGGTAAAAAAAATCCATGTCTCATATATCTTACTTTTTATGAATGATTGATGTGTCAATTTATCTTAACAAACTCGTTGAGTGATTAAGTCGGTACACATTCTCTGAATGATTAAAAGCTCGTAAGTATTATTTTGATAAATTTGGAACGAAAACATATATGAGAATGTTGCTTTATATAACATTGTTCTACATCACCATTATATCACTAGATGATTTTTTTTTTTTTACGTTCATTATCTTTTGATGGTAAATATGACATGTTAAATAGGTTCTGATTGGATTCTACGCACCGAGCCACAATTAATGGAAAACAATGATGATCTATTAATTAGGAAAGCAAAAACACCGATTACTTGGAAAATTTTGATTTATTAATTAGGTAGGATTTAGTTATATATATCAAACATATGATTTTGATTTATTTAATTTCTATATTAGCCTTATTCCTAAAACGAATACCCTTATATGATTAAATCAATAGAATTAAAAAAAATATTTTAGTTTTTTTAAAATTTTGGGTTAACTTGGTTGAGTCTTATAAATATTTAAAAATATTTTACAAATGATTTGGTTAAGATTATATATATAGAAATTTGATTATATAACTATGATAAGTCTTATTGGAAAATTATGATATATTTGATTTGATTTGAACTCTTATGAAACATGTTAGTGTGTATAAAGACTTGAGACACGATTTAAGAGCCGCATACTCACACCACCGATTCGTAAGGCCCGAGACACGACCGGCCGGGGATCGTGATACGGGAAGCAATCGTCTTCGACCCTTCGGGGGAATGCTTCGCGAGGGAGGAATCGGAAGCTTCCTCCGGCCGACAACCCCCCGGAGATACGCTTCTGAAACCCCTGATTCCATCACGAACCGATTCTTTTGCCGCTCTGAAGCCCTCGATTTTGCCTCCGACCACCTCTCCGAGCCCGCCTAGGCTGCCATCCCCGGGGGCCACTTTCGGTTGGATTTCGCCGTAGTTCCGAACCCTAGATTTCCGGTGAAGGGCGTCAGGAGGTTTCTGCGTCATTCACCGCCATGGGAGGGACCCGGAGGCGGCGTCCTGGATTTCGTGCGATTTTTAATGCTTTATGCGCTCTGGTATTGTTCTTCTTCTTCCTGAGCGGAGAGGATGTCGTCGGGAACCGTTTCATTCGTCAAAGATCTAGTTTTTCCTTCGATCATACTTCAAAAATCCAACCTCCATCATCATCGGAGGATGGCCGAGCTCTCTTCCATTAATTCGGCAGACGGGTCCGCCCCAGTCGATCAGAGGAATGAGTCGTTTGAAACACTGGCGGATCCCACCGTGGCGTGTATCGGCATACACCAGCGCGAGGGGTTTCTTACCCAGTGTGATTTCCTGAAGGCTCATCGGCAGTGCACTTCCGGTGGACTCATCGATTATATTTCCTTCTTCTACTGCGATTGTGAGAAATTTCATGTGTTGGGTTATGCTGCGCTGGGAGTATGGCTGGCGGCTCTGTTCTACATGTTGGGAAACACTGCAGCGGATTACTTCTGCTGTAGCTTAGAGAAGCTCTCTGGCTTACTGAAGCTTCCGCCAACTGTTGCTGGGGTCACTCTGCTTCCACTTGGCAATGGCGCTCCCGATGTGTTTGCTAGCATCGCAGCTTTCATTGGTACGGGTGCCGGTGAGGTTGGCATTAACAGCGTGCTGGGTGGAGCTGTCTTTGTGACTTGCATAGTTGTTGGAACCGTCTCGCTATTTGTAGCGGAGAAGAATGTTCAGATAAATAAGAAAAGCTTCATCAGGGATATCAGCTTCTTTTTGTTGACGTTGGTGTCGTTGTCCTTGATCTTGATCGTCGGAAGAGTGACACTCTGGGGAGGAGCAGTCTTGTTCGTCTTGATTTATGCGGTTTATGCCTTCGGGGTGGCAGCCGATGAGATGCTGAGGAAGCATGCTTGGAGATTGAAGTTGGACATGGTGACTCCACTGCTCCCAGTTAGAGGAAGCATCTTTTCTCATGGCAGCGAAAAGGATGGATCCATCCATAGCTTTCCTCTTGAAGAAGATGATCATGACAATGAGGTGCCACAGCTGCAAAAATCCACTGCCTCAGTGGATGTGGGCTTCGCATGTGGCTATTTATTCAGATCAGGGAAGCGGAGTGAATTCATTTGACAGCTCCCAGCCTTTATGGGGTTGGAATGAGCAAGAGGCAGAGACATCAGTTTTCTCATGTTCCAGGTTATCTGTGTTGATGGAGATGCCCCTCTCTATGCCAAGAAGGTTGACGATTCCTATCGTTGAGGAAGAAAGGTGGTCGAAGCCATATGCGGTCGCAAGTGCCTTGTTAGCACCAATTCTTTTGGCATTTGTGTTTAACACCCAGGAGACTTGTAAGTTTAGTATTGCTGCTGCTTACGCCGTAGGTGGCATCTGTGGTGCTGGGTTTTCAGTTCTTGCTTTCGTATACACCAGCCGTGACCGCCCACCGCAAAGATACTCGTTTCCATGGGTTTTAGGAGGGTTTGTCATGAGCATCGTGTGGTTTTACATTGTGGCCAATGAGTTGGTTGCTCTTTTGGTGACCCTGGGTGTGATTTTGGGGATAAATCCTTCAGTTCTGGGATTGACAGTGCTAGCTTGGGGTAATTCGATGGGAGATTTGATGTCGAACCATGCCTTGGCAGTCAATGGGGAAGATGGTGTGCAGATTGCAATGTCAGGATGTTATGCAGGACCTATGTTCAACACACTTGCTGGTCTGGGGATGTCGATGCTGCTTGGATCTTGGTCGACTACACCAAACTCCTATGTGCTACCACTAGATAACACCTTGGTGTATACCATGGTTTTTCTTGTATCTGGACTTCTTTGGGCTCTCATCATCTTACCATGGAACGACATTAACGCTTTACCTCGTATTTCTCAGTATCAGAGTGAGTAATGCAGTTGGTCTCTTACTGTTGGCTGGTTTACAATGACCTCCTATCTAGCTCTCAGGAGAAATGGAGAGCTCAATCACCCGATTGGCATACCGATCCACTGGTCTTCTCTACCGGTTCTCCGCACCAAGAACTTGGGTAGTCCCGATCACGTGAAGAAAGAGTGTTCTTGTGGTGCCCAAGTGTATGCCTAGAAGAAACCCAGGTTTGCACCTATACATGGATACGAGAGTAACATATGAAGATGGATTTTCTATGTGGGTGCACTCAATTTTGTGTCTAAGGCAATCACACTTTGCGAAACATTCTTCTGTGGAGAGTATATTTCTTTCCCATGTACTTGTCTCAGGCAAAAAGTATAGGAATCTATGGATTAATATAGCTTCTTTCTTTTTTGTTTGTTAATGATTTGTTGTCAATCTTTGATGCAGGAATTCCTCATATCGAAATCAACCTTCTTCGATACTACATTGGTTGCGGCCGAAACATGGGTGTCATAAGATAATTCCGTTTTCTATAAAATATGCTGCTGTACAGCCATTTGTAATTTCATCTAAGATAATGCCAGGATTTATTTCCTCACCTGGAAAAAATACTGATGGGTAATGCTAGTGTAGGCCAGACCATGTAAAGTGGGATGCTGTTGTTGTTACGGCTAGGAGGTTTGGTGGTGGTTTGATCATATAAGGATTTGGTTTTGGCACTGTTGTTACGTTGAGGCAATATACTCGAATGGTGAGGAAAAAATGCAATGCAGCTCGTGTCTTAATTTTTTTTTTTTTTTATAAAGACTGTTCTGTGATGGATTTTTACTGCACTTGATACGTCATTATTATTTCGTTTATGAATAATATATGATCGAGGTTTGAAATCTGGATATGGTAATCAGATATATGGGAAGACAAAAAGTGAGTCATACAAAAGAACATAAACCCTATGGGTAGATACGAGAAACAGTATCTCTTAAGCGGAATACATTTTTATTTCATCTTCAAATCCCAATGCAAAACAACAACAACAACAACAACAAAAAGAAAGCATGCTTAACGACTTGATGTGAGCTGAGCCGAGAAGCAACAGAGGACATTTGGATCACAAAGATCAAATTAAAATTTTTATAATGAAATAACAATTTACAACATGTTTATTGTTCATCTAAAAAATTTTAAGTTAATAGAACAGCACTCCCCTTTTCCCTTTCCCTTTCCTTTTCCACGAAGGCAATGCCGGAATATACATCTGCTGATGGACGAAATGAAAAAGGGTGAGAGACCCAATTCGACAGTCTAACAAAATGTTCACAAAAGAGCATCTAATGCTTTGTAGGGTGAGATAATATTTATCATAGAAGGCGTTAAGGTACCAGCAAAAATAAGTCAGCTACCTCTCTCAAAAAACCTTATTGGATTATGGTATGAAAAAAGACATGATCGGAACGGTCATCAAAGCAAAATTTACTTTACATTCAAATAAAAATAAAATTCAACAATCAGAACATGATCAGATTGGTCGTCAAAGCAAAATTTATTTTACATTCAAATAAAAATTAGATTCAACAATCAGGCAGTGGTAGGAACCCAAAACTACCTCATTTTGTAGTAACCCTAAATAAAGCCTTCATTCAACCTTGGGCTGAGATTCCTGTGTATTACATATGCTTGGGCATGTTTGGGTTTCAGGTGTCTACAGTTTGTTTTTACCCTCTGCAATCTCAAAATTCATGGTATATATCTCATCATCCATGGTGTTAATATGGGTCACAGATCCTGTGTATCAGATACGGCTTGGACATCTTTGGGTTTCAGGTGTCAAGAGTTTCCTAAACATTTTGCGAGTATGATTGTTGCGGATACACATTTGCAGTTACCAACCATGTAGGCATCACACCTAACCTAAAAAAATGACATGAATCAAGTATGTCTCCAACTGATGCAATCACATTACAGGTTCAACACTAGAATGAATTCCTATGGGCAAAGAAGGTTATTAAGCATAAATCATGGTTATAGGTAATAATATTGATGCTGAAGAATACCTTCTCTTCTTCAAACTTATCTCAATGATTATATACATCAGCAGTAACTTCCCTGCAACAATTAATAACAAAAGCAAAGGAAAAATGTGAATAATAGAAGAAAAAAAATTAAGGTGCCAATTCCTAAGAGAACTATCTCACTACCTGCACTTGACCAGCAGGTCCCAGAGGAGAAAATTATGGAAATGTCGAGATGCCACAACATGCTGGAATTCTATCTAAAAACAAGACTGCCATTTTGTTGCTGTCTCAAGTTCTCAATAAGCAATTGATAGAAGGATCTCAGAGCCTTTGTGTCATTGGCCTGCTGGAGAAACATTTGAGAGCTCAAAGGAAGTATATATGTGGAAGTAGCAACAACTAAAGTTCCAAACGGTTAAAATGCTTATATGCCAAAGAGCAGAATGAAGCCAGTAAGATGAAACCACTATTATTGACAAAACATGTATATTTTTTCTGATCCAATTCTAGAAAAATCTACAGTGTCAAAATATTAGGTATCTGAAGATTCA
The DNA here is from genome assembly GCA_021527575.1 of Ensete glaucum. Lineage (NCBI taxonomy): Eukaryota > Viridiplantae > Streptophyta > Magnoliopsida > Zingiberales > Musaceae > Ensete > Ensete glaucum. The sequence continues at coordinate 49,560,601 of CM038558.1, forward strand.
ATTTCGTTCAAAAATTTACATTAGTCTCCTACAACTAGACCACAGAAATATTCATTTTGGCTGGTAGATGTAAACTTTAGAGACCTCAACGTATAATCTGCCTTCAGTCATATAAGCAATTAAAATAGTTGATACCATACCTGCAACTTTTGATAGTATTGTTCTGCTAGTTCGTTTGGGCAATGTGCTGCTTGGAGCCCTTCAGACACGAAATGGATAATGAAGTCATTACCCAACTTCTCATACATAACCTTTTGAGCCAGCACAATTTCTCCAAAGAGGAGTAACTGTTGAAGGAAAAAACATATTGGTAAGCAGTCTAGGTGCAGTAACCATAAGAACAATAGAAACCAGAACAGGATATGGAAATCATCTTCTACATACTGAAAATACTTAACAATTTCAAGAAAAACAAAACAAAACAAAGATATATAACAGACAAGGATTGCCATGTTGGTCAACACAGATCAAAATATGCCATGCTCAAGAAGTACCAGCACATGCTCTGATATCCTCTGCCAGCAATACCAACACACGACTAATCCTTTTCTTTTTTTTTTTTTTGCTTGGGCCAACCACCACAGGAGCATGCTAATTGGCATGACATCACAAAACTTTAACCCATGGCTTCAATTAGAACTCTTCTGGAGTACTTTGTTATCAACATGTAAATAAATAAACATCATCACTAATAGGCTCTTTATTAATCAGCACAAAAGTCTCACAAATACAAGTGTCTAGAGACAACTTTGAGATTCTTTTTTCATACACAAAAAATAATCATATTCTTAGTGCATTCAGCTAGTACCCTTTCACAATTTATGCCAAAAAAAATATTTGTCATCTCTGTCATTAGAATTTATACAAATTTGCACCAAGACTTTGATGTTATATGGCACTCAGCAGGTATGATGCATGGATGGATTAAGCCAACAAATTATTTTTCATCATGCTGGTTGTATTTTTTCATCTACCAAATGATTTTAACCATATTATAGAAATTCTAAGAATAATATGAGTAACTTATTAAATTTACATACCAAACACTGGCTGATAAGACTTAAAAGCATAGACATGTTTATAAACCGAAGCTGTCTGCCATCAGAAATAATTGCATTCTAAAAGTACTGGTACATTGCATGTGGTAGACTGCATGTCTAATTACAAGATCATTAACTGATTTTTCCCGAGGAAAATGGACCAATCTTGCATTCAACTAAGATACACTGGAAATGTCAAAACTGAATACTACATGCATTTGCTGAACATAAAAAGGTAAAAATCAAAATGTAGTGATAGTACATACAGTATTTGCATCACGGAACTCAAATGACTTGTCAAGAACACTGTACAAGCAGCAATTTGTTGCAAACTTCTCGATTACAAAGCTGCGAAATCCAGGAACCTATTTTTTCAACCAAAAATTACTACAAGATCACAAACTTGATAAATGAAAAGATTGTCCTGCATTGCTGAGACATGGTTAAGAGTACAAATGGTTAAGGAGTACCTTATCATCACCATTGCAATTAGTGCACCAGTCTCTTATGAGCTTCACAAAGATTTGGACACATTGCTGCCATAGTAATCACGAGGTAGATGCGTATAGTTATTATAACGCTGCTATTACATTTTAAGAGCCAGAAGTAAATAGGATGGAAAGAACTTCATTCCAAGTGATGTTTAAATGCTACCCGAGTATTTTACACATTAACAAGAAGATTTGCATGTCTAATAGTTTTAAATTCAATATAGCCTTGTTACATGAACATGGATGCTTGTAAATATATTAACCAAGTCTGTACTGCAAACTCTTTCCCTTACCTTCCTAAGAAGTATATCTTTGTGGCTGCAAGCAGTTAGTAAAAGCAACTGCATCATGGCATCCAAATATCCCATACAATTGGGAGCAATGAAAACTGACGAAAGATCGTGGTTTGCCATCACATGGAGAAAGGTATATAATGTTCGCTGCAGTTCTTGAAGTTCACGCACTTCCTGCAGGAGCCAAGTAAACATGGAATTAGGTACATAATCATGGACTAACTGACACTAATGAAGTTTCGTGGCAGCGGTTAATATTAAATTATTAGTGGTCCAAGTCACAAGATATTAGCAGTGAGATGAGATTTAATTGATCATACACAAGAAATTGCATGTTCCATGTTTTAGTAAAAGAATAACACACGAAAATAGGAAAGAAGCTATTAAAGAGAAATACCAGAGATGTACACCTAATAAAACTAATCCATGCAGAATTCAACATATCCAGCTATTTAAAATTATCTATCCATCAAATTCACATGAGCCAGTTCCATTTCAAACCTCAGTATTGCATCCAGGGCCTGAAGGAAATGCATCCTTCGGAAGGACAACAATTAGTCTGCTAGCAATAGCAGGAAATATCTCCACCAGTATGGCCTCTATAGAAGTACCGAATTTGCAGATTAGTTGATTGACTAATACAAGAAAATCCACCATGTCCTTTGGCTACAAAAACACCAGTTAAGAGTCAATATAAAATAAATTTTACTGAAAGAAATAATAGCTTATGACAGGATGCTTCTTCTTGCTTAAAGAAACTAAAATTTAACACTAGAACCTCAGAAAGTGTGGAGGAAAAAAAAGCAAAACATGTCGCAATCCGGGATTGTCGGGATAACTAACTCATTAACTTCATTGGGCCTGAACCACTAGCTCAGAATACTTAAATTAGAGTTAAGAGTAGTACACCATCAAGACCCTTTTAAGTTAATCTTAATCTTAGCCCACTTCCGATGTGGGACTAACTGGGGTGTTATAATCTGCCCCACTTAAGACCTTGACGTCATCATCAAGGCCCAACATAGCCCATAACATATGATCGAACTTTAGCATGATGCATGTGAGGCATAGCCATCCCGTCCACGGGGAGCCCTTTCCTACACGAGTCATTATGCCCCGTCGGCTCTAATACCAATTGTCACGACCCGAACCTGATGGAATAATTGACTCGTTAACTTTGTTTAGCTAGTACACCATCAAACTCATATAAGCTAATCTTAGTCTTAGCCCACTTCTGATTTGGGACTAATCAAGGTGTTACAAAACGCCTTTTAAATGAATGAATCAAGAAAAATAAAAATAAAAATTTAAGAGCTTAAAATCTTGTAACAACTAGCATCATCAATGTTACCCAAGTCATTTCCTTAAACAGACACTTCAAATTATTTGTATTAAGCATTTTTCTCATAATTAATGAAATAAAAAATGATGTTCATTTTATTAAAAGTTCTTGCTGTTTTCTCTGCTTTCTTTAAGTAACATATTAGTGAAAATTATTGTTTTCATTATAATTAGAAATATTAATTAAGCAGTTGTTATTATTGATCATGATAAGTAAGAATGTACTCCACAATAAAAGTGAGATCCAAGCTTCTAAGCACATGTCGATGTATATGATGAAATTATTTGTTCATTGCAGCGTCAATGCCAGACAGTATCTTCAAGATTTAACTTTTCAGCTTATCTGTTTCATGCTTTACCACTGTCGTTTATCTGAATCCATGCTTCATGATACACTATATTTTCTGCCAAGGAATTGAAGCATGCAGGAAATCTAGCTTCTCAAGTAGTTTCACTAATAGCCATAATCAACAAAAAAACAACCATCTATGTAGTGGGTATATTCGCATCAAGCTAGCAAGGTTACAGTCACTGGAACTTAAGACACTACCTTCAATGATTATATTAATTGTTAATGAACTTGAATATTTACTCTACGCTACAGAAACATCAAAAACACATGAAGATACAGGCTCTCTTTAATTGTATTTCCTTGAAAGTACTGAAAATGTTAACTTATCATTATCTTAATTTATTTTTCAAATTGCATTAACTTCAGTTCTCATTTTTAAAATTACATATTTACCTTCACATTATGCATGCCTTCAATGAACCGAATAACGCATTGTCATACACAAGGTTTGCAATTTCGATCTATACCGCCCGATATGGGCGGTACATACCGATCCGTTAGGTTACCAGTATGCGGACCGCCCGCTACCAGGGGTACCGCCAAAAATCGACCGTTGGCGGTTGATTTCGGCCGTCGACGGCCGATTGAGGGAGAAAAAGGGAAGAAGAAGAAGAGAAAAAGAAGAACCTACTTTCCACGTGACGTCCTCACACATGCCACCGGGTGGTCGCATCGTTCTTGCCCTCGCCCTGCGCTTTTTCTCCGGGAGAAAGATCGAACGCCGCCTCGACGCCACCCTTTTTTTTAAATATATTAATTATGTTTAATATAATATAATATTATATTATATTATAAAAATATATAATTTTAATATACCATGTGGTACACACTGTGCATGCCGCCCGGTACTGTACCGATACCGAGATAATCATGGTGTACCGATACGTCAAACCTTAGTCATACATAGAAACTAGTCCCTTGATAAACCTTAAATCAACTTAAAAGAGCCTTGATCAGTGATCAAATCTTATTGCTTAGAGTTCTCCCTATTGAAGATATCTTTAACACGACCATTCAAAATCCTTGACCTTGTAGTTGTCATCACATTGGTCATTTCAACTCTATGAAGAAGACAAAAAAGATCAGTATGTCTATTAATTAGACTCACCTGGTATTACTCATCATAATCATCTAAGCCTTCCCGAAAGGATTAGTTCAGCCTAAAGCACAAGAAAGAATAAAGACACCACAAATTTTCAGGCATGAAACTCAATACAATGTTTAGTGACTCAAGTAGACCAATGTGAAATATACAACATTTATAACTCAGTTCTAATAATATCAGCCTAACTAATATGAGACCATTTCCATAACCTTAAAAACAAGAATAAGAGTATACAGAATAACCAGAAAATAATAATTGGACAAGTTCAGTGGAATAAAAGGAGTTGCCATATGTACCTTACCCAAGCTAAAAATATTGGAAAACAAAAAAGAAGCAAGCAAAAGCATGAGAGAAAAAGATACCTCACTTTCCACAAGCAGTTGCTTTAGAACCACAGGAAGGCATGGAAAGATAGATGCTCCTAAAATATCAACCATGCGATGAATGAATGATGTAGTCTGCATCCATGTTTTTTTTTGTCATTGATGTAAAATAAAAAAAAGGTATGTCAGAAAAAGTATATTTAATTTGTCACCTTATTTCTCAAGGTCTTGATATTTGGAAATGAGATAAGAATTTCTAACACAACATCTAACGTCTGCAACATAAAGGAGGAAACTCTTAGCTGTGTACCCAAAAGATCAGTAATTATATATTGTTCATCTGCCTTGGACCACACAAAAACATGTCAACCCAAGAAATTTTCTTGTATTATCTAAATGCACTTCAGAAAAGCCATGCAAAATCAATTAATGTCTTGTACATGCATCAATTTGAAGGATAGCTCAACTAGCCTGCTTAAACATAATTCCAATGGCTGGACGGCTATTTGTAACAAGTCGTTCACTGAATCCCTGTCAATAAACAAGATTTACAGGCATAAGGGTCTATTTCCACAACATATAGATGTTCCAAGACCAAATAAATATTTAAAAAAAATAAAAAACGAGGTTAGTGTACAATCAAAGCTTGAATTCAGATTGTAAAATTAACCAAGTACAACAAAATATCTAATTGTTCTTCTCAAAAGACAAAACAGTTTTCAGGAACCATTAGGCACAATCAGTTTTCAAGAACTAGGATCATTTTATTTTCTTCTTTTTTCCCAATAGTACTTCCGTTTCTATTTTTTTTTTTTTAAAACAGTATCCTCTACTTTTAATGGACCATGTGACTGTCTTGTTATTCGATGTATCCTAGCGAGAGATGTGTCCTTCTTATTCGCATATGAACACATAAGTTCCAATAACAAATAACTAAAATGAAAACAGAATGTACATGCTTCTCATTTTAGAAACACCAAATACGAGGACTCCTTTTAAATGGACAGAGAGAAAACATGTTCGTAAATCAAAAGTTACACCTTGCTTAAAGCATTTAAAGCCATGATAACTTGCTGGATGGTCAAGACTTTTGATGAAGGTTCCTCTAAACCCTGTGCTTTGGCATCCAAAAGCAGCCCACTCAGCTGTATTAGACAACCACAAGTAATAAGTCAACTTATTGGTAATTCACTACATTTGATGATGAAGCAATTACGAGGACCAGTGAACAAACAGAAGGATAGATGGGAGACAACAAGAAATCTCCAATTTCACATTAACCTTTTCACAGAGAGGGTTGAGAAATGCTGCCAAGTACTCAGATTGCTTTTCTGGGGGTACATCTTCCATGCCAATCAATAATCCTATTGCCTGACATCCCCAGAAACAAATAGAAGAATGATGAGAATATTATCTTTGCTCAATGAAATTGCATAGAACATATTTTTCAGTATCAAGAAGTTACACCTCAAACGTTTGACTGCCATCTTCAGAACCAGGGCACTTGAGATCTTTAGAACTCCAATTTGAACTAGTGAATTGAACTACAATATCCTGTAGTCCCTGTGAACCAATAAACCAGATATGATTAACCTATTTAAGAACAGAGAAAAAGACAGCATAATAAACCATAAATGAAGGGGAAAGGTTACATACTTGCAAAATCATATCCAAGTAAGGCACAAACTTAGCTTTCAGTAACTTGACAGCTCTCATGAAAAGATAACTAGCCCGTCTGCTCACATTGAGATTTGGATGGTGTATGCCTCTCTCATCCAAGAAGACAGACAGCACATGAGGTACGTACTGAGGATTATCCTGTACAAACTTCATAAATCTAGTGACAGTCTCCAGGTAGATGAGCGCCACCATTCGATGCGAATGGCAAGGGAATCGTGACGAAAGGAGCATCTCGACCAACTCGCGCAACAACCCGCTTCCAGTCCTCATCGCTTCTTCATTTACAGTCTCACCTGACCTGTAGAACAACGTAAGAGTGGCTTCTACCTCCTCCACGCTTGCTTCTGAAGAGGAAAGGGCACTGATTAGTAGACTTCGAATAAAAAGTTGTGTGACATCAGGTGCGACCCGGCAAACGCTACAGAATAGCATAAGTAGCTCCTTCCGGTGTTCGGCCATCTGGTCCTCCTCCTCTCTACCTATTTTATCTGGGATATCAAGATTGCTCCTGTAAGCAGGATCATAGCATATCTGCTCTCTGATAACTTGTAGTATCCGACCAAGATACATTGCTTGTTTCGGCCAGGGTGACTTCATGGTGGTAACATAATCCGACAGAAACTCGACCACATTACCTAATTCAACTTCCTCGCTTTCCTGCATCACGTAGAACACCGAGGGGAGGACCTCCTCAAGAAGTTCCAGAGGCGAGGAACCATCTATCTCTGCCGAACCCAGCTTCTTATAGCATTCTAGAGCCTCAGCAGCATACCCGGTGGCCAGATCTGGAACCTTTAGGACCAATTCTGGGTCGCTAAACACCCGGTTTACTGGGAGACTGCGGAGAAGTGCAACCTTGTGGCGAGGATCCATCCTCTTCTGGGCGATGGCAAGAACACAGCCAGCAGCAGCAGCTCTCAGTTGCTCGGTCGAGCTGGGAGCAAGAATAAGATCGAAAAGAAGGGGGACGAACGCTTCGTTGGCGATGAGAGCGATGTCAATCCAAGTGACATAGCGCCGCATGGTGTCAAGGGCTGCGGCGGCGAGGGAAGGGTTGGAGGACCGGTAGAATGACGCCGCATCGAACCAATGACGGGCGATCTGGGGAACGCACTGCAGGCGCATGGCGTCTTTGACACGGGTAGCATCGGCAGACTCCTGAGGGGACCGGGGATAATCGTGGCTGAGGAGGTCGTCGTCGAGGGCGACGAGGAGACGGGCGAACATGTCGACGGAGGCGGGATCGGCGGAGGGGAGGCGGGGGAGGGTGCGGAGGAAGGGGTCGGGCCACGGTGAGGGGTACTCGAGGCGGATGAGGGCGGCGAGGGCCTGGGCGAGCTTGTTCCTGAGGAAAGGAGGGGAGGCAGGGGGGAGGGGACGGTCGGAGGCGAGGGAGAGGAGGGCGGAGCGGAGGAGGGGGAGGTCGGCGGGGGGTATGGAGGGGTAGCGGAGAAGGATGGCGTCGTGGAGGGCCTGGAGGCACCAGAAGTGGACGGGGACGAGGGGGGAGCGGTTAAGCCGATCGAGGCAGAGGCGGAGGAGGGCAGAGGCGTCGGCCTTAGCACGGTCACAGAAGGCCATGGCCTGGGCGCGGAGAGCCAGGTCGGCGGCGCCGGGCTCGTACACGAGGAGGATCGCCTTCTCGAGGTCGTCCATGGCTGCTCCTCCCGCTCAACAACAACAACAGGATCAGAACCGCCACAATCCCTAGCCGCGAAACTCCTCACAAACCCTAGCGTTTCGTCGGCTCGATTTGTTCTTCCGGATTCGTTCTTTATTTGCTGGGTTTTGCGGAGGGATACTGCAGACAGAGAAGGGTGGTGGTGGCAGAGCAGCCAGCCGACGAGGGTTTTATATATATAATATAATATATATAGCTACATATTTATAATTATAATTAGGTGGCAAATTAGGGGGAGATGCAAAGAATCGGATAGACTATACAGATTGGTTTCTGGATGAGAGAATTCGATTGCGAGTACGATTACGCTTCGAAGCATTGGGTGACTACGCTTCGACGTAGGAAACGACGGAGGTGGGACCGGACCCACCTCGGTGGATAACAGGAATTGGTGGGTTTTCGAAATGGTATGTGGGCCTCGGGCCTGCTTCTGTTTTCATAATCAAAAAATTGATTGTGTGTGATTATATAATTATTGGGTGATTATATAATTAATTTTTATCAAAAAATTATAAAATATCTATGGATAGTTATGTGTATTTCTTCGTTGTTTTGGTATTCAAATATATAATAAATAATATTTAAAATTCATAAGTGTCTGATTAAAAAAAAAAGTAATATAAAATAGATGGAGAGCTGACGAGGAAAGCTCGGGGTTGCATAGGCGCACTCTCTCGTGAGTACAAACTCCAAAAAAGGCGGTCGCATAGTGATTCGTGTGGGTTTAATCTGTCATGATGACAGTCCATGGCGACCAATGAGTCAATTGATGGCTAATAAAGACGGCCTTTTCTTTCAAAATATATCCTTTAATATATATATTCACTATTGCAAGTTTCGATTTAACATATATATTTTTCCAAATGTCGAGATCGACCTTTTTGTTTGAGTAAAAAATTAACAATCTAATGTATTATTCACAATTTAACTTATAGTAATCTCGACCTTTTGGATCCCAAAAAGCCCAGCCAGTTGCTCTTGGAGAAATATTCGACATAAATCTTTTGAATTTGATAGAAATCGATTCAACTCAAATTACAGATGAATCGAACTCGAATATAACTCAACATCAATTTTAATTGAACCATCGAACTCTGGTCGAGTCAAGTAGAAAACTCTTGAATCAAAGTCACATAATTCAGACCATATTATATATATATATATATATATATATATAGAGCTATATCTGTGTCTTTGGCCACATTTATTGTGATTTTATTTTCGTGTAATCAATCACCAATCTGACGGTCACAACGCAGTGGATATGCACGATATGGGTATGGATCAATCGTTTGTCGGAGCTTTTAGTTAGTGGAATTAATTTTAGCTTCTCGTCAACAAAAGGACATTAACTATTTCTTTAATGACTAATTAAATGTTATCTCTTGTACACAGTTATATTTAGTATTTTGTATATTTTAATAAGTTATGTTGGTATCTCTATAGTTACGAAAGTGAAAAATCTAAATTTATTTATCCTGACATCATTAGTTTTATCAATAAAAATATTAAAATATAAAATAAAAAAATATAATTTTAATATTTAATTAATGATAACGAAAGACGATATCGCTAGGGATTACAGATAATTGTTATGGAGGAGAAAAACGATAATAAAAAATAAAAAATACTCTATATCTACATTGATGTAAATATAATTATCGAACGACTCTTTGATAGCTTTATGATTGTTGTTATTACTATTCTTATTATTAATGCTTATAAATTGTTTGATGTCTTCTAGTTTTCCAAGTGAAGCTCTAACCGGTCACTCTCCTGTTCAGTTCATAGTATAATCTGCAGAAAAATTTAACAAATATAAAATTAAAAAAAAAAGAATAGAGACCTACGGTTGATGTTATATTTTTAAGTCTTTAGTAATTTGCCTCACATATGTTGTCGGAGTGGAAAGGCAGAAGGAAAAATTTTGTTATTTTACGAGGTCATGGATGAGGACTTTGCAATCCTCTAGTTATTATTATGTTTATTTTGTGCCACAATTGGCTGTATCAGTGCTGGTAGTTTGCCTGAATACTTCTCGACTGCCGATTTAGCTCGTCCTAAAAGCATCTTTTATCTGCCTTTAAAATCTTCATATTCTCATACTTCACAAATTTGAATTCTGATATAAAATATAAGACTAAAAATATAAGTTTCATTATACTAATATCATATATTCCCTTATCCATAAAAATAGATATCTAAACAGTGGCTCAAGATTCCAAAATATAGAGCCATCGAGTTATCAAGATGTCTCTCAGGAAGATCATAAGGTAATTCATATTAATTGTGAATCAACTCTCTTATAAAATATCTATAATAATCATAAGCTAGTTCATCTTAATTACGAATCAGCTCTCCTCTAAAATATCTACAGTAATATTTCAAGAAGATTAAGAAGATAGTTTGGATCAGTTAATAATCATACTTTCGTATGAAACGTTCACATAAATATTTCAAAAATAACATGGGATAGTTCAGATCGCTTACCATCGCTATTAACATATTTCAAAAAGATCAAAGGATAGTTCAGGATTGTTACAAACTCTCCCCTCTATAAGATCTACATGGGTGATATGGTATATTTTGGCTCATCTAATATATATTTTCACGTCACCTTCCAAAAACCAAGTAGACATGGTCAACTCAGCTAAGATCAAGACCTCGAGAAGAAGCACTGCATCGGAGCACTGCTTGATGGGCTAGGCCCAGGTCACATCCCCTACATAATAGGAGGATCTGTTTGAACTCAAACAACATCCCATGAAAGGATTGTGCCAACTACAGATACGTAATAAAAACAACCAGCTCAATAGTCGAAATTGACAGATAGGTCGAGGGTTTAGATAACTCGGGGATTCAGTCACCAACCAACGCACAATGTCGACCTACCACCCACGTGCATTAACCCACTCAGGATGACTTCTGCCTCCCCATATAATATAAAAAGTGCTCAAGCAAATAAGAAGGTGATATTCTTTAACATTATGCATACTACATATAATAATTTACCTAGATGACTTGATCGTCGAAGTGGTTGAGTCAAGGCAACACCTCACCCCCCGATCACGACCTTGGCTCAAGCATCGATGATCGGAGAGCCAGCTGATAAACGAAAGGACACACTCACAAAGAGGAAAGTTTTACGCACAGAGGCTAACTAAACAAGGTTCCCAACCAAAGATGAGCAGCTCCCTTTAGAACATTGCAATGGACCCCGAGCGGTTGCAACTCAACTAAGGACTAGAAGTCACCACCACGAGGCAACCGTGTGAATTCCCGATCTACCAACCGACGTCCCAAAGAGCTACCACATTCATCGAGCGCCAATGAAGAATCCCCAAGGCATTCATATGTACACGGGCAGTACCAAGTCGAGGTGACACCTCAACCCCGATATGAAAAATATACAACAACGAGATACTCCTCTTCTTTTGGAGTTAGTATAAAAACACTCAAAGATCCCCAAAAAAGAGAGAAAATAAAATCACTAACTTAAATATTGAAAAGACTAGCTCCGAAATACTACAACCCCTCCCCCTCCCACTTGGATCAAGGCCTCGTCATATTAGCACGAACATTAATAATAATTTTGTTTAATATTTTGGCGTTAGAAGGAGGGCTGAATGTCATAGGAGCATTTGAGGGTCAATTATGTTCCTGAACATCTAGATGAAATGTCACCTCCAACTCAAGACACCTTTCCTTAGATTGGGCAACAACTTTTCTCCTACACAAATGCACCCATTTTTGTCCTTGGCATCACTATAGTATTGGCGATCATTTAATGATCCCAGACCTTCAACTCCACGAGTGTCAGACAATCATTTCCATATTCTTGTTGAGATATTCCTAAATTTTACCCAACATATACAAGCACTGGTTGGTATAATATAAGCGATTACCCTACTACTACCTCGGCCAGACCAACAAGTGACATCACCACCTCGACTACCGATGATTGTTCCTCAAACCCAGGTCTTAGTGTCTGCTAGAGTTATTCCAACTAATGGGTCACCAACTCTCCTCAATCTTTCATGACCCATCGAACTATCAATTGAGAAAGCCCATCATTCCTCGATCGCGAAACTCAATATATTTTACCACCACTTATCAACTCTGATTGGGTATGAGACTCACTTGATTAATTCAACGGTTGACTCCTTTAGAATCTGATTATAATAAATGAGTTGAAGCTTAAAAAGAAATGCACTGTGAATTCAACCAATTCAAAGGAGAAGGGCAACTCGATTCTACGTCAGCTCAATCCCTATTTATTTAGAACATATAAGAGAAACCAGTTCCTTCAGTTTCTATCTCTTGTCATTGGAAACCTTTAACGATATTGCTAACCCGGTGGAATATGTCGTTGTCTTCCGGATGTAGATGTCATTATTTGGCACCTTAGACATCCTAATATACCATGTCTTCTCAACTACTCTAAGGGGATCAATAAAAGAGTTTTAGTTAAGCAAAAGAGTTTGAGTTTCATTTCCTTGGGAATGTACACCTGAGGCTCATGACTATAATGCTTCTACGATTAAGACAAAGCAAGGAGGAGACACTAGCAAACTTTGTCAATCGATTTACCAATGAGATTTGAAGGGTGGACAACATCCATCCCTTACTCATGATCTAATTATTGATAATGAGATTAAAGCCCTCCCATTTCTTTAGGTCATTGGTAGAAAGACCACTCATGATGGTGCCCGAAGTACTTCAAAGAGCCAACAAGTACATTGTTGATGAGGCCATGGTTTCGAGCAAGATGAGAAACCTCATAAAATAATCAAGATAAGAGTGATGACAACCCACTCCCAACCCTAGGTCACCACGACGGAGGAGAGGTAGATAGTCAAATCTATCTTCACCAAGGTCTAAGCTAAATCTAACTAGGATGAAAGTTTTTTTTTTACTTAGAGAATGATTTGCTTAGAGACCCTCGATCAATGAGAATTCCACTCGAAGAATAAAGCCAAGTCAAATATTATCATTTTCATCATGATTACGATCATGATACAGAAGATTATCATAACCTAAAGGAACAAATCGAGGAACTCATGTGACGAGGGCACCTTAGACAGTTCATCTGGAGGCGTTTGGAACCGTCACCCCGGCCTTAGGGGCCAATCAAAAAGCAAATATACTTCATTATTAGTGGCCCACCTATAGTGGAAACAACACTTCCGATCATAAAGCATATGCACTAGCCATCATTGGCAAGTGTCCTCGAACTAAAAGTGACCAACAAATAACTTTCAAAGAGAAAAGAGACAAAATGACTCAACCCAAATCATGATGATATTCTGATAGTTAATGTAAGGATGGCCAACGGTTATATAAAAATGGTCATGATCGGCACAGATAATTATATTGATTTCCTCTGTTTTGAATTATTTTAAAAGTTAGAACCTATAACTAATGATATTACCCGTATGACTTTCTTATTGACATAGTTCACAAATGACTTAATATCTTCCTTCGTGATCATGAGCCTGCATGTTATTTTAAGAGAGGAATCGTACTTAAAAATAACAAAAACTAAGTTCATAATGGTTAATATCTCTTTCGCACATAATGCCATCAAATTTATTAGGTTAAATGTTCTATATTTTTAACACAAAAAAGTATATATGCTGCTTTAATATCACAGTTGTGAAATTGGATGGAGTAAATAGAGAGAGGAGTAAAGCAACATACCCGAAGAAGGCTTCCCGCTCATCGACGTTCAAAACTGGTCTTCCTCCACCAAAGCCAAAGGCGACGCTTAGAACGGTGGTACGATGGGTAGGTCCACTTCCCAAACGCATCCGTTACGCCGACGCTCCTCCTCCGGGCTCCAACGTTCGCAACGAAACCAGGTCGTATATAACCAACCGCCTGGGTGTGAGGTTGGCTAGAGAGCCATGGCTTGCAAGATGAAGCGGCCGAGCAGCTCTTCTTCTCTCCCAAGCCTCCTCCTCTCCTCCCTCAACCTCTTCCTCCTCGTCCTCGCCTCCGCCTCCTTCGCTCCCGTCTTCCTTCTCAGGACCTCCCCGACCTCCTCCGGCTGGGCCCTCGTCGCGGTCTCCTCCGCCACCGTCGTCTCCTCTCTTCTGGGCTTCTTCTCCCAGCTCACCCACCTCTGCTTCCTCGCACATGTCTCCCTCGTCCTCGCTTCCTCCGTCGGCCAGGCGCTCGGCTTCCTCGCCCTGTTCCTCCGCCCCGACCCCAGCCTGCAGCTGCTGGGCTCGGCCAGGGGCAGAAGGGAGCAGCGGGCGCTGGCGAAGGTAGAGGAGGCGCTGCTGCTGGGGATGTTCCTGGTGCAGTCGCTGGCGCTTGTCGCCGCCTGCGCGGTGCAGCGGCGGTGGGCGCGGCAGTTCGAGGAGGTGGAGGCCGAGCGGGAGGCGTCGGCGAGGAAGCGGAGCCGGAGGATGGCCCGGGTGCAGGAGGAGGCCATCGCGAACGCCGCGGCCATGGCGGAAGCCAAGGCGAGGGAGTTGGAGGAGAAGATGAGGGGGAACAACAAGGGACAGTGGGTGAAGAATGATTTCGAAGGATAAGGGACGAGACGGCTTAACGTACGTATTTGATTCTAATGGACAGTAGTTTATTAGCATTATTTGGTTGATCACTATGGGGTGGCGGCCACCAAATGCTAATGTTCTCCTCCGTCTTATATTTGTACTTGTATTATATATTGGCATTTATGTTCGTGATTTGTGACGTGGGCTTTATGAATGAGCCCCACATGGAGTGACTCGTCCCGCTATAAGAGGCTTAAACCCGGTGACCGCGCCACCCTCAAGGGGTCGACGCATGCTTGGAACCTACGTTCCTTACCGCCGTCTCTCCGATTCCTCCATCTCTTCTCTTCCCGCCCTCAAATGCCTCCACGCCGTGGTCCTCAAGGAAGGCCTCGCCCACCGCCTCCCCTTGGCCACCAAGCTCCTCTCCCTCGCCATCTCCCTCTCTCCAGCCGTCGGCTACGCCCGCAAGCTGTTCGACGCCGCGCCCCGCCGGGACTCCTTCATGTGGAACACCCTCCTCCGCGCCTACGCCGACCTCGGCCCCTGCGAAGATGTCCCCGTTCTCTACAGGCAGATGCACCGGGATGGCGTCTCGCCCGACTGCTTCACCTTTCCCTTCGTTGTCCGCTCGTGCGCGGTGGTCTCCGCCCTCCGCGAAGGGAAGCAGGCCCACTGCAACGCGATCAAGCACGGCTTCGGTTCGAACACCTTTCTGCAGAGCGCACTGGTCACCATGTACGCCCAGAGCGGCGTGATTTCCGACTCCGCGTTGGTTTTCGGTGAGATGGTCTTCAGAAACATCGTCTCCTGGACTTCGATGATCGCAGGGTACGTCCAAAATAGCGTCTTCGGTAAGGCGCTGGGTGTTTTCCGATGGATGCTGGACTCGGGGGCGCAGCCTAATGAGGTCACCCTCGTGAGTGTTCTCCCTGCTTTGAGAGGTTCGGAGTGTCTAACTTCCGGGATGTCGATCCACGGGTTCGTGATCAAACTGGGCTTCGTCGACTCCCACCTTTCCTTGGCGAACGCCCTGATCGCCATGTACGGTAGATGCGGGGGCACAAGTGTGGCGAGGTACCTGTTCGACGGAATGCCGGCCCGAAACTCGGTCTCGTGGAGCACCATGATCGCCATGTACGAGCAAAGCAGCGAGGGAAGCAACGCGATCAAGCTGTTCCGGAGAATGCTGACGGAGAAGGTGGCACCCAGCAGCGTCACGTTGGTCAGCGTCATATCAGCTTGTGCCGCCTCCGGAGACCTCGAAACTGGCAAATGGGTGCACGGCTTCGCTCGGAACAGGGGGCTCGACGCCGATGTAAGGGTCGGCAACGCGTTGCTGGACATGTACGGCAAGTGCGGGAGCGTAGATGCGGCCGGAGATGTTTTCGAACGGCTGGCATGGAAGGGGGTGGTCTCCTGGAGCGCCATGATCAGGGCCTACGCGGCGCACGGGCAGGTGGAGGCCGCGTTGCAGCTCTTCGATCGGATGCGGGATGAGGGCGTCCGACCGAACAGTTTCACGTATACCTCAGTTCTGGCGGCATGCAGCCATTCCGGTCTCGTGGAGGAGGGGATGAAGCATTTGGAAAGCATGAGGGAGTACGGGTTGACCCCCACGCTGGAGCACTGCGCTTGCTTGGTGGACCTCCTCGGCCGTGCCGGTAGATTGGTGGATGCGTACGAGTTCGTCAAGAGGATGCCCTCGGAGCCCGACGTAGGGGTGTGGGGGGCGCTGCTGGGGGCTTGCAGAATTCACGGGGACGTCAACTTGGCTGAGTCGATATGGAAGGAACTCTTCCGCCAAGGCTGCAGCAGCGTCACGCTGTACGTGCTGATGGCGAACATCTACGGAGAAGCCGGCCGGTGGGGGGATGCGGCGAGGGTGAGACAGATGATGAGGGGGATGGAGCTGAGAAAGGACCCCGGATGCAGTTCTGTGAACGCAGAGATGCGCTCCCATAGAGATAGAGGGCGGCCGTTAACGATAGACGAATCTGTGACGCACGATGCAGATAAGACGGACATAAGCAGCAGGTGCACAATGGTCAATGGTGTTTCGTAAAGGTTTCAATATGTATTTGACATTAAAATTTGTGCAACATGCTTTCAGATGAAAAAAGAGGAGGTTAGACTTTGGGAGGATATACATCAGTTAGCGGTATTTCTTGTCTCTGAGTATAAAAAAGGGTGTTGATGTTTGAGAAAATCTATTTATGCTGACCTTTACAGGACATTGGGAACAGTCGGTTGCCGGAAGAAACTTCAAATCTTTAAGCACAGCAAGTAGTTCTTGTCAGCCAGTAGGCGAGGAACAGCCTGTTCGACCATCTGCAAGGGTGTGCAACGAATGTTCAAATTGGGAATGATCAAACCATAGAGCATCAGGCTGTGTTTGCCGTGTAGAATTAGGATTGGCATACCTGAAATCCCATTTGCTCATATAGTTTCTGAGCTCCGATGTTATCCCTGTGCACATCTACAAAGATCTGGTTGGTACCTGCAATGCAAGAAAAGAAACATCTTAGTAAGAAGAAGAACGACAAAAAGAGGAAGACCCCAATCACTCATCCAAAAGCAGCCTTCACGCATGCTAGTTTAATATAGATACAGTAATGAGGAAGATACATGTACTCCGCGCGGCCCACATCTCATGCCACACTAGACTGCACACCATCATTTGGAATTAGAAAACATGGATAGAAGCTCGTGACTTACCATATGATGCGGCCACCTCAATGGCTAACGCTAACATGTTTGTGGCAATGCCTTGCCGACGAGCATGCTTGGCAACACATAAGTTTGCGATATACGCGTATCTTGGTCGCTCTGTTTGGTAGATATTGGAAGAAGCTGGTGGCTTCATGCGCTCCTGCTAGACAATTTGACTCGTGAATTTACCAAGAGATGCAACAAAACAGTGAAATAAGGGATCAAACATGTTGCATACTCCAGGAATTGTCTCCCCGCATAAAAGATGTCGTATACTTAAATCCAGGGTCCCAACTATGCTCTTCATCACAGTGCGCTTAATATTTTCTTCATGCTTCCTTACCTGGTAATTATGAACACAGCACGAAGCAAAATATCAAGACGTGGTCATTGTGGGCCTTTTACCAATCAAAAGAAAATATTATATACCATGTCAGAGTAAAAGTCAGAATTGATGCATGAGGGCAGAGAACCAAGAATCTTTACAATTAGACAGTACTTGAACTACCTAATTTTTAGATAAAGCTACTAAAAACTAAATTCATCAGAATTTAGTTGAGCTGGAAAAATGGTTGCACTATGGGTATATTGCTATTCGGCAAGTCATGCAAGGTCACGACAAACTGAAGAAATAGATCTTGATTTGACAAGATATGAACTAGGTCTAACTTTTCTTTTCCCTTAATGGATCATGTATTCAGAAAACTATATATCAACTGAAAAAAAAAGAGGAGAAAATGATGCAAGAAGATAAGAAATTGTTTAGGGTATCATATAATGATGTTATCTTGGTTCTGATGATGTGTGTAAATGGACCTTGATTTGTTCACAACTAAATATGCTATATATCTCTTCTCAAAAGGGAAAAAAAGCCTAAATATCTTCATAGTCTTTGCTGTCAGCTCCAGCACAAGAGTTCACCTGCCAAGTAGATACCAAGACCACTTACTTGATAATTTATTGAGATCATCTCTAGCACATGAACCAACTCAACTATAGATTCCCAAAAGACCTAAGGCTTCGCTATTAACTTACCAATTAGATATTAAGACTTTTTATTGATATCATCATACACCATTACAATTCCCTAAAAATTATTAAACTAAGATACTAGTGTATGATGAAAAAAATTATCCTTTTCCCTTCCACGAGGAAGTTTAGACATCAAATCTGCAACTTCAAGCACTCAAACCCTACACAAACCCGTTGCAGATGTCTAAGTTGCACTCTATTCCACAGTCCTAACCACCATCGAATCTATGAGACAGCCCAAATGCATAACAACATTGATGAAATTGCTTCAGCATTCATTTAAGACTATGTGAGTATCTGAGGCTGCACTGAAGGTGATAAAACTTGATAAAATCTTCAGGTTTAGTAGGCTACTTATCATCACACTACCAAGTGCAAACTGCCTGGCTAGTTGTTCCACCTAATCTAGAAATTGGTACAAACAAATGCATGTTCCAATGCGACGATTGAAGATAGGCTAATCTTTTTTTCAAGCACAAGTTACAGAATTAACCAAGTAATACAAGTCAAATGTAGCCATAAGTTAAACAGTAACAAGCTGTAATGTCAGAAAAGTAATCAGTAAAGACTACATATATTTTGCCCATACCACAACAATGCAGAGACACCTCTCATCTTGCTTCCTACTGCATCTTTTCTTTAATGCATTGAATTCCTGCATCAGATTGGCTCGTCAAGTTGCAGTCAGTTTATAATATGGGAACATAAAGACTAAAGACAATAGGACAAACTCAAATGGGAAAGCAAAAGCCTCCTCAGGTCATTAACAAAAATATATTGATGGAAAATTTTGGTGAACTTGTTCATGGAAGATGATAAACTAGTACCTCAAACCAGATCTGGGTATACATCTGTATCCACTCCCTAGTGTCCATGTCAGATATTGGGAGTTGGATATCTATCAAAATGTCAGTTCATTAATATTCAACTTTTGTTTTATGAATTTGATTATAAATTACTCTTTTTCCCAAAAGCAACTTCCCCCCCCCCCCCCCCCCCCATCAAAAACATGTTCAAAGTGGGCTTTTCCATCATGCAGGATAGTAAAAGTGTAACTATTGATATTTCTCTTTCCCTATGTGTCCACTACTAGTCGATCTTTCTCCCTTCTTCAGTTCCTAATGTCTGTCTAAGAAACTCAAGTTTGTTTGTTTTACTTATTTAAAACAGAAATATTAAAAATTAAAGAAAACAATTGCAAAAAATTGGAACTAAAAAATGCACCGAACTGTAGTTCTCATTCATCTGCCCATAAATGCACCGAACTCTGCCTAATTAGCCCAACTACATGTCTGTAACTAACCACTATGATTTAAAAAAAGAGAGAGTTCCCGATACACCGACGAATGGACCTTTTTGCTAAATTATGGAGAAAAAAAAACCCTGAACATTCCTTAATGTACAAGTCAATAAGTCTTCTTATGGTAACTTTACATAACAGTCACGTTAATCCATTGCTATTTGATATTGTACCATCCACTGACTAATTCCAAACCTTTATGTGATTCAATTATTTCAAATTATGTACATGTTGCAAATGGTTTTGTTTCAGACATGGTAGGACATGTAAGTTTTGCGGTTGCATTTGAGAATTTTCAACAGATATCAAGCTTTGTATATCAATTTATAACCATCCTAAAGTCAAGTTTGCTATTCAAACCAACTTTGCAGTACCTCTCACAACATTCCTTGATCATCAATCATAGAATGGTTCTATCTTGTCGACGGTAAAGGTACTTCCAATTAGTTAGAAAGATATCAATTACATCCACGGTGAAGTATGTCATACCTGAACTCTGAATTGCCTTTTGTGATTTTGAAGATGGCTGCAATAGTGCAATGACAAACACAAAGTTAGTCATTCAGTGCCATTCACCCTTTTCCCCAAAGGAAAAAAGCAAGCGGTGATGATTGAGAGAGATAGAGAACTAAGATAATGTTGGATGTTGATCTGTTACTCGAGCATCTGAGTGCTCCTCCCAATAGCTTTCCGCCCTTAACCACGCCGCCGTCTATCATGAAGAAATACAAAAAGAAATCAAGAAACCCTAGATTCGAGATAGTGAATGATTCCGAAGAAGCCAAGGAATGGAGAAATGTATCGATCATCATCAACACGGCATTCCTGTCCTACGATCTAAGGTTGAGCTCACCCAAAGTTCTTCATCAAGAACGGCTTCCCGCGCAACGAAACGACCGAAGGCCCTACTGTGCTCGCAAACGAATTCGTCATCCGGAGGCTGCAGACGGTCGAAGCGAAGGTTCGATCGACTCGATGAGGCCTCGGTTAGAGGAATTCTTGGTCCCAGATCGCGTTGACTATACGACATCTCAAGCCGCGGAAATCCTGAGGCCGAACGAAGATCAAAGTCGACGCCGTCCTCCTCGGGGTCGGAAGATATCGCCGACCCATCTTTCCTACAAATTCCCCTCCGAAAATTAGAAGATCGCACCTCTATGAGATCCATTTCAAGAAACCCATTAGAAGATCGCACCGCTAAGAGATAGATAACCACCAAGAAAAAGGCCTACAAAGAGGACACACATCTCGTTGCGCAGATAGAGCAGGAACCAGCTTATCCGGATTATATTCACGACACAGAGCGAGAGGATTCTACTCACATGACGGCGAAGGCGAAACTTCTCATAGGTTTCTGTCGATCTTGAATGCGGAAGACTAGTACCCGCCGGAGACTCGCCTGTCGAGCGGCGACAACCGCCACCATTGTTGAGAGAAAGAGAGAGAGAGGGAAAGTGAGGAGAGAGTTAAACGTCGGTCGACTGTCTACTAATTTTAATTGGCTAATTATATATTACCCCTTCTAAGTAAATTCTGTTCTTTATTTAACTTAATTCATTAAATATTTATTTATCTATATAAAAAGCATTAAATTTAAATCTAATAAATACACAATCGAACATGATGCATTAAATATAAATATAATATAAATCCATGTCTAATTAATTTGTCATCACAAGTAAGGAAAACATGACCCACATAAGAAATTAGAAAATTGAGATTTTTGATTGAAGAAAAAAATATAGTAAATTTCAGGTGAAAATAACATTAAAGTGCAAAGCCTCCTACATCCCCGTCCGCGTGTTCCACTCACGGTCGGTAATCGAAGACCGCCCCTGCTTGGGGTTCACCAATCCCGGTGGGTGGGCCTTGCGCCTCGTCCTGGTGTTCCTCTCCGCCGCCCTCGCCGGATTCTTCGCCTGGAAATCGATCCGCTCCCCTCCCCCTTCCCCGATCGCCGATGATTCCCGGGAGATCGGCGCCTCCTCCATCAAAGGCCGGATCCTTGGCGCTGGAAAGGTCGAATTTTTCTTCAGATCTTAGATCCAAAAGGCGGGAGGTACTTTTGGAGCAGTCAGTATCCTTTTTCGTTGAAATTGGATAGTGTTCTATTCATTGGGTTGCAATTTAGCTGCTGTGTCTCATCAGAATTCGATTTGAAGTTGTTGTTTCTTGTTCGAATGATTGTGCATTGAGATCTGATTCATCGTTTGTGGTGATTATTGTCATATTCTCGTCGATTTATATGTTATATTATAAATTTGTCTTACTAGATGGTGTTAAATCGATCAAAAACATCAAAAAAAAAAAGCTTTTAATATACCAATGTAATGTCTTGTTTTTCTTATCTCGTTCTTTGAAGATTCAGTAGATGAGCAACAAATTATACTCTGACATAGTTCTTTATTTCATCAGTCTTTATCAGAATCCAGAAAACTATCTCTTTCATTTTGATTTCTTGTTCAGGAGCTGAAACTGATTGATAATAAACCTGACAAGAAAACTGTAGAGCAGAAACGATAGCGGAGTAGAAGACACTGAAAGCATAAAAATAACTTGCTTCGATATGCAACCATAGATCCATAGAAGCAGCAAATAGAGAATTTTGACTTTGATGATTGCATGGACAAGGTTCCATTGCTCCACAAATACTATCGTATGGTTGAAATTTATGGGAATTTTACAGTGATATCATTGGCTTTGATTCTTGCACTAGCAAGCTGTCGACGAAAAATTTGTTGAAGAAACTTAATGTTCTTTCCTTGAAGGTTAACATCGCTATACTTATTGGGGTTGCCTACTCTTTTGACAATTATACTTATTGTGTCAATTCATTTGACTTGGCTTTCTGATTTCTCATCTGTTGACATCATTTTTTATACTGGACATTGTTTCCTTTTCTATCGAAACAAATGTTCTCCAGCTTCCCCCTCCCTTTTTTTTTCCGACACGAAAGATGCCATCATGTACATTTATGGAGGAATTGCATAAAAAGAAAATTCTAGGTTTTATATTCAATCCTAGTAAGAGATGTATGCTGTTGGATCATTTTCTACCACCAGATTCTTGTCCTCCGGTACCCATCAAACTTTGTGAAGCTCTTTGCCTTATCCTTACTCGATGCATTCATTTAGCATATCCATCCATTGCCACCTTTCTGTAATTTGTTGCTGCCTTATCATGTCACTGTTTCATTAAAAGCACATCAATTCTTTCTTCTCTGTTATATATTTAAATAACCTTCACTGTGAATTCACTTTGTTTTCTACAATTATATGTTCGTCGACACTTATATATCTAAAAATATTGCCTTGTTAATTTAACAGCAAATTTTATTGGCTTCAAAGGTTTGTTACTTGCACGTTCATATATCCTCAATGAAATCACTACCAAAGCTACCATAATCAGATGAATGGTTCTTTGTTTTGTTCCTTCGATATATATGCTGTAAGCGATGCCAGATTATAGATATTTGCGAGCAGAAGTTGCAGCGTTCTTTTAATGGAAAAAGCAATCGCCATCATCAAGATCATATCTTGACTGTTACTGTATGAACAAAAAGCTAAGCTTTGATATTGTATTCTGTTTTGTTTATAATGGAAATGAGGTTGAAGTCAACTTTATCAAGCATTTGATGTCATTGACCTGTCTGATTCTGTTTCTTATGTGATGCCAAGTAAATTACCAATAAGCAAGCCTTTGGACGATCTCTTTGGGAGATACATGACAAGAACAGAGCCAGTGATTCCAACCTTCTTATGTACACTTCTTTTCTCTAGCAAATGGCAAGTAATGCTTAAGCTTAGCTGAGGAACATGTCCTTGAGAGTGCATGAATTGGGAATCTGGCATAGCAGTGCCACACTTTCTTCTGGAGCTAGAGGTAAAAAGCACTTGGGAGTTTGAATCCTTTGAATTCTAGTGTTCCATATCCATATATGATTTGATTAGGCATCTTCGATTGTCAATTGGTTTTTTATTCTTACTTGATTTCTGATGACATGCAGGCTAGAAGGCATTGGTTGCATGATCAGGTAATTGGTGATCATACATTGCCATTTGGATTGCTTTTAGTGGTTTCCAGGATCTCAATCTCCCACTTGTTGAAGCATCAGATTCCACCCTACACCAATAAGTTTGGTTCATGCAGAACAATCTTTTTGATAGAACCGTATGTTACTGGGACTGCTTGGAATATATTCTCTTCTTTCTCCAGAAAATGTACTCAACCCTGTACAATGAGCAATTTGCATGAGAATTGTCAGGTCACAAAACACAGGGGCTGCATGGGGAGGGCTTCTTCCACAGACAGACTCGTCGCCATCGCGTTGGGGCTCCTCGCAGTGCTGTCACCGCTGTACATCGACAGGAAAACGACGGTCAAGCTTGACGATGAAGACGATGGCAGCGGAGCTCCTCTGTCCCTGTTGCTCCCGCTTGCGCTCATACTTCTGGTCGTCGTCATCAACCTTGCATGGTTCGTGGAGCGGAGGATCGTGAGGCTCGACCCCTACTGGATACACAGGTTCGGAGGCTCTTCCTGTGGGATCATGATGCTGCTCTTGGTTCTTGGGGTCCTGTTGAAATGTAAGGCTTCTCTGGGGTTTTGATCTTGATGTTGCTGTGTATGTCAACCTGTTGGGTTTTCACCCCTGCAATGAACTGCTAAGATTTCTAATTGTAATGATGAAAAGTTGTGCTTCTCTTTCATCATCTTCTCAGATGCAACTCTTGAAAAGAAAACAGATGTGTAAATTTATTGTGTCCCATAAACATAAATCTTTTGTTCATCTTTTTCACAGCCTCTTGAAGCATACTAATACATGAAAACTTGATTCAATGGGGACCCTTTTGTTTTTTTTTTTGGGTCCCAATTTGCCTACCGATCCAATCTAATAAATTAGACAACATGTGAAATATGGCGTAAGCATACAAAAAAGAGATCTTGTAATAACAAAAAAAATTTCACTTCAACAGCTATTATGCATCAAACCACCTTCATTTTCTGAACTGAGGATTATTTCGTAAACAGCTTCTTCGATTAACGGATGCATCGAAGACTACCATTGTCTGAAATTGCTTGAAAATGTTGCTGGTTTCGAAAAAGTCTACCATCTTAGACATGCAGATGGATTCAAAGAGCACT
Organism: Ensete glaucum; assembly: GCA_021527575.1. Taxonomy (NCBI): domain Eukaryota; kingdom Viridiplantae; phylum Streptophyta; class Magnoliopsida; order Zingiberales; family Musaceae; genus Ensete; species Ensete glaucum. The sequence continues at coordinate 49,585,602 of CM038558.1, forward strand.
ATTTGGGAAGAACAGATAAGGTTTACCAAAATAAAATCGAATGACCAAAAAGACAGTTATTCTAAGAGACTCTCAGAACACGGCTCGAGGATCGATCATATCATCATATGAACGACACAAGTATGTCCACCAGAATCCCGGTGTGATCATCGGGCACCTGCAAAATGCACAACACATGAAACTTGATTAAAATTCTTGGGATATTCTTAGAGTATGACATATCTTAAGATTCTTTAAAAGATGAATTCACGACAGGTGACTTACATTTCGTTGTATATGGAGCATATAAGAGAACATCAAAATGAAAGCTTTTCAAAAGACAGAGAGCATCCTATCCATCTTGCTCACGTGAAATTTCTTACATTGTAATAGATAGGAGATGTTTTAGACGGAAGAAAACAACGGCAAACAATACGTAGAGCCTACTGGTTGTCAAGTGATATGGTTTTCCTCGGAACATCCTTCGTCTGCTGATGCAGACGAGAAGACTCATAGGGGATGATATGTCATCGAGATATCCATGTACGTATAAAGATAGAGCATCAAATTAATAGAGGATCAATAACCATATCACCAGTCAAGCTAAAGGAGGTCAACAGACATGCATAGGGTTACACAACATCATAGCAAAAGCATAACCGTCCTACTTGATGTATTAGAGACCCTCATGCAATTTATCGCACTTCAATTTACAGGTAACCTAAGAAATGGCTAACTGGCATTGCATTATGGAACAAATTTCGTTTGTTCATCCTATTTGTTTCTTCCATACCAAAACATTTCCGATGCTAACACCGCTCTCAACATTTTCCCGCACACCTTTTTCCTGCCAATCACAATCAAAATAGTTCGGCGCTGATCACAAATGAAGTGGCCAACCTATCCATTTTTGAACTAAGTACCACAAACAACAGTCCTATCCTCATTTCAATCTAGAGACTCACAATAAAAGTGAAATTTACATTCGGAAGTTGTACTCGGGAATCCTTAGGGTTCTTTTATGATTCATTCAGTTGCCTATAAATAAACTCTCCCAACCCTTAGTCAGAGGTACATCAAACAATTTCTCTTACCACTAAATCTCTTTCTCTCACATGTCTCAATCTTTGCAATAGAGAAGTCTCATTGGATCTAACTCCAATGCCTCTCACAAGCATCTCTTTGCTTGCGAAGGTCATTCTAACAAATCTTACTACAAAATGAACCTCTTAATCAGCAGAAGTAAATGAGAGCAGCATAGTGCAGAAAAAGATCGACACTAAGAATACAAATCTAAGATTCTGTTCAGTAAGAAGAAGTAATGAAATGCCCATTGAGTTCATTGATTCATCATCAATTTATACATGTGAAGATAGGAGGATTTCCCTAAACTAACCTATAAGATTTCCTCATTTAGTTAGGGAAATCATATCTAAATCCTAGCTAAATCCTATCTTCTATTATGCCCCCGCAAGATCGAGCTCCTGTCAAAGATGCCGATCTTGAATCTATGTCAATGAATCTGAAGGAACGAGGCCGCTGTGTTGTCAACCTTGATGAAGATATGACAGCGGTTGACTTTGGCGGCAATGTCAGCCTGGCTAAGAAGGAGACCGCTGTGTTGTCAACCGCGGTGAAGATTTGACGGCGGTTGACTTCGACGGTGATGTTAGCCTGGCTGAGATGAAGTAGACGATTCTGCTGGAGCCAAGTTCGACAGTCTGATTAGATCGGACTATCATGCCCCCGCAAGATCAAACTCTTGTGAAGGAAGCAGATCTTGAACCGATGTCAAGAAATCTGAAGGAAGGAGAGTGCTATGTTTTCAACCACGGTGAAGGTTTGACGGCGGATCTAAAGGGCAGCGAGAGGAGCGTCGGGCTACAAGGCACTCTGCGACCTCCGGATGGCGAGAGGAGGACTAACGATGGCTGGGACAGCAGAGCAACAGAGAAATCGATGTTGCTGAAGCAACAGGCAAACAACAACAATGTTAGGGGTATCTGCGTCTCGCAGAGTAGTGAGGAGGAAGCCGACGGGGAAGAAGGACAGTCGCGAACAAGCGGTGATAGAAGCTATCGTTTGACAGCGAATAAAGAAGAAAGGTATCTCTCTTAAGTTCATTGATTCATCATTAATTTATACATGTGAAGATAGGAGGATTTCCCTCAACTAACCTACGAGATTTCCTCATTAAATTGAAAAAATCATATCTAAATCCTAGTTAAATCCTATCTTCTATCAGATTCAACATTTAAGTACATAAGAAAAATAAAACCCTTGATTTGCATATGAACTCATCATCATCATCCATCTAGCAGACCCACATGAAACCAAATATATCGATATTTAACATAATTTCCCCTAAAACACCTAAGAAGCAAGTGACATTTTTTGTTCCCCTTTTTCAAATTACATGTTTTGATCGACTGCTAAGAAAGGCTCTAAATCTTCCAATCCGATAGCTATCTATCATTTCCAGATTGTTGGAATATTTATAAAGCATTCAAAGGCACTATCTATCTATAATGCCAATATAGAAAGAGAACTATTAACTGTAATTGGAGCAAACCTCTTTGGGTGAAGAACCGTCAAAGGCTGGCGGCAGGCGGCGGCGGCACCACGGCATCCACCACAATGACGCTCTCCAGAAGCGGCCTCACCTTCTCTTTCACAGACTCCAGCAAGTCCTTCTCTCCCGCATCCAACGCATCAAGCTCCTCCAGGCTGGGAAACACCGCAAGAAACCCCACGTCGTATCCCTTCGCCCTGGCCGGCGAGAAGTTCTCTCCGTAGCTCAGCTGGGTCACCGCGGCCGGCGCAAACGACTTGGCCTCCGCGAGCGTCTGCGCGAGCTCCGCCGCGGCCCCCTCCTTCGGCTTTGCGAGGGTCAGCCGCACCGCCGATCCGGTGGACGGCGCTGCCGGGCCGTCGAGTTCGGCGACCCAGTCGACGGCCATGATGTCGTCGCAGATGGGGAGGACGTGCTCCTTGACGACGGCCACATGGGCGGGGTGGGCGGAGTAGGCGGCAAGGTCGGCCTTGGAGTTGTAGCGGCTGTGGAGGAGGTGGGTGAACCCGGCAGCGGAGGCGGCGGCGGATCGGTGTCGTACGACGGGGCCGGCGGCGAGGTGGATGGCGATGTCCAGGGAGACCAGGGAGCGCAGGTTGGAGACCATGGCGTCGACCTTGGACGGGTCGGTGGAGTCCCTGACCTTGAAGAGGACGACGTGCTCGACGGTAGCGACGGCGGCCATCGTGGCGGCGGAAGAAGCGGAGGCGAACGATAGCGTCGCCGAGGGGCGGCGGGGAGGTGAGGATAGGAGACGAGAGGAAAAGGGGAAGAAGGGGGATTTGAAGGGTGAACGAGGGCGGTGTAGATAGGGGAAGGTTTTCAGACACGCCATTTCAACTTTGACTTCGATCGGTGAATAGGACCTTTATTTGACGGCGGCGGCGCAGGGGCACGTTAATACACAGATGCTCTGCAGAATTAGTTGACCGCGGTGCATACCCCATTTGCTAAACATAGGTAGCCTCGAACCAAACCGATCGAACCGGAAACGTTAAGGTTGACTCGCCGGTTTAATGGGCCCGGTCGACAAAGGGTTCTCTAACCCAACTAGACTATTTTTTCGATGCTCACAAGTAATTGCCTCCTTTTACTATTGACAACCTTTTTACTAATTATACCTATTTTTTAAAAATAATAAAACTATTATTTTATTGTTCACAGTTTTATTATTATCGATTATCTTTTTTCTTTTCCTCTCACAACTCTTTATTTCATCCTCATCGATGTCTTCCCTCTTCGACCCTATCACATCATTCTACAAAAAAAATAGATTATTTTATATTTTTTTATAAATAAAATAATTTAAAAATAAATTTAGATTATAAATAGAAGTACAAATTATAATTTAAAAAAAATAAAAAATTACACACACACACACACACACACACACACACACACACACACACACACACACACACACACACACACACACACACACACACACACACACACATATATATGCACCATAAATGTAGAGATTGTCTTTATCGCTTAATATACTTTTAAGAATGATAAGAGATATATTTACTCTCAATCAACACCACATGATAATTTAATCAATATAATCAGTTTGAGTCCCAATCAGTTATATAAATATTAGTCGAATAGTCTCATTCAACACCTAAACATCATAGACATTAGTTGAATGTAAGATATCTTATAAAAAACTCATTCAAATTCGATAAAACGCTCATCAAATCATAGTAATCAAAATTATTTACTCATATATGTGCTCCATTATGTTACTAACTTAAATGTCAAAATATCATATCAATAACTCGATCTCGATTTGTGCTTAAAATTTCTCACATTCATTTTATGAACTTTTTATACACAATGATCTCAATCAAGTTAGACTAATCCAATCATCAACAATATCTCCCAACAAAAATTATCTTAATTATTTTCTTATCTTTTTTATTTCATTGTAGGCAAAAGCTTATCCCTTAATTAGTGTGGCCATGATATGATCTTTCATTCAAGTGTTAATTTGTTATACTAAGTATTTACATGTCAAGTCTTAAATTATAATTATAGATCATTGTCATCTTAAAAAAGAGAATAAACATGGCTCCGATATCCTGTTGAGATGTTAAACTTTGTCATCACTTAATATAAGAGTTTAGGGTTATAGACGAGACAACTGATCTGTTAATTTATGAGCTATGCTTTAACACATTCTAATGTCGGCTTCCGATGACCTCATGTCATTAATTAATAATAATACAATAGATCTTTTGTGTCATCAAAGACCAGCTTAATTGTTTATATATATCAAGCGGGGAGGATAGATAGCAAAGTTAGCCATAAGATAGACTAAGTTGACCCACCTGACTTGGTTTAGCACTGACTTGTATGTCAAATGTCATCCAAAGAAATATATTTTGCAGATAGAGATATGTCTTCCCTGTACAAAGATTAACATCAGGAAGAATTTTTGATGTGAAATCTCTAATGTTCAAATTAATCTTTTTGAGGTGGATTTAGAATACGGTAAAATACAGTATTCGTCGACCTCATGTTTACGTTCATCTTTTATTGCTACATTTCAATTAATTATTTTCATTCTATTAACGTGACGTATATGATGATTAGACTTTTTTTTTTATCATTTTTGATGATGTGATTGTCATGCATCAAACTTTGAGAAAATCGTAAATATAGGATTGACTATGTCGGAAAAACAATTATTTTAGGTTTTTGTTTGATGAATTATTTGAACATATTGGATTTTAAAAACTATTATGTTAGATTGATGAACAAATTTGATATCATAATAGCCTCCAAAAGTTACTTTGGCGTGTGAGTTTTGTAAGGAGGAAGACAAAATGAGTTGAAATGGCATTTGGAGGAAGAAAGGCAGGTTAAGCTCCCGAGTCACACCTTAAGTTGCAAATAAGACATCGAATTAAAAATGAAATCATGACGGTGTGACTCTGTTTGATCCATAAAGGTATGATGGATGCGATTTATATTATAGGGGGAATGATAATAATCATCAGATTTGATCCAAACCCTAACTTGTATCACAATGCCATGGGGTCAATAGACATGTTCTCCACGTATTATACCGGTGTCGGTAGTGAAATAAATGTTATCATCATCAAGTTAAAATGAGAAGTGACGAAAAATATTTTGATATTGCCCCCACATCAACAATCAACAGTCACCTTAGAATCAATGTTATATGACCTCGAAGTAGCGTGGTAAACTAGAGACAACGCATAGTTGTTACTATATTGATCAAGATCGTACAAAGCATCCTCGTGCGATGTGGAATCGAAATAATCCCTCGTGTCATCCGGAGCAAACGAACTGATCGCCTGGAGCGTTGACGGTCATTAATAACCAATCGGCATGCGACCAAATCCCGAGAAAAGATATAAATGTCGACACTTTGACGATCAGATCTCGAACACTTAACATTACCATAAAAAGTAACTCAAGCTTCGGAGGGATCGAATCAGAAAATAACTTCTCGACATCGACCTATCGTGTAGGAACGTAACGTCAGAGGTAATATTAACTTCTTCCTAGGTCGGCCCAGGAGATATTGACCCTCGTCTTGTTCTCATCCTCATTTATATCTCGAAACATGTATTGAATGTCCTCATAATCGAATCAAACCGTACCAACTCTTAGGCCATGACATAAGGGGCCAAACAAGAAGAATCACATAAATGTGTGGTTGTATGGATGATAACAAAAGAGGATCGAATTGGATGAGAAGAAAAATGAAATTAAACTTGCAGGGGATCACATGAAATTGACAGGCCGGTGGGGTAATTTTGCATCGCCCCCAATCCCAAAAGATTGACCGACTCGGAACAAAGACGGGCGTAGGTGAGAGGGCGCTTAAGCTGATGGCGGTGAGACCACCCTCACGAGGCCGAGATGAACGCAGAGGCCCACCGCCGTTGCTCTCATCCTCCGCAGCAGATCTTTTTCTTGTGTTAGTTTACCGTGGTTCGGACGACCCCTCTCTCTCTCTCTCTCTCTCTCTCGCTCGTGTACCTTTCCTTCGAGATTCGACTCGATCGCCGATAGCATCGAGGCTTCTCGCCCTCGATTTCCTCGCCTCCCACCCACGCCGCATCTCCAAGGTATGTCTCGAACCCGGAAGACGGGATTGGCAGCACAAAGATCTCTTTTCTGTGCGCTCGATCGCATCGATATCCTTTCTTGAGTAGCTTTGTTCATGGCGTTGGAGGGGATTACCAAGAGCTCGGTGTCAAAAATCGATCTTTTCGTTTGTCTCGCCCTTTTGCTCTCTCGGCGGCGTGTGATCTTCTTCTGTGCGGTTGCCGTTTAAGGAACTGGTCTAAAGGCTTTGTTGTTGTACCGTCTTCCGCGGCTGCTCGCTTTCCTGTTCTTGTCCAGAATCATAAAGAGTCCCTTTTGCCGTCCAATTTTTTCCCTTCCTTTTTCCCCCGGACACAAAAAGATTGTTGTTTTCTGCTGCAGCTGCTGCTTCTTCTTCTTCTTCTTCTTCTTCTTCTTGCTTTTGGGGTGGCGTGGAGAAAGAAAGCTACGGGGAATTGGATCGGCTTTCGTGTGCCATCATAGAGAAAGAACCGTGCTATCTGATCTCCCTTTTTCTTTCTGAAAAGGAGCTACGGAGGGAGGGCCATTATTTCCTCACGATCCTTGTCTCTCATGCCTACCAACGCCTGACACCTTTTTTATTAGATTCCCCTCTTCCTTCCCGTGTCTCGTCCGGCTGATCTCAGTTTGCTGTGTTGTTCCTGCTGCCCAAACTGCCTGAGTTCATTCAACCCGGGGGGTCTTCTTCCCAAGTCTTTTTTCCACTGTAAAGTCGCTTCTTTTCTGGCTTGCTTGCTTGCTTTCTCTCTCTCTCTCTCTCTCTCTCTCTCTCTCTCTCTCTCTCTCTCGTGATATGATTCGTCTGCAGGGGCTATTTGTTTTGATCTGATTCGAGTTGGTGAGAAGAGGAGGGAGAGAGAGGGGGGATGATGGAAGGAGACAGCTTCTCGGGGCTTGGCAACGGAACCCAGGTGGACGGCAAAGTCCTGCAGACCTTCCAGAAGAGCTTTCTCCAGGTGGAGAACATCCTGGATCAGAACCGGCAGTTGATCAATGAGATCAATCAGAACCACGAGTCGAAGATCCCCGACAACCTCAGCCGCAACGTCGGCCTGATCAGAGAGCTCAACAACAACATCCGCCGCGTCGTCGACCTCTACGCCGACCTCTCCCTCTCCTTCACCCGCTCCATGGAAGCATCCTCCGAGGGCGACTCCCAAGGAAAGCCCGGCCACAAGCGAAACAGGCCTGGGTAGCGAGGTAGCAGATGAAATGGCATAGTTAGCGTTAGGGGATCGACAAACTGCAAGCTTGGGGATGGGATCGAAATAATAACAAAGCCATCGCTTGCGCTGTTGTAATCACTTATTATGATGACGCTCAATCTTCTATCTCAGTTATGTGAGAACAGTTCCTGCCGTCCTCTGCTTCTTCTTTCTGTGTTCCTCCTCCTCCTCCTTCTTCTTCCTGTTGTTGATGTGCAGTTCCCTTTGCCATGGAATCAAAAGTGTGTTTGATCCTGTTCATGGGATAGATGCCTGCAAGTTTAGTGGGCTCCTGTAGATGCCTTGGAGACATCAGCAAAGAGAGTTCTGCTCTGGATAAATTTGTTTGCCTCCAATCATACTCCACAGACCCATGGAATCTCACATGAGGAACAGACGAGCTTTTTGACCACTTTCTTTAATGTCGCCGGTGCCAGTCGCTTGCATATTCTTGGATTGGAGGTAAATCCATAAAGAATACAGAAACAAGGGAGAGCTACAGAGCCGACATCCACGTACCAGTGATGGGTGGCAAGGAAGAGGACAAAAGAGGGGAGGTGGGGTGATGAGGCCTGCTCCGATGCTTATCTCGATCTCTGGTGATGGATTCCACCACCACCACCACCACCACCACCACCACCACCAGTCTGCTGTCTGAGTTGATCTGCCATCTGTCCTCAGGTGGACCAGCAGAAGCAATCCGACACTACTCGTTTGCAGGAGTTGGTAGGAAGATCCACATGGGTCATCATCTCCCTGGAACAGCCTATTCCTGCTGAGATGCTGAGTCTGTGATGTCTGCAGGAGAGATCTGTGGCTGCTGCTGCTGCCAACTGGTTTTTGGCATAAGATATGTGTTAGGTTGCTGCTAACTGTTGGTCTCACTGCTGTCTGTCATTTTGGCCCTTCAGCTATCACTACACCTGCAGTGAATTATGATATATATATATATCATGTTGAATCAGTCATATGCATGAACAAAACGTGACAGGGAAGAAGACAGAGAATGGAACAAGTTCTTGCATCACTCACAACCCTACCTGCCAAGAAAACCATACCATGGCATCCTTATCATCAACCGCAGAGAAAGTGTTGCACAAGAAGAATGCAAACTCCAACTCTGATCAAAACAAAATGCAGAGCAGTGTACTTTCCCATTTAGTAGAAGGGCCTGTATCACAACTGTGGGTGTGATTTGTAAGCTTTGCATGGTTGTATCATATTGTTCCTCATAATAGGCGTATGCCCATTCTTACACTTTTTTCTTCTGCCATATTTGATATTGGATTCCATCAGCAATCTTATGTTTCACCTATGTACGCCTACCATGAACTAATTACCATCTAATTTAAGAGCGGAATCAAGATAAAGTACCCTTCGTGCCCATCCTTGTGCGCCCACAATTACCAGCCTTGCCTTCGGTCTCTTCATGGGAGTCTCATCATAACGTGTCCCGCGGCGCAACTTATCCGAACTCCCGTCTCGATAAAGGCATCACCCGACGGGGGTTCTGCAAAACTACCTCTCGTTTTAATTTAGGGTTTCGAGACCGGAGAAGGAGCGGCCGCCTCTCTCTCTCTCTCTCTCTCTCTGTGTGTGTGTCTGGGCCGTGAGCAGGTCGGGAGAAGCCTTCGGACCGGAGGAAGCAAGGCCTCTCTTTAAAGCCCTATCCGAGGGATGATCGATGCCGAGGTAATCGAACTTAATTCTATAGCCGAACTAAAGAAGACTTACCATTGTTGGCGCGGATGAAGCCGACTCTAAAGATGGTTCGCTACGGAATCTTGATTCTTTGATGTTGTTCTTGATGGGATTTCTGTAGGTATTACCGGTCCCTCGACGTGTTCTTGATGTCAGATTAGGTACTTCTCCATGATCGTTCTGCCCACCGGCTTAGTTGAGACAGAGGCGAACGTTTTGGTGGGGAGGGGGGCTAATGTAGCGGAAAGCTTTCAGATCTATTTTTTTTTAAAAAATATTACATTATTTATATTAAAAATTTTAAATCTAATTTTATTTAAATATTCATGTATATTTATATAAATAAACTAGATGGAGACTCGGGGTATCAATCTCCGTGTTTCTCATGTGAGCTATATCTCCAATATCAAAGATTTTAAGTCTAATTATTTTATTAGAAAAACTTTGAACAACTTTATTTTTTTTTCATGTATTTACTATTTACAAAAAGATATCAATGTAGATATGGGGTATCGATCTCTAACATTTGAGATATATCCCTTATGTAAAATATTTTAAGTGTAATTATTTTTTATATATTTACACTATTTACATAAAGAAATTAGATGGAGATGCGGGGTATCGATCCCCATACCTTTCGCTTAAGTGCTCTATCATCTGAGCTACATCACCGATATCAAAGTTTTAAGTGTTATATTATTTTAATATTATATTATTTTATGAAAATATTTTCCAACTTTAATATTTTTCATGTATTTATAGAAAACAAATTAGATAGAGATGTGGGTATTGATCCCTATATCTCCCACATGCTAAGCGATCACTATACCATCTGAGATACATCCTTAATTTAAGTGTAATATTATTTAAATATTATATTTTTTATATTAAAAAATTTATATTTTTAATATTTTTTTATGTATTTATACTATTTATAGAAAAAAAATTAGATGGAGATGCAGGGTATCAATCCCAATACCTCGCATGTTAAGCGAACACTCTACCATCTGAGATTTATCCCCAATATTAAAGTTTTTATGTTTAACTATATTTATATCAACTATACCATCTGATAAATGTAATATTATTCAAGTATTATATTAGTTTTATTAAAAAATTTCATAATTTTAATATTTTTCATGTATTTACACTATTTACATGAAAACATTAAATAGAGATGCGAGGTATCAATCCCCGTACCTCTCGTATATTAAGCGAGCGCTCTACCATCTGAGATATATCCCCGATGATAAATTTTTTATGTTTAATTTTATTTTAATAAAAGTATATTAATAAAAAATTTCAAACGTTAATATTTTTTCATGTATTTATATTATTTATAAAAAAATAATGGAGATGCAGGGTATCAATCCCCGTACCTCTCGCATGCTAAGCGAGCGCTCTACCATCTGAGTTACATCCCCGATGAAAAATCTTTTATGTCTAATGTTATTTTTATTAAAAGTATTTTAATAAAAAATTTCAAACATTAATATTTTTTCATGTATTTACACTATTTATAAAAAAAACAATGGAGATGCGAAGTATCGATCCCCGTACCTTTCGCATGCTAAGCGAGCGCTCTACCATCTGAGATACATCCCCGATAACAAATTTTTTAAGTCTAATTTTATTTTTATTACAAGTATTTTAATAAAAAATTTCACACGTTAATATTTTTTCATGTATTTACATTATTTATATAAAAATAATGGAGATGCAGGGTATCGATCCCCGTACCTCTCGCATGCTAAGCGAGCGCTCTACCATCTGAGCTACATCCCCGATGAAAAATCTTTTATGTCTAATGTTATTTTTATTAAAATACTTTAAAAAAAATTTCAAAAATTAATATTTTTCATGTATTTACACTATTTATATAAAAATTAATGGAGATGCGGGGTATCGATCCCCGTACCTCTCGCATGCTAAGCGAGCGCTCTACCATCTGAGCTACATCCCCCATAACAAATTTTTTATGTCTAATTTTATTTTTATTACATATATTTTAATAAAATTATAAATAAATAATAGAGATGCGGGGTATCGATCCCCGTACCTCTCGCATGCTAAGCGAGCGCTCTACCATCTGAGCTACATCCCCGATGACTCAACTTTTGTGTCTAATGTTATAGTTATTAAAAGTAGTTTAATAAAAATTCAAACGTTAATAATTTTTCATGTATTTACATTATTTATAAAAAAATTAATGGAGATGCGGGGTATCGATCCCCGTACCTCTCGCATGCTAAGCGAGCGCTCTACCATCTGAGCTACATCCCCGATGAAAAATCTTTTATGTCTAATGTTATTTTTATTAAAAGTATTTTAATAAAAAATTTAAAAAATTAATATTTTTCATGTATTTACACTATTTATAAAAAAAATTAATGGAGATACGGGGTATCGATCTCCGTACCTCTCGCATGCTAATCGAGCGCTCTACCATCTGAGCTACATCCCCCATAACAAATTTTTTATGTCTAATTTATTTTTATTAACTGTATTTTAACCAAAATTTCAAACGTTAATATTTTTTCATGTATTTACACTATTTATAAATAAAATTAATGGAGATGCAGGGTATCGATCCCCGTACCTCTCGCATGCTAAGCGAGCACTCTACCATCTGAGCTACATCCCCGATGACACAACTTTTATGTCTAATGTTCTATTTATTAAAAGTAGTTTAATAAAAATTCAAACGTTAATATTTTTTCATGTATTTACACTATTTATAAAAAACATTAATGGAGATGCGGGGTATCGATCCCCGTACCTCTCGCATGCTAAGCGAGCGCTCTACCATCTGAGCTACATCCCCGATGACAAATTTTTTATGTCTTATTTTATTTTTATTAAACGTATTTTATTTTTTCATGTATTTACACTATTTATAAAAAAAATTAATGGAGATGCGGGGTATCGATCCCCTTACCTCTCACATGCTAATCAAGCGCTGTGCTAGATACCCAAAGTTGATGATCTTAAGTACCAAATTTTATTGACAAAATATATTTTATGTTTATTAGTTTTTTGGGCAGTAAGCATGAATTAAACATCTGCCGAGGAGTCTTGTTAGGAAATTTTGTACTCTTTAAAATTTGGTTCATGTCCTACCATTAAATCATTTGTTATATACCACTATACATCGTTGCCTTTTTGTATTTACGGATAGAAATCTGCAACTTATTCTTTGAACTTATAATGCCTTCAGATTTATACTCCAAAAAAGGGATACCAAAGCGGGGAAAACAGGAACGAAGAAACCTAACCTGGGATGAACAGTGGTTGAGAGGAGGGACCTTGGCGAGGTCGATTCTTGTCGCCTCGGATCTAGCGCAGGTGCACCCTTCAGCCCCTTGCAAGAAGCCCACAGAAATGCTTCGCCGAGATCTGAGAAAGAAGACCAGCCAAGTCACGGTCATCATGGCAAACAATACCATCCATTTCGAACTCTCACAGAGAGGCCACAGTGCTTGCTTTAAGATTAGGACCAGGCATCCTTAGAGCTTGGTCCAAAAGAGAACGAAAGAAAGAAAGAAAGAAAGATGCACGTGGGGGGGCGGGTGGGGAGCGCACCTTCACGCGTGGCAGGCCGTGTCAGGGGAGGCTTTAAAGATTGCTGCTGTTGTTCCATCCCACATACATCTTTCTAAAAAGTCACACCACCTGGCTTTTGGTTCCTCCTGCTGCCTCGGATCTGTTTCCCATCGGGCCCTCGTCATTCCTTAGGCCTTTTGTTCACTAGCGACGTGTGGTGGGCTATCGGCTCAAATCGGTTCGGATCTCGATGCACCCTGTTCGGATCAAATAGTAAACGCATGGTAAACATACTCTGTCAATCGAGATTCTACATTGCAAAATGAATTCATTCATCAGTGCAGATATAATAAAATAATCCTTCACATTATTTTTGACTTGAAAGTATTCCTCTAATGGTCAGAATTCTCAAGACAATCTATTAACTAACTAGAAATTAGACTCTCTCTCATCAGCCCCTCCTTATAACCTCGATCGTTCAAGTACTTGATCCCTAACCTACCTTAGGCACATACTAACTTGAGCTTTACTAAATATGAAGGCGACCTCAGTATTACAGGAAATATATAGGAGGATCAAGATTGAGAATCGTTCAAGAAAAAACTTCATTTCAAGCCGAGTTACTCAAAAAAGAGATAAACTTGAAGTCGTCGACATGTAGAGCTGATTAGAGGAAATCAAGTAAAAGACGATAGAGGATGGGAAAATAGGTCATGTAAGATTAATTTCGACATGTAGAATTGATGACGATCAACTTGGGTGAGTTGGGTCCCATGAAAATGCAGCAGTGGAGCCAGAGGACGAAAGCAAACCGCAAGGAAAGAAAAGAAGGTAGGATCTGTCTCCTTCATCCTTCATCCGTTCATCTCTGCCTCATTCTTCGGGATCGCCTATCTTTTCTTCTTGTCTCCCTCCCCCTCTCTCTCGCTCTTCTGTCATCCCTCTTTTTCTCTCCCTACTGTTCCCACACAATCGTCTGCTTTAGTTTAACGAGAAGAAAAGCTAGCAAGCACAAGGAAACTGAGAGACCACTCCCTTTCCTCTCTCTCTCTCTCTCTCTCTATATCTATCTATCTATCTATCTATGCATTACATATTATGGTGTCGAGGCTCTGTTAAACAGCCAGTTCTATATTTTGGGACCACGTATTTGATGGGCTATAAAGGTTCTATTCCGCTTTCTACGGAATGGTAAGAAAGAAGAGTTCATTAAGCAATCAAGCGAAACACTCACTAGTGTTTCGCCATCAGTATTCATACACAAATCTAACTTCCGGTGCAGTACTGTACTCTAGTCCGACCAAAAGGCTGGAAGCAGTTGCTCATGTCTGCTTACACATAGCTGCAATTGTTATATATGCCTTACCAACGAGGTACAACTGTACAGGCAGTATGTACCACTTAAAGACTCTCTGCACTCTCCTTTTACACTTTGACTCGACCAAAAATTTGATGGCAAAGTCAAATATTTTTGAGAAGCCTACTCCTTACAATTATGATTGAAGCAACCATCAATCACAAAAAAACTTGTAGTTAAGAAATGTCTCGGGCGTATGATACCAGCAAGGAAGAAGAGCATTGCAAAAATATTGATTAAATACTAAAGGAAAATACAGAAGAGCAGATATAAAATTCCATCTCGTATCATAACCTGCTCTGACATCATTATAAATGTTTTAAATTACATTATAATGAATCTTGTAAGCTTAAATTGTTGAAAAAAGATTCAGTATTTATTAAACTCTTAACTAGTCTCAACCGTTTGCTACATCCTTCTTCATCAATTTGTTTACAGAGACACAAGGAGTAAAGTTTAGCTTCATGGTCCAAGAAACTAAGACATGCATTTAATTTGTTGTCTAAAATATACGACAACCGCTGTCCTTCTATATGCAAGCAATTCTCTGGTAAGAAAATTTGAATAGCCGAGTGTTCTTTTTGTTTTCTTTCAATTTTTGTGTTCATCATCATGTTCAATCTCGAACCTTACAATTACAACCTGGTATGTTTAGTATGCTTCGAGGGGTCAGTACAGTGCCAAAGTTATTGAGAAATGATGAAAAACCTTGTTGGTCGATTGTGATCGGTCATGAAAAAAAAAAAAAAAAGGAAGGAAAGCAGTGCCCACTTTGCTCTTTTCTTTCCCCAGTGCTCAATGTTCCATCTTGCTTTCCTCTAGCCTCACACGGTCTCTCTCATACATTAAATCTGGTGAAGACAGCACGCTCCTAAGCCTCAGAAGCTTCCCCTCCTACCATTCAAAATTCTGAAGGACCATCCTACACTCTCAAAGCCGACAACTAGGCTCCACGGGGGCATATGATTAGTGCATTAATTACTTGCTACGATTCACTAACCCGAGGCCAAGGCTCCTTTTTGCCCCCACGTGTCATCTTAATTTAATCACCCCCAAGCAAAGCAAAAGCTTCTCACCAAATCAACAGCCAAACAAGACATGCTTACTTAGCAGTCATAAGCAACCGGTGGTAGTGTTAACACTCACTTGACATTAAACAAATTGATACTCGATCAAGACCTACTGCACCTATTCGTAGGAAATTAAGAGGTCAGAAGAAGTTTCCAATTGACAATCGAACTAAGAAAATGTAAATATCCTAACTAAGTCAATGTAAAATTGATGAGACCGAAGCAATCGTATTAATTCAATCCTTCTATCAAAAATGTGTTTTTGTTACTAAATCTACTCTACAGTCTACATAATTCAATGGCAATTGCAGAATTAGACTGATCTCTTCTCGTACTACCAATGTAAGGTGGGAATGGTTCGTACCTGCGTTTGCGTGACGGACAGCAAGCGAATCAGGCGGCGGAGTCGCCCATCACGGATCACACGGACCACCTCGACCGGGCCCCGCCGCGCCTAGAAAAAGGAATCAGAGAAATGACACGTCAGCATGTACTCGCGCGTGAATCCCCCTAAAAAAGACGCGCTACCGAGCGAGTGATCCCATCACCGCCCACCTTTCTCGGTTTGCTTTCTTCTGCTTCTCGTCGAGAGCCGTTCGCACTCCTCTTGCCTTCGCCTTTACCTGTCTCTTCATCGTTTCCTCGCCTGCGAAGAAGAGAACATATAGAGATAAGACCGAGGGAAGAACTAAGTGTTGGTGTTGTGTACTTTCTTTGTACGTACACATAATGGCAGAGAGGTGGGCGAGGGGAAAGTCCAGGAGCGGTCACCGGAACCCCTCCTTCTCCTCCACCCTCCTCGACGCCATCTACCGCTCCATCGACGAGTCCGACGGCGGAGCCACTTGCGACCGCCACTCTTTGATCACCGTGCCGAAGCGCCCTTCACCGC
The DNA here is from genome assembly GCA_021527575.1 of Ensete glaucum. Classification (NCBI taxonomy): domain Eukaryota; kingdom Viridiplantae; phylum Streptophyta; class Magnoliopsida; order Zingiberales; family Musaceae; genus Ensete; species Ensete glaucum. Next base: position 49,602,028 of record CM038558.1, read on the forward strand.
CCCTCCGGCCCGCGGCGCAGTGGCGAACCGCAGAGGCGGCGACCCGTTGCCGGCCGCTTGCGCCCATCTCCACCTCCAGTTCGTCTGACAAGTCAAGCTACGGCGGCTTCTCCTCCTCTTCCGAGCCTGACTCGGGGGTAAACCGGCTCAGGCCGATCCTGACCGTCGGGGCTCCGATCCGCTCCATCCCTCCTCCGCCGGCTGCTGCGGTGTTCGACCGCCGTGAGGAGGAGAAGAAGAAAAAGAAGACGGGCTCGATCCGCGGCAGGCTTCGAGACGCGAGAAGTTCCAGGTCGGCGGCGCCGGCGTCCCCGGGGGCCCGCCTCGCCGGCTTCCTCGGCTCTCTATTGTCGGCGGTGTCGGTGACCCCGAGAAGGCCAACGCCCACCGCTACCACCGCCGCAGGCGGATGCGACGACTCCGCCTGCTCCACGGCGTCGTCCCTCTCGCGATCGTGCCTCATCAAGAAACCATCGACGAGGGAGCAGCCTCCGTCGGGGGAGGGGGAGAAGCGATCGGTGAGGTTCTACCCGGTGAGCGTGATCGTGGACGAGGATCTGCGGCCGTGCGGGCACAAGAGCGTCTACGGAGAGGACACCGCGCCCCGAAAGCCGTCGGCGGTGACAATGAAGGCGAGGAGGAGGGTGGAAGAGCTGTTAACAGGGATGGAGGAGGAAGAGGAAATGAGCGATTCAAGCTCCGATCTATTCGAGCTGCAGAACTTGACGGTGATCGGTAGGGGAAGGGGATTGGGAGGAGGTTTCGGTGATGAGCTTCCGGTGTACGAGACGACCCACCTCAACACGAATCGGTCCATTTCCCAATCTCAACGTTTCCTAAAAAGACAAGAAAGAATGTAAAGAAAAAGGCGGAGAATTGGGTGGTGTTATGTCTTTCGTTATCTTTTTCGGCTACTTACTATGGTTTCGGTTCATCTCTTTGTAGGACTGTTCGGTTCTGTAGTTCTCAGCATGTGGATGAATACGAAGAAAGCTTTAGTATTACAGTTCATGAACCACCAATTAGTGTATTATTGCATGGGATATGAGAATCTTACATCAAAGGCTAATTATAAATTAGCCTATGTAGTAAGATCTTTTTAGCATCTAGATCCTTAGATAAAAAAATTTATATTGAAATAACTATGAAATATCTAATTTTATTTATCATTTTATCGAAAAAAATATAAAAATTATAGACAAAAAGATAATTTCACTATCTTAATTATGTTTTAGATGGTGAAAGACTAGCATGTTGCTTGAGGTTATGGGTGGGTGACTATTGTGGATGAATAAAAAAAACTATAAGAGGTGTGTCGACGCAAATGCAGAGCGTCGATATCTACGTCATCCTCTTCTTCCTCTTGTCATCATTCAACGCAGCTCTCCCTCCTCATCCACAAGAGCCACCCGCGGCCTCCAACGACATAGCTATCTGCCATTATAAAAAACATAACCGAGATGTTAAAATTATTTTTTTGTCTATTATTTTCATACTTTCGTTAGTAAAACCGATGACGTTAGGGTAAATAAAGTTTAATGTTTCACTTTTATAATAATAAAGATTTCAATGTAAATTTTTTAATTCTAGAAACCAATATTCTAAAGAGGTATAACAATAGAAGGTAATATACAATTAATCCTACTATCAATCCAGTAAAAGAATGATTTAAATATTTTGACAAATGAAGAGAGAAACTTGAGGTATAAGGAAGCAACTTGACACAAGCTATTAGTTGCTCAAACAATAAGTCTCAAACTAAGCTAAAAAAATGGCAGAATAAAGACATCTTTTTGGCTAACTTTGTTGTTATAATGATACAAGAAGGTTGCTTAAATCTGAACATAAAACATCCTTCAAGTGCATCCTGGTAAGTTATGTTGGCAATTGCTTCAGTTCAAACAAATTAGCACAAGACCATAGAGGATTCAATAAGTTGAGCAAAAGGTCTAAAGTTTCCTAGATGGTCAAATTTATGATCAGTAGCATAATCCTCTGCAATCATTCACAATTTGATGATCAAAATGATCTATTCAATTAATAGGCCTTAAACAATCATATCATGGTCTAAGATTCTTTAAACCCTAATATGTGAGTGCCAAATGGTCCAAGTCCTATAGCTGAAGTAATTGCTTGACCTTTCTTACCAATAAATACTGCATTAGAAAAAAAAAAAAAAGGTTCATTCCGCATCCAGTATGCTTATGGTATTATAATGAATATGATCAGCTATTAACAAGCATATTTTGCACCTAGTCTTTTTCAACATACAGTAGACGTCTCAATTCATTCTCAGTCGTAGATTTGAGCACATATAAGGTTTCTACATGTACCATGAATAATTTTCCAAAACCAACTATTCCCATACCACATTTGCGTGAGCCATGTGCCATGGGCCAGTATGAATTTGCAAGTTGATAGATTGAGAGAAATTTCTGCCACAGCTTTTTGCTGATTCAGTGATTTGAGTTTCCAAGACACCAGAATGAGTGTTGCGACGGAGCCACCTTTTTTAAAATGCATGTAACATGGATTTCCAAGTTAATAGATAGAGAATTATGCATGTTGTGGCGGAGCCGCTTTTTTTAAAATGCCTGTAACATGGATTTCCAAGTTAACAGATTGAGAATTATGCATGTATGAAAGTGCCTTCAGCATTAGTTTATTGCACACGCATTTCAACAATAAATGGAACTAAGAAATTATCTTTGATGTGCAAAAACTAGATAAGAGTAGAGACGTCAGCTATAGAAAACAAAAAATGTGCTCAGGATTAGACAAAATTGAATGATTATTCCAAACAAGATAAGAAGATCTAGACATGCCTCCAAGGACAAACTTTGACCCCTGTTATGTTCTCCGAAGGTATCACTATCGCTGGATTGATCTACAGTCTTCCTTACAATCTCAATTGTAAAAAAGATCAAATTTAACTCAGACCTGTAGAAGAAGTGCAACGCTCAAAAGTCAAAACCCTCTAGATAGTTTAAAGAGTAGGCAGAGAAGATCAAAGTGAGAGCACAATGTCACACAAAAAAGGAGATGATGACAATTTAAGCATGGCAGATGGTGAGCTTCAATGACACCACCAATCTGCCTCACCTCTTCTGAATAGACTACACTAAAAAATTTAAACTTTGTCTCTAAATGCCCATTCAAGGATTGGATTGTGTGCAGCAGATAAGTACACTTGCACCAGCTGCATGAGATTCAAAGGACTTGAGGATTTGAACATTTCTACCAGCGATCATCCAAACTAAAAAGAGTAAGTTCCTTATGATCCAGTAAGCTAGGATATGAAGACAACCCATGAAACATGAAGACCATCATGGCTAAATTAGAAATTAGACTTACACAAGGTGCTGGCAAACCTATATACAAGCACCTAGCAACATGAAGTATATCAATTTAATAAGTGGAATAATCTAATCTCCAAGCACAACAGATGTGAATAAGCAGAGGATGCATATCCATAATTTTTTTTGATGCTAAAATCATAGTTAAGAATGCATTTTTTAAGAAAATATATGTATCTGAGGATACATATTTGCATCTGTACTCTTCAAAATATAGCATATTCTTATAGGACAACAGAAGGCTTGATTAGACTAAGATCATTTAGTGGAGACATCTCTTCTGTGAAGTACAGGCTTAATATTGCGTAATTTCAGTCAGTTGTTATTTAAATTAAGGTATGGCTAAATTCAAGGTTGATCTCAACGGGCATAGTTTATGTGAATCATACAATGGTTGTGTATCTTCTTTATGAGAATCGATCAAAAGGTTTTTACGCAATGAATGCAGATACATGCATAGGATATTGTTCCAATTTAGACACAAATAGTGGGTGCCCTCAGCCAACGAATCCATGACATGCTAATTATGCTTCGAAATAATAATTAAGCCACTTCAAGTAAAAGCAAAATTCGAATTCCAAGCATACCTACCACGCAAGGCATCCTTGAATTATGGAGCTTCATGAAACGACATCGCTAACACCCATTCCATCGAACAACTTCCGAGCGCTTCAGGACATCCCGCTACGAGAGGGTCCGCCAACGCAGAAATCCAACAAAAGCCCCGAATTTAAGGGCTTCGCATGAGCCATTTCACCGAGTCGCAACACGGAAGCTCAGCGATAGGTTTTAAGAACAAGCGGATGGGTGGAAGTCCGAACCGGGGAACGCACGGATAAGGGAGTTCCAAACGAAGAACGGGGCAGGCGTCGGCGACGGAGAGAGAAGATGAGCTTGGAAGCGACGAATGGGTGGTGGTCGAGGGCGGCTTTGGGTAGGAACTAGTGGAGTTGGAGCAGGTGGACGAGGGAGGTGTGGTGGCGGGACGCCGGTAGCATCATTGGGTGGGTCGAGGGCAAGGACGAAATGCGGACCCGATTACCCGCTTATTCGACATGAATCCCACCGTACACTGCGGATTCCTAATTTCAACCCGATAACCCGCTTATTCTGTTTGAATCCCACCGTACGGCGTTGCAGATTCCAAAGCACCTTTTTGTCGTTGACTACATAATTACTCATGAACTTAAGATCATACAGTCACTGACCCGTCTCAGATACTGTCTTTTGATTGGTTAACTCGGGCCGCTGTGGGACGGGTCCGCAGAAGTAGGAGATGGTAACTAATGTAGAGATCGTGGTACTGACGCCTCGTGGCGAGTGAGCGAATGGTCAAAATTGGGCCTGTTGTTGACCAACTCGATGTGGCCTCACGCCCACGTCATCCAGTCGACGGTCATAAGGGAAAGCCTTCCAGAGTCGGCTCGAGGCGGTCGGTTCGGGCTCGTGTCGGCGGACAAAAGGTGAGTGTGAGTTTGGCCGGGACGGTCATATTAAGGTTATCCTCTCTCTCTCTCTCTCTCTCTCGGGGCGCTTCGTCGAAACCCCCAATTTGGTCTTCGCTAGTCCGCGATCGATCTCTTCCTCCATCGACCGATCGATCACAAGAAGAAGGGAGAAGGCGAATTTCTTCCTTGTCTAGCTTTTCGATTTCGATCGCTTCAATCCTTGCGAATCCGTAGCCAGTGGAGGAGGTTTCTGCCGATTGCGAGCTGATTCGAGGGTTTCTTTCGGTGAATTTGAAGGTATGGAAGCCGGAACAGGTGGGATTTCGAGGAGTTTCTGAGGAGATAATGGTCGGATCGCGAGCGCAGTGGTTAGATTGCATGGGTGAAGAATGCGGGAGCTGCGGAGCGGGGTGCGTCGAGGGGGCCGTGCTCCACCACCGCCGCCGGTAGATCGTCCTTTGCGGAACACGAGGGCGCGGGCTGCCTCGAAGAAACCGGAGGTTGTACTGGTTGCAGCTGGGGGAAGCCGGCAGGTGAGGACCAGGGCCGCGGAGGCGCGGGCGGCCAGTGCCGCGAAGGGTAGGCCGAGGGCGAGGTCGGCCAAGGGGAAGTTGGTTTTGATCGAGGAGGGGGAGGGGAAGAAGTTCGATCAATTGAAGGAGGTGGTGGTGGTGGAAGAAGAAGAAGAAGAAGAGGAGGAAAAGAAAGGAAAGGGGCGCACAAAGCAACCGGAGGAAATAAGAGGGAAGGAAACGATGGGTGACGATAGTGGTGGATTGAGCGCCAACAGGGTTGTGGGACAGGAAGAGGAGGGGAACACTACACCATTCCCTGAAAAGGTACATCTTTCTTTGTTCTATTTTGTTGGTGGAAGTTTTTGTTCTTTGTGCATCATGTTCTTATCTGTCTCTGTGAATTGTAGTTTGTTGAATTATACGTAATTGGTTCAGTTTTGTTTTTTTTTCTTATCTTTCTCTCGTTTCTGTTATCTTATTTTAGTTTTTTATGTGTTCACAAATAAAGCCTTTCTTCCTGCTTCAAAAAAGTGCTCATTTTTTGCTTACTCGGTGAATAATCTTCAGGCTAATGTATCAATAGCTTGATCCTCAGTCCAGTTTAGTGTGCATGTGTCATCGGGTGAGTCATCTTCCTGCTAATGTATCAATAGTTTGATCCTCAGTCCAGTTTAGTGTGCATGTGCCATCATTTAGAAATAAGATGGTTGGTCGTAATTTTGCTATTGCCATTTTGGTGGACTATATTGATCTTTTCTTCTTGGCTCTCCTCTCTGAGCAGTTTAATAATATGGACACGACCTGGGTTGATGAGAGGCCAAAATGCTCGAGCCGGAAGTTACTAGTAGTGCATTCATCAACCCTCATAAGGCATTCATATGTTTCCACTTTTCTAATGTGGAACTAAGGGGTGTTACAAGTGGACCCTGGCTGTAGCATACACATATTTGACAACTCAGCATGTTGTATAAATTTTGTAATTGGTTAGAGCAGTATATATTAAAACATGTTGCTCTTACATTTACCTTATTTGAAGATTCTGAACTGTGTGGTTTCACCTTACAACTGATTTGATTACTGCATGCTGTTGTCAGAGCTATAATTTCTACTTTGTGGCACAAGTTTTCGCAAATCTGTTATGTTTTACTTCTTTCATTGTATAATATAGTGAAAAATAGTGGAAGTACCTATTACTTCTATACATCTTCCTTCTAACCCATATGCATCTTCCTTCTCTTATTGTACCTTTTCCGGATAGAAACTGGACTACCATAGGATTCTTGTTCTTCCAGTTCATCTTGATTTTGCCTCATTTCTCACTAAATGACTACATAGTTTATGCGTTTTCCACACTTTTGTTTTGTATATTTCTTCAGATTCCCATTCTGAGGATCTTGACGAATAATCTATCCTACACTAATCCCTACTTTGTCTGATGTGTAAGGAAAAAAATTATACAAGTTGTTCTTGTTCATTTTAATTGTCTTGTCTTCTAAGGAGAAGCACTGTGGTGGAAGCTGATTTAATTGTTTTTTAGTTGTTTTGTTCATCATGTTTGTTCTAGAACTTCCTGGGTATAATAGGCTGACTTGTTGGTTTGTTTTGAAATAATTTTCAATTTCCGTTCACCCCTCTTTATGCTTATCTTTCCTATATTCTTTAGTTAGTATTGCTAGAAGTCAATATTTGAATCTCATTTTTGCATTTGTTAGCAGCTGACCCCTAACAGTTGGGACTTTATGGCTTGTTGTTTTGTGTTTTTGTGTGTGTGGCTCTTTTTTAACTTTTCTTTCTTTTACTAACTCATGTCATTGGTTATTTTTAATGCCTCAACTTTTACCGACTTAGGGTAATTTGCATCTTCTTTTTCAACTTTTTGGTTTAATCTTTTGAAACTCCCGGACGCATCGGAGCCTTCACGTAACACTCGTCCCACATTGAAACTGGGTAAGGCTAAGATTGACTTATAAGTGTCCGATGACTATCAATTTTAGCATAAGCATTTTGGCCACTAGTGCCAAACGAAGTTGATAAGCCAATTAGCCTATTAGGTCTGGGTTGTGACATTTGGTATTAGGGTTGATATAGTATTTGGGCCTTGACATGAACGTCAAGCCATTGAGTGCGGGAGATTGTAACACCCTCGATTAGTCACACATCAGAAGTGGGAAGACTAAAATTGGCCTATAAGAGTCTCATGAGTGTACTGCTATCAACTTCAGTTTAAGCATTTTAGTCAATGGTTTAGGCCAAACGAAGTTGATAGGCCAGTTAGCCCATTAAGCCCGGGTTGTGACACTTCAATTGATCCTTGGTTGCTTGAGTCATTGTTTTTGCTAATGGTTGATGCAGGTCTTTTGCTAACATCAATTATCCACAAAAAACTATACAACTTACATTTTGGCCTGTTTATGGTTAGTTTTTGTTGAATAGATTATCTGGGGAGTGGTATGATTAGCTTTAATTTTTTTTCCTGTCTTTGTTTTAAAGGTGAGTAAATATTAGAATAAAGGATTGTCTTTATTTGGAACAATTTCAGGTGCAGATCGGTAATTCTCCTGTGTATAAGGTTGAGAGAAAACTAGGCAAGGGTGGATTTGGTCAGGTTTTTGTTGGCCGTCGAGTCTCTGGTGGCATTGAACGAACAACAGGTCCTAGTGCATTGGAGGTATTATTATTGGCTCTCACTTTTTTGTTTATCTTTTTCTTGGTGGAGCGGGAGCATTGATAAAGTATTTTCATGTGTAGATATTATCTATCTTGCTACTTTATTTAACAGTGCATCTGATTTACGACTTTCTTTTGCTTAATAGGTTGCCATCAAATTTGAGCACAGAAGCAGCAAAGGTTGTAATTATGGTCCTCCTTATGAATGGCAAGTTTACAGGTTCGCCTTGAATTTCTCGTTGCACAGGTTATTTGATGTCCCCTTACCTCTCATGTGGTCACTCCGAATCATTGATTTTTCCTTTTGGTCAGTGCTCTTGGGGGCAGTTATGGGGTGCCAAGGGTCCACTACAAAGGTCGACAAGGTGACTACTATGTGATGGTATGGTTTCTTCTATTTCTTGTGTGCATTCTTTTGCAACTGCCCAGTAGATGGTTGGTCGTGCAGATGTCTTTACTTGCTTCATGTTACTTGTCAGCATACAATGTTGTGCAAGAAACTGACATAGTTGCTACTAATCTGTCTGTAATCCACAGGTAATGGACATGCTAGGTCCCAGTTTATGGGATGCTTGGAATACTTCTGGTCAAGCGTGAGTTTTTCACTGTGATTACCAGCGACCATTATGTTCATTCGACCTTTGATTTTTTAGCAAATGACTTCTATAGTGATGTTTTCAGTTATCTACCTACTTCTTTGCACCTGTCATGTTATCGTTGTGTGATCTTAATGCCTATGTATTTGCACATTGTATCTAGTTGGTATTCTGCTATTGAGTTAAGATTGCTATATCTTCATATAAAATGGTCTGTAGTCAGTATTGTCTTTTGTGTACTAAGAGGGTCTTGAAAATTTTCAGGATGTCAACGGAAATGGTAGCTTGTATCGCTGTTGAATCCATATCAATCCTTGAAAACATGCATTCAAAAGGGTACAAATGCAATCAGACACTTTCTTCTATTTGGAATTGATGTTCCTTTCATGCAAAGCTGCCTTGTCTTGAACTAACTGAATACATTTTACTAGATATGTCCATGGAGATGTAAAGCCTGAAAACTTTTTGCTTGGTCAGCCGGCAACACCTCAAGAAAAAAAATTATTTCTTGTTGACCTCGGATTAGGTGAGTGAAGAGCCTTCTGGTCAGCCAATGGAAAGCATCTCATACCTTCACCTTCCTTTTTATTCTTTGGTTTTTTTAATTTCTATGCATGCATATTTAAATTTTTAAGATGAATTCTCCTTGCTTTTAGTCCAGTTACATATACACATACATATATACATATATTATACACACACATAAATAAATTATATATATATGTGTGTGTGTGTGTGTGTGTGTGTGTGTGTATATATATATATATATATATATATATATATATATATATATATATATATGTTGTTTATGCTTCCCTATGTAATTGCTTGTTTGCATGTTGTTTTAGCCACAAGATGGAAAGACGCTAGCAACAGTCATCATGTTGAATATGACCAACGCCCAGATGTGTTCAGGTATGAATTTTCCATGCATGACACTGTTTACTTATGGGAGGGATGCCCTCTCTGGTCTCTATTGGGTGCCATTGCCGATACTGGCAGTTTATTTTCTGTAGAGGAACCGTTCGATATGCCAGCGTTCATGCACATCTAGGAAGAACTGCAAGCAGGAGGGATGATCTGGAGTCTCTTGCATATACACTAATTTTTCTTCATCGAGGCAGATTACCCTGGCAGGGATACCAGGTAATTGATTACAAGGAACACAATTTAAAAAATGTCGAAGTGGCTGTTATACAGTCAGAGAAATGTGCTTATCTTTGTATTTATATGTCTATGTGCAGGGTGATAATAAATCATTCCTAGTTTGCAAGAAAAAAATGTCAACATCTCCGGAGATGATGTGTTGCTTGTGTCCTCCACCATTTAAGCAGTTTCTTGAGATCGTGGTTAACATGAAGTTTGACGAGGAACCTAACTACTTGAAATTAATTTCTCTGTTTGATGGATTAATTGGACCAAATCCAGCAGTTAGGCCACTTAACACTGATGGTGCTCAAAAGGTGATTTTCATGTCTCTTTATAATTTGTTTTTCTGTCAAATTCTGGAGTTGCAAGTTATGACAAATCATCCCATCTGTCAGGTCGGTCAAAAACGTGGCAGATTGACTATTGATGAAGAAGAAGAAAGTCAACAAAGGAAGAAGATTCGCTTAGGAGTGCCTGCCACCCAGTGGATTTCTGTATATAATGCTAGGCTTCCGATGAAACAAAGGTATATCCTCATGTACTTGTTTGGTTTTTGTTGATAAGGAAAATTTTCTCTCTCTACTGATCTCCGAGGATCATGGTAATATTGTAGAATGTTTTTATTGTTATCTTATTTTTGCCTTAGATTTGTGGGTGTGGCTAACACATTGGATATTTATTCCTCTTGAGAGCCATTGTCTCTGACCCCCTAAAGCTTGTGGTCTTAGCACACACATGAGGCTAATTATGTATATTATTAAAATAGAAAAAGTGTGTATCAATGGTCAATGATGATATGCAGTTGGTGGATGCACTGATCTATTCATCATAAAATAGACTCTCTGTAGCAACATAGTACTTCATGAGTGTAGAGATGATAGCCCAATTTTTAGGTAAGTGAAGCAATATCCATCATTTTAACTTTATAAATCCTAATTTGATGCTTAATATGGTTGACGTAAAGCAATACACTTAACCATATATCCATCTCATATAAAATCAAACGATCCAACACTTGAAAATAACAAAATTTTCTCAATAATTATCCATGAAATATTCCTTTTGGATAATTATAAAAGGAATCTGGATGCTTCAAGGAAGTGTGAAATACATATCCAAGAAGTTTCCTAGAAGTGTCATATCCAACATATATCTATTGCTGATATGGCATGAGGCATGAAATATTCATCTATGTAGCCCTTTAATTGTTGTGCATACATGTTTTACCAGAACCAGTAGAGAGATAATGATTGTGTCAGAAAACATCAAGCATTCAAAATTTATGAAGTTAAGCTTTGAATATCTTCTATGATCTTTAATAGTTCTGAAAAGAGATGCTGAGATTTAGTTATTTAATTGGATTAAAATATTCTTTATTTGGATGATCTTTGTAACAGAATATTTGGGCTGCCCCTTGGCATTTTATATTCAAAATGTTCACTCTTTGCCAGCAGAATCCAGAGTATTGATGTTAAGATTTTTATATCCTTATCTTCCATTGGCCCTATTATTTCCGGGAAGGCTGTACTCATAGCAATATCTCATGGTTATTCCAGATTGCTTATATTAATGATGTGCCCTTTTTGATGTTGTAACTTGTACACAGGTACCACTACAATGTGGCTGATGCACGCTTGGCACAGCATGTAGAGAGAGGAAATGAGGATGGTCTGCTTATTAGTTGTGTTGCATCGTGCACAAATTTGTGGGCCCTTATTATGGATGCAGGAACTGGTTTCACATCCCAGGTCTATGAGTTGTCCCCATTCTTCCTTCACAAGGTATGACCACATTATATTATTAATTTTTGTTATCATTTAAGATGTCATTATCGATGGAGAAAAGTGATGTAGGAGTGGATCATGGATCAATGGGAGAAAAACTACTATATCACCTCTCTTGCTGGTGCCAACAATGGAAGTTCTCTTGTGGTGATGTCAAAAGGTTTGTCTCTTGTCCTGGAAATTAATGTTTATCTTTTACACTTAAATCGTCTCAGCAATGTCAAAGGCCGAGACTATCGTGCAAGAAAATATAGATATATGTTGGTTATCATATAGTGTAAATAGTGATTAATGGGGTTAAGAAATCTTTTCGGCTAGTCCAAACTTAGTACTGTTTCCCTAAAGTTTGGATGGTTGAAAATCTTTCTCCCGAATCTCTGAAAATTTATATACTACAATATAGAATGATGTTTAACTCTTCCTCTTAGTAATAGTTGCTCATATTAAAAGTACAACTTGGAAAAAATAACTTTGTTGTAGGGTTTTGGCATGCATCAGGACTCTCATTTCATATGCATTATGATTGGAGGATCTTAATCACCATCTCATCTTTTGAATTGTTATAAATCTTGAATAACACGGTTTCTCCTTTGTTACAAAGGACAGTATTCAATAAAGAATCTTTTTTGACGTTATATTGTATGAAGAGCATTTACATTGAGAATATGTGGGTATAGAACTATTATAACATATAAGTTCAGTCATTCAATTTATGTTTTGAAACTTAGTATTGAAAACCAAGTACTGTTCTAAGCATTAAAACTAAGTAAATGATGTCATGTGAGACAAAGATGGGGCTCACATTAGGTAGGTAGGTGATATGGGTAAGCCATATTGCCATAGACAGAAAGGAAAAGTTTTCTTTGTATAATCAAATGCAAGCCACTTTGAGATTTCCAATGAAAGAGTCATTGGAACGGATCCACTTGATGATGCAATATACAATATAAGTAACAGCAATTGAATGATTATTTTTCAGCACGTGTTTGTAGAGTTCCATATAAGTTTGTAACCTGATATATCCCTTGTTGTATTTATTCACATACCTTGATATGTGTTCAGTATCACATTCATGAATTATTTTCTTGTTGTAACGGAGCTAAAATCTTCTTGAATATTGCTTCAAACTGGCTGCGTCTTCCATGTGGTTCATACACTAATTAATCTTTGATCTCTGACTGTGTCTGCAATTTTAACTCCTTAGGCACCCAATACACTCAGCAGTCTTACAAAGTAAGCGAGTCTTTCCCCTTCAAATGGATAAACAAGAAGTGGAAAGAAGGATTTCATGTCACATCGATGGCAACAGCTGGGACACGATGGGGCATTGTCATGTCACGCAATGCTGGTTTTAGTGATCAGGTGTTATGCAACTTCCTTAAATTCAAATAAATGATATAGTGGTGTGTATCAAATGAGAATTTTCCTGTTAAATTGTTCTTAGAATGTGAATAGTTTGCAACATTAGTAAGTTAATCATCTTGCTAACTGACTTACATTTGTGACAATCTGTTTGGTAGTCTTTCATGAAAGATATAGATCCTACTAACTTGTTTATATAGCCGGGCTGCTGCTTCAGTATTTGATTATTTGATGCTGCAAGAATCTGATGCAACGGAAATGGCTTGCATCTGGATTGATGCTTTTTGCAGGTTGTTGAATTAGACTTCCTGTATCCAAGTGAGGGCATTCACAGGCGTTGGGATGGTGGATATCGCATTACTTCTATGGCTGCCACCTGGGATCAGGCTGCCCTTGTTCTCAGTGTGCCCAAGCGGAAGCCTGGTGATGAGACACAAGAAACCCTTCGGACGTCATCATTTCCTAGTGCCCATGTTAAGGTACATGTGTCAATTCCCTACTGTGCACTATATTCCAAGTAAAAACATTGTTATATGCAATAAGTTGTTTGGGCTATGCCTTTGTAGTTTGTGAAATAGTATTCTGACTAAAATAAGAATAAAAAAGAAAAAGTAACAGGCTTATACTACCCTTATTCAAATAAATAATTTCCCACTATTCTTTCTGCCACTTGCACTTGCTTGTTGTCTTTTTTAGATTGATCCAACTTCAAAACAATTTATTTCTTTTTGTCTTGTGCAGGACAAGTGGGCAAAGAATCTATATCTTGCTTCAATTTGCTACGGACGCACTGTATCATGATATTTATTTCAACTAAAATACCTCCCTAAGTTTCCGAGAGCAGCGGCTTCTCCTGCTATTTAGGTGATGTTACATTAGCATGTACATCAATCATGTCTGGATCAGATCCGCCTGGTGTGCTGGCTGTTTCACTATATTTGTTTCAATTGTTTGTAATTCTATTTGCCTGGCCTCACATTCCACGTGCATCTTCTTCATATACACTGACCATGATAGATGTGAGTTACTCGTGTAGGGGCCATTAGAATCTTGTAGATTAAGGAAATCCCACAGATCTTTAGTAACATGACCAACGTGAAAAGCCCATATATCTCATTTCAGTTCTTATGGTTTGGTTGTTGCATGATTTGCCTTCATGTAGTAGATGATTTGTTTTTTTTTTTTAATAATAATTAGTCTCCTAATTTCTTTTGAGAACCTAAGATACTAAGATATTGTTTGACCTAATGGCAGATGATGTATCATCCATCCTCTACCGAGTGAGACATTTGACCGCCGACCGTGGTTGGTTGTGTATTTGCATTTGTATTTGTCGTGGGTCCCACTCACGCTGATTGGGCTCGTTCCTTGTCGCGGAGCCAACAGGGGGATCCCTTGTCATGCTATTTAGTATGTTTGTATCGAAACAGTAGTACCATATTCAGGGATCTCTTGGGCATGGATTTCCTAAAAAAACTTGAAGCAATGTCTCTGTAGGCTGTGTTTCCTTGATGACATACATGTCTACCATCTCTGTTCATGTCCTGTTGTTCCACAACAAGTACCTTTTGTTTTATTCCATGGTTTCCGGATGAGGATCCTTCTTTACTTTGAGTTATCACCCAATAGAAGACCCGAAGTTCCAAACTATATGACATTGGTTTCCATTATCCTCTCCTGCCATGGACTTCAGCTGTGGCCTATGAAGCATATGCACTTCCATAAAGAGTTCCTGCTTTTTTTCTTCTTTTGCCAACTGTGTTACCTAAATCAATTCTATTCTTATCTTGTTGACAAACTATATTTCTTGCTTGCAAATTTACAAAATGAACTGTTGGTAAAATAGACAATTGTGAATTTCATTTGGGACATGCATCATAGAATCATAAATGCAACTTTGAACCAACCAAGGTTTAAACAAAAGAGTTCATTCTACAAATTGCCATTGTTGCCTTCTTTATAGGTTGGTTATATAAAGTGCATTGTCTTAGGGACTGCTTGCTCGCTCGCTCACTTCTTGCCCATAAATGCAACTTTGCTCAAGCAAGATATTACTGTTATTAGTTATTGCTTACTCGAAGAATGTTTACAGCTAAGGACTGTTGCGCGTGCACGTCTTTCCAAATGCACACATTAGAGAGCTTTTATGCAATAGTTTGAAAAAAAATTTTATTCTTTGAAATTTTTTTTAGGTTCCTGCTCGTCGTATTTGTTGTAATATCTTGCCATGGTTGTCGAGGTCAACTTGAGTCAGTTTTATTATTATTTTCCCCTTATCATTTTGCAGTCTAATGCATAATTAATTCCTAGGAGGGCGGATCATGGTGAGGTTGCTAGAACACCCTGACACACACAATTTTGAGTTGCTGGCCGACAACTTCAGGTGACAATCCATCTTCTATCTGATTTTTTTTCTCCCCCCATCTTTTAGTGAAATAAGAACTGGTGAACAACTGGAGTTCGGCAGTGTAAGATGTTCTTGGTATCAAGTTGTTCTTTTGATGCAATCCGACTTTTCCCCAATCACTTCTTTTTGTGTTTTGGTGCTATCCGAGTTTCCAGAGATCAGACAAAATCCTCTCGCTGAAGTGTGTGCAGATAATGCTCCACCCTCCAAAAAGAATACAGATCACCCCAGCAATAAAAAGTACACCATCCAGATAAATCATCACAAGCATCAAAGATTCTCCATCAATATACTTTGCTCATTCATTCTTAAGCGAAACAGGTGGTGGAGGACCAAATCCACGAAAAGAGAGAGATCAAGAACTCATTTTTGATATCCAAGAACCTTGACAAGTGTTCATGGTTAAAGCAGATGACTGTAAGTAAACAAAAGATCAAGCATGCAGCTCAAGCTTGGGTGCTGGGCAGCTTGACAAGTATGGAGTGCTCCGGCTTGTGGTCGCATTCGAAGTCGAGATGCACAAATGCACGTTCGACCTCTGGCAGTTCCTCGATCTTTATCTGTAGCGATTCTCCGATCGCATGGGCTTCTTTCAGAGGCAAATCTTCTGGGAGTTCGATGTCGACCTGCAGGTGGACAGAGCCATACTTTTTTTTAACTCAAAACAGAAGAGTAAGAAAGATCACACCACCAAATTACCTCCACAAAGTAAAGGACCCCTTAACTCAACAGAAGAGTAAGAAAGATCACACCACCAAATTACCTCCACAAAGTAAAGGACCCCGAACGTATATGCTCGGACGGTATCGACACGTTTAATCCGAGGATGGTGCCTTATCACAAGATAAGTTAATTTCTGGAGCATCTCAGGTGGAGCTGACTGACCAACCAGTGAGACTGCAATCAAGAATAATTCAATTAGAGAAGAAAGAACAGTAGTATATATGCCAGTCAAAAAAGATGCTGCAGCTACATGGATGGCTCATCAGACCTGCATTCTCCCATACGGTCCCAGACCAATTTGTAATCGTATAGATCGCGAGAATAATAGCCCCAGCAGGATCGATCCACCAGTAGAACTTATCGCCAAGAATAGCAGCAGCCAGGCCAAGAACATTGGTCACAACGTCAAAATAATGGTCCTGGATATCGGTAACAAGCCTTTGATATCGACATGAAGACTACTCAATGTCTTCAAAGAAAAACAAAGAAAAGCAAAAACTACATACAAACCATCAGTCAAAGAAGAAAAATTAGTACTAGTATAACCTTAGCATAGGCACGGACGATCTTGTTTCCGGAGGTCCTGCAGTAAAGCCACAGAGCTAGTTTTACAAAAGTGGCAGTCAACATGATCGAATACAACCACACCAGTTGACCCGAGGTCATCTTGTCCGCAGGCTTGTTCTCAATCAGGCGTTCCAGAGCTTGAACAAAAACTTGAAATCCTAATAGAACACAACATAGGTGGTAATATTACATACCGACAAATAGATGTAGCAAGTGCTACAATCATCCTCTCCAACATTTTCTTTATAAAATAGAACATCTGATCATTCTGCACACACCATGACATGTTTGGATTGCATGAGGTTTTCTATATCCAGACAATGACAACAAGTCAATAGGTCTTTACCCCCAAGTCTCATTTTCTGAGCCATAGTTTCCACAATTCACTTTTATGTTTTCAGTTTCTTCATATCCTATGGGCATGCTGACAATTCCTAGCACCAGCCATGGTATTTGCCTATCACAGTGCCAAAACAAAGATCCAAGCATGTGGTTGGACTATGCTGACAAATGCTTTCTAAGTTGTCTTGCTACTTTAGTCAAGATTTCAAGTCTTAACATAGGTAGCAACAAGAGGCAGTAGTAGTCCTCCACAACTTGCTCTGATTTCTGATACATAATAATACATCCAGAAATCCTGATCATGTTATGAACCACACCCTATCACTAGCCTACTTTCATGATGTAGGAGCTGAATTAGACCTTTGTAAAGCAAATTCCACATGAATGTCATGGATTCAAAAAGCCAGCACTCAAATTACACCTTCTAAGCAAAATTTCAGGTATGAAGAGAATCCAGATTTCAAGAAAACATGTTACCTAAGGTGGCCATGACAGCAGAAAATACGATGATGCCGACCGGTTGAACGCGTAACTTGCCGATCGGGTACTTGTATATGTTTATGTTTTTCATGGAAAGATGAGTAAACCAGAGAATGCCGCCCGCCATAAGATCTAGCAATGAATCTAGTGTTGAAGCAGCAATAGCTATGGATCCGCTTCGTATGGTAGCATAAATCTGCAGTTCAAAATCCACTTTAGTTTGCCATTTTGTGAAACATGTCCTCAGGATATCGAAAAACTGATAAATTAATTATACACTCACTAACTAGCATGCTAAAAAAATCTCTTGTTTTTCTTTCATTTCTAAGGCTCCAAGAAATCAGTCAATCAATCGACCAGTCACCTTCAGTGCCAAGAGCGCAATGTTTGCATAGTTGGAGATCTTCATGGCAAATTCACTCTGCCTTTGCTCTTCAAGGTCCAGAGCTTCATCAATTACATTAGGTGTATTCAGTGAGTCCACTTCCTCAAAGGATCTTAGTGTCGCAAACTGCTTCTCATAGTATTCCTTTTCCCCTGCAATCAACATGGAAATTAAAACATAGACATTCCACAAGCGATACAACATACCAATCAGCGAACAACAGTGCCCGAAACAACACTTTTTTAGTTCCTCATACAGAAATAGCAGAAGAAGAGGGATTTCCCAACACCCGAATCCCCTGAGAAATTGAAAGGAAATAAAGTTGAACTCCATCAAAATATGATCAAGAAACACAAGAGACTAGTACGATCAATACACTTCAATCGGGAATCTCGATCTGAGATTTTGACAAGGATTCCATCCATCAATTTATATCCTTCGACAATAAGTTGACCGGTTCCCTTAGTCGATCATGGAGGTTCACACAAGAGACGAATTCTTCAACTATTGCACTTCACGTCACTCTTGCCATTTTCGACGTTAAGAAAATAAAAGAGGGGCAAAAGGTCAAAGCTATTCTGCGATCAAAAGGGGGATAAAGAAAAGCACAAGCTTTTAGCCTATCAAACGTCAGCTACGGATTGCTTCCGACAGGGAAGACGAAAAATGGCTGCTTTTATTCCACAGAAGATGAAAGAAATTTAAAAAAAGAAATAAAACGGATTACAGGGATATCACATGTCAAAAAAAAAAAAAAAAACGGAAATGAGGAGAGGAAGAAGAAAAAGAAACGCACGAAGGGATCTGTAAGGGGGTCCGAGGGGATTTTAGGGACGGCCCGAACCTTCGAGGAGGTCCCTGGTCCGGGAGACGTCGATGGTGAAGGGACTCTCCGGGTCAACCCCGCGCTTCACCTTCTCCGGCAACCTGGCCACGAACTCGCCCCTCATCGAATTCACCGAGTTCTTACGCGGCACCCTGCGGGCTGCGGCCAGCAGCGGCGCCCTCACCTCCTCCTCCTCCTCCGCCCTCCCGTTCTCCCCTCTCGCCATGATCTCTGTCACTCGCCCACCGCAAACCGGAGAATGGATCCAAACACAAAAAGGATAAGAGAGCAAAGCGAGAACGGATCGGTGTTCGTATATATAGACATGCCCATATGCCCCACCTGACCAACGTACACCGCATGCCCGTTACTTGCCCTTCTCTTGCTATTCTCACGCCGACTTATCCAATACATTACTCTCTCTCTCTCTCTCTCTCTCTCTCTCTATCTCTCTAATTTAATATTTTGGAAATCTAGTTTGGAGAGGCCGGTTTCATACTTTCTTCTGTAGCATTTAAGATTAATTAAATACATCATCAAATTTGACCGTCAATTTAAAATATTATCGAGGGTTGAATGAATACCGAGTAATTAATTACACTTTGTTTTTTAAATATCAACTATATTAAAATAATATTATTAAAATATTTACTATTGGTAACTAAGTTTAGTTTTGTATCGATTGAGGAGAAGTCCAAAAATTAATTAATGATAGCTAATAATTTTCGTTATGATTTGATTTGATCTGATAGATGAGGTGATGATATATCTGATGAAATTTGATTGGTTTAGGATGTTGTAATGAAATTAGTGTAAAAATATCCATTATATTGCATGTTATACTTATCATTTGCATCACTTTCTCTTTTACATAGTTGTTTGTGAATTTATGGAATATATAAAGAAGATGATGCACAGATATTAGAATAAAGAGAAAAAAAATGTCAGAATTAGGCATTCTTTGTGCAGCTTTATTTATTTATTTATCTATGTCAATGAACATGGATTGATACTCATCGAGGACCTAATAATTTTATTATTGATATGTTTGAATATTATATAAACAACCATGTTGAAGTTTCTCTATTTGGTAAATTTCCATTTTAAAAATATTATGCCCAATAAGTAAGGCCCATTCTTTTATAATTCATCAATTAGCATGTAAAGTTTTATCATAATTAAAATATTATATATACAACCCGATTATAAAAAAGTAACCTTTCCATTTCAATGATATAATTAGTTTCTCTCCTTCCAATTTCTCGATATTTTTACTCAACTAATGTATTCATCGGAGTTGACTATATTTTTACGCGACTAACTTATACATCGGATATGTTTGATTTTTTATCAAACCTTCACATTTTCTCTTAACTTTTCAAATTGACTCTATATATATATATATAAGAAAAAGATATAAACCAATGGCTTTGGTTGGTATTGAAAGGCTTGCTGAGTTTGAGGACCATTGCAAAAAGTAAGGACTGTTTCTAATGGGAGAGAGTTAAGAGTTTGATGGATGTGACTCCAAGTTTACTGCTACTGCAGTGCTGTCCACAAGGAGGAAGGAGAAAAAAAAAAAAAAGAGGATGATGATGTGTTGGTGAGCACGAAGAAGATTATTGGCAGAAGGCTTTTTTTTTCTCTCTTTTGTTTGGATTCAGAATTATTGGCAAATCCACCACCGCAGAGGTGAAGGAAACCAAACCAGGCAGGAGGATATCGGTAGCGAAACGCTTCTGTCGGAGATGAGGACAAGAGGTGGCGTGTTGTGGATTGGATTCAGAATCCTCCTTATCTGCGGAGGAGAAGACCTCGACGCCTTCGATTCCGTTCATCCATCACGTCATCACCTTCTCGCCGTTGAGTGATCACCGTGGTGGACTCTATCACCTGTTGGACTCGCTGTGCTTACGGAAACAGAGTTGCAGAGATTCCAAGTAAGCCATCAAAGCCTCTGTTATGTCGTCTGTTCTCGGCGGGGAAGAAGACAACGTGTCGGGAAGATTTTTTTTTTTTGTGGCTCTCGCCTCGAGGGAGGGATGAAGGCTTCGATAAAGAAACCCATATGATCCATACCCTCGATTCCTTCTTCTTCTTCTTCCTCTGTTGGGGTGAGGTACGAACGGTACCCTATAGAAGCCTCTGTTTGCATTTGAAGGTTAGTGCAGAGGACATCACATCAATGGCCATTCTTGTTCTTCCCCCCCCCCCCTTTTTTTTTATCACTGATCTTTTAATATCTATAGTAATATAATGTAGGATGGTTTTTTTTCTGAAAAAAATCTTCTGTTTTTTAAGCTTTTAATGCTTATAGCAATATAATCTAAAGCTTTTTAGAAGTGATAAACAAAGATATGATAAATAGAGTGAGACGTCATCGAGGGACGAGGGATTAATGGAACGAGTGTTGTTGGGTGATAAAGAAACATCGTTGATGTCGATGATGAGCTAGGTCGATCTAACCTTGTGTTATTGGGACAATCAATGATAAGAATAGGATATATCAAAGATGAGAGTTAAAATGACGATGATTATAAGAGGGGATAAAGTGACAAGTGGGTTCGTACGAGCGATGCCTAACACAATAGACCATATATGAGAGGACGGACGAGAAAGCCGCATTGTGACTACCTACTTTTTCTTTGCCAAGATCAACGACCATGATGTATAGAGAGGGTCCAACGACCAATATGACTGACGTAAGGTGATGGAACTTTGCAGCGATCAACGATGTGAGGCATTTGTGAGATTATAAAAACTATAAATATGATATGTGAAAATTAAAAACAAGAATCATCTTACAAGAAAAAAATAAAAAAGTAGGATTTTTTTCAACTAAACCACCCTATTATTTAGACACTCCTTCATTTTATAATTTTGTTACTTAAAGTAAAATTAATTTTTTTCCTATGTGAGATGGTGGTTCTAATTTCGTCAAATTGAAATCAGAATCAAACATGTTCCAAACGATTCTAGTTCTAAATTAAAATTACCTTTTAAATATACTTTAGTTTTTAAAAATTTTAAAATATCCCTCTAACCAATCATCTATTAAATTATTGAAAAGAATATATTATTTAGTTATAAGAGTCTTTATTTATTTTTTTATTGATTTGGGATCAAATCACTAGAATTGGGAATTAAATGAATTGATAACATTGAGTATAAGATTTGTGTGGCCTGATTTTTCTTATCTACATTTACAAGACAACTAAACTTTTCATTACATAAACTTAATGAAATATAAGGAATTAAAATTCTCTCCTGAGTTAGATCAAACACAAACTCAAACCAATGTAAACTTGAAACAACTTTATATTATACTCTTCATTCAAATTGATTGTATTAGAGATGCAAGTATCCAAATAATAAAGGCAGTAATAAATTGGGACTGTTTTAGAACCTACGGAGAGTGGTGAAGACAAACACATAGGACTTTCCACCTTCTAAGACTAAAACTTCCTTCTCATGCCAAATCTTCCAATCTCGATCTCTGTCCTTCCAGAAGATGTCATTCGATTCCTTCCAGAATGTGAATCGTGGATTTTTTTCTGTCAATGTTTTTTCTTCCTTATTTTATTTTTTATTAATAAAATTACATATATATATATTTATATATTAGGATTTAATTGATACTAAGAAGGGTGAGAGAGTTAATTAGTGCAAAGTGTAAATTTATTATTTTCACTTAAAATAAGATAAGAAATATGAAGATTTTTGTTAAAGTAAAATAAGTGAGAAAATTATTAATTTAATAGAAAAATTATTAATTTAATAAGTGAGAAAATTATAATCAAAACATGACCACCGAGCTTAATGACCTTACTCCCGCAAACCGACAACCTCCGGCTTCTCCAACGACGAGTTTTATGGTCTTCTTCCGGCTATCTCCCGGTGTGTTCCAAGCGATTTTTCGATACCTTTGGCAAAGTCCTAGCGAATGCCTGACGAGCTCCCACCGCATCGTCCAATCCTTGGCCCAATGCCTAAGCTTGATTCTCAGTTCATGTCTGATCTGTAACTCATCCCGTCATGATTAAACTTGTACGATACTAAATATGACTTAATTAAATATAATCATAATGACTAATACATTCATTACAAGACCATCTCAACTCCCAACAAGCTTTTCGACTACCCCCGACAATCATCCAATGAGTCTCGATCTTCTACTAGCGAACTCGCTTACGCTATCCTGACAAACTCCCGATACCCTCGATGAGCTCCCAACATATTCCTAGTGAATTCCCAACCGCATTGTCCGAACCCCGGCCTGATGCATAGAGTTGACCTTGACAAATCTTAATTGTAATAATCTTTCTGTTGTAATTAATCTTGCATCAATCAATTCTAACAATATATGTTATATCAATAACCTATCAATTCATTTTATTATCAAAATTTGATTTTATTATCAAAATCTGATATTTAATTATATATATATAAATATATCAATGGACAAAAAATTATGTTTTTTTTGTTCCTACTTGGCTAATGCTAGAACTAAAAATTAAAATCAAACAAAGAAAAATAAATTATGTTGAGAAATATATATATATTAATTATATAATATATATAATATATATGTGTATAATTTCATTAATAAAAAAATAAAATAAGGAAGAAAAAGGATTGACAAAAAAAATTCCACTATTCACATTCTGGAAGGAAAGCGAATGACATCTTCTGGAAGAACAGAGAAAAAATATATTACTTTATTTTTATTAATATCAAACAAAGGAAAATAAATTATGTTGACAAAAAATTATGTTTTTTTTTCGTCTGTGGCTAATGCTATAAATAAAAATTAAAATCAAATAAAGGAAAATAAATTATGTTGAGAAATATATATTATTTTAATTATATATATGTATTATATATATATTTTTTTTTCTCTGTTCTTCCAGAAGATGTCAATCGCTTTCCTTCCAGAATGTGAATCGTGGAATTTTTGCTGTCAATCTTTTTTTTCCTTATTTTATTTTTTATTAATGAAATTACACACATATATATATAAAATAAATTATATATATAATAAATTATATATATATATATATATATATATATATTTCTCAACATAATTTATTTTCCTTTGTTTGATTTTAATTTTTAGTTATAGCATTAGCCACATACGAAAAAAAACATAATTTTTTGTCAACATAATTTATTTTCCTTTGTTTGATTTTAATTTTTAGTTATAGCATTAGCCACATACGAAAAAAAACAATTTATTTTCCTTTGTTTGGTATTAAAAATAAAGCAATACATTTAATCGTCGCCTGAGAGATTCGAACTCTCGCGGGGAAACCCCATGTACTTAGCAGGCACACGCCTTAACCACTCGGCCAAAGCGACTCTTGTGTTCTGTATCAAACTTTATATATAAAATTATACTAATTGATTTGGTAAGAAGTATCTGTAGGATTATATCTTGCAGACTAATCAAAGTTAGATCTGGTCAACGCATGATTCCGGTCAAATCTTCTCATGTTGCATGGTCAAATCTGGGCCCACGTAAGACGCCTGGGAATGTTCTCGGATCCAGTTTTAGGAACCGCCTCAGAAGCTACAGATCTCGTCTTCACGTCGTCGTCTCCCACGCCAATGCCGTGCACGTTTCATCCTCGGGACTCGTATAGGCCGCGTCCGCCATGACTGGCACCTCCACCTCCGGATAAGTCAAGGAATTGACTCGGACACGGGCTATATTACTAGGCTCGACCGCCTCTGCCAGCAGCAGAACTCCCATTGTTGTGATCCTCCTCGGCATGGCGTCGGCCACGGACGAATTCTCCTCCGGCGTCAGTGATGTGCTGATGAAGGTGATCATCTTCGCACTCGTTCAAGCGCTGGTCTACCTCATCCTCACCAAGTCCTCCGACCTCTTCTCCACCAACAGGATGAGGACTCGCAGCTTCCGGCCGGCCCGGACGGTGAGCGTCCGCCGCTGGCTGGCCTTCCTCTCCGACATGCCTCCCGGCGGCGAGGCCTCACCAACGGCTTCGCCCTTCTCGCGGTCTCCTCGGGATGGTTCCTCGTCGGTCCACCGCGGAGATTAGCTTATTCTTGAGGAGATGCGGATGACTGTGTTGTTGCTGTAATTATGATTCGTTCCTGTGTTTTTGATGTTTGATGTTGTTGATCTCTTGCTGTAATGATGCTAAGACTTGGATGATTAATATTATGAGATGAAGAACCATATTTTGCGTGAGAAGCACCCTTGTGATCTGTCTGTCCAAGAACAGGATGTCGTCAAAGACCATCCAAGATCTTCATGCTTGGTTCATATCCAGCAGGGATTTCTCTGAAACATGAGGCGAACACAGATTTGATGCTCTGATTCCCCCACAGCAGCCTCTCCCACCACCCTCTCTCTCCGAAGATCATCCTCAACTTCTCTGCACTCTTTGCTCCCAAGGGAAGCTGCTTCAGCTCCCAACAGTTGTACACGAGAATCCTCTCCAGACCAGGGAATGGCAATGCGTGATCTTTAATGCTCGCCAACTTCTTCAGGTCGCGAAGATATATGTATCTGAGATTGGGTAATGGGGTTCCGATCTTCTCTGCTGTTTCCTCCTCCATCACTCGCTCCATTTCGTCGCAGTTCTGTACGTAGAGTTCTTGGAGGAGTGGAAGATGCAAAATCCATGTGATGTTCTTGAGGCTGTTGCAGCAGAGAAGGGATAGAAAGCGAAGGTTAGGGAGGCAAGCATGAGGTGGAACACCTCTCCAGATGACCCTTTCTAGCTCCGGGAGGCACACCAGATTGAGAACCTCTAGCTGATGCAGTCTCCAATTCGGAGCGTCATCAGCCTCCTCTCCCATGACCAATTCCTTCAAGCACCGGCTGGATTCGACCGTGAGGTTTCTGAGCCTCCCCATCTTGTTTCTGCTGAGCAGTGCGGGCAACAGATGGAGAGAGATCAAACCTCGAAGCTCTCTGATGGTCAGCGAGTGCGTCGATACATGGCGTATGCTGAAAAGCCTGAGCAGAGATGGAATGTTCCTCACGGTGAATCCGACAGACCTTAGTTTCGGCAAGGACGCCAACTCTTCGAAGGTTATGCCACGGTGACCACGCACCGAAAGCCAATTCCAGTTCGCGAAGCCACTCATGTACAGGTTCAGGACCTGCAGCATTCCCAGGCTTGAGATCACTCCATGAGGAATCGTCCTGAGCTCCGTCGTCCCCTCCAACTCCAAATGCCTCAAGCTCGTCAACTCTCGCATCTCCTCCGGCAGGCATGCGACTTTTGTGTACGAAAGATCGAGGAACTGCAAGTTCACCAATGCGCCAACCTCTGCTGGGAGGCGCAAGATGCCAGTGTGAGACAGATCCAAGTACCTCAGAGCTATCACGCAGGGAAACAGTCCGTTTGGGATCTTGCAAAGACGCTTGTTTCCTCGAAGGATCAAAGATTGGAGGTCGGGGCAACAGCATGAATCGGGGAGTGCTGCAATGTCCTTGAACATGAGGGATATCGTCTCTGCTCTGCTCCACTCATCCCATCTTGTTCGACCACTGCTGTTGGCTCCCACCGACCATTTGTTTCTGCTGCTCCCTTCCTCGGAAGCAATCCATGAGGCCATCTCTCGAACAACATCGTGCAGCTCCAGACGACCGTAGCCCCTTTCGCTGTTCTTCAACAAAGACGAAGCTTTCAGGGCTTCGATCATGGCGTTCCCGATGTTATAAGCTTCGTTGATGTCATCGAAATGGTGTGTTGATCCCAGACCCATCCAAGACCTGATGAGGTTTTCCTTCGACACGTGATAGCCTTCAGGCCACATAGAACAAGACGAAAAGCACTGTCTCATCCTATGATCTCTCAAGCTTCCGCAGCTAACGTGCAGAAGCGCAAGCGATTCATCCTCTGCACTTGAGATTTCATGGAGCGGCGAGGTTTTGATCGACGAGATCACGCTTTCCCACTCCTCAGCCGTCTTATTTCCGGCCATCGCCGACCCCATCGTGACGAGAGCAAGCGGCAAGCCGCGGCACTCCTTTGCGAGCGTCACCGCAAAGCTAAGGATTCTTTGATCTCCCACGGTATCCTCGCCGACCTTGGATTTGAATAGGTTCCACGCCTCTTCCCACTTCAGGGATTCCAAAATGAGGATCTTGTGAGCTTGCATTCTTCCGGCGATGTCCAGCAGCCGCGTCGAAATCATCAGCTTTTGCTTGCGTCCGACGGCGCTGTCGCTCGACGGCTGCGGGATTCCAACCTTTGCCAGTTCCAGAGGCGCCCAAAGGTCATCCAACAGCAGCAAGAAGCTCCTCGCTTTCAGGAAGTCGAAAATGGCGGCAGCTCGGGCGACCTCGCTATCGTCGTCGTTGAGGAGCAATCCGGCCTCGTACGCTATGGCTCCCTGGAGCTTCTTGATATCGGCATCTTTACCGACCACAGCAAGCATCACATGATCAAACTCGGTTCTTGCAGCGCTGCCGCAGAACTGGTTGTTGATGCTCCTCAAGAGGGTGGTCTTACCGATGCCCCCTGTGCCACATATCCCCACCACGTCTACTGCATCATCTGCAAGGTAACCGAGGGCCGTCTTCAGGTACACCTCCTGTCCAACAATGGGATTCGGCACGGGCAACTCCCTGGCAGGACCAGGGGGCAACCTCTCAGCGACAACGGCGACGTCTCTTGCTGTACTTATAGTCGGCGTCACCGCCGCATCCACGTTGTTGGTAGCTCTGCTCCTGGGAGAGACAGGAGGCAATCTTACAGCCACAACGTCGCCATCTTTTCTGCTCTGATGATGCTTATAGGTGGATCTCTTGCCGCTCTTGCATGAGCACCAGCAGCTCTTGGAGCAACAACCGGCGAGGCACTTCTTCTTCTGCTTGCTACTCTGGCCCTCGAAGACGCCGGCGGCAGTTTTCGAACTGTCGGAGGTTCTGGCGCAACCTTCCATCGCCGGAACCACCTTCGAGAACCACTTCTTGACGGCGCGTTTCCGTGGTTCTGCTTTGGTGCCTCTCATTCTGTGGAGGACGTGCGTCGTTCCTCGACGCTCGCGATAGGTGTGCTTCCGAGCCGGAACGGGCAATCTCCGACCAGCTCCTCAATCGGATTCCATACGCCACTAGCAGAAGGGCCGATGACTGGAGAAGGAAACGGAACGAACTCCATTGTCAGCTACGTAAAGACGTGATAACTCATCAAGGATCGACATGGAAGCAACAGCGATCGAGGGACAATGCTGGGGTGGCTTGACGACAACAAGAACAGAGACAGCGGGAGGACATGGTTGACCTTTTCCTTGTTTCATGCAGGTCAACTCTCAGGGTAGTGGGCAACACAACCCACCGGTAAACTTCACCTCGGGCTAATGACATGCAGGCAATTGCTCCGACGTTGAAATCAAGGATGTCATGCGAAGCACACACCATTAAACATTTGCCTCGTATGCTTTCCCCATCACAAGACACACAACTTTTACTAAAGAAGGAACAAAAGGAAGCCGAATACTAAATGCATGAATACAGCGCTTCTCGTACTTAATGAGAACGCAGATCGGTCCAAAAGAGAGAATATAGTTCAATTCAACCACCTTGTTCTTAATTGCGACAGAAATATAAATTTCGGACATTACGGTATTATTGTATGTTATAATTGTCATTAAATGCATGCCTTGAAGTGCTTCGCATGTCTAATTTGTCTAATACATTTGTCACTCAATATATTCAATGTGGCTGTTCCGCCAAGTTCTTGACGAAGTGGTTAAAAAATCAATTTCTTTTGATATGATCCATCCACCAAATTTCAATTAATTTTCAATTTAATCCCTATAATAAATTAAACATATGAGAAATTTTCATAAATTATTCGTTTAAATATTTTAAGGGCGAATATGATTAAGATGTGTTGGATATTCGACTTTTTTCTTACCAAAAAATATCGATTAATGATATATATATATATATATATAATGGATAAATTTAGTTGTAAGAATTTAGGTCTCAATTTAAATGGTAGAGTAGAAGTAGTAGAATAATTTTGTGATCATGATCCACTTAGATACAACCCTACATCGTTCGGATTTGTCCCCAAAAAATTATTAATTAGATAGATTAAGAGTTACATTATCACTCCTAAATAAAACATTTGCAATGCCTATTTATTAATCTTTATAATAATTATTATATCTTCCCAAATTGTAAGAAATAAGAAAAAGTGACCAACAGTTGATGGAAATATCAAAGCATGTGTGTATATAATTAAATGGTCAAATTCCCCGTACAAACAAAACGAATTTTAAATAAAAATATATAATTGTAACTATAAGAAACCCAATAACAATAATCCCCACAAACGTATATATCATTCCCAAAATTCCAGTATTAATCCTCAATACGCAGTTTGTGGAGGATTTTTATTAACGCTTTCAGCACATAACAATTCGCCCTCTCATCAGCTCGCGTTGACCAGCCTGCAGTTGTTTCTGATCTCTCCGTCGCTCCCCGTCAGCGGGCTAATATTCCCCATGTTGATCATCGACAAAGCAAAGCTTTCGAAGAAGGCGGTCTGGTTGCCGGCGTAGATGCCCACGATCGAGGCGATGGGATCGTTGCTGGTCGAGTAGAGCTGTTGGTCTGAAGAGAGGAGGCCCTCGTTGTTCTCAAGGTTGAGGTAGTAGGAGTTGTCGAAGGCGTCGGGGGTGCTGAGGTCGAGATTGTTTAGGGTCGTCCCGTTCCCTCCGTCCGGGCAGCTCGCTTGCAAGGTCGTCAGGTAGGAGGTGTTCAGGGTCGGGTCTACGATCCCTGTGCCGTTGAAGTTGTAGAGGCGATCGCTGAAGGCGCCACAGCGTGCGCGGCCGAAGGTGTGAGCTCCTGATGCAGGTTTTATGGCAAGGGAAACAGGTGGAGTACTCAGGGAAGGATTCTTTCATGCATGGAGTTGCTTCGGAGATTAATGTGATGTGCATGCGAACCTGAGAGGGTGACGAGGTCGGTGTCGTTGAGGCCGACGGCGGCGAACTTGGCCTTGAGAATGTCTAGGGGTTCGAAGGGGCTTGGAAGATTGGTGTTTGCGCCGGTCAGGTTTGCTGTGGTGCCGTCTCTTCTTCCAAGTTGCACCGTCCATGATGGACCTCCTGACTGCACCAGAAGGCGATATGAGAGACTGCTCTATTCAGACAGCTTTGCATTCATCTAATCTCATGCATCAAACAGGATCGTAGAATTATATGCCCTGCCTGAGAAGATAGAATAATCCCAAGTGCATCCACATCAAACATCTATTACCCTTCATGGAGCTACTGATGTCTCTAACATCAGTAGCAGAACCACGACAAAAACCTGCTAAGCTAATGCACGGTTGGGCTCCTCTGCTTTGGTTACCATCAAAGAAGGAAAGAAGAGAGAGAGAGAGAGAGAGAGAGAGAGAGAGAGAGAGGATGGACTTACTAAGCTGACGGAAGCTTCAGCTGCAAGGGCGAGGATATCAGCGCAGGAGACAACTCCCGGGCAAACAGACTCGACCGTCATCTTGATCGCATCGATCACATCAAAACCCCGAAGAGAGTTGCTGTTCGGAGGCGCGTCCTTCTCGCTCACGATCGCAGTGCTGTTGTCCAGCAAAACCGACCCATCGCAACCCTAAACACACGCGTATATAGCTTCATCAGAGCCTAACTTTGAGGGAAGCCCCAAAACCAAAGAAACAGTACTGGAAGGGTATAAATCTACATCGACGAAACAGTCGTGGAAATGGAGTCGGACGAGGCTGGCCGGCATCCGGGGGTCGGAGCTCTGGACCAGTTGAACGATGGTCTGCACTATGTCGGATACATTAGGGCAGGTGCTGTTGTAGAAAGTGGGGCTTAGTTGAGCTTGGGATCCATGGAGAAGGAAGGCCATGAAGGTGGCCAAAGCCAACAAGCCCGAAAAATAACACGACGACATGGTGCAGTACAATGCTTCCTGTCGTATGGTTTGCCTGGTGCAATGTAGGAGACTCGTAACACAGACATATTTATACATTGAAGAGGGAATATATGCTTCCAATTCGTATGGATTGACTTATTGGAAGGTGAAGGATGAGAAGAATGACTTGTTGTCACGTCTCCAATGCTTATATTTTTCTGTGTGTTCTGTATAATTGATCTGTGACCTTAAGCCAGATTGGGAGTCGATTACTCTGCTTAACGTTTAGCTTTGTGCTCCAGAAATGAAGCCTAATCACATGAGGTGCAGCAAGTCAACTAATAGCGACCGGGATGCTCGCACTCGCTTGCGTTTAATATCCAGGAATATATGGATCTACATTTGATTGATATTTATTATGTGTAAAATGATATGATGATTCCCAACACTCGAACGAGTTTTATATGATAAATAGAGTGATGGGAGCTTCATTGTTGAAGAAATAATGTAGTATAATTAAGGCATGGAAACTGAGTTCTCAAGTAATCATGAAAGCCATCTCCACCTGCAAACGTATCAGTAGTTTACATGAAAAGAGAAGAAAGTGTTGCATTCCACTCTGTAGTTTAATGTGAATCATCAACGTTTGCAACATGCTGCTGCAGCATTCTCGCAGCAAACTTCCACCAACGTAGCCAAGCATTGATCCTTGAACAGCACTAACAAGGTTGGATAAATGCAACACCACTGTAAACCACTGGTCACTGTTGAGAAATAATCTTATTTTACTCATTGATCATCTATTATTTAGTGAAATATGTTAGATCCATCTAACGATAATTACACTGATAAATTAAGTATATTTGATTTTAAACTGTCCAAAAACCCTAAAATACTGGATGAATAAGCAAATTTTACTTTTCCTTTCTTTATATAAAGTGCCTTCCCAAATCTGTCTTCTAACCTGTGGGAGTCATTAAGAGGAGGACCGCATTAACTGCAAGGTTAATGCGAGCTTACGTGCCCCCCCCTACAGACAAAGATCTTAAGGGTGCCACCTTAGCATTGCCAAGTCTCTAAATCCATCTCCACCCTTAAGACTGCAACCACACATACAAGATCTTAGATCACCACTGTGCCCACAGATACAGAAGATGGAGTCTCGTAGATTTTTCAGCAGCCTTTCTTTGTTTGTAGCTCTGACAGTGTTGTGTCTCTGCATGGGCGTGAGATCACAACTAAGCACTAATTTCTACGCAGGGAGCTGCCCTAATGTGTTTAAGGTGGTGCGACGCGAGGTTGCTGATGCCCTTAAGAACGAGGCGAGGATGGCGGCTTCGCTGCTTAGGCTTCACTTCCATGATTGTTTCGTGAACGTGCGTTTCATTGCTAATTAATGGCAACTTTTACTGATCTTTATTTCTGATGGATAACAGATGTATTTGATGCAGGGCTGTGACGGCTCGGTTCTTCTTGATGGGAGTGATGATGGTGAGAAGTTTGCTTTTCCCAACCAAAACTCTGTGAGGGGATTCGAGGTCGTCGACTCCATCAAGACTGCCGTGGAGAACGAATGCAGTGGAACTGTGTCATGTGCTGACATACTCGCCATCGCAGCAAGAGACGCAGCTGTCTTGGTAAATCCTGTACCACAGTCTTCATCATCAGTGCTATGAGGAACTCAGACGAACGCTACCTTCTCTGTGACTGCAGAGCGGCGGCCCTTCATGGAAAGTGCTCCTTGGAAGAAGAGATGGCTTGGTGGCCAACCAAACAGGAGCCAACATTAACCTCCCTGCTCCGTTCCACTCCATCAACACCATCAAAAACAAGTTTGCTGCTGTTGGTCTTGACACCACCGACGTCGTCGCCTTGTCAGGTTCACCGTCATCTCCATCCCCATCTGTACAGCACGAAGATTGCAATCTGTTTAACCGACGAGCTTGTTGATGACTGTACCGGTGCGCACACCATTGGCCGGGCACGGTGCGTGCGGCCGTCTCCCCAGCTTCTCCCCGACCGGTTCGGCGGACCCGTCGCTGGACTCGACCATGGCTTCGGAGCTGCAGAGCCTCTGCCCGCAGGACGACGACGGCAGCACGGCCGCGGCGCTCGACTGCAGCTCGGTCATTGCGTTCGACATCCATTACTTCAGTAATCTGCTGAACCAGAAGGGCCTGCTGTCATCCGACCAGGGCCTGTTCTCCAGCGACGAGGGGGTGGCGACCACCAAGGATTTGGTCGAGGCGTACGGCAAAGATGCAGGTCTCTTCTTCAAAGACTTCGCCAACTCCATGATCAACATGGGCAGCATAAGCCCCACCTTCCCCCCCCCCCTCACTGGCTCAGCTGGAGAGATACGTAAGAACTGCAGGGTGGTGAACTAATCGAGATGGCACCAAATCTGTAGAGAGATCAATAAAATGGTAGTCTATGCTGCCATCTGTTCTTGTGGAAAGCTGAGCTAAGTGATCCAAAGTACTGCATAATTCCACGTGGAAATACGTTCTCTACCTTCAACAAGATTGTCTCAATAAAGGATTAATCGTCACATTTTCGTATATTTAGTTTGTAGAAGGGTGTAATTAAAAAATGTTAAGTACATAAATTACATGGGTGTGTGCGTATATATATCATTCCATATACTAACAGGGGTATATATGTAAAAGGATATACCGTTCCATTTATTAACGGCGTATATATATATATATAATATCATTCCTCCCTCGTTCTTTCTCCGTTGCCGTGGATCTTCTCGCTCCGACCGCGCGAGGTGGGGGAAGAGCAGGCGATGGATCTGGTCCGGGTGGCGGCGCTGCTACTGTGTTTCGGGGTCACCGGCGTCGTATCGAACGCCTCCGACCACCGATACAAGCAGGGGGACCCCGTCCCCCTGTACGCCAACAAGGTCGGCCCCTTCCACAACCCTAGGTGAGATCTCCTCCTCCTCCTCCTCCTCCTCATCCTCTGTCCCAGACGTAGTCCAAGATTTGCTGATTCTTTGATACCTTAAAAAATGACACTCCCGGTGTGTCGAATTAGATGTTACTCGTGTCAGATCTCTGAAAGATTGCTGTTTCGTGAGACTTTGATTCTTGATTTCAAATCGGAAAGTTCATGATTCTTTGACCGTACCATTCTTCCGGACACACCATCTGACATGTTGCTTTCTTATTCCCTGTATGTGATGACCACGAATCTGGAATTCAAGATGGATGAACCATTTATTACTGCACACGGAAGCAAAATATGAAAGAATTGCATAATACCTTAAAAGATGAAGGAGGATACCATTTAAAGAATTAAGGATGCTTTATTTATTGGACTTTAAAGACATTTCTGGATGTTTGAGTTAATAAATTCGATTCTTTTAGCATACTGTTTTCTTGTATCATTATGCTTATATCGTTTGTATTTCTTTGTAGCGAGACGTATCGGTTCTTCGATCTTCCCTTCTGCATTCCAGGTTGGTATCTAGTTCATAGAATTTATCCAACTATCTCATGCATGCTCTTCTATATTTTGTCTTGATTCATTGGCTGATGTTGGTGCCAGACCATGTAACTGAGAAAAAGGAAGCGCTTGGCGAAGTTCTGAACGGGGACCGTCTGGTTGGGGCCCCATACAAGCTTGACTTCCTAGTTGATTATGAGTCTGAACTGCTTTGCAAGAAGAAGCTTACCAAAGGAGATGTTGCCAAGTTCAGGGATGCAGTCACGAAGGACTACTACTTCCAGATGTATTATGACGACCTCCCCATATGGGGATTCATAGGAAAGGTTGACAAAGAAGGGAAGGATCTGAGCGATTACAAGTACTATCTTTACAGGCATATTCACTTTGATATCCTCTACAACAATGACCGTGTAGTTGAGATTACTGTGCACACGGATCCCAATTCTTTGGCAGACCTCACCGAGGACAAGGATATTGAAGCGGAGTTTTTGTATTCGGTCAAGTGGAAGGAGACAACCATGCCATTTGAAAAGAGGATGGAGAAATACTCACAATCCTCTTCGTTGCCCCATCACTTGGAGATTCATTGGTTCTCAATAATAAATTCATGTGTGACAGTTCTTCTCTTGACCGGATTTCTTGCCACAATTCTGATGCGGGTGCTGAAGAATGATTTTATCAAGTAAGTTACCTGTTTGAATTCTCCTGTTGTTTCACATTCCGTGTTTGATGTTTGCGCATTCAAATTCTTACTATAGAATGGGTTCTTCAGATTTTTGACTGCAATGGAGCTTGCTTCATAAGTTTTGCGCACAACATGTGCAGTTAATAGATTGCAATAATCAGCTAAGAATTGTATGATAGGTAAATTTTTGTCTTAGCTGCGGACGGTTTTGCTTGATAGGTACTGTAACAATATCTGATGTTTTAAGGATTTCTTGACAGATACTCTAGAGTAGTTATGTAGATAACAAACCATTCATTTAAAGTGTAATGACTTGTGCCTTGTTTCCTTTCTTGCTTTCTGACTAGTATTCTTTAACCATAAATGCTTTCTTATTTGTGCTATCACTGAAGGTACGCTGATGATGAGGAGTCTGCTGAGGACCAAGAAGAGACAGGATGGAAGTATATCCATGGTGATGTCTTCAGATTTCCAAAGAACAAATCACTGTTGGCTGCTTCTCTTGGTTCTGGAACACAGTTATTTGCCCTGTGAGTATTACTAGTAAATCTTATTTTACTTGTATTGAGGAAGAATCGAATCTGCTTTGATCTTACCATCTGAATTTAGGTTGTACTGGCAGATTAACCTGCATATTTAGGACGTTGAAACTTCTACCAAGATTAAGCTGATTCTGTGCCTATAAGTGACATATTGCACCTATTTTGAACTATGCAGCACGGTTTTCATTTTTGTTCTTGCACTTGTTGGAGTCTTTTACCCATACAATCGAGGGGCGCTTTTTACTGCTCTGGTGGTCATATATGCACTCACCTCCGGCATTGCTGGATATACTGCTACGTCCTTCTATTTTCAACTCGAAGGAACGAATTGGGTACTTTTTATCCGTGGCATTGTTTCCTCTGTTCTTCTCTTTACAATACTTCCGCTTTTGCATGCAGCAAATGATGTCATGTGATTTCATCTATGGTTAGGAAGTGCCCTTGGACTATCCTCAGAAGAAACATAATGCACATATTAATGTATTGATAAAGTAATTCTGGTTATAAATCATTTTCAATTTTTTTCATATTTGTTGTATGTGCAGGTAAGGAATTTGCTCTTGACAGGATGCCTTTTTTGCGGGCCTCTACTCCTCACATTCTGCTTTCTAAATACGGTCGCAGTTGTGTATAGTGCTACTGCAGCACTACCATTTGGAACCATTGTTGTTATTGTTCTCATTTGGACACTAGTCACTTCCCCCTTGCTTGTTTTGGGTGGAATTGCTGGGAAGCATAACAAAGCAGAATTCCAGGCCCCTTGTCGGACAACAAAGTTTCCTAGAGAGATTCCACTGCTACCCTGGTATCGAAGAACTATTCCACAGATGGCAATGGCCGGTTTCTTGCCGTTCAGTGCGATCTACATTGAGCTTTACTACATATTTGCCAGTGTCTGGGGCCACAGGATATACATCATCTATGGCATTCTCTTTGTAGTTTTCATCATTCTCCTCATCGTCACTGCCTTTGTCACTGTGGCATTGACCTATTTCCAGCTTGCGACTGAAGATCATGAATGGTGGTGGAGGTAAACCAGATACCTTTTTTAACCCCTGAAAATAGGTGGAGTTATTTGTAAAAGCATGCACATGTTCACACTTTCTTTTCGAAATAATCTGTGCTTCATGTATTAGATATCTTTGCAATTATATTGCTGCTCTTATCCATATTTTCCTTCAGTAATTTGTTGCAAGGTTCTTTTCTGGGAGAGCTTCTTTCTTGGTGTCATGATGTTTCACATAAGTTTTATTCGGAAGTTTTGAAAACGTGTCATTGTCATGTGCTGAAAGCTTGGTAACTATAGAAATATATGCTTGAAACCTATATGCTTCTATTGGCCTCTGTTTCGTTAGAAGTATAATATGTTTTACATCAATCCTTTCATTCTCATCTTGTCTTTATTTATCATCTTTGTTATGTAGAGTTGCTTCGTTGAGTCCTCATCATTCTCGTTTCTCTGATGGTGTCAACTTCACATTTTGATGACCTGAAATATCTCCACATGCATTTTTTTCTTTCTCTGACTCATTTGTTACTGGTATATTGTTTTAGCATCAGACTTATCACTCACAATTTCTATCTTTATTAGTCATCTTTCTTTTGTGGAGCCATTTGCTTGCTCCTTATAGTACTCATATCTCCGCCTGTCTTTGTTTTTCCTTGCCTCCAAATTTCTACATAAGTTATTTTTCATGGACAATTCAATTAACAAGTAGTTTTCTTTTTCTTTTAGTGTAGTGCAATCTTCTTGCAAATGCAAAAAGGCTCACAAAGGTTCTTATCTTGCCTTTGGTTATAATCTGGAAGATTTATATTGTGAATCTCTGTAGAAAAAAACACATTAGGGTCTTAGGTTTCAGCAGACCTGGTTCACCTTGATCACAAAAAATGAAACTTCTAACATAATAATTCTGATACGCATTGTCTGTTCTGTAATCTATCCTCTAATCAATGATGTTTTCTCTTGGTCCAAAGAAAGTCGTCGTGATGTTTTCTCTTGGTCCAAACAAGGTCTTCTACCTGGTGTATCCATATTGTTGCAGTTTCCCATTCTGGTCCTTTGATTTGTATTCTCCTACAATATGTTTTCTTTTTGCAGATTATGCATACATATCAGTGCATGTGAAATGAAACAAAATCATTAAAGCATGATCTCCAAAATCCTCTCTGACTCGGTGCTATCTGTTTAAGTGACCTAATTTAGCATCTCTTATCCTGATGCAGGTCTTTCCTATGTGGAGGATCAACTGGTCTATTTGTGTATGGGTATTGTTTGTACTACTACTTCGTCCGCTCAGATATGTCAGGGTTTATGCAGACATCTTTTTTCTTTGGGTACATGGCTTGCATCTGTTATGGCTTCTTCCTAATGCTCGGGACGGTTGGTTTCCGTGCTGCTTTGTTTTTTGTGCGCCACATATATCGATCGATAAAGTGTGAGTAGTTTGTTGGCACCAGATCAGTTTGAGATAGGCCCAGAAAGAAAATACCATGCAACACTCGTGTGCAATAGGGAAGGAGCAGCAGTAAGTTTTAGATTAGGGATATCGTTATGAGAAAAGGCTACTCACTAATAAGTTCTATATGTTTGGTCTCAAAGTTCTATTTGTCAGGTCTTCTCTTCCACCTTCAAATGCTCATTTTTCCTATTTTGTTAAAGATGTACTAAAAAGATCTAACTAACTACTTTAGTCACATTTGGACCTTTTATATGGCTCACCGTGTCTGATGAAATTAGTTCTTGGGTAAATGTGATAGATGATGATGGATGAATCGTGCAATAGTGAATCCAAACTTTCTGCAATGCAATGTAATTTTAGGTACAGGATCAAGTGGAATCTCATGCATGCATACTTTGAAATAGAGACTTCAAAGAAGATGCAGGATTTGTGTAGGTATGCAAAGGTAAGGGTGAGAGCTGCCATTCATATTTGTATCTCCATTTCTTGCCTTTGCAGAAAGATTTGTGTAGTCCTTCCTTGCAGGAAGTATTCAGGAGACATGGAAGAGAGCAGATGAATTACCCAACATATTGTGGATGGAAGCTGTCGGCCGATGACTATAAATCTCTTGGGAGATTTAGTTTTTCTCTCTCGATATGAGATCAGTCCTTTTTCAGTCTCCCAGTGCCACTTATCACTCGTTTCACCATTCTGATGGGCAAGATGGAACCAAAAGATTGTTGCATATTTGCTAACTATTCTACAATTGTCGACGACTATAATAGAATCGGCAGGTATCAATGTTTTTTTTCACATTGTTAAATCTGTTTCGTATTCAAGTTCTAAGTTTCCTGTGTTTTTGTGATTTAAGGATTTATTCTCAAGATTACTGCAGCAGAAACGATCATTAAAGAGAGATGTAACTAACAAGAAGTCATAGTGGGAGAACCAAGAACCAATTTCCTTTCAGAAGTTAACCTCAAGTGGCTTGCGGGATAGAGAAGCTGTGTTAGAAAAGGAAAACTTCTATACAGCCAAGGCAAGAATAATGTATTGTGGCTGAAGGCTTGTTTTAATGATCCAAACTGTTTCAGTCACCACATATATATATATATATATATATATATATATACACACTTTAATGTCATGCATTATTGTGTAGATTTATCTCTACAAATTTGTAAAGATTTGTTTGAAGGGAACATTATTTCTGTGCTTGATGATTAGGTAATCCCCTATGTTAAAACTATATTTGTTGGAAATGGATTGGATCTGTTCGTTTTAACAGGAAAAATAAAAATCAGAACTCTTGGTGTTTCAATTCGGCTATTGAATCAGAATTTTCCAAATGAGTATATCAAATAGTAAAAAAAAATTTCTCGAAAAGATGATTGGCATTAATTAACAACAAATCACTAATATACATTGGTGAAAACAGGAAGACAACCAAGTTATCGATCACATCATCGACTAGCTTACATGCATAGTTGTAGAATTCAAACTCAAATGAACTCTGCCATGCAATCCGTCTTTAGTACAGTATCAAGTCCGATCTTAGCATGCATGCAGCAACTGTTTTCGAAAGGTGTGGAAAGAGATACGCAAGAACGAGCTGCCATTTATATTTCTATATCTTCATTTCTTGTCTTGGATTGCAGAAGATTCACGTGAGAAGTATTTGACATGGCTAAGAGCAAATGAATCATCACTCAAGAGAGTTATGGAAGAAAGGTGACTTTGAGTTGGCTATAAAAACCTCTGGGCATATCTATCATCCTTTTTCTCCCATCCCTTCTCCTCGAGAAATCATTCTATCTTTTTCATCCTTCTCCGATTCCTAATGTAGTATTCCTTGTTCATGCCATATACCACCGGTTTCACTGTTCTGGTGGACAAGGTGGGCTCGAAAAATTGTCAGATATTTGTCGAGACAGATTTAGATTTGGATGATAGTAGCCACTACAGGAGCTCCTTCTAGCAGGTAAATTTGTTACATCCATTTCTATTCAGTCTATTTCTTTCTATTTATTGTCTTTTCCTTTTTTGTTCTTTAAAGATTTGATCTCAATTTTAAGTGCTTTCAAAGATAATGGTGTTTCAAAAGTATAAGAAGCTTCATTTCAAAAGTTAATGGTGTTTAAGTGCTTTCAAAGATACAGACGCTCTTAAAATGAGGAAGAAAAAGAACTAATAAACAGTTAATTCTTCATTGCTTAAAAGTCGCTAAAATAACTTTCAGCTGTTTTCGTCACCAAGTCTACATATATTTGTGATGGATAATGCATTGTGTAACCATCTGTCCGGTGAAATGAAGACATCTCTCAAGTTTTATCCACACCATTGCTCCTTCTGTCATCTCAGCAGATCCATCACAAATCTATTTGTATCTTCATAAACCATAAAAATATCTTCAAGGACAATAAATTTCAAGTCATATGGGAACAACATCAAACCACTTTCTTTGGAAATGCTTACACCTAATAGCTCATGATGCTATTCCCATTTCCTTGTTGATACCCAATTCAAGATTTGCACTATAAGATTGAGAGACAGTAAACTCAAAAACTGACACTAGGTTCCTTGATTTAGAGTTAACTGAAATCAATCACCAGTGCATTGGATTCAGTGACTCCTAAAATTCATATGGCAAAACTTATCCAGGCTATATTGTATCTTAATATCGATCTAATTCGATCTCAACTGTGACTGAAAGGATTACAAGATACTCTAAACCATCTAAAAGATATTTCTGGTAATGAACCAAACAACTTGAATTAGTTCCTAAGGCAGCAAAGGACATGAAGATTAGTATGAAAGTAAATGTGGATCTTAAGGGTAAACAAATGAGGAAAAGGGTTAAGTAATTCCAAGAAGATAAGATAACATGCAAAGAATTCTTGCTATATCAGTTTTACTGTGCAGGAAACATCTTTCACAATAAGATGAACCAACAAGAACATTAAGATAGAATAGCGGAAAAGAAGTATTCTCACCAATTCTGGTAACTCTGGCATGCAAACTCCCAACCGAGGAGAAGCCTAACATACATACAATATCAAACCATATAACTTTTTCATTTAACATAGAAATTTTTTTCAGCATAACACTCCTAGTTTACAAGATACGAGCCCCCCCTTTGCAAGCTATTTAATCATTATAAAAGAAGCTGGACAAGACTGACATATTGCAAAAGTTAATACATTTGAAAAACAACCCTAAATGTTTCCTCTCTAAGTTCTTTACCTATGAAGTTATTGTACATGACCATGCTTCTCTAAAAAGATTCCTTGAACACTATAGCACCAAGCTTTCCAAGTTAACATAAGTGGTTGTTTTACACCTTAATACAATAATCAACCCACGCAGCACAAGTGTGACACAGATAGCCCTTCTGCCCCATCCTGTGTTCTATTTCTAAAAATTATTGAGTCATTTTAACTTGGATGGTGAGGAATATGTTAGCTATTAAAGGAGAGACCTCACTTAATAATCATTCTGTTTCGATGCAACTAGTATTTCTCAATGGAAGTCATAAAATCTCAGCTTCAGAAACATAAGCAGAGAGTGTTGGGCAAAATAGGCCAGAGAAATATTTGAAGGTTTTCAGTCAGGATTGTCATAATAGCCAAGGCCACTTAAATGTATCAACCAAAACAATATATTGATCATATCATTTATTTCAAATACTTTCTTAATGTAAATTTATGCTAAAAAATTGCCAATCCCAATCTGTAATAACTTAAACTACTAGAATTTTGTCCGGTTGGGACATCATTTCTAAAATGGCCAAAAGGGTTAAAACCACTGTTGAAACTAGAAACACAAACCAGTTATGTGTAGTTTGGCTTTTTTTTCTCTGTACATGGAAGTCATTTTATAATCAATTTTAAAAGCAAAGGAGGTCAAGGTTATCCATGTAGCAGCGAAACACCAAAACATAGAAGTTAAATTGTTCATGTTAAGAAAAACTACTGCTTCTATTGTGACTGAATTGAAGGAAGTGTCAGAGCATGTACAAAGCTTCATTACTATTTTACTAATCTCAGTCAGCATAACCATTTATTTTGGTTCTTAAAACTAGATGCTGCTAGCACCAAGATCAGAAGTATAGAATATCTAAACATTACAAAAGAAAAATCAAAGTTCATGGATATAAGACAACCATCAAATATCACACCAAAAAAAATGTGCAAGGATCTAGATAAGCAGTAATAAAAAGTGAGGAAAAGTTCTATGCATTTGAAGAGAAAGTCATTCGACCTAGGCAGCATTGTTTCCATTAAACGTACAAGTTTTGGTGAGAAGGGAAGAAGCCAAGATACCCACAGAGCCCGAGTGTCGGAACCTCAAACACCATGTCAAGGTTGCTGATACAGAAAATTGCACTCAAGACTGTTCCAGAGGACCTTTGCAGGTACAGATTAATGTACACAAAGGAAAGCAAAGATCCAATGCTGAGGCGAAGATCGATAGCCATCCAACACAATGTGTCATCACCTGATAGTCACATATTTGTTGGTGCCATGCTTGGCCCAAAATGTCCTCAAGTCAATTGGATTAGTGAGATTATACCCTTCTCCAGCAAGCTTCTCCAGAACCTTCTTAAATGCACCCTGACTCATCTTTCGACCGGCAATGCGTGCCCCCCGCCTCTTGGTGCTCATCGGAAGGGGGTGCATCGAAATGCTGGTGGTGCAGCACGCTGATTGCCACCCTCCAATGCCCCAACGGTAGCACTGTTGTGGCCTTCCAGTACAAGAGCATACCGGAGTTGGGATCCTCGAGATATCAAAGTCAATCCCATTAATGACCATGCCTGTGCTCTTCCTTCCACCCTTCCCGTGCGAAAGCGAGCCATTGAGAACATCATCGCTTGGTGCTACGGCTTTCTTAGGCTTCTTTGGCTTTGGTGATTTCTGTGGGCGACCCCTGGACCTCTTCTTCAAAGGAGATTCATTTTTAGCACCATTGCCCTCCATCGTCGAAACCTTTTCGTGCTTGGGCTGCGGCTCTGGATGTTGCAGCATCTGGAGGTTGTGGACGTTGGAGGGATCGGGGATGACGCCATAGCCAGGGTGGTGCTGGTGGTTCACAGGCAAAATGTGGAAGTTCTTGTCATTGTCGTTGTTATGGTGAATCCACCCGTCTCTCAGAAGGTCATTCTTGCTACCGTCGTTGCCGTGGTGGCGCCATCCGTCCCTAACAAAGTTCGGAGGGACCGATGGCTCCGGAATGCCACAGTGCCGACGCAAGAACCCACCACTCGACAAAAGAGGCTTGGCATCACGCTCCGTCACAGAGGGCATGAGCCGCAGCCCAAGGTTTCCCTTCATTGGCGGCTCATAGAAGCCCCAATTCCGGATGCCTAATCCGCCGTCGTCATCCATATAAGCCCACGACAGAAGATTCGAGGAGAAGGGAGGTTCGAGGATTTGACCAAATGCGCGAGAAAAAAAGGGTTCTTTTCACCGATTAGGATCAGCCATCCGACACACCGTCTTCAACTCACCAACGCCATCAACCCCCTTCCAAACAAAAATCAAATACATGAAGAAAAGAACCACATTGCCAGAAAAAGCCAGCAAAATAACATAAAAAAGGCGGCATCTTGAAGAAATCCCATCACATAACCATGAAGACCATCCAAAAGTAGGATCGAAACCTATACAAAAGCGAACACCTGAAGGCTAGCAAAGGTTGAACTTGTAAGGTTTCAAGTCGATGTGAAATCTCTTCGGAAATGCAATGGAAAGACTTGCACCTAAGGGTTCTAAAAAAAACATTCCTTTTCACTTGCAAAGCAAAGAGGTGAAGAAGCCAAAGAAAGTTACCTCGGCCGGGGGGAGAGAAGATCCGCTCCCTCTTTCTCTCTCGCTGTGCGTGTGTGTGTGTGTGTGTGAGAGAGAGTCTAGGGTTCCTTGCCCCGTGAGAAAGAGGGGGAACACCAAAGGGGCAAAGATGGACTTTTCGATGAGCGCAGAAGAAGGTCTACTAAATGAAGTTGGAGTCTTAATGATCCATCCATCCCTCACTGCTTATGCTAATAATAATATGCAGAATAAGCACATGTTTACCCATAAATGTAACATCCTATATCTAGATCTTTATCTATATATATATATATATATATATATATACATCCCTTCTCAGAAGAAAAGTAAATTTATGTACATCGATTAAAGCAATTTTATGATAAGAAAATAATTTTATTTAATTATTGATATATATTAGCATG
Source organism: Ensete glaucum (assembly GCA_021527575.1). NCBI lineage: Eukaryota > Viridiplantae > Streptophyta > Magnoliopsida > Zingiberales > Musaceae > Ensete > Ensete glaucum. Next base: position 49,645,875 of record CM038558.1, read on the forward strand.
TGAGATTAATCGATTCTATTATATTTGACAAATAAAGAAACTATTTTTAATAAAATTTTAAATCGAAAAATAGAGATCACTCAACGAAGAAAATGTGTTATCATCCATCGGAATGATGTGTGTGAATAATTTACAGTAGCAACTCATAAATTCTAAGATGTGAAATAGTCAGACGTTGAATTTGACATATGATTCGATGATTTTGACTTGCGATGTGCCGTGTTGCGTCCAACTTGAGATCAGCCCAATTGGGTAGATGCTGCAGAGCACACCAACATCAAGAACGAGGAGGGACTGCTCCGCCGGTGGTGTCGAGAGAGAGAGAGAGAGAGAGCTTTGGTCACGGGAGACGACGCATCTTCCCATCAAAGCTGCGAGTTTAAATTTGGACCTTATCGCAGCAGCCTCTATCCATCCCTGGACTCCATTTTTTGATCGCCAAGAATTCATCGACAGCAGCCATTAATAATTGCCGAGACCAGTTTGAAGTCTTATCAAAAAAAGGTGTAATGCCATTAATGCGAACATATCATGCATGTTGAATCTATATTAGGAATCACTGATCCACCTTACCGAAGATTGCTTAAATATTCTATCTATCCACCCTGAGGGGCATATTTTGATGGCGGCAACATTAATGTAGTGTGTGCATGGTTCTCCATGGTATATATCCCTGCCTGCCTCTTGCGTGTCCCCAACTAGTGGAAGAAAGAAGCGGAAGAAGAAGAAGAAGAAGAAGAAGAAGAAGAAGAAGAAGAAGAAGAAGAAGAAGAAGAAAGAGAGATGAAGCCCAGGGGTTCTAATGGGGTCTGCCGCAAGTTCACCCCCCGCGATGATTTCGACGTCTTCTGCGGGGCATGCGGGCACCAAATGATTTTGCATCGGGACGACCACGGACACCCCATTGCTGGTGTCCGTTCGATCGCCATGCCTCACCGGGCGCTGATCGCCATGCCCGCGCCGCTCCCCCGGACCCATTTCTCGGAGGAGCAGAAGGAACGGATGGCCGAATTCGCGGATAGTATCGGGTGGAGGATCAAAAGGAACTGCTACCGCACCTACGATGAGATGCCGAGGTTCTGCAGGGACATCGGAGTGAGGCTTCGGTGCTTCAAGAGTTGGATGTACAGGCACAGGCAAAAGCTGTCGTCTTCCGCCGCTGGCAGCAGTGTTGCCACCGCCACCACCGCTCGGGAGGATGGTGGTGGTGACGTCGACACTGCGGATAGCTCCACAGAGGAGGAGGAGCGTGCTTGACTCCACCTTCGCATAGTCGATGTTTCTTTGGTCGACGCTTTTTAACGCTGTTTGTTTCAGCATCTGTTGCATGCACTGTGTTCGTCTTCCGTGGGTGCCATGCATTTCGGCTTAGACTCTGTAGATAATTGCATCTTTCTGCCCTGTATAAAGAGATACAATATGTTTGATTTCCATTAATTGTAGCTTGTCATGCTTTGCTTAACTTTCAGTACTGCACTTTGTGAATGATGTCTGTACGTCCATAAATGTGTTTGGCCTCTGCTTCAGGCAGCCAGTCAAATTTGAGAAACCCATTCCCATCCAATCCATCATCCATGGATCGGGAGGAGACTCTCACCCCCCAAATACCTGGCTGTCGACGACTAAGAAGACCTCACTCAGGTGAGAACAAGATGGTCTGTCGACGATCCACGGAGTCGCTATCGTCTCATGTCAAATCCCACATTTGGTCTCCCAAGTCTGGCGTGGTCTGAGGTCAACTCCACCTCACTCATCACCAGTCAACCCACATTGGAAATAGAATTAGGAACAGTGACGGTTCTAATAGAATTAGGAACAGTTGGTGTCACATCCAATCTCAAGTCAATGGATGCAAATCCCATCCATCCTTTGTATGGAACGGCAACAATGTAAACAGGAGGAGCAAATTATACTACATATCTATCTATCTATCTTGTCTTTCTACGTAGCCAAATCTCGCCATGTCCCTCATAATAATACGTCATAACGAGGACTCGATCACAAGGCATCGACGTTAATGCTTCTCCTTCCACCTCCTCCACCGTTTGCGTGCTCGTCCTCCGGCCGATCAAATCTCCCCGATAGGAAGACGGCTCGCACCGGCCGGTGGTCGGACAGCCTCGACTCCCACCGGTCGTAGCGCTTCTGCTTCAGGCCGTCGCTGTGCCACAGGATTCTGTCGCACCTGTGTGCCATCGCATGCTTCGTTTCAGCTCTCATAGGAGTCTCCCGGAGGAGAATGCACTGTGACTCACCATGCCGGAGCTCGCCTTTTCTCGCCTTTCTGGCCTTGAGTGCACCCGTAGTACTCGTCGGAGTTGGGGTAGTTTTGTAGGTGGGGGAGAATTTTATGGCCCCTTCCTGCCACCCTTCGAACACCCTGCCCTTGGGAACCTCTGTTCTGAGCTGCGCGTAGAAATATTATATATATATATATATATATATATATATATATATATATATATATATATATATCCCTTCTAGAAGAAAAGTAAATTTATGTACATTAATTAAAGCTATTTTATGATTAAGAAAATAATTTATTTAATTATTGATATATATATATATATATATATATATATATATATATATATATATATGTACACATCTAGTGTTTATATAGTGTTAGAATTTTTTGGAAGTTAACTATCTATGTTTCATATATGAAAATAATTTATCATCTTTGGGATCTGATGCTACGACATTGCTCAATCTATTATGAGTTCGATTAAATAGAGTTTAGTTATGTTAGTGTGTCTACTTGAAGTCAGTTATGAGTCGGGTGAATCCAATTGAGTCAGTTATGAGTTGATTAAGGTTGATTTTTATGTTCAGTTAGGATAAGTTAATTATTATTTTAAGTTAGAAATTTATCAAGTTAGTTAAGAATCAAATATTAACGGGATTCTTGGCAGAGCCCTATAAATAAGACTGTAAACTCTTTCATAAGATATATCAAAGAATGAAGAATTAGTTTTAACCAAAATACAAAATCCTAATAGGTAAATCCCCTGAAGTGAATTAGAAGGCCCGATCCACTCAAAGAGATCGATTATCCCTTTTTTCTATCCACTTCCTTCATGATAGAACCATCGCGATTGTGATTATCCCTCTTTTCTACCCACTGCCCCTCTCTGTCGGCCACCTTTGTTCCTCCCTGCCACTGTCACCGAGCATCATCTTATTCATGTTGAGAATGAATGTGAGACACAAAAAAATGCACTTGGTATTTCATTTCAGCATCTATTTATACAACGATAGAAATAAGATTTTCCTCAACTGATGAATGAGATCTTCTCATTCAGTTAGGAACATCTGTTATAGCTAATATGCCATCGTAAGATCGAGCTCCTGTTAAGGATGTCGATCTTGGATCGATAGAAGAAAAATATTTTACGGGCCAGAGACTTCGTGAGAGAGTCGGTAAGTTGATCAGTCATGTAGATGTGAGAAACACGGAGCTGCTTACGGGCGACTTGATCTCGCACAAAATAAAAGTCAATAGCAATATGCTTTATGCGGGAGTGAAAAACTAGATTTGCACAAAGTTAAATAGCACCGATGTTATCATAATAAATGACCGACATAGAAATAGAGTGAATTTGAAGTTCCTGAATCAAGTTACTGGTCCAATTAAGTTCAGTAGCAGCTGCAGCAATAGCTCGATATTTAGTTTTGATAGTAGACTTGGCAATGGTCTTTTGTTTCTTAGAACTCTAGCTTATCGGATTAGCACAAAAAAAATAATATACCATGATGTAAAGGTTATATCATCAACATTTTCGGCCCAATCAGCATCAGCAAAAGCATGAAGCTGAGAGGGAGAGTGTTTGCGAAGAAAGATGTCATGATCAATAGTCCCCTTGAGATAACGCAAAATGCATTTAATAATAGTCGAGTGCAAAGTAGATGGTTGATGCATAAACTGAGATAATTTATTAATAGCAAAGGAGATATCTGGATAACTCAGAGTTAGATATTGTAAAGAGCCAACTACCTATCGATACTGAGTAGGATCTATAGCAGGACTACCATCACATATCTTCAGTGATTCACTGGTGGATAAAGGAGTGAAAACCTCTTTTGCATCTTGCATATTTGTCTTCAATAGTAAATCATGAATATATTTTCGTTGTAAGAGAAAGAGGCCAGAAGATGTACATGCAGCCTTAACACTGAGAAAATAATGCATAGTACTAAGATCTTTAAGGGAGAATCAGTCTATCAATTGTGTAATAAATGCCTGAACTTCTATAGAGTTATCGCCTATGATAATAATATCATCCACATAGACTAGTAGATAGATGGTACACACATATTGTTGGTGTAGAAATAAGGAGTCATCAGACTTAGAGTTGATGAAGCCGATTGAAGATAAGTATAGACCAAATTCAGTATACCATGCTCGTGGAGCTTGATGAAGTCTATAAATGATTTTTTTTAGTTTACAAACATGTCATGAATATTGAGGATGTATAAAGCCTGAAGGTTGTTCCATAAAGATATCTTCAGTGAGAGTCCCTTGTAAAAATGTATTGTTAACATCTAATTGACATAAACACTAGCTTTTGGATATTGCCATACTTAGGAGAAGCTGAATTACAGTATATTTGACAATAGAATTAAATGTCTCAGTGTAGTCAACACTATGTCGTTGATGAAATCCTTTAGCCATAAGTCATACTTTATAGCAAGCAACTGAACAATTAGGATTCTACTTAATTCGAAAGACCCACTTGCACCCCATAATGTTTTATGTGGAGTGAGAAGGGATAATGGTCCATGTAGCATTGTGAAGGAGTGCATCATACTACTCACACATGACTTTACGCCAATGTGGAGATTTTTGGGCCTGAATAAAGGATGTTAGTTCAACAAATTCGAAGGAGGGTTTAGTGCTAGCATGTAAGTTAAAAACTTGACATGGTTTAAAGACATCACTCTTAGAACGAGTTTGCATTCGATGCCGAGAGGGTATAATAGTATTGGAGGGTAAGGGCTGAGGGTTATCACTGGTTGAGTCAAGCGAAAGTACGACAAAAGTACCTTAGCGAGGTTAGGACAAAGGCTATGTTTCTAGAGGCACAGGAAGAGGAGGAACCAGAGGAGAGGAGGAAGAAAGAAACTGTGTAACAGAAGTAACAAGAGAGTGTGGATCTAACAGAGATGAAATAGAGGAGGAAGATGGTTTGTAGGAGTCAAATAAAACGACAGATTACCGATGATCCTGAAATAGAAAGACAAACTCTACAAAAGTAACATGTCTAGAAATAAAGACTTTAGCAGTGTAAGAGTCATAACACTGAAAGGAATTATGTTCAAGAATAGTGTCTTTATTAGAGACATAACCACGGATAACATAGATAACCAAATACCTTTAATATTTGTAGGTTGGGGCGTTTTTGAAATAGTCTTTCAAATGGTGAATGACATTATAGGAGAGAAGTAGGCAGACGATTAATAAGATAAACATCAGTTTGAAAATCTATGGACCAAAAGATAGATGACATGAAAGCCTGAGCAGCATTGTGAGATCAATTTCAATAATATATCGATGCTTACGTTCAGCAGAGCCAACTAGTTGAAGAGTATATGGAGGGGACTTAAGATGTTGAATATCAGAAGTGGATAGAGAACATGCAAGGGTTTGATATTCACCCCCACCATCAGAATATACAGTTTTAATAGTAGTCTAAAAGTAATTCTCAACTAAGTTCTTAAAGTTAGAGAAGACAACAACAACATCAGACTTTTGACGGAGAGGATATAGTCACGTGTACTTTGTAAAATAGTTTACAAGGACAACATAAAATCTAAACTTGTCAAATGAGACAACTGACGTAGGACCCCAGGCATTAGTATAAATAACCTCAAATGATTTAGAGCAGAAGATAGATGATGTACCAAAAGGAAGTTGATGACTCTTATTACTAAAACAAGCATCATAGTGAGTAATAACAGTACTAGATTTAGAAACCAGGAATAGAATAGCAAGAAATCAATTTTTGCAGAATAGAGGTCGAGGGATGACCAAGACGTTAATGTCATATGTTGATTGGAGCAGCAGTGGAAGCATTAGCAGTAGGTCGAGTGAGATTCAAGGCTGACGACCATTCGTAGATGTTATTTTTATTCGAACCATGAACCAAGGATGCTCCCATGCTCAAGTCCTTAACAAGAAAATAATCAGAAAAGAATTCAATAGAAGTATGATTTTATTGGCAGAACTAAGAGACTTAAATAAAGTTTCTTTTAATTTGGGGTGTACACAAAACATTATCAAGTATAAAAGAAGTGGTATGTGAATTAAGCTTCATTGAACCAACATGAGTAATAAGAATTCTATTACCATCACTAATGATAATATCTTCATTTCTTCCATAGTTGTTGTAGAGTGATAAGTTCTTGAGATCAGAAGTGATATGGTGGGAAGCACCAGAGTCCACAATCCAATTGGACTGACTATTGAACAGAGTCGTCATGATATTTGCCTGAGGCCAATCTAACGGAGGTGGAAGGCGAGGTCGAGACTGACAAACTTTTGTAGAGTGATCGATTTTGTCACACAATTGGCAAACAACCGATTGCTGAAGTGCAGAAGGAGGACGATGTGGCCGGAAGGTAGCACTCTGATGATTGTTGAAGTATGAAGATTGTGGAAGAGGAAGTGATGGATTGGTACCCATAGAAGTGGGAGGAAAGTTGGGCACACTTTTTGAAGCATTTTTGTTAAATTTATGATTTTACCTTTTTGACTTATGGTTGAACTCAGCAGTGATAGGAGGTCTTGACAGCTTATCAGCATGCTTTAGGTAAGCTTCATAATCTGTCAACTTGTCATAAAGTTCTTCAAAGGAGATCGGAGAGTGGCATGCTTGAAGTATGGTTGCCAATTCTTTAAACTCAAGACTTAGTCCATTAAGCATGTGGATGAGTATTTCTTCATCAGTTAGAGAATGACCTATCAAAGCTAAGTCATTGATAATCATTTTGATATATTGTATTAATCGACAATGGTACTTCTCTCCTGTTTAAAATTTATAAGACTAGAGAGTAGTCCAAACATGTGAGTCCATGAGCGATTCGCCAATGTAGTTTGTAACTTGGTCTAAGCTTCTACAACAGTAGTACATGAGAACACAAGCGAAGCAAGGATCCAGCGATAGAGGCTTGAATCGCTTGGAGACTTAGCCGATCTTGACATAACTAAAGTTTGTAGGCTAAATTGGGAACTGGGCTAGGTTTTCCTGGAACATGAATCATTACTGGTGGATAGCTGAGGAGCCATCAACACAACATAATAAATCATAGCCAAATAAAATGTTAGAGAATTGAGCACGCTAGGACACGTAGTTGCTGCCTTTGGATAACTTACCAGGAGGAAAGAGAGTTAGAGCATTAGTGGTAGATGAGGAAGACATTTGGGGATCACAAGGATGACAGGCCGAGGAGAAAGTAAGAGAAGGCAGAAGTTAGGAGATAGATTCAGGAAGATAGTACTGCTTTAGGGATGAGGTATTGAAGAGAAAGAGAAATCTGAAATAGCATAGAGTTACTGTCGTCGGTTGACACTACTGGGTGTGAGTGAAGTGTGCAACGAGAGCAGACGGATGATGGTTGTGGGATTTGGATCATCACAGTTGCTTAGCCTTTGCATACAAATGAGTAGTACTCCAGGTAGCAGAGTAGATGGATGTGCACCAGCAGAGATTGAGGGTACAGCGAAGGCGACCTTGTAGGAGGCCGAGGAGCAGTCGATGATGAGTGGCACAAAGCGAAATCAAATTGTGTCATAGACCTGGATGTTCTCCTTTAGTTGTAGTTTGGCAAAGAGATGGCCCTACCAATGTCCTATTCCTTGATCTGGAAAGTCGAGTTCAATAGTCATTCCAACGTCGAATATGGTGAAGCACACAATGATTAACTTTGAGGCTACCACTCTCCCTTATAGTAGTTGCTACAGTTGCCTGGGCTGTAGGGGCAAAAATAACTCCACCACGGAGTGGAGTCGAAACGGATGGCTTTGCAGTCTTTGGAGCAAGGGCGAAAGCCGATGCCAGAGGTGGATCAATGCTGAAGAATTAAGGAGTATCATCGAGCAGCCAATGGATGCTTAAATCGATAGAAAGAGGATATGAATACACTCAAAGATGTTGTGATATAGCTCCTGGATTGTGATTGAGATGGACTCTGATCAATCACGTATAGTTCTTTAAAGGCTTTCGAGAAGTGAACCACTAAAGCTATTGTTGCTTGATGAGAGATACCAGAAAGGTCTTCCTTTACATATGTTTGAAGGCAAGTCACTGCAGAAGAAGTTGACTGATAACAGAAGCGATGGCAAACAACAATAGCTTGGGGCCGCACAGAATGATGGACCTGTTCTGGTAAGACAAACACTGAAAGTTGCAAGGCTTGGGGACTCCTAAGGCTTTGGCATTGGGTTCTTGGTTCTCGGCTCTAATCCAAGGCTGTAAAGAGAAGTCGCACCTCTCCTCGGCCATAGATGAAGAGAAGATGTCGCAGCTGCATGCGAGGAGCCCTTGACATAAGTTATCTGTGTTGTGGATGCGTTGACCCTTGGTGGAAGGTGCAAGTCTATCAAATGTTGTGACCAGAAGATGCCGTATATGCAGAGATATGCAGAGGCCATAGTCACCAGGCAGGGCAACGCGGTTGTGCGCAGGATGTAGGTGCGCTGCAGGGGCACTCCAGTGATGATGACTGAGATGGATGAGAGAGTATTCTACTGCAGTGAATGGAGACCTCCAACATCAGCGAACAGAGACCTCCGAATAATGCTGACGACGAATAAGTGAGCGACGCTGATGATAACAGTGGTTGGCGGCACACCTCAAGAATTGTAGTTGTTAGACAACGAGAGCTAGGAAATTACAACATGTGCTATATAAGATGGGGCGGTAACAGGATGAGGCATTGTCGACGACAAGATGGGTGCGGCTGGAGGTAGCAGGCAGAGATGAAGTTGCAACAATGTTGCGCTTGTAGCTGCGAAAAGGAGCACATCATCGATGTTGGTGAGGTGGGCCTGTGGAGGAGGCCAAAATGTCGAGGTGATGTTGAGGGAGCAACCACCGATAGAGAGAAGCGATGGCGACTGAAGCAGAAGGGTGTCGTTTGATAGTAGAGATCATGACTTTCCAGAAGAGAAGTCGACCAGTGGAGGTAGCGACGACGATTGCTACACGTTGCTAAACGTGATGGGGAATAGAAGAGGAGTCAACTAGTGGCAGTAGCGGCTGCGACTGCGACTGCTGCTCACGCCCTGATGCGGTGGGGAATCGTTGTCGGTTGACAGTGAGAATACAGCTTGCTCTAGGCAAGTGGCGCTGATACCATGTTGAGAATGAATGTAAGACACAAAAAGTGCACTTGGTATTTCATTTCAACATCTATTTATACAATGATAGAAAGAAGATTTCCTTCAACTAATGAACGAGATCTTCTCGTTTAGTTAGGGAAATCTGTTACAGCTAACACTTCCTCGCAGCCTCATCCAATCCCTTTCTGCCCCCCCTGTCCCATATAAACCACGACCATAGTAACCGCCCCCTTCATCCTCTACAGTCGCCTTCTCCAACATCTGGTTACTGCCACCTAACACACAACCCTCTGTCGTAGTATTTTCGCGATGTTATCGGATGCTTTACAAACAACTAATGTGATGATATGCATGATGCACCAGATGTAAGGTTGGAAGTATTCGAGACCCGCATAGAAGATAGATGGCAAGAACTCTTTCACGAATTTAAAAGAAGTTTATTGGAGAACCCCAACAAATCTCAGTATACTGAAAGTTTCAATCTCAAAGGGAACAGATCTGAAAAATATGATCAAGCGCAAGATAAGGAGTTTCCTATATGGGAAGATAAAGACCCAATCGATTGAATCTCATATGTTGAAATTTTTTTTCATTTTCACAGGACTCTGAAAGAATCTATGGTGGATATAGCTTCCACACAACTCGAAGGTGATGCAATCTAGTGATATGATTTGTACGAGACCAATCACGGATTCCCTTTGTGGGGACAGTTCAAGAGAGAGCTCTTGATTCACTTCGGACCATCGGAATATAATAACATTAATAGACAACTTATCAAAATCCGTCGGACTTCCACAATACATGAGTACCAGAGCATATTTGAGTGCTTATCGAACCGAAATCGAGATTGGTTCAAGATACAATTGGTATTAAAATCTATTGAGGGACTTAATCTCGAGATTCAGTGTGAAGTTAAAGCTCGTCATCCTCGCACCATGATAGTAACCATATCATTTGTTAGTAAGTATGAAGGAAAAATCATTATGAACACTCGTCGAAATAGAAGCTTTAATAAACAGGACTTTAATGTGGTCAACATAGACAATCACAAACAAGAGTAGCTTCTAACAGTTGAGCCAATTAAGGAGGAAATAAAAATTGACAATTTGGTACTCGAATATGAAGGCTGTGACAAACTTCTAATGATTAAACCAACTAGGGAGGAACAAAAAATTGATAATATGGATTTCGATCATGAAGGCTATGCCAAATCTGAAGATAAGATTGCTAATGAGCAAATCTTAATTTATGATAAAAAGGTGCTTAAAGGTAAAATAACTATTTGTCGATTTCTTTTTGATGCCCCATAAAGTGGCGATCCTCAAAAGAAGACATAGTACTACCATTAGCCATCAGATGAAAAGAGTTTTCCAAAAAACTACAATGGCAACTACATGAGAAGACCAAACCATTGGTTACACCAAGTGGAGACCCTATTTAATCCAAAGTCATGATATGTGGCAAATATTGAAGTGCTATCGAAATCTGATATTGCTCAGCCTTGAGGGCAAGGATGATTTGAAGTGGACGAGTATGTTAGGACCCTAGCTAAGTTGGGTCTATCCATTCATGATTAAATCGAGTTGAGTCATATTAGTTTATCCAGTTGAAGTAAGTTATGAGTCGAGTGAGTCCAATCGAGTCAGTTATGAGTTGGTTAGGGTTTATTTTTATGTTCAGCTAAAATAGAGTCAGTTATTATTTTCAGTTAAAAGTTTATTAAGTTAGTTAAGAGTCGAAAATCAGAGAGATTCTTGACAGGTAAAATCCTAGGAGGCAGATCCCCTCAAGTGATCTAACAGGTCCGATCCCTAGAAGATATCAATTTTCACTCTTTTCTACCCTCTTATACCATGATAAAACCATAGGGTTCTATCATATTCCTAGTTTTTCTTATTTATCCAAAACATTTCTATGAAATCTTCATCTATTATATATATTAACATTATAAAGTAATCAATTCGATTATGTTTGACAAATAAAAAAATTATTTTTAATAAATTTTTAAATCGAAAATTAGAGATCACTCGATGAAGAAAATGTGTTATCGTCCATCGGAATGATGTGCGCGAATAATTTACAGTAGCAACTCATAAATTCTAAGATGTGAAATAGTCAGACGTTGAATTTGACCTATGATTCGATGAGTTGACTTTCGATGTGCCGTGTGCTGGTGCTGCGTCCAACTTGGGATCAGCCCAATTCGGTACGCGTCGAGATGCTGCACCACACCAACATCAAGAACAAAGAGAATGCTCCGCTGGTGGGGGAGAGAGAGAGAGAGAGAGAGAGGCTTGGCCACGGGAGACGACGCATCTTTTCATCAATGCAGCGAGTTTAAACTTAATGCCATTAATGCGAACATATCATGCATGTTGAATCTATATTAGGAATCATGCGGATGCCCCGATGCACGACCTTACCGAAGATTGCCTAAACATTGCATCTATCCACCCTGAGGGGCATATTTTGATGGCGGCAACATAAATGTAGTGTGCATCGTTCTCCATGTGATATATCCCGGCCTCACTCTTGCTTTGTAAATTATGTTTTTGGCCTCTGCTTCAGACAGCCAGTCAATTTTGAGAAACCCATCCATCCATGCATGGATCGGGAGACTCACACCCCATAATTCCTGGCTGTCGACGACTAAGAAGACCTCAGGTGAGGACATCCACGGAGTCGCGATCGTCTGATGTCAAATCCCACATTTGGTCTCCCGATCTGGCGTGGTCTGAAGTCAACTCCACCTCACTAACCACACCAGTCAACTCACATTGGAAATATAATTAGGAACCGCGACGGTTTTAATATCATGGAAGCCGGCAGCCAAGTTGGTGTCACGTCCAATCTCAAGTCAATGGATGCAAATCCCATCCGTTGTATGGAGAGGCAACGATGTGAACAGGAGGAGCAAATTATACTGCATATCTATCTATCAATCTATCTATCTATCTATCTAATCTATCTTGTCTTTCTACGTAGCCCAAATCTCGCTATGTCCCTCGATAATAATACGTCATAGCGAGGACTCGATCACAAGGCATCGACGTTAATGCTTCTCCTTCCACCTCCTCCACCGTTTGCGTGCTCGTCGTCCGGCCGATCAAATCTCTCCGATAGGAAGAAGCGCCCGAGCGAGTTGAAGCTCCGCCGCACGTCCACGCTCGCGGTGAAGACGGCTCGCACCGGCCGGTGGTCGGACAGCCTCGACTCGCACCGGTCGTAGCGCTTCTGCTTCAGGCCGTCGCCGTGCCACAGGATTCTGTCGCACCTGTGTAGCATCGTCGCAGGCTTCGTTTCAGCTCTAAGAGGAGTCACGCGGAGGAGAATGCACTGTGACTCACCATGCCGGAGCCCGCCTTTTCTCGCCTTTCTGGCCTTGAATGCACCCGTAGTACTTGTCGGAGTTGGGGTAGTATTTGTAGGTGGGGGAGAATGTTATGGCCCCCTCCTGCCAGTCCTCGAACACCCTGCCCTTGGAAACCTCTGTTGTGAGCTGCGCGTAGAGAGAGAGAGAGAGAGAGAGAGAGAGATAAAAGACTTGAATGGCGGCAATGGAGGTGAATTGAGTTCTACGACGTGGTGTTGTCAAATAGTACCTGATCTCTCTCCAGCAAGATGTCCCATTGCTTTTGCTCCACCAAAGATCTTGTTATGGCCTCAGGCAAGGAGATTCTATAGTTGAGATCACCCAGCAATATTACTCGACTGCATGGGATCCACAACATTGACGTGTATCAGACAGAGCTTACGGTGAAGCATGATCCCATTCATCATCATGATAGTAGTAGCTATCGTGTTCCAACTTACTCGTGATGTAAGATCTTGTGTGGCAGATCGAGAGAAGGACCTCGAGGGAAGCTGGTTCTCGAGAGTACATCCATGGCGTCCGAGTTCCTGTTCATCTCGGCCCCTTTTCTTCCTCCCGAAGCCAGGTGACAGCACACGAAGCAGAAGCTGGTCTCGTGCAAGCAGAATCGAACCGAAACAGATCCCTGCAAGCGCGAGCTGGCTCAACAAGATCAACAACGACATCTATACTCCAAAAACAAACGCCCGATCCAGAGTAACATGACAGACCTTGTTTCCCAGGCAGCCCATGACGCCGCAGCCGACGCAGGAGACGCTCGGGTGGCGGATGTAGTACTGGAGCTCATGTCTCACCCACACTGACACCAGAACTCCGACCATCTGCTTGCTTATAATGCACCGGAAATCTCGAGCAAAGCCTTCCTTCACCGGATACACCTTGTGCTTCTCCCCTGCCATAGGTTCTTTTCGGCCTTCCAAGTTGGACGAGGACTTGTTCAGTGTGGTCCTGACGAGGGAGTTCCACTGTGCAAGGATTCTTCTCTTCTCTGCGCCTAGCACGTTTTTGGCATTGAGCGGAACGATCTCTTGGAATCTGAGGAAAGCAACATCAATTGTTTTCTCATGCAAAGAGGACACAAAGTTCATCTGTTCCTTGCGATCTCAGGAAAAAGATGGATTTACCCAAGAACATAAATGTCATAGTAATCTTTGTTAATGTCTAACCAGTCCTCCAGGTTTAGATCATCCGATGGAACAACGCCACCAACATTCCAAGTACTGACGTATAGTCTGCAAGACAAAAAAAAAAAAAAAAAGAGCGAAAGAAAAAAGCAGATACTTCATGTTAGAGATCTCTGCAGTCGGTCAGTCATTGCCGACATCCAAGTCTAAAAAATATGGTCGAAAAGAACTTGAAACACACTTGTATTTGCGAGTATCTTTGAGATCTTTCTGGGGTCTCTTTGGGTCGAACTCATCCAAATTCGAGAGTTCAAGCAACACATCTGAACAAGGGAGATCTGCAACGAAGGAATTGCTACCCACCGGCCGCCTCAGTAGCTTGTTCGCCACCAGTCTTGGCCACAAGACCTGCACAAAGATCTTAGTATTTTGGTTAGTTCTTGCAGGAAACACACACAGAGGAGAGAGAAGAAAGCATGTGCTAACCTCTACTTGCTGCTCTTTCTCTTGCATGATGGCAACAGAAGAACCAGGAAGGGAAGGGGAGCATTTGCTTCAAAGCAATGAAAGGTAGGTACATAGATAAGTAGAGTGCGATGGAAGGAGGGAGGATATGGGGGACCGCAAGAAAGTCCTGTTGAGAGCTAAAGATACAAAAGACTCGTGGCAAGTTGGAGGTGGGAGGATCTCCCCTCCTCCGACTTGTAGGATGTTGCATGTCAATGAATGTAACTGGTGAGAATAATATGCCGCACAAACAAACCCACAGGGAAGCGACAAGGAGAAGACTAGGGAACATGGACACACTGTAGCATATGTTCCTTCTTGGATCTTTCTCCCGCTCATGTGGATGGTATGGTGTGGACTGTGGAGGCTGTTCTTTAAGCTGAAATAGGAGTGTAACATAGGGTTAAGGGGGGCCAACAGAGTCTAGTCCAACTTGCCCTTACAAAAAGACTCTCCTACTTGTACAAAAGCCAACTTGTATGTCTGAAACATGTGATCGTGAGTTTGATCTAAGTTCTTAACAAACCCATGTTGTCGGTAGTCACTTTCTTACTACTAGCTCAAGAAATAAGCTTTCATTAGTGACAACTTGTATGCAGTTATAAGTCGGTGACAGTAAACTAGTCACTAGAAGACTAACATGAACAGACACACGATCCAAGTTAGTTCCCAGTCCTTGTCTTTGTCTTCTATGATCAAGTACTGCCCTACTTCTCCATCTGACTTCTTGCAATTCCGACCGACCCCAAGTCTCATCTCCCTCTTCCTACATTTTGTTACCAGGCTCTTTTCTCAATTGTAGGGAGCATTATGGTTCCTCCTGGTCATCTCCAAGCCAACCTCTCGAGAACCTCATCAAGGAACCAGAATTAAACTCATTATGTCTTGAAATGCTCAGTTAATTAGCTACCAGTATATTGACAGGAAGTCTTGTAGTGGAAAAGAGAAAAGACTAATCAGAGAGATGAATGATCCATCAATTCCCCTTAGAAAATTAAAAAAAAAAATGCTAGGAGAGAACCAATGATTTGGGAGTTCTAATGGACCTCAGAATCAGGCATTGGATTAGTCAACAAATAAGAAGTTGGACCTCTTTATAAGATAAGCTTACTGTTCCATCATTCTCCTTTTGTAGTTGTTGATATCTACAGTTGTTCTAAACTTCTAATGGTGTTTTCTTTTATGGGGACCAACCACCAACTTGTTTTCTTCTTCTCTGCTTTCCTCTACATTTTGTCTTCTTCTTTGTACTTCTATCCAACCCTCATCTATTTCCATGTAATACATTTTAAGGTAAAACATTAGATGATCAAAATAAATCAGTAGCAGTTTCAAATTTGGACTTAAACATAATCACAACGAACAGTTGTGGGCCAAAACAAGACACAACCCCGAGATACAACCTGCAAGTTAACCAATCAACCATATATCTTCATATACAAAGACCCAAGTGGGTTGCATTACATTTAAATGGATAACATTTTGCAACTTTATTAATCTCAATAATGATTCGATAGGATCTGCAGGTGAACAGTAGCCAGATTTTAGTGACAATGACCCTTGGAGTTGCTCAAACCATTCATTACATAAATAGTCTCAGTGCAATAGGCATAGACATAATATAGTCAATAAATAATCTTTCTTCTGTGTTTTGTATATCACAAGTTGCTATTCTTTAGGAGTTTTTCTCATGCAACTAGTGGTAGTAAAATCGTTTCTTCAAATTCTTTCCTAGTTCTGTAACTGAGATGACCCAAATTGTGTGCAAGAGACAGAGATGGACTGGTTTTAATCTAGTGTCCAATTGCATATACTGATGCAGGAGAAAGATCTTCTCTTATCCTTAACTAAGTCCATCCAAAGTTATCCTCTGAAAGTTATTAGCCAAATGGAATTAGAAGGATACTTTTGATCTAAAGCAACTTGGCTCCTAAAATAAACATCAGTCACTAATCCAGCACTTGATGATATCGGGCGTGCTTAAATGCAGCTTTAACTTTTTTGTGTGTGTGATGTGTTGATTGATGGGTGTGTCATGTCTTATCTAGGCATCTAACTGTGATCAAGTTACCTTCATAAATGAAATCACAGCTCATGCAACATGTAGGAATTGACCAAGATTTGTAACAAAGTAATCACTGTAAACAAGTTGAGGATGCCACCTTGTTGAGAAGATTAGTTTATAGCACTTGTGCGGGTTCATCCATGAGACAAGTTGGAACTTTTTAAGACAGCGTCCTTGTTGTTGTGATGATGAGCTGCAAAGAAGAAGACAAGCAAGTGAGGTTTCAATATCTGATATGAAAGCACTAGAAAATGTGTCCATGCACTTCACATAGCAATATTATTTTCATCATCAAAAACTAATGATGCTAACTTAGCTTTGGCTTGTCTTTATTCTTAGCAGGCAGGAACGTCACAGCTGAGAAACTTGACTGAGAAGGAGACAGGCAGCAATTTGATGTCCTAAAACGAAGAACTCATCAAACTTCCTATACTTTGCAGCTTACCAACTCTACAGAACAATAAGCAAGACATTAAGGTGTCAGCAAAAGACCACAATTGTATGAAACGTAGCTGTAAACTTAGCCATTGACATTTGCCACCTTTAGAAAGCTGTCCACAGGATCATTGGCCGGTTGGTAAAAATTATATAACCAACAAAGGGAAGGGTACTAACATCAAAATAGCGTAAGATAACATCAAATTTTAAACCCTAGGATGGTCATTCTAATTTAGCATTCTACAATAACGAGCTGCTAAAATAATCTATTTTAGATTTCAAAGTAAAGCTCCTGGTCTTACCCATCTCGTAACCAGATACCATCCTGTTGGTATTGGTCTCAAGTAGCAGTCAGTTGAAAAACAACTTGCCGTCCACCACCAATAATTGCTTATTAGAAGACAGGATCAGGACAATGCAAAGAGTTACTTGTGCCGAATGTTTTAAGCTGCAGCAGGAGGAATAAGAAATCAGCAGATTGTCTAATAAGCCAATTAACATAATGTGTGTTCAAATTGTCAATGACTACAAAAATTACCTCAGCAGGCTCAGATCCCTTCATCAACTCAATGGCATAACAAAGCACAATTTATAATGAAGCCCCATTATATTAAAAAGGATCTTATAAAAAACACAAATATCCTTAAATATGAGTGGTACAGATACCCGATCAAACACAATGAGTATTTGAAAAGTTTACATGGAAGAAGTTACAATAACAAGGCACCCCTCAGTGGTCCAGAAAAGTAGTGTCCTATCTTATGCACCAACACCACAAAGGGGAATCAAATAATTCAAATCACTGATAATTAGTACAATATGACATATGCTTCAGTGAGCTATCAAGTGGCAGCATCATTATATTTTCTCAACGGTGAGTGGCTAACCAACAAAAATAATGATACACAAAGCAATGCTAATCTGAGTCAGCTTCTCTGAGCATGATTGAACTATCAAACTCTGAAGATCAACCAATCGATTATGTCCTGCATGATCTTTTCCCTCTCAGGCTCGATTAAAAGGTCATGTAGGAGATTGTCGTACAGTTTGATTGACTTATCCGTTGAGGAAGCTTCATCAAATAACCTTTGAGAGCCTTCAGGATCAGTTACAGTATCAGAAGCACCATGGAGAACTAGAAAAGGAATTTTGATTTTGTTGAGGTTCTGTAGCAGGTAGGTTGACATGCGTAGGATCTCACAACCAGTCCTGACTCTGATAGAACCAGTGAAAACCAATGGGTCGGAGTACTTGGATTGAAGGGCCTCAGGGTCACGAGAAACAATCGATCCACTATTATTTGCAGCACTAAATTGATATTTTGGGGCCAGAAAACAGAACACTGGGGCAAAAACCTGCCACAGGTACAGTGATCTAAGACCTTTGCCACATCTCAAATTGTTAAGACCAACAAAAGATTTAAATAGATTAGCTCCGTACATTGACCAATTATATTATACAACATATGCATTTAGTAGTACTAACACAATCTGTTATCATATCATTTTCACCACAGAATAAATGCTATCTATAGTAATTGAAATAACATATCTTACCAATTCCAATTTCGCATCATCTTGAAACTCTCACTCGTTACCACATAGACAACATTGTGGTAAAGTCTCATCCTTGATGCACAATGTTAGATACACATGATACACCAACTCTCTTCCTTGAATAAATATAGTAACAGAAATTTTTGAAACAAAAACAATTGGACTATATTACCCCCCAATTTCTATGAAATACAAGATTCAGAAATTCCCAGGTAATATTATCATCTTCTGCAAACGAAACACTGACCTTTTCCGAAAGCATATTGATAGAAAAAACATCATCCAACAACGCAGTGCATGCAGACATGCATCTACTGTATCAAGCACTATAGGTCATACTTTCGTTATGTTAGCCTAGATCTGTCAAGAACACTATTTTTCAATCCTTTTCTTCTACTGGCAAGGGCATATGTAGCATGCTGCTCTATTATTGAATCTCTTGAAATATTCTTAAACAAAGAACACAACATATATAGTGGCCTAAAATTCTTTATAAGATCTAACAGTCATATGGTACAGTGGTTTCAATAATTTCTACACCAGGAAATTAAGATATATGATCGCAATCGAAAGGGAGGAAAGAAGAATGCACCTGGTAAAAATTTAGTGAATATTTGACAAACTCTTGTCAGTTCCTTGTATCATCTTGTCATATTTTAATTAAAGCAAGGATGCAAAATACCCAATCCTTTGGCTGCAGACCAGTAGTCATTTCTTTCTCCAACTCCCAACATAACTTGAGAAAGTAGCATATCTCAGTACTTGCTACACAGCCAACTAGTTTTTTTTTTTTTTTTGCTTCACAAAATGTATAATCAAGCAACTAACTAATTACAAGTATAGTATCAAATAATCCTTACTAATTCCATATGCTCCATAGTAGTCTCATTGCACTAGTTTTACGAGAATGTCAACTTTAAAGAAAGCTGAGCCATTTCAGAAAAATCAGAGTGAACACTAGTTCCATCCTCAATGATGTGTTTGGTAGGAACCCATGAAACCCAAATGATATTGGTGTCAAGTGGATGGAAATGATACTTCCTGGGACACTGAACAGTTGATCATTATTAAACATAATCACCAATTAAGCCCTAAGTAAAACATTCTTTGACAATGGCTTTCAAAAACCGAAGAGCCTATAAACAGTTATAACATTTGTGTATTAACTGCAGTTATGCAATCACATATAGTCTGACGCATCCATGTTAGTGTATACTGCTCGAGTTGACAAATATCCCTCGTAATGATGTGCAAACAGGACAGAGCAGAAAACTAACCATTACAATTGGATGAGAAGGTTGAACACGCACAGCAGGCGACGTTAAAACGAGACCTTTAATCCATCCTTGTACTTTTGGATCACAGGCTGCCTATAAATATTCGTGATCGAAGAATAATTCAAAATAAATTTGAAGTCCATATAATAGATATTCCACATTGTTAACAACAAAATACAGGTACTGCAATGCTCATATGTCTGACATATGAACGCATACTACCTTAAGAATTATAGCTGCGCCAGTTGAGTGTCCAAAGCAAATGCAAGGTGTTCCAGGATTCTCTGCCAAGACCTTCTCCAGAAATGCTTTCTTTTTTGCAATAAAACAATAGTCAGGAAAACTTAGCCTAAGGCAACAGAATACATGGCACTGTGGTTAAGAGATCATACCAAGTCACTAACTGCATAATCAAGGGAATGAACATATCCATGCAACCCATCACTTCCACCATGTCCTGAGGATGTAGATAAAAAAAGAAAAAGGTTCAAGCCAGAACTGTTCCACAAGCCAAAACTTATATGGTTGAACTGCTATTTCAAGCCATTATATATTTTAAAATAGTCTACCCATTATGTACTTCTTCTCAAAAGTTAGGTATTATAATTTCAAAAGCCTGCCTGTTATCAGTAACTAATATATTCTTTCTTTTCCAACTATCATAAAATTTTAAATTCTTCAAGCAAAATCAGCTTTAACTTACATTAATCAAAATTTAACTAATTTTCCACTCAACAATTAACTAAATTCTCTCATCTAATAGACTGGCTGGTGATAGTTTAACCCATTAAATACAATAATTATCTTAATCTTCACAAAAATTGAAAAATCCAATCAACAGAAAGTTGTAGTATCTTTGCCTCATGCAGTTACAGTCAATACAAGTTAATAAGGAATTTAAATGGCCTAAGAAAAAGGAAATGAACAATATGAAATTCACAATAAAACCATTCTGTTTTCATTTAGTTAAAACACATGTCGAAGCAAAACATATATCCATAGAAACAGTGCAGTCCATGACCACCCATTCTATTTTCATTTAATCAAAGCATATGTTAAATTCAAATGTAGATATTTTATATTCACACTTCAAATTTATGTAGTTAACCAAGAACCAAAGACTAGCTAACCTGACTTGTCTCAACGAAGATTAAAGCCAATTTGGGCCAAGTCATAGGGTGCTACATTACATTTGGAACCTGAAAAACCAAATTAAGTATTCCTGAAAATTTAATTGGCAGTATTTTAAACAAGAACCTAGTCTCACCCAAGACACTGGAAAACGTCAGATCAAAGTCGAGTTTCTTCGTTGATCATATAAATGTGGGAAGAATTTAAGTCATTAATTAACAAGCTATGTTTAAGAATAAAATCAACAATATCAACCTGCATATTTGACATAGGCCGCTAGAAAGTTTTGACATCATTAGACTTTTGACTTACATATGTAGGGAATATCAAATATATTGTGCAGATCATGTAATCTTACCAAACATAAAGATAATATATGGCACAATGTAGAGTTCCAAGTTGTATTAATAATCTTGTGCAAAATTTTGCAGGAAGGAGTGCTTAATAGAAGTTCTGCCAATGCCAAGTAAAAGCTTAGCATAATTCATATACGGTATTATCTATTCCCTGCGCTAAGGTTTTACGTACTGGTTCGTACCAATGTACCGACATTTTGTCGGTACCGGTATCGGGCGGTATGCACGGTGCGTACCACCCGGTATAATAAATATTTTATAATTATATATATATAATATCATATAATATTAAAAATATTAAAAAAAATCAAATAACTCAACGCCGCCTCAATCTCTCCCGCATGGGGAGAAAAGTCGCTTCATGGCGGCGAGGGCTCACGGGCGACCAGGCAGCGAGGCGCTGGCAGCGGCGCGGGCGACCCGCGGATAGCTAGGGCGCACGAGCAAGGTATGTCTTCTTCTCCTCTTCTTCTTTTTTCTTCTTTTTCTCTTCTTCTTCTTCCTCTTCCCTTTTTCTTCCTCAATCGACCGTCGGCGACCGAAATCGACCGCCAATGGCCGACTTTAGCGGTACCGCCCGGTAGCAGCCGGTCCGTGTAACAATCAGCTGCCGGACCGGTACGTACCGGGCGGTACGAGCCTTATCGCTCGGTAAGAAAAACCTTGCCCTGCGCTAGTTCTGACTTCTGAACTTACCATATTAAACTTAACCTAGTCAAACCCAGTTTGATTTTAGGATATCTTAATCTGAGCAGAGGTGCACTAGTTCCTTGAACCTTGTCTGATCAGTTGATCTAGGATAACTGATTGCAAGGACCAGACTCTCATGATCCGTTATCTATTACATGTCTATTGATGTCCAATTATGATTATTCTAGCATCAGTGAACTCTGTTCGTGAAGCTGATCATACAGTAGGCAGCCATATATGATTAATGCATAAACACGATATTAATCATTTATTTGTATTATGTATGTTATAATTGTTGTTGGATCTCATGATACAGATACATTGGATGCATGCCATATGTTGAATAAAGAATTAATGGCTCCTTAATGTTGCTTATGGTATTGTCCATGTCATTGGATGGCATCGGCGATCCATTTGTATGCATAACATCAAAGTTCACAACAAAAACAAACTTGTGGCTAGAACATAGTATATGCATAAGACTGATCAACTTAAGATAATGGAATGACTGACCTTAAAAGTGAAAAAGTGAAAATACTATGGAGAATGACCTGGAGAAAGAACTTACCCATCCAATCCATTGCATATACTTTAAAACCATTTTCATTGAGTTTCTCAGCAAAGTGATCGTATCTACCACTGGGACAAAAATAACAACAACATTATTAAATGATCATCTCTATAAATAACAAGATATGGTCTTCAAAATAACATGAAGATTTTGCATCACATACCTGTGCTCATTTAATCCATGCAACAGAACAACCAAACCCCTGCACAGCAATCCAGTCAATATTTGGATACAAAAAATGATTATCTATCTTCTATCTAGCTATGGTAATTGATCTATCATGCATTCACATTAAAATCTCGGGTACATGAGCATAGTGCCTTTATGTCAAGGGCAACTCTAGACAAGCTCGGTTGATTAACCCAAGTGTTCTTGCAGCTAAAAGACATCGAACTAATCCATTTTGTAGAAATTCAAGTATTATCCTATTGATTCAAGGAATTAGTTTAGAGATACGATGAATAATCTACATGTGTCAGGTACAAGATTGCACAAAGTAGAGTCTGACGAAAAGAAAAAAAAAAGAAATATATAAAAAAAAACAAGGCGTTATTTCAACCCAAGAACATGAGAACTTGGAGGATCAAAGCGCTACCTGGTCTTCAAATTTACAGGAGTCCAAGATTGAGTGAAAAGAGTGTCGCCTCTGGCCGTTGTAAACAACGAGAAGTCCCTTCCAAGTTGCCCCTCCTTCATCGCCTCCACCACCCGCCGCACCGCCAGGGCCCGCCTCCACGACGCATCATGCTCCCGCTGCCTCCGCGGCACCATCGCGGCCGGCACCCTGACCACCACCCCGCCGTGCCCGCCCTTCCTGCTGCCCTCCGGACGCCCATCAGCAGGGGCGGGGGCCGACCGCTCCGCCGCGGACACGAGCCGCGGCCGCCACCGGAAAGGGAGCAGAAGGAGGAGGGCAGCGGCCTGGAGGAGGAGGACCAGTCCCCGGAGGACGCGTCGGGACAAGAGGGCGGTGACGCGGCCGCTCGCCCCCGACGTGAGCATCGGCTGCTCCGCTCTCATCACCGCCTCCATCTCGATCGGAACTGGTCTTCGCCACGGCTCCAAAGATCAACAAAAGTGAGGCGACGATATCACAAAAGAGAGGGACAAATTGAATCTTTTTTAGATCCAATCTTTTGGCGTTCTGGATTGGCGAGACGTCGTGACGTTCCACGAATCCGAGGGCCCTCCTGGTTCTAATCTCTACGCACCCCAAGAAGGCCTTCGGGTTGTGCTTTTATCGCTGGCGTCCAAGGGAATAGAACCCAATGGAAGGACGGAACTCCTTCGACGCGTCCACGTCGTTTCACAGGACAACGTAACTCACCCACCAATAATAGGCCAGAGGGAGGGATGCGAGCAATGAGCCCCAAGGAAGGTAAGCGATGGGGAAGTAGTCGTTGGTGCCATGAAATATTTCGACTCTGATAGCTGGTGACACTCGGGGGTCCACGCGTCCGGTGGAGTTCAGCCTGGTCGGACACGTGGCACGGTGCGGCGGCAGGGCGCCGGGATTGTGGTGGGCTATCTTCAGAAGGTTTGACTCTTGATGACTGATGGATGGCGAAATGTTGAAACAACGGTTGTTATAAATGTTGATCACCGTTTACCCTGTAAGATGCTAATATAACGGTGCATTCAGGCAACGATTTAATACAGATCCGGTATTCATTCCGTTTTGTTCGAATGAGTCGAACGAATGGCAGAGAAAGCTTTATTAGACTGTAAAATATAGAAGTATGTCTCATATATCAGTATCTTTTTTTAAGCATAAAAGGGCGTCTTTTTTTTATGTATGTTGTCCTAGACGAAGAAAAATGATTCTTTAAAATATTACAAACAACCAATTAAGATTTGAAATATATCAAAAACGGAATCTCCATGATAGAAAGCATGAACTCTAGGGAAAAAAAATTGAAGGTAACAATTGCCAATATGTAATAAAACTGGAAGTATTATTCTATTGATTAAAGGAATTAGTCTCCTCCGGTGCCGTGTTTTGGGGATTCTTCAGTTTGATGCAATAATGAACAGGAATTATGTAGGAGATTTAACAATCTACCAGAATCAGAGTCAAATGAGTGATATGGGGGCTTGTTCGATGATAGGGAAGAAGCAGGCAGCCGCTCAGCATTCACATCAAGCTAGAGCCGAAGACAAACCTACTACCGACCCAGTGAGAATGGTATACCATTATTACCTTGACAAGTGTATTCGGGGTCTCTTGAGAAAAGTAGCCGTCAGAACGTTAGCGTAAGTTGAACATGAGCTGAAGATGAAATAAAAAGTATGAAGATCCTACAAAAAAGAAAATGAAAAGGTTTACTAGTGATTCTTAACATGAGAAAAGGATAAGAGGTGGTAGTAGTGATTCCTCTGCTGATCTTTACATTTGCTCCAAAATTTTTGACCATCCTGCTGTTGCTCGAAAAGAATGCTACTCCTTTGCTCCTTCTGTCTCCACAACCTGGCAGTATTTTCTGTCAGCTTTTCACCAGCTTCTTAGCAGCCACATTTTTCTGTTCATCAGGGGATGCATTGTCGATGCTCAAGCCCCCATCGGATTCCAGCTTAGGCCTAGTCAGATCCTGTATATTCTTCGGAGAAGCATCATTGTTACAATTTGGTTTCTGCGCCCCAGATGAAATTGGAGCCACCGGTAGCTGTTGAGATGGAGGTGGCAAATGAACAGAACCAGGGGGAAGAAAGACTCCGGTACCAGGAACTGGAAATCGTGGAGTCGGGTGCATAGGAGGGGCTGCCACTGTCCGCCCAACAGTTGTAGGAGGTGCCACAAACAGCGACTGGACTCCATTTGGAGGGGACATACTCTGGGGATGGATTGGCGGCACTTGTAGCTTACGGCCCGGTGGATGACGGGAGAAGTTAGTTGGCCTAGCAGACGATGAGGCTGAGGCCGGACATGCAGCAGATGAAGGGGAGCACAAGCCTTCTGATGGAAAAGTATTCTTTGGTTGGGATTTCCCAAATGTCAAAAGGATGCGCTGCTTGCGAAGGGAAGGGATGGCACGTTTTGCTAGATCTGCACTTTTTCCTTCCATTACAAGAAGAGCCCTGGAATAGGGAAGAACACAGTTCAAAAAAAAAAAAGCAATAATTGACTGCTTAAAGAAGCATTTGATTTTTCACAATTCAACTATAACGAGGCTAATAAAAAGTATGACTTGTTTTTATCTTCTTGGGCAATTTGATCTAGAAATTCTCCCAAACTTCTTCTAGATTTGAGCATGTAATGAAGTTAAGATGATTGAATATGCATGGATTTATATTAAATAAGTTGCTCCATCTCTTTCCCATATATATGTATGTATATATAGAGATAGAGATTGATGATCAATTCCGTTGAACATGATTTATGATGTTTGAATAATTTAAAAACGAAAACTCATTTTTATAATGAAGCATTCTAACATAAGCATCAAGCAGAGGAAAAAAAAAAGGAGGTGTTCTCACAGGTATAGAATGTATGTCTGATCTGATAAACATAAACAATAAGCATCAAGCAGAGGAAAAAAAAATAGGTGTTCTAGCAGGTATAGAATGTATGTCTTATCTGATCAAAACAAGTTGAATTTTTGCAACTATTCATCTAACCATATGATAGATGAAGATCAGTTGTTTTTGATTATTTACTAAAGTAATCTAAAATTTAGTTTTATGCATAAATGGCTTTTACACCATTATTTGCTTTCACATGTATCTTCCTGCATGGAGAATACTTGTATTTTCAAATTGGCTCATCTGTACAGACTTTTTGGTAATGGAATAAAATCTACTAACAGAAAAGAAAGTTCTTACTCATTTGCTGTCTACCAAGTCCTACAAAAACCCCACAACACAAATCGTTTGTTAGACTTAGAAAGAGAAAAGTTGCTTTGCTTGCTTGTGTTGTGGCAACAATGACAGGAACATAAAATCTTTAAGAAAAAAAATCCATTTAATGAAGAAACAAAAATTGAAGGCTTCACTTACCAGAAAGCAACTTGACTTGAAAGAAATTCAAGCACATTTCTGGTTCTACTGCATGCTCATTGCTATGAGTCCTCCAATTTGAACTTGATGTGTGTTCATTGTCGAGCAAATTGAGTTGTCAACACACTTACACTAGATTCCACATAATTAGTGAAGATAGTAGCCTTTGCAAATATTTTAGGTGACACTAAAATGGACATGAAGATCCTATTAATAGTGAAGTGTTCAAATTGTTTCTAGGCATGATCCAATTGAGCTTATTGATAGAAACAAGGTTTTACATCTTGGACCGATACAATATCAGTGTACATGATGGTATACTGACTCATACTGCCTAGTATAAAACAATAAAAACATACTTTGTTGGACCAGTACCATACCATATGGTCCAATACCAAACCATACTACCAAACCATATGGTCCAATACCAGTTCTTTGTTGGACCAGTATTTGAAATAATGACTAGCAAGACACTATGGATTTTGGGCTCTTCTTTCTTCTTGTTTTATAAATTCACAGATTCAATAATTTTTTTGTTGCCATACTCAACAAGACTTTGTATACCTAAATGGAGGAAAATATCCACTACTTGGTTAACTTAAAGTAAAGAGAAAAGCAAATTAAAATCACCTACTAATAGTTTCTCAGATAACAAAGCAAACTTGAATAAACAAGTAAAATAAGAATTCTGGTGTACAGAAAGCATACCCTGCAGTGAGAGAGAGCTTCAAAGAGCCATTGTAGTTTCCCCTGTGATCTGATCCTACTGCTTGGCCATATACAATATCACACTCGGTCAATAATAAGTTACAAACAGGCCTACCATACCAAGGTGGCCATGTGTGAGGTTGTGAGTGATCCCCCTTCACATAAGCATCCATGTCAGTTCCCACTACAACAAGTTCCTAGTGTACCACAAAAATGTGGTAAAAGTTTCTTACCTCATTAAATAAGTCGATAATGCAAAAATCAGGTTTAACTGGCAAAACTTGCAGCTGAACCAAGCTATGAAGCATATCCTGCAGTACACTAGGAATGGCCTCTACCTTTTTCTCTGAAATTTTTGTATTCCGTGTAAAGTGGATTTTGTAGACATTAAAATAAAGGATACTGAAACTCTTCAGTCATGAAGCTGGTAACTTACCACCAGAGCTCACAGTTGTATTTTCATCTTCTGGAGGTCCCTCATTAATGGCAATTCCAAACTGAATCATTTCTCTTCCATGTCCTTTCATTGGTCTTTTCAATGTTACAAGTGTTTGACCTGCTTTTTCATCATTCTAAGCATGTAAAATATAGAAAAACTATTTTTTTTCAATAAAAACCACTCAAAACATAAAAGCATATCCAGGAGCATTAAAAAAGTAAAAAACAAAGATTTCTATAATAAGGAATATGTATGTGTATCATGCTTAGCCAAAGAAAGATTGTCCCAATAGTCACTACAACTGACAACTATCTAAAAACTTTATTGCATTAGGAGTAACAAGGAAAATAATCTAAAATTAGAAATACAGTTCAGACGACAGTTAAATTGTTTATGGTGAGAGGAAAAAAGTCAAAACAGATTGTAGCCATCTTGTGCTAGCTGGCAAATCCATGAAAAATCAAAGGGCATGTTCCATATACCATGAGAAAACTTCCATGATGAGAAGGATTTATCATTATAAAAATATTACTTATAGAGCATTATATTGCAATTTGCCCCCATCTTAACAATATTAAATTACACAAAATATTCACTAGGCAATTTTCCAATTATGTTGCAAACTATCTATTACAGTCAAAACAATAAATCTGCAAACCTATCATGAACATAAAGATGTCAGGAGCAAGCCCCTTTGCATTAATCATTAAGCTTTTCTGACTAATGGCTGTCAATCCATAAATTTTGATTGAAATTATGCTAAGGAATTTTCAAAGAGTTAAATGAGACAGTTTTGCAGCAACAAATAAGTAGGAATCAATCGATCAAATCCATTATTCAGGATTTAATATGCTGAGTTGAGAACAATGATGTTGATTTGTGTCATTGAAGCATATTGTATGCTTAGTTCCATGGAATTAATTCAGAGCAACTGCATCAAATCATAGCTAAACCAATCTCTTCAGTGAAAACATTGTATGATTATCATCTGGGGGAGAAGCTATCTGCTTAGTTTTATCATTTATGCTATTATTTATCATATGAACATATATGTATAAACAAAGTCCCAAATGAAAACATTTAAATTAGTAGCAAAAATTTCATCCAAAAAGATGAAAGGAAATGGGTAATAGCTAAGCTTGCCTGGGAGTTCTTTTCTATGACCAGCAGCTCTTGTTTCATAGGCTAATGAAACAAGTCTTATAATCTCTGAGCTATTCAGAAATTCCTCATACAGTTTCAGTCCTTGAACAACATTAACCTACAAAGTTTTGTTTTGTGGTTTAATGGCTGGTTTGAGCTATAAGACTAGATAAAATGATATTTTGTTCCTTCATGTACAAGAAGCATACCATTTTGCCATCACTTATTTCTTTGGCCAAAAATTCTTTTGGCATTAAGTAGCCTTTCTGATTTTCATCTGGATTTGAAGTTATATCTGCATCACCTTTAGCAGAATCATTGCAAGTCCCTACAAAAATTGAATTGATACAAAATAAAATATATATTTTAAATTCTGCATGGTTGAACAATAAAAATAATAACAAGCACATTGATGACAATAATGGTACACATATTTGCGTTAAAGAAAAAAATGCACTAAATCACATTAAATCCTCAATAAAAATCAGGTGAAGAATAATGAATCTAAGAAAATCCACCTTAAAGAGAGATCCTAGAAATTATAGCCACTGGCATTCATATGTGATGGCATGAAAGCACAATACCAACTCATTATGTATGGAAAATGAGATAGCCCTCGTAAAGAGTCAATTTCAACAAATTTATTAACATTCCAAACTGGTCCATCCCAGTAGATCCGAACCAATGAAATTGTCAAGTACAGAAACATTCTTTAACCTTTCAGGCAGAGATGCATAGCATGGTGAATAACCAAATCTCAATCAAAATTAGAACTTAGGAGGAATCAGTGAAATGACATCAAATTAAAATTAAGAGACAGAATTCTCACTGTTTCTTATAGGTGAATTTTCTTGAGGGTTATGATAGTCTGATTTGTCATGATCGCAAGTATGGAATCATCTTGTTTACATTTTGTCTAAAATCATCCAAATGTTCACTTGTTTCATAGAGCATTAATGAACATTGATAGGGCTGGGGAACCATCTATCAGGCCTACTGACCAACACTTTGCTTAATTTCTATTTGGATGAATTAGATTGTTCATTCATTGACCATTTTCCTTTCTTTTTCATATGCACAATACAATAGTGAAGTTTCTGTGTTGTTTTCCTCCAAACAATTGAGAAATACTTTCCTTTCCTTCAAGGAGATCAAGACCTTCTTGAAGAGTTACATTTCAGGGGATGGTCATTCAACCAGTTGAGGGGGTATCCCAGTCACAAGGCATCTTTTGCTCATATAGTTCAGAAAAAGTAAAGACATTGATATACTATTTATTAGTTTCCAAATTTTATGTAACTAAAAGGCAACCATTTGTATGTGACAAAATATAGATACTCTTTTTGGTTTACAAGGAGTTTGTAAAGCAAAATGTAAAATACTGCAGTTTTAGGTTCTTAGATACTTGTCTAAACGTGTGTTGCTGATTTTGGTTAGTTTAAGGTATGAAGAAAAAATAAAATGCAGCTTCATGTAAAAGCTGATATGAACTGAAATGTAGGAGCAAAAGAAAGGGGCAAAGGTGGAAAAAGAAGTGGCTACTGCAGAAAGAGGCTGCAGGGCATCTAAGGGAAGAAAAACAAAAAAGGCATCCCTAGAACTAGAAGTACCCAAAAAATTAATTGACCATAATTCGTAAATATAATAACTAGAATATGGGTCCATGTGTAGATTCCTCAACGACCTGTTACATTGATTCGTGGTCTGTTTCCCGAGTGAGAAGTGATATTTTGGCCAATACTTCTTGCTTGTCTAAGCTTCTTGACCACATCAATTAGAATTTGTGCTTGTGATCTTCCAAATATTCAAAACAATCATAACCAGTTTACCACCTGTAGCTACAATGATAAACCAACAATAACTGGCTTACTTCTTTTGAGCAGCAATATCAAAAGCAACAGCAGTTCTGAAGAAGCCTACAAATGGATTGGATATGGCCTATCTGATCCAAGATGAGCCAGATATGAATCAACATACTTTTATCCAATAATTCAATTTCTGATTGGACAATTATCTAACTAATCAGAAGGGTTAATATCGAGATTTTTGTACACTATTAAATTGAAACCTTCATACACTCACAAGACAAACTTAACTAAAACTCCTTCCAGATCAAAGGTAAACCTAACTGAGTGCAGCTTGCACCAAATCATCTTCACTATCTGCCATCATATTCTCATGACTGTCCGATAATGCATAAGGCTTCAAAAGCTAGGGCTTGATGAAAAACCAACAAGACCAACATGAAGCTTCCTTTTGACTGGTACATGAAATGATACATTAGCCTTCTATGCCATTCAGAGCAACCCCGGTAAGACCTTGAAATTTGTAGGAAGATAAGAAAATCAAACTTCAACTTCTTAACAAACATATTCTCAGTATATACAATTCTGGTAGGATTTTATCATTCACACAATATCTAGTTTCCCATCGGATTGATTCCTCACATTGATGAGCAATTTACAATATTTATGACGTGGCAATTGTTCCTGTGCCTCTTCTGGATCCTTCACTGTTTAAATGGTCTTCAGGATTTGGAATTGTCCTGTTCATGTAATCCACAAGTCAATTTGATTTCATCAATAACTTTATTTCTGTATCCCTTCTCAAATTTTCTCTTTCTACAAACCAATGGCTCTATTACTGATTGTAGTGACAAACATTGCATAGAAGAAAAACAAAAGAGACTTAGAAAAGTATTTTATGGTAAAAATAACCGAAGTTTAACGGGAGAGATTAAAAAAAAAACCAACAGATGGTTTAGTGTTCTTGCTACTATGGCAAAAGGAAGGGAAAAGATAAGATATAGAAGAAAAAATGTTCTTGCAACAAGGTAAATATCTTTTCATTGATCAACAATCATCTACAATAGAATTTTCTGATTAATCACCTTGATGTGTATGAAGATTAGGTTAAATTTACTTCAACCAAAATTATTTAAATTTTTAATATCTAAAATATGATTCACCAAAGACTGTCCTGGAGCTTAAATTACACTCTATAGAAGACTTTAGAAAAGAGTAAATAATTGTTGACTAATATTGTTTAAGAATAAGATTCAGATTGAAATATTCATACAAAACTCTGAAAATCGCCTTCAAGAATACAGAAATAACATCCAAATGGATCAAGACACTATATAAAATCAAAGAAAAACAAATCAGACTGGCCTGCATTGTCATCCGTTAAAATAGTTCCCACAACATCTTCAAAGTAACCAAACTCATCCAACCAGAGCAGATCTGATGGCTTCTTTTCTTATCAAAATGCATGAGATATATAATACTAACAATGCATTGAAACAACATTTGAAATTCCAGATCCAGGCTTGCAAACTCATTCTTCTTATAAAGTCCTATCTATAAATAAACAAAAGAACAGCTATTGACGAATAGCAAAACCATACCTTTGCAGTCCAACGCTCGACTGTCACTTGCAGGTTCCGACTCATAGCAGTTGGGCTCAACTAGGTTTGCTCCATCCTTCAGGCTGCTATATGCATTGGAGCTAGGTACCTTGCAGACTCCTGAATGTATTTAATTGCATAAACCAAGTATTAGATCATAATGTGGAATTACTACAATTGTAATTATAGTTGTACCTAACTCCTTTTAACCATGGAAATTAAATATTCTCAAACATGAATTGAATGCCGAGGACAGATACAAAAGGGAGAAGAAAATTGTGATGAGCAAACCTCTTTTTACAAAGATAAAACCATGTTAAGATATGATCAATATTGGGAAATGAAAATCAAGCATTGAAGAAGATCAGATCTAGTAAAATGTCTTATCTTGGTATGTAAGCTAATGTGATAATTTGGGTGTGCATCATAAAGTTTCCCATTTCAGTTTTGATCTTGTTTATGATAATTTCTTTCTTTTCCAAATTCCAATAATATGTGATACTGCTATACATTATACAATAAGATTAGAAGGATAGCGTATAGCACCCTCACCATCCTTCTCAGCATGAGGTGGTGCGTCACTCTTCCGGCTCGTGTCATTGTATGTTTCCAGCTTATCATCCCTCTTATCTGTATTTACATCGTCAGACAAAGTCATACCAGATGCAGGCGATCCATGGGTATCTCGAATCCCATCGTATCGATGTCCGTACCCATGCCCAAATCCTGTCTTTCTTCCATTTTCTTTAGGACCGTAGGAGCGCCTCTGTGGGATCTGCGGACGCTGTTTCCACTCCACCTGCTGCAGCGCGTACATAACATTGGCGACGGGAAAGTACTGCTGCAGATGGAGTATGGGCGCCCAGTGGAATCGCCGCTGGTGGATGCATCCCGCAACGTGGTCGTACTGCTCGGGCTCGCCGGTGATCCTGAGGTGATGCATCAAAAGGTCGATGATAGCATTGGCCGCAGCAAATTCCCCCCTCAGCCACGAAATAAATCCGTCCCTCTCATCCATAAACCACTGCTGTGGCGCATCGCTCGCACCCCCGCCCACCGGCAACTGGATTGGGTCCGCCACCGCGTTACCCGACGCCGCGGCCATCACCAGGGTTTCTAATTTAGCCCCCTAACCCCAGATCCAACCATTTCCGCCTCAAGATTCCTCAATGAATCAAACACAATCTCCGATCCTCGGATCAACGAGATCGGAGACCAGAATTTTGCGGAAATGCAGCTTCAAGCAACCAGATCTTTCCGTCCACCCAGCAAACAAGAGAAGAATATATTGAAGGAGCTTAGAGCGAGAGGGAATAAGAAATGGGTTAGGAATCCGTTCGAAAGATACAAAGTCTTCGGGGGATGATTTCTGTTCCGGCGATGAAGGCGATGAGATCTGGATGGGATGAGTGGGGGAAGAGGGAGGAGGCAATCAGGACCGGGGCGGGGGGGAGTAGAGGTGGCTTGTAGCGTACGCTTTCTTGTTTCCTCCGTGCCTATACCTCTGCTTTGTCTTCCTGGTTTCCTTCTCTCACTGTGCTCCCTCTTATGAGGGAAGGGGAGAGAGGACTTCGGATCCTGGAGGGAAGAGGCGTTTGGGGTCGATCCACGCACCTCACAAATGGAAGGCTTCATCTGAACCCTCCATCTGATTTGGTGGCTGTGATGATTTGATGATCATAAATAATTAAAACGAATTCTCTATTAAATATTTTATCGTTGGTATCTTCGCGAGATGATTCCAGAAGTATCGTTTTTGAAAAATAATAAATGATTATTTGTTATTTTAAAATAAGAAAAGCAATAATAAAACTGATGACCCGTTGTCTGTTTGATACACGTGCAAGACACGTGCCTGGTAGCTATTAAAACCGAAACCGCCTGCCCCGTCCCCTTCTCAACGACCTATCGGTTTCCCTCTCTTTCCCAAACCCCCGAGGATTTACATCGGCGGAGCCCTTCGCCCTCGCTGCCGATGGCAACGCTCGGAGTTCGATCTACGATGCACTCTCTCTGCGTCGATTTGAAATCCTCGCCTAGCTACTTCTTTTGTATTGCTGTTCTCGGGCGAGGGAGATGGGGTTCCGGAGTTTAGTATGGCAGGATGGTTGTTTTGAGAGGTCGGGTCTTCCGCAGGCCACAAAGACAAGCCGGAGGTTCCTGTAGACGATTATGATGACTCCGCGTGCAATTCACGCCTGGTAAGTCTCGGTGTTGCAACTGCAGATTAGTTGGCTTCTGATCTTATTCCTTGCTTTCTGCTTATAGTGTTCCTGTTGCTGTATGTTAATCCGATATGCTTGTATACTGTCTGTAGGATTCTTCTTAGGTTCAGTGTATCGAAGAAACGCAAAAATTGCTTTGGAATTCTACTTTATAACATGGTTTAGGAATTAAGAATTTGATGAACGCCTCACAAATAGAGATAAGTAATGTTATCATTGTACTAAGACTATAACAATGTTAGAGAGGTGGTTTTCACTCTAGCTACCCATGTTAGAAAAAAGCAAAAATTACTAAATATTGCCCTTTACTCAGCTTGTCCTGACTATCTATGATATAACATGTAACTGGCAAATTCTAGTCTGGAACAGTTTGTGTGTGTTGGGTCTAGCTGGGTTGCCTTCAGGTCACATTGATTTGTGTGTTGTCTTGAAGTTCCTAAGTTCAAATTTGGTTCTTCTGTAATAGGGTCAGGGTGCCCAATGGATCAAATATGACTTTTTGATCACATGGTATGATGCCAAATCTTGAGTGAGTGAGCCTATTGTAGAAACAAAGAATTTATATATCTACCTGCAATGCATATAACAATCAGCACAACAATATCATGTAACAATTTTCATTACCATGAGATTTATTTAATTAGCACCTTTATTTTTCCTTAGTTTTTATCGTTTCATTTTCTAGGTGCATGTAGATTAGAAAGGATTGCATGAGAAACTCACTGAATCATCCATTTAAGATTCCATTCCCTCATTCACATATGCACAAAAAAATCAGATTCTCAGTAACGGAGAAGAAAATAAAGTTTAAAATAGAGAACTATTGCTGTGTGTGTCGACTCACTGGATCACCTTAATACCTTTTTAAAATATGACTATTTTTTAATCTTTGTAACACTTGGCTCAATCCTGGAGTCCAACTTTACTGATCTTGGTCTAGCCTAAGGGCTAAAATGTGAGTCCGAATTAAATTCTCTTGAGAGATGCTTGCTTTGAGTTCATGCCAGTTTAATTCATTTGCATCTTTGACACTGACTGCTTGCACTATTTTGGAGGATTCATTATGTGGAACTCCAATATGGTGTCCCTTTCTTCTCACAATATCACACTTGTCTGTTCCAACACATAATGTAACCTCAAATTCTCAAGCTATTGCAGAGTTGTACTTTCCAAACATACCTTTTTTAACAAGATGTACTTTCAAGAATAATTTGCTTATTATTGGAGGGCGCATGCAACCTAACAATCTTAGTATGATTGTTAATATTCTTTAGTGATTTCTACTTTCCTAGTATTCCTGAGTAAAACATGCAGAAGCCTTTGTAATTTAGTGGATTTAATTTCAATTTCTTGATTGTACTGAAAATTTGCTTTTGTAATCTCCCTAAATAACAACCAGATTAATTATTTAGAAGGTTGAGATGGAGTTACTAGAATGTCTTACTTTCTGTATGGCCCCTGCATGTGAGCATAGGATTGACAGTTTATTTATGCCTCGTTATGATGAATCCCGATAGCCTAAGATCATTAGCTACTACATGGTTTCAGACGATCTTTGTCACAGCTTACTGGATGATGTGGTATTCTTTTTCTCATCGAAATTATTATTGTTGCGGAAGATGCGGAAAGAATAATAGCTCTCTGTCCTTGGTAGATCATTTGACTAACACTTTTATTTCAAGCATTTCAAGTTTCATAAATTCCTAAAACTGTTGTCAGGTTCCATTGTTTGCGTTGCTGCCTACTCTATGCTTCTCCAGCAGCAGCATGTGTTTCTTTGAGGTCATACCACTTTGAATGCAGCAGAGCTGTCTGTATTCCCCGTGTCTCAGCCTACAGTCGTTTTCTTACTCAATGATGCGGGAGACAGCAATTCAGATTCACACTCATCATCTCTGTCCTCTCTTGCTGGTCCAAGTTCCAACCAATCAGATATATGCCTGCACCCGAAGACATTCAAGATGTCCACAGATTCCAGATGGAAACATGACATTGAAGACAGACATCTTATTCGCTTAAAGGTACGTTAACATTACCGTTCCATTTTCTTGATAGTTATAGTGCCATTTATAGATGATCAAAACGAACACAATTCTTCTATGATAACAAACCCATGGTGTAGTACATTAGCACCACTACAGAGAACAAGAAACATTAGAGGGAAGGAAATAAGAATGGAAAACACTGATGAGCTAGCCAGACTCCAAAACAAGCTTGGACAGACTAGGTTATACATATGTCATTCTTGACAATGTGACTCTACCTGAAATAAATTCACTATACAACACTAGAATACTTAAAAAAACATGGTACACAAAAAAAGAAAAAAAAAAAAACTTAGACTCAGAGGGCTACATCTACCATGCTGCGGCCATTGTGCTTACCAAGGTGGTGGCGGTAACTGGACCTTGCTTTGCCTGTCATGAGGAAATTCTTGGACTGGGGACCATGAGTACACTCCGGAGAAGGTGTCGGGTAACGGACGCGATCATGACAGTAAGAGTAGGTCATGTGTTTCTTTCGGAACCTCTCCATCACCACCCGTTGATCTGCTGACATCGTCATAGCATTGTAAACTCCAGTGTTAAATCCCAGGCAGGTTGTGTTATGGTTACTAGGATCAACGGTACAGCCATGGAGGACAAGGTTGGTGAACTCAGCAACATAAGGGGCGAATTTATAGTTGACCTTGTAGCGGCCACCCGAGGTGGCCCAGGTGGAGCCATCCCATATTGTGGCATAGACTGACATGGGCTTTGAAGGGAAGTCGCCACCCATGGTTTGGGTCCTCACCACCTCCCTGATGGGGGTGTTGTCAATGCGAAATCTGCCCAAGGAACAGAAAGAACTTGATAAAATTATGAGCTTATAATTTGAAGTTTTTGTAGGCAATGCGTCTTCAAGTCTACTAACAATAGGTTCCATGTAGGTTTCATTCAAATGTATTAGAATGGATTTACATCACCTCTTTTTCCTTTGGCGTTTGTTTTCTCTGCACTGAAATGTGTTGAGGACTAAAGATTTTAGCCAAGAAAATTACAAACTCTGAATAAAAGCACCAAATGATTCAACATACATCTACTTATACATAGCTCTAAATTTCCTTCATCATACCAAATGCTATGAGGATGTTTTCACCGTAAATTTGTTGTAGAAAATGAATATTTGATAATGTCATGTTACAGTCTGGAAACATATGTAGCTAATTAAATATGTATCCAGTTATTATTATATGAACAGTAGGAGCATGCATCAAAATAAAAAAAAGTATGGAATGCATGTGACTTCCATTTCGCAGTCATTAATGTAGGTATTGACATCATTACTGTTATCTTGGAATTTATCTTTTGTGCATAAGAAAGTGAAGGTAAAGCAGTTTTTAGCAAGTTGCATCCATAATGTTGCTTGTACCATGTAAAGCTAACTTGTAAAGTGTTCAAGTACTAAAAATTGTTAGACATAAAATATCCTAAACAAGACAGAAAAAATAAAGGAGAAAAGCACTTAAATTTAGAGAGAGAGAGAGAAAAGTAAATTGCAGACTGAATTGTTTTGTAAATTTCTCTGCACATAGCTTAAAGTTGGAAAGATGAATCATAATGGAAAAGGAAAGAATAGAAAAGAAGATAACTCCAATAACAAGTCATAATGAGGAACGTAGACCGCCATTAACATAAAATATAAGAGAGAAATCCTGAGAAGCAAATAGTTATCTATATGTAGAGTTATATATACACATTTAACCTTACACGATCCTCTCATTGCTCCACAGGATGGAGTACTGGTGATAGTCCTCTGTAGGATCGAACCAGAAACCATATCTCTCTTCCCTACCAACTGCTGTGCTCCCATTCCCATAAACGTTGGTCTGAACCCTCCATTCCCTGCCTCTTATGTTCCCCAGGAATTCGAAGTCCAATTCATCATGTGTCTTCTCGAATACATCTCCATTAGACATCTACATTGACATAAAAAAAGGCTTTTGATGTATTGCAATTGCAAGAACAGATCTTTTTAGATGAACTTGCTGAAAATGCAAACTTGAGAGAAGCTTGCTTAACCGGAAGAGCTGTTAAGAGAAATAATACCACCAAACAGTGGAAAATTTGTGAGCTTATTATGGAAAGAGCAGCATACATAGAAGGCAACAACGACTCCAGCAGCGTAGTCTGCAGGCAGTTTGATGGAGGCACTGAAGAATCCATGGAGATAGAGACCTTGTGATGCAAATCCAGCACCTAAGGAAACAACCAGGGGTAGTTTAACAAAGACATCCATGCACATCTTTGTAGAGTAGATGACAACGGAGCCAATGAAGCAGGGACAGAGACAGTAAGAGAAGGGGAAAGTAAGCAGCAAACACCGGTCCGCTGGTCGAGGGAGATGTGGACGGTCTGGCCATCTTGATGAAGAATGAGGTTCGAGTCTCCAAATAGCTGTGTGTAGCCTTCCTCAAAAGAGAGCGTGGTGAGGTTGGGCACTTGTGGGAGAGCAGTAGCCTCATTGGTGAGGAACAGTGCTGAACCCAACAGGAGGAGGAAGTAGAAGAATAAAGGAGAAGAAGAAGAAGCCATCTCTTCTGTAAGATTGTTGTCTCTGCTCTGCGCTTCTCCTTTTCACCTTAAGCTGGATTTGCTCTCTTTCTCTGGCTGTCTCTCTGTCTCATTTGTTTATCTTATTATAGAGGCAATAACTCTTTTTCTATCTCTATCTCTCTCTCTCTCTCTCTCTCGCGTTCCTTGGGGCAGGAGGAAAGAAGGTGTAGGAGTTGGAGGGAGAAGAGGCTCTCTCTCTTGCGTTCCTTGGGGCAGGAGGAAAGAAGGTGTAGGAGTTGGAGGGAGAAGAGGACCGGTGCTAGCATTATGTTGGGAGCAGAGAGAGAGAGAGAGAGAGAAATTTCATTGACGGCTTGGGTGATCAAAAGTCTTGCTCTTTCTGGCACTTCTGTGGGTGTTTCACATCACTATTGAAGCATAGTATGAAATCTCTGTTACCTAAGAAATTGTAGTTAGAAGTACCAAATTTGACGAGGGATGTGTTGCAAGATACTTAAGGTGGCCACCCGATAGTTTCTTCTGTACCATATGGAAATCCATTATGATGTACCAACCATGATATGCTTTCTCTTAAGAACATGACTATCTATTTTGTAAACTGCAACTCAAAACATCTTAGTATTCCATGATTAGTCGATAAGCGATCGTTTTAATATATGGTTTATTAGATTCAATCGATTTTGTAATGAACTAATTGATTTATCGACTGGGTGATATTTATATTTGTTGTGTTTGGTTAATTGATCAATGTGAAGCTTCCGATCAAAAAATACATGTATGAGTTGGAATTGCAAATGGTCAACATGCAGTTTTTGTACAATATGACATTGTGAATTACCTACTGGATACCAAGGTGGATTTAATCATGTATTTTTCACCAAAATATGCAGGGGAAAGAATTATAGAATTTCCTACCAAGGATCAGACTAATTTGCTCTCCTACTGTTGAGAATTCTCTACCTGTCTCCATGAATACTTTGTCAAGTGTATATCTCCAACTATTTTCTTTACAGTCCAATGCTCTAATTATGCCATCAGATGCTTAATTAGTTTCTGTTCTCTCCGTTGGCTTCAAATCATATTTATCAATTCAGATGTATATTTTGTTCCATGAACCTTTATAATTTGCTTCTCAGCATAAAACGTGTTCTACTGAGAACATATACATCAGTTCTCCAAGAAGTCATGTACACTTGAAATTCCTGGCGTAAGCTACCTCTTAGCTGCTGCACTCTGCGTCTGACTGCTTGTTCTTGTGCTTGTAGATGATGCACAGCCTCATCCTGATCTGATCTCATGTGGACTTCAACAAACACAGATCTATCTGGCAAAGAGAAAGTGATGGTCACAAGGAAGAAGTACTGGCTCAGATGAACACTGCGTGCACTTCCGTGTAAGTTTGACGCTCCCGTTGATTTCGGACTTTGCTTCTCATGCTTGTGTTGCATTGGGCTGATCTTTTTTTTTTTTTCATGATAAAAATTTAAGCTTAGGATATAAACACACTTTAATGAGAACCTGCTCTTACTCTTACCATTCCTGGGGACCATCAAGACCTTCGTGGTGGCCACCATGGCTTCCAACTCCCCAGCCCGACCTGTGACACCAACCTCCAAAGCCTCTCCATTGATGTCTTTGTCCTAATGCTGCGGGCAAGGGTGTAATAAAGAGGTAGCAAAGGCACGGGGAATGGAGGCCATTCTCTGTGCTTATCTACAGCTCTGTGCCCTCCATATGAGAGAGAGAGAGAGAGAGAGAGAGAGAGAGAGAGAGAGAGAGGCAGCTGTTTTTGAGACAGCTGCCATAAAGACGTGTGCCTACATTGGGATGGAGACGAGAAGATGAGGAAAAGAGAGCAGAGGCTTGAATGGTGGAGTTGTTCTCCATGGGGATCAGGGAACCATGGGGGGTGCCCATGGAGACGTGTACAAATAGTAAAGTGAAGGGGGAACACCACCAAGGTAGAATGTGGGACTCAGATCACATGCCTTGTCAGCCACACATTGTACACTTCAGGATAACATTTATATTGTCAGATTGGAAATGATAGAATAGATAGAAGGAGAGAAATGGATGACTTGGAGACAGTAAATTCAAGTTATTTTTACTAGACAGTACATTTATTTGCTCGCATTTCCGTGCATGGGTGGACGTCAATTTGGAAAGAACAAGAGAACAATATGAATCGAGGAGGTGATATATACATGTATGATAAAAAGATCTGATGCTTCTTGTGAAGCATGAAACAGATTTGAGTTCAAGTGTGCATACAAGACGTGGAGCACAAAATAGTATATGTAGAAATGATGCTTTCTCTTTCTCTATCTCTTTCTCTTTCTCTTTGATTAATGATCGTGCAGAGGGGAAGCCAAAGATTTGTTTTCCTGAGACCACCTTGTCCGCTACAGTAGACACAACTTATACTGTGATGTGTACTCGTTGCCCGCTATCAACGCGGTAACGCTCAATC
Source organism: Ensete glaucum (assembly GCA_021527575.1). Lineage (NCBI taxonomy): Eukaryota > Viridiplantae > Streptophyta > Magnoliopsida > Zingiberales > Musaceae > Ensete > Ensete glaucum. The sequence goes on from CM038558.1 coordinate 49,687,246, forward strand.
CTCAGGACCCCCTCTGCGCTCTGCATCAGTGGCGACACTGTTGATTCACGTGTCTCTCTCTCTCACACATCCTGTGAGAGATGAGAGAGGACAACCTTCATCCATCCGCATGGATGGAGGCAAAGTCACTGGAGAAGGTTAAAGGAAATGGCATTTATTCATTTCTTTTATTACTTATTACATGGCAAGGGAAACATGCTGCCTGTGGTTCCAAAATGTCCCCTGAAATTAAGAATATTTAATTCTTAAATGTGTTAGAATGGGTAAGTATTGATTAGAGAAAGAGAATGTACAATAAACTCTTGAAGTTGAGCCTTTTACTAACTCAGTAGACAATCATTTTCCTTATATTTTATTGTTCTTACATAATGAAATTTTTATTTTTATTTTCTCCTGTAGACCTCATACAAAGGTGTCGCCATCATATCAATCTTGTTAGGTCTGTGTTTTATTCCGTATCATTATTCTAAGTATTAGTTTTCATCATCTCTCGTAATATGTATATACATGGTTGTCAAATTTGAGGATCTGTTTCTTCAAAAGAAAAAAAGTAGCAGCATTTGGTTTTAGCTCTTCATCCGATTCAGTTCACTGTCAGAACAATTGAACAAGAATGATCACAATTAAGTGCACATTGAAGAAGTACATAAATTACAGATTCAAACAATGAAACAAGTTCTGGGAGCATACATCAAGCAGTTGAACTGTGATGGGGATCTCCAAAGCCTACTTAAGCATACACCAAAACAAGTAAGAACTTAATAAACCGTATTTTTTGTTGCAGATGAGATCTTGTTTTGTAAGAAGCTTAAAGCATCCACGATCAAAATATACAAACTAGGCATCTCCATCAGACTGACAGGAGAGCACATGCTTACTTACACCCACATCTTCTTTGTTGCTTCCATCCGTTCAAGCAAACTTGCAATCTCAGCTTGCATCCTCATCTTCATGTTTTGATAATCACAATGAGAGTTCTCGAGAAACTTCAGTTCCTCCAGCTTCTTCCTACGCCTCTCTTCAGTCTCCTGCAGGCATAGTTTTGCAATCTTGGTGGCGTACTCTTCCTCCAACTTGTCAGACTTGGCACGTACTATTTGGCGGTAACCATCGACTTCTCTCCTGGCATCATCTGCCAGTCTCTGGAAGAGCTTCGCCTCTGCCTCTTTGCATTTCACAATGGTCTCCAAACTCTTGAATCCATCATCCTTTGACGAATTGAAATGGGATTCGAGCGCAAGAGGTTTGACATCTGCTTTTAGCGCGTCCATCTGTTTGTCTAGCATGGCAGTGGCAGGGCTGAAGTTGATTGTAGATTTCGCCACATTGATGGCTGCCGCGGATGGAAGAGGTGTATCTACATGCTGGGTAGTTAGAGCAAGTATGTTTTTGGAGGTGCTTCCGGTAACGGAGAACTCAGTGACTCCATCTGAAAGTTTGAACATGGTCAACAGCTAGCACTAGATATTAGATGATTCCAGGAGGCACAGATCATGTTTACAGGTAACACAACAATGTCTTTCAGACTACATAAACACTAAGGAAGACACATAACATCGTTTTAATTAGTTGCAAAAGTAGTAGATATGTTTCTATGTGCCATGCAGATTTACCCATGTGCATCAGTGCATGTATAATTTTTGTTTGGTATGATTGCTTTTGCTTAAATTAACACAAAATTGATAACGATGTTCACAAAAGAGAATCCCTGCCATTAGCCTATACAACATAGATTTAATAATGTTAATTGCAAATCAGACTCCTCAACAACAGGGCGACATTGGTTTCAACAGTTACCAAAGATTAGACAGATTTATACAAGAAATGGTCGATATATGATAATATCCTAGATAGCATGATCACTTCACGTGTATTAGACAACAACACAGATTTCTATTTGGACAAGTTAAATGGCATTGATAAGAGTCATGCTCTGATAAGTGCTCAAAAAGATATTACCAACAAAGTCGAGCAATAACTGACTATATTTTATATAAAAGATTTAATGACCACAAGAAAGCAATGAATATTTAATTAAATATTCATTTATCATCTCAAATATTTTTTTTGCAGCCATCAATTTCCAGACGGTCAACTTGCTGGCCCATCGAATATAAATTTCATGTAGAGCAGTTCTATTCAAGAGATCGTTTTAGTCGTGTCTATCGACATTGATTTTTTATGTCCAGACTCCAAAATTTTGCATTCAAAATGCAAAATGCAAAATGCAAAAAAGGCCACCTAACACTTATCTTCTCAGCAAATAAATCAGACAGTCCACATGGATACGTATGCACTTGCAACCCTTGCAGTGATACTCAGGTTGACTGGTCGAGTTGACCTTGCAGCTGGATAACCATTGCCAGGATGAAGATCTCTCGTTTACTACGATCAATCACTTCACAGATGTCTGGAGTCACATTAGGATTTGTCTTCTAGGAAAGGACCATATGAAGACTTGAATCCGTGCGTGTTAAATTCTTCATTCCCAACTTTCATGGGATCCCTCAGGAGGTTGTAAAAAGAACCGTGCTCCATCCACATATCTGGATGGCCTGTAGTTAAGAGATTGTAACAGCATCTAAATTCTCACTAAATTAATACTAGAAAGCAAGGTTCTGAATACCGTACCGGTATACCGATCAGTTGTCGGTATGGTATGTACCGAGCTATACCGAGTGTACCAACAGATGGTACACTAAGGTACCGAGCTATGCCAAGTGTACCAGTCCTCTGTCAGACCAGTACATATCACCCATACTGAGCGGTACGGTATGATATTGCAAACCCTGCCAGAAAGTACTTTTAAATCATCTAAAACAACAACAACGCACCTTATTATCCCAGATGTTTGGGCACAGTCACATGCAATTTTCCAGCCGTAGTCAATCTAAGAGCAGTTTTATTAAAGTAATTCAGGTCTCCCTCTATGTTTCCTTATACCACTAGTCCTAATCAGGAACTGAGAACTATATTTAAATCATCTGATGAAGTATACAAAAGAACAGAGTAATAATATTGCATGGTTAGACAATAAACAGTGATTTAAAAAGTGCTAGGTGTCAGGGTCTCAAAACGCCCAATGAACTAGGTGCTTGTTCGAGCAAAGCGAGACGTTAAAATATAAAAAAAATATATAATATAATTAATAAATATAATTATTTAAATAAAAATATGATATTAAATTAAGAAAATTTAGAAATATGATATTAAATAAATAAACATTAGTATTATTAAAATATAAAATCAAAATAATATATTATTAATCTAATAAATAAAAAAATATTTATCTTAACGATGTTAACAACTCATTAACGATAATTAACAACTCATATAGCGAAAGTGACGACACGATCGAGAAACTCGAGAGCAACGAAAGCAATGACGACCTAACCATAGTTGTATTGTTCTCTCTCTGACCGAGAATCTTCGAGAGCGTGGCGATAGCGGCGGTGGCGACAAGCAAAAAGGCGGCGGCGAGTGCGGCGATGGCGATGGCGGCGTGAACGGCGATAACAACGGCGGCTATAGCGACGGCGGCGAGTAGTGGCGACAACATAGTCGGTGTGTTAGTTGGTTCAATTGAACAACTAACGCGAATGCGCGTCGACTTGTTTAACCGCTTGCGGCGTCGGCGCTGGGCTCGCAGCGCCAGCGGCACCTAGAGATTGAGCAAGGCGCTCGGGCCTCCCCTCGCCTCGCCCAAGCGCTTAGGCAAGTGCCCGAGCGCCTTTTACAATCACTGACAAGAAACATATTCAAGGGAGTTATAATGATTGCTACAGTAACCACAATGAAAAACCATAACTCCGACTACCTCATATATCAGTTCTGAGCTCGTTGGTGATGGGAGAACAAATTAAATGCGCTGACAAAAAGAAAAGATTGGACATGTTTTGAACGACAACAAATCCAATGACCATAAAGCAGGTTATGCTTTTGCTATGCCAGATCAGAAAGTTTAGGGACTTTTTGAATCCAACAATTGCTTCATAGTTGCAATTGGAAATGCAAAAAATTTAGTCATTAAAGAGACAAAATACTATTCTGTTCTGACCTTATCTTTACATTTTACAAAGACTTGCTATCTAACACAAAATAAGAACTTCTAATGAAGAGTCTGACTCAACCGAGCAACAGAAGATTCATGTATTATAACTAATTTTTAAAAGCTCTTCCACCAGAAGATTCATGTCCAACATATTATTTAGAAACTATATCTATTATGTCTGATTCTTGAGATTATGTTCAGTCCATCGCTCTCCTTCAAGGAATATCTCATGAGCATTCTTCTAGACTATATTACTTTTTTTTTCACATCACACTTGCAGTCAAAAGATATAACAAACAACATGTATTGAACTTTGTTGACTAATTAGGAATCAGTCCGGAACATGTACACCTTCTCTTTGCAAAACAAACATATATGAACAACTTTCATGTATCAGCAATCAGCCTCGTTGGACATCTCATGATAAACATGCAGTGATGAACTTGTGGTCATTCCTGCTTTCTATGCAATACTTTATATTATTATTCTCATATTTCACAGGAAGGATTATCCACCATCACTTTTCTCATTGCCCGTGCATCACTCTTCCAAGAATATTGAGGCCTGTGCTTATAATTATAAGATCCAACAATTATGTCCTATTTAACTACATAAAAGGGTAACTACAGCTACCTTAATGATCAAATTTTCTGACCTCTGCTACTAGTTGCCAAGGTGATAAATGAAACAGCAATGAAGCATGACCAAAGCATCTCTTGTAATATATCTACAGGTCAAAATAGAAAGTGATATTCTGTGTGTACTATGCTGACAAGTGTCCATGACATACAAAAACAATAAGGATAACATAAGTGAACTAGAGTTAGTATTCACATATCAACTGTTCCACTAGACCTTTTACTTATGTCCATTTCAGCACTTGATCTCTGCTATTTTATCTTAACATGCACATCGTCATCAGCATCCAAATCAATATCCCACTTATGGTAGTATAGCTACAGAGAAAACAGATATTCCCTGATGTTGTATTGGATTAAAAAAGCAAATGCATATTACTAAATTGAGAGCCGTAACCATATTTCGATTCTTGCATTAGTCCAATATCCGTTGAAACATGCTAGAACTTTGAGAGACCTCTGAGAACCAGCTATATGCTGAGAACACAATTTTACCCAGAGATCAAAAGTCTTCATCAAGCATTTAAATCACGATGAAATGAAAATTAATTACTGATAATAAAGCCATCCACAAATGGGTGAAGAAAGCTTTTGAACTTCTGCAAGCAACTCGGGCATAGAAGTATGGGATAATCAGAGCAAACAAGCCACTAGTGCCTTTAGGAGAGGGTGTCCCATGAACAGGAAGAGGAGTGAAAGATGACAGAGAAAATGAAAAGCTCATGGAGGATCAAGATACAAGTCAGCAGTTTCAGTCATCCAAAAAGTTAGACAATAGGAATCGAGGATAAAGAGGCAAGAATAGATGCAAGCTTGAAATAATAAGATGATAACAACTAAATGGTAAAAATATACCTTAAAGGAACAAGCAGCTTGAAAATACTCTGATATCCAGAAGATCATCGTTAAGCAACACATTGGTAGAAAAATGTCTAAAATATTTTAGTTATTTTTCTACCTCACCAAAGCGATCTATTACATCACACATAGGAACTAATTGCAAGATTTGGCAATACCCAAATATGGAAAGAGAAATGCAACACATACTAGCACATGCATGTAGAACCCAGCACAAGCACTCTGGATCACTCACAAAGAGAGCCCCTATGTCACATACCACCCAACATATAAATTGAGTAAGGCCCACTGATCGAGGGAGTGGAAACATGGTTCAAAGCACATACAAGCAGTGATTGCCTAAGAATTAGTTACAAAGAATCAAATTACAGAGACAAAAACTAATTTTAAGCCAAATTTACTTCTGGAATGAGAACCCTTATCGGTGAACACATGAACTAAAAAGTTCTAAAAAGAAGGTTATGAGATTATGGACTAACTTCAAATATCATGAAAGCCACAAACTTCACAATCAAGTATAATAGATGGTATTCAACTGCTGCAGCAAGATAAGACAGTAAACTGAAGAAACCACAAGGCAAGAAAAGTACTAACATTAAAAGTAAAGCAAAGATTGTCAAGAAACTCACATTTGAAGAACTGCAGCATGCTAGAACATGCATCCTTAGGGGAGATTACTTTTTTGATGAGCATGCTGAGGACCTCTTCAGCTTTTGCATGAAGCCCTTTTCCTTCAAAATCTTCACTGGCACGGAAGATCTTCCTAACACAGTCCAGCTCCTTCATCAATGTCTCAGGACCCCAATTCTTGGCACACTCGTTAAACACTTCTTTAACAAATCCAAACATCTCAGAAGCATGCCCACAGCCCAGGCACTGGAATTGCATCTCGGTCATGCCTATAGGTCCTTTGGAGCTTGGGCCAGGTCTAATTAGATTCTTCTCAATGCCACAAACAGCATGGCACCAATGAGAACAAACATCACAACCAACCCAACTGCACGTATTCAAAGCACAATCAAACTTCAAGCATACAGGACAAGTGCAGCTGTTACAGAACCCCTTATTGTTGGAACATATCTTACAGTCACAGTCATCAACAGGCAGTACGCTCTTGCAATTCACGTTCCTGCACCGCAGGAGCAAGAAAATCTCAGCTAACTCGTTAGTAGGGATACGGCTCTTTCCCGAGACATAGGATACAATACCGGTTTTGATAGCAACCAAAATTTCAAGCTGTGTCCTGTTTGCTTTCGAGAGGATCTCCAACGTAAGATCCGATCTCCTCTCTAGTTTCCTCTGCAGGCTAGCAAACTCATCCATCTTCTCTGGTACTTCCATAAGATTCCTAAGACACTCTCTCAGTGCTTCCAACGATTCATTAGGAAAGTCATGGAGCAATTGTGCCATAACGGGAACCGACTCGGACACTATTTCTCTCAACACCCTATCTGGCCTGGTAAGCATGCCATTTCTCCCGCTATCGGAACTCGCAACACCATTAACTTTCACAGGCCTTGCAGGCAATTCAGATGGGAAGAACGAAACATTGTCAGAGCTATTGGCCCTGTACAGACTGTTGTTGACTTCTTTGTTGTGATTCGCAAAGGCGATGGTATTGCCATCACCCACAGGCTTAAACTTACTATGAACTGACCCGTTTGTCCCCTCTCCAGCGTACCAAATCTTATCGTTTTCCCCCCTTGAGAACTCGTAATTCTCGGTGGAGTTCCGCGTCAGAGAGCAGCTGGGGTTGTGTGAGAATGGGACGGAGCACGAGTATGAGAGCGAGGGGGCATAGTCCTCCGAATTGGCAGCTCGCATGCTGTTACTGTAACTCGTCTTCGGAGGAACCACCGAAACAGGAACTCCTGGTGTGGCAGCCGCGGCGGCCGCATTCGTTGCCGGGATAGCAGAGTTGAGCGACAAGGAAAGGTTGGGCGGGGCAAGGGAGAGGTTCAGAGTCTCGATCTTGACCTTCTTCTCGCGACCATCGCCCTCGCCGAACCCCTCGGGCGCCTCCCTCTTCGCGGACAGCTTGCCACCGGCCAATTGGAGGAAGTCCCGCTCGACGCACCGACGATCTTCATCTTCCGAGGGATCCGGCGCGATCTCCTTGCCCTTCAACCGAGATTTCTCAAGGGAAACAAAGAGATCGGCGCTAAGGCCCTCCTTTTCCTGGGCGGCGGAGGCGCCAGGCTTGTTGTTGTCGCAGAGGTAGCTGAGGGTGAGCTCCTGGGGGGCCGAGGATGCGCCGGGCTTGGTGGGCGACGACTCGGCGGCGCCGTCCCGGAAAAGGTGGGGCTTCGCCGGCGGGGCCTCAAGATCGAGAGAGTTACGGCTGGGAAGGGTGGGCTGGGTATTCGGAGTGGAGTCCTTGAGGGGATCGGATTCGGCGAACATGGCGAAGGAGGAAAGATCGGAGGAGGAGAAACGGCGAGGGTTACGGAAAGGAGTACCGTAGTAGATAGGGTTTTGAGGGTTTCGCGATCACCTTCGCCGCGGCCGCCTCCGAGCTCTCTCGCTCTCGCTTTCGCTCCCACGCCCGCCCTTCTTCTCCCTCGTTGGTGTGGCCGACGTAGCCGACTCCGGTCTTGGACTGCAACGCGGACCGGTTCTTTGCCCTTTTGTTTTATCCTTTTAATTATTCCTGTCAAGTGATCTGCGGGATAAGTTTAATGATGCCTTCGATGGAGGTCGCGTGCGACAAGGGACCGTCGATCGGGACCCAGAAATAGGCTATTATCATGTATCCAGAGGGATAACATACCGCACTCGGACTGCAGCCCCGTCCCATCTGTCTTGCCCGAGACAAGGAACACAATTTCCTTAGAAATCTCCAATGGCGTGACGTCATATGTCATGGACAATGTGGGGCCCTCTTAACTGTGATTGGTCGCTCAGAGGGTCTCCTGAACTGGCGCAGACAAGGAGATGGTGTCCGCGTAACGCAAGACGCGTTGATCGGTCTGGCGCGCTAATTACGAGAATGCCAGGGCGGGGCGTGCGTTACGGGGACCCGTTTGACTTTCCAATCGACGGCTGGGATTAACGCGTGGGAAGTGGAGCAGGGCGTGATGGTGATGGTGATGGTGGACCAGATGTGGACAGGTCAGTGGTACACCGAGTTCGGGTTGGACTCGGTTGAGTTGGGAAGAAATGTGGACTCGCAGCGATTTCCGGCGGTACCTTTGAGCTCCGACTCAGAATTCACAATTCATCTTAAAAATAGTATTCGTCGGGCTCTCAATTTATTTTTTTTAATCACCATATAAAGTCAGATTAATAAATAATAACCACATTTAATGCCACATCAATTTTCGGATCGACAAAGACAAAAAAAAAAGATTTATAATAACCTTTTTTACTTTTTTATGACATATCAAACTTATTGTTTCTTATGATCTAAAATTTAGAACTTTTTAACCTTTTTTTAATACTTTGTTCTTTAAATTCTCCACCAAATCACTGAAAAATTATGAGTAGGCTTATCATATAATTTTATGATAATTGTGTCGAGCAAACATTGACTTCCAATCTCCTTGATGTCCAGACATGTCCAATTGTGTTTATAAGTTTCCTACAAGTTATGGTATTGGCTCTAAAAATGATTGAACAATAAAAAAATATACAGAAAATACTGACCCAATAGTAACACCTGCAATTAAAAATATGGCCATAGAATTATTCTAAATTTACACGGTAGTGGAAAATGAGAGTTGCTGAATTGCTGAATTGGGATTTGTTTCAGATTTATGTCTCCTATCTTTTGGTGACATAAACTTTGGTATTTGCACTCAGCCAACAATAAAGTTTGCTAAAATCTGACTTTATATCATGGTCGGGGAGTCATTACTGTTTGGTTCCGTCTGAGTGCGTAAACTTGTCTGTGTCAATCAGTTGAGAGAGGTAAGGAGCTTGGGAGAGATCAGCTGGGTCTACTTGAGAGTGCTCTTCGGGTTACTCCTCCTTGGAGCCCACCAAGAAATCATACACAAAGATCTGGTTGAGATGGGGACCCACCCAAGATGTTTAAGTATTTAATTGAGAGAGAACCTCCCCTAGAGCTATACCCAAGGGGTGATTTTTATACTTGCCAGTCGGGGAATAGTTGGACCTTGGTCTTTTAATGCTAACGACATCCATCAGCTGAGTCATGTGTATAGTGCTGCTCAAGGGGGGCTTCTATTGAGTTCCGAGGTCCCGATCAGCGAGATGGTGTCAAGTGGCATCGTCTATCGATACTTGTGCCTAACATTGTGTCTGGTCGACTGATACTATTCCAGATCGATTGTTACTGTGCCAGGTCGGACGACGCTGTGCCATTTGCCTCACGTCGCCTGATGACGTGGCCTGACAACATTGAGGTGGTCGGGTGACCTGGCTCCGAGGACGATATAGGTCGTGGTGACTAGGTTGGCCCACTTTCAGTCTTATCATTCTTTCCCCCATAGAAAGATCTTCTCAGGTCTCCTCGAAGATGGGCACTGGGAAGGGCTCATTTGGTTGCCGCCGGTGGTCAGTGCCTCCCCGGAGTCGGGTCACCTTCAGTGTTCCTTGATGCATGTGGAATTGGAGTGGAGTCGAAGTGGCATGATCGAGCTAGAGTTTGGTGTAGATCAGTCGAGTCACTGTTGCTTGGGCCCTAAAATGTTGAGTAATGCCACTCAGGTAAATTGGACTCCTGAACATTGTCGCTCGGTTCATGGACTGCGAAATACTGAACTCATGCAAAAATTGATGTACTGGCCGAGATATCGAACTCGGGCAAAACTGATGGACTAGCCGAGATACTGAACTCAGGCAAAACTGATAGATTCGTTGAGATGTTCAACTTAGGCAAAACTAACAGACTAGTCGAGATGTCCAGCTTGGGCAAAATTGATGGACTGGCCGAGATGTTCAGCTCGAGCAAAACTGACAGACTGGTCGAGATGTTCAACTTGGGCAAAACTGATAGACTGACCAAGATGTTCAACTCGGGCAAAATTGATGGACCGACCGAGATGTTTGACTCTGGCAAAACGAACGGACTAGCAGATATGTTCCAACTCGGGCAAAACTGATGGACTGGCCGAGATGTTAAACTCAAACAAAAACTGATTAACTGACCGAGATGTTCAATTCGGGCAAAATTGATCGACTAGCTGAGATGTTCAACTCAGGCAATATTGATGGACTAGCCGTGATGTTCAACTTGGGCAAAATTAATGGATGTTTCAAATATTTAACTCAAGCAAAACTGAGAAACTAGCTGATATATTCAACTCCGACAAAACAGATGGACTAGCTGAGATTTTATCATGTTGTCGATTTTATCGCATACGCTGCAGGTGTCGAGTGTGATGTTGCACCTGATGTTGAGATTCCCTTGTCATCATCCAAGATTTTTCATCTGACTCTGGGATCTCCTAGTTTTGAAGTCGCTTCACGACCTTTAGGAGGCATGTCACTTTGCGCAATGGTAATCCTTTATAAGCTTTACACTATTGGCTGGAGAGGTCTTACTTCATTTTTGCTCTTATTTTTGTTCTGCCTCTCGGCCTTCCACTCCTCTGTTTCTAGCTTTGCCCGACCCTTCGGTTGCTTTTGCTAGATCAAGTCAGAATGACCTCTTCTTCCTTTTTCCTTCTAACTCATCTTTATGGAATTCCTCCTCGATTTCCTCGCCCAGGGTGAGGGGCGGTCACCCTAGCAGCCCCGAGATCAGGACATTGAGTTTGTTCTCGGGTGTGATGACCTCGATGGGTATAAAGGCCTTGAAGGCCTTGGGGATAATGAAGTCGTGTCATGATTTTGACTCGGTCATGACCGTCGAGTTTTTGATCACAATCCGAGAGCATTATAGCATCCCGAATAAGTATGCTATGCATGTTCCACTGTTAGGGCAACGCCCGTACAACCTATACCCAAATGGGTTTAGTGTGTCCATTGACGCCCTCGAGGCGAGGTTGCAGTTCCTACTGTATCCCGTGATTGTGTCTTGAGTGGTGGTGTATCTCACCGAGTCAGATAGAGCCCAACTTATGGCACTACATGATTGTATTCTTCAGGTAATGCTTAGAGGCGGATATTGTCTCGACCCACAACTTGTTCATGACATGTTTTCGCTTGTGCAAGGGTCATGGTGATTGTTACATGACTGTCTGAATTAGTTTTGAGTTTCTAAAAGGCTTCCTCATACTCGGGAGTCCAACTAAAGTCCTTTGCATGCTTCAAGGCTTAAAAGAAAGGAAGACTTTTGTCTCTGTCTCAGGAGATTACTAATTTAGTGTGGCCAATCTCCCCATGAGCCACTGGACCTCTTTTACCATTCAAGGTGACTGCATCTCCATTATTACCCGCACCTTCTTGGGGTTAGCACTGATTTAATGCTAATGTATTATGAACTCTAGGAATTTGCTTGAGGCAACTCCGAACACACACTTGGCAGAGTTGAGTCGCATATTGAACCTTCTAAGCATTTGGAATGTCTTAGTTAGCTCTGAGAGGTGGGTGTGACCAAGCTTGCTTTTGACGATTATATCGCCAATGTAGATCTCCATGTTTCTCCTAATCTCATCTTTAAATATATTAACCATTCGCTGGTAGGTGGCCCCAGTGCTCTTTAGGCCGAATGACATTGTTTTGTAGTAGTAGGTGCCTCGATGTGTGAAGGTTGTGCTTTCTCGATCCTTGGGAGCCATCTGAATTTGGTTATAACCTGAGAACGCATCTATAATTGGGAGTCATTCATATCCCGAGGTGGAATCTACCAACTGATTAATCATCGGGAGTGGGTAGCAGTCTTTCGGGCAGGCTCGATTAGGATCGGTATAATTAATACACATTTGCAAGCTTCCATTAGCCCTTTTAATGAGCATTATATTTGACAACTAGGTATGGTATTTAACTTCAGTAAATCAAGCTTGCCTCCAATAGTCAACTCACTTCATCCTTGATAGTCTTTTGTCGGTGGGGGGCAAACCTCCGAGGCTTCTATTTCACTGGCAGGGCCTCGATAGCCAAAATGTTGTTGGACTTTATGCCCTGGTCGGGGAGTTAGCATGGCTTGGTTCCGCCCGAGTTTACAAGCTCATTCGCGTAGGTCGGTTGAGAGAGGTAGAGAGCTTGGGAGAGGTCGGTTGGGTCTAGTTGAGTGTACTCTTTGAGTTATTCCTCCTCGGGGCCTGTAGAGGAATCCTGCATAAAGACATGGTCGAAGAGGGGTGCACCCAATGTGGCCCCTCCGATGATTAAATCATTATCTCGTCCGAGATGTTTAAGTATTCAATTGAGAGAGAACGTCCCTCTTGAGCCATACCCAGGGGTAACTTGTATACTTGCCAATCCAGAAATAATCGTACCTTGGCCCTTCAATGCCAGTGACGTCCTTAAGCTGAGTCAGGTATACGGTGCTACTCTAGGGGGGCTTCTGCTAAGTCCCGAGGTCCCGATCGACAAGGAGGTGTCAGGTGGCACCATCTACCGAGACTTGCGTTTGACATTGTGCCAAGTCGGACAATGCTATGTCATTTGCCTAGTGTCGCATGATGACATGACCTGATGGCGTTGAGGTGATCAGGTGACCTGGCTCCTGAGACGATGTGGACCGTGGTGATCGGCCGGCGAGACTTTCTGCCCTATCATGATATTAGTTTAACAGTGCAGAATTCAAGTCTAGTGCTGAAGAAAACAGGATGACTACTGCCTTTGTTCTGGGAAATGAACTGTTCTCAGTCTTTCATGTGATAGGATAAGCAAACCAGTTCACAATGAATTGGTTTCCATCAATTCTAATCTCAGCCCCAAATCTAAAGATGCAACTTCAGTGGATTTGTAGAAGCAATACAAACCTAAGCAGAAGATAACGCGACAAGAAGAAGCTCACAACCCATCGCATTCCTCACTGCATGACATCAAGAAAAACAATATGTGTTCGTTCTACAACATCTTCAAGCAAAAATGCCAGCGTCGAACGCTTAGAGCCTGAGAGTAAGATCAGGCTCCTCTACTGACCGGTGATCCACTGCTACCAAATCTGAGCTCCCAATTAGCTCAAACCTTGGATCTGTCATTGGCCTAAAGCTTCCAGGCCACTGAAAACCCACATCCTCATCTTCCGCAAACACTTGCCTTGGCTCAATCAAGCCTCTCCCAAAGAGCTTACCGCCCTGGCTCCCCCTCCACTCCACCATGCTCTGATGCGCTGATGAATGCGCCTTAATCGCTAGTGAACGGAGAGTAGAGCCGTGGAGGGGCAAAGATGCAAAGCTAGGATAACTGTGTTGAGCTGCGTCCAATGTAAGTGCCCGCTTTGCAAGCGTTCGTTCCCGCTTGTGAGCGTTCTGATGGCCGCCCAGGGCTTGGGAGCTGAAGAACTTGCGTTGGCAGTAGTTACAGGAGAAGACTCTCCGGGAGTTGGGCGGGGGAAAGGCTTGCGACTCCCTGCTGCTTTCGCTTGTGCTCGACAGCGAGACGGCCGCCGGCGCTGTGGAATCTGCATTGAGGGTGAGGGCGAGGTCGAGGGAGATGGGTGCGTCCTCCTCGCTGGGGGAAGAAGAAGACTCTTGGGTGCACATGTTGGAACCCACTTGACTGCTGACTTCAAAGACTTGTACTGATGCTTCTGTGTTGGAACCTTTCATGTTTAGGCCTAATAGAGATGGTGAGTAAGGAATGGCTTCATGGCTCAAGTTCTCCTTCTGGTGCGAGGAGAAGAAGATAGAGAGAGGGGGGAGATGGGAGTGACGTGAGGTGAGGTGGGCATATATGATGGCATCTGGCAATGCCTAACTATGGAAAGTAAAGGTTGGCCTGGCGGACCAAAAGGCTTGTGGATGGAGAAATAGCAAAGGGATATGTCACCTTATATTTCCTCTTCTTTTAGGTGAAGTTGTAGGGGAAGAAAAGTGCTCAAGTCTTCTTAACACCTTTCATCTCCATATCACTTGCAAGGAAATATATGCTGTTGCTTGCACATCAAGAGATGGAGAATTGTAGCCCAAGCAACAAAGGCTCCGCATCACTGCATGACTGCCAACAGTGAGCAGTTCTTCGAGACTCCTATCATATTGACCACTGTGCATCCAAGAACCACATAGCTTTCGCAGCAGGAGTTCATGTGTGTGCATGCATGCCTTCATTTAAAATCAAGAGTATCCCTGAAGGAAGAAATCGAGATGTGTAAGTTCTCAGATTGTGAAGGTCACACCACACTGCGTAATACGTTGTGGTCACAGCGTTGATCATTCGGCAAGGTAGTGCTTTCGTATGTGGAAGAGACTGTGACATAAATGTGTGCTTGCTTCATTAATATGGTGTATAAGGATTTGATTGTTCTATTACCATACTTTTTCTTTTCATCCATGCGTGTCCTTCTCCCTTTCCATTGATATGTATGGCCTTCCACAGATTGGACAAAGGCGGAGCTGGCCAATCATAAAAAGCCATGGAATGGCAAGTTTATGTCATTATCGATGTCCCATATGGTCCCTTTCTGAATTGGTTGTTCTATTGATTCCATGCACTGGCAGATTTTGTTGTGTGTGGCTCACTCCACTCATTGAAATGATGCAAAACCATTCTTCAAGGCTGATGTGCATTGTTTTGGACTCTGCGGCTGCGAGTTGATCAACAAGAAAAGGATCACATAGATGCAAGGATGTGATCTGCTGTTCCATTTCCTTGTTACAGCCACAGAGGGTGCAATCCAAGTCACTGTGACAGTTCCTCTCTGTTTGCCAATGACAAATGGTTGACAGCAATGAATCTGCAGTGTTGACGATGACAAAGATGAAGAAGAAAGGAAGGAGGACACCATGCCATGGTTTAAATGGATATTCCGCCAAGGGCTACCGCGATGCTCACTGTCACCGCAAAGAGACGGATAAAGAGGCCAGCGAAGTTGACCAAATGAGTCACCGTCCCCGGCGCCGCCCTGCACACCGTCAACGGAAAGGTCGCCAGTCCAGCCGAAGCGTGCAACGGGACCAGCAGCGTTCTCGTCGGCGACGACGTTTTCGGGAACCAAAAGTTCACGAACCCGAACACCCACTGCATGAATGTTAGCGAAGTAGCCTTCTTGTTGAGCTTTCATGGCCTTTTGACGGGAGAATTAGCTTCTGACGCAGGGAGGAAGAAGAACCTGCAGGCCGAACAAGCAGATGGTGAACATGCCCAACCATGGGTGCAAGCTCATCAAGTCTGTGGTGGTACTCGAAGGCAGCTTAGATTCCGAGCATTCCGAGAGACAGTGCAACTAGTCGAAGCATGCACAAACTTATGTGCATTCTTTTCTTTCGTAACTGTTTTATAAGCTATGATAACAAATGTTATCAGATTTAGATATGATAGCTACGATTTAGATATGATTTTTTGAACTAAATATTAAAATCTAGTAGATCAGTTAAGGAAAACTTAATTGAGATTTTCATTATTAATTCCTGTTTTAATATTGTTATCAGAGCCCCTCTCTCTTTTAAGAGAGATTATCTCTATTTTTTTTATTGTCCAATGACACAAATTATTGTGGCTCTTTATGTTTCTCTTTAGCAAGGCAGCTGATCTATCTACTTCATGTTGTCGCTACTCCTGGCATTGTTGTCGCTGCCCTCAACCGGTCGTGACCCTTAGGTGTCACCAGCGTCTTCTTCTGAGTGCAACATAAATAGAACAACCTCTGCTTTTTCTGTTGCAGCCGTCAGACCTTCTCTTCCTGCCACTGAGGTCCTCTCGCTGTCAGCACTCTCTCCCCAACCTTTGTCTACTACAGCCATCATACCTCCTCTTCCTGCCACTGAGGTCCCTTCGTTGCCATCGCCCTCCCCCCTACTACCACCCACCACCGCCAATTGCATCGTTGCTCTTCCCTACTACCGCTATTCCTCTGCCATCTTTGTTGCCTACCTCTTTCACCTCTCATACGGAGGAGAGGACTGTTGTCTGTAGAGGCCATCTGGTAGGAACTTCTCACACTACAAACAATGATGGGTGGCTCACTGCCTCTCCTACCATCGTCGTTGTGTTCCAGGTAACTCGATTTATGCATTCTCAAATTTGCCAAAATCTGGTGCTCTATGTCTTCGGCCCCGGTGCATCCTTTGGACTACTTCTTCCGAGGGCTCCTTTCTCCTTCAACCACTACATCTTCAACGATGCCTACCACTACTGCTTTCGTGGCAGGATCCCCTTGCCTCGCCGTGGTCACCTGAACCCTCCTCTGACTTACGTAGCATGAAACTCTCCAGCCACTGGCCTTGCTTGTCAACCCGTCGCATGTACCTTCTATTGGGTCATGAACTTGATGCCAAATTGCAATCATTGCCTCGCTTGCCATTGCCACAACCCAATCTCGGTTGTTGGCCTACTCGACCCTACTGCTTTGCTCCTTTCTCGCCGTCATTGTTGACCTATGTCGCGTACAATCTCGTTGCTCCCCTTGTCCGCGAGTGCCCCTAACCTATCAGTTCTCCAACTTGCTGTCCAAAATAACTCCTCACTAATGCGCCAGAGTTCCACCAACCTCTTACGCAAAGCTGATCTAATCGGCGCCCATCCACTCTATTGCACGCGACCTCTGCCGAGGGCTCCTCTTCCTTGCCAAAACCCACTACCATCGTGTTGAACAAGAACCAACACCAAATCGACGCCGATCTCCCCGGCATTGTTCGATCGTCCTCCTGCAACTTCATCTCCTCCTGTGGCTCCTCCGGCCATGCCCTCTCTCGTCTTGCATTGCCTTGGCCATCTCCCGTTCTTCCTTCGATGGTTGATCCCCCTCCCTCTCTCTGTTGTTCTATTGACGACCTACAACGCCTGCTTCCCTCTTCGTTCAGTCTGACGACCCTGGGCTCGCCCTACATTGGTATGACCAGTCTCCTCTCATTGACCTCCCTCCTCATCACTACCTCACCATTGCTGGTTGCTCCCTTCTCCTGTCGGACTACCGAAATCATGGCTCCAGTAGAACCGTCCGCTCCTTCTCAACAAGGCTAACATTGTCATCGAGGTCAACGACCGTCACACCTTCACCGCAGTTGACAACAAAGTAACTAATCTCCTACTTGCATCTTCTACCTCCCTAGCTCCTTCCACAAGTAGCAATAATGGTACTGGAGGCATCTTTTCTTCACCTATTCTGCACCTTAAAGTTGATCAACTAGTCGACTAACTCACAAAGTATCTTGCCCGTAATTTTTCTTTTCATTATATTGGTCCAAGATCGACGTTTTGACATCTTGTGGGGACATGATAGTAGATAAGATTTAGATATGATAATAGATATGATTTAGATATGATTTAGATATGATTTAGATATGATTTTTCTAATTGAACGTAAAAATTTAATAAAAGAAATCATACTCTTTATATGTATATGTATATATAGATGAGTAATCACGACATAAACTAGTGTTAGAGTCGCACATAAACCAATGGATATTGCTCCAAAGTGATGCCGAACACATACCTTCGCCCGTGACCAGAATGAACCCCAGGCACATCACAAGAGGATGCACCTATCGAGGAAGTAGAAAGAAAAGGTCAAAGTTGCATATCCATCGTTCACGTTACGTGCAGATCAGGAAGAGGAAGGGGAGTCGTGTGCATTGAAGATGGGATTGGGGCCGTCCGAGTGCAGCCCAGCCTGGCGGCGCCGCCGCGGAAGTGGAGGACCCAGACGAACACCGTGAAGGCGAACACGTGGGCCACTTTGATGTCGTGAGAAGCCAAGACGAGGAACGCCGGCTTTACCGCGATGGCCATGGCGTTCGGCGAAGCTGTGGACGTCGTCGACTGGCGTTGCTTCTTACAGGGGCTTGTTGTCCCCTCTCTCCTTGCCATAGCTAAACGGGGATGGGAATCTCCTGCCTGCCGCTGCGGGTGGAATCGGGAGCCGGGTTTGGCATAAGAAGAGAGAACGCATGCAAGCAACGGATGGCGGCTTACGTTGCGGAGTATGTTCTACACGAAGGTCGATCCAAGATCGGCCAAGATTCCAACTTGAACAGAGATTTCGGTGAAAGGTCGCAAGCTGCATCATAGAACATGAATAATCAATCGATCATGCTTGCAGCAGATCGATCGAACTCGCGACTCCCTTGGGTTGAAGCTCCCGCCTCTGCCGTCGTTGCCGCCACCTTATCTGTATTCGACATGTGGGGTCCTCTGTGGCCCCTGTGCTGTTTCTCCAACCATCGCAAAGGGTACGAAAGGGGACTGTCCGTCGGGTAGCTTCTCTGCGAACACATCGGCCGCACCTTTTTGGGTGGGCTCTGATGTCTGCTCCCAAGACAGCAGCCAGGCATTAAATTTAATCCGATCCTGGTATACCACGTAGTATTTGGGGTTGATAAGAGAAAATGAATCTGCCAATCACTCGATGACATTTGGCATGCTTAAAGAATAAATCCACGTTGCGCATCTCTGTCATTGGCTTGGCGGTGGGCGAAGCTGGAGCCTGACGGGGTCCAGACAGCTGACCCGCACTCGACTTCAATCTGGCAACAGCTACTAAACGCATTGGGACACGCAACCAATCCACCCAACCCAACCCACCCATCCGCCCACCTGTCTTCCCCCGCATTCAAATTAGTTCGAACACCAAAAACCAACGGGGTATCTCCTTGTCTTTCTGCCACTCGAAGGAATCCAATGCGGACACGTGTCAGACGTCGCGGGACGGCCTTTTCGACTCTTCTTCCACTCTTTGCGCGTAACGGTTTCCGTTATCTGGTTACAACCACTTAATATCATGCACACTTTTCCGTCATATCTCTACGGAACGGGCGATTGAACGCCGTCGTGGAATCTTGGCCGTTGATTGAAGATGATTATGAATACGCCGTGTCGGGCGCATTTAACGGAGGAAACAACGCGCCGAACCCCAACAATGGCAGTCGTCACGTAGAACGCAGCCCACAAGACTCCAGTGGCCATAGCTGGCCCGCTCCCCTTCCCCCTGCATGTGCTATCCACTTACTTCTCTCTCTCTCTCTCTCTCCCCCTATGCTGCTCTCCTCTGTGAAACCCTAGAACTTTCCTTCTCAGACGAACCATGGCCGGTCGACCCGTGGCTCTTTTCCTCCCGACGGCAGCCCACGTCCTGCTGCTGCTCCTTTTAGCCGGCGCGGCGTCCAGGAGCGCGGCCGATACAAATCCTGGCGACCTTGCGTCAATGCAGGCCCTCGCAACCGCCCTCGGCGCTGACAAGGCCCTCGACTGGTCCGCCGCCGCTGATCCCTGCACCGCCTGGGTCGGCGTCGCATGCTCCGACGGCCGCGTCACCGCCATCCAGGTCGGCAACCGCAGCCTCGCTGGCTCCCTCACTGCTGACGTCCGCAACCTCACCTCCCTCGTCCGGCTTGAGCTCCAGTACAACCGCCTCGCTGGGCCGCTACCTTCCCTCGCTGGCCTCGCCTCCCTGCAAGCCCTCCTCCTCCACGGCAACCTCTTCTCCTCTATTCCCCCCGACTTTTTCTCCGGCCTCTCCTCCCTCCAGGCCGTGTTCCTCGACTACAACCCCCTCGCTGCGTGGTCCCTTCCCGCCAGCCTCAGCGACGCCGCCGCCCTCGTCAACTTCTCCGCCAACTCTGCCAATGTCTCCGGCCCCCTCCCGGACTTCCTCGCCACCGCCTTTCCCGGGCTTGACCACCTCGGCCTTGCCTTCAACTTCCTCTCTGGTCCCGTCCCCTCAGCTTTCGCGGCGGCTCCCTTCCGTTCGCTCTGGCTGAACAATCAGCTGGGGCCCAGCCGCCTCAACGGCCGGATCGCCTTCGTCGAGAACATGACCGCCCTCGAGGAGCTCTGGCTCCAGTCCAACGACTTCTCCGGGCCGCTCCCGGACTTCTCTGGTCTCACCAACCTGCGCAATCTGGAGCTCCGGGATAATCAGCTCACCGGCGTCGTGCCCCGCTCCTTGATCGAGCTGAAATCGCTCTCCAAGGTTACGCTCACCAATAACCTGCTGCAGGGGCCCGTGCCCGTCTTCCCGGATTCTGTGACCGTAGACCTCGTCCCTGGAAGCGAGAGCTTTTGTCTGAAGTCACCAGGGGAGTGCGACGACCGAGTCACACTCTTGCTATCCATCGCCAAAAGCTTCGGCTACCCGAAACGATTCGCAGAGAATTGGAAGGGGAACGACCCCTGCGGATGGTTGGGCATCAGCTGCGACGCCGATGGCAACATCACTGTGATCAATTTCTCGAGGATGGGCCTCAATGGTACGATCTCACCTGATTTCGGTGCCTTCACCTCATTGCAGAGGCTGCTGCTGCCGAATAATAATCTCACGGGGACAATCCCATCCACGCTCACCGATCTGACGTCGCTGAAGGAACTGGATGTGTCCAACAACATGCTCTGGGGTAAGATTCCAAGCTTTAGCAAGAACGTATTGGTGAATGCTGGTGGGAATGTGAATATGGGGAAGGATGCTGCTCCGCCAGGTTCAGACTCCGGTTCTGCTCCTAATGGTAGCGACTCAGATCCAGCAGGGTCTGTTGATGCGAGCGGCAACAGCAATGGGAAGGCTTCTTCTGGCTCTGTAGGTGTAATTGTTGGTTCTGTGATCGCTGTGGTCACCGGTGTCAGCCTTGTTGGACTGGTGAGTTTCTGCTATTACAAGAAGAAGCTGCAGAATTCTGGGAGGGTTCAGAGTCCGAACACTACAGTGATACACCCGCGCCATTCAGGGTCCGACCAGGACATGGTGAAGATCACCGTCGTGGGCTCAAGCATGAATGGTGGTGCAACTGCCAGTGAATCTTACAGCCAGGCAAGTAGTGGCCCGAGTGATGTTCATGTAGTCGATGCAGGGAATATGGTGATCTCTATTCAAGTTCTTAGGAATGTGACCAACAATTTCAGCGAAGAGAACATTCTGGGGCGTGGTGGATTTGGTACGGTCTACAAGGGTGAGCTCCATGATGGCACCAAGATTGCAGTCAAGAGGATGGAGGCAGGCGTCATGGGGACGAAGGGCCTGAATGAATTCAAATCTGAGATTGCAGTGCTCACAAAGGTCAGGCACCGGAATTTGGTCTCGCTTCTCGGTTACTGTTTGGATGGGAATGAGAGGCTGTTGGTCTATGAGTACATGCCTCAGGGGACGCTGAGTCGCCATCTTCTGGACTGGAAGGAGGAAGGATTGAAGCCTTTGGAATGGAAAAAAAGGCTAAGCATTGCACTGGATGTGGCAAGGGGTGTGGAGTATTTACACAATTTGGCGCATCAGAGCTTTATCCACAGGGATCTTAAGCCTTCCAACATCCTTCTTGGGGATGACATGAAAGCTAAAGTTGCAGATTTTGGCCTTGTCCGACTTGCACCGGATGGGAAAGGTTGTTCTGTTGAAACAAGGCTAGCTGGTACCTTTGGTTATCTAGCTCCAGAGTATGCTGGTAATTCTCAAACTTGTCACTCTACTCTCATGCTGTATCATGCGACTGCATTATGCTATGTGATTTGTCGTGCCATCTGCTCTATATAATTTTCCATTAACACTAAAGGTTTATAGGCCTTTGAATTTTTAGTCTAATCTCTGTTGGCTGACTTACAGCTTCCTGTATTGGTTGCAGACATTAGTCTAACCGTATCAATGTCGTAGATTGATATATAGCAAATTGGTCTCTTGCCAATTATGTTAACTTTGGTGCAAATAGTTAAGAAAAGAAGTGTTCATTTGGGATCAAGAGATTGTTATGTTAGATATCGGTGGCTAAAATCGAAACCCTGGATCATAGGATGGTAAAGAAATGTAGCATGTTAGCATCTTGGTAAGTCGCCTCGTAGTTCAATAATGTGATCCCTGTGCCAAAGTTTATAGTGGCAATATACTGATGTAAGCTCCAATCCACGATGACTTGGAACACATCAAATGGCTTTTGACGTTATTGTAATCTTCCAGTTTATTGCTTGCTGCAAGGCCTGACTTTATTGTAGTTCTTGAATTCCTTTGTACTCTTTGATGATAAACTAGTCCTCGTTCTGATTTTGAAGTATAGCTTCTTATATTTGCTACCACATGCGAGTTGAAATTAGGAGTTCTGCCAACAGGTCTAGTCTGTCTAAATCTGGATTGCTTGGATCTTGGATTGTTGTTGTTTCGGAAAAGAATAAAAAAAGATCATCTTTGTTCAAAATGATTCGGCAAGATGATCAAAGAAAGAGGCTTTATTTCTTGATGTTTTCATTGTTATTGGTCTGCGGGAAGTTGAAGGCATTCATCGATTTGTATGTACTTGCAGTGACCGGTCGTGTGACCACAAAAGCCGATGTGTATAGCTTTGGAGTGATACTGATGGAGCTGATCACCGGTCGGAAGGCACTGGACGAGAGCCAACCGGAGGAAAGTGTGCACCTGGTAACATGGTTCCGCAGGATGCAACTCAACAAGGACACATTCCGAAAGGCCATAGACCCAACCATCGACCTCGACGAGGAGACCTTCACGAGCATCACCACCGTCGCAGAGCTTGCCGGCCACTGCTGCGCCAGAGAGCCTCACCAGAGGCCGGATATGAGCCATGCGGTCACCGTCCTGGCATCACTCGCGGAGCTGTGGAAGCCCTCCGATCCCGACTCAGAAGACAGCTACGGGATCGACCTCGACATGTCACTCCCCCAAGCACTGAAGAAATGGCAGGCATTCGATGACAGCAGCCATTTCGACGGAGCCACATCATCATTCCTCGCAAGCTTGGACAACACCCAGACCAGCATACCGACGAGGCCACCCGGCTTTGCGGATTCCTTCACCTCTGCCGATGGAAGATAAATCAGTCATTGAGAACCGTGTGTTCTCAGCTCTGTTCATTCTTGTGTACTTGTTTGGCTTTGCTTTTGCTTCTTGGTTGTGGCTCTCTTCCATTCCTCGTCAGCTATGACGTCTGTACTCCCTACTCCCCGTAGTTGTTCCCTTCTAAGTTACTTGCCGTTTTTTTAGCAAGATGAGGTGTTGTGCTGCATCACTTTGCTCGTTTGCTTGTGTATCTTTTTATCGCACTCAGCTATAATGAGAACGTGGCACGGTGATTACGGAGGATCTATTCCTGACATTATTAGATAGATATAGTTCTTATCACATTCCATTAGTAGCTTAAACAAATCGGGATTCAAAAGACTCATTTACGAGACGAACATGAACGTAATAATTCACATGTTATAGAGATGAGATGAAGGAATCGGATCACATGCAAGCTGATGCCCGGCATTAATCAATCCGACCTGTTCGTCGTGCATGAGACATTTATTGATCATCATCAATGCAGCGGTGCAGATTCATCGTCCATATTTTACACTGTTACTCGGGGTAATTATAGATTACCCCCTTTACCGTTAGTTTCTATACTTTAAAAAGTAGTATTGGAATCTATATACTTACAAAAGTGAAACATTTAATCACAATTATTCTCACACCTTACGTTTTGTTTTGTCGTGAATGAAAAGGATAAAAAATTAATTTTGTAGGAATTTTTTGCTTTTCTCTCCAGTGGATGGTAGACCATCGGTGATGTCAGTGGCACACAAGACTGGTGGCACGCGAGGGAAAAGGGGAACGGGACTTACGGCAAGGAAGTGCATGGAGCGATTCTCGATCTCGCTGATCATGTCACGCGCGTTGGAGATGAATGTTGTGGCGAGAAGCACCTTCTATAATCTCCACCTCTGACACTAGTCTCATGCTTGTTGTCACCAACCTGAATCCTAACGTTAGCTATGGGGAGGTGGTCATGCTTCGCCCTGTGGTATAGATTTTGCCTTACACTTGTCGTAAACCTGAACCTTAGTGTTGGCGGCAAGGGAGGTGGAGGTGGAGGAGATGGCCACACTCCGTTTTGCGGTACGGATTTTACCGATAGTGTTGGCGACATAATCGACTGGAGGCACGCCAAGATGGGGCCTTTGCTTATTGCAACACATGATATGTATGAGAAGAAAACGATGTGAGGCTAGCACGAGGATGATATTGCAAAGGAGATCTAAGTGCCGCCCTCGCATGCCACCAACGTCGTCGACCTTGCATGTCACTAACATCGTCAATGATCTACCGTCTATAAAATTATCTTTTTACTCTTATCATTCATATCGAAATTGATGACGTGAGAAGAATTGAAGTTAAATATTTTATGTTCCTAAGTGAAGAGATACTAATGTTATTTTTTTTTTTTAAAGTATAGAGACCATGTTGCAGATCGATTGCTTATGATGCGATCTTCCAAACATAAACGATTCCGACAAAAAGGACTCATCGACTCCGTCCATCTCACTCCGAGTATACGATCACAATTGTAATCCATCACATCCATATTTAGAAGCAGCACTACTAACATGCCACAAACACAAAAAGCATGGAACTCACTTTACGCCCACCGTCCATAGTGAAGTGCTGACAGATTGGCTTCATCCTTCCTTTCCTTTCTTCTTCTTCTTCTTCTTCCCATTTCCATTTGTTTCCCTGTTTGCCGAGTCTCGTCTTCCTCGTCGCAAACCTCCGAGGAAGAACAGCGAGTCTGCGTGTCAACTTTCGACAGCTGGGTTGTCTCTGTTGGTGAGCTGCAGCACTCAAACACCGGCCTCACAGTCTGGTGCGATAGTTACTTGCCTGAGGTATCGAAACAAGGATGGAAGTCTCACAGCATGTCGAGATGTGTGATCGTCAACCTCTGCTCCATAAATTTTGGACTGAATCAACAAATCGAAACCCAATCTGGAGCTACTAATTTTGCAGTACTGATTCAAGTGGTAGGCAAGTATGCATTCCTAAGCAATCACACCTAAAACTGCTCAACACCTAACTGTTGTTGGGTCGAACGAGAAGACTACGACCGAGCAGCATTTGATGTGGTAAACGTGTTGACTCTGTATCGCTGGGCACGATTCATTTTAGTAGACCCAAATGTTTTAGTTGGACTCCGACCAATCGAGATTTATAGTCAAATCGATTTGGTTCCTTCTTCTCTGTTCTTAATTTGAAGTTGTAATTAATAGATGGGATGCGACTGCCTGAGGTCACTGTTGCCTGTGGTCCGACGACGCCTTCAGCCGCTATTTTAAGACCTGCAAAGGGGCGAAGAAGACTTGGGTGCCGTGCTCGACGGAGCCAACAACTCCGACGACGACTCGGAATGGCAGATGAAAGCGTTTCCGGAGACGCACAGAGTCGGCATGTGGAGGAAACGTATGGAGAGCTTGCTAACGTTTTGCTTGCGCACGTCTGAAAACGTTTCCCACCTGCAGAGAAACACCGCGTCGATTTCGATTTTTGTTTTTGTTTTTATTTTAAGCGATCGGAATTAGAACCGAGTTCATAGACCGAGCCGCGAGCCGGTGGTCAACCGGGTCAGACCTCCCAATTGATTTGGTAAAGCTTCAACGGTCAACGTTCCAATCGCCAATGCCCCGCGGTTTGAACGCTTTTTACCCCCCTTCCATCGCAGGCGATCCAACTTATATATAGACTCCCCCGTCGCCTTCCCTTTCTCTCCGATCTCATATACAATACGACCGCTTCCTCTCTCGGGGCATACTTCTGCTTCCCGTTTCAACACCGCGAAACCAAGCTGTGTTCATGGCCTTTCCGTGGAGAATCCGCAAGTCCGGCCTGAAGACCAAGCTGGATAGGAGAGTTCTCGATTCGGAGATCGCCGTCCCTACGCACTTCCGATGCCCGATATCGCTGGAGCTGATGAAGGACCCGGTGACGGCGTCGACCGGGATCACCTACGACCGGCAGAGCATCGAGACGTGGCTGGAGATGGGGAACGCGACGTGCCCGGTCACCAACCAGGAGCTGAGGAACGCCGACGGGCTCCTCCCCAACCACGCGATACGGAAGATGATACAGGACTGGTGCGTGGCGCACCGGCGGTACGGGATCGAGAGGATACCCACGCCTAAGATTCCGGTGACCAGGACCCAGGCGGTGGACATGTTGTCGGAGGTCGCGGCCGCGGGCCAGCGAGGCGACCAGGCGCGGTGCAGGCAGATGGCGGCCAAGGTCAGGAACTTGGCGAGGGAGAGCGAACGGAACCGGCGGTGCTTCGCATCGAACGGCGCGAGCCGGGTTTTGGCGGCCACGTTCGGTGCTGTGGCCGGCGGTTCCTCGGAGTGCTCGGAGGAAATATTGGCAGCGCTGGCGACGGTGTCGCCGCTGGACGAGGAAGCCGCTTCGCACATCGGATCGCCGGAGTCGCTCGAGTGCCTCGTGTCGATGTTGACGCATGGGAATTTGGCTGCAAGGCTCAGCGCGGCGTTGGTGGTGAAGCAGCTTCTCGCATCCAGCGGAGCGAAGGTGGACGCGGTTGCCGGGACGAAGGGGCTGGTGGAAGCACTGGCCAAGCTCGTCAAAGAGCCCATCTTCCCTCAGGCCACGAAGGCGTCTCTGGTGGCCATCTTCTACATGGTTAGCCACAGCGAGAGGACGGCAGCGCAGGTAGTCGATCTGGGGCTGGTGCCAGTGCTGGTAGAGGCCCTGGTGGAGCCGGAGAAGAGCATGAGCGAGAAGGCACTGGCGGTGCTGGACGGGCTGCTGAGCTGCGAGGGCGGCAGGGAGAAGGCCCGCCAACACGCGCTGACGGTGCCGGTGCTGGTGAAGAAGATGTTCCGGGTGTCGGACATGGCGACGGAGCTGGTCGTGTCGGCGCTGTGGAAGCTGTGCAGGAACGAGGGAGAGGAAGGAGAGGGGAAGGGGAGATGCTCGCAGGAGGCGCTGCGAGTAGGTGCCTTTCAGAAACTGCTGCTGCTGCTGCAGGTGGGGTGCAGCGTGGCAACGAAGGAGATGGCCACCGACCTCATCAAACTATTGGATGCTCAGAGGGAGGCGTACGAATGCGTTGACACCATGGATTTCAAGAAGGGACTCAAGAAGCCCTTGTGAGCTTTCATCAACTGGTTGGTAGGTGGCAGACGCAAGATCGTAACACAGCAGCAGCACACAGAGATCATTCTTCTTCTTCTTCTTCTTCTTCTTCTTCTTCTTTTTCGTATGTGGATGACTCATATTTGTACAAAAAAAAAAAAACATTAGGATGTTCTGGGTTACTTGTTAAGGATAATAGAAAAGAACATGGATTTTTGGCTCACAAACCTGAGATTGGATGTCGACATTACTTTTTTTTTCCTTCCGATAGAACTTGTTTGGAATGCATTTATCATTGCAGCTTTGTAGGTAGACTTTGGGCAAACGCAGGGAACGAAGGGGGAAAGAGAAAGAAGGCGACCCCTCCCGGTCAAACAGGGGATGCAAGTAGATGAATAATACGGGCGCCAAAAGGATGGATGGAGTCTAGAGGAGAAAGAAACATTGCTGTCACTTGTTGGCCTACTCCAAACACTAGAAAGTTGTAGAACCTATTGTGTGTGTGTCTGTGTGTGTGTGGGAGCAAAAAAAAAGATTTATTTGGGGGTGAGAAATGTGACGGATGTGTGGATTGCGGCGTGAGTCCACGGTGAACGATGGACTCGGCGTTCGTTTCCCATGCGTACGTCCTCCACGCACGGTGAACATGGGACTCGGCCTTCGTTTCTTTCCCATGGCGTACCCGTGTGGGGTAGTATATATCATATCAAAGCCGCGGGCGTCGCTGGTGACTGATACAAGTGGTGCGATGGGACGACGTTTCCTGTGGTAGGACGCTGCTGATCCCAACCACGTAGTTGAATCCACGGCGACACGCCCCATTTTAGCTTGTCAAAAACATTCCTCCAACGATCCGCGTGGATCCTCTCGCTTCGTGCACGTGGCTCCATAACACGATGCCGTGTAGACAAAGGCATTGTGTTGCTGTCTGATTCAGTCAAATCAACTTTTGCTCCCTTAACTATTAGACAAAGTAGATAGATAATTGATACCACAAAAAATAGAACAAATGAGACGGACTGACCTGGGAAACACGAGCTGTACGGTCACGGCCTCATTCCAAGTGCCGAACGGTTGGAGCTTCTTGTGTTATGGTGTGGAAATGATGTGGATTCTCTCTGCAGATAACCTCTTAAGAACAATTTGAGCTCCAACTGAAATCAATTACAAAGACAGATGATTGAGAGAACCAATCCGTACCTGAAGAAGATCCGGGAAGGTTTCCTTCCTTCTTTTTTTTTTTTGAGTGTCACCATGCTTTGTGGCTTTCCACAATATAGAATGCATGCATCGAGAGCGCGCACTTCCATTGTTTGTAAAGACGAGATACCTCAAGATTTTACAAGGGTATTCCATTCTCTGCAATATCAATTATGAGATAACTTAGCAGAGATCTCGACTCCTCCATACATACGGCGCCCCACCTCCCTCTCCTCAAGGAGCTCGAGTCGTTCAAATAGGAGCTGCTATCTGTACCTGCTTCAAGATGCAAATCACTTACTTGATTGCAGAATATGAAAGATTACCATTATTATCTCACTGGATCTGATATGTCTTCCGAAACTGACCTGTTCAACATGAAACTGCACCATTTATTAGAAGGTTCATCTGAGAATAGTAAGCTCAAGATATGCCTTTTTGAACATTTGACTTGAATAAAATGGCACAGCGACTAGCAAGCGTCCAAAGCCAATCATCTTGATCAGCAAAGCAAAAGAGAGGTGAGAGTAGTAACCACTAGTAATGAACATGCCTCACTTGCCAATCATCATTGATGGCCATCCCAAGGGTCTTCTACATCCAGACAGGCGGCAGCACAGGACGCCGCAGCCAACCGATCATCTTGATCGCAGAAACAAGTGCATCCTATACCATCTGAAAACAGTAAGAATCCAAGAACAAGTGCATCATAAACTGAGATATTGATAGAAGATAAGATTTAGTTAGAATTTAGATATGATTTTTGCAACTGAACGAGGAAGTCTCATAGGTTAGTTGAGGGAAATCCTCCTCTTCATATGTATAAATAAACGATAAATAAATGAATCAATTAGGCTTTTCATTCTCTCTTCCTAGTTTCAACAGATACCACCACATGCTAATGCCAATACATTACTTTGAGAATTCATCCATATTTTTCACAACACCATCATTCTTACTCGAAGATTTTTCTATCGTCCATTTGCAGATGAGCCAAATCTCGTCTTTAGCTAATTCAAAGGGTATACCGATTGATTTCTTGTAGCACAAATGATAGGCCATGTCGCCCTATTTGAAGTAACATAAGAATCAACCAAAGAATTGGACAGGACAAACAGCTTGTGACTCTTCAGGTGATGCTGAGGCAACATTTCCCATGCCAGATTCTTCTTCAGATATCCATGAGCTTTGTCTGCCAGTAGCTGAAAATACATGCTCAGAACTCACCAGAGGCACAGCTTCAACCAATGTAAGCCAAGTTTTAATGCTTATCCACTAGGAAAGGGCTATCACTTGGACGTCAATAATTGGACCGTAATAAAGCCCCGATGCAAATTCATGGTGATAAAGTGATAATTCACAGGTGATGTTAAATGCCACAAACCAGATTTAACTAATATGATCCAGTTGAGTTTGCTTGTCCACAAGGCTAGGGTCCTCATCCGTATGAAAATGCCAAAACCACAATCAATTCCTATAAAAAAAGATCCAGCAATCATCTATCAATTGAGAAAGGATCCATTGTACCTTTTGGATCTGGCTATAAGCTTGTTAAATTATGCCCAACCTGACCTTGATTCAGAGTAACAACCTAATTTGCATTTCAATAGTTATATGCTTCTGTATATGCATGATCCTTCATTTTTTGCTATTAATGCTTATAATGATATGTCATAAAAAACACTAGTTTGGTAGATATGAAAATATCTATCATTTCACCAACATACACATACACTGATAATATACATTGAATATCACCGGTTTAACGTGTTAATAGAAAAACTTTTATGCACATACTTATCTGTGGATCGAATAGGTCATCCACATTAACATGGACATCTGCATCGACATCGACCCAGGTTCAAGAACATACCATATCATAAGACAGATAGGTGTCAACTGAAAAATTCTACCGGTGACCAGTATGGACAGTAGCTGAAGTGCATTCAGGACAATCAAACCCAAAAAATGCATACAAAATGCTCGCTTAAAAATCATTAGCAAGAAAAGTTGGTTGCTTTTGATATGAGCACATTTCTTAACCCACTGCACGAGAAAGTAGGCTGCATTAGAAAATTGAGATTACTGCTGCAGACTACCAAATGAAAATAAAATGTCCTATAAATGAGATTATTCTACATGCTACTGCACAAAAAAATGTTCTGATATAGTGAAAATAATACATGATATGCACCTTTAAAATCAAATAATCAAAGTAAGTCTAACATAAATGACATTTGAAGTAAACTGAGTATACAAAACTCTCCGTTGTATGATACGACTTCCGATAGAACTCTCCAAGGTTTATATGGCATTCGATTTCAAGAATTAAAAAAAAAAAAAGGTTGCACAAATGACCAAATAAGGCACGACCGGTAACAAGCAGAACTCACATTTTGTCCCATGTAATTGCTCATGTATTATGTCCTCCTCACACTTCCAGAACGAAAAGTCCTCCTGCACGAACCTGCACAAAAATCGATCAAAAAACCAAGAATAGATCAAAATCTCTGTATCAATTGAGCAGTAGGGACCAATCCACAAAACCTACGACGTTAATTGAATTCATAAATCCTGACAGAAAGATCGAGAAAAAGATCGCACAACATACCCAAGGAACCTCACAAGGCAAGATAGGGTACTTGCATGACCCATATCTCAGATAAAAGCGCTTCAGATCGGCGGAAGGCTTCTCGTCATAGATTAGGGCTCGACGCGGCTTCGTAGAAGGAGGAAGAGGGCTGAAAGGGGCGTGGCGGGGTAAGGCAAGAAGCACTCGAATCTCGTTTATATCTATGTAGAGGACCTCCGGCGGGAACACGACGTTTCTTGGGCCCAATTGGAGGCCCACTTATCCTTGGTGGCCCGGCGGTGTCAAGCTAGACGGACTCAATACAACGAACGACATCCTCCGATCCGACCCAATCTGACCCAATCCACATCAATTTGACTCAACATGGCTCACCAATTTCGAACCCAATAGCTTATTGGAATCGACGGCAATGATCGAAGCCAAAGCTTGCAAATAGATCGGACGACCGCCGTCCGATCACTTGCAGGGAATGGCGGTCGGTCGCCTGCCGAGGTTTTTTTTTTTTTTTCTCGGCCGGGGGGGTGGGGTAATCGTCTGTTATACTCAATTACCTAAAACACCCCTATACGTTTAGCCTATTCCATCTCACGCTTTGTCGATCTCCTTAAAACACAAGGGCAATTTGGTATTTGTAGCAGCAATGGACTGGGTAGTTAGTTGAAGGCTACCGACGGCGGGAAGCGAGAGAGAGAGAGAGAGATAGCGAGAGAGGAGGGAGACGAGAGAAGAAGATACAAAATACAAATAGGGGGCCGCAGCGGGGAGGGGGGGCGATGGCGTTGGTGGCCGCGGACCCGACGGGGAGGAGGAAGGTGTCGGCGAGGATCTACGGGCTGCGCACATTCCTGGACCCGGGGTGCCCGATGGACTTCTACGGCGCGTTCCGGGACAACGTGCGACGGTTCGTGCGAGAGTGCGCCGACGTCGAGGAGCGGGCGACGGCGGGAATGCCGACGTGGCGCACGCTGCTGGTGGACGAGCAGAGCGGGCTGGTGGCGCCGCTCTACACCGTCGAGGAGTGTGTCCGCCGCTCCCCGATCCCCTTCTGCGACTACTGCCGCTGCAGCGGTGAGTTCCTCTCTCGTTCTTGGTAGCAACTGGGTTTCCCATGGGGTGATGACGATTCTGTTCTGTCGGGGTTTCCCATCTCTTTTCTTCTTGCAAAACCCATTTTGATCGGTCGTGGCAATTTTGCGAATCGGGGATTTCGTCTTCTCCAAAGTTCCAAACCGAGATTTTTGGGGACTCCATCTTGATTCCCTCTGTGTTAACATCGTCATCTGCTTCCTCCGTAGAGGAAATACCAAATCTTGGCTCTGTCTATTCCCAGTAATGCATCAATAAGCGTTTTCTTGCCAAATTATTCCAAGCGTCTTCATCAGCGTTCTCTTACCCCGTTGTAGAAGGTAATCACCTCCAAACCCCCAAACCTAATTGAAGAGAGAACGAAGTCTATGAGAATGGAACAGCGAAACAGGGGGAGAACAGAACAGTGAACCAAGGGTATGGGGAGCTCAATGTTGGAAAAAGGATGCACCTTTCTTTGAAATTAGAGGAGAGATGGCTTCTGGTGTTGTTGCTGCTTCTCAAGCGTGTTTGGTTGGCATAGCAGGATGGAGCCACCACTTGGTGTCGAAGCGGCGTTACCACTTGATCATCCCGGCCGACGGCGATTGGGACAAGCCCCTCCGCCCCGACGCCTTCTTCCTCCGCAGCCACCTTCTCCACGGCCTCCTCCACTGCAACGGCTTCGGCCACCTCATACTCGTCAACGGCCGCGACGGCGGCTCCAAGTTCATCTCTGGTCGCCACTTCATGGACCTCTTCGACCGTCTCTGCACCGCCCTCCGCGCCCGGTAACTTAATGAGCACGTTCATCTGTTGTATTAGCCTGCCGTTTGCCACTTTGCTCAATTTACCTTGAATGGAGTCGGCTGCGTGCCAGGGCAGTGTCGGTGGAGGACGTGTCGCGCAAGGCATTCATGGACCTCCGTCTCCTCCTCGGCGTGGCCCATGGCGCGTCCTGGTTCGCCCGCTGGGGCTACCACTTCTTTAAGGGAAGTTACGGCGTCACACAAGAGGCCTACGACCGAGCCCTTCGCCTCCTGTCGTCGCTCCGCATCGAGGAACTGATCGTCGTCCTCGCCAACACCAGTCAAAGCCGCGAGCTCCGCCGCGTCGCATTCGCCTACCGCAACCTCCATTTGCCCGACCGCGACACTACGCCACTCGTCACCGTCCGCGACTTCGTCCGCTTCCTCCTCGAGCTGAAGCACCGGCCGGCAGCACAAACAATGCCGCTTCCGCCATCGCCCTCCCCCGCGCCATTGCCGAGGAGGGCGATGAAGAAGGCCGTGAGGAAGGGATGCCGCGACTTCACCAAGGTCGCGGCCGAGATGCAGAGCCGATGGCCGTTGCGGCGGCTCCATTCCTCTGCTCAGGTCATCGTGGACGCCCTCAAACGGCACGGAAGGAAGATGACACGGCAGGAGGTCCGCGAGGCCGCGCGGCTCACGATCGGTGACACCGGCCTCCTTGACTTTGTGCTGAAGTCTCTCGGCGATTGCATCGTGGGCGATCATCTTGTGCGCCGCACCTCCAATCCCACCAGCAGGGTGCTCGAGTTCAGCCTGGAGGAGTTCCCATCTCCTGCGGCTGCGGCGGCGGCAGCAGCAGCAAAGACGGAGCAGAACGAGGATGTAGCAGTGGTCGCTAGACCGGCATGGCCGCGCGCTCTGCAGGTGGAGAGGGACCTTCTGACAGTGTACCAGAGCATGTTGGCGGTGCAGCCGGAGGCGGCGGGAAAGGTGCTGGACGCCAAGCACTGGGTAAAGCAGTGGGGACTGCAGGACGACGTGGACGACCGGCTCCGGTTCCTGGTCATGTGGGTTCCGAATCAGGAGGAGCTGGAGGAGCTGACGCGGGCACTGCCGCCGCCGGAGGTGGTAGTGGTGGAGGCGACGGCGTCGGTGGGGGAGCTGAGAGCGGAGGCAGAGCGGGCGATGCGGGACACCTACTGCGTGATGGAGGGGTTCAGGGTGGAGGAGATGGAGGGGGTGGAGGGGAAGGACTGGGATCCGGTGCTGCTGGGCGGGGCGGAGTCCGGGGCGCTGGTGTGGGTGCGCGGGGACGGCACGGACATGGGCTCGGTGTTGAGGTACGAGGGCGGGGCGGACACGTGGTCGGTGGGGTGCTCCTGTGGGGCGCGGGACGACGACGGGGAGCGCATGGTGGCCTGCGATGCCTGCGACGTGTGGCACCACACGCGGTGCGCCGGCATCGGCGACGGCGAGCCGGTGCCCCCGCTGTTCTTCTGCGCCAGGTGCGGGAGATCAGTGACGGCGGCCGGCCAGATGATGTAGTGAAAGGAGTCGCCTTTGCAGAAGAGCGAACTTGGACGGAAATGACTTTAGTCGCGGCAGCAACACATTCATTTTCTTTACAGATGTCCCCCCGGGGGTGGGCAGTGTAAGAGTATAACACAATGACAAAAAAGGAGAAGGGATCGATGTATCTCCCATGCATGACATTCGTTGATTTGGTTTTTGTGATCCGAAAGGGTTGTATGGCTGTATAGATGTAACTACAAGGGCGTCCTCGAATTTCCAAATCCCACTTATGGGCATAGTACAGTGGACACAAGTAAACGTGGCTCAACGTGTTTGTTTGTGGAAGGCTGGAACAGGTTTTGAGATGTAAAAAAAGGTTTGACAGTGAAGAAATAGGAATTGAAATAAGCAAGGAAAAAAAAAAAGAGGATCGAGAAAGAGTCGTGCCAACATAAATGGAACTCTTGAAGGGAAGGGAAGGGAATGGAGCCCCAATCCTAGGAATCCATTTCCCATGTTGGTCATTTAAGCAAATACACTCAAGCTTTTACTCACCTGTACAATGCCATACCAACTGGATAAAGAAAGCCATTGGAATGAGACCCCCCAAAAGTTGTAGCAGCATCCTTTAAATTGGGAGAGAGGTGTTATGATACTCCATCTGTAAAACATACGAGGGGCAATAGTTTCTGGAATCCATCAGAGGACCAGAGGTGGTAGAAGAAAAGGATCAGAAGCATATACAAGCAAAATTTGTTAAGAAGTTGCAGTGGAGGAAACATGTAGGGCACTGTTCTAGTTAAAGCTCAGTAAAAGGGAGAGAAGCTGCTGGTCTGACTCGTGTATCTGCACCAGAACGATTGAGAGTTGCAACTTTTTAGTTGCACGCCCCATCAGCCGCGGACTATAGACACCTCGATGATCCCTCATACCATGAATCAAGCAAAGAAGAAGTTTTTTAGTCCATGTGCTGTTTTCTGTCACGGCGAAGCTTGATGTACCAGGTGGCAAGACGGCGCAGGCTCAATCCAACTAGAATCTTCCAAATTGCAAGCATGATATAAGTCAGGCTTGACCAGAAGAGGGTCCATCCTAACCTCCAGGGGAGCGGTCCAGAAGGTAGAAGGTGAGCATAAACTGGCGTCAGTACTCTGATGACCTAAACCAAGTTACAAAGTTGTTCTCAGACGACAATCTCAATCAATAAACAATGGTTGTTCCATTACAGGAAAACCAGTGCTCTTAACCTACCACGCAGGCTGGTGCGATAGGTATGAAAGTAAGATCTTTGCGTCCTTCATCGGGCTTCTCATTCAGAGTCTGACCATGTAAGTTCCAAGATGATGTCATGCAATGAGCAATACAATTTCTATAAACCTAAAAGTAATTTGATTAAATAGGCAAGCACCAATGTAAACAAACTAGCAATAACACATGCATTGCTGACGAGAAAAAGGAAGATTCTTGCAGAAACATGCATTGAGGTAAGTAATCATTCTACTAACACAAGTCACTCCTCCCAAATAGAGGTTTCTACCACATTAATGACTTGCTTCCAATTACAGCTAAATCTTTAAGCAATTGGCTACTTGTTCCATTTGACACCTGTGTAGAAACCTACATTTACAAGCAAAATGGTTGTCTACTAAACTTATGTCAGGTGTAAAGTTCTATCTGAAGCTCTTCTATTGTCCAAAATGGACAGATTTTGATCTGAGCCAGCCTAAAATGCTACGAACTTACAGATACATACAAAAAAACACTGTTAAAAAAAAA
This sequence comes from Ensete glaucum, assembly GCA_021527575.1. Taxonomy (NCBI): domain Eukaryota; kingdom Viridiplantae; phylum Streptophyta; class Magnoliopsida; order Zingiberales; family Musaceae; genus Ensete; species Ensete glaucum. Next base: position 49,723,529 of record CM038558.1, read on the forward strand.
AGGTAAAGAAATAAATTATTAAGACTCCTCCCAAGAGGTCCTATTGTATGATAAATTAATATAAACAAGAAAATACCATGGAATCAGAAATAGTCAAGTTTGTGCCCATAGTCTGACGTGATTAAATTCAAATGACATGGAATTCTTATGGCCGTACTTATTCTATAAATTAATATGTTTATTAAATTTATATCTCCTCAGTATATAATTTATGCAATGCAAAAGTTGAGATTTAAACAACTTGACAGTAGTAGAACTAATTGAACAAAGATTATATGCTAGATGTACCCAGTTAGATATATAGTAAGTCTTGTTTACTTCAACCATTGTTACACTTGATTGATTAGATTCTTTTATATGATTTGGTTAACCAAGAACCCTAACATTAAGGTTGGATTGCCCGCCAAAATGAAACTGAAGCTGATATCTCAGACATTCATCCGTTGATTTCATTAGTACCACTGCTTTATATTTTTAAATTTGAGTCTTTTTGTGCATAGTTTATACCACTGAAATATGTCTATTAGAGCAGACCTGAAATGAAACCAATAGTTCTGGCTATCAAAAGAACTTTGGAAAATGAGAATTTTTAGTCATGTGGTGTGGGGATTCACATTGTTTAAGGCTGCTATTTAGTTACTTCCTAAGTTCCTAAGCTCAAACTAAACGAAAGGGTGGCCTAGTACATGAGCCTTCTACTTATGCACAGTATGGAAAGGGTCAGTGCATATAGCAATATTCCTGCAAGCGAACATACTGTTTTACTGACTCAAACATCAGACTAAAGTTGCAAAGGAGCAACCTTACCACTATACCAAAACTCATCCTCAAACTACTATTTGACATCAACCATGAGAGCAAAATCTGTAAAATGGTAGATGTGGTGCACGTTTGCTCAAGTTAATAGAACAGAAAGAAGTTGAAAATGTGCTCTGAACAGATCACTGTTCAGAACAGAAAAGATGGTTGAATAAATTTCTATTCAGTACACCATCACCAGCATCATATACTTAAAACTTAAAGTACATGTTATTCTTATGAAACATGTATACTTTAAATGCTTGTTATGTCCTATGTCAGACATCCACACTTCAAAAAATATTGGGGCCCTTGGACTATCTAAACTTATTTATGTTGCTGACAATATACAGAGATTACTTGTCTATACAAGGCTTCAAAATGTACTGAATATTGGCATATTGGGACTCTTGGACCACGTAAACTTATTTATGTTACTGGCAGTATACATAGGTTACTTATCTATACAAGGCTTCGGAAGGTACTGAATATTGACAATACATATATAATGCTGTCTGTATATATAAAATACTATGCTTATGTATATGATGATCATAGATTGCGTTGCATAAATTTTCTGTGTCAGAATGTGATTGTATTATGTGATGCTTATGCACATGGTCCAAGTATGATTGTATTATTGTGCTCTATGAAAATGCTTGTAAAAGGTTCTGTAGTGACCATTTCTCATATCTATATTTTCCAGGCACTATAAAGGAACTTCACCACAAGAAGTTAAAAATCAATAGCCTGGAAGCACATTAAGCTAAAAAATCTTAAAATATGTAAAACAAATACCAACTAGATTTACCTGCTCACAAAGGTCTTCCAAAAACTCTGAGTATGCAATGGGCTTTATTTCATTGAACTTTGCCAAGAACGAATGCTTGATTGCATCAACAAGCACTTCACACATGTAAACCAGAAGGGCATTCTGGAACATAGTAAAAGTTATTGGTAGCTTATACAGTTGATTGAGATAAACTCTTTGATATGAACACTTGTCATGAGAAGAAAACCATGTTTGTCAATGGAGGATGCAACTTACACTAATAAAACTCTCAAACCAGGGTCCCTCGGCCTCCAAGATATTCTGAGCTAGCACAAACAGCACAAAAGCTGTGATGTGGAATCTCTCTATTATATCTGATCATCAGAATTAGAATATAAAGAGAAGTAAGTAACTCTTACTTAGAACTCAATACAACTTTCTAAGCTACTTCAGCAATATACCACAGCAGTTCATCAAACAACCAAGACATTTTGTTGGAAAATAGAAAAGTAAAGATTTGAAGTGCCTCCAGCCCTATTCACCATTGGTAGTTCCTTCCTACTTCGGCCACCTCACCTTACCTAGTACTAGGTCCACATATTTGTCACAACCTGGATCAATCAGGCCATTGGTCGAATAACCTAAAGCCCTAAAACCACATGACCGAAAATGTTTAGGTAAATTTAATACCAATGCGCACATCTTGCCTTAAGTTAATCTTCCTCCTACTTCCAATGTGAGACAATTCAGGATGTTTAAATAGAACATTGCATCATTTGGAATAATTATTTTTGGTACTTCAATATTTCACCACATCAAACAAGTACAAAAACATATTATCTATCTGAAAGCACATCATCCTCTAGGATGATCACAAAATGTTGGCCAATTCATTATCACCAACATTAGGTGCAAGCACCTTGATTTTCTATTTCACAATCATCTCATGCAAGAAATCAATGCTAAAAATCAGCAATGTGTATATTTCACATATTTTGTCCATAAATACCATTATTCCTGGCCAAAAAATAGTTGCATATCAGCAATTTCAATTAACAATCAGTACCTATAATGTGTATAGAAAAAGAGGCACCACATTGCAGTCGCTTGCTAAAAGGCAATGCAACAGAAAGGAAATAACATGGGAGTTCCACCTGTTCAAATGATTCAAATTGATAAACATAAACAAACTCACCATAGTATACCAAATTGTGAAGGTTTTCTTTGCTAACACGCTTGAATACATTGCTTTTAATCTCAGCAAAATTATTTGACACCAGTAGAGCAAGCACAGCATTATTGTGAGCAATAATGCAAGTTGATAATGTGATAGCCTGAGCTAACAATATAAAAGAATGGACAAGTACTAGTAGTTAAGGAAAGATATTTACTAAGTTCGTCCTAGCAGAATTTGAAAAAAGAGAAGTCACTTGTGACAAAGGATATCAAAAGCAATGACTGCAATGGTTTCATCAAGAATAAATCTAATCAGTTCAAATTTCATATTATCTGGGGGGCACGTTGAAAGCCCCTCTGCAGAGTCAAAGAGAACTTGCAAAACATCTTCACCAAATGACTGACAAAGTTTGTCAAATATCTGCGACAAATTCTAAATGTTAGCATCAATCTTCAAAGGAACAGAGTTTTAAAAAATCCTGTGCCCTAGCAGCTCACCTCCAATACATTGTACACCACATACAATTTAATGGTTCCTTGTCCTCGTATGAAATGATATATTAGGCTAATATCTGATTCATAAGTAGACAATTGTATGAGGTACAGTGCACAAGTCATTTCATGGTAAAAGGCAACACTTATAAAGGTCGGAAGATATAGAATAATTTGATGTAACTTAAAGTATGCAGGCTATGTACCTGCTAACTGTAGAGAAGCAACACCTAAAGCCAACACAAAAAAACAGCCAAAATCTGACAATTCAGCAGCACTCAGTCTCCAAAACTTCCTGCCAAGGAAATATAATGCCAACAAGCAGAGTCAACAGTACTGAATTTGGTTCATGTTTATTGGCAGCCCAAGTAAAGAACAAATTTACCTCTCCTAATTTCTAAGACAATTTTACACCAGATAAAATGCAAAAATAGTACAAGGAGCTCTCAATGAATATGGTGTGCCACAGAAAGGGAATTAGCAGAGAACATGGATTCTGAAAGATAGATTAGAAAGGTGGCACACCAAACCAGCTAACTAATCTTAGTTATTTATCAATGAAAACAAAATATTTGCAGAACAGCCATATGGCCCTCTATTTATAAACTTATTGGTCTCAAATTAGCTATTTAAGAAACAAATGTTTTTTATTAGAGAATTCATAAAACCAAATTGAAACTTCACCACTGATATGTCACTCGCCTTGGATTTAGCAATAATGTCATAATCCTTAAATTGAAAGGAAACCAATAAAGAAAAAGATTGGAACCCACCTGGTGTTTAGCACCCTCCAAACTGCCATAGCAATTCTTGCAGGCATTATTGTCAGCAATGACAAAAATGAGTCCAAACAGACAAAGAAGCCTGCAATAATAAGCTGCATATTGTGATCAGCATCAGAAATATTACTCCTAATGGATAAATATTTAGTAGCTTATACTGATACTTCAAGTGATTTCTTCTGACAATTTTGCACATCTAATTCTTTTCTCATTTTTTGAACACATCATATAGAAACAAAGAGTACTAGGAGTCCACATAACTTATGCAAAAGATGGTCTCTATCTGGACATGTTCATAATAGTGTAACCAGTATGTAGCTCAAAACCAGATTGTGGGAGGTTTTGAGCTACTTTCATGAGATATAGCAGCCAACCATTGGCACATTGGAAAACAAAGAATATGCATATATTGTTAGTTGTATTTAAATCCCTCATGATGAAAGCAAAAGATAAACATAAGGATAATTAGGGGTGTCATCCAGCAGAAATATGTCTATGTTTGGCCTGACTTTGACTTCAATATCGAGGCCCAAGTCCAACTAGCCTAGTTTTCTGATCATCCAATTAGATTCTTTATGCAAGAAAAGCCGTCCAACAATTTACCCTTTACATTATCCTCATTGAAGGGCACTATCCAGTTTATCAGATTTTCTTAGTAGACAGCTTCTTTAGTTCTTTGCTCTGCTTTGACACGGTAAAGTATGATGGTTAAAATGCATTAGACAAAATGTGTCCAAACAATGTGGAAAATATGAAAGTATTTTATAGGCAAAATTGAAGGCTTAATTGCAACTAGCATGACCCATGGTCAACTCTAAACATAGGTAAATGATTAAATTTGTTTGTGAATCAGCTACAACTTCAAAAACAAACTAGGTTTGCTAAGCTCTTGGACAAACCTATGCCATTGGCAGTACTAATAAATTATCTTGGATGCATATCTATGACTTTGATAATTGTTCATCTTTATATGCTAAGACTGTAGATATACCCTTTCGCATCTCCATGGCACATGGAACATAGTATTGTAGACCCTCTGCCTTTTCTTCTCATTCCCAGCAGATATTGTGCCTCTAAGGGAACTGCCACCGTAAATCTCTCCCATGAAGTACTTAAATGGTGATCTGCCCGCGAATGAGACTTCTGCCAAGAAGAAAGATATATTTTTGTCTTCATAATCATGCAAACAAGTGAAATTTGATATGTAAAAAGAATCCAAGACAATTTGCAAATTGTCAATCAGAAGTTACATAGGAAAAACAAAAATCTAAAGGAGAAAAATAGCATCAACAAATAGCACTCTTCTGCATTCCAACTTAATTATCCAAATTTAAATAAACTAAATTTAGAAAAAATAAAAGGACTAACCCTGCATGCCAGCATTTCAGTATATGCAAGACATAGTCTTCTTATGGATAAGTGGACAAATGCAACAAAATCTAACAAGAAAAGCATGCGTAACAAACATAACCAACACAAGCTTCTAATAAATTAGAATCTGGTTTAAGAACCCTTCTAGAGTATTAGTTCCGATAGAATGCTATGATACTACTTAAAGATATTCAGACAACTATTTCTCTGGCAATATCTAAAAAGGGGATACTTAAAATGAATTGAAAGCCAAAATAACAAAGGATAAACAACAAGTTATCTAGGCTGAGTATTTGCAATGGGATACATAACATCCATCATTGATTCTTCTGAGAGCTAAACCTACTGACCAAATAATAGCCCTAAATCATAGTAAATTAGCTGATTAAATAAATTGCTACAATGAGGTACACATCTTCCTTGAGTTTTCCTTAAAAAATTCCAATTACACATATTTCAACCATGTGGACTGTGAAGAACCAGCAAATAAGTGAAACATACATCAGAAAAACACAATGACTTTTACTAATTGATCCAACCATTCAGCCATTCATTATTTCATCCAATCATAATCAAGCTCAATTCAACTGTTCCAATAAGAGTCGATTTACCCAGATCAACAGATGAATCTAAGGGGCCTTGACTTGCCTTTCACAAAGGATGAAATTTTTTGGGCAATGAGGAACCTTGGGAAAACAGAACTCCTAGAACTGATGACCTTATTATGAAACCTATTATACATTTATAATGATTTTGTCAACTTTTCAAGAACTTCTACACCAATGAAGTTATGTTCATAGATTTAGCACTTGATAGACTTATCAGTTTGATCTATATCCTTGTGAGAGGTATTCTCCAAAGTGCTTGCTAAAAGGTAAAAACAAAAGTTAATGAATAATTACATCTCCTAGTCAGTGTTCAAAATAATATGGAATTATGACTCATTGATGCTTGGCTTTAAACCAAGATTGTGTCAATGGGTTCAAAAGGATGTGTTGTTGACTATCTTCGGCAACTGTATCTCCCTGCATCTTCATCCTAGTGGCTGACATCCTCAGTGGAAGCAGAAGATAGGTGATCTCTGATCATCTGATCAAAGGTCTTGGGTCAGACTATGTTAGCAATGAAATTGTTAACTTATATAGGAATAATTGCACCCTCTTGATTTCTCCAACAGCTGAACACATGGCTGACCTAAGCCACTTTATACACCATTGAACTTGCTGTGATGCTCAGTAAAAACTTCATGAAGGCCATTGCCAGATTTATCAATGTGGACCATATGAAGCACAATTACATCGCTGATCTCTTTGTTAGATTTCCCCATCAAAACACTGGGACTTCCTATCAGGCAAAGTAATCTTAAGAAAGCTGATTGGATACCCATTATTAATGAATTTTAAAACAGGCATGGCTGGTTGAAAGCCAAACACCTCTCTCTAAGTGGTCGCCTCACTCTCATTGACAGTGTCCTTACTATTAATGCCCTTCCTATGTACTTTCTCAACGACTACAAGAATACCCTATTGGGCTACAAACAAACTGTCAAAATAAGAACTTTTGTCTGGCAAGGAATGCAGATTTCAATGGTTCTGTTAACTTATGTTCTGGGAATCAAGTATGTTGACCTAAATATGATGGTGATTCCGGGTGATCAATCGGAACATACACAGCTGGAAATTACTCACAAAACAGTGCTTGAGATTAATCTCTTGTGATTCTTTACCTTGGGCAGATATTATATGGATTGTCCTTATCGGAATCCTCATGGAATGAAGGCCCTATAAACCATAGACGGTCTGCAGTTTGGGATTTTATTTCTGACCTTAGTGATGTAATTCTATGCTTCAACATTCTCTGTGATAGTTTTGGACTGACACTTGGAATAAATAAATAAACTAGCATATTCCTTTTCCAAAGTTCATGACACCTGACAATCCTAATGCTTTAAACAAAGACAGGTGCACCAATCAAGTATCACATCCCTGTTTGGAGCTTGCAAAACCTGTTTTTGTACATCCTAATATCTATTCTCATTCACATCTTAAATCATATCAACTAAAAAATTTGCAGCAATGGCTTAAAAATAACTACATCAGCATACAAAAATTCTAAATATCGGTGGTTCTGCTCTTCCCTTACTATAACGCCACTGGGAAAACTGAAGTAAGCAGTGGAGACATGGGCAGACTTCACACCGAGCAGTGGAGACATGGGCAGACTTCACACCGAGCAGTGGAAACATGCAAAAATGCATGAAGTATAATAAAAAAATTGTGATGTTCCCATTCTCAAGAGTTTATAACCTTTTTATTTTTTCTTATCAATGTATAGGTCATTAATGATTGAGGCTCCTCTTGTTTTTTGCTTTTCCAAAACAAAAAAAAGTTGTGCACAACACATACCTTAAAATTGCACCATTCCAACAACGAATTATATTACTAGTCCGCATCGAAGGAAACGTTATTGGCTTAAGTTAGGACTTCACCTCCTATCAAATTTGGATCATTTTCCATCACCCGATTCCAGTCCAGGGACTCCTCCTTTGCCAACTTGGAGACGGCCCCATTGGATTCCGGCTTCCATTGCCCCGCCAATCTCTCTCGGGTGCTCGTCGCATCCTCCTCTGGCTCCTCAGCCGCGCTCCCATTTACATTCCTCTGCCTCAATTCCGCAAAAGAGACACGGCTGACCTGCGAGTTCTCGCACGCCGCCTCGACCACCGTGTTCTCACAAATCGTCTCTACCACCGATCTATTCTCCAATACCCTGATCCCGATCCCATCCTGGCAGCGGCCGTTCTCGACCACGGACGGCTTCACGTCGCCCAATTCCGTTACAACGCTTAGATCCTCCGACGCCGCTCCGTCCACCGCCATCTTGTTCTTATTCTTCTTAGAGGCCTTGGGTCTCCGCCTCCGTCGGGGCGAGCGAACGCCATCGGCACCGTTCGAGAGGATCGGGTCGGAATCCAGGCGCGGGAGGATGCTGCGCTCGTCGCCGGAGCTGTCGCCGGCGAGGAGGTCGAAGGAGAACTTCCTGCCGCCCGATCTAGCGGGCATCGGGGAGGAACTCGATCGAATTCAAATCCGACGAAAGCGAGAAGTGGCGACGAAACCCTAGCGATCTTGAGCCAAAGGCGTCGGGAGTCAGAAGGGCGATCGCTCAACGACAGAGAGTGAGTATATAGCCAAGGGGGGGGGGGGGGGGGCGCACCGGAGAAACAACGGCAACGGCTGTCCAACGGATCGGATCTCAAACTCCAATAACATCAGATCCGATCCATCGACAATCCGGGTTTGATCCGTCCGATCTGACGGCTTATGACGATACTGAGGATGGGGAAAAGGCACTTTTGCCACGTTAAATTATTCGTCTCCTATAACGTGCCATGAGCTTTATGGTTTGCCTTTTGTTTTCCTTTTAATTTTATGTGAATAGCCCTTTTGATTTAGAAGTGGATGATAAAATGCAATTGATGAAAAGGCAGCTGAACACATTCATAAAATAAAATATCATGGGATTAACATAATATCAAATGTTGCATGCCATTTTCTTCAATGTAAGGTAATTTAAATTTCAAAGGTGAAAAAAAATACATAAAAAGCATTTTTGCAAATTAAACAAAAAGGATGACAACAATCAGTGAAATTTAAACAGGATAAAAAACAATTGGAAGCTTTGGATGAACATCCCGATGTACCAAAAATAACATTTCAAATGCATTTTGCAAATTAAACAGAAAGGCCAATAACAATCAGTGAGTTTACAAGTACCAACAAAGTATACTTTGAAAAGCTTTGGATAAACTTACCAACGCACTGCTTTCACAATACAATCATTCTCATAATTAGTTTTATGTGAAAAGTGATAATATGTACAGACAGAATTGCAAGTACCCAAATGTTGATTTTAAGGGACAATTTGTGAAATGAGTTATTGTAATGATTGGCTACCCACAAATAATCGTAGATGTGGTAAGTCTCAACGACACCATCAGAGTCATCCATCTATCTGAAGCTAGATATTCTTAGCTGGATCATCAATAGATCCAAGTGTGACATCGGTGGAGTCCGAAGGAGACTGCAGGATTCAAGTTAAAGCTTCAGTGTCATAAAAGAGTTTAAAAGAACCTAATTCACGTACAGAGAAGATTTAAGACTGCAGGATTAAAGTTAAAGCTTCGTGTCATAAAAGAGTATAAAAGAACCTTAATTCACGTACAAAGAAGATTTAGAGCATCACTGAATACCCTATACACATCACATCATAAGATGATCCCTGGCATCTTAATTTTCATGCACTAATTAGATGTAGACATGGTAGAATCATACCGTAAAATTTTTCAGCAGGCTCGGTGGCACGGGTGGCAGGTCATCCTTCTTGGTATCCAGCTTGGAGACAGGGGTAAAGATATCAAACGCTAGAAAGCTGCCAATAGAAAGCAAAAGTCATATCACTGATTCCATAAAGGCAAGCTCTGATGGTCAAATGTAGCATTGGAGGATCAGAATGCAGAACGTACCACACAACAACCAACCAAAGAATCACATGAAGTATAAACAAAAATCAATATTAGTATTTTGTGAGATATTGTGCAGGTAGATACCAGGTTATCTACTGGCTACAAATTACTGGTCAGGTCACCGTCCGGAAACTTTCAAGAATGTGAATCACTGAAGGTTGGTATTAGTAAATGGGAAATATCGAACCAGGACAACATTGCACATTTCAAGCAGCAAGTCACCACCAAAGCATATAGTCATTTAAGCACAATAATGCACGATTTAAACAAATGAAAATTCATGCTATAAAAATATGTCTGGTACTGCCCTAACATGTATCCTTTCTGTAGTCACATACAAGTTCACCATCAGACAAGTGCTCTGAGTAGTTTCCTAGCAATTTGGTATTCCCAATCTATGAGTAACAGGTCATGTAGACAAGCTATATATATATCACTTGATTACTACATAAGCATTTTGTGACTATTATGCGGAATGACAATCTGAGCCGTTATTATCAGCTTTTCAGGTGCAACTATTGTTCTGGATCCACATGGATTTCAAAATATGCAGATATCAGATTGATAGTTCCAAATTATGTTGCTGCCTAAACAAATGATGATAGTACCACCCTCTTGATTGTACGGTGAAGCAGAGACAGAAGTTTCAGTCAGCTTGATAACCAACCTGTCATTGGAATGGTATTGACCATAAGGACAGAAAAACCAGTCCAACAAAGGAAGCTGGATAAGAATTTATACCATCTGTGATTTGATTAGTTAATCATTTCTTGATTATGCTGAACTGATGAACTACATATTGAAAGTTAATGGATTAGCCTTTATGCTTTTAATACAATAACACATGTATAAAAAAGAAATGACATACACAAGTTTAATTTGTACCAAAGGCAGAATGGTTAGGATACAAATTGTTCTGGGGGGAGGGCATTAAATGGTCGGAGTGGTACCAAAAAGATGACTAATATCAGCTGGAGCATTAAAGCAACAACAACAAAGAACCTACCCATGTAGTACAGATTCTTCAGACACCCAATAGTTATGAGACTCCAGCTTGCAGTTGTTTGAGTTAATAATTTTCAGAATGTAGCATTAGAACATGGATCTTCATTAGTTTTCTATCTCAAGTCAGATTCAACATTCACGTCTGAAACAGCATCATAGGCAATAGTTTTTGCCTTTCATAACTTCCATTGCATAGCATACACCTCAGCTGTCCATTCTTTGGCATCTCATACATTAAAGTCAAAAAGCTTATAGGCACTATTTATAACAGAGTGACGTGGTGCCAACTATATTAAATACCAATCATGGGGACTTCAAACTAACACGGCAAGTCTGTGCCACGTGCCATGCATAATTTTCAAATCAGGCACATGTATGCACATGTGCCCAGCACACAGAACAAATTGCCAAAATATGCATGTATCTAGAACAATTATGGCATAGCCACAGCACAGTTATGCACACTGCAGCATGTATCAATGTGGTTGGCTTCAGAGGCAAGCATCAAGTGCATGAAATCAATAGATGTAGTCATGCTTAAGAGAAATCAACCGATGTAGTTCTAATTAAGAAAAAAAAAACTAGATACAAACACTACGCACCTGTCATCAGAATCTTTTGGTGCTTCTAGAATCTTCTCCAAGAACATGTTTTGTCTTGGATAACCCTAGAATGGTGAAATCACAGTTTTGCATGTATTCCATCAGGAATTCATATCACATAATAGCATTCTATAGTAAGAAAAACACTTAATAAAAGACACAAAAGAAGCGTACTAATTGTTGCTATATAGGTGTTGAAAAGCAAGAAATTACTTCATTTACAGATATGTTATAAAAGAAAAGAACGAACATTGAAACAACTTGTGCATATATATTTAAAACATTTGTCTAGGTTGGCATATTAAGTTTTACCTAGCACTAAAGAGCGTAAAGATATTTGAATGGAAACATTTTGATGCTTCATACATGGAAATTTTGCAGCTCTCATGAGATATTCGCAAAAAAGGTACCAACCTTCCCCAGCAGACTAATAAATTAGATTGACTGATTGAACGTCACTGGCTGTCATCCACCCAAGATTAAATTCTGATAACTTTAGATAATTTTAGATAGAGAAAGTACAAAAAAGAGGAAGTAAACAATGCACAGCATTAAAAGAATTACATATGCACATTAGCCATCAACCAGTCTTAAATCGTAAAAAATTATTTACAGTGATTGACATAAGCCAAGAAAAACAATGTCTGCACTAATGAAGATGGTCAAGAAACTTCGTACTGGAGGTGCCAGAAGAATAGAGTGAGACAACTGCCACAAATGAAAGATATGATCACCCTCGTTTTAACTGAGATCTTAGCCCTCTAGTATCTTAGCCATATGCCTCTGTAAATGTAAGAAGAGGACAGAGTCTTGTATGAATTTTGCAACAATACCCTGCATGTTTTAGTTTGAGTGTGATCCTTGATAATCTCAAAAGAGATGGTATCAAAAAAACCATATTACCGTGTTCTCATATAAGTTTTCCACCAGAAATTATTAATTTCAGCCGTGGCCTACATTCGCATATGCTTGCCTTACGTGGAGCATGATCAGTGTACTTTCAATCATTTAGTGACAGCTGGTGACAAATTACTTAGCAACCTAATTTTGATAGTCTCATTGTGCCAAGCTCATTTTGCATTTGAATATATTTAGAGGAATAGTTAGTTTTATAAGTTATAAGGTACTTACATCAATCATAAGCAATGCAATTTGGGGTTGTCATCCAGAGAGAAAAGATGTCAAAACAAATGGCTCATTTGATTGAACAAGATGAAAAGCTATATGCTAAACTAAAGCTGACAGACTAGAATAATCATCATAAAATGCAAAGCTAAGACAAGAGGTGAAATAGAGCTTCTTTGTTATCTACCTTTGCCTCAGTCTCCTTAAGAGGGTATCCAATATTTTGTTCAGAAAAAAACTGAAAGAGTTCAAGTGTTCCATCTGCACCAAATTCCTGCTAAATCAATTGTATGAGGAATGAGACCTAAAACCAGAATTGATGCTAAACTGTGAAAAAGAAAATTGATACCCTATTCAATCCTCCATTCACTAACAAATTTGCGACCGGAGACCCTTCGTCAGCATCTCCACCATGATATGGAAATAAGGGTCGGAAGTCCTCTTCTTGAATAGAGCTGGATGGATATCGGGATGGTGACTTGATCGTCAATGGTTGCTCAGAACGAGACAACACATCTATTTGAGCCTATAAAGCAAAATTCCATGTTCATGCAACAGATTAGAGCTAAATTGGATCGATAAAATTAAGCTTAATTCACAATGTGAGCATACAAATTCCTATTTATAATGCATTGCCTTCTAATGTCTCTAAAATGTGAAAAAAAAATCGTAAAAATAATAAATACAAGATATATTTATACACAGCCATGACTGTCCAGGCAACACGATGGGAATTTCGGATTACTTAGGGCTTCGAAAACTACACACGACACTGCTACCGCTCGCCCCAAAACTCTAACAAATCCAAGAAACCGCAAAATAGAGAGAGAGAGAGAGAGAGAGAGAGAGAGAGAGAGAGAGAGAGAGAGAGAGAGAGATTGATTCATGGAAGTAATAGTGAAGATGAGAGAGGAACGATTACTTTGGCTAATTGAATCCTCCGAGATATCTCCGTCAGCTTATCTCGTTCCTCTGCTGCCTGAAAGAACAAAATCGACATGAGAAGAAAATAGAAGGAATCATGAATCCAATAAGAGACGAAACAAAACAAGCGACTAGGACGCCAAGATTGAACGGATGAAAATGGAAGGGGAAGGAAAGGAGGGAACCCTTCGCGAGATGGTGTCGAAGACACGGTCGGTGGCGCGTTGGAGTTCGAGGAGGGATCGGCCGAGTTGCCAGTAGCTCTCCACATAGCTCTCCCGCTTCCGGTTCCCCTCTTCCTCCGACACCCGCAGCATTCTCTCGTATCTATCCCCTTCGCTCTCGATCCTCGATATCGAACTCGTCGGCCTAAGAGCCCTGGCTGGGCTGGGGTGGGCCGGGCCGCAAGTGAATTCCGCATGTGGTTATCTCCACCCTGTATGTATTATTTACGGTATCATTTACTCGGCTTGGAAACACTATTGCACTTTATATATTCTCGGTAGAAAAATCAAAAACAAAAAAGAAAAAGTCACAAGTAATTTACTTGCTCTCTTTAGTATATACACTGCTGAAGACACCGACTTACTTTAATTAATGGCTGGATAGGATAGGGCGAGAAGGGAACCACACTGGGTTATCAGTAGGAAATGGCACTCTGGCATCCAAGAAACTTGGGATGGTCAAGCTCGAAGCCTCTCTGCAGCGTAGGGGGAGCCCCGAGGAAACACAACAAAGTCAATAATAATACTTCGATTATAAAACACCGACAAGCTGCATTAATTGTTCGGCTGTCCGAAAGAACAAAGATGACGCAACACATGAGCTCAATCCCCTACGAAGTGGATTACCACCCCAGCTGTCTCCCAATGGCCTAGGGGGCGGTGCGGAGGAGACTGTTGGATTCCACGTGGCTTTACATGGAGCGAGTGTGACGATGGCGGGAGGTGTTGGAAAGCGCCTTATTCGAGGGGGATGTGCTGCGCTGGCAGCCGTGGTTATCCAGAACTTGCCTTGCTTGCTTGCCAAGGAATATTTTTGTTTTTTTAGAAGATTTTGTTTATTTTGTAGGACAAAATATTCCGGTGGATTCCTATAGGATTCCGAAGATGCAAGAAATTTACCTCGACGTGTCTCGACCCATCGAGCGAGCCACGTACAACCGAACCACACACCGTGCCCCAGCGGGCCCACTCACCACTATGTCACCGTCACCTCAAAGGTGCCACCAATCGAGTATCAGCGATCATCCCAACGAATCCGACACATCAGCTCACCTGCGGTGCCGACGTACACACGCGTTTCCTATCCCGGTCTCGGCCCTCTGGAAGCAGTTTGTCCTGATGCTCCCCATTTTCTAGTCTCGAATCCCGCGGTCTAATCCAAGACCATACACCACTCTCCTTAATAGGAGAAGCCTACTCCTTTCGGTTCCATCTCTACTCCCGATTCCCCTCGGTGTTATACCAGACGCATGGCCCTTGTCCGCGAGCGCCGGCTCCATCACCTCAATCTCACCGTTGAACTTCCCGTGCCTTCCGCCGCTGACTGCCGCCTCCGCTTTCCCGTGTCGCCGCAGCTGTGCTCCACCTCTTCCGCCGCAACCGACAACGCGGAGTTCCGGCTGTCGGACTTCGAGAAGCTCGAGGTCCTCGGCAACGGCAACGGAGGCACCGTCTACAAGGTACGCCACCGCCTCACCGCTGCGGTGTACGCCCTCAAGGTGGTGCACGCCGACGCCTCCCTCCGCCGCCAGGTGTACCGCGAGGTCGATATCCTCCGCCGAGCCGCCGGCTCCGACCGCGTTGTCAGCTTCCATGGCATGGCCCCGACGCCCTCCGGGGACGTTGCTCTGCTCCTGGAGCACATGGACGGCGGCTCCCTCGACGCCCTGCTTCGCCGCCGCGGCTGCCGCCCTTTCCCGGAGCCTGCCCTCGCGGCCGTCGCCCGCCAAGCACTCCTCGGCCTCGCCGATCTCCACTCCCGCCAGATCGTCCACCGCGACATCAAGCCCGGCAACCTCCTCGTCAACGCCGCCGGCGAGGTCAAGATCGCCGACTTCGGCGTGGGCAAGGTGCTTCGGCGGTCGCTGGACCCCTGCGACTCCTATGTGGGGACGTGCGCGTACATGAGCCCGGAGCGGTTCGACTCGGAGTCGTACGGGGGAGACTACGACCCCTACGCGGCCGACGTGTGGAGCTTAGGGCTGGCGGTGCTGGAGCTGCACCGGGGACACTTCCCGTTGCTCCCAAAGGGGGCGCGGCTGGACTGGGCGGCGCTGATGGTGGTGATTTGCTTCGGGGAGGCGACTAGGACTGTGCCGGAGGGTGCCACGTCAAGCGAGTTCCGGGGGTTCCTAGAGTGCTGCCTGCAGAAGGAGAGCAGGAAACGGTGGTCGGTGGTGGAACTCCTGGACCACCCGTTCGTAGCCGCTGCGGACCGGGCTGAGTCGGAGAAGGCGCTGCAGGATCTGCTGCACGAGGCACTGGACGAGTCCTGACTCGGTGGTGCCTGTGGACCCGCCCAAATTAGTTTGGAGTCCTGGGTTTTGTCGTGTCTGGTGTACATACCAGTGTAGTAGTTATATCTGTTGGGAGACGTGGCCGGTGAGTCCACTTGTCCTACAATAGGACGTCATGCACATTACTGATTTGGTTAATGCATGTAGTAATTTTTTAAAAAAATATATATAATGGAGTGGTTAGGCACTCGAACCATCTATAAATTTTTCAGTCAAGAAAATTAATTTTATATTTTAGTGTCTATTTGGTGGTGAAAGAAAGGGTCGGTAAAACTTGTAGCTCTGGGTGCAAAAAGTATTTTAATCATAATCAGATCTCCTTTACACCACAATTTACCCAAAAAAAAACAAAAATTGATTATAGGATGCTAATAAAAAAATCCAATTGAAGATTATTCGAACCAATTTTTAGAATGTTATGTCCATATCTCTAAAAGTTTGATTTATTGCCTTAAGAGTAAATTGAATATCATGAAGTCAATATCTTGGATTCAAATGTCATCCGTTTAAGTAATGATCTTAAGTTTTCTATATTTGAGCATCTTGTACATTATTTAATATTTTTTAAAAAAATACATAGTTTTCTAAACTTATACACGAACCTTATCAAGATTTTTTTTCACATGAACCAACACTAACACAGATTAAAAAAAGCATGAACTAGCTATAAGTGGGTTAAATGGATCCAATTACCAAAACACAATTTGAACCACTGAAAAATAAACGCTTAAGAAATTATATGGAAGAAAAGGAAAACTGGCATACCTTTTTATATAATTGTCCAGGAAAATATCCTTTTTTGAGTTTTTTTCTAGGATGATACCCTTTTTCATAATTTCTAAACAGTCACCTCTTATTTCTAATGTTTCAAAAATACCCTTTAAAAAAGCTATCTATTTTTTTTCACCCAAATCCGAGAAACTTTCCCATCAACTGTTTAAACAAACCCATAAAACCCTGTATAGTATTTTTAAAATATTGTAGAGTATTTTTTTTATTTTGAAAAACACTATATAGTCTCTTTGAACTAGCCTTACAGTGTTCCGTCTTTGTCCCATCATTCGCATGCAACTGAATAATTTATTCTCCTGCAGATCTGTACAGTTCAAGATGCTTAGCTATGGCATCATTCTCCTCGCACGAAACTTGGTCTTCATCCAATATGGTGTTGAACTGCTCCTGCAGGATGAAATGTCAGATATATTTTCCTCTCTGTCACTGGACATATCAAATCAGATCAACTGCAAATGCTTCTGTTAAGAATGAACCACAAACAAAAGCAAGAAGATTTGCTAGAAGGAAAAGTACCAAAATGATTTTGATATCAGCTACAAGAGAAGTGACACTATTTTCATGCTCTTAACTGCAAAATCTCAGCTTTGTTCTTTCACTTCTGTTATTAGTAAGTAGATGCATTTTGAACATCAGTAGGTTACAGTCAGAAATAAAGAACCAAGTAACCATCTCATGATTTCTACCATCTTTAAGACTGTTTAATTGGCTTATTCTTTTGACACCGTCATATGGCACACTTATGTCTGAGCAAGACATTTTAGTTGACTTACGTGAAGGAAGAATTCAACAGAGTATCACTATCATTGCATTACTGCTAACTTAGGCATAGACGCAACTATGAAGTATGACAATTGCCTTCACCATGACTTCCACATAACACACACCAAGCTCACATAAGTTGACACGTTGGTTCCTGAAAAGATACATTTATGAGATAGCAATGACACGAAAGCCATAGTTTGCTATAAGATGTGACACTGACAGCAGTTGCTAATACGACAATAGGATAATGCTGACAGGGATTGTATATTTTGGCTAGAAATCAAATACTAGCTTGGTGCATTCGCATTATGTTGACAGGGATTGTATATTTTCTGGCAATTATTCCGTTGTAGCCTTATCAATTCCGATTTGTATGCCTACAGTAGGTAAACTAAACTTTTCCTCCATATTGATGGGAAAAGACTTCAAGGATGTCAGGAACTCAAGTTTTGAAAAAAAATAAACTGGAGCTTACTAGAAGCTACACAAAAATGAAAGTAAAAGTAACTTTCGAAAAACTTCCACCCTAATTTAGGTGGCATCAATAACTTTTAGCCAAATAACTGTTTTTACTTACATCACTGAATCCTTCCAATGCTTCGTTTGCCACATTTGATATCAAGCTTGAAGACTTGGAGCATTCTTACTAATTTCCTGTTACCATATTGACAAGTAGTCCCTTACAGCGACGCTATCCTACACGACCATTTGCTCGAGTTCTGAGACCCCAAGGACGGTTGCAAGCATAGAAGAGACCCAAACTTTCATCGAATCAGGAATTGGTCACTAGAAATAGTGGTGTCGGGAGTTAGGGAGCGGATAAATGACGTAAGGATAGCCACTGAGTTCAAGAACATCAAGAGTAAAAGAATGGCGACGGTGGTAGGGGTGGATCAACGGCACGGGATCTACCCGTCCGATGATGGAGACCGAGCTCAAGAAACTCAAGAACGTGTCATAACAGAGAGGTGGATCGATGTTCTCCGACGATGCGACTGAGTTCAAGAAATGAATCGGTTCTCAAAAGGAGTGACGACGGGACGGGGTACAACAGTGGAACAGGGAAGCAGAAAGATGTAACTGTCCTCCGACGAGGATGACCGAGGAGGAGATTCCCGAACAATGGCGACGGGTTAGGGATAGATCAGCGGTACAGAGAGGGATGAAGATCTACCTGTCCGACGACGGCGACCGAGTTGAGGGTACCTAAAGAGAGCCGTCGCCGCTGTGGTCGCCCAAGACGAAGCCAATCTCTCAATAATGACCAGTTCTTCGGAGAAGAAGACACGACGGGAAGACGCGATGGGCAATGCGATGATCTCCCTCAGGGTACAGGGAGGGAGGGAGATCTACCAGTCTGAGGCTGGAGACTGAGTTCAAGAAACTCAATAATGGTTGTCAAGAAGAATGGCGACGGAAGTGGAAGGTGGAGCAACGGTACAGAGGCAGAGCGATCTACCTTGTCCCCGACGATGCTGACCGAGTTCAACAAACTTGAACAGAGAATGGAGACAGGTTGGGGTTTGCAAAGAATGGCGAGGGGATGGGGTTAGAACAACGGTACAGGGAGATGGAGAGATACCAGTCGTCCGCCGACGGGGATCGAGTAAACGGCTTTCCTGAGAGAGCCATCGCCGCGGTTGTCGCCCAAGACGAAGCAGGCCAATCGCCATTAATAGGCGCCATGTCTTGGGAGAAGTCATGACCGAAAGACGCGATGTGTAAAATATATACGAGGAGAGGGAGGGAGATTAAGAAACGGTTCAATGGTACAAAGCCCTAAAAATTCATCCATCCCGCTTCTGGTTTAAATTTCAATCGTCCATTTTTAAAGCAAATAATAAATATTACAAGAATAATTTCATAATCATATTTAACTAATTGATCCATTAAATTCAAATTTAGCATATTGCAAAACCCAAATTTACATATGCTGCCGTGATATATACATTACTCACATCAATTGATATTTTATTTATATTAATGCTTTAAAAGCTATCATATCAATGAAAAATAAACTACTCCGCGATTCCAACCGATCAGGTCAACGAACTGAGATGTCTCACGTCTCAGCTTGCGAAGGTCGCCAACGTGATCACGTAACGTGTCGACAACACTCGATTCGATATCGCAGGTTCCAATAAACACCATTTGGATTATGTGATGCACGAGCTTTGGCCAAAAGATCTTACACAAACTTTGGCAAGAAGTACCACAAATCAAGACCGGCCAACACAAGTTTAAGAGCAAACAAATTAGAGCGTATAAAACAAATATGGACTTACATAATATTCACATCCTTGGAAAATAAGCAAAAAGGGGAGAGAGGAAAAAGAAAACCACAACACAGAGGCGATTGCAAAATGCCAAAGAACAAAGATAGAGCAGGCTATACAAACAAATAATGAAGGCATTGGCCTACAAAATGACAGGTCTTGAAGTTAGTAAACCCAACCATCACTCGCAGAAGCCAACTACAGTTTATGTCAGCTGCAAACAGACTCGAGTCTCCCAAATGAGCTCCCTAACAAAGTGTTGCCAGGTCGTCTGGTGCTGGTCTCGATCAAGAAATCAACTGCGGGCACAAGAAGATGAAAAAAATACAAAAAAAAGAAAGTAGCCTGATGCAGAATCTCTTCTTGATTTCTTCATGCTTCTTATTTTCTTGTCAAAGGTTGCGCATCAACCCACTTCGAGGGACAGTCCTGAAGTCAGGACAGAATTATGCGATAATTAGCAAATTTATCGGAACCCCAACATTTCAGGTTCAAACAAATAATGTTTTGTCAATGGGTCATAAAAATATACAACTTCTGCTACCATCTTAGCAAGTATCAACCTTAAACTCCTTATTGGGTTATCAACATGAATTGTGATATTGTCATTTTTTTTTTAACAAAAACATCATCGTATTTAAAGACAATCGAGGTGAAAATTGGCATGTTTTGTCTTAGACAAAAAAAGACATTACTTGGAATCATAAAATATATGAAATACCTTGAATCCTAAAGAATTATTAACTGCAATGGATTGACCTGATGCCCTACTTATCATAATGATTTAATTTAAGCAATGTAATTTTTTATCGAATCTTAATCGAAACAGAGATAACAAATGGCGCCTGCATAAACAGCAATCATTATTCCATTGAGTTCAAATTTATCTATTGCAAAATTTCATTTTACATATGCTGTTGGTTTAATTTAACTAAAGATGGAGATACAATATGTTGAAATCTCCTACAAATAAATGAAGAAAATAGCCAGAAGAAAACCTAAGCTATCAAACATACTATACATTTTAAATCACGATAAACAAATAACTGGAAATTAATGGTACATGTTAAGTGTAAAAAATGAGTGTCTGAGCATGCCACTATGAGATTTTAATCCTGAGCCTGATTATAACAAATGATTCTCCATTATTTAACTGTTACAATAGTAGAATAAAGACCAAAATCATCAAAAGTTAATAATATGCAGTAAGAAGTGATATCCTAAGAACGTCTACTTGTCATACCTTCCTGGTAGCAGCTGAGAACTATTAGCTGGACCCTTGGAACCACCGAGTCGCTTAGACTTGTTATCTTGTTCCTTCTCCACTCGCATAGCAGCCACTTCTTTCTCCATTGCAGCTACTTCTCTTCTCATCTTTTTTGCCTCCACTTCCATTGCTTTAGTCAATGTATCAACTTTCTTGGCCAGCATCTGATTTAGAATATTCACAGCAGAATTTACAAGAGTTTAGAAATGGCAGCAGGATTATCTCTCAGTGATGTTAACATAGAACTGACCTCAATCGCATCATCCTTGTCTTTTAAGCTTTGATCCTTCTCATGGCATGCTTTCCTCAGTGTAATTACCTCCTTCTGCAACATGTCATACAATAGTCCAGAGACACAATCATCTGAGTCAACATTAGGGAACTCATTGGTCTTCTCATCTGGAATCTTCTTCCAACTTTCATGTGTCACACCATCTCCAGTTGCATCAGAAGATCTGTTCAGTGACAAGCCTGCACCAGTCAAAAGGACTTTGCTACGGTCCAACGATCTAGTGCCACCATCAAATGACTTGGATGCTCCTTTGGCATGTTTGAGTACTGTGCTACTAGAAACAGAAGATCTCAGCTGAAAAGATGGTCTCTTTGAAAGGAATCCGTTTACACTCTTAGAAACATTATCAGCTCCACCAAGGGACTGACGACGTGAAGGACCATTGCTTACACTCTTCCCCTCTATGGTCGTGCGGTAAGTACCACTAGCCGACATTCTCGATCCATCTTCTAAAACCTTGAGCCGTAACTGAAACTTCTCCTGAAATGTCAGAAAAATTGCAACCTCATATTCTTCAATCACTTGAATATAAAAATGTTAAGTATTTGAAGGAAAATCACTACTTTTAACTGAGCTTCGGATCTTCCAGTACGTTCTGCTATAGCAAGCTTATCTCGAAGTTGCTGCATTTCACCCTGCAAAACCATGTAAGCTGATGGCAATATTTTCCATGACAAGGAAGAAAAATCGAAAATGGGCATATCAAATGGAATCCTGCAAACAGAGCAGTGTGATCTGGAACAAAAAAAATATTCCAAAACATAGCATCTGCAATTAGAAGATCACCAGCACCCATTGGCACTAACCTGCATGAATCTCCGTTCTTCCAGCCACTGTTTAACAGGCATAACTTTGTCATTAGAATCTTTCCATTCGTTTGCGACTACCACTGCAACCCTATTAGCTGAAACCTTTGCCCGAGATAGTTCACGATCAAGTGTTTTCATCTCGTCCTGAATATATAACCAGAAAAGTTAATAATAACAACACTATATATTTTAGATCTTATGACATAAAGTAGTTCAAATACATCACATAAAGCCCAATATATTACATTCATCTCCTGAACTTTCCGCTGGTAATCCCTAACCGCATTTGCAGCTGCGCCACCTGCAAGAACAGCCTCTTCGAGTTCTCGCACAGTCTGGCTAAGCTTTTCAACCTCAGCAACCTTTTGACGAAGCATTTTATCCAGGATCTTGTTCTCCTCCTAATCAATGAAGATGGAGGTGAGAGCGAAAATAATATAATAATAAAAATAGCATCACAACATGCAGAATCTACCCCTATTCCGCCAGTGGAGAATTATTATCATTTTTTCCTGTATACCTGACAGATCTCGATCTGTTTCATCAACTCCTGGTTCTTATTTTGTAGATCATCCACCATTGAAGCCTTTGCTAAAGCAATCTGTACAGTCCGTTCAGCTTCCAGTAGTGCGGCTTCCTTCGATTTGGTAAGACGATCTAATGCCCTGTTGTCATCCTGCAGCTTTGCAATCTGCACATAGGAGGGATGTCTTCAACAAATTCTAGCTTTTCTAGCTTCTCTTTTACAGTAGACATATACAGAACTCTAAGATGTTATGTTCAGAGATTGTAGAGCTGTAGAGCTGTCGTACGCCTGACAGAAGATTTATCTCTTAGCATCCTAGAAGCACAATACACCTGAGATATAAATATGAAAACAGCTTTGGACATAGCGAATATTCAGAGACTTTAAAACCATGCTCAGAATACAGAGAAATCCAACAAGTATGAGGTGTAATCTTTCATAAGAATGGAACACCGCGAAGGTTAGCAATTGGAAACTGAACAAAAAATCAACATCAGGAGATGTTCAATTTCCAGCAACACTCACATGAAGAATTTAAAATATCAATCAGATGGTTTAAAAGAAGGAACAGACAGACCACAAAAAAAAAGAAAAAGAAAAAAACTTGAGCAGATATTGCAAGAAAATTAATTTGTTGATAAACTGAATATACAAGGAAGGTGGTTGCTAGGTGATAAACACAGGCAAAGATTTTACAGAAAAACTTATGGATGATAAATTTTGCAGGAGCAAGGTTTCAAAATAAGACCTCTTGCCGAGCTAGCTTCAACTCTGCTTCAAGGGGTGCAAGAATGGCTTCAATTGGGGGCATGTCATCATCTTTTTGAGCTGCATGGACTCTTCTAAGAGTTGCCTCTGCTGCAAACTGGGCAGCCAAAGCTGCTTTCTTCTCATCATTTATCTTCTTGATTTCAAGATTCTGCATGTTCAATTTATCATCAACCACTCCCTCATAATAGAATCATCCAAATGACAGAACAGCAATAACAAGGAAATTTAGTCACTACCCTGTTCTCTAGAAGTGATTCAGTGAGCTTCAGCTTCTCATCCATCTTATTCAATTCTTCTGTTAGCTGACATAGGTGAGAAAAGATTCAGAATACAACCCACTAAGTATCTAATATCATCATTTGTTTCCGAAATTTCTTTACATATACTGGAGTGAACAAATACCAAAGACAAATGCAACAACTAGAAGTAGAAATAGATAACCTAATAAAACTTGCTATGCAAAATTTGTAGAAGCTGTTGCTAAGAAAATAAAACTTGACACTAATTTGACTAATATAGCCATTTCTTCCCATGGTAATGTCATTTCTTGAATGTACAAATTAAGGATATAACATAGAATCTTAGAGCACTGCATGTAGAAACCTTTTTGACAAAAGCCAGAAAGGATTCAATCATTAGCACTTCATGAACAACAAGATGGTAGTACTATAATATAAAAATATGTGAGAAATTCACAATGTTGGTTCTGATGAGGACAATAATAAGAAATTATATCTTCAACAAAAATAACAATAATCACGAACCTATCAAATAAAAGGATCTTTAAAGAAAAATGTCTGCATACTTCCCTTCTCACAAGATGATTTAACAGGAAGTGAAATCGACCACTCACCTCTTCGACTGCCTTCTCTCTCGCACGCTCTGACAATCTCAGAGCCTTGATCTCTGCCTGTGCCTCAGACAATTCTCGATCTCTGTCTGCAAATCCCTCAAAAAATTCAGATAAACTTCAGTGTGAAAGCAACCAGCAAAATAAACCAGAAGAGAAAACTACATCAAACCGCATTCCGACCTCTGACTTCATTCTCGAGCCTGCTGAGCTCGACCCTCACCGGATCCGATCCGTGGAGCAGATTTATAAACTCCTCCGCCTCCAAGTTGGGCTTCATCGAGGCCCTCCGCCTCAGGGCCGATGCCGCCCTCGCTTCGATCTTGAACGACGAAGACGTCGTCAGAACCGCCGATGCCTTCTGCGGCGTTGCATTTCCCCCAGCGGCCTCGGCTACGAACCCCTCCGCGCCAAAATCGCACAGATCTGACATCCCGGATCTGATGCGCTCTCACATTGAAAGCAAAAGTCCCATTCAAACAAAGACGAAAGATTTCGAAAACGCGACCTCAGCTCCGATTCGGAGAACTAGGGTTCTTCCCCACAAACTCCTCCTCGATCGCGATTGAGATCTACTTTCTAGGGTTTCGATCGAATCGATCACTTGCGAAAGCAACCTTGGCTGCCTCCTTCACCTCCTCACCCGCCTCTTCCAATCGCCCTCGTCGCAAGTAATGTGGGAGAGTACTAATAAGTTAACTACAGTGAAACGAAAGCGAAGTGGGCTATTTTATATTACTCCTCTGTTATTTATTTGTACTAAACAAATATATTAACGAAACGGCACCTCGCTAAATTTCCGCATGTATTCGACCATGCGAGAAACGATCAGATCGGAGCGGAAGTAAATCCAACGGTAGATAATGAGTTCTCATGGAGAGTCGACTCTCGAGACGTGTGGTAACGTTACCGTACTTGGGCAGGAGGAGCATCGACGATCTCAGGGTGCCACGTAGCAAAATAGGTGTCCTAACGAAGTCGCGGGATCGTTCAAACTAGTTCGACTCGATTTTAGCCTTTAGTTGTTGGTGGGCTGTCGGACACAAGGCAGCGGACAAATTTCTGACCATTGCGGTCGGTGACACGTACATGATCAAAGATCCACATCAAATAAAGGACTTACCACTAAAATCACTATTGTTAAACATGTTATTTCGTTTGGGGAATAATTTTTTTAACACCAAAATTACTTGACAAAAACATTTACAAAATTAAAATTTACATAACCGTTGCTTGCTACACACAATAAATATTATTTTACAAATAAAAAAATAAAATTTGTCGGAGACTATATACTCCATCAAATTAAATCTTTTATAAATTGATTATATATTATAAATCAGATATTTCTACATATTATTATAGATTATATCTACTTTGGTTAAGTTGTATGATATCCTTGTATGTTTGTCTATATATGGTCAGTCTTCTTTGGAATCTCTTATCCTTAGGATCTGTAAAAGAAAAAACGAGTTATAATTATCATTTAACTAGAAATAGAACATATAGTTATTTTAAACACACACTTAGTACACAATACAAATTACAAATATATATTTCATAAACTCTGAACAAACACGTAAAAAAAGGATCTAAAGTGGTCCATCATAGCGAAAACTCTCTATAAGTGCTCATATAATACTATTACGGAAGAAATTAGTGAAATAACCCTAGACACTATCCAATGGCCCATTAAGTCATGTGTCACTTGGGTAGCTCTTAGGTGTTGTATTGAATAACACTCCACACCACTTTACAGGGCTAGAAATATCTAAAAATGGCTATCTAGATGGCTTATTTTTCAGATAATTTTGTCTCTACACGATAACTACACATAACCTATATTTATAAAACTAAACAACAAAAAATAATCTAAATGGAGCCGCAAAGCCTATTATAAGTTATTTACATATGATGTAATGCATGAACAAAATCAAAAGAATTGAACATACGTAAATATTACATTGAACACTTTTTACACAGATTTATTTGTGGCATTCTCTCTCACTTATTTCGTCGATATCCTCGTTAAGACTTTTAAGTTTATTATCTCTCATTATCTTTCCTAAATATTCAATCTTTTGCTCTAATTGAGCATCTTGGCTCTCAACTGCTCTAAATGATACATAACCGTTGCATGCTACACGCAATAAATATTATTTTATAAATAAAAAATAAAATTCGTCGGAGACTATATACTCCACCAAATTAAATCTTTTATAAATTTACTATATGTTATAAATCAGATATTTCTACATATTATTATAGATTATATCGATTTTGGTTAAATTGTGTGATACCCTTATATGTTTGTCTATATATAGTCAGTCTTCTTTGGAACCTCTTATGATCCCTTAAGGATTTGTAAAAGAAAAGACGAGTTGGAAATATCATTTAACTTGAAATCTAACATATAGTTATTTTCAACAAACACTTAATAGATAATGAAAATTATAAATATATATTTCATAAACTCT
The DNA here is from genome assembly GCA_021527575.1 of Ensete glaucum. Taxonomy (NCBI): domain Eukaryota; kingdom Viridiplantae; phylum Streptophyta; class Magnoliopsida; order Zingiberales; family Musaceae; genus Ensete; species Ensete glaucum. Next base: position 49,750,447 of record CM038558.1, read on the forward strand.
GAACAATTACATAAAAAAGGGTCGAAAGTAGTCCATCATAGCGAAAACTTCCTATAAATGCTCATATAATACTATTACGGAAGAAGGTAGTGAAATAGCCCTAGACACTATCCAATGGCCCATCAAGTCATATGTCACTTGGATGGTTCTTAGGTGTTGTACCACTTTACAGGGCTAGAAATATCTAAAAATGACTAACTATATGGCTTATTTTTTAGACAATTTTGTCTCTACACGATAACTACACAACCTATATTTATAGAACTAAACAACAAAAATTAATCAAAATGAAGGTGTAAAGCCTATTATAAGTTATTTTTATATGATACATAATCAAAAGAATCGAACATACATAAATATTACATTGAACACTTTCTACACAGATTTATTTGTGACATTCTCTCTCACTTATTCCGTCGATATCCTCGTTAAGGCTTTTAAGTTTATTATATCTCATTGTCTTTTCTAAATCTTCAATGTTTTGCTCTAATTATAATATGCATCTTGGCTCTCAACTGCTCTTTATCATTGTTGTTTAGTCAAATATTGATTCACTAACGTTGCTTTAACTCATAAATTACTCAAACTTTCATATGGGTTTGATCAAGTTGTGATACTTTTTGTTGGTTATTGGGGATCCTCCAAATAAAAGAAAAGACCATCCTTATTTTGTGTTAGTCTCTCAAATATCTCACGCTACTTGAACTAGATGAATGTATGTTAAGGCTTAACAAGTATCTTCTTGTAAACTTTAAAGTTTTTGAGGTATTTCCTCTATAAAATTTATCCATCGATTTTTCTTCTTCCTAGTTGTCATCTGTTTGTAGGTTCATATCACTTTCGCTTTCGATTAGTATTTTCTTGAAAATTGAAGCAGATTATATACTCTTAGTAAAATCGATCACCATTGGTGAGGATTTGACAAATGTTATCTTCTACTAAGTTTTTTTTAAGGGTGTTTGAATGTGAAGAGCTCTTAAGAGTTCACCAACTTTGCTAAAATTAGTATACCATTGTCTTGATCTTGAGCCCTTACTCCTAGCATAATTTTCACTATACACAGCATCCTTTGCATTAACTCGAATAGGAACATTGTGATATTATCTTTAAGAGTCTCTACCTCTGCATTCTCTTACATTGTAACAAGGCTTTCTAACCCCAACTTCTCTTATGTAAGTTGAGTTACCTTAGTAACTTCATCAATTATTTTATCAAGATAATATGCATATGCCTCAAAGCACTCTTCAATTATCACACCATACATGATGAGTTTGTTCCATCATAATAAGGGACCTATGGAATAATATGATCTCACTCTTATCTTTATATAAGTTAATGTTCTCAACCTTAGTTTGAGAAAAGTTGCTTCGCTCCTTTGTTTGTATTAAATTGATGATGATCATCATGCCCACCATTTCACATGCTAACCCTTTGTTGAGTCCAATCTTCGTATTGGCTTCAAATATGCCTTTATTTAGTGTTGTTTAGGGTTACTCTCCCACTTGATCTCATAATATATCCACCAACGCATCACGTTGTGTGAGATTATACAATGACTCATCGGTCACTCGTCCAAGTTTTATGGAGTTGTTATTTTAAGATACTCACTCAATATGTGTAATCTGTTATACATGATTCTCCCTCTGGAGATATAAGACTTATTTCTCTTAGATATTAGTCTCATATGAGCAATTTTCCTCTTTACATCCTTTCATTTGAAATTTTCAGAGATATGACCCTTTCGACTACTTTGCTTTGCTGAATAAACTATATGTTATTTGTCATCGTGAACACACTATATTGTGACACTTTACTAATACAATCTGCTTACTATGCCCCTTAAGGTATAGTAATATATTAAACTTATTGTACACTTCAGGCTCTTATAGACATATCATCTCATGCCGGAAAAAAAAAAATCATGCTCTATAGCATCAAGTTTCAGTCGTCTTGGGATGAATATGGATAATCCATCGTCTATATACAAGCTCTTGCATATGTATCAAATTCTTTAAGTTACAAATTCTTCTTACCTTTGTGAACTTTGCCTCTTTCGGTCACTGAGTAACTCATCCCTTCTTGCATGGTCTCATCATTTGTCAAGCGCTCTACTTACCATGAGAACCATCAAATTTGGTTACCAATGTCGAGTCATAGCTCGAACTCAACTATTCCAATTTTTATATGCCATACATTTTTTCTAGCTCGCTTATCCTCGTGGTGTATCTCAAGTGAAGAATTTACCATCTCTCTGAATATTAATCTCAAATATTCACTCCTATGAATGATTGATTTCTCTATATCTCTATACTCGTTTCCCTCTAATAATCTCACGTATTGACTGCCCTCAACGTAAACTCATAAGGTCCCCCACGTTTTCATATCTAGTATTTTTAAGTGTACTTGTCCCGCTTTGATACCATATATCATAAATTTAGTTGGTTTTGTCTAAGTCATGTATCACCCTTGCATATATGTCTGCAAAGTATTAGTCTCCCCAAAATCTCTAATAGTCCCTTAAGGGTCTAAAAAAAAGATGGGTGAGAATAAGTGTTTAATTCAAGATTTCATAATATAAATATTTTAATAAACACTTAAAAAATAATATAAAATATAAATATAAACTTCATAAATTCTAAAAAATCAGGCACCAAAAGATTTAAAATGATTCATCGTCATCATCATAATTCTTTATTATTAAAGAATAAGACAACAAATAAACTTTATTCATTACCCTTAAAATACCATCCGAGTAGTTATACGTTAAAAAACTTTTAAAATAACTTTTTTGAATGATTTATTTTTAGATAATATATTATATATAACATGCATACTATATAAATATTTAATAAAATCAAAAGATACAAGTAAACATTATATCCAGCATATTTATTAGTGATAATATAGAGATACCGCCAAAGTGAAAGTATCTTACAAATCAAGAATAAGAATCGGTCTAACCTCACGAAAGCTACATACGACACCGAATTATATCATATATGAGTTCCCAATATGTATGCCGCAAACCAAAGATTTCCTCGCTTTAAGTTGATTAGAATCATCACAGTCCACATCATTGGACTAAAAATGATGTCCTCCTCGTCCTCGTCCTCATCCTCTTTAACATAGAGATATTACAACCGACACATGAATTATAGCATACGATTTGAAACGACTCTAATAAATCATATATTGTCGATTCTTCTTATCCAAACCCAATGTGTCTATAGTAATAAATCAACATTGCAACTCTCAGGATGCACCAGGAATTCTCATGGACCACTTGACATCATCAACGATGTGATAACAAAACACCGTCAACTTGATCCTTGGTGTCGAAACAGATTAATATTTTTCTCGAGTGTCGGTCCATTTATTAGGATCATTTCTAATCCCATTCATCATGTATTGGGCATATTTGTTAGCAACACGAGAATAAGAGGTTAAAGCATTGACCTTTTTATAGTTATTATTTAAATCGACTCTTTACGTGGCAGATGAACGGCTTACATTTGATGTTGACCCGATCTGACTTTTGATCTTGATTTCACTGGTCCGGTGATTTTTGATCTCGATCAGATGGCAGACGCTTGATCTGACCTGATGTGGACTGTTCGATCGAGTCGGTTCGGGGATTCTGCACGGGCTGCTGCAATTATAAGCTAAACCAAAAGAACTAAAACGTAATTAAAATAAAGTATTAGCGATTTTACGTTTCGCCCCCTTGTTCTAATACACGTGTCATGGTTTTTATAAATCATAAAGTGTTATGTGCAAATATCCGCTCTCGTAACGGAAAAATATTCGTTCCGGCCGGTGGAGACCTCCGCCCCGCAACGGTAATGGCAGAGCGAATCACTCGAAATAAATAGCCCAAACAAAAACCGAGATACAGAGCGCGAAATGAGAGAGAGAGAGAGAGAGAGGGAAAGCAAAGCAGAGGAACTGTATAAATAGAACGCCCCCTTCCCTTCCGTTTTCTTTTCTCATCCTCCGCAGAAGTGGTAGTTAGAACTCCCGGTTCCCTTCTCCCTCCCTAACCCGATCTCAGGTGATCTCCCGCAGGGCGATGCTCCGAACTGAGGACTAGAAGGTTTGGAAACACTCCTCGGTTCCGATTCTTTGATACGTAGCGTCGAGAGATCTTCGGAGGTCGAGGCATGGCGGAGGCGTCGTCCTTGATCCCGGCCTCCGTTCTTCGGAGCCTCATAGATAAGCTGTACGAGAAGCGGAAAAATGCCGCGGTGACGGTATCGGTTTTCGATTTTCTGTTGTCTTCCTGTTTTCTGTCGACATGTTTTCTTGAGGTAAATGTTAGTTCGGAGGCGGCTGATTGTTTGGACAATGTGTAATTGCAGATCCAAGACATCGTCGGGAAACTCGCTTATGAGCTAGAAGTCAAGAAGATATTGGCTGTGATTAATATGTTGGCCACGGAGTTTAGCTCCCACCCACAGCCGGATCGTAGGAAGGTCCGCTGACGGTGTCTATGCCTTGTTCTAGTGTTTTCTTGAAATAGCACTTTACCGTCATTTGCAGCATCAGAGTTCTTTAATGGCTTCAACACATGTTTCCGATGTTCTCGCTGAATTTTAAGTCTCCGTCGACGTTCTATCTTTGGTTCTGTTTCTTGCAGGGTGGATTAATAGGACTTGCAGCTGTTGCAGTTGGTCTGAAAGAAAAAGCACCCGCGTATCTTGAGGTTTTACTGAAGTGCACACGCATATCTTTTCTGCATAAGGACTTTATCCAACATACTTTTTTTTTTCTATTGGAGTAATCACTTAGAAATTGCCTGTCGCTTAATGATCATTGAGCACCAAGTTACCGAATGGGATATTTCATCATCCAGACCAGTTTCTGGGTCAATAGAATTCAGATATATAACTAACTCAAAGTCGAGAAAAGTGTTCTGAAGAAATAATGGTTTACCATACTGAAATGTTGTAGAACTCTTCCAATTGATTATTAATTGAATAATTATGAAACTGCTTTGTCAAGATGCCAATTAAGAGCTGCGGGGAAGTTTCTGAAGTTGATTTTAGAAGCAAAGAATATACAGTATAAATCTCACCTTGCCCATAACTAATCTTGTTATTTTACTTTTTAAGAATGAGATCGGAAGAAATTGCTAATCAGAGCTCACAACAGATATATGTGCCATTGATTGACAAAGTTAAGAAGAAGAGAACATGCAACAAAAGGGCAGTGCAGGAAAAGAAAATTAAAAAAAGAACAGAAGTGAGAGTGATAGAGGAAGGTAAGGTAGTGATTGGATTATCTATGTAACATACGATGGATTTAGGAAATTTCATTTCCTAAATCCTTCAAATGTAACATATATAAAGGTAGGATTATGAGTGAGAGTAATAGTTTGGAAATTAGGAAATAAATTTTTTTCTTTACGATGATGGATTATCCATGTAACCTATGAAAATTGTAATATCCTCTCGAGGTTTTAAATATGTCAGATTTATATGTAATGACTGGTATTTACTGGTATGTAACAATTGGTATGGATAACGTGGCATTGAAATATTTACGTTGATGTTGGTACATATATCATTCATTTTAATTTTATCATAACATTTAATGACAACAAGTGGTACAAGTATACACGCAGTACACTGGTAGCTCAGTGGTCGGATAAATAACAAAATTGGTATCAAACTGGTACTTAAATCCTTAATGTATCCTCCAGTATATACCTCGCCAGGTAGATTTATATGGTAGCTTCGATCAGGTTAAAAAGCGGTTACAACATTATAAGTTTCAGTTATTTTTTTGTCTCTAGCTAATTCTACTATTATTACAGTGATTAATTGTATTTTTGTTCATTTTCTGATTCTTATATGATCATGTTCATCTGATGGAACAGTTTTTTTATGTATTTGCTTATCATCTTCTTAATTTGTGTAGTTAGCTAAGTCACTTTTGCTTTTGTACCTAAATGGTAGGAAATTGTACAACCAATTCTTCATCGCATAGCTGATGAAGACAGTACAGTTCGTTATATTGCCAGTGAAGCATTGTATAATGTAGCAAAGGTAAGTTTGGTTATGCTAACTCTTCTATAATGTAGCAATGGCGTGTTTCCTTATGCTAACCTTTCTGTAATGTAGCAAAGGTAAGAATTTCACCTCTTGCAAAGATAAGGTACTTATGCTTTCCTTTTTCTTTTTTTTTTTGTAGACTGTACGAGGAGATATCATCAGGTATTTAGATAAGATATTTGATGCACTTTGTAAGCTTTCAGATGATTCAGATACCAGCGTACAAAATGGTGCTCAGCTTCTTGACAACCTCTTAAAGGTTAGGCATATTTTAAATTTTTGTTTGTGAAATAACACAAGTATTTGACTTTTAAAGAAAAATAAACGTTTTTTAATATAATTGCAATTTGATTTCGTATTTTCAACAGGATATTGTTACTGAGAGTGACCAGTTCAGGTTGTGACATTCGCTTTCATCCATACATATATATATTCATTTTAACTATATTTGTGTATCTAATATTTTATTATCCTTGTAAAGCCTAGAAGAATTTGTGCCACTCCTAAGAGAGCGTATGAACATAATCAACCCTCATGTTCGCCTATTCTTATTAGGGTGGATCACGGTTTTGAATAATGTTCCAGATATAGATATGCTATACTTTCTTCCAGATTATCTAGACGGTAATATTTATTATAGTAATAGTTAGTTTTTCTTTAAATTCAGTTATGTTATAGATAGATGACTTGTGTTTCCCAGGTTTATTCTACATGCTGAGTGATTCTGTTCATGAAGTACGACATCAGGCTCATTATTCACTTTCAGAGTTTCTTCAAGAGATAAAGAACACTCCAGTATGGTTCCTTCACTATACATTTTTCTTATATGTTAGATGTATAAAATTTTCTTTAAGATCTATGGAGGGAGGGCTAAAAAATTTATAAATGTTGTAGTTAATTTTAGTTTCTAATTTTGTTCGTGGCTATTTAAAGACTTCAGATTATGATCGTATGGTCAAAGTATTAGTACAGAGAGCAAGCTCGTCTGATGATTACACTCGACTGACATCTATCACATGGGTGATTCTTTTTAGCATCTATGATTATTTTGTTTTGATTATAATTTAGTCCCTGATGATTGTTCTTTTTCTTCTTTTAGGCACATAGTATCTTTATACGCCGGTGCCAACCTGTATATTATTTTTATGATTTTTTTGGACAGATAGTTTAATGATTTTTTTTTTGGAAAATGTAGATGAATGAGTTTGTGAATCATGGTGGGGACCATCTTATTCCTTGTTATTCAGATATTTTAGGTGCTGTATTACCATGCATATCTGACAAAGAGGAGGAAATAAGAGAGGTGTTATTATTATTATTTATTATTATTATTATTATTATTATTATTATGCATTTGCGATATTTTTTGTCACTTATTTTTCCTTGACGTAATATGCATTTCACGTACAGATTGCAAGTGAAACCAATAAAGAGCTTCGTGCCATTATTGCTAGCCCTGCTGAGGGTGTCAATATAAGAGCGGTCCTCTCTATTGCAAAAAGGTACCTTTTTTTTCTAACTTTAAGAATCGCTAGGTTTAGTTATCATAAATTGATTTGTTAGTATTCCTCTTATGCCCCTTAAAGAGCAAATGTTAATCTCTAAAAGATGGTTTCTTATTTTGTATACTTGTGATTTTTTGCTGCTTAAGCTAGCTAACTTGTAAGCATTTAAAATTTCGTTAATCTTGTCATCTTAACACAGTGGATTAGCTAGTCAAGCGTTGACTACTCGTGTGGAAGCATTGCATTGGATTGTGACTCTTTTGGATCGTCACCGGAATGAGGTAAACGTTATTCTTCCACTAACATATTTTACAAATGACTATGGGGAGATGTCTAACGTAGCCTTATTTGCTATACTGAGAGCTAGTGTTTTAATTCGATCCATTAAGGACTTAGAAAAAGTAGATTGGTTGATCTTCTGATTTGCAAACTTGACCAGTTTTAATTCTATCTAGTCAATTTGAAACAGAATCAAGTTGACCAATCTTAATTCTGTCTTCTTTGAACAGGTCATTTCATTTTTGAACGATATCTTTAGTTCACTTCTGGCTGCACTTTCTGATCCCTCTGATGAGGTAATTTCTTGAAATATGTCCTGGGCTATTATTGGCAATATATTTCTGGTGGTACATCTTAATGGACACAAGACTATGCGACGCCATGGTCTTTAGGTGTGCCTAAGACTTGCTTCATAATATGAAGGGATGCAGATCTTATATATGGGTTTAGACATGCATCGGCTGTAATATTTCTAGGTTTGTTTTTTAAAATATTCCACTTCTAATATAGCAAAAACCTTTACTTTCTGAGTTTTTACTTTGCAGGTGGTCGTTTTGGTGCTTGAAGTGCATGCATGCGTAGCAGAAGATCCTCAAAATTTTGGACATCTTATTGATCTTCTAGTCCAAAAATTTCGTAATGATCATGCCCTTCTTGAAAAGTTAGTTTTTCTTTACACTATCCTTTCCACATGGTAAATTTGAGTTTCTTTCTTTCTCCTGTTTAGCAAGATAAAATCTTTAAATATCTGTCTAATTTGTATAATAAGAAAACTAGCTTACTCCTTGTCTTCAGGCGTGGGGCTATGATAGTCCGCAGACTTTGCGCTCGTTTGGATGCTGAACAAATTTACAGGGAGTTCTCTTCAAAATTAGAGAGAGAAGATGACTTGGATTTTGCGGCCCTTATGGTTCAGGTTTTGTTCATTTTTTCATGCAGTGATTTTTATCCTCAGAGAGAGAGAGAGCAAAAGAAGAAAAAGAAAATCAAAGAAAACTTGGTGATATACTTTTTTTAATATTTAGGTTTTAAATTTGACTTTACTTACATCATCGGAATTGGCTGAGTTAAGAATTCTCCTGAAGCAATCATTAGTAGAGTCTTCATCCATGGACCTGTTTGTATCATTATATTCCTCTTGGTGCCATTCACCAGTGGCGATGATCAGTTTATGTCTGATTGCTCAGGTAATATCTATTATAACCTATATGTGTCTCTTTCCTATATTATTCTTTTAAATCCTTCTGATTACTATTGCCCTCTCTCCGAAGGCATACGATCATGCTAGTTCTGTGATTCAGTCACTAAGGGAAGAAGATATAACTGTTAAGTTCTCAGTACAATTGGACAAGTTGATCGGTTTGTTGGAGACCCCAATCTTCGCTTTTTTGCGATTACAGGTATTGTATGTTTAGTTGGTTAACTTGTTATTCATCATAATATAGTAGATGTGTAATATATAATACATATTAATTTAAACTATAGAGTCGTAAGCACATAAACAAATAGTTTTTAAAGGTATTATTATTATTATTCTATATACTTATATTTCTGTTCGTTTATAATTTTAAACAAATATTTAATTTTATTTTAGCAGCTGATCCAACTAATGTTGATCATTTTGTCACTGGTCAATGTCAGTCTTGTTACTGATTTTATGACTTAGCTTAAATCAGTGAACATTTTATAGCATTCAAGTCGAACATTTATTTTGTTTATACAAGTTGTTATTTGTTTACTTGTGCATATATCGAATCCAATCTTAAAATGCTAATATTATAACATCAACTTCTTTGAGATTCTATCTCTTCATGCATATTGTGGTTTACTATCAAATTCGTGACTATCTGATCTTTTCGTAAAATATAGGTTTTACGATAGCTGTAAAAAAATATATTGGAGATCGTGCCATTGGTTGCCATACGAATATGATCTTTTCATTAAGTTCATTAAGTATTGGTTTTCAAATAGCTGTAATTTGTTATAGTAGTCCTTTTTGATAAGTTAACTTGTGCTTCTGAATGTTACAGCTTGTTGAACCTGAGAAACATATATGGTTGTTGAAGACCCTGTATGGTATCTTGATGTTGTTGCCTCAGGTACTTTTAAATATCTATATTATTGTTAATAGCTATATTAATTGCCATAAGAAAAGAACATGCCCAGAATAGTTTTTGAGATCATTGGTCTCACCGAATGCTTGAAGTGCCAGCATGCATAGCGAGGTGACTGAACGTAGATACAGGGAATAGAGTGGATTTTTAGGACTGCCAACGGAGAAGTGGATTCACAAACTCTTGTTTAAATTAATTGGTCTGAATGGTCTATGTTATGTAGTATTCAGCACTAGTAGGATCCAAACATGCATTAGTATGTGGTTTGCAGTACACCTTCGTTTTTCTCTGAGCTGGCTCAATCAAATTTTGGTCAATATATGTGTTCTCAGATTGTTTTATCTTATGATTTTGTGCAGCGAAGTGCAGCCTTCAAGATTGTTAGGACTCGTTTGAAAACTGTTCCATCAAATATTTTCAACAATGAACAGCTAAAGCATCCATGCAGTCAGATTTCGGAGATAACAGATGACAGCGGAGACCAAGTTGCTGCAAATGTTTATGACAAAATCAACTTCCCTTCCAAGCTCCAACAATTTCAGCAAACTCTGCGCCGTCATAGGTTCTCCGTACAATCCCAGAGGTCAGCATCGTCATCAACGTCACAGGTATCGGCTTCCTTCTATGGTTTTGCATTTCCATTGGTCACGAGATCATCGGTGGCGCTACTTGTCTTAAGAGTAATTTGACTTCGATGCTCATATGCAGCACACACGACTTTGAAGAATCAGATCATCCTTTGCCACTCTTCCTGGTCCCTTTCCGCATCATCGTGTAACGCTCCAGGACAATTGCAGTTTTGATTTTGATTGCCATTCTTTGCTTTGCTTCAGCCCATTTGGCAGAGAGCTTAGCATCTCGAGTAGAGGACGATTGGAGATCGTAGCATAGCAAAAAGGCTTTAAGAGGGTTTACATAGCCTTGAAATCTTAGTCATGGATCTGCTCATGTGATTTTGTAAATTTTCATTCTTTTTCTGTTTCCCCATACGAGCCGGGAGGAAAAGTTGGGGGAGGTTCAATTTGTTCTGTTCAGCCGAGTGAACAATCCCAATAGCAGGCAGGTAAGAAATCTTCAATTTTTGTGCTTTCACTCGTGTTCTCCAATGTGACAATATTTCTACCTAGTTTACGTATATGTTAGAATTGTTGAATGTGAGTCCAGCAGCTCTGGTTTTACCTTGATTACTCTAATCTGATTAACATATTCTTAATATTATCTTTTGCCTTTTTGGATAGAAGGTGAATTATATTACAGTGTTTGGTTATGCACTTCAACGAGGCTGCGGGGCCGAGAAAACGTCTCCAATCTCTAACCACCGCTCGGGTGATTAGTTTTTACGGAACTTGAAGCAATCAGAAGTTGCCCAAAACTAATTAAAGACCTACAGTCTCGTTGACGCAAAAGCATATTAGCTCCCTCGCCTCTCCCTCTTCTGCGCACAGCTTCTGTTCTGTTTCTAATTCGATCTGTGAAACAAGAGGGGTGTCGCAGATCTCATCATCCGCAACCTCTCCGACTGCACGGAGCAGATCATTTCCGAGTACACATGGTTCGTTGTTTCTTGTTGCTGATGGTGTTCTGCCTCGACAGGTATGGCATAGAGCAGGAATACACTCCCCTTCCGATGGATGTCAACGGGCCTATCTGGTGGCCAATCGGTGACCTCCCTGGTCCTCAGGTACTCTCTGTCTATCTTCTTCTCCATGTTTAATGCTGCTAACTTAGATGAATGCAAACTGCTACAGGGTCCTTACTATGAGTTCGTGTTATGGCTCCTCAACACCACTTGCTTCTTCTTGTCGACAGCGAATCGCATAGATTGCAGGAGCAGTGCCGTCTTTTGATCCAAAGCCAATTCCGGTAGGACTTTATCCTTGTCTTTTCTGCTAATCTGGAATTAGAACTCGCACTCCAATCCTGTCTTTGTGCTGCAGCCTACATGTTGTGTTCCGTCGTCGTTCTCAGCATCAAACCAACGAGGCATGATGGAGGATACGAAGTGATCGAGAACTAGAAGGCTATAGAGAAGCTCGGCAAGAGGCACGAGGAACACATCTCCGCCTACGGAGAAGGAAACGAGCGCCGGCTTACGGGACGCCATGAGACTGCTGGTATCAACACCTTCGTCTGGGTATTGTCTCGTTGGCTTCGCTTCAGCTACACGACTGACTGACTTCATGAGTTCTTCCATGGCTGTCATGGAGTCGCAAGCCATGGAGCATCCATTCGTGTCGGCCGCGAATGGCCCGGAGCTCGCCGGCCCTTCTTGGTAATCCGAGCGACTCCAATCGCGCCTTCGACGGAAAGAAACCCGTCACTGATCAACCTCAAACAGAACCCAAATCGATCTTTTTCTTCTCCAACCGTAATACCTTGTTCTATTGTATCCGGGCGTTGAGGCGCTCGTACGCGGATTTCTCGCCCGGTCCTCCCATGGCTAGCGGCGGCTTCTCCTTCGATTGCTTCGGTTGGCCCTCCCCTGAGTCTTGTAGGTGGTGGCGTCCGCGTTCGAATCGGAGGCGAGCAGACATTAACTACCAAACGGCTATATTTGGAGGACGGACTCCCGAGGCATCATCTTTTGGTACAAATATCACTGCGAGAAATGCGACGGCTGACCGTCTGATCCTTCTTGGACGGGTAAGATGCCATTCGAATGCTAAATCTTAACTAGGGATGTTCCGGCCTGGGCCGTCTGATCTTTCTTGGACGAGTAAGGTGACATCGGAATGCTAAATAATAATAAATATATAATTCTCTGCTTTCTAATTTTTATGCTCATCTATCTATCCGTGTTAAGTAAATAAGAAAACTTATGAAGTGTATTAACAATAAAATTTTGTTCCAAATTGTTATTGACCCTCCTTGTACTATGTCTCAAAATTAAAATTGTTCCTCGTAATTTGCCTCAAACTCGTATAAATAATTTTTTGTACTACGATTTCGTATCAAATTGGCTTCCCGTATTATTTTGTTAACGTTAAAGAAACTTATTCTATTAATAAAAAGAGTAATGATATTTTATTTTTAAAACTATGCAAATATAATTTAAAAAATTAAAAACACCTATTATACTATAATATGTTAATCAAATACACTCAATATACTATCATTATTCATCAAATTTATCATCTGTACGTTAATATATTAGTATTAAGTGATATAATAGTCATAAAAAAAATTGATCTTAATTTACAACATTGTTTTAATTTGTTTTACACACTTAAGGTTGATTAATGATGATTTTTATTTGTTATACAATTAATTATTTTAAGTAATTTAAAAACTAATATCATAAAAATATTAACGTGTTGTTATGCTTATTTACTTCTTTTAAGTGTAATTAAATTTTATCATCACCTTCCCTAAAACTCGAACATATCTCATTTATAATCAGTCAAATAATTTTTAAAGAGCAACAAGATATAACCAATTGATTGAACTACCACAAAGCTAGAGGTGAAAAAAGATGAGGGTAAGGAAGATTGGAGAAGAAAGACAGAGAGAGGAGGACATATTAGAGCTTGATGATTGTTTAGTTTTAATCCGTAAATAAAAAATAACCCTTAAAAATATTTTACCAAATGACGTAACTTTATTTTTAATAGAGGGGATCACTTTAATGTAAATTTGTAGTACTGAGGGTCACTCATTCGAGTTTTAAAGTATGGAGGGTAACTTTGATTTTGAAGCGTAATACGAGGGATGAAAAAGAATTTCAGCCATTATTTTACGTAAGGACATAACCTTTTTTCTAATAGAGAGGATTATTTTGATGCGAAATCATAATACGAGAGGTCACTTATACGAGTTTTAAAATATAGAGGATAACTTTGATTTTGAGACATAGTACCGAGGTTAACAAAAATTTAGACCTAAAAATTTTATAGATATTTCTTAATGGAAGAGACAATGCTCAATTTGAGTTTTAAATTTTTGATAATTTTTATCTATTATTTTTATTATTTTTTATTTTTATAAATATATATTGAAAAAATAAAATAATATTAGTTTAATAATTAATATTGGAATATCTGTTTCAATTCTAAAATATGTATACTTTTACTTATATTATTATTAATAAATATATAGTATTAAAATACTATAAGGGACATGATGAGGGCGAATAAGGGACATGATGATCGAGTATTCTATCCATATCTATCTCATATTCATGCAATTAATAAAAAAATTATTTTATCCCCATATCCGTCCCCATTTCTATTTATTTCCTTGCTTCCATCCAATTGTATGTTGGACAGCATATGGGTCCCACATCAGAGCATTCAGATTGGTGAATTAATAAGAAGCTAAATTTGGGCAAAAAATGATTAAGGGTTCGTCTCTCGCAATCGTCTTTCCCCTTTCGCATTGATTTCTTGTTCCTCTCTGCGCTCGAGCCGAAGCCCTCGGCCCTTCGGCTCCCAAATCCTCTACCTGTAGGACCCTTCTCCTCCGTCGAGGAATGTCTGGCGTCGGAGCCTGACCATGGACGTCATCGACGGCATGCCGCTGGCGAAGCGGCGCAGGCTTCCCATCTTGACGAGTCCTTTCTCTTCGCCTCACGGTCCTTCCACTCCCAAGTACTCTTCTTTCTCCTTTCCCCTCTATTATTTTTCTTGATAGTTTTAGGGTATTGTTCTCCTCGTTCATTGCTAACTTGTGTTTTGCCCCGCAGGCGCTCAATTGATTTTCCCGTAGAGCGAGTGTCAATGGAAGTTTCAAAGGTAAATTGGCTGGAAGATCACCGTGCTGATATGAAACTTTACGGGTCTTGTCTTCTTGTATCTCCTTAGTATTACTGTTTCATTTGCGTTGGTGGCCCTCTTTCCAGTGGTTTTGCGCCTGGAGTTTTTGAATCGTTTTAAATTATTGGCCATACATTGCAAAAAGGTCTATATATTAATATAAGAATATTAAAGAAATCATGAAAAAATATAGAAAAAGGAACACAATCTATTAAAGAAACCAAGCATTTAGCACTTTGAAATATAGGTATTATGCATTTTGAAACATCGTTTACAGTTTCACATATTTTAACAGAGGACACTGGAGGGAAGTAACAAAAGATATTTCATGCTTGAGAGGTTTAGGATTTTGGAATAGAGTTATGCATACAAATGGTTTCTGAAACTTCTATAATCTTTTCGTTTTGGACTGAACTTCTTTGTGCTTCATGCTAAAGTTGTATAATCTGGCTGAGTCTCGAGGATGGTATTAAATTTAGGGGGAATAAATTTTGGAACCAAGGGAATTTCTTTCTTTCACAAACACATTTTTTGATTATGCTTCATGAAATATGAAACAGTGTTATGAGTTCTGTTGTGTGTTGAGGTTTGTTTACTTTAAATATATAGTTGCCTTTTGGAATGTCAACAGTTTATTTGTGGGAAAAGATCTTTTCTGAGTAGCTCTGAGTAACCTAAATTGTACTGCTAGCTTTCAGTTTTCTGAGGCACCAGTCTCATGCTTTATCAAATGCCAGTCTCTTTCATTATACATTAGCTTTTGCATTGATAAATTTAATTTGTGAACTTGTGAACGTTATTGGCTAATTTTGGACACCTGATAGATGCAACTTCAGCAATATAATATATCTGCTTTATAGAATGTTGATCTCTACCATCATTCATTTAGCTTTGATAGATTTATATTGTGAACTTGTGAAGGCTGTGTCTTGATTAATATGGTCGCCTGATAGGTGCAATTCCGGCTATATAATATGTTGTTTCACCTTTTTCCAGAAATGGCCTGGTTTGCCAAGAGGTGTGAACTTTAATCCCTCTGATGAAGATCTACTCTGGCATTTGGTTGCTAAAGTTGGCAAGGGAAATGCTGACCCTCATCCGTTTATTCATGAGTTTATTACTTGTCTCGATGAATTTGAATCATTTGGTTATACACACCCTCAGAAACTTCCTGGTAATTAGTTATAGTCTTTCGGCCACATTTTTTTGTCATGTTTGCACTCTGATGTCTGAACCATTATTTGATAGGCATTAGGAAGGATGGGAGTGCTTCTTACTTCTTCCACAGATCTTTTAAGACATGTATTACTGAAATTAGACAACACCAGAAGATGTGTGACAGTGACATTGGGGATGTCTGTTGGCAAAAGAGTGGTATTTCCAAATCTTTGATTGTTGATGGGAAACACCAAGGCTATAAGACCATGATGATTCTATATGAGAATGCCAGCTGGGTGATGCACCAATATCACTTGGGTGTGGAAAAGATAGACCAGGAAGAGTTTGTTGTTTCTAAGATATTCCACCAGAGGACTGGGCAGGTCAACAAAAGTGTCGAAGACTTGGCGCTGAGTGCAGATGAAACTGTACTTGGAGAAGCAGGGTCACTATTTTTTTCCAAGATGGATCATCACCTTGATCTCGTTAACGCCGATGCAACTTCACAGGTTTGCAGCACTTTTAGCTTTTGCATTCTAGCCAAAATTGTTGAATCAGAAATTTTAATGGAATATCACATCAGCATAGTGACAGGAAAAGACAAAGAAAGTACAGAAGTGAGGTTAAAGTACAGTTGTGTAAGAATTTAATAATTATTTTTTTCCTATTTATGTTAGCAACTTTGTTCCTGCTATTGGTTCATCCAGCTGGTTGCAAATGGTGTTTATCTTATTACAGTACTCTAGGAGCATATTGGGCTGGCTTGCATGTATTTTCTAATCAATCGCACTTTGTATTCCTCTTAAGTCCCAAACTTTTAATAGTTATCGAATGAGCTGTTAACCACCTATTATACAGGATATTTTGATGGATGGCCAGGATCCTAAGCCCCACCTGTCCTTGGAAGGTAGATTATTGAAGGAAGAAAATTATGAGGTCTTGTGAATGCAGTTACTACGAGTTCTGATCCAAACTTCTTTTCCTTCTTACTGCTACAGTGTATAATCACAAGTATCCATCTGATGGTTCTGAAAAAATTGATGCTCAAGTACGTAGATCTAATTCAGATATGATACCTGATTCTGAAGTTGAAGGCCATATTGCCAAGACTCGAGGAAATGATATCATCCAATCATTTAATCTACCAAATCATCTTGTGGATGCAAAGACTGAGCACCTTGACTGCAACACAAATCTTCTTATCAAGGGTACGGACGGTATACCTGCGGCTGTTACTGGAGTCCATGCTAAGGATGATGAACTCGATCATGTTTTGTTGCATGTTCGTACTCACATGCTGTTGTCAAGCATGAAATCAGGCACTACTGATTCCATATGTTCTTCTGATAGTAGCAGTTGTGGTTTAAACCACACTATGGAAAATTTTTTGCATGCCAATGATGATGGGTTTGTTCCTCAAAATGATTCAATGTATGTATGCATTATCATGTTACCTCTGCATTTTTTGAATTTCAGATACTAGCTGATCTTGAATTTGTGTGAAAATGATTCCAGGAGTAACATGGAAACAACTTACAGAAAAGATATCCTTGGCCTGGTGCAGGTATATTTTCTCATACTTTCTCTTCAAGAAATTTATTGAGCTTCATTGGCATTCAAATGAAACCTACTCAAGCTATTCAATTTCTACTGTTTCTTAGTTAGTTGCAATTTTTACCCTAGGCATGGACACTTTAATTCTTAATTTTCTCTTACATTGAAGCAATACACTAGGTTTTCTTTTTCGAGCATAAGATTCAGAGGAGAGTGAAAAAGAAGCAGCATATTGAGAGGAACAAATCTTTTTAGTTATTATAGGTAATGGTTCAAAGTTGTGAAGCATGGACATTTCAAAATGATTGTTATGTATGTGCTAGTGTCTTCGTGGGATGCCGCAATGGTTGGATTGGCTGTTTAAAACATATTGGAGAATCATGTACCATCTATTATTTATAATAATGTGGTGTAGGAGTGTAGGTCACTTAACTCATAACACTAATCTTCAAATATGTATATTAGCAAAACACTGAGGATGGTTGTTATGCTTTGTATTAGTTTCATAATGGCCATCATAGATTGTTTATATTATACAAAGAATAAAATTGTTGGTTACATATAAAAATATAAATGAATTAGGTACTGTGCTCATGCTGTGTCATGCTCTTTATCTATATGATTTGCAATAGTAGTGAATCCTTATTGTGTTGTGCCGATGTCCATGCTTCATAGATCTGCAGATATTTGCATTCTCTCCTTATGGCATTTGCCTTAATCACGTGAAATGATCACCCATAATGCTTTCATGAAAACACTAATCCATGATACAATTATGAAGAAAGTTATTCCAAGGATGTATTTACCAAAATTCAGGGGTAAGGCAGCACTTCCATGTGGTGGGGCTGGGGGCATCGTAATCATAATTAGAAACTCATTTTTACATCTTATATGAAGCTGTATGAAATGAATGTCACAGACTAAAAATGAATCATAACGTATTTGACTCTTGCAACTTGCAACCAATTCTTCGGTTTCACCTTCAGTCATTATTGTTGTGTGTTTGAGTTTGAATCAAGTGTGGAACACTGATCTAAATACTGAGATTGTGGAAATTTATTCAGGTTTTTAGTATGTTTGGCTTTGTTCCAATTGTGTTATACCACTTTATTGAGTTTGCTTTTCTCAGGCTTCTATCATTATCTTGCTTTTTCTTGCAAACTTGAGGCAGTTGTAAGAAATAGTACTCATGGGGTGCTGAGGGAGAAGGGAGAAGGAGAAAACAGGGAAGAAAGAAGCAGGGAACATGTTGGGAAGGGAAAGAGAGCATGTGGGTGGAGAGAGTGAGTGGGCCGGGAGTGGGGGCCATGGAAATATTCTGTCAATATAATCTAGCAGTTTGCACCAGAAACTCTATCTGAATTCCCTTGTTTGTTTTTTCTTTTGGAACATGGTTCTTTACCATATTTGTACTTGGTGCTTTGGGTTCAATAAAAATTACATGTATTTATTTGTAAATTTTCTCACATGTTTATGCACTCCTTACTATTTAAGAAAAATATTCTGGCAGATATTTTAATTGTTTTTGTTAGGAGATTGATATATTTTTCATGTAACCTTTTCATCTTTGGCAGTTGAAGCTTTGGTTTTGTTTGTTTTTCCTGTTCAGGATATTTCTTCATGTCCTTTAGTGAACAACACTACTGACTGTGACCCTGGCAGAGAACAATACAATATGCAGTCACCCAAAAAAGAAAACAGTTGTATGGATAGCCATATTCCTGAAAGTGGTAATTTAAACATGGCAAACAATATAATGGCTGATCCTCCTGGAAGTTCTACTGCAGAAAGTTATTCCATGGTTCATCAGTGTTCAAATTTGCCTTGCTGCCAAAACAATACTCTGTTAGAAACTAGCTTCTCCGAAGAGAATCTTGGCAACAATGGTTTATACTCGTATCATACGCCTCAGACACCTGTTTTAGGAGAAAGAATTGTAAATACTGATTGCAGACCCTCTCGATCAGGTGTATCTGGTCAGCTGATTTCACTAAAAACTGAAACCATGGAAGAAGTCTATACTGATGATGTCTCTGAAGCTAATAGGGGACTAGAATTTGGTGCTCATGGATTAGGACCATTGGAAAAGCGTGTCATAGGTATTTCTGGTACTACAGCTCTAAGTTCATCACAAGTCAGAATGTGTCCTGAGGTCAATTTGTTAAAAACCAACAAATTTCAGACAGACCAGATGATATGCAACTGCTCAAGGGATGCAAATACCTTGGATCCTCAACTGTTAGCTCTAGGTCAAAGCCTGGAAGACCAGAATAATGGCAATGATGTGCTTGATTCAGTACTGCCTAGCATCAGTAGTGACGTGAAAGTTGAACCTTTGGAAGAAATTTGCACCCACAATGGTTTGGGAACAACTGCTCAAAAACCTGTAAGCTCTTCACTTGAAGCAACTTCTAGAAAACCTATGTGGTCTTCCGGAAGTGGTTATTCTGCAAAGACCAAAAAACATATTGAATACTCACTGACAGACAAGCATTGTCAAGATATGCTAGCATCTGACTGCTGTAATTCACAAAGAAAGACCACAATAAATTCTTTATATTCAGAACCACCATTCCTCAAGAAGGATTTACACCTAAATTCAAATTCTTCGAACTTTTTGAATAGTGCCTGTTCACGAAAAGGCAGTAACAGCCAAGAAAATGTTTTCTTACACAAAAGAAGTTCGATCGAGCAAGTCGGAAATAGGTGCTCCCATCATGCATCTATAACCGAAAATGTACATGTGGATAATACTGGTAGGCTATCTATCTAATTCAAGTTTTGTCAATAGATTTTGTGAAGGCCTTCAAATTTTGTGCAGTGATTTACTTATCCTGTCTTAGAAATTCCTACTCTCCAGAGGCTCATATTTCAAGAACAGAGGTCAAGGAATATGCTGATGATTTCTCCAAGGACATGCAAGCTGATGTGATTTCTCCAAAACCTGAGATGCTGGCTTGTGAAGTAGTTTCTTTCTTGAAGTACAACAACAACGTGAACAACTTACAACGGTTTCTGCCACAGAATCAAAAATGCGAACCAGTCAATACTCCAGATGCTCAAGTTAACAATTTTTCTCTTCGTAGGAAAAGGAAGAAGACTGCAACGTGAGTGATGATCCTTATCATATTTCTCTTAAGTGCAAATTTGATGGACATTTTTCTTAAGTGTGGTCTATAAAAACAAAATGATGCAGGGATTCAGTAGAAAGAGCACTCGAGGAAGATGCTCCAGGGCTTCTGCAGGTAATTTTGAAAATGAATACATTTTAAAAATTGTCATACGAACATTTTTAATATGAGATAATGGTTTTGGGATAGGTTTTATTGGACAAAGGAATAACAATCGATGAGATCAAGCTTTATGGAGCCACTGATGATGATGAAGCACTGGAGATCTCTTCGTCAGATGACAACTTTGAAGAGCTTGAAACTGTAATTACTAAGGTTAGCATAAAATCTTTCAAGGACTATATCTGATGCATGGCTCAATTTCTGTTTACATATACGATATTATCTTTTGGCAATTATTCGTGTAATAAACTACCGAAATATACATATATGGATACTCTTATTTGTGGGGCATGGTTGTATGACATCACATTGTCAGGCTTTCTGAAAATAAGTGGATTATTTACCTCATATAGCCTCCTCCTAACTTCCTCTTTATTTAGCTTAATTGATTTTACAAAGTCTTCATTCCACATGTTCATAAAGCACATTAGAACTATATCTTTTGAAGGCAAATGGAATTTTTTCTTGGTTTTCCCTTTGAACTTCCATATGTTCTATGTGAATGATATACTCATTTCTTGAGCCTTTTCTATTTCAGATATTTTCTTCACGCACTTCTCTATTCAAGTTTTCAGTGGCGCGCCACATGAAGGGATCAAAGGCTGTTTATTGTTTATCTTGCTTAATTTCTTTGATTGAACAGGTTTGAAGTTTCTTTATTATTTGGTTTATCATCTCCCATCGTAGTGTTCACATATAATGGTTTCCTGTTTTTTATTTACATAGTTATTCTGACTATGTTTTACATCTCAGACTCGATATCTTCAGTTTCGTAGTAGTCCAGTGGAATGGGGATGGTGTAGGGATCTGCAATCATTTATTTTTGTTTTTCAAACGCATAATAGGTGAATGCTCTTGCTCGGATGTTGTCTTTGTAAATGCTCAGATTTGATAGCTACTCAATGGAAAATTGAATATTACCTTGACACTACTTCTGATACAGAATAGTTCTGGAGCGCCCAGAATATGGGTATGCCACATATTTCTTTGAGCTTGTGGATTCTTTGCCAATTGACTGGCAGATCAAGAGGTTAGTGACGGCAATGAAGCTCACCAGCTGTAGCAGAACCACTCTCATTGAGAACAGACCTTTATTGGTAAGACCAACCCAACCCATTCTCTCCTCTTTAACATGCTCAATCTTCTTTACTAGCTACTTGAGGTGCTGAACTTACATGATCCAGACCCCCCTATAGTGTACCAATCTAATTGCTGCTTACTATTTTCTAACTTTTGCTTTATTTTTTTTCATTTTCTTGGAAGAAAAAATGAATTATTTTACTCTGCTATGCTTCCCAGTAGGTCTGATTTTATTGTGATCGAAAACCTGACAAGGATTCTGCATAAGACCGAGTTACTAACATGAGCCAACCAGAATGACACATGCATGCTAGCTTCATTTTTGCTCGCATCTGTTTCAGGATATAGAACTTTTGTTTTCTACTGCCTGCTTCTCTAACATCTGAGATTTCAGGTAGTCTTACAAGTTAATGAAAAGCCAGATACCCCGGTAGTGCGTCGATGAAGAAATAGCCTGTGTCCTTAAAAATTTTGCGCCTAAATTCTGTTCGTGTTTAGGTTGGAGAGGACTTGACCGAGGGAGAGGCACGTGTGCTGGAAGAGTATGGCTGGACTCCTAATTGCGGGCTCGGGACGATGCTGAACTACTGTGACAGGGTTGTGCATGACAAAAAATACGAAAGGTACAGCAATGAATGGAGGGCTAAGATTGGGAGACTACTAATGGAGGGTCATGATGCTGGACGAACCATACTCGTCAAACTCCCGAAAAGGGTTGTAAAACACAAAGGGGGCGAAAATTTAAAAATCAAGTTGGAGAATTGATCCAAATAAATGCTAGCTTTGGTTGTATATAGTTGCTGAAGCACCTTAGATGTAATTCCAGTATGTAATGTGCAGTGTTGTATGTCATTGCTTCAGCCTCGCCATTGTTGGCACGAATTAACATCTTATTCTGCACCACATCTTGGGTTCGTGCATTTTTTTTTTCACAATTCTGCTTTTTTTCACAATTGTGCAGCTTGAACTTGGAATTAATGCAATGTGTTTTTTGGCATCAAAAGTGTGTATTCATGTATCTTGGCACATTTGTTGTATGTACACAAGAACATTCTTCCAGCAAACCTTGTGACCATGTGGGGCTGTTTAAATTGGTTTTAATTGAATTGGTCTTTTATCTACCTAACTGAATCCATTAATTTGTTGATAATTTTAAAATGTATATTTTTAAATAAAGTCATTGGACTCCGAATCAATTCAGTCTAATTTAATCGAATTGAAATTATATCATTTGTAAAATTAAATTTGTGTCAATCGAGCTCATTTTTTATAAATTAAAATTAATTTAGTTTGATCTAAATCAATTAATCAAACAGAAGAAGAATGTCATCAAACTAAAATTGTTTATAATCTTTAAAATCAAACTGTTGATAAATCGAATTCATGTCGATCGCAATTGATTTAAACCGACCGAACTAATTTTGGACCAATTTGATTTTTCAGGTTAACGATTGATACAGCCACAACACAGTATTATCTTAAACATGGTAATTTATGTATGCCATTCTTACTACAAAGCCAACAAGTGTCTTTGTCCTAAAATAATACATGGAAAAGTATAATCAGGACTCCATGGCTTACACCACCAATTGATATCAAAATTTAGCTCGTGAAGTACATCAAAATAGAATTTTAAGCATTTTGAACATGCTTTCCTATGTGTTAATTGAAAACTTGTGTCTGCATTGTGGACACTCGTAAAAGACCGTCTGCCCTTCATCGGCTGATCGTAACTGCAAATTATATGAAAGCGGTTAAAAGTTCAAACATATTTTGGAAATGATCACAGAAATAAGATCAACGAGATGATTTACCTGTTTGGTATAATATTCAAGTTGAGGATGACGGCACTGTGGGCATTCTTCATTAACCTATTACACAAGGTAAATCATGGGCTATGTGTGATTCAAATGAAGAAACGAGAAGAAACGCAAGGATCAATGCACATGGCTCCCTCAAATACAGGTTTTGGAATACATTATATGCTACATTACTTGAATCACCCAAGTTGCAAAGGAACAAACCTTACCCATTTGAGAAACATATTGATCATAAAAGATGACATACAATAATACACTTACAATTGCTCTTTGGACTGCTTCGTCGTCAACCGGAGCATTCTCAAGGATCACAAAAGGTTCAATCTTCAGTTCCCTTCTAATATCCTGAAAATGGACGACAAATTTGCTTGTTGGAGCTAAATAGAGAAATGGAGTAAAATCTTCATTTTTTAGATTACACTGTTCATAAATCATTGGCAGATAATACTAAACCATCCAAGGTTCGATGTACAAGGTTCCTTCCTAAGGACGACATCTTAAAGAGTAAGATAAATTCAGTTACATATCATGACAAGGTAACTATTAACTGAGTGCAGCTTATTTATAATCAAACAATTACTTGCAATGAATAATGCTTGAAAAATTTAGAAAAATGTGGCAAAACTTATAATGACTGAAGTTCAAATTATCATTATAGATGTCTATTATCCTCATTTGATGGCAGACATAAGCAGCATCAACCATTTGTGGAATATGCATCGAGTTTCCTGAGCATCCAAAAGTAACTGTTCCTTTAATTGTTGCTTTAAGCCAAATAGTAAGATGAAAATGACCTACAATCATCCAGGGCTCTAAAGTCTCCTGGAGTCGAAGGATGTATGCTTTCATACATGAAGATAAACAACAATCTTGGTTGATATTGTCATATTGCCCCATCCTATTAGTTAATTGAACAGATTAAATCTTTCAGAAATATGACATAGCAAACTTGGTTACAACAAATTATTTATCAAGAAAACAAGACTCCACCTCATGACCACCAAGTGCGTGCAAACTAATGGTGTGATAAGAGAAGCATGATTTAAATGCTGGTCATCTAATATGAAAATACAGCAGAAAAAAAATTTCCTTTGAAATTAGAACAAGGCATGATGAGATAAATTTTGAAATATCTCATGTATTATGGCTTCTTTCTTCGTCATTTTTTCTACTCTATTTGTTCAGTCTCTTCTTCTGCACTTACTCAAGTTCAAAGTTAGCATCCGTCAAAACAGCTTTGACTTTGTAGATGCACAAATCTGTTCTTCATCATGTTCTATAGATGTTATTATACTAAATTTAGTTTTATCAACATATCAAGCTTAAACAAAAAAAAAAGTAAGCAAAGTACGTACCACAACTAACTTAAAATCATAGGATTACAAACCTCATCTCGAAAAAAAAGCAAAATTGCAAAAAAGAATACAATTCCAGATGGGTGTGCTTCGAATACATATCTAAGATACATGTCTATCAAGATTAATATTCCATAACTGGAAGAATAGGAAAATAATTATGCTCTCGATTGGTAAAAGAGTTCCCAGGTTGATTTGGAAGAACTGCAGTTTGTGGGACATACCTCAGCTGTTACTGTGTACCTTGTTTCTCTCCCTTCAATATCTGAGAAACAGTTTTAAGATTGTAAAATTAGTGCTTCCATCTTTATTAGTTCCACAATGCTCTGTATGCAAGAGAATAAATAGACCATAAAACAGAAGAATGAATAAAGAAAAACTATGATGTCTCCTGAACATACTTCTGAGAATCAAGTGAATATACAAAAAACTTATGCAGACAGAATTATGCAATGTTCAAAGAAGACCATTTTAGATGTTAAAATAATAACAAACTGTGCAAAGTAACAGGAAAATTGAACTATGCAGAGTAAAAAAATGATGCACAAGATAAAAAAGTGAAAAAATTGTTTAAGATGGTATGTGCATATTCCAAGAATAACCATGGATTTCATAGTTCATAGCTGATGTAATACCATGGACCATCACAGTCTCTCCCCTGCGCAAACTCCTTATATCCTCTTCAAGACCCACTGAACCCTAGAATCTCGCACTAGTAGATAATATAAAGGATCATGGCAAGCTCCTGGAACATCCTACAAGTAAGCCTTCTCTACTGAACCCACTAATCATGGTCATGGCCCTAGTTGGCTTAGATACGCTAATTGTGGCGAGTCACAACAGCTTTCTGCAGCCTAAAGGGGTACTAAAAAAGCATTCTTTACGACGGAAAATGTCTTGCAGAAAAGCTCAGAACGTAACCCGCATGCAATGCATGACTATTGCGAACAACATACAACTAGTTTGA
This sequence comes from Ensete glaucum, assembly GCA_021527575.1. Taxonomy (NCBI): domain Eukaryota; kingdom Viridiplantae; phylum Streptophyta; class Magnoliopsida; order Zingiberales; family Musaceae; genus Ensete; species Ensete glaucum. Next base: position 49,776,376 of record CM038558.1, read on the forward strand.
TGGTTACAGATACCGTACAAGATCTGGAAATTTTTGCACAATCTATCAAACTGATTGGTACTTTCGTGTTGTGCGAGGAAGCAAACGAATTTGCATGTCGACCAGGGTTAAAGGAGGGGCAACAAGTTGTCTGCAAACTACCTAGAAGCCTACCAATTACATGCTCCAGGTGCGGGTGCGCATGCAAGACGGCCCCAATCTTGCAATAAGACAAAGGGGGAGAGAGAGAGAGAGAGAGAGAGGTTACCCCCGGCGGCGCGTTTGAAGCCACAGAGAGGGCATCTGGCGAAGTGGAGGGAATCGAAGGAGAGGAGGGTTCCGCACATGCTGCAGAACAGGAAGTCGCGGGCGTGGCAGAACGACATCTTCGTCTTTCCTCTGTTGCAGCGGCGAAGAGAAGCTGGTGAAAGTCACCGGGAGGTGCCGCTTCCAGGACTCCGCCGAGCGCAGTGGCTGCACGGAAGTGGCGGCGGCGGCGACGAAGAGGGGGTGCCGATAGGGTATGCGCCGAGGAGGTGGGAGGGTTGTTGGTCTCCCGCTCGTGGAAGCCCAAAATACATGTATATAATACCTCTTTCGTATCAAAGATCGTATACGTCCTCTCAAGGAAACGACCACCGTATTTACGAGTTCGCCACCGCTAATAATGTATGTTAATTGATTCAAGTCATTGTGGACTTCGTTTAGATAAATATTAGTTACACACGACGAGAAAGCTTTCTTGGGATTAATGGGTGGAAACGGCTTTCCCGATCAGGGCTGGTGGAGACAGACGAGGAGGACGCGGCGGAGGTCGACGCGGCCGCCGCTGGCCGGACACGTTCCGATCGGGCTCGGCGATACGATGGGCCTATCAAACCACCGTGGCCTGGGCTTCATATGGATCCAAACCGAGCCTGGCCCATTTCTAGTACTCGAATCTTGATGGCCATGAGATCGCCTTTCCCTTCTGCGCCGGCGCGGCGCCCGCAACGTGTCTTGCAGAGAGCAAGAAGGATCCTCGCCTTTGTCACCAAACTCTTGGGTTCCAGCGGGGCGACATGGAAGGCGGCGCCGCGGGAGAGCAGCGAGACCGGGAAACCCTGGACGCGGTGCGGTCGGTGGTGTTTAAGCCCTCCGTATCCTTGGAGGAGAAGCGGTTCCCGAGGGTCCAGGGGTACGACTTCAACCGAGGTTGTGACCTCATCGGCCTCCTCGATTCCATGTCCTCTACCGGGTTCCAAGCTTCCAACCTCGGCGACGCCATCGACGTCATCAATCAGATGGTGAGCCCCCGCCCGTAGTTCCCCCCTCTGGATTCCTGTAGTTTTTGTTGGCGATCGCCGCAAGTATCGGTTTTCGGAGATAATTTTGTTCTTTCTTCCCGCTCTCTTATCGTTTGCGATGGAATGAAGATAGATTGGAGGCTCTCCCATGATGCGCCCACGGAAGATTGCAGCGAGGAAGAGCGCAATCTGGCCTACAGGCAATCGGTCACGTGCAAAATCTTTCTGGGCTTTACTTCGAACCTTGTATCTTCTGGCATCAGGGAGATAATTCGGTTTCTTGTGCAGCACCGAATGGTGAGTGCTTGTCGTTGGTACTATTCTTCTTTATTCTTGAAGGTTTAGATTCAGATTCTTGGAAAGTTCAGCACACAATACATCAATAACACCAAAGAATATAGAACCATTCCATTCAATATTTAGTTAGCATTAAAGCAAGAACGCGATTGTTTTTCTTAATATGTCAAGTACCCTCGTGAATCCTATATTGATACCAACAAATTCGACATGTCTGGCCAATCAAAATCCAAGATTTATCCATTTTTCATGGATTCAAGACTGTTCTTTCTCTAAAACCAATATATTGTAACTTTCAACTCTCTGAAGTCAGTTTACATCTAAACAAATGGACCATATTTTTCTTGTTATTTGCACTCTACCTTTGTCCAGTCCACTCTTCTTTGTTGATTCTCAAAAGAAATGGAATAAGGGACAAAATCTACAAGCCAACATGAAACTAACTTTATCATATCTCAGTTAAATTTCTGGAGCACTAGATAGTTTGTATTTCTTTACTCTAATGTTTTGCTGTTTCTCTATTAAAGGTTGTAATTTTTGCCTAGAGGCTTTCTTTATCCCCATTTGTCAATGTTCATTTGCTTTAACAACTTTGTGGCACGTCTAGGTTGAAGTTTTGGTCACAACTGCTGGTGGCATTGAAGAAGATTTAATCAAATGCCTTGCTCCAACATATAAGGGTGAATTTTCTTTGCCTGGATCGTCTCTGCGTTCAAAAGGATTGAATCGGATAGGAAACCTTCTGGTCCCTAATGACAACTACTGCAAATTCGAGGACTGGATCATGCCAATTCTGGACCAGTTGTTACTTGAACAGACTACAGAGGTAGGACTGATCATCTTAAAGTTTTTACTATATGATCCTCAATTGTCTTTTAATTAGCGGACCCAACTTTGGCATGTCATTTCCTGGCAAGTGATTCATATTCTTATTATACTGATTATTCTCTAGTGCTTTCATGCATTTTTTTGTTGGCATGGTTACTTGTTAGCTGTCCAACTTCTCAAGTTATTAATTTCATTGTCATATCATGTGGGTCCTGTTAAAATTGACGCAAGGTTTGACAATGATCATGTTTTTCCAACAATTGTCACCATATGAGGCATTAATGAATGCTTTATTTTATGATGTAATATTCTTTTTTGTTAACCTTCGTGTGCATGCAATCTGTGCTTTGTGCTATCGCAGACTTGCAAATGGGTCCCCAGTGCATCGGGCTATCTTTGGTCATTATAACAGTTATGTGCTACCTCTTGTACACGATTGCATAGTTGTTTCATCTTATCTAATTCATATAACAATTTAATGCATAGTGTATTAAATTACATGGAGGGAATGATGATGATCTAGTAAGGCCAAGCTTAGATATTAAAAATATTTGGTATTTTGAGGATTTTGTTTGAAGCAAGGTCTGCCATTTTGAATCTTACCGCTCAGTGTGGGCGGTACGTACTGGTCCATCAGCAGATCGGTACGTGGTGCCCTTGACCTAGCCATGTATTAGACGATACGGGGCTATTTTCACCCCATTACCGCCCGAAACAGGTCGATAACGTTTGATTTCGACCGCCGCCGCCCGCTACCGGGTGGTATTAGCCTGGCTGCGGCTTGGGAAGAAGAAGCAAGGAAGACAAAAGAGAAAGAGGGAGAACCTCGGACGGCGCCACCCTCTAACGGCGAGGCGGCGGCTCGGCTTCTTCTTCGTCGCGTTTTTTGCTGAAGGCTGGAGACGTCTGCGATCGGAGAACCTCGGGACGACACTGTGGATGAGGAGAACCTCATGGGGCGGCGACTTCTTCACCGTGGTCTTCTCTTTGTCGCCTTCTCCTTGTTTGAGGCGATGAGGAAAAGAGGAGGAGGCCTCGGCAACATCACCGAGGCTTCTCCTCATCTGCGTCGGGAGAAGAAAACGAGGTGACGTCACCTTTTTTTTAATTTTTTTATGTTATATATATATATATATAGGCGTACCGAGTAGTATACCCTAGCATACTGCTCAGAATGTCTGTATCATACTGTACCGAGCTGAGCTCGATATGCCGGCACGGTACAAAATTACGAACCATGGTTTGAAGAATGATGACCAACTTTTCTTTAGGCAGGGTTTCACCTGCCTGGGATGCTGCTGCTTGGATATGTTGCTCAGCATATATTTGTGTCACACTTAATTAAATTACCAGTAATTGCAACCTAATTAATGGAACTAAAACTTATGTTTGATTTTCTACTTATAATGTTATGTAGTTTCCTTTATTATGAACAATTTGCCTTTTAGGGTTGGATCTTTTTATTCTTCAGCTGCTATTGATTATATTATCTCCATTTAATGATCTGCAAAACCTGTACATATCCTAGACTATTTTGTGACTTATTCGATAAAATTTAACATATTTGTAAATTTACATTTGTTTTCTTCTACTAGTTTTAGACACAATACTAGATTGCAATTTTGTAGCTCTTTCACATTCTTGTTTATTCAGGTATTATCACAAATAGAAGTTTGTACTTTGTAGCACATATTGTTTTCTCACAGAATGTGATATCTGCTTGTGCTCACAGAATGTAGTTTGGACTCCATCAAAAGTGATTGCACGCCTTGGAAAAGAAATAGATGATGAAAGTTCATACCTGTACTGGGCATACAAGGTACTAGCAGTTATTTTCATATTTTTGCTGCCTTGATTGTTTTAAATTACTACAGGTTCGAGTTTATTATCATGTGGGTATCGTTTCTAAAGATTGCCTACCTGGTATAGCTTTGGCCCTAAGTTTTTAATGATGTATATATATGTATAATATGTATTTTTTAGATGTCACTATATTGAGATACAGATGGTGATTAATGAAATTAAGATGGTGATTGATCTTCTTTCATCTTAAGCTCATGTTTTCTTTTCTACATGCTCAGATCTTTATGGTTTCTTCCATGAAGAATAAGTCAGGGATGAAAGTCAATTCGTTGTTATTGATTATAATGGTATATTTCATAATATATGTCAAACTTTGTCATATACATTATTATATACTAGAACTTTTCATTGTTGTCATATCTTGTGCTTTATGATATCCTTTTGTAACATGTTTAATTATCCATGTTGTGTCAGCACTACATGTCATACCAATGAATACAAGTGTTCTTTTGGGTAATTCAGTATAACTTTAACTGCAACAATCAGAGCACTAGACAACTCTGTACCATCAAACAGTATTTTGCTTCTTTTTCATGTAGCTCTAGGCTTTGCAATTATAAAAGATGAATCTATAGGAAAGCAGCCAAATGTTTTTTCTTGCTAATTTGAGATTGCCCAGCCTGTGTATAGAAAATAATGATACTTCTTTATTTAGTCTATCACATGGTTTATATTTCATGGTTTTGTTTCAGTATGCTACTCTCTATTTATTACTAAACCTTGTTGCAATTTGATCAGAACAATGTTTCTGTCTATTGCCCGGCATTGACTGATGGATCATTGGGCGATATGTTGTACTGCCATTCAGTGCGGAATCCTGGTTTACTAATTGATATAGTGCAAGGTACAACCTTTTTTGTTACTCAATTGCTTTTGCCTATTTGCATCCTGCTTATGTTGACATTTCATCATTCAGACATACGAGCAATTAATGGAGAAGCTATACATGTGGGTCCGAGAAAGACCGGGGTCATAATTCTTGGTGGGGGCCTCCCAAAGCACCATATATGTAATGCCAACATGTTTCGGAATGGTGCAGATTATGCTGTTTATGTCAACACTGCACAGGAATTTGATGGAAGTGATTCTGGAGCACGGCCTGATGAGGCGATTTCATGGGGAAAGATAAAAGGTTCTGCGAAGACTATTAAAGTATGTGTGCTGATCTTTCTTCTCCAATCATTTTTTTCCTCTTCTTTTCCCTTTCAATATCATATGCCTATTAATAATTACATGTCCTTTCTAGGTCAGACATGATAAGCCTCTTTCACTAATAGTAATAAGATTTGAATATAGGTTTTCCTAAAATAATGCTGCTTTTTAATTGATAAATTACATAATATTTTAGGACATCATGAGTTTTGTGTGATGAGGGTTGGGCTTGGTACAATAGTAAGGTTGTTCCTTTGTGATCTGGGAGATTAGGGTTTGAGTCACAGAAATAGTCTATTTAAATATTTGAAGATAAGGCTGCATACATTGACCCTCCCTAGACCCCACATTGACGAGAATCTTATGCATTGGATACACCCTTTTTAGGAGTTTTGTGTGATCATTAATACCTTTTAATTAAAAGGAAAGTTCTACAATATCATTATTAGACTAGTGATATTTTATGGATTTGAACGTTGGACAATTAAGAAATATTGTGGATGTGAACCAATAAGCCATACTATATGCTTCACTTTTTAGAGCAGTTTACTCTATGTCAGAAATAATTGATTTGTATGGGGTTCGGGTTCAATGAACCATTGACTCAATACCATCTTTCGGTTGAAAGTTTTGGCAGAGGAGAAAACTATTGCTGAAAGACTAAGTGTAAAAAACCGAAAGAAAACAATAAAGTATTAACTACAAGACTTAAAACAATTGGAATAAGAATGCAGGTTATCTTTGGATAGGACTTGAGTACTCTCGACAATGTACGGAACACTATCAGTTTCGGTCTCCTTTCTCGTTGCTGGAACATCCTCCTGAGATTTGGACAATACACAACAAGCTTTGGGGGCTTCTCAAAGCAGCTGGATGGAGCTTGATGCAGAGGTTTGACTATTGGAACTTGAGGAAGAAGGTTACGGTTGGAAGGATTGGTTGCACTTCGCAGAATTCTTCCCTTTTCTCTTCTCCTTTCTTCTCTTTCGAGGCTGGAACAACTAGGGCTAGTTGGACACATGCTACAGGATTCTTGGTTTCCCTTAGATAGGACTCTCCTCTTCCTTTTATAGTTGAGGAAGGTCCTAACCAGGTTAGGACTTAAAAGAGTACTAATGCCTTAGGTCTTGGAGAGTCCTAATGCCCTTTAGGACTTGTTTTAGGGCTGGCGCATGAGAGTCCTATCCTATTAGGAGTTGGTGCCACACTGTCCTTGTGGCTGCCCCTATCTGGGTGAGGGTTATCCTAATCATAGTCGTAGTAGGGCTTGGATTGAGGTAAGTGGGCTGCTATGAGATGACCTTGGCAAAATAGGACTTCGTGGCTTCAAGAGGCCCTTCAATAGAGGTTGGCCAATTCTATCGTGTGCTGTTGATATCGTCCCTGATCAAGAATAAGCTCTTTCCCTCTTTTTCATTGTGGTTTTCTTCTTTAAGAAAACTTATAGTTACATAGATCTTCCACGTTTACACAGATCATCACCAATTTCCTTATAGTGAAATGAGGAATCATAGAAGGTTGACTCCCAAACCTTCTTGCACTATGGGTTTACAGAACCATCCTTCGATTAGCCAGGAAACAACCATCTTTGACCAGCATTTTTTTTTTCCACAGGATGCAACATCCTTTTCTAGATTGTTAGGATGCAGTATTGATGTGTAATTATAAATTTGGGCTTATGTATAGAAACTCTTATTGAAAGTTAGACTAAATTTAATGACAAACATATGAAGTGCAATTTAAATAGCAAAAATAGAATATTTGAAGATATAATAAAAACAGATGGATAAAGCATTTGTAATAGCAAGTTTATGGATCTGTTATTCGATAGGAAATGAAGATTGAAAAGACACATAAAACAAGATGATTGGTTAAATCAGAGAGGAGAATCTAGTCTATTGTGTGGTAATCATGTGATTCTTGGCTGGAAAGGGAGACTTTAAGTCATTGCTAGTCTCTGTCTACCTAATGAATTTGATAGGATTCATACATACATATATATATATATATATATATATATATATATATATATATATATATATATATATATGGAGTTACTAGAAGAGATAAGACAACAATATGTGCACCCATGAACAATTAAAGTAGTTCTAATTGATGATAAAGTAGGGAAACCAATTAAGGTGGTTTGAACACATGTAGCTGCACCAGTTAGTTGAGAACAGAACTCAGATTAGTGTTGCTATGGCCTATAGAACAGTAAGATTGAATTTGAGGTCACTTTGGCTTTTGTGTTATAGAAATTTCAAATTCTTGATTAGTTAGATGAGAAAGGTAGAATTAGATTTTGTATCACAACATGATGCATAGAGAATATGGTTTAGGACTGATTAACTGTAAGTGCCAAGAGACCTAAAGCAAGAGGAACCACGGTTGGGCTCCACTCTTAGATGTGGCAGCTGCTTGGAGGACAAGGGAAACTATATTTTTTCAGCGGTTGTTGTGAATAAGATATTAAGTTGAACACTCCACTTTGCACCAAAAGGGTATTTGTGATTATGAGTGATATGAATGATCAGACTCTGGACATTACCTGTGTTACGCTTTCACTTTAGTAATTCTAATGCTGACTAAACCAAACAGGTTCATTGTGATGCAACTATTGCTTTTCCTCTATTGGTAGCTGCAACATTTGCAAGAAAGTTTCAGGAAAGAAGCAACAAATTAACCTGATGGTGGTGCAAAGGTGATCATCTTATTTGGATTCAAATACCTTAATGTAATCTGCTAGCATCTGCAGATGCTGTACTCTTGAGAACCGAAATTTTAATATTAGATACCTGAGAGCCTACGGGAGGGGTCCTTTCAAACTCAATCAACTTACCCTTATCAATTTGCTCATTATGTCCGGCTGCTGTAGCTCTGTATTCTCTGGCAGCCTCTTTCTTGACCGACCAGAGATGAACAGCATGAAATTTAATTGGGGGCAGGAGAATGTAAGAGAGCTCTTTCAGGTATGTATGTATCAATTTATATTCCATATTGCTGACATGAGTAAAATATCTGAATAGTTCTTCTGCTTGAGAATCCCTCATCGTCTGTTCTCTCGTAATAATGTTCTCTTCAGCTCACCATAGCTCCGTTCTTCGTCACCAACTCGAGGAGACGGCCACTACGTTTCTTTAACCTGGGACCTCACAAATGTTGAAATGATGATACAGAGGCATTCCTCGTTACTGAGCAGGGTTGGAATGGGTTGACCAAGGTTACCTACCCTTTGGCTTTCACCAATTAGTCATCATTATTGGGGGAATGGTTTTCTGAATTCTCCCTAGGAGTCATTGTAAAAGCTAAATGTATATAAAATTTTAAATATGCGTAACGCGGCTTGGGTTCGAGGCCTAATGCGGAGGGGGGGGAAGAAGAAGTGGAGCCAAGCTTGGGTTCTACATGTTTGAATCCAACCCGCTTCGGGGGTTATGGGTTGGTACATGCGGATCACGCCCGACTAAGATCGGATCCAACTCATTTGCGAGCCCGGTGGCAGCTTACGACCAAGGCCCAAAACTACCGTTGGTTTGCTTGCGTCGCGACACCGTTGCAACACTCCCGACCTGTATTGACTAAGGCCACCAAACTCCTCGCGCTTCTCTCACGGTTCGCATGAACCGTTGGATCCTCCTCGACTCGGCCGTTCATTACTTCGTTTGCATTTAAGACGGTTTCGCACCTTTTGCCGTTCCTTTCCCTTGCGAATACCTACCCACACCCCACCCCACCCAAACCCCGCCCCCGTTCCTTCCCGCATATCCGGTTCGCCATGCGACGCCGTGCGATCCACTGCGCCCTCCTCCTCTTCCTCCACCTCCTGCTCTCCCTTGCTCTTCTCGCCTCGTCCCTTCGCCCCCGCCCCCTCGTTCTCGTCATCACCAACGAAGACTTCGCCGACTCCTCTTCTTCCCCCTCCGCATCCGCTATCCCCGACGACTCCGACCGATCCGATGACTCCGGGGAGTGGGACGAGTTCGGCGACCCGGAGTCCTCCGCTGCCGCCACAGGAGACTACGACCCGGGCTCCTGGCTCCCCTTCATCGAGTCCGCCTCCTCTCTCCCCTCCCTCGCCAACTCCTCCTCCGACCCCCTTGAGGTCCTCTACTCCTCCGGCGTTCGCCACATGATCTCCGCCGCCTCCTCCTCCGACCCCGCCGACATGGAGGACGCTGCCGCCGAGATCGAAGCCGCGGCCTCCGCCGGCTTCCCCCACGCCCAGTCTGCCCTCGGCTTCCTCTACGGCACCGGCCTCATGCGCCCCCAGACCCGCTCCAAGTCCTTCCTCTACCACCACTTCGCCGCCGAGGGCGGGAACATGCAGTCCAAGATGGTCCTCGCCTACACCTACTTCCGCCAGGACGTGAGCCCTAATATTTCCCTTCGCTTTTACTCTACAATTCCCTCTTATATAGCCTTTTGATTGTGGTTTTTTCTTTAGAAAATCTTTTACTTTGGATTCATCCTTTGTGTGCAGATGTATGAGAAGGCAGTGAAGCTGTATGCGGAACTGGCAGAAGCAGCGGTTGCGAGCTTCCTGATATCGAAGGAGCCACCAGTGATTGAGCCTATCCGGATCCACAGCGGTACCGAGGAGAACAAGGATGCGCTGAGGAAGTCACGAGGGGAGGCAGATGAGGATTTCCAGATCACTGAGTACCAGGCATTAAAGGGTAATTCCGCTGCCATGTACCAGATTGGGTTGCTTTATTACTATGGTTTGAGGGGAGTTAGGAGGGACCACGCCAAAGCACTGCATTGGTTCTCAAAGGCTGTGGAGAAGGGGGATCCGAGAGCAATGGAGTTGCTAGGAGAGATGTATGCCCGAGGGGCTGGTGTGGAGAGAAATTACACCAAGGCATTCGAATGGCTCACTCTTGCATCCAAGCATAAATATTACTCCGCATATAATGGGTTGGGATACCTCTACGTTAAAGGCTATGGAGTACAGAAAAAGAACTACACTAAGGTAAACTCCCAAACTTCAACCCTCTCTCAGTGTGCATAAGTTTCCTTTATCCCTGCTTTTGGTTAATAATTTGTAAATGAAGAAGAATTAGGCACGCCATGTTCTGCTGATATTGGAGAATGGTGCAGAATTCTTGATCCGAGAACTTAAGTTTCAACTCAGGTGTTTGGTTAACCAGAATTTTAGCTTCGAGAACTTAAATTCCAATCAGTTGTTGCATTGTTCTTTATGTTGTAAATCACAGAAGTCAAAGTTTGGTTGGTTTAGCTGGGCCATGTTTGATTATCATAGGTTTGGATTGATTTTTCACGAAGCAACTTGGTTATATCTGTGTATAATAGATCAAAGTCTTGGGTTGGATTGGGTGATTTCAATCGCTATAATTGTGTTTTATGTTATGAGGAGTTTGTTTGACTAAATCACTTTCAAGACTCCTTTTCAGCCAAAATCAAGATATAGGAAGTGAGCACTTTTGTGAAAGTCCACTTTGGGAATTTCTAGTGCCCCTTTGGAGTGCTGAACACTTCAAGTCTCTTACTTCCCACTTCTGAGTGAATTGCAAATTGCTGCATGTTTTTTGTTAGAACATATTACCCCTTAGAGGAACAGCATTAGTGAACTAGTAAATAATCATCTGAATTTTGATACTGATGTGGCCTGAGGTTAGTTAGAGTTAACTGAAACAGTTTTGGTGAAGTAGCTAAAAGTATCGTAGATGTAAATCTAACCCATAAATGGTTTGATCTTGTTCTTTGATTTTTTTCTGTATCAACCTTTTTCTTGAATTGAGGCTGTGGATTGTGTTAAACTAATTATAAGAATGTGTTTGGTCATGTGATCAATTTATGCACTATTATATTTGCAGGCTTTGTTTACTTGAAAATGTCAAGTATGGACTATGGCACATACTGTTGAAGACTGTCTTCAGTGAATCTTTCTTCAAGCAAGTGAAAGAATGTTGAAGCATTTATTTTATAATGTTTTCAGGCTTTTTGTTAGCTTAAAAACATCAACTAATGATATAATTAGTTGAAGGCAGTTTTTCTTGAATCTTTCTTCAAGCAAGTGAACACTTCTAGAGTCACTTGTTTTTCTAAAATCTCTCTATACTTATTTCATTTTTAACTCAAAACTCATTTACCTTTGACTCAGTTCACGCTTTGGATATCCGAGTAGTGATTAAGGCATGATATGATAGCAAGATAATACTGGGCTGCTGGATGATGGATGATTCAGGAGATACATCACTAGCTTAAAAGAATTCAAACTTAAACATTAGAAAACTATGGGATGATGGATATGATTTTCCTTGTTATTTTTTTCTCTAAATGTTTTTTTTTCAGCAAGATATAGATAATTGCCCATTTGGGTCCCAATTCTTAGATATTTAGATCATTAAAGTTAATCAGATGATGTCTGGATCAATTTCTATGAGTTATTGTGGATCATATCTTTTTTGATCTACTTAGGTTTTAGTCTTAGATTGAATCAATGAGTTCACGTTATCTGTTTAAACCATCAACAACTCTTGGTCATGGCAGTAGAGTTTACTTCATGAAAATGCAGCATAATTTTCTACATTGCAGCCTTTGATATAGCTTCTCTAATTTATTGTTGGTTGTGATCGTGCTTCAATTTTTAACTAATACCTGCAGGCAAGAGAGTATTTTGAGAAAGCTGCTGAAAATAAGGAGCCTGGCGGACATTATAACCTAGGTGTGTTGTATCTCAAGGGTATTGGTGTGAAAAGGGATGTAGCGGCAGCCTGCAAGCTATTTCTTACTGCAGCTAATGCTGGCCAGCCAAAGGCTCTCTACCAAGTTGCCAGGTTGTTCCAAAAAGGCATAGGCCTCAAGAAGAATCTTCAAATGGTATTATTTTTTAATTTAATCTCTTCTGCCGACTTTTTTTTTTTTTTGCATCACTGCTTCCTTTTTTATCTTATTCTAGATCTGTCATTAATTTTCTGCCTACTATAAGCTTCTTGATGTGTGTGCTCTGTGGATCCTTTTTATGGCTTTGTATCTGGATTCGTTGTATTTACATAAACTTCATCATAGCTGGAATTTTTTTTATTACTCTTATGCCCATGTTATGTCATGCAAACGTCTACTAGGTCGCATGATGGACTAATTGTGATTTATTTTCCATTTTGGTTTTGATTGTTTGCAATTTATCAATAATTTCTTCTACATGATTGACTTATAAGAGACAATGTCATATCGTAGAATAGCTCTATGGTGATTTAGATCAACCTTCTTATTAAGCATGGCACTTAATCGTCAAGCTGAACCAAATATATCATGTTCATTTTAAAAGTTTTGATGGTTGTCAACATAATAGTTATGCTGAATTCCTAGCCAAATAAACATTTGCGCAAGAGAGGATCTGATCAAAAGCCTAAAAGGGCTTGTCGGAAGTCCACTTTTACACTGTACTCCAATATCTCCTGCCTTTTCTTTTTTTCCCCTTTTATTGTAAATGTTGTAGAAAAATGTAATATTAGGAGCTTATAGCAATTGACTCCAACTTTGGCTCTTCTTTTTTTCGTAGAAATTTTGTTTTAATTGATTCTTTTTTAAATTTCTTGCTTTCTCATCATCAAGCAAGAACGGAAAGCTATGTAAAAATACGAACAAATATATGTGCAATCACTTAAGCTCCTACAATTTGACTATGATTCTTTGACCAAAAGAAAACTTGCTTACAATCCGACTTTGTGATTCTTTGATCAAAAAATTGAGATCCATATGAATGTGCATCCGGTATTTTTTGTATATATCTTCTCAAGTATGTCATCTTCATATAGTTATTATATTATTGACCAATCTTCCTCTTGTTTCAGGCTACATATTTATACAAAACAGTGGCAGAGAGGGGACCTTGGAGCTCCTTGTCAAGATGGGCTCTGGAGTCCTATCTGAAAGGAGATGTTGGGAAGTCACTTTTGCTATATTCCAGAATGGCTGAGCTAGGATATGAGGTGGCGCAAAGCAATGCTGCCTGGATCCTTGATAAATATGGGGAACAAAGCATTTGCATTGGTGAATCTGGCTTTTGCACAGACACAGAAAGGCATCTACGGGCACACACTTTGTGGTGGCAAGCATCAGAGCAGGGTAACGAACATGCTGCTTTGTTGATTGGTGATGCTTACTACTATGGCAGGGTAATGATACTTTCATGAGCGACTGAATAGTATTAAGTTATTGTGTTCTGATGTCAATCTCTTTTCGAATGCCTAGAGCAAATTGTGTAAACTGACATCGCTTCATTAGCTTTAGATTCTTTCCATCATGCAGAGATCTCTGCTTATCTAAATCTTAAAAATACATTCGACGTGGGACAATTTTAGCTGCTAGTGTGCTTGTGTCTTGCCAATGATTAATCGTAATTGGTACATTGGTTTCTTTAGCTTATAGGCAGTTTAAGATTTTTGAGATGCCTGATACAATAGGTTTGTGTAAAGTTAACTATCATTTTGGTTGGTACTATTATGCTTTGCACTTGGTTCTGTACCGTCGGTTTGTTCCATTTATATTGGTTTGGCAAGTGTCCAAGTCCAGAACTGTTTATTTCAGTTGTTAACCATACTTATGCTGATGTCAGTTCTCTATATAGGTTATCTTAGATCACTTGAAGTTTAAACTCAGATGTTATCTAGATAGATAAGATTGCTTTAGAATAACTGGGCTTTCGCCCTGTATGTTCAATATGCCATTTTGTGGTTTTGCGTAAACATCTTATGGTATTTAGCTGCAAAATATATGTCTCCCATGATAAAGAATCATCTTACAAGTTAGGATAACACTAAAAAAGTTAAATTGCATGTTAGCTGTCCATACCTTCATATCTGCTATAACATAGAAAGGGTGTTCATAGGCTTATCAGACGGAAGTTTTATATAGAAACAGTAGTTTTCGATGTACCTTTTATCAAGTTATTTGTGATATAATTTATCATTTATGGTTGTTTGGTGTAATTGCTACATCAACTTTGACCATGACAAAAAAGATTTTTATTTCTTGTCACTCAAATCCTTCTTTTGTAGGGAACTGACAGAGACTATGAACGTGCTGCAGAGGCATACATGCATGCTCACTCACAAGCCAATGCTCAAGCCATGTTCAATCTAGGATACATGCATGAGCATGGTCAAGGACTTCCACTTGATCTTCATTTGGCTAAAAGATACTATGATCAGGCCCTTGAGACCGATCCGGCAGCAAAATTACCAGTTAAACTGGCACTTACGAGCTTGTGGATAAGGAAGAACTATGCTGACAGCTTCCTGGTAAGATTTCTTATTTTATTCTCTTGAGGATGAGTTATAAAACAATGTCCCTTACATCATGTCTCAGTTACAAGTTACTCTTGGATGAAAGTTTCTTTTTTATTCTCTCAATCGTAGTTGCTAGTCAAAGATTTGAGATCTCTTTGATGATAATCAAGGTTTTTTATTCATGTAATTGTTAAAGTTGTATGAAGGAGTTTTCTTCTCACAGGGCTGAAGGAATTGGTCTCTGAATCTGTAGTCTGAGAAAATTTTGGAATCATTAACTTGTTAGAACTCTAACTTGCGCCTTTCTTTCTGTTGGATAAGTAATTGAAGCAAAAACAAGGAAAGTTGTAGCTGATTTGCTTTATCTTCTCCATATATTCTGTGATCTGGTTATAAATCTTTGTGTTTCTGCATATGCCCCTGTGCATGTACACCTGACAGATCTTAAATGATTTTTATTATGAGAAGAAATGGCTGTTTGCGGAAAACTTTAACTGTCTTGGTGATCTTTTGAACTATTTATTTTGATTTGTATACCTGGTTCATTAGGGAATGCAGAAGAATATATCACATTGGTAAGTCATAGATCAATCATCAATCTTGTAAATTATTTAAGATGAGAAGGTTTTCTATCTCTTATTTCATCATCAAATGACCGTTAGGCCTATGCAGCAATCCCTGAGGACACATTAAGAGCTGAGATCTAACAACTACTGTGTCTATATGAAGGTTGAAAATGTAGACTGAATGGCGACTAGCAAAAATCAACAGTAGAGAATTTCCTGATCGTTATTTACTATATCTGGAAAGAGCGACAAACTATTAATATTGCACTAAACTAGAGCTCTTTGATTGACTGGTTTGTATGTTGCTTATCTGCGTTCTTATATGGAAAAGCTCTTTATCTTGTTTCTTGATGATAAACGTTTGCTTATCTGCGTTCTTATATGGAAAGCTCTTTAGCAATAGTATGATGAAATGTTCTGATGTTTCAGGTGAAAACAATCGATTCACTCCCTGAAGTATATCCAAGATTAGAGGCATGGGTAGATGAAGTACTGATGGATGAAGGGAATGTGACAATACTAACTCTTTTCTCATGCCTCTTGGCGGTACTTTATCTCAGAGGACGGCAGAGACGGCAAGTGGTGGTCCCTCATCAACCGGACGATGTACCCAACTAGGTAAAAGGAGAATGAGCTTCTCGATTTATTTTCTGTTGTGCAGAAGTTGAAGTTCGATAATGAGTCATGACTCGAAGTTTGATTCCACAGATACGAAAGCCAAGTCCAGAGTTATAATTACAGATCACCAGATTTCTACTCTTCACTCAACATTTGCCATTTCTAGAGGGCTGTAAATATCCTCCTTGACATCATCTCTTTTATCCTAAGTTTGTGTACCAATCGCCATTAGGATTATCCAAAACCATTTATTTGCTACTGTAACTTATGATGTGTTGCGACGAAATGCAATAATCTGCCGATTGTCAAATCTAACATTCTGCTGAGATATATCTGAGACATTCGATTGTGTCTGTTGCTAAGACATTAGGAAAGGAAGCAACCATATGACTCACGAAGCCGCTTTTTGTTGCAGAAACCAAAGCCATAGATTGCTGTCACCTGAGTCACTAATTGCAACCTGATAGGATTCGGCGAATTAAGAGGGTGGTTGACCAAACCGGTTTGCAAGATAAGTATTCACCCAACCTGCAGCTGTCCCTCTTACCCATCTAATTCTCCAGCCAATTTATTTCTATGAAAAAGTATATTTTTGATAAGGAGAAGTGGGTTTTAAAGTTTCATTTGCATGTACATCTACAAGACCCAGTCAGTCTCAAACCTAGTGATCCCATTAGGTCTTCTCCCCGGCCCCTCCCCTCCCCCATCCTTTTGGGTACTGCATCCTGCATCCTTTTGAGTCCACAACGCCCAATCTATCGATCTGTTTGTCGGTTCACCATCTTCAATTATTTGTGCATTAGTGGCCCATCTATTTACACCGTCCGTCATTTAAAAGATGGGGGGGGGGGGGGGGCAAAGGGTACTGTTGCACCATTTCTTTGGGACCCAAAACAGTTCACTTAAGTCCTTTTCCGTATTCATCAACCGGAGTGAGCCATTCATTCTCCTCCTTTAGCTCCATGAACATGGATAGGAAACCAGAAGCACCATCCATACTAGACTGCATCCTGTGCTTTGAAGTGGATCCATTTCCCTTCCCAACTTTTACTTTCTTCAAGATTTTGGTTGGCACATCTTTGATTCCCTGTGCTTCTCTGAGTTAAAATTTATTATTCAATGACGTTAATATGAAAGTCTTAGTATTTGTTCTCTGTGATAATATAAGTTCCCAGTCAAAAAGGAAAATATTAGATCAGAGAACACAAGGGGTCGAACATAATATTACATACAGGCAACTGACATTTATTTCATGAGCTAAGTCGAGCATTTGATGTGTTCAGTGCCCCCATAACTTCTACTCATGTAACTGTCGCCGTGCGGTCGTGAGTCAAGCGGCGACGATCGCTATCTTCATCCCGGACTGGCAGTGGCCGGCGTAGTTGCAGATGAAGAAGTTCCTCCCCCTGGCGAGCGTGATGCGGTCGTTGCCGGAGGTGAACACCCTGGAGCCCCGGGGAGTCGAGCAGCCGTTGTAGCCGGCGGCGTTCACCGCCACCACGTTGTGCACCGACGGGTTGTACTTGAAGACTGCAGCAGACAGAAGAAACAGAATCAGCCGGCAGAAGGCTGAGAGGCCCAGCACGAAGCTGGCCGGCACTCACCGAGCACGTCGCCCGCCCGGAACCGCTTCCCGCGACTCCATCTGGCCATGTTGAAGGACCAGCCACCGCTGTCCCCGACGGTGTACGTGACCGCCTCCACCATCTGGACGTGAGCGAGCAGGAGGCAGAGCACCGCCAGCCCCAGAGCCACGGCCGCCTGGCCACCTGCAGCCGCACTGCCCCTTCCCTGCGCCATCACGAACGGTCCTGATGCGGGAAATGGCGGTGCCCAAAGGACTGCGTCGAGTACCGTCGGTGAGGAGGAGGAGGAGGAGTAAGGGGTTGCTCTATATAAGCCACCAGTGAGGGTTTTAAAAACTGAGTGGGGTTGGAAAGAGAATGGCCTACAGAGTCGTCGGGGCCTCTTCACTTTAACCTGTCGGTCGAGTAATCAAGATCGGCCATCCACCCACCCACCCCATTACCGCACCGGCATTACTTTGCGCAAGGGAGTCAGATTCTTGCAGCAACTTTTGCCGCATCCACACACAGCAGCAAGCTGGTTAGGTGGGCAGGAGATGGGAGAAATGGGAACGGAGGATCGCAGGCGACGGGACGCGAATAGAATCGGCTGACGTTTTGGCGTGGAATTAGGTCTGCTTCAACCCAAACCCACCGTTTCCCTTTCCAGAGATCTCGAAGCTCGTCGACAAGGTAAGCTGGACTCCATTATGTCCTGATATGCACCAAACATAGTCCATGTGATGCAAGAATTTACCACGTAAATGTTCCTTTTTACTGAAGATTATTTTTAGGGAACCAAATGAAGCTGAGTGGGTTTGAGATGTTGCAGGGCGTTCTTCTGTAGCCGAGAGAGCAGATCGGCGGTGTGACGTTGGGTTGAAGCCACTCCCACTTACTGCAGCCCTTGTGATGGCTAATCGCACAAGCCTTCGATGAACAGGCGAAAGGAAAACGAAAGGAATGCATGCATGTGTGGTTGCGTCAGTGTATATTCGTGATGAAGTCAGCTGGAGCGATTCCTTTGGTGACCACCACCCATGAGATGATGAGGAGATGAAGCCAACTGATGGTGAGCTTTTAGAATGCTCCATGAATCGACCTCAGGAGTTCCAAGCTTCATACAGCAGCGGTCCGGTCATCACGACAAGAAGACGAAGAGAGATGATAGGCATGGCTTCTCCTACTTTCTTCGGTTCATCCATGGCTTATGGCCTCTCTTGCTTGTCTTCTAAGACAGTAAAGAACTGTAATCAAAAGGAATTTGAGATCAGAAGCTCATCAAATTTCAACCACTATTACCATGTTAATATTACGTGAAAAATTTTAATATCAAAGTTTGAAATCAAATAACGATATATTAAATTTACGATCCAAAAATCACAAGGATATCAATATGTAATAAAACTAAAATCATTTTTTCCTCTCTTCTATAATCTCAATGACTTTGTACGTGATTAAAGAGACACATGAGTATTGATCTATAATCTCTCAATAATATTATGTCACATATCCACATAGAGTCTTTAGGAAGAAACATCTATTCATAGGTAGAAATAGAGAGTTTATGATAAGTAACTAGAATAGTTCCTCACATCAAAGATATCTTCTAAAAAATTTTATTATAATTAAACTTCTTTTCCATTGATCTATAATCTTAATCAGAATCTAATCATATCATATAATATATTTTACTTAACTAGATAGAACTATATAATCTAATATTCTCTCACTTAGTCTATTAATTAGTAAGATATATCAAAATTTAAATTAAAATAAATATTTATTGGAAAAAAATACTTAATTAAATTTTAAAAATTAAAAAGATATTTTGCACGTGCATATGAATTTTATAAAATATACTAATAAACATATTAATATCATATTAAGTTTAACTATTAACACGAGTCATAATGGTTATATGTCATTTTATTTTATGTATCATAATATTAGTCATTTCTAATATAGTATTTTGTATATTTTACATATCGAGGTTGAGGTGTCGCCTCGACTTGGTATTATCTGCACACACATGGGCACTCGGGGATTCTTCGTTAGTGCCCGAGGGATGTGCTAGCTCCTCGGGACATTGGCTAGTAGATCAGAAACTCGGGTGGTCACATCATGCTGGAGTCGACTTCTGGTCATTGGTCAAGCTATAGCCGCTCGAAATATGTTACAAAGTTCCGATGGGAGTTACTTATCTTTGGTTTGGGAACCTTGTTTGGTTGGCCTCCGTGGGCAAAGCTTTTCTCTCTATGAGTGCATCATTTCGCTCCTTAGCTAGCTCTCCGGTCGTCGACGCCTGCGCCAAGGCCATGGTCGAGAGGGTGAGGTACCGCCCCGACTTGGCCCCTTCGACGGATAAGTCAACTAGGTGAATTGTTTTGTATATTAGGCTTAGTGTTGGAGAATGTCTCATTGCTTTTTTGTCTGGACACATTTTATACTCCTTGGGGAGGCATAATTCGTACGAAAGTTGGTTAATGCGCGTGGGTGGTAGGTCGACATCGTACGCTGGTCGGTGGTTGAACCCCTGACCTATCTACCAATTCTGACTATTGTGCTGGTTGCTTTTATTACATATTTGTAGTAGGCACGATCCTTCCATGAGCCATTGTCTGAGTTGAAACAAATCATCCTACTATGAATGAGACATATAGAAGGAGACCTTACGGTGGAGGCAAGGAATGCAGCCTAGGCCTAGCCTCTCGAGCGGTAGTCCGGGGTAGCGCTTCTTCCCGAGACCTTGATCTAAGCTGAATCGATCATGTTTACTTGGCTTTTAGAAGGTAACGTGGAAATATATGTTGGACATGCTAAAATATGTCATATCTCTAAAATGACTATTATAATTTATTTTGTCAAGACACACATTCAATCATAATATATATATTAGATGTAAATAATTTTAATTTTATAAATAAGAATATCAATTATTATGTCCAATTACTTTTATAGGTTGCTCACAAACCAAAATATATATGTTATTTTAAACATCCTAAAGTAAAGTGGATCAACAATCAATACAATAAAACTAAAATTATTTATTGATATTAATTGTTTCTAAACTTTTTCTGTAGCTATCAAGTACCTTATATAATAATCCATAAAACTATTAAAGTATTTATCATTTTTATAAAAAACTATTGTGATATGTCACAATATCTTTAGTGAGGTAATTGAATATAAGCACACCAATTTCTAATATAAAATTTTACAATAATAAAACTTGATTAGTAGTTTCAAATATATCATAAACTCAACTTCTATTATTGATAAAATAATAATATATTACTTTATATTTATAATATATTATTCCTATAAATAATACAAATATAAAATGTAAAGTAGACTCAGGTAATTTACAAAATTAGTATATGAAAATACTATCATTTTAGGTTAATTAAATTTTATCTTTCAGATATTTTATTACTTTCTTTATAGCCCTTTATTGTTTTATTGTTAGACAACTCTAATATATACTTAATATTTCAACTATAAAATTAATATCTAGCTTGGTATAAGCTTGAATATGTACTAGACTTTCAACTATGCATACTTAAGAAATATTTTTTTATTTGATTTTTAAATCATTTTAAAAATTCCTATTTTGATTGAAATTTTTATTTTATTATTTATTGAATAAAATTATATACTAAATCACTTCAAGATAGTCCTAACAATCTATGAGATCTATCCCTAAATATTTTATTATCAATAACATAAGATGTCTCATTTATATCAACCATATTAAAATTTTTAATAAAAAATTTCTTAGTTTAGTACAATAAATCAATATCACTATTGGTAATAAAATATCATCTACATATAAGATCAATGTAATAAACTTATTCTTACTAATATTTAGATATAAATATTGATCAATCATTTTTTTTAATTTGAAAGAAGTATCAAGAAACTGTATATATCACTATCTAGAAATTTATTTATTATCATAAATAGAATTTCTAAATTTACAAACCAAATTTTATATTTATTTTATTTTCTCTATAAATTATTTCTATTAATTCATCTAGAACCCTATTTATAAAACTTATTTTCACTTCTATATAATGTAACTCCAAATTATAATGAACCATTAATATCAT
This sequence comes from Ensete glaucum, assembly GCA_021527575.1. Lineage (NCBI taxonomy): Eukaryota > Viridiplantae > Streptophyta > Magnoliopsida > Zingiberales > Musaceae > Ensete > Ensete glaucum. Next base: position 49,797,899 of record CM038558.1, read on the forward strand.
GACAATTCTTAATTAGTTCACTTTAAACTAGAGAAAATATCTAGTTACGATCGATGCATTCTTTATGAGTAAAATATTTTACCATAAGTTTGAATGTTATATAATCTGATATCACCCTTCGAGTCATGTTTTATCTTAAAGGCTCATTTGTATAGATTTTTTTATAATTATTCAGTAATTCAATAAGTTCTCATATATTATTTTGGTCTATTGATTTCAATTCTTCTTTTATTATATTGTACTAATTTTTAAAATAATTATTTTTATAACTTGTGAAAATAATGAGATATCTTTGTGATTCCTATATCATAATTTAATTATTATAGATAAACAATATAGATAATTTAATTCTTATAGATAATCAAAAATAGCAAAATTTCTTTCACTTTCATATTTTTTTTAAACTATTGATTATGATTGTTCTACAAGATTATTAATAACAACATCGACATCATATGAGAGTTTATTAATATTATTTTATTATTCATCCTCATCAATTTTTTATTGATTTAAAAAACAACCATCTCTCGACTATAAAATGAAAAAAATTAATTTGTATTATTTAATATATTAAATTTTAAGATTTTTTATTCCTACTAATTCGTTATTGTTTAAGAATCTTATATTATCAAATTTACTTGTCCTCATACCATGATTAGGATAAAAAAATTATACTTTTTTTAATGTTTTTATATAAACAATAAAATATCTAGAAAAGTCTTTAAATCTAATTTCTTTTCATGTGATTTGATGATCATTATCTATACAAGATAATTTTAAATATATAAATATTTCAAGTTAGGTTTACTATCAATCTATAACTTAAAAAAGTTGATGATTGTTCATGATTGTTCTTAGAGTTTCTCCTTATATAGATTCAAGGCATAGAAAAATAATGCAATATATACTCTTAACTATATTACCTTTAAGCAATCTTGGCACATTTGGTAAAACATACTAAATATCTTATTTTTTAGGAATCTAGCAAAAAAATCATAATTCTGATCAGGTTCATCAAAACTATCATAAAATTTATCGCCCTTGTTAGATATGATAATTTTAACTAACTTTTTTTATCTAATTATTTTTTGACTATATATATATATATATATATATATGTTAATACCTTAAGATATCATCTTATTATATCTCAATAGTTAATCTATAAAAAGTATTAAAATAAATCTCTCCATTAAAATAGGAAACAAGGAGTAATATATAAATGCAAGCATATATAATATTAAGGAGTTTATGAAACTATATTTATTATAGGATGTAAACTAAAGATTCATATTAATTATGTATAAATTATCATACATAATTCAAAAAACTATATTAAATCATGATAAACTTATCATCACTAAAAAAGATAAAATCTTAATAATTTTAGATAAAGAATTTAAAATTATAAAATTACAAGAAAAATATGATAGTGTATATTTTGGCTTATCAAACGTGGACCTCCATGTCAGTCTCGACGAAAGCCGAGTAGACACATATGATTTGGCTCGGACCTAGGTCTCGGAAAGAAACTCTAGCCCAGTCAACCGCTCGAGGACCTCAAGTCAACATCAGCAAATAGATCGATGGCCTTCTCCTCACCCACCGCTCGAGGACCTCAGGTCGACACTAGCAGACAGATCAACGGCTTGATCCTTGCCCGAGGAGCATAGTTGCGTACGACTCTGAACTAGTACTCACACACATTAAATAACATCGTACGAACTCTTCTTCTCGCATGTAGTATAAAAGGCACCCGGGTAAACAGTAAAAAAATGGGACATTCGAACCTGTGCAACCTATACTCTAATACTTCACTTCTTATCATTAACTTGATCGTCGAATGGGCCGAGTCGAGGCGCCCCCATTGCCCGACTGAGGCCTTGGTGCATACGTTGATGACAGGAGAGCCAGTTGAGGAGCATAAGTATGTACTCCCAAAGAGAGAAGCTTCGCCCACGAAGGCCAATCAAACAAGGTCATTCAATTGAGGATAAGCAATTCCCTCCGAAACATCGTAATAGACTTCGAGCAGCTGTAGTTCCACCAAGGATTAGAAGTCGATTCTAGCATAAGACGACCGCCCAGGTCCCTAATCTACCAATCGATGTCCCAAAGAGTCAATATATTCCTCGGACGCTAACGAATAATCTCAGAACACCTACGTGTATATCGAGAGAACCAAATCGAGCCAAATCGAGACAAAACTTAAGTCTCGATATGTAAAATATACAACGGTTATAAACTCCATCTGAGTTAAAAAGAAGATTTTGATGAAGAGAGAGCGGTTCACCTAACTGCAGTTGGTTTACCCTCGGTGAACGGGTACTCGATTTTGAATTTACAGCAGATGAATACACGGACAGAGAAGAAGAAGAAGAAGAAGAAGAAGAAAACACGATTATAACCTACCGATCTTAGTCTGTGTTGGGAGTGAGTTGCGCTAAGACTGGAAAGTAGTTCACAGTGTGTCAAGAGTTGGAACAAGAGAGTGTGACATAGAACCGACTGTGGCCGGCCACAGGAGGAGGAAGAAGCAGGCGATGGCGTTAAGAATCGCTTGGGAGTTGGAAGGAACTGAGAGCAGCAACGCTTAAGCAGCCATCTTGGCAATGGCGATGTTTTGAGCCTCAGCATGACTTTGATGTAAGCTTGCATGAGAGCCTCACGATCTACTGTGTGTGCTTCTACCAACAACGCGATCACCGATTCTTGAGGTAGTCAGCGATCAGCAGCCCGAGATCGACACCTTCATGGCCGCCGAAGATGCTCACTGTGCTCCCATCTCCACACCCGTGAGGACAGACATGGCTCCTCTGGTCCTCCCTTTCTCCACAGCGGGCAGAGCGTACGGCCTCTCTTCTTCCTCCCTACACGACAATTTTGCACACGAAGAATCTTACCCTCTCCAACACGCACTCGGACAAAAGATAAACGATGCAGGAATGGCCTCATACCCCAACGAGGACGAAACGCATGTGACTCCTCTCCCTCATCTTTGTGCTTTCCCCACTCTCTCCTCCAGCGTCGGCGTCGTCGTCGTCGTCGTCTTCTTTTTCCTCAGCCTACAAGCATAACCTTCCACGGCAATATAGCTTGAGAGGAAACTTACCAACGTTCATCGAGTAGGAAACTAGGAGATGCGGAGGGGATCAGCGCAGCGGCTGCGGTTGCTGCTATTGATACTCTGCTGTAGCAGCGCCGTCGCCGCTAAGAAACCGACCTACATCGTGCACATGGCCAGTTCCCAGATGCCACCCGGCTTCGCCGATCACCGGTACTGGTACGACGCGTCTCTCCGGTCCGTATCTGACTCCGCCGAGGTCCTCTACTTTTATGACACAGTTGCCCACGGCTTCTCCGCCCGGCTCACCCCTGCCGAGGCCCGCGCCCTCGCCTGCCGCCACGGCGTCCTCTCCGTCGAGCCCGAGACCCGGTACGAGCTCCACACCACCCGGACCCCCGAGTTCCTCGGCCTGGACCGCGGCGGCGGGTTCATCACCTCGTCCGACTCGGATGGCGACGTCGTGGTCGGGGTCCTCGACACGGGCGTGTGGCCCGAGAGGAAGAGCTTCGACGACGCCGGGTTCGGGCCCATCCCGGCGAGTTGGAAGGGCGAGTGCGCGGAGGGCAAGGACTTCGTCCCAGCGGCCGCCTGCAACCGGAAGCTGGTGGGAGCCCGGTCGTTTTACAGGGGGTACGAAGCGAGCATGGGCCCGATGGACGAGTCCAAGGAGGCAAGGTCGCCGAGAGATAATGACGGCCACGGGACCCATACCTCCACCACCGTAGCCGGCTCCGCCGTGCCGGACGCGAGCCTCCTCGGCTACGCTGCCGGCACCGCCCGCGGCATGTCGTCCCGCGCCCGCGTCGCCGTGTATAAGGTCTGCTGGGTCGGCGGGTGCTTCAGCTCCGACATCCTCGCGGGCATGGACAAGGCGGTCGAGGACGGGTGTGGCGTCCTCTCCCTGTCCTTGGGCGGCAGGGTGGCTGACTACTACCGGGATAGCATTGCCATTGGTGCGTTCACGGCCATGGAAAAGGGGGTGTTCGTCTCATGCTCCGCCGGAAACGCAGGGCCGGTGCCGACCAGCCTCTCCAACGTGGCCCCGTGGATCACCACGGTCGGTGCCGGCACGCTCGACCGTGACTTCCCCGCCTACGTGGTGCTCGGCAATGGCGAGAACTACACCGGCGCCACGCTCTACGGAGGAGATCCCCTCCCGTCATCGCCCCTGGAGTTGGTCTACGCCGGGAACGTCACCAACACCACGAACGGGAACCTTTGCATGCTGGGGACCTTATTGCCGGAGAAAGTCGCCGGAAAAATCGTCCTCTGCGACCGAGGGATAAACTCTCGGGTCCAAAAGGGCTATGTGGTCAGTGAAGCCGGCGGAGCCGGCATGGTCCTTGCCAACTCGGCCGGCAACGGGGAAGAGCTCGTTGCCGACGCCCACCTTCTACCAGCCACCGGCGTCGGGGAAAAATCAGGGAACGCCATAAGATCGTACATTTTCTCCGATCCGAGCCCGACCGCGACCATAGTGTTCGGGGGAACCAAGGTCGGGGTCCGGCCGTCGCCGGTTGTAGCTGCGTTTTCCTCCCGGGGGCCGAACACGATCACCCGAGCCATCCTCAAGCCAGACCTCATCGCGCCGGGAGTCAACATCCTCGCCGGGTGGACGGGGACGGTCGGGCCGACGGGGCTGGCGATGGATGCACGGCGAACAGAGTTCAACATCATCTCCGGGACGTCGATGTCTTGCCCGCACGTGAGCGGCCTGGCAGCACTTCTCAAGGGGGCGCATCCGGAGTGGAGCCCAGCCGCCATCAGGTCCGCCCTCATGACCACCGCCTACGCCGCGTATCCCAGCGGCGACTCCATCATCGACGCGGCAACAGGCCGCGCCGCCACGCCGTTCGACCTCGGGGCCGGGCACGTGGACCCTCTGCGAGCCATCGACCCGGGGCTCATCTACGACCTCACCGTCGACGACTACCTCGACTTCCTCTGCGCCTCGAACTACACCCCCTTCCGGATCGCCAGCCTCACCAAAAGGAGCAACTTCACGTGCGACGCTACGAGGACCTACGCGGTGTCGGAGCTCAACTACCCGTCGTTCGCGGTGGCGTTCCCGGCAACGGCAGCCGACGTCGTCGCAGGGGAAGCCATGACGGTGAAGCACAGGAGGACGTTGACCAACGTCGGGCGGCCGGGGACGTACAAGGCGACGGTGAGGGCGTGGGCGGGGACGGAGGCAGGGGGCGTGAAGGTGGCGGTGGAGCCATCGGAGCTCAGCTTCACGGAGGTGGGGGAGAGGAGGAGCTACACGGTGAGCTTCTCCGCAGCGGGGCAGCCTTCGGGCACGACGGGGTTCGTCCGGCTCGAGTGGTCGGACGGTGAGCATGCGGTGACCAGTCCGCTCGCTTTCACGTGGAAATGAGAAGATCGCAAGCAATTGTTGCTTTTGGCAGTTAACTGTAGCCTTTCTTGTGATAAGGACAACTAATTTGGTTCGACCACTGTAGATTAGGTTCGTCCAAATCGGCTCCCGACGCAAATGCAAACCAATCCCTTATCAATACATCATTTATCGCCATCCAAATGTGCTTATCATATTTGGCGGATGCCGACACTTCTCAGAGCCATTTCATCGAGCAGCTAACCGGTTCCTTGCAGCTCGTAGCTGTAGACGCTTCTCCCGTCCCATCCGAGAGAGATTGGAGCAGGAGATCTTTGTTGGCGAAGCTACAGAGTACGTACTGTTGCCACTTCTCGAACGGCATTGCATACACGTACAGCCACTTATTAACGATACTTCTTCTCGTAGCCATTTCGTCGAACACCTAACCGGTTCCTTGCAGCTCGTAGTTGTACTGGCCCCAAACCTTAAGCGTCTCCCATCCCATCCGAGAGAGACTGGAGAAGGAGATCCTTGTACGTACGTGATGACACTGCTCGTCGCTTCCTCAGCGGGCGGTCACTGTCTCCTCTCGTCAGGCAACGCAAACACAGGCGTCGTTTGGACTCTCGTACAGTAAAGCTATGCGAGTGGAGGACGGCGTGCGTGACATTTGACCACATATCAAACTCCATATGGTCAAGAAATGTATCTATCATCGGAAATTTCTGCGAAGGTGATGTCGATGATGTCACCATATTTATTTATATTTGTATATAATCATTATATACATACATGATGGGTTTTTAACTCTCAAAGTCACATTGTCTCATAACAAAAACCTTCACGATTCGATTTATATAAACTATTCATGATATTTATTATATTGTCTCAATCCAATGATCATCTAACGCACTATAAAAAAGTCATAGATAGATGTCTTACACATCATCCAAGATACTATAAAAAAAATTATTTATAATTTCTATCTAAATATATAACTTAAACCCTGATCGTTTACAAAACCATGTCAGGTGCCCCATAATCCAAATTTAGTTTAACAAAATTATTCAAATTTTTATTAATTAAACAATAATAATCATATCATAAAAGAAAATAAACTAAAAAGCTATGTCCATTTGTAATTATATATATATATAGTATTAATCTACAGCAAAAAAGACGTTTATTATGCTCGCTCTCTCTCAGAAATAGAAATATCATAACGCCATTCCTCGTAGGTAACACGTCAGTGATCATCCAAAGCGCCGGTTGACCGAGTCCAATTCCTCCTCTCCGCTCAACCGATGTGAAGGCAATGCGATGACCGAAACCAGAAGACGAAGAAGCCCTCCGCGTCTCTTTACCTCTTTGCTTAACGCGTTATCCACGCGATCTTCCTGCGCTTTCACCGTCAAATACCTCTCTTTCGCTTCCTCCCTTTCGTCCATCTCTTCCCACTCTCTCCGTGTTCCGGAATTGCGGTCCAAAGACCTCAGGGCTACTACTGGCTCGCGCAGAAGCGAAGAAAGATCGCGACTTTTTGATCATCGGAGATACCACGAGCGCGGAGACGAAGAAAGATCGGACCTTTCGTAACCTCGATATCCTTCGGCGGCCGCGGTGATGCTGCGATCGTGCGTGAGGCCGCTGGAGCGGTGCTTCGGTAGGCTCGGCGGGGGCGATGGGCTGATGTGGCACATGGACCTTAAGCCCCACGCCTCCGGCGAGTTCTCCATCGCAGTCGTCCAGGCCAACAACTCCCTGGAGGACCAGGGCCAGGTGATCACCTCCCCGTCCGCCACCTTCGTCGGGGTCTACGACGGCCACGGCGGCCCCGAGGCGTCTCGCTTCGTCAGCAACCGTCTCTTTCCCCATCTCGATCGTACTTCCCTCCGCCCTGCTCTTCTCATCGTTTCCGTCGTCAAAATCGCATCTTGATGTGCCAATCTTACCAAAGTTTTGTTTTGTTTTTTTTTTCTTCTTTTTCTTCTTTCGATTCGGGTAGGGTTCGCTTCGGAGCAAGGGGGCTTGTCGGCGGATGTGATCAAGAAAGCGTTCGACGCGACGGAGGAGGAATTCTTTCATCTGGTGCAGCGGTCATGGCTATCACGGCCGCAGATCGCGTCGGTGGGATCGTGTTGCCTCGTCGGCGCGATTGCCGGCGACACGCTCTACGTGGCCAATTTGGGGGACTCCAGGGCTGTGCTTGGGCGCCGGGCCTTGGGCAGGAGGACCGTGGTGGCGGAGCGGCTATCCACCGACCACAACGTCTCGGTGGAGGAAGTCAGGAAGGAGGTCGCCGAGCTGCATCCTGATGATAAGCAGATCGTCGTTCACACCCGCGGCGTCTGGCGGATAAAAGGGATTATTCAGGTGAGGAAATTGCCTTGATTGCACAGAGCACATTGGTGTGAAGGATTAGATGGATGATATTAGTTTGATTCACGATAAGCATCCCTAGTGTTTGTTCTAAATTGATTGATTGATTGATTTCATGTTCTTGTTCCTTTCTCTTGTATGTGGTTCATCAGTTCCTCTCTTTAGAATTGTCGCTACACCTCTTAATCATGTCATCTGAATCAGTAAACACTATAAAATTACTCTTTAGCAAATAGCTACTTTATTCCATATAGTTGAGATTCACCTTTACCTCGATGCACTGGAGAAGTATACAAAATTTGAATTTTTTGTCCTGATGATACCGTTCTTCTGATTCAAACTTTATTGCCCGCAATATTCAAGTGGCCTGACACACGGGATGTCCGTTGACATTTGATGAAGAGCTATTTCGTCTAAGTGATCATTTGAGCTTGGCGTCATTTGTGAATATTGGCTGATCGATCAGTTTCCTAGGGTCATTCATGTGAGCTCTATATGCGTAATGAAATTGAATTGACCGGTGCATGGATCTCAAGATGCCAATCGCTTGCTTATAGCCATGGAGATTCATTCATGTCCATGGATGAGTGATGATGACTTCAAGTAATTGTGCTGGTATTTTTTGCTATCTTTGGTCTTGTGCATCAAGTAATTTTTAATTTACTTCTAACTTTAGTAATGAATTATAACACCATAAGAAGGCAGACTATTATTAGGTTTTGTAGTGACTCGGTGGTGCCTAGGTAATTTTCCAGATGCCAAAATGATAGTCTCTTGGAAGTGATCTGTGAGTTTCGAGACATTTGTACCAGCAATTTTTTGAATTTTTGCTGGTTTTTCTCATTCTGAAAACCCATCAAACATGCCCATTCAAAGTAGAAGCTTCCTAATGTGAGATGTATCATGCGTATTTCTATAAAATGTGAAATGGACTCATGCAGATGCACAGGTTCCTTAAGGTAGACAGACATTAGAGATAAAATGCATATTTTCAGGAGTACATTAAAAGCCCATGTTAGCTTCTTTAATAGTTTCAGTTTATATGTTCTATAATGTCAGCATTGATTTCATTTGCTATCGTCTAGACAGAATCACCGTGAATTTGATCTCACATGCAATGGCTGAATATTCCCATAGCAGATTGCTATCCGTGGTGGAGCTTTCATTCCCTTCCCTGATTTTGAATGTGTCATTCTTATCAGTTTATTGCTTGCTTAGGAGTCAACAGAAGGTTTTGCATCACGAAACCTGAGCTTTGCGTGTGACACTATATTCCTTCATACTGATCTCATGATTTACACTTTTATCTGCTGAAAGTGGATAATATTAGTAACTATTATCTTTAAGGTCACTTTTTATGCTTTATATTTTCTTCTTTCAAAGGCAAAACATGCAGAGCAAAACCCTTCAAAATCTATTGCTTGAAACTTTAGATCCTAAGGATTGTTTAAGTTTATTTTCTGTAACATTGTCTTCGGTATTTCTTTGTACATGCTATACCGCACTTGCTGTCTCCTTTAGTATGGTTAGGTTGCTATTCGGCTTGTATGCTTGTAAAATTTACCTGTAAGAAATAACTGTTGCTTGTAGTGCTTATGGTTGTTAATTTAACACAAAACTGCTGCAACAATATCTTTGATTACGACATCCAAGAAGTGTCTGCCCATACGTTGTGAATAACCAATGATCAGCTTTTAAGTATACGCTAAATGTGTAATTTTATATGTTGTGTTGTCGTGAGTTCTGTTGTATCTTTGCTTACCTTATTTCAAACCTCATTTCTAGTTGAAGTGTTATGATCCCGTCATTGTTATGTACTAATTAACATTGGTTTCCCCTTGAAAGGTCTCGAGGTCTATTGGAGACATCTACCTAAAGAAACCTGAGTTCAGTAGGGATCCGCTATTCCATCAATTTGTTTCTCCGGTTCTGTTGAAGAGACCTGTCATCACTGCAGAGCCATCTATTCGGGTCCGAAAGCTTATGCCACATGACTTATTCTTGATATTCGCATCAGACGGACTCTGGGAGCAGTTAAGTGATGAAGCTGCTGTCGAGATAGTATTCAAGAACCCAAGAGCGGTAAGCTCCTCGGCTCACTTTTGCCCTTCTAACATGCTATGTCGTGCTTCTGACGGCAATCTAACTCAAAGTCTTCACTGGCTCATCCAGGGAATAGCCAAGCGATTGGTCCGGGCTGCTCTTAATGAGGCTGCAAGAAAGAGGGAGATGAGATATGACGATATAAAACGGATTGGAAAGGGAATAAGGCGCCACTTCCATGATGACATCACCGTAATAGTGATTTTTCTTGATCAGAACCATCAGGGTGTTCATTCAAAGATCAAAGGTAGCATATATGACTGCACTACGGCACCTGTTGACATCTTCTCCTTCAATGCGGATGAACCAGGTGACGCTGTCCGACGAGTTGCATAGGTGCTGTTCTGAGGTTTTCCGGTACAACAGCATATGTCAATTTCACCGATGATCTAACAGTAGTTGAATAAGATGGGATTTTGAATAAAAAGGTCAATGGGGATGGTGTACATAGGAGTCAAGGAGCTTTCGGAGGATGACCTTGTCAAAATTTTGCCGCGCATCATTGCCTGTTCTCTTCTGTTCCTCCACCGTTTTCTGGAAAGATTGTACATTGAATTGGTTGTTTCAAAGATGCTACTAGTTATCTTCAACTGCTGTTGAGAGCTTCTTATGCACCTTCTGTGTTGATTAATATTCAACTTAACCACCACTTTGATTATTATTTTTTATCTATGAAAAATGTCATCACAAATGTTGGAATCTAAAACTAATGTATTCCTCCGAGTGGGAGAAGATCCAGATGTCCTGAAATTTTTGTGTTAATGAACTTTTTTTTTTGAAAAATATGTGAAAAATATCATAGATGATAACTTGAAATTTTCATCTGGTTTTTCACTTCAGCATATGCTATATCGGAAACCAAACTTGGATATGATTTCTTCTGCAATAAAATTCAAGTTAAACCCTTTCTAAACATAAAAAACCAAATAAAAGAGAAGAAGAAACTTGGATATGATCAAAGGAAGGTACAATTACAACCTTCTTCGAAAAAAGGCATAGGAAAAATGATGGCCTCATAAAAACCGTAATTTAGGCATAACAGTGTCATATTTTGATCCCAACTCATCCGTCAGAGCAATGAGAAGAGGAAAGGTCTACTGGTGAGTGAAGAAGGGAGAGAAGATTGAGTAAGCTTTTCTATATCCAGCGGAAATGTCCATTCCAAATATCGTAAGGTAATTGCTTTGACCATCTACCCTAAATAATTCTTCCATCTGAATACTTCCCATATGAATGGCCTATATGAGCTGAATGAAAGCTATCCAAATTAACGCAAGGAATGGATGAGCAAATAGTAGATCAAAAGCGTAGGAAGCTGATGCAGCTTGTGAAAAAAACATACTGTATAATTTACACACACAGTTTGCCTGCTTCTGATCTGTCTCCTCTTAGATGAAAGGTTTGAAACATCCATGAGCGCCGTCCACTGGAGGTTATCAAGATCTGCAGGTTCATCCCAGAGAAGTGCAATTCACTGCATGCTCCATGACGACCGACACCCAAACAAAGTAGAGTCGAAGGCAAGCAAAGTCATCCACATTCTTCTCGAGATCTTCCTTTCGAGAGAAGCATGAAGCAAATCCTCCACCTGCGCATGCAGCAACCAGCGATCAGTGCACCTCAATGAAGCCCCCTACCCCTACCCCACTCTCCACAGCAGCACTGCATCCTTCCACTTCCCCAACAGTTGTGATCGCATGATGAAGCCATGCCGATCGGATGCCAGCTCAAAGCTCATCATCTACTCCTCACCAACGACGTTTCCCACTCTCCTATAAAAATCACCAGACCCACCTGATCTTTATGCACTGTGAGCAGTCATGAAGCCCCTCTGCTGCATCTTAGCTCTTCTCCTCGTCCTCTCCGCCTCTTCCTGCCTCCAAGCCACCATGGCAGGCTCAGGTAATCGCAGACAAGCCTTGTTTGCTTTTCTCTGTTCATGCCGTTGCGCGAAATCGTTTGCGTGGTTGCAGCGTTCTGCGAGTCCAAGTGCAAGGTGAGGTGCTCCAAGGCGAGCGTTCAGGACCGGTGCCTCAAGTACTGCGGGCTGTGCTGCGAGCAGTGCCGGTGCGTGCCATCGGGAACGTACGGAAACAAAGATGAGTGCCCTTGTTACAGGGACGAGTACACAGGCAGCGGGAAGAGGAGGCGACCCAAGTGTCCTTGATCGAACACCTCTGCGGCATCTCCTAAGACTTCTCTGCCTCTTCTCCTGCCAATAGTGTTTTGGCTATAGTGGATGGATTCTGATAAGATACACACACACACACACACACACACATATATATATATATATATATATATATATATATATATATATATATATATATATATATATATATATATATGTTATGCGTGTGTTTATATATATACACAAAAGAGAGTGATATGTTGTCAATATATTTCATATAAATAAATATATAAAAAAAGCTTTCTACATGTATAAAATGAAACAAAAGTTTGGAACATCGCAATGTATATATTTCTTCAGGAAAAGGTTGAATCAAATCTCAGTCAAAAGTTTGACCTTGGGAAGATCCACAGATGAAAATTTCCAATCAAGAGCAAGGCATTTCCAGATGGGTGGAAACAGATGAAATCTTCTTTTCACAGAATAGAATTGGTAGATTACGGTATAGAAAGATCAATTGGTCGCGGTGATCTTACAGAATTTTGCTCTGTCGCAACATAAACAGACACTGAATTATTTCAAGGACAAAAAAAAATTGACGCTATCATCTCGTATCTTGTGTTTCAGCAACAGGATACTGAGAAAATGGATTAACATTTGGGAAAACGATCGGGTCAGGCATCGTCTACAACAATTTTTCAGCAATCTGAATAGCATTGAGGGCTGCTCCTTTGCGTATCTGATCTCCGCAGACAAATATGTCCAACCTGTAGTGAAACTTTGATCAGTACATGGTATTCTATTTTTATGAAGCTTGAACATAATAATAGTAGTAGCAATCACTCGGACTTTTCTGACAAAATGGAGCATATTACCTGGCAGTGCCATCTTGAGATAGGTCCTGACGTATGCGACCCACCGCCACATCATCTTTGTCGGATACCTGCAGTAAGGAGATCTCATCTCTGATTTAAATCATCAGCAAGGATTCAAAATATAGTGCAAAGATGATGTGCAGTAATATTTGGATGACAAGTGCAATCAGTAGCAAATTTTAGTTTGCGGATTCTCACATTAGTAAATGATAAAGGAAAAAAGCTAACATCCAGTGGCGTAGGGAAGTGATTGGATTCACGGTCATCGACCACCACCACACCAGAAGCTCCCTCCAGAATGTGTCTAGCTGTATCCTAAACATTTTAACATACAAAAAACAATTGAGAATCTCTGTTTCTTCAAGTATCAAGTTAAACTTCAGAGTAGGTCAATAACAATTAAAGGATTAAGTGCAAAATGATAAGACCTGTCATCTAACAAAGCACTCGGTTTGAGATTACCTTGTAACAACAGTCAGCTTCAAATGCTCGTGTCTTTGGCAACAAATGCTATATATATATATATATATATATATATATATATATATATATATATATATACACACACACACACTACTAATCCTGAAAGCATACCTAAACACAATCTATTCCAGTCAGTATTTTTGAGTATGATTCATGACCAAATTGATGAGTATTTAAAGTTAAATAACCTCCAAAATACAAAGAAACAACTTAAAAGAGCAAGAGATTATAATGCTCACACTATATGCATCTTTGCACTCAGATTCACACAAGTCAAGAATGGTGCCATAATGTAAACATTAGTAAGTGAGATTTAGAAGCGTTAAAACGTAATGTTAATCATTCCTCCGATCATGTCTTCAGATCAAGGTGGCATAAAGCAAAAACCGGTTCCTTAAAGATTTTACAAGTAGGTTGTTTGCCTTCCAAGACCTATAAAGTAACATAAGAACAGTACATAAGGCTATCAGTTACAAGATGATTAGGTAAATATTAATAAAGAAAAGAACACAAAAACACCTCATAAGTCCGCTGCACAAGCTCTTCCATCGCCGCAGCGCCTGCACCACTGGCTGCCTGATAGGTGCTGACAACCATCCTGACCACCTGCAGAATGCATAAAGTCAAGCTGAAAAATATCAGGATGCATTATTCTTCCTGATCTTCAAGGAACGTTGTCTTAGCAATGTGAAAATGGATGCAGATTCCAATGACCAAAAGAAATATTAAAATTTGCAAGTCTATCAAACTCAGGTAACCATATAAGTGCTGCATATTCAAAATATTAAAGGTTCTTGTGACATTCATAAACAAACTTCAATTGAGTTTAATAACCAGCAGGAAACCTTGGAGCCAAGGCAAAATCTAACCCCTTCATGCTCATAGGAAGCTTGTCAAAGAAAACTGAGGAAAGACCAGTGTAGTATGCCCAAAAAAATAAAATATACTTTCACTGATCAGCTTATGATTAATTGCATGAATCAGGTCCATAAGATACGAAAAACCAGAAACCAATCATGCAGTCAAGATTGAACTTTTGATGTACACTCGATTACATCATTTGTACCTCTGCATGCACATCATTGTTTTGAATGTCACAATGACAATTAAACTTGACTGATGAGTGTTGACGGGCCAGTTATCCCATTAGGTCAGGTCCTGACAATTGGTATCTAAACCGTCCTAATATTAGGATATGGTGAACGAGCTCAAGTCGGAGAACTCGTCACGGCATGGAGCCACCACTGGGCCATGACTCTTATAAGGATCTAATGGGTGTACTATTATTAATTTAAGCCTAGGCATTTTGGACAATGGTTCGGGAATCCAAAGATGATAGGTGTACAACTATTAACCTAAGACTAAACATTTTAATCAATGGTCTGGAAGCCCAATGAAATTGATAAGCCAGTTATCACGGGTCTGACACCATTCCTATAAATCTCCATCATGTTATTTGTTCCATCAAGGTAGGTATCCATTCTATCAGTGATAGGGCACGAAATGGCCTAGCCTAGCTTGCCAAGACCCACGTCAAGTCAACGGTCCACAGCAGCACTAAGATCCGACGTCGACCCCATTAGGCGCTGATCGAGGCTGAGGTGGCAGAACGATGACTTAGCCACCACGGCAGCGGAGATCACGCCGGGGGTTCATTTAATGAGGAACGGTGCGTCGCTCCCCTGCGCCGCGCCGACCTGACAAACTACAATCGGGTAGACGCACTGACCATCCCGGACTGATGGACAACAACTAGGTAGACACACCAGCCGTCACAGCATAACGACAGAAGCAAGGCCGAAGGTATGGTCGGCACTTCGACTCGTAAGTATAAACCCCCTGGCCGGTAGGGGGTGAAGAAAAACTCTCTAAGAACTCTCTTCCATATAAAAATCATCCGGGGGCACTGACTTGAACGTCGGAGGGGCCACATAAGGACACCCTCACCCCGACGTGGCCTTTGTGCAAGACCTCTTGTCTGCCGCGAGCCCGAGGAAAGCATCTCGAGACGCCGAGCCCACGTGGACCCCTCGAGATGTCACACCCGAGACAAGAATACGAAGCCCGGCGAATGTCACGAGCTCACTCACCACTCCCCGACCGACGTAGACAAACTTACGCACATGGGCAGAACCAAGCCGTACCGACTCCTCGGCCACGACACTAAATCCCACGACGACAATCAGGATGTACAAACAATTAGCATCTTATAGTTCCCATTTCTGATGTTGATTATGAGCCAAGATAAATGTGACTTGTTAGTTCATAGCAAAGACCACAAAGAATGAACAAGATACAAACGAATGGAACACGAAGCATGACCGGCAGCGCAAAAGCCACACCAAGATTAGATTTTGATGAAGCGTGATAACCTTGTAGCTTTATGGGTCATGGCCTCCGGGATCACAAGCGGCACCTCGGGGACCATCCGAAACGCCCCGCAATCGATCCCCGCTAAACCGCCAGCGGGCCGAACTCCTTGCTGATCGAACCGCCGGCGCTGAACAGGGCGATGTCGATCCCGTCGAGGGTCTCCGGACGGAGCTCCTCCACGGCATACTCGAGGTCCTCGAAGGTGAGGCGCTTCCCGGCGGACCGGCGGCTGGCGAGCAGGCGGATGCTGCGGAAGGGGAAGTCGCGGTCGGAAAAGACCCGGAGGAACTCCTGGCCGACGGCGCCGGTCACGCCCACCACCGACCCAGAGGTCCATCCTCCCGGAGGCCCGTGAGGACGGTGGTGGTGACCGGCCGAATGCGGACTCGGCTTCTGGTAGGCTTGGCGAAAGGAAGCCAGAGGGAGGGGGAGGCGAAATGGGAGAAGAGGTGGTGCCTGCATTGTGGCTTGTTCGGGGCGGCCGGTGCGGCAGCGCAGACGGAGAGATGGAGGAGGGGGTAACTGCACCGCGCATTTAAGGTTTCTGGTCACTTCGCTCTGGGAAACGCGATCCGCAGATACTGTCAAGAACGGCGACAGCCGCTAACGGCGTGAGTTAGACCGGTGAGCAATGAACCAAATCCAACGTACCTGATTCATTATATATATATATATATATATATATATATATATATATATATATAACTCGATCGTTAATTTTATTAAACTATAATCATCATTTCAAAATACCTAAGCTTAAATTAACAATAATAGATCCGTCTCTCTTATGAATCAATATTAAAATTTTATTACATCCTAGTATGAGAATAAATTAAAATATTATATCGTTATAAGAAAAAAAATGATAAGTAGACTTTATCTTTAGAGAAGATCAAGATATGAATTTACCATATCCAAATAAAAAAATATTAAATATTAAATCAATAAAATAATATGATTACATAAAACATTCATTACCTAATAAGTTTGGTCATCAGTGTACTTAAGCCATAATATTAATTATCTTATCTCTCCAAGGATCGAGGTGATAATATCAATCATTCATCAACCACAACTAAATCAAGTTCAATCTTACGTTAATAAGTTCAATCTTATAGAGTTAATAACGATCCAATCTAATTAGATAATTGACACCTTAATTTTATTTAACCACATAAATTATCATATCCTTATAAGTTAATATAAATCTTTGTCACTTTGAATATGATATTAAAGCAAAGTGTTATAATCTTTCCTAGTTTAAGGGCTTGATGTTATTGTTACGACTCAAGTTACTCTTAATCTGATATTAGCATACTATATGTATATATGATGACATATGTTTCATTTGTAATCAATTCTTTTTACTCGAGTCATTCACTATACTCAATACTCATTAAATTGACTCCATTATAATAATGATATGATAATTGATCAACTTCTTTAAACCCAAGCCACTAGCTCAAAAAAGTTAAACATAACTTAATAACAATATCCTCATTAAATTTTTATAAATCTTTGTCCACTTTGAATGTACTATGATGTTATAATATTTCATATGATCGAATTTCTAATTGATAAATTACACCTCATAGAGCCATATTTCATATTATAAAATCTTATGCTGAGCTAGATGCAATAAACGTCTTTAATTGACATAAAAATAAATAAAATTTAAGTAATAAAAATATGTTATTGTAAAACAGATTGCACACACAGAGTAGACCCTTAATTCCTAAACAGAGAGAGAAAGCGAAGGAGACTTAGAGGGGGAGATTTTTTTTTTCCTTATCGAGTTCAAATTGATAATTATGTGTTTACCTTGTAAGGATTTAATCAAGTATTATTTAAGGTAACTACAAATGTTGCATGTATAAGATTCAAATAGTAATTAACATTAATAATATTTGTATATGAATGGAGAGATTATATTACAATTCGAGTCGAGAGGGTCAAAAAGTATCATGTCAAATAGATTAAAATAATAAATTTTAAAAAATAATGGTAAAATTTTCTCACATGGAATTTATTTATATAAAATATTGATATGATAATAATATACTAGATCCATATAATAAATTTACAACAATGTTGCCCACGTGTCAAAGGTAGGATGAATCCATCCTTACTTGGGGGTGTGAAAACATGGGGAGGGTCGAGAACCAATCAACGGGTGGGGCACGGGCCGATCTCAATTCGATTGGACCGGGTTCAATCAATCGAGCTCCTACAACGGTCCATAACCAGAGACGTAACGCCGTTTGCAAAGACAGCACCCGCCGCCACTTGAGATGCCGAAAGCGGTTCGATGGACCGATCCCGCCGCGAGCCGCCCCCAAAATTTCCCGTCTCCCCCAAACCCTGGATTCGAACTTTCGAATACGATACGAATCCCCGCGAACCGCCGAGCCCTCCCTCCCTCGTTTCCCCCTTCTCTTTCTCGTTTTGGGGAATCGTTTCAAAAAATGGCGGACTTCCTTCCCTCCCGTCACACTTCCACTCGTCACCTTCTATACAAACCCCCATCCCCTTCTCTCCCCCTCTCACCTCCCCCCACCCCAAACCTACAGCCCTGTATAGAGAGAGCGAGAGGGATCGGGATCCATGGCGGATAAGGAGAACTGCGCCCCTCGCCTCACCCGCGCGGCCGCCAAAAGGGCCGCCTCCGCCCAAGACCCCAATCCCCCCGCCCAGCCGCCGGCCAAGAGGAAGCGCGTGGCCCTCAGCGAGCTCCCCACCCTCTCCAACGTCGTCACCCTCGCCACGGCGGACCCCTCCACCCCTCCCCCTTCCAAGCTTAAATCGAAACCCAGGAAGAAGGTGGAGGAGTTTGATGACCGGGAATTTGCTCGGGTTGAAGTTGCTGCCTCGTCTGATGTCGGCTCCGACGTCGATGATCCGCAGATGTGTGCGCATTATGAGTCTGATATCTATCAGTATCTCAGATCAATGGAGGTTTGTATTCCGATTAGGGGTTTTTTTTGGGGGGGTAAAGATGTGGCGTGGCCTTTTGGTTATGGTGTTTCTTTCGTGGGGTCTTTAGGTGGAGGCAAAGAGGAGGCCTTTGGCGAAGTACATGGAGACGGTTCAGAGCGATGTCACCGCCAATATGAGGAGCATTCTTGTGGATTGGCTGGTCGAGGTGGCGGAGGAATACAAGCTGGTCTCTGATACCCTATACCTCACCATCTCGTACATTGATCGATTCCTTTCGTTCAACGCGATCAACAGGCAACGGCTGCAGCTTCTGGGGGTGTCCTCCATGCTCATTGCTTCGTACGTTCTGACGCGCTTTTCTTTGGTGAAATGATGAGCTCTGTTATTCCCCCCGTTGTATTCGGGGTTGCATTTGATTTCTTCTGACTAAAGTTCTTGGCTTGACATCAACCAATGCAGAAAATATGAAGAGATTAGCCCACCTAATGTGGAAGATTTCTGTTATATCACGGATAATACGTACACAAAGCAAGAGGTAGCTTTTATCAATCTCTTCTTTGATCTGTTCCTTCTATCAACTCAATCGAAGCATATTGATGACTATTCGCCCCCTTCTTACCTTTGTCCATTAGGTGGTGAGGATGGAGAGTGACATCCTAAATTTTCTGAAGTTTGAGATGGGCAATCCCACCATCAAGACTTTCCTGAGGTATGGGATCTTGTGCCCCTTCTGATGCCCACTTAGCATGAGACTTTTCACTACATCACCCCATGTCAGTCCCAAACAATATGGTGAATCTAAAGAACAAGACTTGTCATGTGACATTGTACAGTGTAATCATATGGCTATTGATTACTCCCTAATTAAAGCTACTGTTTCATTATTGTAGGCGATTCATACAGGCAGGTCAAGAAGATGTCAAAGTGAGTGTTTGTTCTTCTTTCATGCAATTGTTTTTTTTTTTTTTTTCCTTCACCACTTTGACTGGTCAGTGCTGAATTGTGGAATTATAGCTTCATTGCTCATGGCTTGCTTGACTTGATACAGTACTCAAATCTGCAATTTG
The DNA here is from genome assembly GCA_021527575.1 of Ensete glaucum. Taxonomy (NCBI): domain Eukaryota; kingdom Viridiplantae; phylum Streptophyta; class Magnoliopsida; order Zingiberales; family Musaceae; genus Ensete; species Ensete glaucum. The sequence continues at coordinate 49,817,652 of CM038558.1, forward strand.
AGTTCTTGGGAAGCTACCTTGCGGAGTTGAGTTTGCTGGACTATGGCTGTGTACAGTTCTTGCCATCAGTAATTGCAGCTTCTGCTGTTTTTGTTGCTAGATTCACACTTGATCCAAAAAGCAATCCTTGGGCAAGTCATTGTTACTTGAGAATATTGGTTTGGAAGCATATTATTGTATGCTTATCTTTGAGATGTTAAACATCCTTTCCTTTTTGCAGAACAAAAGATTGAAAGAGTGTACTGGTTATAATGTGTCTGATCTGAAGGAGTGCATTCATGCCATACTTGACCTACAGTTGAACAAAAAAGCATCCACCTTGTTGTCTATCAGAGATAAATACAAGCAGCACAGGGTAAATTTTTCTTTCATACCAAAGAGAATTTTTTTTTTTTTGTATAGATATTAGTATGACAATCTTTGTCCTTGTTGCATCTATCTGAACTTTGCCACCTTCATTTTGACAGTTCAAGTGTGTGCCATCCTTGGTTCCTCCTACTGAGATTCCTGCAATCTACTTAGATGATCCCAAGTTGTAGTTTCCTGGGAAGCATCATGACATATAATCAAGACTTTGTGGTAAATGAGATCCCTCGCTTGAATGCGAAGGAACATGAGACTTCAATCTGGCTTCTCCTAAGGATAACTCTGAAGCACTCTGGATGTATCTAATGTCTTAATCATTGTGGACCTGATGCCCAAGAAGGCATCGAAACTTGCTGATTGCAGTTTTGCTGATGAAGAATACATGCTGTTTTGGGGGTAGGAAAAACAGACTTATGCTCAGGTTTTACCATGTAGGAACATAGGAAATACTGTTTATTCTTGTTCTCACATGACTACAACTTTGAAGATATCTAAGGTGGCTATGGGTTGCTCATTTTGTTCAGGTTGAGCATATGAAGTTTGAGAATTTGCAATTAATATTAAAATCTTTTTATTATGTCCTTTTGTATATATATGATTCTCATTGGCCTGGATCTCTCTATCATTTTGTCATGTGAGGCACAAATTTAATTGCTCTGCTTGAAGGTTGATTTCACTAATTGAGGAAAAAATCACTGTAAGCCCTGTCATGTTATCTGGTTGCTTATGGCTTTATGGATCTGTTGGTTGTAGTTGTTGGTGATTGATTCCTATAGCAGGTAGAATCTGTGAACATCCAGCTCTTGGGTGTGGCCTCAAATGAGAGTACATCTTACTAAGGACAATCATCTGATAGGATCAGCTAATACAACTACAGACAAAGGAAAATTCTGGTTTGGCTGCATATGATGTTGTGAGCATGGGTTGCTATTTTATCATGCCAAGAATCTGCAGTAATGTAACATTATGCTTGGAAGTTGCTGTAGTGAGTTTAGCTTTCAGGTTACTATGATCTTGGATATCCAAAAGCATTTCATGTTTTGTAAGTTTAGTGTGCTTGAAAGCCATGGCATCACAGGTATTAGTTTCTTCCCAAGAATTCACCACTGCTAATTTGGATGTCCTTGATGCACTAAATGTGCAATCAAATATATAACATGCATGAAACCATAGAACATCCAATATGAGCATCATTGTCAAGAGATTTTGTAGTGCAAATGAGATCCAGTACTTAGACATGCATTATTATTTTGCATTATGCAGACAAGAGTGTGAATTATGTATTCAGCTTTGTACTTCCCTAGGTAGGTCTTTGCATTTATAATGAAATTGTTTTACCCATCAGAAGATGCTATCAAGAACTGGCAAATGAGACGAGAATGCTACATTGTTGTATCAAGAACATAAATAGCTCCTATCTTCTCTAAATTAGCTTTTAGATTTCATTGACAGTGGTAATTAACTTGATATTGTAGGTGGTGTGTGGTTAATTATAGATGATTTCCCAGGCACAAAAAGTTTGTATTTGAAAGGAGTCAAAAATAAGTCTCATGAGAGGAGTAAAAGGCTTTGCTTCCTAATGAAAATATCACATCAACACCAAATTGTAATGAAAGTATTCTCCAAATATAGAATATTTCTTGCTAACTGCAGATACTTCCCCATCAAACATATGTAAATTTGAACATTAAGGGATTTCGTCGAACATACCATCGATGCTAGCCTTACCTTACTCGTCGAAATCACTCAAGTTGAGAGCACAAGAACCAAAATCAGAAGATTGAAGTCGGGTCGGTGGATGCAAAAATGACTTGAAGCTTTAAAAGATTGAGAAGAATCGGCAGAGGAGATATGTGGATGACTGGAATAAGACTGCCTGCTGAAGAAGAGATGCTATGGATGTGAAGTCTGCAACAATTCCAACAAGCTACATCAAAAAACCAGAATACTTGAAAGAACACAGGATTGTCAACATACAGCAGTTATTTTGCTCCAGGCAAATTGTACTACATCAACTGCAGTTGAAGCCCAAAAGACTTGAGAAGAAAAGAACTGTTGCTCTTAACCTCAGTGTAACTTCCAATTGCTAATAATGTTTAACTAATAATCATGGAAATTACAAGGAAAACCAGAGACTGCTATGAAGTTACAGGATTTGTCAAAAGAAAAGAAAAGTTATCATAAGTGACATAATTGGCATATGTGGGCAATGTTATCAGAAAAGAAAACAAGGGAAAATTATGCTGAAGCCAATCAGTCGGAGTTCATGAAGAAGCTCTGGGTGCTAGGACAGGTTGAACTGCAGCCTTAAAGTCGTCAAAGAACTTTTGCTCTGAGAACCTTTGAGCTCGTTTTCTAGCAGCTGCGGCTATTGCAAGCCTTTCTGGTTCTGGCATCTCAAGTACCTTGAGAATAGCTTCGGCGTATTCCTCTTTGCTTGCAGCTAGAAAACCTGTTCGATGTCCACCTTCATTTAGCACTATATCCATCTTGGGACCTGCTGAATTATGGGCTGAATGGGAAGAACAGTATCGTCAGTGGAACACACATGTCAATTTGGTTAAACAGTATGATGAGGGCTTATATGCACTAACCAATTGGTATCACACCAGCTGCCATGTACTCTACAATGCTAATTCCGAAATGCTCATCTATCATGGAGTGGAGTCCTGCAACAGCACCTCCCAGAAGCTGGACTAAGTCCCTGTTTTAGTAAACAGCTCAAAGATACCTTGTGTCAATATGGCAAACAATAAATGAAATTATAATTTATGCACCAAAGATAGCATTAAGGCAATGCACTTAAAGAGCATTGAGACAATGTGTTTCACATTCCTCTCAAAAGGGACTAAACATAAAAGTGCAGGCGTAAACATCCAAAGTATAGTAACACAAAGAGCACAGACTGTTAATAAAATATAGGAAGAACAAATCTAGAAGACTAAAAATAGAATCCAAAACTTGAGATTGCCCAGCAGTTAGGAATGATCAATAGTGCATGCCAAATACCATGTTCTGAAAAGAAATGAATTTAAACAAGCAGTGACGCAAATCAAACCTATACATAACATCCCTGTGGAACTCCACATAGTCATCAATATTTAGTTCCTTGGATCTGTTTTTGAGCTTCTGCAATCTTTCTTCATCCTGCTTATTTCGACAACTACCCACAAATAGGAGCTTTGGTCTAGGCAAGTCCTGGTCCAGTCTTCTAACAGCAAGTGCAAATGCCTCCAGCTGAAGGCCATGGGCCTTCACAAGAACCAAGTTGTGCAATTAATATTTCAGTATCAACCAACCATATGACTACTTGATGCATGCAAGTGATGAGAGAATTTACAAAGATTACCTTCTCCGGGCGAAATTGGGCAACAGATATAATCACAGGACTTCTAACCGGCCTTTCCAGTGGAAGCAACTGCTTGGACATTCATGAGATTTTGTCATCAATGAGAGTAAAATGAATCTCTGCCAAGTGAATGACTTTGTGAAGCTAGAAGACGGAAATAACTTGCTTGTCATGCCCAAATTGCTAATTTTTTTAAACAATTGCAGGTAACAAGAAACATTTAGTTAAAAGGTGAAACATGAATTCAAAACATCCAAAGTTCACACAAAATTAGGCTCTGATGCATTTGACACTTGATTATTTATTTTGGTTCTTTGGCTCAACATAACTGTGCAGGGTAAATTCACGATATATAAATGGTTGTTTTTCCCCTGCATTTTGATTAATGTCTAGTTTTCGTTAGTTAGAAAGAGTTCCTGGTTACACGATCTTAAACTGCAGTATGATGTTGGTCTTTCAATGTGTCACCTAGTTTTTTTGGTTTTAAGTTCCTTTCATGTCAAATTGCTTTGGCCAGAAATCCACACCAACCGATTGAAAACTTCTGTCAAATCCCCAAGGAGACATTTGAAGTTCAATTGGGATATAATGTCAATCACATATTGACGAGGACGAACTATAATATGAGTTCCACAGGAGTAAGAAAGATTTATTAGAATATCACTCCCCACTAATGTATTCTAGATTGGCATGCTTAAATGTCAATCATTTAAGACATGATTGCCAAGCACAATAGTTGAATCTTCGCCGAAGAGGGTGTACGAAATGTAGGAGGCTCCGGCCAATGCGGGGTATGAGAAGGGTAATGTACACAGTCTTACCTTTAAATATTTAAAGAGGCTGTTTCCATGACAATAGTTGAATACTTGAATCTTCACTATCACTACAAAATTTACCATGATATAAGGATCTTAGTGACTAAATTATCTATTACTTGTTCATTTACGTTCTTACCTATAAACTTCAATGAACAAAAAAGAAAAAAAGGTTTTGCAACAGCAAAACTTGATAAGTCAAACTTATGCTGGCAATAGAAGATCCAGAAGTTAAAAGATAACAGAGGAGTAGAAGCTTGGAAAAAATTAGCAGAACCTGAGAAACTATATACCTGAAGAGATGAAGTATCACAGGGAGGGTATACTCTCTTAATGCGTCGAGGAATTTTCCACAGACTCTCTATATGTGATCTGGTCCATGAGGAGTTAACCATTGCAAGATGTGCAGAAGATCCAACCAACCCATACAACCAACTGAATAATGTATAGTACACAACTTTACACCGGGATAGCAGCATGCTGCCTCACAAGCAAAAAAATATAAGATGATTAATTGCGTGTAAGGAAAAAAAAAGTTGCTTCCCAAACCATTTCGTAAGAGAACCCTGTAAATTATATATTAAAATCTTTAGATTAGTACCCACATGAATATCAATATTATGACCTCATCCATGAGGCTGGAAAACAAGAATTTGTCGTGTCCATTGTATAAAAACTTTCCTAATCTTTAAGTGGCAGTAATGGATGCAAACACATCACTTACATCACAAAATAATACTGGGGAAAAGAATGATACGGAGTAAAAGAAACAAACGGCCAAGTTCTCCATAACATGCTCATAGTTACTAAAAATACTATCAATGGTGTTAAATAAATCATGCCATTTCATCATGCAGTTAGTAGATGATAATTGTAGTGGATAAACTGGAAGTTGTGCATCCAAATTCAGTGCTGAAAGTGAGGGCATCAACAATAGATCCTTGGGATTGTTAGCATCATTACCAAAAGCAACAACTTGCAAAAGAAACTGTAGGATGATACTTTTTGTAAACCAACATACGCTTACAATTAGCATAGGACACCAAATGCACAGATATGGTTAATACTAGCTCATGAACAAGATCAAGAACAATGTTTTAAGATTAACTAATTCTTGCATACGACTACAATTTATAAAAATTAACGATATAGGAACCGACTACATCAACTATCAACTCAAGATACTTCATGGCTCATATGGAAATATACCTGCTGGCAATTAGAGCATCATTATTATACATTGAACTTTGCCGGAGAACACGAGAAACCATATCTGAACTGATGGTTGGATAATGAGTATAGCAAATAACTTTACACCCAAAAATTCGAGCAAGCGGGTATGTAAAAGCATAGCCACTAGTATCGAAATAGAACTGAGGCGTGAATTTGCAGAGAGCTTCCCATGAAAGATACACTGCCCCAAGACTTTGTCCAATCATTGTAAAATGAGGATATGTGTGTTCTTCAATCCACTTCCTTTTATACAAACGGACAACCTAAAAGTGTAGATTGGGGCTTTAAATTAAAAAAAATGTAATTAACCTTTAATGAGAAAAACACAAACCAGCTAAAGTTACACAGAATTGACCTATCCTTCTTATGAAATCTAGACCAGGAATTTTAAGCACTTGAAAAGTAACGATTTGTGCTGTAAACAACCACTATGAATTCACTATCTTGTTTACTTTCATTGCTCGAAAGTAATAGCAGTAAGCAGCAAAACATCTTGACCAATTTCACAATGTAAGATACTAGTCATGCTGTCATTCATACGGATGGCTCTCAAATATATACTTTAAAAGAAATAAACTGATCTCTACTTTCATCAGGCTCATTAAGAAAGCACTAAAATTTCTTTTAAACCATTCATACTTCAACAAGAGTCCAATCGCGACACTAGAAATCGATATAGATCTCTGCAAAACCAATTAAAGGGACAACCCCAACCGTAGCATGATCCAACGCGAACCTGTGAGAATTTCTATTTGTCGTGATCTGGAAACGTAAACTAAAGGTGTTGGATTGAAAGAAAAGCACCAGACTTTGATTCGTATGCCAAATTCAGCATAAGCTAGAGAGGGAACAGGGGCTACCTGAGGGGGGCGAAGCAGCTTGACACCGAACCGATCGAGGGCGCGGGCGGACAGGCTCTGAGGGGAGGCGTCGTCACCAGTGAAGACGGCGCAGTCGAGATCGGGGTTCTCCTGCTGCACGGCCTTGACGGCGCACCACAGGACCCTCTCCCCGCCGCCGCCGTCATTGGTGTAGGGATGGAAGAAACCCACCGCCCTCCGCCTCCCCCGTCGTCCCGAGATCACCGCTGCGGCGGCGGAGAAGAGCAATAGGGACAGAAGGGAAGAGGTTAAGGTCGTCAACAGCAAGGCCCAAAGCGCCATCGGTCGCGCTTCGACGCCTCGTGGCTCATCCATCACCGGATTTGGGTTCTTCTATCGGCCAAACAGAAAGATGACGAGGCTCCTGACTGGCTGCAGCCGGTGACCCCGCACGTGGGTAGCACTAGAGACAGGACGGACGACTCGACGCCGGACTGAATCACCCAGGAAATGCTTCGTAGGTACGTGTCGGCTGGCCAGGTCACCCATATATTCTGACAGAATCACCCCCCTGGAAACCCTATACGGGTGATGTGGAAATTTAATTCTATCATGACAACACTGCGATCATGAGGATGATTTGGTGCAACCACGAGGCTGCAGTTCTGATCGAACTCGATCCAACAATTTAAATATCGATCTGATCTCATATGATATTAATGTCATAAAGAATGTCTACGAATTCTGTTGCCAATTGTCATATCATTTAGTATGATCTCAAGAAATAATATCAAACCCATTTTGTTGTTCGCCAATTGATGATTTATGAAAAAAAATAAAAATATAATTATCTTATTTATAGTCCCTCAATCAATAATTATATCTTTATTTTCACACCTTTTTAATTTATCCATCGGAATCTCGTTTGTGTCGTTGTTCGACGCCTCTCTACCATCTGATGTTGTCGATTATGGCTTAACAAGTGAAGAAAAATAAAGAGAAAAAAGAAAAAAAATGAATAGATATGCATTTACACATTAAAGAGGAGAAAAAGATTAAAGAGATATATACATTTAGAAAGGAAAAAACGGAAATATAAAGAGAATCTTTATGTTCATTTATATAAAGATATTTAAAAAATTTGATAACCGTTGCTATTGATATTTTTTTAAAAAAATAATAATAATATTATTTTATTATTTATAATCGCTATATTTATTACCCATTTTTATATCCCTTAAAAACTACTATGAGATGCTTGTGCACTCATTGATTTCTCCTCCTTTTCTCCACCCGTTGCTATCGACCCATCGACACTCGTTGCGAGTGTAGTTGGAGGCGACGTTGACCCTACTCGACACCGTTTGATCCTACTTGCCATCCCCTCATCACCATCCTCCAAGAGAAAGAAGAAGCTGAGAAGGAAGAATAAAATGAGAGAGGAAGGAAAAAAGAAAAGGAGGAGAAAAAAAAAAAAGACGAGAGGAAGAGGGTATTTACATACATTTACAAAAGAATAGTTTAGAAATATTAAAGTTTCTAAAAATGAGATTATCAATAGTAAACAAAATAGTAAATTTATCTGATCCTAACTACGGCCCATTAAATTTATCTGAAATCCAATTAAAAATATTTAATCCAATATAAATCGGTCAGATAATATTCCAAAAAATTCAACCAGTTTCATTCCCAAATCACATTAAAAATTGCAAGTAAATTATGCAAACTCATCTAATTATATAGATACAATACTTCATCCAGAATTCGATTAAAGCAACTCTGAACTCAGATTAAACAAATCGAAAACTCAAATACCGCCCCCCCCCCCAAAAAAAAGAAGAAAAAAGCTTGATGAGCAGAAGATGATAGCGCACCTTTACTGCCTGTTTAATGTCAGGCCAGGAATACTTTGCCACTTGAGGGAGTCACTCGTGCTGCCTTCTTCCCTCTCCAATCTCTTGCCATCACCACTCGATGAGTTAATCAGGAACTCGCAAGCCAAGAATTTTCTTATCTAAGTCTGATCATATAAAAGGGCACAAATATTCTTTTAACAAAATGATTATATATCATAAGCTATAAACATTAAATTTCTCTAAGCTAACCAAATAGTAACGAGAGTTTCAGCTTATCATAAATCATATTCATTTAGATTTCAATGTCTGGCCATCGTGATTCATCAACCTGCAGAGTGAACCAGCTAGGATCATAAACTACTTCCTTGCTTTCATGGCAAACCTTCACATATGATCTCAATTTTATCATATATCCATAAGTTTGCGGAACACTTAGCTTAATATGAAAGCACACTACTTACGACAACAAAATGTACATCCAAGGACAGGCAAACAAAATCTAATGTGGGAAAACAAGCTATGCTACATGTACCATATGCATCTCTTGATGACCACATAAAATTGTCAGAGTGACCATGCATCCCTTGAAGTACCATAGAACTTACCATGAAAATCGTGCATTTTTATTTGCATGAAGCAGTATATGCCCTTAACCTTCCTTTTCCAATGTGTAACATGCAACAACAGAAATTGTTTCGAAACAAACAAACTATTCTCCAAGAATATCTTCATCGCTCCCTGTTTCCTAGGCTAGACCATGTCTTTGATAAAGGATTATCTATTGAATTTGCTAGACAACAGCAGCCACTTCTAATTTGTTAGGTCATTGCAGCCGATATGCAAAAGCAAGCAAATTTTCAAGCAATGCCCTAATAAGGCATGTAGGTCAATAGGTCCCGAACCATAGATATTTGATAATTACTTATAGTCTTCCCAAATATCAGCAAAGAGTATGCAAGGCTCATAGAAGTTCGGTTGCCATATTGATCCTCACAGATTGACTCTTCATGGGCAATATCGAGACTGTTCCTAATGATCTCTATTGGCTAATGGTTTCTTATGTTCATCTTGAACACCTGGAAAAGAGCTTACATTATGCTACTTGTCGTAATTTATCACTTTTGTGCTTTTAGATAAGGGAGTTGCATCAACAAAGCCATAATGTTCAAACTTTTTTTTCCCCCTTGGATGGTGTACTATCTCTTTGATCTCTATACAGAACATAGATTCCGGTACAGCATAATTATATTTTTGTCTTAATTGCTCAATCTATTGACAGCATTGTCCACTAATAGCCATTGGAAGCCAAGAATTGTAATGAATTTCTGTTGTTTCAAAGGCAAGGGAGTAATTGAAAGACTTAACCATTTCTTCTGAAATACCAATGCTTTGAAATTCTGATATGCTGCAAATTGCTTGTCCAACTCACAAATGCAATTTTTTCTTGCGTGAAGAAGAGAAATCAGTACCTGTAGTGTTTGTTGCCTTAGGCGTTATCCAAGCAAGCTACCTTTGGAACATAGCCAACTTGCTTGATATGATGGCTTAACTTATCAAGCATCTCAAAAATTCTAGTAGATTTTGGGTGCTTTCTATCCCCAACTGGCGTTATCCAAGCAACCTACCTTTGGAACATAGCCAACTTGCTTGATATGATGGCTTAATTTATCAAGCATCTCAAAAATTCTACTAGATTTTGGGTGCTTTCTATCCCCAACTGTAAACTCATGAACCATATCATCAAGCTCAATCCAACTGGACCCTGCTGGCTTCTGCTGCCCTGTACCTTTCATCTGAATCCTAGCCTTTGCCACACCTTCCCAATGCCTGGCAGCTGCATAAATATTTGACAAAATGGCATAATTCCCAGCATCTGAAATTTCCAATTTTGTCAACTGATCGACTGCCTCTTCAGCAAGATCTACATTGTTATGCACTCTGCATGCACCTAAAAGGCTGCCCCATATGATTGCATTGGGCTCTAAAGGCATGGCCTTTGCAAGGCCAAATGCCTCCTTCAGAAGTCCTCCGCGTCCTAAGATATCGATCAAACAACCATAGTGCTCTATCTCAGGGATAATGCCATAGTCTCTTTCCATACTGTAAAAGTGACAACGAGCCTCTTCGATGAGTCCCATGTGTGTGCAAGCACATAAAACACCGATGAATGTCACACCATTGGGCATGATGCCTTCTCTCTTCATCCGAACAAAGAGAGCAAGAGCCCTCTCTCCATGCCCATGCATGCCTAACCCTTGAATTATAGAATTCCAGGAAACCAAATCTCGCTCGACCATTCCTTCAAAGACACTCCATGCCATGTCAAGACACCCACATTTTGAAAACATATCAATCAGCGCATTGCACACACGGGTGGCAAACCTCAATTTGCTCCTTTTTACATAGGAATGGATCCTTTGACCGATACCTAGCAAGCCGGACTCAGCGCAAGCAGACAATATACTCACGGTTGCAGCAACATCAGGCTCCAATCTTGCTTCTTCCATCTGATCAATCAAAATAGAAGCCTCCTTCGACAGTCCTTTTTCAGCATAACCAGATATCATTATAGTCCAAGTGACCAAGTTCTTGACTGGCATCTTATCAAACAGCATCCTGGCCATGTCCAAGTCTCCTGCCTTGCAATATCCTGACACAACCGTCGACCATGACACAACATTTCTCGCCGGCATTCTATTAAACAAGTTGAAAACATGATCCATCTCGCCAGCCTTGGCAAGCCCATCCAGCAAAGTGTTCCAACTGATAATGTCCCTCTCAGGCATATCATCGAAAATCTGACGTGCCTCCTTCAGCTCTCCGGCTCTCAGCAAGCCAGCGAGGATTGAGTTCCACGACACGACATCTCTCTGTGGCATTCCATCAAAGACTTTCTTAGCGTCGGCGATGGCGGCAACGCCAGCCTTGGCATATGAATCGATGAGCACATTAGGGACGAAGATATCCGACAAAAATCCTAGCTTTAGGACATGGGAGTGGATCATTTGGACGCGGGCGAAGGCGGAAGGACCAGAGCAGGCCCGTAGTAGGAAGGAGTACGTGAACTTATCGGGAAACGCGTCGCATATCTGCATCTGGGCAAAGGTGGTGAAGGCCCGGGAGGACTGAGAGTTGTCGGCGAAAGCGCGGATGAGGACGTTGAAGAGATGGGTGTTGGGGTGAGGGACCTGGCAGAAGACAGCGACAGCGGGGAGGAGCTGGCGGCAGAGGGAGTAAGCAGAAATGAGCTTGGGAGCGACGAAGGGGTCGCGGTGGAGGTCAGCCTTGAGGATTTGAGCTTGGATTTGCCGCAGGTGGTGGTGGTCGGAGCACCGGTGGAGCTCGACGAGCTTCTGCTCGAGGAGGCGGCGGTGCGAAGTCCACTGGGGCTGGCGAATGGAGGCGACAGACATGGAGGGTAAGGCTTCCCCGCATGCAGCGCTCAGGTTCGTCGCCAGGGCTGGCTGGTGGAGAGAGAGAGAGAGAGAGAGACAGCTCCGTGGCTGTCCAAACTACACTCGGTTTAAGAATCCTATCCCCCAACATGGTCGAGAAGCTCATGCTAGCCTAGCATGAGCAACATGACCAAATTATAATTTTATTCTTAAGCTTATTCTTGACCTAATTTAAGAATCCCTAATAAATTCTTGACCAAATTAGTATATATCATGTATATTATAAAAATCCACAATCCGTGGATGTTTTGTTCTTCGTAATCATGCTGCTCATCCTTCCTCTGTAAATGTAAAATTCAACCTTTTTGTAAGCTATTCATCCTCAGGTAGCATCAACAACATTAAAGTTCATAAAAACTGCAAAAGATCATCAGCTTCATTCTCTCAAGACCGACAGAAACATGCATACAATTATTATCGACTTAAAGCTGCAAATGAACGACATTGACCAACACCTAATTAACGAGAATTTTCGTAAGTAACAACCGAGTAATGATAACTATAAAGAATCATAGGCTTCAGCCGCTAAATTTCGATCTCTTATAATCGCGTGCACCTCTTGAACTGAAGTACTCTACTAGGCAACAGCAGGCATGTCTTTGAGCCATGAGTCCAGAGGCTTTCCGATGGAGTACACAATGAACCCAATCGCCCTGAGTTTCTCCGGATCGACCACATTACGCCCGTCGAATATGAAGGCTGGCTTCTGCATGTTATCGTAGATCCTCTGGTAGTCCAACTCCTTGAACTCATCCCACTCGGTCAAGATGCAGACGCCGTGTGCCCCTTTGGTGGCCTCGTATGCATCCCATGTCACGCTCACCTGCTTCACCGCAGTCGGGCTCATAGGCTGCAGGTGAGCCGGATGGTCCCAATCGAACTTGTTCATCGCGAGGTCGCGTTGGATCTGCTCCTCTGTCACCTGGGGATCATAGATGCTGATCTTGGCATTGTCCCCAAGGAGACCCTTGCAGACGTCGATAGCAGGGGTCTCCCTCGTGTCCCCAGTGTCCTTCTTGAAAGCGAATCCAAGAACCGCAATCTTCTTCCCCGAGACCGTGTTGAACATGGAGGCCACAACCCGGTTCACAAAACGGTTCTTCTGGTAGTCATTGATCTTGATGACCTGCCTCCAGTAGTTGGCCACCTCTGGCAGACCATTGCACTCACATATATAGACCAGATTAAGGATATCTTTCTGGAAACAGGACCCTCCAAATCCAACAGTAGCATTCAAGAACCTGGGGCCAACCCTCGAATCCTTCCCCACGGCATAGGCCACCTCCGACACATTAGCTCCGGTAGCTTCACAGAGTGCAGAAATAGCATTGACGGAGGAGATCCTCTGTGCCAAGAAGGCATTTGCTGCAAGTTTTGACAGCTCTGCAGACCATAGATTGGTGGTGATGATGTGGTCTTCAGGTACCCAGTGGGCATAAACATCTTTCAGTGCTTGAACAGCCTTGCGTCCCTCCGGAGTCTCCCGGCCACCAATGAGAACTCGGTCGGGCTTAAACAGATCCTGGATTGCTGTACCCTCTGCAAGAAACTCTGGGTTTGAGAGGATCTGATACTTGACTCCCCTGCTGTTGTGAGTCAAAATCTTCTCGATGGCCTCAGCAGTCTTGACTGGTACCGTGGATTTCTCGACCACAATCTTGTCGGACTTAGAAACATCAGCGATCATGCGAGCTGCACTTTCCCAGTAGGTCAAGTCAGCTGCCTTGCCTGCTCCAAGGCCCCGAGTTTTGGTCGGAGTGTTCACAGAGACAAAGATGATGTCAGCCTCTGAGACGTGCTGTTCAATGTTGGTGCTGAAGAAAAGGTTCTTTCCTCGGCACTGCTTGACTACATCATCAAGGCCTGGCTCATAAATGGGAAGTTGGTCACTGTTCCATGCTGTAATCCGGCTGACGGAGATATCAACAACGACCACCTCGATGGATGGGCACTTGAAAGCAATCACGGCCATGGTCGGGCCACCAACATAGCCAGCTCCAATGCAGCATATCTTCACCATGTTTCTGGCTTATTATATGATCTTAAGTGCCTGACATGAATAGTTCAGAAAAATGTTTCGGTTCTTGTGAGGGATTAATTTACACAAGATATAAACATATCCAAACATTTACTTTAAGATACAAAAATATTCAGATCTTCACACGTAATTAATGTTAAAATCACACACCTATTGTAAAAAGAAATTCTTCATTACTTAGCACATATCATGTCAAATTCTTTCACCTAGCAAAATATCAGTGGATCTCTTGCAAATTTCTTCCTAAAATGCCAAATGTGTTTCACATAGCACAGTGAGAATGTCATTAAACGATTTTCAAGACCCCAAAGAAAGCACAAAACTAAGCATCCAATGAGTACGGATTGACATAAAAGCTTGAACTAGCAAATGATCTTCAAGAAGGGAATTTGATCCATAAGATCAGATGCCCATAGACACAATTTTGAATACAGAAAAGACCACCAAAAAATAAATGATTATATAAATAGAAGATCCGCATCTTCAAAAGTAAATGCACAAGAAGTCAACAAGCTTCACTGAATACAGGAAGCATGTGGAAGGATTACCAGAATATGGATCATCATAATAGGACTGGCAAACCAGAACACGAACAACAAGATTCATGTTTAACTTCTGGTCATACGCAGGGAAAAAAAAAGATTAATGAAAAGCTCTGGTCATACGCAGTATCATCTGACTAAACTTCTGCTTTCATGTTTAACTTGTTCCATTTTGCACGAAAATGTGATGTTCAAACATAACAGTTTAACACATAAGGTCCAGAAGAAAAGTTCACAACAACTGGTAGATCTAAGATTTTCTGGACTTGAATGTTCAATCAACCAAAAATGTCTGTTGCAAGAGGAAAAGGAAAAACAGAAAAAGAGACATTTAAGTGAGTCAAAGTCCTTGAATCTAACAGAAATCTCATAAAATGGGAGGAATGCCTTGAGTATAGGCACCCAAAACAGCACTATCAGAATTCAGAATGAACAAATGACAAAAGAGAAAAACAGCAATTACAAACTTCTGATCAGGTCATAAACTGAATTACAGAAATCAGCTAAGAAAAATCACCTTCCAAAGTGCTCACACTATGGCTTCAACAAGGGGTTAGAGAGGAGAATGAGGAGGAGGAAGAGAAAGGTGGCAGTACTAGAGGAGAGAAGAAGAGAAACGATTTTTGGTGCCAAAAGAGAAGGTGGTTCCCCCTCCTTAAATACCCCACTCACTGAGATCTACCATCTTCCTTTCAGAAAATATTCATGTCAAAGGCCAGATTTTACCAGCTTAGTTGGACAGTTCAACACGTTTTCAAGCATCTCTGTAAGTCTACCAAACTTGAAAATGACGGGAAGGTACTTAAGCCCATTTTCCAATAAAAAAAGCTTTCAGAAACAAGAGCTTCAATAACTATTGTGATTCTATTGCTCATTCCGTAAACACCCACTGCAGTGGCACGTCCTCCTTATGAAGCAGGAAGAATACATGTATACTAACATTAGATGAAGTTAATATATCATAGCCCATGGCCAAACAACTATTCCAATTATAAGATGATGGCATTAGTACACAAAATCAACAGGCGCTGCCGACTGATTCACAGTGGATCATGTCTATCTAAATCCAGGCCACAGATCCTGAATTATCTTCTAACTATTCACAGTCAACACAAGGTCCAAACAGTGTACTTATTCTTGTTTAGTCCAACTATTTTTGTGACACCCACCAACCAAAGGCACAAAAATAAATACCCCAAGAAAAAAAGGCGGCCAACTGCCATGTGCACATTTCTCCACAAAGAAGAAGAAGAAAGAAAAAAAAAGGTAAGAACATGAGAAACAAAACTAAGCATCATAGAAATTGCAACTTCAAGGTTCGATTTTTATCAGACAAAAGAGAGAGAAGGCGAAAGATGCAAAATTTTCAAGAGAAGGGAACAAAAAAAAAAAAATCCCTACTTTTGAACAATAAAAGAACCTTAACCTTCCGAAAATTATTCAATAATCGTCTTTATTTATCTAAGCGACTTTTGCCACTTCCATTAAAGTAAACGAGAGGACGCTTTAAATTCAAGAAATGACAGCGACTCGCGACCTAACATTAGGAACAACTACTTTGGACTTCGAGTGAGACGCAAGCGACCAAATACATCACCTGTGTCCAAGAACCTAACCCTCAATAAAGAATTGAGGGGAGGCTTAAGGAGGGGCAATTGCCACCAAATCGGCACCACCAGATCGAAAACAAAAGAAAATTGGAAAAGGGGGAAAGATCGAGAACGAAAAGAGGCACCTTTTCTTCCGTAAAAATGAGGTTAGGGTTTCTGGTACTTGCTACCGCAGTCGAGATTGAGACTGAGGGCGTTTTCTTCTTCCCAGCGTTTGTTACCATCTTTGCAAGAAACGAGGGGTAAAACTGTGGCTCGGTGGAGGGAGATTTCACTTCACAACCCCTTCAGATATTTACAACCCATTTATTCTTTTAATATTTTTTAAATATCTTTATATAAATGAACATAAAGATTCTCTTTATATTTCCGTTTTTTCCTTTCTAAATGTATATATCTCTTAATCTTTTTCTCCTCTTTAATGTGTAAATGCATATCTATTCTTTTTTTTTCTTTTTTCTCTTTATTTTTATTCACTTGTTAAGCCATAATCGACAACATCAGACGGTAGAGAGGCGTAGAACAACATCTACACAAATGAGATTTCAATGGATAAATTAAAAAAGCGTGAAATAAAGATATAATTATTGATTGAGGGACTATAAATAAGATAATTATATTTTTTATTTTTTCATAAATCATCAATTGGCGAATAACAAAATGGGTTTGATATTATTTCTTGAGATCATACTAAATGATATGACAATTGGCAACAGAATTCGTAGACATTCTTTATGACAGTAGATGCAGAATAATTGCACATGTCATCTCCTGCATGTGGGCATGTGAAATTTCATGTAAAATAATGCTGCAGTCACTCTTAGCAGCAGCCAAAGCCAAGTCGACGGTAACCTAAGACTACTACTATTATGCATGCATGTCTTTGGCTTGGCGAACCGGTCCGATCCGGTTCAATTGAATTGATCGTTTTGATATGATTCTTTTCCTCACCCGGTTCTATCTCATCCTGTTTCCAGACTCCAGTCATATCAATCCCATATATATATATATATATATATATATGGACATGCAAAGAGAAGATCCAATACGTTAGTTGAATTCGTCATGAGTTGGGTGTGTTTCTGGTGCAGCCATTGACCTTCTCAAGAGCCATAAGAACATCTCAAACAAGAAAACAAGACAAAGTTAGGAGGGTGTAGGAAGAGAATGGGAGTAGTCACAACCTGAGACTCTAGGCATTTAGGACAATGTTGTGTTAGGCATGACTTCTACTCGATCATGACAGCTGCAGAGATGCAAGCAGACCTATTGCTTTCTTTGACCTGATCATAGAAAAATCCAGGAGCAAGGTTTTAGCATTTCAAAGACATCAATCATGTGAATGATGATGATACAGTGTAGAAGATGACGATTCAAGTCACAGAAACAACCTATTTGAAGGAGGCCTTCTCCATGACAACTAATGGCTGCCTGCACAAGGTTCTCTACCTACCAATGGTAGAAGAAGTAGCTGCCCATGCACAGTGGTAAGATGCCTTTGTGCCAACCTGCAACCCTCAACAATTGAAACCAAGTAGAAGCATTAGGTTTGTAACATTCTAATACTGTAAAATAAATAGTCAACTCTTATCAGCACTTAACCACAGACGTTGGAGTAATTATCGTATAATCCCTTGTCACCGAACCATTATATTCGAGCCCTTGATGCCATCCTAGCTATTGTTTTGCTTCATTCCTGATTATGGTGTACCATAAACATGGGATCATGTATGAAGCAGCAGATGTAGCAGATGTAGGGGAAAAAACAATCTAGTCAACATGGATTCATGTGCGATACATGAATAAAGGTATCATATTTTGCTTGGAATTATAGTTGGATAGCTCTGGCAGAAACAAGATGATCCCAGCCACCATGTGAGTAGCAAGGAGAGCATACACAGCCTGCCATAAGATGAGAAATGCCAACTGATTACTAAAACATTTTGATTATAGATGCTTCAGTTCACAGATCACAATTGAATCATGATTTTTAATGAGTTGTTCAAGAGTGGAGAAGGAGACAGTATCACCTGATGCAATAGAATTATGATCCATTTTTGCACAAATTAAATAGACATTGCTGAGGGAGAAAAAAGAAATTATATTTGCCTTGAAATATATTAGAGTATATAGTTTTGAAGACAAACCTAGATTAACCTCAAGTCTGACAGAAATGAATCTAAGAAACATAGCAAAAAAAAAAAAAAAAAGCCTCAGATTAGACAAATGAAACAGATTTTCCAAGCTCCACGAACCCAAAACCAGATCTAGAGCTGATGAAAAAGATCAGAACATGCTTGTAAACTTAGACACATCCAGCAACTTGGTCAAGATCTTGCTGCTCCCGAGAAGTCATCCCTCTCCCACTGAAATCTAAAACTGGCGCTTGTGGGCTTTGAGCTTTAAGTTTGGGCTGATCCAATAATCGTAAGAGTTCCTGCATTGTGTTGGACTATGACACCACTTGAGGCAATAAATCCATCACTATCTAATATTTCAGGTCCATTTAAAATTTTTAGAAAAGACCACTCTAATCGTGAACGTGACTGTAAATATAGGGATGACGATGGGAAATCCTTTGTCTCCAGTTAGAAATAAATAGTCGCTGGCTGCTGTTATGTGCTCATTGGCTTCTAAAAAGTCCTTAACCAAGGTGGAGAATATGTATAATTACATGGTTATGTAAACAACATCAACAGAATTTTCTTCTCGAGAAAGGCTGGCTTGTAAATACATCAGTTGTCTAGTATAAGAGAATGAACAAACCAATCCTATTTCAGATCGAGGTTTGCATTACCGATGCATACTGCCTGGTATGGCCAGTATGTATCGGTCCGAGAGGTTGTCGGTACATGGACCGTCCTCTATCGGATGGTACCAATGTTTTGACCCCATATCGGTTGAAACAGGGTTTGTACTAAGCAGTAACAATTGAAATCTGATCGTTACCGATCAAGGGCTTAGATTGCCCTATTTCAAACGATCAGTTTGACCATTGGAGGCACCCTAAAGGGTTTTTAAACCCTTTCCTCCCCTCTCTTTCAACTCATTTCACTTTCTCAATCTCTTTTACTAAATTTATATTTATTTCTAACTTAAAAACCCTATTCTAACTTTTTTTTTCTATTTTCAGATATTTTTGAAGGATTTTCAGTTCATTTTGTGTGTACTATTGGTACACCTCGGTACGCATTGTACCAAGCATGCCTCAGTATATCGGTATGGATCGAAATTGCGAACCTTGCTTCTAGTAAACATAATATCTAGTTTATTTTTCCACTAGACAGTTATTAGTGCTTGAATCAACAAGCTGAAGGGGAACAATAAACATGAACCCAGAAGTGATTATAGCCAAAAATAAAAAGAGAAAGGAAGAGTCAGGACTTATTTAAAAGACACCCAACAGGAGAAACTTTCTGTCTGCAAAGTTAAAGGCCAGCAACTTTATGACCTGCTACAGCAGAAAATTTAGATCAACTATACTGCTACATACTCTTAAAAGACAAAAAAAAAAAAACAAATCTGCTCTTTAGTCCAGAAGTCATAATATGCAAAACTTGGACAGAGTTTTCCAAGATCTCTACCATGTAAAGTTTGTGATGAACTTTATCACTGTAATTATTTACACTCTTGATACTTCTTTATGTCCAAACCACCTATGTGCCTCAAACAATAGGAAATTTCCTCAATTCCATGGATAAACATTAATGTGAGATGAGTTAATCAGGGAGTATGTAGAAACTACAAATAGATTCAAAGATTTTTGTTTTCTCCAGCAAAGTTACAAGTAGACCAAACTAGTGTGAGTACTAATGGCAAACGAAAGCCTATTGCCAAGATAGATTGCAAACAAAGGAGTCATCATTCTCTTAAAGAGTAGCTGTCCGGCAAAGGACAGAATTAGAGGAGTGTGAAATAGCACATGAGGCTCTCACCAATGTGGGGTATTCCACCAAATCGTTGCCATGGGCTATCAACATAATCCCAAAGTTCAGCACTAATTTGGACAAGAAATATAATCTTAATAGAAAGATAGCGCAGACACTAAAAAGACTACCCAAGCACGATTAAATTCATCGTTTCTAACAAAAAACATCTTCGTCGATCCACTTGAACAAGAACATCATCACCACAAAGCAACTAAATATAGGTCTTGCAACCAACAATTGGTAGAGTCAATTTTCTCCGCACCAATTGGACAAATCAAACCAATCAAGACTGTCAAGGCGCCATTTTTGAGCGAGGAGAAAAAAAGAATCTCTAGGGCACTATCTCGTTCAACGCCCAAGATGATATCAATACAAGAACAGAAACCTAAACTGAGTTCAGAGCTACAAAGTGCAATAGACCTCTCACCTATATCATTTCTGGTATCCGCCTCCGATGGTGTTGCCGTGCTCCTCCACGCGTGCCGTAAGGTACACCTTTGGGAAGTCATCCGGCCCAAAGGTCCTTGTCGCCATGATGCGCTCGACGTCGGCCTATCCGCGGACGGTCTAGTTGGCGGAGTTCCGGACGCAGGGTTTTTGCCGGGACAGCCGCCGGGCGGAACCGGCGGTATTCCGTGGCCTACGGCAGCGCGCTCCGGCACTCGGGGTCCGCGAAGCTACCGGTGATCTCCCATGGCTTCCCGAATGGATTTGCTGGGCTTTCATGGCCATTATTCATTATATAATGTTTTATATAATGAAATAATAAGGGTAAATTGTGTTTAAGGAAATAATATGGTTTAAATTAAATTTAAGTATTATATTAGGGGCTAATTATATATTACCCAGCGACGACCCCCCGGCGTCGCTGCCGCTGCGGTCGCTGTGGCGTCGGAGCCTGTCGACGAGGGCCTTCGGCACTCCTTTGTCGACAGGCAGTCCTTTGCTTGTCGAGGAAGAGAGTGAAAAGAGCGTTCTCCTATATTGATTAATTGATGCAAGGAGGGGAGGAAGATGTTGGCTCAGATTGCAGCAACGGATGCCAATCAGGTTGGACCGACCACTAAGACCAGTCCTCCGGCGAGTGCCCTTAGCTTCTCAGCCGCGACAAAGGTGGTTCCTTTGAAGAAGAGAAGGAGGAGGAGGACCTGTCCATGGTCTCCGATGCGTCCACCGGGCCTCATCATTTCCCGGAATAGGACGAGCATTCCTGTTGCTATCTTCGCTCCCGCACTTGCTTTTAGGGCGACGGCTGCCTCTGCTCTGTCTTGACTCCGGCTGCTGGATTGGCCGCGGGTGGTGCCAAGAAGAGGCGAGTCGAACTAGAGCAGCAGAGATAGCGTTCTTCTCTGTTGGATGACGCTGCCAGCTCGTCTTTGATCAGCTTCTCCAAGGCATGCTATATTCCTGATCCCTACTCTCTACCGTCTGGTTTCAATCCACCCCTCAGCTTCATTGAAGACATTTTGGAGTTCTCGTGACTTTAAGGTGCATTTCTGGTTCTGCTTCCGCTAGTTTTTCTCCTATGTTGACTGACAAGTATGATCTCGAACAGAGAAATCTCCAATTGGAGAAGCAAATGGACTACCTTCAATCTTCTGTTCCTGTGAAGCCAACCCGTTCGAGAACAGTTGAGTGATCTCCATAACCTACATTCCTCGATGCGATTCTATTCCTCGACTCACTCTTCTTTTTTGTCTTCTGTAAGCGACGTAGGCAAAGGAATGCCGAAGACCCTCTTCGACAGGCTCCGACACCACAGCGGCCACAGTGGTGGCGGCGCCGACGGGGCCAAGAGGGCATAATTACAGGGTAATATGTAATTAGGCCCTTATAATAACCAATTTAGAACCATAAGGCGATTTTGTAATTTTTCATGGTTTAGGGGGTAGCTTTGACACTTCACAAGGAAGAAAAATAATAAGGTCGAGCCACATGCCACCGCCGACGCCGCCTTCGCCTTCAAACCCGACCGTCGTCTGTTCCTTCGCCCTCCCCACCGTAGGCGCTCCACTCCGTGAACGAGACCAAGGTGTCCGGCGGGGCAAAGCAAGGCGTGCATTCTGCACCAGAAGCCCTCCATCCTCTCGTCTTCGTCTGCAAGCTAATCAAACGTCATCAAATAATCTCCAAGAAACCCGAAGCGCAAACCAAAAGGTGGAAACTTTGTGAACCCCATCGTCTGCGGCGGCCGTTTTGCCGACCATATGCCCGTCTGTTGTCGTCCTTGGCGTTGGAACTTTCTTCCGGCTTTGGATGGATATAAACAGCAGCGTGAAGGAGGGAGGGTGGAGGGCGGAGGACGCGATCGCAGGGAATAGCAGGGTCATGGAAGCTCTAAGGGAGCTCATCATCTATCCTTTTCTCTACGCAAACGAGTCGCGCAAGCTTGGCCTCAAGGCATGCCTTTTCCCCTTCTTCTAGCTTCTTTTTGTTGCAGAAGGTTTGTTCTCTTCTTCGGTCTTTGTTTTCTCAGTTGATTCTTGCTTGATCGGGATCTTCCTGCAGTGGCCCAGAGGGTTGCTTCTCTATGGTCCGCCAGGCACTGGAAAGGTATCACCTTTTTTCCATAACCAAACTAGTCTGTTTTTGTGTATTCAATTTTAGCTAGTACAGGCACTGCTTGTGGGAGTTTTCATTCAAAGATTCGTTCGTGAAGGGGGAAAAAAAAAGATAAAAGAAAATTATAACTGCTTGTAGTTATGTAATACCTAAGTTTCATCCCGCATAGGGAGAGGATAAAGGCTTGATGTGTATGCTATCATTAAATTTGAGATAATAAAGGCTTGATGTGTATACGATCATTAACTTTGACTTAAGCATCATGTAGGCTAGGCTCGACTAAGTTAATGGGTCAGTTATTCTGTCAAACTGGAATATTTCATTAATAGCTTAATTTGGTTGATTCAATTCATTGAAAGAAAGAACTAATGAAAATGATCTCCCTGTTTTTTGTATGTGTATTTGCAAATGGGAAGCACTAGTACAGTTGTTCTTGCAAATTTATATTAGTATTTGTAGACATTTCTGCTATTGTGACACTTGTTCATGATCATCTTATTGTTGTCATCTGGGAGGAAGATTTGGTATCTTATCATTTACCTCACATGTGGATGTTGTTATGTCTCAGACTAGCCTGGTCCAAGCTGTTGTTCGCGAATGTGATGCACATCTGACTATGATCAAGTAATGGAGAAATATTACAGAGAGATGCCATCTTTTCATTAAATAAAGCTGATGCTAGTGCCTTTTTTCATCAAACATATTCCATGTATCCTCGTACATGTCATTGATGTTCTTTTTCGGTTTTGTGTCTGTTCCCCAAAGCCCTTATTCTGTTCATAAATCACATGCTGGAGAAAGTGAAAAAATTTTGCGAGAAGCATTCTCTCAAGCATACTCATATGCGTCATCAGGGAAGCCATCTGTCATATTCATTGATGAAATTGATGCCATTTGTCCCCGACGCAGTTCTAGGTATGTTTCTGAGTTTTGCCCCCTTTCTTTTTCAGCTGAAGTTTCAATAATTCTTTGGTCAGGAGGGAGCAGGAATCTCGTATAGTGGGTCAGCTTCTAACCTTGATGGATGGAAGTAAGTCTTCGTCCAAATCCCGTCTACATATTGTTGTCGTAGCATCAACTAACAGGTTAGGCATTTAAGCGTGTATGAATGAACTTAATGTTCAAGTGGTTTCTAGAAATTTGTTTCCATCCGAAGAATCCGACTGTCTCAATTATATGAAGTTAAGATGGATAATTGGTTGCATGTGTCTTGTTAGGGTTGATGGCATTGACCCAGCGTTGCGAAGGCCAGGGCGCTTTGATTCTGAGATAGAAGTTACAGTTCCTACAATTGATGAACGACTGCAGATTCTTGAGGTCTGACTTATTCCATATCTCATTGTCATCACTGATTGTAGAACATCTTGGTATACTTTTGAGTAAATTGCCCAATCAAAGTAGCTGATTTGAAAGGTTACTTGCTGGTACCATCACATGATTTTAGCATATTGAGAGGTTGTGCCTCATCTTTACAACTTAATGCAACTTAATTTGCTCCAGCTGTATTCGAAGAATCTTCAACTGGATGAAAATGTGGATCTGCAATCTATTGCTGCATCATGTAATGGATATGTTGGTGCTGATTTAGAAGCCCTTTGTCGAGAAGCTGCTCGGTTTGCATATCGTAGGTTGTTAGATTCTAGGAATAAAGATGCACTTATCTTAAAAATGGAAGATTGGGAGAACGCTAGAGCTGAGGTTGGTCCAAGTATGACAAGAGGCATTACTAAAGAAGTTTCGAAGGTGTCATGGGATGATATTGGAGGCTTAAAAGATTTGAAGGTTAGATCCTTCACACTTTTTCAATCTTCTCATGTCTTGGCTAACCTTTTTTTCTAACTAGACCATAATGTCAATAACAGAAAAAGCTTCAGCAGGCTGTTGAATGGCCTATTAAGCATGTTGATGCATTCGCAAGACTAGGAATATCACCAGTACGAGGTGTTCTGCTGCACGGGCCACCTGGGTGCTCAAAAACAACCCTTGCTAAGGCGGCAGCTAATGCTGCCCAGGCTTCTTTCTTTTCGTTGAGGTTGTCTTTCCAACTCAATATGTAAACGTTTTCCTAGTTTCCACTTGTTAAATAAAAAATATTTCTTAAAATGCTGTAAATCATATATGTAAAAATAACCATGATGGTAAG
Source organism: Ensete glaucum (assembly GCA_021527575.1). NCBI lineage: Eukaryota > Viridiplantae > Streptophyta > Magnoliopsida > Zingiberales > Musaceae > Ensete > Ensete glaucum. Next base: position 49,842,371 of record CM038558.1, read on the forward strand.
CAACACAATAGTGGTACTTGTGATCAAGGTTTGCAATTTCGACTTGTACCGCCCGATACGGGTGGTACATACTGGTCTGCTAGGTTGTCGATATGCGGACCGCCCCGCTACCGGGCGGTACTATAAAAAATCGACCGTCGACAGCCGATTCGATCGTCGACGATCGATTGAGGGAGAAATCGGGTCGATTGAGGGAGATAAAAGGAAGAAGAAGAAGAAGAGGAAAAGAAGAAAAAAAGAAGAGGAGAAGAAGAAGACCTAGCGCCGTCCTCGCCCGCGCACCGTCGTCGCCCTTGCCCGCTTTTTCTCTCGTGTGAGGAGACAGAATGTTTCCTCGCGCTGTCACGGGCTTAGTTGATTTTGCCTAAGCCGTGCGGCACTCATGCGTGTCCATCCGCAAAAGTCAGCCTTCCTCGAGATCTCCTAGAGTCCCTTAGACTTACAAAAGAGAAAACGGGCCAGAAGAAGCAATTCCAATGGGATCCACAAGCAACTGCTCAAGCAAACACTTTATAAAGCCAGATGCAAATTACACACACCCATGGACATTACAAACTCAGAAAGGTAGCACACAAAGGATAATGGTCCATTACAGACCGAAGTCCCCACAAGTGCTTACAAGACACACTCGTATTTACAAGTCACAATTGGCCACAAAACAAACTAGACTAGGGCTGCTAAGCCTACTGCAAGCCCGCTTCTTGCTGTACAAGGTATGTACACAAACCGAAGGACACAGACAAACACAAACATTTCATTGAACACCTTGTTTACATTGTTGTCTGTGATATTCTCCCCTACTTATTCCTTCGACGTCCTCGTCGAAGCCACTGTAGACGCTGCATCTCCTCGCATTTTGCTGAATTGGCTGAGTTGTGCTAATCCTTGTTGACTATCGCGGATCCATCTGATGAAGGAGAAGACCTGCCTTATTATGCGCCAGTATCGTAGTATACTCATGTTGCTTGAACTGGATGAATGCTTGTTGGAACTTTAACGAGCATCGCCTCGTAGACTTTGAAGTTTTAAGGTCCTTCCTCCATAATGTTTGCCTATTAAACCTTCTTCCACTTTTAGTTGTCACTTCCAAGTAGATTCACATCACTGATCACCAATGGTGAGGATTTGACAACTATTGTCTTCCATAAGCTTTCTTTGAAGGGTCACTGAACTTATGCAGAGCTCTTCTGTTGGATAAGTAAGAGAACTGGGATACTCGACTTCATCCATTCTCTTAGTAGTTGAGAAGGCAAGGCTTTGCTCACCTCCTCGAGTCGAGAGAATTGGGATACTCGGTTTCGTCCATTTTTTTGAGTTAAAAAGGCAAAGGTTACTCGATTTTGCCTGCCTCCTCAAGTTTGTACTTTATGCATTGAGCTGGTTACTAACATTCGCTCGCTCTTTGCTCACACTTCTAAAGCACTTGAAGTGTTTGCACTCCTTGCATTGAGTTGGCTATCGTGATTCGCCTTCCCATTGCCATTGAACTTCTGGAATGCAAGAAGTTTCGCTCGAAAAGAACAAAAGTTTACCCCAACTTGGAGTCTCCCAACTTGGAGTAAGTCTTTGATAGTTTTGGTTGCCTTTGGGATTGTACCGTCTTCTCCATCACCTTTTCCGCCTACTCCTCCGAGTAGAAAAGGTACATCGATATTGCTTACTTGCCTTGGTCGAGCACTCTGATCAACCCAAGTCCCTCGCCGGCTATCTTGATGAGAAGCCCATCGACATTGGTCTTATGAGTTCCTTGGCCTTCCGCCTTGTCTTGGTACTTGAGTTTGCCGCATTCTTCACCTCGAGGCCCCTTTACGACCAATACTCTCTCTCCATGAGAGCAAGGGATCGATGACTCCATGGAAGTCCCGTCTCTGCGTACCATGGTGCCAAGCCCATAGCTCTACTATACGTTGTCTTGCATCCGTATCCCTTCCTTCGTGATCGGTAGATCCGCCTCTGCGGCACCGTGGTGCTCCTCCGAGTCCACCTCCTTTCTAACTAACGCTTTGCTTTTGGGTAGCTAAGCCCCACTGGACTCGTCGTCGCTTCCTCGCCCCTTTCGACCACTTACTATAACACCATTGTGTCCTCCTAGCAGTCCTCCTTGATCGATGGAAAGACAGACTGCAACTCTCATGTATGGCCTCTGCTATCTTGTTGCAAGGCTCGTGTCGATTCTGTTCTCCTTAGCTTCCTTGGTAGCAACGCTCGCTTACTCGGCTTCGTCCTTTGACTTGTCGGGCTCCCTTAAGTGAATGCGAGCACTAAAGTAGTCCAACTCTCTAGCCACTTTGATCATACCTTTGTATAATCAAGTCCCTCCATGGGACTCACTGGTACTTGCAATCGACTTCTCCCTCAATGGTACACCATACGCCGACCAAGGCTTATCCGATCAAGCTTCACGCACACATAAGACCCGCCTGCAATACCATGACATTCACCCTCAATCCACCTTCTTGCCATTATTCCCGGAGCTCCCGAGCTCGTAGGGCCTCCGCCATCTCCGATTTTTGTTTGCTCCTTGCATTCACCTTCGTCCACCCACTCTTGGGTCACATCCGACGAAGCATAGCTGTCACGCCTAGTAGCTCATGAAGTCCCCCTGACTTCACTAGAATTGGTGCACCATTGTCTGGATCCTGGGCCTCTATCCCCTACCAGTACAATCTCTGTTATGCATCACTTGTTCCTAACAATTCGAACACTGTGATATATTCTTTAAGAGTACCCGCCTCTGCGTCTTCTTGTCCCGTGCTAAGGTCTCCTGATCCCAACTTTGCCTCCGCAAGTTGAATCACCTTAGTTACTCCGTCAAATGCATCTCTGAGGTAGCTTGCATGTGCCTTGAAGCTCCATTTATCTTTGGCACCATACAAGATAAGTCCGGCCCATTATAATGAAGAACTCATGGAACGACATGATTCCACTCTTGCCTCTACAAGAGTTCATGCCCTTGACCTCTGTCCAAGGAAAGCTCTGTGCCTCCGCTCCATGTTCTATCTTCTATGTCGACTCCCTTCATGCCGCTTGGATACTTCATCGAGTTCCACCCAAGTCTCTCCGCTCCTCGATTTGCATTGAGTTGATAGTGGCCCTCGCGTCCACCATTCCACGGGTCAACCCTTCGTTGAGTTCGATTTCCACAATGACTCTAAGTGTACCTTCATATGATGTTGCCTTGGATTGCTCCCCCACTTGATCTCGAAATACATCCACCAATGCATTACCTCATTCGAGATCATACGATGACTCATCGTCACTCGCTCGGTCCGTTGAGCTTTATGGAGATATTACCTTGAGGAACTCTTCCTCAATATGTGCAGTTTGTTGCACATGATTCTCCCTTTAGAGAACTTGGACTTATCTCTCTTGCATATCTATCCTGTTGAAGTAATTTTCCTCTTTACGTTCTTCCCACTGGAAGTTTCGGAGACCACCATCCCTTTTGGACTACTCCGTCTTGCTGAACAACTTGTGCCTTGTTCTGCCCCCGCAAATGCACTTGTTAGATTGCGACCCTTCGCCAATACAGTCTCCACTGCACCCTTTAAGGTCTAGCAATGTGTTGAACTTATTGTATATTTCAGCCACCTACGGACGTATTCTTTCCATGTCGAAGAGAAAGTTTTGATGCTCTATGGCACCGAGTTTTGATCGCGCATTGGGATGGACATGAACACTCTGTCGTCCGTGTACAAGCCCTGCATGAGTACCGAATCCATCAAGTTAGCAATTCCCTTCACCTTTGTGAGTTTTGCATAACTCTTTCGGTCATTGCGCAACACCTTCCACTTTGCACGACCTCATCTTTCACCAAGCACTCCGCTTGCCTTGAGTACCATCAAGTTTGGTTGCCAATGTCGAGTCGTAGTTGGAACTCAACTATCCCAATCTTTGTGCGCTACTCATTCTTCTTCGCTTGCTTATCCTCGTGGTGTTTCTCGCGCAAAGAGTTGGCCATTCCTCTAAATGTGAAACCTAGATGCTCACTCCTCTGAGCGACTCCTTTCCCTACATCTGAATGTTCGTTTCCCCCCAAACGGTTGCGCGTGCTGGCTATCCTCCACATAACCCAACTAGGTCCCCCATGTTTGTATGGCGAGTGTTTCTGCATATGCTTGTCCCGCTCTGATACCACACTGTCACGGGCTTAGTTGATTTTGCCTAAGCCGTGCGGCACTCATACGTGTCCGTCCGTAAAGGTCAGCCTTCCCCAAGATCTCCTAGAGTCCCTTAGACTTACAAAAGAGAAAACGGGCCAGAAGAAGCAATTCCAACGGGATCCACAAACAACTGCTCAAGCAAACACTTTATAAAGCCAGATACAAATTGCACCCATGGACATTACAAACTCAGAAAGGTTGCACACAAAGGATAATGGTCCATTATAGACCAAAATCCCCACAAGTGCTTACAAGACACACTCGTATTTACAAGCCAAAATTAGCCACAAAGCAAACCAAACTAGGGTTGCTAAGCCTACTGCAAGCCCGCTTCTTACTGTACAAGGTATGTACACAAACCGAAGGACACGGATAAACACAAGCATTTCATCGAACACCTTATTTACATTGTTGTCCGTGACAGTGCGGGGAGAAAGATCGAGTCGACGTTGCCCCTTTTCTTTTTTTTAATATATTTAATATATTAATATTATATTATATTATATTATAAAAAAATATATTATATTTTAATATATCGGGTGGTACGCATTGTGTATACCACTCGGTATCAATACCGTATCGCACAGACAATATGTCGGTACACCGGTACGGACCGGTAAGTCAAACCTTGCTTATGATACATGTTTAGGTGGAAGGTATAGGGTTTTGTTGTAGTTTTTGTATAGTATAAACCAAGGTTTGCAATCTCGTACCATACCGGTGTATCGATCAGTTGTTATGGTATGTACCAAGCTGTACCAAGTTGTTATGGTATGTACCAAGCTGTACCAAGTTGTACCGAGTATACCGACCCATGATACCTAAGGTATCAAGTTGTACCGAGTGTACCGATCCTCTATCAGATTTGTATGATCGAGCGGTACGATACGGTATTGCAAACCTTGGTATAAACTAAGCTATGGTGAAAGACTGATGTAGGCTGCAATACGGCCAAAGGTCTCGATCCATTTTCACCATTGTCTTATCAATGTTGTCATTGCTTGAGATGACTTTCTGGAGACGTTGAATTCGGGAATGACTTTGACTTTCCCAATGGGTTTTGTTGTCATTTTCACTTCATGCTATTTCATGCACATTAATGGTATTCAGGCATGACTTTGAATTTTAGAGATCTGTGATTGTCATATTCTCTTATACTTGGTTTTTCTTTTTGACTTGTGTATTGTCTTTGATTTTATGTAATTGATGATGCAGTGGCGCCGAACTGTATTCCAAGTATGTTGGAGAAGGGGAAGCATTGTTACGAAGAACATTTCAGAAGGCACGCCTTGCTGCACCTAGCATAGTATTCTTTGATGAGGCTGATTCCATTGCTCCCAAACGGTAAGCATTAAAATGGCCCATGTGCTGCTTTAACCTATTTTTAATTGGGCTAATTACATCCTGTACATTCAAATACTTACAGTCTGAGGTACCTTTGGATCGAACTAGTCTTGACGTATCTCATTTCAAATTAAAAAATGTAATAGGCATCCTTTTATAAGTGTGCTTCCTTCAGACACATATCTAAGTGACAAAATATGTAGTTGGAGTTTTTTCTTTCGATAGTACTTTGAGCTGTGGAGAACCAGGTAATTAAGCTGAATCTTTTTCGTTTGTCGTGCCTTCGATCCTTTTCATTCTTTTAATACTAGGTTTAGGTAACACAAGAACACTATTTTGTGTTCTTTAAAAGGGGATTGAAACCCACTATTTTGTGTTCTTTAAAGGGGATTGAAACCCTCCACAGTTTCCTACTCTGTACTGCATGGATTAGTTCCTTTTGGTACTCTTAAAGTAATCTTCATGATTATATAAACATGATGATCCTTGGACTAGAACATGTTTATCCCACTGTTTATACATGAGGAGATGTTCCCTATTGTAGTGGTCATGGCGGGAGCTCAGGCGGCAATGTCACTGTTGGAGAAAGACTTCTGTCTACCTTATTGACCGAAATGGATGGTCTAGAACTAGCCACGGTAGCGCTCTACCCATTGATAAGCTCTCAAAAATGAGGAGGGCTTCTTATCCTCTTTGATAACTTTTCCGTCTAATTTCCATTATCGCACTTACAGGGAATCATTGTACTGGCTGCTACTAATCGTCCCCACGCGATAGATGCTGCTCTTATGCGTCCAGGCCGTTTTGATTTGGTACGTATTAACAGTAACATCCTATCTCATGTAGGTACAGTTTTGCAGCGTTAACATTTTAGATGTTGGGGCTAGAGATTTATCTGAAGAATTTATTTCGGCTATCTCTTACATCTTTTCCCTGCCTTTATAAAGATCTATCTTGTTTTACTTCTGGCTTTGTTCCTTTCTGGAAAAAGGATGGAGTCTTTGAAAGTAATTACTAGATTACATTATATCTTCATACTGGCTTGACTAATAACATATTTATGAACTCGAAATGCCGAGTAAATTTTCCATGCTAATAACATATTGTTGATGACAATACTATTGAGTTTCTTTATTTTTATGTATGCAAGCACATGCTTGCTGTGTGTGTGTGTGTATATTCAAGCAGTATCTTTTATATTACACATTGACGCTAATGAACCGATATCATGTATGCTAACTCTTAGTGTTTTTTTTGTCCCTGAATGCAGAAGCAAAACATGTCAATTGCACCACTTTCTAACATTAGACCTTGTCGACCATACTAATCTTAACGACTCACAATGTTTATGGCTGTGCTCTAGGTGCTGTATGTGCCACCTCCTGATGCAGAAGGCCGTCATGAAATATTACGCATCCATACAAGACACATGAAATTAGGGGAAGATGTGGATCTTAGAGAGGTCGCGGAATCTACCGATCTTTTTACTGGTGCTGATCTAGAAGGCCTGTGCAGAGAAGCCGGCATGGTGGCTCTCAGGGAAGACATGTCAGCTGATTCTGTTTGCAATCATCATTTCCAGATCGCAAGAGATTCACTGAGACCCTCCTTGACTAAATCGATGATTGAAGAGTATGCCAATGCAAGATTTCGTAGATGAAGCATCTTTTCAAGGCTCAATTTCTACATGTAACTGTTTAAGTTCCTAACTTGGTACTAAGTGCGCTCCTGTATCATACAATTACTGCGGCACAAGTTGTGTTGGTATCTGATATCTGATATCAGTCTAGATGTTCTGATTGCAGACCAACACAGAATTGCTCATGAGGAAAAGCATGTCTGATCCTAAATTTTATGAATTGTGGGTAATAGTTTTGTCGAAGATCCATGTGTTCAGATGTTATCAGAAAAGAGAGTTACAGTATTATATGCTTTATAATTGTTTTACAGAACCTTACAGATTCCTACATACTTTGTTTCTATGCTGCTATTTTTTATTTATTTTGGCAAAAGTAGATATGAATAACAACCTTAAAATCGGTTTCACGAATCTTCCGCAATCACTAAACTTTGTAAAAAAAAAAAAAAAGATTATGTTAAATCTCAAGAACATACATTTTAATCGTAAAAATATATACAAGTGAGGTAAAAAATGAAACTAGATGCAAAGTCAAATAATTAAGGAAGAAAAAGAACGATCAAGTTCTTTTTTAGTTATAGGCAAATGTTTCATAAAAATCAGCAGAGATCTCTTTCCTTCTTTTGAGGCTGAATGCAACCACTGCTGCTGTAAAATGCACATCTGATGATGCAGTGTAATGAGAAGCACTCTAAAATATTACTTCGATTAACAACATCGACAATGATCAATGATAAAGTCCCAATATTTTTCATGAAAAAATACTCATCAGTTTATTGGCAAAAACAATTTATCTTTACTGAGGAGAAAACATTGAGACTCGCAATTTGCAAGGCGCTAATGTCCAATGTCATTGAGAATTACATTTGATCAAAGATACTAAACAGAGTGTGAAACAACTCCATAACCATTGCAAGATTTAACAGAAATGACAGCAAAACCATACATAATCCACAGATGAGTACGGACCAACTTTATCGGCACAGCTACATTGCTCAAAATACTGTTCCTATAAGCCAACAACATATAGGCACAGATGAGTAACTGGAGCAGAATGAAACTATGAAAAGGATATCAGCAGCAGTTGAGACCTAATTAGCCAGCTCTGTCATGGCTTGTTCATACTGGCAGCACTGTGAAGCAAAAACAGTGTCAATAAGAGGTGTGATGCATGAGACATGATCATGATGCTTTAGAATATTTGCCAAATAAGACTTTGAATAACTCACGGTGAATCGCCATTCCAATGCTTCTTCTCCATGACTTTCTTCCAATGATTATGCTCAAATTTCAACGCCTTATCATGCCAGCTGCACAAAGGAAAGAAGAAGAGCGCGCAATGCATGAATTGTCGTAACTAATCCAAGGAGGGATGTCTTGCAGAGTAAAAGGAGAAAAAAAAAACAGCAAAAAGCATGTGCTGCTTGTAGCAATAGGAGCAAATGATGTATTGAATTAATACCATAAAAGAAGAATTACAACAATCAAGACATAAAATGTGCTATCTGCTTTTAGCTTTTGATTCCACGATAACACCTTAAATTTAATGTCATGAAAACCTTGGATAGAGAATGCACTCAACACATAGAAATGCTTCTTTAAATTAGTGAAAAAAAAGCTAAAATTCTTATTAACCCGTCGTACTATGCCTCAAAATCAAAATCACCATCCGTACTTTAAAACTCGTCTAAGTGACCTCTCGTACTATGATTTCATATCAAAGTCACCCCCCGTACTTTAAAACTCGTCTAAGTGACCCCACCGTACTATGACTCAAAATCAAAGTCACCCCCGTACTTTAAGACTCGTCTAAGTGAACCCCCGTACTATGCCTCAAAATCAAAGTTATCTCATATACTTTAAAACTTATCTAAGTGACCCCCGTACTACGATTTTACATCAAAGTGACTCCTTCTATTAGAAATAAGATTACGTTATTAGGTAAAATAATTTAGGAGATTATTTATCAATAAAATAATTTAAAACTAAAAAAAACATACATATTTTTACCTTTAATTTATTTATCAATAAAATTATAGAAATTATAGATCTCAAGCAAAAAAAAAACAGAAAGGCAAAAAGACACTAGAAAGACGAACAAATTAATGCCGAAGAAAAAACAAGAAAGGTAAAAAGATAGTAGAAATGTGAACAAACTAACACCGATAGAGGTTGATGAAGAAAGACAGAGATCGGAGTTGCAGAAAGAACGCCGATAGAGGTTGGAAAAAAAAAAGAGAAAAAAATGGATTAAAGCTTTGGGACTATTTAGTTGTAATTCTAAAAAAAATAATCCTCTAAATTATTTTACCTAATGGCGTTCTAACAGAGGCGATGCGAAATCATAGTACGGGGGGGTAACTTTGATTTTGAGGCATAATACGGGAGGTCACTTAGACGAGTTTTAAAGTACGGGGGTGACTTTGATTTTGAGGCATAGTATGGGGGGTCACTTAGACGAGTTTTAAAGTCCGAGGGGTAACTTTGATATGAAATCGTAGTACGGGAGGTCACTTAGACGAGTTTTAAAAGTACGGAAAGTGACTTTGATTTTAAGGCATAGTACAGGGGGTCAATAAGAATTTTGGCCAAAAAAAACTTACGCAAACAAATAATAAAATATAAAGGATAAAGTGAATTGATTTGGACACTTAGCAACAAGGTAATAAAATCGCTAAACAAAAAAATGAAAAAAATATCAGTATAGGGTACAAACATTGCACAAGGATGGAAATGAAAGATCATTAGTCAAATAGTTTTCTTGGTAGAAACTAAAAACACAAAATTGTATTACTATGACTAGGAAACCACAAAATCTGTATTTCCCACTACGAGCATTTGTCACCCACTGCAAGTCCAAAGACTCCAAACAAATCCAGAAACCAAATGATTCCCCACAAAAACAAAATGCAACAAAACCCACAACACTAGTATTGGTTTCTGTTCATAACAAAATTTTCCATGGAATGAGTTTTTGAGAAAGAAGAGAATCCATAAATCATAATTGAGGAGATAACTTAGCTAGACAAACTACAACTGTATGTAGTTCTCATTCCTGCTTTCGTACTTCATCCATTTTCCTTAGACGGATGAAATTCCACTGTAGATAATATCTATTAATTTACTTGTTGAACTCCAAAGTCCAAACCACCAACATCCAACCAAATATATGTCTCCAGATTGCACATATCATGAAGACATATGATTTTATATCCACCAAATTGCATGCGACCATCATCTTTTATGGGGTCATTTTTTAAAACCTCAGTAATGGTGATCCTTTCTGAGATCAATCCTTTGCCTTAATCACAAAAGCAACAAATTTTACCAAAATCTCACCAATAATATGGCAACCATATTACTAATCAAGGATTAAACTCTTATGTGATCTGCAGTTATCACCTAACAAAAGGTTGTCCCATCTTTTGTTACTTACTAAGAACCATCTACGTGAGAGGCAAGCCATTAAAAAACTGCATATAGATTCTTCAAAGTTATTTTTTTTTTTTTTCTTCCTCAACATTCACATCCCTTCTACATTAACAGGAAAAGGGAAAACTATAGCAAAGCTCATTGTATGAGACAGCAGAAAAACAATTTGATCAAGGTCAAGCGCTATCAAATATTATGGATGTTCAAAGGTCCAACCTTCGATTCAACGAGCATTTTATGCAACACAATTAAAATATAATTATAGGACCAAAATTGCACCTTGATTTAAACGTCAGACAGATCCTCTGGAAACATCTCACAGATAGACATCGTAAAAAGTTCAAAACTATCAAGCAATAATCTCTGCTTCGACAGGCAACACTCACGATTTCGTAATACATTTTGCAGAACGATGCAGGTAAAGGTAGCACCAAAAAGACATACTCAGATTGATATGGAACATCATAGATGTCCCAAGACGCAGACTTTAAGGATGCCACCCTACGGTCCCTCCTACTTCCCCTCCTACCCAAGGCTGAAACTACCGAGACAGATCATATGAAGCCGGAAAAGAGGGTCTGAAGAGGGAATATAAACCTAATTAACAAGGCAAAAAATGATGTACCAGCATCAACAAAGATGGAGAAGCGAAAAGAGGGAAACCCTAAAGGAGAAGATAGACAGTGAAACAGAGAGACAGAAAGATACGACGTACTTGAAGCGGCGGGAGAGGTCGGCGGTGCGAGAGGTGCACCAGGAGACGGCGGCGAAGGCGAAGGAGCCCAACCATGAATGCAGGTAGCGGTCCGGATCAGAGTGGGGCACCCCGGGGTCGCCACGATACACCTTGCGGAACAGGTCCTCCATGGATTTCTCTCTCTCTCTCTCTCTCTTCTCCTCGCTTCCCTCCTCGGCTCGTCTCGGCTTCCACCGACCCACTTATGGTTGAGGCCGACCTAACTCGTAACACGAATCGTGGCTGACGGCCTTCACGTTGTGCAGCGCCACGTCCGGGCTTCCACCGACCCACTTATGGTTGAGGCCGACCTAACTCGCAACACGAATCGTGGCTGACGGCCTTCACGTTGTTGCAGCGCCACGTCCGCAGGCTCGTGCCCCAAATGGTTCTGCAGCGGCACCGCCTCTGCCGCTGCCTGCCTTGCGACGCAAGTCGAGTAGCGAAGCCCCCAACCAAGAAACCCACGCCGTCCGCTTCTGAGATTTTAGGATCCACCGAGGACTTCTTTAGATGCTCCGATTCGATATTTTAGATGCCTATACATCAAAGAACAGTCAATATTTCTACGCACAAATTTAATGAGATGGACGGATGAAGAAGCCAATTACAAGTATATGTGCCGTATAGCATAACACGGATAGATCCTGCAACCTTAATCGGATGGCCAATTACCAGTATATGTGTCGTATAGCATAACACGGATAGATCCTGCAACCTTAATCGGATGGATGGATGGATGGAGACAAACTAAATTCCGTGAGCAAGCACGCATGAGAACAAGTTGCTATATCTTTGCATGCAGCAAAATATTGGAAAAGAAACAGGAAATATGACGTCAGAAAAAGAAAAAAAAACAATGAACCTTTCGCTGCATGCAGGAGAGGCATCCCAAGAACAAACAATGTGTGGACACAGTTCTCATTGCTACTTAATTCCATTCCCCTTTGATGGAACATATGACATAAAAAGGGTGTCTGATGATTGCCTGCTTGTTGATCAGATCCAGCGCTTCTTGATTCCGGCCCACACCAGCGCAGCCACTACAGCCCCACCTAAATGTGCTGATCCTGAAATGTGTCCCTCACCCTGAGAAATGAGAAGATAAAAAGAGATTAATCACGCCATGATCAGCCCAGATAATAAAGCCAAGTTCCATTTAAGTATCCCTGGTTTTTCGAAAACAAAGTTTTATCCTTGCAAGTCTACCCGATGAAAACTTATGAAAGCGGGTCGAGTAATACAAGGCAAATGAAGACAAATGTGCTGGCTGCTGCTAATACAAGAAAAGAAAAGCCAATTCTGCATGGGTGGATATAAAAAAAATAAAAATTAAAGCTAGACGGAAACACCAGAAATATATATATATGACAATCGGTCACTGTTAGAGCACCTTGGATTCTATCAACAAGCACACATAATATACAAGTTCTCAAATTCACACAAGGGAAGATAGTGAGATCCTCTGAAACCAACACGGTCTCAACAAGTAAACAGAAACGACTAGACTAGCCCGTCAAAGCAAACGTTATGCATTTGATCGAACTACCAACTTTTATTGCTAAATACCTGAATTGTTTTCCATTGTATAAAAATCAAATTATAATAAAAAGCAATGTCAAATCACAAAGTAGCAAAAGATTAGAGAAGGTTGGCAAGAAATGATGAGGCAGAACCTCTGATGGAAAATGACTCACTCCTCAAGGAGGGGAGAGGGGGGAGGGGATGCAGAAAATTATAAGCTCTAATGCTGAGTTTTTACATTCCACATACCTGCTTAATCCTCCATAAATCACTTCCAATCAAGAATGCTCCCTGTAATGAAATAGCAGAGGCTAAGTTATGGACATGTAACACAATATTTTCTTAAAAATCAATGAACATAAACTTACCATTAATGCTGCAGGCACTGGTATAATGAAGTTGATATAGTATATATTTTTTGGGAAAAGAAACACATTAAGAAGAATTATGGCATTTACGGCAGCACTTGCACCCTGCATGCCATGGTGGCAAAAGATTTAGAATAAATAAAAAGAGAAGTAGAAGTTTTGTATTGAATGAAAATGAAGAAAACGACAGGGCATATGTAGCTTAGAATCGAGTGATCACACGGAAGTGGAACTGGAAATATACAAACAGATATGCTAAAGCTATGTTAACGAGTCTGGTAAAGCATACTGGCATTTGGCATTGTTCAGATGCGTATGGATGATTAAGGAGGAAGTGTGATACTTCCTCTTAATTGACATACTTCTCTATTTACCTTCATGGATAAAGCAAGCCTAAGGAAGATCATTTTTGATAAATAATGGAGCATCTATAGTGGGAGGAGATCTGCGGTATAGTAGTTGAGAAAATAATATCACATTTATCTTTTGTATGTATATGTTAGTGTTTAGAAACAATGAATAAAGATATAAAATATGAGTAGCTGCATATGTGTACATATGCATTCTGAATGGCATAGCTAGCGACAAAACATACCAGTGCAGGAATTCTTGATTCATCCCATCCGCCATAACCCTAAAGATATCAAGATGGAGATCCAAATTACACAAGGTTATTCAATCGATAGGGAAATGATAAAAAAGAAAATCGAAGCAAAGCGAGAACTTATATTTCTGAAGGAAAAGTTGACGCTTGATCTCAAAATGCTATAGCAGTAGTTATGTCTGTTACCTTTGAAGACGGAACCATAAATGCCTTGTGCACCAAGTAAAAAATTGATCCACCTAATGCACCAGCTAAGTACAATTTCAGCAAAAATTCAGGACCAAATAGGTTGCCAATCTGTTTGTCACGATTAGTTTCTGATAAATTAGTCAATATACCTCACTACTGTCAGAACTGCAATACGCAAGAAACTTTAGGTACAACTGTTTCCCTTACAAAACATGCTTTGACAAAAGTAAGAAGAAATGGGATATCAAGATTGCAAATATTAAAAAGCTTGTAATTCATCTATCAGGAATCACGTCCACGAAATAGTAGTCGTAATCATATGGTTGTGCTTATGTAACCAAAATACGATAATGAATAATGTTGAAAACAGAACTACTCTAAGAGTAATCTAAGTTAAATAATTAATAGCCTCGACATGGGACTTTTTTTATTTTCAACAAATACATGACCTTACTCGTAAGATTGCCTGAAAATATTTAAGGAGAAAACCTTTTCCAAGAGTCACACCCTTTCAACATTTACCATGTATATATATTTTGTGTTTTCAATACAACATTTGTAGCTCATTTAATTCCATCAAGACCAACACTTAACACCCAATTCCATCCCTATTTTCATGCAAGTGATAGTGTTCATAAATAATGAATGTTCAGCCTCAAGCCACGACTCATGACTCTAAAACTGTCATACTCACCTATTCTTCTGAATTCCAATAGTTGCCAATCATGTGAATGTTCTAGCCACTTAGTATGTTTTTCACGTAAATGTATCTTCAAATCATAACCAGGTTTACTATCTCATTGTACAAGAGACGGACGACCTTGATACTCTTAACCAAATTTTCTGCAATAATTTCTAATATATTCAACTTGATACTCTTAACCAAATTTTCTGCAATAATTTCTAATATATTCAATAGGCAGACACATAGGTTAACATTCTCAAGTTCAAAATACATAACTACCATCTCCAAATATCTGCAACCGAATTTTCCTCCATTGTTTGCATATAACAATGTTGCTAAAACTAACCCCTTGGTAATTTATGTCAACTCAGGTTTCGAAGCACTCAAGGATAAATACAACCAAACAACATTCATTTATGATAAACCGTTGAAATATGAAAACCAAAAAAATGCAACTTTATGTAAGAGATCTTACACTTGATCCGAAGAAGTAAAGACCGATCATATTTGTCACAAGATGGCTGGTATAAGAATGACTAAATGCGCTTGTAATCAAAGTGTGCAAGCGCCCACTTTTAAAATTGTCAAGTGAAATCTGCACAATGGATACCAGACCAACAAAATTAAATTCCCATATTTATCATCAGGTAGCATGAAAGCAATAAAACACCTACAGTGCCAAAATTAAGCCTGTAGTCCTGTTCGTTGCAATGGGAATATAGGTTGATTCATTATCGATAGAAATAGCACCAAGAAATAACACTTCCTACAAAGTTAATACCATAAAATGTTTCCTCATGAATGCAGGATCAGCAATCCGCCATAATAAGAAAACAGCAACATTAGCTCCAATCAAACCAAAGACCACTCCGTCTCCACTTGCTAACGGCATCCATTTTCTCCTGCGACAAGAAAACAGAAAGCTTGTGCATGTCCTAACAAACCAGAAGTTTGCACATACGACTTGGCAGCTTAAGCTCAGAAATCCTATGTATGAAATAAAAGCAAAAGAAAAAGTCCATAAAAGCTTAATTTGAATCGAGATATCTTCGATTTCTTTTCAGAACAAATCAATTTCAATGGCTACCTTAGTTCCTACGGAGGATGAGGATCATTGATCGAATATAACAAACAGCTGTGAGGCCATCGCCTCGTACAATTTGTCAGCAAAATAACAAACCGAAATTTCTTCCGAAGAATCGAATATATAGTTACCAGAGAGGGAATCCATGCGAAGAGAGGAGTCGTTTGGGATCAAACCCGGACCGCCGCTGGAAAGAGAACTTGAGCGTGCGGACCCCGTCAAGGACGAGACCCTTGAGGCCGACCGCAGGCGCGGCGCAGAAATGGGCTCTCGTCACCGCCTGCGATGACCGGGAGAAGAGATGACGGGTGGCGAGGCCGGATGGGAGAGGGTTGGCTTCCGATCGCCACGGACGGGGGAGGAGGCCAGAGATAGAAGAAGCGCCGTGGGATTCGGACGACGAGGAGAGAAGGGAGCGGCCATGGGAAGAGGAAATGGGGTTCCTTCCTTTCTTCCAGAAGAGGTGGAGGAGAAGCGAGTGATTCCTCCGCATCTCCTCCTCGGTCTTCGTTTGTGTTTGTTTTCGTGGAAGCCTCTTCCACTCTTGCCTTCCTTCTCAGCAGCAGGAGATGTCCCCTTTATTCTCTTCCTCGGTGATCCGTCGCGGTTTGGTTCGGTTCGCTTCGGTTTGGAATAGGGCACACGCCTTATTCCGGTTCACGTTGCGGTTTATTTTGCACGAGTCACGCACGCTCGCTCGCTCGCTCTCGGCGGTCTCGTAACTCAACAACAGTATATTATATAATTGAAGTAACGGAATCCGCAACAGATGAGCGTTCGAGAAATCATATCTTTGACACCGATCTTAAAGCATCCTAATGGGGCCTTATCAGACACTGCCCAGCAGTTATCTCTTCTCACTGGTCGCTCGATCATGGGTGCTGCAGAAACAAAAAGAAAAGAAAAAAAACTCAAGTGCAGGTGAAACAACTGAGAGAACAAATCGCAGAAGAACAAGATAAAAAGATTCAAAAACACTTCAAAATTCATGCTATACAGATTTGTATGGAAGATATAACAGACTCTGAGGAGCTATGCAGATGGTTCAACACACGCAATGCGGCTCCAACAGGAAACAAAGAAGAACCCTGTACAGGAATGGGCTCTAGACTCACAAGCAAAAGCAATAATAATAATGATAATAATAATAATAATAATAATAATAATAAAGGGGGAAAAAAAAGAAAGGAGAGAAAATATGAAGAAGGCCTTCCGCAACCGCAAGAGAAAAATCCTATTTTCCCCGCTCTTGAGATTTCTGTACACTGTTCTTTTTTTTTTTTTTTTTCCTTTTCCTCATACGGCAAAATCCAAAATCTTAAGCCTCTCCCACCTCCTTTCACATTTTTGACCTCAGCTGAGTAAAGAACCCAAGAAAATTGAAAGCCCCTCCGCGTTAGATAACGAACTCCAAATAACAGCATCCGACTCAGGATAATTCAAAACATGAGAGATAGAGGATCATGCTTCAAGTTTGGCCCCAAAGTCAGCGTCACCTAGAATAAGTGGCTTGTGTTTATCTGAACCCTTTGTAGAAGCTGGAGGGTAACCCACTGCATCGCAAGAAGCTTCTCCATTTGCATAGGCGGAGAGGCCTCCCTGATGATTCTCTTCACCACCACTAACAGTCCTTGATCTGCTCCTCGACCTGATATTAGTGCCCACAGGAAAGGGCTCCTACAATCGAAAAATTAAACACTTGAAAATTCCAAGAAACTACTGATAGAAAATATTAATTACTCAATGATATGGTAGATGCAGACCTACAGCATGATCATCAAGTACCACATACAAAGAGTACAGCATAAGGGTCTCCTATATGACATTCTCATTAAGATGCATGGTGACTAGAAAATCATAAGGCCAGCTAAATAATGACAGTTTTTGACAGCAAATTACCACCATATATTTCAAAATAGATGATATTAATTTCTTGAGAACAATGGACAACTGCATAGCACTTACTTTGTGAACTGCAGTTTATTTCCAAATACATCAATTTCTAGCTCAGATCTTCACATTCAATAATGATTGGAAGACGATATTTTCAATGCTAGGATGCCGTTTTGATTACTAAATATTAGCTTATATTTCCTTCTACACTCACCAATGAGAAAATTTAGCCAACTTCAAACCATTGTTGCTTCAACTTCACTTGAGAGTCAACAAAAAATAAAGGCATCTAACATTCTTGAATGAAAAATCTAATTAATTCATTAAGACGGTTTGCATATGGTACATGTTCTTTTGGCTTTGTCAATCAGATCGGTCACAGGATCACACCTGCTTAACAGAGTGGAAGAAAACAACATTATTATAGGATGTATCTCACAGTTCAAAAGGTTTCATGTCATTTTTACCACTGCAATCTCAATGTTAAGGAGCTACTATTAGATATATTATGCTTAAAACTCCAAAAGATCCTTTAAGAAAAATACCATGATAGGTTTTAATAACTCGAAGAGATAAAATGTTATTGAATATATTTTTCTCAAGTTCGCACAAGAATTAATTTTTTTGACATTTCTTGTTAAAGACTTCACTTCTTATGGATAATTATCTATACAGATTTTAGTACCTAATACATGTAGAAATACCAAAAAGAAAGAATATTTCAAACAATTCTTGAGATCTAAGCTTATTGTAATCATATAGATGTCATTGTCACCACCTCTAAGCACAATCTTGGCTTATCACTACTCAAACAAACTCCAGGATATACAAGATATTGAATTTTTCAAGCCATACAGAACAGAAATATGAATGTCGTAATATGTTAATCCTGGTATAGAAAAAGACGTGACACGGTGACAGTGGAAGCAATCTTGTAATCAGCATATTTTATTAGTAATACTATTTTGTCAACAAAAACCAACGATTGAAGTTGCTGGATGAACTACCAGAAATCAGGAGCACAAGACAAGAAAGCAATCAGAACAATAAAAATTGTAGTACATGTGCTTCATACCTGATCCCCAGCATTAGGACCATCTGTATGGAAGAGGATAGGACGGCAACGCTTATCTTCATTCATCAGACTTGAGTTCTGGAAATGAGCAATAAGAGCTGCTTTCCCCTGGATTCGTGCATATGCAAGTGATGCCACCTTTTCACTGTTAAACTTCTCCCATTTCTTCCCATTAAATGACTGCAGAAAAGCCAACGTTTTACCATCTCACAACTTCAAATGTGAAAAATTATTTGCTAGTACAACACTCTTGCTAAACACAATGATGATACAAGTAAGCTAAAAGTTATACAGAAAGAAAAACTGATATCTATGATAAAAGTTACAAACTGGTAGGTAGAAACTTAGAAACGAAGCTACATTACAGGAAAATATTTCAACATGTTGAGGTTATATACATATGTAAAAACATCTATAGACATATATATAAATACATGTACATATATATATACACACACACACATATACATACATATATATACACTGCATATATATATACATATATATAATGATGATCATATATACCGGATAGAACTGGCGAACTTTCAGTGGCTTAAGTCAGTGAGATGTATCAAACCTGATAGAAGGGAATAATATGTTGAGGGTTGATCACGTTTATAAATGCATAGCCGACATTACATTTGTTCTGAAAAGTGAAAGGGTGAACACAACCAATTAGATGGTCAATAACAGACATAGGAATACACATCAATAGCAAGTTATACAAAGGATACTGTAGTTACCTTAAAATCTATTGGCAAATAGATGAAGTCATAAGTTCCTCGATGGTTTTCATCAATGGCAGCCAAGAGCATCTTAGATGTGTACCTAAATAAACCAGGAAGAACCGTTCAAAGGGAAAGAATAACAAGTACATACGTCGCATCCACATAGACAAAAAGAAGGATGATGTAGATAGAGGTAAAGAATTCAGCATACTTGTTAGGGATGTTCTTTATCATAAGTGTCGTTCGAGAGTCTTCGCCACGTATAATGCGTTCAATATCAAGTTCATACTGTTTTTTGTTATCACACTGATTCACATTTGTGTCATTTCTCCGGCTCCTTATCCGGTCAGTAGAACCATCAAACGGACCAGGAATAGGGAACATGGGATTTCTTCCATGGAACATCTGGCCCCTTTGCTGAGGGGAAGGAATCCTGATGTGTGCAGGAGAAAGACAAGGGTCCAGACAGTTGCCACTGGAAGGTGAAAAGATGTTACGAGAAGCAAGTTCTAGTGATTTCAACTGTGGAATTGCAGAAAGCCCCATATTTCCAAGAGATCCAGGATGAAAAGCAGGTTGCTCCATGGAATCCCCAGCATAGGCATGTCTCCTATCCAAAAGTGATGGATTGACAGAAGGTGCTGAACCAACATGATGTTGTAAAGGAATAACTGTGTTTAAGATATGAGATTGTGCTCTAGGAATTCCATGGATCTGAGATGGTTGATGAGCAGGAATATTGTTTATAAGCAATGAAGAATTTGACCACAACATGGAGCCAGGGGTTTTTTGAGGAAATGCATTTGTATTATTCCAAACATACTGATGTCCATGAAGAGGATAACTTCCATTTGAGGAAACACCAAAAGCTGTAAAGATAATTGAATGAATTACATAAATACCAAGCAAGCAATATAGGGAAAGTGGTCTCAAATATTAATATAACAGGTAATAACTACCATCATATAGGTCAAAAACTAATTAGATTCATAAAGTGTCATCTGAATCTCAGATTTTATAGCTTGTTTTAGTATGAAAATAAACAAAGGTGTTAAATATATACTTAGTGATCAAAAGCAGTTTTAACTTAAAAAAGTGTGGAACATATATTAATGACAACAATACTATTTTGTCCAAATGAATGTTCTATTCAACTTAGTACCTTCATTAGCATCAAAAGCGTGCCCATTGAAGCTACCAGAGCCTACTTTCTGCAGATGCCTTTTGTCAATTCCTCCAGAAGGTCTGGCGATGACCCCAATACCCATGGTCGACATAGTATTCGAGTTATAAGGGATGCAATTAGATATTCCATTGTGATAATCTGGAACGGAGTGAGGATGGATATCAGACATGCCCTGGAATCCAATATTCATCTGGCCCACTGAAGGGCTTATATCAGCATGGGTATGATTGGTGTGATTACCAACAGATGCAATTTTTACCGGGGAAGATAAATTCTGCGGCACACTAGATGAGAATCCATGGAATGTGGTCCCCATAACTGGGGTAAATGGTGCTTGAATTGCTGAGGGTAAACCATGGAGCGCTCCATTTTCAAGATTATTGGATGTGATTGGCCCAAGAGAGGATGAACCTGAAAAAAGTGGCATGCATTAGGTCCCACTACATACGTCACAAGCATACCATGATATGAAAAATGACGTAAGACACAACTAAAGATAGAAGCCTCAAATTATACCAAGGCACCCAGGGAGAGAGTTTTTAGGGCTTCCCTGCCAGGATCCATCTAATTCTTCCTGCTCCAGTTCTGGAGATAACCGTTGCATCAAGCTGTTGGTAAAGAAATGTGAGTCGCTAGATAATAAGCCAAATATAGATGCAAATTTAAACATCAAGGTTAACTTTTTATAAGGTAATGATAGAAGATGGATATGATAGTCGATGTAAGTGACTCACAAAAACACGAGTGCAGTTTTTGCTCTAGGGAGGCCAAGAATCAATAGGTCAAGTACCATTTTCAAAAACTTGATATGTAGACAATCTGCTAGAGAGATGCATTAAATGGAAAAGCTTTGTCTGGATAGAAAGTATCATTTAGACGGCTCGATTCTTTAGGAAAATAAGCCATTAACTGAAAGTAATCATGAAAATTGAGAACATAAGATATTATGACTAATTATAAATTAAATGCTAATGAAAAAAATTAGAAGTGGTAAAATTTATTGTTATACAGAGCATATGCTTAGATATTGATATATGTTGTGTTTTAAGAGAAAATAATTTGGCTTGAACTTCAATTATAAATATTCCGTGCAAAAATATGTTCAAAAATATCCAAAAAAAAGTTGCATGATCAACTATATTATGTTTTAATACATGTCTGATATAAGTAGCTACAAAATTATCATAAATGGTTTCAGTGGTTTGCATTACCTGTCATTGTAATATAAATGGTAATTTAAATGGAACTTTCAAACTTGAAGTCAAGGACACGTTATGAACGTGCAGCCATCTGGTTGCCATTAAGCTATGCCCAGGTGGTTATATATTGGCAAAGTTAGCCGTAAATTTATAATAAAGTTAGCCATAAAAAGCAACTAAATAGAGTAACCCTGACAACAGAGGTAAAAGGTGAGTACTTCAGAATTCTGTGAGTGGGCAATATGGGCATTGCAGTGACAAGATTCACATGAAATGAGGCAAAAGAATAAATCAACCCAGATGATGCTAAACATCGCCAAAATCTGGTCATAATACTGACAGTAGGCACTAGCTCAATATAATAAGACTTTGCAGACAAATTCCAAGATCATAATGATGCCCAGCATATATGACTTGCCAAGAAATCTCAGGAGCTACCTTCTGCACTACCTTATACCCAACCTCTTGCAAGCAAATATCTGAATCATCCCAGAAATAAACACTTGAAAATTGAAACAACCTACAGGGTACTACACAGCCATTTCAATGGAGGTTTTATATTATCACTATGACGTCTGGAATATGTTACAACTATAACAATTAACACACACCTACAGCTGAAATTCAAAGCAAGGAAAAAAAAAGTTGTTTCCTAGATATGCAAAGAAACAATATTAGAAACATCAATAAGTAGTTGTTCGAGGGCACAAATAATATTATGTAGATTAACTGAGGACATGATCTTTGATAAGGCTAATTCTAAAAGTCAATTCCAAATAGCTAAAACTTCAGGATCTGTTGTTTCTGTCAAATTCATCCCTAATAATTATAACTTCTGGCTTTGTAATTATTGTCTATATAAGCACATAAATATAAAGATAAGTCCAAGCCTAAAAACTCAGTGCCAGCTGTTGAACTTCAAGTCCACCACAGAACCATTCTGAACATATATCAACATGATATCGTGACTATTTGAATCATCCAGAGAAAACATATTCTTCAATCAAACCAAAATCAATAGAGTCGATAGAATTCAGTGATATGGAAGGAAGATATGATTTGAGATCCACAAGATCATTATTATGAAAGATCAGCTAAATCCTATAAGGTAGTCTATAGAAAAAAATTATTGAAAAGATGGAGCTCAGATTTAAGAATTTGATAAACATACACTGATGCAATTCAAGAAACTGACATGAAAAAGACCAGGCACCAAGTTTCCGATAATCCAAATTGACTTATCATGGTTCCAGTCATATAAATTAGAGCTGAGTTGCTGACAGAAAACTGTAAGAAGAAGATACAAGTATAATGCTGTATGTTCAATTTGTCTGCTACTTTAAGAATATACATAAGAATGATAGACCGCCAAAAAACAAATACAAATACCACTGGAAATTTAGTAAAAACTCACAACAAACCAAAAATTGCATTTAGTTTTCCATGTATCTGCCAAGCATAATCAAATAAAAATATACAGAGCCTCTGTCTAGAAATGTGGGGAGAAAAGTGTTTGCTTGGATAATACCTTTGTCTTGCACCTCCAGGGTGGCTAGGCTCAAGCTTAATTTTCTTGCCTGCAATGTCACTCCTATTTAGGGCATGGAGAGCAGCTGCAGCGGCTCTAACATCATAAAATTCTATGAATTTGTGGTGATGCTTATGTGGAGTCTCAGATATCTATAAGGTCAAATTCAGGATTGACATCATTAGCAGCTTTATCATAACACCAAAAGAACTTCAGTTTATTGCCACAATCTATATCAATATAAAGAATGCAGAAAATCTACATTACCTCTTTGATTTCACCATAAATACCAAATATCTGACGGAGATCATCAATTGTAATAGAAGAATCAAGGTTAAATACCATAAGCATACCCTCATTTATATCTTCCTCCGAAGGATTGTCCTAATAACCAGATAGCATGTCACTACAAGAAGATATGTAATCCACAGGCATTTATATATGCCATAGGAAACACCTTAGAAAAATGTTACACCCTGTCCTTGCAAGAGATATAGCTGGTAAACAGTACAATTGGAACTTTCACATGAGTAATAAGCATATACATAGTTTGTACAAAAGACGTGAGGAAGTACCAGATTTCATGGCAAACACACAAGAAATGTAAAGATAACATAAACCATCATGATAAGATGACAATATAAGGATGACAAGAACCACCATGATAACGTGATTAGATGACAGCGTAAAGATGAAAAGAAACATCATTACAGAAGCAGGACATTGGGAAGAAAATCACTGAACGGAAATTCCTAGCTTCATTCCAAAGTAGAATGAGATCCTGTTAGGATCAGTATTGCTTTTGAATCACATCAATAACCAGACCATTCACCTTACGGGCTGTCTCATTGTACCACCAAATTAGCTATGGCATAATGCTAAAAGCAATATATGAATACTATCTGCCGGTTAAGAGGCAGCAAGATAACTTGTTTTAAGGGATAAAATGTAGGATCCAAGTGTCAATTCTAAACATACAAAAAGTCAGTAGATATAATTTTAATTTCAATCAATATTTGGAATCCCGCTTGGTAAGGTTCAGTATGGATGGCATTTACCAGTACGATGACTAATCGGTACATAGACCAAGGTGAACCGGGTGGTATGTTCGGTACAGGGTCTTTACCATCCGGAACAACAAGGTGCAGACCCTGTACCGGGCATTTTTCTTCTTTTTTTTTGTTGTTTCCTCAGTAATTTTTTCATGATTTTTCCATAGCTAGGTGCATACTGGCATATGAAAGCTCGGTACACTGGTATGGACCAGTACAAAACCAGTCCGAATCCTGTACAGTGCAAGTCTGTAATGGGCATACCACATGATTAACCCCAATCCACATACTAGTAAGTTACTGGACTGGTAAACATCGATCATTTAGTTGATCCAACATTTGAATTCTAAAGCAGACAGGCAATAGAGATTGGCACATTTAGCATCACTTGCTTTTTAAATTAACACAAAAGTGGTTCTATTTTTCAACCAGAATCTTATCTTAATTTGTGTTACATTGATCACGGACCAGGAAGTTCAGTTTTCATTATACGAGGCAATCACAAAGGATGATATCTTTTATCCCTGATTTACTTTCGGAGATTTCTCACTGGAAGAGGTGGTGGGTTATACAATTGTGTAGGGCAATCATGCAAATCATGTCAGATTTACCTCGAAATATTTTCAAGTGTTACCCCAGTTCACATTACTGTTACAAAAACCTAATTGAACATAGGAAAGCGGTATGAATAAAACTAAAACTAAAACGATGGAGTTCAGGATCAAAGTACTTAGAGAACTTTTAATGAACTGTAATGTCATTACACCATTTGAAAAGAAGACAGGAAGTCATACCTTTGGAATAGAGAAGTGGATATCCATATTCTGATGCCTCAATGGCTTGTTCTGAAGTGCTTGCATTGCATTTTGTGCTGCCCTTATGTCATAATAAGATATCATAACAAAACCACGATGCTTGCAAGCAGTGTAAAGTGTGTGTATATCCCCATAATGCTTAAGAAATCAAGAAGATAGCAATCAGGAAGTAAGAAATCTGTGGACACTACCCAAAAGCACTTAATCAAAGGATTGACAAGAAAGATAGTTCAATCTGAGTAAAAAATGTACCTCAAAGAGAGCCCTTAGTTCACCATCTTCGACATCGCAATTGATATTTCTAACAAAAAGTGTTCTAGATGGATGTTCAGCATATGGGTGTTCATTGGAAAATGGGCCATTTGGTTCACCTTGTTGACCACTAGAGAGCCCACCCTGGACACATTCTGATTTTCTATTGTGATTGGAATTATCATCAGATTCCAGTTCCATACCACCACCACTGCAAAATATGTCATCGTCAATGTCATTCCCATTGTTTGGTCGATGGATATATCCAATATTGTCAGCAGCAACAGGGAACAAGTCATCATCATCAGGAAGGAGATTTCCAATAGTCCGAGCTTCAATTTCCTCCATTGATTCAAAAGGCTCATCTTCACCAAAGTTTGAGTTAACTGAATTAACAGACTGACCAAAGTGAACAATTCTTGATGACAACCTCACTGCCAGTGAAATTAACAAGAATAAACGTAAACATTCCAAAAGCATAATTTACATGCCAAAAAAATCCACGAGAAAAGTAGGAAAATAAGCATGTATTTGTAGGACTTTACTCGATAAAAATATTCAAACAGAGAACAAAATTCTTCCCAGAAGAACTCAGGCATCTAGGCTAGCAGCATTATCTAAAGAGGTACTAAAGTATGAATTGTAGGAGAAAAACACACATTTTTTGTTGAGTATATCTGATAAAGAGCTTGAGAAGAGTCCATTCTCATATGGTCCACTCAGATCCATTATGTTCCCTTTGCCAAACAAAGGAGGAAGAGACAACATATCAGATTGGAATCCAGAAACATGATCAGCAACTCTTGAAGTAGGAGGAATGCTGGTCACCCTTTGTGGCACTATCAGATGATGTTCAAGGTTAGACTCTGTCTTCTGGTCCTTGAGATTGTAAGACTTTGGAAGCTCTAAACATTCCATAGAGCTTGCTTTTATCTCACAATGGTTATCAGGCGGAGAAGATGAAACAGACTTACTCCCTGACATCAGTTGTCTTCCCTCTGCAAAAGATGAATAGGGCAATGCATACATTACACATTTGCCCTAGATTATAAACAGAAATTAAAAAAAAAAAACAAAAGAAGTTATCAAGTAAGGAAGAGCTTTTTAAACCAATTTATATGTATAAGGGTGATATCCAAAACTATTCTATATAAAGGAATTAGAATTACAAGTTCAAGTATGAAAACTTGGAAAAGAGTTATTGAAAAATCGAATAAGGTGTGAAACAAATATCTTCCGAAATAAGTTGGTTTTATGTCTAGAAGATCAACAAAAGAACTTATTTATTTATTTTAACAACTAATGAAAAAGTATAGACAAAAAAATTTTCAGATAATTTTTATTAATTTAGAGAAGGCCTATCAAAGGGTTCGTAGTTCCTAGACATTTATTATCGTGGGCTTTAGAAAAGAAGGTGCATTTATTAATTATATTGATATTTTAAAGAATATAAATGATAGTGCATCACTAGTGTGTCTAATGAGTTTCCTACACAATTTTAGTATAGAACTATATCAAGATTCCTCATTAAATCTTTACCTTTTGGTCTAATTAACTAATCATTTACATAATAGACTCTGGTGTATGATTGATGATATTATTTTAGTTTATGAGAGTAAATGAAACTAATTCTAAACTTGAGTTATGGCGACAATCCTTATAAAGTAAAAGGTTTTAAATTTAAGTAGGACGGAGTCCTAATATGTGAGATATAATCTTAGTAATACTTGGAATAGATTCGAGGATATAATTATGTCAAATAACAAGAAGATTCATTAAGTATAAGTTTTAGGCATCTTGAATTGATAACTTCAAAGTAGGATAAACACAGGTTAATTTAAAATTTCTGGAGAATGGACCAGTTCACGTGAGCCTTCCAACGTCGGGCTAATGGCCAATTCTAACGCTAGCACTTGTCAATATGAATTATTAAATGAGTTACTTGATAAATTCAAGCATCATGATGCCCTTTGATCAAAGGTGAGATGTGCAGAAGAGAACATATCAGAATCCAAAATTAAGGCAATTGTTACTGAGGACAGGCACCATGGTATAGGGTTTGGATCCCCTCTTCATCTTGTAAAGGTTCTAGGTTTGAGAACTAGCGGGGATGGTACCAAATTACCTGACCTAAGTAGCTCTTTAGGTGGGATTGATACTTCCTAGTAATTTTCAAAAGAAAGGACAAGTACAAAAGGGAAGAGGCAATCGTTACCTCAGTAGCCACATGCGGCTCCTCAGAAAAACTTGAAGACGCATCAGAGTGCAAGCTGAATATTGAAAGCCGCCCCTGATCCATGCTTTCAGTTGGCATCCTGCAGCTCCAAAACCAAGGCGAAAACTAATTCACATTCAGGCGCCCGGACAACCCTCTTCTTAAATTCTCTGGATGAACAGTTGATCCTTTGGAAACTAAAATGGGTAAAAGCAAACACAAAGTAAATGGCAACTCGAATGGGTTCTTATTCTTCGTCTCGACCAAATCGTCGATGTTCTTGATATTTAGAAGAACAAAGAGAAAAAAAATCCCACAGAGAAGATCCCAAACCAAGATTAATGTTCTAAGACAAAAGTTAAGCGAGATCGCTGCAGCGACCCGAATGCCAGCAATTAGGGAACCAAAGAAACTCAGAGCAAGCAAGAGATCGCAGCAAATCGAGAGAAACAGACAAATCCAAGTACCTGAATTCAAGCTCGCAATTGCAACCGCAGGCGCAAGACCCGACCTTTTGACGCCAATTCCCAGGCAGATCACAAACGAGCACACAAATTCCAGCAAAGAACTTACGAAGCAGACAAGAAGACGAATTCAACGAGTCGGTTCCTCACCAGATCGCCCCATCTTCCGTTCTCGCTCCCAAGAACCTCCGCAGAACGGCACAAAAGGAGCTGGGGCCTGGACGAATTTAAAGCAGTGGTCCGCACAAGGCGAGGGAGCGGCTTGCCAGGGAGAATCCCCCAAGGGTCACCTCGGCATCCGTGCCGTACGCGAGCCTCCAACCCCGTCCATCACCCCTCCGTCCTCTTCTTTCCCATCCAATGCAAGCAAGAACACCACGCCCCGGGTACCACTCACCCAAT
Organism: Ensete glaucum; assembly: GCA_021527575.1. Classification (NCBI taxonomy): domain Eukaryota; kingdom Viridiplantae; phylum Streptophyta; class Magnoliopsida; order Zingiberales; family Musaceae; genus Ensete; species Ensete glaucum. The sequence goes on from CM038558.1 coordinate 49,870,948, forward strand.
CTTTCGTCTCTTCCGAAGAAATCGAGAGATCCCAAGCGCAAGCCTCAGAATGGGTGATTTCGTCGGGATCTGTGGTGGATTCCGGCGAGCTGTCGCCGGAATCTATGGCGATCCGCCTCTCCCTCCGACCAGCGAAGAGAGAAGAGCACGAGAACGAAGAATGAGAGAGAGGGGAGGAGGAGGAGGAGGGTTGTTATTGGAAGCTTTCGAGAGAGAGAGAGAGAAGGGAGAGAGAGGGGCGCAGATTAAGGGGTAAACGGCGGAGGAGAAAGAGACGGAGACGGAGACGGAGGTGGAGACGGCGCGCCGTTATCGTCCTAACGGCGTCGCCCTCGATCGCGGGGTGGGTCGGATCGACACGTCCACCGCTCGGAGATTTAGCGTGTTGCAACTCGATCGGGATCAAATTACTTTATTGCCCTTAAACACGTAAGCCAATATTCCGCAATTAAGGTGATAGCGAAGAGCAATATGATCATTTCGACGACCGAACCGCCCCTCGTGGCATTTCGCTGTTGAACATAAAGAAGCTGTTTCCTGTTTTCGGGCGAAAGCTGGTCCACCGTTAATTAAAATATACATGCTCAGCAGATCCAGAAATCCCCAGATCCTGCGCCATCTGTCTCGGTCAGCGATGGGTCCCGCGGTGCTAGCCATTCGCGATGCGCCACGAGAAGTTGATGTCTGTTTTATGCTTGTGATGGTGGATAGGATCTCACTGGTAGCAATGGTTTCTCCCTCGCCATCACCGTCCGATCCGGAACGGAGGGACGCGATCAGCCCATTTCTTACCATGACAATTGCATGTATACTGGTACTTTGTAGACGTACATTGAAAAGTGATTGATGATGGAGTGCAAGTCGAAGTTGGTTTCTTCTCTTATCAACGAGTGCAAGCTTTGCATGGATCAATGGATGTCCTTGTGCTCATCCTTAGAAGCTAAGCTTGAAAGTTACTCCTTACCTCATGACAAGGACAACCATTCTACAATGTGTTGTCCGTTCTGTCCATTTCTAGTTTATATCTCATATCCGAATGGACTTTATCATGTCAAGATGATGAAAAGGTGACAAAACAAGGACATGAGTGACCACTTTATACCGCCAAGTGGAATCAAAAACTTAATTTTGTTATCCTCATTCAATATGTTAAAACTTTTTTTTTTTTGCAAACGATAAACAATGAAAATAAGATTTTGACTCAATATATTGGATTAATCAAAAGGTTATTCTTCAAGCTCTTTATTCCAATAATATTTCTACCATCGTTATAGAAACCCATAAGAGATATAGTTCAAGAAATTGATATTAGTTTTACAATTGATACGCACGAAGCAAAAGACTGGCACTAAAAGACATAACTGATCGATCTACGTCTCAGGAGATTATAAATCTTCGAAGGATAAATTAAGTCAACTTGACTTAATGATTCCAAGATGTAGATCGACAACTAACCGAACCCTAAGATAACAAAGTTATTGGTAATCGAAAATTTTTATTGAGTAGCTGTATGACAACTAAGATCCTTGGATTAATGGAGCGTTGGAGGTTCTCATCGCGGTCAAATCGGTTCCCTCCTTGGACAGACCAGATAAGGTTTGGAGTGTTCATACAAAGAACAATGGTCCAGCTAGTTTTCCAAGATGGTATGTTAGATGATATGGCATAGGACCATGTGGCAAACTACCATTGGAAGATTGACGGGATCCATCGGATATCAACTGACCGATTGCTATTTCGACTAGTAATACAAACAACACGATAAGGTAGGTCCATCCAACCACAGTCGACTTGGTGTCCTTTCACCAGTGGAGTTTAACAGGCACCTAAATCAGATATTTTAAATGCATGTACTAAAAAGTGAATCTGATGAGAGGTCATTTTCCATTAATCAACATATTCTGAAGTATCTACACGCTACACATTGTGTCTCCTCATTTATAATATTAAATGTTTCATTTGAGAAGGTGATGCTAGTTGAGTTTTTTCTTTTATTGATATATAAACACACACACACACAGAGAGAGAGAGAGAGAGAGAGAGTTATGAGCTTCAGATTTTTAATACACAAAGTTTCTATTTTAGTTTACTAGGAGAAACATTTTTTTGGGGGGGGAATTCAAATATGTGACATAATTGAAATATGAATAACAAACTAGGAAGAAATTATTACCTGACACCGAGATATGATGACATGTTTGAGGAAGATCGAGTTGATGTTCATTAACATACACCTACAAAAGAGAATCAACCTACTTAGCTCTTTATCTTTGACATTTCCATGCACAAAGAGGGCCAGTCCATCTGATTTCTCCACATACCTCAATCAATCATATCAGGAATAATTCCACTTCGCTATGCTGCCATTGTTTTTATTATTGTACGTTTGCTGTGGATTCTGAAATTTATGCTGCTGGTCCCTTGCTGCACAACCAGCAGTTACATTGTCCCATCTTCTCCTGCAGTTTAATATCATGAAGCTCATATATATATATATATATATATATATATATATAAACATAGAGGTTCATTTTTAAGCAAGTTGCTGGTTAGTTTCTGTAACATAAGTGAGAGAGTAAGCAGTCCTGTTTCCTGTTGATAAATAGTCAGTCCATAAATGTAAGAGAGAATTAAATAAAGAAAAAAAAAAGGAACAATAATGCAGACTATTTGATCTGTTACATTTTCTATATGTATGAAGATTGAGAATGACAAAACCAGAAGCTGTAATTTGGAATATTTTAGCGAATAGCTAGGTTGGATAAATAGCTTCAGTCATGGAATACTTTATGTTCTTTTGTGGGTGAGCATTAATGAGAGTGCAAGTGGATGGCATGGATTTGTCAAGCATCACTTGATGACGGCATGAGGTTTCCTTACCTTCTTCTGTGCATTACGATGCTCCAAGACAGGACCATGTGTCGCCAGTTTATTCAGGGACAGAGGAAGAGTAATCCTGCAGTGAAAAAAACACTCGTTAGAAATTTAACAGGAAGAGCGAGAGTGATTCAGACAGATGCAACCAAATGAATCAAATCAGAGGCGTTCACAGTGATCTTTCTATGTGTGCATGAGTGACAGAGAGAGAGAGAGAGAGAGAGAGTGGCCACCAACAGCGCAAAATAATTAATTGATGTGAAATCTGTACTCAGAGAACAAAAGTCTGCGAAAGTTGCTGTCAAAATTAAATACCATGTCAGAAGGAGCTATCGTTCTGAATATGTCGACACACTCTTTTAGTGGACAATCATATGAAAACGAATGGTGAATGATAAACCTGTTGGTGTCAACGCAGACCTTTTCTTTGCTCCCATCTGCTGCCCAGTTACCGAAAGGTTCAGAATGTTGATTATGTTGATGAAAGCATGCAAATGCTAAAATTAATAGGCTTTAACTCGAAATGTAATTCAATCAAATTGAAAGCAAGAAAGTTTCATGTTGCCATGTCCCTGGATTGAGAATCCAATATACCAATGGCTTCTTAAGCCCATTATCCAATGATAGGAAACCAGGAAGTGAAGGACACGATAATGACAGCAGCATTTGGACAGATTGGAGTGAGGGTCAAGTTTTTATTTGAATTAATGATAACCAAACACTTCAAATATAAACCACATATATTACCTCCCTCTGCATAGTTTTCTCTTATGCTGGTCACACTACCAAGTGTCCAATCTCCTAATGTATCACTGCTTCAACCAGTTGTCGGAAGCCCAACATCAGATGCTTCTGCATCAGTCAAGCAAAGAGTTGATTTGGTCAGTTGTTGAGCATATCAAAATGGATAACTATTGTTCAAATGACCAATAACAAAATAAAAGATGAATTGAAATGTATTAATACCATCATTGCCGGTCTCAATTTGGGATGAAAAAGATGAAGGATTTGATTTGTTCAGTTGTTGAGCATATCGAAATGGATAACTATTGTTCAAATGACCAATAACAAAATAAAAGATGTATTGAAATGTATGAATACCATCAATGCCGGTCTCAATTTCAAACGAAAAAGATGAAGGATTGTATTAGGTCACTAACAACCAGAGTAAATTTATATCAGATCTTATGAACACAAATTTTAATCGATTTCTCAATAACGATAAAAAATCTATTGAGTCATCAATTCCCATAATGAGCAATCGATTTTAACACAAGGAACAATCAATTCATCTTAGAAGACAGTGCATAATGGATAAAACCTCACTTCCCAAATCAAAAACAGAAACAATTACTCCACTACCACATGAAAATTTCTAGGTTGAGAATTAAGCCTTCCAAGCAACAACAACCACAACTTGGCAGATATATAATCCACGTATATTACCTCTCTCTGCATAGTTTTCTCTTCTGCTGGTGACATTACCGAGTGTCCAATCTCTCAATTCCCCTAATGTATCAACATTTTCTGCTTCAAGTGGTTGTTGGAAGCCCAACATCAGATGCTTCTGCATCAGCCAAAGCAAAGAGTTGATTTGTTCAGTTGTTGAGCATATAGAAATGGATAACTACTGTGCAAATGACCAATAACAAGATCAAAGATGAATTGAAATGCATGAATACCATCAATGCAAGTCTCAAATCCGGATGAACAAGATGAAGGGTAGTATTAGGTCACTAACAATCAATGAAAATTTATGTCGGATCTCACGAGCATATAGAAATGGATCATCATTTTTAACGCACTTCAAATAATCAGCAACTGATTTTACGGCAAGGAACAATCAATTCATCTTGCTAGATGGCAAATAATGATTAAACCCCACTTCCCAAATCAAAAACAGAAACAATTAGTCCACTACGACATGAAAATTTCTAGGTTGAGAATTAAGCTTTCCAAGCAACAACAACCACAACTTGGCAGATATATAAACCACATATATTACCTCTCTCTGCATAGTTTTCTCTTCTGCTGGTCACATTACCAAGTGTCCAATCTCTCAATTCCCCTAATGTATCACACTTTCTGCTTCAAGCAGTTGTTGGAAATCCAACATCAGATGCTTCTGCATCAGTCAAGCAAAGAGTTGATAGTTCAGTTGTTGAGCATATAGAAATGGATAACTATTGTTCAAATGACCAATAACAAGATCAAAGATGAATTGAAATGCATGAATACCATCATTGCGGGTCTCAAATCCGGATGAAAAAGATGAAGGGTAGTATTAGGTCACTGACAATTAACGTAAATTTATATCAAATCTCAAGAACATAAATCTTAATCGATTTTTCAATAACGATAAAAGATATATGTAGTCATCATTTTTAACGCACTTCACATAATCAGCAACCGATTTGACCGCAAGGAACAATCAATTCATCTTGGTAGACGGAAAATAATGATTAAACCCCACTTCCAAAATCAAAAACAGAAACAGTTAGTCAACTACGACATGAAAATTTCTAGGTTGAGAATTAAGCCTTCCAAGCAACAACCACAACTTGGCAGATACATCACACACCTCTTCCATGAGAAATTGAAAACAAGCGATTGGAATCACAAACTAACAACCAATAAAGCAAACGAGACTACATGGGGAAAACAAAGGATAAGAACCGTAATCACGAACAGAGCATTCGTTCTCGCAATATACCAGCTAAAGATCTACAGCAACATCAGAGATATGCTGTCCTCGAAAATGGAAGGATCTAACGTTTAGATTAAAGCAACTGTAGAAGCAGTATAGGAACAATTGGTACTGGAGGCGAAACCTGGGTACTGAAAAAGCTACGTCGGTGATGATTGCAAATTAGGGTTCCAGCGAGGAATTAGAGTTGAGGATCGAGGAGGGGTTGACGATCTAGAAAGGGCAAAGAGGAGAGGCAAGGGCGGCGGAGCAGCGGTGGCGATGGAGTTCACGGATAGGCGGAAGCGATCTTTGAATAGCTCCGGTTTCTCCTCTGTTCCGTCTCTTGCTCCATGTCGGGGCCGCCTTCTATAAGTGGCGGGACGGAAACTGAGCGCTTTCTTCTTCGTCTTTGGCGCCGGAGATCAAATTCTAATGACTTGAATCCGACGGCCCAGATCATCTGGATGTCTCACCTTTTAACGGTGATTGAATTGGTACTGAAAAAAACAAGCTTGTTTGATTGATTATTATTTTTCTAAATCGTAAAATCGATGATTTGAATTGGAATCGGGATCGAACTGCCTATGATTTGAATTGGAATCCGATTCGATTCAGAACTGACGGCTTACCAAATCAATTTAGTTTCGGTTCCAATCCGGTTCGATTCCGATCCCAACTGAACCATCACCTTTTTCGTGCAGCAGCAGTCTCTGGAGGCCCATCAGCTTTAGAGTGGGCTGCGCGGCCACCGGAGGGAGCACCTCCAAATTCCACAACACCTATAGAGAGCGCCGGGGCCTGAGCCGGAGCAGTTCTCAGCCAGTAGTCCACCGGTTCCAGTTTCGACGTAGCAAATCACTCCGCCGCCATGGTCGCCACCAGTACCTTGTTGGGAAAGCAGAAGCAAGAAAATGATAAAACAGAATACTACGATCCAATTAGCAAAAATGGTTTCAATCAAGAAAATGACGTAATATTAAACATGAGGTAAAAAAAATAAGAACGCTTACAAGATTATCTCTAAATGTACACACTCTCTTCTCTGCACTCTTGCTTCATTCACTAAGGTCCTATTTATAGGACATAATAGTAACTATCTCATACCACTTCCTTCATCTCATTATCTCACTATCTCATCCATGATTAATAAGTACCCCACTAACTCTTAAATTACCTCTACAACTTCTAAACATGAGTCACTACTCCTAAACATATTAACTAACTATATAACTACCATGAATCAATTCTCAACACTTCCCCTTGATTCATAGTTACATACACTAATTTGAGACGAAACATGCTTCAGAACTGAAAGTGACTTAGTGAGAATATTTTCAACTTGTTCATCCGTGTCATAAATACTTCATGTTATGGCTTCGCTTGCTACAAACTGAGTCTTATGCTTTTGGATATTTCCATATGCATTATATTTTGTTTTGAACACCCATTTCGATCCAAAAGCTTTCTTTTCTTTTAGTTGATCCATTAGCTCTCATACTTCATTCTTCTTAATTGACTTGATTTTCTCCTTTATTGCTTTTTAACATTCTTCAACTGCTTCTTCAAAACTTATAATATCTGAAATATATAAAGTAAATGTTGAATCATAAATCTCTATTAGTGATCTAAACTTTGTTGGAGGGGTTTCATCCGAGGAATCATTTGTTAAATTTGAACTGCTACTGGGTGATATTCACGTTGAACTTATTGGAACAGGATCTGTCACTTGATTTGATGGAGTAACTAGTTCTACTGTAACACTAATTTGTGCATCACCTTAATCGATCTCCCAATTAAAACTTGCCCTTTCATCAAACATAATATTTCTATTAATAATATCTTTGCTACTTATAGGATTATATAATTGATATGCTTTGGATTATGTAGAATATCCAATTAAGATGTATTTTTCTGATTTTTCATCAAGCTTATGATGACTTTGTAAATTTATCAAAGCATAACCAATACAACAAAAAATTCTTAGATGTCTTATAGTTGGCTTTATACCATACCAAGCTTCAAAAGGAGTTCAATTTATAATAGACTTTATTGGTAAAATATTCAATAAATAAACTGATGTTGCAACTGCTTCTGCCCAAAACTGATTCAGAAGATGCTTTCCTTTAAGCAAATTTTTTGCCATTTCGATAACAGTTCAATTCTTACATTCAGCTATACAATTTTGCTCTAGTGTATATGGTGCTGTCAATTTCATGTAAATATCATTTTCTTCACAAAAGGAATTAAACTCATTAGACATAAATTCACCACCTCTATATGTCCGAAGTATCTTTATACATCTACTACTTTGATTTTCTACAAGTGCCTTGAATTCTCTAAAGTTATCCAATACTTCATATTTCAATTCCAAAAAATATACCAACTCATGTGGCTATAATTATAAATAAATAACAGAAAATATCGAATTCCCATAATGATTTTTGTATTCATAGGTCCACATAAGTCAGCATGAATTAATTCAAGACAATAAGTTGCTCTTCATGCTTTTCCAACATGAAATGGTTTCTTACTTTATTTGCCATGAATGCATCCTTCACATACAATAAGTTTATTAATTTTAGGTAATCCATAAATTATTATTATTATTTAACAACACTAAATCCTTAATATTAAGGTGTCCATATCTAAAATGTCATAAATTTATCTCATTCTTTTGATTTACAATAAGAGCATGTTTCTCAATATTTGAAATATCAATTGAAAACATCCTATTTTACGTCATACAAATATTTACTATAATAAAACTAGATTTCTTACTTTTAATAGTGCATGAATCATCATCAAATATAACTGTATATCCAATATCTATCAATTGTCCAATACTAAATAAGTTATGTGATAAGCTAGGAACATAGAAAACATTATTAAGGTGTTTTAACTTCCCTTGATTTGTCTTCACCTCAATTGTTCCTTTTTATTCTACTTGGATTTGCTTCTTATCTCAACTTTAACTTTCAACTTGTGAGTTTCATCAATATCTCTAAATATTGATCTTATGTCTGGCACATGATTAGAACATCCACTATCTAAAAATCAAATATCATTTGAGATATCATTAACTTGTGAGTGAGTCATAAATAACTTACTATTATCTTTATTTTCCTCCATATAACTTGCTTGCTTTTCTCTTTTTCAATAATTTGACTTCATATGACCAAACTTCAATAGTGACATTAAATTTCACTCTTGTAGTTTTTATGATCATAGTTTGGTTGCTTTTCATCATGTCCATCAAAGTGTCCTCTTCCTCTTCCATTTTCCTCTACCATGAAATCCACCTCCACCATGAAATCCACCTCTGCCACGTCATCTTCCTGTTGATTTTTTGTCTTCTTTTGAAGTAGAAGACTCCCTTTAACCTGAAATATTTTTTCCTCACTTTTTTCAAGTGACATGTTTAACTTTGCTTCATATGCTTACAAGGAGCCCATTAGTTCATCAAATGAATAAGCAGATAAGTCCTTTGACTTTTCAATTGACGTAACAACATGATCAAATTTTAGAGTTAAACTTCTCAAAACTTTTACAACAATTATATGATCATGAAGATGTTCACCATAGGATTTCATTTGACTAACAATTTTAGTCATTCGAAAAAGAAAATCTTACACTCATTAATTACTTCTCATAAACAAAATTTCAAACTCACGATGAAGGATTTAAAGTTTTACCGTAATCACCCTCGATAAGTCTTAAAATTCATTTTGAAGTATCAACCAAGCTTGTCCTGAGGTTGTCGTTGCTGCAATTTTTGAGAAGATTGTTTTGTTGAATGAAGAATAATGCATTTGAGTCCTTATTTATATTCTCTTTTAGTCAGATTTCTTCATCTGGATCTATATATCCATTCTCTATCAAGTCACAAGAATCCGAGACTTAAATAAAGTCTTCATCTTGATACTTCAAAATTCGTAAGATTTATCATAGAAAATGAGAATAAAGGGTTGAGACATAGAATTGTCATTAAGAGCCATAATACTTAGTTCAAATTGAAACAAGTTTATGATACCATAAAAAATATTGGGGAAGGACGAGAAAACAAAATAATATGATCCAATTAACAAAAAACGATTTCAATCAAAAAATAATATAATATTAAACATGAGGTAAAACAATAAAAATCAATTATTTCTGCACTCTTGCTCAGTAAAACCCTCGCTCAAATGCGACGTCGAAAGGGTTAGCTTCGTTGAATAGAAACGAAAAAGAAGGCTTCGGGAGAGAAAAGGGCTGTCTTCGGTCGACGTCGTCGACGGCCTGCAGCAGCGGGGCCTCGTGGAGGAAAGGATTCGGTAGAAAGGCGGCGTCTTCGAGGTCCACGAGCAAGGAGTTAAAGCCGGAGAGGCCGAACTCGTCCTCCTTCCTCTCCCCGCCATTGGAGCCCAAGGCGTTTCGTCCCGTCCAGAAGACGGGGTCGTCTTCTTCTCCGCCCTCTTCCATCCAAATGGCGCCAGTAATCCTCGAAGCCAACGCTACTGTACTCACATCGGGCAGAAGAGAATAAGAAGGCGATGCGTGTACTGCTGCAGAAAGCCCGGTTATGTGTTGCTTTATGGTTATTGACTTCTCGTAATCGTTGATAGATTTCCTATACACATCGTTAGATTTAAGGGGTAGTTTGGTTGTCTGTGAGTGAAGTTTCTGCCTGTAAAGCAAGTCCGCAAACACGACTCAAATTACTTCTTCCATTAACTTTGATCCGTCAAACACATCAGCTCGAGCACACAGGAACTCCTCGGAATCGATGCTAATCTCGCATGTACTTACAGTGCACACCCTCCCTGCCACCGAAGAACCAACTCATGGAGCGTAGGTGAACGTCTCCGGCAGCGGTCGGCGTTGCAGGAACGCCCTGAACAGCACAAGTGACCTCTCCGGCTGCGAGAACGGAGCCTCGTGAGATGCCCCTCTTACCGTGGCAAACGAAAGGACATCGCCGTAGACTTGCGTCCATCCACCGACCTGCACAGAGAAGGAAGAGAACTCAGATGCAGAAAGGCAGTGTGGTGCGTGCGACCTGAGACGAATCAACTTCCGGTTTACCTGTTCTCCCTCGAACCAGACTCTGTAAGGGACTGTTGTCTTCAGGCCCAGCTCGTTGGCTAACCTTTGCACCAGCGTTCGACTTCCCGTCAGAGGAATCACAGAATCCTGATCGCCGCTGCAATCGAAGGGGCATAAGAATTTGTCAGATACAGTCGACACCATCGATGGGGCTCCAGGGATTACTGATTACCTGTAGACCAACACCGGGATCCCAGACTTCACAAGCGAGCCGACGACCGAGATCGTTGGAACCTCCAGGTTGAGTAGCTCGTACTCCAGAACGCTGGACGAACACCAGAAGCAGCATGTTAGAGGAGAGCTCAGGTTTCTGCAACGATGGGTACGAGATTCAACATCGATACCTGCTGCAGACGGTCCATTTGGTAACTCCGTCGAGGTGGACATGAAGGGCCTCCTGCACGTCTCTCCGGTTGAGATACCTCACCGTCTCGTCTTCCACGCACACGTCCACACGCTCGGTAACTTGCTGCAAGCGGGGCATGCCTCAGATGCAAGGTCAAAGAGAAGACGTAGATCACCAAAAAAAAAGATGGCTCCTGAGATTACTTGAGGACTCAAAACCATGGACTGCGATAGAACAGAGGAGATGCAGACGTCGAGGGTGACATCGTACTTGTCCACGAATCTACTCGTTTCTCTGGTCACTTGGCTCATCACTCGTTGGCACACCGAGCTGAGGGATCCTCTGTAGTACTCGCTGACATAGCGTGAGTAGTTGCAAGCAGAAGTGAAGATTCGGTACGTGGCGTCCGAGATCAAGCCATGCGACCAGAAGAACTCTGCTCTCGAGTTGAAGTCGGTGGAGAACTCGAGAACCGGATTGCCCAGCTGCGGCAGGCAGCAGAGGATAGAACAGAGATCAACCAGCGGACAGACAACTCTGTTAATAATCGACAATGGCGCATTACTCACAGCGATTCCTTTGAGGTTGAAGACCCTCTGCTTGACATCAGATTCGACCATGAGCTGAGCGAGTTGTGGAACATAATGACCTGAAAACCACAGCCTGAGTTGCTGATTTCAAGAGAAAACGAACTATGTGTGGGAAGGAAGACAGGGGTGTGTGTGAAGTCTTCACCTGCGTAGCTTTCCCCGGCGATGTACAAGTCCCTGCCCTCGTACTGTGGGAACTTGGTGAACCAGCGCTGAAGGAAGACTAGATTATCCATGGCTGGACGAACGAAAACAAGGAAAGAGTCAGTTTCTATGCCGGCATCGGCAACATGAACTGCTCAACCGAGTAATCGTTCACCTGTCATCTGATCGTTCACGCCCTCATAGTAGGCGGAGTCACCAGAGTAGGAGAACCCGACTCCTGCTGGGGTCTCCAGGTACAACATGTTGGCTTCTGCAAGTTGGAGAGGAGGAGGAGGTGTCACTGCTTTCCCTGTTTAAGGAAGGTGTCTCTGAGGAACAGAATCCATGCATGATGTTGCAGAGTGGTACCTTTGTTCCAGCTATACTCATTTCTCACCAGCACTGCACCTTTTGGTCTGAAAGGCCCGTTCTCAGAGAATGCTCCAACCCCAACAGAGGAGCAACCGGGCCCTTCGAAGACGAAGAAGAAATGAGCACAGAAGGATAGGAGGTAACTGAATCGAAAAGATTGAAGATGCTGTGTTACCTCCATTCAACCAGAGAACCAGAGGCTTTGTGGAAGGATCCACCTCTGCCTCGGCAAAGTAGTAGAAAAGAGCCCTCCGGTCGAGCTGATCCACCGTGATGTAGCCTGAGAACTGCTGGAAGCTGACCGGAGGTTGGCCCGGCAGCTTCGTGATCATGTCCGGGCGGAAAGGCTCGGGCTCCAGCACCCTGGCGGAGCACAGTCGAAGCAGGGTGGTAGCCATCACCATCGACCTCCATGCTGCTGCTACACACTGCATGCTGCAGGAGCCACCACCCGACACAAACCGAAAGAGAGAGGATGCTGATGCAGAGGGGAGAGTGTCGAGCGAACGACGAGGCAGTATATATAACGAGGTGAATCAGAATATGATCATTAGCAGTGAGCCTTCAAGCAGAGAAAGGGTAAAAAAAATGTAGAAAGGTTGTCATCCACCACCAGTTTCATCTCTTTGCTCTTTATCATATAGAAGACACCCAGTTGTGGAGGATTTAGTATTGAAGCTACTGAGCAGCATAGGACACAGAGACATTGAGAGGAGTGCCCTTTTGCTCCTATAGGTCTTGTCTGCCACCCCAAAAGAAATCCAACGAGTGACTGATGGATGCTGGGTGATGTAACACTGGCATTATGGCCATTGCACATAACAAGAACTCCTGTCCATATAAAACTTCCAAAGAGCACAGAAGCTTAAACAAACCCCGGCTCTTATTTTGATACCTCTCCGAAAGAAGAGAGCTTGTCATTATTATCGGAGAAGCTTGGAGTATCTTCCGAGGAGGAGGAGGAGATGCCGGCCGCTGCGACGACTGTGTCATCTGGTTATGTTGCATGTAGAGGAAGGCTCGTCTGGTGGGGAGTCGCAGGAGACATCAAAGATTCATTCTTTTGATGGATTCTTTAGTCGTTTGTTGTTGGCTCTACTCCAAGTATATGGTGTGGGGAGACGATATCGAGCGTGAGGTTGCATGATTGATGGGAAGATCTAAAGGGATTCGGACATTTGGATACAACCCAAAACTGCTTTGCGTCTTTGAATGAGATAGGATTGCTCGTCGGGTCTTATTGTACCGGAAAAGTGAGAGTGGTGTGCGACTCGTAGATATATGCCATAGCTTTTCTGCGAGATCTCTCTCTCTCTCTCTCTCTTTCTCTCTCTCTGTCATACGAGGGAAAAATGAAGAGAGGAAAGAATTGTAGGGCATGGTTGAAGCTGCCATATCATCATCGCCCTGTCCTTTGAGAATCTTGATGGATGAGGGAGAGTAGATGAGGGTTTGTCTTGGCGCTGTCAGATGGGATACAAGGCTGTGGGCTCTGACGACCAAAGAGTCAAAAACCATGGCAGTGACCTGCAAAGCTGGCGGAAGAGGACGAAGCTGAGCCATCTCAGAGGAGGGAGGGAGCCCGGCGGGGAAAGGGGGATGGATCGATCGCGAGCACATTGCAAGGGCTGTTTGCAGCCCTGGCGTCGAAGAAGAAGAAGATGATGAAGAAGAAGAAGAAGACAGCGGAGATGGGAATCTCGGGACTGGTTGCATGCTGCTGCGCGCTCATCCGAGCTTGTAGGGTTCCGGTCTTCCCCTGACCGTGCGGGCGTGGAGGAGTAGGTGGTGCTGCAGTCCCCATGCTCTCTCTCTCTCTCTCTCTGCTCCCTTGTCGCTCTCTTCCTCTGGTGGCGCGACGGGAGTAGGTTGTGCTGCAACATGGGGTTTTGACGCAGTAGGGTTTTGGCCTGTTCTCGAGGATGACAGGAAAAGCATGCATCCATGTATGTATGTTAGAATACGTATGCGATGCAGAGCACATGTAAATTACATACATACACAAAGAATATGGAACTCCGATCACTTTAATAGTCTGCAAGTGAGAAAATAATATTCAATTAATAGTCTGGAAAATGAGATAATTAAATCAGTATTGACGCTAAAACTTTCACGGTTGATTGCAAAACAAAACAAAAAATAAATAAAATGTTGAAATTTTGATTGGCTATTAATTAGTTTAAGATCTTTTATTATTTATAATCGAAGAAAGAAATATTCTTTTATGTATCGAGAGATAAAAACTAGGAGTGTTTGATAAAATTATTTAACGCTCGATGACTAAAGAGTCCTCTACTTAATGTTTACGGCCAAAGAAAAAAAAAAAATTCTCCAAAACATTCATGATCCGAATAATATGTACTACTATGATTTAAAAGTGGCATGATCAACCTGGATAGCCTGGGTATAATCTTGATCCCATCGAGAAAAATTGATGTATAAACAAATTTAAATATATTAATTAAGTACATATAAACTATGAAAACCTACTTTTTGTTTTGGGGGGGGGGGGGGAGGGGGAACAACAAGAAAAAGGTTCCTTGTTGCTTTCAATTTGTATTGATGTGTTTTGGTCTGCCAACTTTAGCTTGGAGTCAGCTGCTGCATGAGTCCTTGATGAAACACAATGTCCTTCTCACAATTAAACACAATAAGTGGCACATATGAACTACATACTATTCTCAATCCACTTAATTATCTTATGAAGGGTTCATAGGCAGAGCATAGGATATTAATCAACCCCAAGAAAGTGCTCCAAAGTTTTAAATGCCAAAAGCAAAAGTAGAGGGGGGGGGGGGGATGGAATGGAATGCTCCTAAGAAGCTCTTCTTCCTTGGAGCATTGTGAGCAAAAGCAAAGGAGAAGAAGGCTTTTTTGTCCTCCTTTTTCTCTTTCTCTCTATCTATATCTATATCTACCCTTCTGCTGCCTTTAACTTCATACTCCGCGCAAACTACTGTGATGGGTTGGGCAAGCAAAAGGACTGCAGCTTTTCTCCATTATCTAACAAAAGCTAACCTTGTGTTCTGACCAATTGCTTCCCTGTCTCCATGAACAACACCACACAGGACCTTCATGTGACCTCTAATGGATGATGCCTTGCCTTTGTTTATCCTAAGCACGACCATGTTTATTTAATTCTCGTGTTTTATATTATTAGAATGTGGACGGACCCAAAAAATAATAATAATAAAGATGTTTCTTGCAACACTTTGATTTAGTCTAAGCCTAAAATGAGTATATTGTAAAAAACATAGTAATTTGAAGGCTATGTTAGATTGAATAAAAAGAAAGACTTGGCAAATCGAAGAGTGAGACTACGAATACTAATAAATAGATCAAAATATATATTTTTTTAAAAAAAATATTAAAGCGTGAACAAACAAAACAATCGGACAGCGGTGCAGTGTTGTTCTAATATATTGGCTTTTTGGTCCCCCATCTTTTCGCTTTATTACTTTTTGGTCCCTGTGATCATAATGTCAGCGGCCGTCATCATTTCCATCGCACGGCCGAGTGGGAGACAGAATGGAAAAGCGGCGCAAGGCGTGCGGTGATGGGCGCGCCGACGTGGCGTCCAACCTGCGGTCGATCCAATCCCCTTTCTTCCGTGGCCCACCCTCTCTCTCTCTCTCTCTCTCTCTCTCTCTCTCTCTCTGTGTTGCTGCTGCATCGGCAAGAGCTGTTGTTCGAGGTCGATAACGGGGCGATGAGCACAAAGCGAAGAGACAGCGAGCAAGGGAAGGCCCAACTCGGTAGATAGATCCACCCACATACACGGCTGGGTTGGGGCCAGTAACAGTGAGGCTCAATTCGATCGACATGAACAATACATTTAGAGACATCAAAGGTGCGGTGCGATGATCATGGTAAACCTCTAGCACAGAGTGCACTCACGAAAAGAGTCTTCAGCCTGGAGAGAGACGACCTGGGCTTGTTGATGATAACACCAGGAGACCTCGAGTTGTTGTTCTTGTTCCTTACGGTATGGAGTTGCCGACGGAGACCGCTGTTCTCTTTCCGAAGCTTCTCTACCTGACTCCACAGATGTTTAATGGCTCCTCTCTTCTCCTCGTTCCTCCTCGTCAGTTCATTCAGTTGTCTGCAGTTTTCCTCTATGATTGCCAAGGTCTGTTCTGAGCAGGAGATTCTTGGCTCAAGTTCCATGACTTCATCCCCCATGGATCCATTTCTCCCCTTACCACGCCTTGACCACATCTCGAGTTCAGGATCTTCTTCCATGCTGGACTGGGGGTTCGATTCGGACTGCTCGTACCTGGCAGCTTCGCCAACGATGGAAGACGCCGACGAGCGAGAAGAAGACCGCATGAAATGTTCTGCCAATGAACAATGTAGCCTGTGCAAGCCTTCCACCCTCTTCACCAGCTCTGGCCTCTTACGGCCGCAGACTTCGTCTTCCTCGGCCGACGAGGAATCACCATCCTCTCCTTTTATGTCTGCCAGCAAAGCTAATATGTTCTCTTTGTACTCTGCATACACCATGTTTAAGCTTCATAGGAGGTAGATCGCGTAAATTTAGGCTTTGTGAGAAGAAGAAAACCTGACAGTGCCGATTGAAGCAATGGAGATGGGATGGAGTTCCACCACCGAGTCTGCGAAGCCTTCCCTACCCCAGCGTCCATTTCCTCACGTCCAAAAAGAACAACGGAGTACACATAAAAAAGGCAAAGGAGGAACGGTAATGTTGGGAAGAAAAAGGAAAAAAAAAGAAATGAGATCTCTTTGGCAATTTAAGGAGTTTCCATTCGCAGAATCCAAAATTTTAATGCGCATTATAGGTCAGATACGTATTCTCTTTATGTAACTTCGTATGAAGTTAATGTATTATTATTCATTCGCTGTGACGTTAATTAATAGCGGACGTCGTTGAGATCCAAATCATTCCGCAGCTTTCACGGATGCAATCGGAGCGCTACGATGTTGAATGTACGGTAGAGATATGGCCCCCGCAAGCACAAAAGCAACAGTATTGCATGGGATCGATCGAAGTTGATTGCAACCAAAGAAGCGTAAACACGGAACCATAGAAGCCCGGTCGAGGCGACCTAACACGAACTTTTTAACACAGCAGCAACATTGGAAGTCACAAACTGGAAGCCGAAGCCGCCGTATTCCCCGATCCTGCCTCCTCGACCTCCTTCGTGTATGGCCCGGCCGCCGTCAACCTGCACGCTTAAAACAACCCATCACATCACCTGCACTGCACGTCCTGACATATAACGACGAAAGGAAGGTTGCACATATAAGGTAATGCGTGGTGTATGATTTGTATATGCCTAAGCTACATGCGTATAATTCGGTGGTGCGTGGTTGACTATTTAGTCCAAAACAACCATTCCCGTGATTTCGCCACCTCCGCCCTATCGACGGCAATGAATCGGCTCACGTGACAAAAGTGGTCTTATTTTAATCACTAAGTTTTCTTATCTTAAACGATGAGAGCACGGCGGAGTCTCCCAAGTCCGTGACGACGTTACCTCTGCTTGCGCTTCGCGAGGAATCG
This sequence comes from Ensete glaucum, assembly GCA_021527575.1. Classification (NCBI taxonomy): domain Eukaryota; kingdom Viridiplantae; phylum Streptophyta; class Magnoliopsida; order Zingiberales; family Musaceae; genus Ensete; species Ensete glaucum. Next base: position 49,888,575 of record CM038558.1, read on the forward strand.
CAGCAGCGAATTCCGCCGCGCCATCGGCAGTAGGTCTGCAGGAGAGAAACAAAGAAAAAAAAAAAAAGGAGGTGATGATTCGATGACAAACACTGTTGAGGATGTCAGTTTTTGCCGGTCACCTCCGGCATGGCCGTTTCGTGCTGCATCCCCCTCCTCCGCCAACTTCAAGATAACCTCCGCCTGTTACGATCGATGAGGTATTAATTAGTGTAATGGAGAGAAGGTAAATGAGAAGGAAACGGGAGGAGCGACCAACCTTCTCTCGTGGGAGATCGAAGACGGCCACCGTGCCGTTATAGAAGATCGTCAGCGGCGGCGTTCCCTTCGATGTCTCCTCGATCGATCTTGAGGATTTTGATTTTTTATTTATATTATATTTCGGGTATGGCGATGATCAAAGGTAAGGAATAGAAAGATAAAGAGAAAGGCGAACCGGATGGACGGATTTAGAGCCGGCATCGTCGACGGAGACGGGGAGGGGAAGAACATGGGGGTCTCCGCCGACAAAGGAGGCGCTGCGGCGCTCCAAGCGGCGCCGGGGGCGATCATGGTCCGGAGAAGCCGAGGGTTGATACCGGAGATCACGCTCTGGATGCCTGAACCCAAAGGCAAAAGCGAGTACAACGATCAGATGCGAGAAGAAACGAATGCGATAGATAGGCGAGAAGAGATGGAGGACCTCGGACGGAGGAGCCACTTCGCTCCACCCCGCGGAACCCGGCGGCGTTCTCCTTCTCGATCCTGAAGAAGTCGAGCTCCACCATGGTAACGCCTCTCGTCATCCCTCCGCCGCTTCCTCTTCTCTTTCCTCTTCCCGCGGGGAAGAGCGCCAACGATAAAACCCCCACGAGGAGCAGCAGAAGCAGCAGCGGTAGCGAGAAATGGCTACACCCCTTGCTTCCATCGCCTTTTTCAATGCGCTCAACTTACTTTCCCGAATTACCCCAATGCCCACGATGAAATATCGACCGTAGGGTTGCTTGATCGTCTAATCCAACGGCAGAAAGATTCAAGTATGGAGGGGTATAAATGTAATTAAGTGAAAGTTAATCGGGGACGACCGAAGGGCACGTGTCGGGGGGGTATGGAGGACGCGATGCTGACCTACGGCAAGTGGAACCAAACGCGACTCTACCCGTCCTCTGTACCAACGCGGTCGTGGTCTTTTCGCGTGCGTGGGGTATTAAGGAACTATATAGGTGGGCAATGGGGTGGACGGGTAAAGAGTGGTTGGGGTTGGGAGAGAGAAAGAGGAGGGAGAAGCGGGTGGGTGGCGGGGTTGGGGGAGGCAGGGGAACAGAGAGGATGTGTGGGGCTGAGGTTGGTGGAGGTGGCGTCCGCCGCGAGCTTTCGCAGCCACAAGGCGTCGCTTGTGACGGGCAGTTCATACGCATCACACGGGCGGCGTGACAGCCATGAACGAGGGTTGTTAGGATTGGGACTGTGCTCGGGGGATTCTTCACATGTCTTCGTTGGCGCTTTCGTTGGTGAGTCTAATTATCTTAGTTAAGAAAATTAATATTTTTTTTAAAAAAATTATTCTGACCTTTAAAGTAAAAATAATATATTACTCTATAACTAAAAATTTCCACGAGTAATATCCTCCAAAATAATTTTTTAAATTTAAATGTTTGGTTAGAGTAATTTGGAATAGATTGTTACAAGTTTAGATCTAAAGATTTAGTTTTGATCATCATATATTAATTTATAATTTTTTTATATAATTATTATTTTTAATCGATTTAACTCAAATTTGATCGTTTCAAATATGAAAACTCGTATGTTCAAATATGATATTTAAATCGATCATATTCTAAAAGATAATTATATCTTCATGTCCAAAATATACTTTCATTGCATCTTTTAAAAATCACGTAGAGATGACTGACTCAGTTCAGATCAAGGTCTCGAGAAGAAGCGTTATCTCAGACCATCGCTTGAAATCGATCGAGATTATGCCCGAGCGATGCTAGTAGTCAAGGTTGAAAGCCCTTAAGATCAGTCGTGATCATGCACGAGCAATGTTAATAGTCAATGGCTGAAAGACCTTGAGATCGATGGTACTTTTGATAGTGTCAATGGGTCTAATTATCTTCGTTTAGGGAACCGATGTTTTCTTTTTTAGAAATTATTCTGGCCCTCAAATCAAAAAAAAATATTCTACTCCTCAGCGAATTATATCCTCTAAAATAATCTTTTGAATTTAAATGATTGTTAGAATAATTTGGGGTGGATTGTTACAAGTTTCAGTCTAAAGATATAGTAGTGATCATCATGTACTAATATATGATTTTTTTTCTTATATAACTATTGTTTTTAATTGATTTAATCCAAATTTGATCGTTTCAAATATAATAACTTGTATACTCAAATATGATATTTAAATCGATTATATTTTAAAATTTAATCATATCTTCGATAAGAAGATTATGTTTTTAAGTTTATTGCATCGTGATAGAGTATATTTTGGCCTGTCCAATATATATTTCTACTTCATCTTTTAAGAGCTAAGTATACATGACCGACTCAACTTAGATCAAAACCTCAAGAATAAGCGTTTCCCCGGACCACCGCTCAAGATCGATCGAGATCATGCCCGAGTGATGCTAGTAGCTAAGGGCTGAAAGCCCTTGAGATCGGTCAGAATCATGCCCGAGCAATACTAATTGTCAGGGGCTGAAAGTCCTTGAGATTGGTGGCTCTTAGGTGGTGTTAGTGAGTCTAATTGTCTTCATTTAGGTAACCAATATTTTTTTTTTGAAAATTATTTTGACCCTCAAATAAAAAAACATCCACTCCATAACTAGAAAGCTTAACAAGTTATCCTCAGAAATAATCTTTTGAATTTAAATGATTGATTAGAGTAATTTGAGGTGGATTGTTACAAGTTTCGATCTAAAGACATAGTTTTGATCATTATGTACTAATATATGAATTTTTTTCTTATATAACTATTATTTTTAATTTATTTAACCCAAATTTGATCGCTGCAAATATGATAACTCATATGCTCAAATATGATATTTAAATCGATCATATTTTAAAAGTTAATCATATATTCAAGAAGAAGATTATGTTTTTAAGTTTATTTCATCGTCATAGAGTATATTTTGGTCTGTCCAATATATACTTCCACTTCATCTTTTAAAAGCTAAATATACATGATCGACTCAACTTAGATCAAGGCCTCCAGAAGAAGTGCTATCCCGGATCGTCACTCGGGATCGGTCGAGATCATGCCCAAGCAATACTAGTAGTTAAGGGTTGAAAGCCCTTGAAATCGGTCGGTATCATGACTGAGCAATACTAATAATCAAGAGCTAAAAGCCCTTGAGATCGATGACACTTTCGATGGTGTCATTGAGTCTAATCGTCTTTGTTTAGGGAACCAATGGTTTCTTTTTTGAAAATTATTCTAACCCTCAAATAAAAAAAAATATTCAACTCCATAACTAAAAGCTCTGCGAGTTATATCCTCGGAAATAATCTTTTGAATTTAAAAGATTAGTTAGAGTAATTTGATATCGGTTGTTATAAGTTTCGGTCTAAAGATAAAGTTGCGATCGTCATGTATTAATATGTGAATTTTATTTTCTTATATAACTATTATTTTTAATTGATTTAATCTAAATTTGATCATTTCAAATATGAAAACTCGTATGCTCAAATATGATATTTAAATCGATTATATTTTAAAAGGTAATAATATCTTCAAGAAAAAAATGATGTTCTTAAGTGTATTGTAACGTGATAGAATATATTTTGGCATGTCTAATATATACTTCCACTTCATCTTTTAAAAGCCAAGTAGACATGACCGACTCATCTTAGATCAAGGCCTCGAGAAGAAGTGCTACCCCGAACCGCCACTCGAGATCGGTCGAGATTATGCCCGAGTGATGCTAGTAGTCAGGGCTGAAACCTCTTGAGATCGAGTGGGATCATGCCCGAGCAATGTTAATAGTCAGGGGGTGAAAGCCCTTGAGATCAGTGACGCTTTCGGTGGTGTTAGTGAGTCTAATTGTCTTCATTTAGAGAACCAATGTTTTCTTTTTTAGAAATTATTATGATGCTCAAATCCATAACTAAAAAGTTTGGCATGTTATATCCTCAAAAATAATCTCTTGAATTTAAAGGATTGGTTAGAGTAATTTGGGGTGGATTATTACAAGTTTCGATCTAAAGATAGGGTTGTGATTGTCATATACTAATATATAATTTTTTTATATAACTATTATTTTTAATCGATTTAACTCAAATTTGATCATTACAAATATGATAACTAGTATACCAAATATGATATTTAAATCGATCATATTTTAAAAGATAATTATACCTTGAAGAAGAAAATTATGTTCTTAAGTTTATTGCATCATGATAGAGTATATTTTGGCCTATCCAATATATATACTTCCACTTTATCTTTTAAAAGCAAAGTAGACATGATCGACTTAGCTCAGATCAAGACCTCTATAGGAAGCGCTACCCTAGACCACCACTCGAGATCGGTCGAGATCATGCCCGAGCGATGTTAGTAGTATGGGCTGAAAACCCTTGAGATCAGTCGGGATCATGCCCGAGCAATGCTAATAGTTAGGGGCTGAAAGCCCTTAAAATTGGTCGGGATCATCCTCGAGTGATGTTAGTAATCAGGATTGAAAGCCCTTGAGATTGGTCGGGATCATGCTCGAGCGATGCTAATAGTCAGGGGCTAAAAGCCCTGTGAAGGGGTTGAAAGCCCTTTAGATCGATCAAGATCATACCTGAGCAATACTAATAATCAGGGGTTGGAAGCCCTTGAGATCGGTTATGATTATACTCGAGCGATGCTAGTAGTCAAGGGCTGAAAGTCCTATGAAAGGTAAGGCCCACCTAGATCATACATCGATGATGTTGGGAAACTAAGCGGGAGCATCATATGTGGAGGATCAAAACAAAACTGGGTTCCGAGGTAGATCAAAATCATCATACAAAAATTGGTACAAGAAAAAATCGTAAAACCACGAAACTGCATCATGTGTGAGATTGTTTACCTAGGGAGATCGTACATCTCTATTTTTCCAAATCTGGATGGAGATGATGAAGGAGGTAAGTGTCATCCTCTCTAGTGGTATCCATATAATGGATCATTACAGTGATACTCCTTCAATCGCAACCCCAAGTCTTGTAACTCTTGTGCAGCTTTTTACTATCTTCTCCATTGCCCTCTCCCACCAAAGAGGGGTTGATCGCAACACATGGTCAAGATAATTTTATCCTCGAGAGATGGTCATTGTTGTATATTTTTCGTACCGAGGCTGAGGTATCGCCTTAGATTGGTATTGCCCACATACATATGGACGCCCGAGGGATTCTTCATTAGCGCTAGAGGGATATATTAGCTCCTCAAGAAGTTAGTTGGTAGATCGAGAACCCGGGCAGTCGCTTTGTATTAGAGTCGACTTCTGGCCCTTGGTTGAGCTATAACCACTCAGAGCCCATTATTATGTTTCGAGGGGAGTTGCTCATCTTTGGTCGAGAACCTTGTTTGGTTGGCCTTCATGGGCAAAGCTTTCCTCTTTGAGAGTGCATCCTTCCGCTCCTCAGTTGGCTCTTTAATCGTCGACATCTGCACCAAGGCTGCGGTAGGGGGGTGAGGTGCTGCGCTGAATCGGCCCCTCTAACTGTCAAGTCAGCTAGATGAATTATTATATGTAGTAAGTCTGGTGTTGAAGAAAGTCCCCTGCTTGTTTTCCTGGGTACCTTTTACATTACTTGGGGAGACATAAGTCATATGAAGTGGGTTAATATGCGTGGGTGATAGATCGATATTGTACGTAGGTTAGTGGCTGTACTCCTGACCTTTATGTCAATTTCGATTGTTGCGTTGGTTACTTTTATTGTGTATCTACAGTAGGCACAATCATTCCATAGGTCGTTGTCTGAGTTTAAACAGGTACTTCTAATGTATAAGGGGCGTACGGAAGGAAATATTACGGTAGAGAAAGGAGATATGACTTGAGCCTAACCACTCGAGAGGTGGTCTGGGTCAATGTATCTTCCTGAGACCTTGATTTGAGTTGAATCGATCATGTCTAATTCGCTTTTGAAAGATGATATGAAAATATATATTGAACGACCCAAAATATGTTATATCAATCATCAAACAATATATGTCTAATTTATATATTTTCAAAGTCATCAACACTCAAAAATTATCTTGACATTTGGCATATTACCAAAATATTGAAGTTCATATCCTCAAAATTAAGTTCTCAATCTTGTATAATGGAAGGTTATGCCTACAGGATGCCTTCAACATTTTTATATTATAATAATTATTTGTTCATAATTGTGAGTCAATTAAAACCACATTGGCCAAATGAGTTAGATTGAAAAGCATAACAATAAATCAAAAATTAAAAATGGTATCTTTTCATATAATTTAGAATATCTTTATTTAATTTATAAAATATATTCCGTAGTTTGTCCGGTATAATATATTAATATTATACTTATATTCTTTTCTCTTCTTATCCCTTGTAAAATTAATATAAATAATAAAATATAAATTAAAGAAAGATAAGAATAGATCATGTATCATATATATATAATTGATAGAAGGTTCTGTTTATTTATTTATAGATGAAAGCATAAAGTTTAAGATAATTATAATCTAAATTTAATTAAAATTATAATATATTTTATCTAATTAAATAGAATCACATAATCAAAGTAACTAACTAATGAGAATATATTTAAAAACTAATGCCAATGAAATATAACTTTGGTGTTAGAAAAAGTTAGTCAGCTATGTTGACCTCCCTTGGTTAGACCTTCACTTGACGAACTATTGTCCACATTTGACCAGCCACAAACCTCTCAAATATAAATAAAGGGCAAATAATATGACTAATAATTTTTTATTAATAACAACATGATACACATAAGTCAATTCAACTCAAATATGATAACATGCAACATTAATATGACATCCAAGAAAAAGATTTCTTCGTCAAAGTACTTAATCTTATGTAAATTATAGTATTTACAAAATAAACAAACTAAACTCAGCATGTTTTGATTGTGAAATAACCAATAATTTAAATATTCATACTTTCAAACAAAAAACTAACTTGATCATTAAAGTAATCTTATTGGATGCGTCTCCATGTAGTATTTTGTTGGATCATACTGAAATAATATACAAAAAATACTATATTTCTTCTTTTACTAAAGTGAAATCCTCCTCCAAGATATTATTTTTTTTAAAAATCCTTCTCAAGTTAATATGCAACTTTGATGCTTGTTTTATTTCAAACTTTAATTATGACACGTTCGACTTTTACCTTATAATCCCACAACACCATTTTAATGGACATTTTAAAAATATTTGGGGGTTTCCCTATAAAAGTGCGGCCCTTCTATTAAGAGGAGGGGGAGTTCCGTTTCATACCCTCCCAAAACCCTAATCACCATGGCTGAGTGTGAGACCAATGTCGAGCCCCGTCCCCTGACCCTAAAACCGGAATCGAATCCCCTGCCACCTTGCAAGCGTAAGCCCGACTCCGAAGCCCTCGTGGAAGAAGAGGGCGAGGAAGAGACGAAGCATCAGAAGCTCGAGGTCGCCTCGGATCCTGCACCTCCGACCCAAGACGGCGCCAACGAGGACGCCGCCAAGGACAAGGCCGAGAATGAACTGGCTGACGCTAATGGGGACCGGAACGCCGCTGTCGATAAGGGGAAGGGAGTGCTCACCGCGGTGGACAAGGGTAAAGGGCTAGTGGTCGAAGAGGAGGGCGAGGAGGAGGAAGAAGAAGCCGAGGGCGATGACAAGGACAGCGACGACAGCAGCGATGTGGGTAGTGGCGACGAGTTTGTCGGGGAGGAGGACGATGACAGTGATTTCGTGGATGATCCATTGGCGGAGGTTGATCTGAAGAACATCCTGCCTTTAAGGACGCGGCGACGGGAGCCTCCGCCTCCGGGGGCTTATTTCGACCCTGATCAGGACGAGGATGACGGCGACGACAGTGAGTAGAATGAGATGAGGCTGAAAGAAGGTAACTTTTACTGGCAATTCTTGTATTTACTATCGATCTGATGCTCATCCTTTCGTTAGGGATGGGAATTCTATGTGAATTATTGAATACCCTCAATTGGATAACGGACAATTGAAACATGGTGACCCATCTGCGTAAGCAATCGTGTTCTGGTTCAGAAGTTCGCCCTTGCCATTCTCAGATTATTGTCACTATTAGTTTCCTTTTGCTGAAACAATTTTAGGCGCTATGATGAATGCAGCAGAATTAGGAGTCTTTATATGGTCGATATTTAGCGGATGAAGGAGCTCTTTGTATTGAGTTTAACCATCTTTAGGGTTTATTTTGTGATTTACTTGGTCCTTTTCTGTTTGCAAAAGCTGGATAAATCCGAAACTGAAATAGATTGTCCATTGGCACTAGTAAATCCAAAAAATGGATAATAATTCTTGTCCAGGGTTATTAGCTTTCGAGTCTTTGGCCATTTTCGCTTTGCATGCTGATTACTTCTCATCGGTTTAGATTTCCGTAGGCAGTAGCAATTTGCCCACCAAGTCTCTGGTTGTGTAGCCTCACCCTAGCTATCCATTACTATAAGAACATTAGAAATAGTGAAAAGTGAATACATTACTGTCAAAAGAGACGAATCAGTGATATCTGTTGTTACATCATAAAGGGAGGAACCCATGGTTTTTCTCAAGATGATAGCCTTACATTCACTCAAGACTACAAGGGGCTGTGCTTATCACTAGTTATTTTGGCTTCTAGATAAAGGTTAAAGGAAGAGGGCTGTTGAATGAATACATTGTTGAACTCTGGAAATTGTATTAATTATTGTAAGCAAGGAGCTATGCTTTGGTTCCTACCTTTTCTTTCAGTTGAATGTCTTGATTGTAAGTATTCTCCGAGCTATTATCATATTGGGATGGTACTACCTATTGAATAACACTTGTATACTCTTTGTCGTTGAGATTGGATGCATAGAGTAACAAAGCTGAGAAATGGGCTTCTGTTTTACCAGTCAATACTTTCAGAAGCTACTCAATAGTTTTATCATGAGTCTTGTAATTTTAAATGAGAGATATTAGTTTTTGCTATACCTCCTGAAATATTTATTACCTTCTGAGCCAGATTAAACAATGACTGCTGGGGTTGTGAAATCTTAAGCAAAGAGAACCAAGCTTTTTTTTTTCTTGTGATTCTTTTTATGTCATTGTGGCAAGATTACTACTTTCAACTATGATCCTTATCAACAAATTGCTATTTTTGTTGCTTAGTGATGTAATTTTTTTCTATGCAGGAAACTAGAAGTTGGCAAAGATCAAGTTACCACTTTGCTATCCATTCAGCAATGTTTCCGGTGATCACCCCTCACTGTTGGTTTGCGTTGAGATTCTTCACCTCTATTTTCCCATGAGAACTAACAATATGGATGGTTATCAGCACTTTACTTGCTTGATCTGAACTGTAGAGCATAGAAAGAACAATACTGGAAGGAACACTGTAAAGTTTTTAATGGGAATAGCATATTTTCTACTATCCTAAATGTTTATTCTCCTAAACTGTTGTGTTATTAGTGCATGAAAAGCTTTAGGAAACTAAATTGTTTGAATTTAGGTATAAAAATGTGTTTGGTGTTAGCTGACAAATTGGATAAGCAAATGTTTTTACCTCAGTACACTGACTTCTTGGCCCCATAGTGGCACATTTTACATGGTGGATTTGATCTGATGTTGATATCAATCTTTGATTTAAAGTGGTGGCCCAGCCTGTCTTCAGGTGTCACTTTGATTACATATATAACAGGCATTCACATTATCCCATCCAGATTGGGAGTCTGTGGTTGATGACCATTAAAACATGACCATGTTTAGTGGGCATCTCTTGGGGATTGGGAGTCTGCGGGTGATCATTAAAACATGAGCATGTTTATTGGGCTTCTCTTGGATCATTCCAGGAGAACTTAACTATTATATTATTATTATTATTATTATTATTATTATTATTTATCATCATCATTATTTAATACAGATATCAGGACAATTAGTATAGGGAAATGTATATAACCTTAATATATATATTTTTTGGCAGAACCGACTCTGCTTTCGTTTTGTTCTCTTCACTGCCTTCCCCCTTCTCTCTCTCTCTCGTTTGGCATCGGTTGTGGGCTTTGCCTTCGGCGATGACGGCCCCCAACATCGGGACGATCGCCGCCTCGCTGAGGAACTGCTCGTTGGGGGGCGACGGAGGAGCGGAGCTGTCGCTGCCGCGGCCGCACCTCGTGGGGGCCGGCGGCGAGAGCGATGCGGGGATCACGGTGGAGTTGATCTTGGAAGCCGCCCTCCCGTACCATCGGGAGCAGTGCCATAACATGCTGGTACGATCGCCCCCCGCCCCTCCCCCCCTTTTCTTTAAATGCTCTTCTCCCTGGTGTCGCCAATCGTCGATCATAAATGCAGTCACGACCTCATATAAAAAAAAAAAGTGCTTTTTTGGGGCCGATGCTGGCGTTCTTTTTTCGTCGTCTTTTCACATGAGATACATATAGATCGACTTTTTAATCTGCCTGTGTCTGCTGTCGAGTGGCGTGATCAGCTTTGTGATTGCTTCCATTTCCATTCAAATATATGCCTATAATTGATTCTTCAACTACTTTTGTACTGCGCAGTTTGCAGTGTGCTTGGGATTTTGCAGATCAATCAATAAAGCCTCCCATCTCATCACTCGTTGTGAGTTATCATTTGGTCAAATGATTCCAAAGAACTAGCTGAGAGATGGCAAATCATCGATGATCGTGGTTGAAGTTGGAAGAACTTTCTCAGCCGTGCAACACCTGATGCAGGTATTAAGCGTCGAACTAGTTTACCTGTAGAAGCTAAAACCTGATCTCTGTCTCTCTGAAATGGTGGCTTCTGGTTCTGCTCTGCTGCATGAAGCACCAGGTAGGGTTAGTGACAATTAAGAAGAGTTCTGGGTCCAGCATGAAGGATAAAAGCCTCTTAGAGTAGCCAAGGAGACTGCCTATAGAAAACTCATACAATGCATGATGTGCTTCGATGGTATGTATCCTTGAAGAGACTATAGGCAAGTCATCCTTGGCTTGACAAAGACACTCTTATCCTCATGTAAGACCCTTCTTCTGCTCCACAATTTCACATGTGAGCGGCGCCCCCTATTTATAATGCCGGAGAGAGAATTTAAGGCTTAATATTTTTTCTGAGTCATATTTTTGACTTTTTCCTCCTTGCAGAACATATTCTCTTGATCTTCTCGGATCAGTTTTCTGTGCACAATCCTGTGCACAAAAAGAGAGACATCAAGTTAGCAAAATCTTACTAGTTTAATCCTTGTGAACAGTTCTAGTTGACAAGATATGCATTGACCCTGTTAGGTGTTTCAAGTTGGCAGGAGATGACTTTATCTAAGTCACAAGGATTAGCAACTTGCTAAAAGTTGGAAAAGGACTCCCAAATCTTTCTGGACAATATGTGTATCTTCATGAACTTATGTCTCGTCATGCCTGGTGGCTATACTATTGGAATCCAATTGAGATCAATGACATCCGCCACTTGTTCCCTCCACAATTGCGTGACCCTTTGTGCAGGTTCTTACTATTTATTCTGAAGAGACAAGCACTTAGCCTGCATTACTCTGCCCCCAAATCTCAATCATTCAAAGCATATATGGCACTTGATAGCATAGATATTAAAGCTTTCATTCGATGAATTGGGGTCATTGAACAGCAACACCACAGTCACTTCTCTGTTACACAACTTTCAACCATGGGCTTAGCTTTGTCTATGCCATGTCAAGAGCAATTTCCAGGTGAACCAGTGATCAGAACATTGACAGGTCTTTGCAGAGTAATAATATATGGGAGGAAGAAACAACAGGGGGGTGGTCACATCTTTAAAAGTAATGCATGCTGCATGAGTACTAGATTCTGTAATTAATATGGCAGTCTTTATCACTTCAAGCCTCCATAATCACATGCAACTGTGTCTTCCACTAAAGAGCATCTTGGAAATACTTCTTGAGCAGTTGCTTACTTTATTCTCTTATATGTTGCAAAGATCTGGAAATTCTTTTTCTGTGAATGATTGCCAGATTGACAATAGTTTCAATCAGATGAATATAATTCCAGGGTCATTTGTGTGCTGTTCATGTGAATGAATCTTGCCTGTTGTTTGTTCATGCAGGCAAAAAGGCATACTTTAGCCTGAGTGGAACCAGAATCTACATCCTCATGATCAGGCATCAAGTCATGCCAAAATCTTCTGTCTCTGCAACTTCATGGCAAGATCATTACATAAAAGTTGGCCTTGTGCTAATCATATTTTACAGGCAGCTTAATTAATTGAAAGGTACCTCTTAGACCCCTCAAAAAAAGTAATTTTTTTTAATATGTGCAGTACATGTTAAGCAAATCAAGGTATATATATAATTTTCTAGTCCATGAATTATATATACTCTTGTCCTGATGTTCTATGTATTAGCATCTTATGAGTTAGACATCTGTGCCTTTTGATTTATTCTCTTGATCATTTCTCATCTCTCTCTCTTGAGCCAACACAAGATGTCAAAACTCTTGTCTCTTCCATGAGAGAATCTCTCTCTACCATCTTTACTTACTTACCTTTGCAGATTTCTCTTTACTTGATCACAAGCCCACTCTTTTCTTGCCACAACAATTGATGTTTCCCCTACCACCAGCTTCCTGTAAGTTGACTGACTTCTTGAGAAGCAGTAACAATTGACTCAAAACATATTTCTCCTACCATCATTGGCTCTCCTGCATTAGTTGGACACTGCATTTTCTCCAGCAAATTCCCAATGTTTGTTCATGATCTGTGCCTTTTGATTTATTCTCTTGATCATTTCTCATCTCTCTCTCTTGAGCCAACACAAGATGTCAAAACTCTTGTCTCTTCCATGAGAGAATCCCTCTCTACCATCTTTATTTACTTACCTTTGCAGATCTCTCTTTACTTGATCACAAGTCCACTCTTTTCTTGCCACAACAATTGATGTTTCCCCTACCACCAGCTTCCTGTAAGTTGACTTGACTTATTGAGAAGCAGCAGTAACAATTGACTCAAAACATATTTCTCCTACCATCATTGGCTCTCCTGCATTAGTTGGACACTGCATTTTCTCCAGCAAATTCCCAATGTTTTTTCATTGAATTGATGCCAAAACAAATGTCACCAAAATCTTATAGTGTGGAAGCATAATCGGTGGGTCATTATCACATTTTTCCAAGTCAACACAAAAGTGGCGTCCTCCTTTCCACGGGTCAACGAGCCACGCCACCGTGACATCCACGTCAAAGCCAGAAAAGCTTAAAAGGCACACCCATAATATACCCATCATTCTTCCTCTGCCCTGCACATGCGTTCTCCCCTGAAACGACCCGTTTCCTAACTCAAGTCCGTTAATGCCCACGAAGCACACCCCCGAGTTTAACAACCCGATTGGTGATGTGCACGTGGGACCCTCTTGTTGTCCTCTTTCGCCCGCTTCGTCGAGTCTTTTAAGAAGTGGATGGAAAAGGTGACGGGGCTCCTTTCCGCCGCTTTACACCGTCTTTGATTCCTTCGCTTCTTTTGGCTTTCGTTTCGGATTCCACTGTGAACACTGTGACTTGCGGCTGCTATTGGTCCTTTTGCCTGCTCTCCCGATCTGCCCCCGTGTTGCCGCCACCATGGAGGCTGCTCTCCCCGCCGACGATGGCGACGAGCTTCCTCGCTGCCGCCACCTCCTCGGCTCCCTTTCCGCCGCCGCTTCCGCCGCCCAGTCGTTCCGCGGCCGGTGGTCCTCCGTCGCCGCCGTTGTCTACCGTCTGTCCGCGGCCCTCGACGGCCTCGCCGCCCTCCCCCCTAACCCCCTCGCCGCCGACCTTCTCCGCTCCCTCGCCCAGACCCTCGCCCCAGCCCTCGCCCTCGCCATCCACTGCCGTTCGCCTGACCCTCCCGCCGCCAGGCTCCGCACCCAGAGCGATATCGCGGCCGCTTCCGCCGCCCTCCACCAGCTAGCCGCCGACGCCGACCTCCTGCTCGGCTCCGGCGCCCTCCTCGACCCGCCGTCGCCGCCGCTGGAGGCAGCGGGTGGGAGCTCCCGCCTCGAGTCCGTCTGGGCGGAGGCCAGAAGCCTCGTGACCCGCCTCCAGATCGGGAGTTCCACTTCGAGGATCGCCGCCTTGGATTCTCTGCTCGACCTGCTTCGCGAGGACGACAAGAACGTCGTAGTCGCCGCAGCCAACGGGTTGGTGCCGGCTCTGGTCCGTCTCCTCGACTCCGCCGCTGGCGCCACCTCCTGCCACGAGACGAGGGAGAAAGCCGCGGCGGCGATCGCGAGGATCTCGGCCGTGCAGAGCTGCCGCCACCTCCTGCTGGCGGAGGGCCCGCCCCTCCTCAACCACCTCTCCCGCGTCCTGGAGTCTGAGGGAAGCGCCGCAAAGGAGAAGGCCTGCGTGGCCCTCCAAACCCTAACGCTAACTTGGGAAAACGCGGTCATCATCGGGTCCCGCGGCGGGATCGCAGCCCTACTTGGGATCTGCCGCGCAGGAACACCCTCCGCCCAGGCCACCGCAGCCGGAGTGCTGAAGAACCTCGCAATGGTTCAAGAACTCCGGCAGAACTTCCTGGAAGAGAACGGTATCCCCGTCCTCGTTAGGGCTTTGGCCTTCGGGACCCCTCTTGCCCAAGCGAACGCTGTCGGTTGCCTCTGTAATCTATCAGCCGGCGAAGAGTCGCAGAGCATAAAGCTATCTATCTTCAAAGAAGGCGTTTTGGAATGCCTAAAGAACCTGTGGGAAGCAAGCGGCAGCGGAGATGGTCAAAACCTCGAGGCTGCAATCGGCTTACTAGGAAATCTGGCATCTTTTAGGTACATTGCTGAGATCGTTGCCACCGCTGGTTTCCTTCCTCGTGTCATCTCTGCACTGGAGAACAGCCAGCCAAGAACAAGAACAGAGGCAGCCAAGGCAGTTGCTGAATTGGGTTTGGTCATAGGGAGGACGAGGAAGGAATTTGGGGATGCGGTGCCTCGACTGGTTCCCATGTTGGAAGCCAAATCTGGGGAGGAGAAGGAAGCTGCCGTGAGGGCTTTAGGTTCTCTGATGTCATTCCCGGAGTACCAAACATTACTGAGGAAGGAGGAGAAGGGGATCGTTAATGTGGTTCAGCTGCTTGATCCTGTAGTTGGTGATTTGGATAAGAGGTATGTGATATCGGTCTTGGCATTGATTTCACAGTCGAGCAAATGCAGGAAGCAGATGGTGGCTGCAGGAGCTTGTGGGTACCTTCGGAGACTAGTGGGGATGCAGGTGGATGGTGCAAAGAAGCTTCTTGAGAACTTGGGAAGGGGAAAGATACTGGGAGTGTTTCCAAGAACATAAGCTCACAGAGCCTGCAAGAAGGATTCTAAGTTTGAAGGGTGCTGCTCCCTGATCTGTATGTAACATTAACACTATCTCGGTAATTGTTTTCTTCAACCTTTTGGTAGATGATTTTGTTCCGGTATCGTGGTGTACATGCTTTCAATTGTTGAGTTCTTGATGAGGTTGTTGGTTTGTGAGTAGAGATAGAGAACAACCAATCCCATGCTAAAATTTTCAGTACTTCTAAAAGTCTGTCTACATTATATTTCTAACTTTCACTTCCATAGCAATGTTTACGCTTCATGTTACTAGTAAATCTGAAGTTAAATATTTTAATTGGTTAATGCAGAACGTGCATTTCTCTGTTAATATAGATAAAAAAGTTGGGTGGACCGAGTGGATTATAGCACATAGTTTACATAGTTTGTGATTACTTGCTGCATCACCAACAGGATCTTCATAGGAAAGACCTTGTGTTCCATAATCCTTTTAGGTCAAGTAACTTTGCCAAGTGAATCTTTGCGTGGAAGAAGTCCTTTCGGAGGGAATCGACCATTGTTAGCCCTTTTTCTTTTTTACATTTTATTGAAGAAAGACATTTGATAGCTTGTCTAGCTTTTCCACCAACCACAGTACTAATTATTTGGTCTATTAGCACAAGAAGCATTGAAGGGGAAGAAATTATGAAAGATCTATCGGCATATGAGGTACGATTCTTTCGGGCTTGCCCACTGAAACAACATTGGAATCTGCCTCCTCTAAATTTCCTGTCCTTTGTGCCTCCTAATGCAGCAGGTATGTATTCTCCTGAGATTATTTCGGATTGCGTACAATAGCTCAGTTGCAATTTCTTTAGAACTTGATTATCATGTCCAAATTAATTAGCATATGAATTGTTGTGAAATCCCACTTAGCCACTTATGGATGGAATATTTTGATATTTGATTGATGAATTTACTCTTTGAACGTCTTACTTGATAAAACCTTATGCTTCTTCCATGCCCTGACAGCAGACTTCTAAGCTTATACAGTGATTTATCTTTGTACTTGACAGCAATACCCTTTCTCCATTTGCTGCATTGATTTGCTTTGTACCAAACTTGACACTCACCTATTGGCCTTGCCAATCTCATAACCACAGTTTTGCAACATCAGTATGTTTAGTTTAAACTGGAGACCTCACAAGTGATGAGTGAAGATATAGACAACAATGGTACCTCTAAAAATTTGTTCCTGTGGATACTTGGTTGTCTGAAGCACAAGCTGATCTCATAGCCCTGAATACACTAACTATATTTGCTTCTGGTACTCTGAGGCTTCCCTACCTAAACCTCTGGGTTCATTAATAAGAACTGGATTTCCTATGTGATCAGGTTATTGCATTCTTCTCATCCAAGTGCCATATATGTCAAATGCTGAGGGAAAAGATTAAACATTGGCTTTCCTACCACCTACCACAACTGCTGCATAGTCAGGTAAAAGAGTACCCACAAGTCCTCTCTCACATTGTTAACTGGAAAGAACTTTGAAGCTTACATTTCTCTTCCTAATGTGCCACTCCAGATTCTCTAACACCTACATCTTTCTTGAGTCAGTTGATCTGTACATGCCAGGGAAACCCTTCAAGTCTCCTCATGAAGGCATGCCATTCTTAATGCCATGAACAGCTAATCATTTAAAGTTCAAGCAAAGGTTTAATCTCTAATGTCTTGAGTTTAAGCAAAGGTTTAATCTCTAATGTCTCTTGAGCTTGTTCTTAAGGTCTTTTTGCCTGGCAGAATCATCCACATTCTTCTTGAGAAAATGTTGGTCGACTGATATTTTCAGATATATGTCAATACTTATGAATGCTTTGGAACTTCCAAGTGTTTATTCTGTTCATTTTCGTCGTTTGCATCTTCTTTGCTTTTGACTTTTAAAGGTTATCAAAGCAAATGTAGCAAACGAGTCCTTTGGTCAGCATCACCCTTTGACCTAATATCTTAATTGGAAGACAAGCAAACGTAACACAGCTCGATTATTTTTAAAATCTCGGCCAACAACTCATCAATGCCAAGCGTGACATTTACTCATGCTATTGATTCTTTTATTGTTTGGGTCAAATCTTAACTACTTGTCTATCAACTACAGTCATTTATTTAAGAAAAAAAAGGCACCCCTATAAAACGGTAAGGTTTAAAGATCTTGAAACCTAGCAAGTGGGCCCCCAGCTATCTTTGGGTTCCATAATATATAGCAAATAAGGTCACATAAGATGACTTCCCCGCTTGACCCCGTACATAGTATAAGAATAATCCTTAGCAAATGCATTTGTCTTACTTTATACTTAAATCACTATTTAACACGTGTCTTTTGACATCCAAACTAAAAAAAAACAAAGATAAAAATTATCCGTCCGATCTGTCCGTGTGAACATTAATCCAAGGTATATGACTATAGATGGTCTCTGTATTATCGTCTAAAGGGGTTAAAGGTTCCTTCACCATCGAAATATAAAAGATTACTTTTAACATAATCAATGGGTCATTTTTAAGACTACATTAATCCATATTGAGTTATTGATTTGGACATTGAAAAAATCGATTTAAAAAACCTCTTTTGATTTCAATTTAAATTTTTTTTTTCAGGAGTTTAACGTTTTCATCTCAGCTGGACGTTTTCATCTCACAGACACCTCACCTCAGATGATCTTCCACACTCTGTCAAACTGACTTGAACATCAATAACATCTTCACATGACGCTTATTGTGTGAAATCTATATGGATTAATATCTGTTGAATTTTTTTTCCCTTTTTACTAAGCATCTTGTAATGTTGACCATGCCACATGATCCCATAAGCAAATTCCTTCAAAATGCAAGCTTCTACTAGATTTTGTTATATATATATATATATATATATATATATACACACACACATATACTGATTGGATCTTCCAGATGAAATGGAGTTGGCTTTTTTTTTTCTTTGGTCACAGTCAACTCCCAACTCAAAAGTCATGTTCAGTGTGTGAAAGCTCAGGTCTTGTTTGTCTCCAAACACATGGAAAGCTTTAGTGTTCTGCATTCCAAACGCATCACTTTCTCTCATGTTCAACTGCTTTGGTGTTTCTGCATTGCTGATGGAAAGCAATGACAAAGTGGCTGGTCATGACTATTATGTTTCAGATCTGATCTCTGTCACTTCCATGGATAAAAGTTTACCAGTAAAACTGCCATGCTTCTGTTAATCTTCATTTGAAGAACTCCATCCTCAGTACCAGAGTGACTGATTGGTTGGTGGCTGTATCTTGGCACTTCGGTACCACTAAACAAACAGGACAGGTAAAAGAGAAGATAATGGCTAAGCTATTTCTAATGTTGAATCAACCGTCTCTACATTGCAATTGCGTCGCAGCAGCTCCCTGAAGCTGTTGATGGAAACGGCCTGGCCCTCAAACAGCTCCTCAGGTCAATCTAATGCCTTCAACCTGTTTCATTTCCTGATCGCATCGAGCATGGCTTTGGTTAAAATGGTCTGCTAGCTGCTTCCATCATCTTCTTCACACTCATCAGCCTCCCAATTCCCTTCAGAGCCTGCAACAGGTATTTTTGTCCACATATTTAAGCCTTCCTGCACGATCAACTTATCGTCATCATGCTATTTCTATCACATTTCTAATTTACCTCCAACGCCATGTCCTCTGGGGTGACAGATATGAAGTCTTCGCAACCTAGCTGAGAGGCTACCTCTGCAAAGATTAAGGTGATGGTGATGTTACAAAGGTGATCTATTGATGTAGGAACTAAGTTTCTACACAACTATATGTTTACTTTGGAGCGAAACAGTTGTATCTGCTGTACCAAATCCTTGTTTCAATTCATTATATTGCTGCACAAGTGATTCCAGCACCTGCTGTATGCATCCAGATATCGTTACACAGAAACATAATAATAGAAACTAAAATAAACAGAAGACAGAAGCAGTTTAGAAATTTTCATCAAATTAATGTCTGATAAAAATTTATTGAAACATACAACAAAAAACATATCCAAGAATATTCGTTTGGGTCTCCACAAAGGGAGGCTTACCTCTGAGAATGAATCTGACTCTGGTGCATTTCTTGCGATAGGCAATGACACCTCACCCGTAAGCATCTCATTTGCCAAGTAATCTAAGGGAACATCGACCCATATCGAGACACCATATCTTAAATAAGCCCTTGAGGAAACAAGACACAGTCAAGAGACTGGTTAATAATGGTTGGAACTCGATGGAGCTGCCAAGTGAGATCTTTCACAGGAAGAATAATTCATGCTTACAAGTTTGTCGAGGTTTGCACAGAACCATCCCCAGCACAAACCACCAAACGACCCATGGATGACAACTGCTTTAGCACTTCAGTCTGTCGAAAGATTATATTATCATGCAATTTTCTCAGCTCGATGGCATCGTACGATATGAATGATTATGTCAGGAGTTTATGGCACACCTCTGAGTCGCGGAAACCCTTTTCGTCTTCCTTTCTCAAGGATTTAGCAGCAGAGACACCACCTGCGGCTTGCTCGACTAAACTATCACTGTTGGTGATAGCACAAACAAGAATCAAGCATTTAGCTAAAGATTAGTCGGGGCATCCATCCATCGGGTGTCAACTCAAAGATCATACCTGTCGAAGTAGCAATATCTCAGTGCATCAGCTAAAATCTTCCCCAAATCAGTTTTCATGGTGCAATTCATCCCTATGAATAACAGAGTCAAGTTCTTGATTCTTAGATAGGAACCTCTGCAAGCATGGTTCCTATGAGGAAGACCAAAAAGAATGGTAGTGATCATGGTGATGCTTACCCACAAGAAATATGGATGTTCCTTTCAGATCATCCAAAATCTCAGCTGCCTTCTTCTGAGCACCCACAAACATTATGTATTAATGACAACTACATAATCTTTTTGAAACAAAAATGCCTCACCTTTATAGCAAGTGATGTTTCCTGTGCAGCTGCAGACACGTTGGCTCCTGAGAGAAAATTAAATTGGCATGAGCTCCGTCCCTTATTGTTTACAGAAAATTGAGGAAGACAAAGAGCATCATTTAAGCTACTCACTCCCAAAATCCAGCAAGGGAAATACGAGGCCCTATCATTTGCAAAAAAAAAAGTAGGGCTTCATCGAACAAAATCACAGATTCCGATACCTAACTACAAAATTAACATCAAAATCCCAACTTGATACGACTCCCAACACCAAATCGGCATGAAATGGCAATAAACTTCATCGGTGATTCCAACTTTCTCGGTGGTCGAGTTGCGAAATGACCAAAATCAGGCTTAACATAGCAAAGAGGCTTTTACGACAATCATGACTGCGATAAAGAGAACCAAAAAAAAAAAGGAAACAAGAACGACAGGTTAATGGTAGCAAATTTCTTTTATTTCGGGGAGGAGAAATCTCACCGGAGAAACCATAGGCGCGTGTGCTGCTCCTACTCCGTGGTTCTCGAATCGCAGCTGCGGGGGCGAGGAGGACGGAAGGTTTCGCCACGGTGCTAGAGGGGATCCGCGCGGCGCTCGAAGGAAGCACGCGATTTGGGGGAGGGAAGAGTGGAGAAACGGCGAGGGATGCCGCGGCTCTCATCTCCATGCGCAAGAGGAGTTCGTTCCCGTCTCTGTTCCCGTATCAGGACCGCTTCCAAGAGTCTGTGCTTCTTGAAACGAGATCGTGACACGTGTTCAAACACGAATCGTGCGAAGCAGGATAAAACCTGCACCGTATCAGCATCCACCGCCACATTTCCTGTGCGTAATTAAAAGCATATATAAATGCGAATCAAATATACAATCCCAAACAAATTTGAGTCGGTTGTATATGAAAATTTTTAATCCAATAATTTCTTATATTAATATTTGAATTTGATTAAAATTTTAAATAAAATCATAAGACTGGAGAGGATTCTTGATGAATAATAGAAAAAGAGTTTTTTAATATTAATTTTTATAAATAAATATGATAACATATAAAATTATTCAAATCATAGATGAATTAAAATTATAAGTCATAGTTATAGAATGTGTAATAAGCTTTAAAATAAATATTAATTTGATTTTTATGCTCTAAAGATTAATTATGGAATATATTTATTTATTAAGATAATTAATAAAAAGAGATTAGAAAATCTATTATGTGATTCCTAAAATATTATTATAATATTTTTTTTATAAAAAATATATTCTTTAATTATTTGTTGCTATTAAATATATGTATGATAATATGGCTATAATTAGTATATGATTACAACGAGGATCCATATTAAATTCCTATCCTCACACATATGCAAGCAAATAGTGTTTAAGACTTTAAAATTTGATACAATTATGAAGCGAGTGGCCAAGTGTAAGTACCGTTTTCACACTTTTGCAGCATCCGTTGATATTTTAATCTTGAAGATTAATCGTGATTGGTATTGATTCATCCTGATCATGATCATAAAATGTAATACCTTGATTAGTCTCAAATCTAAAATGAATAAGATTAAAACTAGTTTACAAGAGTTTGATGAGTATATAACTATTAACTTCAAGTTAAGTATTTTGATCAATAATTTAAGTCAAATAAAATTGATAAACTAATTAGCGTGTCAAGCTAGAGTCATGATATTTGATATCATAATTGATCTAGTACTTAAGTATTATAAGGAGATTCGAGTAAAAAAAATTACTCATAAATGAAATCAGAGAATTCATCATAACGTAGAATCATCGTTGGGCTATCCCTCGTACACTTGATGGAGTTTGATTCAGGCTATCATAAGAACATCAAATTTTTGAGCGAAGAAAATTATAATACTCTAATTAGTCTCACATCATAATTAAGTATTAATGAAATTGATTTATAATGATATGATGTGTATACTATTATCAATTTTAGGTTAAGCATTTTGACTAATAATCTAAATCAAATAAAATTGATAGATAAACTAGTAGTAAATGAACACATCACATGATTTTCCAATTAAACCTATCTAATAAATTATGATTTATCTAAAACATCTCAAATGACTTTAAATGATTCTCTATGCTTTCAATTTCTTTCGATGAATGCTTCATCACTAAAGCCGTCAATACAAATGGATCAAGAAAAGGAGACACATTAGGTTTTGATGAAGGCATAACCATAACCAAAGGATCACAGGGATCAAAAGATCTATCGTCCTCAGAAACCCATCGATCGGCCTAGGGCTCTTTATCTGAAAGGGAGGCGACACATTTCAAGGGAGGGGAGGAGGATAGGACGATGGTCCATCTTCACCTTGGAATCTATAGTTCCCCTCTCATATGCGAGAGCAGGAGGATGAAACCTTGATCGGCTTCTACTATTTTTTGGAACTAAGGATTTCATAGGAAACTTAACTCAAGGATAAGAGGGATCTAAAGATCCATCGTCTCTAGCACCTTAACGACTGAGGATACCCATGGCCTTCAGAGGAAGGAGGGTCTATCTTGACCTTGGGTTCTATATCTAAAAGCTTGAGGAGGAACCCTCAATCGACAATGACTATTTCCTCGAACCAATTACATGGTAGTTGTGATTTGCGGGAAAAAAAAATCATTCTTCGCACAAAAACTAAAATCAAAGAATCAAGAAGGCTATAGATCAAGGTTCACTATATCGAGTTTATTTCAATATGGCACGGTACTCGGTATTATATGTACCACTTGATATATTCTAATATAATATTATATTTTATATAATATAATATATTAAAAATTAAAAATAGAGAGATGAGGCATCGCCTCGTTCCCGTGCAAGGAGTTCTCTTTTCCTTTCTCACCTCATCTCCCGAGCGAAGATGGAAACCCACCGACAGGGAATCGTCGACGGACGACGGATCATGCGAGGAACCGAGGAAGAGCGAGTATCTCTCTCGTTTCTCTATTTTTTTCTTCTCCCTTTTCTTTTTTCTCCCTTAATCGACCACAAATGATCAAAATAGATCATCAATGATCGATTTCAATGATATCACCAAGTAACGAACGATCCGCATATTGATATCTTGTCAGACCGATACATACCGCCCATACCGAGTGGTGCAAATCAAAACGAAATATCTTGCTATAGATTTCATAAGTTAAAGCATAAGAGTGATCTAAAGATGCTACATCACAAGCAACCCGTAGATTGCTCAATTGGAACTGAGATGAGATAATTGTCAACCTATTGACAAGATATAAACGCAAATAACCTTTGTTTTTTTGTATTTCACAGTTATCTTCCTCCTAAACAAATTCGATTTAACTTTACATATTTGATATGCAAAGCATGTCATATACTCGTATAAATCCACAAGGCAATGGCCCCCCACACACACACTCACACAACAAATACAAAAACAAAAGCGAAAACAAGTGAAACACCATATACATGCATATGACATATGAAGGGTGTTACTTCAGAAATCAATCACAATACATAGTATAGTTATTCTTTTGGGACCAGAAAGCACCCATGTGAGTTCCAAACTAACAAGACAACCAAATCTCTGATAGAAGTAAGTAAAAAAAAACCCGAAAAGAAAAGGGAAGGAAAAAAAAAGAATAACAGAGTTCCCGACAAGAAATGAGATCGTTGTCGGGTGTTACCAGAGCTTGCTATCTTTCCTTTCTTAGAAAATTACTAGGTCTATTTGGCACATTGGTTGCATAAATCTGAACAATTATGGATGTATCCACCGACAAGATAACATCCCAATCAAACTCGAAAGAAACAAAACCTGCTTGAACTAAGCTCGAATTCCAAACCTTGACACAAGAACCTTTATTTTGAATCTTCTGAATCTGAATATTTTCTTCTTTTTGTTTTTCCCAAACAACTCCATGGTTAGCTCTATAAAATTAACTAACCCATATAATTTACGAGATATGTAAAACACAAAGTCATGCATCTGAGTCGCAATTTGTTCACCTATCATAGTCTTGGACCTCAATATGTGTCAACTTATGTCGCAATTCCTGCAACAAATATTAAGTATCAGAAGAGAAAAATCCTAATAAAGGAACAGTTCTTGTTTTATAAAATTTGAAAGAAAAAATGCAGCTCCATGAGAACATGTTTGTCAGGAAACATATGCAGATCAAAACTTTACCAACATATATTGCAACACATGAGGATAGATAAGAAAGGGAGGGGGGCAACAGAATGTGACTTACTACTGAGACAATATACAGAAGCAGAATAGAGTCTATTTTATAAATCGCCTTCTGGGAAAAGACAGCCTCCTCTATTTAGTTGCATATTAGCTGTTTGTTTCTAGTTGTACCTATATAAGTCTTGAAGCTTTTACATTTGTTGAAAACCGTGTCCATATGTAATCAATGGTGTATAGCTTCCTAAAACTAAGATAATTAGTTCATGGTTCTGGTGTTGAGCAAACCTTTTGCCTAATTTACTTGGTGCATCACTAGGGTTCAGAGAGTTGTATCTGAGATCCACACAAACTGCAACACAACTGAATCATATGATGAAACATAATGATAAACTCTCAACAACAGAAGCAAAACAGAGTTATCCTTACAACTGGATCATATGGCCTTATCGATCTGATTTTAGCATGGATACCTTCTATTATATATATTAGAAAATGAAAAGTACTATAACATATGGAGAAACTGAAAACATAATGTTCAAGCAAGTCAAATTCTGACTTGGTGGAATCACAAAACAAACCAATCCCCTAAGTTTGGATTTATCTTAACAACCATAAATGCTTGTAGAGACAAGAACCTGTCAGCACGTTTCCAGGTTAATGTCGGCAAGGGCTTGTCTTAAACAATAAAGGATTTTGCTGAAATACATGTACGATTGCATTTTAATGACATGCTTGATCTCCTAAAAAGATTCAGCCATTCAGGTAACATTTTGTTGCCTTCGCTACTTATTCTCCATTGGGTTGTAATAGACGATACATGAAACTGTTACTTACTGATAAACAAATTTTCCCAGGTAATGATGGTAGGAACCCTCGGTCCCATTCCACCATGATTACAAGAGTTAACAAGACCTTTAGTACCACAATTAGTAGAGCCATATTTCTAGGATTAATTGCTATTTATAAATTATTTCTTTTGGGATTTGGGAGGCAGATTTCTTAATGTTTGCAAGGGTTTGTATCAAAATATACAGTTATTTTGCTGAAATATGTGTAATTACATTTTAATGACATGTTTGATTGCTAAAAAGATTCAGGTAAAGATGTTAGCTTCCATTTAAAGACAACAGAGAATGTGTGGATCATACAGGTAGGTAGGGCACCAATATGAGGAGTACCATGCCAAATACTATTTATGTTTTATTCTGAATCAAGTAGAATTGTGTTGGATGTGATGTGATGGTGAACATTATGGTGTTATCTTTGACATTTCTAAAGATGGAAATTAGGCATTCTATCACAAACTTGCTTTAGAAACTCTATAATTGATCAAGTTAAAGAAGGTAATGTGCCTAAGGTCGTTTAAGGAGCCCTTCTTTGCATGCAACGGTCTACCAGTGAGTTGGGGTGTGATAACCATGTGGTACAAGAGATTTAGGGTTTAGGAAACACTAGTCCTTGTTAAGGATTTAAATGCTTGGACCCTTTGTCCCACAAATATCAGAGGATTCTTTTATTGTGCTGATTATTATGGCCTTTATATATGACATGTTCAGACTCATCATATACTATTGTAGATACATAATGTCTTTGATTGAATGACAGAAATTCATATAACCATATTTGGCTTAATTTTATATCCAATTGGGCAGATGTTGGAATTGAACTTGATCCAGGAGGCGATGATGATCAAGGGATGATTGTCTAATTTTTAATTAGTATGAGTCATGGTTGAGTCGGCATAACAAGGGCAATAGAACTTCTCGTGTAATGTTGGATAACAAAATTCAAATGATCAGACTCCTTTGATATGTAGCTGAAACCCTTTTGTAGTTGCAGAAGGCTCAGATGAGGAGAAGGTACAGTATATCTTGTATGTGCTTGAAAACTGTGTATGACTGGTTGAAAAAAAAAAGATGATGCATGAGAAAGATTCTAAGACATATATACCTCAGATACGTCCATCTTTCAAGAAAGCAGTTTTATGAAAGATGACTCCGTTCAAATGCACAAAAA
The DNA here is from genome assembly GCA_021527575.1 of Ensete glaucum. Taxonomy (NCBI): domain Eukaryota; kingdom Viridiplantae; phylum Streptophyta; class Magnoliopsida; order Zingiberales; family Musaceae; genus Ensete; species Ensete glaucum. Next base: position 49,915,117 of record CM038558.1, read on the forward strand.
AAACCAACTTAAAACAAAATTTGGTCTATGCAGGAATACAGGGAGAGTGAACAGCAAGCCAAATTTGGCCTTAGCCTTTTTGCTACTGAGAGGAGAATTAGGAAGGTCCTATATAACCAAGTATCATTTCCATTGACACCATGCAATTATATAGTGAGCAGTTTGAAAAGTGAAGATAAGGAACACTATGTTGAGACAGAATCAAATCTGAGAGATTCTGTTGAGTAAAGTGCTATGACAAGTGGAACTCAGTATTCAGGATCTCAAAGACCATCAAGAAAGCTCAGAGTTGATGGCGCTCCATCTCTCCAAGGCAAAGAACAACATCAGGATCATGTCAAGTGTACTGGGTGGAGTACAGGACTTCTTGCGAATGAATTTAAATGGTTTTCTAATGCTTTGTTCAAACTTCAAAGTGTGGTCAGCAGGACTACAAATATATAGTTTGCGACTATAAAACCAACCACTGGATGACTAATATTTCAGGCAGAGCAACCATTCTGACTTATAAAGGAAAATAAAAAAGGAAACTATGCTATACGGCCAATCCGTGCAGGACCATGAGCCACTGCTTCATACAAAAAGGGAGGGAGGTTAAAGAATCAAGGTGGATTCTATGTATTGACAGGATTGACACCCAGGAAGCCAAATGTAGTACTGAGAGGTATTTTTCAGTAGTATCTAGGATCAGCATACGCTTTAATTTAATAGATCCTACAGTTTTCTGTTCATCTACACAAATTTGGCAGTATAAATTATCTTCTAGAATTGGAACTGAGTTGTCTCAATGCATCTGTTAGGTATGTAGCTATTACCAACAATGTTGTAATACTTATTTCATCAATTGGAGGGGTTAGTAGATTTTTCCCCCACGAGCATACACAACTCATCATAATCACATGAAAGGATTTCTTGAAATTACAGCACGCCATCATAGGTAGCTGAAGCAAAAAGGTATCATTCAGTGATTGATATGTATCATTCAGTGAGGCTCAAAGCTGAATTTGTGACATGACATCAGTTCTTTAGTATCTACCAAACAATGCATGGTTATTTATGAAGATTTGATAATGTGCATATGCAAACAAATAATCAGCATATACTAAGTATTGAAATAGTAGGTAGCAACATCTTTTACCAACATCACAATTAAGAAAAAGAATATGAACTTTATATATGGAAGTTCACTACATAGTTAAAACCTAAAGTCAAAATTTTGAAAAGTTAATTACATAACTTAGTGGTCTTGAAGATCCACAAGATATGTGAAATAGTTAATTCATAATGACACCTAAATCTGATTCATACATGTTTCATATCTATCCTCATGCTCATGCTCTATTTTGTTTCTCAAGGGGGAAACAAGAAACACATATATAACCAAATTGATTAGAGTTATACAAACTGCTTACCTCTATTTGGTTGTCTATTGGTAACATTATAATCACCCACAAAACCAGCAGAGCCCTTGCCTATGATATCTGAAGGCATGGTGCCAAGCCCATAACCAAACGAACCAGTGCCCGCAAGTTCAGAAGATGATGATCGCCAAGTAGGGTCTCCATAAACTGAACTTCCACCATACAGCTCCGCATAGGATCCTTCAAATCCACCACTTGATGGAGAAAGGGAAGTTTTCACTACACTAGGACCAGTGCTCCTTCCAAAACTGCCACCACCGAGATCGAAGTTATTGTCACCACCTCCAAAATTGAGATTCCCACTAGTGTAGCTTGAAGTGCCTCCCCCAACCTGAGCTGATATAGGGGTAGCACTGCCCCAGTTTATGGTACTATTGCCAAAGCCTCCGAGGCTTCCATTCCCTGAGGCCATATAGGCATTGGAACTTGGAGAATTAGTACCATAGTTAAGATCTCCACCACTCCATGCATTACGAGCCACTGAGCTAAATCCCGAACTAGCGTTTGCACTACCCCCACCGTAACCGATGGGACTACTGTACCTCGTGGAGTTGGCACTGTAATATGGGCTCAAACCACGTCCATAACCGATATTGTTGCTAAAACTTGAATTTCCTCCAAAGCTTGGGATTAAACTCGGTTCAAAATTCATCCCCATTCCAAAACCAGGACCAAATGAAGTGAAGCCATTCCTTGCACTAATGGGACCTAACCTACTGTCCATCCTCATCCCATAGCCACTAATCAAACTTGGATTGTAACCCTGAGTATATCCATTAAGAAAGTTGTTCGCCCTGTTCAGGCCATAGTTATATCCTGGACTAGGGGATCGAATATTGGGTCCCGGGGATAGTTCTTTGGGGACAGCCCTCTTGACCTCAACCATCTTACCATTCAGCTCATGAAAGCTTTTAAATAGCACCCTGTCCACAGCATCCTCTGAGTCATATGTGATGAAACCAAATCCCCGAGGTCTCTGGGTGTTGTGATCATACATCACAACAACATCAGTGATTGTTCCAAATTGATCAAAGTACTTTTTGAAATCACTCTCCGTTAGGGTAGATGGCAGGCCTCCCACAAATATCTTTTTGGTGCGACCACCTGGACCAGGAGAACCATGGACGCTGCTGTTGTTTCTATTAAGGATCTGCTGGTCATCCCTGGGAACAGCTTTCTTTGCCTCAACCTGAGAAATCGATCACCAGTTCAACAAGTTCATTAGTGAGTTGCTGATCATCAGAATCACAAAAGAAAAAATGTTGCTGATTATCAAGAATTCTCACAATTCAAAATCCATGAAATTGTATCCAGAAGTGCATAATTGTAATTTTCATAACGTGCAATGCATGAAGCATATGGAATTACAAGGATGCCTAAATACATTCAAGTGGGAAAGAAAAAATAGAGAAGGTAGAAGACAGACGGTTGGACCTTTACCATTCGGCCGTCAATCAAGTGCTTTTCCATGACAACTCGCTCCGCAACGGCTGGGTCTGCAAACACAATGAACCCAAAACCACGAGCACGGCCGGTGGTGCGGTCCTTCATGATCACAGCCTCCACCACCTCACCGTAGTTTCTAAAGTACTCCCGCAGGCGGTCCTCATTTGTGTCCCAGGAAATCCCACCAATGAACAGCTTCCCAAGATCCGACTGCATTCTCTTTTCTGCAAATTAAACATCTTTAAGTTCCCTTTGTCATGATCATCATCGGATGAAGCACAATACCATCAATTAAGGACAGGTATGCACAATAACTAATAGGAGATAAAGTTTCACCGATTTGATGGAACATACAAAGGAATTCAACTATAAAGGTGAGTTGTTGATTCGAATTAGATATGATCGATATCGAGAAGCAATTCCAGGACCTTCATCTACTCTCCCAACATATTAGATAGCTTAGGAGAGAAGAAAGGACCCAGAGGTTAGCCATGACGCCAGATCTGACGGGAATAGAAGACCCGGCCATGGAGCGCGCCGTCGATGCCCAGCTAAATCGGGCAAGCGAAAAAAAAAACAGAATCCAACAGCACAGCGAACGGATCCAAGACGAACGGAGAGAATCAGAGGATCGGATTCGCGGTCTGCGACCGGGCAAAAAACAAAACCCAAGAAGAAATCGAAAGAAACGACGCATCTACGGAGGGGCTCACCGATCCGAAGCGCGGCGTGAGATGCGACGAGGGAGAAGAGCGATCGGAGGCGTTACAAAGATCTGGAAGGCGGAATCAGAGGAACCTCACCATCATCATCAACAACCACAACCACAACAAGAACAAAGACATAAAGAGAACAAAAGCCTCCTACCCTCTCCGTCTCTCCCTATCGGTCTCTTCCTCTCCTTTTAATCGATGAACAAACGAATAAATCAAGGACTATTCTTTAGCTTTAGCGATTCCTTTTCCTTCCTCCAATTCCGCCCGCCTCAAGGAACAAAGGGAGATGGAGCGAACCGGAAGAAATGGGGGTGGTCTTTACATCAAACACATACCTGGCTATCTAAAGGAGAGGAAAAGAGGAGGGGGAAGAAGAGCGCATCGCCAATATATAAATAGGTGGAGAGCCGGAACGGGTAAGGGTGGGTGTGGATGGTGGGGGTGTGCGTCGCCCTCTCTCGGCTGTCATGTGGTGTGTAAGAAATGGAAAGCAAAGCGGGTGGTAAGACTGCTCTCTCTGCGTCGGATTTCTTATTATTTATACCATTAAATTATACGTGAAAATGACACCCGTCGCAGCTACCTCCGCCATTAACCACCGGAATTTTGTATTTACAATACAAATTTATAGAACTAAGCATGATTGCATACTTGCTTCTCATCAATCCTTCTTAATCTAAGTTAATTTTTACATCCGCCAATTGTGATTTAAGTGCCCAATAATTACTAATGTACAGTCCCTCGTTCACGAATCTAAATCGGAATTATTCACACTTTTGCACCAAAATTAAAAGTCACGTATTATTTGCCTGATGCTGGTGATAATTAACAGTGCCGCTGCTCCGTAGCAGAAATAAATGGAAATGCATGTATCTAAATATGATCTATTACTTTGCCACCTTCATGAATCCAAATAAGACACACAAGCATTTCCATTATTTATAGACACAATTATATCAGCCTGTCACGTTTATCACATACGTTTAATAGTTGTTTTGAAACAATCATAACTAATTATAAAAAAATAATCTCTGTATAAATGAAAAAAAATCTTGAAATGATTTTTTATATATAAATAAACTCAAAAGTATAAGGATATAAGTCAACGTATGCTATGATAATTACAATTCTTATCCACAGTAGCTTAATTAGTTGGTCATAAATGGCAGCTAAGCCAGCCTTATGTTGTGGTCCTTGCACACAGTATGATCATGCTCTCGAGATGTATGGGAGGAAGATGGAGAAAGTAAAGAAGGGAAATCAGAACAGTAACGGATGATAGACAAAGCATTTTGCACTCTCAAAATCCAAACACAGAGAGAGAACTACACTCAACACAGCGAAGAAGAAGAAGATCTCAAGAACCAATCCACATCGCTTGGAGCTTGTCCTTGTCCTCCTGCGATCGAACTCTCTACGGCAATGCAGTAACAGTCAAGCTCGTGGTTAGAAGACTGGGCATCCTTTAACTGATATCCCAGGCGCGGTTGGACAAGACGCCAAGGGGCAGTGGTCGAGCTCCGAGCCCCACCAGTGCAAGTTGTGATGCTGGTTCTGGAGAGCGAAGAAGAGCAGCACGCCCATGAATGCTGTACCTGCATCCAGCGCTGCGGACAAGACGTAGTTGTACCGCTGCCACCACACCTTGCGGTACCGGAAGACGAAGTAGTTGAAGATGGTGCCGGTGATGAGCCAGCTGGCTATGTTGGTCGGGGTTGCTGGTGGCATTCCGGCGAAGCCGTAGGTGATGACAGGTACGTTGATGAGAGATATCCACTTCCTCTGCGGGAAGATCTTGCTCAACACCCACACGGGAACGGGCAAGACGGCGCCGACGAGGAACAACCACACCAGGTTCCTGTACAACCCGCCGTGCCCGAAGAGTCGCCCTGGGGCTATAAGCCCCCAGATGACCGACGCGTCAAAGGTGACTCTGTACTTGGGGCACGTCCATGGGCTATCGGGATGCAGTGACTCCACGTCGCAGATGTTCTCTATGTTTTCGAGCATCCACCAAGCCAGAGATAGGTTCAAGACTCCGGCAACAATGGTTCCTGCCAGCTGAGAGATGGAAATCGAGCCTCAGACACAAACACCTGAATCATCGAATGATGTTGTCTTAGGGAGAGAGGGATCGATCACCTGGGCAGTGTACATGCACCTAGGTGGGATCTTCATGTAATGGCCAAGCTTCAGATCTGCTAGGAAGGAAAGGGCATGGACGGTGCTGATTCTACCGTAGATCTTGAACAGCAGATTTGCAATAGGTTTGCCAGGAAGGACATACCCAATCATGAACTCGGCTATAATGTCATATCCAGGTTGCTATAATAAGCCACAGTATTAGTTCATATCACCGAAAGATTCAATCGTCAGCAGCTCAGGAACTGGGCTTTGTTTGGATTACCTGATTCGTGGTTGCTTGAATGACTCCAATGGGAAGTGTGACAAGCCAAGCCAAGCCGAAGGCAAATATCATCCCCCACCATGGCAGCTGCACCTCCTCTTTCCAAACGAACGACAACATCAGCGACAGGACGATGCTTCCCACCAGTAGAACGACGAACCACCACTGAGGAACTTGCTTGTATCGCCTCATCAGTTTCCCATGGATGTCCAGCTTCAGGGAGTTCATCGCTGACTTGCTTTGCCTCCATATATCGCTACAAGTGAGTAGGAAGTGGAGATCAGTCGAGTATCTTGAAGAATTTGAACTCGGATGCTTGCACCTGCGTAAAGTACATATGGAGGACTTTTGTCGAGCACCTTCCGTGGAAGAGGAGGACATGGGAAATGGTTGCCGTGAATCTTGCGAATCCTGAACCGATCGAGAGCGCGAAAAGAGGGCTGAGGTAGAGCTTGCCGTAGCTGTCGTATGCGGCAACGTTGAGGTCAAAATCCGGCGTCAGGATCTTGGTGGTGTCGTACTTGTGCCCTGTGGCAGTGAAGAGCTGATTGGAGAAGATGGGGAACTTGCGGGCGTCGAACGTGTTGAACTTCCAGTAGCACACGGGGACGATGATGTAGATGAACATGATGAAGCCGATGGCCACGTTGAGGATGGAGAACCATGGTGTCACCAGAGGACTGCCGTGGTACGCGGAGATGCCCGCCCAGTCGAGAGTAAATGCGCCAACTCCGAGGCCATGGTAAGCCGACCCGATCTGCTGTGCGGTAATGCTACGAGGCCATGCCCAGCACATCCAGGAGAAGAAGGTCAGTATGGGCAAGAGGTAGCCTGGCAACGTGTAGTAGGCAAAGCTTGCGACGAAGAAGATGAGAAAGAACCGCATCCTGCTTAGCCCTTGCGATCTCGAGTCCTTCTCGTGTAAAGCTCTGCAGCATGCATCACCCCATTGATCAGTGAGGCCGACAAGCATCTCAAAATCTGTGATCCATCCTCTTGTGATCTTTTTAAGCTTGTCTACGTTGACACATATAAATAATTCCAACTACAGAGGTGTTTGATTCAGATAAATCTGTTTCTATTCTCTTGATATTTGCCCATGGAAAGAGACAAGAGAACATGGAACCATTGGACAAAGACGGACGAGAGAGAGAGAGAGGCATCTGACCTGAAGAGGGAGACCTGAGCAAGGTTAGAAGGCCACCACATCTCAGGGGGCTCCACCAAATACCTTCTCATCATTCCAGCCCAGCCATAACCCAAGATCTAAATTTCAAGAACACCGAGAAAACAACATAAATGAGTATATTATGATAGCCAAAATTTCTCACCATATCAGAAGAATATGAATTCTCTCTCCCAAAGAAGAAAAGATGGTAAATGTATTCCTCACAGTGAAAACTCAACACTCCACCAAACACTGGAAAACAAAGCCAAAAAAAAAAAAGGACCCAAGAAAACTTATAGCACTTACCAAAACAGAGATGTCAGCGGCAACACTATATCTAATTACCAAGTCAAAAGACAACGAAATAGGTGAAGTCTAAAACCCAAAATTACATGAAAATAATAGTCTCAAAAGGTCAAGCAATCACTTATATTCAGCGATTAATAGTCATGATGGAAACAACAACGCGGACAACTTTTAGTATCAGAAAAGCAGAGGGAGAGAGAGGAAGAGAGAAGTACATGCAAAGCGGAACGAGAGAGAAGGGAATGGAGATGTTTTTTTGCTATATTCTACCTGCGTGGTGAGAACAATAAGGAGAGCGCAGAGGAAGCTCAAGCTCTGCTTATAGTAGGCCTTCATTACAGTGATGGCGCCGATGGAGTAGGCGTCGCCTCCGCCGTAGGACACGCCGCAGCTGGCGAAGATGGTGATGATGACGTGCTCCTTGATGTTGAAGGGGCCGGGGTTGAGGTTGAACCCCCACCCCGGGAGCAGATTGACCTCCCTGTCGGGAAGCACGGAGGCCATGAAGCGGCCGATGGGCAGCACGGCTATCTGCATGAGGATGGCGGAGATGGTGAGCGGCTGCGTGCGGTAGGTGAAGAAGGTGTTGAGGAAGATGAGGAGGGAGCAGGAGGTGAGGCCGAGAAACCACGCCCGGAATGTCATCACCGGGAGCGACGGGTCGTCGGTCTCCGGCACCACCAGCGTCACCTCCTCGACGGGGCATCTCTCCACCCCCTCCTCCGAAACCGGAGGTTCACCTTTCCTTTCACCGTTGGACGCCATTGGGGAGAACCAGCTTTTTCCCTTAGCCCGGAGGAGGTAAAAGGTCAAATATGAAATGGAGATGGAGAGGGAGCGGGCAATATATAAGCAGAAGAAAGGCAGGTGGGGGAAGGAGCGAGGACGATAGTAGTAAGTCCGAAGAGGTTAATTGGAACTCTTTGATGACCAATATACTCCTGCTTCGCAGTACGCAAGGACGGAAGAGGGGTCACGTGAGGGGTGTTTTGGTCATTTGATACCGCGCGCTTGAGATACTTCCCACGAGTGGGTGGCGCGTAGGAAGCGACCGGTGCGGCGGAGTGTGGCTGCCGCGAGGACCACGACGACGGCACGCGTCTGTGTTGGCTCGCGACGCCGGGACGGCCCGGAAGTGCGCGGGCGGACCCGCCGCGGGGCACCACGGCGCGACGACCTGGCGGGGTCACGTCGGCGGTCCCCTTCCCCTCTCGCTGCGCCCGCAAGCGCACCGTACCCGCGGGCCCGGCGCATCCGTCGGCGTCGAGGCGGCCACCTGTCCCGGTCCGGACCACTCGGATGCTTTGACCTCCGCCACCTCCGTGGTCTCCGCCTTCCTTGGTCTTCGTCTTCATCGATAAGGCACCGAACGTTTCGATGACGAGCTAAAAAGCAAGCGAGGAAAAAGGAAAAGCTGCCGAAGCATGCAAGACCTGTACCTGATCGCGTGGAGAGCTCAGAACAGGATGAACTCCACCACACCAAACTGAAGACAAAGAGGAGGAGACAGAGACAGGGAAAGAACGGCTAACCGTGGATGCGTACTGCACTTGATCAGCTCGGATCCGTAAAGGGGAAAAAATAGGTTCTTCTTTTCAACGAGGAGTCGCTGTTGCCGTTGACTACGGTCTCGAATCACCAAAAGCCACGTTGAGAACATGGTTTTTTCTCCCCGGTTTCGTATCTTGCGAAATCCAACACTCGAGAAAGTATTCGAAGGTTATCTATCCTTTTCTGCCTACGTTAGGTGGGATCACGCCAACCTCACGCACAGTCAACCTTGTTATGTGAGCAGCATGTAAATAATATTACACCATCTCGATTGTCTCACTGTTCATCAAAATAATTACTGCTGACAATTATTATTCAGGGCATCCGAGGTTAATGGACACAATTACGTAGCTCTTGTCCTTCTCATCTCCATCGTCTTGTCTGAGTTGTTCCACTACCTTTTTGTTGATTCCATCTGGAGTTGCTTGTCCACTTGGTGTTTGATTTCCTCTCTTTCTTATCTTCTCGTTTTTGATATCATGTGTCATTAAATTTTATAGGATTCCGCACTATATAGGGTCTGCTTCTCCTTAAAATGTTTTTTCTTTGTTTTGGTCTTACGTTAGAATCCCACCTAGCTAAATAAAGATGAAATACTATTAGATAGTTCCTTAGAACAGTATGGACGATGACATATATATATATATATATATATATATATATATAGGTATGCACAAGTCCCTCTCGTTGCTCTCCGCCTCTCAGATTCAACCATGCTTGGGTTAAGGACGAGAGGCGAAGCAGAACAAGCATCATAGAGAGCTATCAAATCTTGTACCCAAACACCACAAACCCTGCATCGCATGCGGATAACAATGCTGTAGCCTTCACTGTACATATCTGATTTCCAGACCACACATCCGGCGAACAAAACGACGGCCATCGACGTGCTTGTCGTTCGATCTCATGCCCATACCATCGAAGCGTGATGAAGAAGCTCCCATGGCCAGTCGAGAAGACAAACAAGAGGCGGTGGTCCAATCCGCACCTCGTTATCGCCTCCTTTAATGATGTGAAAAGGGATTGCTCGGGCTCCTGTTCCGGTTCTCCTCCAGCAAAAGCGACGGACGGCAGCAGCGTAAGCTATGTTATTCTTGCCAATGCTGACAAATGAGCCTCCACCCTTCGTTCCTTCACATCCTCCAGCCGAGGAACACAGGTGGAAGAGACGTGATGCTCTCGCTTTAGAGCGTGTGGAGCTGAGCGGAAGAGAACAACTGCACTTTGTGCAGTAGAAAGAAAACCTCTGGCTGCGGGTGACTTAGTCCAACCACTGGAGAATATAAAGCACATGGATTGCAGCTTAGTTGATGTCTCATCGGCACGCGTGTGTGTCGTCGAGTCGCTTGCGTTGCTGCTAAAACCCCATTGTTTGCGGATAACAACGAGGGATCAACGTCATTATGTGGGTACTGCTCCTTATAACAAAGAGGTGTCTTCCCACTATCCACGACCCATACCTATGCATCGAGTCGACGCCTCCATGTCTTCCCTGATGTCCGGCAAGGGATTCTCCAGCATGAGTCACCGCCGCAGGGAGCGACTCAACAGTTGGAATGAGTCCGACGAGCTCGGCGTCTTCGAGGCGACGCGGTACTTCTCCGATGCGACCGATGGCGTAGGTCTCGTAGGTGGATTTGGCTCTCGTGGAGCTGTTGCAGTCGAGCCGAGGGTGCCAAGGAGCTCAGATGAGAGACTAGTTAGCGGCAGTCCCTCGCTGATGAAAGCCAAGAAGTGCGGCAAGCAACCTGGCTCCCCTGGTGCTAAATTAGTCGGCTATCTCAACTCTTTCTTCCATCACGCGGCTTCTCGGAGGAAGCCGAAGTGTTCGAATCCCACCTCGACGTCCAGAGAGCCACGAGAGGACAGGGAAGAGGTGGAGAAGAGACCTGGAGATGAGAAGGAGAGAAGAAGAAGCATCACCGGCCATTGTCAAAGCACCAAGACCGCTGGCACCAAATCCAGCAATTTCTGCCCACGAAGTGAGGTAAGGGGAAGGAGAAGAAGTATCACAGAGGTATCAAAGGAGAGAGAAAACTGGGAGAAGAAACAGGCGACGAACCGGGCATCATCATCTGGGGAGGTCCGTTTGATATCCCAAAACTGCTTAGCAACGCCAAGGGGAAGAAATAAGACCTTCGGTAGAAGAGGAGAAGAGGTGGAAGATAATGACGGGGACTCCGTCTCCAGCTCCGATCTATTCGAGCTGAAGATTTATGATCGCGGCGGCCTCTCCGACGGCTTGCCCGTCTTTGCAACCACAGATATCCAAGCTATCAAGAGAGACACTGCAATATCAAGTTCTACATCGTAGCCACCATTTTCCTCTCTTCTTCCCTTCTCCAACACCTGGTAGTAATACGAATCAGTGATGTTTCTTCTAAGCTGCTCTTCTTCAAGTTAAGTTTTCATGGATGTGAAGTGGGAAGCCATCGGACCTCTGTTCCAAGTATACATTGGTGATTCACGTGTGAGGTTTTGAGGAGTATTAAATTATTGAGGATGTGTTCTACAACAAATGAATCATCACAGTTGGTATGTTGGCAATTCATATGCCAATCACTCAAGTTGGTATGCTGACATTGCTAGCCACAAAGTGTTATCTCATATCCTATGGTTCTCTATAGGGCCCAAATGTGTCACTCTCAAAGGTGTCATAGTCCATCATCCTCACTGCATTCTCAGCAATATCACATCACTCCCTTGGGATGGACTCATTGGTGATTGATGACCTATTGGTCATAATCCAAATTAAATGGGAAGCAAACAAATGTTTCCGAATATAAATTAGAAATACATGGAATAAATGAATCGTCCAACTAATTGATTTATAGGAGTCGGTTGAGCCCAACCATGACGAGGGGAAGAGAGCCCGTGTGGGTCAAGTCGGTTCTGACCCGACTTGCCTCCTCCCTTCTTTTGTAAGGGAGTCATGCCCGAGACGAGACGTCGACGGCTCCCGCTCGCCGTTCCGTGAATCCAACGAACGAGGAGGAGCCACGGACGAACGCGGAGGCGACCGAGATCGAGCGCGGAGGTATGGGTGATCCGCTTAATCCTATACTTCGCCTCCTCTCTCGTGCGTTGCTTATGGTTCTTGAAATGGGTTCTTGATTCGTGGATCTGCTCGTTACGGTTACTTGATGCGGTTGATCCCGTTGTTCGCCGCTTCGAGTTCTGGGAACGCCGGGATGGGGCAGCAAGAGATCGAGCGTGGAGATGGGTAATGCGCTTGATCCTTATTCTTCGCCTCCTAGCTTCAGGTTCTTGAAATGGGGTCTTGATTTGTGCGTCTGCTCGTTTCGATTACTTGATGGGCTTGATTCTCGTTGTTCGCCGCTTCGAGTTTATGGGGAGATTTCTTGATCCCACCAACAAACGCGGTGATGGCGCAGAAGGTGATGGTGGGCGGAGATACGTAATGCGCTCGATCCCCATACTACTCCTCCTCTCTCTTGCCTTGCTTCCGGTTCTTGGTTTCTTGACTCCTCCTCTTCCTATGTATATACTCGTTCTTGATTCCGTCTCTCATATGGGTCTACTCGATCCGATTACTTGTTGCCGTGAAACCGAAGGAGGAGGAATCCGAGAGGAAATCGAGGAGCTAAAACACGGAGGCAAGGTGTGATTCGCTCGATCCCTTTCATCGCCTCGTGAGTTGCTTCGAGTTCTTGGAGGGGTTTCTCGATTTCTTCACTCTAGTTTCGATTACCTGTTGCCGCTCTAAAACCACAGGAGTTAGGTGTCCGTGAGAAATATGGAGTTCTTTGAATTGATTTCTTGAACTCTGGTCTCCTGTGGGTTCGCTCCCTTCAATTACTCGTTGATCTTGGATTCTGATTCAATCGTACGCTTCGGTGGTTTGCTAATCCTCTTTCCTGAGGATCGGCTGCGTTTGCTTGAGTTCTTCCGGAAGTCGATCTTGAACTGTGGTTACTTTGGGATGCTACGTGCACAGCTTGTTCTCGTGATGAGAGTGGTAATTGTTTGCTTCCTTGATTTCTCTTTTTGGCCTGTGATCTATGTCCCTTCGCCATTGTGTTTTTTATCCTTCGAAGGGTTTTATCTGTTTATTTCGATTTTGATTTCTACCTGTTCCTTCATCTTGATTTCTTCAATTTCTTCTCCCGTAGGCCTGCCCCAATAAAGATATTGTGTTTCTTCAATTTAATCTCTTGAAGGATGTAGGATATGTAACTATCTCGTTGGTGAGCTTTAGTTCGGTAAGCATGACATTGATCAGAAGTCACTTTCTTCCTGAATTGTAAAAGTCCTGTTGGGTCGTCTCTTATAATTCATAGACTTGGCATGCAACACATTTCTTTGCACTCTACTTTCTATAGTTACCTCTTCAACTGTAACCTCTTAATGTATAAAAGAGATCTATATTATATGTAGTAGATGGCATCTTAATTTTTCTAGATAATTAATGGCATTTGTTAAATGACATTGCAACATTTGAGAACAATATTTTTGTCTGTTGTTTTCACTCATATCGTTAGATGTTTTTTTTTCTAGGTCTCTAATACAAGTTCATGGCTGGCCTCTAATTATCCTAAGAAGCTATACTTGAACATCAGTTATATTATTTCTGCTGATACCATGTATGTTCTGCCTCAATCTTTTTTGTCCTATTTAAAAAGCTTATGTTTCCTGTAGACCGAATCTTAAAATTCAGCATCCTGTTCATGAGAATTATTGGTTTTTTTATATCCTGTACTCATTGCAGAGGTTCCTGCAGCTACTAAAGGAACACATGATCAAGAAAATAAATCCAAAAAGGTTCGTGCTCCTTACTGATATTAATTATTGCTTCGTTGTATTAAATTAGAAGATCATATCCGCAGCATTTTTTATAGGAGAGCCTCTGATATAATTGTGCACGTCTGTTACTATGTGATTTCAACCGAGTAGTTCTAACGAAGAAACCAGACACAATTAATTTCAAATGAGGAAAAAAAAAAAACCAAGTCGTAATGTTCCATGTGCACCTTGAGCCTTCGCTTTTGTGTTCTCATTATTAGTCTTTTACTTGCTAGTTCTGTGACCTTGAAGGCATGGAATGTGGTTTCGATTGTGAATCAATACATGGATTGCACTCATTTTCGGTAGTCTAGTTCGCCAATAATAGAAAAAAAAAAACATTTCCACTAGCTCAGGTCTTGCGTTTGCAAGCTCTCTTTCTTAACTACGTTGTCTTCTTTCTTCCTCTTCCTCCTTTCTCTTATCCTCGATTTTCCTTCCTCTTTCCTCCATATGTTCCTTCATCTTCTTCTTTGTCCTCCTCGACTCTTCAGCATGTACTGGTGTATCAAATGTTGATACACCACCGATCAGTATGTACTGGTCTAACTAGGGACGAATAATATGAGATGACAAACTTACTTCAAGGTACATCATTTCTTATGAATAGTTTCACAAGGAACTTGCCCCGAACCGAGAAGGTCCAGGACAGGATTATAAGGAGGTAAATTATGAGTACTTCAAACTCTAGTCCAGGAATTGAATCCGTTTCTTCTGTAATCTGAAAAATTACAAACGTGAACAGAAGAAAAGGAAGAAAGAATTGGTTGTATTCTCTGGTTAGCACTTGGTAAATTTTTGAATGCAACAACTGAGGAACCAGATGCTTTTTTTCTGCGGTGTTTACTGATATCATAATATCTTTTATGGGGATCTTATACGTTGTTCATGGCCTCTCACACTTCCAAGAAAGCTATATATGAACATCAGTGTTATTGAATTTTGGAATCCTCGCATCATGCTCGATGTACTATAATTTTGCCTCAATATTCTTGTATCTCCAAGTTTATTCGTCCCTTCAGCTAGTAATAGAACATGCGGATCAAGAAATAAAACCGAATAAGGTTAGTGCTTCTTACATGGTTGAATAATTGTTGCTTTACTGTATTAAATTGAAAATCAGAACTCCTCTCAGCATTTTCTTTCTCCAGGAAAATATTATCCGTATTCTTATAAGACTAGGTTTGTTTGATAAGTGCACGCTTCATTACCATGTAGTTTCAGCCATGAGGACAGTGAACCAGACACAATTGAGGAATATCCTGTTGTTTCCACATCGTTTTATTGTCCAGTTCTACGAATTACCTTTGTTTCTGATGAATTAGTTCCTAAGGAACTTATAACAAGGTAAAATTATCAGTTCTTCCCATCAAACCCTAGTCCAGCGATTACGTTTCGTTAGTGTACTAGTAAGAAATTATAAACATAAATATAAAGAAAGTAAGACATTAGGAAGAAAAAAAATGTAAGAACTAGTTTCTATTTTTTAGGTAGAAAGTGTTAGAGATGATTCCCAACCCCATGCCATATAGTTGACTTGTCACATTTTTTCTGGAAAATTGAATGCCTATTGAAATTGAACCAGGGGAATGAATACCTACCTAGAGAGTTGAAGATAACATATAGTTCAAAAAAAAAAAAAACAAAACAAAACAAAAAACTCTACTTATTACGGAGAGAGATAAAAAAACTAATAAATTTTACTTTAGAGAGTTTAAGAGTCGATGCAAATAGAGAGACGCTACTTTAAAGAGTGCAAACCTAAAGAGACCCTGCTTTTAGAGGTCCCAAGTAAGGATATTAGTGAGAAATGTTTCCCGTTAAATGTCATGTTGACAAGACACGCTTAAGTGATAGTATATCATCATCATGCTAATTGTGTACGCTTAGATAACATTATATTACGACCATCTCCTTACAACCCATTGAGCATCCTATGTTGAGACGGGATTAACTTTCAATAATTTGATAGGATACAATGTGTCAACTTCTGGTTAGCTGTTACTTCTATCTATATCATGTAGCTCCCATTATGCTTCGGGAAACGACTTCCTTGCACCAAGAATGTTTAATAAATGTCCACAAGTTTGCCATCGAGTATGCGAGAAAACATGAGAATGTTAGATTGAGTATATAAAGAACGAGCCGACATAAACCACTTGTATAGGAAGCCTCGGATGTGAGAATTCCAGGAGTCAACGGATACTAAAGCACGCCTAATTAAAGTGCTCACGTGGTATCGAACATAGAGATGTAGAGATGTATGACAATATTAGGACGTGTCAAATGTAAGAGGTCATCAAAAACTAATACATATAAAATATGTATTAGGTCACAACTTAAATTGCACGCTCAAGAGTATGGATTTGCTGGAGAGAAATGAGAGAGAGATGCACGAAGGTGCCCGTTGTGAGAGATTCAAATAAGATAGTGTGACCAAAGATTTTGGATGATTTCTCAAAAAAACCCAAAAAAAAAAAAATCATCGTCACCTCCAACGCGAGACGAGTCTGATTGCTTTTCCCCGTCCATCCTCTTTGCACGCACCCTTTACCTCTTCCCGCCTGCTTTGTCTGTCCTTTCGTCACTTATTTCCTCGCCTTCCCCACCACCTCTTTCCCCCCTTTCTCTCTCTCTCTCTCTCTCTCTCTCTCGCTGTCTCTCTCCCTTCCCACCACTTTTTTACTCCACTCTCTCCTCCGCTCATAAGATTTTCCACCTGAAAAGAGCAATGACAAACATCTTATATCACCGTTGACAGGCAGGAGGATGAACCGAGGAGGAGCACCATCCCGATCGCCAGAGCAATGGGTACATTTGTAAAATCAGCTCCAACGGATATGACAAAAATTTTTTGTTGGAAGATCGGTTAAAGAGAGAAATCATCATAAATTCTTCATTAGCTGAATGTCGTCCATGAGCTGCATGCATAAATAACATCATATGTTTGCATGTTCACTGCGTTCAATATATTTGCATGTTCAACATACAGGAACACTTCGCTTAGGGAAACCAAAAAAAAAAAAAAAAACCTGAAACAGAAAGCCTCCTCAAACGGTATGAGACATCTTAAACTAAACTCCCCACTCCCGGCCCAAAAAAATATATATATATTTCAGAAATCTAGCGATAGAGAAATCTATGGACATAGCAACTCCATATGTAATATCAAAAAAACCATTGGTGTTTAAAATCACAGCTCTATCAGTAGAAGACAGTGAAGAAGTAATTTTAAAAGTATACTAGAAATCACCTCCTAATTATGGCCATCTGGAAAAAAAAAAAGAATTTACTTCCAAAACCCAAAGATTCTGATGATGTCGGAAAACCAGCTCCTTACAACACCAAGGGCACATCAGAACGAAAGATGGCAAAGCATAAAAAAGGCTAGCGGACAAAAGATTGTCCTCCCAACTTAATGATCCAGAACACCACCACCATCCGGAAAACCTAATTCCAAGAAATCAAAAGAAACAAAACTTTGTTCAAGAAATCAGAGAAAGAAAAATCAGAAATTAAGATCTTCCAGAAAAGAAAAATCATGAAGTGATCACTTCCAGAAATCCGACAAAGCTTGGGGGCGAGACAGTTCTTTCGCAAGAGAATGCAGACCTCATCCAAGAAATCGAAACAAAAGAAAGAATCCTCCAAGAGACAAAACAAAAGGAAGATCGGGAAATTATGACTTCCCGCCTAAAACCAAAGGAACCATCCGAGAATGCAGAGAACCAGACAGAGACTTGAAGGAACTCACGCAGCTGAACACCCCAAGAAACGCGGAAACAAATGTAAACTGAGATCAAGAGCTTCTACCTTCTTTCTGAATTCGTGGGTTCTTCTAGCGATTCGTCATCTTCTGCAGCCGAAGCAACAAAAGAGTTCGATTTCCATGATGATTCTCTCTCCTCTTCTTTGGGTCGAAGGGCACGAAAGAAACCTATCCTTCGTCGTACTTAAACGAGCAGAAAGTGCAAGTTCCAATTTCTAGATTTGGGTTCCATCGATCCCAACTCAAACCGACTGATTTAGCCATAACCAGTCGATCCCAACTCAAACATTTTAATTACTAAACTATATATTAAGAGGAAGCACGTCAGGAGCAATTGTTGTGCTGATAAAAATATTTATAACTTTTTGAAGGGTGGATAATAAAAATTAGAGGGGTAGTGATTACCTCAAAAGTATATAAAATTAGGAGATGAATGAGAGCAAGAAAGCCAAATACAGAAAGATTTCCCTGCAACATCATCTTCGTTGGTGTAATAGAGGTATACAGAGTGTTGAATTAATTCATCTATTTCAACGGAATAAACACTCTGAACTGTTGCATGAACAACATGAGAGAGATCCCCCTGATAAAAGATTTGGATTCAAGATGGAAATAAAGCTTCGAAGAAATCTATGGACAGAGAAACCTCAAAGATAGGATCACAAAAACCATTCATAGTGCTACTATCTATTATTCCTAAAATATGTGGTAAAACAAATCAGACTTCTGTCAACAAGAACAATCGAAGAACCGATCGAGGGACGCATTAGTAACAATAGGAAGCTTCAACTAACAGCTTCGAGAAATCAAACATATATGCAGTTATCAAACAAACAAGAAATCAACGAGAAAAGTTACCTCAGATTACTTTTGGATGATCATTTTGAGAGAAGTTCCTAACTATGGTCGTCTGGCAAAAGACTTGGTTCCAAAACCCTAGATCCTGATGGTCTCGGGATCCATCTCCTTACAACACCAGGAACATCAACCTGAAAGGTGACCAAGAAGCAAAAGTTTCAGCGGACAAAAGAGCGTCCTCCTAGACTCATGATCAAGCACACCACCACCATCCTGAAAAGTTCCCCAACAAACCAAAAGACACCGGAGAAAAGAAAGATCAGAAATTAGGGAATTCGAAAGTCATGCCAAAGAAACCGACAAACTTAGGACCGATAAGAGTTTAATTGTAAGAGAAACAAACCAATGTCCAAGAAATGAGACGAAAAAGATCGGGGAACTAAGAACTTCCAACCTAAAGACAAAGAAACCCTCCAAGATCCAGAAATCACGACATAGTCGCTTCCAGGCATACTTCTACCGCCCGAGAAAAACAATGGAGGAGAAAAGGAAATCCAAGAAACAGAAGGATTAAGAGAGAAATGATTAACGAGATCAAGCTCACCCAAGAACACTCAGACTTGACAGAATGCACACAACTGAACACCGCAAGAAATGCTGCAACGATGCAAAAAGGAAATCATCAAAACCTTCCTGCCTACGAGCTCGTGGTTTCCTTCTCTCTCCTCTTATTGTGGTCGGAGGGAATGAAAGAAACCAACCCTGGTCATACTTAAATGGGTGGGAAGCCGAGCCCAATGTGGGCTCCACCCATCCGAACTCAACACAACCAATTAGCTGCAATATATGACTAAAGCGGTTCGGCACGCTTCTTTAGAGGTGTTGCGTTCGAATCCAGCATAAGATATATATATATATATATATATAATTTATTGTGATTAATAATAATTCATTATCTAATCAAAGCCAATTTTCACGCAAGTCATAAGAATTAGAAGGATTGGGATCACCACAAATCGAATAAAATTGGAATATGAATTAGAGCAAGAAAGCCAAATAGCCTACAATTGGGATCACAAGAAAAAGATGCGTGTATTTGGGCCGGGCCAGACATTGCTGGTCCTAATCCATAAGTCGTCGCCCGAAGAGCCCATATTCCAAATCAAAACGAACTTTTGACCCATCCACATCAATTCCATGAAAACGTATATTGCGTATTATTGTTAGATAGTTGAGGCATAATTATTACAACGACCATGACGTACATTTATTGGAGTTCATGTCTAACCTTAGGACATCAAGTCAAACCAAAATAAAAGTCCTCGAAAGGTGTTCTTTTAAATGGAGATAAAAATTTGTTGGAACATCAAAATCATAGTCAAATCAAACTCATGAAATCTTTAAAAAGATTGAAAGCTCAAGTTCTCAAGTTCCCCAACCCGACCGACCTCTTGAAGCTCTCAATGGTTACCTAAACTTCCAATAGAAACGAGAAGGAAGGTAGGTGTATATCAACGTCGACCAGAGATCGCCTGTCCTTCCGGGGGCAGGGCACAAATAGCGGCCTCTCTTAAAGCAACCAGAGTCCCACCTTATTCTCTAAGGTCACACCCAATCTACTAAAAAAGACATAAGGTGTTTCTTGCCTCGCCGCCTACACCCATCTATGAGCGTCGGATTACTCTCCCCATTATATTGCTCGCTTATCCCTCCTCGTCTCTTGCTTAAACCCCTGACCACCACCTCCTCTATCTGCATCGCTCCACTAAAAGACCCTCCTTTTTGCCCTCCTCATCCACCTCCCAACCATCTTTCGTCGCCGCCTTCTCTGACGAGGCTCCCAGTCGTCTCCCACAGGGGAGGTGGTACGAAACGGACCCAACCACTCCCCTTCTCTGTTTTCTTTTCAATCGTCTCAAATCTGCTGTGATCTTAAGAATCCTACCACCATCTATGGCTGTGCTTCTTCCGTTCTGTGCAACGGAGCTTTTAAATGAGTTGTGTCAAGTCGGTATCTTTAATTTAAGTCTAAGGTTTGTCAAAGAACATGTTTAATTGAACTCTGGTTTGGTGAAGCTCAGGTCATGGGGTGGGCCTATGCATCACCATTGTAGTCTGGTGATCTAGGGAATTTGTGATGGACCAATGAGTTACCAATGCATTCCTAAATTAAATTATTTGTGCACCTCATAACCAAGTTTCTCATAGGTTTGCTAAATAATTATCTAGATTCTGTTTGCAATCTTCTAGATTCTATTTGCTAATTAATTACCTCTAGGTTTAGCAGTCACCTATTTGCTAGATTACTCGTGTACCCCAAGAGTGTTTCTTGATGAAAGATCTTAGTGGGCACTGTCAATTATTTACACGATCTTGTCTGCAATCTGTATACATTTTCATTAACTAAATGCAATATTGGTCTATAGGCAACTTGCAGTGGCAGACAAGGACATCGAAAGTGCTTACTGGAAGCTTGTTATAAAAGAGATTCAAGATGCTTGCGAACTTTTTGAGCCCATCTATGGTGGTTATCTATGATCAAACAGCTCAAATGACACTAATGGCACCAATGAAGCTGACCGGCCGACTGTGTAAATGAAGATCCCAGCTACAGCTGAATGTGTTCCTTCCATCAAACAAGTTATTTCATCACTTGGCATAAGTGTTAATGTGATGGTAAGTTGAACTAATTTGTGTGTTTCTCTGACGGACTTAAACTCCTATGTTTCACCCTTCTTAACATTCAGAAATGTTCTTTATTAACCAATGGTACAAAACACAATCCTTCTAATGAAACTACTAATTCTGTGGCTTAAACATATGGACAATACTGTTTTCTTATAATTGTTTTAGGATTAATCCTATGTTTTATTAACTTCAGTTTGTCTAGCTGTAATCTTTTAACTGTTTTGCTTTTGATGCCACTTACTGGTTGACATTTCTATAATCTGCCCAAACTTGTTCATAGACATGCTTCACTTCAATTGACCCAGATTTCATAACCGATTATTTTTGTCCATTCATTACCTCAGAATCAGTCGTGGTCTTATAGACCTCACCAATAGTCTGGACGAATTTGTTGCTTCATCCAAATGTGTAAAAAGATCATAGTCACACTGTATCTCAAGAAGCTAGGTCTCTCAGATTTGATACAATGTGCTGAACAAAAAGAAACTGTGATCATTTAATCTTTCTGCAGAAACATTTCTTGCTATCAGCTGCATAGTTTGGATTTATGGTTTGACTTCATTGCCCATCATCTCAAATTAGTTTTGGGCTGAAAATGTCTGACATTATCTACTGTTTTTTTATATCTACCTGAAAATGTCTATTTATCTATTGTTTTATTTCTTCATATAACCTACCAAATATAAGAATATTGGAGAGAGGAAAAAACTAATTACGGCATGTGATTGAGATAACAGCAAAATGATGTTGTTCAGTCTGGACACCTAAACAAGTTAATCTCTAAGTCCCGAAAATGGTCCTGAAATAACATTAACAGAAACTAAAATGTAACCTAGCTAACACCTCGAGAAAATTTAGACTCGATTAAATCTATTTTCTAATTCTCCGTCACAGCTAGAGATCAGATAACTAAGCTGCCCTTAATTGCATCATCTTGCAGTGCCACACTTGATCATTGAAATGATTATTTTCTTAGAGGAACTACCAAGCATCGCATGTTTTTGGCATATTCTGTACGCTTTTATAGCATGATATCTCCATTCATATTGCACCTTTCCTGTACTGATTCTTCTCATTGCCTAGATATGAAGCAGTCATTGATGCATATTTGGACGGTCTCAAGTCTTCTGGGCTGAATGACCTATCTAAGCTTACAAGCGTGGCTTCCTTCTTTGTCAGTCATGTTGACACTCTCATCGACAAAATGCTAGAAAAGATTGGGACACCTGAAACTCTTGATCTCTGAGAAAAGGTATAAAATCCATTACTTGGGGCTCTAAAACCAAATTATTATAAAGATTCTCTCCTTTTGTAGGTTCAAATCCTGCAGGCAGCAATAGCTCAAGCAACCCTAGCTTATAAACTGTAGTGCTGTACCAAAAGAAATTTTCTGGTCCTTATTGGGAGGCTTTAGTAAAGAAGGGTGCCAAAAAAACAGACATTGTTGTGGGCCTCAACTAGTGTTAAGAATCCTGCATATCCTGACACGCGCTATGTAGATCCGCTACTTGGACCTGACACAGTGAATTACACCAAGTTACCCTTCTTTAGAAACACCACAAAAACCACCTACCCAAACACACACACACACAAATTAATTTTATCTACTCTTCTATGGAGACAAGTCTAAAACATATGTACTTAAGATTTTATCGATGATCCTCGTGTTGTGGTACCATGGCAGATACTAATAGATTTACTAGATTCTACTAGGATGATTGCATTATTTTCTCACTGTAGGAAATTGCATCAAGCGTGACCTTCAGCAATAATGCATCTGGAGTTCCTTCTGGTCTATAGGCTTTGCATGTAATAATAATGTACTTATCATCACATGTACTTTTATTTATGCTTTCAGGTTTCGACCATGCCTGATAAAACTCTACAAGCCTTTTATAGATCACGGTGTCATCTCAAGGACCATTGATTCGAATACCTCAGAAACCGACGAAGTTTACAGTGCACTAGAGAAGTTGGGGATCAACTAGAATGAGGTTGGAGCGCAGCTTGAGGCAGAGGGCGTTGATTCCTTCAAGAAGAGTTTCGATAGTTTGTTGGTTAGTCTGTAAGAGAAGGGTGATTCTTTAAAGGTCATCAGTCCGTTCGTGACCCCAGAGGGCGTCGATTCCTTCAAGAAGAGTTTCGATAGTTTGCTGGTTAGTCTGAAAGAGAAGGGTGATTCTTTAAAGGTCATCAGTCCGTAGTGTCATGAACGGTCGTTGCTCATTCGCAACAACTTCACTCAGTGAACCGTTCGTCGCTTTTTCTTGTTTGTACAAATGTTTAGCAGCTTGTTTTTGTCTTGATTTTGTGTTTTTGCATAAGAAATGCGAGCAAAACAGTCTGGAATGCTACAGAATGACCATTCATTGTGCAGAACAAAAACAGCCCAAAACAACCGAGTTTTGGGCCATTTTCACATGCTGTGGTGATTCACTCTGTGTGGCATGAAATGTCAACCATCTCAGTACCTTGGAACCCCCCGAGTGGCACTGGACTAGATGGGACTTTGGGTATATGTCGGGCGTAGGCTTTCATCAACAATTGAACTTGTCTTGCGTCTGATACCTTGGGAACTGTCGTTTGTGGACTTGCGATTGTTCTTACAACCCTCTAAAATCATGTTTTGCTCTCTTTCTCTCGTTTCTCTGCTGCACTTAAGGTGTTTGACGAATTGCTTGTAAAGTTTCCCTCTTTGCGAGATGTCAGGATTTCTCCGTCGCTCGTTTTCAAGCTAATCAACTTCTTCTTTGCAGGTCTTTCGGAACCCGCACGAGGTTGCAAGTGGGCTGACCCTTTACGAGCAAATAACGCTTCGGCGTTCATGACTTAGGCAATCCCAGCTAAGTATGAAACATTGGGTAAGGTTGCTTCGCGACTTAAGCAATCCCAACTAAGTCTTCAAGATTTGCCGCTAAGGTGTTGCACGGCTTAGGCAAATTCAGCTAAGTCTGTGACAGTAGGACAATTACGAACATGCACATCTTCATCGGTCATGGATGGTGATCTAAGTAAATTTGGTATGGATGTTTTTCTGTAGTTCTTAGTTTGTTGGTCATTGAACCGAACTCTTGCTTTTTTTTGCTTTTCTGGAGACTAATGTATGAAATGGTGGAGCTATTGGCGTAATTAGCTTGTCTTACATTGGTGAGGAATGAATGAAGTTTAAGATCTTTTGTATGAGAGAAAAACTGCCTCTACCAGTCATGATGAATGAGAGGAAAGATGTAATGGTTGGCATGCAAAGCTAGTCGGTGCGGTGATGAAGTAGCAAGATGATGGTTCTTAAAGAACATAATTGGCCGAAGGTTGAGGACTTCTCATCGACAGGAAACTTCCCTCTCCCAATTAGTTGCGAGCAACCAAATGATCCCAAGATTCTTTTGAGATATTACGAAGCCTCAACAAATGATCTTGGTTGAAATTTGCATTATCAGGGCAGATAAGATCAAACAGAGCAAACATAAGATTTGAAGCAAATTAAGATGGAAGATAAGACGATCCATACCATCATCGATGGCTCTGCTATGGAACTCACCCGTGGCACGAATCTTCCTCTCGGCCCACGATCAAATCCAATTCAAGCGAAAACTCCCTCTTCTTGCTGCTACACAGCGACCTCCTACCCACAAGTAGACGCACTCTTTAGGCCCTTCAGAATCACGGATGAATCGACTCGCTTATGGCGAATTGATAAGAAATTTCCTGCTACGAAGACGGCGATCGCTTTCCTCATCGGAGAGGTCGACACCAAAGGTTCCAACATAAGATCTGAGTCGAAAGCGAAGATCGAATCAGACGAAAATCAAGAATCGGAGGATCGAATCCGCAAGAACAAGAGAGCGTTATGGAATCGAACGGCGGAAAGGTTGGCACCTGAGAAGCGCTTGAGGAGATCGCGGAGCATTTAGCATTAGGGTTTGGCATCCTCGGGGTCGCCATGGGCGCCAACGCGATCTCAAGCTCCTCACCCACCCTCCACATTAACCCCAATATTAAAGATATATATATACACACACACACCTTGGTACCGTGCCTAAAATTGCACCACGTGTCTTCATCAGCAAATGTCATTGGTTGAGAAGAAAGCCCATGTAATCAACCCCACAAACGTGATACAGTGGACGGTTGGATGTAGTCAAACCCAACTCAAGGCGGATAGGAATTAAATATTTCTAGTAGGAAAAATCAAATAAAATAAGAGAAATATAAAATTAGAAGAACTAATTAGTAAGCTTAAACACTTGAAAGAAATTAGATAGACCAATAAGATTGAAAGCGTTATGTACATCGACAAATCGATATTATTTAATATATATATAGGATTATCTTTACATTATTTTAAATTTAAATTCCCGGATCCTCTTTAAACATACTGATAGATGATAGAAAAAACAACTTATAATTTATTATTTTCTATCAATCTTAACTGCTCTTGTAGAATTCGGTGATTGCAAGGAGTTAGTTAATATGTTTTTTTAGGATAAAGTATATTAATTTGTCGCTGAAAGCTTATAAATTTGTTTTTTTTTCTTTTCTTCTTTCTTCCTAATTTATAATTAAAATTGCGGGAGTTATTTATTGTGTAGTCCAATCCCCGTGGATGCCTCATTTCGCATTGTAGACTGGGGTTAGGGTTTCTCGTTCAGCCACTGCTCTTCTCCGCTTCCAGACTCTCACCTGTTCGGCGAGCTGGGCGAGCTGAAAGAACGATCGAACACCGACGTTTTCTTTGCCGAATTCGTAGATTCGGGTGTCGGTAAGGACGATTCGGGAGAAAGGGTCCTTCCTTTCCCTCGGTCTTGCTCGATTCCGGGATTTAGGATCCCTTTCTAGGGTTAGAAGCATCGGTTTTTTTGTTTCGGACCTTCCTTGCGCTGAAAGGATTCGTACTTCAGCACCGTTTACATTTGATTTAGAATCTTCTGTTCGTATTTTGTGTTTAACTTGTTTTTTTGGTTGATCCTCGTGCAAAATTATCCCTTTTTCTCGCAATTATTCGCGAAAAGTGACTTCTTGAGCTGCAAATTTTTTGTCCAAGTAACCACAGATTGTTGTTGATAATGCGACGAGTTCTTGGTGTTGTAGATACTGTCTCTGTTCATCTTCATGCGTGATGTTCGTTTGCTTCGAAATAGTGTCTTAAAAGCTTCCCTTTTGCATATGTGATCACAAATTAGTGATTTTTGAGATGAGAATTGTTCTGTATGGAGTGAGACGAAGAACTTATAGTTGGTACTCTGGCAACGTGAAACTAATTTTGGGTATTCTGTGATAGATAAACGTCACTAATGATGAATAGATCGAGATTAGTCAGAGAAACTGTTCAAGATCTTGAGTTGAGACTCGGTCCTTCTTATCTATCTAAAGTTGGAATGCCGCCTGCTGATTGTTTAAGGACTTACCGTGAGATAATATTGATCGATGATGACGGCGATTATGACAACAGGCTGATAAACCCTCCTGAACATCCAGAAGTGGTACTTGAGTAGAATGCTTACCATGGGCTTGTTTATTTTGTTCTAGTCAGTTGATTTTTTTTTCCCACAGTTTGAGGTATTTTGTGCTGTTTTTTGGGCTTCATGTGTATGTCTTTTAATGCAGGCATTTAGTTCCTACCCATACTCAAGTTCATGGGAACATGTAATTAGAGAAGAGGACTTGGAGCTTCGTCTCGGACTTGGAGGTAAGTGAAGCATCCTTTTTGCACAACTTACTGCTTTTAGTTTTAAGTCCTTAGTAGAAATCACTGCTCGAGTAGAAAAATGATCTATAAAACTCATTGTACTATTTCCTGGAACTGCCTGTAATTTGTTGATTATGAAACTTTCGGAGTAAAGATGCATTTCTATAGAAATCAAATACGAAGACCTCATTGTTATGCCAACATTCACAACAATATGTCGCCAAAGGCAAGTTGTCTCTACTTTGTCACTTATAGCTATCTGTTGCTTATATGCTGCATGCGATTAGATATGCATCATTGTTCAAAATAGCTTAGTGGTACTAGTTATGAGATAAACTTTGTTTCAAGTTCAGCTGCCTAAAGCTTTAACGGCTCAGAGGAAAATGAAGATTTTAATGGTGAATTTGGTGAGAAAGGTTGATGCTGCTTGTTGCTTTTGAGGGTCATCTATGATTTTAGAATTTAGGAGACTTGAGAAAGTTACTGCATTGTTGCATGTATAATTCCTTAAGGTGCATATGTAATTCCGCGAGCACATAAAGTGTAGGCCACCACTTCATGCCAGTGAGACGTCTTGTCTATATCTTCAAAGTTGACTTATGTATTGGCACCTAATACATTCCTCATTCCTTTTGATGCTCTTGCAGCCACTCATGTCCATCTTGGGAATTCGAATTGTGGGACTAATAGATTGGACTTTAAAGTTAAAGACCCAAATGCTCTGAAATCTGGCAAGGTATATATGTATTCTTGAGATGCCTTTTTCCTTTTTTAATTATCCTATAGTTTTACTTTGATTGCCTTCTACAGTTTTAACTATTGAGATGTTTTTCTCCTTTTGGTTAAAGCTTAAAGGAGAATTTAGTAAAGCTTGATGCCCTTGCTCGTAAATTTATGATGGTCTCCACTCTCTTCGGTGGCTTCATGGACCTTACTTTTAGTGGGTATGGGGTTTTAATTCCTCCATTGGCATGAGGGTGTTTCGTAGGCCTGTAAGGTCTCCATCAGATAACGAATTATAGGATCTAAATGCAGATTCAACCATAATAATAACCATGAGGTTCTGGTAGTTCATTGCTCCGAACATGTTTTTGGGTACTGAGTGTGACTGCGGATTCATACCTGAGCCAGAAATCTAATTTATCTACTTTTAAGGATCCATCCCTTTGTTGGCGGGGCTAAATCTGGGTTGGATGATCATGTCATCTGAGTTGATGGCACCCCTAGTTTCACGTGGCCTTTGTTTCATGTCTTTCTGGATCACCATGATTATCAATTCATGTTAATGAAGTATATCTTTAAATTATTTAGTTTTACTGTCCTGATGTGATCTAGATACGACAGGCATCTTCCAGCCAATACCTCTGTGAGTTTAACGAGGTCAAATTGAAATGTGCAATCTGCATGGACACGATGAAGGAGGAGACATCCACGACCTGTGGACACGTTTTTTGTGGCGGTTGCATCACCAACGCCATCCGCGTGCAGCGGAGATGCCCAACTTGCCGGGAGAAACTCTCGCTGAGCAATGTTCATCGCATATACCTCCCAGGAGCAAGTTCCTGACCACCTACTGACTGCACTGACATCACGACCGAGTTTATAGCCTGGTTCCGGATGATCACCTTACGAAGTGTAGCCGATGGATTTTGATGAATTTTCGAGTGTTTTGTAGAAGGTTTTTTTTTTTTGTGCATGAGGTATTGAAGCAGCAGTAGTGAGATGTAATTCTGTATGTCCTATGAATGAGAAACTGATCCCAGGCTGTATGTGTGTTGGAACTCAAAACTGGAATCAGGAAGATCTGGTCACTGATTAATCCTGCCACCATCAGACTAAAAGTTTATTATTGTTGACTGTTGAACATTCTATTTGTGATCACCTTAAGATGTGCCTAATGAGTTCTTTTTGCCAACTTGATGAATTGTTACTGTGTTCGGTCATTTCAACTTGCCTCATGTGAAGGTTAGCATGGCTAAGACTTAACTGGACTGACATGAGTTTGATACTGGTGATGTTCAACAGGCCCAAGCGATTAATTCACTGAACAGGAACAAGAAAAATACCATAATTCTTGATGAAAGTTTAGCCTCCTCAGCCTCAGTTTTACATGCAGTCCACATTCAGAACATAAGCAGGAATGTTCAATTCCATTTTGATCAACAAAAACTTGATGAGAACTGATGAGCCAAGCCGAATCCATATCGAACTGAGCTGACAGAATACATCTTATTGAACACCATCGGACACGCTTAAACTGCTTCTTACGCGTAGAATACTGGAGAAAGATGGACGAGCTCAGTTCTTGCTAGTGTTGCATGCCGTCAGTTTGCAGCAATTGGCATACTGTGCAAGACGACGGTTTCCATGGTCAGCCCGGGCCCGAATCCGAAGAGTACTCCCCACTCCAATCCCTCGCCGGTGGTCGCCTTGCCGTCCGCCGCCGACCGGCTCCTCATCTCGTCCAGGATGAACAGCACGCAAGCGCTCGACATGTTGCCGTACTCGCTGAGCACGCGCCTCGTCGCCTGCAGCTTCTCCTTCTGCAGTCCGATCTTGGCCTCCACCTGGTCGAGGATCGCCGGACCGCCGGGGTGCACGATCCAGAAGATGGAGTTCCAGTCGGAGATCCCCAGCGGCTTGAACGCCTCCACCAGGCTCTTCTCTGTGTTCTTGGATATCAGCCCCGGCACGTCCTTGAGCAGGTGGAACGTGCGGCCGACCTCCCTTAGGTGGCCCTCGATGGCGCCTTCGGAGTCCGGGACGATGGTCTGGCTGGCGGAGACGATCTGGAACAGGGACCGCTCGATCGCGGGGTCCGGGTCGGCCCCCACGATGATGGCAGCAGCGCCGTCCCCGAACAAGGCCTGGCCGACGAGGCTGTCGAGGTGGGACTCTGAGGGCCCGCGGAAGGTGACGGCGGTGATCTCGGAGCAGACCACGAGCACGCGCGTGCCGCGGTTGTTCTCGGCCAGGTCCTTGGCGAGGCGCAGCGCGGTGCCGCCCGCGAAGCAGCCCAGCTGGTACATCATGAGGCGGTTGACGGAGGGGCGGAGGCCGAGGAGCTTGGTGAGCCGGTAGTCGGCGCCGGGCATGTCGACTCCGCTGGTAGTGCAGAAGACCAGGTGGGTGATCTTGGACTTGGGCTGGCCCCAGTCCTCGATGGCCTTGACGGCAGCATCCTTCCCCAGCTTCGGAATCTCCACCACCACTATGTCCTGCCGCGCGTCCAGCGACGGCGCCATGTAGGCGCAGACGTTGGGGTTCTCCTTGAGGATCTCCTCGTTGAGGTGCATGTATCGCTTACGGATCATCGACTTGTCGCCTGAAGCCACCGAAAACCATGCAATAACGCACAGTCCTCCGGAAAGGAGATAACATTTCCAGGAGGAAGCACATGTCCTGTTCTAGAACAATGACAGAGCTCTTATCTAAATGCTACCAGGAAATAAAATACTACTAAATTATGGTAACAATAGAACACCATCAGCCGGTTTGTAATAAGCAGGATTGTACGCATGAAATCAACAAGAACGAAGTCACGCTTCTTGGACGTCTCTCATACTATCTGGAGAGGCGCGCACGTCTCAGTCACGAAGTCTCTCAAAGATCAATGAACCAAATAGGGTGAGCGTAATATCACAGGAAGAGGAAGAGGTGACGTACACATCCTCTTGAACTTTTCCTTGAGCTCGGTGAGGTGGTCGCTCTTGGTGACGCGGAAGTAGTAGTCGGGGTAGTCAGCTTGGTAGACGACGTTGGCCGGGGTGGCGGTGCCGATGGCGAGCACCGCCGCTGGGCCATCGGCCCTCTGCGAGCGGCGGATCTCCTGGAGGTTGGCCATCGTTACGGACGGTGGGAGCGGTCGTAGTGGTAGTGCCAAGGCGAAGCGAAGCCGCGTCCAGGATGAAGAAGGCATGGGAGGGACCGGGAATATTTATAGGCAGGCGGGATGGACGGTCAAATACGATGCCACATCATCCAAAATCAGGTTTGGTGCCACCCAGCCGCCACGTGGCCACCGCTCCTCTCTTCCGGTTAGTTGGGGAGCCTCGTGCCACGCTGCCTCCTCGAGCGTTAACTGCACTCGCAGCGCCCACACAGAATCCTGCACCCATCAGGTCCGTACGTCTGACACGTAGTTGCAAACGCTTAGACGAACAGTAGCAGGGGATCATATTAACTCTTGGCAAGGAGATATATATATATATATATATATATATATATATATATATATATATATATATATATATATATATATATATATATATATATAAGCGTTTGTCATCGATTTAAATATCTCGAAAATATTGGGGACGATAACATATATATAATTTTGTTGTATAACCTTCATGAGTCGAGCTGAGGTGTCGGCCCGATTTGTTCTTTGTCAAGTATGTAAGCTTGTATACGTCGATCCGAATTTAGATCCCCAACCTCAGTTGGACCTACCTCTCAGTAGTCAGCTCCTAGTTGTCGGTTGGTTTGTCCTTCCACTTGTCCTTCTCGATTCCGGGGTTGATAGTCCTGCACACAGGCCTCGTCGAGAATGGGGGGAGGTTTGTCCGATAAGGCCTCTCCGACGCTCGAGTTAGTGGGGAAATGAATTTTCGTCCTTCCTCCTTTCGAAGGGTGAAAGAAAAAGGAGCGAGAGAGAGAAGCCCGAAAGAAAGAGAGTCCCCCCCTTTGCGTGTTGCCAAAATGGAGGCTTTATACCTATGGGAGAGGAGCTCACCCGTACATTCGACCTTACCTCTGTTGTCCCTCGGGCGTGGTCGAGTCGTACGGCGATCCTGCCAGTGCAACGATATGGGGCGTGGGTGTGGCGCGCCATGCGATATTAATGGCGCATAGAGGAAGAGTCGGGTGGTGCAGTGTCCCGACGTCTCCACCTCGGATGTTGAGTCCGTTGCTGACTTAGTCGCTCGGGCCGACGTGGTTTCCTCCCAGACGTTGATGTGGCCACCGATTTGGTACGGGCTTGGATGAATTGGGTCGGCCCATTGCGTTCCCTATCATTCTCCCAAACCCCCCCCCCCCCCCCCCCCGAGAGGGGTCCTATCGAAGCACTTTTTGAATCGAGGGGAGAACCCCGAGCGTCAATCACTGCTGATCCTTGATCC
Organism: Ensete glaucum; assembly: GCA_021527575.1. Lineage (NCBI taxonomy): Eukaryota > Viridiplantae > Streptophyta > Magnoliopsida > Zingiberales > Musaceae > Ensete > Ensete glaucum. The sequence goes on from CM038558.1 coordinate 49,946,999, forward strand.
TCCATCGTTTTACTATGGCTCGATCGATTTTTTGTTTGACGGATTAGTTGAGGCTCATAATTAGGAAGAAAGACCGAGCCAGGCGAGGTCTACAACTTGAGCAAAAGATCGATGCACATGTCGAGGTACACAACTCGGGCAAAAGATTGATGGACTGGCTAAGACACACCACTCGGGGAGAGGATTGAAGGATTGGCCGAGATACACAACTCGGGCAAATAACTGATGGATTGACCGAGATACACAACTTGAGGAAAAGAATGATGGACTGGCCGAGACACACAACTCGGGCAAAGGACTAATGGATTGGTCGAGATACACAACTCGGGCAAAGGACTGATGGACTGACCGAGATACACAACTCGGACAAAGGACTGATGGACTGACCGAGATACACAACTTGGGCAAAAGACTGATGGATCGATGTTTGGGTGTCGTCCGCATGTTGTCTATGCACGTGATGTGAGATAAAAGTGTGATGAGGAAAAAGGGATGGGCTGACGTGACGAATCTTACACTCGTTTATGCACCATTGGGAGTGAGGTTCACGTATTCCCTAGGCAAAGTCCTTTCGCATCCTCGGGAAGTTGAAACGACGCGACCTATATAAGGCTCATCGTAGTGGTGGCGAAGGACCACTTTCATTCTCCGCCTTCCTTTTCAGAGCCCTCGGACCTCACGTCTCGATCGTTTTGTCCTCACTTTCTGCTTCTCTCATCCGATCAGGTCAGGATGGTGTCTTCCCCTTCATTCTCAGTCTCCAGTTTCTCTTCTACCCTTTCTTCTCCTGTTCCCCCTCCTCAGGAGGAAGGATATAGGTCTAGGGATTCCTTAGGGAATCAGTTCGATCCCGAGAATTCATCCTTGGGCGTGATGACCGGGGTGGAAGCCAAGGCTCTTCAAGCCCTGGAAGGAATGAAGTCGCATCACGACTTCAACTCAACTGTTAGTCTAGAGTCCTTGGGGTCGATTCGAAAGCATTTTAGTATTCCGAACGAGTATGTTCTTCATGCTCCAGGGTCAGGGCAACGGCCGTACCAACATTGTCCCGGGAGGTTCGGTATCTCTATCGATACTTTGGAGGTAGGGCTGAGGTTTCCCCTTCACCCCATCATCGGGGAGTGTCTCAATTGGTGGCGGGTATTGCTCAGTCAGATCGTGCCAAACTTTTGGTGCTATATCATAACCTTTCTCGGGGAATATAAGGGTTCAGGAATCGTCCCGACCCGAGACTTGTTCCTATCATGTTTTCGCTTATGTAGGGGTCAGGGGGCTACTACTTAACCGCTCGGGGAGGCTTTAGGGTTAGGGGTGCCCCCTCCAACAATAAGGGTCAGAAGGCATGATTCCTGTTTGTAAGTAGGCGTCGGGGTTGGGACTTTTGCGTTGAATGGTCGGCCCACCCTATTAGCAACATCCCCCTGAACCTTTCTAATGAAGAGACAAACCTGATTGAGCAACTGAAGGGCGTTCTGTCCGCATCTCGGGCCATTATGAGCTTCACCGAGGAGTGGCTGGTCAATGTGGGTCTCAGTCTAGCTTCTCGTGGTATGCCTTATCTTTTTACTTGAGTTTCATTGTCTAATTCCCCGACTCATTATTGGCTTTGCAGAGATGGTAAGCATAAGCATGATGCGCAACAATCCCCGAACTGGAGGGAGGTGTCCCGGGGCTATGCACTCGGTCCCGACTTCAGCACTGTCGCCTCCGCCAGCACCGCGTGTTGAATCCAAGTCGGCATCTGATGTGTAGGAGATCCCCATCGAGGAAGATAGGGGAGTGCCCAAGGTTTCCTGCAAACAACGAGGGGAAGACATAGTCAGTCAAAGAAAGAAGGACTGATGCAAGTCCCCCCACAAAGCTGATAAGGCCGCGACAAAGGGAAAAAATCCGATCGATGTTTCGGAAGAACCTTCTGCTTTAAGGCGGAGGCCCAATTTGGTAAGGGAGCTTTGCAATGCCAGTGCTGGGGTGGACGGCTGGGACTATCATGCCATTCAGATGTGCAATCTTCCGGAGAAGGCTTCCGATGCTCCCTTTGAGTCCGATCTGAGGCCGCTGACCTATGGAACATCGGTTTGGCAGAACGGGGAAGCTTTGACCACATATATTCGAGGCATGTTGATCCCGTGGCTGGCTATATATCTATACACTCTGTCGTCCGAGGTGTTGATGAACGAGGCAGTGAAAACTATGGTGCTGGTAAGTTTCCTCTCGGTCCTTTCTCTTTCTACATTCTCTCTCTCTCTTTTTTTATTGACCTGATTGTCCAACCTACTTTTTACAGAACCAGCATTATCAGGTGGCCCTATTTGACCACGTCCATGATGCGGGTCGGGTGATCACCTATTGGATGGTAAGGTGACCCTCCTACACTAAGAACTGTAGGACTTGAAGGAAGGTGGGAATCCGGACATCGTGGTCGTGGTCGAAGTTCGAGCGTCTGACGCCCAATCTTTGGCAGAGCACCTCTGGTTCGAACTTGACAAGGCGAATGGCCACCGAGTGTCGGTAGGGGTGGATCTGGAGATGGCTCGGGCAGAATCGACTAGCTTATAAAGGTAGCTTGCCGACCTATGAGAGCGATTAGATGACTCCAAGGGCCAACTATGAGGTGCGAGGGCCCAAGTGCGCCAAATGGAGACAGAGCTGTTGGACTTTGCTCGATCCAAGGATGCTCTTCGGAAGGACCTACCGAGGAGAGTGATCGAAGATTACAAGAAGTCGCTAGGGTTCGAGATGGGTTTAGTGCGGATGGGGCGGGTGTCGCTGGAGTACGAGTACCAGTTGGTGTTAGCCCGACTTCAGGCCTGACATCTGGGGGTAGAAATCGAGTTGGACCCTTTCGTTTCTCTTCACGAGGATGATGACGTCCCGATGGTCGATGAGCAACCCTTCGACAACTCTCATCCGCCACCCGAAGAGTGAAAATACTTATAGATTGCTACTTATTTTTGGTTCGTCGGGGGTTTCTCTTTCTCTCTTTTTTGTATCGATCCCCGGTCGATTGTTGTACTTCTTCTTAATTAATGCAAGTCACTTCTTTTGTTAAAATTGCTCGGGTCTCACTAAATATATAACTTCTATAAATTCAAAATATGCCAAGTTCTCGGAAGCCTTTTTCCTTCCATGGTAACCAGGGTAAAGGTGCCTTCCCGGGGTGAAGTTTCCACTCGGTATGGTCCTTCCTAGTTCACGACCAACTTATCTCGGGAACGAGTTGGGTCACTGATCTTGGCCTTCCGTAGCACTAGGTCTCCTACCCTGATTTCCTGAGGATGTACTTTGCATTTGTAGAGCCTCGCTACCGCCTTCTTGTATTTGATGGTTCATAGGTGCATGGCGGCTCTTCGTTCCTTAAGAAAATCGAGATTTTTCTTTAGTCAGTCGGTCAACGAGGAATTTTTATAGAACTCAACCTAGAGGGTCGAGTAGACCACCTCGGATGGGAGGACTGCCTCGGTCCCGAAGGTCAGGCTGAACAGTGACTCGCTGATGATGCATTTAAAAATTGTTCGGGACGCCCATGAATCGATCTCATTATCGTGATCTCATCACGATTCGATTTTTATTGCATAGAAACAAGGACATCACAATATATATGTAACAAATAATATAATATAAGAATATACAAATATTAATCATAAGCAAAAAGATCACACAGCGTGTCACACGTGCCATCACTCACATGATTGGCTTGCAGGGCACCTGTAACCAGCAATCTCCCACTTGACCAAAAGCTAATCACCTATGTGTCTAATCCCCATCAGACCCTTACAAATATAATCTGAGCTAGTGGCTTTGTCAATGGATCTACAATGTTATCTTCGGATGGAACTATTTTTATTGTTATATCTTTACGGGCTATGATATCTCTTATCAGATGGAACCTCTTTAGAACATGCTTAGACTTCTGATGAGACATGGGTTCCTTCACTTGAGCTATAGCCTTATTGTTGTTGCAGTATATGAGAATTGGTTCTATGTTGTTTGGTACGACTCCCAAATTTTTGATGAACTTCTTCATCAATATCTCTTCTTTTGTTGCTTCTGCTACAACAATGTATTATGCCTTTGTGGTCGAGTCAGTAGTAATATCTTATTTGAAACTCTTCTAGCTTAATGTTCCTCCATTTAGGGTGAAAACATATACACTCCGATCTTCTCCTTGAAAATCCATTTACAGTCGATGGGTATAATATCCTCAGGTGCATCCACAAGGTTCCAAACCTTGTTAAAGTACATGGAATCCATCTCAGAATTCATGACTTCTTGTCATTTCCCGGAGTTTATACTCATAATAGTCTCCTCATAGGTCTGAGGATCAATATCCTGAGAGTCATCTCCACTGATATGTCTCACATATCTTTCAGGAGGGTGAGATACTCTATTAGACCTACGTAAAGTTGGAACTTATGTGTTATGTACCTGAACAGACTCGGGCTCTGGAATAGTACTTGAGCTAGGTTCTCTAACCTCACTCAATTCTATCTCACTCTCACTATTTTCACCAAGAATGTGTTCCTTCTCAAGGAACACAGCTCTCTTGGCAACAAAGACCTTTCGGTCCTTCGATGATAAAAATAATACCCACAAGTTTCCTTTGGGTATCCCATGAATATGCACCATTCTGTCCTTGATTCCAACTTATCGGGGTTGTGTCTTCTAACGTGGGCAAGACAGCCTCAAATCTTAATATGTCTAACAGCTATAGTCTCTAGGGCATACCCTCAGAATGAAACGGGTAGGGCAACAAAACTCATCGTAGACCGCACCATGTCTAACAACATGCGATTCCTCCTTTCTGATACACCATTAAGCTCCATACTTAAGTACTCTCATTATTTTTGAGGAGGTGTCCACTGGGATAGAATCTCATTATTTTTAAGGAAATGGGTAAACTCCATACTTAAGTACTCTCCTCCTTGATCTGATCGAAGAGTCTTAATACTCTTTACAATTTGGTTCTCTACCTCATTCTTATATTCCCTGAATTTCTCGAAGGCCTCAAATTTGTACTTCATTAAGTACACGTGTCCATACCTAGAGAAATCATCAATAAAATGTAATAAAATATGAGTAACCACCGATAGCCTGAGTCGATATAGGACCACATACATCACTATGTATGAGTTCCAATAACTTGGTGGCTCTCTCTCCAGTTCCACTAAAAGGAGAGTTGATCATCTTCCCATGAATGCAAGGTTCACAAGTTGTATGTCTCATAGTCAAATGGATCTAAGTATCCATCTTTCAATAACTTTTGAATCCTTTCCTCATGTAGATGACCTAGCCTACAATGTCATAGGTATGCCTCTTAGACATATTTATATTCATGATATTTGGAGAAGTGTCTAACACATATAGGCCATTTATAAGGGTCCCTCTAGTGATGATCTCATCATCCATAATTATTGAACAACTATTATTTTTAAAAACCAATTTATATCCACTAATTATCAAACAAGAGTTAGAAATAATATTTTTTATAATAGAGGGAACAAAATAGCATGCATCTAATGCAATAATAGCTCCACCAAGTAGATTAGGGTGACCTCTCCAATAGCAACTGTAGCAACTCTTGCTCCATTGCCCATCTTGAGATCGATCTCGCCTCTAGCTAATCTCCTAGGTCTTGCCAGTACTTGTAACGAATTACAGATATGATAAACACTCCCGTTATTCAATACCCATATGTTATCATGAAAATATGACAAGTGAATACTGATCATTAATATACCTGAAGCTTCTCCAAGCTTCGGTCTCGCCTTCTCTGCAAGGTAGTCCTTGTAGTTCCTCTTCTAATGTCCATCTCGGCCATAGTGAAAGCATTGTCCTTTGTCCTTTCATAGGTATTTCTTAGCAATCTTTGCCTTACCTGGTCTTTCTTTGCCCTTGTCCTTCCTAAGGGTCTTGCTGGCCTTCCTTTTCTTTTTGGTCTCACTAATATAGAGAACTGACTTCTCCTTTTTGATGGCACTCTCAGCTTCCCTCAACATATTAAGGAGCTCAGGGAGAGTCACCTCAAACTTGCTAATGTTAAAATTCATGATGAAGTGAGAAAAGAAAGTCTCTTTGGATCTCATATAGCCTCTGGTTGACTTGGCGAAGTTGTTCGCTCATCGAGTTGGTTGAATCTAAGGAAACAACATCCGACTCTGGTGGGATACGGATGACGTTCCGAGAATGGCTCGTCGGTTGACTCACTGAGGCATTCGGGTTCTCGGTCGTAGCTTCGATCGGGGGGTGGTGTGGTGCTCCATTGTCAGAGTGCTCTTCTTGTGCCGGCCTTTATTAAGGTATTTCCTATTACAACGTCTGTCGAGGAACATCCAGACGCTGGTGCACCGGTGCTTGTGCCAGTTGGGGAATGTAGGGGACGATGGCTTGGATCACCCTGGTCAACATCTGGACTTGCTAGGTGAGACCAAGGAATGCCTCGGTTGTCACGATGGGAGGCCTGAGGTTTGGTGGGGAGGAGTGAGCCCTGGAGCTGGGGGAGTGAGTCTTGGGTCATTAAACAACCTCAAGTAACGATTTGGTGTAGGAGGCACTGTGCTTGCTTCCTGCGTGAGAGAACGAGGAGTTTGTCTGATTGGTTGTAAGGTTGATGGAAGGACATGAGTGAATCTACCGGGGTGCTCCGAGTTTGAGTTACTCATTAGGCGTTCTTGCGATATCGGCCATCCTTCTAGCGCCAAAAATATTGTAGAACCTTCAGGGGTCGAGCTGAGGTGTCGGCCTGACCTATTCTCTACCATGTATGCAAGCTCGTCTACGTCGGTCGGAATTTGGATCCCCGACCTTGGTTAGACCCACCTCTCGATAGTCATATCCAAGTTGTCAGTTGGTTTGTCCTTCCGCTTGTTCTTCTCGGCTCCGGGGTTGATGGTCTTGCACACAGGCCTCGTCGGGAATGGGGGGAGGTTTGCCCGATAAGGCCCCTCCGACGCTCGAGTTAGTGGGGAAATGAAAGTCCGTCCTTCCTTCTTTTGAAGGGTGGAATAAAAAAGAGTGAGAGAAAGAAGCCCGAAAGAAAGAGAGTCCCCCCCTAGCGTGTTGCCGAAATGGGGGCTTTATACCTATGGGAGAGAAGCTCGCCTGTACGTTTGACCTTACCTCTGTCTTCCCTCGGACGCGGTCAAGTCGTACGACGATCCTATCGGTGCAACGGTATGGGGCGTGGGTGTGGCGCGCCATGCGATATTAATGGCGCATGGAGGAGGAGTCGGGTGATGCAGTGTTCGGACGTCTCCACCTCAGATGCTAAGTCCACTACTAACTTAGCCGCTTGGGCCGACGTAATTTACTCCCAGACATTGATGTGGCCAACGATCTGATACAGACTTGGATGAGTTGGGTCGACCCATTGCGTTTCCTATCAAATTTAAATTAAATTTTAAATTAGTAAATACTGTTAAAGAGAGTGATAACATCATAACAAAAACACATTAGGTTTTTTTCTGTATGTTTTTGTTAATTCATGGATCCATACATTTTGATCTTAATAAATAAATAAATGATATCTTCCTAAAAGAAATCAAAACGAGAAGGAAGAAAGAACATAAATCATTTCTCTTCACTTGACTTGATGTTCTCATAAATATATTAAACTTCATATAATCTTATCAAAATTATATAATATAAATTAATTAAATTAATATTAAATAAATTTATATTAGTTTTATAATTTCTTATGATAGAAATGTTGTTATCAACCAATCATAATCTAACTTGTGTCTTCTATATAAAATATAAACTAGAAGAATAAGATAAAATTATCTCTCATCCATTTGTCTATATGGATATGGGTGCAATTACGTGTTGTGTGGCTTCTCAGCTCCGATCGGGTCCGCCAAAAGTCGCAGTCGACGTGTCGAGATCCGACGCAGGAGAACTCTCCCGACGTCGCCGAGCTGCCGTCCACCGTCATGGCAACTCAACCGCCTTGCTCGAACGATGTCGAGAAGCCGAGACCTTTCTTCGGTGCTCTTGGACACGACAACTCATCCATCGGCCGTGATTCGTTTAGCCGCGCGATATAAGAAGATCCCATCCTCTTCTCCGAAGAAGAAGACTCTTCTTCGAGGGTTTGCGCGCGCTCTGCTTAGGATTGTGACGAGATGGTGAGTGGTTGGATCTCGTTTTGGATGTTCCTGTGCAATTCTTGCTCATTTGATACGACGCTACTGACGTCTACAGGTGCTTCCGGGTGACATCGATCTGCTCGACCCTCCGCCGGACCTCGAGAAGAGACGCCACAAGAAGAAGCGCCTTGTTCAGTCTCCGAACTCCTTCTTCATGGTACTTTCTCCTTGTTTTCATCAAACGTATGTTTCTTCCTTGTTCTTTAGCCGACAAACCTTCTTCACCGTTGATTTCTTGTCGATTGAAGGATGTGAAGTGCCCAGGGTGCTTCAACATGTGAGTTCCGATCACAAAGCCTGTTCTTTAAGTAGGGTCTTCTTCGCTTCTTTGTGGCTGTATAACGTTGCTGGGCTCATGCACGCAGAACTACTGTGTTTAGTCACTCTCAGACGGTGGTGGTCTGTGGGAACTGCCAAACTGTGCTCTGTCAGCCAACCGGCGGCCGAGCCCGGCTTACTGAGGGGTGCTCCTTCCGGCGGAAGACCGACTGATGCTTGCCTGCTTCCTCCTTCTGATCTCGTAGCTATTACTCAAAGAGGCTATATGTCAAGCTTATCGAGGATGCTCTGTTACTGAGCAGCGAGTAGATAGTGTGTTGGTGATGTCGATCACTGGCGTTGCTGTTTGGCGAATTATAATCTATAGTACGTTTACATTGCAGAGAGCAATGGAAATATCAAGTTGATTGAAGTTTGATATATACACATATCGACACATGCAAGGTGAAGAAGGATACATGCTTTAACCAACAATGGGAAGCCATTACAGTCACTTAGTTTCTGATGCTACCATATGCAGGCGGTGCAGCAACAGTGGTGTCCAGGCCCAAGTTAGAAGAAAGACTAGTTTAGCTGCCATGTTCCAGAGGTAGATGGGAGTGACAGATGCGTTGTCAGTGAGTTCACCTGGGTTGGCACGGACGGATTTGTCTCCAGGGTCAGGACTTCACTGTCATTCAAGCTGCCGCTCCAACCATAGATTAAGAAGCTTTCAGAAGCCACATCTGATTCATTCATGAGCTATCATCGACACAAGTCAAAGTTGTCTTTTGTGGTTGCAGAGTCATGCATGGAGACTGGAGTATACACACCCAAGATTTTTGTTGTCTGGATCGACACCTAACGTTGACGACCTTCCGCTAATAACGTACTCGACCATGGAGTTTCCAGCTCCCTCGACCCGACGCTTCTGCTAAAACTGCAGTGGAGTGAGCTCCCAAGGGTTTGGGTGAGATCCAATCCCAAAACCATGGTCTCCTTACCCTGCAAAACCACGGTTCACAAGACAAAGCCCTCGAAACCTACGCATCAGCTAACACAAGCGTGGCAGTGTGCCGGTGATCCAAGCCATTACTGGTGCACGGTCACTGTCTCACCGCCGGGGACGTCGGCGGGCAAGCGACCCGAACACCCGCCTTCACGTGTAGGAAGAGGGAACGGTGGATCCCTCCCATGCGTAGTTAACGCCGGCATTTTCGTCGAATGGGTTGCGTGCAGGTGCAGAGTATGATCATGAAGCTGATGCGAATCTTGATGCAATCGTAAGACATAGATCCTGATCTTGTATGTGGACTCCCCATCACCCCCGAGAAATCTTAGCTGGTTAGCCTGCCAAGATTGTTAGGTAAGTTAGGCGTTCCAATTCAACTTTAGTCAAGAGGCCGATCACAATTGAACTCAAAATAATAATAATCCATATAAACTATTCCACCCAAAAGTTTTCATGCATTTTATTTATCGTCCTCACCCCCAAAGGGCAGGCATATGCTATCATCGGCGGATAAGTTATCGTCGGTGGTGGTGCAAGGAACTGTGAACTGTTCTTTGGATAATTGCAGGGCCTTTTCGTGCAATTCCAGCAACGTGGCGGGTCACGAGATGCCAGGTACGGCTCCCACGTCGCGGGGCCCGCAGCGGGGCAGGGTTTCAACTGTCGGTTGGGGTGACCCACCCGCGCCTTATGACACGTCATTGCGTCCGGACCAAGTCTTCGGTGTTGGTTGGAATCCTGAGCGTGCCATTGGAGAAGCATAGGTCACATAATTGAGGGACCAAGTGGCATTAAAAAATTAAACTGTATTTATTCTCATCTTCTTTAATATATTTTTTTAAAAAAGTAAATAGAAATAGAAAGGCAAACCCTATGGCCACAATCATATATGTCTGTGTATGGAGCCCACAGCTTTGACCGACATGTCCGTGTCCACGGTATCGTGTGGGGGCAAATGGATAAGATCAAATCAGCTACGGACTCCTTGCAGCTGCTCCCAATTTGGCTGTGCCAGATTGGCTGAACAGTAGCAGAGGAAGTGATTCACTCGAAGCTAAGGTCAATTAAGATGCAAATTTTGCTCCAGTCTTGCAGTATCACATTCTATATATATATATATATATATATATATATATATAGCTTTTGATCATGTCATCGTTCACATGATTCCATAACCTTGGAGGAGGCATAATGACATCATATTCACGTTGAATCATATACCACGCGCGACCATCCACCGTATTATTGGATCAGATATGTTGTATTATCATAAATATTCGTGCTGTGACATCAATCACGTTCTCCCGTGAAATCATGTAGCACGCCTGATGTAGCTTTCCACTCTCGTAGTTTCACGCAACGGCGTTGAGACTGGGACCCAGAAATTTAATTAGACATGGCCCTACTTATTGGTACAAATATCTCGTCAGTAATCAATTTCGATCCGATCCAATCGGTTCTGAGTTAATATTTACCGGTCCGATTCGATTGGACCAACACAGTCCGGTTTATTTCTATACGTACATATAGATCGTGGTGCGTGGGCCGGGCTCCGGTCCCAATGGTTTGTCGGGTCCGCGCCAGCTCAGCTTGGGGTCCTTTTTGTCCGGCAATAAATTTATACATTTAAGTGTGTATATGTAGTATGAAGGATTGAGTGATACAAATCACATTCATATATATATATATATATGTAAGAATAAATACAGTAATTTCTGATAAATGAGTAAAAAAGCCTCATGCTGAAATGGACGCAGTAAAGGCTTGAGGTCCTTTGTGAGAGGGAACTCATGAAACACAATGCGTATGGTCTCTGCCTCTTCCTTCCTTTATTACCAGTCATCAGTGGGATTCATGTCCTTCCACTGTCGAAACACTTTCCTTTTACGATCAAGATTTGCTAACGAGCCCTGAGAATGCACGTCACATACCTTCCCCCCTCCATGGACGAGGGTGAAGAGTGGACGGAATCGAAGTTGAAGACATGATGACGGAGCAAAAATGACGGCTTGTAGCTCAAGAAATCCACGGAGGAGGGAGCAAAACCGGATCAGCCCGAGAGAGAGAGGGGTCGATGAAATCGAGAACAGGGAGGCGCCACCTACCATTTCCTTGGTTAAAGAAAGCCAAAGGTGGGACCTTTTTTCCAGTATAAAATGGGGCGGGGAGTGCAGCTTCTTCTCACCGATCCATCCCGACTGCGTTCACTCCGTTTTCTTGATTTCCACTGTTTGCGTCTTCTTCGCTCCTCCTCGGCGTCCTCGTTCTGGTTCTGTTTCCGAGGGTAAAGTTCTCTTCTGTAAGCCTCCGGAGAACAGATTGTTTGTGGTAGTGTTTCTCGCACAAGCTTCTGTTTTTGGTAGTCTTGGTGGAGCGGAATCAAAGATTAAGTTTAGTTAGTAATGTTGCCTGCAAAAGATTCCGCGCTCTCTGTTCTTGATATCTTTCGACCACTCACTATATACGGAGGAAACATAAACATTCTTGGGAGAGAAATGAGAGAAAATTTATGGTGAAAGCATATAATTTCCCCCGGCGTTGTCAAAACAAGGAAATCATGCTAAAATAACTTCATTTTTTGTTGCCTCTGCTCGATTTTTTCGTGGGTTCTCGAAAAGATTTTGTGTAGAGAGAAGGTTTCTCATCCTTCGCTTGGTCTTTTCTGCCCAATCTTTTCTGCCACTGCCGTTGTCTGCAATATTTCGTGTCGGAAATCTAAGAAATCAGAAGAAGCTTCAATCTTTTTTCATGTAGATACTGAAACCCCTCATCGAAAACCTCGGAGAAACCAAGGAAAAAAAGACGACTTTGAAGCTTGAAACGCTTTCCTTCTCCCAGTGCGTCATAAACACGTTTCAAATAAGCAGTAGATTTCTCACCTCTGTTATGCTGACTGCTTAGCTGAGATGCTTACATCTTCTTTTAGAAAATTTCTCAGACAAACACTACTGTCAAGTTCTCTTGTTTTCCCCTGCTTGCTTCAAGATCTAATCTATTACCTTTGCATGCACTTACCTACTCAACCTCTGAACCTTTTCCAAGATATCTAATCCTAGCTTCCCTGTCCCGTTCTTGGATCTGTTATGGTAGAATGTTATTCCTGTTTTACGGCAAAAGTGAAATTTTTCTTGGGTTATTTTGGCTGGTCTTTTATGCTGTCATCAGCATCTCTTTCCTCCCTGTTGAACTGTATTATGCTTTCAATTATCCAGTTATTTTTGGATGATTTGCGCGTGATCTTTCTTAGATCTTTCCCTGATCTCACTCTGGATATCAGCTACATCCTCCACATCTGCCTTGCTGACGTTCTCTGGCTGTCTTGCACTGCAGGCTTTTTGAGGTGTGAAGGAGATCACCGGCAACGATGTCTCAGCGCACCTTGACTCGCGCCCACAGCGTTCGGGAGCGCATTGGCGACTCTCTTTCTTCCCATCCCAATGAACTCGTGGCCCTTTTCTCAAGGTTTACAGCCATCTTAGTTAGATCTTGTGTTCTTGCTTTCGTTAATGGATGTCAGATTTATGCAAGCATGCTTAGCTAGCTGCAAAGAATGACTGCTCTACCTGTGAACATCTATGATTTCTTGCACTCTCGACCATTAGCATTCGGATCTGTGAAACATGTTTACGATCGCATGATTCATTCGGCAGGTTCATTAATCAGGGGAAGGGGATGCTGCAGCCTCACCAGCTGCTGGCAGAATATGCAGCTGTGTTTTCTGAAGCAGATAGGGAGAAGCTGAAGGACGGGGCCTTTGAGGATGTCATTAAGGCAGCACAGGTATATAAGTTGGAGGATGACACCTTCTCTTTCATCCACCAATTCATCTGTTTTCCTGAACATTAGATTAACTCCAATGCAGGAAGCCATAGTCATTCCTCCATGGGTTGCTTTAGCCATCCGGCCGCGCCCTGGAGTTTGGGAGTATGTCCGGGTGAACATTAGCGAGCTTGCTGTGGAAGAGTTGACTGTGGCCGAGTACCTGCACTTCAAGGAAGAACTTGTTGATGGAAGGTGGGTGATCCAATATCAGGAAATAATTTTCCAATTTTTTATGCTATGAAACAAGTATTTGATCTTCTTGTTCCATCTTTCTTATCCTCTTTCAGCTCGCAAAACAATAACTTTGTGCTGGAGTTGGATTTTGAGCCCTTCAATGCTTCGTTTCCTCGCCCCTCGTTATCAAAATCCATTGGAAATGGAGTGCAGTTCCTTAACCGACACCTTTCCTCAAAGTTATTCCATGACAAAGAAAGCATGTACCCCTTGCTAAATTTCCTGCGGCAGCACAACTACAAGGGCATGGTATTTATTTCTTCTCTACATCTATTTAGCACATATAGTTATCCCACATTTTTCACTAGTAGTTACGAACATGGTTTTAGCATTCTTGGTCTGTCCAGTGAATATATAAACGTCAAATTTAAAATTCAGGAAAAGCTATTTAAGCATCTAATAAAAATTTTAGAGTACCTTCAAAGCTAGTTGTAGTTAAGGGTAAGAAAGTGGTGCCTAAACATACTAGTCATGCTAGCTACATAGTTGGTACTTTTACGCTGAAGATTTAGCTTAGTATGACTGTCAATACTCGTGTTAAAAGCAAGTGCTGCTTTTTTCTGTGATATCATATTGTTTAAACCATAGATATGATTAATTTTATTGGAGCTTGCAATCCTTGCAGTCGATGATGCTCAATGATAGGATACAAAGCCTTAGTGCTCTTCAAGCTGCATTAAGGAAGGCTGAGCAACACCTATTGAGCATCCCATCTGCCACCCCATACTCCGAATTCAACCACAGGTATTTTGATAGTCTTATCATTTTTTTTTTTTCCTTGTTCGATTTTCTCTGGCTGACTATTTATGAAACTGGAATATATAATGGAAGTCTCTCTGTGATGCGAAGGTGGCAACTTTTTTACATGTTGTGTTTTGATCAGACTCTTTCAATTTGGCTGGTTTTAGATTTCAAGAACTTGGCTTGGAGAAGGGTTGGGGTGACACGGCTCAGCGTGTGTACGAGAACATTCATCTGCTACTGGACCTTCTGGAGGCACCTGATCCTTGTACCTTGGAGAACTTCCTTGGGACAATTCCTATGATGTTTAATGTTGTGATCCTTTCTCCGCACGGCTACTTTGCCCAAGCTAATGTCTTGGGGTATCCTGACACTGGTGGTCAGGTATGACTAGATCTCAAAGAATGCCAACTCTCGTCAAATTTCTTCTGCTTCTCACAAGACTTTTGTTTGCAGGTTGTTTATATCTTGGATCAAGTCCGTGCCTTAGAAAATGAGATGCTACTGAGGATCAAGCGCCAAGGGCTTGACATCACACCCCGAATTCTTATTGTAAGATTTGAGAGACGATTAGAATGGCTTTTTGCACTGTCATTAGATCTTATCTAGTCCTTGGACATTTTGAGGAAATTTATGGTCGATGCACCCTGCCTGACATTAAACTGCTGGAAGAATGCAGGTTACCAGGTTGCTTCCTGATGCAGTAGGCACTACTTGCGGACAGAAACTTGAGAAGGTCATTGGCACCGAGCACACACACATTCTACGAGTTCCATTTAGAACAGAGAACGGAATCGTCCGCAAATGGATCTCCCGTTTCGAAGTGTGGCCTTACCTTGAGACCTATACCGAGGTAAATCTTAGTCTCGTAAGCTTGTTTTCATTATCTCAATGGCTTGGGCATGGATCTGCTTTGTTAAACTTGTACGTGAAGGTTTATCAATGATGTTTTTTGATGGTAGGATGTAGCAAATGAGTTGGCAGGAGAACTGCAGACCACCCCTGATCTGATCATTGGAAATTATAGTGATGGAAATCTAGTTTCGACCTTGCTAGCACATAAATTAGGAGTAACCCAGGTTTGAATCACTTAGTTTGCAACTGCACATCAGACAGGATAAGATTTCTGAGTCACTGATGCTTTATTGTCTTTCACATGCAGTGCACCATCGCCCATGCACTGGAGAAAACAAAGTATCCTAACTCGGACATCTATTGGAAGAAGTTCGAGAATCAGTATCATTTCTCTTGCCAATTCACGGCTGATTTGATTGCGATGAATCATGCTGACTTTATCATCACTAGCACCTTCCAGGAAATTGCTGGGAGGTACTAATCATCCTTTCCTTTGTCTCAATCAGGATACTAGAATAGCTATTGGAATCTAAGAGAATTTCTTCATATCTTGTATTGTTTCAGCAAGGATACCGTGGGGCAATATGAGTCTCACACCGCTTTTACTCTTCCTGGTCTCTACCGAGTTGTTCATGGAATCGATGTGTTCGACCCCAAGTTCAACATTGTCTCCCCTGGAGCTGATATGTCGATATACTTCCCTTACACAGAGAAGCACAAGAGACTCACTTCCCTCCACCCTGAGATTGAGGAGCTGCTCTTCAACCCTGAAGATAACACTGAGCACAAGTATGACCAGTTCTTTTGACTAAATCTGTCATTCTTCCTGGTTCACCCAGTGACTAACTCGAGAGTCTTTGCAGGGGTGTGCTGAATGACAAGAAAAAACCCATTATATTCTCCATGGCAAGGCTGGACCGAGTGAAGAACTTGACAGGTCTGGTCGAGTTCTATGGCCGGAATGAACGCTTGAAGGAGTTGGTGAACCTTGTGGTAGTGTGTGGAGACCACGGGAAAGAGTCCAAGGATCTTGAGGAACAAGCGGAATTTAAGAAGATGTACGATCTCATTGAGAAGTACAATCTTAATGGGCACATTCGCTGGATCTCAGCCCAGATGAACCGGGTTCGCAATGGTGAACTCTACCGATACATTGCTGACACAAAAGGAGCTTTCATTCAGGTACTTGCTACTCTTTTTCTGTTGAAACAGTTACATGCCAAGCTGAAGTTTCACCAACCTGCATCTTTTGCTTTGGTTTCGTGTAGCCTGCCTTCTATGAAGCCTTTGGACTCACCGTCGTCGAGTCCATGACCTGTGGGCTGCCCACCTTTGCAACTGTTCATGGAGGACCCGGCGAAATCATAGTAGATGGAGTTTCTGGCTTCCACATTGACCCTTACCAGGGTGACAAGGCTGCTGAAATCATCGTAAATTTCTTTGAGAAGTGCAAGGAAGACCCATCCCACTGGGACAAGATCTCACTAGGAGGGCTGCGAAGAATCGAAGAGAAGTAAGATCCATTCTTCCTGGTAACCCATTCTCGTCATGAAGGCCAATTTCGGATCAGTATCAATTATCTTAACCTCTGCATTAAAATCAAATAAAATTAGGTACACTTGGAAGCTCTACTCAGAGAGGCTGATGACACTCTCTGGAGTTTATGGTTTCTGGAAGTACGTCTCCAACCTGGACAGGCGCGAGACTCGCCGTTACCTCGAGATGTTCTACGCCCTCAAGTATCGCAACCTGGTAAAAGCCTCGCACCTGGATTAGTCCATTTACTTGAGAAGCTTATCGAGAGTGTCATGCGACTAATGTTTGCATTGACTCCCGTCTTTCGTTTCAGGCAAAGTCTGTTCCTCTGGCAGTTGATGGAGAAGCCATCGTTAATGGCTCCAAGTAGCTCAATCTGTTTGCATGCATGTCTTAGATTTAGAAGGTGGAGAGTCTGTCGGACTCCACATTGACGGGAGTCTCGTCCACTGGGTCCGTTCTTCATTTTAGGTTTTGTTCTTCATGAGTTTCATGTCTCAACTGATGTGAGGGCTGCTGTTCTTCCCCCCCTTTTTTGTATTGGCAAGATCAAAACTTTCTGTTGTCTTTGAGGTTTCCAGAGTGATGTCTAAGGCTGTAATGTCATGCCCATGCAATGCTGCAAGAAAAAGTACCTTCGCTTTCATTCCAAAACACTCCTTTTGAGCCATGAACATATTGTGGATGATGTCCTCTTTTCAGCATGAAGCAAAACTGCAGGAATAACACAGGAAAATTTTTCTCTGGTTCAAACTCATTGAATTAGTAGATTAATCATCAACTCAGGTTTGCAACTCTAGTTCAGATCTAATTGAGGCAAGCTGTTTGCTGTCACTTCAAACCTCCAAGGAAGTGGTAATCATCAGCTTTGGCAAGCCATCTACTTGCAGGTTCATCTTGAATGGTTGCTGTCGCAATAAACACAATCTGCTGCCATTAAGCCAGTGTAGTAGACTTTGGCCATGGTTATAGAAATATGTTTCTCCATACAGAAAGAGACATCTTAGAATCTGATGCAGACAAGCCAACCCTGTAGCCGCAGAAACAGTGTCAGCATCTTATCCAACTATCATCTGGAGGAACATTGATGGCCGGATCTATCTATCTTGTACAAAATATTGGTGGTCTGATGGTAGGTGGAATCCAGAGAGAGAGAGAGAGAGAGAGAGAGAGAGAGGACACATGGTGGGGGAACAAATCAAGGAGAAGCACGATTCCAAGATCTACTTCCATGGTTGAATTCTGGATGCAAGACCAACTTCTCCATCACTGGAGCCACAGTAATTAGTCCTCAGTGAACTGTATGTAACAGGTGATTGATACAATCTGATCCATAGGACTTCCACTGTGGGAAGACCATTACTGATGACAGCAGGCAGCTCAACCCCCTACAGACACAACGAAGTCCGGACTGTGATCTAAATCGTACCTCCTAAAGTCAACAAAGCTTCATGGCCTTTCCACAAAGTTCCAACTCAATCTCCAGTACTTGAAGTGCTTGCTAGTAAACGACACTGACATGGAATCATTACTGTTCCTATTTGGATCAATCCATGCTTCTCCTCCAGTGGAGTACCAGCAAAAGATTAGCTTGCAACATGTGAATCTTGATCAGATCTGTGTGGGAAGAAGACAACCCCACACTCCCCCCATGCACAGCTCTGAAATCGAAGTCATAAATGGTACTTGTACGCCTCTGTTAACAAATCAAAGAAGTGTGGCTTTTATTTGTACAGAGCAGTCAACCTCTGCCCATCAGATTGGTTGATATCTTGATACCAAGATTAAAAATAAAAAAAAACAGAGATCAATAAACAAATAAAAAAACTAGAAATTAAGATTTTAACGATAACATTTGACAAGAAAACAGTTGCTTTAGGATGGACTCCGCATAGTTTTGTCTTGTAGCTTTATATGTGGTTTTGGGTCTATCTTAGACCTCGTTAAAGCATGCCTAAACCTAAATCAAGCGGGTTGAGTAGAGGTCTTGTGTTTGAGATCGATGACAGATAAGATATCGAATCTATTTTTCTAAAGAGCAGAGCAGGAAAAAAAAAAAAAATTGATCTGCTGCCATCCTTATCAGAAATGTTTGGATGCACACAAAGACACCACGTCAAGAATTGAATGGGCTCTAATAAGCCCACGGTTGATGAAATTGGGCCGTTAATGGGCCGTACTTTAAGCCATCCACAAATCGTACCCAAGACTCTACCATGTGGGACCCTTGGGTCGGTCTGGTGAAGGAGGAGAAATGTGTTTGGCCGCCACAGTCGCGATCCATCAACCACCCACCCAACGGGTCCCACGAAAGCCAAACATGTCTCCTGACCTCCGTGTGGAACTTGAGATCGACTCGTCTCCCTCATGACTTCCATGTGGTCAAAGTGCTCAATTTAGTGTTCATGAGAGAATAGTAAATAGCTTCGACATTTCAAAAAGCTGTTAGTCTAGACGATGCATTATTAAATCTAAAATAGTCGAGATTTATGATTTTATTATTATTATTATAACAATGACCATATAATGCTTGGATTCCGTTGTATTGAAGTTTATACCAGTTTGGATAATTTAACAGATATTTTATTTTCTCTAATTATTATACATAATAATTAATTGAACCACATTTTGAATCGGTTCTCGATTCAAACGGTCGATAAACTCTTCTTCTCCTTTTTCTTTTTTTCTCCTTTCGACGAAAGGATGATAGACACACAAGACATTGGTCGAAGGTTCAAACCTTCGCTCGAAATAGCTAAGAAAAGAGAGTCTGCTTGTGTATGTAAATTAGGTTGACTTATGTAGTCAAGAGAACAGAATCCTTGGTTGATCAGATCCCAAAAAGAGATCAAGGGGCAATAAAAACACCAACAACTTGAAGGTAAACAAACAGTTCAAATTATTTCTTGTGATGAGGAGCACATACATTTATTTCAGAAAACAACTAATGGAGTCTTTTATCATAGCTCAACACCTCTCCAAGTGCATCATCATAGCATCAGAGTAATCTCTGGTGTACCAGTGGATGTTCCAAAACTGTCAGAAGAAAAACCAGCTCTTGTTCTTTGCATGCATGTGTGCATCACTTGATTGTGCCCTCCTCCCGACAAGCCATAAAAGTGGGACACTTGCTTTGATTCATTTCTTTTAGTTCCCAGATGTTTTGGCTGGATGAAGTGATGATGATCCTGCATCATGGTCAAAACTCCAGAATCTGAAAACCATACAGCTTTCTTTGTTGTTTCAGTCACTGCAAAACAAAAACCAATCAAACAAGTGCAGAAGATGCCAATTCAGGCAAAACCAGCATCAGCAGCACATTTAATTTACCTACCAAATCCTAAATTGCTATCCCCTGTGGTTCTAGAAAACCATCTTTCCTCAAGCATTATCCCGTCATTCGCAAACAAAGATCAACCAGATCTAAAAGAGGAGCAAACAAAGACGACAAAAGGATAATACAGACAAAATCAGGAATGTAGACCTTTAGTAACTGAGTTTGAAGTCTCACTAACCACAAAAAAGTTTTGAAACAATGCCCATTAATTATATCCAGATTTATTTCAAATTATCATCATAGACCATACACTTTAATTGCAGCAACCTTGCGTCCACCATCTCCATGACCTCGTAACCAATCTAGTATTTCTTGCCATGACTAGCCAAAGAAACCAAGCATGCTGGCAGCAACATGAATTAACTTGCTAAAAGCATTTATTCATCATCAAATGAAAAGCTAGTCCAAAAACTAAAAATTGAAACAGCTAACTAGGCAATTATAAGAAGCATCCTTGAAGACACCTTTGCAAGACAAATTACAATGAATTCATGATAGCCAGCCAATGTTTCCAAACCTCCATATCCTTCGTCAACATGGTTCCTGAGAAAGGAAACAACATGTAAGGAAAGGCTTATTTCCAAAATAAGATATGCACTTAAGCATTGTTCAACAACAACCTAACTAAGATAATTGTAATTCTCACATTTATTTTAGTAAACACTGGCCTCCATGGGCAAGTCATCGAAATTCCATAGGTCCAGAACATCCACACCACCCTGTACCAGTTCACCACCAGATAGGATGTCGATCGAGGCATCTGAGTTCCTCCCAAAGTAAGAGGCAGGGAGAAACTTTACGCATGGTTCATAAGGATATAACTCCTCAGAGAATTCCATTGCAGATTTTTTCTCAGCTGGCATGGTCTCTACAGAGGAATTATGTTTCAGTTTCTTCTGAGCACCACCGTCTTCTTCGTATATATCAGCGTCAGTGAGAGCAAGAATCGATGTGATCTCCGGGGTCCTGGCCTCGAGCTCCCATACAAAGTCGGTATAACCATAAGAATTACTTCCTTCATCAGAATAAAAATTCAGAGAAGCTCCTTCTGGAGGTGCTGAAGAATTTATTGTGATAAGGGGATTCACCATGTGAACAGGCTTGGTTAGTTCCCTGTCTATCATGAACCTTGAACATTCACACTCTTGGTCACTCCAATACTTGGATGTCTGGTTGAAGTCCAGTTTTTCCAATGCACTTGTTTCTGGAATTTCCGAAGCAGTAGGCTTTGTTGCGCATTTTATTGAACCCGATGATGATGCTGTTGCTGCTGTTGGGAAGTTCACCTTGGCTTTCCTACCCCGAATCCGGCGGGCTTCAGCATCATAGGCTCTGGCAGCCTCTTCAGCAGTATTGAAGGTTCCAAGCCAGAGGCGAATTCCTTTCCGAGGATCCCTGATTTCGGCTGCCCACTTGCCCCATGGTCGTTGGCGGATTCCTCTGTATTGATTCTTTCTTTTTCTTTTGGCCGATTTGGCAGCAGATCCATCAAACCTTATAGACTTAGCTGAGCCCTCTGCAAACCAAGCAAAACTTTGAAATGCTATTACGAAAAAACCTCAGTGATACTAATGTAAGATTAAGAAACATTCTGTTCTTGCAAAGTTACAAAACACAGTGACACAGCTTCTGATTTTTTTTTTCAATGTTTGCTTTCAATCATTCATCATATTGGAAAGAAAAACTAAGCAAGATCCGGTTTTTTCTTAGTCAATCCCCCATACCTACACAACGAATGAAACCCTCATCTCAGCATGGAATGCTACGAACACTACCCGTTCCTAATCACAGAACATCGCAACGAGAAAGAAGAAGAACAACCTCTTTCTTGAAATTTCACTCTTGATTACCTCGGGTGAAGGGGGCTTTGGATCCAAAAACGAAGTCAGCCTCCGCCTTGCCGCCATCGAACTCGTCCTCCTCGGCCTCGTCGTTGAAATCCCGGAAGTCAGCCTCGAAGTCGTCGTCATCGTCGTCGTCATCATCCCATTGCCTCCCCTTCTTCAGCTTGCCCCTGTCGCGACCCACCCACAGTTGCTCCGCGGTCACTCGCCGCGACGCCGGAACGAAGCCGGAGATGATGGCGCCTCCACACATCTCTAAAGCCCTTCCTTCCCAAACCTAAAAATCCCTCCTCTATTCCTTATTCTTCTGCTTCTTCTCTTCGCTTCTCACGTTGGATACACGGGAAGCTCGAGAAACCCCCTTTTATAGCAGTAAGAGGAGAGGCGATCAAAAGAACAAAATAAATGGTCAAAATTTTCAATATTACAAATTATTTTTTTCCTTTTGAATTTAAATTTAACAATTATCCCTTACAATACATTCATTAATATGTTATAATTTATCCTTAAATCCCTAATTCAAAAAGTGGCTTTCTTCATGCACTATTTATATTACTAAAAACCTAAATTAAAGATACTGATTACAAACTTTTTTATTATCTACCGTCTACATCATTTATTTTTAATTTCAAAAAACTGAATTTTTTTAAAAAGGTAAAATTTAATTAGAAAAGTGTTCCATTTAGGATCCGATGAGTTAAATTTTGACCGACAAATTAAATAAATAATTGAGAATAAAAGAAGGCGAATCCAGCTAACCATGCTTGGCATCATACCGACATGGTGAGAATCTTTGGAACTCGGGCCCACTTAAGTTGCATCTCTCTCATATATTTAGTTGTAGATGTGCGTGCGCCGGCGCCGGCGCCGGCGCCGAGTTCACGGAAATCAATCGGAGTTTGCGACCTAAGAAAAGGACACAAATCTTGTGACCACTAGTGATTCTTTTACCATATGGAATAGCATTGTTACGATGGTAAAAATATATGCATCGTTTGTGATGAGGAATTGTATCATTAGATGTAAGGTCACATTATGATATGTCTTGGATATATCAAAGCTCAAATTATGATATTTATTGTCCATGAAAGACCAAGGAACATTGGTATGTCAATGGAGGGTGGTAATGGATTTAGGGTCAAATTTTTTTCAGTGTTGTGAGATTTTATCTCGTGGACGAGAAGTCAGTATAGCACAGTTCGATCCGCGTGCATATGATAGTTTGAGCTGGACTAAGAGACTTAGGTCGGCTCGGTAGGGATGATGGGCTTCGCTTGGATGTAGCTTCTTAGATTGAAAAGCCCATGGGTCTAACTTGGGTCCTCGATCGGGTCTTACAAGAAGACTTTCTTCGAGATGATGTGTACCCAACGTGGTCCCTTCGATGGCTAAGTCATCTCTCGAGATGTGAAAGTAGGAAATCGATGGAGTGTGAGTTGAGAGTCGGGAAGCTCGGCTCCCTGTTGGCTACAGTGAGAGTATTTATACCTGAGGGACGGAGGGAGACCATATCGAGACTATTAATGAGAGCGATGTTTTCGACCGACCCACGTGTACGGTTATGCATCGGTCCGGCCTTCATCAGTTTCCGAGACCTCATTCGATGAGACTATCGA
The DNA here is from genome assembly GCA_021527575.1 of Ensete glaucum. NCBI lineage: Eukaryota > Viridiplantae > Streptophyta > Magnoliopsida > Zingiberales > Musaceae > Ensete > Ensete glaucum. Next base: position 49,970,401 of record CM038558.1, read on the forward strand.
CTTATAGTATGGTCCCGTGCCAGGTTAGCAATGCTGCGTCAAGTGTCATCATGGATTGTCGAGGTGACTATCGACGTTCCTGAGGCAATGATGAAGTCATCGAGCTGATATAACTGAGTTGATTGGTCGAACCAGTGTAATCCTCGGGGTGAACGAAAAAGATGCTACCGTCAATTGTTGACCATTGACTTACGGACATCATTATAATAGCATAGGACCATTGAAGTTTCCTGAGATGACTGCAACCTGGTAATTATCCACTAGATTTTAACCACGAAGGCCATTTATATTACTCCTCTATTTAAACGCATCTAAAAATATTCTACCACTGTTACGATCTGACAGACTACTGATCAAAATACTAATACGCTCATCATATCTTTATAACTTAACATGTTCACTTTTGATATACGATTAATCAAAATATTACAATTTACATCTTTATAAGTTAACATGTTCACTTTTGATATAAGATTAATCAAAATATTACAATTTACATCTAACTCCGATAGTTTTGAACTTTTTCACCTCACCATATCGAAATACCAAGTCAGTTCTAATATAAAATATCACCATCCAAACTTGATAAGTTATTAATTTTATTTGACATAAATTATCGATCAAAATATTTAAATTAAAATTGATAATAGTATATTCATCGTATTCTTATAAGGTAATCTTAATTTTATACAGTTTAATCGATATATATTATATATTATATATATAGATATATATTTAGTTTGTTGGGTATATTGTTCCTTCTATTACAGTGTCGCCCCCACCAAAAGGGATGAGCATAGCCATGTCATCATTGGGTGTGCACCGAGCCTTCCTTGCTCACACACGGAATCATTGCCAACTGCATGCACGCATGAATGCATCGTGTTCCTCCACCGTCGTCTCTTCCATCAACCCCCGAAGAAGTCGGTCACCATGAGACTCGTAATGGTTTTAGGTTTCATGGATGTCCCACCATGGCATGCACATTTTTGGTGTGGCACCAACCAACCCCCACCCAAAGTGACACGCTTCAACATCCACTTCTACGCACTTGCAAGAATTGTGAATCCAACTCACAAACTCATTAAATTTGTATGAGTATAACTCATATTTAATGTGTTTAAATTTCATAAATATCATTGATATATATATAATAATAAATAATAATAATAATAATAATAATAATTATTATTATTATTATTATTCCTTGTGTCGTGGTCAATATGTTAGTATGATTCGTGTCGACCCAAGTGTGTAAGATCGTCAACATTACTTTTGAGTTAGAATGAGCTGACACGAGATCTAATTGGGAGATCGTTCTACCAACTTCTTGAGATGTGACTTAGGGTCACTCCTTACGCTTGGACGTCGGATTCCTATACTTGACCCCTCCAATACTTCGGTTAATAAAAGTTGAGGTGAAGAGAACGATAGTGTGTAAGTGCATAATGACCAACCCCTGATACTACTCCTGAGGGTGACTTTTATATCTATCACCTTGTGTCGACGTACGTAGTTGTTTAATGATTATCGACATCAATGTATGCAGACGTTTAATACTCACCGGTGCTTTAGAAGGTTGACTCGTACACTGAGCATAAATGTCATTTGGATTGTTCGACGTTGCTCCTTACTTCCCAAGTAACCAAATACAAGGCTAGGCCACCCTATATATCCTCGAGTAAAGTTGGTGCAAGGACCATCAACGTAGGTGACAGGTGAACGTCTTATCCCAAATTTGTGGTGTTGTGTTGGCTCGATGTGTTAGGTTGGCTTTGTCCTGGCAACGAAGGGGTCTAGTGAAGTAGAAGCCAGAATATTCTATATAATTCTCTCCCCTCTCTAAAGGAGTTGTGCTTTAAGAGAATCATAAGCTATGGCTCAGAGCCGACACTAGTCTCGTTAATTGGGTATATTTCCTTGGAGTAGGCTCGGCTCCACACTAGCTGGAACGTGGTTGGGGCTCGCAGTGGCTCGAGAGTTACACTGGTCAAGTTGTATCTCGATATTAAATACTTTGGTCGAGACAAAGCAGGTAGGAGACTAGATAATATGTGCTCGACAAAGAACTGGTCGACGTAGTTAACAAAGGCATGACCGAAACGTAGTTGGCAAAGGACTAGTCGAGATGTGCTCGACAAAAGACTAGCTGAGATGTGCTTGGTAAAGGACTAGCACAGAGGTTCTTGGCAAAGGACTGACCGAGATATGCTTGGAAAAGATTCGTTGTGACATAGTCAACAAAGGACTGACTAAGATGTGCTCGACAAGACTGACTGAGAAATAGTAAGCAAAGGACTGGCTGAGATGTTCTCAGCAAAAGAGTTGTCGAGACTTAGCTGATAAAGAATTGGTTGAGATGTGCTCGACAAAGGACTGGCCGATATGTGCTCGACAAAGGACTGGCTGAGATGTGGTCGACAAAAGACTAACCTAAATATAGTCGACAAGGATTATCCAAGATATAGTCAACAAAGAACTAGCTGAGATGTGCTCGACAAAAGATTGGCCGAGGCATGGTTGACAAAGGACCGACTGAGATGTGGTTAACAAAGGACTGGTCTAGATGTGCTTGGTAACTGTCCTAATTTTAGTGACAAAGTAGATGATGAAATAAGAGAGTGGCTTGTCGTCCTTCTGGCTCAGACCGAGGAGGGTCACCACAAACGGCTAAGGGCAGGCACTTGCCAAGAAATTAATTTTGAACTCTCTCGTGAGCTAAACAAATGATAAAATTGAGGAAGGCCTCAAGTAGCTATACCACATTCGAGCTAGACCTCGGAGAGTCATGGGGAAGTCAGCACATTAGTAGTCAGATGTGTTGTATAGAGTCATTTGGGCTCGGAAGGCGATGATATGCTTTGTCGAGTTAGAGCTATCATCATAGGCCTCCAACGTCAATGGGCAGAAGTTGGGGGGGGGAAGAATCAGCTTGTCTTAGATTTCTTAATTGAAAGGGGATCCCCTGAAGAAGGCCTCCTCCATGTTCTACCTTCAACTTATGGAACTCTCTTTGAGCCTCATCCATGCATCGGCTAATCAAGCGTACTTGAGCCCTAAAAGAGTCGAACGATAAGATGTCCGACTTGGGATAACTAATGACGATCCGTGGGGCTTTTGGAGCTCCACGCTTGGGCGCTAACCTCCTATTTTTAGATTGTTCTTCATTTAGCAGACATGCATCAATCGCTCGAATTTGACGATCAGCCATGGGAAGGTCCTAAAGTGCGAGAGGTTGAGTCAGTTGAGCCACCAACAAGGGTGTTTGCGGTATTGTAGTATGCTGAGTGAACCTGGAAATGATGTTTTGCATCATTCTGACTAAAGTTTAAACTTGGTGAGTTAAGCTGAGGAATGTCTGGAGACGACAGAGTTTCCTATACTCTCCCCAGGGGAAAGAGCTTGGGGTTATTAAACAACCTCCATAATGACTCATGATTTAGGATGAAACATTCCTATCTTGGTGCAAAGGAAGAGGGAGCTATCCCTTGAGACCGAAGGCGGAGTGGATCATGTGCGTCTCCTCTCTTGGGTGTTAACTAAGGCTACTTTGCGACTGACATTTTTTCGACATCGACCCTCCTTATAGCGTCAAAATATTACGATTCTTTATACCGTGGTTGATGTGTTAGCAAAACTTGGTTCGACCTGATGCTTTTGAGCTAAAACAAGTTGGTGCGAGATCTGGTTGGAAGGTTGTTTGACCAACTTCCTAGGATGTGGTTGAGCATTACTCCTTCCTCCTATATGTCAGATTCTTATACTCAAGCTAGAGTTGAGTGAGGTTCTTTCGAATCGAACCATCGGATGCTTCAATTAGTAAAAGATGAGGTGTAATATATATATATATATATATATATATATATATATATATATATATATATATATATATATATATATATATATATATATATATATATATAGAGAGAGAGAGAGAGAGGAATATGAAAAATAATGTTTGTCAATTCCTAAAAAATATCAATTATGATGTTATTGAAAGATCAGATGTATATTAGACTTGAATCAGCACATTTTTTTTAGTTTTAATAGCATTTAATGGAGTAAAAAAAACAATATTCTCTTTTTGCTGACGAGCGAATTGTTTCGTACCTTTCGTTTGATTGGATCGACGACTTGGTCCCATCTTTGTTCCAAGGTGTGTAACCGGGGAGAATAGAGGAACAGAGACTGGGAAATCGACGATTTGTGCCTACCTTCTTTATGATTGGATCGACAGTTGGGTCCCTCCTCCCCATCCCCCATAATTATGAGACTGGCAGGTGACGGGGTAGTCCATTAATGTGCCTCATTTTCTATATAGAAAACAGGCTGGGAGCATCATAAGAACTCGTTGTTCTCTACCTCTCTTTTGATTGGATATAAGCATTGGCCCCACCCACGTCCTACGCTTTTTCTAATCATGAGGCTGGTAGATAAAGGGGTAGGAGGTCAACGTGGAAGTAAATCAGCGCTCCAGTCTCCGGTGAGCAAACGGCGAGTTATTTCCCTCCTTTTGTACTGGCATTATGTCCCACAGTACATTCCAATCACGACGCTGGTAGGAAATTGGGTAGTTATGCAACGTGGCGGTGACGGAGAACTCCATTTTCTGTGGAGAAGAGAGAGATAAAATAAAAATAACGACACCTTCTAAACGAAATGGAACGAAAGATAGGAAGCTGAGTGAGGGGGAGTGAGTGAGAAGCGGAACGGACGTTGAACAGACAAAAGTCGCATTTTTCATCTTAATTCCCTTTTCTCGTCCCAATTTTTGTTGTTGTTCTTGTTGGAGACTTTGCCTCTCGATTTCTTGTGGTTATTTCGAATGCAGTTTCGATCTATCGATCCATTTCGACGCGAAGCATTAATTTGAGGCGGAAACGAAGGAGTTAATGCCGGGGGATTCCTGCCGCCTGACGATCCCCTCCTTGATCTTTGTCCCTCGACTTTGGGTTCGGTTTCTTGGTGTCGTACCGATTCCCACCGTCGACGGGATTGCCTTTGACGTTGGCAAGCCTTCCGGGGCGACTCTCGTGCTGTGGAGGTATCGAGCCTGCCCTGGCGTTTTGTTTGATTCCGTCGATTTGTTTTGAATTTGGATGAGAAGCGATGCGATCTGTCGCCGTTTCTCATGGGAATCCTGCATTCCGGGGCGGAGATGGGGGTCCTGATGGTGCTTAGGTGGCATTTGCTGCTGTGGGCGCAGACGCTGGAAAAGAAGGGTCTTTTTGTTTGATTGGCTTTAGGAAAGGTGGCACTCCGGACATCAAGTAGCATGGAAGGAGATTGCGTTCCTCCAAACGTTTGGTTCTCGATTGTCCTGGCATTTTGACCGCGAGGGAGATCTTCTACCTCTTCCTTGATGAGCTTCCGCTTGATTAATGTTTGTAGTGTATGATCCTCCGATTGTATATGTAGAATGTTGGAAGCGCGTCCACTGGCTGCAAGAAAAGCTCTCTGTCTTGGCCCTTCTTCGAGAAGACAGCATGGATCGCTTGTTGCACAATTTGATCGGAACAGATCTTGAAGGTTTGTGGAGTGGAAGACAACAAGCTTATCGGCTGCATATGTACTATTCAGAATGAGTGAGGTGGAGAGAGATCATCCTCGATGGAAAATCCCGACAGTGCATTCTCTGAATTGGTTAGCATCGTGAAGTCCTGGATCCCTCGGCGGTCTGAGCCGCCAAATGTGTCAAGGAACTTTTGGATGCCCGACCATAGTTGCAGGGTATGTTATGAGTGTGATGCACAATTCACGGTTTTTAACCGTCGACATCATTGTCGACATTGTGGACGCATTTTCTGTGGAAAGTGCACAGCAAATTTTATCCCTGCTACATCTGATAATTCGAGGAGCTCTAAAGAGGAAGGTGAACGTGAGCGAATTCGGGTTTGTAACTTTTGCTTCAAACAATGGGATCAAAGGATATCATCGACTCATATTGCAATTCAACAGTGCATCAGTCCTGCTCTTTCCTCAACAAGCTTTGTCAGTACCAAATCTAGTGGGACTATCAACAGCAACTTCAATGTTGAGTCTTACTCGTCAGGACCTTACCATCTTATTCCTTATGGTCCTGCTCCTAATCCATGCCGATCTGTTCAGTTGGAGCCTTGCTCAGATAAGCCAGATTTGCATGTATCTGCAAGGAGCATAGACGCTGTAGAGATTGGTAGTCATCAGTTTGGTTATGTCATGAACAGGTATCATTGTCTTTCACTTAATTCCTATGATTTTATGGCACTTGCACACTCTATATCTTCTACCATGGAGAAAATGAATCATGTACTGGGAGAAAATATATGGCAAAATGTTATATGTTCATTGACTTATGTGTGCTAAACTATTTTACTCTAGGCCCGTTGAGAAATGGTTATCATAATATTTTTTTGATATGATGTGGGTTGTGCTTTGCTGATGGATCGAAGTTCAATTTTTTTTTTTGGGAACCATGCCAATATATATTCATCTTGGCCCTTTTTCCTGCCAGCATTAGGCTTCTCGTAATATTCTGCATATATCAAAGTTATTTTTGTTCAAACAACTTTTAGGTGGTTCCTTGGTTGCACGACTTTTTATTGTTATCATAAAATGGATTTTCATATCTGCCAACTTGCCTTGTAGGTCACAAGGCAATTCCTTATCTGTATGGTGACATAGGACAACTTATACAGGTCCAAACTTTAGGGGAGAGACATTGATGCAATCCTTCCTGACTAGCTCGTGATGGTAGTTGAGGTTGTTTCACTTGTCTTTGATGGTTTGCGACTCTTGTGACATCAATCATTCAGCAACTTGGAGCCTTGTTAGTTCTTCTAGTCAAAGTATAAGACAACAGGTCTACTGGATGAGTCTAGGCATTTTGAGACTTACATAATTGTGGAAGAGAAGGACAATTAGAATATTGGAGAGAACCTGGTAGATAGATAGTATCCAATGTTCCAAATTCTCTGAACTCACTTTGAGGAGATAAATGTCACCATGCACCACTTAGACGTCTTGTGGAAAAAAGAGTTTTTGTTTATTCAGTCTAAAATGATCCAGATTACAACTCTTCTTGTCCGCGTATATCACCTAGGTATGGTAAGAAAAGTAAAGAAAAAAAGAATAAAGAAAATTATATTATGAAATTTACATCCCTTGAATCAAGTCTCCTCAACCTATCCTATTTCTTTATTACTTGCAAGTTTGCGTTGAATCTGCTGATAGACAATTTTCCTCTTTTACATAATTGATACAGGCTTCTTTTTTTTTTGCAGATTCTTTGATCAACCTTGTTGGATGGAATCTTCAATAAATAGAATTCTTCAATCTAGTCCAGATCTGTCTTCTCTCAAACTTCTAGTTTCGCTTCCTCATTTTATTTTCCTTAGACAATCTAGATAAGTAGGAACAAAAGAGATGCTTCCACTTGGCAACTCATGATATTTGCAAACCCCTTGAACTATCAAATGTTTTTTGCAAAGTAAAATAAAGATAAGATGTTCAAAGGTAAAAATATGATCAAACCAATTCTTTTCTAAGTTCATCACAAATTTAAAAAATTTGGGTTGATTTTTTTTGCTTTTTGTTCCCAATATAGATTTAGAATGTGCCTTGTTTCCTATGGGGAGGAATATGAAATCAAGTTGAGAGTTAATGTTGGGTTAATAGCCAATAAAAAAAGAATTAATCAGATTTCAAGTGGAGCCTTAATAACTTTGAGATGTGCCCTGTAGTTTATAACTTTATATCTATAACTGGTCAAAAGCTTGAAATATGTAATGATGATGTGAAAGACTGCATTTCCAAATGACAACTATTTTTTTATGGTATTCAAACTTCTGTTTTAATAATTTGCATATTTTCGTCTTGCATTTTACTTGAATGTTTAACCTTACCACTTTTTTGGTGTGTCTTACTGTTTCTTCATTTCATTCAAAGGTTTTTATAAAATTTTTAACTAGATCTTGTTATTCTAGCATTGACTTTTCCTCCTTGATTTTCTTTCACTATAGTTTAAAAATCTCAGAATGACATTTTTGTTGACTATGTATTGGCTTCATGCTGAGTTTTTGAAGGACCTGTAAACTTCTATAATGTTCTTTAAACAGATTCATTCTTTTACTATATGATGCATTCCAGATAGTTGGTAGTCCATTTACCAGAAGTATGACTCAGTGTTAAATCTAATTATGACGTTCAAGTGATATTAGCATTAATGAAGTTCTGTTGTGGGTTTGCAGGAGCGATGATGATGATTATGAATATGGGGGGTTGCATGATTTAGAAACACAACATTTCCAGCATTATGATGACTATGGTGGTCAAGATGAATTTATTAGAGAGGATCAGGATTGCTATTCAAATAAAATGGTTCCAGCCGAAGTTGATATCAATTTAGAAAACATCTGCTCCCCAGCACACAACACACAACTACATGCTACTATAGATGCCAATAAGATGGATGAAGAAAACGAACCTGATTGTAGCTATGAATGTAATGCTTCTCCTTCCATATATGAGATAGAAAATGCAGATGCAGAGCCTGTGGACTTTGAGAATAACGGACTACTCTGGCTTCCTCCCGACCCAGAAGATGAAGAAGATGAAAGAGAATCCATTCTGATTGATGACGATGAGGATGAGGATGGCCCAACAGGGGACTGGAATTATGATCATACATCAAATGGCTTTGGCAGTGGTGATTTCCGGACTAGGGACAGATCAATTGAAGAGCAAAAGAAAGCAATGAAGAACATTGTTGATGGACATTTCAAGGTGTTGATAGCTCAACTTCTACAGGTTGAAAATCTTTCAGCTGGTGAAGATGACAGGGGAAGTTGGTTGGACATAGTTACATTATTGTCATGGGAAGCAGCAAATTTCCTTAAGCCAGACACTAGCAATGATGGAGGAATGGATCCTGGTGGGTATGTTAAAGTCAAGTGCTTGGCTTGTGGACATCGCAGTGAAAGGTGAACAGTTTTTTAGTCTTTTAACTTTATTTGGTATATATATATATATATATATATATATATATATATAGTAGTTAATGTGGTTTTATCAACTCTCTGGCATTTGTGTGTTCCTTTTAACCTACACAAGTTATACTAACATGGTTTCTACCTACCGTCTCTTTCTTGTCTTGTCCTTACTAATATATATAGGAGTTCATGTCGCTTCACATAAGCATACCGACAATTAACATCTTACTGAGTTGATATGCTTAGTATGTTTGCTGAACTTTTTTGTCTATTCTTTTAGCAAGGTGTTAACAACTTGCTGGCTTTTGTGTGTTCTCCTTTTTAACCTGCACAAGTTATACTAACACACTTTCTGCCTACACTTTCTTGTCTTGTCCTTGCTAATATATATAGGAATTCAAATCACTTTATATAAGCATACCAACAACTAACATCTTACCGAGTTGATATGCTTAGTATGTTTCCTGAACTTTACTGCCTATTCTTTTAGCAAGGTGGTAAGAGGAGTTGTTTGTAAGAAGAATGTGGCACATCGACGTATGAAATCAAAAGTAGAGAAACCACGTTTTCTAATTCTTGGAGGAGCTCTTGAATACCAACGAGTAACAAATACGCTGTCAAGTTTTGATACTTTGCTGCAGCAGGTGAGTTATACATTCGTGTGAGACTCTGAGTTTGATTTCATTTTTTGTTTTTTTTGGGTGAATATGCACTACCTTCATTTTGTATTTTGAAGTTAGATGGTTTATCCAGGAAATGGATCATTTGAAAATGGCTGTTGCAAAGATTGCTGCTCACCAGCCTAATGTCCTTTTGGTAGAGAAATCAGTATCTCGTTTTGCCCAAGATTACCTTCTAGCGAAAGACATCTCATTGGTTTTGAATATCAAAAGGCCTCTTTTGGAACGTATTACCCGCTGCACTGGGGCTCATATAGTCCCTTCCATTGACCACCTATCATCTCCAATGCTTGGGCATTGTGATTTGTTTCATGTGGAGAAGTATTGCGAGGATCATACTACAGCAGCACAAGGAGGGAAGAAAATGCTAAAAAACTTGATGTTTTTTGAAGGGTGCCCAAAGCCTTTGGGTTGCACTGTAAGTGACAATTACATTCAATAAATTCTATTCCTGTTACATACATATATTTGGGTTATGTTGATGTTGTAGAACATGTGCGGTGGTTATCTTATATCCAGATAAGTTTTGGAGGTCTTACAAGCATTTGGGTAATTTTTGTTTTAGGATAGCATTTTCCTGATGGTGAATAAGACAATTGGACAAACTCATCATGCTGGGGACTGCAATTGCAATTTCAGCTATTTGTTTATGAATTTAAATATCTTTTGGGTCTGAACTTCAATTATTCACTCTTTCTCACTTTGCATGATTTTATGTTTTCTGTTTTATCTTTTATGTTCAGTAATCTTTTCTGTTTTATCTTCTATGATCATCATGATATATTTGTGCTGGAATTATGGGGAAACTAGATTTTAATTACCTGAGTCTCAAAGCAGGATTCAGTTGATGATTTTACATCTTCTCCACCTGCATTGGAGAGAGTATTGTCCATTGGGACTGCCTTTTCTGTTTGATAAGGCTTGTCCAAAGGACAAAAATGTGCAATCTATCATCTTTTAGATAACTTTGACAAGTTATAAATGAACTTCTACTGACAGCTGAACTTTGATTTTAGGCCAAATGCAATGTTGGTTTTAGTTTCGTCCTTGCACAGCAGAATATTTGCCTTGCTAATGTATTGCACTTGACATGGATTTTCTCTGAAATTCTCTGTTGAGTATGAACTAATTGAGACAAATATTGTGTTCAAGTAATTCATATTAGAACATTTGGTGCATTAAAATTTCAGCAGAAGGTTTATGAATCTCATTTTTTTTCTTCGTTCACCTAGGTTTTGCTTAAAGGTGCTAGTCATGATGAACTGAAGAAAGTGAAACATGTAGTCCAGTATGGAGTTTTTGCAGCCTACCATTTGGCTCTCGAAACGTCTTTTCTAGCAGATGAAGGTGCTTTTCTACCTGAACTTCCTTTGAAGACTCCAATAACTGTTGCATTGCCATATAAACCTTCTAGCATTGACAGATCCATTTCTGTGGTTCCTGGGTTCCCTACTGCTGGTGAGCCACATGGTAGTGTCAGTGTTCAAAGAACCAGCATAACATATCCTGTCACAACATCCATAGAGCCCAGAAAGATGGTACTGGAAGCATCACCATCTTCCTTTAAAGGCCACAACTCTAGAGCTGAACATTTTGCCTCCATGTTAAGTCCTATCTCTGCTGACAAAAAAGGATTATCCATGGAGAAAAGTAATCTTGCTGATAATATTTTAGAAGCATCAAGTGGGGCCTCTTTACCTTCTTTCCCAACTTTGGGAAATGTCTCAAATTATTCACCTCGATCTCATACCACAAAGGACAAAAATAAAATGTTCTTTGGAGATTGTCATGAGACAATATCATCCATAATTGATGATCAGACAGTTCCACATGGTTCTCCTCTTCCTGTTTGCTCTCTTGATCAAGCAGAAAATTGTGCTGCTATACCTAAGGATGCCCAAACTGCGAGCAGTTGCTTCTTAGACAAGCAGATTAGCTCCTCTAATCCAGAGACTTCACAACAATTTGCTGATGAATTGCATGACTACAAGCCACTGAAGGAAGAATTTGCTCTTTCTCCTTCTGATCATCAGAGCATTTTGGTTTCGCTTTCAACCCGCTGTGTGTGGAAAGGAACTGTTTGTGAGCGTTCCCAACTCTTTCGCATCAAGTATTATAGTAATTTTGACAAACCTTTGGGAAGGTTTCTACGAGATCATCTATTCGATGAGGTGCTTTTTTGTCTCTCATTTCATTATGGGTATCTTTAACCACATTTTGCCCCTCTATGTCTGACAGCATTTTCTCTCCTTGTCAGAATTATAGGTGTCGTTCATGTGATATGCCATCAGAAGCTCATGTTCATTGTTACACTCATCGATATGGCAGTCTGACAATATCTGTTAGAAAGCTTCCAGAGATTCTCCTGCCAGGAGAAAGGGATGGAAAAATCTGGATGTGGCATAGGTGCTTAATGTGTCGTCGTAATAATGGCTTCCCTCCAGCAACTCACAGAGTTGTGATGTCTGATGCTGCATGGGGTTTATCTTTTGGAAAATTTCTGGAGCTTAGCTTTTCAAACCATGCTGCTGCAAGTAGAGTTGCTAGCTGCGGGCACTCACTTCATAGAGACTGCCTTCGCTTTTATGGGTTCCTCTTTCTTCATCCCTTGTGTCTGTCTATTGGATTAAAACTTTAGTGTCTCCTTATTTTCTGATTTTACTGTGTGCATAAACAGGTTTGGTAGGATGGTCGCTTGCTTCCGGTATGCATCAATCAATGTGCACTCTGTTTACCTGCCACCTCCAAAAGTTGATTTTAATTATCAGCACCAGGAATGGATATCTAAAGAGGCAAATGAGGTTTGTAGCAATAGAAAAAACGTCAAGTTCTTTTCGCTTAGTTTGTTGATGAAGATTGTAGGATGAAGATTATACATGTAGTTACAAAACTTCATCCATGTCTAGGTGGCTGAGAGGGCTGAAAATTTATTTAGGGAAATACACAGTGATTTATGCCAATTTAAAGAAACAATGATTCAAAATGGTAGCATGGAAGTCCCAGAATTCAGACATCACATTGTTGAACTTCTAGATTTTCTGCAAACTGAGAAAGCTGAGTTTGAGGTAATATAGGTTCTTTGTTTTAGTTTTTCTAATTTTTCATTGGATGAGTTGTTCAATTTTTACATTTATTCTGGGTCATTGGTTCATTTAGGATGTTCTACATAAAGTACTAAAGAAGGAGGTGAGGAAAGGAGAACCAGTCATTGATATTCTTGAGGTTAATAAGTTAAGAAGGCAGTTAATCTTCCATTCATATTTATGGGATCAACGACTGTTATTTGCTGCAGAATTAGATAATTGTCCCAAGGGGATTCTTAACAGTTTCTTGACAAGAGAGAAAGAAAAGCACTGCACTGTCGAAAAGATCAAGGATTTGAGTCTAGCATTAAAGCCACAAAAAGATTCCCATTGTTCAAATGCTGCTCCGGTAGAATTTAAAACTGATGAGCCCTTCGAGCAAGAGACTCATATCGCTAACAATCCAGAGGGGCTCCTTGGTCATCATGATAGTGATGAGTTAAGTCAGAAAATAAGAGATGTAGAAATGGACTCAATGCAAGAGAAACAAAGCAAAACCTCTCTTTATACCAGCATAAGTGCCACTGAAAGTTCAATTCTTTTGGAATCTGGTTTAGCAGGGCGTAGAACCCTTTCAGATGGACAGTTTCCAGTTTTGACAAATTTATCTGACACTTTTGATGCAAGGTGGATCGGTGACAATGGCACTGCCCTGGCTGATGTAATGATTCAAGATCTGATAGTTCCAATGGAAAACTCAGTTGCATTGCCAATTTCTGAGGGTTCAGAGGAACGTGCTGGAGCTGACATAACACAATCATTTACTTCCATACTACTTAGCAAGTTAGGAGACAGTGCAGAGGACTTCTCAGCCCTGATTGGAATTCCTTTTGTAAATATTTATCGTACTATTAATAAAAACTGGGGAAACAATCCAAGATTTAGTGATCTCAATGAGTGCAGTTCTGTCTTCCGTATCTTTTTAAGGGAGTTGGAGCGTCAGGGTGGGGCAAGGTTTCTTCTTCCTGTTGGCTTAAATGATACTGTCATTCCAATTTACGATGATGAACCAACCAGTATCATTTCCTTTGCACTTGTCTCTCCTGAATATCATGTTCAATTATCAGATGAGCGTGACAGAATTAGAGATGGTATGGACTCTTCACCTTCATTACCACTCTATGATGCAGGGAATTTCTTGTCTCAGTCCTTTGATGAAACCTTTTCTGATCCTTTTAAAAGTTTTGGGTCAACTGAGGATAATATTATATCATTGTCTGGTAGCAGGGGTTCCCTGGTTTTAGATAAAACCATGCATGTCAGAGTTTCTTTTACGGATGAAGGTCCATTTGGCAAAGTAAAATATACTGTTACTTGTTATTATGCAAAACGCTTTGATGCTCTAAGAAGAGCTTGCTGCCCTTCTGAGCTTGATTTCATAAGGTCTCTCAGTCGTTGTAAGAAATGGGGAGCGCAGGGTGGCAAAAGTAATGTATTTTTTGCAAAATCATTGGATGACAGGTTCATAGTAAAACAGGTTACCAAAACAGAATTAGAATCATTTATCAAGTTTGCCCCAGAGTATTTTAAGTATTACTCAGAGTCCATAGCCACAGGTAGCCCAACATGCTTGGCAAAGATCCTTGGTATTTATCAGGTATCAATCCTTTCTGACATATCTAATTTTGATCTATATTCTCATGGTGTGTTTTCTTTATCAGGCTTTCTTTGTTTTCTACATTCTCTATGCATACCATATGTTGACATTTTATAATGTTTCTGCTTTGATACATTTGAGATTATGCTGGGACTTGAGTCTGTAAAATGGAGAAAGAAAAAGATAGACTGTCTTAAATTTTGTTATTTGAAAATTATGGGGAATATTTTCTGGTAACATGTTGGACTTTTGAAGCCAACATTTATGCAGTTGTGATATGAATTACCACTGAATAGGTGGAATTCCTACTGCTGATTTTTTATGTATCAAGAGGTTAGGCTGATTAAAATAACCTAGGATCAGACCGTTGTACTCATCACATTTTTTTTCTTTTTCTTCAAGTTTTTTATTTGTTTTGTGTCATTTCTTTTTTAGTATTTTTTCATGAGAGTCTCTTATATTCACCAGTTAGTTAAATTCTTCAGCATTTTCACCTTTTCAGTATTCCAAGTTCCCTTTGAATCCAACGAACTAAACAGTTTCACCTTCTCCAATCTTGATGGTCAAATCCACGTTTCCACTCAAGATTTTTACTTGACATTCTACCATAAGAATATCCTAATAGATTCACTTTTAGGTTTTTAACACAGTATTAACTGAACCTCATACAACAATTTGTGTACCTCTTTCGTTGGTTTCAAGTACTAGCTCTAACACTCTGAATTATATGTCATCAGTGTACAACCGAGGCCATATACATGCTACACAGAAAGTGTTGCAAGAATTAGACACATGATACTATAATTGGTCACAGGGCCAAGATGTCCAATATTTAAAAGACACACAAACTAATGTGCAGAAACCCAACACAAATAAGATTTAACTTATTATAATCATATTTGAGACTCAATGTTTGTGTTGTGATCATGTTAATTGTTAAGTTTTAGATAAGTTCCTAACAGGAAGGCAAAATTGTTTTTTTGCATAGACTGAAGATGTTTTGGTGAAGATGTTTTGCGCATAAATTTAGAAGGGTTTCAAAGTTGGGAGACACCCTGCAAGCTGTAGTATTGTTACCTGATCCCCATACCCATTGGGGTGGACCAGTGAAGGCACCAATGAATGATTTCCAAATTGACTACCCAAGTTAATTGTTAATTTCTCTGGAAGAGATTTCTTTGACCAGGAGTACTGAATTAAGAGATTTGGTGAGGACGATCAGCAGGAATTTGAAACCCACCCCTTCTTCTGCCTGTTAACTGTAAAGAGAGTAACTAGTTTTCTTCTGTTGTATCAATATAGATCCATATTCATTTTTTCTGAATTTATTTATCCAACAAACTGGCAGGATGACAATTTTGTGGAACTTATCAATACATTAGTGAAAAGAGTGAATTTAAAAGGCAGATGAAAATGAAACAAGTAATGAAATTTTAGTGAGTCTTGTTTTCGGAGTGGGACTGACAAAACTGGTGAATCCTCTTACGCAGAGGAGCATTAAGGTAAAAGATGTTCAAAGTTGACCATAACGATATTACATTTTGAATCTTGCAGTTGTGAATCAGATCTGGATGGAGCACAAAGATTAAAGATGATCATTAAAACATGAGAACTGTTTAAGAATTATACAATCCATTTTGAAACATACTTATATCATGTGCACCATCTATCTAAAGTGATGCTAAGATGGATGTACTATCTTTATCATGGTAGTATATAGAGTGGTTTAGACTTTAGAGAAACGATAAAGAGCTTTCAAGTCTGTGACACTTGAATTATTGATTGGTAAATGAAATGACCACAAATAAGATCATCTTTTAAGAAATCATGTTAATATGTTTCCATCTTTGGGTTTGTGACACCCACCAAATGTTAATTAATTTTTCTTGTTTCTGTTTTTCTGATTATCATACTTTGGCTGGCTTGTGAAAATACTGATGTTTTAGCTAAATCTTATATTATAGGTTACCTCCAAGAACCTTAAGGGTGGAAAAGATACAAGGATGGATGTGCTGGTTATGGAGAATCTGCTGTTCCGAAGGAACATTACAAGGCTGTATGACCTAAAAGGGTCTTCGAGGTCACGTTATAATCCAGATTCAAGTGGTAACAACAAAGTACTCCTTGACCAGAATTTGATTGAGGCAATGCCGACATCTCCAATTTTTGTGGGGAACAAGGCAAAGAGGTTGTTGGAGAGAGCTGTTTGGAATGATACGTCATTTCTGGCGGTAAGCAAAAGAATTTCCCTCTTTAATCTGATGAGCAGTGTGCCGTTGGCTAATTAGTCCCTTTTTAAGTTCTTGAATGGGGGGAGTTTTGGTGCATATCTAATGCTTATCTGCATCTTCTTCAGTTTTGCATAAATAACATACATGTATATGAGCAGTAGCACACACCTGTTTGAACACCAGTTCACTTATTAAAAAACATTGCTGTCTCTCTTAGCTAGGATGGATATTCTATGCTAATATTTCTTTTATTTTAGTTCGTTTTTATTATTATTTTTATGGATCTGCCCTATAATGCTATAGCTTTCCACTTGTTAAGTTTCTTATCATTAGTAAATTGTTTGTTTTCTCCTCATACTTCAATATAGGTTTGTTTCCAGTGCTATTCTTAAAATCCATACATCCCTTCCATCGACTCTCCTTCCTGATATTTTTGCAGTTGATCCTTCTGAGGCACCTAAAGGAGCCAAGTTCGTTGCTTTGAAACTAATTGTGCATTTTGGTAGACTCAAGTATCTCCAATAGTGCTTTCTGTTTAAAACTACATATATGATTCATGTCTAACACTCTATAACATCAATGCTGTTACAGTCCATTGATGTCATGGATTACTCTTTGCTGGTGGGTGTCGACGAAGAGAGGCACGAACTGGTGTTGGGCATTATTGATTTTATGAGGCAATATACATGGGACAAGCACCTGGAGACTTGGGTGAAAGCTTCAGGAATATTGGGTGGGCCAAAGAATGTCTCTCCTACCGTGATTTCTCCAAAACAATACAAAAAGCGGTTCAGAAAAGCGATGTCAGCATACTTTCTCGTTGTTCCTGAACAGTGGTCACCACCTGCCGGTATCCCCAACAAGCGGATGCTGAAATCAGCCAAGAAAAACAGCAGGGGACACACAACAAAAAAAAACTAGGTGCATTTAATGTGTAAAAAAACAACAGCCTTCCTTCTTACGGTACCATAATTCTTTTTTTGGTCGTTTATACTCAATAGGTCACACATCACATATTCATTTCCTTTTGACATTTTTGATTTCCATAATAGGGGGGGGGGCTAGTCATACAAATTTTTAGTAGTATATAGCTTAATTATGCATGCTCTGACATGTGTATGTAAAGGAACCTGTTTGGCTTCTATACACAAAAAAAAAAAAAAAATTTTTGAGATACCTTATAGACTGCCGGCAGATGCTAACCCCCCTCCCCCTTTGCCTGTGAGTTGCATTCTTTTCTCTGTTTTGTGTGTGTGATCTATAACATTCTGTATCATTATTCATCATCCTTGAATCATGATCACCGTTCTATGCGCCAGGATTGTAAAAGTTGATGTTTTTACCTGGCAAGATCGGTATCCGAAAGCCGCAGGGGCATGGAAAACAATTCCTTCGGCCTTGTGCGATTACTCCATGGATGAAATGATATGAACATGGTGTGAATTAAGAAGATGATATTTCCTGGTTCCCATTTGGTCACTGACAGCTGCAGATTTACAATCACAAGTGGAATCAATGTGACCATTTCCAATAGAAGAAATCTGACTTCTTTCATCAGCCACTAACATGCTCACAGATTGTACTTGTACATTTTCCTGGAGATTTCATGGCATTCGATATGCTTCTCTTCTTTTCCAATTCTTCTCACTTCAGCCTTGGTTGTTCAAGCTCAACATTTCAGCAAACATAAAAGTGCTGATACCAAAGGTTTCCAACAACAAATGGCAAGCATGCATCGCTACAAAGAACCAAACACAGAATGATCCTCTCATGATTCCAAGGTTTATAATTCGGGAGGTTTCTGTGATAGATAGGAAAGTAATAACTCAAATTGCTTTAGCATTTTTAAAGCAAAACATAAGTTGCTTTAGCATCCTATTATTTTGATGCAGAGAAGGGTCAATGAAACAATAAACCTGGGCAGTGGAAGAAGGACTTTGGAGATCCTTTAGCTTGTTTTGCACGAGACCACAATGCCAAAGTATTTTGGAGAGGCAATACACCTCCTCTTTAGCAACTTGTTTAAACATTTCACAACGGAATCTTTTTTTTTTTCCAAAAAAAAAAAAACAATAAACCAACTTCTGAAGGTTCCTAAGAAACTTTGGCCGATGCATTTGCCTGATAGTTATTACCAGATCAAAAGAGCAAACCTATCTAAGATTAAGTTCAACAAGTTCTTCAGATAAAGAGAAAAAGAAAACAGAATATAAAGAACTTGAGTTTATGGAGTAAACTCTGGTTAAGAACTACTTTGATCCCAGAAAAAAAAAAAAAAACTTAATTACATATGTCCAACCTAAATGACGCCAATGTAGCCATCCAACTTTTAAAAACTTTGCTTTTAAAATTGGCATAAGCATTATAATTTTAATATATAATATTTTCCTATAAATATCAAATTTCTTGAATTTTCTGCTTAATTACTCAAATGTGATTTCTTCAAAATATCAGAGAATTTAAAATGGCAGAAGCTTTCTAATTTGAGAGTAAAGGATACCTCATTTATCTAAATAAAAGAAAATTAAATTTGATACCCTTTTTTTCCCCCAAAAAAGATAGCTTCACGTCCCACATATGCGCGTGGAGATCACGTGCGATGATGTGCTTGCTTGAGAAATCGTGTCTTGCGTGCGGGAAGTCTCGTTCGAGAAGCACGTTGAGAGCTTTGTAGTCCCGCCGCGGCGGATCCGAAGAGCACACTGAAGAAGCCTCGATCGCCGCCGCCCGTTCTCGCCTCTCTCTCTCTCCCTCTCGCACAGAATTTTAGAGGTGTTCCTCACTAGGTGATTGCCCTCTGCCTCCCTCATCTTTCGGGCGATTTCTTTCTCTCACCACTGATGATTCGGATGGGTCGCTCATTGCTTCACTCGTTGGGGTTCTTGATCGAAGGGCCGAGTACGATCGCAGTGTCGACACCTTCTCCCCCGAGGAGAGGGTGTTCCAGGTGGAGTACGCCATCGAGGCCATCAAGGTCGGATTTTTCTTCTCTTCCTGTTCCTCTTTTTGTTTTTCCCCCTTCCTTTTTGGTTCTCTTTGGGATCTCGAAACCGGATGGTTGTTGAATCTTTGTTCTGGTGATGAATGGGTTTGGATGCTGGTGGCAGCTGGGTTCGAGTGCCGTTGGGCTAAGGACCAAGGAAGGCGTCGTGCTCGCCGTTGAGAAGCGCGTGACCTCGCCCTTGCTGGTTTGCTCGCTGAAGCTTCCATTTTCTTTCGAGGGTTCCATTTTGGAGTCCAAAATTTTCTCTTTGCTAATGGCTGTTTGTGTGATTAGGGTTTGGATTCTTCTTGGTTTTTAGGCAGTCTTTAACTTTCTTTCTTGAAAAAGATTTGACTTGCATTCCCTTTTCTTTTACATGTTGCTCAATAGAGTTATCTTAGTGAGGCTACTCAATATGCACAAGTTTTTGTTATTCTTGATTACCGAAATATTGTTTTTTTTTTTGTATGAGCTGTACATTATTTCCAAATCACAAATGTTTTTAGACTAATTTCAGTAACACTAATTGTATCATTTTAGCTGCTACCTCATCTCTCAACGCTGACTCTGTTATGGTTTTGAAGGAACCAAGCAGTGTGGAGAAGATTAAGGAGATTGATGAACTCATAGGTTGTGCAATGAGTGTCGACTGATCGCTGATGCACAAACTCTTGTAGAACATGCTCGTGTTGAAACTCAGGTCTCTTCTAGTTTTGTTTGATAACATTTAGGTGATGCAGCCTCAATGATTTGTCAGTACTTATTGGAATAGTTATTCATCAGAATCACAGGTTTCCCTATGGGGAGCCAATGACTGTTGAATCCACCACCCAAACGCTATGTGACTTTGCTCTTCGATTTGGTGAAGGAGATGAAGAGTCCATGGTTGGCATCATTAACCCTTCTTAATTTATGGCACTATTGATGTGGAGTGCAAATTATCTCCTTTTTATTGTGCTTTTTGTTTATGAAGATGAAGACTTTTTAGTTGGCCGTGAAGGGTTGCCCTTGAGTTCAGAATGCCTGTTAAGAAATCTTTATAATGGAGACTCTTTAGAAACTCCATCAAAGTGATCCAATATAAATCTTATTATCAATGTCAAGAGCTGCTTCTTATGTGGTTAATCAAGGTATCATGTAGCCTTTGTGAATTATGTGCCCAATTATGCATCATATAACTTTTGTGTGTCATGTGACTTCTTAAATAGCTTTTGTGTATGCATGGTTTGTATTAAAATATTGGAAGTCAAATGTAATCGAGTAGGAATAAAGGATATATTATCGAGTATAAATAATCAATAGCTGAGTATATGTTAAGATCAGTTGAAGAATATTAAACTCATTTAAGAAACATGTGAATGCAATTGATGGTATATTATCATGGATCATGTATTATTGGAGTAGCATCAACGAGCAAGCATAAACAAAACATATGCAATCTTATATATCTTGTGGGTCCATATGGGAGCCCATGTTAAGCATATGGAGAAATAACACCGGCTGAAGCTACATAGCCTCACACATGGTGGTTGATGATTCAATAGATTATTTCCTGGAACACTGATAGTTACTGCGATAGTATTATTTTTTGGTTCAGTCTTGTGTAAATTTAAAATTTTGGGATGCTGATTAGAGCTGCAAAAATTAGCAAAAAAGCAATGAGAAGATCAAAAGCATTTTTGGTTATCAACTGGTCTTTAGGAGTGTATTTGGTTTAATTTTGCTCACCAAACCAAAGCTACAGTTTGTGTATTCGGGTGCCTTTTTTTTCCTTGAACAGGCTCAGAGATGAAATATATAGAGATGGAGAGAGACTTTAGTAGCTTTACATGCTGTCTCAGCTCGGACAATTAATAGTCCTTGTACACAAAGGATCCCTTCAAACACTTTCTGATGCATTCATTATGCTGTCATCACCATGCCAAATCTTTTGAGAACTATACAAATGAAAATAAACAAGGGCAGATATTATTCTGTTGACTTCAGTCTATATGGTATTTTGGCCCGCAATACTGAAACTGAACTGGTTGTATTTTTTTTTAATTAGTCAGAATCGAAACTGAACCAATTTATGCAATAACTGGACCAGACATAACCAAACTGAGGACTCCAGTTTGGTTCCCCTGTGCTGGTTTTCTCAGTTCACATGCAATCTCTATTGGGATTCTAGGTATCATCGCTAAAGTTTCCTTGTCTTTAGTTGTCTGTGTAGGATTGTTGAACGTAGTAAGTAGTGACAGCCATTTAGAGAGCAGGTTGTGTACTTGCAAACTTGTTTCTGCAACATATTCAATATTGCAGATTAGTATATACTTGATTGTAATGTTAAACATCAAACTTTTGATTGATAATATGAGAGTTTCTAGATAGTCTAACTTTTGTGCAGTCACGACCTTTTGAGGTATCTCTTCTGATTGCTGGTCATGACGAGAATCGATCCAGCTTGTAAGTATACCCTCTATTTGCTCAGAATTTGTTACCTAGATTTTTTACCTGCAAAATGTAACTGTCCTGTGTGATATATCTTTTAAAATCTTAACAGTTTGCTTCTGTATGCTATCTAATAATAAGACTTATTTTAGTAAGTGTTGCAGTTTACTCACATTTTAACTTTTCATTATGTCAATCAGTCATCTAATAGTTATTTGTGTTTGAAAATTCGTGATTCTTTTTTGTCTATCTTTTATCGGACTTTGCCTATGTAGTTATACTTATGCAGGTGCCAAAGCAACTGAATGATGATAAATGCCTATCCTGCTTCTTCCCTTATTATGGACTTTGAGTAACCTACAATAGAACCTCTTCTGAAAGCAAGTTCTCTGCTTCTATCTGTAGTCACTATTTGCTACTATAACTTTTTATTGGCCCATGCAATTTAGTATACCAATTACAATCGTATCCTGCCTTGCTGCTCTTGAAGCTAATGAGTCAATCATGTAACACCTTGATTAGTTCCACATCAAAAATGGGCAAGATTAATATTGGCCTATAAGGGTCTGATGAGTGTATTATTATTAACTTCAGCTTAAGTATTTTGACCAGTGATTTGGGTCAAACAAAGTCGATATAGCCAATTAGTCTATTGTAATACCTCCGATTAGTCCCACATTAGAAGTGGGCAAGCTTAAGATTGGATCGGGTCGTGACACAGTATGATATGAACACAGGAGCATTTCAAATATAAGATACTATATTTGACACTGTGTAATGTAATTTTATTAATAGTTTTTAGAACATATCATGATGATAATAAGTAATTAGTTAGCATCAGGAACCGATTTATTCTAAGAAGAAATTCATATGATTACACTTAAGTATATGGAGAAGACAATTATGACATGATAATGAACTAGGATTATTATTTTTTATTTCTCTAATCATAGCTTGATGCTTAATACAGACAATCTTTCAGATCTTGCATATGATATGGATCAACCATGATTTCATCCATGTTCAAATCTTTCACAACCCGACTAGATAGCATCAAACAGATGTGTTAGTTTTCTTGGAGGCATCATGGATTTCAGTCTCTTATCAAATAGGAAACCTTTCAAATGGACATAGAATTATTTGATTCCTTCTAATAAAGTTGACTTGAACCTAAACCTGAGATAACTTTGGGAGACTTTATTTTAGAAGAAAAATGAGCCGATAATTGAGAACAAGTTCTTCGTGAAATAATAACATTTTCATACCGACTATGGTTAAGCATGTGGCATATGACTTAAGAGGGGAACGAGTGATGATATCGCTTGCCTTTGTTCGGTGCTGTTCCTTCCCTAATAGGAAGATTATGCCTTTTACGGGTAATTGCACTTCCACAAATATTGTACACGGGGGGTTCCTTGTTGGCTATACTCGTATTTAGAGACTTACATGCAATAAATTGCAGGTACAGTCTGGCTATACAGATCCATCAGGCACATTCTGGCAATGCAGTGCAAAAGCAATAGGCTCAGGATCTGAAGGAGCTGATGGCTCTCTTCAAGAGCAATAATACAACAAGGTATCAGTAAGCATATCCTTCTAAACTTTTGTCTTCGTTTTGGTTTCATTAGTGCTGGTTAGGTATCTCAAGCAATTTTGTGTGCATCATCGGGTTCTAAAATGTACTTGATGATGAAAGATAGTTGCTGGTATCACTGTTTGTGCAGGAGTTAACCCTTCAAGAAGCTTAAACCATAGCCCTTTCCATCTTGAAGCAAGTCATGGAGGAAAAGGTTTTACTAGCTTTCTTCTTCATCCTTGTTGTGCATTAAGACCTTACTCATCAAGATAATTTGCTTGTGCAGGTGACTGCAAATAAAACTTGACATCGCAAGGGTTGCCCCAACTTATCACCTTTACACACCTGCTGAGGTCGAAGCTGTCATTGCCCGCCTATAATGCTTGTCCATGTACCCTTACCTCGTTCATTTGCGTCTCCATTTCGCAAGCTTTACTGTAGCACTTTGATGTGTAGTTTTCTTGAAATTAAATCGTGCTGAGAGGTCACAGGATTCAAACATTTGCACCCAACTCAAGTTGAAATCAATGCGATTTTTTATTAGATTTAAATCAGCTCTATGTCATTTGATATTTGTTATTAGATTTAAAATCATCCAACCTCAAACGATATGACGCTCATCTTTTTCTTGTTGCCTTTATCTAAATTACACCATCTCAGAATGCCATGCTCAGCCTGCAGCGTCTCAACTGAAGCTTCTCGCGTAGGCGACGATTGAGAGAGCTCAGGAGCTCAGGCCCAGGCGAACCAGCGACCCCGTCGCCGGAATCCAGCTCGAGCCCTGTATGAAGTTATCGACGGTGTACCTCTTGGCTTCCTCCTTCTGGATCACATGGACGCCAGGCCACGTCACACGGCCGCTGGCGTTGGCGCCGGGGCCGTGGTTGTTGTACTCGCCGTAGTAGAGCGTTTTGAGGGCGAAGTCGCCTTCCCACGGCATGTACCCCTCGGGGTGGATGAACCCGTCGATCTGCGATTCCATGATGATGGTCCTGGAGAACTCCTTCCACGGCCGGGCCAGGTAGCTCCGGATGGGAGGGAGGGAGGCGTCCGCGAGACGGTTGTCGGCCTTGATGCGGCACTGGTGGAGGACGAACCCGGTGGTCTCGCGGCGGTTGAGCCGGCCCTGGGCGGTGATGATGTTCTGCTGGTTGGGGAGGGGGCGGCGGACGACGAGGAGGCAGTTCTGGAAGACGGCGGAGGCGTCCCCGAAGATGAAATCGACGGTGCCGGAGATGATGCAGCCGCGGTAGAATTGCCGGTTGGTGTGGGCGTAGAGGGTGTCCTGGTACGCCTCCATCCGGCAGTTGACGAACACCGATCGGTCCGACACCACCCGCAGCGCCACCGCCTGGTGCTTCCCTGCGCCGGCCGTGTTGCGGAACCCCATCGCCATGGCCACGAACCTGTCGCCCATCGCCACTGCACCGAGAAGGCGAGAAGAGTCAGTGCAGCATATTGCATGCTTACATCGAAGCATCAGGAGCACGAAACCTCTTCTTCTTGCTTACCAAATGTTGCGGTCTGGAAAGTCCTCGTCCCATCAATATAATTCTTGCTTCCCGTGACGATCGTCCTGGTGGAGCCATCGCCATACATCGTCACGTTGGCCATCTTCTTCGTCACATTCACTGTTTCCTCGTAGACTCCTTCTTTGATATAGATCACGTACCTGTTCGACCAAACAACAGTCGATGATGGATCGCCCCGTGTCTTGGCATCGGCATTACGAGCACATACTAGCTAGTAGACTTGCCTGCCTTTGCGTTTTTTGGGCATTGCAGCGAGGGCCTCGGAAATGGTCTTGTACTTCCCACTCCCATCCTTGGCCACCATCACGTTCGGAATGAGCTTGACCCTGAAGTGTTCCTTGAGCATCCGCCGGTCGTCTTCCCCGACCCACGAAGGGTAGCCGTTCTTCTTCAGGCCCGACGTCATCGCCTCATGATCCTCCGCTGCCGACAGGAGGCGGCGGTTCGACCCGGGGAGGTT